>CM051622.1:10529038-13041476 GCA_028020825.1 Podargus strigoides | reverse complement strand
GACAGTAATCCTTTTTAAACTGGTATGAGTGAGCTGGGACCTTAGGCAGCAGCCATATTAGTCTTATCTCTAAGAAAGACATATTAACTGCGCAGGCAGTAAACACCAATGAGCAGAAAGTTCAAGCTTCGTCTTATTCAAAGCAAATGATTAGTTCCACATTTTCTGTGAAACTTTGCTGACGACAGTGAAGTACTGTCACAGATAATTATGATGTAGTGATGCTAGTTTGTACTGAGTCAACCTAAATGAACACTGTCAATTTAAAATTCTCTCTTCTGTGTTATTTGTTCCTATTGTTGCATGCAACTTCTTATATTACTAGTATTGCATGAGATTGGTACGGGAAAATCCCTTGTTCAGCTTTGTTGCACACTGTACGAACTCCCTTTATTATATAATTACTGTCAGTGCTGCTTTCTGTCTGTGGTTTTCTCTTTTGTTTGTCTGGCTCTTTTTAAAAGACAGAGAAACACATGAAAATGAAACACCAAAAACCACATGAACTATCTGTCTGCTTATGGTTCCTGACTCTATTAGAGTTTGCATCTGATAGGAGTCAACCTGAGGTCTGGCATTATTTCCATGAGCTGTTTGTTCATTTTATATTAGATTACTGGCTAAAACAAGAGTTGACGTTGAGACCAATGTTTTGGTCTGCTGTCTGCTAGATTCCTGCCTTAACCACTTAGCTAGACAGTCAAGTTTCCAGATGTTTGTCCTCCTTTTGTCCTCCAGGCTCTTCTGTTGCCTCTCATACAGAAGTTCAAATTGAAGAAAAGGTGAAGCTGGTGCCTAAGCCTAGGACTAGTAAGTTTCCAGAAGCTATTTTACCTTTCAGGTTAAGGCTGAGGTCTCACATCTCCTACTCTGTAGTTTAGAGATTTTATTTTTGGACGTTAAGCAGAAAGTAAACAGTGGTATCAATGTCTCCTCATTTTCTGGTAATTTTAAATAAAACATCCCTCAACAACATGCTAGGTATTCCTGCTCCTGCAGGGGGATTGGACTAGATGATCTTTTGAGGTCCCTTCCAATCCCTGACATTCTGTGATTCTGTGAAATACTGCACCCAACAAAGCACTTAAAATCTGCGATACTTGTGAATGAGCTTTGAAAGAAATGTGTGCAGAGTAGTTAACTTGACAGATTCTTGGATATCTACAGCAGCAGAACTTTAGTAACTAAGCAAATGCTATAGCAGAAATGGATAAGCTACACAGTCTCAGACAGTTACACAAACCTTCTGTGGATTTTTTGCCTTGGACTTAATTGACAAGACCTTAACTAAGTATCACATCGCCCTTTATATTTTTCTGTAAGTCCCAGTCTTAAACTCTATGTCTGTATCAAAAATCTAGTCCTTGTGAGTTTTTCAATTAGCTTTGGCTAAATAGATATATTCCTGCACTAAATTTGTAGTTACATTACTGTGTTTGGACTGCTTTCACCCATTCTTTGTGCTAAGGTGTTCTGGCACTGTAGGAAAATATATGTCTGTGCAGATGTCACAGGCTGTCTAAGCTGCACATTGATCCTCAAGATTTAAGAATCAATTTGGCCTGACTTACACCTGATTTGATTACCCAAGACTTAATACATAAACTACTTAGTGTAATTGTTCCAAGTGGATAAGAAAGAAGAATGGATAAGATCTTTCTGTGGATGTACAAAAAGTAATCTTTACTGGATCCATTACCAAGATTGCTCTGCAATCTTAGAGTCATTAATGAAGAGGTACAAGTCCAGCCTAGCTGTATGGTCAAAGCTCATGGAACATCATGGAAGTTTTGGTCAACTGTTGGGGTAGTCCATTGCACCTCAGAGTTCATCTTCAACGAGTAAGACAGTCTGCCATGCTTAGCTAGGCCAGAGTTTTGGAACAGAAACAGAACTTTGTTGTTGTGTCTTTAGAATCAGGAGCAGAGCAACAAGGAACTGTTAACTTCTGACTGACTGATGTCCAAATTCTCCCTACCGACTTTGGGTTCATTTATTTTAAACAAATAGTATTTTGGAGTATTTGAATGTATGGACACAAGTAAAATCCTTTGTCAGACATGTGAGATATTAATAAAGGCAACCTCAGTAGTTCAGTTCATGTACCAATTCATACTTGTTAGAACCTTATCCTAAAACGTCATGAGAAGCTATGCATTGGGAACTTCAGTAGGGAAAAAGTGTTAAGGTGAATTTGCCTACATGTTGCTGTTGAAAAATGTTGATACAACTACAGGGCAAAGTTCCTGAATAGATCTCCAAGGTGACACAATAATAAAATAGGTGAATGAGTAAATCTCCCTCCCCACTATATTAATCTAGATCCCTAGGAGACGTCTTTTTTTCCTTCCTCGCTAAAACCTTACTGCACTGCTGTCCCATGGTCTTCTCCAGAGTCAATCTGTGGCTGCCTGTGCAGTCTCTGTTCTTGTTCTGCATTTTCACTGTGCCCTTTTCTTCTTCCTGCACATTTCACCATGCATTTGAGATGTCTGCCAAGCCACTGATGAATTTCTAAATGCTTTCAGCAAAGGAGCAATCCCTGCCTACTTCAGTTCGGTTTCGTTTGACCCTGGTAGCAGGCTGCCTTCCTCTCTTAAAGAATAAATTAGGACATACACTAGCGCAAACTAGACAGTGAACAAACAAATAAGTCACTCACTGTAAACTGCTACAGTGGCTGGTCTTCACTGGTCAGTGTTTATTCCCCCACTCAAAGAGCAAGAATATGCCCTCTGCAAATAAGCAGCTGGCAGTAAACTAACTCTCTATTTGCTACCTTAGGAAGACAGTGACAAACTCAGAGACCTTGGAAGGGTGAACTGCTAATCTCTAGTCTTTCAAAAAGGGGATACTTGTCCCCACAAATCCATAACTTCCCCAGCACATTAGAGGCTCATTGCTTTTAAGAAAGTTTTCTACTCTGTAGATTTTTTTGCAAAAAGACATTTTGGGTCAAGTATTATTATTTTTCCTCCTTCTGTTTCCTTTGTCTCTAGAGTCTCTCTGCCAACCCTTGACTTTGACTTTTACAAATCCAAATAATGAATTTTCTATTTATTTTTTCCTAAAACACTGATGATTTTCTTACCTTTCAAATTACAAAATTTAAGAACAAATCATCTCCTCTGAATTTCTCTGCCTTTATCCATTTGCAGTACAAGGTTATTTAAGTGTATGTCTTTGACTGTATTACTTAATGCCAGAGCCATTATTATTTCCTTCCCTTTCAGCTGATGCACATATTCAGTTAAAAATCAATTATGTGCCACATCCGCAAACATACCCTCAGTCTTATTTCCTCTCCTTCATATTTTCCACTCTTTGCTTGGATAGTTAAACTTCCATTAATACCACTCAGGACATCTCAACGTTTTTTTAAATGTTCCATCATTTCACAGTCCAATTGCCATCTTTGGCAAGATGACCTCCTACATAACGTTCACGGAGCTATTTATCCTACAAAGCTATAACCTCCGTCTATAATGTCCCTTCACTCTTAATTTTATAAATAGATTTTGATGGCTGTCTCAAATGCAGCTCCAAGTGCTTTTTCTTTGGAAGTTATTTTAAGAGTTGATAGTTTTTGAATAAATTATAAGTGTTAGCAAATTTGGAATGCACATATCTATGCCTATGTTTATTCATGTATGAGAAGCCAACACTTGTCACAAGCAGTATTAAAATAAAGTGCTGAATCTAATTGTCATTAAAGTTTTGTAAGAATGAGATCTGGGTTTTGTAAGCAGCTATAATTTGTTAAACAAAAGGCAGATATTAACATCTGCTCTGATCCTGGTGATGAAACAGTACTTATTGAATAATAAATAGTAGAGGTACAGCTGAATTCCTGCTCCCTGCAGTGAATTTATGTTACATATGCAGCTAGAATGCAAGGCAAACACATTAAGCTAATTGCTGATGTGTCATAAGTACAAAAGGAAAGGTAAAACTAGAGTCTATAAACATTTTTGATGACAACTGACAAGATTTAAACCTGCTGTTATGTTGGGGGTTTTTTTTGTTAAATACTTTTCTCTTGTAGTTCATCTTCAGAAATACGATTCCTTCTTACCCTTTAATGTGACTATCCCAGGTTTAGTTGTCAAAGTAGATTTTATTTAAGCCCATATTTTTGCATTTTTCTTTCTGTGAATGACTCTTATTTATTTATGTAGGTTTTTTGCTGAATATCATACATTTACATACAGGCACTTTATGATTCCTGCAGCAGAATTTGCCTGTCCTTAAACAGCTGCTTATATATCCCAGGTTTAGCTGTGTTATACAGCTCATCTCCATTTCAAGGGTGTACTCTTTATCTCCTCTCCCCAGGAAAGTACTTAGCATTTTTATATGCCTACCTTTCTCCTTTTTTCTGGTGCAATGACATTCATATGCTTTTCCCCTTAAATTTACATTTAAACGTTTCTTTACTTCTTCTGTTTGTATTAATAAACATAATTGACTTACACCTGGTTCTCACATATCCTAAAGTGCTTTTGTCTTGCCTGGTATACAAGCAATTGAGTTTCTCTTACTATATCTGGCTTTGAAGACAATAAATAGAATACAGAATAATTTCTTTAGGTAGAGCTTCCTGTCACTTTTTTATTGTTTTTTTCATCTAAGTGTGTTCTAATCTTTAAAGTTAAGTTCAAAACTTAAAAGGTGCTTGATAAATTAAGTAGCAGTATAATTAATTACCTTTCTTTGTTTCCCCTTGCTTTATTGAATTCATATAGGTGGTAGCAATTGTAAGTTCTGGTAGGGCAAATATCTTACCAATATTTATATATTTATGTGAAAACATCCTTCTAATTTATGTGAATTATTTATTTAGAAATTGTTATTAAAAATGTGGATACCAAAAACTGATTCCACACTCTATCAAAGCCTATTTTCCATCTTTCAACATATTTTCTGTTGGTGCCTGTAGTTGAATTCACCCTGAAGGTGAATAGCACTTCTTGGTACAGCTCTGATTTCAATTAAAATGACCTATTCTTTCTCCAGTGAATAGATCTGCTGTTGTCACTGAAAGTACTGCATGAATTTCCTTTGGATAATCTTTCAAAAATGTGCATCATTGCTTTTACTTCAGTTGCACCCCTGGAGGGAATTGGGCACCTCCAGAGGTACTTCAGTTAGGAAGGCAGAACTGGAATTCTCTCCTATTAATGATTATAGAATTCAAGGAATTGCACTTCTAACTTAAGGATCTCTGTGAATAGCTTAAAGCCTATAACTGAGCAGAATGAATCTCAATCCAAAATCCAAACTCTGACATTGCTCACGAGCTGAATCCAGACAGCCCACAGCTAAGTCTGTGCTGAAGAGCAGATATCTTTGGATGCATTCATATGGAGGAAAGAAAAAGTAATATGAAATCTCAGGGTTTCCTCCCTCCTCCACCCAGCAACTCATAACTCATTATTGTCTGTTATTTCTTCATAGTTTAACTGTCAGACTAGCCATAAACTATAGTGAGAGAAAGGCTGTGCATTTTCAGCTCAAGTTATTAACACTGAACATATCAGAGAAATCTAAGCACTACATATCTGTCATTGTGTGTTAAGGTGCTTAATATCTCAATAAACCACAGGAAATTGTCTCCAACTAGCATTTAGTTTTGGAAACTTCTGCTTTCATTTCAGACCTGAAGAAGGCCACTTGTGCCTTAAGTTCTATTTAATTGTTTCAAACTAGACTGGCTGATGTAGTTAAAATATTACCTCCTTCTGCAAACATGGTTCTATGATGTGCTGAGACCACCATGGGCACAGCAAAGCACCACTGAAGTGCTACAACAACTCTAATTTTATTTCCTTTGCTTTTTGACCTTCAAGATGTACAAGATCAAGTTCAGAGAAATGGTTCATATTTTGTGTGCCTTTTGACTTTCCTTCTGACTGCCTGGTTTTCTTCTGAAAAGCATGAAACAACCATTGCATTAGATTTGTATTAAGTAAGGTGATCATTGATTAATTTATCATCAAGTATATATGCCAATATTTCCAAGTAACACTGCTTTTCCTCTTTTTACAGTATCAATATGTTTACATATTAGAAAATATTATTTGCTCTATTAGCCAAAAAATTCCATATTGAGTCCTAAAGGAATAAATTCTGCACAGTGGTATCTGCCTATCCTCCTTTGAAAATATCAGAAATACCTGTTTATACACTGGTAAAAATCTACAATCAATGCATGATTTTACTCAGATGAAAAGAATTTGTTTTTCCCTTAGATTGTATTGTTTATTATTTCTATCAATCACTGATGTTACTTTAAAATTATTATCTGAAATTGTAAAAGTATCAATAATTGAATAAATGCTGTGATTTTTGCTTAGTGTTAGATGTGTTCAATTTTCACTTAGAACATATTGATATCTTTCAGTTCCTTTAGGAAACAAAAAAGAAGCATTTTACAGCTGCAGTCAAAGCAAATATCATCTACAACTTATAATTTCTGTGACTCGCCAAACAAACACAATAAAAGATTTAATAATTTACCATTCAACAAAATTCTTGTATCTTTGCCCAAGTATGGTTGAGTTCTCTCTGTCTTTCTCACATCCTTAACTGAGTGAAGCTCAATCATTTCCAGGGGCAGTTATTCCTCAGTTACTGTGTTCTGAGTAAGAAGAATCCTGTGCAACTTCAGCAAATAGTGTCTGTCAGTCATTTATATTTATGGAAATAGCCACAGGTTTTTTGATAGTAATAAAGTAAAGATTCTTTTAAAAATAACAGGATTCTAGATGCACCCAATGCATCAGTGAAGATTAGGAATTAATTTATATTTGGGAAATCAAACTGAAATGTATTACTTTTAAAAATCCACTTATTTCTCTTACTCCTCTATTCCCAAAGTTTTTCACTCTTCTGTTCTGAAGAACAACCAGAATACAAGACAAATAAATTTTGTGCTGAAAGAATGACTTATGAGCACATACTTAATAAATTCCCTTCATTTTAATAATTTTGCAACATTAGAAGTTATTACATAGTAAAATTATGAGTCTGGAAAAAATGCCAAACAAGGCTTCTGGGTTTTTTTTTTTTGTAATAGCTTTTTAATTACTAGAGACTGGAGTTTTCCCAGTAGTCCAGAAAAAAAATTAAATTAAAACTAATAAAAACCAGAGGAGGAGAGATTGAGCCTGTGTTTGAAGAATAAAGTATCCCTGTAGCCTCCTCAAATTTTGAATTTGAAACAAGATTGGAGGGAGACTTATGTGACTGACTACTTTTACGTACTGACAAGGCTGGAACCTTACCTCAAAGTATGTTTATTGGAGCATTTTATTATGTTCAGGTTTAAAAAAAACCCAAAAATCCCCAATAAAACTTATAGAGAATTTATAAAAATCTTTTCACTAAGAAAGATGTTTCCAGATGTTATCAACATATTTTTAAGCAGTGAGATGTTAATTAAAAAATAGGAATGTCTGCCTAAAAAGAAGTGTTTTGTAGATAGAGAGTAAAACTGATTATAGACACTGAGACAGAAAAGGGGCATCAATCATTATTATTTCGTCAGGTGATTTTCAGTCCAGTCTGCAAAAATTCCTTGGTTTAGAAATATTTTTTCTAAATAGAAAACCTCATGAAGATAGTACTTTTTTCATTTTTTTTTTTTTTTAAAAGCACTACTACATTCTTTTCCTTGTAAAATAGACATATTACAGTAGAAGCAAAAAATTACATCATTTTCTTTGAGGAAAAAATACTCTTTTTTTTCTTAAAAATATATTTACTTGTTTTCATTCAATAAGCTATTTTCTGCCTATTGATCATTCAGAAATAAAAAGACAAAACAAAGTACCCCAAATTAAGAATAAATTAAGTATAATGTATCTCTTAAAAATGTAAAAGATGTACAGTAATGATTTTAAACTAAAAGAGATTTAAAATAACATGGTCAGGCTCATTTGAGTACCTGAACAGGTTTCTTTTCTTTGTCAGACATCAGCAGTCTAGATGTCTCCATTTGTTAAGATGAATCCCACATTATGTTATTAATAACAAGACTTACTGCATAGGTTATTAACTATGCTATGATTTTGAAATTATGATAGAGTTAAGTGCTGGAAAAGTTGAGTTTAGACAAACCTCTGTCATGGTTACTCTGGTAAACATTTCTTCCCTGTTCCCTAACACTTTAGGGTAAGCAGAGACTCTGTATTGCCTGTTAGAGGCAAGACTAACAGACTAACATTTGGAAGAAAGTTCTGGACTTGTTTCTTCATATTTGCATGACTCAGTGACTGACAGAAAAAAATGTAGTTTTAACTGTGCCTATCACCCAAAGTGTCCCCTTCTCTAAATGAAAGGAGAACCTTTCGGCTGCCTGGAATTTGTAACTGAGATACCATACAAGGCATGGAAATCCATAGGATTTAAGGAAAGAGACAGTGCCATTCCGATGCAACAAATTTCAAAATAGATGGTCTAGTGCTCAACAAAATAAATTCATTTTGTGGATAGTTCCTGTATGAAATAGAAGCAAGATCATTTCTGTATATCTCTCTGATGTCATAAAACATGTTGTAAGCTCCAGTGACCTCACACACTCCTTGCTGATAATAGTGGTGGCACTTCTGAAAGAAAGTGGGTGGATAATGTTATGAAAGTTTCTTACTAAATCAGAATTCCTTGCTAGCCTTTGCTGTAGACTGGGGACACCAGTGGTGGATGCATTTAGAACAGAACAGGCTTGTCTTTGCTCGAGTACTGAGTATGAAATAAGTACTCTACATGACTGGCTCAATGTGAGTTCAAAGATAACTTTGCTTACTGGATACACACTCCACATTAAAGTGACAAACTGTGCTGTGGCACATGCTATGTATATATTTGCCAGTTGTGCAGGTTGTGTGCTCAGGACCAGTTCCCAGGGGTGACTGCTGTGGATTAATACAACAAATAGCCATCCTGAATTAGAGGCATTTACACACAACATTTGGTCACAAATAATTAACTTTCTGAAGTAAGCTTAAGGTATATTTCTGCAATCTAGACTGCAACACATCTTTTATACTTAACCTTGATCATTAAAACTTGTAGATTTCACTGTATGGAGCCACAGGGTAGCTTTTTTGCAGTACAAATTTGGCAGAAGATGTTAGACCGCATCACCTGAACATATTGAGAGGAACTCACATCTTGTATCCCATAGAGCCAAATTTAGAATTTAAAGGCTCATTTTAGTAAAGACTATATGGAGAAAAACACACTAAAAAGCAAAAAGAAGTTAATTTTCACATTATGAGTTATCACATCTTTAATACTGTGAAGCAAGATTTAGTTTTGTAAAAATAATACAGAGCCATGACACTTGTTCCTTTTATGTAATTCCTCAGGGGATGAAACTTGCTTTAACAACATATGCATTAAGAATTATTAAAATATCCAGGTAACAAAAACACACCATTGTTTAAAGTTCCTAGGTCATAAATCATGTGTGACACCTTTAGAGCAAAATTAATTTTAGATAATTAAATGCTGTCAATGTAAAATCCTCTTTGCTATCCTAGTCAGCTAAGACTAATGAAAAGTTTTTGAAATAGTTGCTCAGTGAAAACAGCAACAACAAAAAGGTAAGAACCTATATGCAACTTTATTTTGTTTAGTGCAGTTTTCTACTAAATGTAGAGGTGCTGTATATGAATAATGTATACATCTATGTATACATATGTGTACAGATATTTATGAATACATATTCATAGCTGCCATTAGTGATAACATTCTTAAGAACAATATTTTAATTAATGTTGGCTTTCTCAAAGAATAAAATAACTCTTTTCCATATTATTTTAGTTCAAAGATTGAATAAGTATGTGTAGTTACAGTTTCAGAAGAAATAGTCTATATTACTGTTTTAAATGTTCTTCTATTGTCAGAAACTTGCTAAAGTCTTAAAAAATTACTGACATATTAATCCAGGCTCGCGTTTTAATTGGTTTTGCTGGAAACATGAATTGCTCTTATAACTGGCATGTTGTTAAGGTAATGTAAATGTGTTAGTGCATGCAGTTACATGAATTCTTATACTCCAAGGGAAACAGAAAAACAAACATTATTCTTCTATTGCTTTCCTGTAATATAAACTTCAAATAAATAAATAGCAGTAAAGGTGGAAAAAAAAAACAACAAAAGAACAAAAAACCCCAAATAAACAACAAAAAAAGAAGCATTTCCAGCCGCAACTGTCTTAAATTCCCCAGGTTTCCTGTAGGTACCACATTGTTTATAATGCTTTGTGGCACTGGTGGATAGTGCTACAGAATAGAAATTGCCTTTCTTACTTAAAACAAGATGAGAAGCTGGGTTTGCTTCATAAGCAAAATATCTGCTGGGCCCATAATGTAGACTGAATAACACCAGATACACTAAAGCATTAGAACCATACTGACTGTCCTTGTTTATGAATCACAGAATAACTCTGTTTAAAAGACTTCCATGTCTAAACCCCATTCATTCCTTAACCCTGTATGCCACAAAACTGTGCATAACAACAATTTTTGGGGTAATCTACTGCAACCAAAAAATAAATCTGGAAGTTACCTTGCAGTAATGTTTTTATTTTGGAAGTTAGGAATCTTTGGAGCAAAAATCATATGTGTATTAGGTTAGTGTTCAGCAAAAATGAGATCATTAGTGTGCTGCTCTTTTTTTCCCAAGGCAATGCTAGTGTCAATTATAGTTTGTGTTTGTGAACTAGAAGAAATTCTGTTTTGAAATCAGAAGAATTCATAATTCACTGCACCAGAGGAAAACTCATCAACTGTTTAACTTTGAAGTGTAAGATTGGGGTTTGGCTCATTCTTCTTCATATACAATCTGTTCAATCAAATTTTGCCAAAACAAAGACTGCAAAAGCCTTAATGACACAGAGTAAAAATACATGTAAAATAGCCAAATTCAAAGATCGCAGGGAATCCCAAGATGGTGAGATTGAAACCCTGGGAAGTAAAAAAATAAAGAAATCACCAGCATAAGTATCAAATTATTAAGAATTTTTATCTTCTGTCATGTATTAAAAACTTCAGATCCATGAACCGTATGATGCAGAGAAGTGTAAGCCTTTGACTTAGCTATACACTTGGTCTCATTTTATGACAAAGTAAACCAAACACAATATTGGAATTTTCTGATCCAAAATGAGAATAATTTTTTATTGTACCAGAAAAAATTCTAAACACATTAAGGAAAACTTGGAAAGACATAAATTCTACCTTCTGGAGATTTTCAGTGAAACCCAATATTAATTTGAGAATTAATACTGGTCATGTCAGTAGTAAAACTTCTTGACTGATCAGAGAAGTGCTCTAATATAAAAAAATGTAAACCCTCTCCATAATATTAAGTCTATTCCTTCCCTTCCCTTCCCTTCCCTTCCCTTCCCTTCCCTTCCCTTCCCTTCCCTTCCCTTCCCTTCCCTTCCCTTCCCTTTTTCCTTTCTTATTCCTCTCTTTCTCTCAGAGAGAGAATATTTTTAATTAGCACAGAAAAAGTACAACAATCAATCAAAATGCTTGAAATTTCTGCTGGGATTATTATTTCTTTAGTTTATATACCTCTAGTAATATGTTTCATCTTTATTTCAAAGTTTAAAATAAGTCAGATGACTTGCCTACTGGAAATGTTCCTCTCACTCATTTTCTTCAACTCTTAAAAAAAAAAGTCTAGATGAACTCATATTTCTACACTCTTGATGTCTAAAATTACGTGAGATAAATGATGCATCACAAGCATCTGAGATGATCTTGCCAGTTTAGAGATGTCTATATGACAGAATATTATACATTACATAATCCTATTAAAAAATGTATTGAAGTCCTCAAAATGTTAATGTAATTTCCATCTTTAATCATGTCAGACAACATCATTACTGTCAAAATCAGGATGGAAAACTCACTAGTAGGGTTTTCATGGCTTCCTGAACATGACTCTGACTTTTCACAGAGAATTCAGAAAGCCCATCAGCCTTTGGAAGCGAACAAGAGAATGACTTTACTCTCCAGGACACTTTTGGTGATCTTCAGGGCTGAGACCAGCCAAAGTCCTGGAAACCTTCAGATGTTACACATTCTGTGTATTCCTTTCTTGTTTACTCTACTTAGTTTTCCAGTGTCATAACTCCAACACTTAGCAAAAACACTATTAGCACTTGCTTATCTATCCATTTCCAGCTAGTGGCTGTATTTGTAGTGACACTTTCACTCCTTGGTATGACATGGAAGTAGCCACAAGGAATATATCTATATTAGTGAAACATTAGTATGATGCTGCATACGCTTATGCTGGTTCCCATGCATTCGTACTGTTTCTGAGCATCCTCTTGAGACAATTTTAGCCCGTGACAATTAGCACTCTGCAAGATAATACCCAGTCCCAAAGCCCATCCTTGATAGACTGCTCCATACTGGAGGAAAGAGAGCTAGGTCGGAGGTGTTAGTGGTCATCGCGTTTATTAGGCTAGGAATAACCCAGAACTCTATTATTTATTTGTAGAAATAAAATGTTGATTTTAACTAACACTAAACCTGAAATCATTAAAATCAGCTGAAAGAACCAAAAAGAGAGGGATATTATGATTTGACGTAGAAGAATAATCCAGAGACTTTGACAAACACTGAAAAAACGTTAACAATGAAAAAACATCACATGTAAATGTATTATACATGATGCTGAAGTATATTTGCAACAGGAACACCCAAGTACCCATATTCTCCAAACATATCCAGATGGATTTGCAGAGTATTGCATGAGCAAAAAATAAAAATATTCTGAAAAGCTAACCAAAAACTGTATTTTAAATTATGTAACTTTTTTTTTTTTTTTTTCTCCAGTTGATGCTTGTTTATTTTCCATTTACTTAGAGTTCTCCAATTCATGAAACTGACATTTGGTTCACACAGTAATATTTTTTGAATTTTACAAGAAATCAATTAAATTATGATTTAGACTTTGCAGGAAGTTAATGGATAGCAATTTAAAGAACTATTGCTGCGCTTCAAGTAACATCAAGTATCTTATTCTGCCTACATAATTTTTGCGATCCTACCATTTAAGTAGCTATTAGGAAGTGCTTCTGACACTGTCATATGCTGTGCATCTGCAGAATTCCACCCCATTACTTCTGATCCAGATGTTTTATTTTGGTTACTCTAGCATTTAAGAGACAAGATAAGGCTGTTATACAACTGTAGTGTAGCTGCATTTGTTTAGAAAAAGAAACCAAACCCAAGAAAACAGATTCTAAACTGAAAAGCTATGAAAATCGGGATCAAAAAAAATAATTAAATTTGCTCAGGAAACTTAGGAACCACATGCAGTCAAAATCAGCGTGGAATAATTTGGTATCTGAAGGTATTCAATATGCTAAAAGCAGCTGTGATCTAAATGGATGTGTTAGCTACATGGAAAAAAAATGCTTATGATGAGATGTAAATAGTAAAAGAGTGCAATAAACAGCAGCTCCCATGCAGCAGGGCAGGGATACTGACGTGTTCTAGCTGCAAAGCACTGCTTTGGAGACTCAAAGCAGCCATAAACCCTGCATAAGAATTCATCGGATTGAACATAACACGGAATCTGACCTTTTTGAATATGAAGCTGTTGCACATTACAGTCTCTTTGCTATTTAAACTTATTTGTGAGAAAGTTAAGCGTTTAGTGTGATTTGCACTTTTCTTCACTTGAAGCGGTATTGGCTTTATCTTGATCTACTGCAACAAATATATAGCAGGAACAACAGAGCAAAGACACTTGATGCCTTGTTTTCTTAATGTAAGTGCAAACCCAACACGAGAAACAAAATAGTACACTTGCACTTCAACACTTTTAAGAGTACAGCATAAAGTAGATAATTAATAACCTCAGTAAATTTGCAGATGACACGAAATTGAGTGGGAGTGTCGATCTGCCTGAGGGTAGGGAGGCTCTGCAGTGGGATTTGAACAGGCTGGAGCGATGGGCTGAGGGCAATTGTATGAGGTTTAACAAGGGCAAGTGCCGGGTCCTGCACTTTGGCCACAACAACCCCATGCAGCGCTACAGGCTTGGGGAAGAGTGGCTGGAAAACTGCCTGGCAGAAAAGGACCTGGGGGTGTTGGTTGGCAGTGACTGAACACAAGCCAGCAGTGGGCCCAGGTGGCCAAGAAGGCCAATGGCATCCTGGCCTGTATCAGAAATGGTGTGACCAGCAGGAGTAGCGAGGTGATCGTGCCCCTGTACTCGGCACTTGTGAGGCCACACCTTGAGTACTGTGTCCAGTTCTGGGCACCACAGTATGGGAAGGACATTGAGGTGCTGGAGCGAGTCCAGAGAAGGGCAACGAGGCTGGTGAGAGGTCTGGAAAACAGGCCTTATGGGGACCGGCTGAGGGAACTGGGGTTGTTTAGTCTGGAGAAGAGGACACTGAGAGGAGACCTCATTGCCCTCTATTACTACCTAAAGGAGGTTGTAGTGAGGCTGGTGTTGGTCTCTTCTCCCAAATTACTAATGATAGGATGAGAAGAAATGGCCTCAAGCTGCATCAGGGGAAGTTTAGATTGGATATTAGGAAGAAGTTCTTTACTGAGAGGGTGGTTAGACATTGGAACAGGCTGTCCAGGGAGGTGGTGGAGTCGCCGTCCCTGGAGGTGTTTAAAAAACGAGTGGATGAAGCACTTGAGGCCATGGTCTAGTGGTTAGGGAGATGATGGGATAAAGGTTGGACTTGATGATCCTGGAGGTCCTTTCCAACCATAATGATTCTAAGATTCTATGATTATTTTTTCTCATGAAGAAATTATTCCTGTCTCATTACTGGTAATGTGAACATTCCAGAGAGACTCTGAGAGACCTTGATTAGATGCCTGTTTGGCATTTCTTCCACTGTTACGTGATCATTGTTGTCCACTTTGCAGGTCTGTTTGTGGCCATTATTATTTTTTTCATAGAGTTATAGACAAGTACTAGCTTAATTTCATCTTTCACCTGCAAAAAACTAAATCCTGACATTTAGCTTCTCTAGCTGTAATGAAAACATTCATTATGTGTATGAATATTCTGGTTTATGATCCTTTCAAAATAAAACATGCTCTCTAAAAACACATCTAGCATATGGGCATGAGCACCGAATTTGCTTTGTCATGCCTGGGCACAGAAAAACAGAAAGTATGAGATCAAAACCAAGTCTTCTGAGTTCTAGTTGATAATCGAAGTGGAAACGGGGAATCCATGATCAGCAACTATCCTTGGTTTCCACACGACAACACGAAAGAGTGACATCATGATTCATTCATAGCTCACCCCCTCATTGTCTGGAGTAAAGATAAACATTTACTGCATTGGAAACATGAATTTATCTAAGATGTACCAATAGAAAAGCCTTTCAAGAATACTTGAAAATCCTTTCAAGAATACTTGAACACCTCTAAATGTTTAGGTTCGTACGCTGTTCTGAGTATTAATTAATTAATCTCTCTGTGAAAAAGAGGACTATGCTGACATTTCAGGAGGTTACTATATTAGTCCTATCATTCAGAGCCACAAATTACTGATTCAAATAAACTATTCTTCAAACTACTGAACTACTCACCATTGTACTGATGTAAATAGCTAATATATACGCTGAATGTAAAATTACTTTATTCAGCTTTAAAAGAATATTGTAAAGTTTTAGTAGAGCCTGTACTATTACTAGTGCTAGCCAAGTAGTAAATTTTGTTTGCAGCTTTCAGGCTTTATGCACCAGTTCGCCATCTCCACATTAGTGTCAGCTTATTCATTCATTTGTGAGGTAAAAATGCTTCTGGTCTTCCAGCAGTTCTTTACCACCTCTGCATTCTCAAACCTCAATGTGCTGCTCCAGAGATCGGAGCTGTCCTTGACCTTCCTTTATTTACTACAGGATGTAATTCTTTCCTAAATCATTTTTGTGCAAATCCTGAAAGAATGTGGCAATATGTGGTGTTGCACCATGGAGAGAAGTATGTGGCACTGTTTATTTTCCAAGAAAGCTTTTTTTATGAAGATGAATAGCTTATATTGACAAAGTGAGATAATAATAGGCATTCTAAAGCAGAGCTCCTGACATTAGCTTTTAAAGACTTGCACTGATGCAAAAGTTTGGAACATTATACAGAGTATTTCAGATATTCTAGAAGTGCTGTATAATATTCTGTTACAGTAGCTTCAAAATACAGATAACCCAAAAAACTCATTGTAAAACATCCTGTTACGGTGGGAATTTTCAAAAAGAAAACCTTAAAAGAGGTTTTGATAAGGTTATCCTGTTTGGTTTTGTTTACTGAACATCGAAATTGTAATTTATTTATTTTTTTTTTCTGCAGGAACTGTAATAGATTGACCACTGAGATACTGATACAGTGTGTGCAATAGAAAGATAATCACAAGAATAGAAGGCAGTATTGGATTGTTTCCCTATTGTCCAACATACACAGAAAAACATAACAAAAGCAGTGATTCGTTACACCTGGTCTATTTTTTCTGAAGGTAGTAATTATGCTGCAGCACACATTTAGAGACATCTTTCAATGAGAAAGACTGTTTTTCAGTCTCTTTGGATCCTCCATATACATTTTTCATTTAAGTTGTTTTTAATTTTTTCTTAGATATAATAGACATTTTACCAAGAATGATCTCTGTAAAATATTTTATTTTCCATATAAAATCCAAAGCAATTGAAACCTCACTGTGATTTTATGCAAAATTGTGTTTTATGGAAAAATTAAACATCAAAAAATATCACTTGTCCATTTTAATACATGAAAACAAAATTACTGTAGAGATCATGATTAGATCTTTTGTTTCCTGGAAATATTAAGGTTCTTAAACAGAAGCCATCTAACCAAGTTTCTGAAAATCAAATGAGCACAGACATACCTGCTCTGTAACACCTACAAAACATTCACAGGTCTTTTGTTCTAACCTCTGGGAAAGTGTGTTCCATGGAATTCAGCTCAGCAATGCCTGACAGTATGGGGATGTCAGGTCCAGGAGAGGAATGAGCACTCAGAGATGGCTATGAGACTCCTGAGAGTGTGCAGATTCAGCACGCTCAACCTCTCCTTTTGCCTTGTATTGGGGTATGGCAGTCCTGAAGTGACAGAGCTGACACTGGGCAAATTTACCCAAAGTGGGTTTTACTGCTTAGGCTGCAATCTCTGTGGCCTCGAGGGGTGACTATCATACCTGAAATAGTCACTTCTGAGAAAGTTCAAGTGTGTCTACAATATATTCTAACCATTTCTGTGACTGCAGTGCTGAACTACTTTCATTTTTATCCATCGCACCAAGTGTTTATGCTTCACTCATAACCGGCAAGGCAAAAAAACATTACCTCCTCCATAGTTGTTACGTGCCCTGATTATTTACTTTAAATGACATGATTCTTCAAAAAAAACCCTTTTAGAATTGCTTTAAAAGCTCTCAACAGCTTACAGCTGAAAGCCAAATGTATAGGTTATAATTCATTGACACTTTGTAAAATGATGTAACTTCTCAATAGGTGTCACAAATCATTTCATCATGGTGTGGTCTCACTTAAGCCTAAAATCTTTCAAGTAGGAATTTCTAAGGGTTTTTTTATTGGCATAATTCCAACTTGTAACTTCTCTTGTTCAAGTCTTGATCGCTAGCCAGCTCCTCCAGAGAGCACTACACTTATTCCCCTTGTTCCATATCTAAGGATCAAATCTAGCTTTAGTGTTTTATCTGCCTTCAATTTTTCTACATTACAAACTCCTCTGTTCATTCAAACTCTACGATTCTGGTTTTTTGGGTGCACTGTAAGAGCCAGCCAGCAGTAGGTGTGTGTATAGAGAGATTTAAGTTCCTAATTACAGAGAGAGGAAATGTATGAAGAATATTTCTTGAATGCTATTTTTATCCAAGAGATTTATAGAATCCCTTTCTACTAAGCATTATGGTAGTCATTAATTATATGATAAGGTGTAATTTTTTGCATATAGGATCCTTTGTGCTCAGCTTCCTAATGCTTGAGCACTGCAGTTTTCAACCTTAATGTAGTTTCAAGGTAATACACAAAAAGAAACTCATAAGATACAGTAGATTGAAGCAATGTTACATGTAATTGTTTTCTCACCTATTTTCTTTTGGAATATTATTGATTTTTAGTGGGTTTGTATGTACCAGTGAAAATATCAAGCTAAACAAGGCTATATAAGAAAGACATCTTATTCATTTATACCCTCCACTATTTTTTTCATCCCAATCTTTCTTTTCATGCTGTTTTAAAAATGGCCGTTCTCTGTGACAGTATTTCTTATCCTTTTTTTTTTTTTTACTTTTCAATGAAGGTTACTGTTCTTTAACTGACGGGTGTCAGTTAAACAAAAGTTAAGTCATATAAATATGGATATGCATCAGGTGAAGTAACTTTAAAAAAGAACAAAAAAGCAAACTGTATTTACAGTAGTAAAGGCAGATCAGTTCCCTGTCTCTCTCACCATCAACACCCTAGCAAACCCTTAGTGTTTATGGGTTCTGTTTTTCTGTGGGAAGGTCTACATATTCACTTATGACAGTGATTACCAAGAAAGCTGGATCATTTTAGAGAATCCTTATATAAACATTTAGCACTGAGCTAAAGTCATTTCCAGTTAACTAAAGTGTAAGGGAGAACTATGGGGTTTTATGATTTGCTCCTTTGTCATTAAAGAATCCCTATTTGCATTTGGACAATTTTCACCTACACAGCACATTACCTTTTGAAAAATGAAGTAGAAGACATTTGGCTATAAAGCTACTACATGCTCATGCTTTCTAAATACTGAGTAAAGCTCACAGTGTACATGAGAAAAGAGGGTGCATATTACATAAATTAATTTAGCCCAAGGTACTGTGTTCATGCTTGCAAAAAATTTACATGTGTTATATAGGAAATTTACTGCATAATAGAAGTACACAAGATTTTTCTCAAATGTTTAGGTACTGTTAAATGATATTTATCCTACCGCTGAGATACAAAAAATAACTCTGAAGATTTTCTAGTAAAATATGTGGATATCTTTTTTTTCTTTTTAATTGTTCTCAGGAGAAAGGAAAAAAAAAAAAAAAAAGCATAATCCCTACTTTAATTCTGCACTTTGGAAGAAAAACCACCACTACATATGTGTGGAGCATTGTGAGCTTCATTAATTAATTTCCTTTCTAGTTTTAATTCTCATAACTTGTGCGCATTTCATAAGGCCCTCTGGAATTAAGCCAGTAAAGAACGCAATCACATGCTTTGCTTTGAACATGAGCAAAGTCTTCTGCATATACTGCCTTTGAGATATATTTTTAAATTACTTCCACAGGCAGTGCAAACTTTCCTCTTTGGTGCATGCATAGTTCCTTCATGTAGGCAAAGATTGCAAAGAGCAATGAATGCCACCAGCAGCTCCGTGGCTGAGACAGGCTATCAGTCCCTGGAGAGGCCGGGCACCAGGTCCTCTGCCAGGAGTGTCAAAGTCATTATTTTAATAAATTAAGTAAAAAGAATGCTTGTTTGCCATGTGATTAACCAGGATTTATATTTTTTACATAAGCACCAAGTATCTTTGTCCACAATGATTCCATGATACATCTTAGTACAACTAAAATATTTTGAAAACAGAAAAACACTCATAGTATCGTATAGAATACTGAAATACATGTAGATAACATATCCAAATTTTGAAAGTATCCTTCTTTTATAAAAGGATTTAATCAAGAAGTGGATATATGCTTCTTCTGGAGTTGAGAAATTTTCAAAGAACAGGAACTACAGTTCAAAACCAGTGCTGGATTTAAATATACGAGACAAGACAAACTATTCCATACAAATACTTAAAAAAAAAGTACATACCAAGACAAAAAGGTAGGCTATCCTAAATGTAGGCCATGATTACCAAATTACACAATGGGTTTAAAATGCAACTAGATTTTTTTTGTGATGGGAAAAGCATTAAGCCAGAGTAGGAGGGTGAAATTACATCAGACTTATTTAAGACCACAAGCCTAAGGCAAATCTACATTAGTACAACAAAGTTTTATAACTAACAGATTGCATTTCTTAGACTTCTGAAGTATGATTCAGTTTAATAGACAAAGTATTTTGAATAACTTCTATATGGAAATACACATTGAGTTGCTGGAGCATGTTCAAAGAAGGGCAACAAAGTTGGTGAAGGGTCTGGAGCACAAGTCTGATGAGGAGTGGCTGAGAGAACTGGGGTTGTTTAGCCTGGAGAAGAGAAGGCTGAGGGGAGACCTCATTGCTCTCTACAGCTACCTGAAAGGAGGGTGAAGCAAGACGGGGGTTGGTCTCTTCTCCCAAGTAACAGTGATAGGACAAAGAGTAACGGCCTCAAGTTGTGCCAGAGGAGGTTTAGATTGGATATTAGGAAAAAATTCTTCACTGAAAGGGTTGTCGAACATTGGAATAGGCTGCCCAGGGCAGTGGTGGAATCCCCATCCCTGGAGGGATTTAAGAGACTTGCAGATGAGGTGCTGAGGGACATGGTTTAGTGATGAATTGTCAGTGCTGGGTTAATGGTTGGACTTGACAACCTTAGAGGTCTTTTCCAACCAAGGCTATTCTATGATTTAATGACTTCCTGAATTTATCATATATTCACCTGGAAGTGAAATACTTGATAGGAGTCGGATTGTATACAACAGGACTTCAAATAGGTGTTTCAAATCTGCATACAGGCCTTCAGTAAAAATAGTCCTTGGTGGAAATAAAGCCAACCTTACTTTTTTCACTAAGGAATGAAAAATCTAGCAATATTCTCTCTATTAAGTAGTAATGCTATACATGCTAAGTAGTACATTTGAAGGCACATGATTCTGATATTTTCTCTGTAATTTTAGAGATGATTGATTTTTTTTTCTGTTTTTTTGAAGTTCAGTCACTAAAAGCATGGGTTTTATGCATTTTAGGCCACTATAGCTCATTGTTGGATCAGAAAAACCTTTCTAGAACCGTCTGCAGCACAGATCATGAAGGTTTTATGTGATTTTCTCAAGACTTTATACAAATAATGAAGTCTTAGAGATTTATTAACCATTTCAGGTAGCATGTCATAGGTTTACAGGGAAATCTACTCAAATCCAATAGTACTTTCTTGCTTAAACCAATGGAGTTAACATAATGTCATCTTGTCAACTTCAGTGGTCTCATAATCACAGAAGTAGCCAACACTCCTGTGCCAACTCGCAAAGACTTAAGTGAACTAACGATCATCTTGAAGCACTATAATTCCTTATGGTATAAGAGATGCTTTTCAGCATGGCACTTTATTGGTGTACAGTTGGCATCAGAATTTGAGTTCTGCTTTTGTTAACATAGCACTGATGAAGAAGAAAAAAATTTATGGGATAGCAACTAAGTCCTTTCAAAAAAAAAAAGAAAATAAAAACAACAAACCAGCAAGCAAAAAAACCCAACCTCAGCACTTCATTAAATTTTTACAGCAGGTATGACAGAGGTCAAAAGATACTGAGTTTGAATCATTTTTTTATTCATGTTGGACTGGAAGTGTTTTTCTTCCCCCTTGCTCCCCCCCTGTTTTAAAGAGCCTTTAATAGTAATTTCAAAAATAATAGTACACTCTGTGCTGAAGGTTAATCCTTCGGGTATTAATTTAGCTTTATCACCAAGCAGAAAGAGTGTTTGTATTCATCTCACTGCACTTAACATATTACTAAAATTAAGGTCTCTATAGGCAAAAAATAGATTTATTTCAAAACAGTGAAATTTCGTTGATGCAAAAGTACATACAGTGTTTATTGCAACTGCTTCAGTACACAGCATGAGCATATGCGTTTACTACTTAAAGAAAATCATCTGAATCATTTGAAGAGTACAGGCTCTCCAGCTCTGCTGTTTATTTATACATGACATATATTCTGCAAATTCCTATTGGCATACAGAAAGTTCAGTTTCATACTAAGATAACCTCTGACAATCAGTCTTTTAAAAATTGCAGTCAAATATCCTGTTAAAGGATAGATCTTTATAGAGCATATTAAATTTCAAAAAGCAATCTACTTAAATAACTAAAAACATTTTCTCAGCTGCAATTAAGAGTATTCTACTACTTTAAAAAGACCATTCCTATTATTAAAAATAAAAACTAGCCACATTCACTAAAACAAACTGATTTTTAGCCGTGAATTTAGCAATGCAGAACACTGTCCTTGTTTAAAAGTGTTTCAACAAATTGCTCGCTGCAAAGTGAGGATTTACATAGCCATATGCTGCAATTCTTTATTACAAAGTGTTAACATTTACAGGGTGATCAAAGTCACGTTACTTTCCTCAGAGTCACTGGAACCATTGCCTGAAATCATGCCTAAAGGAATAGCTAAAAAATGCCAGTGTTTATATGGAAAACTATTACGCGACAAACAGGCTCATTTTGCAATTACATGGTATTAAGCTTTCACAAGCTTGCAAGGCTTTTCATCAACATGGCTGCAACAAGACTGATGCAAAATGATAAATATATATATTCGAGATGCTATGCTGATATCAGTTACCTGTGTTAACGTGGTCACTTGGAATACAGTCAAGTGCTAGACCTGTCCCAGATCCTCCTTAAGCAGATAGCATTCCCATTAGCAATCCAGTATGGCAGAAGGACAGTGACGGCTTAGCTGGGTAAAATTCAGTGTCTATGATACAATTATTGCACTACTGATTACTTGACTTTGGTGAGTTAATCCTTGGGGTATTAATTTACTGGTCTGACTATACAAAACAGATCCTAGTGCTTTACCACTTTGAGGGCTGTCACTGTAATTACTCCATATGGCACCATCAGTATGGTTTTCCTGTGCACCTTTCTCAGAAAACAGATTTTAGGACATTTTCAATTCAGTCACTTAACAAAAAAGAACTTTATGCTGCTTTACAGCACTAGAAAATACAGCTTCCTTCTTTTTAGAAGAATTCCATTATTTCAAAGTCTTGCTATATTCCAATTAGGAAGAATTTTTCTTATTTCAAAAGTCTTTATGAAAGAAAGTTCTAAAGTATTGTTCCGATCAAACAGAATTCTCTTTTTAATATACCAATATAGGTACAGATCAACATGTAATATGAAGAAAAAGATAAATTAAAAATTTCATACAAAAATGTTAAACCTGGCTATCTCAACAAGTCTGAAGGCTCCAATATTATTTTTTTTGAAACTACAGTTGGAAAAAAAAAAAAAAATTTAAAAATCCCACATTGGTAAATAAAGTGTACTGATTTCACTAAAGCTTTAGATCCTAGTGTCGAAGTTTTACGTGACAATTGACATCTACTTGGATTCAGTTGCAACTTTAAAAGTAAAAAATACTATCAGTCAGGAGTAAAAACAATCAACATTTGAAATTCAGTCTCCACAGCTGGAAACTCCAAGGCAATAATGATACCTACTGACTATGTAGTTAACCTTGAATTTAAAACATTTATTCTCTTTCCTTCTCTGATACAGTGTCTTATTTCAGTGCTACATTTCTTTGTGTGTAAGGGGAAAGACAAGAATAGAGAAGAAACACTTTCAAGAAGTCTTTGACAAGATCTTGCCTGAGTCCTAAACGAGCTAATTAAACTTGGGCAATAGGAAAATATTGTCATGGATTAAAGGCTGTCTAGGAGCAAAATATCAGTCTATGATTGAATAACCATTTTTCCCTACCAACAGTACGCCTCTTAAAGTCTCAGGAAGACTATATTAATTTATCTTTTTAATATTATCTTAAAAGAGAACTAAAAAGCAAAATTTTGCAATGAGACAGCATTACATGGATTTTGGGACTGGTAAAGCTTTCACGTCTCCACAAAAATGGCAAATAGGCAAACTAATGTTCCGGACTAAATGTTGAACCAAAGAAATTGACCTAAGCATCATTGTAGAAAAGGCAGTTAAGATCTGTTCACAAATTATAAAAAGTAATAATAAAAGACATCTAAATAAGATGTTTGGAAAATAAATAAGATAATGAGCAATCTGTAGCATATGCTAATGCCTCCACATGACTCAATGCTGCAGACTTGTATGGTTATGCTATCTGAAGTAGTCTTAAGACTACTTCAGAAGAGAGGAATTGAGAGAAGATCAATGAAGCGTACTGAAGGCATGGAGCTCTTGCACAAGAAGGACCAACATGATAAGAACTGTGATGATATAGAGAACTTACATTGTATTTTTCTTTTAAAAGTACATAAATCTAATTGTTACTACATTGGTTGAATTACACAGCTGTGCTTATTACTATTATTACCACTGAACGGCGTTTCCAAAAGTCACTTTATGATTATACATACACAAGTCTGGATGGAATTTCACAGCTTCTTGTCTCACCACTTTAAAAGATTTGTGTGGTTTTCTTTTCAGGCTGTAAAATAGCTCCTTCAGGTTTACCCGCTGCTGACAAGCTTTTGATAACTCTGCTCATTTGTTCTGTGGCTCATCTGAGCTGTTCCTTCCTTTTACACATCAGAATGTTGTTGTGTTGATGAATGCAAGCCGCCCCTTTGATCTGTGGCATTTTTTAAAGCAGTTAGTAAAAGGCTGCATAGCAGCACATTAATAAGTGTTAACTCGTAATTTCTTTTTTGAATTTTTCTTCTTTAAAAGCAAAGCAGTACTTTACAGAAATAACCTCTCATGATTTTTGTTTTTAATTACAATTTACAGATCTATCTTAACGTTGTTGTGTGTTTCCAACAGCACTGGACTGCTATTTCAAATATTCATGAACATACCAGTCATGTAATTTGTTCTTGCCATTGTTTGCAGTGTTTCAAAGTGGCATTTATTTAACCAGTTAGTTATCTACCTGTCTGCATCCAAGCTAGTCATTTTTGTATCCTTTTGCAGTAAAGGAAGAGAAAAAGACACTTCGTAGGTGGGAGCTATATAACCCCAAAGAAGACATCAAAATTCCATCAAATGCATCCAGCCATAAAAGCACCTGTTTCTCTCCCTTGACTATAAAGGGAATCTGATTAGCAATGTCTGCTTGGCTCAGACATTGATATCTACACTGCACATGTCTAACATGAGATGAAATAAATCCCTGGTTTCTGCTTTCCTTTCACCTCCGGGCTCTTTCATTTGAGTATCACTTTAATACATTGCCTGTACCTCTGGAAAGATTCCAAAGCCTTGGTATACCTCCCTGAATTTCATATTACTGGCATTTCAAGCACTGGTTAAAGAAGCTGCTAAAAAGCAACTTTGACCTTAAGGAATCAAAAAAAATTCCGTCTTGATACTCACTGAAGAAAATGAATGCCAAATCCAAATTCTGATCTCTTACCTGATAGAAACAATACAGGGCTGCCTGGTCAGCCAGGAGCTCTCTCTTAAAAGACACTGAGGTGGAGCTTTAGTAATCAGAAAAAATATATTCATGCCTGAGTCACATTATTTTGCTGCACTTGCCCTTCAAGTTCTTTGAAAGAAAAAAATAAAGTTCTCAATACCTTCAGGCTATGATTGGAATCAGAATTTATAATGCTCAGGGCATGGTGAATTTAAGCAAAATTTGATGCACAATTTAAAACAAAAGTGATAATAAAAAATATGTGATTATTCCACTCAAGGAAATTCATCTTAAAATGCACTAAATACACTTAAATGTGCTACTGTATGCCAGTCAAGTACCTAGCTGCAAAAACAATTAACTGTTGGATCAGTAATTTTCAAACTCTCAGTTTAAAGTAAGTGAATGCACTATTTAGACAAAACAAGCTGAATATTCCTCAAATATCCTAATGTGATACATTGGAAATTGCAGCAAGCTTTATACTCTGATGCAAAATAAGGCCAAAGTCAAACATCATTGTGCTAGATGCACAAGGTCTGTGTATGCCACCAGTTACGTGTCCACAGAACATGCCACAAACCATTTGGTTTAATTAACAGGACTGAAGTGAGAGATACAACCAGAAAGGCAATTCAGTCATTAATGTAGGTTAGAAGCTTCACTTCAATCTACTCAATACTTAGGTTCTAATTTTCTCCTTTTGCATGCACAAATTGAAGTCTCGGCAGTTATTAATATAATTTTTATTATAGATAGGTGTGGATGCAATCTGTAGCTTAAGTGCCTTCAGTAACATTCAGGAATGCTGTATATTCCAAAGCTTTGTGAGGTTCAGATGAGAAAACAGAAAAGTGAAAATATTATTATTAGTTTCAAAGGAAAATAGATCTCCAGATTCACAACTTGGTGAATTCCAATGTCTGATACGTTACATTAGCTGCAGGAAGGAGCATAAGAAAAATAATCAGACTATAATAGTCCATTCCTCAGTGGGTATCTCCTTGATATGTGCAAGAGATCACCTTAAACCTTGAAATACAAAACTTAATGTACGTTCCACAGTTATGATAATCATGATAATTCTATTAGATACTTTTATACAATTACTCACTTCTTTTTTGAATTCTCTTCAATTTATGGTCTCGATATTCAATAGCAGTATGTTTCAAACTTTTACATGTTTCACAGAGGATTAAAACCCTACCTATTTACCGAAAGACCTTCAGTGACTCTTTATACTGTAATTTAATTGAAAATATTGTCATGTTCATATGCAATGAGATAGAAAAACAACACTTCTCTTCTTTCTGTTTCAGTCCACAATACACTAATATCATGTCCACTCTTGTCTTCTAAGGCCAACTGTTTTTGTGAAAGACAGTCTAATCTTCCCTATTTTCATCTCCATTACACTCTACCCCACTCATTATTCATATAATGGATTTGATGATCTTTTGATTACAGCTTTACCAAGAGTAGAATCCTCTTTACCTTAAATTCAGTTCTTCAAATTAAATGAAACTTTGCTTGCAGATGCAAAGCAAATAAGCCAAACTGTTTTGAAGGATCTCATGTGCTCATGTCCAACTTGCTGACTTACTGACAGAGCACTCTATTCCCTCATCCAAATCATTGATGAATATATTGAATAGTACTGGTCCCACTACCGACCCCTGAGGAACTCCACTAGATACAGACCTCCAACTAGACTCTGTCCCATTGACCACAACTCTCTGGCTTCTTTCCTTCAGCCAGTTCACAATCCACCTCACTATCCGATCATCCAGACCACACTTCCTCAGTTTAGCTGCGAGGATGCTGTGGGAGACTGTGTCAAACGCTTTACTGAAATCAAGATAGACCACATCCACTGCTTTACCATCATCTATCCACCGGGTGTGTCCTCATAAAAGGCTATCAGGTTGGTCAAGCATGACTTCCCCTTGGTGAAGCCATGCTGACTGCCCCTAATGACTCTCTCATCCTTGATATGCCTAGAGATAGCACCCAGGATAAGTTGTTCCATCACCCTTTCAAGGATGGAGGTGAGGCTGACCAGTCTATAGTTACCCGGGTCTTCTTTCTTGCCCTTTTTGAAGACCAGAGTGACATTTGCTTTCCTCCAGTCCTCAGGAAACCTCTCCCTTTCTCCATGACTTAACAAAGATGATGGAGAGTGGCCTAGCAATGACATCCACCAGCTCCCTCAGCACCCACAAGCGCATCCCATCAGGACCCATGGATTTATGGATGTTCAGGTTGTGTAACTGATCCCTAACCCAGTCCTCATCAATCAGGAAAAACTACTCCCCTATCCTGACTTCCTCTGGAGCCTCAGGGGTCCTGGGCTCCTCAGGACAGCCTCCAGCAGTATAGACAGAGGCAAAGTAGGCATTCAGTAACTCTGCCTTCTTTTTATTCTCTGTCACCAGGGCACCCACCTCATTCACCAGTGGACCTACATTGCTTCTAGTGTTAGTTTTATCTGCAATGTATTTGAAGAAGCCCTTTCTGTTGTCCTTCACCTTTCTTGCAAGGTTTAATTCCAAGGAGGCCTTGGCTTTCCTAGTTGCCTCCCTACATCCTCTGACAACAGACTTATATTCCTCTCAAGTGGCCAGCCCCTCCTTCCATGATCTGTACATTCTCTTCTTCCCTTTGAGTTTGCCCAGCAATTCCCTGTTTAACCACGCAGGTCTCCTGGCACCCTTCCTTGACTTCCTACCTGTTGTGATGCAGTGATCTTGAGCTCGAAAGAAGAGGTCCTTGAATGCTAACCAACTATCTTGGGCTCCTTTACCTTCAAGTACCCAGTCCCATGGGATTTCCCCTAGCAATTGTTTGAAAAGCCCAAAGTTGTCCGTACTGAAGTCCAGGGTTGTAGTTCTGCTAGGTATTCTGTTCCTGCCACACGAGATCCTGAACTCCACCATCTCATGGTCGCTGCAACCAAGGCTGCCCTCAACCTTCAGCGCTTCAACCAGACCCTCCTTGTTCGTGAGAATAAGATCCAGCAGCACTCCTCTCCTAGTTGGCTCATCCACCATTTGCATCAGGAAGTTATCATCAGTGCACTGAAGGAACCTCCTGGACTGTGGATGGATGGCTGAGGGGGCCTTCCAGCAAATATCAGGGCAGTTAAATCCCCCATGACAACCAGGGCCTGCATTTGCGAGACTGCTATCAGCTGCCTGTAGAAGGCCTCCTCGTCCTAATCTGGTGGCCTGTAATGGACACCCACAACAGTATCACCCATGTCAACCTGACCCTTAATCCGCACCCACAAGCTCTCAACTCACTCCTGATCTGACCCTGGACAAAACTCAATGCACCCTAGTTGCTCCCTCACATAAAGAGCAACTCCACCACCTCGCCTCGCTGGCCTGTCTGTCCTGAAAAGGACACAGCCATCCATGACCACATTCCAGTCATGCGAGCTGTCCCACCAAGTCTCTGTAATCGCCACTAGATCATAACCCCCTGACCGAACATGGATTTCTAACTCCTCCTGTCTATTCCCCATGCTGCGTGCATTGGGGTACAGGCATTTCAGAGAGCGAGCTGAGCACACCGATTTCACCCCAGGGGGGTGGGAGGCCTCCTGGTCTTCATCAATACTAGAGCCCTGCCGCAGTCGTGCAAGGCCAGCTACAACCCAAACCCCTTCGAATCTAGTTTAAAGCTCTCCGAATGAGCCCTGCTAATACCTGTCCCAGGATCCCTTTGCCCCTGAGAGATAAACCTTCCCCATATTTTACTGTTAGGTCTCTTGTCTATTATCAAAGAACCCAAAGCCCTGCCTGTAGCACCAGTCTCATAGCCAGGCATTTATGGAATGAATCCTCCTATTCCGTCCCATATCATCACCGGAAAATGGAAGGAGGGAGGAGAAAATAACCTGCGCCCCAGACTCTTTCACCAATCATCCCAAGACCTTGAAGTCTTTCTTCATCCCTCTCAGACTACGGGATGCAGGTTCCTCCCCTCCAGTATTCCACCCTTTCCCCTTGACAATACATCTGTCAGCTCTGCTCCATTTACAAGCAAAATAATTTCTCTCTAAAAACTCCCAAAACCCAAAAAAGCCGCAATATTTCCTAAAAACTTACTTAATATTAAGCAGGATTTTTACATGGCTAGATCTCTAGAAGCCTACAGCAGTATATTGTCATCTTTTTCGGGTTGTGCTCCGACTCAGAGGTGCTTTGTTTTCTCACTGCAGCTAGGAACTTAGATTTTGCAGTACTAGATCAGATAAAAGAGTCATCAAGCTTAATACTCTTTCTTCAACAGCACGGAGTAGTAAATGCTCTAAAAAGTGCAAAACCTCCTGACTTTGGTATGGGATGATGTGACACTATAGCTTTCATCCTGAGCTGATATAACTAGAAATCAACAGAAATCTGGAAGTATGACATTATAAATTCCTCCTGAAGCTTATACAGAGAGTTTTGATAACAGTAGATATTCTTCTATTCAGTGTCTGCCTCTTTTTGAGACTTGTAAAAATTACTTGCCTTCAAAGGCTGCTGTTTTCAAAGAATGATTATCCATGTTTTATTGAGAAAGCATATTACCTGTCTGTTCCAGGCACCTTTTTTTTAAAAAAAAACAACAAAAAACAAATTACTACAATGATTGAAGTATGCTAAAAGCATTTTCAGATTATATGAACTGTAAGAGTTTATAAGCACTCTGTAGGACAGGATAGGATTTCAACATGATTTTGATAAATTGAAGAAATGGCTCAAAAACAAGAAGGCAGGATTCAATAAAGAAAAATGCAAAGTACTGATGTTAGAAAGGAAAAAAAAATGCACAGATACAAAATGATGAATAACTGGTTAGCAGTGTTAAAAGATGTGGGAGTTGTGATGGACCATAAATTGAATATGAGTCAGTAATACTGCAAAGTTACAGAAAAAAAAGCAACTCAGTCTTGTTTGTCTTAACAGAAATTACTTCTATAATAAAGCAGAGATATAATAATGCAAATTCTAGTTGACTTTTGTGAGGCCCCAGATTTTGGACTTTTCTGCATTATGGGGGCGCTATACTTTATTAAAGATTTTAAAAATGGAAAGGACAGAGAAAAACAAGCAGGTTCAAACAAGGCTTAGAAAATGTGTCTAGTAGAAAAGCTTGAAGAAGCTGAATGTTTTTAAAGAACAGGTACAAGGAGACATAAAGACAGTCTTCCAATTAATGAAATATTGTCAAGCAAAGGATAATGAAAAAGAATTCTCCATTTTACCTGGGAGAGCAAATATTTTGAGAAAATGTTGCTTACATTTTCAGCAAATAAAACCCTCAAAGATGACTAATTTCATTCAAAGCAATCACTATAGTAGTAGCAGCCTCAGTAATACCAGCAGTACTTCTTTAAATATATGAATTCTTCTCACTCCTACCTTATCTGACTTTTGCTGCAAGCAAGGCTTCGCTGGCAGGATCTCTAAGGGCTTCAGGCGGAAAAGCAGCAATGGGCACAAACTGGAACACAGGAAGTTCCACCTGAATATGAGGAACAACTTATTTACTTTGAGGGTGGTAGAGCACTGGAACAGGCTGCCCAGAGAGGTGGTGGAGTCTCCTTCTCTGGAGACATTCAAAACCCACCTGGACATGATCCTGTGCGACCTGCTCTGGGTGGCCCTGCTCTGGCAGGGGGGTTGGACTAGGTGATCTCCAGAGGGCCCTTCCAACCCCAACCATTCTGTGATTCTGTTACTCTGTTAGTCACTATATTTTATGGTTTTGTTTTATGCTAATATAAAAAGGCCTTTATTGGTGAGTAATTATTTTCCCTGTTCATTAGGGACAGGACAAGAATAAATGAACTTAACAGAGAAGATTAGGTTTGATATTAGGAAAAAAAACGTATAATTATGCGGATAGTTAAATGCGGAAAGCAGTGACCCAGGGAAGCCATGGAATTTCCTTCCAGTTGAACAAAGGGAAGAAAAGTCAGGCCCTGAATGGTGAAGTTCATGAGGACTGCACACATTTGCTATATATCCACAGTTTGTTTCTATGCATAATCTACAAATTATAGAACCATAGGACCAGAGAAAAACAGAACTGGCAGGTAGTCAAAAGACTTATTTCACAGCAGAATAAACTATTGTTGTAAGCTTTCTATCATTAGTTTATCTAAACTGCTCTTAAAAACCTCCAGCAATGGGGATCCTGCAACATCCTTAGGCAAACTATTCTTGTGTTGCTACTCTTAAACCAGCATACGTACAAATCCCTACAGAAACATACTACGAGACAGAGTCTGGGGAAAATATTGCTATCAGTAACTTTTGGTGTTATTTTTTGATGCAATTGTTAGCATCATAGAATCAGGGAATCATTTGTACTTTGAAAATATTACTGATAGCAGAAATCGTTGGCACATTTTCCTTAACCTTTGCTTTACTAAATCATGAGTCCCACACAAGGTAATTATTTAATCAGCATGAAATTGTCGAAATCTAATCTACAGTCTGATCAAACTCATTACTACAGACAGAACTCAGAGAGACTGGGCAGACTGTCCAGCCTGTGAATATAAGATTGGCCAGCATCTGGTATCCTGAAAACCAACCTTTCTAAAAGAAAAACAGAAATGTAGCTTTCTGCAAGAAAGCACAATTTTTAAAAGCTTACCATATTTTTCCAATTCTGTTGCCGCTTGAGTGTGATGAACTCCCATTAGTGGGAGATGAAACAAAAAAAAGGCACCAAGAAAAGATATACGAACAGAAATCCATTTGTTTTTAAAATATGCTAAGTTAGCTGAATATAGTTTATGTTACACAAGTGACAAAAATAAGTGTCAGTAGCATATGGATATGGTCATTTGTGTTGGTGTTTGTATTTTTGTACCGATGATAAAAAACATGCATCTGCTTGAAACAGATGCACTGTAATATTTCCTTTAACTGAATTCTACAGTGTATGCCTGTGGATGGAAGAGCCAATAAGCAAAACTGCCCCTTTTCAGATTTCGTGGCATCAAGGGACTTTTCTTTCCAGAGTATGAATTTTTTGAATACATAATTGCAATGCTGTGACTGACATTGATTTTGCAAGTAACTTACTTGGTATGAAGTATTAACACCATATGTACTAATACAAGTGTTACGAACAGATTTTTTTGTCAATAATATTTTTGAAGTAAAATTGTATCCTACAGAGTTGAATTTTTACTGCACACACAAATAACTGCATTTTAGTTATCTCATTTTAATTGGCCAAACAAAACCAAACCAAACCACCACAATATCTAACTATTTAAAAGAAGAATTGGTCTCATACATCCAGTGATTCCTTCCTTCCTTCCTTCCTTCCTTCCTTCCTTCCTTCCTTCCTTCCTTCCTTCCTTCCTTCCTTCCTTCCTTCCTCCCTCCCTCCCTCCCTCCCTCCCTCCCTCCCTCCCTCCCTCCCTCCCTCCTTTCCTCCCTTCCTCCCGCCATTCCTCCCTTCCTCTGTTCCTCCATCCCTCAATTTACAGACAGACAGACTGAAGTAGGGAGAAGAAATAAAGTCAGGAAATATTTAGACCATATGTTTCCTCAGGTTATTATGAAATGACCCCAAATTGCTTCTACAGTAAGATTCCAGCACAGTCATGAAAACAGTTGTATGTAAACATGATACATCTTTCTAAACTTTACGGTAACCACGGACAACATTCTTACTGAAGTTCATTAGTCACCAATACCACTTTCAAGTTCTGGCATTAGATCATTCTAGTAAAAGAGCACTAGATGCTATTAAAAAAAATCAGAATTTTTTTAATAGATTATTTTTATTGGTTAATATTGAAAATGGTTTTTTTTCTAACTCAGATTTGCTTTAATAGAGTCTTCAAGAACCCATTTCAAGTATCTAAATTTTGATTCTATGCATTTAGTTTTGCTTCTTCTCCTCCAAAAGGAATAATTGATAAGGATGCCCAACACCTTAGAAGTCTTAGAAGACTTATTAGTGAGATGATTAAATGATATAAATCTAGATGATCTTAGAAGGCAATTTTTAACCCGAACAGTGTAGACACAGATAAACTTCTATACACTGGACATGTTTAACAAAATACAGCAAATAAGAATCCAAGAGGCATGCTTTTCTGTATGACTACCAAATACTAGTTCATCCTTTGTTATATCCTTAAAGAGAAGGGAGAGGGAAAAAGAGAATATAAGACACAGTGAATTGTGCATCTGTTAAAAAAACAAGTAAGCAATCAGAAGAAATGTTTCTTCAGTTTGGAAGGTGAGTTTGGCTGTATTAAAACATAGTTAGAAGAGCACAATAATATTATTATAGGCAATCTGTTCTCTCCCTAACTCCTAGAGACAGAGGATGAAGAGGAAACTCAGAAGATCATATATTTCAAAGCAAGAAGGCAAAGCTGTGAACACTCAAACCAGTATACTGAAAAACTGGAACATGAAATTCATTATTGCCTTCTTAAATAAATAAATATCCAAAATCCCTCTTTAGAGTCTCCACATATTCTAAATGTTATAGTTATTCTGGTGTAGACAAAAGTAAGTAGCTGAAAGGAAAGTAATATAGTTTAGGATGCTTTAGATTGCTTTTTATTTATGAGGAAAGTAACTAGCCATCACTTTCTGACATATATAAATAATTATTTAAATGCAAAGTACTCTGAAAAGAGAAAGATGCTAGCTAAAGACATTTTCTCAAGAAGAGCTGCTTTCATGTTGTCCTGGTTACCCTATCTCACTTGGGGAAACCTTGTCCACAAATCAGGGAAAGTTAAGCATGTGTACCAATGTTGGAAATGCTGGTGGTAAAACTTTTATAAATACTTGGGAATGATGGAGAGAAAATAGGGGGGGGCAAAAAGTATTATTTTTTTTAAATGTAGCATATGAAAAGGCTTTTTTATCTCTCGCTTTTTTTTTTTTTAATATCCTCTGTGAGATAAGCTAAAACGACACTACTGTATTAAAAAAAGAATCTCCTTAGAGCCACAGAAGTTCCTTAGAGGCTTTTTCCTAGGTGGCACAAGATCTGCCATGGGTTGGATTGCACTTCTGAAAAAAACACCATCCAGCATTGTTATCTCAGAATTAAATGGAATCACTTTTCATTCAAAAAAGTATAATTCAGTCCTAAAAGGAAAAGTACTAATATAGAGAGTTTTGGTACTTGTTCATCTACACTATGTACTGCCAATACTTAGAGTAAATTAATTCTTTCAGTTTGTAGTCTTGTTTTTCCTTATTTTTATTTTTTTAAAAATCTTAGTGATAGCTTACAGAAGTAACAAAGATAGCTAAAACATGAATTTCTGCAATGAATTATTAATGTTATAACTACTTTAAGGACAGATTAAATGTCATAAAGGATCTCCATAATTTGTTAATGAACAAAATTAATTGTCAGAATCTTTATGTCACTGATACGAGAAATTTGGACTGACACTGTATTTTTAAACTTGATAGCGACATCAAGGGATTTAAATGGAGATTTATTTTAAATATATGTGAATACACTATCTCCTGTGTGTAAAATGTAACTCTGAAAACAAAACCACGTTAGGTCAGTTAAAGAGTGTTTTTGTTGAAGTGATATTAAAATGGATGCATGCACTTGGAACAATCAAGTAACTGTAGACAAAAAAAAATATTGTGATCATAAATGTTTTTGGAATGGAAATCTAAACAAATAGTGATTTATAACTATAGTATCTACTACAGCTTTGATTCATTCAGTGTTAGTGTACATAAAACATCTCTAGTTTGCAAAAAAATCTGAATTGAAATGTTTGCTCATGAGAAGGTGAGTGTACAGTAATGCCAAAGCTTTCCCACCAAGGATAATGCAGTGGGTAACCTCATTCTCCATATAATTTTATAATTCAGTTCTTTGGAATGGCTTTTTATGTGTTTTTCTCTTTTTAATATGTTTAAAAGACCTGAATACTTGAGACACTGAATTTCACTTAATACTAAAAGTTATGAGAATGGCCCCTATTTTTCTTGTCTGATTAATTCATGTTCTGTCTCTGGAAGGTTACTTTTTTCTCATGTTTGCACTTTCTAAGTGTATTCTAGACTACAGTTATTAAAATTCATTTACAGGCAAGCTCTTTCAGAAATGTTAGCCTACGATTGATTTAGACTATTGAACATTTTTTAATTCCATTGTTTGTTGCTGCAGGATACTGGTTAACAAGCTATCTCCTGAGTTGATTCCAGCGTGGCAAAATATTTCAACAAACAAAATATTGTTACCAAGCCCTATGTAGTTCTGAATATGAATTCGTGAGCCTCAAATGCCTGGAGTTGACTGAGATAATCTGGTAGACTGCCCCGTATCATATAGATCACTTTTCCACTTGCCACATGCCATTCCCTGTTATAGCTGCTTCCACATTTAAAACTTAATTGCCTCTTCTGCTACCCATTCCATCTTTGCATTTTCAGTTACTTTTGATATAACAAACATGATAATGATGAACAACAGAACTGTTCGAATTAGTACCCACCCATGAATATCAACACCTGGCTGGAAAAGAAATGAAATGAAAGCTACTGTCTTGAATGCCCCATCCATCAAAAATAAACAGGAGTATACAGAAAATTGCTGTCCTATCTTTTGTAGGATATATTTCTCCTATTAACTTGGATATATCTCATTTTACATTGCACAGAAATCAGTGAGAGCAAGGATTTTGTTAGGTAAATTGAAAAAAGTGGAATTTTAGTGTTTCCATGTTATCTTCAATGAATTATGTTAAACAGAGCCATATAAATCATTTGATCTATTAAAGTTATGTCTGTGCTAATTGGTCTTACAGCCTGTGTGGTGAGACAGGTCATGCAGCCATCTGCATTTAACTCAGTTTTAAAGTTTGCTTTGGCATTTACTTTTATGCTTCAGGTGCTGTGATTAAAGAGGAATGATGAATGAGTGCTGTAAATGACTACTCAATTGTCTTGGGTACAATGTTACCACTTCTCTGGCATGACCTCTAACTAATTTCCTCTATCACTTTCTTTCCTGATTTATTCAGAGTAGTAATTTCTGACCCCCAGGTATTTCTAAATGCCCACATTTTTCTCTCTGTTCAGCTATTGTTCCCTTCCCATAAGGTTTCCATTCATTTTTTTAATAAGCAGACATAATTGTGAAAGGTGTAGGAGTTCCTACAAGCATTAGATACTGAGGTATTGTCTGTTTCAGCTGCTGTGGGACAAATTTATATCAGTTTATCCTAGACATACCCAGGTTAGATGTCTACACCAAAGCTACTCAGCTGGGCTTCCATTATAGCTGAGAGAGAGAAATAATCAATTTTGGACATAATTTGTCATACTCTAGACTACAAAGAATTGTGATTTACAATGCTTATGTCTTATAAGTAACCATCAGGGGAACAAACAATTATTAGATTGGGTATAGATGTTAAACCTTCAGTGAATAGATCTGATGTATATGTCTATGGTCAAAGAATAAAATAATCTTACTTTTCACAGATTCTCAAGCATACAAAATACTAGTCATTGTGTGGACTGGATGGATTTCAGATTAATTTAGTTCCCCTTAAAAAGTGAAAAGGAAGACAAGGCACTAATATCAAAGTGATTAAGATTCTGTTGTTCATTGCCGAAGAGAGGGAATTATCAAAAGCCTCATAGAAAGGTAATTACAAGCTACTGTACATAAGCTTTCTTATTTTCTTTTTAGTACACCTAAAATTGGTTTGGTTTTAATTCCACTTATACATTAAAGCCAGACATCCAAGTTATGTACAGTGTTCATATAATTGCACTGAAAATCGCACTATTTAGGGATGCTCAGAGTATAAATTTGTCCATATTCTGGACAAGCTGGCCATGTTTATTTTTCTGGCCAATCTGAACTCATGCTGAACTCTTGCTGCTAAACCCACCTGATGTTGTGACTCCCAGTATCCTAACACTCCAATGAGTAACTTCAGATGTCTTCAGCATAGGACCTCATTTCTCCCAGCTCTACGACATCAAAACCACAAAAAAAAGAAAATACATTTGATCCTTGGGAACATTTTATATTCCACCTGAAACTGAGTTTTCCTCTCTGCTAATTGTGGCAGGGCCATTCCAGAAACAGATCTCATATGTTCCCAGGTTCGGGCAGCAAAGGTGAGGCCTGCAAATGTGTGTGGGGGCTGATACATATGGCATAGAATATGTGCTTTATGAAGAAAATAAATGTTCTTTATCAAGAAAAAAGTCAAGGAGTATAAACCACAAACACTTAGACAATCACTTTGTAAAGAAGTGAGGAAGCCTTCCTGCCTAGAACTGAGAGAGGTTCAGGAAAGTTTAAAGAAAAGGCTGCAGAGGTGAGAAAAATGAGCAAACTGGATTCAATGACTGCATAATCATCACTGAAGAGATTCTTTATTCTGCCACTCTCTACTTTTCCTCTTTCAGAAAATGAGTGATTCTTTCTTCATTTGCAATGGAATTTATCTTTTGATTTATGGTAATAAAACTAGAGCTCTTGATGGAGCATTTAAAATCACTGAATAACTCATTTTGACATTTCTTTTTACTTTTTATTTCCTAAATAATCTTCACAATTGACTGTAATTCAAATCTAAGAATTGATTTTGAGTCATTATCTTCCATTGTGCAGTCAGTAAACACTTTAGATTCTGTTTAAGGTGTGCATACACTCTTAACAATGAATTCTGGAAGACAAACATGGAAAAGACTATGTTAAATGACGCTCTGAATGACTGTATTATTAGCATGTACAGTAAATTTCTAAGGACTAGTCTTAAAAACTGAGTTGTGAGAAGAAACTGTTCAGTATTAAACAATATTTCATTTCCTACGCTATCACATTTTTTTTTCCCTTTTATATTCTTCTGATTCTATGAAGATCATTATTGCTATTACAATTTTAAAATCTTTCCAGATAAAAGGGACATTATCAATAGAGTAAACAGACGGACATACTGCTTGGATGTTTTCACTTGACAGTGTGACTTATTTATTGCATTTGACAGTTGAATTTATTTTATGAAATCAATATTTTTTTTGTATTTCCTCACTACTTGGGACTCAAACTTCTGGAAGAGACAACTATTCTATATTTCTGAATTCTGGACAGAAGTCTTCTACTCAGCCATCAACTTTGTCTTGAGACAAAACTGACTTATATTCCATATCTCTTAGTACTCAGAAGAAGCTGATCTTCAGTCATAAACTTGTCATTAACAAGGAAAAGACATCTTTCAGGAATATGACCAATTCCAAATTAATTCAAAACACTTTAGTTATACAGCAGATTATACGGGGCAAAGACAGTTGCCTTTATCAAGATTATTTAGTCCTATGAGCAACAACATAGTTGAATCTAACCAGAATTGTAATTTCATTTTGAGGTACATAAATTCCTCAGAAGACCTGAATACCACAAAATTTAGAAAGCAAGGAAAACATAGCAAGATTTTAGCTGCTAATAAAGCCTTCATCTAGGCAATGTGTTTCCAGACTAGCAAAATCTGGAGCCTACAAAGATCCTGTAATCCAAGCACCAGATATCCAGCATGTGTTTAGGACAGATGGTTACTAGGGTGGCTACAGTCATTGATTAAACAGGCAACAATATTAAAATAATTTCAAATATAGCTTTTAGGGAAATATCTACACACTGATATTCTGTTTATATTATTGTATTTATCTACATAATCATTAGCTACAGCTGTTGATATGACCCAGTTTTGCATTTACATCCTTCCAGCTGGGTATTGTTAATAATACATTCTTAATCCTGCTCTTAATCCATGGTAAATGGTTAGAATTAAATTCTCTGATAAATGTAAAGGTCTTATTTGAGTTTCATGAAGCATTTTGTCTTCTCATAAAAAGGTTAATGTGAACAAGACATCTGTATACTCTGAGGGAAATGGTGCAGAACCTGTGATGGACTTCTGTTTGAATAAATCCACATCCAGTTCTCAGCACTGTAAACAGGCTTTTAGTGCAAAGTGCTTGTATAGTTCTGCCAACCAATCCTAAGTATAGCTTAGGACTTTTGATATGTCAGCTACACCAATTCATATCTGCAACCAAGTGTGGTTTTTTGATCCCATGATGTAGCTTGCTTTAATAATAATGAGATAACGGAGGACAGTGGAGCAACTATTAAGTGACTTTACAATCTTTCTGGTAATATTATGGCATAAAAATGCAATAATTGTATTCTACATCTAATGGACTTTTTGAACAGATCACCTTTTTTTTTTCCATCCCCAGGAGCCCAGAGAGACACTCAGAATTATCTTCACAATATTTCTGGGACATTATGCTGCCTTGCCTTGCAGAGATGAGCCTCACCTGAGGCTCTCATGGCTCATAAGAGAAATGCCTTGAGAGCCTCACTGTACAAAAGTGAGAGGTGACCGCATGTCCCTCTACAGCCTTTTCTCTATGACCCTTCACACAGAAGAAGATTCAAGTCAGGCTAATGAAAAGGCCATTGACTTGAATTCTAGACTTTTCACACATTCCATTATACAGTTTTATCACCAGAAATGAAAAGATAACAACTTTGCAATATTAAGGAGAAGTAACAGCTTCAGTGCTGCACAACAGGTGAAAGCGGATGGTCAGAACTCGAACATTGCTGCTCCTGAAAGACTTCAGAATCAAACAGAAAGGTGTGAAAAAATTAACAAGGAAGTATTTTTAGAAGCTGTAGTTGGACACTGTGATTTGTGTATTTATCTGATAAGTGCACCTCATACAGAGGTCTAGAAAAATTATGGCAATACAAAGTACAATCTTAAAATTGCAGCTGTTCAAGGTATCATTTTAAAGGCGATTAACATCTGTACATAAGCAGTTGTGATCAGAAGTGTATAGCTCTCCCTGAAATCGGTGGCAGGACAGAAATAAATGTGCAATTCACAGAACTGAATTACAATGCAGTTTTAAAAAGAGAAGTGCTAACGTCGCTATGTTCTGTTTCCTTGAAATAACTCCGAAAGTCAGTTCATTTGAGGAACATAACTTGTCGTGGTTATGTAGTTAAGCCTGTAGGATTCAAGGTGCTGGAAAAAGCATTCCTCATGCCCAGTTTCTATTTAACTTATTAAGCAGAAATATGCTCAGTTTTTGATGTGACATCTCGAGGCTTAAAAAGAGCAGAAAGCAGCACAGCTAGAGGGATGAATGCCACAAATTGCTGCTATATCTACAAAGGAGCCAGATCCCAGTGCTGCTGATCTCCTGCTCTTTTTGCTTTTGATGGCAATCAGCTAACACTGGCATTAACCTTTATGATAATTATTATTATTTTTAATATGGATACTTGGGGAAGGTAAAAAATAAAAAATCATCTATTAGCGAAAAGACACTGACTTCCATTTTTTGTGCCAAGCACAACCAAGATGTAAAGGAATATATAAGAAATAGAAAGTGGTGCTGGCACTGCATCTATGGTTAGCTAGCTACTAAATATTTATATAAACTATTTGTTGGCATATAAATATGTCATTACCTTTGTTGAAATAATTCAAGTCTAGAACTTCCAAACCACAGTGAAGAACAGGACACAAAATTGAATTTCAGTGCAATTAATGGGGAGAATTTTTAAAACAATATTGAAGATTGTAACTCATACCTTCACCTCTGACAGGCCATGTTATTTATAGTTCTGAAATAAAAGTAGACTTCAGGTCAGGCATAAGACACAATGCACACCATTTATGCCAGATTTTTGTATGATTTAGGAGAATAACAGGACTTGTGAGCTCAAAATAAAATGCTTGCATTTCAAACAGTGAGTTAGATGACATTAAATGGGAGCAGCGACCTGTTTCATTTCAGCTGTCGTTCATGTTTTCCAGAGAAGTTGCTGCTGCTTGCATTTTGTCATTTTTACTTTTGCTCATGTGCATAATGCTTCATGGGTATAGAAACAGCAACAAAAACCAGTCTGTTACTTTGAAATCTATTCTTCAGATGTTTTCATCTTTTTTCTTCCTTTTTTTTCTTTTTCGTTTTTTTTTTCTCCCTTGGTGTTTCTTCTTTGCTCATTTCTCTGGTCTGCTAATTTCTCTGATCTGAAGCTTTGAAGTGGGGAGTACAGGAGTTTTTATTATTATTTTAGTGTAATGTTATTTTAGTGAAGACAAAAAAGAAAAAACCAAACTTCTTCATTTATACTTTAAATTTCCAGAATGACCAAGTCAGATTTCTTCTGGGGAAAATCTGCTTTCTCATCTGAGTCCATGAGCAAGCATAGTCCTGTGCTCACAGCTAACGGAAGAGGGGAAGAACAGATGGGGTGTAGGAGGTAGGGGGAGACAAAGCTGTGCAACAGTGCAGCATGCCAAGCAGTAATTTGGTCTGCTCCATGAACTGCTAATTAGCAAACAATTAAAACAACAATATACACACTGGTGTCGCTAATCTTACAGTTATGGGAATTATTCCATGATCTAGTAAGATTAAATGAGAATTTTGCTGTTAACTATTTTATCCTCTTTGAAGAAAATGTTCTTATGTTATTGCTTTGTTCAGTAAATCTTTCAAGATGTTGCTTTTATTGTCTTGTGCTTAGATAGAAGTGTAAGTGTACACATCACTTCACAAAACATGCTGAATGACTAATGCCCATCTCAAAGAATTTGCAATGGAAATAAAAGAGATATCAAGAACAACTATTCAGAAAACAGATGAGGTAATGTCAGGGGGGAAAAAAAAAAAGAAAGAGAGAAACAGAATGGTTAGGCAAAGAAGAGGACTCTAATTAAGTATTTGCTAATGAGTTTTTGTAAAGTATCATCAGCACTGTTGCACAAAGACATTGCTGAGGCAGAAGCTGTGATATCTACACCAGGAGCTCTGCTGCACTGTAGGGATGCTGTGATGAGCAGCACATGTGGCTAACAGGGTGGATGGGCGCCTGCGTGTATCTCACACCTTTACCCTGTGACCTGTCTCATTAACACGAGACAATGGAGGAAAACATTCCCAAAATGAAATATAGACTCCAGACAGCACAGCTGTGATGTGCTATTGCCACACATGTCAATTCCTTAACTATTTATTGCGACTCTGAAATCTCTGTGGAAAGGCTGTCCAACAGCCCTGCCCTGAGAACTGTCCCCAGACACAAACCCCTATGTATCCTGTCAGAAATTCTCCCTAGGAGTCTGGAAGTTTCCTCAGAGCACATGGATTTCATGCTGTGGAAATAAGAACTTGGATCTATTTTGAACCTCTGTTTCTGGTGGCTTCAAAGTTTACCTCTACGTGGCAAGAATGCAATATGCTCCAGAGCCAGCTGCTCTAGAGTTGCTACCAGAGCAGCCGTAGGACATTCCCACTGGCCGGCACATTTTCATACTTCCGGTACTCATAAGAAGCAGTAGGTTGAGGCTTTCAGTATCTTTATCTCATAATTGCTGGGAGGACTCCCTCTGGTTCTGCAGATCCAGACCTTTCAGTCATTGCAGCTCCAGACCTTTTCAAGCAATCCTATCTACTTCTCATTGAATGCTTGGATAGTTTACATTTACCTGAGCTTTCAGAATACTTATCAGGATATCAGAAATACAAAAGTACCATCAGTTCTGCACAAAAACTGAGATATAAGGAAAAGGTCTTCTACAATTCCTGCTGAGTCAATATAAATACTCTTTCAAACATCCATTAGTTTCCAGTTATTTAGGGCCCAGTTAATCACTTTATCAATTAAGCAGAAGTATAGATGTCACTTCAGTGAAAAGAGAAGTATCTGTTTATGCTATATTTTCTACAGCAATAGTTACATAAATTTAGGTTTTAAAAAAAAAGTTATCTGTGTTTTTAACATGAAAGACCCCAGATGAAATAGAAACAGACCTTCTGCTTGGTTTTGTGTGTGTATTTTATGCCAGATGTAGTTACTGCTATGTACATACTAAGTTTTGGCAACACCTGGGAAGTGGGAGAGAGAGGAATTACATCCCCAGCTCCATTTAGTCCTTCTGCATTTTAATACCAATGCCGAAACAAGTACTAACCTAACTTGAAACTATTCAATATGAAACACATCTGCTTGTATAAATTAGGCAGCAACTTTGTGTTTTAATTGAATATACAGAGAAGTCTTCTGGGGCAGCATTACTGCTCTGCAGTATCTGTTTAGCAAAGTAAGACAGTTTGCTCTGAACATTCAGGAACAGGGTCTCTCTGCTAACCATAACAGGAAATTATGGGATTTGATTAGAATTAAATGTTAATTGCACAATAATATTGAAGAAAAATAATCTGCAGGACTTAAGCTTGTTAGTTATGTAAAAGTCATAAAGGAGGTCTACCTATTAAGAAATTTAATTAAGCAAACAGATCTTCATGCCCAAGTCAGCTTTCTTGTCTTATGGAACAGCAGTCCAATGATTCTGCTGACTGTATTTAGCTTGTTTGTTGCTCAATTCTAAGTCTCTATTCAGTAAAGAAGTCAAGAATCTACCTAAGCACCAAAGAGATTTAATCTAACTCGTTAAGACTTAAATGTAGGTGCATATTAAATATCCTGCCAAAGAAACAACTAAATGGTGTAATCAGTGTGATGTTTAACAGCTGAGGGTACAATTCAGCCTTAATTTTAAGCAGTTGCTTGAATCTTGTATATTTCAAATTGGACAAAGGACTTGCTATAAGGCCTTTGACATAGTTCACCAAAACATCCCACTCTCTAAACTGGAGATACATATCTGATGAGTGGACTGCTTGCATACCACACCACGCTGAGTGGTACGGTTAACATGCCTGAGGGATAGGATGCCATTCAGAGGGACCTGGAAGAGCTTGAGAAGTGGGCCCATGTGAATATCATGAGGTTCAAAACGGCAAAGTGCAAGGTCCTGCACATGAGTCAGGGCAATCCCTGCTATCAATACAGACTGGGGCATGAAGGGATTGAGAGCAGACCTGTGGAGAAGGACTTGGGGGTGTTGGTTGATGAAAAGCTGGACATGAGCCAGCAATGTGCACTCACAGCCCAGAAAGCCAGCCATATCCTGGGCTGCATCAAAAGAAGTGTGGTCAGGAAGTTGAGAAAGGTGATTTTCCCCCTCTACTCCTCTCTGGTGAGACCCCACCTGGAGTAGGGCATCCAGTGCTGGAAAAAAAAAAACCTTGGCCCACGAGCTTTTTGTTTTATTTTCTCTCCCTTGTCCAGCTCATGAGGGGATTGACAGAGTGGCTTTGGTGGGCACCTGGTGACAAGACAGGGTCTATCCATCACACAAACCAAAACTATTCTATGATTCTATCTAATTGAGAAATTGATATGACTTCACCACTGTAGTATCTGAGCACCTCATAATCTCTAATATATCTCTCAAAAAATGGAGTTAATTCCATTTTAGAACTAAAACACAGTGAGACCAAAGTGCGAGTAAATGCATGTCTTCACCATTTGGAAGAAGTCATATTCCAGCCTTACATGCCAAACATCCCTGTAGAGGATTTTCTAAGAAACAGGAGCAGAGAGAGAGATTCACAAAGCCATCAAGCAAGTCAGCATGAATAGTTAAGGAGAGAGTGACATTTACTGATTATATACTGAAACTCAATTTCCAAGAAGACAATGCCACTATTGCCCTGACATTGTACATAAATGGATCAATTTCTGCAGCCTTGAGGCACTGTTGGAATACCTGGCAGTGGCTGAGGGAGTATCACGGGAGACTGAATTCAAATCAGGGAGCTTGGGTTCAGATGAGGGTAGGGATTTGAATTTCAATGAACTCCAGTGTGGATATAATCATATGGTTAGAGGAATTAGGAATATACAAGTATTCCCCTTTCCTTCAGAAACTCACATCTACAAAGTAAGGTCTCATCAGGAATAAGGATGAACTAATATTCAACACACAAGAGCTACCAGCTTTATGGAGACACAAACCTGGGAACCTAAGACAGAGGTAAAACACAGACAGAAGTGCCAGTCTTGGACAGCTCAGCGATTAGACAACAGCAGAGCTTTTGAACATAACAAGATGGCTCTAAATTGTGTTTTATTACTCGACCTTGGGCAGATCTCCTAGTTCTTGGATTGCCAGCCAAATTCTTGGATGTTTTGGGGGATTTAAACAGAGACATAAGAATTCCCACACTGACGCAGAGCCAAGCTTAACCTAACCTAATACCACATGTCAAGTACAAATTTTAAAGTTAATTTCCAGAAATCCCAGTATGAATAGAACCTTGTGACATTCAACAATTGTTCCAAAATTTTTTATTAGCACGAAGTAAAGCAGCTACTGGGTTTAAAAAAATAAACCAAGCTTGGATTTTTTTTTTTTTTTTTTTTTTTTTTTGGAAGGATATAGATCATCCTTGGTATTAAGTATTTGCTTTGTAGACTGCCTGCACAAGCTAAAAATAAATACTTAGATGACAGTGAAGATTAGTAAAAAGTATTGATCCTCATCAGCCAGGTCAAAGAGAAAAATAAGCTATTCTGAAAACTGAGTTATCTAAACTCCAAACTATTTCATACTGTATCAGGATTGAGTCCAGTGAAGTCAATCATGCTGATGCATATACTTCAATGCTTTGCTGAATCAAGGGTTAAAGCAACACACTGCAGGACAAATAACGCACACAACTACTTATAATACTACACGAAAATAAGAGAAGCAAATTTAATGAAAACACTGTAATTCAACTAAGATGTCAAATATGTCAAATCTAAAATACAGCTCTGCATTCCTAGATAACTCCCTGAATACCTTGAGGCCAAGCCTCATGAAGATATATTAAAAAAAACCCAAAACCCCCTTAGTTTCTGCCATATAGATAATCTGAAGTCCAAAGTTATATTTTCTTTGCAAATTACACCTGTTATTTTTGCTGACAAAATTCCAGTCCTGCACAGCTGTTACAGAAAGCCAGCACTGCAGAGCTACAGGAATTATTCAGATAACTTTATCTCAAATATTTCAGATGGATCCTGACACAGAATCCTGACACTTGCACCATGAAAATTTGGATTTCATCATCAAGGACTCAACCTCAAATTAACAAAACAGCTCAAAATTATGGTTTTGAGCAAAATATAAAGAAACAATAAATACTTAAAACCTCACTCCCTCAAAAACCAAATAACCAGCAAGCCCACCTCACCTACCCTTTAGGAAAAAAAAAAGTCAGTAAAGAAAGACTACTGTGGAAAGATTTCTGTAAAGATCAGATCAGTAGCACCTTGTTTAGCTTCTGTCTGATATTTTGTCTTTATTACTGATTTTCTATAATCCCTTTTCCATGCAAGGGCATATCCCTTTCTAGTCTTAAACGAATAGTGCCTGTTTATGTGAAATCGAAGTATGAAGTATGTCAAATGCTACTAGTACTGTGAGTGACTTTAATCCATTGAAGAAGACTTCAGCTACCAAAATGAGACTACAATGAAAATTGGTGTAGGAATTTTAATACCCTCTTGGTTGTCTGGAATGAAAAGAGGAAATGTAAATATTGACTTTTTCTGAGAGGTCTATTAAAAAAAGGAGAGTATTACAATTTTAGTTTATATTTCCATACAAAAGTTGCCACTTGGGGAGACTAAATATGACAAGGCTATTAAATGATAAAACTACTAGACAGGTAAATAGTCCTTAGAGAGTTTCACCTTATAAAACAATATTAGAAGTTTGATTTGCACATTTATTTCATAAGTAGATCTTTTCTATTTTGGAAATGGAAGCATATTCTTGTTTTTATATAATAGTAGAAAAAAACAAAAATTACCAATGTCCATGATTTTGACTCTGAAGTTAAGCTGAACCACGTCACATGCTCAGTGTAGACAATGCTACCTGCATACTATAAGATTCTGCATTTGTGGCTTAATCAGGAAAACTAAATGCTGCCCTAATTTATACCGAACAAACATTTTCAGTTCTGCTTCTATTTTTTTTTAAGATGATGCTCCTTATACCTGTTTATTTTCCTTGAATGGTTAAAGTATGTTAAGTGAATGAACATTCTGCTATTTCCTTTATAGTTATAAAACAGTTGATAACAACCACATTTGAGGTATTTTTACTTTTTTTTTTTGAAATACTTTTTTTTCATAGTTTTTCATACCAAGAATTTGTTTGCTTCAGCTTTTAAATAAATGAATGTGACATTTATAACCTCCTTACTCTCACATGTTACTGATGCTGAGGATTTATATCAGTGTCGCTACTGACACTCTTAACATCTTTCAATTGTGCAGCCATTTTCTCTGGTTTCTCTCCAGGACAGCCTCTCACTCACCTGCAAAATAAAGCCTTCTACAAGACTAGGCTGTCTTATTCTAGTCCTAACATTCTGTTTTGTTAGTGTTCATTTTTCCAGTGATTTCCTTTTAAGTTTCAAAACATACAGTGAATTGTTGAGCTACTTGGAAATATACTCCAGTATCAAGGAGAGAGGTTGAATATTTATGTGCCTTCATACACAGTGTCCAGGTCACTTCTGCCTTATCACCTGCAGTCAGAATAATCGAAACAGTGTTGATATCTGTCTTTGTTTATAGGTGCATTATAGGGATTTTTATGTTTTCTTCTATAAATTTCATAGACTTTTGCTCTTAATTTCACTTGTGAAATATACCAGAAAATACCTGAATATTTGAATTAATATTTGCTATGAACCTTTAACTCATAGGAAATGAAAAATATCATATGAATTAAGAGTATTCACACACATACAAATTCAGTATAAACATTTTAAATGCTACAACTATCATAAATACTGACATTGGGACAGAAAAATGTATGACATCTGGCAGCCAGTACAGCTGGAACTATTGAGTATGATAATTAAATAATCCCCTTTCAGAAAGACTAAATATAGCAAAAATATAACCTCATGCTTATAAAATTTACATATAAATATGTGTGTGTGCATAAACAATGATGTTTAATAATCTCTCATGATCTTTACTTTCATTTATTAAACTAAAAATGAAAATCTGTGTGTAGTGTGTTGAACATAGCTTAGTTAAGTGATTTTTTTCAAGCTACTATACTGTTTTATCCTACTATACTACTAGATATTTTTCTCGGGAGATGTTAGTAGCACTTCTCCAAAGTAGGGATTGATATTCACATCTTAAAGATGGAAAGAGTAAAGATCAGAAATATTAAAAGCCTCCCTGAAGTAGTAGAGTTGGTCGATAGCAAACCTAGGATTGGCAACTATAGATCGTAGTTGCTGTCCCTGTCATCCCTGTCCACCATTTTCTGCTGGAAGATATCTTCCTACTGGAAAAAAACCTCAGCCCCCTGCCAACCTAACACTCCTTCACCCCCGCACCGGCAAACTCCTACAAATCTCAAGATACTTTTTTCTGCTCCTAGACTTGATTCATCTTAAGTCTATAACAATGAACAACTGAAGGAGTTTGTAAAACAAGTATGGATCTTAGCCCAGAATTTGAAATTAACTGATAAATAAATAATAAAAAGATATTTATGTGAACTTCAATTCAGAATAAGAAATTTCTGTGAAGTTAAACTGAAAAAAAAGGAAAGAAGGAGATGAAATGTAATTAGGAGACCTCTCTACTTGCTCTAAGACAGAGAAAAGAGAAAAATTGCTGAAGGAAAAAACTTCATCAGGAAAGGAGTCTGAATAAAATGCTGAGGATGAAGAAAGAAAGAACATAATGAAGTAGGAAAAGTACAAAGAGCAGAAAAAAAAAAAAAACACACAAAAAGATCTGGTGAATTCCAGTTTCCTCATAAGAACTAAATCAAGTATTTTGAAGCCCTCATCCCTTTCACACTGGGAAGTTTTTACAGGAACTCTCTACTGATGGAGTTGCTCATCCATGCTGTGGCTTGTGTGGGTACCACAGCCATCTCCAGGAGAAATCGTTGGACCTGGAAAATTCTGTGGGCTCGTACTGACCTCTAGTGACGATCAGTAGTGTCCTCCAGTGACTGTAGCCCAAAGGGTACATGTCCCTATTATACACTTCACCTTCAGGGACTGACCTTGGTTACTTGGTCATGCTGTTGTCATGTTTGTGATATTTTCTTGTATTACAGATATCAAAATTATTAGAAATGGATGCTACAGGTGTTGCCATTAGAATCCTGCTCTCTTCTAGATTCTCTTCTCCCACCCCTGAAGTTACAGAGTGAAAACTCCAAGACCTTTGCATGCAAGTGCTGTGGAGAGAGAAGAATCATGGTGCCTCTGAACAGTGACACATGCTCTGCAGGCCACAGTATTGGCATTCAAACCTGTAGCTAAACTAACTACACAGCTGTAGAATTTAACATACAAAGTAAAGAATTCCTTGCAGCAAAGGAGGCAGTGTGGTTGAATACAGAGTGCTAGTGTCTATACTGATGCTCATTCAGTCCTTTCAAAGATTATGATGAAAGCACTTTTCTAGTTCAGTCTTATTCCAAAAAGATACTTATCTTGTGCTACTCCATCACATTTCCATGCTTCTCACACTGCAGCTTGGCCACATCTGTCAGAATCCTATTCAGATTTCCTGACATTTTCCATCATTATGTAATGAAACTACTTCACTTTTAATGAGAATGTGATGAAAAATTGCACAGGAAATAAATCTAACCAGTGTACTAGTTTTAACACTAGAACCTAAGCCATATTTGAAGGACATGTAGACTGAGTGATATGTGGTTTTGCATCATTATAGAAATATTTTAATAATTTGATAAGCAATTTTAACATATAATTCTATCAAAGGGAAAAAATGTACTAGTACACACATTTATGCCACGTCACTTCCAAGAACTCCTGCAATATAGATGGTGAAAAATAAAGCAACATCTTTTTAAGGCATCGGTATATATCACTACTTGGAAGCGTACTATAGATAACAATAATGCTTTTCTGAACTAATATGAAATAATAATTCCTGTGATTATCTGATAGATATTACTCCTATGATTATCTGATGAATATATTAGTGTAAATTCTGAACATTCAGATGGATTGCTATGGTCAATAATTTAAAGTACTTTTTCAGATTTCACATGTATAACTTTGTTTTAAAAAATCAACATCAAATGAAAGTAGGTGAGGTTTTACCAAAAACTCCTAATTCTTGCTACTTCTTACTTGTAGGTAAACACTGGCAGAACAGTGCCTTTTACTTTATTTTAATTTTCAGACAAGAAAATAGCAAGAAATATAAAACTGAGTAGCATTCAAAACATTTTTAACATTACCATAAAATTTTTCAAATTTAAAACATAAACTTGAATTATACTAGTTTTTTGATTCTGTTTAGTCATCTCTGGTGATCTTTTAAGTGGTCCTTCTCTTATCTATTTCCATATATCCATCTTAGTACTGTACTTTACTCACTATGCGCGTAAGATGATATATACATATATATATTCATACACATTCATTTTCAGGAAAAGAAATACTGAGTCACAGAAATAGAGTTGGAAAGCCAGAATGTATTTATGTTGTGGGATGAAAAATTCCATTATACTAAGATGCATTAAGTCTGGATATTTGTAAAATGTTTTAATGTGTTTTAAAATAATTTTATATGTTTTAGTTTTTATAGTATATGTTACTTAGATGTGGATCATAAAAAGCTTATGGTCATAAAACTATCAATTAATATATAGCAGTATCCAAAATCAACATGGTGATTATCATAGCAGGGAAACCTACACATAGCATAAGGAAAAATAGACTGTAATCAATGTTTTGAGGAAACCATTTACGAGAGCCCTTCACCTGGGTACTTAGACCTAGCAATTGGCACACTTTGTATGTAAATCACTAACCTTATTGTATCTCTCCTTACACCCTTACCACAAGATGCAACCAGTGTCTTCCATGACCTGTTACCCTCTGCAGGACCAGGAGATACAAAAGGCAGCTCAAGTCAATAGGATCTCCCTGTGAGCTCAAAACCTTAGAGCTCTACGCTTAATGATTTACCTAAGATTACATCGTACATCTAAATGAGTAAGTTTTTTGATTAATGAGGAGCAGTCCTTAGAAATCTCCTTTCTGGAAAAGGAGGGCCCTACAGTAGGAATATTGGACTAGAAATTAAAAGGCACAGCTGTTCAGTTTTCCCATCTGCCAGTTATCTCATACGACTTCAGATAATATATGACCTAAGATAATGGTGATTTCATCTAACCAGACGTAGAAACCCTTCCCTTAGCCTTGGACAACAATTAACAGAGATGAATAGGCACTTTTAGTAAGCAATTTAGTAAACATTCATTAGTAAGCAATTCTAATGTAGAATATTAAGTATGGGGGTCTGAATCATGCCTTTCACATATCTATAGTCCGTTTCTTTCTATCAAGAATAAAACAGCCAATAGTAACAACCTCAATATATATACCTACGTTATAGATATAAAGAGGTAAGAGATTAATTCTATTTCAAGATTTTGTTTTGTTTTGGTTTGTTTTACTGTGAAATGAGATGATAATATTTCCCTCACCCTACTTTTCTTTGACCTGTACAATTTATCTACGCAAAACTGTCATTTGTATGGTCACAGCACCCCACACAAGGCAGTACTAACATTAACTGATATCTCAGAAATTACTGCAAGACAAGTAAATATTCAGGCCTGCTCAGTGACTGCTCATGTTATATAACAGTAAACCATATAAATACAAGTTTGAAAATAATTCAAACACCATTTGCTTCACTATTTTAGCCTGTGTTTTCTAAAACAAAGGGTGATTTTCGAAAGACCTAGGTTGTGATATTAAGTATTTCACCATTTTCGCACAGAAAAAGATAAATTATGTAGATTACATTTAACAAAATGATGCTTAGAGTTTTGTTTACTTTGACATTAATATTGGGAACCTATGCCCATAAAATTATTTTATGCATTTATTTTGCATAAATTATATCACGTAATAATTTCTGCTAAAATTAACATATGACTGCCTTAGTGTTTAAGATACACTTTTATTGTGTCTACAGTGAAAAGTCTCATAAAGATTACATTTAGGAAGAAAAATAAATATTACTATTACTAATGCCAGTGGTCAGAAATCCTCATTAGGAATGGGGAAATTAGGAAAATGTAGTCTCTACATCTTTTCATACAGAGATCTTTAATGGAAGAAGAAATAAAGCAGAGGCTTTCAAGTCAGAGGAAGGCATTTAAACGTGGAACTGATATGTCTTCCACTTTGCTCAGGTTCAATGAGTTCTCTGAAGACTACACTTCTTTGACTCAACCCCAAGTTTCTACAATTATCCTCACAGAGAAAGTGGTTCTTTATGAACTTTCATTAGGTATTACTGATACCAAAAACCCCAAGAGTACTTACGATGCAAACCTTACAGAAAGATTCCTACAAAATGCAAAGAAATAAATCCTTCTCTTCGTTCTTGTCCTAATTAATAAAATGGTCAATCTAAACTGCAGTCCTTCACTGGGCCTATGTAAGAAATCAAGATCCAAACAGTTATTTGAAGCTTTCCTTGTCAGTCGTCGCTAGTCTCCATTATCATCTCAATTATCAACATTCAATCTGTTTTACTTCACTTACATTCTTCATTTATCCTTTAATGTAAAATCGCTGTCTATTAAAATGAATAATCACAATTGTTAAGTGCAGATGATATGCCACACATTTATTTCTTAATCAGTATTATTGTGCCCATTTTTGTATGTTTAGGAAAACCTCAGAGCCAGAAACTGTAAGAGAGAATCAGAGCTATTTCGTAGTTTTCAGTCAAGATTCAGGTATGATTCATGTGCTTCCATGTTATTAGAACTCTTTGATTTTAATAAATATTATAAAGTATGTTTACTGCTTTTCTCAATTCTAGAATTACTGAATAACTAAAAATGGAACTTTTAAAATTAAACAACATACTATAGGCCTGAGGATATAAAGTCTTTGCTTATTCTATTTCAGGTCAATCTTCAACCTCCTTATTTCACTAGCTCCCTAACTTGCTGAGTTAAGATTGTTTTATTTGTCCAGCTTCTTCCCAAACCAGGCTAGAAAGAGTGTACATTTTTAAGGTTTAAATTCTTGTATGATTTACTGAATCTAATAAACTCTCTTCAGTTGTTCATGTAAGGAAAAACTTCTTTACTTTGAGGGTGATCAAGCACTGGAACAGACTTCCCAGGGAGGTGGTGGAGTCTTCTACTCTGGAGACATTCAAAACCTGCCTGGACGTGTTCCTGTGTGACTTACTCTAGGATCCTGCTCTAACATTGGGGTTGGATTAGATGATCTTCAGAGGTCCCTTCCAACCCCAACCATTCTGTGATTCTGTGATTCTCTTCCTGGCTAATTGGACACATCAGGTTTTTTTTTTTCTTCACTCTTTCCACAGTTTCCTTCTTCCTCTAACAAAAAGCTCAACCAAGCAACACATTTGCTTTCAAGGGCTTGTTATGTGATGCTTTATCCTATTGTTTTTCTTATTACTCCAGCTGTTGAGGTCCTGAGATAGTTTTAGTCTCCCGAGTTACTGAGGTAACTATGTTAAGTACTAATCCAAATTAATATGAAGCTGGTAGGAGTTATGAATCATTGGTAAATTATGGTATCAAACTGAAACTGATCTAAGAAAATTGGCTTTGGCAGCAATGAACTGTGGTCTATACTGTAATAGTCCTTTTTGCATGTACAAAACTATAGTTGATCAGAGAATTGCTGTGCAGATACTACCTGTTGGTCACTAAGGGTGCCCTTGAAAATTGCTTCCTTAGCACATCTCAAGACAGTATGAGTAGTTTCAGCACTTGTAGTCAACAGGGAAATAACGAGCTCTTATTCTGAACTAACATCAAAGAACAGAAGCCCATCTCTCTCAAACACCAGATGACTACTGTACATTAGATGCACGCATTTTAGATGACTAATATTTTCAATGAAGCCCATCTGGAAAGACAAATATATGTGGAAGCAATTAACTATTTCCATCTAGTGTATTTTATCATCTTTTTTAGTACTAACCTGATGTTTTCTATTTCTAACTTGATGATTCCACAAGGGAAAACTGGAGGTGCTTGTTAGTTGGAAGGAAATTAGGATAAGCAAAAACATTTTAGTCCTTCAGAAATTATAGTATTTAAATTCATTACTTGGGGCTTTTTATTCCTCATTGCATAATTAAACATATCTGCATAAAAGATTGCTTACTTTTTTCCTACAATGACAGATCTCTTTTCTTTCCAATGGAGTTCCAGCTTCATGGGCTTGTTTGAATCCACTGTATGAATTCATCTTATAGAAATGAAATTCCAGAAAAAATCTAAAACAAATGCTTTGAAGACCTTTTTAACTCTATTATAAATATTTTAAACAACATAAATCTGATGTTGAATTATATAATAGTTTGTGGGTTTTGCTTATTTGCAAGAACTAAGTTTTCATAGAATTGAATGCACCAAGAGTACTTTTTTATGTATACTATATGTAAAAATATAAAAATTAAGCTTTATTCATTGTATTTTTTCATGAATACTGTGTATTTCAACACAATGGACACCATATCATGAAGAAAAGCTTGTGGAAACTGGATACTTAATTCCCATTTTACATTTAAGCAAAATACAGACTAGTGAGATATAACTGAAAGTTTGTTGTTGTTTTCTGTCACACTTTTTAGAGAACTAATACACAACATAATTATTTCTCATGTTCTGAATTTTGTTATTCTTACTTCCAAAATGTTCCAGGATTAAATTTAAGTAAAAAATGTGGAAGGCTGCATTCGTACAATGCTGACAAATCTTGGGAAATTCAAATTACTGCAATCTTAGTTGGGAGTATTTTATATCTACCACTGTCATCTAGCTAGTAAGGAACAAAACCTAAAATTATAGACCTACTGAATTCAATCTTAATCCCAAATCATAGTCAAGTATGGAGCACAAGAGCATGCTAAACTGCTGTCATACTTCAATTCTCCTGAAGTCAGTGAGACATATATTCTAAAATTTAGATATGTACTAAAATATCTTGTTAAATGAGGACTTATACATGTGGGGTATTTTTAGTGTATTCAAAAGTTTCAAGACTTTACCACCTCACAATACAACCTTCCTGATGCAATTAATGGAGAAAACAAATCTGCTGTCATAAGTTTTCAAATATTCCATGATAGGTTTGCAAGTATTCAAGAAAATTATATATAGTTCATCTTTGGAAAGTGCTAGGGTTGACCCACAGAAATTTAATTTAAAACATATATTAATATACTCTAAATTGTCCTTGAACTCTAATTGCAACACTTTTAAGAATGCTTTTAGAGTTTAATTAGCAGTAAACAGACTGACATAGTTACAGGAAAGAAAACTTGGCTAATTCTACTGAATACATGAGGATTTAGAGTCCATTTACAACTGTCTGTGGTAGAGAAAGTGAAGCCTGTCAAAATCCTGTTTTCTCTTTCAGTTTCCCACACAGCCATGAGGAATATTCAGCCAATCCAAATATATAAACTAGTTAAATGCTGTTGGCTCAAAACATGGTGATGTGACCAATAGAGTGGGCACAATGATGTCAAAGTCAGCTGTATAATTATATATTTGTACAATACACTACACTTAATATAAACTCCCGAAGTACTTGAAATCAGCTCATGTTGCTGAAATATATCTAGGATATAAGGAACGTATACTAAAATAAGAAATTGTATATATTTTCCAGTTTACTTAATACAAATATCACCATCTACTGGTAGAAGAAAATATGTAGCAGTGTTAACAAGTGTGTAGGATCAATAAAGTTTAAGACACAAATGGATTCCATCTTACACAGCTCTTAAAAATCTGCAGAAATAATCTTAACTTGTTTGCTGCCTGGCAACATCCATATATTTTTCCCAAGTTGCTACATGGAGCTACAGGTGGCTTGCTGAGCAGCGTCACACACTTCAGTAAAATTACCCTGTGTGATCAAGACGCTCATCCTCATTTAAGAAGAATAATCTTTATTTGATCTTACAGTAAGCTATTTCATACTCACTGTGGTCTCTGATCCATATGAAAAGAACCACACATTATTGTTGTGGGGTTTTTTTATAGTGATAGTGGTTGTAAAGAGTTCCTCATATTAGTGCAAGCTTTTATTATTTTCTGTGGGTTTTTTCACAGGTAAGTATATCTCTAACTTTGATGTGGAAATACTGCTGAGAAAGGAATTCTCGTATTTTGCTAGTTTGCTTGGTAATGGAAATAGGGGTAAAATGTTAAAAGAGGCATAGCCTGGGTTTTTATTTGCCTTTTTGTATCTGAGTCCTTAATGTACTCCTTTGTGTGTTCAGGCTTTTTGTGTAATCCTGAAGGCTAAGCTTTCAGTAATTTTGATAAAAGCTTAGAGTTTCTTGTTCTCAGTTGCCTTCAGGATCTGAAGCTTTAAGTAAAACATTAAATAGCACATGACTTGTTGTGAAATTGTGAGAGTTTGCAAGACCGAGATTGCAGAAATCAAATCTTGACCCCATTTGAGCTCAGACAAGTAAAATAGTTGTGAATAGAAAGATACCAAGAGGAAAAGAAATAGTAGAATATTATCACAGTTTGGATAACAGGAGATGAGAAAGAAACAGGAAAAAAAAATGAAAATTGAGAACCTAGCAATCAGGGAATGAAAATACTGTATGAGGAAAACAGAGATAGCAAAGTAGGTTTTAGATGAAAGATCAATAACCTGGGGGACATAAAAATGTCCTCTCTGGAAGAAAATAGGAAAATCCAGGAGGGCAATGTCATGAAATTCAGGAAAGAGAAGGGTGTTGAGGTAAAAGTATTGATGGGTTCAGAAAGACTGGGGAGAGCAAAGATAAGGTAGAGGTTTAGAAATTTTGCTGGAATCTCCAGAACACTGTAGATTTGAGCAAGATTCCTCTAAGTAGAGGAAAAGATTGAGAAGGAACATTTGAAATAATGTAGGAGCAAGACAATAATGCAGCTTGTTAATGCTTTATTATAGACTGGGGTCTTCCAGCTGTTTTAATACCATAAACTAATTGCTTCATACTAGAAGACATCCTAGCAAAGAGTAGGAACTGGTGTTGCTGACTATACCTCTTTCCACCATGCTGCTGATCATGTAGCACTACTGGGAGATAGGTGGCTCAGCAAAATCTCTGTTTTAGACAGAGCTAATTATGAAGAAGATTTGAGGTAGTATCTTCAAGGACCGTAATACAAGCAGTAGTGCTTTGCACTGTAGGTGCAAGAAATTGCATCGTCTGTAGACAGCAGGTAAGGCATGAGCTGAAATTAAAATCTTTTAAAAAGTCAGCAGTTCACAAGGGCTGAGAAAATGAGAAATAACAAGGCTTTTCTTTTTATGTCATTAATCACCTTTAAATTGCAAGGTCACTTTTCTGCAAATTTGAACCTTGCCTTTTAATGCTTTCAAACGCAGAGCACACAGCCTATGTTGAGGGAAGACAATAAGTAGTGCTTGGAATCTGTCTTAAGGTGATGCCTTAAGGCATTGGTACAGAGTTCATTTCTCCAGCTCTAAGACCCCACTATTTTTTTCTATGCTTTAGGATATATATTGTCCTATTCTACTTTCCCCTTCCCCCCACTCCTCTTCTCTTTTTATTCTTTTGGTAACCATCTCTATTTTTGCTTCTTTAGCCAGAGGAGCACTTTGGAACAGCATCAGAGCTTGTAACAGATTCTTCCTGACAACTGCATTAGTACTAAATGGCCCAAGATCAGGATGTCTAATGGGACTGACAATGGGACTGACAAACTCATCACTAGTCTTTTTGGCAAAGAAGTCAGCAGATTTCACAACACTCAATAAAAATAAACAAAAATAACTACCCTATCTAGAAAAAACCCTCATATTTTGTTATTTCAAACAAATACTCTGTTCTATGTTATACAAAACTTTAAAGATCATCATCTTTCTATCAATTAGCTACTGATGCTGTCTACTTTTATTTACCAAACTGTCTTTGATTAAAAAAAAAAAAAAGTGCATAAATTCTTGTTCCTCTTACAAAGCAGGGTGGGGTGAAAAAATTTCAGCATGTCATGCATTAAAAGCCACCTTTTCTCTATTTCAGAAAAGGGTTATTGAATGTAGAAGACAGAAAAAAGGACTACTAGAAATATGAATTCTTACTTTTCAATCCATATTGTGAAAACATCATTAAAAAACACTGATATGTTCAGGGCACAATTCTGCATAATGCCAGTAGATTCCCGGGGCCTTACTCTGACTCCTTAAGGATAAATCTTTCTTTCTGTAGCACACGAATCACAACCCCTAGAACATTTCCATACTACCTCAGACAACAGGCAAAAAGTGATGCTATCCAGTTCACCAATTAGGATTGAAGCACAGAAGTGATGTACATTATTTTGAATTTACACTGTAACCCATGATCTTCTAAGTGTCTATAGCTTATGCCCTGCCCCATACTCTCATTGAAATCTGGAATGAATCAACTAATTTTCCAGCCAAAGAAACCCAGGCACAGGGGGGAGAGATTCACATCAGAATTTTGCTTTGACAGTAGCTTGCTTAAGCTATTTGGCTCTAAGAAATTGATTCAGAACAAAGTAGTTCAGACATTTAACTGTCTGACTTTCTAGGTCAGTAATATAGCCAGGGATATCTCAGACTGTCACCCTAGAATCCTTTTATAGAAAGTGGAGACAAATTGGCATTTTTAGGGTTCAATTCATCTGAACTATTAGAGATTTCTAAGTCATGATGACATGAATCGTGTTGCACAAGTGGCTATTTCTCTTTCCTGACTATTAAAAGTCACCATACTGCCTTGTTCAGACAAATACATCCATATTAAGGAAGGATATTTCAAGTTAGATGAGATTAATCTCACACATGGAGGTTAAAGATTAGCTTTAAAAATATATAAGTGATTTACCATGTAAACAGGCATCATACTGTGATTTTCCAATATATTTAAACTAAAAGAGAATAGATTTAGACTAGATATAAGGGAAGAAATTTTTTATGATGACGGTGGTGAAGCAGTGGAACAGGTTGCCCAGAGAGGCGGTAGATGACCCAACCCTGGAAACATTTAAGGTCAGGTTGAATGGGGCTCTGAGCAACCTGATCTGGTTAAAGATATCCCTAGTCACTGCAGGGGATTCAATTAGATGACCTTTAAAGTCACAGTTCTATGATTCTATGATTTAGATGCTTTGGCACTTTTGAAAACCTCACTAGCTGCCTATCAGCAATATTTGGTACTCACAAATTTCTTCCAAGTTTCCCTGTGGAAATTCCCCATGGAAATATTCTCATAGAAAAGTCAAATGAAATGGATTATCCTTAAAACCAAAGAAAAGAAAAAACCCCACCATCACACACACAAAGTAAGAGTTTTAAGAATCAGGCTTCCAATCTTATCCATACCACAAGATGCTCAGCACCTGTTAGGATCAAATGGTTGTCCAAAAAATCTAAAAACTGTGTGTATCTATCGGATTATAATCCTCTCCAAGGCAAACTGACAAGTATGCCCCTCAAGCAAGAAGTTTTCCCATGAACATCTTTTGTGGTCACAATTTCCCAATCCTACGAGTAACCAAATCAGTCCTACAAAATCTGGGAGAACTGGGAAAAAAAGCAATATTATGTATTTCATGCTTATCTTTTCTAATATACTGCAGAAATACATATAAACAAAAAGCTCAAACCAACCTACTTTAGTTGAAAAATAAATATAAAGTGTATTCTTAACAATATGCTTTAGGTGTTAAAAAAAAATTGCTTGCAAGCACATATCAATACCTATTTGAATAGCAGTATAGGAGTGCTATATAATCAACCACAATCATATTCTTCTAGTAGTTACAATAATTTTTTGGTTCGTTGGTTGGATGGTTTTTGGTTTTGGTTTTTGTTTTTTTTTTAAGATGGAAACCTCTTGTTTTATCAGGAAAATATTCAGCATCACTAAAGGAAAATATTTTTGCAGTATTCCAGAAAGACAATTTCTTTTTCTTCAGTACGTCTAGCAAACAAACAAGTAGATATGTCAGGCGGCTACCCTGCACATTTTCTAAAGCTGCATTCTCTGGAAGCTCCTTAGATGTTGTAGACTTTCAGACTCCTTTACCAATGTTAATCGACCGATATGATGACTGGAAGACACAGTAAAGGGCTATTCTAGATGTCTCTATTGACCATAACGCACAGTCATAATCATTTCACTCATAGTACAATACCATTTTGAACATGTTTTGTGCCACTTAAAGTTCAAAATAAATTAGTAAATGTGACATTGTTCAGCTCATTCTTCTAACTGCAGTCATAGTAAATTAATCATACAGTGTGTAATGGACAATATTAGCTAATCTCCAAACATTGTCTGCTTGACATTACTGTCAGCTGTGTGTCATTAATATTCTTATTAAGTGCTGTGAAAGGCTGGTTGGATGGGCATTAATGGCCTTTAAAGATGCAGATGAAAAAAATGGCTGCTTGTACACAGTTCTTCCAATAAAAAATCTTATATTTACACAGCTAGAAGACTGTAATTTATCTGCAAGGGAGTGTAAGGGTTATCAAAAGGAACATGCCACTGTTACATTGGAGGATATGACATGGAATTTTCTATATTTTTTAATAGGAATTACATCTATAAAACTTGTGATAGGAAGAAATGGCTTTATTGCAATTAGCATGTGCATACATGCATACACACTTGGATCCTATAAATTGTTAAGATCAGAGTTTCAACATTTGACACCATTTTCTGTAAAAGCTTAGCTATTTCTGTCAGATTCTCCCACCACTTATGGGCTTTGCAGGTTATGAATCTTGCACAGTTTTAAAAAGCACCTCTGTTATGAAAAGATTAAAGGTTTTGATGATTAATTACCAGTAGTCACCTGCTGTATTACTATCTGGATGAGAACATTTCCATGGCAATCATCACTACAGTCTTCTGAATAAAATAACCATAAAATGCATAAAATCAGACATGCACAGAGTGAATCACCAGTGGAAATGTATGTCTGTCGGCTCTGTGAGGCATAGGATCAAAAGGATGATCTAGACAGAGCCACCAACTCAGCAGAGCATGAAAGCCGGAAAAGTGAAAAAGCCAGATGTGCACAGAGCTAAGAATGACAAAGGAGCCAAACCTGCAGACAGAAGGCCAAATTATAACATTCTCATAAAGGTGTAACCCCCTGTCAGTCAGGGTTTGCTGAGACTGCTTCAAAGACTCTAAAGAACCAACCAACCAAAAATGGTCAAAATGAGCTAATGTGTTAATTACTGTGGGGATCAAGGATAAATCTACAGTAGTTTCAGAGCTACCTTTGTGGCTGGAAGAGATCTGTGCAATGTTTTTTGTTGAGTTCCAAGATGCCTAATAACTGAATACTGAAATCCAGCCCTTAGGCTACAGAAATGGGTTCTCTTGGCTGATGCATTTCTCTCCATCTGACTTGCAAATGATTTAGACTTTGTCCTTTCTTAGGTGATGTAGCATTGCTACATTTTCAGCCATATTTTGCACATGGGGCAAAAGTAGCAGATAATCACAACCATTCTCATGGAAAGTGAATTAATATTACGAGCCAAGTCTTGTTCTGTGACTGCAAGGAGCCAGCAACATGGGCAGAGCAAGAGGAGGGAAAGCTGAGCACAAGGAGCTTCTGTCTGTAAGACTTGCTCATTATACACCTCTGCTTTTGACTGGAGTGAGCAAAGCATTAACTTTTTTTAGAGGCAAGGTTCACCATTGGGGTGAATGAATAATGTTTAAAAGGACAGAAAACATTTATTTTGCTACTTTACAGAACTAAGACAGTCATCACAAACCACTTTTTTTCTTAGTTGCAAAGGAAAATTTCTTAGAAAGAACAAAGTATATTTTTGCCTCTGTTCAAAAATATGCCAGTGCAGTTGTTGGGGGTTTTTTACCCCTTTTCCACAAGACCTTGCTTCATTCAACAGATGGGGTGGATAGGACATAGGGAATGACCAGCTGTTCACTTTTTCTTTATATCCTCTATGCTGATCACTCACTGTACGACCTTTACTTTACATATCATATGTCATCCAAACCATGCGCTGAGCTCTGAATAAATATTTGCTTCCTAAGTCTTATACTAGAGCCATGCAATCTCTGACTGTCTCAAAAGGCTGGCAAGTTATCTTGTCTATCATTACATGTCCCCTACGACAAAAACACACCTTTTTGATCATTACTTTATGCTTGGGGAGTCAGGGACAAGGAATCCTGGCAGAAGTCACAAAAGGAAACAGTGTCAAGGCCAGAATTGCAAAGAAGGAATAGGAAATATTTTTCCTATTTTATGAAATGTCAATAAAGTTTCCATTGTTTCACTGAAATTTTTTTGGCGTTTTCTGAAAGTTCATTCAGGAGATGGGTGGGGAAGAGATTTTGAGAGTGAGAGAGAGAAAAATAGAAATAACCAAAGCTTCATAACTAACCTCACTTTAGATATAGAGGGATCAAGTTTAACCCCTTGCATCTTCTAAGGCTCCAAATAAGAGTGTTGAGTAACAATTAAGTATTCATCTATGGTGTGGAAGAACCAAGTTAAAGACACTGTGTTCCCATGATCTGCCATATCCTTTCATGTCTCTTGTGGACATGCATTTTGCACCTGAAAAAACTTCTTCTCAAAAGCTGTACTGAAGCCTACTCATTCTAACAAAAAGTTTCATCCTAAGAAAACAATTTCACAAAAGATTCCCAGAAAACTCTGCTTGAGACAAGTACCTCATGCACAAGTACCTCATGGAGATATTCATCCATTCACACAGCCCTGCCAGAGGTTATGAGAATTGCTCAGCTGGCAACAGAAACATCTTGAACAAAGACACTGTGCATGTGATAATACATAAAATATTAACAATGATTCACGTGGAATGGTTAGGCTGCTTCATGGTTGTCTGTGAAGCTGTAATAATTGTAACAGGTGTGAATTGAGGAGGACATAACAAATCCAGAGCAGATATAGGCAGTAGCAACATGTGGAGGATGCCAAATATTGCTTCAACCCACACACCTGAAACCAGAATAATTCCTTTTTCCCTTTGTTCCAGCTACATGTGGCTTCAGTACCCAACTCAGGATTCAGGTATTTTTTTCCACCTTTGAGGAAAACAGGTGCATTTTGATATCCGTATATATTCCCACCTGGTTACTAGACATTCTGAATCTTACTTTCAGCTATTGTATAGAGGGCACTTACATTGTTGTTTCCATTTAATAATAGTTTAAGATTAACAAAAAAGCAACTTTTAGATTTGGTGTGCAGTTTAGAAAAAAAAAATCTCACTGAAAAGAGATCTAAATAGCAAGAGTTGTATTCACAGTTTTGACAGCAAATCTATGCTGAACACTGTCTGAGGACAAGAGATTGGGTGGGTCTTGTTCAACTCTTCTTCTGATGACCAGATTCCCAGCTGCTTATATAGGTTTGAGTTTTCAGTAAAGTTTAATTGACATTTAATTCAATTCTTGGGAGGTTTTAATCTCCTAAGATTTCAGAATTCATCCATGAAATACTAAGGCATATACTTAAGTTTTAAATCTAGTAACCCTCAGCAAAACAGTCTACAGATAACTGGATTTGACCTCATGCTTAAAATTAAGCATATGCTGAAATGAGCCATATAAGAATTATATTATTATACAAAGCACTGTCTGAAAGCATGAAAAGCAATTACAAATTAGTGGATAATTCTTGCACAACAATTGTCCTCGTTTCCAAGTCACACAGGGCAAGGTCCAAGTGTGATAACATTGAAGACAGTATTTAGTCAAAATTATCTTTTCACCGTGATAATCTAATATATTTTTGCACTTTAGACATTTCTCTGCAAACAGATGTCTGTACATTGATCCTACAATCAATCACTTTTTAGCAGAAATCACCAAGTCTGTCAGTCCATCACACATACATACACACACATATACATAAATATACATACAAACTTCCATTTAAGCACATTAAAACAATATAGCATAAACATATACTGCCCAAGCATCCATCCATATGGGTCACCTCACCATTCTCTGTCTCCATAGCAAAGTGATAGTACCAGAAGTCAAGGTACGTCTAAGCCACTGAGAGATGAAAGCTAGATCCTTATGTTAGCAGAGGCAGAGAACCATTATTCCCTTTCTCAGTGGAGATCAAAAAGTAGAAAGCATGGTACTTTAGCACCACAGAAGTTAATCAATCTATATATAAACAGAAGGACCCAGGACAGTTTTCTAGATACAAGGTTTGCAACAGAATAAGACCTAGATTTGCATTGTATTTAGTCATTTTGTCACAGAAATTTAAAAAAGAGGTTTCGGAGGCTGGAGACACAAGTGCAAAACTGATGCAGAGCACATGCTCTCACCACTGAAACTCATGATTACTTTAAAGGGACAAAGTATTTGTTTTCATAAAAGATCAGATTTTAGCTTTCTTTTGTTTTTCCAAGATTTTAATTTTTGCCTCAGATACATCTGGGATTTTCTGAATAAACTTGCCTACAATTTTTTCTGGCCAAACTAGCTCATTCAAATAACCATCCTCAGCCTCTCTACTGACTGTATCACTGAAGTCCTGTCTATTAATCTCCCATAAGCATGTTTCACATTGATGATTCTGGATTTTATCTCATTCTTTTGAGGTTATTCTATATTATAAGGCAATAACTATGCACCTTGATGGATAATCAGTTGACTCTGAGTTCCACTTCAACCTCAAAAGCACATACTAGTTGAAATGTTAAACCAATTGTATAATCAATGGTTAAAATAATGCATTGTGACATTAGTATAAGCCATGAAACTAAGGTGGTTGCTAATTAAGAAGTAAATTAAGATGAGAAGCAGAAACAAAATGGATTAAAAATAAATCATCAATAAAGAGCTTAAAAAAATCAAAAGACTCACTGACATCTCAAAAATTATCCACCAAAATACCACATAATGCATAGTCAAACACTGGAATATCAGATTAGAGAATGATAGTATTAGAATAAACTTGTATTTAGCCACCCCGAACTTCACATTGTTCATAGAACTGAGCTTAAATACTGTCTTCCAGACATAGTCATGCTTCTGTTTTATGTCAGTCTCTTGAACCCAGTGACTAGGATGTTATCACAACGGCAACTCTAAATTCAGACAGTGACAATTAGAACTGAGAGAGTATGTGGAAGAATATGAGTATGTTTTAAAATGTATTTTGATTTTACAGAGTTCATATCCTTTAGACTTTGTGTCCTACAGGTATTCAGGCATTTAAAGTTTATATGGACACATGTTAACAGAAAGACAGTCCTCATCTCCAAAGCTCAAGTAGTGAGTGAGAAAAATGGCAACTTGCATAGTCAGTAATAGGGCTGAAAGCTGATACTTTGATACTTTGTTAGCTTCCATATGCCATTGATTTTGCTCTCTTATGGACTGTCTTCTAACTAATTAATATATTTATCTAACTGATTTACAGAGATCTTTGACTGTAAGCACTTATTTATGTGCTTAGATAACAGCACATGAATAGTTCTGTCACAATAAATTGGACTTAACACAAAACTAGAATGAAACATAAAGTGTTCACAGAATGAAAATAAAATAATTTTCCTATGACACTTATTTATGAGAATAAAATAGCAGAAATTGTAAACTAAGATTATTTTCATTAAAAATACTTGAACCAAAATAGTGGTAGATTTTTTTCTACAAACAGCTTAATAGATAACTTAAATTGTAATTTTAAATTATTTTGAAGACTTACTGATCTGTTTGCAGCTAGCATGGTACTAACAAAAATTCTAATTATAAGGATAAATTACTGTGCAGAACTTATTTTTCAGTCTTATCAGAACACATCGTGAAAACTTAGACATAAGAACATCTAGCACAAAATGTATGTAGTACTTTGGAAAGCAATTATGGATACGAATTTTCTTATATCAGCTTTTAATTAAAACGCCTTCATTTCTTCATAAATCTTTCTGGGAAAAAAAAAAAAAAACAAAAATATTCATAAACCTTTATAGTCAAGATAAAGCTTTCAGAACAAGTGAAAAACTCAAAGCTGAACTCTGGAATTCTTTCTTAACTTGGAAAACTTTCATGGAAGGAAAATTGAAAAAGGTATACATTTCTAGAGCTGTGAAATTATGCAAGCTGATATGAACTGCAGCATTTTTTGTTTCCCAAATAAAACCTTGAAGGTGGATTACTGATTTATTAGTTTTACCATGGGCAGTGGAGTGGTTCTTGCATCTCTATTACAGGATAACAATGAAGATAGTTAATTTCAATCAAAAAGGCCACACTTATGAGCATGGGTTGGGACAATCCCAAGCACAAATACAGCCTGGGTGGAGAACAGCCCCTGAGGAGAAGGAAATGGGGCTGTTGGTTGATGAGAAGGTCAACATGAGCCGCCAATGTGCACTTGCAGCCCAGAAAGCCAACCGTATTCTGGGCTGCAGCAAAAGAAGTGTGGCCAGCAGGTCGAGAGAGGTGATTCTGCCCCTCCACTGTCATGAGACCCCACCTGCAGTACTGTGTCCAGCTCTGGGGCACCCAGCACAAGAAGGACCATGGACCTGTTGGAGTGAGTCCAGAGGAGGGCCACAAAGATGATCAGAGGGCTGGAGCACCTCTCCTATGAAGACAGGCTGAGAGAGTTGGGGTTGTTCAGACTGGAGAAGAAAATGCTCCAGGTAGACCTTATAGTACCTTCCAGTACCTGACAGGGCCTACAAGAAAGCTGGAGAGGGACTTTTTACAAGGGCATGTAGTGACAGGATGAGGGGTAAAAGTTTCAAACTGAAAGGCGGTAGATTTAGATTAGACATTAGGAAGAAATTCTTTCCTGTGAGGGTGGTGAGACACTGGCACAGGCTGCCCAGAGAGGCTGTTGATACCATACCCCTGGCAATGTTCAAGGCCAGACTGAAAGGGGCTTTGAGCAACCTGGTCTAGTGGGAGGTGTTCAAGCCCATGGCAGGGCGGTTGGAACTAGATGATCTTTGAGGTCCCTTCCAACCCAAACCATTCTGTGATTTTTCTAGCAATCATGACTGTCAGTTTTAGAAAATGGAATAAAGGAATAAGCAAGTTCATGCTCTGCCAAACACACAATTGTAGCAAAGATCATATACAAATATATACATGCATATTTGGGTGGATACATCTCAGAGCTTTGGCTTTTACACAGCCAGCCTGAAGCACTTTAACGGAATATAACTTTCACTTCTTAAAGTTCAAGAGGCTTTAAAGGTTTCTTAAATTAGGCAGCCAAAATCATTAATCTCCTTAGAAAATCTTGGCAAAACGCTGAATTCATATTGACACAAGGACTAGGAGGTAGCAGACTCAATTAAGAAAACCATTTCTCTCCTCTGATGGCTTTGCTCTTTCTCTCTGAAATCACCAGGGTAACACTGACTTTATCACAAGTGCAGAGAAAGAGCTAATGTTTTAGGATGGGAACAAACAGGTATTGATAAAATAAGTACTCAGTCAAGCCTGAATCCCAACATGAGCTCAGTCTGCTTTCCAGGTTAAGGTAAGAAGAAGTTCTGATTCTGAACCTAACGTTCATACCCCAGTGCTTATTGCTCAAGGCAGAGGTTAGCCCAGATGCACTTGGTGCATCACTGCAGACCCAGATCCAGCTGTGACAGTGGAAGAGGTTAATGTCTCACCTGCTCATAGCCATCCCTTTGCTAACGTAGGAGTGGTTCGCTAAAAGAAGCAAGGTCTGACAAGGGAGTGTGATATCAACTAGACGGAAGGAGACCAAGTGACAGTGCTCTAAGTACCTTGAAGACACAGCAGACAGCTTGCTTATATTAATGGTACTGTTAATTACCTTATGGAGAAGGAAATCAGTGATTATAATGTACCTGTTATTCATCAGGTATTACAATGGCTTGTGCCAAAATGTCCACAAATAAAATAAAGGATGCTTATCCAAATTTACTTTGTAGCCTCCAAAGCATGACTGGAGCAGGACCAGTACAATTCGGTTTCCACATACGTATTCAGGACATTTTTTCACTCAATACAGATGATTCTCACACCTATTTATGGAGAAACTGTGCTCTGCAAACAACCCCAGCAGGACAATTAAGTTCCTATTTACTCAGCAAAAGCAAGAATGGCCATATTTGACCACTTTCATTTCTTTACATCACCAGTTTTATGGTCTATAACCTTCATCGTGTTTTGCTTTCGCACTATTCCTCACTATTTCAAACAGAACCTGAATAATTGTTTAAGACCTGAGATTCAGTAAGGTTTCTATCCTATTTGATACACTACATCATTAAAACATTAAATCAGGCAGACTGTCCCCTAATGGATATATTCTCAAGACATATTTTCTTCACAAGTTCCTTGTCTTCAGGTTTTGAGCCCTCCTAATGATTGAAGCACTTTTAAGTAAAGAGATGTGATAAGTACCTTGTGACAATGGGGCATATTTTTGTATACTGTGCCTGTCTAATCCAAATATTTGGATGAGAGAATAAATAAATTTAATGGGAAAAGAAAGATATTGAAAAGAATAAAAGTATTGAAAAATATTGAAAAGATAATCAGAGCCTCTTCTTTATTGTTAGAAAGATGTCTCATCTGCATGGCCGTCCTGAGCCACGCTTCCCTGGTTGTTCTGTTGCTTCAGTTTACCAAAGTATCCCCCCAAATTCTGAGAACCAAAAAAACATAGGCATTTTAGAAGCTGATTAAAATGTACAGCCGATGAAGCCTGGGTTAAGTTTGGTTCACTGCCTTTCTTCTGGTTATATCTGTATAAACTAGGAGAGTAGCACTCAGCGAGTAGCAACTCTGCCATGTTAAGCTTAACCATGAGTGATGAAGTTTCCCAAACACAAAGGCTATATAAAAGGTTTAATGATCTGTACAAGGACTATTTACTATTGTTAAGCTAGGCATGGATTTTCTGGGTTGGTATGTGGTTTTTCTCCCACTCTTTAGCAGATCCTGGAGAACACAGAATGCTAGTGGACAGCACAGCTATGAATGTCACGTCTTCTCTGCCTTCTACTGGTAGTGTAATACATCACTCTGTACCTGTACAAATTAGCAGATGTTAAATTAGATACCGGAGAGTTTCCTTTAATGAAGTAAAATATATCAAATTTTAATGAGCTAAAACAAATTAAAAACAAAATAAAGGTGACAGAACTCAAAGACAGGCAGTGTCAAACTCTCATTGCAATCTATTTATGATTGAAGAGTCTTATATCTCTAACATATAGAAACTAACACTCTCAACTGTAATATTCAAATAAAGACATCTAATATTTGATTGAGAGCTCAGTTAAATTTTCTTGTGCTTTTTTTTAATGCATCTTCTCATGCTTTCAAAAACAAAATCGAACTTCTGAAGTTGCTCAGATGTAATTTGTTCCTGATTTGTATTTAAACTTCATCTCCATATTTGCTGGATTATGACATAACAGATTTTCAGCACCCTAGAAAACTAAGCTAGACAGTTCAGCATCAATCTAATTAGATAATTAATTAGAAAAATGTAGGCCTCTTTCTTTATATATAACTGTATCTATACTGTCGTGTATATAATGTATTTGTGAACATGTGTATGTTTTTGTGTATGTATGTTATCAGCTTCCTCACCTACAAAGTGGGGATAATTATTCTTTCTTTACAAGTATCATGAGGTTTAGCTCAATAATTTCTGGCAACTGGTGTGAGATACTCTTAATGAATAACTGCATCTGGTAAGTGGTAAGGTTAATTATTCCACTATGACAGAAATCAATCACCATTAAATCCTTTCTAGCTAGATAATGAGGCAATCTTAAATTTTTTGATTTGGCTAAACTGACTTGACAGAGTCACATTGCTACCATATGTTTGAAACCCAGGAGACTTTTGTGGAGATTATAGTAGCTCACAGAACATCCCTGTGCAGGCTCCAAAGGACTGAGACTATAAAATAAACTATGCCAATTTTTAACATTTTTTTTGTTATGCTTCCATTTGAATCAGTAGTATTACTCTAGAAAATTATATAATACTCTAACCATGGCACAGAATAAGTCAATAGCTTTCCTCATGAAGTGCTGCTGCAATGTTAAAAATAATTATTGAAGTGCTGGTTTGAAATACCAAAAAAAATGTGATTTTTTAAGTCCAACCTTTATACTTGAATATAACAGTATGTCTTTCATTTGAATGATTAAGATTCGGTACTTGCTGATTTTTATTTTTTTAGTTCATTATTCATCACATTTGTGTGTGATATTTAAATAGGCACGTAAGGAAGGTTATTTAATTTGATATGTGAGAAAGACTAGCAAATGAACAGTGACTTGTGAGGCCAAAAAACCTACGTATAGTTGTATGCTTACGTCTCCTACACAGGCAATATACTAATAGTTGTCTTTTATTGAAAATTGAATTTACTGATTCTACCACTCTCTGTTAATGACATGAAACATGGTATTGAGTGTTGTTCATGGATGGCTGGATAAGTGAGGGTCTTCCAGGGTGGAACATAGACTTTCATGAAATGGGAAGTTCAAGCTTTCACATCATTACTGGAGTTTTAGACCATATGCTGCCAAGCTCAAAGGCAGCCAGGCTGAGCTTTCTGTGTCAAACTCATTATTTCTCAAAACAAATATAGTCTCATGACTTCTGTATACAGGAGAAGAAAGTCTCAGCTTTCAGTCAAGGTCTGGTTTGTCCATAACTAGGATCTGTAACAGTGTGGAACATTGTCTTTTTTTTAAAAAACCCATCCTTTTTCCTATTGAATCAAAGATCTTTGAAGTTTCTCTCTCATTCTTGACATTTTGTTGCCAGAAGCTATGTGTGTACAGAACTTCTAACAGTAAGGAGAAACCTCACTGGAAGGTGTTTTTTTAATCTGATTTTTCATTATGTAGTATTCGAATCTCTCCCTGCATGGTCTCAGCATAAAATAGTTACAAATTCATGAAAAATGTAGGTGTGCACTGTTGGTTGAATGTTTTTATACGAAAACATGATGGCCTAGGAAATTGAAAGGGATATCCCACTTGCAAAAGTGGGCATTTCTTCCTCCCCAGTTCTATTGCTTTCTACTCTATCATTTGTTTTTCTTGTTTATTGCCTCTGATCCTCCCTACCTTTCCTTCTATTTGTTTTCTCTCTTGTTTTATTAATCACACTATATTAACTTTACAACTAAGGTCAGTTCCATCTCAATAGGCCAGAGACAAACCTAGCTCTGCAAACAGCGTTCCCCATAGGACCCATAAGCAGTTTTCAAGGCTGTGAATGTTTGTGTACAGAACCGAACAGCAACCTAATGCTTGCTGATAATCTCTGAAACTTTTCTTTTTTCTTAGCATGTTTGTCCTAATTCAGGCTGCCATCCTTAGTGGTGTAAGTCACCATTAACCAGCAGAAACAGGAAATTCCTCACACTGTGACTAAATGGACTAGCATATTCTTCTCAGGATTATATGAGATAATTTTATTGGTTTAGGATTTAGGAAGCGATATATTTAGCCCAAACATTTTATAGAGTACTCTAAACTATAGTAAAAAATGTAATTATTTAATATGACATAGGCTTCTAAGTATTTAAGCCATCAAAGAAAATTAGTCTTAGGAGCCTAAGTAGTTCAGTACTATAAGATTTGAAAGATATGTAACTTTATACTCTGGCTCTCACTATTCTTTCACAGCAAGCCTGGGACAGAGAACTGAACTTGACTTTCACAGTCCCACAGAGACCTGAACTTGACTTTCACAGTCCCACTCAAAGACCTAATGCTACTTGCTGGATATCTTCTAACTAAATATTTCTTTAATCCAGTCCAGGTCATGACCATTATTTGTGAAGAACCTCAAGCTCATGCACAAGAAAATTCTGTGCTAACCACGTATCGGCCAACGTTTATGCTTAGCAGAGTCTGTGTAATTCAGTGTCACAAGAGGTTATAAAATGTGTTGGCATTTTTTTTTAAAGGGTTGTCTGTGAATAATTTAAGTTGTGAATATAAATGAAGGCTTGTGTTTATAAAGCCTAAGTTTAGCCAAGGCTGGAAAATCTCTTCAAGCACTTACTGTAATCAGTGGAGAGAGAAGTTCCTTCTCTGTGCTAACTCCAGAACATGCCAGGGAAAATTAGGTTTGCAAGGACAGAATAAATCTCATGAACAATTAAGACTAACTCTATGGTGAACTCTAAAATGCCAAGACAGAGTTCTTGTGCACGTCTATTACTTAACTAGTACAGCAGCAGAATGTCAAACAGGGCTGCTTAGATACAGTCATAGCTATACCGCAAAACAAATTCCACATCTAAAGCCAAATTTCAACTTCAGGTGAAGCCTTCCAGGATATGGGATGCCTTCATATTTTTTAGATGTAGTGTCTCTGAAAGTCAGAGAGTAGTTTCTGCCTAAAGATCATATATGTTATATATAAAGGTGCTCTTATTTCAGGAAGGTTTTGGTTTTGTTCTTTTTTTCTTGGAGAATTCAACACCAAATAAAGTTAGTGTTATCTCAGGAAACTACCATTTCTACCACATGCATTTCCCACATCTTGCTAGTCCTAAGCAATCAGACACCCTGACAGAAAGTCATGCTGAAAAGTAAAAGGAATAAAAAGATTTTGTTTTGGTGCTTGCTGGATAAAGGATCCTTCATTGTAAACGCAATATGTAAAGCAAAATTAATGATATTAGGCTGTTAGTATACTTCAATTTGATGACTGAAAGAGGGTAGATCTAGATCAGGTATTAGGAAGAAATTCTTTCCCGTGAGGGTGGTGAGACACTGGCACAGGTTGCCCAGAGAAGCTGTGGCTGCCCCCTCCCTGGCAGTGTTCCAGGCCAGGTTGGATGGGGCTTTGAGCAACCTGGTCTGGTGGGAGATGCCCCAGCCATGGCAGGGCGGTTGGAACTAGTTGATCTCTGAGGTCCCTTCCAGCCCAAACAATTCTATGATTATATGATTCTATGAAATGCAGCAGAAAAAAGTATTTCTTAGAAAATAACCAGAAAAATTTAGCAGAGAATAAAAGTGGCTGCATGTATATGAATTCAGTGAAGTGAAGGAGATGGGTTGTTTGTGCAAAAAGAGGGAGAAGAGATCTTCAGTGACTTCTGGAAACAGGACAATCACTGCTTACATGGATAGTGCTCTCCAGCAGAAGTGGAGCTGTAGTGTGGTTCTGGTGCAGTAAATAATAGTGGCACATACTGCTTCCTGCCCAGCTGTTCACCAGTACTCCAGCCCATAGCCCCACAGCAGATGAGACACAGCTGGCAGAACACTCTCAGGGCTGATGTGAGCAGCCATAGTCAAGGGTGCCATAAGTATGGCTGGAAGTGCTGATTAGACTGTGATGGCAGTTTCCTCAGGTCCTGGTTCACAGTCAGGTTCCTTGGATGGAAAAAACTGGCCTAAGCAGAGGTTGCCCTGGGTCCTAAGAGTCTGGAGACCTGCACACTGGGTTGCAAGAGGGAGGAATAAGGTGTGGCTTGATGGCTGAATCAGATAATAACAGTAAATCCTCTCTAGCAGTGAGAGGACTGGCAATCTGCCTAGTGAAAGACGTCTCTGATAACCCAGAGCTAATAATTTAGATTCATATAATAATTTTGGTTGAAAATGACCTCTGGAGATCACCTGATGCAAGTCTTCCACTCAGAGGAGGGACAATCTCAAAGTCTGAGCAGATTTCTTTGTGTTAAAACTACTTGAGTGTCGAGTATCTCCAGTGATAGAGACTCTGCAGCTTTTCTAAGGAACCAGTTCCAATGCTCAGCCACCCACACTATGAACAGTACTTTCCTTCACATCTAATCATAATTTCTCTTTTTGCAACATGCACCTATTGTCTTTTCAAGTATATCTGCTTCAAGAACTAGCTTTTCATTCAAGATGTAAAGCAAACAATTCTCTTGCTTCTTAACCAAAAGCAACCTGACTAGTTGCAAACTACAGGAATTGTAACCCTTCCACTATATAGGTATTTCAGAAGTTTTCTTTTATATAGCAAAACTACTGTACAAAAGCTCACTGTATGAATAGTAAAACAAAGGTAAAATTAGCAAGGTTTTACATAACACATAGTGATCCTTAACTTATTGTTTCCAAAAGTAGTTATTATAGCTGTGGCTACGTGTACCAGACAGCTTGATAGATAGGATTTTGATAGTTGTGGAGGACAAGTAAGTAGTGAGGAAGGTGACCATTTTGTCAGCATACTTCCATTTTGTTTCCATATTTTACATCAACTTTATAACTTCAGAAGCTGATCTAATCAAGATAAAGCTAATCAGTTTTCTCCAGAAACCTCAGGTTTCTAGGAAGTTGTACTGTGAGTTTCTTTAAATATAGAACATTAGGGAGAAAGATTGTTCTCTGCTATCTGTCACAGTGTCTCTTAAAAGCTTTGATCTAAAAGGCCTTTGCTTTTATGGTTAAGAAAAAAAAAAGAGTTTGCAATGAAATGGTACCATTTGATGATCTCTGACATATAAATGTCGTTTCATAGAGACTTTGTATAGAAAACAAAAATACTTTAAAATGCCACCTCTAACTGGCTTCTGAAAAGAGCACATATTTCAGGTTTGAAGAACAAAATTGTTTTTCCACATATAAACATTCATTTAGGTCCCACTCCCACATAGCACTGACTCCTCCAATAAAGAGTATGACTCACATCATTGCTAGTGAAGGATATTGACTTTTCTTTCCTGTACTAAACATCAGTCAGGCATCAGAACTACAAAGTTATTAACTAAGATATATCACAAACTAGTACCCACTGACCCCAGAATAGCTTCAGTCCTGTAGTTACTCAGCTCTCCACATCCTTTCTTGGTGCAAGACTAGTTTTTATTATTATAGTAAACCCACTAGTGTCATTTGCTACCTCAAAAGACACATTTTAAGTCACCTATATTGTCTCAACTAAACCCTTTATTTATCAGTTGAATGCAAATCAGGCAAAAAATACCAAATCCTTTCTTACATAACTTCCAGAAACTTTTCTTATTTCTCTTCTCTTTCATGTTTTCAGAGACAAGAGTCTTTCTAGTGTTAATACTCTTCATTCTCTGAATCATTAATATGTCCCTCACTTTTCCACACTGTTCTACTTACTAGCTTTTCAAGTAGACAACTAACCTTTAGCGTACCCCCAAATGACCAGGATGCTCAGACTTCTCTCTATTCTCACAACAGCTTGACTCATATCTTCTGATTTACTCTACAATCACTATGTCACAAAAACCTCTGTAATGATCTCAGATATAATCAATCTGGAAACAGTGTGTATCAAAGGGTTGGTTTGTGTGTATAAGGTACCAAAATTGATGAATAAATATTCAGTTCTAAGTTTTCAGGCAATATTTTCAGAGGGGGAAGATAAGATATGTAGTTATGTATAGTAGGTTACCCATATTTCCAAGAAAAACATTCCTAGAATGGTGCATTTGTCCTACAGACAAGTGAATTCATGCATGTGTCAGTGCTACTACTTTCACAGGCAGCTAGATCTGCATTTCTAGTGCTAAAAAGGAAAAACATGTACAATCATTTCCAGGCATGTAGAAATCCAGTCACAGGTGCTTTGAGGATGAAGAGTGCCACAGCTGTTAGTTTGTCAGGGGAAAGGTCTGTTAATGAAACTGAATTGCTGGCTTATGGCAAATGAGCTTTGCATGCGAATAAACTGACTGTGGTACATCAGTGGCTGAAAACCAACAATCTGACAGAAAAAATGTTAGATATAAAACACTGACCTGGGGGACTCAGATGGAGAGTTACACCTAATTAAAGTAAGTAGAGTCAAACACTCAATTCAAACAACAACATCTGTTAGGAAACAAAGCGACTAAAAAAGCATTTATTATTACACTGAGTTTTAGAAATAATTCACTTCAGGCAGGTTAACTGTGTTTGTCACATAATTCTCAGGCATTTTTCCATGCTCTGATAATAGCAAGGCATCTATGGGATACTTAAATAGAGAATGCCTTGAAACAAAGGCATTTAGGCCCTTCCTGGAGAGCCATCTGTGGTTATTCCTGTGTTTTAAACATAAAAGATGAGAATAGGAAAAAGTCATATTTCCCCCTGAATCCTGCTGCCTGTTCTTTCACTAAAAGTTGTTTGATCTCAATGGGAAATGGACTCACAGGATCATAGTATATCCAGGTGAGAGAATGATAAAGTTCAATTCGTGCTTTGAAAGTCCCACATTATGCGTAGGAAATTCACTGCTTGTGTTTTCATTCTCCTCTCTTTTACTTTTTTGGGGTTTTTTTTCCTCCCTTCCTCACATGGACACTGATGCAAACTCCTCTATGCCAGACATCAGTCTCATAGCACGAAAGTAGCTGTCTATCTGAGGCACAGTGGAGTCTCTCCATTGACTTCAACAAGCTTCCAAACAAGTAAGAAAGCACGTCTTCGTGACAGTTTCCTCCTTTTAGGTATGCAAAAACAATATAGAAGAGAGAGGGAAGAGGCAGGGAACATGTGATGTTTTCCATCTGGAATCTTCTCACTGCATTATTTATATTCATTTTTAAAAATTCAAAGGAGTAATATTCCCATCCTTTCTTTCTCTGTGATTGATGCTCAAGAACATTGCAGAAGCATGTTTAATGACATTGAGTTATTAGATTTGCTTATACAAGTCTAAATAATGGTAAGTGCTTATATCCTAATTAACCCTTCATCGCTGGTTATGTAACTAGGAAGTACCAGATGACTACGCTTGCTTTGTAACAGGAAAACTCAATAAAAATAATGTGGAGTCCATGCAGTGGATTTTTAGATTAGCCTGAATGGAAAAACATCTGCAAGCAAAAAAAAAAAAAGAAAGGAAGAAACCTCAAGTAATCTGATTTATAGTAATAGGATACTAACATGTTATATACATGTAAAGCTGTTTGTGTGATCTTTGTAGCAGTAAATATCCTTCCAAAGAGACTAGAAATTTTCTCTTTGTATTTTTATTAATCAGGATACTTTCTTTTTTTCTTTTCCTGTTGTTAGCCATGGAGTAAGTCACATATCTGTTCAATATTATACACACAAAAATAAAAAGAATACACTGGAGAAGAAAATCATAAAAGCAAAATTGTCTAGAGCTATCACCAAACAAAAAAGAACAAATGACTGAATTACTTATGAGTTTTTGCTTTATGATAGTTTGGTTTGTTGTTGTTGTTGTTTTAATGTAGTTTGAGGAGATTTTGGTCACATTTCTTTATCTTCTTTCTACAAAGCTGCAAAGTCTTTTTGATTGCCCAACAATAATCTCATCTGGCATTATTAAAACAGTGTTTCACACTCTATTTTTCTCAGCAGTCTTCTCTCTTCTAGTTTGAAAAGATACCTGGAGAGAAAAAGTGAATATTTTTGTATAATCCACTTTATAAATACCCTATATGTCAGTATCATAGGACCTGGAGGAAATCTAGACTCTAGTGATGTTACTACCTCATTAATGCTTTTTCCTTATCTAAAAACTCCTTGTAACTTCTCACTTTACTTATCAGTTATACATGATGAGAGATTTGAAGAGGGTCAAAAAAATCTACTAAATCAGACTGATGCTGTGAAATTTAGAGACTCTAAAACTTCAAGGTTGGTTTTCATCCCAACACTCTGTAAAATCCTAAAATGTAATTAATTTTTTTCCCAGAAATTGCAATATTGAATAAACTTCCTTCAAAAGAAGTAAAGCATTTCATTAAGATACTTTTAAACATTTTATAGTTCTCTGAATCAAAATAAATAAACTGTCCTCCTGGATTTCATTTAAAATCAGCTCTAATATTGAGCTACACTTTGAGTATCATACTGCTAAGAGAAATGTCTCTACTGGTGTTTCTGATATCCCTACTTTTCATCTTCTTTAATACATCCAGAGTTGTATTCCTAATGAAAAGGTACTGAGGTTGTATTCCTATCAGAGGGAGATGTACAACATGCGGCTGAGAGATACAGAATTTCTGCTGGCCATATGGGATAAAAGAAAACAATGAAAAAAATTCCTGAAAACACCCCAAAACTGCAAGTGACTCACAGTTTTCATAAGGCAGAGCACTGATAATAAAATTCAGTCTTAAAATTTTTGATGTTCTAAAACTAAATACTTTGCAACAGTTAAAAAAACATGGAATGTTTTTCCATTTAACTGATTAGCATATGACATTTGGACTTTTCTCAGACATTTTTCCTCATTAACAATTCAATTTTGAGAAAACTGCATCTTCCTTTGGGTAAACAAACAAGAAAAAAAAAAAAAAGATACCTGTTTGTGATACTGGATTCCTAGTTAGTTCCCTTGGTAGCATTTTACATCCATTTTGTGTTAACTAGCACAGGCTGGCAGAGGAGTATATGTAAGTATACAACAATCTAGCTCTATTAATAAGAACATGAATTTTAGTAGGAATGCCAAGGAGCAAGCTTCTACTCTACAACAGGCTATTATATTATGGAAATGTGTTTTCTAGCTGTTTTGCCTGTCTAGACTGCTATCAGCAGCTTGTATTCATTATGAAAGCCTGCAGCTGGTCCATGCAAAGTTTGCTGTTTTGCAGCCCATCTGCTCAGAAGAGATCTGTAACACTGCCCAGTTTGGAGTAATGCTCCCTTATCATTGTAGTTTCAGTTTCTAAATAGAACTCTGAAATAATGATGGTTACTTTCTACTTTTAGATCCCAGTACATTAACTCCTGTCTGGGCAGATGGCTATGCGGCTGGTGAAACCAGAGACAACTGAGAATCAAGCAAACTGGGCTGGGGAGTAGCATCCTTTCATTTCTGTGGCTTGCTTGATCCCTGTAGTCCCACTGAAACTGTGATGCTGAAAGTTCTCAGGAGATGAGAAGGTGGCAATGAAGCCAAGTAAAGTGTGAACAAATGGAGGTGTTAAATGCAGGAGACAAAAAAAAGCGCCTGTGCTTGGAGCTACGTGCACTATACACAGCTGATGTGCTGTTTTCAGGATTTCCTGAGCAAGACCTGAACTTGATCTTAACTTTAGGCAAAATTTTAGGAAACAAGTCCAACAGACATTTTGGCAGTAGGCAATAAGCTGTGTAATCAGTAAAATTTCAAGAAAACCCACTTCTACGCTGTCATTTTTTACTGATAGTAGTATAATTATTTTCCATTATCTACTTATCATTTTATATTCTGAATGGAAAAATTTGACTGTAGCTCATTTAGATTATTTTCTGATATAAAATAGTTAAGGACGCACTTTCTGAATGACCAAAATCAGCAAACTGATTTATATTGTTTTACATTTAACTTATTGTCTTGGGATCCTAACTTACCCTTACTGATATCAAATACTACTGACTTAAAAAGGCACTGGGAAAGATTATTGAAGTTATACAATAGATGTCAGTAATGAAAAGCTTGTCCTTTTTAGGTACAGATTCAATAGCAGGGCTCTGCAGTGGACCACCTGTTCTTATTCAAACTCCTGCTGACCTGAGATACTAATGCGCTCATAGAACCAGCAGAAATGGTATAATGTCATTCAGGGAGACTGCTAATTAATATTGCTAAGTGTCACTTAGCAGCATATATGAGTCCCTTGCATGGATTATTCTTGGCTACTTTGTGTGCCACTGTGGCTTTTTCCTTTGTTCTGTCTTGCCTGCACTAGCTGTGATTTCTGGCACCTGCTTCTGCCTTCTTGTCCCTGTTATCATTTGTTTTCTGCTATAAACCTCTCTTGCTTCTGATCACATTCTCTACACAGATTCTTAGCCTGGGAGAACTCTTAAACTTCTCTGTCTCATGACTTGTGAATCCATGTCTCTGCTTCTGGTTCTAGCCTCATTATAACCTTCAGGACCAATTGTGCAGGTTTCTAGTATGATGAACCTGATACAAGCAGCTTATGGTGTACAATGATGCATCAGGAGAAGGAATCCAGCAAAATAAGAGATTTCAAATCCAGAAATATACTATATACTAGTAACTGATTTTTTTTTTAATGCTTTTAAACTCAAAATTCCTGAAAATTTAAAATGGAAAAAAACCCTCATGAAATATTACTGTATTGTGGTTAATATAGATCTTAAATTAAGGTATTAGATTCTCTCTTTGATTAATCCAGTGTGCACGGAAAATATGTGTATTATTCTTTTAAGGATTGTATCACTAGGACAGATGGTCTACCTACATGGCATAGAACTTGACCTGGGTAAACTCTGCTTCTACATATGGAATTCCTGGGGCCTGTTGCTGTAACTGGGGTTTTTTATGTGTATGTTTTCAAAGTGTCTGAGACAGCAGAGACTGAGCTGTGTCCCACAAAAACATTGATTCTATAGCATGATGCTAAATATATGTTTCATGCCCTAGGGCAGGATAGGAGGCTGTGCAAAAATATATGAAAATATGAGGGCAGTGTGAGTAATGTTGAATTGTGTTGGAAGATCAATGCATGTACCATGGCTAAGAGCAGAAACACATGGAATAATTCCTTAGAAAATAAGGAATTATATGCATTGCAGGAAATTGGGAAAAAAAGCAAACCCTCCTCTCTTCTAGTAAAGGAACTTATGTTCTTTCTGGCCTTTGCTGTTCTGTGGAAAAGGAGGAAAGGAAGAGAAGGCATCTTAATGACTTTCTCATTATTTACATGCCCTAGACAGGTGGGATCTGACCTTTAATTTGGCTAGATGTGCATTGATTAGGACTGAATCTCATTAAGACACAATCTACTGGGGGTGGTGCAAGAGAAAATATAATATTGATTAAAAAATAAAATAATCCTACTCTTTCTCTCCCTCCTGACTGCCTTGGTTCATAATTAGCCTTCCCATCAAGCGCTCCTCCTACATGTTATGTATCTGTCAGTCTGACAGGAAGCAAGATCATAAGAATGCAATTAGAAATTTCAAATTAGCAGTCAAGCACAGACAAGGGATGGGGGAGAACCTACATCATGCCCAGTATGTGATATGACTGAAGCTTGATTGCAGTAATGTGAGTTAAGGATTTTTAATTCAGCATAAAAATATGACTGCTATTATGATTATGCTACAGATTGGGAATTGCATGACATTTTTCTTGGGCAGGATGACCATGAGAACCAGCTGATATGCAGCAGCACAAATAGGGTCATTTTTTCCCTAAAATATAAAACTGAGAGGGCTACTTCTGTCCACTATGGGAATATTTTACAGAGAAAGCATTAAAAGGCAAACTTGGCCAACACTGGCTCTCTTTTAGAGCTGTGGAAAGCAACCGAATCAGAAGGGGTAACATTCCCCCCCCTCTCTATTTAAGATCTTTTAGAATGTGTGTTCAGTACCATGATAAAGGATCAGATGGATCTTCCCATGCAAAGCCAGGCTTTTAAAAAAAGTGACTGCAGCAGTGACACAGTGTTTGAATCAAAAGGATATTTTTTTAATTTATTTATTTTAACAACAGAGAAGTAGTTCAAATTCTACTTTATTAGCAAGTATTTGAAATTATTTACTCAGTGGTACTGGGGGACAAGATGTAAGGTGTTAGCAGTTTATATGAGTTCAGGGAAAGATTGGTTCTATGAGTTTGGGTTAGCTTTGCTTGAATTTTATTTGAAACTATCAGTATCTGTTTTAGGATTTACAAGATTGTAAAGTTCTAATTTAATAATTATCATCATGTTTATTGTGGTTGTTACTTAATTATAGGTAAATTAAATGGGAAGGGCTTTTTACAGAGAAAAAAAAAAAAAAGCAATTTTGGTGTATTAGCAAGGTAATTTTCTTCCTGAGAGAAATATGTATTTGAGCTGACCTAATAGAAACATGACTGATTTAGTGTTTGGGCTCTTCACAATGATCACTCACTGAGTAATGAGCACAGAAAGCCACAGTAAGCAACTTCAGCTGGCATGTATCACCATAACACCACTGAGTTCACAGAAGTGATGCTCTTCTGCTCTCTGCAAGATCTGGGTCAAGCTGAAAGTTCAATAAGCTTTATTTCTAATGACCATTTAATAGATTGCTGTGTTTCCATGTTTGTAACCCAGGGCTTCAAAGGAGTTGTTTAGTGTTATATCGTCTTCCTAAAAGACTTAAAGCAAAGCAAAAAGCTCACTTTCAGCTCAGTAAAAGAGTTAAGAAGCAACTTGCCCTTATCTGAGAGGAAATGGTACTGGATGCAAACCAGATAGGAGCCAAAATGACGGAGTCTGGGAGAGGAAATATGAATTTCAGAGCTCCTGCTGGGGCTTACACAATGCTGTAGACCATGTTTGGCTTTGTAAAAATGGAAGAAAAACTCCCTCCTCATAAAGAGCTTTCAGACGTCATTTTTTCTTCACATCTTGGGAAGCAGAAGAGCAGAAAAAAAGAAAAAAAGGGGAAAAAAAAAAAGCGAATAAAAGACTGAGCAGATGGGAAAACAATTGATGTAGTGAAGTTCAAAGCTCTTCTTTGAATTTAGAAACGTTTGCTGTCCAACCATTTGTCCACAGGGCAACAGATGAAAATCACGTAACAGCAGCTACAATAACACATTGAATGGGAATAGTATGTGGGGAGTAGGGATGCCACTCTCGCTTGTCATCTGAATAAGGGCATCTGCCCCAGAAATACAAGACAGAAGACATGCATTTTTTAAAAGAACTCTTGAACCCCTTCAGTAATGGGGGGAAAAAATGTAAAAGAGGAAATGACAGCTTTGATTTAAATTAAAAAGAATGCCATAGATAAGTTCAAGTGGTTTTTTTGAAAACAGGCTTAAAACAGAGTGTTAATTGCAAATATCTGAACAGAATTTCAGTAAGATATGGGTAGAACAGGGCATTTTTAAGGCTAGAGCAGGTAAAATGAAACTCCAAACAATACATCTAAGATTCATTGTGTTCCTTTAAAGATCTTTAAATTTATTACTCTGTCCTCAGTCTCAGTAGCATATTGCTCAATATGAGATTGAGATAATTAAATTATTTCAAGAAAGTGTGTGTTAGTAAAATGATTTGATCTCTGGTCCAATCTACAGTTATAAACATAGGCATATATCTATACCCATAGACACATATGAATGAAAATGGGAATTTGGTATTTCTGGCACTAGTTTGGATTTACTTAAGGGATCTCCTTACAGACTTAATTATTGTCTCTAGTGATTTGTCAGATTTCCAAACCCCTTAATTTAAAGTTTTTTAGATGCCAGCATCCTTAGTGACTGAAGTAGGTCTATCACTGACTGGAATGGCAATAGCAGCATCTCCTACTTTTGTAGGACTGACGTACTGTATCTCTGTGGTTCCTTGGACACATCCTGTCTCTGACCAACAATATTATCTGACTGCATTTCATATTTTCACCTTTGACTGTTTGGCCTATTATCTGGAGCAACAGCAACCACAGAATGCAGTGAACAGGGATGGCAAGGTGGGACTGACTCTTGGAGTAGAAGGGAAGGTAAAATGCCCAGAGATTGCATGGGGCTGCCACAGTTAATGCAACACTAGCAGTGACATAGTGGAAGCAACTTTGCAGGGCCAGTTTGAATGATGGCTCCTGGCACATCCTCCCAGTCCTGAATGCCTGGTGCAACTCCCTGAGGCTGGGGAAAAAACAGCCTCACCTGTAGAAGGTTGAAACCTCTAGTTGAAATGCTGGGTCATCTGCTGAAGGAGCTGGAGGAGGAGGTGAGCAGATTGCACACCATCAAGAAGGGATCGACATGAGATCAATGGGCTCTTTGGCAGAACCTGAACCCTGCACTGCGTGGAAGGAGGAGCAGGTTGAAGCTGCATCTGAACAAATGAAGGATGCAGAATGCCAGGAAGGGGAAAGCCAGAAGCTTGTAAGTTTGATGTCAGTAAGAAAGCTCTTTCCTCACTTTGCAGGTGTGCATTTACAGAGCACATTTAATGCTCTGATAAAAGGTGAGGAGGAACAAGTTTTCTCACAACATAGTGAGGAGACATCTGAGCTTTGGGCCAGATAGATAATCTCCAAAAGTCTCTTTTAACCTGAATTGTTGTATGATTCTATTCAATGATTCTATGATATTAGTTTTTTAAATTTTAGAACTGCAGTCACAAATCAATATCCAGGATCACTTGCAGAAATTTGTATCCTGTGAGCTAGATTCAACTGACTGTCGTAAAGTCAACATCCATGGAAGAGCTAGGCTTTCCATACTGCACTGCCCGCTTTTCCTCTGCCACTTACCACACGCCATAACCCTCAAAACTGAATTCTCCAGTCTCATTTTCTGATGTTGCAGGACACATATCACCACCTCAAAAATTGCATTACATCCTGCTCTCATCTTCTGATAGACTGGGTTATTACAGTGTTGTGTGTATGGAGCAATTGCAATGCTGCTTCTAACTTCCATTTTTAAATGTTTTCTATACCACCAGTAACACTTTGCAGACAGTGCCCTGAATCTTCTTTCACTCTTTGCCTTAGAACTAGTGAAATTATTGAAATTATCTGTAAATCTGACATATCATAGACTCAATCACTGATGTTCATTTAGAATCCATGAAAAACATCTATCAAGAAGGAAACATTTCTACCATTCATTTTGTAGCTGCCTGTGGAATGGGACTATTTTTAGAACATTTTAAAGGAATCCAGGTATTACATTAAACAGTAGCTATGCCCTCATAATCCAAAATTCTGGGGGTTTTTTTTGTTCCCATACTCCATATTCCCTGAAAATTCCCTCCTAGGAGGTGCAGTATCTCTGGTCTTTTCCCATCTGATGTCAAACATCAGACATCCTCAGAGAACTTCTTTGTATTACCAGAAAACGAGAAGGAAATTAAAACCATCTGATCTATAGGATTTGGGGTTCACTAGTTGGTTTATGAATCATCTGTTTTGGGAATGGCATCAACTCATCTTGCTTGATGCTCTAACAATTTATACCTGTTCAAATCCACAGTCTTTAGAGAAGTTAATCCTCATTTAATATGACAAGAATTCAGAATACATATCAAATCAATCAATTCTGTTTTAAGGAACTGAAACTTCTGTTTTGACTTAATTGTTCTTATTTATTCCATTAATCTAAGGGCTATTACAGATGTTATTTGTAACTACTAAAAGATAGACTCAGTATATTTTGAATACTTTTTTTTTTTTATGCCAGTATAACATGAAATGTGTGTACAAATGAGCTACAAATGAACATGAACAAGAATGTTGAAATGAGTGAAACTATTTTTTCATTTTGAATTTTCAGTTAAAGTGATACATTTGCACAAAATGTTTTCATTTCTCATAAACTCTATTTTCCAAATACTATTTAATTGCAGAATTTCAATCAGTAATAAAATTTTTAAGATTTAAACATTTTTCTTAACTTTTTCTAAAAATTAAAATATGTGAGGATAATTTTTTCCTGAAATAGACACTTTATATACCTTCACTGAATACATGTCCCTGCCACTGAAATCAGACCATTTGTATGAACACCAACATTTTTGCCCAGAAATGAAGAGATTTTTATTCAAAGCAGCTCATTTTTGCTAATTCCAATATCTTTTTTCCAAACCCAATTCTTTTTCAAAATCAATGTGCTTTAATTTATATCAAGATGCCTTTTATCACATTCTCCATTTCATAGTCTGATATGTCAAATTAAACTAACAGGTATTATTTATAGAAACAAATTAATTTGCATTAAACCCACTGCAAGTTAATTTAAATTTATTCAGTTTCTTTTAGCAAATTATGTAAATTAAAAAATAAGCTGAATTTTTATACTGAGTAGAGTTACATTAATGTCTTATTCTCAGAAGACATTAGGTCATTTCTAATTACTTCATATTTCCTGGTTGTAATAGTTGCCTTTATAGTGCTCACAAACATACATCCAAGAGTTGGGTGAGAAAACTATACTATTTCATGGGGGAAAAAAAAAAGGGGGGGGGGGGAGCAAAAGAAACAAATGAATAAAGGATAATTTAGATTTTATTCTCAGTTGGGTTTTGAAAAGCCTGCAAGAACAGAGGCTGCACAACTTCTCTGAGCAACCTGTGCCATTGCCTGACTCCCCTCGTGGGGAAAAGGTTTTCCTTACAGGTTCAGTATGCATCTCAAATTTTCACTTATGTCCACTGTCTCTCATCCTCCTGCCCTGCACAGCTGAAAAGCACCCAGCTTCATCTCCTTGATGACCAGTGGTGTCTGCTTAGGCACTGGCAGGTGCTGTTATGTCTCTCCTGAGGTGTCTTTGCTCCAGCCTGAACAAACCCAGTTCCCCCAGTTTCTCCTTACAAGGGTAAGTGCTCCAGCCCCTGCAATTTTGGCTTGATTTTCTGCTCTCACTCTCCTAAGTCTGCAAGCTCACCCACTTTCCATATTGCACAGCTCCAGATGCAAAGCTGGAACTCTGAATAAAAGTGGCTTCTACAAGCAACAGTTTTAAACAAGCTAAAATTATATAAAGAGCCTTCTGGGCAAGAGACGAGGAAGATTTAGGGGAAAAAAAATAGTGCCCAGAGGATTTAGATTAATAAAAGCAATGTTTATACACACCTCATTCAGCTCATTTACTCAGGTTCTCTGACATACAGACTAACATTTGACACACATGTATAATTCATTGTTCAACACAATTAATTTTTTGATCTCTGTGCTTGTTTTGACATTGCTGAGTATACATTTGCCTTTCCTCAGCTTCAATATGATTATCTCTCTTTCTTCCTCTTTCTAACCTCCTCCTTGATCCTGTTCAATACGTTGCCCTGACCATTTCTCTTTGCACAAGAGTACAGCAGGATCCTTCTCCTGTCTCCTCTCCCTACAGGCTCTTCTCATCTTCTCTCCTTCTGAAAATCCCATATCTACTCTGACAATATCTCCTAATCTTCAGATTTTTGACATTTGTGCTCCAGCCAGTCTCACATTACATTCTCTGCAACACCTCTTTGCTAGTTATATTTGTCACAACTGGTCTGAATCCCTGCTATCATTTTTGCCAGTGATATTTTTAATCTTCATTTTAGCTTATGACCAGGAAGGTAATACAGAATCAATCTCTACTCCTTTGCACACCTTTGTAAGATTATTACTAGCACCTCTATTGCTAAGACAAGGAACTGCCACTGTATGACTTCTTCCTTGTATTTCAAATTATACAGATGAATACTTTTCATCCAAGCATTGTAATCTTTCTAAGATTTAGATTATTTTTTTTCCAAAAATTATCCGTCCTTAGTCCTTACCATTTACAGTTTTCCTATTTTTGGTCCTGTAAGTAGTTGGGCTAACTGATCATTGTAGGTCTCTTCCAACTGAGCTACTTCTACTTCTACTTCTACTTCTCTTCTCTTCTCTTCTCTTCTCTTCTCTTCTCTTCTCTTCTCTTCTCTTCTCTTCTCTTCTCTTCACTTCACTTCACTTCACTTCACTTCACTTTTCACTTCACACCTTCTAGCTACCTCCTTCACAATGTGAAAAAGAAAATTTGTTCATATTTCTGACCAGTTGGTTATCTGCTGGTCACAACTATCTTTCCAAACTATTCTGGTATCTTCCTCTTCTACCTCTGGATTTTATGTGTCAATAGTATGCTGTCAATTTAATTACATTCCTGAAGCTCATTACATACCTACTTATTTTTAGGAGTTCTGTTTTCATATAAAAAGGAGAAATATTAAAGTGAAATTTTAGACACAATCCACATTTGTGTTCCTAAGTCTCATAGAGATATCTCAAAGCCAAAAAGATTACAGAATTGCTTAATTTCTGCAGATTTTTAAAATATTTTATTTGTCTGCTTTTATTACCCAGTTCACCAAATGATAATTCAAATGTAGCTTTCCAGGTTGTTCTGACAATTCCCTGCATGTACATTATAATGGCAGTGATTATGAACAATATTTTAAACGTGCATGGCTACAATGAAGACACTACTCTTTATAATCATTACCTATGTCTTGATCCTGCAAACACTTCAGCATGGAAGCAGCTTTCCCCATTTGAGTAGTGTGATTGTACTCAAATGAACTACTCATGTGATACTTTCAGGTTTCACAGCCAGAAAGCAATTAGAGCATCACCTGACCTCCTGCTTTACACAAGCCAAATAACTTCTCCACCCAAAGATGTTAGTATCAAGCAGATACTTTCTCTACACATCAGGAGGCTTAGAACAGTAGGTACCAATGCCACCTGGTTACTTTCACTCCATCTATTCCATTTTTCTCTCCAATCCCCCAAATTTACAAATTACATCAAATGCTTTGGAGATTACGTGAAACTTTGACTGCATGTATCGTAGCATCCTAGTCTGGATCAGAACGCGATTTTGAAGCAAATATCTTGATTGTTCCAATTTATTTGGATTTGATTTGCATTGCATAGTCACCTCAAAATATACAAACTGGATTTTAAAAATTAAACAAAATTAGGAGATATACTCTAGGAGTGTTCCTGAGGCACTGCAGTCACTAGCTACTACACAGTTCACAGGACTGCACTACATCTAGTTCTAAGTGAAACTCCTCAGAATGGCTATAGGGTAGACACAGAATCATCAGCACAGTTTTATAGTAGCAGCAATAGCTGCTATTACTGAAATCTGCTGCTTGGTATGGATGACAGTCTTGCAGGACTTATCTGAGGCAGACTCTAAGAAAACACAGTACACAAAAAATGTGTGCTTTATTTCTTATTTTTATCAGTTAAGTTTCAGTTTCCAGCTATTAGGTTCTCTTAGTTTTTTGGGGGTTTTTTTGGTTTTGTTTTTTTACTAGGTAGAATGTCCTTCTCTTCTAGCACCATTGTGTGATATTTAGCATACCTACACTTATTGAAAAAGGCATTAAATTCCTCAGTGTACTTTTTACTGTCATTCCTACTTTAAAAAGTATTTCTAAATTAGATTGATGCCATCATCTACTGCAGAATGATTTCAGCGATATTATACGATAGCCTTCCCTGATATATTGGAGATCAAGAGTGAATCCTGGAACTACTTTCATGTATGGAAAAAGCAGAAATAGAGGGCATATTTTCTGGAGTTAAAAGAAAGTTCAGTGATTCATCCTGACATCTTATTCGCATTCCAGTTCTTTAACATAATCACAGAGTTACTTTATATTTTCAGGAAAATAGGGAAGTAACTAATTTAAGTTCAAATATTTCAAAGTAATCTGAAAAAGGAAACTAAGATGTAATACAGATTGAGTTCCTTTAAGAATGCTTTTTTACCATTAAAGCTCATGTAGATAAAACTCTTTGTCTGCTTTCAGAAGTAGCTGTATTTCTCTATCAATAAAACTATTTTAATAAACACCTGCAGCTCAAGGAAGATTCCAGAAGCTGGTATTCTGTCAACAGCCGTAAGAGATAGATTAGTTGTCTGTGATAAAATTTACAAAAAATAAGAATTTTAATTCATTGCAATTGCTAAAACATTTTTAATCCATGTAAGTGTAGGCAGATCTAAGATTTATAGTCATAAATGTGCCAAATGCATGTAGTTCTATCTGAATTACATTTTACAGGCACTTATCTGTGGTTATAAGACATATATCAAAAGGACTGCCACATAAGAAGTGCCATTGTACAATAATTTCATCTCTACTGCCTTGTTGAAAATTCATAATAAATGTCAGTAGTGCTGGAGCCTAAAGTCACACAGCTTTAATATTCCAAATCATGACCATAAAGACATGAGAAAAAGAAAAAAAGAAAGATTATGTTTAAAATTCTTTCAGTGCAAGCTAAAATTTTAGAAATAAAAACTTGTCTGTTTGAAAATGCCACTGAAGAATATAGATATAGAGTATAATAAGAAAAGAGAAAAATATAATAAAGTGAGACTTCACCAGAATGAGAAGGAACAATTTAATAACTAGGCTTTTATCACACTTGTTCAGAGGTTTTCTCGCTCTTTTGTTTTCAATTCCATTCATGAAAACTAGTAACTTAAAATGCATAATAAAGGTTAAAGTTGACATAAACCATGACAGCAATATAATTTTACATAGTGAAGGGAATTGTGTTCACTGGGGAATAAGAGAAAGTGGAGAGAACTCTAACAATTGACAAATTTTAACTGGAAACATTTCTGCTAAAGGGCAAGGATTCAAAAAGTACTTGCATTTGGTTAAGAACACCTACTTCCCTTTGTAGCAGACATCCCTGATCAAGAAGCATAATAAGTACTGGACTACCTGTAAATGATCTCATACAAAGTACGTTGGTGAATATCTTGAATTTTTACCTCATTTTCTAAATTTGCTAACTAAAGTCTAAGGTCTAAGAGGTCTAAGAAAAGAAGATCTTATTAGTAGAGAATTCTAATGGAGAATTCAAATTGTGTCAAACTGTTTAGCCTCTCCTAAAGGTTTTTTATTTTTTGAGGTTGGTTTTAGTTTGACAAACAGGAAGAGTAACTAACCAGTTTATTGCAATTCATAGTCAAGTTCTGATCTTTGTCTGATTCCAAATCCAAACCAAATGTTCAAATGCTTTCCTTCTCAGTGCAGAATAACAAAACGCAAGTGACAGTGTACTCCAAAGTATGTTCAAGTGATGCTGGTTATATATGCTCTTCTTAGGGTGCATCAGAGGGAACCAACACATAGGACTTTCTATACATTATTTATATAGAAACTGATGATGACGGTGGCTACAATGATGATCCTTAAATATACATATAAATCTACATGGAAGTTGGAATAGGTGATCTCCTGAGGTCCCTTCCATATCTGATTTCACTGAATGCTGCTGGTTTGGGTTTTTTTTCTTTTTATTTCCAGAAATAGCCAGTACCTCATTGGACTGTGCCTCTCACTTCAAAATAATAATAATAAAACTCCTTCAAAACCCAGCATCTTTTCTTGATGACATTTTTGTCTCATTCATCAAGAAGAGCAACATGTATTTAAGCAAACGTTCCCAGCTCTGTGCAGTGATTTTGTCACAAAATATCACAGTAAGCAAGTAGATGGAACCTGAGAAATCCTCTTTATTATAGCAGTGTCTGTGTTTTTCATTAATTGAACTAGGATTCCCTTCAGTTAAACTACTATGTTTATTTTTTCACAGTTAATTCTAAAGTGTTACACTTCATAAGAAACACTAAAGGGGTGAAGAACATTATGGACAGCGGAGGGATAGCTTTTTTTCCCCCTTCCATTCAATAAGAATAGCAAAAAAATACAATTCAATTCATTAATATTACTAAAGGATTAAAAAAATGTAGGTAGCAACATAACTTTTCCATTTTTACTTCAATCATTGCATATTTATAGTTAATGGCATAAGACAGAATTCTGTGCCGTTCTCTGTCTATATTTTCTCTTATTCCACCTCTTTCCCTCCAGCACACAGATACAATACAGTCAGTGTGTTTTCACAGCCACCAGGAGGAAGTGCTGGAGAGGAAAGCCAAATCATGTTTTCTTTGTGAACTTTTTCAAGTATTCTTAATGCAGCAGTGAAAGATATCATGAAATCTGGATGGAGTGAAGCCTTGTACTACCTCCTCTCCATCAAGCTCAAAGTCTGCTCTACGGAGCTCCAGCTCCAGTAGAAGTTCATTATCTTGGCCTTCAGTGGCAGGGTTAGACTCCAGACAGCTCTTGGTGTAAACATTACAACTTTTACTTCTTTGTATGGCATACAGCTCTGTCCAGTAGTAATTTACATCTGATTTTCCAACAACCTGGAAAATCTACTGTGTGGTGATTACATGTATGCATACTACTAGTCTAAAATAGGGCATATTGGACCTGTTGTTACTGAATCTACCAAAACTGATACCATATGATACCAGAGGTAAGGTGCATCAGAAATGGATTCTCTTCTTTAAACAAAAAATAGGGAAGACGATCTATGCAATGAAAATGCACTTGTTGATGGAGCCAAGGTCCTCAGAAAAGCTGTTGTACAAATTCCAACAAATGCAGAAATTTATGCAGGTTGACTGAAGCTTATTTCTTCAATGTGGCAATAAAAATGGAAGGTTTGGAGTTTTCAGATTAGAAATAAAAAGATATTAACAAAAATATTTGCAGACATGGCACCAACAGCATATTTTCCTTAACATGAAAAACACCTTGGCATCAAATGTGTTAGCATTGCTATCTAAACACTTGTACAATTCTCCTGCTGGCAGGTGCCTGAAAAGAGCAGTTCCAGTTTCCAGTGAAATTAATGGTCAGTCTTATCCTAGCTTCAGTGAGATATGGATCATGCCCACAGTGCACCATATCATGCAACTTTCTATTATAACTCTATACTCGTTGTTAAGTTAAAATATGTGACTTCTAAAAATGCAAGCTGCAGCAAAGTCTCCATCTTGGTCTCTCTAAAAATGTTAACATATAACTCTAGGCACAACACTGATACTCTAACTTAAGTAAAATCCTAGCTCTTGGTTTCACATGATAAAAACTACTGACACTCACACTCAGGTCTCCTGAGTATGAAACAAAAGTTCCTGAGTTTCTAAAATGCACAGCTGGTTTCAGTGCATCTCTGCATGTGGAAGAGATCTTTGTTTTGATTTATAAGGTACCTGTGTTACTATCAAGTAGTTGTAATTACGACATTACAATTGAATTTGTCCTTAAAAATATTATCAGAGATGAGGAAATTATGCTCTTTTGTGTCTTTTGTGTGCTCACCTACTCAGTGGATATATCTTGCCATTTCATAATAAAGTATAAAGTTATTACTGTTGTATTCTATAGCACCAAGAAACAGTTACAGCAACAGATCCTGTAGGATTTCCAGAGTTATGGTATAAATGTAAGTATTTTTAGGAGTAAATTAATTAATTCAAATCTATGTCATAAATCAGAAAAAACTTTCTCAATGTTGTTAGTTTTGTTCTCAAATACAGATGGTTGAAAAATTCTCAGTGAAACAGCTTTGTGTCCAAATGTAGTTTTGTTAAAAATGAAATCGAATAATGTTGATTTCAATAAAATTTTAATCTGGGGAAAAGTTTAAAAGAAACATTTAAACTTTACTGGCTTGTTCCTAAAATAGTGAACAACTTTGGTATGTTAAGTTAGATTTCTTTTTTTTTTTTTTTTTCTTTTTCCTCCATTTCAACCTCTACAGCAATTTATTACTTTTTTTTTTTTTTCCATGATTGTATGTATACAGTATTATACAAATTGCATAAGTACCAGAATGTGCTCTGATACTAAACCAGAATACTTGACTTTATTGAAACACAAGAAAATCACAAGTTCTGTATTTTAAAGACACTGTGGAAAAATCTACCTTTCATTTGAGTGAAGAACTGTATCTCATATCGAAATGTCACATTTCTCCATGAAATTAAAATTCCAAACACCACTCATCTTCGTAGAGTTTCCATTATGTGACTGAGTTCACAGCATGACTTCTGTGATTCTTTCAAATGTAAAAAAATGTAAAGGATTTGACAAAGTGACACACTGTATTGCTCTTGAACAAAGTGACATGCTCTTAAGATATTAATAAGTGAGAATACATGCATACTGAAGAAAAGCTTAAGCACACAAGGACAGATCAGGACCCAAGGAAAACACCATCACCAGTGGCTTAAAATAACTGGCCAAGAGGATGCTTATTTTTAGCAATTCTTGGAGCTCTTTCCCTTCTTAGTGAAGACAAACACATTGGCTTAGAAAATGTAGGTGAACTTGTAGGTAGCAGCAGTGTAGCTTACTAGTCATAGCACCACTTTTGCATTGCCCTCTGCATCACAAATCACAAATCCCCAGTCACTGTTTGAGAGAAATTTTAAAAGCCTCCTGCAAATTATGTTGCATACTGAAGAAAATCCATATTCATGAATGCCTACCAGCTCTTACACTGCACTACATGTGCTCCTGGAGCACAAGTTTAGTTCATCCAAGAGGAACCCATTCCATGTTCTCCAGGCCTGCTCTGGAGCGTGAACCAAAGCAGAGTTAGGGGAGATAATACGGAGATTTAGTTCAAAAGTGGACTCTTGATTTGAATTAAAGTGCTGCTGTAGACGCATCCTCCACCTCTGGGTCAGATACAACCCGCACAGAGAAAGCTCAAGCAATTATTTGCAAAGAAGTTAAAGCCATACCATGTTTTGCGTGTATCAGCATATACACAGGAAGAGTGACAGGGCTGCATAACTTACAGAAAAGGTGAGTTAAACTTAGATGCTACCAGAAGAAAAAACATCAGCTTTTCTGCACACTGAGCATATAAAAGTCTTTCTATACTTCTCTTTGCTTGCCAAATCATTTACAGCTGAAATACATGTTTCTCAGTGCAAAACAACAGAATTGAGCATGGTGAGATAACACACAGCAGTGATAATATCTATCAGCAATTTATAGAGCATTGAATTGGCTGAATTCCCACAGTTCTCAGATTTTAATAACAGCCATTAGGTGCATCCGCCATCCATCATACTGAGATGAGAGTGTTTGCTCAATTTCTTGTGGTATCTAAACCAGAGAGGTCTGGCATAAGGAAAAGTTTTAAGTCTATATACAGCAGGTATATAAAATATTAAAAACCTTGGTTGTATTAAGTAAAAAATAATTAGCAGTATCCATTTTCTTCATGGCAGATATTTATCTTCTTTGTGGTTGTTGTGCTGCCTGACTTACTAAGACTTCAACAGTCCAGATGATAATTTAGTATATATTTTCCTTCCAGTTGTATTAACAATTAGTGAAAAGCTGCTGATCATTCACTGAAAATTTGTACCACAGGAGACGGGTAGCTAAATTTTGATTATATTTTTTTCTAGTCTGCAAAGATGCATATTAATATTTTTAAACATGCACTTTAATTCAAGCATGTTGTACAAATATCTTTCTCCAAGGCTGCACCATCTGGCAAAGACAACCAAAACTTTCATTTTTTCATCATAGATATATATGCTTACATGTAAGTAACAAAAATATGTAACTATATATATACATACATATTTCAGAGATCACTCAATTGCCATAAAGGAGGAAGGATTTTCAAGAAAGTTTAAGGGCAAAGTTTAAAGCAAATCTCTTCAGTTTATTGATGTGTTACTGGAGATGCCGTTCAGAATGTGAATTATTCACAACCCAGAACTGTCAGAAGTTAACTTTAAATACCTGAGGGGATATCTAGTCAAAGCAGATAGTTTTGGGGTTTCAGCATGACATTACCAAGAATCATATTTTTGAGTGGTAAGTTGCGTATGATGCTAAATTTGGTGTAGAAGAATATGGAAGTGTTTTTCATAAAGAAAAAGTTTGACAAGAATAAGAAGGAAAAAGTAGCACTTCTATCACTTTCACAGATAAAAGATCATGAATACAGATGTAGAGAGTGAATTTTTGGGTGAGCCTTCATAGTTAGATAGGCAGGATGATATATCAGAAGGCCATTACTACTGATATAGAGTGATGTACAAATCGCAGATAATCTTACTATGGTCAACTATTTTATTACTGTTGGAATTGAAAATTTCATTTCATTATTTGCTTCCTGAAAAATAGTTATGAATTGTGAAAAAAATAATAATATGATGAAGCATTAATAAATTGCCTTGAAAAATGAATTTTAAACCACCTAACTATCCAGGAAACATATTCTTATTATTTTATTGATAACATTGTGTTTTATTGATTCAGAATGTTGGGGTATTTTTGAAAACTCATGTTTAGTAAAGCACATTCTAAATGATTAAGCTATAATATTTTCTACTAAAGAGGAATAAAAAATAAAATTTATTGAAATTCTGATCATTTAACCTGTTTTATTTTTCTTCATGTCTTTTGTTATGACTACTTATTTCAGGTTGGAACTGAAATGGTTCTTTAATCCTCAACATTTTCAGAGGATAAGCATTATTTTTTCCTAGTTCAATATAGGTTTTCATTTTATAGAGACCATTACCTCAAAGGATAAATTACAATGGAATGAAATTAATATACAGGAAAGCCCTTCTCCCAGAGGCATTACAATGTAAAGTACTGTGGTAGGAGGAGGTAAAAGACAAAAAGAACGGTCTATTTTGCAGATGAAGGCATGAGAGGGGAAGGAAGTTTTAGACACTTTTAAAAGGAAGGAGAGAAGGATGCCTGGGATATTTAATATGCAGAGTGTTGCAAGTTTGCCCTCTGAGGATGGCAATGTACATTCAGCAGAGAAATGAGAGAACTGGCTGAAGGTAGCGGTGGATTAGGAAACAAAGAATGGAAATCTTTGTCAGGAGTTTAGTTCAATCTAAATATCCATGCTCGCACTTCCTAATCATTCCAATTTCTGTTTAAGAAGACTATATGGTGAAAATGTGTCATGCTTCTGATTTCTTTGAGCTTATTTGTCCACAGTCATCTAAGGGTTGTGAAAATTTCTGTCTTCTGGTGTAAAATCATAGCTTCCCATCCTTCCCAATCTGTATAACCAACAGTTTTGCTTTATTCTGGTCACTATAGTTATTCTAATTTACAGTATTTATATCTAAAAATCTTGTAACAAGCACTTCACAAGAGTCGTGTGGATATTCATCTCACCTAACTGCACACACCTACCCTTATTCATCTATATCTATGTAGGTGTCCCTTTACAGAGAACAGAAAAAAACAGTCACTTTTAGGACACAATTTATCTACTATTTTTACCTTCAGCTCCCTTTGCTATAGAAGAGTCTATGCTTTGTTCTAGTACCTATTCCTCAAGAAAGACTGATTCTGTGAAAAATAAAATTTCTTTTTTCTGACTAGAGATAGTGCAGAAGTAAACCTACAATCCTGTTTCTGACTGCAATATGTCATATTCTATTATCATTTACAACAGTCTAAAGCCTGAGCTATTTGAGAAGAATGGAGTGAAATTATATAGCATTCCTGAAAAAAAAAGAAAAAAGAAAAAGAAAAAATGAAATATTAAAGATTTTGTTTCTGAGGCGCAGATGGAATATCCAGATATATCTGTACTATTCTGGGTAGCCATGCCTCTGTCTGGGATCAAGTTCACCAAAGTGATCTAGGTCAGTCATATTCATACCATAAACAAATGCATCTTTCCTTTACCAGTTGCATCATACCTTGCTTCAAAAGCAATGAACACCAATTACCTAATCATAACACACAAATTCTTACTTCACCACAACAGAATTTTAACATATATCTTATGTGAGCAATTTCCTCCAACATCCCACCTCTTCAAGAGACATTTATTGTCTCCTACCCCTCTGTGAACTCTGAACTAGACAAGCATGATGCTTCCAGTTACTTTTGATTCTAACAAAGGTCTGTGATTATAAGATCTGATATAGATGTACCAGCAGCAGATGACCAAGGAGTTCCTTGGCCTCGGTATAGGGGAGCAAGGACTTGCTCCCTCCTTCAAACAGACCATGGTGGAAAGGTAGCTGTTACTGTACCCTTCATATTCACCATGAAGTTCCAAAGCAGAAATGGAGTATCTAACTAGAAAGGCCTAAACATTGTCCTGAGGGACTATCATGACTTTAACTGTGGCCGCTGGTATTTTTCTTGTCTCAAGGAATTACTGAAGCTTAGACGTCATGTGCCTGTCAGTGCTTGAGTGGGATTCAAAGAATCATAGAATGGTTTAGGTTGGAAGGGACCTTAAAGATCATCTAGTTCCAATCGCTCTGCCATGGCAGGGTTGGAACCATCTTACCTAGTTAGTTTCACACATCTAAAAGCTTCCAGTCTAACCTTGTTCCTTAGGCTTCTCTTCTAATTAATGGAAAGGAAGAGGCAACATCCAAAAGTAAACTGTCATACCTCTCTCAGAACCTGATGCCTTGAGGTAGCATGGAACAAATGGTATTGAGAAGTTTTAAGACCATTTTCCTTTTTTTTACTGCCTGACTCAACATTTGACAGTTTTTGCTCCATTTTTTTTGAACTGACCATGCTGGTTGGCTTACTTGACACTCAAACCACAGTGCAAGCCCACACAACGTGGAGAGGGTGTATGAGCTTTAAAACTTACTCTTTGGAGTTCTAAGAATCTGTTGTTTACCTATTCAAGCCGTTATGTTTTAAGAGATTAATATTATCAGTGAAAAATTTTAGTAACTAGAATACATTCAAACACAGTAATGGTGGTTTAAACTATCATTCCTATTTCATATATGACATCAGTGAATTGATTCTGTAGTAACTATAGCATTCCATTAAGAAGAATCTATGCTATCTGGTTTGAATCATGAATTACCAACTGCATATTAACCAAGGTAAAAGACATAACTTTCTACTGTGTCCTAAATGCAGTCCATATTGTTGCTCCCAGTGCTATTATTTCTGAAACATTAGACAAAAGTACAGGTAAAACGATGATTTTATTATATCAGTAATTTACAGTTCTGTTACAAACTCTACTAGTGTCTCCTCCAAGACCTTTCTACCTATTACAGATTAATGATCTTCAAATTATCTGCCTTATAGCTTCTTATTTCAATTTAACTCTCATTATTTACACCCATTGGAACAATTAATTATACTGGTTTTGTATTGACCAGCCAAACACAGCATTTCACTCCTAGTTTGACTAGTGCTAGAAAATGCTTACAAATATTTTCCCCTGAGATGCATAACAAAGACTGTCAGACATTATTCATCACTGAATGTGTGAACTTACTGGTGTAATTCAAAGAAGTCTAAAAAAGCAGCATTTTGAAATTTGTTCAACTTTATTGTAGGAATGAAACTAAATGGTGGATAGCATCATTTTTTTTCAGAAGTACAAAGTAATGGTAAAAAATAAATATTGTTGCTGTTGACTGGCTTTGATTGTCACCTTTGTAAGTTTAAGCACCAAGAAAACAATTATACTGCAGAACTTTTACTGGAGCAATAGTACATTAGAAGCATAACTGAAGTTATATCATCATCTTATTGCTCCACAACATTGAATCCCATTCCATATCTAAATAGCAATAAAATATTAAAGACTGTATTACCATTGCAGTTCCTAGTATAAAAATAAATAAATAATAATTACATACCATAAATGAAATTGGATGGGTCAAAATCTATGTTACTTTCATACAAAGTAATTTGTGCAGTCATATGCATGAATTTTAGTGGTGGGTTTAGCAGTACTAAGGGACAAGAAAGAGTTTTTCATTTGTTTTTATTTTATCCTATTAATCTAATATTGTGCAATTATATAATAAATTTCGTAAGTAGTTCCTTTACCTAGCGTCTCTTTCTTATTCATTAAATACACATGTGAATAATTTTCAGCAAAATTTATTCTAATTGTCTTCAGTAGAACTTTGTCTCATCAAATAAAGACATACCCATACAACGACACAGTTGCGATGTAACACAAAGAAGTATTTGTCTTGAGCTGGTATCTTAAAATAATTTTTAAAGCAATCTGGTGTACTAACACTGTAAAATCAAATCTGATCTTGGGTGTAAACAGTAGTATTTTGTATCAGAGTAAATTGGTCCATTGTTATGTCTTCTGTAATAGATAAACAGAGGTTCACCGATAATCCATACCAGATGCTCAAAATTTACCATGAATCCAAGACATCCAAGACATGGTTTCAAACAGTATTTTTTATCAACGTGGACTGGATATAAAATGTAATTCAGTTGAGAAGAGTTTGAATTCGAAAGGTTGGATAAAAAGACAGAATAGAGATCATTAGGACAAAACTATCTGAGAAACAGAAAATACCACAAATGAGCACACTGGTCTGAGGTTCTGATGAAAGGTCAAAGCCAGGAGGCATCAGTCACTTAGATCCTTTCAAAGAATATAATAAAAGAATGGCCTGGAAAATCAGAACCTAGTCTGACATGCATAAGCCTAAAATATATCCTGGTGTGGAAAAAAATGAAGAAAGGTTAAACGTCCTGAAATCTCAAATCCCAAATCCTGAACAGGACAAAACTTCCAAATACCCATTAGCATTTCACATGTATTCCTTTTGCAAACATCTTATGTAAAATTAGCTTACCTGGGCAACAAATCAACGAAATCTTTTGAAATTTATCTTTTCATATACTGGTGACATTATGCTGCTGAATGTACGCTAGCTGTTCTTTTAAATGAGATTAAGGATTACTCAAAAGAGAAGTCTTATTTTAATTTGGAAGTGATTCACATGACTTTGTTGCACACAAATTCTCACAGAACATATTTTTGGAAAAAATGACTGTTGTATTTTTCTGTGTACTCAATCAGGCAAACCATATCACAGGCTTAATACATGGCAGCAAACTTATTTATTTATTTAGTAAAGGAATACTTCAAGGTTGATTTTTTTTTTCCCCTATGGTCTTGCACCATTCACTTCTGTTGAAAATGAGGATAAACAAAACTTGGGGATATATTTCCTTCCACACATATATTATTAGGAGTCTACATTCCATTTTCAAGAATGAAAACAAACTTTTACAGATTATCATAAGGTAACAAAAAACTGCATCTCAGCTACTCAGTGTTACTTTCTGTGTGCTTTCCCTTGCCCTACAGGTTCCCACAGAATATGTGGACAGCGAGTTTTTAATGGGCAATACCAATCATGTCTCCATGGAAACTTACTGCGAAACACATAATATATAATGACTGCTTACTGTCTAGTAACTGCTGATTTGTCAAAACTCTGATTCATAAATACCCACATACCATGGCCTTCCTAAAGTTCTTACAGTAAAATTTGTAAATGTAAGGGTAGATTTTTTTTTTTTTTTTTAACAGATCAGGAAATTAAAAGCCCAGTTTCTCCTTACTTCAACAGAATTATGACAAAGTGATTACAATAAATGAAAATCAAAGCAACATCAATCATTAATGCACCAAGGGGCTGTTGGGAGTGGTCTTACACCCATAAGAAACAACCCTTCTGTTATTGTAAGGTAGATGTAAATGTAGTATTAGGTTTAAAGAGTTTGGGTTGTTGCTATGTCAAACAGGTGTAGAGGGGGACAAAAAGAAATGCATTCTGGAGGTGGCTAAGTACACATTAGAGCTTGTCTCCTATAGGAAGCTACACTGGAGTTTAAAAATCTCAGGAGAAACAGTCCAAAAGGCCTTATGTGTTTGGCACACACAATATAGATGTATCCATTTTGAATATTAATCAAGACTCACCCTCTCGACTGGGCTTTGCATTGTGACTCTCCTGTCCTGGCCCTGTGCAGTCCTTCCAGCTACTGAACCTCAGCTTGAAGAAACAAATTTATGCGAGTGATAAGTGAATATTTCTACAAAAGAGTTTATGATCCTATTAACACCTATACTGACTTGGTAAATCTGCCCTGTAGAAACCTTTGTCCCACTGAAACACATTTAACTGTTTCAGTGGGCTTCTTGTAACTGGAGCTGATAGGTGTGACATATAGGGCCTGAGTTAAACAGCCTCTATTGATATATACCTGCATTCAAGAGAAAATAGCAGCTCTTTGTTGAGGGGAACAAAAAGTAAATTACTTTTAAAAAATGTAAGAAGGGATGCATCATCAATGAGAGCAATGCCACTGCATCTAACTGGAGCATGACACAAGAAAATACTAATATGGAAAGTCTTTAAAAGCCAGTGGGTCTTTAATACTGAAAATGAAAGGTAGAAATCTGGGGGCAGCAAGAGCTCCAACTCTGAAATTGAAACTGAAAAGATACAACCCAGAGGCAACATTCATTCAAACCCTGATGATCAGTCTGAAAGAATAGAGCCCGAGGGCAAAAAACATTCAGATCTTGGCAGTAAATTTGAAAGGAGAGAGCTTTAGGGCAGGAATTGCTCAGGCCTTAACAATGAGCTGGAATGGACAGATCTTCAGGACAGTCCCCACTCAGGACCTGGGACTGGAAAGGTAAGGAGTTAGCAGGGGACTGTGTGCATCCTACAGCCTCTGATAATGAGCCCTACTGAACCTCTGTTACATTCCAGCCATTATCAAATACTGAATTTAAATTAATGCATTGCACTGCATACTAAAGGGTCTGGAATTAGAATGAAGGGGGAAAATGGGAGAGGCACCACAGCTAGTCCAAGAATGGTGCTACAGCCTTCAGTGCGGAAATCCAAGCTACCATTTTACATTAACAAAACTGACTGGTCAAAGAGCTTGCCTAATGTGAGGTATGTATAATCAAATGGCATTATCTTTTTTTTTCAGGATATTCGAAATTTGCAGTAAAACTTCACAAAAGTTACTTTCTCTACACAGTACATAGGCATATATAACTCCATTTGCTTTGTTTTGTCTTACTAATATAGACTTATATTACCAGACTTATATACCAGACAATACTTATATTACCCAGACTGCGTAAGTTAGGTATCCTGGTATCTAAAAGAGAGATTGGAGAGATTTTCTCCATTGCACAATTCTGACTTCCTAAATCAGGATCCTAAAATTCATATGTAAGACAGTGGAGTGAGACAAGCACCCCAGAGGTTTCCAGAGGGCAGCTCACAGCCCTGGCAGTGGTCAACTGCTCTGAAAACTCAGTGATTTTGAAGTTGTGATCTCTGTAAGTGCACTGTGTTCAGCCAATTACCACCTAATGTCATAAACACCCACTGACAGCTGCTGATAATCAAAGCATAAGCTTTTGAATAAACCTAAAGAACTGAAAAATGGAATTATATCTCTTTAAATGCATAATTACTTTCACTGCATGCATCAATCTATTACATACTGAATCAGGTTTCATTTTTTGTGTTGTTTTTTTTTTTTCTTTCTTAAAAATACCTTCGGTTAAAAGCACATCCATTTTTCAGAGGCCAACTGAAACAAGTTTTAAGCTATCCAGGGGTTTGTCATAATATTTCAACCATTTCCAACGTATGCTGAGTATGCCATTTCTTCATAGGAAGTAATAAGCTTTCAAACATTTATTCTTGTTATCCTCAAACTACTTTAGGTTTTAATTTAGAAATAGGATGAGTTGTAGATTCTTCCCATGTCCACAGATTCTCTTTCTTCCTTTAATGTGGTAGCAGTTGATGCCTCTTATTGGGAATGTCTGACTGTTCTGCTTCACAGCAATTCTCATATATTCAAGAATTATGAAAGTAATCATGCTCTGTAGGAATATGTCCCACTACAGCTGGTGATATGCTTCTCAGATTTCCAATTTACATGTTTTAAATTAATGATGGTTTACTCTGCTGTATAATAAAAAGGGTAGTTATCACTGAAGCTAATTCATTACATAGTACTTTATTTCTGAGATTCACAGTCTTTCCATGTACAGGACACAAAGTTAGCAATTATGATAAGCTTACTATAATTGTTTAGAGTACCTAAACCAGTCTTTGAAAATACACTTATCACCATGCTATTTAAAAGACTTTAAAACAGTATATTTGTTATCTGAAACTAATTAGAAAAAAAATATAAACCGGGAGAAACTGAGAAAAGGAGTTTTAAGCATTGACAGACTTATTTTTAATATAATATGGATTTCATTCACTAGTAGTTTCATTTACAACATTTGTTCAGCACTGCCTTCAGCATTTAAGGGAAGATCAGGCTGAATGATGTTGCCTGCTCTCCAACATAGCACTCAATAAATATCCTTGAACATGCATTTCATCACTTTTACTTCTTAGTATATGAAAATTTTGAGTATCTTTACCCTTCAGAAAAGTTAAAATCTGGTCTTTGGAGTCTTATCAGGTTAGTTCTAAGCAGAACAGACAATGCAAATAACCTACCAGAGGAACAAAATCCATCTAGAGAGGGAACTATCATTTACGTGGTGTTTTTTCCAGCTTTCAGTGCTGTCTCAGGTTTAAGGGGAGGGGGATAACAGGGACTGTTTAGAAACATTGAGCTAAGCATTTGAAATAGAAAAAGACTGACAGCTGAATACAGTTATAATTGCCTAGTAGATACATAGATACTACTTTAAATGACAAAACTTAAATATGGGGAAAGAAAAGACTTTCCTCAAATGTTACCTGCTTTGTTGCAATGATTAAAACTACACAAATACTACAGCTAGGGTGTAGGATGAGGTATTAGAGCTTTTAAAGGGAAAGTACGACTATTGAACAACTGGTAGTATTCCTTTAATTCATGTGCGTACAGTTGCAACGATGAAAGAGAAACACAAGTGGAGATCATTGTCCACAAGTGAAGAGTTGTGAATTACAAAACTCAAAATTCTCAAAATTCTTGGTAGTGTTCACCTTTACAGTATCTAGGTCCTTAGTTGAAGTCAGTGGAGTGGGGGCTTTGCTGAATAGTTTGTAACGGAAGAACAAGAAGGTTTTCAATATTGTTAGGAGGTTTTTTGCAGAGTGCACATGTATGCTCATACGGATTTCCTTAATTGCTTCTCTTAATTACTATTCTCAATTTAAATTAAGTTAGACTTTAGAAATCACAGTATTTTATCAGGAAAAAGAAATGAATTCATTAATTCCTAAGATTACATGTATTTCTTTTTTTACAGCATTCTGTACTGCTGAACACCTAGAAATATTTATCTATTAAGATAAGTTTTGTTAAATATTTCTAAGTATGATCATTCTTATATGTTTGGTGTAAGTTACGTGATCATATCTTTTCCTCTTCTTAAAGGCAAATAATGAATGTGCAATATAAAGTGAACATTTTGAAAGGCAGATTATACTGCAGTCTTAAAACTCTCAATAACTAAAAAGCTACTGGTACACTATAGAAGTATCAAAAATAGCTCATTATTATATAATAAAGGAAAAGATGTTTCTGAGTATGAACAACTTCATTCTCTCTCTTTTATAAAAGAATTTCATCTAATAAAAGACTTCAAAGCTTTAGCTTTATTGTTTCAGAAATGTTATGCTTACTGCTTTAGTCAACAAAGCAAAATAATAAGAGAATGCTCAAATCCTTTACTGTGATGCAAAAGAGACAATAACTATTTTTCAGTTCAAAGTGTGAGCACATATAACTGAAATTGTGATTTATTGAAGTCTTTGAAGAAATAAGAGATGTTTTAAAGTTGCACAACTAATGTCCAGTGGCTAACACTATGCTAGATTAAACATCAATGTGACATTCTGCATCAAGGAATCACATTAGTGGAAGACTTAATCAGGATCTTGCCTCAGACATTGAATTAGGGTTCTGGCCAAATATCAGACTCATAGTCATGGTTCTGAAATTCAGCTTGTCTAGTTAAATACATTTGACTTCAACAGAAATTACATATGTGGAACTCATCTCAGCATCTGGTCCTTGTAGTTTAGATCATCTTCCATTCAATCTATGAAACAGTATAAACAGTTTGACATCTTAGGAATTACAGCTGGACATTGACTGTAAAACCCTTTGGGCAAAACAAAAAATCTCTTGAAGAGAGTTATTCTGAAAATGACTTTACATGCACGATATTATTATGCTTCTAAATTAAAGGTATGCCAGCGCATTTCTATGTCATTCATGAGCCTGCCATTGTAAGCAAAAATAAATTTTAAAAAAGAGCATTTTTTTATATTTATATGTATATTAAAACAATATGTGCATATAAATGTATACACACACACACTTATTCAAACGTGTACAGAACTTGTTCCTAAATACATTTTTTAAAATAATCTAAATCCAAAAGTTTAAATACAATGCTGATTTAGTTCTCTTGGATATGGCAAGCACACTAGGAACAAAGAGCTGTTATCTGAAGGCTTAAAGGTGATATTTTATCTTCCTTAACTTTTTTATTTACATTTAAGTAATAAATCCCTGGGTAGGTACTATTAAAGCATAACGAAAATATTTTTAAAGTAAAGAAAAAAATGTTTTCATTTAATAAGATGTGAAATCTTTGCCTTTTTGCTTACAGAAGTACTTTTCAAACATCTCAGAACACATGGGACATCAAGATTTACAGTGTTGAAGTATTTACTTGAAAATGTGAAATACAAAATCAAATACAATAGGACAGGCAAAAACTGAAAAAGCCATGGTTTTTTTGGTACGGGTCATTTTTCAAATTGTGAATTCAACCCTTTAGACTCAACACAGAAATCCATGTAATAAAATTTCAAAACAAATATAGTGCACAACAAATTGAAAAAGGTTTACCACCTGTAACAAGAACATTCTCTTCCTTTGTCAAACAGTTCTCCGCTGCTCTTGACAAAATAGATCTGTACACAAAATACCGCACTGCCTCGACAAACAAAGCAACACTCAACATGAATTCATGAATAGAAAGCAGTGCTAGTGCCAATGTTCACAATGCAGCACACACTAGCATTCAGCATTAATACCTTGAAAGAAAGCCTAATGAACTCATTAGGAGTGCTTCCACCGAGTTCAGTGAGCTGTGGATCAAGCCCATGGTGCCCATCTTAAGAGTCCTTCTCACTAGGCTTTACATCAGGCATGACTGAGAGAGCAGGCAATGTGACTGCACCTGCATTTGAACATGATCATCTTGGGCTCGGTAATGCAAACCTAAGTATGACTTTCCTCTAACTGCAGTCCCTGGAGATTTGAAAGATGGATAACTATCATATCTGTTTCACAGGCAGTGGGGCTAAGGCTCACAGGCTCTCCAAACTCCCACAGCAAGTGACTTGTAGACTCCATCCCTCCTTGGTCTGTGTAGTGTGTTCATTCTTCCCCTGCTATAGTGTTTCCACTGTAACACTGGAAAATTAAAAAAATAATCTGCAATTAAAAAATCCTCCGTTTGAGGACGCAAGGAACTACAGAACTACTGAAAAGTGTTTAATTTTTGTGACCACAGAGCAAAGCATCTCATGTATTTTTCTTTGCCAGCAAAAGCTCCTTGGAAATCAAGATAAAGGGTCTGAAGAGATCTGCTCAATAGCTTTCCATAGATCTGCTGTACAAATGTAAATTTCACTCTTGATTAATCGTATAAAAATTAACATAAGGTATGAAGTCTTTCTGAAGGTGGGACCAAACAAGTGGGCTGATAGAGATGGCTACGAAGTGCATACAGATGCTAGGGTTTACCATGTGTACATAAAGGTGTTGGAAGCACCAACAGAAAAAAGTAGATGAACGTAAGACACATAGAATGACTGAGTTTCTTTGCAAATTATTATAGGTGTTGTGGTGAAATATCAGAAGTGACATAATAATTGCCTACATTTCATTAAGCAAAGATTTTCCAGATCCTTGCCAGCTCAACTGACCATTAGCTTTCCTTCAGTATCTTCCTCTCTCTACTTTTAGAAATAACATTTGGATGAAGGACACATGCTTGGACACAGCATCCCCTCTCATGCTGTAGGTTAAGTTAAACATTGTAATAAATACGTAATAAATTAAGTAAGATTTTCAGAAATGCATTGTTTTATGCTGTATCAACTAGTTCTATTTAAAACATAAAGCGGAAAGACATCAATCTGCCACTGAAGGAAGACAAAAGGAGTTCCTGGTACCTTAGCCTTTCTGAAAGCCAGTCCACTTATATTTAGTTTCTGAATTTGGTTTTTGGAACCTAGCTGTATATTCTCACCAAATATCCTTAGATCTTCCAGAATACTCGTTTTTTTTGATAAAGAAATACAAAGTAAAAACAATTAAAAAATACACGTCTCCCAATTCCTCCAACAATTTATACAATTAACCTTAATGTTGCCATACGATTTACAACACATTGATATTATGACCTTGTTTGCTGTGCTTTCCTCATCACAATAATTGCACAAAGTGTGGTGTCGTGTCCCATGGAGTACCTAGAGACTTGGGTGATGGATCTCAATGCTGAAGCTCAGAAACCACTTACCTAACACAAGGGTACATGCAAAGAAGCCTTCTGTAACTCCTGAGGCCTCTTGCCTTTTGCCACAGCTCTCCCACAGCATCTTTATTAAAGAGTATCACCATCCTCTTTCCTTCCCTGTCCCAGTTCCTTCTTCCCCCCCGCCCCAACATTTCACTGTGCACATGCGGATTAAAGAAGGCCTTTAACCTTTACGGGTAGAGCTCTTATAATTTTCTTCCATGAAAGATAATGTCAGCCATTTCTGAGCAAAAGACCAAAGGGAACATTCTGACACTAGTGAAAAGAAAAACTAGTGAAACCAAATCAAACAGTATTACTTAGTGAATAACACAATGAGTGTATCTCATCTTTAAAGAGTCATTTATTGCTGTTACTCCTGTTGAGCATCTTTCTTCTTAATCCAAAACTGGAAGTTTTTTATTTACAGTCCAATTCAGTTACTGCAGAATCGATGCATGGTGAATGTACCCAGCACCTCATAAAAATAATGTATTATCCAGCAAGACTGGGTGTTTTATGCCAGTCCAAATTCTGGCAGCGTTTCCATTGACTTATAGGATTTTTTTAGCATTCAGAAATGGCAGAGAGAGCGCTAGAGTGTCTGCAAATTCAATGGAAAAACCCAAGGAAACCTAATGGAAAAAAATCATTTTCTCTTGAAAAATTCTTGTCTGCGTGGAAATGAAGATTTGCATGCATTTGTATTTATAGAAATGACTGGGCAGAGGATAATATTCCTATATGAATTTAAACCTTTCAGACAGCCACATTTCTAACTGGTTTAGCCCAACTGCTTGTAGATAATGCACTACGTTTAACTCTTACTAGAACACCTGCTTCATAAGGCTCAAACTGACGTTAGAAAATTAATTAAAATATATTAAATTCATAATACTCCATCATTCTGTGTAATGCAACATTTAGTGCTAAAGAGCAGCTATTGAATGACACTTCTGGTGAATGGAGCCAGAATGTCTGGTCATTAGACGATAGCAGCAATATTTTAGGTAGTAAACAGATGTCAAATGAATTCATCAATACAAATAAAAATCTGCTTAACAGGATCTAAACCCAATCTTTTAAAGCATCAGTAATTTAATTATGCTTTCCATACACAAAGAAAGAACTTATATTTTTCACTTGGAATTACCTTTGTTTTAGAGTGCTACAACAACAAAGCAAGGAAGGGAGGAAAACAAACATTCAGGGAAGTCTCCAAAACCAGCACAGTTCCTCCTTCCCTTGTGATGCACTGCAGAACCTTCCCGCAACACACTGGCCATCATCTTCTGGATCAGCAGTACACAGAAAACTATTACTACTATGACATCCAGTACAGACACACACAGCCCAGTTCTCTGCTGACAGTGCTCATAAAGGAGAAGACTGGGCAGAATGAACTAGAGTCTATCCATAACCGAAGAAACATAATGTACTGTCCCCTTGTCCATGTTGTGCTTTTTTTCACTCTCATCCTTCCTATTTAAATAATCTATTTACAGAAATGAAAATAAAGTGAAAGTTCATGGGCTTGTTTGAATCTGTGCAAGTTTGTTGTACAGTTCCAGGTGCTTTGCTTTATCTTTGGCAGTCAGTAATAATTAGGGAAAACTGAGCCCTGAATTTGGAAGACAAATTTTCTACAAAAGCATAGAGAGTCCTGAATTACACAGAAAACCAGAATTCAACACAGTTCAGCACTGTGCACTTTGTAGTCTGAAATACTATATACACTTCCCTTGTACTTCTGTTGTAAAAAACTGTCATCTAATCTTTTTGTCTTCTCACTTAGATTCTCCTAACATATTTTCCAATCCATTTAGGCTTTTGAGCATGGTGATGTGTTTCTTCAACAAGCTTTCAGATGCAGAATCCCACAGAAGAAACACATTTAACATCTCTGTATACATTAAATCTTCTATAAATGTTGGAAAAGACCCACTACTCAAATACCTTTCTCCAGATTATCCTACTTTTTTTTTTTTTTTTCATACAATACATGTGATTTAATTTTCAGGGCCACACAAAGCTTTGGGGTTCTTTGTTAACAACACTTCCTCTTCAGCCATTTCCTCTCACCCAATTCTTCACTATTTTCTATGAAAAATCAGAAGGAATAGTGACTGACAAATACTTGTTGGTAGCAATGTCTGTTCAGAAAAAAGACTTTTTTTTCAGGAAAAATTGTAACTTAATTAATTTATATCCTAAAAAAATTGAAAGTTTATTTATATTTTTTTTCTTCAAAACTGTATTTAAAAAAATTAATTAAAACCATCTGTCTTGACTGACTGGAGACATACGAATTTTTACTTTTAGATCACTAGTGACTATTCAAAGTGCAGCCTTTTATATACAAAAGAGTAAGAATGCTCAAGGGTAAGAATGTAGTTTTGACATTTCAAATTTGTGGAGAAATGGAGGAAGATTCCCCCCTCATCTCTGCTAATTATTTTATTTCCTGTTAGTCTTTTCATAGCTGCTCAGAGGTGGCAGCTTGGGAACAGATAAACCACTGCATCCCAATGAAGCGGAGCCAAATATTACCTCACAGTCTTGGCCAGCTAGGTTAAAAAGCTGTTACTCAGGCAGCATGGAGCTCTCGCTGTATTTTTCTTCTCCCCATGTTCTTTGAGGTGATTTTTACTCTTCAAGGAAAAATATCTACACAGTGACCAGTCTTGCCTTATCCTGTCACAGAACATGGGAGGGCTTTTCCCTTGGCCCCCCAGTACTCTCAATATGACTAATCAGAAACTTGGCCAGAGAAAATTATACAGATTTTTTTTTTTTTCTTCTTTTTCCTCTTCTCTCTGAACTCATTTGATATTCTCTTGCTATATAATAGGCTGACCTACTTCTTTCCATTTAACATACTTTTAATAGTTTCATCATGTATAGTCAAATAATTCTTGATGTCAAGTCTATCAGTGTTGCTTTTCATCAATGTAAAATTCTCTTTGGCTTTTCTATAATTATACTTCTGCCTTCTTCTTGTCTGCAACTCTTCAGACTATTTAAATATCTCCTGCATGTTCCAGTTTATAATTTATATTTGCACCAATATTGTTAAGCAAGATAACGTATACTTTATCAATTCAAACCTCCTGGTTTTGTCAGTGTTTATCGTGTAATTCTGAACAAATTGTGTAAGGAGGATAGGCTGACACTAAAAGGAGATACTTCTAGCTGTAGTTTTCCAGTTATGAGTGTGCTACCTACAATCACGCTTTACAACAAAGTGTAGGCAGGCTTGCAAGGGATGAGATGATCTGCAAGAGGCTAATTTGTTAGAGGACGTAACTGCAGTTTTTTACATCTTTTCTTATTAGTTCTAAAGTGAATGGGGCATGAATTCCAGATAAACTGAATCAAACAGGGTGAGAACATGGAGACTTAAGGTTCAGGATGGAGTGCTTGGATCCACTGCTGGCTCTTTCATTATTTTCCATTTAGCAGATGCAGTCCTGGCAAAAGAACCGAGTACTCCTTGGTGATTCAATTACTAGCAGCAATGAAGCTTCCTCTAGCATGTGTCCTGTTTCCATCCATCAGCGAGCATCTAATTCCTTTCTGCACAAACAGGGAGCACTAACCATGCTACACCAACGTACTTCTCCCCCCTTCCCCCAACTCCTCAAGAAACTGAACCCATGACTCAGACATGGGGCACGTCTCTAACCATGGAGATAGTCCAGTAATGAAATTCATCCTCTTGCATTTTAAGAGAATGAGGGTTATACTTTCATTTTAAAAACATAACTCTCCAAAGAAGTGGATCAGTGATATGAATTGTGAGTAACGGTCAAATTCTGGTGCCCCTGGTGGGACATAGGACTTGTCCCTGTCATCACTGTTTGCCTTTGCATGCTCTAGGCATCTGCGTGCTGAACGTACAGATTTAAATCGGCTTCTTGCTGGTGCCTAACTCTCCTCCTATTCTACACATGGAGCTTAAGTGCTAGAAAAGGTTTCTAGATCTTATTCTGGTAGTTGAAAGTGCTGATAGTGATATATGATACCTTTAATAAACTTATTAGTCAGTCACTAAAACTAAATACTTAAAAAGTAGCAGCCATGCTATGGTCTCCTATTTTTTATTCCTGTTGATTTCTAAAATGAGCATGATGTGAAGGATGTGCTAACCAAACCAGCAATCATATTTTAGTGACTGTGTCTGTGGCCAGCATCTGGCACTGTGGTACTGACTGAGGCTTGCATAGCTTTTCTTATTCCCAGAAGCCTTTTGAATATTAAGAGCTGATGTTTTGACACATTGTCTTTCTCCTGCAGCTGGGTCCACACTTGCTGACATTTGCAAAATGGACAAAGTGCCTGCAGTTTTCATATCCTCCACATGCATTGTAATTACTACAGTTACTCTGCATGGCTCTTGTTGACATGTAGATGTTGACCTTAACTATTCAGAGCCAGTAGCTTACGCACAATGACTCAAAAAATTCCCTAGTACACATCACCAAAATTCACTGCTGTGTGCAGGAGGGTGTGCATGGGTGTGAATATCTGCGCGGGTGTGTAAATAAATTCTTCCCTGGTCCCTGTAGTGATGTAGTGGCCCTGTAGCTGATGCTGTGAAGCAGGAAATCCAATTATACCTAACTTAGCATGCATAACTAAAAATGTTATTATTGGTCATAAAATTATCCAGCCCTTTTAAAAATCAAATCTATGAACTATGTGAGTGTATTCCTGAGGCTGACTTCATGCTGTGTGAAGTGCTCCCTTTAATTTGTTTTAACTTCGCCTGCATTATGCAAACCTCATTTCAGTGTGAGACAAGGTTGAGGGAAAGTGGATAATTTTTGTTGTAAAGTGTCTGGGAATTTGAGCTCAGGCAAACTTCTGCCACTCCTGTGACTATGCAGAGCTTTTGCATACACGATACGGCATTTCCCAAGTCAAAGCGCCACAACAACAATATCTGTTTTCCAAATGTGTCCTAAAATGAAATATCACCACTTTGATGAACAGCTTCTGTAACAAAACATCGTGTGTGTGACCAAATAGCAGCACACCACTGTTTACAAAAAAAAAAAAAATGAGCATAATAAAATAAAATGACGCTGACCAGCAAAATTCCATGTTATTAAAAAAAAAATCCCCGTTAGAGCCAATAGCAAACCACATTATCTTTTAAAACATTGAGCATATACAGATTCATCATCTTTACAAATGAGGTAAAAGAGAGTTAACAAAGATCATCACTACTTACTGGTCTATGAATTCCTCTCATACAACTTCAGTTTCAAGGAGAAAACTCTGTCAGAACGCCACAGTCAACAGGCTGCAAACCACAGAGGTTTCAATGGCAAGGCATGTGGATTAAGCCCAGAGCTCTGAGGCACTTTCTTCCTCTGACTGGAGGGATATTTTGTGTCCTCTAAAATAAATTCTTTAGCCCCAAAATCAGCACCTTGGCAATATGAGCCCTGACATGACTTACTTCAATTTTCCCAGAAATATCCCCTGAACATTAACTTCCATAAATGTATTCCAGGACGCAAGTCCTTGAGGATGTCTGCACAAACTAGTTTATTTGTATTTGGAGAGTGGAAAAAAATGTTATATTTGTGAATTCCCCCATGCTGGTAGTAAACTAGACAAGCCTAATGGTGCAGTAAAAAACATATTAATCAAAAGTTCAAGTCAGATTTTTATACACTGGTAGCAGAGGTTACAAATAACACAAATAAAATCCCAATTGAGATTGAGTGCTTGCAAACTGACTGCTTCCTAGCTGTTCAGCCTCCCTTACCGAGGACAGAGACATGTCTCAGAAATCACAGGCAACAGTCACAGTTCAAAGTCTTTTGAATTTTACTCACACCTCTGAAAAAAGCATCAGCTTTCCCTGTGTACTCAATACATACATTGAATATACTTGAAATTTCTGCTTGGGATACAAATGCATCGGTCTTGGCCATCTTAAGTACTCAAGGATGATTTTCTCCCCTCCTTGGTTCACAACTCATATAGCACAGGCTCTGCAAATTGCCCAAATATTGTGAATTGCTATTCTAAAAGATGGGCACCTTATCTGTTACAAAAAGCTATTGCCTTTTTTCTCAGTCAGCCATGAACATTAAATATCATAAAAGAAATCTGCTTATTCTGAAAGCTCATGGATTGTATTACCTTGGCAACAAAGTGATCTGTTCAAACTGCTTGTTGCTGCCAGTTTCAGAGGTTTGTGTGTCACAGAAAAAAACATGAAGAGTTAATGAATAGGTAACTGACCCCTTCCCTTACACTTGCATCAGTTTTCACAGATGGGAGAATGGACATATTGTGAAAATGAGGTCCCTGGTAGCTCAGAACCAGTGGCAGTTAATAGATGAACTGGATTAAAAATAGGTTTTCAGTTTTGTGACAATCATTATTAAAATCCCAGTTGAGAATGGAATTTTATTTTCAATATATCAAGAGAATATTTTTAATCTGGAGAAGAAAAAACATGGGAAAGAAACAAAATATTTGAACAAAATAAAATGTTTCTTTTTTCACATCAACATTTGGATTTTTATTAACAAATAAGCATCCAAATATTGTCATCAAAGCTTGCTAAAAATGAAAAAAAAAATATCACTTCACATGGAAGCTCCTGTAACTCTCCATTTTTATCAGATGATTGTGGTGCTTGGTTGTTCCTAAATGAGAAAAAAAATGACAGCGACACATCTATCTAATGTTTTAGTGCTGTTGTATTGGTGTGTGTCACTGGCAGGTGAAAAGATGAGTATGGGATGGAGCCTGTTTCCCATCCCTGCCCAGACACAGCTTCTCATCACTCAGGAGCACATTTCCAGGAAACTTCTCCTACTCAAATGGCAAGGGACTTGCAGCACGGTCTTTAAAATGTTGAAGGCAACAGGCTCTACTAAAAAATACAACCAAATCTTGATCTTTCTCTGGAGAACAACCATAAGCAAATAGCACAGTAAGGATCCGTATTAATCATTTTGCAATGGCTTCTGAACCAAACACTACAGGTTAGCAGATATTTTTGTGGGGTTTCTGTCAACATTTCAAATTCAGTATGAAATATTAAAAGCAGGCAAGGGTATGATCTTGATTAATAAAAAGCTGGAGGGGGAAACTACCCTGAGTTACAGCTCAGGAGCCTCATTGTGGGCTGTAGTAATATAGCTAAATCATCAAATTGGGGACAGTGAGTGAACCCTGTGGACATTTTTCTGAGTGGTGCACCATCCAGAAAATAATATTATTCACCAGCCTCACATGGCACTGGTTGCATCTTCATTTAGTCTCCAGAAAAAAAAATATAAATAGTAACATGATTTTCTGAATATTTTAAACTGTTGAAAGGAGCTACATTTGATTGACTCAAACAGCTTGCTTAAAATTAGTTTATGATGTATTTATCAGATTATCTCGTGATTTTGAAAAGAAAGAAAAAAATGGATAGAAAAGAAGTATTTGGGTTTACGAGACATAAACCACAGAAGTTAAGATTTTTAAGGTGAAGAAGTATGTTTTTTGAATGTTTTGAACAGAACTAAAAAATGGTTATAACTCCACAAGTACTATTCCATGCCATGAAGTAAAGATTAGGTGTAATTATCATACCCTTCTTAAAGGTACTCGTCCAGGCCTTCACCTCAGATTAACTAAATTACAGTCAAGGTTATTTAAGTGTATGTTCAGTTTAAGATTGTGTCTAAAGTTGCTCAGAACATGCATACACGTTTCCTGAAGTGAAAACTGCAATCACTGCTGGTTTTCAGCACACTCTGAAATCAAAGCACATAAGCTTTGTCTGCTCTGTGGGCAGGGTCTGCGTTTTCTCTTCCCCAGACCATCAATATGTATGAGAAAAAGTCAGTAAATTCAACTAAGAGGGATATCTTTTAGTTTTCCTTGCCCTGAATATACAAAGGAATGAGAATAAGTCACCACCTGAGATTTAAATGTGTATGAGACACTAATCGCCTATAGGACCTCATATGGAGATCTAACTAATCAGACATCGAGCTGCATTAAACTGCTTTCTATCAGCTCCCCCTCCTGTCTGTTTTTTTTACCATTTCTTTTCCAACGGCTTCTACATTTTCATACCCTCTTTTTTAACATTATTTTTAGGTCTTCTTCCATCTCCTGCCACCCTTGCAATTCGGAAGCAGTCACAGGAGCCCACCTTTGCTCACAGCTCAGCTTTCATGCCCAGATGTAGCTGTAACCCGGCACCCTGCAAGAATTGATTGGTCACTCAGATCAAAACATTAAATATTTAAAGTGGCACCACACCATTCATAAAGCGAAATGTAAAGTGTTTGTTTACTCTCTGCTAATTATTTTATCCCAAGCAGGCAGACTCAACTGTCTACATTATTAATTATACCTCTAAAAATGAGCTAAGGACAGGAAATGTTCTTCTCTGCTGGTAACAGTGCTAAAGAATAAACCGTAATTCTCATTAGCCATGTGACAACATGAAAATCTTTTTCCCCAAATAGTGCCATTACAAAGTGAAGCAAATCTTATCAGTCCATATTTCCAAATGGTTTGGATAGAAGCTTACTAATCATGAAACCCCAGCTGTTAGCCATCTTTAGGAGGTATAATGTTACTAATTTACTGTTGTTTGAGGCTACCTGTGGACTCTAGTAGCAAAGACTAATGGTCTCAATGGTCTCTAAAATAGCACACTTCAAAACAGATTAGGTTGAAGGTTATCTTAAAGAAAAATGGAAGGTTTCCCCACAGGTCATGCAATAGCAATACAGAATAATCCACATACAACTGGGTACCAGTGATCTATTTCTTTACAACTATATTTATATCTGCTATAAGCATGTTATATAAATACTCATCACTGGGCTTTATGATCAGGAACATGGTACAGTGATGCAAATTACGACAAAAAATCACATTCATGCTGCAAAGAACTGTACAAAAAACCCTAAGAGTTGTGTGTTTTGATACAAAGTTTGATAGTTTCATTGCACAACCTGAAGCAATGCAAGATTCCTGAGCTGGGATTTTCAATGACGACCTGAAACTGTGTTCCATTCTGTCAAAAGTTTTGCATAGTGGTCAAGTGCTGGTTTGCAGTTTAGGACCAGAAATACTCAGAGTTCTCATTTTTGTTAGACACAGGGGGACAGATCCAGAGGGAACAGAAAAGACGAGTTATAGCATGCAAAGAGGTGGGAGAGATGTAAGCCACATGACTGTGAACTGCAACTTTTGAGTGTTGCAGAATATAAAGCCTACCACTCTGTTGTGTGTCTCCACAGGACTCTGGAGTCTAATTATAGAGCTGTATGAAAAAGTTCTGCTTGTCAGCAGAACCGGCAGGGGGAAAAAAAATCCACTTTTTTGCACATTCATAGAAGAATAAAATATTTAGGCAGAAAATCATCATTGCTGCAGATGGACACTTATGGAACAAAAATAAAAAGGTAATTTTTGTGCAGCTCTGCTTGTTGCTAGCATAGCCAGAATACATCTGGTAACAGGTTTAAAATCCACACTAGAATTTCTCAGTCAATGCCAGTGGCTAAATATGCTTCACAGGTAGTAGGGGTTGAAGGCTGCAGGTAAATCAAGGCAGGGGAGCCAGCCTAAAATGAGAAGAGGGGACTTAGTGGTGTTGCACTTGCTTATGCCAGCATGGAATCTGGCTCTGGATGGGTTTCAGTGCTGCTCAGTAAGGTTTAGCCACAAAAGCCTGATCACGATTACAACAAGGCACAATATGAGGATGTGTCCATGTCGTAGCAATGTGGAAAGAGAACTAGAAGAAGCATAAGAGATTATGCACAAACTGTTAAAGAAAACAGCAGTCAGCAGTTGCTACTGGCCAATGGACTTCAGCTGCCTGCTTTTGTTATATTTAAGGACACGTTCTTTAAATGCATGCTTTGGGTAAGAAGAAATATGCCTATAAAAGAGCTACTCTATACCCAGAACATGTCACAAGGATCACTTTTGGGAGAAATATAACTTGACAGGATGGTAGGCACAACACCATTGATTCCCAGTGGTGTTCAGGTGACGGCCTCGCCCCAGTATATCAAAAAACCTCAATAACCCAGATCAGTGCTCTGTGTGTGTGTTGTGTGACCCTCCATATTCCCAATAGAGGGACTGTCCATTTGCAGGACCGTGACACAGAAGAATAATAATTTATGTGGACTTTCCCCTTCTTCCCCTCACTTAGTATTGAGCAGAGAAAGGGGGATTCATCACTGCATGGTCCCCACTCTTTCTGTGCTACTCAACCTCTGTTTACAGCCTCTCAGTGGAGTGCCTGGCTCTTAAACTCAAGCTGTAGTGACCTGTGCTTTCAGCTTTGGATAAGTGTTTTTCTCTTAAGCTTGTTAAATGCAGTGTGAATTTTATGTGAAAGTGCTTTTTTCTTATTTCTTTTTTCTTTCTTTTCCCTCAGCATCATCTAATTTGGCAGTCCTTGGAGTGCTAGAGAGTCTCTTTAATGTATCTCAAGCCACGAGGACTCTGACTTTACTGCATTAACAAAATACATTTATTTGCTGCCTTTATATGTGGCAATTGGAGTGATGAAGGGTTGTGTTCTCAATACTTCCCTCATCTCCTTCTTTGTCTGACATTGGCAATAAAACCCAAATTAAAGAAAAGGCAAATCAAGCATACAAATTAAGAAAACTAATTTCACGTCAGCCAATAAGTGGGGAAAATCTCAGGTGATGAGGAAATCAAAGGTAAATGACAATAAAATAGATGGCACTAGAGAAAAAAAATAAATAACTACAGTCACAAAATCCAATCATATTTTTTATATACTAGTAACTAATAAATTCAAAATAAAAGTTAGTAGAAAGCAACAAAAATCTCTTGTGACAGGACCTTCTGTCTATAGTTTGCCAAAGTTTTTATTGACTTAACTGTTGGACTGCTGTGTTAAACAAGGAAAAAGGATTTCTTCCTGTCTCTGAGGTATCTTAAAATCTGTTGTATGGAATAAAGAAGTAAAATAACTCTATGTCCAGTGTGCTTGATCCTGTAAGTTAGTTTTGTTTGGTTTAATTTTTATTTTCAAGTTAATGGATAGAGTTTTTCTCAGTCACTTTGAAGAACAAGATTAGGCCCAATAAAAGGTAAACCTTTGAATTTGCTATGCTCTGTTACCTCATCACAATACTATAATGAAACCAGAAACAATACCAAAAAGTCCAAAATCACTTCCTTGCATATAGCTGTTTACAGTTTGTTTCTTCCACTGACAAAATATTCCAGATCTTATTATACCACCTACAGGTAGTTTTAAGATAAATCCTTGGGATCCCCTAAGCTGCTTAGTTACACTCCTGTAGGTTGCAAAATGCAAGTGTGTCCATTACGTTTCTCAGAGAGGTTTCTTATAACCTACATTCTCTTGACTTTAAACCAGTCCCCACAAAACAGCCTACTATCTTTCCAGAAATCTTAGATAACACGTGAAACTAGCACGCAGTTGTTGAACTAGACAATATTTTTAGTAAATACTAAAATCATTCAACTGGTCATATTGTCTTATGTGGCAACTTCTATTTGATACAGAATGTCACATAGGAAGTCGTGTCATCATTTTCCGTTGAAGTAAAATAACCAAAAACTATGATAATGTCTCTTTTTCTCTCATACTTAATTCTTGTTTACAGATCCTATAATCCTATATAATCATGCAGACATTGTTTATAATTTCAACATATTTTTGTAAGCTTTGAAAGAAATCCTTAGCAAATTCCATTATATTCCTTTATTAATTGCCTCTACAACTAAAGTCACGCTGTTTCAAAAGAACTATTTTGCAAAACATGACAGAGAAGGAATCTTGATAGTAATTTATGTATATTTAATGAAAACTTACAGACATAAAAGCAATTTTGAACACGTAACTTCTGGTGGCAAATGACCTTTTAAGGGTGCAATCTTTAGTAGTCCCATGTACTTAATGCTTCTCAACTTGCTCAACCTCTCTTATTTATTTTCTAGAAAGGGGCTTTGCTTTTTGCAGGGCTTAATCAACCATTTGAACTGTCTTGCTTTGACTTTGCAGAAAATATGTAAGAACTTAATCCAAAATTCAACTGAATTATGCTACTTTGATGCTGCATATTTTATCCTGTTGTTGATTAATATGCTCCTTGTGCAAACATCCTCCTCCTACCTGATGCCTTCAGTAATGTCTGAATTCATTGCTGATGACATTCAAATTTCCTCCAGAGATACCTTGTAAAGTCACAAACAGAGGATTATGCACATCAGTGAATGACTCAGGCACAAAGTGATTGATAAGGCAAATAAATACTTAGGTGTTAGCAATCAGTCACTTGTGATATGCAAGGGGGAAAACACGACTCCGGACATTTCAGTTATATATCACGTTTTCTGAATTATCTCTTTGTGTGCCTTGTTATCTGGTCTGTTCTATGTTTTCAATTATGGTTCTTCTCAAAATCATGTAACAGTCAGCCTTTCTCAGACTGAAGCTATTCAATGTCCAACCTACATCACCAACATCCAGACAGGGGAAATAATACTACACAACTGGTTTTGAGTTGAGAAGCCGTGCACACACACATCAAAGAGATGTTATGACATCAGAGAAGTCATGGCTTTATTCCCAGATTCCCTGAACTGAGTTTTATGTAAGCAATAATACATGACACCGCGTATGTTACAGTGGAGTAAGAACATTTTGAGCATCTTGCATACCATGAGACTGAGAAATCAAGAGCTTGTATCACCTCAGATGTGCAGAAGTCAGAAACCAGACAAATTAAAAAGCCACGGCACAGCAGTGAGTAGATTATTTGGTTTCTTTAAGTCATGATTTTTGGATTGACAAAAACAAATAAGAAGTTTTAATAAGGAGAACTTATCTTCTAATAGAATCTCGTGTGAAAGCCCAAATACTTGTTTTTAATAAGATATGATTTGCATGATATTTTGGAAAGCTGAAGAATGAATTAATTTAGAAAAGAGGTCTAAAAAGTACGCATTTCAGAAGTAATTGTGGACTGCTGGTACAGTCTTCAGACAAATTTGCAAGACATTTTGTAGCACGTATGTGTGCTCATTACATATGTCATAGTGTTGCAGATTGTATCTTGTTTTTTTTCCTGGTGTGGGAGGTGATCTTGAGATCTGTACACGATCATGGTAGCATGGCTGTGAAACACAGATGTCTTCCCTTAGATGTAAGCTTTCCAAAGGTCACAAATAGCAGCAAAAGGAAGAGCTCTTGAGTTAAGCCATACATTTTCTGATTCGGGGACCATTTTGTGTTTACAGCTCTTAGTACAATGCAATCTTGATTTATGATTATAGTGCCTAGTTGCTACGATGATGTTAATAATGATAACATTTATAATGGAGTCAGATGACCTTGCTAATAAAACAGCAAATCTTCTATGGCAATCAGAGTTCTAATCTAAATACTATTTACTATGGACTTGTGATGCGAATTAGACAGTTGGGGCAACCGCATTTTAAAGTGGCATCTGTTTTTCTGTAAATATATGTAAATAGATGTACCTACAAGTTATTCCCTAATAGAAAAACCTACAATTTATATATGCAGTTTTTGAACTGTATATCAAAGTAACTTAAATAGTAGGTATAGAATTATATCTGGGTTTTTTTCAGCTTTGAAAGTGTGTATGTGCAACCTTAGATAAAAAGTTTAATATCATTAATTTGGTCCAGAAAGTTGGCCGTGTAAATATAACATTCCAGGCAGTGAATACTTGTGGAAAATAAATTAGTAAGCATAGAAAAAACAAACTGAACAGAATTTTGATTTGTCTCTACGTCCAGAACTTCAAATGCTTGTTTGGAATACAACCCTGGTTTTGTGTGCTAGGCTTCTTATACAGGAATAAGTCAGCTCATGAAATTTTCAGCATTTCTATTCCATTCATTTCAGAATCTGTCCATATTGTCTCTCAACCAAGCCATCACAAGAATAAATATAAAGATAAATGAATAATCCTTTTTACACTACAAAGCCCAATGACTCTACCAGACCAACAGTGCTGAATGTCACAAAAGTGTTTGAGCATGTCCAGAATAATTTCTTTGAGTATAATACTTAACATTTGGGAAATGTTCTCTATGAGAACCATCTCAGAAGAAGAGGTAAAATATATACTGTGACTTTGTTGACTCATTTTCATGCAGTTTTGTTCATTTCACTTCAGGTCTACTCCAGGAGACTTGCAAATAGCTAAGAGTAGATAGCATATCAGTCTGTGGAGTAAGATAATGGGGACAATTGGTCATCTTTCAGAAATATAAAACATGTGTACTTAAATAGGTAATAATTAATCACTTTTTCCAAAAGTAAATTTCTGTTGAGCTCCTTGCTAATTACAACTTAGTTCTGAGAGCACATTTTGGGAGAGATTATTGCAACCATCACATCTTCTGGCTATGTCTTTTTATGGCTAAGCAAGAATTACAACTTTTCAAGTTTAGTGTCTGAATGTCTTCTCAAAATAACATTATGAGCAGATTATGCTGTTAGATTAGCTTCTTTTGATACTATGACCACAAAGCACTTTTCATTTACCTGCCCATCTGTGTAGCTACAGCTCTTGGTTGAATGCATTGCTATAGCAGGTTGGTTACAACCTATAGCAGGAACGTTACAGCCACAGGGCAACGTCCCTCACATACTTAATGAAGGCTATAAAACCAATACAAATAAAATGGGGTTCATGAGTTCTTGCAAAGCAATGCTATTTGGTAAGGAAAGACACCCAAAAGAGTGAGCTGATACTATGTCTACATCGATTACAAAGCCATACATTTAGTCTGGATCAAAATGATTTGCAGGCCAGGAGTTCCATTAGATATACAGTAAATCTTAAACTTCTGGCTATTAAAAACTGAGCATTTCTCACTCACAAGGAGGCTGAAGCCACACTCCCTGTATACTGAATGGAAAGTTGTCATCCTTTACACCCCTCAGTAACGGCAATGAACTACCTTCAATGTTTGTCTGCTTTTGGTTCCAGCAGCAGAAGGTTCTCCAAAGAAATTGTCATGTTTTAACACCATTTACAATAAAACCTTTAAGAGCACACTGAAAAAGGAAACTCCCAGAAGAGGTTTCTGATGGATGGAAAGAGTCTGATGCATTTGCTATTTCTAGGTGTGGGAATGGAGAAAAATTTATCAATTTTTCCCAAGACTGACATGTAAGTTTGGTCCTGAAGGAGGTGTAAAGAAGTGAACCATGGTGTTGGTAACTACTACATGACAGCATGAATTACTCTGTCATTCTGACATAACCTCATGGCTCTGTAAGCTTAGGAGTTTGCCTGAGTGGATGGCTACACAGAATAAGTATGGGCATGCGTGACCAAGAACATGAGCTGTAACATGGATGGTAACTAATGTTTTATTATATTCACAACATACAGAATCTGACATCATATTCCCTTGTTATACATCCACTTGCAACACTTAAAACTTGATTTGTGGCCTTTATGAAGTGCAGTGAGAAATCATCCTAAACTCCCTTTTAGAAAGCAGCACATAAGCAAAGATCGCATTTTCTTATGATTCATAGACTTGAGGATATTTCATAAATCAGCCGAGACACTAATTATAAAAACAAACAGATTACATTTCCTTCCACTAACCAGAAAATGTTACTGTTGCTTCTATTCCAGCTTGCAAAGACAGAATCATTACCCCAATATATAGTATATGTGTGTGTATAAACACAGATATATGTACATATACACACATTATCAGGCTTTAAATTCTTAAATTTAAGTCAAATCAGAATGTATTTATGTTACGAGGTTTTAATAATTTTCTGATTTTTAAAAAGACACCAGTGCCTAATGTAGTGTTATTGATCAGAATTGCTCAGAAGATAAAACTCTGTAGGGACTCCATCACTTTCAGAGAAGAGTATTTTTCCCTTGTAAAGTGCTAAGAAGTTGATAACACAGGGTGTAACAGACCCTGAAAAAAAAACCATCAGAGAAACTATGTACAGAAGGAAGAAAATAAATGCTGTGAAACACCTGCCAATATAATGTTAGCAAGCAAATGTCTATTTGACATTGATTCTCAGGAATTAAGAATGCAGTACAGACTGTGGCAGATTTCAGTTTAGTATTTAAGAGTATGAGAATTGTTCAAATGATTGAGTTGGTTCTGAAACTGAGAGAAAGTGCAACGCAGAAGCGGTTAGCAAGAGCACATGGAGGAAGCAGACCAACAGTGGCAAATTATGCAGTGAATTCAGAGGAACTGAAATCTCCATTGCAGGCTACATACAGAAAGACAGAATCATTCAGAAGAACCATTTTTTTTTTAATGCCACTGAACCAATCACCTCAGATGGCTCAGTGCCAGCCCCTTGGCATGTATACTCTTCACATACAGTTTCAGTAAAGGCTTGCATTAATCACTTAAAATAAATATTCCTATCATTAACCTAATCAGAAAACTTTCAGAGTGCTGAATCTGTTCAATGAAACAGATTTTCCTGTATTGCTAGCAAATCAGATTTTTTTTTAATTTTTTTTTTTAACATGCCAGCTTTATAACAAGCAAGAAACAGAACTGGCTCTTAGACTGTCACTTAAAGCATCACACTTTTAACCTCCTCCTTTCATCCAAAGCTCTTTACCTTTACTGACACCCTCTGGTCCCTGTCTCTAAGTCAGGTTTGAATTCATTCCAGCACTCCTTACAAAATTTACTTTCAAAATCAATATTTTGCAGAGCACAGAACTGGACATGTTCTCTGAAACCCCCATAAATCATATCACTGATTCCCCAATAGTTTACCATGTCAGCAACTTATTCAGGGGACTCGGCCAAATTTGCCAGTCATGACCTTCCTGTATGGAATCTGTGCTGACAGTCCTCTAAGTTACGTATTTCTTAAAGTTGTCCTTTATTAATAATTTCCTAAAAGCAGAGTTTTTAATCATACCTTTTATCTTAGCAGTAGGATATTTTTACTCAAGATCTGTTGTCAGAGCTGTTTTCCTCCAAGTTCTCAGCTATAATTCAGCCAGTCAGATTGTTTGTATTTTCTGTTTTCATTCTTGATACATCTGCCCTCATTATAAAATGAAATTAAGATCCCTTCCCCTGACGTTTTAACCTACAATTCAAAGTATGACCTTCAGCTTCATACAGCTTCATATTGACCAACAAAACTAAGATCTACACTCTTAGTCTCCAGACCATCCATAGCTATCTTCACGCTTTTATGTCATGCTCTGCTAGTTCTGACTTTTTGCATGGGCATTTGCTGTGTAAGTGTATGAAACAGAAGAACTGCATGTTGAATAAACCACTTTTAAAACTATTCAGCTGTTACCACCTCCAAGAATGCTTAACACTTCATCCTCCTTCTTTTATATGTTTGTTGCCTTCCAAGACTTTGTCTTCTTAACCACATTTCTTCATCATTTACATAGATAAAAGTATATTGTGACAGAGGGCCACTGTACATGAAATATTCCTCAGTTACTATAGTCCACATCTCAGTTTTCTGTCTTCCTTTTAGTATACCTCACACTAGTAAACAAGCGTCTTCCCTCCCCACAAGTCAGATATTGAAAGGAGTTTTTATTTGTTTTGGGGTTTTTTTTACTTGAAACTTTGCAGATAAATGCTATAGTAATTAAAGACAACTTATAAAAATATATTTTTAAAAATTCTAATAGACATTTTTATAGCACTTTAAAGTAATGACCCAATTATTTTTAATTCTTTTGATATCCACTGTAATAATATTAATCACAATGAACTGATTTTGCATTAATATTGATTGCCATAAAGTTCTTCTGAAGGAGTTCTACTATAACTCAGCAATAATTAATTGCAGTTTTATTAATTAGAAAACGTCATCCAAATTTTAATTATCATGAAGCCCCCTTAGCTTTTGGCTAACAGTAAACGTGTAAATTATTCGTACTTTCAAACTTTAGGGTCTGATCCAAAGCTCACTGAAGACTAGGGGAATGCTGTAACTCCTTAGAAAAATTTGGCATCAGATCCTTCATTAAAAAACATCACTGAAAATGTGTCATTCAAGGAAAGCATTACTTTTTAAATAATAATTTAAAAAAAAGAACAAACTTTGCAAAAATGTTATGTTCAATTTCTGAAATACTGAAACACAGAAAACTTTAGTCTTAAATAGTCGTATTACACTATCTTGTGTAACTTCTGTTTTATAAAGTTTCTGTGCTCAACAGGAATGAAACTAAACATCTGAAGAAGGATGGATACACTAATGATACAGTACTATGTATCTGTACATTTTAAAAACAGTTTCATCCTCTGTGTTACAGAAATAACTCAGTTCACCTTCTAGCCAGCTCACAGGCATTCCACAGTCTTATCCCCTGTCCTCACATCAGAGAGGAAAAATCAGTGCATCTTTATGTAATTCCATCTCCTCTGCCTGTCAGCCAAGGAGAACAGTCCAGGCACCGCACTTTGCTAATTTGGGAGGTAATTGTTTATCCCAAAGCCAAGTACCATTCTCAACTTCATAACAACACAACTTTTATTGCATCGCTGTAAACTTAATACACTGGGTTATATTCTGTTTCACCCTCAAGCATGAGCACGGTAGTTCTCACAAACATAAAAAATTAGCACGTTTAAAATAGGCATTCTTTCTCTGGAGTATGCGTTTGTTCTAAAAGCCCCACATCTGTCTTCACAACTCATTCACTGCAGTAGTTTGCTAGCTAGTTAAATGACAGGAAGCATACAGCAGATCACAGTAATTTCTGCTTCAACTTTTCTGCTCAATTCCAACAATAATTCCAACATAAGATTCAAAACAAAAAGCAAAACACATAAACCTGAGCCCAAAAATGGGATCTCTCACCATTGCCGGCTTCACAGCAGACTGCTCGCAGAAATGCCGCGATGGATATCACAGCAAATAACCTGCACACCCTCCGAAGTCTACGCAGGGAAGCCAGTGCCTGGCTGGGGGATGGCAGACACTCACCGCTGCTGTGGCACCGGCTCGCTCGCCCCGACTCAGTCTCTTTCTCTCATCCTCCTGACAGCCTCAGATACAGCAGTCCCTTACGGTGCTCAGCCTGTGGGGAGCAGAGGATTGCAGAGTTGGGTTTTTCCTTTTTTTTTTTTTAATTTTTTTTCTCTCTCTTTTTAAACCATCCAGCGGTAGTTCTCCAGACCCGACCGCCTCTCCTCCTCTCCTCGCTCACCGATGAAGAGACTCAGGTGAAGGCATCCGCGCCGGCAGCTCCCGGGAGCCCCTCCCGGCCCCGCCGTGCCCCCTCCCCCGGCGGGGGGACCGAGGCACCTCCCCCGGCTGCTCCCGGGGGCCGGCGGAGGCTCTGCCCGCCCCCGGCCGGACCTGGGGGTGTGTGTGGAGATGTGTGCCTGCGTGTTGATGTTTGTGCCATCTCACGCCGCCGCCCGCGGCTCGCCCCTACCCCCAAGCGCACCGGGATCCCCCTCCTTTCCTCCTCCCGTTCCTCGCCGCCTTCCTCCCCGGTCTTCTCCCTTCCTCCGCGCTTCTGCCCCGGACCGTAAGGCTGGAGGGCGACTTGGCGAGCGCTCCCCGCCCCAGGTCGGCTGCTCCTCGCTAACCCAAGCCACCAGTTTTCCCCAGAAAACACTTTCTGCCACCCTCCTCTGCTCCCCGCTCCCTCCCCCATCCAGGTAATTTTTTTTATTTTTTTTTTTATTTTTTAAGATTTTTTTTCTTAAATGTATTTTATTCGCCTCCAGCTGTGATGATCATCCCTCCGCTCCGCGCCCTACAGTTGGGGCCGGGAGCCGCGGATGCCGCCCGCTCCGCACCCGCACCCGCGCAGCCTCCGCCCGTACACCGCGGTGGCTCTAAGCGGAGAAACACCAGAGGCAGCAAGCCGGCGGCGGCAGCTGTGTCGCCGTGCCTCCGACAGCCCCTTCCTTCCCCGTTCCCTTCCCCATCATCCACCCGTGTTCAACCGCGGACCGCTTCAACAGAGCGCAGCGCCCCTCCTCGCCCCAGCCCCGGCGGTGCGCTCCGCGCTGCTGCGCCCTCCTCCGCCTCCGCGCAGCCGCGCAGCCCCGCAGCACCGCCCCCGCCGCCCTGGGCAGGTGGCGCGGGTGCGGAGCCCGGGGCGGAGCTGGCGGTGGCACCGCTGCCTTTCCTGCCCCGCGGCGACTTTGTGATGCTCCGTACGTGCGAGGCTGTGCCCTCCGTGGCTGCCCTCAGCATCCAGGCCGGATTTAATCCTTGTTTATTTATTTATTTATTTATTTATTTATTTATTTATTTATTTATTTATTTAATTTATTCATCCATCCCTGTGGCTATGACAACTTTCTGCTTTAACATTTAATACTTCCCTGCCCTGCTGTACTTTTCTTTTTTTTTTCTTTTTTTCTTCCACAAGTAATTAGGTGTCTTTTTTTTAACTTCTGCATTAACTGAGTAACTGTTGTCCTGTTCCTGTTCTCTGAGGTTTTTCTCTGCTTCAATGACTCCATTTCAATGGTTTATGCTTTCTGAACCTGTGTGGTGTACAAATATATGTGCATGTGCATTTTTCTTTATGCAATTTGTCTTTCTGTTTGTATGTATTTATTTTTCCTGTCCCAGGTATTTTCTGATTAATTTTTAGAAATTGTCCTTTATTAGTTTTCGATTCATGGGGTAGAGGAATTGTTTAATTTTGGAAATTGCTAGGGGTTCTTACACAACTCTAGTCTTAAATCTTGGCAATACAAATATGAGGTTTTTTGTCTGTGCCTTTTGCTTGTCTTTTATATTAAAGCCTCTAGCAAGATAAGTTATCAGTGATGAGTGACATCGTTTTATACACTTTTGTGCTCTTGTATACTATACGGTAGTCTGTCAGAAGATTTACAGCTCAACCTCACATTGAATGGATTCTGTCCACTAATACCTGTGAGGATGAGCTGAAAAAAAATGCCTCACTTTCAGTTCGTTTTTTCATTATTCTAAGATTGTAAAAGTATGTTTCTTCATCACCATCTACCACTCTCTTAACTGTCATACTGAAAGAGCGAGAATCACAGAATCACAGACTGATGGGGGTTGGAAAGGACCTCTGAAGATCATCTAGTCCAACCCCCCTGCTAGAGCAGGATCCTAGAGCAAATCACACAGGAACACGTCCAGATGGGTTTTAAATGTCTCCAGAGACAGAGAATGAACCCGTCAGTAGAAATGGACTTTGTCTCTATGCACTACCCAGTACAAACGCAGAAGAAAATTGTCTCCACAGGTATGGATGGGTCTTTAGGCATATTTCTGTTGGGCAAGTAATGTTGTGACATGGCATATCAAAGCTTCTCTCCATTGACTCAATTCGCAGAACATTATCATCTGGTCATTATTTCCAGTGTTACTAGGTTACAAGACAGCATTTAATCAGAAGCCAAGAATAGTGACTGCATTAATTCTGATCTTATGAATAACTTATAAGGCTCCATTTCTCAATATTTCCAAAGTGAATGTTAAACCCAGAAGCATTTTTGCTAATAAATACATTTTTTTTACATACTACAGCTGTTTATGACAATAGTGAGGAATTACTTGTCAGGTGGTGACTTTCATTGGTTACTTGTTTTTACATGTAGAGACAGAATGAATTGAAATACATATTTGTTTTTTAAGTCATAATGTCTGGACTTTATGGCCTTTATCTTCTCTTGTGAATTTTATATATCAGTGTTATTTTTAAAGACTACTGTAAGGCACACATGCTGTACCCATTGGGCTACCTTATTTTTGCTTTTAGCTCACTTTTACGTAGACTTGTCAAGATACACTTGCTTCCTTCTTTTTAACTTCAATCAGCAATATTTCTGCAAGGCCGTATTTTTTAGCTTTTCCTTTAATACAATCAGAAATGGACTGTCTACGTATGAGTACCAGGTTTATCTTTAAAAGCGAGGTGGCAAGCAGCTTTTAAACAGGTTAAAATTTCATTGGATTGTGAGTATCCTTTGCAAGGTCAGTTCTGGTTTTACTGCATCGCTGTAAGATCATGAGCTGTTTCATGGCATATGTGTTCAACGTTTAATGCACAGACAGTGAATTATATTCACCCCTTTGTTACAGTATTATCATTTCTATAGACTTTGTCAACCTAGCTGCATTTTATGTTATCTGATGTAGTTGTCTGACCATCTCTGTATGAATGCCTTAATCTCTCTATCTCAGTGTCCCCAGTGGGCAAGCAAACAGATGCAGCACATCTGCAGAGTCTGAGTTGTTCCTGAGCTCTTCTCATATTTGTTTTGTACATTTTTCCTTTTCATTCAGTCTCTCTTCTTTTAAGCAGAGCATAATGTATTCTTTGCCACACGGAGAGCTATCTGAGCAATACCATTATTATTGGGATATTTCACAGTTCTTTCTTAACCAACTGCAGAATATAAGTAAAAGATAGGGAGTGAATTTTGAAGAAAATAATTGACCACACAAATTTCTCCCCCACGCCTGTGTCTGCAACAGCACTGAGGGTGTAGCTGTAGAGTAGCATGAGAGCTTCTCTCTCTTTTCCCCTCCCCATTTATAATGAGAAGTTCCTTGAGGTATGTGGAGGACAGAATTTGACAAATACTAGTTTTTAAAAGGTATGCATTAACCCTGTTCGAGTACGTAACTGTATAATTTTAGTGGCAACCACTATATTTTGTCCTCCCCTAGAACATCTGGATAGACTCATTCAGCTCCTCATGGCTGCATAATTAGAGGTATAAGAACATTTTGTTAGGGGATAGGCAGAATTATGTGTAAATTCGACACATAATTCTTCAGGCCTTCGGCAAACAGCAGAAGATTCAGAGCCTACCATACAAGCTTTCAGTTATAGCAGATAATTAACAAACTGGAGACATTAGCATTGGGAAGAAGTTGCTGCATAAAATAAACAACCTCTGGGGACTTGAGCCTCCTAAATTTTCAGAAGTGCAGACAGATGACAGCTGGCCCAACATAAAGGCTGGGAGAAAGTTAACCCATTTGAAAAAGTTTTGCAACAGCAGAATGAAGCATGTTCTGTATCACAGCCTTATATCATGCCACAGTGGTCTTTTTGATTCTGCAAAATAAATTTGTAAACTGAATGTATTGTTTCATTGAACCATGGTCTAAGCAAGAGAGGATGACAGACCTGTGCTAAAGTTAGTCAAGCACCTAGAGTATGGTAAGGCCAGTCTGTTTCTTGGCGGACAACCTTGGTGTAAACTTCCACTGCTGCCTGGCTGAAGAGAAAATAGGCTGGGCATTAAGTATTTTGATATCTCCAGGTATAGGCAGTATGTTACTACCAAGGCAATGATCATCAAAGAGCAGACTAGCAACGCTGTGGTATTCAGTTACTTACAGAAGGGGACAGGCTGGGACTTCCCTTGTCTCTGCACAACCCACAGCTAGTGGGAGAGCCATAGGGAAGCAACAGATATGAATATCTTAGGCTTATACGAAACCCATTTATACACTGATTCTTCACTGACTGTCACTGGCTCTGTGAGGAACTGATTCAAAGGAAACCAGAGGAACAGGTTCTTAAAAATCAGTCTCTACTGACTGAACCAGGATAAACTGACCATCAGAGAGGGTTCCTCTTACTTTTCTGTGTGTGCTCTGTGCAAGTGCAATAAAGTTTAGTAGTTTCAGAAGCAGAATAAAAATCTGAAGGGATTTACAGATTCATATTCTCTCCTGGATTTCCTAACCTCATGAGAGACATACCTGGAACATCTGTTATGGGATAGAATGCATTGCTTTTATGCCATGACACAATTGTACTTGATAGTATGCTGGGAAAAGCAAAATCATATTTTTCCTCATTGCTTCCAGCTTGATCTTCACCATATGCACAGGAAGGATCTAGTGTCCCCTGGAGACTGATTTTACCTTCTACAGTCATGGAGCAAAGCTTCTACTGCACATGGAAGCAAAATGCACAAACGGGTAAAGAGTGGAGAAAGAACAGATCTGTTTACCACTGCGGCCATCCCTTGTTAACATGAGCTGTTCAGATAGAGAACTAGTTAAGAGATGTGGTGAGTCATAATCCTCAAAGTAGAGGAAAACAAAAAAGGAAATGAGAGATTCTCTTAGCACCACAGAATTTTAGAACAACCCATAATTATACCTGAATGTTCCAGCAGCAAAGAAAACTGGGAAGTGACAAAGATAAATCCCAGTATCTTCCTAAAGTGCATCTCAGAAGAACCAAGAGCACGAAGGAAGAAAATCCCTCCATTCAATTACAGAATGGTCAGAGTCCATGATTTCTGAATGCAGACAGGGGTAGATACTAAGTTTAGGTTCTTAACTCATATTTCAGTACCTAAATATAAGTGGCCTGATTTTTTCAAAGATGTTGAACAATTCCAGATTCTTCTGATTTTTTTTGGTACTTAAGAAAAAAAAGAGACCCCTTGTTTAAGTATGTAACATTGCCCTTATAGCCCAGGGCACTACTGTCTACTTTCTAAAATATTTGAAGATACCATTGTGCCTCCCAAAGATGAAGGATGCTGCAAAAGAAAATAATTTCACTGTATCTTCCTGTTAGTGAAACAAATGAGGAGCAGAATTTCCATTGCCCTAAGTGTACAATAACCAATGTTTATTGGGTTGTTTTTTTTTTCTTCTCCACCCCAAAATCAAAAGAAATACACTAGAAGATGAGGCTTGATTTGGGAAACATCCTTGTCCCTAAAAACCTTCTTAGGAGTAGTACCCCTGTAATTCACTAGCAGTGAATTAAGCTTTTCATTACTTTTAAATAACGAGCCTTCAATCCTAAGGGATTTTCCTCTTGAGGAAAATAACAAAAATCTGGTATTTATGACATAAGCAATTTATGTAACCCATAGGTTATGTCATTATCTTTTTTTTTTTTTTTTTTTTTTTTTTTTCCCCCACAAGACTTGAGACTCTGTGAAGGAAGTACTAAGAAGACAAAGTTCCTGTAGTTTTCAGACCCCATTGCCTTCTGGGATAGTAAAGCTGGATAAAGTTATCCCTGAGAAACTTAAATGACACTATTAGAAAGTCCTTACTGGTGGAATGTGTATAACTGAATTTGTGAACCCTCATCTGAAAACAAAAAAGCAAGCAAACCAAACAACCTCTTTTACAAATGCCATTATGCAAACACAAAAAGGGAGGAAGGAAGGAGGGAGGAAAACTACATCTATAAATCACTTCTTGCATCTGAGAAAATCTCAGATTATGCTGTTAACCTCAGAGTTGACAATTCTACTTTATTGCATTCCCTACCATCATGTTACTCCATAGAGGAAAGCATTTGACTGAGAATGTCTGAATGTGAGGGAGTTTGTAGCAACTGCAATTAAAATAGCACAAATCAGCATTCCCTAGTTTACCTATCTGCCTGCCCAAGGGGATTAGTTTCAACATTTGACTTTCCCTTTGATGTTTTATCTTTTATATGACAGTTTCCTAAGAATGGCAAATTTGAAACATCATGTATGAAAATAATACAAAAGAAAGCTAGAAGGAGAGTTATTTCTTCAATTACAACTGGAAGAGCCTACTTGACTCTGGTATTAACATGTTGAGTACCTGATAAATCTAGGTGTGTAAAGATAGCATTAACTTAATAAAATAAATTGATTTAATCTAATAATGAATTTTATTGATGAAGACTTGCCAAGTGAAAACACAAATGAAGATTACTGTGAAGCCTTTAAATGTTTTCTGAGGAAAGTACAATTATCTGATGATCTTTCATCTGAAGAACCAAAAACTAAATAAATTGAACTGAGGTTATAACATGTAATTTATAAAACACATACATAGATTTCAGTGTAACCTACAGAACATTAATTAAAGCACTTATTTCACAGCTGTTCTATGAAAGCTCAAATAAAATGTGCCTACAATTAAAACTGAATATATACTGACTTCATTAACTTAACAGCTGCACCAATAACCAATATCAAGGAACATACCCTACTTTGTTAATGTCTTGATACCATCTGCAACAATCAAAACCATTGGGTTTTAAAGTGGATGATGTCTTACTATTGTGATCACAGCTACCACAATATGCTTACACATACTACTAAAGTGAATTGATCTATTTCAAGGGAACTTCGAGGGTTATGTGCTGCAAGACAATTTCCTAAACACAAGTGTGTTTGCCAGAAAGTCAGAAACAGAAATTCCTGGTGGCTTCTTTCCAATTCTCATGTGCTCAAACATGAATTTCTCATGTGTCCATACACACAAAAATTCAACTTTGGAACAAAAATGGGGGAGGAGACTGAAGTAGCATAGGAAACTTTTATGCTAACAGTTAATGTTTTGATGTTGCAACTCCATCATTTTAACCCAGATTTCAAAGTGCAGTTTCAAAGAAAAAAACCAACAACCCTCCCCCAAAAAACCTCAGAAATCCCATCACACAGAATCACAAAGACATTCAAGCAAATGTATTAGATTTTTAAATCTGCTTCACAAACTCTGCTAACATGAAAGAAGATAATAAAACTCATAAAATTGTACCCCAGCAAGGCATGTTTCCATTAAACTTATACAGCAGTGTGTCTTCAGTGGTGGGTTCTCCTCCAGGCCCTGGTTTGGGGGGTGAACTTAATCCCTTCTATCTGCACCTCTGAGTTCTAACTAGCAATATCCTAGGTACTGCAATCTCTCTGTCACTGCAAGTGCTTAAGTTATCATTGCACAGTTGGGTCCTCTCTGTCTCTGTAATTCTTCCAAATTTCCAGTGTAAGTCCTACTTTTCCATTATTACCTTTCCTGCCTGGTTCCTTATTTCTACACCCTTCTTGTCTTTTGGTCACAATTTATGACTTGTGTAGCTTTCACAGCTCTAATTCCTCTGTTCCTTATGTTCTTCCTCTCAGATTCCATTTCCTTACTTATTAATTACTGTCTCTTCCCCACCTTCAACCTTCTTGCACTCCCTCAGGCTCCTTGTCCCAGTCTGCTCCTTCCCTCAACAAGTCTTGCCACTTGTTTCTTGTCCTTGCCTCAAATACTGTGATGGTATTTTCATGTTTCCCACACTTCCATGTCACTTGAACACCAATGAAGAAATTATTTAAAACTCTAGGTAAGTAATCAGTTAGTTCACAGGTTCACATCCTGTGGCCCACATTAACTGAAATTCAGGAAGAGTCTTACTTGGTCTTTGACTTGGCTGCACAAGTTTCACACCTAGAGAGTGACTAAGCATGGTCCAGACCTCAGTTACAAAGTTCTGAGTTGGAAGGCAGAAACTGTGAGGAATGCATCTGTCAAACCTTTAGGACTTTCCAAACTACTGTAGAGGGATATTTTTCAGGGGTTTCCCGTATGGACTAATGCAGTTTTATCACTAGGATGGTGTCTGACGCACCTCTGGTTTAAAAACAAATTCTGCTAAAAGATTAAGTTCTTGCTCTAAAGTGTTCTTAAAGTAAGTGCTGAATTTATTATAATTTGACAGCAGTGAAACATATTTTTTCTGTTAGATTTTGTTCAGAATGCCTAAATAATTTTTTCTGAAACATTCGTAAAAAAAAATAAAATAAATCATCTCCCTGACAGACACCCAATGGAGAAAATTTCAATGCAAATGTAGAATTTTTGACAAAGTTAAGAACTTCAGTCACAATCTCCTAGTGAGAAGTATCAAGCAAGAATAACTCCAAAGACACTACCAGCTCCATCTATAATAAAGTCTTTTTGTATTAAATTCTCAGCTATATTATTAGTAATGAAAATGAATGTTAAGCATCTGTCTGTTTTCCTTTCAAAGTGTTAACATAAAGGATGTAAGGGATTTTAAGAAGTTGTCTTATGCTAGTCTTCTTTGTAAAAGATGCGATAGGCTGGATAACAGTTTAATTTTTTCATATGTTCTTCTAACCAGGAATGGCCACCCAGCTGGACGGATAGCTGCTTGTCCCTGGAGGCTAGAGGTTTAGTTAGGTTGCATCCCCTGAAGAGCAAACTGCAGGTCTCCAGGAGTGGTCAAACTGCTGGGGGAAAGAAAATTGTGAAGAATTTAATTTGTCTCTCCAAGTCAAATAGGGAGGGACAGACAGACAGACAGTTAGCATGGAAGCTGCAGTGTGTTAGAGGCTTCTCTGATCAAGCTCACAATGGGGCTTCAGGAACAGAGAAACAGCTTTTATAGCCAGCGTGGGATCTTGAAGTGCTGGGGTCTGAACCCCAAGCCCTGAATTAAGGTTGACATATGGGTGGTTCACAGTCCTTCAAAAGGAGGGGATGAGTTTGCCTTTTGGCTTTCCTCCAAGGTGCAGCCAACCTTGCAGGGAAAGCCATTGGGTAAATGAGCCCCAGGTGCCCTGCATTGGGTAAATGAGTGCCAGGTGTCCTGTTTGGGGATAAAAGCTGGGCCCACTTGCAGGAAGGGTGGAGTGTCTGTCTGTGAGGTGGATGCACTTTGCAGAGTTTCCTGTTGGGGAAGGACCTCCTGATTCTCCCTGCAACTTGGCCCTGGTCAGGTTTGGTACTTTTGAACATGGGCTCTGTAAAAACAACATGAGTTTGTCTCTGTCCTATGTTATCAGCCTCTTGGCTTGGCCATCTCCCATCTCTTCTATGGCAGACTGTTGCTTTGTTTGTTCTACTGGCTGTTGGTTGTGCTGCATCATCGTTGGGGTTAATCCTCATTGACTTGTTTGTACCCCCAGCAGTCACCCATGTACTGACCCTTTTGTGTACAATAGAATATGGTTACTGGTTTGTTCTACTGCTGACTGTGTCCTTTGTGCTGGGCTTAGTAATTAGCAAAACAGATCTGTTGTTAAAAAGGAGCACTCTGCAAGGACATACCAGGAAATGGGGAGATTTTCGTTGTTTTGGGGTTTGTTTTTTTTTTTTTAAATCTTGTTCTCAGTTTTCATTATTTTAAAAGGCCTATTTTCTAGTTTATATTTCTATAAGAAACAGCTTTTGAGCTTTAGAGTGCATTGGTGCTTTTGGAAGGTGTCTCTTGCTGTAAGGAATCACAGAGAGAAATCCACCTCAGAGCTCTATCGTGAGACTCTGTCTCAGAAGATCTATTAAAAAGAAAAAGAAAGATACTTTTACTCCATACTGAACTTTTTCTGAATGATTAGGCAAAAGATGCATAAGTATTTAGTAGGATTTCAGTTATTGGTCTGAAACATTAGTCAATTAGTGTAAAGCACCTTTGCCATAGGAAAGATTGGAAATAATGTTATAAAATTAACTGAAATCTGTTCTATAGAATTTGTATTAGCATAGGATTAAGGTTTTGACAAATACATTTCTGATTTTAATTGAACAGACTGAAAGCAAAATGTTTGTGTGAAAGATATTTTGGCAGATGTATAGCCAAGTACCATTTAGTGAAAGTTTAAGTGATGACAACTTGTAAATTTTCTTTACCATACTAATAACATAATTTAAAAGCAGAAGCAATTTGTTAAGAATTAAATTGCATACTCTGCATATGCAGTAAAAATGTTTTCTGCCCCTCAAAGGGTTTTACTTTCTTTGGGGGGAATATACACGCTAATTGAATAATAAACTCAGAAATAGCGTTTTTCAAAGCATTCTGGTCTATTTTCTCCACAACCGATTCAAAGCACTGATAGACTAATCCTGCTCGTATTAGGTGTATAAAGCATGTTACATAAAAGGCATAATTATGTTTTTACTGTACTTCATAGATTTTAACATGCACTTTAAATGTCATGATACTATGAGAAGCAGATGTAAAAAAAGCCATCTTACTGCTTCATATTTATGTCCCCGTCAGGGACTTCCACAGCAGTTTTGAAAGTCTGAAGGAGTGTTAACTGCTGCTATTGCCATCTCAGGATGGTGTGGGAATATCTTTCTACCTGACACATCCTCCTCCACCAGTGCCAATTATAACAGAGATGATCTCCAGGGTTTACTGACAATTTCCTTGATCATGCGTGAGAGCTGCCATTGCCCACTTAGAATGGCTCTGCAACACTGACAGTGACTAAATGGTGTGTCTTGCCTGTTAAATGTACTTAATAACAGCATGCTATTCTGTGTCATCTCTTGCACTTCGAGAAGAGCCATATTTTCTCCATATGTCCCTTCATGACACCTTTCTGCGTGTCAGTGTGACTGAAGGTTCATGATTCCAGCAACATTGTCCATTTATATCCACATATCTGTAACGGGAACAGAGGAGTGTAGAGGATTGCTAATTGTATTTGCTGGTGGCATGCCAGGAATTAAATTACATTGATCAGGATTAATAAGGTCCCAATAAAAAAAACAAACCTATGGTAAACAATGAGGAATTAGTCACACCTAAAACTTTTAGTTCTCTTTCAAATAACGGTGCTGAATCTAGTTTGATATTATTAAATCAATCATAATAAATGCAGTCTGAAATATATGTATAATATAACTAGTGATTCAAATGAGAAATGGGTTGATTATAGGAATTTACATTGGATTTTGCAAAGTGCCTAAAACTTTTACAGATTATTTCCTCCGGAACCTGTGAAGAAGAGTATTAATAATTCTGAAAAGAAAAGTATTAATATTTCTGAAATCATGTAAGATACTGTGGAAATCAGCCAAGTACACAGCCATGGCTGGTGCACCTATCAAGGACCCTAACAGAATTTCCTTAGGATCAAAGATGATTCACATTCATTTTACTAGCTTTTAAACGAGGCCTCTAGTCGTCTTACAAATCAGTTGGTAAAATTCATGTATATTGTCAAACATTTATGCTTGCTGTATGGGAAAAGGAGTACTTCATTGTGTATTGACATCCTTATATCAGTATTGGTCATGACGACATGGTCTTAATAGGATTAAAACAAGTAAGAAGAACTATAGGTTTCCAGGATAGCTTTAATTCTCCAAATTCCATGAACCACCTCCTCCAATTTTTGTAGTTTTATGCAGGGAGGAAGCTGAAATTACACTCTGAAACTGCCACACATTCCAAGTCTCTATAAAATCTCAATGACTGATGAGTAGTATCTCTAATGTCTTGTAGTTAAAGCACTGAACCAGTTTTCATGAGATCTGGATTCAATTTTTTGCCCTACTATAAACCCCTCGGATGGCCCTGGACCGGTGATTTAGTTTTTCAGTTCTACATAGTTATTTCTAACTTTATCAGAATATAGAGTATATTTGCTGAACTGGAAGACTATGTAGTAATAATTCCTATTATGTATTCATAGGAGTGTTTAATGTAACAGTCTGATTTTGGGTAACAGTTAGGGATAGGGTCTCTAGATGTCTGCTTCATGTATGAGGGTTTTTTTCACTTTCTTTCATTGTGAGTTGAAGATTTCTTTGTTAATTGATACCTAGGAGTAATGCTTTAGATCTGGAAATAACTATGGAATTAATTTAATAAAATAAACTGATCAGAATATGTTTGTTTTGAATTACATTTCTACATATGAATGTTAATTAAAATTCATTGCTGCTGATAATAACATTATTAACATGTATACAGTGTACAGTTAACAGAAACAGAAGGAGAGGCAATTAGTGGAATTAGGTGGTTTTTCTACTGAGAAAGAATATCCCAAATGGTAATTGCTTATATTCATACATTCTCTGTAGATATTACTAATAACATAATTAAATCAATATAACACCACTTTATAAATGCTAAATAGATTTAGTGATTGGTGACTTGATAGGGACTCCACTACTTCTTTTTTTTTTAATTGTGTATGACTGTCAATAGAGTTGAGCATTTTTGGGTGGCAGTGATGACCTGAGTTTGTGTTTTGCATCACAGGAAGTAGATTAATGTAGGTGGAAGTCTATTGCTGCCATGTTATTGCTTCTAAGGTGCTGTTGAAGCGTTTGTTATAAGTGACAACTGTGTAAATATGTATGTTCATGTATATGTTCTTACAGGTTTACTCAGAAATTTCATTTTGGCACCACTTGAATTATTGTGCACATTTATTTTATTGTGTTTCTTATCTTGATTGGATACTAGAAACTCTGGCAAGAATGGGAAGAAAATCTTCTGTTTTCCAGAAGATCAAGTGAAGCCAACAATAAATGAAATAAATTTCATAGCCCTTCTCTGCCCCTTCTGTACTGGGGAAGGAGTGAGGGACTTTGTCGGCTGCGAATGCTCCTGAGGTGCCTTGGTTTCACCCTCTTACATGCACTGTGGGACTGTGTAACCCATAATCCTGTCCGTCCAGAGTATGGTGCAATCACACCAAACCCCCTGGAAATCCCAGTCTTTCTCTTCTCTTTTGGTGATATTCCGACTACAGTTTTGCAAGGATTAGTTCTCCTGGTACTTCTGTGAGACAGATACAGTAAATAAGTTTGCAGACAGAAATGCCATGACAGAAGAGTTGAAAGGTTTCCCCAGAGGTGTTACACTCTGCGTGAGATAATTTACAATTTAGCAAGCCTGACTGCCAAACCCTGCGCTCAGCCCACAAGTCCAAGAGACTCCTTGAAATTTAGCTACTTATTTTTAATAATGTAAGTAGTGTGACTTATTGCAGTGACGTTGAATTATCTTGGTTATCATATTGTGGGCAGAAAGATGTAGGAGATATGTGCTGTACAAACCCTTCTGGGGATAATCTGGAGTAAAAATCAATGCTGGAAAAATTAGGTGTATCTGATTAAGGAAACTAAACATGGCATTATAGCACACAAATGGTCACCCTGTACTGATGAAGCAAGTTGACCGATTAAAGTCAATGTTAGACAGGGACTATGCAAACACAAAGAGGACACTAGAATTAATATTGAAATTACTGAAATGTGTATATTATCAACGCACCTTCATATGCTTGAGTATTGTACTCCTGGAAGAGCAATGAAAGATGCTAACAAGTCTTTACTTTTAAAAGGTGATACTTACCAGACCAGCATGCATTTAGGACAGTTAAGTGTTACAAAGGTTGATGGTGGCTGGAGAAGTGTCTGACAATATTGGTGCTTTCAAAAGGTACTGTTCTGTGCATATGCTATTAAACAGTTTTGCAGAGGCATCCAGCTGTCATTGTTAAAATAATACTGAAAAACAACAACAAAACATGTAGGGAATGGAAGTAAGCATCATACATGAACAGCATGAAATGAACTGAAATAGTTCAAACTGCAGACGGTGAATGTGGTGCCAGAGAAAAAAATGTGGAAAATGATGGTTAAAAAATATCTAAATTTTATGTGCAATGTATGGTGTCTCAGCTCTTTGCCTTTTTCATCTCCTCAGATGCCATCTCTATGACTTACTGTCAATGGACACCATGGACATTCTGTCAATGCCATTTCAAAAACCTGCTAGCAGGGAAAGAATGGCTTAGACACATTGTTTCAGGAGCTAATTCCTTTCCCAGAGGTCAGTGCATGGCTTAACTGTTCAAAAATCCTCATCTGTACAACCAGGAAAGTGAAAATATACCTGGAGATTCAAGCAGAAATACTCAGCTGTGACTGAGGCACGAGGCTTGGCTGGAGTCTCATAATGGCAAAAAGTTTGTAGCAAAACCAATTCCTCATGGAACAAAGTGTCTGAGAACATGAGAAAATACAGCAGAAATGGTCTTTTATACATGATCCACAGAGACTATATTGCACAGAGCATCCTGAGGAGCAATAAATGCATTAACTGAGTCTGGAAGATTAAATTTTCCTCAGTATAGACTATTCTTTTGGGGAATCTGGGTATACTTTGCCTAAGGCTTCCTTTCCCCAATTCCTTTGTGAGGAGTGAGAGGGTTAGTCATGATATAGCCTATAATTCTCAGCTTTATAATAGTGCTACCTGTGTGATACCTGCTGTCGGTGGCCTGCAGACAAACTATGTTGAGGGATACCTACTGTTGCTCTCATTCACTCTATAGAATTCTATGTATAGTTTATTACTGGTCCCACAGAATAATTACACAAAACACATGGCAGAGTGGGCATTTCTAGAGGACATTTCAATTAAATTACACTACCTTACTACTGAATATAGTAATATTTTGATATAATAAAGCATTATGTACTCTCATTTTTAACCTACAGGAAAGTTTAAATAATGTATTTAAAGTCACCTTGGAGTTAATCTAAAAATAATAAACATACCAGGTGAAAAAAAAAATATCCTCGCTAATCTATCATCACTCATTCTATCTTATGGAGAGCAGGGCTTAAAGTAATTGCTGCCTATATAAAATGTGCCTTTTAAAGAAAGAATACAACATTTAAAATGAAGTAACTGTATTTTTACAAGTGGAACCTGCAGAAAAAAATGTAGAGTACTGAAATATTTTTACTACTTTTCAAGGATAATTACGTAATTGTATAATTAATGATACATTTCTAACAGGCAAGGTAGTGGCTTTACATGATAAAGTCTAAAATATGTTACTTTTATGTTCTACATAGCTGTAGCCTGCTCTGGTATCTGAAAACATTATGGTGTAATAAAATGTGACATCTTACAATATCTGTTGTTAATTTTTTAAAAATATACAAATATTAAAGAAAGCAGACAAACCAAAATAAATCATAACTCTTACTTGTTATATGTCTATGCCTGCTTTCTTTCTGATTTTAATATGCTGTGAATGAAGAAGAACTCTTTAGTTACAGTCTTGTACCATCAATGTTGTATTAATATATTTAAAGATAATATTTGGATGGCAATGCATCTCTGTTCTCATCAGTCTCATTCGTATGGCTATCGGTCTGTCACGTAATGGATGGCATATAGGCAAAGAACTGAAGTGTAGCTGGGTGCATTGGACTGCCCCAGAGCTGCCAGTTGCAGGTTGGGAATGGTGATTTATGTTAGTTCAGTAAGTTGGGAGTGTATACAGTATGCTGGCGCTAAGCCTGCTTCCTTGGCAAGTGTGATCCAAGCACCCTGCATGTATGCAGTGTTCTGGGAATGTACTGTCAGTACTGCTGTATTTCTCAATCCCAGGGAAATATCTGTGTTCTCCAAAATGCACAGCTATATGTGGAAGTTAACGCCTTTGCAAGAATGTATCTGATGCCAATGAATTACTAGATGGCAAGCCATGTATGCATTATTTATGGTACAAAGAAAGCTGAATGAGTGGGGAAAAAATAAAGTGAAAACATAGAAGCTGAATAGCAGGGAAAGTACAGTGAATAAAAATGAAGAATCTGTACTTTCCCAGTCCTCCAAAGGCAGACAATACACAGGCACAGTGCTAACCTCTTGTCTGCTTTTACAGGTATTGGGTGTCTAACAGTCTGTCAAAAATTATTTACCATGTAAACAATTAAAAAAAATAATCATGCTTTGTTTCCAGGATTTTCTGTTCATTTTCTTTTCCACAGTTTACTTCTCTAATCTAGTCCTTGCCAGTGCTTTGTTTTTCTATATGGTTTCCCTTCTCTGTGAAAATACAGGCTTCTAAAACTGGCATTCCTTTCCCTTGCTTTCATTCCTAGAGAATATGAATCCTTCTTCCATCTACTGTCACATCATCAAACAGTCCTCGTATGCTATGGCGTGATCAAAAACTGGATGAGAGTTGGCTTTCCCAGACCAGCCTCTATTCTTGTCCCTTTCTTCTGTGTATTGGTGCCATCTGCCTGGCACCTGGAGCTCAGCACTGGGGACAGCTCCTGAATCACGTCCGTGCCCCTGACATTGACTCGTTTTGTGATCTTCAGAGAAGACAGAACAATGAAAAAAATGTTCTTTCAATAAATAATTCAAGAATTCAGATTGGAATTCAAGCACTCGTGGACCTGGTGAAAAATACCACATACACTATTTCACAAAAAAAAATGGGAAAATGCTGTATTCGATTAAAGTGATAGAGCCAAATTTTGTATTAGTGTCTTAGTATTGTTAGTCTCAGTTCTCATCCTCCACCTGCTGTGAGTAGAAAACTACCTCTGCTCCTAGGACAAGCTTTTTAACATACATGTTTACGCCTAGGTTTTTCCATCTGCAAAATGAATTTACCTATACTGCAGGGCTATGAAATTTAATTACTACATAAAAATAATAGATGTAAGTTTTTATACAATGGGGAAACATTCCCATCCCCATCATTATGCTCATCCTCATTCGTGTAATTATTATTCATCTTTCTGTTACACTGTGCAAAGATATTACTTTTTCCCTCCTTTGAATTTACATCCTTCTTTTTCCCTAGCCTAGTCCATTTCTGCACACAGCTTCCTTCCTTTGCTGTCTATGTGAGAGTTGCAATAACCTCTTCTGTAACAAGTTATCTTGTCATTTTATCTCTTGCTATTAAGTGTTTTGAGAGGCTTTGTATGAAAGATGCTCTATGAAAATGAATTGAATTTTACTGTTTTAGCCTGAAGCAGGTGTTGCACTATGAATTGATTCACCTCCTTTCTCCCTTCTAGACTTGTCATCTTTTTAAACAGATTTTACATTTGTGTTGTTTTTTTTTTTTTAAATGTTGTTTATCAATTCAGCACACAAAACAACTTGGATTTAGCAGTTTTCAAAATCAACCTTTCTGATAAGGTCCTACTCTCATAAAATAAAATAAAACCCAAAGCAAAACAGACCCCTGAGATTAATGGACCTGCAGAATCGAGTTGCCTCAACAAAGATCACAATGAGCCCAGGAGTCACAACCAATTGAGAAGGCATACATGAAAAAGGCCAGATTAGGGAAAGTCCCTAACGCAGGACCATTCTCTTTGGTACATTGATCTCTACAGTTTGTTTTTTAAAGTTTCAGTTCCAAGACTTTATGTCAACTGGTGACAAATTCTGTCATGCATTAAATAAATTGATGATTTGTTTCTCCCTCTAATTTTATGTTTATGAGGCAGTAATAATGTCAGAGACTTCCATGGGATCACCTGAGTAAGCAAATAAATATCAGTATGGGGACCTCTGTATAAGATTTTATGATTAATGCTCTGTGCTGGCCTAGGCAATATGAATAGGAGTGCTTCAGTCGACTGCCTACAGCACCATCACTGGTCGTTCATGGACAACCTCTTACTCTTCAAGTTACCCAACCAAAAAGGCCTGAGAAGACATTGCTCACCTGTCTGTTCAAATCAGTAGGCTGGATTCTAACATACAGAAAGATAAGGTTTGAAGCTTATGTGCTGACTACTTAGACTAAACTTACTGTATGGATGAAAGACTGTGATCCAAAGACAGAGAAGTATGACTTCAGTGAAATCAATAGGAGTTTTACCACTGACTTCAGTGGAGACAGTATTTCATCCCTGTCTATTAGTGCTTTCAGGAGCAAAAATATTCACACAAAAAAAGGAATCTTATACAGACAACATCCAACAAACACTTCTGCACAAGCTGATTCTTTCTGTCAAAACAAGCCTCTCCACTTGCAGATTGGTGGAAAATAGGCAAAACTGAAAAATCAGTAGGAATCTCAGCCTTTTGAGGGATTAAGGACAAGACAAACAGGTAAATTCTTGAGAACTGTACAAGGAAAATGAATCAGTGACACTTGTGGAAGAAAACTGACAATTCTGGTTACACAGAGCTGTCTGCTCTGCTACACGCATTTTCTCCCTTGCCCCTAATCTTTAAAGACTGTGTTTCCTTCCTTTAAAAAAATCCTATCACTTGCCACTTGTTTCTCACTCAGAATCATAATACACTGTAATGTTATGATTTGTTAACATGTTAAATAATTGTACAATCATAAATACAGGATTATGGTTTTAGGTAGGGGATGTGATAATTAACTCTTATAGTAAGCTAATATACTGACATGAGGCAACATGTACTGACAGATCTCTGCGAAACCATGCAAGGTATCAATTGTCAAACAAAGCCATCATGGGGATTTACTTGCTCCTTTGAAATTACTGTGAATGCTTTTTCTCAATTTTTGCACTTCTATATGTTTGGTAAGGTTTGAGTTTCCAGAATGACAGAGACCCTTGAAAATACACAGTTTGCTGCGTAACTACCACATGGAGAGATTTGCCCATCATTACGCATGACATTTTGGTTCCACTCATTCTCTCATAGGAAGAATATTGTCCTCTGGGTGTCACAGACTGTTCTGCTGCTGGCCATGAACTCCTCTTGCTAAATATTGTCTTCCTTCAGGATTCCACTCCATATACTCTCTACTAGTCTACCAATTTTAACTGATCTTTAATTATCTACAGTGTATATACATGTGTAAAGAGGAACCTATTCCAATAAATTCTCTGAATTTGGGTGTTCAGTTACATCTTACATGTCATTAGCTCTCTACATAGAGGATAGAGAGTGAGAAATTCCACAAAATGACAACATGCTCTGTTTAATTCCATCTTTCTCCAGTAACTTTACAGGGAGATCACAGAATCACAGAATGTTAGGGATTGGAAGGGACCTCAAAAGATCATGTAGTCCAATCCCCCTGCCAGAGCAGGAACACCTAGGTCAGGTCACACAGGAACATGTCCAGGCGGGTTTTGAATGTCTCCAGAGAAGGAGACTCCACAACCTCTCTGGGCAGCCTGTTCCAGTGTTCTGTTACCCTCACTGTGAAGAAGTTCTTTCTCGTATTTATGTGGAACCTCCTATGTTCCAGCTTGCACCCATTGCCCCTTGTCCTATCATTGGATGTCACTGAGAAGAGCCTGGCTCCATCCTCATGACACTCACCCTTGACATATTTATAAACATTAATGAGGTCACCCCTCAGTCTCCTCTTCTCCAGGCTAAAGAGACCCAGCTCACTCAGCCTTTCCTCATAAGGGAGATGTTCCACTCCCTTCATCATCTTTGTGGCTCTGCACTGGACTCTCCCAAGCAGTTCCCTGTCCTTCTTGAGCTGGGGGGCCCAGAGCTGGACACAATACTCCAGATGTGGCCTCACCAAGGCAGAATAGAGGGGAAGGAGAACCTCTCTCGACCTACTAACCACCCTCTTTCTAATACACCCCAGGATGCCATTGGCCTTCTTGGCCACAAGGGCACATTGCTGGCTCATGGTCATCCTGCTGTCCACCAGGACCCCCAGGTCCCTTTCCCCTACACTGCTCTCCAACAGCTCAGTCCCCAACTTATACTGGTACATGGGGTTGTTCTTCCCCAGATGCAAGACTCTACACTTGCCCTTGTCATATTTCATTCAATTTCTCCCCGCCCAACTCTCCAGCCTGTCTAGGTCTCTCTGAATGGCAGCACAGCCTTCTGGTGTGTCAGCCACTCCTCCCAGTTTGGTGTCATCAGCAAACTTGCTGACAGAGCACTCCATGAGATTATGGACACTGTCTACCACTCCTTTCTGAGGTGAAAGGAGCTTCTTGCGAAGTTGGTATTCACAAGAAAGCAAGGCTATCACCACTGTGAGGCACTCATAACATGAGACTGAGGTTTCTAACTTTAAACCTCTGCAAATGGAACGTCTTAGGTATCCTCATCTCTTCTGAAACCCTGAAAGTTACTTGGTTTAATTTGTTACTCGTATGGCCTCAAGTTACGTCAGGGGAAGTTTAGGTTGGATATTAGGAAGAAGTTCTTTACTGAGAGGGTGGTTAGACATTGGAACAGGCTGCCCAGGGAGGTGGTGGAGTCGCCGTCCCTGGAGGTATTCAAAAAACAGGTTGATGAGGCACTTGAGGCCATGGTCTAGTGGTTTAATGGTTGGGAATATGATGGGATAAAGGTTGGACTTGATGACCCTGGAGGTCCCTTCCAACTGTAATTATTCTATGATTCTTTGAGAGGCAAGGATAGTTTAGCTATCCATCTTTTGATTTGAGTTAGTAGGTCAGCGTAGTCAGAGGAAGCTTCCGGGATCAGTCCTGTTCTTTCTTCTCTTTCCCACCAATAAGAGAATATCTTCCATTCCTTCAATAAAAAAAGGGTCCCCTTTGAGGAAAAGTGTTTTTCGGTCTCAGCACATCAAAACAGTTTAAATTAAGTCTCTGGACAAGCTGCAATTCCATGTCGCAGCTGGGACTGATCTTGCTACTTATCTAAAGCCCTTCAATCAGTACAGAACTGTTAAACATGGTACGTCTGAAAGACTGCCAATTTCAGCACCTGTGGCTGTTGCCAAGGAGTTTGTCCCACTATTTAGATTTAAACATTTCTGGGAAACCTAGATTTGAACAGTTTTTCTCATTTTTCTCTGACTTCAATTGTAAAGAATTTCTGCAGAACTTCTAGAAAAGAGCCCTGGCTTTCTAAAGGACAGAATATTATTTTAGGTTACATTCATGTAGCAATAAGGTATCCAGAGTTATAGGGATAAAGAGAGAAAGGTCTTACCATTTTCTCAGTTATCAAACGTATGAAAGGAGTTGCAGATCACTGGCATCTCTATTGTACCTATTAGGGAGATAAACCATGTTGTTATTACTAGGGTCATTCTGCATCTGCTCAGATTAAGGCCCTCAATGCAGCTTTAAGGGAATTATCTGGAAAAGTGAAAGGGTAACAGCAACTCCTCCACTGTTACAAATAAAAGAGAATGGAAGAGACAAAATGGAAGAAACAAAACTTACAGTGAATTATCTGAAATGAAGTGAAATCAAGTGCTGCTTTAAAGTAGTATGAGGAATACAACTGGGAAGATGGAATGCATGGCAGATCTATAGGTACTTGGATGTATGCCCGATGCATTTCCAACAATTGCATGTCCATATGAGAAAACTTGGAATATGCATTATAAAATTGGACTAGACTCTCACATGTTGGTATTATTCTTCCTCAGGAACAGGCTGCACAAGAGTACGTATATTTGGCATATTCTGTTTGTTTCAGTTTGGCTTTATTAAATTTTTGGTGAAAAATCAGAAATATTCTTCAGGAAGGATCTTTGGGAGAAGGATTGCTCACTCTCCTAACGAGTATGAGAATAACAGTGTACAAAAAAATCACATAAACACACAAATAAATAGAGCACAAAGACCTCTATGTTAACCCTAATCAGGCAGGTAGAGCTGATTGTTAGTGGTCCAGTTATTAACTTGAAACACATAACATTTTGGTTCAGTTTGTCGCTCAACTGTATTCTTTTATTTGAACCCTGCTTTCAGTGGAAAACAAAGACAGTCATGGGTATCAAAGCTGGCTCAAAATAGGAATCCTTTAGTCAATAATATGTTAGAACATTTTGCATTTTTTTCCCCACTTGGACAAGGGAACATCATTATGTGTTCTCAAATTACCCTTTTGTATTGCAAAAATGTATGTTTGACTTTCTGATGATAGATCCTTGGGCACAACATGTATATTTTCCATTCAGATTTGTCAGAAGGACTTCTTTTTAAGAAGTTCCTGTTATTTTTATTATTAAAATTACTCTATCTCCTGCCTTAATTTTAAGAAGCACAGTTGCAAAATGAAGATCAGAAGCCCCAGTCCTATAAGATACTGAGTACCTGAAATGTGTTTCAGCTAATGGATGCATACCCAGAAATCATTCTGCATAGACATCTTTGAATCACTGAGGATATGAAAAAGGTCGTTTTCATTCTGATAATAGATGAAGGCAGAGTATTTACAGAACCACAAAATCATGGGTTAAGGCTGGAAGGCATCTCTGAAGATCATCCAGTCCAATCACCTGCTGAAAGCAGGGTCATCTACTGCAGGCTTCCCAGGGTTATGTCCAGTTGGGTTTTGAAACCATCCAAGGATGAAGGCTTCACAGAATCTCTGGGAACCTGTTCTATTGTTTGACCTCCCTCACAGTAAAATAGAGTTTGTTTGCTTGTTTGTCTTGCTTGCTGGGGTTTGTTTTGTTTTGTTTTGTTTTTCCCTGTGTATGAATTGTGCTAAATTAAGAACTTAATACTGCAATTTAGTATTAACATTTGGATCAAAGATGAGAGACATGATTCAGGAGGAAAAATGCTTTTTTTTGGTGTGCATTCACTGCCTGTATTTATGGCACCAGTTATAAATTTATGATGGTTCTTTCCAAGAGTACAGAAAGAGTATATAACAAACAGGGGTGCCAGGAATGCTTCTGAGCTTTCTGCCTTGTCCTGCTGTCTCAAGTAGTTGCCCTCTTCTCCCTTTCTCCCATGAGGTGATTTTTGTAGAAAGGAAAATTCAGGCATATAGGTTAGATGGATGTTGATCATATCTTGTATCTCTAGGTTTTGCAGACACTTTAGTCTACACCTGCAGGTCAGTTTAGAAGTGGCCAAAGGGAGCACTGACAGTTCTGGAGGCATTTTATAGGAGCAGAGGAATGCAGGTGCTGGGGCTTGTCCTTGCTGTGGCGAATGGCTTAGTGCTGACTAAGACTCCAGAGGTCACTTATAGTTTGCCCTCAAAATATGAGTTGTTAGAAAACTGTTTCACCTGCAATCTAAGCCATTTTCAGAAAGATTTATGCTCTAAATCAACTCTGTACAGCATGGTCTCTTTTGTTAGAAAAGCTTAAAGTGCTAAAAGTACATTTTGGCTCATTTAGTTTTCTCTCTCTCAGATTTTAAAAAAAGAAAAAAACTCTTCTTTTACAAGGCAGTCATTTTGCCTCAGTTTGATTTGGTTTTTGTTTTTTTTAATTTGGTTTGAGCTTTTTTGGCTAGTTTCAATCTGACACATTTTGACATTATCACAAAAAACAAGCAAACAAAATTTACAGATTGGAGATTGGTTTCTTTTTTCATGAAATCTTTGTGAAGTATGTAGGTCATCCCACTGCACACTACTCAAGGTTTTGAAATTTCAGAATTTTCCAGAGGATGGAATATTCCTTACCTATTCCTGTTTTACTTGATAGCATAGTGTTAGATGTTCTTTAGCACTTGCAGCATTAACAGAACATGTGAGATTTTTAACATCTCTATGTGCCAGGTGAATAAGGGCAGAAATTTTAATTAAGGTATGCTTTGATTTATCCTGTTAAAAGACAAAATTACATACACACAAAGTATCTCAGAAGGTGTATGAATATAAAGGAGATGCACATAGGGGAATCAGTCCAAGAGGCAAACCAGGAGTCTGTGGGTCTTCAAGTTTGCAGGGAGATCAGGTACAAAAGGTTCACAGGCAGTGAACATTAGTCTAGGACTATTCTCAGCAAATCTGTTTGGTTTTTGTCCAGCTGAACATAATCTGCAATATATGATTCATTTTTTAATCTGAGTTAAAAATTGTGTATTAAATAATGTCAACTCTCTTCTAGTCTCCATTTAGTGGAGAATTTGGAGTTCTAACATATAATAAAGTGAGGACAAAGTCAAAGATATAGGGCAGGTGTAGAACCAGATGCATTATGAACAGGGAACAGGGAAAATTCATGCAATGGTCCAAGCCAGAGAATTCAGAGAACTGCAGACAGTCATGGAATTTTAATTTACCCAAGAGAATGAAATCATGGCATAAAAAATAGGAAAAACCCCTCACATTTTCTTATGAGACAACCATATTTAAAGTATTAAGTGCCTGGGGAAAATGAAATGGACAGTCAAAAAACATCTATTAAAAATGTTCCAAATCTGGAAGTTTCCTCTTTTTCCCAATTTTATGTGGAAGTTAGCCTTAGGAGACACTTATAAAATAGCCCTGCAGCTTTGTCATGGCATCTTTTTCTGCAGCTGAACATCATTATCAGATAGAAACATCCTTTCCCTGTAAGTTCTTGTCAAGGCCATGATGTCACCTTTCACTATTGGTGGAATGTGAAATTTGTGGTCTTAAGGGTGTATGCTTATGAATACAGGCATGGCTGTTTGGAACATATGCTGTAGATCCAAAGGACATCTGTGATGAGTATTTCCCAGCTGATAATTGTATAAAAGACCCTCTGCTCTGAAACTAACAGCTCCATCACTGAAGCTAAAGATTATAAAATGCTTTTAATGATACTTTATGCTGACATAGCACCTTTGTTCTAAAGATATCAGGCATTGCACTAATGCCAGTGAGATTCTCTGAATATCCTTTCTCTGGAAAACTTCATAGTCAAGACCCTAGCAGAGAAAGAGGTTTAGCAAGATTCCCCTAGCTGTCAAATTGTCCAGCAGGTTTTGAGTGCTCTTCTCCTTGTAGAATTGGCAGGGACTTTTATTAACAGATTTTCAGACGAGCTCTCTGATTTTGGCTTTCTGAAATCATACTTTTCAGGTACCTGATAGTGCTCATGTCTTCTAGTCTAAAAGACATAAGAATATTTCCTGAGAAGATACTGAATAATGCCAATGGAGCTTTAGGTAGATTTTTCACATGCTGCCTGAATAAAGCAATCCGTACCAGGCCTGAGCCTGTGTCCAAGACGTCACGGAAAACTCTCCATGGGATGTCAGAAAATTATAGTGAATTTAAAAAGAATGATCAGTCATGGACATTGCTGCCCACTTTACTTGCTCACAGGATTGGATGTGAAAGAGAGGCAGATGTCCCTTTTACAGTACGACTGAAATATTCTGTAAATTCAGTGTTATCAGCAGTCGTATTACGAATTTTGTGATCTGATTTCTTTTGCTTTCACAAAAGCACAGTTTTTGTGATTATATGCTTACTTAAAATTATCAGCATTCTTTTAAAAAAGAAAAAGCTTGATAATGTGACTCAAATGCATGTTATAATCTCAGCTTTCATGATGGGAAAGCGTAAAAATCTAATTTATATTACCATCTTAGTTTTTAACCTCTTTATTGTTCTGGGAGGATGTTGGCTTTAGATGATGAAAATAGCATTGCCACAGAGATATGTAGAGATAAAATGAGACCTTTGGAGATATGATCTAATCCTTTACTCCCTTTCTACAAAGCATTTAGAATTGTGCCCTTTCTAACATAGGACGTAGGACTGAACCTTGGTCTGGTGTAGTAAATGCCGTGTCCCTGCAGTGTTGGCTGCAGAGAAGACTCCATAAAGATTCCAGGAAAGACAGAATTTATCTTTTTTTCCTTCCTTCCTTCCTTCCTTCCTTCCTTCCTTCCTTCCTTCCTTCCTTCCTTCCTTCCTTCCTTCCTTCCTTCCTTCCTTCCTTCCTTCCTTCCTTCCTTCCTTCCTTCCTTCCTTCCTTCCTTCCTTCCTTCCTTCCTTCCTTCCTTCCTTCCTTCCTTCCTTCCTTCCTTCCTTCCTTCCTTCCTTCCTTCCTTCCTTCCTTCCTTCCTTCCTTCCTTCCTTCCTTCCTTCCTTCCTTCCTTCCTTCCTTCCTTCCTTCCTTCCTTCCTTCCTTCCTTCCTTCCTTCCTTCCTTCCTTCCTTCCTTCCTTCCTTCCTTCCTTCCTTCCTTCCTTCCTTCCTTCCTTCCTTCCTTCCTTCCTTCCTTCCTTCCTTCCTTCCTTCCTTCCTTCCTTCCTCCCTCCCTCCCTCCCTCCCTCCCTCCCTCCCTCCCTCCCTCCCCCCTCCCCCTTCCATTTTCAGAAAGTGACTTAAATTGGTTGCTGGGGTGAAAATTGAGCAATTTGGGTTTTGTTTATTTAACGATCACTCGGCTCTAGCTCTGCCCTATTCCACTCTGCAGTCTGCTCCTGCTCTCTGTAGCTCTCTGCTGCTCCCTGCCCCGAGCAGCTGTCTCACAGCCGGGACAAAAACTCACATTTTCAACCCAGCACAAACCAGTTATGTCTAAGGGGAGCAGTGCTACCTAAATTAGTGCTACTGCTGTATTATTTTCAGAGAGCTGTCAGTAGCTGAGATAGCTTGTCTGTATCTGTTATTGTACCCATAGTGATTACCTTAGGAATGAGGCTGATTTGATAAGCTTAATTTTTTCCCTACACTGTTTCCAATGGACACTTGGGGCTCTCAGGAGTTCCTTTATTTACATTCTTGGCAGAGAATTGGCTTTGCTCAATGTTCAGAAAAGGAAATGAAAAAACCCAAATAAACAACCCTGCTCTCAAACTTGACCACCATCCTTTTGTAATATTTTCAGAATTGGAGACTTAGAATATGGAGAGACTATAGGCCATTTCGAAAAGACAAGCTTGGCTTACTTTTACAGGCATCTAGGTTCTTGAGCTATTAACCTAGGATGTGGAAACCCCATGTTCAAGTCCTTCTTTGTCCTGAAGCAGGCTGGCAACATGAATCTCCCATTTTACAGGTGATGGTTGCATCATAGGTCAGTGTTGTCCTCCTTCCCTCCTTCCTTATCTGCAGTTCTCTATCCTCCCCCTTCCCTGCACATTACTCTTCTGCACAATGACTAAATATCTGATGTCTGTGGTGATTTCAAATGTAGGGAAAAACATATCATCTAGTTCTAACATATATTTTTTATACATTTCCCTTGTGGTCACTGCCTGCTAAGGTGGTTTACATGTCAAAATTTTTGAGAATTTGCCTTTTTTTTTTTTCTTCTTCCCCCCCTGTTAGGCAATATTGAAGAAGTTCACAATGGTTTTCTGTGAATCCTTCATCAAAAATTTTACAGAAGTTTTCTTCCGGTTATTTTTAGGATTGACAGATTAGGATTTAACTGTTCAAAAGGATATAATTTCGTGGACGTTTGTCTTATCTTCCAGACAGAGTACCCTTGACAAATGCTGAAGTTTTGAGGTTTACTATTAGCTGCATTATTTTTCTCCTTGCAATATTTCAGCCTTGGAAGTTCTCAGACAGAGCCTTTCCAGACAGAAAAAAAAGCTCATTCATTGTTTAAAATATAGATAAAGTAACAGACATTTTCTACATAGTGTTTTAAAGAAAACAACTATTAAATTATCCTGTGACTTTCTTCCAAGGCTTCTGTTAAACTGTCAAACTCTTTTTAGGCTTTCTGTCATCCTTTTTCAACTCAATGCTTTTTGTCTGTGAAAGGAAGAGATGATCAACATTTTAGGAAAATTTGAAAAAAAAGCCTCTGAGAGTACAATGCAAACCAATTTGTGTGATAGCAGGATCTCAAATTGTAACAGTGCCAGAGTCCACTGTTTCCAAGTCTCCAGTTTTCAGTGACAAAGTTCTCCTGTCTCAGAAATTTCTGGCTAACATCTACATAGAGCTATGTCAAGTATTGCTCCACTTGTGAAACTTTTCTTCCAGGTGCTACGTGGCTTGCAGAAAGGGATGGAACTGATTCCATAATGTATTAAAACTTCTAGACCATCAACTGTGTTGATATGGTAGGTGTATTACACATTTTTGATAAGAAATTAGCTATTACATAGAATCCTTATATGTGTCCATCTTGCTCTGGTGGAGTTGGCTAATGTTCTCTTTGGGCTGGAGTTCTGCAAAGGGGTAACTGGAGCTGAAGTCCTGTCAGAAGAAAGGATTAAAAGGGTATGGATGGGGTCTGGGAACTGGGACTGCAACAAGAGAGTATAGAATAACACGTGAGCTGAGGTGGGTGCCGTAACCCTTGTTTTGTCAGGATACAAAACATACTTCATGTGGGAGACTAGACCTCGTGTCTTTAAAAGGTAAAAATGGATACTTTTGAAAAGAATATTGGGAAGACCAAAGTACTGTGAGGGTAAATATACTTATATATTTTCTTTATATTAGTAATCAGAAAGTATTTATAGTAATATTTTATCTTAGAATATAGAAACACACTAAGGCAGGTGGGAAGTGAAGCAGAAGGAGAATTTCAAGTTGATTAAGGGAAAAATTTTCAGTCTTGCTAAAAATAAGAATTTTAGAGCTGAAGAAAAAAATCCAGTGAAAATCAGTGATTTGGCAACAACAATAACAAAGTTACAAATATGTGTGTGTGTCTACCAGACTGTTTAAATCAGGAGGGGAAAAAGATTAAAAAAAGGCATTACCTTTGTTTCAATTTTTTCTACTTTTTATATAAAGCAAAAAGTATTTGAAAAAAATGGAATGTTTTGGTTTGGTTTGACCTGAATGATTTACTTGTTTTTATGGACCTGCCTGTGCAGAGCACAATGCATTATTCACCACTTGGTACTGTGGACTGTACTTCAAAAAGACGTCTACATTGGGATTTCACAAGATTTGCTCAAACAATACAGACCAAATTGAGAACAATTTTTTTAAAAAAAACACAGCAATAGGCGGGATGACCTTTGGGGATGTGTAGTTCATTTTCTGACAGTAATTCAGATACTCAGGATACTTTGTTCAGGATACTGTGGTATAGCAGTAAAACTGTAAAACCTGCTTAAACCCTAATGAAGGCTTTCACAGAATGTGGTATTATAGTAATAATATTTTTTTTCAAACATATCTGAATGTTAATTAACTTCCAGTGCTTCATGGTTCATAAATTTTTCTCATGCAAGTGCTACACATGTGTTTATTCTCATAGACTTGGATAGGCTGAAGTTGGCATGAAAATGATTTCTCATGTGCCACGTTAAGCATCCAGACCACTGTTTACAAGATGAGGGTATTATCAGCTGCACTCACTGAAGTGACTGACCAAAATCAATAAGAGTTCACAGCTGGAAACTACAAACTCAGTCCCAACACTGCTACTGGCTTCAGATTAGAAATAGTTGGGCTTTCTTTGTGTTCAGTCTTGGGTTTACCTCAAACATAGTCCTGAGCTTCCTAGAACCAGAAAAAGAAGTAGGACAAGACACCAAGTAAGAAGGCAATCAGAACATTGCTGCTAAATCAATGTTAATTGTATTAGAGTCATTCCCTTGTTAGTTCTAAATACTGAATTACAAAAAAAAAAAAAAAAAAAAGCTTAGGTGCACCTTTCATCTAAAAGTTTCAGAGTTCTGTACCAAAAAGTTCATCATGGAATTAGATTTATCTCTTTTTTGCATTTTTTTTTGGTAAGAGCTATTTATGTTTGTGTCAAAATTACCTTCTAGGTATGTTGCAAAATTTAAAGGCAGCTATAGTCATATAAAAATTAAACATCATTAATCCTAAACTACCTATGAAGCTGTCCTCATCAAGCTGCCTATCGAGTAATAATTTGTCATGCAGCTGTATTGTGCTGTCCTATTTAAATATGTATGTATATATATGTATACATGTGTATATACATACACACACTCATATAGGAAAGTGAAATCAAGAAACTTGAAAATATGAAGTACATCACACAAATACAACCAAAGTATTTAATTAATGACTGAATTTCAGACTTAGAAAGTAAAGCCAGAAATATCTAATAGCTGTAAGCTCTTTCTTTCACTTTCTCTGCTGTCAAGGTCTCTGAATGATGGAAAACGGTTACTGTTGTGTTGATTGCTATTGTCCCTTCAGTTGCCCATTTAAATTCAGTAATATTATACCTGTCTGTACTTGCTACTTGAAATAAGAACACCTCTATTATGCTTTGCCTCTTCTTGCTTTCCCTTACTCTGGTAGAGCTGAGAATTCTGCACAGATGAGTCCTGTTGTGCTCAGTTCCACATAAGCCTCCAGTATGACACACCTCTCCCCTCCTGAAAGTTCATAGACTAAATGACAAACTGACAAAAAATAGGTTGAATAAAGTATTTTCCATGTTTTATGGATAGGGAGAAAGGTTAGTAGAAGGAAATGTGATTTGCTCCCCAGTGCGCACACAGCCAAATCAAGAACTGACTTTCGATCCCCTGTTTTCCTAGTGCCATCACTACAAGACCTTCATTCCTACCTTTGATTTAACTTTCTTTTATACTTTCCCCATGCACCTGCTGTTCAATATCAGGGGTTCAGATTCTACAGAATGACAAGGTGAGCACACAAATGTGCCAGGTTGCAGATGTAACCAAGATAATTAACACGGAGAGGCATGCTCAGTGTATTTTTACTTTTTTTCTTCAAAGAAAACAGCTTTCTTGCCTTTGAATTTAAGGACAGGTACCATGTAGTATTCCTACTGCAATTAATTGACGAATACATTCTCACCCCCTGAATTTCTTCTTTGGCTGTAAAACTGACACTATGCAACCTAATTATGTACATTCAAAATAAGGAAAAGAACAAAGAGTCAGAGAAAAAAAAAAAAAAAAAAGATAAGACCTAGCTGATGTGTGTCAGTTAAAGTATTACAGTGTTTGTATTCTGAATTTCTTCTGCTAACCTCACGTTATATCCTAGAGAAATTGGGTGCTTCAGTTAAAACTGACCTTAGGCAGTTTTAACTCACATGATGATTATTTGCTCAGAAGTTCACTAAAGGTCTATTAGACTGTGGCAGTATTACAGGAGGTCATATTTTTCAAAGATGAACTGTTCTTGAACAATTTTTACAATTTATTGGGCAGAAATAAGCTCTCCATCAATATCAACCACATACCTTAGTTTTTCACATATTTCTCATTTTCTGTTGTTTCTTTCATTATGGTTTCTTGAAGATTTTATAAGAAAATGCCACATTTTTCTCAATAATAGAGTTGCTCATGCCCTCTGTTACAGTACAGCAAAACTGGGACAGAATATAATATTTTATGTCATTCTCAGATTTTTAATTTTGCAGTGTGAAGATCTGGGACCAAGCAGAGCAACAAGTAATTACTATTTTCAAAGTATGTGAAAACTTTAAGCAGGATATAGGCCCATTGTGCTGGAACTTGAACATGTATTTGGTAAGTTTCTGATGTAGTTGAAGTTTTAAAATGTGAGATAACCATTCAAAGAATGAAACTATGCAAGAAATTTTAAAAAAGGAAAAAAGAAAAAAATAGATTCTGTTTTAGAATAATGCTGTAGTTATGTTTTGGCAAAAGCTGAGCAATTGTTCTGATCAGACATATTTGATCCCACAAAACTACTTCCCTCTTTGTTGTGTTTGTCAAGAATACAAAACGATACAGAGGTATGAAAGCTGTTGCACTGTAAGCATTGCTAAGTTGAAATCTAAAGACCTTTCATAGCTAGCCTTCTGAGACTACTCTGTTCAGCCTGAGCAGATACTCTGAGCCATGCTATTGTGACAGAAGTAAGCATCTTTTATGTAGAATACTCTTTCTTTTTTTCTTTTCTTTGGGGGGCAGAGGTGTGGGTGGGTGGGAGTGCCATTCTCATTTTACAAAAATTCATTATGTCTCAAAATTCTCTGTGACGAAGTCCCAGATCCAGAAACCCTGAAAACCCAGTCTCTGTATCACAAGCAAAACTGTTTGTTTTGGTTTTTTGGTGGGCTGCTGAGGATTTATACAGGAAAAAAAACCCTGAATTCTACCAGTGCTTTGCCTGAAGAGAACTGTTATTGTGAAACATTTCAGATTTCAAGAACCACTGGCTGATTAAAAAATGTTTCATTATAATTTTTTCAACTACCCCTGCTACTTAGGGATTTTTTATGGGAAAATAAATGAAAACAAAATGAAAGCTTCTTTCCTTAAAGGAAATAATGAAACAAAGAAATGTCCATAAAAAGTAATATCCATTTTTCTAACACCCTGATGCAACTCTCTCGAATCCTGTACTTTCATTATTGACTCTACTTTCAGCATCATTATAGCTAGTACATTTAAATAATTAAAATATTTGGAAGGATTTCTTAGTAATCAACCACAATATAAAAATTCCCGTAGGAAAAATTATTTTAAACTAGAATTTCAGCTATATATATTCAAAAATTCTACTTCTGGCAGAATCTATTCTTTATTCCAGGACATTTAGAATAAGGGAGGCACAAGATGCATAGAAAAAGAGTTTTGGAGATGTTTCCTTTAAAAAATTTATTAAGACAAATAAAAGTGTGACAAGTATGTGAAGTAATACATTGTTAAAGAAATGGAAAGTATCCTATACTGAGGTGCAGAAATGAGGAAACATACAACAAAATAGAAAAAATCAAAATGAAACGAATTATTTTCCCAGACTAAGTGGTGACTGTGGAGCTCATTACCACAGGATATCAACAGGACAAGAGATTAGTGGGATTCAAAAGCAGGTGAGGAATGTACATGAACTAGAAGAAGAATAGTTATATCAGTAATTAACATTTTTGAAAGGAGCAGAAACCTAATTCTTTAGGTGTGAAAACTGAACTACAGTTAGAAAGAAGACCTTTCCTGTTGGCGATTAGCCTCTACTTGTCTATTATAGGGTTTTTCTGAAATTGCTCAGTGACATAGCAAGCTAATGGACAACATAAAACCACAGATTTTATCCAGAATGATGTCTGGTGTTATCTTATTTGGAAGACTCCATTTTTTCCAGATTCTTGTCAGTTACCACTATGTGGTTAAAATCGTGACGTGTAAATAATTTATAGGAACTAAGATTTTGGGGTTTATTGCTACAAAAATCTTTGGATTACAGGAATTATTCTTGCAGGTAATTATTGGTAGGATTAAGAAAGGGGGAATCAAACCCTTTCCATTCATGATAAAGAGGGAGTCTAAAAATGTAGAAATTTGAACCCCATTGAGACCAATTAGCATTCTTTTATCAAAATTCACCTCCTGTTCCCTCTTCCAAATAACACCTGTTACTCATGATGTAAGCTTTATAAAAGTCATTGCTTTCAGATAGTAGCAGCATAAATTAATCTATTCTTCCTCAGGCCCCATTTCATGCTTTACTTAATAAAAATAGCACAGCAATATTTTTTCCCTTGAATTCCCATGTAATATTTTCTCCTGCGGCAAAGATCAATCATTTGGCATTATATTACCCTCGATTCTGATACCATATCATTCTGTAAAAGAAAAACATCGGCTTTGTACAAGGCCGTAAGTCCTCTTGTTCAGTTAGTTCCATAGAGATAATGGTTAATGAGATCAGGAAATGCTTGTGCAAAGGAATACCTCCAGGGACCTATTCATTTGAATAGACTAAGGGGCATATCTAGGGCTATTGCATACTCCTCTCAAGGCCACCCCTTCTTCTGAAGATGGAAACATGCTGTTAAGACAAATGTCTTTCAGAGGCTGTGGACCTGATCAAGGAAGGCAGGAAATCCCTGCATATTTTATTTGTATTTTGTTGCATGAATTGCAGTTATTACTAACTCTTACTGATTGAATTTACATATTTTTCCTACACTTCAGAGTATTTTCTATGCATTCAAAAAAAATCTGTGTGCTCAGTAGGCTCATAGTATCATTCAGGCTGGAAGGGCTCTCAGAAGGTCTCTGGTCCAATCCACTGGTCACAGCAGGGTCTGCTATGGGGTTGGACCAGTCAGTATCCAGTCATGTCTTGAAAACCAGACAGACGGAGACTGCAATACTTCTCTCAGCAGTCTGTGCCATGGCTTGACACTCCTCATGAGGAATAAGCTTCTCCATATAGCCAATCTGAACCTCCCATGTTTACACTTGTATCCATTGTCTTTTATGAAGAGCATGGATCCAACTTCTTGATTATTCATTGCAGGTAGTGGGGGCTGCGGTTAGGTCCCCTGAAGCTGTCCTGCTCCTGACTGACCAAGCCCAGCTCCCCCAGCCTCTCTTCACAGCAAAAGTTGACTGAACACGAGCCAGCAGTGTGCCCAGGTGGCCAAGAAGGCCAATGGCATCCTGGCCTGTATCAGAAATGGTGTGACCAGCAGGAGTAGGGAGGTGATCGTGCCCCTGTACTCGGCACTGATGAGACCACACCTTGAGTACTGTGTCCAGTTCTGGGCACCACAGGATAAGAAGGTCATGGAGGTGCGGGAGCGAGTCCAGAGAAGGGCAACGAGGCTGGTGAGCGGTCTGGAAAACAGGCCTTATGGAGACCGGCTGAGGGAACTGGGGTTGTTTAGCCTGGAGAAGAGGAGACTGAGAGGAGACCTCATTGCTCTCTACAACTACCTAAAAGGAGGTTGTAGTGAGGCTGATGTTGGTCTCTTCTCCCAAATTACTAATGATAGGATGAGAGGAAATGGCCTCAAGTTGCATCAGGGGAAGTTTAGGTTGGACATTAGGAAGAAGTTCTTTGCTGAGAGGGTGGTTAGACACTGGCACAGGCTGCCCAGGGAGGTGGTGGAGTCGCTGTCCCTGGGGGTGTTCAAAAAAAGGGTTGATGAGGCACTTGAGGCCATGGTCTAGTGGTCTAATGGTTAGAAATATGATGGGATAAAGGTTGGACTTGATGACCCTGGAGGTCCCTTCCAACCATAATTATTCCATGATTCTAAGTGCTCCAGCCCCAAAAAACTTGGTGGTCTCTCCTGAGCTCCCTCTGGTTTATCAATATGTTTCCTACACTGGGGACCCAAAACACTATCCAGCTGTGGTCTAACACATGCTGAGATCAGGGCTTATTACCATACAGGAGAAAAGACCAGGGGTTTGATTTCAGTAACAATGCAACAGTGCTACTTACCACCTTATTCAGATACTTGTGTACTTGGCCTGTCTTCTGTCCTAGATATACTGGTACCAGGCCTTCATAGCCTTTAATGGAAAATATCAGACTTGTGGATCAGGGTTTTCTGTTAGTCTTTTCTTAAAGAAAAAACAAAACAAAAATTTGAAATATTTAATTTATACCTCTGCCATAACGCACCTGCTGTTCCTCTAAGGTGCTTTAAAAATTCTATTCTACATAAATAAGTAGAGACATAGGAATACAGTTATGGCGAGTATTTTCCAGAGAGGCTAACATAGTTAAGTATCCACCTTCAGCAGGACCAGGGTTCTAAATTTCTTTGTCATATCTTGAAAATTTTCCAAATTATTTCCTTCCTGTCTCTCCCTCCCCCTTCCTTTTTTTCTTGGCATATCAAAGTCCATGTATTTGGAAAGTAATTATTTTTTTTTCTATTTGCCACTACCCTTTAAAGTTCATGAAACAGAATTTTAAAGAAGGGGAATATTCTATTCTTAAGGGAAAATTATGTAACTATATTCACAATGGGCTCAATTTTGCTTTCCATTGGATCTTTATGTTGCAGTTAGCTAAATACTGGAAGGTATCATGACTTGAGGGCAGTCATTGTCTCTACAGAATATGGTTTTACCTGTAGAAATGCATGAAGTAAAAGTATAATTATAACCATTAGTATTTCCTGAAGTTATCTAGACCTCATTGTTGAATTTCTTGCTTACTCTAAGGCATCCCACAAAACAAATCAGTGAGACTGACATAAGAAACATGTAATTTTTTATTTTTTGTTGTTAGTATTCAGATATACTTATTTTTAGTCTATGGTATAAAAATAAAAGTCTTAAAAGTTGTTGGTTAGATTTTTTGTTTGCTTGGTTGTTTTTTTTTTTCTTTTTAGCAAATTAGGAGATATAATTAGCAGATATAGTGAGAAAAGGAAACTTTTTTTTTACCTGCAGGGATGTGTGAAATGTAAACAATTGGTCTGTGGGTTCAGTTTCTGTTTATATTGTTTTTACATAGACATTAATCTAATGGTTTGCTCTTGATTTAGCATTCAGTATGGAGATTGCTACCATGGTCAGAATAACTCAGAAAGGGCATTATTTAAATTCTGAAAAGGGTAATTTGCAGTAAGGGAAACAAGGGGCAATTATAATTATTTGACAAACTATATTTATACACATTTTTTCTTCTTCAAAACAAGTATGTTTAATCTATTTTTCATTTATTAAATAGTCTAACAAAGCTGTTTAGTAGCTTCAAACATAAGCCAACTTTTTTTTTTTTTTTTTTTTTTTTTTGAGACTATTACTTTTGGTCATGTTTTTAAATACTTGCAAAAACTAGGCATCTCTTTAGGAAAAAAAAGTCCATATAATCCAAATGCCTAACAGATATGTATTGAATGCAACATTTTAGAATCAGCATTTTACATGTTGTGTAATATTTTTTTAATATCCACACGGCACCTAAAATCAGTACGTTGAATCTTTGCGTATAATAAAAGATAATAAACAGAACCTGAGCTTCCACTTGTTTTGTCATGCTTTGCAGTGCAGTCAAGTCCGACTAATGCAAGACTATTGCAAACATTCATTTCAGCTCTGCTGTGCTCCCTGTCCAGGCAGGCAGAATACAAAACAGTTGGGAAGTGTTTGAACTGATCTTATCATGACAGCTGTTTAGGAGTACAAGATACAGTGGTGACATTAGTTATAATAGACACAGAATAATCACAAAAACTATAGCAAAGCATTTACCAAACATGCACAGCAAATGTTAGTCCCTTTAAAACACCTGAAAACTTAAAGCAATACTAGTCTGTTACTAGTTGGGAGTAGTAAATATGATTCTATGCTTGTAAAATAATTTTTCTCTTGTACTTAACTTAGGAAGCAGTAGTCTGCAAATCTTTACCAAAAATGTTGTGTCTTTTAAAACATTTGACATCTTAAAATAAATATCGATATTTTAAAATCCAGTGTAGACACCAGGACATGGATAACTGTTTTTAGAGCCTGTTTTACATTCAGCTGAACTGGTGAACTTTACAACTCCTGAACTTGCTCTAACCATATACTGTTATAACTTTATTGAAAACTAATTATTCTAAGATCTTCCTGGTTTGTTGCTATTAAAAAATGAAGACCACACTTCTCTTAATGAAATCCGCATTCTAATATTGGTTTTGTTAATTAAGTACTAAAAAAGAATAATTGCATCTCATTTCAATGGTTGCTCATCACAAGGTTTTTTCCACTTACATAATGAAAACATTTAGAATATGTGTGATGTCTTTCCCTTCATTAACAAAAAAGAAACCTCTGAAATACACCCTACCTATGCAAGTTTATACCTACTTCATGACTGATCTGCTAGCCATAATTATTCCAAAATAGGAATTATTGCAGAGATTCTCCCAATTATCTACTTGCAATTAAAGATCTTGCTGTGTCTGTTCAGAAAGACAATAGATTTTGTTTTGATTAGAAGGGTGTTAAAGATAATTTGCTCCTCTTGAATGCTGCTAGCATATTATTCACGTTATAAATTCTTCAACTTTTTGTTTACATCTCCACAAATTATCCCAAATAACTAAATTTTATTTAATTTCCATATTGTGATTAAAACCAAACTTTCAAATTTCACAGATTACAGTGCATCCTGATGCTGTGATAGCAGCTACCCTTTTCATGAATTTTCTCTGCTTTTTAACATTCTCCAGACTGTAGAATCTGTGTTCAATTAAAAAACAATGCCTTTCAAAATTGGTCAACAAATTTCGATTGTGATATTTTTCAGTGAAACATGTTTTCTTAAGAAGCAAAACCTCCCCACCTTTCTAATGTAGTCAAGTTTGATAAGAGATTAAGGAATAACAGTTTGGTTTTATCTTATTAACAAATGTCTTATTCCTGAATTCTTAACTCCCAAATATTGAAAGAAAAAAGAACAAAAAAAAAGATGAGTGGAAAGAAAAGTGTAGTCCTCCATCATTTACTGCAAAAGTTATTACTGAACAATACCCTTCTGTGATAGCTCAAGTGGATCAAGTTTTTGGAACTACCAACCGTGTATAAAATCTTACCATTTTTGGCATGGGAAAATTCATATCATCTTTGCCCAAAAGCTTTGGACAACAGACCAATTGTTTTGGAGACCAAGCTCACTGAAGACTCTCCCAAGTCACTGCTCAATTTTTCATTAATTGCCTCCCAGAATCCCAGATGGCTGTAGGTAGTGTGATTCATAGTTTAATTATTTGAACATCATGAAGCAAGAAAAAAATTAAAAAAACAAGAGTTTGTAAAGGAATTAGAAAATCATCCATTTTGCTGTGAGACAGCACAAGAGAGCTACAGATTTATACAGAGAAATAAACAACTTTCTGTTATCAAATATCACTCAGAACTGAAGAGGCTGGCAGATTTTCTTTGCACAACTTCTCTTAATTTTAAGTAATCTTTGTAACATAAGCCTCTACATGAAATATATATGTTAAAAAATTGTATCAGTCTAGTTCTTCACAAGCTGAAATAGTGCTGCTACTGTGCACTGATGGCCTGATCCCACACTTCCAGCTGGGCCCTACGTATCTCCCTCTTTGGTTGGGTTGTCCCATATCAGCACCACAGCTAACGCAGCTTGCTCCTGGCTGTGCTCTGTCTTTCCTACACAGAGCATTTGCTGCCTTTCTTTACTAAAAGCCTTTGTTTGAGAATTTTGGTTCCAATCATAACAAGCTTGTGTGCATTACAGTGCTACTTCACAGGTAATTTTCTGTACCTGAACAAGCAGTTGTTGGTGTTTTTTTTTTAATAGGAAGTTTTTTCCAGTTGAAAGGAACCCCTCTTTCTCTTTGTGATATATCATAACACAGAACAAATACAGCAAGTAATATTCTTGAATCACACAATGAAAAGTGTATCCAGATACTAAGTAGGAGTTGCAAGCAACAGAAACAGTTACAATGAAGATTTTTGTATGCAATCAGAATGAAATTCTTTAACTGAGGTAAACATATTCCAAATTGTTATAATCTGTTTAGCGTCAAGAGCCATTACTTATCTGAAATCATCCTGACTAGCCACTTATATGGTTATATTCCCCTGCCTAGACCATCCTTTTGTGCCATAATGTTCTGATAGTTATCACTGAATCATATCTCACCATGTGTAAATTCCAAAATGTGCTTAAAATGAAGACTGAATATAGAATTTCAGAGACTGATATTGGATGTAGGCATCTTACCATAAGTGGTATCTTTTATAACAAATAGAGTTGGAAGCCCTTTCTGGGGATGGAAAATATCTGCCCTCTGGATTCAGAAGAGATCCATTTTCTATAAAGGCCTTTTGTAGACTACTATCTTTAGATAATTATTGCACCTCTTTGGATGCTTAAAACATTTATCATAGAATCATAGAATCATAGAATCACTATGGTTGGAAAGGACCATGTTTCCATTATATGGAAAGGGATGCATAACATTACTGCAGAGTAAAAATTGGAATGTACATTGGAACTTTATTTGTCCTAATACTGAAAAGTATCAAATAAAAAGCAAAACAGAGCTAATACAAAGCAGACAAAAGAGACAGTGCCTGTAATTATTTGAAAAACTTCAGAGGCTTAGTTCACAATTTTACAGGTTCACAAAATACATCTTTATGTGTGAACTGACAGATTGACACACTGAACAAAATCCTGAGATTGAAAAAAAGGTACAAAAGTGAAACAGAAACGCAACAATGGAACATCAAAACTTCTTATTACCGTGGAAAATCAAATGTCATGCAGGCGCAGGAGTAGATTTAATGCATAAGCTTGCCACATAGTGAAACACGAGGTTATAAATATTATATGTTGAGGTATTTGCTTTAAGAAAATACTTCCAGTGTGCCAGTTTATCAGTTTAATGTGTACAATTTACAATGTTGGAGTGGGAGCATGTGTACACGAATTAGTCTGGAATATATTTCCAAAACTGGATAGCCCTAAATTTGAAATTTAATGCATATCCAGTTCTTACAGAAAATCACTGCCAATGCCACTCAGCAACTACCAGGAAATCCATGCATAAAAACTGGCTTGAAGTCTTCCTTTATCACAGTGATTTCTGGATGTAACTTGCTTTGAAGATTCCAGAAATTCACCAAAGTAATCATTATCAACTAAGATTATAGACACTCATGGTGATGGACACACAGCAATTTCAGAAAGTGAGAGACAGAAAAGGATGGTAATCTAGCAATTCATATAGTAAAGTTATATAGCAATATGTCTCTTTCCAGAGATCTAGGCAACCTCCCTAATAGAAAAAAAAATTGTGCAAAAAACCCTACTTTTTCATTTTGATTGTAAAACAACATTTTTAAGTGGATACAGCAAAGGAAAAATATATAGGAGACACATGTATAAAGCTTGGGGGCCCTGAGAGTGTCAATGTCATAAAACTCAATTGAAAGCATACTGAGGTCTATGTGATACTTCTAGAGGTTGAGTAGGTTTGATGAATGAATGCAACACGCATTGTGAGATTTCATCTGGTTCTAGGGGGGGGTGTGAAAAGTGGAAAAGATTCAGCAGGCAAAGTGGAGGGTTCTGGGGCCCCCAGCATAAGAAGGACACGGATCTGTTGGAGCAAGTCCAGAGTAGGGCCACGGAGATGATCAGAGGGTTGGAGCACCTCTCCTATGAAGACAGGTTGAGGGAATTGGGGTTGTTCAGCCTGGAGAAGAGAAAGCTCCAGAGAGACCTTAGAGCACCTTCCAGTACCTGAAGGGGCCTACAAGAAAGCTGCAGAGGGACATTTAACAAGGACATATAGTGATAGGACAAGGGGTAATGGTTTTAAACTGAAAGGGGTAGATTTAGATTAAACATTCTTTACTGTGAAGATGGTGAGACACTGGAAGAGGTTGCCCAGAGAAGTTGTGGTTGCCCCCTCACTGGAAGTGTTCAAGGCCAGGCTGGATGGGGCTTTGAGCAACCTGGTCTGGTGGGAGGTGTCCCTGCCCATGGCAGGGGGGTTGGAACTCGATGATCTTTGAGGTCCCTTCCAACCCAAACCATTCTATGCTTCTATAGTTTTATGATTCTATGAATAACCCCAAGTCCATCTGTCTCATATGCAGAATCTCACATCTTTCCTCCATCTCATTTCTAAACCAAACATTTTAACTCCTATAATCTCCTGCATAATGAATGTTAGTTTCTCACTAGTGTAACAAAGAGGTTGATAGTTAAGGCATTCAGCTCATAGCTGGAAGAACATCCCTTCAGGAAGGGAAGGATCATGAAACTGGACTTCTAACGTCCGGGGAGACAATGAAGGTAACGTGTCCTGTCATTTTTTGGAGTGGATGGAGGTAGAGGATGAAAACTACATAGTGTGGCCATGATTATTATTAGTGCTTACACAAATGAATGCCAACTGGGCAACAGTTTTGAAAATCTGCTGAGACAAAGCCTTGCAGAAGTTATTCTAAGGATTTAGGCAACTATATGCACATCTAATAAGAGAAATGTGGATACTGGAAGTTTCATGTGCAGATTCTATATCTTTTAGTATCGAAATCTGCCTGTCTCAAGAATCCAATCCTTATATTTGATCTGATGAAGCAGAAAGTTAGGGTCTGAGCACAGAAGTGGGGGCATATATATCAAGCTTAGTGCTTTCCCTACTGAATGATTCTTCTTTTTCTTTTCCAGGCATATTCAAGTTTGAAAGTTTTCCTCTACAGTGTCTCTGGGGTATGCTTTGTTTTGCAATTCACAACTCTGCTTGTGAAGTAAATACCAATAAGTCTCACACCGAGCATATAAAACCTTTGCCTGGCAGCACGTACAACAGCTTTGTTGCTCTCCTGCACTGCTCTGTCTACATTTTCTAACCTTCGCCCACCACTTCTAGAGATGTGAGGCTGGTTTGATCTTCATCTGCATTCAATCTGTTCTCATTCTCAGCAGAGCAGGAATCACCAAGGGATGCCAGCTATTGTGTGCCGTTTGTGAAAGGGACACATGCCTACAGAGGATTAAACCAAACTTGTTTAAAATGATTAAACACATTTTTGCATGATCCTGTGGCTAAACCTGAGCTTGGGACTTGGCATATATACTTCAAAGAGTTGGAACTTTCTTTTTTATTTTTTTTTATTTTTTTTTACCTGAGAAAAGAGTGAATCTGTTTAACATTTTATAATTACTATAATTTACTTTGAGACTTGTCACTTTACCCTTTGGTCGCTTAATGATTCATTTAAACTTTAAAGTAAAATTATTCCTTTTTTCTCTTTCAAATAGAGACCAGAAAGAAAAGGATGAAGAGCTGGCCTCTCTTTATCAAGCTCTTTTTGCTTCATACCTTTCTTTTTCTAGTGATTGATCTATTTTTTTTGCAATCAGACACTCCTCTGATTAATTGCTTTGGCCTGTCTCCTCCTGCTGTGTATAATATTTGCATAAAAAAAGAAAAACTAAAATCACAATTAAGGAAAAAAACAGTTTCTAAGGCTATCTTGGTTTTCTTAGATATGTAAAAGGTAACATAAAATGATGAGTTGCTTTTTGTTAGTATATCATAATAGTCTACAACATTCGTTGTTATTTTAAAATAAATTCCTTAAATAATTACTTGCTTGAAGAAACACATAATAAGAAAAATAGTATGTAGATGTTAAGAGAGTATAACACATTAAGGAAGTGAAAAACTTCTTGTATAATCTACCCATTCCATACTCTGCTGTTATTCTCTGGAGAATTCTCCCTTACTGTTTTACATTTTACTATAATAAGATTGTATGGGGATTCAGGATATAGATATCTTCTGTTTCTTTGTTATTTTCCCTCTGGGGTTGTCACTCATGTCAGTATTTTTAAATCATTGCAGACATGGTATTTGTTTATAAGTATATTTGGATATGTATGCATGGATATGTGTTTATATGCAAAGAGACAATCTTGAGAAGTGCAGATATTAAAGACTGAAGAAAACATAGAATTTAAAATGATACATTCTTCCTATTTTAATCCCACAAAGACATTCTTAAATGATGAATGGTTACAATTTTTCCTGAAAGTCATCCTGCTTACAGTTACCTCCTTGCTGACTGCAGGAAGTCACATCCTCAGCAGGCTAAATTGGCATCTCTCCGTCAGTATCCATAGAGCTACACCAGAGGACAATCTGTCCCTGTACAAGCATAAATCATACAAGCACTAATTTTCCATTGCCTTGAACCCAGTATAGTGCATAGCATGTAGGGGAACAACAATAAAAGGATGAGTGAAACTCTGTTGAAATCCTAATGGCCGAAGTTTGCAGATAGAAATGAGTAGTCCCAGTGCATGGTTCTGTAGAATTAGGTTCAAATTAAATAGAAACACAGAAGAATCAAAATGGAAAGAACTGTAAAATAGAATCAATAAACACAGCCCCCCCACCCCCCCCCCCCAAAACAAACAAACAAACAAACAAAAACCCAACAAAAACACCCAACAAATTGTATCTTCTGGAACTTGTTTGTAGACAATTCTTTGGACAGAATTACCAGGAAAAGCTAGTACCTGCTTGCTTTACTACCATATATCTAGGGCTCACTTAGTGCCTGAAAAAGCTTTCACCTCACTGGTATAGACTCTACTAAAAAGCCTTTCTGTGTTATTAGTGGTATGTATGAGTTCATGGGGTTACAGAATTCAGAAATGTTTTAAAGAAATGGTGGTTTTATTATGAATCTCTGTGTCTAGTTAGGCATTTATATTACAAGCTACCTTTGTCTCCAAAAATGTCTCATCTAAAACAAATCTAAGCTCATAAGCTTGAGGATTATTTTGAATAGAAACCAGGAGAAGTTTTAGTTTCAAGTTGCTTTTGACTCCACACCAAAATGCAGATGCCAAATGTACATCTTAGTTGAGTTTCATACTGAAGCAAAACAAACATAAAGAGTCCTCCCCATAGAAAACAGCAATGTTGATGACCAAACCCAAATCTGAATCAAAAGCTGCACACATACAACTTTATTTGAAGCTCTGGAATATAATTATATTTAAGACTTCAAAACATCTTTTTCATTACATTCAGAGATTAAATTGTGTAACTTATTTGCATTTGAGATAAAAAGAGATGCATATTTTGTATGTTGAAAATAGATTTGTAGAAGCATAAGCTCATCCCCAATGACAAATATTACTAACTCCAATTCCAGTTATGAAACACTAAATTGTTTTTTAAGTGGGAGCCAGCTCTCTTAATAGGCTTTCAGTATTAATCCTCTAATGCTTTTTGTTGCTTTACGTTTTAGAGGTTATGTTAGAATGAATGAGCCAGGAAAGTCTGAACTAGATTTACACTAGAGTTTAGGGTTAAGAATTAGAAATACCTGGCATGAGATTTGCAGTATAGATTTAGTAGTGTTAAAATTGTGGCTGTAATTTTAGTCAAGTTTTTCCAAAAATCCTAGAGATTCATATAGTTTAGATGAGCTTGCAAGTCTTAGACTATCTTTAATATTAGACTTCTTAATATTAAACTCTTTTTGAAAGTTTTCAGTGTGTTAATATTCAGAAGATATCTGTGGTATCTATCGTCTATCACACATTCTTGATGAATTGAAAAATAAGAGGATCTTGTTGCATAGTACAAGTTCATTTTGCATTTTAGAATCTTTTCTTTGGAAGGGCAATCAAAATTAAAAAATCCAACAACACCAGAAGCTTGAATTCTGGCTTTTGTTTATGCTACAATGGCAGACACAGAAATGTCTGAGTTCAGTGCTAACCATATAATGTAATGCACCATGCTTCATGGTGTAAAAGGAGGTAAGAAAATAATTTCCTTTATTCTACAAATCCTGCAAACCTGTGCTGTTATTAACCAGGCACTTTTAGGAATGTGAATAACCAATTTTAAGAAAATAAACTAAATACTAACAAACTCAAGAAAGGAGAGATCTTAAGGTTTGAAAACACCTTACTTTCTAATAATAAAAGAAAAATAGCACACACATGGATTTTATTGTTTAAGTTTTCCTGCAGTTGTATATGATCCAGCAGGTTATGAATATAGTCCTTTTCTGAGAGAGAAATCACTGAAATCTCCAGGCTTTCTAGGTTCTTCAGAATGCTAGTAATCTTTCTCTAATCTAGCAAAAAGCTTCTCCTTATACAGCTCTTGACTTACAGATAGAATTAAAATTATAGTGGTTAAAATTATGTATATAAAGGCTTTGCTGCACCAGTCTTCTCTAAGAACAAGCTCTGTTTCTGGCATCTCCATTGATAAATTGTGCCAACAGTGATGCTAATTAAGACTATGATTGCTTCACAATAGGTAGGAGAGTGTATTGAAAGCTTTCAAAATTTCTTACAACTTGAACAACTTTACTCACTCAATATTAACAAGTACTTGCCAGTGAAATTATATGAAAAAGGGAAAAGGTCAATAAAAATGCAACTCCACATGTATTCATTTCTCCTGTGATACTGTGAGAATCCTGCCTTTTTAATGGGCCATATAAATTGTGCCAACAGCAGACAAGCATTCTCTTCTCTGGGATACTCCAGAATTTCCCGGGACTCCTCCAGAAACACACCTCTGAAAAACCTCCATGAACCATGAAACATAAGTTCTGAATGACCTTTCTGTCTGTTTCTGCTATTATGGCCATTTACTTACCCTAAAACTTTTCCACCTCTTGCAAAATACCAGTGGGACCTCAGTTACCCATTTTTTATAGCTGTCCACACACCATCTTTGTGTATCCCAAAGCAGTACATGCATCCTCTTCAATGACTTCCATTTCATATCCCATCATCAAATTTTCCTGAAGTACAGATAAATGAGCTAGGCAGTGAACTTTTGCTTTGTCTTTTTTGCTTCTGTGTCTACTTGCATGTGACTGTCTATTTTGGATGTTGCTGCACATTTGGAGTACACACAAGAGAATATGGATTGAAACAGGAGCTGGAGCTTTCCACCTCTAGGAGTACTCCTTATTTTTAAGGCTATATTGCATAAATGCCAGTTTCACTGCTACTTCACGTGTTATTTTTCTAGACTTTCTGGTAAATACCATCCAGTTCTGTTGGTTTAATGCAGCTGAATTTCCAAATTGATCTGTAATTTCTTCATTGTAAACTTCAATCTCTCTAAAGGATACACATGAGAAAGGCCATTGGAAACTGAATTGTCCTGTCACCCAGGTTAATAAATAACCATACCAAAAAAAAAGTTATTCAACTGCGCTTGTACCTAAACTTCTTGCTTGAAATGTCAATTAAATTGCAGCTTATGTTTACACCTATGAACAATTAAAACAAACTAGATTTTCCAGTAGTCCTTATTTCTTACTGTTGTAATCTCACCTTTTCATGAGAGTAAAAAGAGATGCAAGCACACAGTGCACGTTTTTGGCATTCTTGAACCACAAAAAATAAAATAAAATAAAATAAAATAAATAAAATTTAGGCTCTGGGGGAGCCTAGGCTCACTTTTTGTGGCAAGGCAGGCTTTTGAAAGTTTAGATGTCAGGTGATTTTGCAGACAGTTCTTTGAATTCATGGAAGAGGGGAAGAAAACAGTCAGAACAGGGATGAGAAGGTCCTGGAAATCAGTAGAGAAAAGAAGGGAGGGAGAGAATAAAATATTTGAGAATGTCTGTTCTAGCACTTTTCATTATCTTCTTGCTCATCTTTTGCTGTATTTTTAAAGGAATGATTGTATGTATCCTTTGACTAGAAACAGATACCAGCCAGTGTGAGATTAGAAAGAGAAAGACGTTCAAAGAATATTTCATGGATTATCAAGCAGAATCAGTGAATGCTGAACGAAGTACCAAAGAATATCTAATTTGTAAATCTAAACTGTTCAAAGTGATTTTAAGGGGAGTGAGTGAAATTCACTTGACAATTCACTTGACATAGAGACAACTGAAAAGGTGATAGGACCTTTTTGTATTTCTAACAGATATAACTCACTGATACATAGAAAGCACTCCACACTAAAGTCAAATAATAAATGCTATCAAAAAAATAACAAAAAAATCCTAAACTCAGTATAGTAGTTAAAGTTCTTGATGATTAGCACAAGATATAAATAGCACTTAAGATCTTATTTTTGAAGAAAGCAAGTAATTGAAATTGATATAGGATTAAGAGAAAAGAAATTTAAGGTCTAGATCCTCCCACAGATGAGTGGGATCATCTGAGTTTTAGATGTGTGAAAAACATTGGAAGGATTTATTATTGCAACAATTGCTGATCAAGGACTTCCTAGTGAAAGGATAACAAAGTCAATGCAGGAGACAAATGTGGCTGTTCTTCTACATATTCGGTCAAGCTAACATTTGATGATGTTCAGTATCTTCTGTATGTTCCTTTGTATGACATATGAAGGTTTTTTCAATGGTGAAATACTGTTTCCAGTATGTTGCCTTCTTAGCTGGTCTGTGAGCTGATGATTCTACATGCTTTTACTGTCATTAGCAAAATCTGTAATGATTTCCATAGTTTTGAAAAACTCGTCTTAGGTGGTAGATGTTACTGTAGTAGCATGACAAAAAGTGATATGCAATGAAAAGCAGACTCATGTACTAAACAAAAAGTTCTGTTATCAAGTAATGAAGCCGTGCATCCTATGGGTTTGTATCTCATGGTTGACTGCCTTTATAAATGAATGAAATTAAATCTGTCAGTGGAATCCACATGTTCTTAGGCATCAGAGAATAGTGGGGCAGTGATGAAGGCAATGGTTTTAAAAACATCAGCAGTATTGAAGGGTAGGAGTATGTACCATTTTTGACAGTAGAAGTTACACATGACAGAAGAATGTGGACTGAGGAACAGATTCTCTCATTTCTAATAAGGTCTGAGGTCTACCTCAATCTTTCTCCAAAGCTAGGTAATTTGTAATAGAGCTTTCCTGTATTTATTCTCCAATGTTTTATGTATTGTGCTTATGCCAGATCCTTTCTTTCCATGGAGACATTCTAACTTGGGTACCCATTTTCACGAGCTGTGTAGGCACACAGCACACTTGAACATTGACTCAGCTGAAACTGGCAGTGGATTCAAAAACTGCTAAGAACTTACAGACATACAGATATGCATATAGAAATAGCATGACCATATGAATCTTATTCCCACAGTAATCAAACTTACAAAATAATTGTGATTGTAAATAAAGGAAGATACAGAGTTGCATGTGTTAGGAATGAATATGCATGTAGATTGTGGAATTATCTATTAACTCATTTTGTTAAAATAGAGATTATATGATTCTGCTTTTACTTGGGTCTTATTCATGGACTAAATGAAACATGTATTTTGGCAAACACTCTAATACACAGTAAGTACAAAACAATAACTGTATTTAAGTTTACATATCCAACATCACAAATTAATTGTCGTAACAGAAGTCTGGAAAATTATATTAAAAAATATGACAAGTAAACGTATTCTTTGGTGGATTTGCAACATTTCCCTAGACACTTTTATTTCTTCATTAGAGCTGAATACAGAAAATCCCTTGGCTCAGTTGTATTAAAACATCTTTGCAGTCTAATGATGATTATTTTTCACACAGAATTTGAAATCCCCCAGTATGAAGGAAGATCTAGATTGTCCTGAGTCAGCTATATAACTTGTGCCTTTTGGCTTTTCTCTATTAATAAAAGGCCTCTAACATATTTTGTGTCCTGAAGAATATAAGAAAGAGAAAATAAATACAGTGAAGAATAAAGGACAGGCACTTGTTTTGTTCTTTGCAGAACCGTTGTATTTCTAAAACTTAAAGTTATTTTCTTACAAGGTCTTCGCAGTCTCCATTAATCATCCCTTTAGCTAAATCTGCCTGTTAGCATATTTCTAGCTGCCATTGCATGCTCCTAGCAGTTTCTGTAAGCAGCCCATGCATTTGTTTTTGACAGAGGTTGGCCTTAAGACAAAATCATCCATTCAAAGCAGTAACCATGATGCAACATTTGTTGACTAAGCCAATGTCCTCTCCTTCAGAACAAAAATCCAACGGGGATGCTTTATAATTGTAAATTTCCTTTTAAATCAGAACTCATCTATGTAATCCTACTCTGTCTCTCTCCACCTTGTGGTTGTTTTTTATTGTTGCAGACAATTATTTCAGGGCTCAAACTGATTATTGTTTTCTTGTGCATAAATCAAACATTTAGGGATATTATCCTTTTCCAGTCAGTTATATGTCTGGTGGCTGATATAGTTGAAATTTATATCTGCCAACTTACTTCTAATGGAATAACTTTCTGTCTTGTTCAGGAAAAGACAAGCCGTTGGTTAGGACATGCTTTGAACTTTCTATATCTTGTCAGACACACTTTCTTTGTGATGCTTTGTCTTGAGAACTCAGCTAAGAGCACTTTAAAAACACAATGGATGATGAGAAAGCAGTCTTCATTGGCTTTTCTGTAAATTAAATTGTTTAATATTTAAAAAGAGAGGAAAATTCTGCAACCAAATCCAAAAGACTATTCTCTTTCCTCTTTTTCCAAAGTTCAATAAAAGACCAGTTCTGATTATTGCTGTGCTTAGTCTTAAAGCTAAGTTCCTAGTGACAGCACACATTTAGGTGCTTTGGCTACCTCTGTAGCTCACAGGTAGTTCACACTGTGAATTAGTCACCTGAATATTAGGGAAGCTAACAGGTTCATCACCTAGATCACAGCTAACACTGAAACCAGCAGTATGTCTTTAATCCCACCTGCCAGTGCAAGTGCTACATCTTGGGCTGGAAGCAGGACTTTGTCTTAAATTCAGATTCATGCTTATTTCTGGACTCTTGTGCTTAAATCACAAATACTTTTATTTTTGTTTTTCCTAGAAAATATATAAACAACTCAAGATTGCTCATTTTATTCAGTTTATTAGTAATTAGCTAAGAAGTGCTGGAAGCTCAGAATGTGTCATCCATGAGACTCTTTTCAGTTTTCAGAGATGAAGAATAAATCATTCCATTCCATGTAGTTAAAATGTTTTTTTGTTTTGACTTATACTGGAAACTTGAACCTCACTCTAGAGCCTAGTAGTTAAAGCCTTTGGGAAGGAAAAAAGAGACTTGGAGTCCCTTCATTAATCTAATCAATACTGAATATTAAAGTATTCACAAAGTGGAGCACCTGGTCATTTTTGTCTCCCAGATGAATGCATCAACCATTATAATCACACTCATCCTGTCTTCGGTGCCAAATGAATGTTCATCGATCCCATGTAAAGTGGAATGATTTTAGCCCAAGAAAAAAAAGTGCAAAAGCACTTCCTTTCCCTAGACTCCACCTCAATGTGGCAGTTCAGGTACCCCCATAGGAAGCATATATTCCAGAACTAGAACAGCTAAGCCCCATAACACAGGTGCATGCTGTTTCCATGTTTTCCAGATAAAAGCAGATCAATGGAGGGATAAGAGATGTTCCCAGCTTTGCTTTTTGTGCAACCAAACTGTGTTGATTATGCTCTGAGAAAGCCAAAAGAAACTAGCAGAGGCTTAGATTATGAACTGGGACATGGTATGAATTAGCCTGGAGCTGCTCAGGTTTACCATGATTCAGCTCAGATGGGCAGCTGATTTTTAGAGGTAAGCATCCTCTGAGCATCTGCAGTAACAAATAGACAACTATTTCAACGGTTTTTTGTATGTTGTCTACTATGCAAGATACTTAACATGGGTTTTTTTTTCCCTTGATTAGAATTTCCTGTGCTTCTTCCTATGCCTGTAATTTGGGGCTGTTTTTTTTTTTTTCCAAATAAAAGCTTCACAAAGCTATCAGTCATGCAGGGTTTCTAGTGGGTGAGTCATTAATTATTCATTTTGATGAGTGTGACCACTGCTGTGAGAAAACCCCAGGAGGATTTCCAAAGGACCATTTGGTAATAAATATTCAACAATTTGTAATGTTTAGTTCTGATTCATGTCCCAGTAGCCATCAATGGCTGGATGTGTCCACTGTCCATGCATAACATCTCCTTTCACCATCATTTAACGACTTCAAAATCACGCATTGCACCATCTTGAAACAGAAAATTAACAGATTTTTAAAGTCACCTTGTCAACTCTAAGACTACATTTCAGCCTTGTAAGTCCATAAACTCTCTTTAAATACTTATTAAAGCTTATAAATGATGCTTCTACTTCAGTGGAGCTGCTCTCATTTACAGTGTAAGATAATTTCGTTCACTATTTGCAAGAGGAAGTGAAGCAGAATGGAAAGATAAGTGGAAAAATGGCAGTGGCAGCAGGCAGCATACTCTAACAAGGATCAGAATGATATTTGGGAGGTATTTCAAATCCTAACAACACAGTGAATAATCAAATAGGATGGATTCAGAATCTAGTGATATGGTGGGTTTTTTTCTTATCAGGCAAATTCATACAATTCTTGTCAAGCTGATTTTGCATATTTCTATGTAATATAAACATGAAAATCATACCAAATACATGTGAGGATATGAATCATCAAAACTTTTTAGCAAGTATTTCAATCTGCCATTTTTATGTGTTCAAATCAATGATTCCTGAGAAAGAGTTGAAAACTGAATGAACATTGACAATACCTTTCTCGTTTTAAACAAGCCCACACAGAGGAATGAAACTTTTGACTGTCAGGTGCTTCTTCAATAAATGTCAATGCTTATGAAATGGTAACACCAAGGTGCCAGGTTCAACTGAGTTTGGTATCTGGAAGGTCAAGGAGAAGAATATGAAAGCTGGTATGAGGTGGTAGTTACGACAAATGAGTAAATCTTGGTAGATATCGGTGAACTTATTTTTTTTCCTTCAACATTCTTTATTACTCCTTTCTATGATGTGATTGAAAAAAAATGCAAGTTTTTTCAAAAGAGCTGGCAAACATGAAGAGCAGAAAAGAGTGAGGATAAGGAAATAAGTGTCAAAGTTGACAGTATAAGGAGCAAGAATAAAATTACCTTGGATGTCTCTGACACTGAGATTATGAATAGTTATGCTCTCATTTACACTTTCAGTAGCACTTCTAATATTAATAGCATGATGCACCTACCTATGAAAACAACTGGAGTAAAAGAGGTTCCTTATATTAAGCATTTAAAATTTGTCAAATTTGAAAGGTAATTATTTGATCTCCAATATCTGACCTGGATAAAACATTCATGTTGTTAGGTTAAACAAATTTATTAGTTTGACTATTTATATTTTTTTAAATGAACCTCTCTGCTACCTAAAATTCCACAATAATTAAAGTAATCCAGTAAATAAAAAATGTTGGACTGTTAGTCACAGAGACTGGATTGATTTTACTTAAGTTTAACCTTCTGAAAGTTCAGCATCTTGTCTAGGCTAGTTGACTAGACTCCATCTATAGCCCATGCAGGAAGAGGGACACCCCTAGAAAGTAATTTATCAACTGCTAAGATTCTGTCTGAGATAGACAGGACAAGATGTCCTCAGGACATAGCTGTCTCTTTCCCTTGGCAACAAAGAAAGCCTGCACAGATCTCTTAGGTGTGATGCCTAATGTTTGGATGGTTAATGTTAGGTAAGTTGAATCCTGCCCTAATTCCCCCAGGCTGTTTTGAGTTATAAGGGACTGCTTGGTTTTCATACTGACTCTAAACAGTATCAATTCTATTGGATTGAAAGGGTGAATCACTCACTCTGGATATTGAGAAATAATTAGGATAATTTTAGAAAGACTAGCTCTCTGTAGCATGGCATGAGAACTTCTAAATATTCCTATATGTATAAGATTCTCATTTTAGGCTCTCTCACACTTCCAATATATAATGAATCAGAGGGGTTGTAGAGTTTTTACTCCAGAAATCACAAATTCACTTTTTAGTGAATCCTCATCACCTATAGGTTTTTGACAGAAAAATTAATTTTCATCTGTTTTGCCAATTAGTAAGCCCAGTAAAAAGGACACAGCCAGCAGCAGAACAATCCAGTACGTAGGTTCTATTTCACATAAAGGGGTCAGTATATAGAGGATTATCTATATGGATGGAAAGGAACCTCATGAAGTTCAGCAAATGGAAATGCTGAGTGTTTCCTCTGGGGAGGAAGAACCTCAGGTGCCAGGACAGGCTGGGGCCAATCAGCTGAAAAGCAGCTTGGTAATGAAGATCCTGGAGGTACTGGTACACACCAAGCTGATAATGAGCCATCAATGTGCTCCTGTTTTGCCAATTAGTAGGCCCAGTAAAAAGGACACAGCCAGCAGCAGAACAATAATCCAGTACGCAGGTTCTATTTCACGTAAAGGGGTCAGTATATAGAGGATCGCTGGGGGTACAAACAAGTCAGACAGATCACAGATAACAGACATCAACCCCAGCAACCCCAGGAATGACACAATATCACTCATAACAGATGGAACAAACAGAGACACGAGATAACCCACAGAGCAGATGGGAGACAACCAGGAGAACAAGGCAGTTACATATGACAGAAGTAACCCCATGTTGCCTCCCCACAAAGCCTGCGTTTGTACGTGCCAGACCTGACTTCGATCTGGTTGCATGGGTGGTCAGGAGGTCCTTCCCCAACAGGAAACTCTGTGAAGTGCATCCACTCCACAGACAGACTCTCCAACCCTTCCTGCAAGTGGGCTCAGCTTTTATCCCCAAACAGGACACCTGGCACTTGTTATCAAAATGCAGGGCACCTGGGGCTTGTTTACCCAAGGGCTCTCCTTGCAAGGCCAGCCGCACCCTGGAGGAAAGCCAAAAGGCAAACTCATCCCCTCCTCTTAAAGGGCTGTGGGAACCACCCATATGTCAACCTTAATTCACGGCTGGGGGTTCAGACCCCAGCACTTCATCATCTAGAAGTGAGCTACTATATTCTGAAAAGGTTTACTGAGTAGAAGAAGAGAATCATAGAATCATTCAGGTTGGAAATGACCTTTAACATCATCAAGTCCAACCATTAACCTAACACTACCAAGTCCACCACTAAACCATGTCCCTAAGTGCCATGTCTATATGTCTTTTAAATACCTCCAGAGATGATGATTCAAAGATGTCTAACAAGATGCCAAGGAAGATGACCAAGAAGGGATTATAGCCTTGTAGACACCTCATTAACTCTGTCCAGTGTGGGCTGCTTCTCAACAGTCAATGTACAAGCAGGGAGCTGTGCTAAACTCTCCTACACTCATTTTCCCTTCTATACAGGGCCTCACATGGCCCTAAAATGTCTTCATAAAATATTTTCATTGCCCACCAAAATATGCAGCAAATAGAACTACAATAATAGAAGGACATTTTGGCATGTCACAGAGGACAATGTGCTGAAGGGACATGCATAGAGTCTGTTCAACTGACTATGATGGCAGAAGTTACATACATTAGATCTGCTCGTTAATGTGCTTTTAGTCTGAGCAAACATGTTCTAGTGATAGTATTTCTCACAGCTCTGCTCTGACATGTTGCTGTCTCTATTTATTCTATTCATTTTTTCAAGTGTTAGAAATCTTTCCATTTATCTAGTAGAGGTACTCCAAATAGAGATCTAGTACCTCCTGAAGGAAAATTATTCTTAATGTGAAATAAATAGGACGGGAATGACAAGGTGGTCCACATCAAGTTCTTCAAGCTATTTTAAAGGTCTTAAAGGCATTAGCTAACCAAGTAGCTGCAGCAGCCTAGAAATTTGTTCAATAAACAGAAGAAACTCTTAAAAATTAATTAGGTAGATAGGTATTTTTAATAAAAAAGACAATTTGTCTTGCATCAAATCTTCCAAACATAGGTTTTGATTTATTTCTGATCTTTAATATTTAGTAACATCACATTAAAGTTATAACAAGTTTTAATTACTAGATCTAATAATGTTCTTGTAGAAAGAAAGTTGATCATGCAGCCATCACAGAGACAGGAATTAAAAAATAAGATCTGAAGAACTGGTATCTCTGGCATTACATTAATACAAAAATATAAGGTAAAAACATTGTGGTTACCTGGAATTGAAAGAAGTTTGTCTTATGAGGATATCTCATTAACAGCTATTTGACATAAACAAACAAACAAACAAAGCCCTCACAAGACAGAGGGAAAATAATAAATGAAATACCTAAATACAGAAACTGTGACAAAAGGGAAATAACAGAGACAATACTAAAGGCCAGAGCTCACAGGTCACTGAAGGGGTGACTGAAGCATAGTCTCAGAGACCTTAGAAACTGATAACAACATAAGCCAAGGCTCAGTACACTGGTCAGGTCACACACCTAATTGCTGCAGCCTGTCCTATCTTGTTAAACTGTTCCTGTCTCTTCCCTGTGTGACTTTGCTCTCTATTGTGTATGATTTGCTAATTAACCTCAGATAAGGTTAGCCCATAAACAGGAGACTGAACCTGTCAGGATTCAAGGTTGGGACTATGTCTAGGTGTTTATTCTGGACGTGCCCACAGAGCCAGGGCTCAAGGGACTCACAGATGTGCCTGTGCCCATGGGTTAAGAAAGTGAAGGTGCCTGTATGTATTCAAATGAGCTTTAATCATGATCACCTGAAGAAGAGATATAGGATCAACCTCAGTGGTCTTCACTGTGATGAAAGTGCTGCTGGTGCATTTATGGCTGCCAGTAACGGCATTGCTCTCTCTGTTGATCTGTATGGTTGGACATATGTCTGTGTGGGTATTATATAGGTATTTGTGTACTGTACAGGTATTTGTGCACTGTGTGTACATCTACATCTCTACAATACATGTTTAGCTTTGCTGCTGGCAGCACATACGCTTGGGAGTGTGAGCAAACAGACTAGAGAGAAGAAATCCCCTGGGTCTTCAAGTCCTCCAGATTTTACTTCCCTTAACTATTAGAAAAATAAATGTCATCCAAATGCAATGTTCAGAGCATTCAATAATTTGTGAAAGATATTACATGCTCTGGCTGCTAAAGTTATACAAAAATTTAAGTGTGGATTTTTAAATCTAAACTCACTTTTTAAAAATCTTGATTTGGAAATATCAATTATAGACATATACTTAAACCAGTTAATATTAAGGTAAGTTAGATGTATTCATATTATGTACTCAAAGAAGCAGAAAAAATCTAGGAGACATTGGTGATTAAAAAACATGTAGAAAACAGGTGAATTCCCTAAAAAATGAGGAAGGAAAGACATTATAACTATTTTTAAAAAAGGGTAAGAGGGAAGACCTAGGTCCCTCAGCTTAGCCTCAATACAAGAAACATTCTGGAACAGCTTGTTAATTAGTTTAGATGCACCCTGAGGATAAGGTGATAGGGAACAGCTGACAACGAGTTGTCAAGAAAAAAAAGAAGTCATATAAATCAATCCAAGTTCTTTCTGTGGCAGGGTAATTGCCTACTGGACAAGGGAGAAGCTATAGATTTGATATATCTTGACATTAGTAAGCATTTCCACACAGTCCCATTTGGCACTGTCATGAACAAACTAGAGTGGCACAGAGTCTAGCAAGAATTGTCACATGGAGGGTGCACAATGGTTTGAAAAGATGAACTCAGTCACTACCCAATGGAGACCATCTAATCTGGAGAATTTTCCACTAAAATTAATCAACATAATTAACAACAATATAATACGAATTACTAAAGGAGTAGCAAAGCCAGTACCGGTATAATTAATTGATTAATTAATCAATTAGCAGCACGAGGAAGGTTTTCTAAGGAGTCTCTTGAATCCTTGGTGTTAGAGACATTTAATAGTGAATTAGACTACTGTATGTTTGGGGTAGAATTTTGTAAGTCTGATGGATAAATGTGACTAGACAGATGTTTGATGTTCCCTGTGGGTTTATGATCTCTTCACTGCTTTCTTTCTCCTTGGCTCTGTCAGAACTTCTGACATTATTTGGGGTGGTCACTTGATTGCTTCTTACCTCAAGCCTTACTGCGTTACATAAAATCTTGAACATCTTTCACAGTGTCTAAAATAGAGGCACTGCTTGGCACAGTTTAGGAATATTTTGGCGTGAAATCATTGTACAAGCACAAAGTTTTCTCATTATGTGTCAAATAAGAAGTTATTTGTGCCATAATTTTCTAGCAATAGCTAGAAGTTAGAGTTATCAGGCTGCCTATTGTGTGTGTGCATATATAGATGTATTAAACAGAAAGATTCTATATAATTTCCTTTAATTATATCTTTGCCTATTAAAACCAAACTGAATGCATTTTGTACCACATGATCAATGGTGTTAAATCACTTGCATTTCATTGCTGAAAATTTATTTTTGAGATTCAGTACTTGAGGCTATAATAGATTTCCTAATTGTAAATCTCAAAATTATGTTCTGCCTAAATTACAGTGTATCTTGCAGCAGAACATGCTTTGTATCCAAATATAGGGTTTCACGCTTTGTGTGAACTGGAAAAGCATTCTGTTAAAGATGGTTCTGCATAAACTTGCATTTGTTTTACTGTATTCAGTGTGTTTATAGAATAATCTATATTTATGTAACATCTTTCTTTCCCACTACACACACACACATGAACACACTGAAAGAACTTCAAAGTTGTAAAGTCAAATATTTCAATTCAGGAAACCACACAGTGCTGAAATTCTGTGGTTAGTTTTTGTTTGTTTGTTTGTGGGTTTGGGTTTTTTGGTGGGTTTTTTGCTGTGTTTTGTTTTTGGTTTTTTTAGCCATCTGCTTGGTGAACATCATCAGGCAGTAACTGATTACAGTCTCATAATTTTCTTTGTGTTTCCAGGCTCTGCTCTTGAGTGTGGTCTTGGAGCTGCTCTTAGCTGATAGATAAATAGTCTTGACAAACCACATGCAAACTGTAGAAAAAAATTTGTTTCCTTGTAAGGAAAAGGAAAGCAAAAGATGTTTGGAACTAATGGCAGTCAAAATGCTCTCAAAAAACCTTCTATTTCCTTCCTTTACCAACAGACCCGAACCTCAAAAATGAAAAATGCAGTGTGAGAACTCACAGGAATCTCAGAGAAAGCTTTGAGTATGGCACCTATTCAGGCTCATTCCTCATGTTATGTGTACTGAGATGGCTGCTTCTAAGCAGCCTCCCCACACAGTGTGCAGACACTGTTGATCTGCCTGAGGGTAGGGAGGCTCTGCAGCGGGATTTGGACAGGCTGGAGCGATGGGCTGGGGCCAATTGTATGAGGTTTAACAAGGGTAAGTGCTGGGTCATGCACTTCAGCCACAACAACCCCATGCAGCGCTACAGGCTTGGGGAAGAGTGGCTGGAAAGCTGCCTGGTGGAAAAGGACCTGGGGGTGTTGGTCGACAGCGACTGAACACGAGCCAGCAGTGTGCCCAGGTGGCCAAGAAGGCCAATGACATCCTGGCCTGTATCAGAAACGGTGTGACCAGCAGGAGTAGGGAGGTGATCGTGCCCCTGTACTCGGCACTCGTGAGACCACACCTTGAGTACTGTGTCCAGTTCTGGGCACCACAGGATAAGAAGGACATGGAGGTGCGGGAGCGAGTCCAGAGAAGGGCAACGAGGCTGGTGAGAGGTCTGGAAAACAGGCCTTATGGAGACCGGCTGAGGGAACTGGGGTTGTTTAGTCTGGGGAAGAGGAGACCTCATTGCCCTCTACAACTACCTAAAATGAGGTTGTAGTGAGGCTGGTGTTGGTCTCTTCTCCCAAATTACTAATGATAGGATGAGAGGAAATGGCCTCAAGTTGCATCAGGGGAAGTTTAGGTTGGATATTAGGAAGAAGTTCTTTACTGAGAGGGTGGTTAGGCACTGGAACAGGCTGCCCAGGGAGGTGGTGGAGTTGCTGTTCCTGGGGGTGTTCAAAAAAAGGGTTGATGAGGCACTTGAGGCCATGGTCTAGTCGTCTAATGGTTAGAAATATGATGGGATAAAGGTTGGACTTGATGACCCTGGAGGTCCCTTACAACCATAATTATTCTATGATTCTATGATTCTATGACACCCAGAATCATCTTTCACCTAATGTAAGTGATGAGGTTCTCTGTACAGTTAGGGAAGACTCTTAGTGTAACCTATCAAAACAGCCATGTAGAAGCTTTCAGAGGCACCCTGCTTCTTCTGGCCTACATCTGGGCTGCCCCATGGTTCTGGGTTTTCTTCTGAAGACCAAGAAGAGGGAAGGGATGAGAGATAAAGTTACCTTGGATCTTATCCCAGCATTGAGTTAAAAATAAGACATTGTGCCATAACATGTAGTTAGCTCCTAAAACAGCTCTCAGTACTGTAACTCAGAATGAGTCACTTCTCAAACTTCTTGCTAGTGTTAGTTAATGGATCTGGGTGAACTTGATGAAAAAGATTAAAATATGCTTTTCAAGGAAACAATTTCCAGCCATTTTTAAATGAGGTCATTTATCCCATTTGAACTTCTAGAGGTGCAAAGTTGTTTTCAGTTAAATGAAACTGATCCTCAAAGTGTTCAAACAGACTTAAAATTAAATTGTTTAAGAAACCTAAGTCTGTAATTAAAGTGAAATCAGTTTTATAGGCAGGGACATAAAAACACTTGCATCTTTGTACCCTTGCTGTCTTAGCACAGTTTCTCTGTTTATGAGTCTAACGTGTGAGCATAGCACAGGCCATCCAGGCTAGTAGAATAACAGTATAAAATCAATATTATGTGACAGATATTTGTCCTTCAAGTAGCTTCAGTCTTCCCACTCACCTAGAAACTTTGTTCCCTTTTCTTTGAATTTCCTCTCTTGCCTTCCTAATTAACAGGATTCTAATTTGTCCACAAACAGTAAGACCTTCAACTGGCTTCTCTATCAGTCTGTGCCTTGGTTCATACTCTTTGTGGAACACAGTCTCTACATGGTTAGCCACCATAAACACTTGAGCTTCTGGTGTGTGATATAGCCTGTGGTTCAAGTCCTATCTGATTTCCTCAACCAAAACCAGTACTTATACATGAGAGTGCAAGTCTGAGACTTATTCCCATCTGTGTTTTCCCAGTCTGTGTAACCAAAGAACTGACCCATATAACAAAACTAAACTTAGGCCCAACATTTTCAGTTCTAATGGATGGACATTCTCTGACAAAAAACCACAAAACACAAACAACTGTTCAAAAATCTCAGTCTAGCAAAATCTCAGTTTTGCTGACATACCTAGAAAGCCAGACTCATAGATGGTTAAATTGACCTCAGTGAGGACACAATGAGGAGACCACTGGAAATTTCATACCTCACATTAGTGTCATCAAATGATTCAGGATCAGCTCTAAATAAGCCAGAAACCACAGTCTTACTGATGTTATTCTTGGTTTACACAATTATTTCCATTCAATTTGTTACCTCTGCTTAAGCCCTGATTCATCTAGCCTATGTTTATGTACCTAACAGAGATACTTAAGTTGGAAGCATAAGCATACTTAACAGTTAAAGGAGAGAAAGGCACCTCCACATGATAATTCTGAAGTAAGATGGTCTAAATCCCCAGTAGAAATGCTTGTCTCTGTCCTCTGACAACAGCCAGTGCCTACAGTAGTCACGCTCCCAAATTAGGTCTTTCAGTTAATTGGGTCAATCAAGATCCTCCTGGGGCATTGTCTTAAATTAGAATAAGAATTGCTGGTCTCTTTCTTTATGCTTTTTTTTTTTTTTACAGTACCTGAACAATAAAATCCCATACTTGATTAGTTTTTGCTCCATGCTACAATCTAATATAATAACACAGGATGAGCAAATAGCGAGTTGATATTATGCTGCCTGATCCTGGCAGGCTTTCTAAGCCAATTAGGGTCAATGTAGATCAGTTTTACGCCTACAGGGAGTAGTCCTAGCCATACAATAAATGATTCAGAGAACCAGCAGAGAGTATGGTAACAGGAACAACAGGGTTGCCTTGGGTCTTTGTATTAATTTAAAAAATACAGTGGAAGAAAATGCATGAATGAGTTTGTAAGACCTTAGCTTCCTGGCCTGTGCAGAAATGTTGTTACCAACTGGTAATATCCCACGGCAATAACTACCCAGAGGGTGTCATCTTATCTACTGGACAGCTGTACTTCTGAAAATGCTGACTTTACTTAGTATATTGGCATGGACTGTGGGGACAGAAGCCAGAACTGACGCACGTGGTTGTCAAATTCCTGAGCTGAACCCTCCAGTGAATATTGTAAATATATCTTCAACACAGCAGGAACAATTCTACATGAGCATTATGCTTCTTTTCCAGGAGGAATGTTGACACTAATGCTTTTGAAAAAGGAATGAGCACAGGGACTCTGTTGACTACAGTGTAGCTGAAATGGCTAAATGAATGGGATCCTATTGCTACAGGAAGAAGTCAGATAGCAATGATGTGACAGTGAGCACCAATCACAAGATATCTGGAAAGACAAAGAACAAGGGTTAAATCACAGATGTGGCAGCTCAGCTTCCTTTCTTATACTTTACTTATCTGGTGTCGTGTTCAAATACCAGTGAGATGAAAATCTGTACAAGGATGCATGGAGGTGACCTCTATAAACCCAAATACTGTATATATCTATTTTTAAAGGGTGAACTGAAGTTACATAGCAGAAAAAAAATTGAATTTGTTGAACTCAAACAAAATATCTGTAATGTATTGCCTCCTTAGTCTTTTTGCCTCATCTGTAAAACAAGAATAATAATCTTACCCTGCTGCCCACTCTCTACAGAGTGAGATTCCCATTCAGAGATTTTAAGGCTGGAGACTCAAACAGTTCATCATATCTGATATGCTTGGATGCATAAAATTCTACTCATTATTCCTGTATTTAGCCTACTAATTGGCATTTGAATAAACAGTAGCCTCTTTTGTAAAGGGTTTGAGCTTTTTTGGAAGACTAGAGGACATGGAGTCTATCTTTCCTAATAGCTTTTGATTAAAAATATATTGTCTCCTTTCCAGCTTGAGTCGATGTAGCTTAAACCACTGTTTCTTGAGATGCGTTTCTTTCTTAGTCTGTAAATCTCAGAGGGGTACCACAGTAGGCCTTGAACTCAATACCACTAGATATCCGTGTAATGAGAACCAGAATAGTTCTTCATTTTACTTAGCTGCAGTAATAATATTTGATGTGGGGAAATGGAGGGGAAGGGTTTGAGTAACCAGCAGTTCTCAGCTTGCCTTAAATATATTAATGTTCCCACTTTTGGTTGGTAAAGGAGAAAATAATGGTAAGTGTCACATTACAGGTCAATTTGAGCCTGTTCGTTGTAAGAGTACTGGAGATACTTACTCAGCAGTGGTAGCACCAGAACACAATTCAAGTCCAAGAGCAACAAATCTCTGCCATAACTCAATTATCAAAGAAATTATTTCAGATAAAGAATAAAAAAACCAACAGTTCTAATTTCTTTTTATCTTTTCAGACATAAAAATGGCATTTAAAGGCAGAGTCATTAAACCTGATAAAGAAACAAATCTCTGTCAACATTTTTTAACACTTCCTTTGCTACAGTTGAACCAGTTTGAATTCATTGTGCTTCCTGATGGTTTGCTGAGAATCAAATGACAGTAGTCTTACAGCTCCAGCCCTGTGTATAGGGATACAAGTGTATTGACAAAGGTGGATTAATGTCCACATTTGGCTCAATGCCTCCTTGCCATGCAAAGACACATACTTTAAAAGCAACCCCCCCCAAAATAAACCAACAGCCCCCCCCCCCCCCCACTAAAATGCTGCAGCTTTTAAAGCATGCTCTTCTGTCAGTTCTGCTAGCCTATTTTATGAGTGAAGGAACAGGACTGGAATGTGTCATTATTTGCATGAGGAAATATCCCTGTAAAGGTAGGAAAACCTGAAATGTATTGACCTCCAGCTTGATCTCTCTGGTCCTGCATTGGTCAATGGTAGCTGCTGAAAGGAAAGGAGAGAAACTTTTCTACCTCCTTATACAGAAGAAGAGAGATAAGTGGTGCACCTATAAGCCTAGGGCACATTTTCCCTTGCTATGGAATATATTTCATGTTTTGGAGTTGTGACAGATTTGTGGACAGAGTCAGAAAAAGAAAGAACAAACCCCAAATGTTCTTTAAAGATTTTCCTTTTAGGTTTTCACAAAGGAAAAATATTGTTGATTATCACCATGGTCATACACAGTTAAATTAGGAATTATCTTCTGCTTCTGTGAATTTATACCACAAATTGCAGTACAATTACATTGTACCTGAAAGATACTATATAATAGAGCACATCATACTATCCTGCTTTATGTATTTCTGTCTGGGTGACAAATGCATCCTGATGAGGATGTCATGTGGCTGCAGAAGACAGAGTTCACAAAGCTGAGCTTTTCCAAGAATTCCAAGATGTATCTGAGAATTAGAGAATAATGAGTCATTTTAGCTATAGAATGATTTTAATTGACACTTGGTTTTGGAAACAGGTTATTTATACTGAGTATTTTGTTTGTCACAATCAAAAGGCATGATATTTTACCCTATTTACACTATTTTACCCATGCTAATTCCCCTTTCAGAAGTTTTTGGCATTTCTACATATTTTCTTTTATTTTGCTGTAGAAATCTCTTCACTAAAGCTAAAACTCTCAGCACAGACATAAGGATGTTTATAGACAACTGAATTTGGAGTAACTGCTGTTTTTCAGGAAAGTTTGGAATTGTTTTCCTTTATTATTTCAAGCTTTAGTATTAAAAAAAAAAAAAAAAGTAAGACCAATTAATAATCTTTATTGATCACAGTATTTGAAAACATGGAAAATCAAAGCTAGAGTTTTATAAAACAAGAGCTCTCAGCAAACTGCATACGAACTCAGCAGCTCATCAACATGCTTTCTGATACATCTAAAATACCAAGGAAGTATTCTTTTATTGAAATAAAAAAATTCAACAGCCTTTTGGAAAAGGAAAGAAATGGTGTCCTGGCTCCCCAGGCACAGACCCATGTACCAGCCATGCAGGCAGGCCAGGAGTAGCCCCAAGTCAGCTGAGATCCAATCAAGGCAGCTGACTCACAGGTGTATCCCACACCACCTAGTCATGCTCATTATTAAAGGAGGGAGCTCAGTGAGGGTGAGATTCTTCCTCCTCTCCTTGAGGCTCTGTGTTGGTGATGCTCTGTTCCTGCTTTCAGCATTGAACTGGGATGAGTAGAACCCTTTCTGCTTTGTCATGTTTTTTTGTTTCTGTTTTGTTTTTCTATTAAATCTGTCTATACTTCAGCTTATTTTTTTTGCTCCCTTTTTTCCCCGATTCTCCTTCCCAGCTGTAGAGGGAGCCTTGGGTGATATACTAAATGCTATGGTTTAGCCCTGAGTACTGGCTAACCATAGACAAATGTCTAAAAAGTAAAACGTATTTGAAATCACTTAAAGACTTTTTCAATTTAACATATAACTCTAATAGGCCAGATATTTTCCTATTGACTAGTAAAATTCAATTGTTTTTATAGCATTTTGTTTAAGGTTTTATTGCCTTGTAACTGCAACCCTACACTTTCCCTTTTTTTTCACATCATTCTTGCAGGTGCAGTGATAAGGTATTATTTAAGAGAGTGGCAACTTTACTTTTGTGACCATTTGTGGTGCCAGATCAGTATTCCAGAGAGGTATAAGAGGTACAAGAGTGCAAATGGTTCTGATTTCATCATTCATTCACACTACATTTTGCAGTAAAGACTTTCCATCTATTTCATAAATTATGGGTCTATTCCCCATAAGGTCAAAATGGTCCCCTTTGAACTTATCAAAAAACTTCTCTCTTTCTTGAGATTAGATTGCCAAGGATTTATTTTGTGAGCTGCTGAAGTAGGTTACTCTAACATTCTCTGTATCCTGTCTGTCTTTAATGAACCCAGGAAGATCTCTGTTTAGAAAAATGAAGTTACATTTTATGAAGCCCATTATTTAGAACTGCAGTTAGGATTTTTTAAATCTGTGTTTAATAGTGAAACAGATCTGCAGAATTAACACACTATTAAGACTTTTCCAGGTGTGGGCAATAATGTGATAACATCTCACAGAAGTAAAAGGCTATTCCCCATTTGACAGTCCATTAAATGTATCAGTATCATTATTAGTAGTATTAAAATTGTGATTTTGATCGCAATCTTTATTCACTGTACTAGAGGCTGTACAGATATACACTAAAATATCCTATACTACAGTTAGATTATAAATTAAGAGAACATTTATTAGGTAATCGGTATCATTAAGTCAATATCCACCAGTTTAGAAGTCAAACAGTGAATTGCACATATGATGAACCTGGCACACTCACAGACAAAGCTGTTCTAAAACGGCATAGGATTACTACTCCAAACTGAAATATTTTCATAATTTCTGAAGTTACCTCTTCTCTCCTTCCCCCCACCCCCTTTTCTTTCCTTAATACACAACACAAAGTTGCATCATGTTAAACTGCTTGATTTTCAGGGTGAACCTTTTAAAGAGGAGTGTGACAAACTGTCAAATGCAAGGCTCCCCAGAGAGAAAGAGACTGAACCATCAATATGGTAGAGGCAGAACTGTTCTTTAACTCCCTCTCCTATGTCATAATTTGTTGCTCTGAAAACTCAGGTTTGGAATAAAAGAGGATATTGAGGATCTAGCATTGCTCAAAGTGTCAGTGAGCATGTGGCAGATTAAGTTACAAAGTAAGTGGTCATGGCCAAAACGTGAAGTTGCTGAGATGAATGGAACTTGCCAGGGACACATGCAAAATGTTGTACTTATTGCAGTTTTTTACATACTTAGAATCTTTGGGGAATTACCAAGTCATCCTAGCAGTATGTCATGGTAAGTCTCTGCTGTCATATAAATGGAATCAAGGACCAATACTGAGATAGGTGTATACCATTAAAATGACTGGGAAGTTATTTTTTTAGCTGTGTCAAAATAAGATTTATTGGGCCTTCAGATTCTATACCTAAATTTAGGAAGTGAGTTCTGTCATTAAAATATTCACTTGAGAAGTTTTAAATTAGGAACTGTGATTACACTAATTGTGTAGTGGTTACATAAGGATGTAAAACTGGAGTGAAATTTGGGAATTATAAAATCCAGCCCCTTGTTGCAGTAACCCACAGAATATTTTATACTGGTCAAAAACTCAGAAGACCTGACTCTCTGGCTCTATATCCTACTCTAAGAAAGTAGAATTAGTCTTGCATTCCCCAGTTACAGACTCTCTAACAGGAGAAAATACCCAGAAAAAGGAGAAATACGTATCCTATAACCTCCTTCTCCATAAGTCCTGGTACAAGTGGCATGAAGGAAAAGTCATATTAGAAATGACGAGGAAGAGTATTCATAAAATAATTGTTCTCATAGTCATTTGATTGTAGAAAGGGCATTTTCATCTGATATATATTAGACTCCAAGGGTTGCCTAAAGTAGGATTGAAATAATTCTCAGGGATCTAATTAGTGACTTTGTGAGTAGTTGTCTCTCCTTAAACACTGACTCACTCTTCTCTTTTTCCCCACTGACAATGTTCCAGTTCTCAGTTTTGCATGATAATATAGATGCTTATGGCCCTCTTGGAACCAATTCAACTATGTTCTACCTATGAATTAAAAAGAGATTGTGGAAATAGATATTTCTTACAGGTTTTCTAGTCTCAGGAAATCTTATACAGCTAGTGATGTCACACCTATGGAGAAAAAAAAAAATGTTACATTTATTTTACCAGCTTCTGAAGCATGTTGGGAAAATAATCACTGAGATAAAAACCAAAATATTTTGGCATTTAATAAATAATGCATTCTACAAGGAATATGGAGCTGCTCTTAAAGTGCATTTTTTTACATTAATTCCCTGTGTTCTTTTTTACATATGAAATTGAGATAAAAACCTAAAATTCAGTAAGCATGTAGTAAAGATGATGCATTGAACTCTGATTTTGTTTCTATTCATATTATTCCCTATTCATGGTCTTTTCAAGATTTAATCTTCTTTACATTATTGGACTTTCAATCATCTATGATTCTGCCCCTTAATTCATTTTCTCTTTGTTCTTCAATTTATTTCTGCCCATGAGTATTTCCAAGATGTTTTGTCAATTAAAAAAGAATAAGAAAGGAAGACCTGCCTAACATACATAGATTTATATAAATGCCCTATACCATGGGTTTAGAAATCAGACAAGCAATTGTCCTTCATTTAAAGTACAATTGCATTTACTATACTGTTTACCTCATTAAAGGAACCACGCTATTGCTGTGTAGAATTCTTGGTTCTATACCATCTTCTGATTTATTTTGTTTCTTCTAGTTTGCATTCCACTGAGTAATATTAAATAATAGCTAGTTAAATGCAAAAGTGTCTTTCAAGAAACAATGGTACTCAGTTATATGTTGTCTTCTAAAATGTTTTACACTCTAATCAAATACAGTTCAATACATGTAACACTATGACAAACATTCTACACATACACAAACAGTCCCTCCAGAGTTTTTTCCAGTTTTTGGTTTTGCTTTGGTTTTTTTAAAATTGATTGCAAACTTCTTAGTAATTTTGGAGACTTTGTAACTAGGTGATAGGTGATGGTAATGGGAGATGAGGAAGTAGTGGGGAGGCTCCTGAGGACTGAAAATAAGCAAATGTCAATCCTGTATTCAAGAAGGGAAAGAAATAGTATCTAGGGAACTACAGGCTGGTCAGCTTCACATCAATGGAATGTGGCTGGGAGAATCCAGCATGGATTTTTGAAGGGGAAATCATAACTTACCAACCTAGAAGGCTTCTGCAATGAAATGACTTGCTCATTGCAGAGCAGTAGATGTGGTCTATGTTGACTTTTGTAAGGCTTTCACACTGTCTTACATCATATCCACATAGAAAAAATAATGAAGAATATACTAGATAGTTGAACAGTGAGGTGAATTGAAAACTGGCTGAACTGTTGACTCAAAGGTTTGTGATCAGAAACACAAAGTCCAGCTGGAGGTCAGTTACTGGTGGTTTGTTCCAGGGGTTGATACTGTGGCAAGTACCGTTTAACACCTTCATTGATGACCTGGGTGCACCCTCAGCATGTTTGCAGATGATAAAACTGTGTTGATATTCACGGGGACTTTGACAGGTTGGAGAAATGGATGGAAAGGAACCTCATGAAGTTCAGCTAATGGAAATGCTGAGTGCTTCCTCTGGGGAGGAAGAACCTCAGGCGCCAGGACAGGCTGGGGCCAATCAGCTGAAAAGCAGCTTGGTAAGGAAGATCCTGGAGGTACCGGTACACACCAAGCTGATAATGAGCCATCAATGTGCTCCTGCAAAAAAAGACCAACAGGCTCCTGGGCTTCATTAGACAGTGTTGTCAGCAGGCCAAGGGAGGTGACCCTTCCCTTCTGCACAGCACTGGTGAGACACACCTAGAGTGCTGGCTACACATTACAAAACAGACATGGACATACTGGAGAGAGCCCAGTGAAAGGTCTTGAAGATGATTAAGAACTTGGAGCATCTGTCATATTAGGAGAGGCTGAGAGAGTTTGGACTATTCATCTGGAGAAGAGAAAGCTCAGGGGGATCTTATCAATGCGTTTAAATATTTTATGAGAAAAGAAGATGGAGCCGGACTCTTCTCAGTGGTGTCCTGTGACAGGACAAGAGGTAATGGGCACAAACTGAAAAACAGGAAATTCCATTTAAATATCTGGTTATGATTTTGGGAAACCTTCTTCCTCTGTTTGTTGTTTTCATTTGTTTTAATTGAAAAAATGAATGAATGCTTGTTTTATTCAGGATACTGTGAGGCTTAATAAGTATGTGCTAAGGGCTTTATTTGAAAGTGCTATGTAAAACTAAATCCCTTTGTATAAACTATGATTTTAGAAGAATACACAGATTTGTATCCTGTGAGAGCATCCTTGGTAGATATCATTAGTATGAGCTTTCGTTTTGGAGTCCTAACACAGTAAACCCCCTCCACCCCCAAAACCCAAAACCTAAACCATTCTCACCCCCTCCCCCAAGGAAAAAAAAAAAAAAGTAATTAGAAAAAAACTGAAGGACGGTTTCGTTATATAGGTCATAGAATTTTTTGTTTATATACTTCAAATTTAATGGTAGCCTTCTATAAAACTGCTGCTTTTGTTTTGTATTTTCAGTTACCTAAGCATAAACATAACACATAGATATGTGTCCACTTACAAGGTGCCAGTTTGTAAACCTCTGCTTTTACTTAAGTTTGATAAAAATAATTTTAATAAAAATTGACTTTTCAATAAAAAGGCTAATCTGTCTTTGAGATGAGAACTTTCCAAAGAATTGCCTGCAGAGTCAGAGTAGTTTGCCTTTAAACTGCAACATTCTGAGTACTACAGAAGGCTTTGGATTCTTGCTGGGCTTTAAATATTGTGCTATATCATCATTTATTTAACACTACTTGAAAAAAGCAGGCATTTGCCAAAGCGGTATTAATTGTTCTTCCTTTGTTTTAGGTTTTGTATTTCATTTTGACAATGAAAAAAAAAAAAAAGCCAATAAAAGCTCTCTTATAAAGAAGCACAGTATAATAAATACTAATTTTTTTTTTTGAGAAGGTGAGTATGAACACTCGTTAGTGTTAAAAGGTAATGGTATGGATTTGTATGCTGTAAGAGAAGTTAAAAAAACCAAGATTAACCCTGACTGGCACACTCATTCCTCATATGATAAATATAAATGTATTTTATAGTGTAAATATAATTGAGAAGCAATTCATATAATGGCAATATAAAATTGATTTATTATTAACAAAATCATCATGCCAGGAAAAAACTCTTAATTTGAATGCAATTGAATATACTTATGAGCTTAATGTCAACAACTGTATATGAGAGAAGACTGTACCACTTTACGTGAACCACTTCACCGTAAACTTCTAAGGCAGAGATTTCTGCAAGCTACAGTATTTTCAATGTAACTTCAAAGGCTAGTCAGGGACTATGTGGTTCTTCAGTAAGAAAGTCACATGTGAAAGTTTTGGGTAGATAGCTTAGTAGTACTTTTTGCTTAACTCCTCTTTAAGAGCTATCCCAAAGCCATAGATGATTGTTTAAGACAATGTAGCTACTAAAATATTTTTTTTTAAAACATTATAATTGTTTTTCCCTTTCTTAGTTATCTTTTGCTTTCAAATTCCAAACCTTATCTCCTTTTGTTATATGACAACTCATATCCAGTATATTTTAAACAAACCTTTGATCTTGCCCTCTTCGCTTTAATTAATCTATCCATGTGTTCATGTAATTTAAATAAATAATAACTGTGGGTTTTTTCTCTTTTCCCCCCTACAGAACCTCATTTTGCCAGCGTGTTCTCTTAGTATGGCCCATCATACATTCATATTTTGTTTGCTTCCTCAACAGTTTCCCCTGGATTATTGTTCTGGATTCTACAAGCCCTTTTCTTTATTCTTGTCATGGGTGGTGGGCATGCGAAAATCATGCTGCAAACCATTTGTACTATAGATATCTCTCCTTGATGTTTCATAACTGGGTAGATGGTAATTTGATAAAGTCTGGCAGATTTGGGGGTCAGTAAAAAAAAACAGGTCTTCATAGTACATAGTACATACAAGAGTAATTCATGTATTTCCAGTAAATAGCATCAATTTAGCGATGAACTTCTGATTATATTCCACACTATTACACACTCACACTAATGCAATTTTGGTAATCTCTAATTAAATTGATGGTGCTATTGCAGCAAAACTGTTGATGAAAGAAAACACAGTACACTACTTGAGATCTATGTAGTAGAAAAGTAGTAGAAAAGGCATCCAGCATCTTCAGTATTTCTCCAACCAGATATCATTTTGCGTGTGATGCTGTTTATAGGCTAATGTACCTTAATCAAACAGTAGAAGTTACATTAATAATTGTCTTTCAAATACTCTGTGATACAGGAAATGTCAGGCAGAAATGGCCATTTAGTTCAGATCAGGATAATTTTCTCAGCATAATTGGTCAGTGGCACCTCCAGGTCAGGGGAGAAATAAATTGATTGACTAGTGGGCTAAGGGGCTACTGTTCATCCATTTTTGTAGCTATAATCACACTCCTGGTTTCCCCATTTCAGTTCTTGGTTTCATTTTAACTAAGACAATCTTTCTAGAATCTTGTTTTGCCATGTGTTGCCATTTGGCTGGTGGTTACACTCAATAAAATCCATTTTTAAAAATAAATTAATCATAAGCTTTTTTTCTCTATTTCCTTTTTTTTTGTTTTGTCCTCTAGGAAAAAACAAATATTGTCAGATCTCCAAAATATATAACTTGAGAAGGCAAAATATATAAATACATAACTAAGAGGAATATCTATTTTTTATTCTTTATTTTTTTTTAAATTTTTGCTGGTAAAACCAACTCTGATTTTCCTACAGAATTCAGACACCAAATGTAAGTTAGAAAGATGTCATATGAAACAGTAGCACTGACCTGAAAACCATACATTAATGACACTCATATTACACCCTGAAGAGAATGTTGGATTGGGTAAGATAAAGCAAAACTGAAATTCATAGAAGCTTTTATAGAAGCATTGATATAACAGTATAAATAAAACATGCTGGCAAACCACAAAAAATTAAAATATAGAGGCTTCAGTCTCAACAAGCATTTCACTTCTGTTCTTGAGAGGTGCTACTAATCTCTGCTAGTAATGAAATAGAACAGAGACTTCTCTTCATAGGTACAGAACAGCAGTCCCTTTTTTTAAAAATGGGGAAAGAATGGCACAGAGGGAAAAAAGGACAATAATTGTTCATCCAGGAGTTTGCGTAGTTTAAGAGAGCTCAGAATCTGTAGTGCTCAGCTCAGACTGCAAACTGCTAGAAATAGATTACTCTGGCCATGTTCAGGCACTTGAGTATTTTGAACATTAAGCAGCTGGGCAAGAGCTGTCTTCTTTGGTTATCATGTTGAATGATCAACCCAGATGCATATACATTTCGTCAAAGTTAGTAATCTTTCTGTGACTAAAGCAGCATGACCATTGCTTGTTTATCAGGTCACATATGAGGCATGCAAACTAGGTCTTACCTGAAAAACACGCACTTTTGAATTCTTTTGATTCCTGTTCATATTTTCAGACAGTAAAACCTGTATATAGGAGATACAGGTATGGTGGTGGTTGTTTGCATTTTTTTAAAGTGAAAAGTACTCAATGTTGTCTATATAAATCACCTTGTAAATATTCATCTTAAAATTCTATGCCAAAATGGAATTCAAAATCCAGAGCCAAGCGAGTTACATGAAGCACCGTTACTCTCACAGAATTATTAATTCATCTCAGTGTGTGTAATTTAGGCACAGGATAAACTGTTCCTCTTCTTCTATAGCACCTTTTCATTCCCAGCAGCATGTTCTTACATCTTGACCCATCATACATTTACATATTTTCTTCTCATCTGCTTCACATCTGCCTTCTCTGTATTCATAGCTTTACTCCCAGCGGTTCCTTTCTAGTGCTCTTGTGATTGCCAAAGTGCACATGTAAATCCTGCTGTAAAACTCCATGTTCCAGTAGGTGCCAGCTGCCCTCCATGGAAGGATGGCAGCTATTCACAAACTGAAGGGCTGACTTCTTTCCTGTCTGAAGTAGAAAGCTACAATCTTTAAATATTGGAAGAAACAAAGCCAGTTGATTACTCTGGACAAAATGATTTGTGAATGCTGCCAGCCTAGTGATATTCTGCTGTCTTATGTTCCCTGCATCCTCTTGGTATTGCATTTAAATAAATGAATACAACCATTAATTGATCACCTGCTTCAGCCAGGTGAGGCTACAAGTGTATTACAAAGAAACATAGGTGAAAAGAAAGCATAGATGAAGCCAATGAAAAAAATGCAACTGAGTAAGTCTTTTATCAACTGTTACATTGACTTTACCTGCTTCTGGTCCTGGGAAGATTCTCTAGTCTCTTCAGATGCTTTTCTGTGCAAAAAAGTGGAAGACCTAAGTCTTTCAAAAATACAGAGGCAGTACCTGGAGTGATATCCTGATGTTGTTCTCTTTCCACTGCTGGGGCATTTAGTAAGTCCTAGGTGTTGGAACAGGATGTTCTGTAAGAGGCAGTAATCTGGCTTGAGAAGTGTGGAGAGGGGAGTAATTTTCTGTACCATTAGGGAGCTTTATGCTCTGGAGATCAGCCCATCAAATCACAGCAGGAAAATTGCCTATCAGACCTTCCAAGCCTTGCTTACCTGTTCCTGCTCTGACCTTAATGGGATTCAAGCCCTAGTGCTAGGATATAGAGAATCAAATTAACCTCCTTAATGTTGCACAGAACAAAGACCTCTTAGAAAAGGATCTCTGATTCAGTATTCAGCTCCTGCCAGTGCAGGAGCCTTGGCTGACCCATGCTGTGGTCCTCTTTTGTGTCTTTATAGAAGTAGTCAGAGCTACTGAGTGGTCAGGTCCACTGGACAGCTGTTTCACTGTAGCATTGCTGTTAATAGTGCAGGAAGAGATGTGTGGACCTCTGCAAAAGGTGGCATTCTAGCCATTGCTGAAAAGTCTAAGGGTACTGAATGCAAAGACATATATTAAACATTTATCTGATGATGCTGTAGTGAGGTGGGGGTTATAGAATCATAGAATCACTATGGTTGGAAAGAACCTCTAGGATCATCAAGTCCAACCTTTATCCCAACATCTCCCTAACCACTAAACCATAGCCTCAAGTGCTTCATCTACTAGTTGTTTAAACCCCTCCAGGGACAGCAACTCAACCACCTCCCTGGCCATCACTCCAGCCTGTCCAAATCCCTCTGCAGAGGCTTCCTACTCTCAAGCAGATTGACACTCGCACTTAATTTTGTGTCATCTGCAAATTTACTGAGGGTGCATTCAATCCCCTCATCCAGGTCATTGGAGACTGGTCTCTTCTCCCAAATTGCTAATGATAGGATGAGAGGAAATGGTCTTAAGTTGCATCAGGAGAAGTTTAGATTGGATATTAGGAAGAAGTTCTTTACTGAGAGGGTGGTTAGGCACTGGAACAGGCTGCCCAGGGAGTTGGTGAAGTCGCTGTCCCTGGAGGTGTTTAAAAAACGAGTGGATGAAGCACTTGAGGCCATGGTCTAGTGGTTAGGGAGATGATGGGATAAAGGTTGGACTTGACCCTGGAGGTCCTTTCCAACCATAGTGATGCTATGGTTCTACGGATATTAGGAAACACTTATTCACTGAAAGTGTTACCAGGCATTGGAACAGGCTGCCCAGGGCAATGGTTGAGTCACCATCCCTGGAGGTATTGAAAAGCCATGGAGATGCGGTGTTTGGGGACATGGTTTATTGGTGGACTCGGCAGTGCTAGGTTAATGGTTGGACTTGTTCTTAAAGGTCTTTTCCAACCAAAACAATTCTATGATTCTATGAAACCTCCAGAATTTCTGAAACAGAATAATTAACATGGAATCATATGATTTCCCAGATTTGAAATCATAAGCAGTGCTCCAGAACTTCTGCATGAATTGACACGTCCATTTTGGATTTGTTTCCTTGACCCCAGTGCCTCCAACATGTGTGGGAAGGGGTTACAGTCCTTCCCTGCAAACCGGCCACCTCTCATTGTCACAAGTATGTGCTAATCATTTTGGCATTGGAAAATCAACTGTCTGCCTGGCAGTGCTGGAGGACAGTCATGCACTGCTGAGAATTGTTTGCCTGCCATTTGCAGGTATGAAGAATATGCCAGGAATAATATTATTACCAGGGAGAAAGGAAGGCTAGCAGCTCCCTGTGGACTGGGGCTTCCTGGGATGACAGAGCCTGGAAACCAGGGGGCACTAGGGATAGACACAGCCCTGGGAGTCAGTCATCTCCCTGGGGCAGGGGATGGGCTAAGGCTGGGCTGGGACATTGGTTTATGGGTGGGCCCCACTTGGGGGGCCCATGGATTGGCAGGGCAGGGCTGTGAGGAGCTGGAGACCAGCATCCCACAGTGTGGCTGGCGCAGGGACTGGACTGAAGTGGGGTCCTGGGCCATGGGCAGGGTGGGCGAGTCCCAGCAGAGGACAGACAGGGCTGTTAGTGCCCTCAGGGTCCTGACAATTTTGTCTTGAAGAGCATGAGATTTGCAAGCCGAGCTAGAGCATTTGGTGTCACACCAGGGCTGTCTGCACCATCCTGTCCCTGAAGAAGTAGTTTATTTATCAAGCCTTCTTGTTTTGAAGGGATGGTGGACTCATTTTTGGATATTGTGAAAAACACTGATAATACATGTCATCACAGTGCTCTGAGAAGATCTAACATGCCACATGTTCCACTTGGTCCTTGTTCCTTTTCAAAGTTGTACTGTAATGATTGTTGTTCCACCTTTTATGGAGGAATCCTTCCTGGTTTTGTCTGATATGGCTTATAACTATATGGAGGGCTGCAGTGAGAACTCTTTTATCCTATCACCAGCTGCAGAGTGACAGCGGAGTGCTTATTTGGACAGCTGATGGAGTGGCATCCAAAATATCTTTCATTATAAGACAGGGAAAAATATTTGAACACAACAGTTCAGGGAGAAAATGCCAACTCTTTATATGAAACATATATCATTCAAAACATCTTGTGTTTCAAGAGCTTTCCCCAAGCCCATGACAAGGCAGAATTCAGCCTGAATTCCTGAAGACTCTTCCTAGAGCCTGTGCTTCTGGGGGCCCGAAAGTCATTTGGAAAAGCTGACATTCATAAGCAGAATTTCTGTAGATAGAATAAAGATTTCATGGACAAAAACTGAATTAAAAATTAAATCACATTTACTAGAAACTTTTTTTTTTTGTCAGACTCCTGTCTCTATGACTCCCATTTCTGTGACATTGATCCTTTTTGACTCCTGTTTCTATGAGTCCCCTCTCCACTGCCCCGTGTCCATGACATGGTTTGTCCATGACACCAGTCTCTGTGACTCCTGTCTCTATCACTGCTGTCTTTATGCTTTGCGTCTCTATGACATGGATACTCTATCATGCTCATCTCTATGACTCCCATCTCTATGAGATCGATCGTCTATGAAATGGAACCTTTATGACTCTCATCTTTTAGGCCACTAAAAAGGTGTTTTAGAAAAATCTATTTCTGTGTAGGTTTCCTTTTGTGCTCCTGTATGAGTTTCTGGAGAGTTTTAAGAAAAAAAAATAAAAGGAATGCAACAAAACTTCAGCTGATTTTTAACAATGCTTAAATCTACATGAGGAGAGTAAATCTACACGTATGGAGTCTTTGGCTGAAGATGGAGGCAGTCCTTCTAGCTCCAGAAAGAAGACAAAGAAGGCCTTTCTTTAACCTGTTTTCCTAATTTGACTGAGAATGTCAAGATAAAGAAAAAATCATAGCTGTCCAAAATTAGGATCATCAGGACATGTTATCATCCTTTCTGATTCCAAATTCAAGGTTTCAACAAATCAAAATTTCATTTTATAATTTAACTGAATTCTTCTATTAATTTTTAATTTTACCTTAAATTTAAGGCCACACTTTCATAAATTCCCAGAATCGAAGATTAAGACTTGAAACAGAAGGTTTAGTGAAGCAAGTCACAGACAGTCTGGTTTCAAAAGTCGTCTTCTTACCCAACATACTTACCCAAGCACTCGATCTTTCTTAAAGAGAAAGTAATAAGAGTCATCATTGTTTGCAAATCAACAGTGATGAGTCTACCCTCTCCTGACTTTTTTTTGAATTATGAAAAATGTAGATTGATTTTATGGCAAAAGTTGAAGTATGTAGTGTGTAAAACTAAAAAGGAAAGTTAGTTCAAATACTTTTATTGTAGCTATACTAAATTCTATATTCAATTTGACCTCAAGTTAGCCACCAATCTAGAAAACTTGTATTCATAAGAATATTAACAGCAAGTTGAAGGGTTGCACAAATGTTAATTTGTTTTGCTGGATCATTAAAACAGTCACACCCTAGAGATCAGAAGTTTTTGAAGATAGGCCCCAAAGTTCAACAAATTTGTTTATGGGTCAGAGAGATTTAAAACTTCTCAGTTCGTATTGGCAAAAATAATACCCGAGATTATAATAAACTGTGGCTCCACAATCACTGAACCTGTCAGAAACAAATACCTCATTTACTGAAAAAGATGTTTCTGATTATCTCAAATTTTTCACAGATTCAACACAAATCCACTGGAAAAATGGATTAGGAGTAGAAGTATGGATCACAAACATTTAACTTCCCAGATGACTGCTCTAATCACTAGAACTGGGATAATCTTTAGTTGGATTGCTTGTGATCCTCTTTTTCTCCATTAGAAGAATGGTCTCCTTCCTACCCCACAGACATTTAGAATAAATTATTTTTAAAATTACATTCCTCCCTTTAAGATTTTATGCAGTTATATTTCTTTCAATGATATTTCAACATTTTCATCAATATTTCAATATTTAAGCATACTTTGGAGGGTAAGGCGGATCAGTGTCTACAGCAATGGAAAAGGATCATCTTTATCAGCACATCCCTACTGCAACAGTCAAGACTCTTGTTAAAAAGGCTGTTAGACATTCCTTCAGGAAAGGGGCTGAATATGTGTCTCTTAATCCTGATAAAGTGCATGAATAACAAGAATGTATTCTATTTCTTAGCACATCTCACACTTTTCTATTTGATTTCAAAGAATGTTTGACTTTAAAATATTTTTTAATTGTGTTATTTATAGAGAGTTCAGTTTCCACAGAAAACCAAATAAAGAAAAAAAATATCACTCATAGATCCCTATTTAGGGGATTTCTGCTGTGTGTATGTGTGCATGTGTGTGTGTATGTGCACAAGTATGAAAACAGATAAACAAAAACACCTGTGTTTTGTAAATAACAGGAACTCTAAGATATTTGAATGGTAAGACATTGGGTTACTAGGTTGGAGGTAGCTAGAATATTTCAGGCAGCCAGTTAGGCTATCAAAGGAAAAGAAAGCAAAAAAATAGTCTAGTTGAATTATGCATAAAAAGATAGCAGCTTGCCTTTGAAATCATTTGTATCTTGTAGAGAGGCAAGTGTGTGTTCTCTTGTACCCAAATACATCATTGACAAGAAAAAACACATTATGAGGAAAAGACTGTGTGTATCTAAAAAGGAGCTGTACATTTTTTTAAGACATAGAAGCAGAAAGTGTGAAACATTTTATTAAGCTTGAAAATATTTTTATTAATGAAGATATTTTTAAAGATATAATATTTCTTCACAGCATTTCTCTGATAAGTTATTCTCAGTCTTTTTCTCATCTTTGAATAAAACTCCATGTTCTTTTTCCTGATAACTTGCTTTGAAGGCAATGTGATAATATCCACTGTTTATAGTATCTTCCTGAATTAGGAGAGAGAAAAGATTTCTTCTTCTTAGTCTGGTCTCCATGGTTAGAAAATCAAACTCATAACTTTTTGTAAAACTGGGACAATCCACCATCCTAAAATTCAGGATGTTAACCATTTATTTAACACTTCAAAGCTATGAAATGTGGGATTTCTATACATCATTAGCACTCAGCTGGAATTTCAGGTTTGTATACAGATTTTGTGCATGGGGTTGTATGACCAGTGTGAACCATCTTCCCTATTTAGCTAAAAAATGTTTTGATCTCTGCTGTCCTGCCTTCATACAGTAGCAATAAAGTAATCTAGGGTAAAGGAGAAATTAAATTAAATCAAGCACTTCGGAAGGATTCATTGAATCCCATCCATATCTCCCTTTGTAGTCTGGCCAGTGGTGAGAAATAAGCACTTCTAGCTCATGATTCATTTCATCCTAAAGTAGATAGCTAAAATAGGTCAGATGAATCATACTCTGAAAAATGCTGCTATTTTCCCATTGATTACAAAGGGACACTAGAGGGAAAATCATAGATAAGGAATCTTCTGTAGTAGATTTCTAATATTACATGAGATGACTCCAACCCATGCTATATCTCCTAACAAGCAGCACTGACAGCATGCATGACTGCAAAAACTGGTCATGTTTTCAAAGTAAAGGACATGGGGAATTGAATTTGAAGGAAAATTACTGATCAGTTAATGACTGGAATCAAGAGTTAAAGTATCAGTGTTTGTCATGGATCAGCATAAGTCAAGGATGAAGTTATACCTCATTAATTCAATTAGTTGGAAATAAAAAGCAGGAAAAGCCAAAATGATATCTGAGTACTCAGCAGTTCAAATCCATATGTTTGATTTTGATTCACAGTCCTTCTCTAGCCACTAGGCATCAAACCATCCCTTGTGAGCCATAGTGCAGGACCAATCGGCACAAACTCTATCAACTGGTATGAATAAAAACAAGTGCTGCTGCTCTCCCCTTTAGGACTTTGATTTCCATAGTTGAAAAAAAGAAGAAAATTAATGTCACTTCAGTAGATTTAAAACAGAACATTATGGAACTCCAGTAAATCACTTCTATTGAAATTACATAGCAGTCCAGTGCAGAGCCACAAAGTAAAATGGTTTCTTAAAAATAAATTTTGTTTTCTTTTACCTTCCCTTTTCACCTAGATCATTTTTCTCCCTGATGCACTATAGATTGATCCATGCTCTCTGGATGGAGCTTTCTATAAACACCTACCAGACTTCCTCAGAATTTTACTGTTCAATTATATTGAAATTATATACAATAGAATAGCAGATGCAAACTGACTGATACTTGCAAAAGAAAAGCTATTGCTAAACATTATCTGCAATAGTTTCACTAAGCCAATGTAGAGGAACTAGTACATTAAACTCGAATAAACTATTGTAGTGGAGCATTACTAATTTGCTGCTTCTGTGCAAATGAGTTTAACAAGTAGCTATACTTGAGAGATGAATAAGAATCAACAACATGTACAGCATTAGGATGAAGATATTAGGCCTGAAGTAGTTGGGAAAAATTAGTAATAACAAGGAGCTAGGATGAATATCAATAAAATCCATGGATTCACAGAATTGTCAGAGTTGGAAGGGACCTCCAAAGATCATCTCGTCCAACTCCCCTGCTTAAAAGCAGGATCCCCTAGAGCACAACACTCAGGACTGCATCCAGGGGAGTCTTGAAAATCTCCAGAGAAGGAGACTCCACAACCTCTCTGGGCAGCCTGTGCCAGTGCTCTGGCACCCTCACCATCTTCCTCATATTTAAATGGAACCTTCTATGTTCCAGCTTGTGCCTGTTACCCCTCGTCCTGTCACCTGGAACCACTGAAAAGAATCTGGCTCCATCTTCCCTCAACCCACCCTTTAGGTATTTATAAACATTAATTAAATCACCCCTCAGCCTTCTCTTCTCCAGGCTAAAGAGTCCCAGCTCTCTCAGCCTTTCCTCACAGGGGAGATGCTCCAATCCCCCAATCATCCTCGTTGCCCTCCCCTGTACTCTCTCCAGTAGGTCCCTCTCTCTTCAACTGGGGAGCCCAGAACTGGATGCAGTATTCCAGTTGTGGCCTCACCAGGGCAGAGTAGAGGGGGAGAATGACGTCCCTTGACCTACTGGCCACACACTGCCCTGTGCAGCCCAGGGTGGCATTGGCCTTCTTGGCAGCAAGGGCACATTGCTGGCTCATGGATAATTTTCTGTCTGCCAGGACTCCCAGATCCTTCTCCTTGGAACTGCTTTCCAGGAGGTCCCCCCTAACCTATACTGGTACCTGGCATTCTTCTCCGGGTGCAGCACCCTACACTTGCCCATATTGAGCCTCATAAGGTTTTTCTCTGCCCAGCTCTCCAGCCTGTCCAGGTCACCCTGGATGGCAGCACAGCCCTCTGGCATGTCAGCCACCCCTCCCAGCTTGTTATCATCAGTGAACTTGCTGAGGATCCACTCTGTCCCCTCGTCCAGGTCATTGATGAATATGTTGAACAAGACTGGACCGAGGATTGACCCCTGGGGGACACCACTGGTTACAGGCCTCCAACTCAACTCTGCTACATTAGTCACAACCCTCTGATCTGCCACACAGACAGCTCTTGATCCACGTCACCATCCCCTCATCCAACCCACACTTCCTGAGTTTCCTAATGAGAATGTTATGGGAGACAGTGTCAAAAGCCTTGCTGAAGTTGAGATATATGACGTCTGCTGTTCTCCTCTCATCCAGCCAACCGGTTATAACATCATAGAAGTTTAGCAGATTGGTCAAGCATGATTTACCCTTGGTAAATCCATGTTGACCACTCCCAATAACTTTCTGTTCATCAATATGTTTGGAGATGACCTCCAGAACAAGTTGCTCCATCACCTTCCCAGGGATGGAGGTGAGGCTGACCAGTCTGTAGTTCCCTGGGTCCTCCTTCTTGCCCTTTTTGTAGATTGGAGTGATGTTGGCCTTCCTCCAGCCTTCAGGCACCTCTCCTGTTCTCCATGACTTTTCAAAGATGACGGAGAATGGCCCAGCAATAACATCTGCCAGCTCTCTCATCACCCTTGGGTGCATCCCATCAGGGCCCATTTGACTTATGGATGTCCAGTTTGGCCAAGTGGTCTCTAACCCAGTCCTCCCCTATCAAGGGAAAGTCTTTGTTTCTCCAGACCTTCCCTCTGGCCTCCAGGAATTGGGATTCAAGAGGGACCACTTTTCCCTATAGAACAAACAGTGTCCTCAGCTGTGACCTATTGCTCAATCAGTTAGTTTTCTAAGTGGGGACCTTAGCAAGAGAATGAACCAAAACAAGAGCTCCAAAGCCAATTTTTTTCCTGACTAAGCTTATTCTTGGTGCTGACAATTACCATTTTTCTTTTTGTCTTCCATCTTATTTGCTTATGAGTGGTTCTTCTATTACAGAAACAGCCTCCAGAGTATAAAGACTTATACCAGAATTAAGTGAAAATATAACAGTCTTTGTGCATTTTTACTAACAATTGAGTCAAGTAGATTATAGCAAAATACTGGTACATAAATACGTCTTCTGAGGAAAGCACTGGTCTTTAAGGCGAACTGGTTTGTAATAGTATAAAGAAAATAGTTCTACTGTATCAAAGACATTGTAAAGTACAACTTTTGCAAGTGAACAGGAAATGTCCACTGATCATAGTGTTTTCAGTACTCTGACTATTGGACAACTACAAATATTGGCATGTAGAATTACAGAATGGTTGAGGCTGGAAAGCACCTCTGGGAATCATCTAGTCCAACCACCCTGCTCAAGCAGGGGCATATCCAATCAAGTTTTCATTGTCTCCAAGAATGGAGACGCCTCTCTGGAAAATCTGTTCCAGTACTCAGTCACCCTCACAGGAAGAAAAAGCTTTTCCTTATGTTTAAATGTGTTTCACTTTGTGCTCATTGCCTCTAGTCCTGTCACTGTGCACTACTGAGATGTGTCCAATTCCATCTTCTTTAATCCCCACTGCAGTCAAATATCTATACATAATGCTATGATGCCCCTGAGTCTTCTCTTCTCCAGGCTGAACAGTCCCAGCTGTAAGCCTTTCCTCATATGACAGATGTTCCAAGTCCTTAGTCATCTTTGTGGCCCTGTGCTAGACTTGCTTCAGTAAATCCATTTCTTCCTTGTACTGGTCAGCCCAGAACTAGACACAGCACTCCAGATGTTCCTCATCAGGGCTGAGTAAAACACTGGGACAGAGGAAGTTCACCTCCCTCGGCCTGCTGGCAACACTGTGCCTAATGAAGCCCTGGAGGCTGTTGTCCTTCTTTGCTGGAAGAGCATATTGCTGGCTCGTGGTCATTTTTCTGGCAACCCTGACCCTCAGGTCCTTCCCTGCCAAACTGCTTTCCAGTTGGTTGACCCCAGCCTGTCCTGGTGTTTGGAACTGTTCTTCCTCAGATGCATTTCACTGTTGAATTTAATGAGATTCCTGTCTGCCCATTTCTCTAGTCTGTGGAGGTTCCTGTGAAGGTCAGCACAGTGCTCTGATGCATCAGCCACTCCTTGCCATTTTGTATCATCTGCAAACACACTGTGGGTGCACTCTGTCCCATCACTGAGGTCATCAATGAAGATTCTGAAGAGCTACAATATTGACCCTTAGGACATGCCACTAGTAACTGGCCTCCAGCTGGACTTGGACTCTTTGGTTACAACCCTCTGATCCAACAGTTCAGCCAGTTTTCAGCCCTTAGCTGCCCAACCTACTGTCAGTCCTTTACTGTCTAATCAATTGCTGTCCATTTATCTAGTCTTTACTTCATAATTTTGTCTAAGAAAATGTAATGGAAGACTAATTAAAGGCATTGCTCTCCACTGAGCTGGTTGTCAACTTCATCATAGAAGGCTGTCAGGCTGGTTGAATGTCACTTCTGCTTTATAAATTTACACCAACTATTCCTAATCACCTTCCTGTCTTCAGTATGTTTGGGAGTTATTTCCACAATTATTTGTTCTATCACTTTCCCAGTGTAACATTATGTAGATCTTTATGTACAGATCTTTTTGAAAAAATGGAAAGATGGTAAATCTTCCTGTATGAAAAATTTCTTTTTTTGTATTGTACCCATACTAAATATTTGGGTTATGCACAAATATTTTCAAGATAGAAACTTAAAACAGTACCTAAATTGACTTAGAAAAATAACCTGAATTCAGCTAAATTGTTCAGGAACAAATTGAAACGACACCACGTAAGACTTGAAGGTAAATAATACTTACGCAACATCCCAATGAAAGAAGAACTGAAGAAGCAGATAGGCTTTTCACAAAATCATGAGTGTCATACTCCTCCACGATCCACAACAACAAGGCAGAAAGAAGCCAATTACAGGTCAAATGACATCTAGTATAAAATACTTTTTCTTGGTACATAAACTGGAGGTTAAAGAGTAAAAAAAATCTATTGAACCTAAGGGACAGATACTGAACATGTATTTCCGATAGTAGCAGCTGAAATCGGATGTGGAAAACACAAATGTATCCCAAAACAGGCCAGAAACTAGGAAACTGTGCTGTCCAGGTAAATAACCTCCCTGTCGACTTAAAACAATCACATATTGGGTTTATGTGGTGAGGTTTTGGTAGTTGGGGGATGCAGGAGTGAATTTTGTGAGAAGAGACCAGGAAGTGCTCCATGCCAGACACAATCACTTTCAGATGGCTCCAAGACAGACCCACTGCTGGCCAAAGCTGAGCCCATCAGCAGTGCTGGTGGCATCTTTGTGATTACATATTTAAGAAAGGGTAAAAAGTTCTGTGCAATATCTGAAAAAGAAGTAAGAAAAAATGTGAGAAACAACATTGCAGATCCCAAGGTCAATGAAGAAGGAGGGGGAGGCGGTGCTCCAGGTGCTGGAGCAGAGATTCCCCTGCAGCCTGTGGAGAAGACCATGGTGATGATGTTGTCCTCCTGCAGCCCATGGAGGACTGTGTCATAGCAGATATCCACTCTGCAGCCCATGGAGGACAACACAACAGAGCAGGTGGATATGCCCTCGATATTCTCAGTAGCCTTAATTAAACGAGCAAATAGAAGCAGAATGCAGTGACAGTGGAGAATCACAGAGTCACAGTACCACTGGATGTTTGAGGTTGAAAAGACCTCTGGAGACCCTTTAGTTCAACCCCCATGCTCAAGCAGAGTAACCTACAGGAGGTCGCCCAGGGCTGTATCCAGACAGGTTTTGAATACCTTCAAGTATGGAGACCCCACAACCTCTCTGGGTAACCTGTTCCAGTGCTCAGTCACCTTCACAGTGAAAAAAAAAAGAAAATAATTTCCTTGTGAAGTAAGACAAAGACAGCAAAGGGTGAAAATTCTGATGCTTGTGAGTCGTGCCAAACTTTTGCACCACAAAAAACCCTGTGTCTTAAACCAGAAATACTCAGAGAACTGTTCTGACATGACACAAATCGCCCTTGTTTCCAATGTATTCAACATTGGAAAAAGCCATCTGAGCCAATATGGAAATGGCCTTGCAAATATTCAAGTGTGGAGTCACAATACAGTGGCATAACATGCTTCTTAGACTGTACCACAAGTATAGAATATTGTTAATTATTTTACCTCGAGGGACAAGATCTGACCTCTTTATGCCCCTTGTAATTTACACGTGCATAATTTAAAATGGGAATCATTATTCTCTGCAGCTGAAAATAAATAACTGTGCCTTCAAAGAAATATGTTCTCAGGGAACTTTCTCAGGTCTACTTCATATGCAGGGTCAAGAGATGTGTATTTTCTTCAGATGTAAAATAGACCAAAGAAACACATTTTGATCAGATGTCCTTGTGCTTTTTAACTTGTAGAGAACCTTCAGTCTGGGGAATCAAAGCACTTAGATTGTACAAGTTGTACCCATGTTTAAATTGATACAATAATTCTAGTATTCCATATAAAAAAGAATGCTACAGCTCTTTATTGATTTTTACAGTCAAAATCCCATTATTTGTTTACTTAACAATTACAGAGTTGTTTTTCCTAGAAGCTATTAACTTAATTTTGAATATGTCCCTTGATGGGAAATTCTGCAGCCTGTTTCTTTTCCAGCATGTGTCCCTGAGAACAGTTCTTAAAGTAGAACAACGGTGTTCTTAAGTTCTGTGTTAAGATCAGTCACTTCCCTACTCCTGTTACAAATAAAAATGGAGTATGTTTAAGAGCTCAAAGACGAATGTGTTTGTTTTTCTGGATATTTTTTTTGTGTTTATGTTTGTGGTGGGTTTTTCCCTGACTCTTTATCAGTGCCTTAGGAGTTCTGCCTCAAAGAGCAAACAGAAATGTACTTCTTCTGCAATATAGGAGAGGATAGGTCCATATTTTGCATACATAATCAGTTGTATGTATTCTTGCACAGATCATTCATAGAGGTCATCCAGAGAGGCTATTAGATCATTCTCCTGTGACAGGTGCCATTCAGACTCAAGCTGGCACAGGGCCAGCACACATATAATTTAGTTAAGATAAGCAAAACATAGAGAAAGAAATTTCAAACTAGAATTTAATTCCACAAGAGATCCTACAATTTGTGAATAGGTATAGTTCAATTTGAACAAAATTGTCTCACTACATCACAAATCTCAGCTTTCTGTAACTTGTGCACTTGCGTATAACAGTGCCAAATGGTAATAGCATGTTTTTTTCTTTTCTTGAATGATCACAATCATCCTTCATAACTGTAAGGGTCTTCCCAGGGCTCAAGACCATCTCTTTGATCAAGAATAGAATCCATGGCAGAGTATAGGCTGCTGAGGCAGTAGAAATTTAATCCCACATGACTATTTTCTGTGCAGAAGAAACACAGGCTAGACATCAAGATTAAGCACAAGAAATTTCTATTTTTTTGAGTGTATTCAAATTTCAACTTAGACCATAGGAAACTTTGAAAAAAAAGAAAGTCTCTTGAATAAATGCCAGTTCTCGTTTCCTGGGTTTTGCCACCTAGCAGTTGGACAATCATTTAAACTTTCTCTACAGCTTGTTTTCATTGGGGAGGACACAACAAACAAACAAACAAACAAAAACCCAGAGAAAATTAATTCATTTTCATGCTAATTTTTTCCCTGAGGGAAAAAAAAAAATTCAATCAGAAAAATTTCTAGTTCAAATCCTTTTAGAACAAGGTCTCCTCACCACTAAATAGTTTTCTCTGTATTCATTATATAAAAGTTCTTTGATGTCAACCATGATTTTATAGTCCATCTTCAATTAAATCAAGACATCAGGTGTGATATTAAGTTTCATTACCAGGTTCCATATAAAGAGACTGAGATTTTCTGCACCAGTTTTCTAGAAAGCCATGATTATATAGTAAACTCTTCATTGTAAAAGGTGAAGTAGAATTTGAAGACCTTTCAGATGTCCGAGAGGGGAATGTGGAACAATAGATATGAACATCTTGCACTGTTTTTTTATTTTCAAATGTGAAGTTCACAGCCAATTCATAAGATTTGGAATTTGACATAACAGAGACACAAGTACACTATGTCATAGTAAGATGTTTAATTTATTTCGGTATTCATTAAACAAAACAAGGAAAGGAAAATGTTTGTCCCCAAAACCAGATTTTCTTAGTCAAATATCAGTATGAACTCTGAGCTAACTTTTATTTCCTGTGAAAACAATGTTTAGATTCCAACACATGGTGCTTGACAGGGGTCCCAATATACTAAAATACAAACTGGAGGTATAACAGATCAGTACAATTCTGAGGAAGTCTGGTAGGTGTTTCTAGAAAACTCCATCCAGAGATCATGGATCAATCTATAGTGCATCAGGGAGAAAAATGACCTAGGTGAAAAGCGAAGGTAAAAGAAAACAAAATTTATTTTTAAGAAACCATTTTACAGATTTCAGTGAGATACTGCTTTTCTGACAACTGTGGATTTTTTAATACAATTTCTTAAGATCATCACATCGAGAAGGATCAAAGGGAAAAGGAGTATACGTTAATAGGTAATGATCAAACAATTTTTTAAAACTTGTACACTGCCACACAGGATGAGACTTCATGTATTCAGGCACAACAGCAGCCCAAAATAAAGATACCTTCTTTCCTTTGTACTGTCTGGCTGGAAGCTTTTGTTTAAGAAATTTCAGGAATTTCTTCACCTACTTGGATTGTTTGATCTGTTGTGACTTACTGTAGGGAACCCTTGATTTAAAGATCTCCAAGGACACTTACATTAAGTATTCAGTGACAGGATAAGAGGCAATGGGCACAAACTGAAATCCAAGAAATTTCATTTAAACATAAAAAGAAAAAAAATATTACTGTTGGGGTGACTAAACACTGGAACAGGTTTCCCAGAATGATTGTGGAGCCTCCATTCTTGGAGATGTCAAAACCTGAGTTTCGAGTAACCTGCTCTAGGTGATGCTGCTTTGAGCAGAGAGTTGGACTAGACACTCTTCAGAGGTGCTTTCAAACCTCAGCTGTTCTGTGACTTTGTGTTTAAATGGTTCTGTGAAATATCACGGTCTGTGAGACTTCTGGTAAAGTCCCCAAAGAGAAAAATTTAATGTTAAAAGAATTACAGACATTTTTCTACATAATTTGCTGCTTTTCCCAGTGAGTAAAACACATATTTATTTTAAAATCCTAGATCAAATGTAACAAAACAGTTATTTAAATTTGGATCTAAAATCTTCATGCATCTGTAGGGAAAAAAAAGTCCATAGTTCACAGTATTGCAAGTGGGGTCATGAAATCTTGTAGATAGCACTTGTTTTTGTGATATGTGCCATCTTTTTCCAACTTCCAGTTTAAGTCTACTGCCAAGTCATCCCAGTGAACCAGAAATATACTTGCCTTTTTGAATAATTCAACCAAAAATATTGCCAAAAGACAAATTATCACAGAAGTGTGAAAGGACGGAAAAGTTTGAAAGACAAAAAATCCTTACCCAAATCCAATCTCTTCCCACCTGTCTCTTCCCCCCCATCCTGCCCCACTCCCCTCACCACCTGTGATCCACCTCCAGGACAGAAAGAAAGCAGACAGGTAGATGATAGTTAGTAGGGCAATGACAGGACAAGAAAATGAAAATTTTCTCCATATTAATCGGAATTTGACTTGCTTTTAAGTTTAAAGTTGTGCAGCTAAATTTAATCAGATTTTCAGATGTAGTAAGTGCTGCAGCTTCATTAACTTCAATATGGATGCTCAGCCTCCTATAAGAGTAAGGTTACCTTTCGTAAGGTGCTTAAGTATGTGTTTCATGGCCTGAGTTACACACGTAATACACACCCATAACATTCACTGAACTCTGAGGAATTTCAACACCTGTGAAAAATAGGATGTTAATGTCTGTTTCTGAGCATGGAGCTTTGTTATTGATTCTGATTAAAGAAATTACTAACAGTTGTTGATTGTAAGCAAGAACAACACTTCTAGAAAATTTTATATTCTCATGATACTGTGAAAACAAGAAACAATAATGTTTAAGATCATTCTTAATTTCAACTGACATTAAATTTCTCTGATTAGACATACTTCTTCCAAGAAACTTTATGAAATTTTAATTTTTTTCTTACGTTTTCAACCTAGATTGCGTACTGAAGAAATATTGATATAAAGCGTTACTCAATTTGGACTTAAAAGAGGACTATTCATACCTGCACAAGTTACCAAAGTTCATAAACTGCACTGAAGAGCTAACAAAGTAGCTTCTATCACTCAGTGAAGCTAATGGCAGATTACAGATACTGGTGATGTGGTATATATATCATCTTATAATATTAACTTATAATATTGTAAATTATAACAGAATAGATGTTGTTAAGGGGAAAAATAGCAGATCAGTTTTAAATTTCATTTTATCATTCAGGTGGGACTCACTTCCAGACTAAGAAACTTATATATCAATGCCAACATATATGAGTAGGAGTATATTCCCATTATATAGGCAGTGGAGATGGATCTAATTCTGAGCTGGAGCTAGAATAGAGCTATTGAGTGATTCATCTTATACTAAATCACAAAGTTAGGAATCAATCCATTTGTTAACATATGTGTCCAGTGCCATTTGAGAGGCTGTAGGGGATTAAAGAAATATGCAAAGGAATGATAAATATAACACAAGACATTTGAAAGGTCTGTGCAATTCCAGATCACAAGCTGAAGGCCAGGTAGTCTGTCCTGCAGAAACTAAAATGGTTCTAGATGCCATTTTTAGGCAGCTGAATCAAGATTTTTACCAGGAGAGGATTCGCTTACCTAACCATATCTGTCTAGAATATAAGGCATAACTTCTGCACCATATTTACTAGCCCTGAGGAGATGTTTCAGATACCATGAGGAGTCTCCCATGGTACCACTCAGGCTATTCATGGGGAACTATGTTTTCTCCCCAATACATGCTCACTTGAATAGCCATGAAGGCACTGGTGACTATGTTGACTAAATCTTTTTTTGGCCATAGACATCTAAGTTTATTCTTTTCATCTGAAAGTGGCTCATGCCTTCTTTTCTGGAAATTGTTCAAATTCACTGACCCAGGTGAAAAACAACAGAGTTTTTAAGGAAAAGTTACACAGAGACTAATCTTTATAAGAAGATTTGCAATGTAATGATATAAGCACACAACTGATCATTAAATGGCTCTTCTTATCGCTTACAAGTAATATAAACACAATTCCTAATAGAAGTTCTACCAAGTCCTAATAATTTTACATTAATACAAAAGATCATTAGCAGTTCCTGTTATATAAAATGCACACTCTGCCAGCATTGTATTAAACACAATATTATGTTCAGTACTATTTTTTCCCCGAAGTGAGCTCAGCTTTGCCATAGAAATTTATTCCCAAGACTGTTCAGTAGTCTTGAAAAGAGTAGATCTTGCTGCTTGGCAATGGTGAGACAGAAGCTGCACCAGCATTTTGCTCTCAAGACTGCAATTCTGTTTTACTCAGTTATTGACTAGTCATGCATTTAGCATTTGTCATTGATGCTTACTTTTAAAGAAACTGAATTGTTTTCAGAGAAAAGCTATTCAAGACAATGAAGTTCTGCAGTGATCAATGCCTAGAACACTTAGCTTTCCTAAGCAGAGTAATAAATATATTGTCATACACAGAGAGCTTGCATGCAATAGCATTTATTTCATTAGATATGCAGTACTTATTGCATGCACTTTTACAAATACATTTCAGCAGTGGCATAATTCCGCAGTAATTTATGTGTGACTCTTAGCAAGACTACTTTTTTATGATAGAGTTTCCAAGAAAATACTCTAATGTTTTCTTGTAATTCCTGAAATGGCTTATGGGTTCCTATTCCAGTATAGTATAGAATTGGGAATCTTTATTTAGACAAATTATGTATCTTTCTTTAATGGCCTTTATAGGAAATGAATGCCAGAAAGCAAATAACTTTAAGAAAGCAATATTCTTCTTGATATATATCAGAGCAGATAGATAAAGAAATCCACCAAAAGTTCTTTCTCAATGCATTCTTTCCCCAAGTTATTGTTTGGGGATTTTTTTGTTGTTGTATTTGTTTGTTTGCTTGCTTTTAATATGTATATTCATTGGGCCAAGGTAGAAACTAAAAAAGAAGATATTTGGAACAAAGTGACTTATCAAAACTTAATAGTTGCCAGGGGGGTCCATATTTGTGTAGTAAAAATAACTTCTTAGTGCAGACATACAAACACCAAGGTTCTCAGAAGCCACAGATAATCAGAGGAAGGTTAAATACTTTTATCTCTTCTAAAAATAGATGACCTTTAACACTTGTAAACAGCTAGCATAACAGCTCCAGTAGATACCAACTGAAAAGATTTTGTATATCAGCTGTCGTCAGAAGGGAACTGAAAATATCCTCATGATGTACAGGGCAATTGTGAACATCCACAGAAAACTTTAATTTACATGGTACCAAGCACAACTGAGATTATTCATATCTGTTAGCCTCTCACATGCACAGATGAATTCCAGTTTTGAATGATCCATGGTTGCTTATGTTGCAGCCATAGAGACAAGTTCTTATTCCTGCAAACTGGTAGGCTATGAATACATAAATAAGGAGATGAAACCAAGAAATGCAATGAAGTGAATGTGGATGTACATGTGGAGCAGGGAATATAGCATAAATGGTAGCAAAATAAATATTAACACCTTTGTTCATAAACTGAAATAGGCACAGTTTATGAAAGCACTTGAAGTAGAAGAATGTTTTTTAACAAGCTTGTTTTTTTATAATGTTTCTTTACAGCATCTTTTGGGAAGTATCCCCAAAATCCAGGGTGCAGAACAGGAGGAGGTGTAAAAGAACAGGCTCAACTAATCAGTGGTAGATTCTGCCTCCAAGGACACATAACGTGTGACAAATGTTGACAGAAAGCATAGCCCTGTAAAGGAAGGCTGTATCTGATGAATGCTTGGTGCTGAGGAAATTCACAGCCAGTGCTGGATAAAGCATAGGATACATGCCAAAGAGTATGTAAAGTGTTTGTAGCATTAATAGTAGGATTACTTAATGATGGACTTTTAACCATCTCACATCCAAATCATCAGAGCTGTTAAACACCTTGACCCTAATCTCCATGTGCATCATCTTCATGTCCAAGGTGACTTTTTTTTTCCTTACATTTCCAATTAAAAAGTATATTTGACAGATTTAAATTTACAGGCTGTATGCTGTGACAGTTTCAAATTTTCCTGTACTACTTGTTTTCCTTCTTTCCTTTTCCCTGCATAGACATTTTCTATGTACATAGTGTAATGTGAATACAGATCATTAAGCACAATTTTTGTGTTTCTTCATGGCATAAGAAAAAAATTATTCTACAGTGGGGTCTAAAACATTATTTGAATTCTATGCTTTTTCTAAATTCAGTATATTGTTGAAAACACCACCTTTCTCTAATGTCAGTGTTCATGTTGAATGAGCCTTAGTTTGAATTTTAAGTGGCACCAGTGACAATTTTTTTTTCTATTTAAATATGTTCAATAAGGCCTCAGAATCCAAGAAATTGTCTTAAAAATATTTTAAAGTTGAAGGCCTAGATTAGGTTAGATCAGGTTTTTACAATTTACTGCTTTTTTTTTTTTACCTTCTTGGTAAGTTTTTCATGATTTCATTATAAGTCAAGAAGACATTACTCATGACACTGAAAAACTTCTAGTTTGGATGTTTATAAACAGACATATGCTTAATCTCTTCTGTGTTTTTTCTGTACATATGAGTTTCAGTGTATAAGAAAATGTAGCAGGACAACAACATCTATGAGGGATAGGCTGTCAGAAACGCCTAAGTTCTTCCTGAATTCAGTGAAGTCCCAGGCTCCATTTAGGAGCATTTATGACAATGCAAACCTGAAAGTTTGAAGTTTTGAGGGCAATGAATCTGTGACTGGATTAATCTGACTCATCCTTTCAGAAAGAGCACTAAATAATACAACAGGAAATCCAAAAACTAAGTGTGCTGCCTTATGGAGTTCTCTGTAGCTGCCTAAATCTAACTTTTAAAATATAACCAATATTTTGACATTTTTCATTTTAATGGAAAGATCTTTAAAATGTCCCCTAACAAAATACTTCATGCAATTCTAGATGAAAAACTTCTCTGGTTACTGAATTCTAATCTCCTTAAGGAAGTCTTAACAATCATATGACCAGAAAAAAATAGATTTGATTTTTCACAGAGTCGCACCATTAGATGAGCACAGAAATGGAGAACACAGTTTCTGAGAACTCTGTTGTTGCTGAAGAGAAGTACTTCAGCCCCAAAGGAGCTGAAGAAAGCAGAGTAATTTATAAATGCTATGACAGTGACAGAGAACATGAACACTTGATGAACTGTTTGAAAATGGAATCAGTACAAAAGGTAAAGACTATTTCTAAATAGCCTCCTAAATAAATAACCTGGTTGTCAGAAATGTTTAACATCTACAAAGTCTCATTCGTCTTAATAGCTCCTTTCAAAATCCACACAGGGAGGTGGATCTTTTTAAACAATCACCATGATTTTCTGAACTTTTATTTATTGTGCACTCTTCTCATCACTTTCTTAATTCAGGTCCCGGTAAGACTCTGCCTTAATTAAGAATATTTGTATGGTCATTTTCAAAAACTCTCCAAGATTTATTTTTAATGGCTATATTGTATTTATTTAATTATTTGCACTGTAATCATCTCTCTATTTGGCACCTCCAAAACTGTTTGCTGCTTTGAATCAGACAGTTAGCTAGTTTTAGGACTTTTTCTCTTCCTTTTCCTTTTTTTTTTTTATGATAAAAAGGCACAATAACTGATAAAATCAGGTAAAACAAAAGATTGACAAAGATAATGTGAGCTATTAACTGCAAGGGAGTCGTGTTGCTATTTTCCAAGGAGACTGGAGCTCTCATCAGGGACCTCATGGCAATGCAAAGCTTTGAGAACAGAGTATATGAGATTCATCTCATCTAACTATATACATTGAAATAAAATAGATCACATGCAGAAAGTGACTACTTTATTTATTCATTTTAAGGATATCTAAAGTGTGTTGCTCAAATACATATACCTGCATGAATCATACCGGTTTTGTAGATGTTATTTCAGTATTTCTTTCCAGTTGCTATGTTCTAGTAGTGAAATAAATGCAGTTTCAAAAAAAAAAAAAATAAAAAATTAAAAGTCATCATAGGTATTACTGTTCATACTCTTCACAGTTTCCAGGAGTTCCAAACACCAATGATTGAAGAAACATTTTTTTAGAGAGATGCTATAAATATAAAACACTTTTTACAAGTGGAATGGATCATGTGATACCATTCACAGATGTGCAGTTGCCAGACGTTACTTGGAAGGATGCTCACAAAGACACAGACAGAGGCTGACGATATCACTAGTCCTGGAACTACGCCATTTTCTTTGACAACACTTCTTCTCTTTCCTTGCCACCCAGATTGCACCTTTTCCTTCAATAGGAAATACGATTATTGGCTGCCTTCCACAGTTCCCTCAGTGCCCTTCCTAGTCATTTTAATGTTAGCAAGTGCTGTTCTTAATAATATACTCCCTTTGTCAGGAGTAAATCAGCTTTATTTCTCTCTTGATGTCCCTCTGCATATTCCACTGAGCTTAAGCATGGACAAGAAAACTCCCAAATATGATACCGTGTTGTCTTATATATAAAACGTTGCACGAAGTCACTGAAATTCCAGTGACTAGTGAACAGTATTATTTCTATGCAGTATTAAATGATATCTAAACACAATTTTCTCTGATTTATCTTTGTCATATTCTGTTATAAATACAACATTTGCACTTACAATGTCTGCTTTGAAGACACTCTCATCTGAGGGTGAAACTTTGCCTCATAAAAGTTTTAGTGAAGACTCTGATGTACTTTTTTTATCAGTCTGGTCTCTGACATCAAAAAGATCCTTTCTAAGTGTTTATACACCTTTAACCACTGAAGTTTTGAAATGCCTGACAATCAGTAGTGTATTTTAAAATTTTCATATATCATCTAAGGTAGAAAAATGTTTTTTCTATAATTCACTTTTATTTAGAAGGTTGTCAAAACAGAACACAAATAGGTTACAAAATTTGCATTACGTCTCTAAACTGTCAGTTTGAATTAGGAACTGACTCCCAGGGTAATGTTCAGTTGCTTAAATTTTAACATTTACTGCCATTTGTAATATCTGATTATATCAGAGGTATCTACAAGGGACCAGAAGATATGACAGATCTGCTGGAAACCTGCAACTTTTTGAATTGGCCGCAGAAAGTGAGATTTCAGAATGCATCTAAAAAAGCACTAATCTGCTCAGGTTTAGGCAACTGAATCAATTGGAAAACTATTCTTTTTACTCAGGATTGCAGTTTCATGTTTAGATAACCAAATCAAGCACATAGTATTTTAAATTACTAATGAGGACTATATTCCCTAGACAGTCTTTCCAATTCTAACTCTTAAGTGGTACAAGGGAAAAACTATTTTCCAAAATTTTGCAGCACTAGAATTCCTCATACAATATTAAGATATACAATCAGAGACCCTTAAAAAACCCCCTACTTAATATAACAAGTGAGATTGTGCGGCCTTGGATGTTAGATACTGTCACAAAATATCTGGACACAAAGAACAAGCTGAGAAAGTTTATTTTTACCAAAATTTGAAAATGATCACTGCCTAAACCCTAATGCCAAATGAGGATTATAAAGGAAGAGTAGCTTTTTGTGATGAGAAAAGCTCAAGAAGTGAGTATGTCAAGACAGTTTGGGCTGTCTTGTGATGTTGTGTAAAATTGACAAGCCTCACATAGTCACAACGCAAATTTTTTGAAAATCAAATGTGATTCATTTAAACTATTGACATCTTAAATCAAATAAGGTTTCTAAGAATTAGTTGAAGGAAAGTTTAATAATTAGGCTTAAAATTATAAATAGTAAATTAGTAATTAGGGTCAAATAATTTAAAATTAATTAAATTAATCAAAGAGGTATAAAATAATTAAAATAATAAATAATAAATAAATAAGGTTAATAATTTAGGTTTAAAAACTTAAAATCATATATAATTGACCTTATTCTTGTGCTGAGAAGTGGTCTGGTGGCAATACTGCATAGTTTCCTGAGTGTCTACTGGGAACACTAAGGCCAAAAGTCTTAGAATTCTGTTTCTTCTCTCTAAGTATTTGGATGTGTGAAGCCAGTTTACAGTAAGATACCATAAGGATGATAGGAACTGCTTTTAGTCACTGCAGATCATTGGAAAATCCTAAAACTGCATCATGTAGTTACGCCTGATTTGTGATGCAATGTTTTTATTTTCCTGGAGTAACAATGACTGGAATTAAACTGCAACAGGAGAAAAAACTTTCAACTGAGAAAACGATAGTGAGCAAAAATGGTAGTTATTTTTAAAGAGATAACAGGCTTTTCATTTTTATACATAATATAGCATTATCCTCCCTCGTAATTTTATATCTTGTTTCTTTCTTTTGTTTTTTTTTTTTTTTTCTTTTTTTCTTTTTTCTTGGCAATCCTATGTTAAGGAAGCTTACTGTTTTAGAAAGTATGCCAGACTCTGTAACAGGGATGAAAAAAGCTGTGAAATACAAGGCTGAAGTCCTCAAAACAAATAAAACCCATCAAATGAAGCAAAGTGACCTAATCCAAGTGACCTTTCTTTTACATGTAGACTTTATGAAAGCAATACCCTTCTTTGCAAACTTCAGTGTGTTACTGAAATACAATACACATAAAAGAACACATCATATTTTTTAGCCAGTGCACAATACAGCTTTGTGCTAGCTTAGTGAAATTTAAAGATGAAGTGTAGATTTCACCCATGATCTTGTTACATGGTAGGCTTCAAATTTGGTTTTCTATTGCAAATCCAGGTGCTGATTTTACTATTAAATACTCCGTGTTCTAATGTGTTTTCCCAGTTTTATCTTTGTATTTTAACAAAGGAGTCAGCTGAAATTCTAAGAGTGTCAGTTCCTAAATTTTCATAAGGAGATTTGTTTATTTCTTTATAGTCTGCATCATGGAGGAATTTAGATTGAGGTAGTGGCAAAAATAGACCCACTTAGTGGCATAAATTTTAGATTTTATTTACTAAACAGCATGAGCATAGCAGGTGGATAACTTTTTATTTCAAGGTACACTCATTCTCTCTGCACAGAATACACTCACACAAATCGAGGTCTCTGTCATTTGGTCTAGCTGTGATCAGCACCGAAGACTCAGAAGTACAAGATACTTTATTTGAATCGGTCAATGTGTCTGAGTCCTGAAAGGCTTACACATGTTGTGCTTCCACCTTGAGCTGAGCCTTTCTTGTGGTGTTGGATGCCCCTGGATTTGTTCCCTTGGAGGTGCTGATATTTTCACTATTTATTGTTTTCTGACTTAGATGGTTGGTAAAAGTTGACCGTGGTCTCACTGGCCACATCACCCAAGCCAACTGATTTGCCTCTCTCCATAACTAAAACCAGGTAGCTGTTTTCACCCACTTTACTACCACAGTTTTGTCTCCACTCCCAAATGTGTTATAAATTGAAGTTATTTAGAGTTCACCTGTGCTAGTGTCTTTCCCAGCATACACCTACACCTAGGCAATTAACAGGGCTGATGCGGACTGAAGAAAAATTTCCCCATGACAATTATCTGTGCTTAGTTTGTTTTTCTGCCACTGCAAGAGGTAGAGGTAGAGTTGAGCAGATGTGGTTAGAAATCACTCACCCAAGCAACACTTTCACTCAGGCTTTATTCCATGGCATGGTAACAATTAGACGAAAACTTGGTTAAAGTTAGACTTTTCCCTCCACAGCATCCAAGAGGGAACTCCATACCAGCTCATCATTTATTAGATCAGAATATCTGAGTGTGTTTGGATGTCTAACTTCTGATTTTTTAGTTTAAATATCAAACTTGAGTTTCCGGTACTAAATGCAAATCACCAGAATCACGTCCCAGATGAAAAACACACCACTGTTTCAATGAAAAGTGCTAAATTCTGACTAGCCAACCAGCCTTGTGAAAGGAAATAATAACACCTTAAGATTTTAGTACAAAAAATTTGACAGGTGGTCAATATTTTTGTATTTTCACACATCTGACATCCATTCCTAGGGACTGCTCAAAAAAAAAAGCCCAGACAACCCTGTCAGCATGACATCACTAGCAGGGCAATCTTTACTTATGGATGAGAAATTTCTCCAGTGTAGTATGCAGAGACATCTTTCACTCTCATTCATAGGAACACTTTTATCCTTGTTCTTTCCACAATCGTTTGCCAGTGCAAGGGGAATTCTATGTTTTAATTACATCCTGTTTTCCCTGTGCTGTTTTTAGCATTATATAACTGACTACATTGCTTTCATATAAGTTAATTATTTCACTTTCTCACTAACACTGGGGAAAATCAGTAACAGAGAGCATGGAAAGAACAGAGTATGTATTAGGAACAGAAATAAAGTCGCTGAAAGAGAAGTGAAATTTGTAGATACTGTAACTCCCTTATGATCTTGTGACCATTATATTAGTTGAACTATTGAAACTAAAAACTACATCATGTGTATCATGATGTATTATAAAAGTATTATAAAAGTTATATATTGAAGCACACCTGAAAATATTTCAGAAAATGTAATAATGACTTGCTGCATTCTTAAAAGCTCTGTTCAAAGGTGATCTCTATGTACATAATAGATTTCATATGTTCTAGAAACATAGGGGTCTTTGTGCATGCAAAGAAAGTAATTATAAGTAATATACAAGTATATGTGTGACAATCACATTTTTTCTTGGAGTCATATATTGTGTTTGTTTTTATGATATTCAGAATTGATAACCAGAAGTTGTACTCAGCCTGGTAATTCACTAATTACAGCAGTAGGGTAGCAGGTTTTTGAAAAGGCAGAATTGAAAATCTTTGCTTATGGCTTCCTGAAAAAACGTGGGTGTCACTGGTTGTAATCACATGCTAACTATTAAGATAGAAGAACTACTTAATAACAACAGTCCATCACATTATTGTTTCTTTGAGTGCAGTTCTTAATATATTGTCTTTAATGAGACAGACTTGATGCAGGTGTTTTTGAAAATCCAGATGTTTCTATTCTCTTTGGGGAAGGCGAAGAGGCATGTATAAAAGATAAACTTATTTTTGAGTCTCATTTGATCTTTATTGTAACAGGCATCTTGGGATTCTAATAGAGATACAAGAGTCCATCCTCTGTTGTTAGGCTCTGAAGATCTTCAGATGAATATCCATGGACAAAGTTATGCCTTTCATTTTCTTTTACTTTTTTTTTTTAAACAGACATGTGATTAGACTTATTAGTATCCCCCTACTTTCTAAATAAATCCAGATTAACATCCCTTTCATCCACTAGGTCAATAACTTCTAGTCAGTTTTTCCATAAAACATTATTGTAATGTGAGCTTTCTATATTACCAGCATCATAAACATCATCAGTATTGAGTCATTTCCTTGTTTACACATGTATAAAATATTGCATTGAGCTCTCTTAATAGCTACTGATTACTGGTATTATGTTTGGCGATGATTTGCAATAAAGAAATGCTTAGAGGTTGTTCGTGTGAGCACCTTGCTAATATGTTATTCCCTCTTCAGTCCTATAAGAGTACCTCTGAAGTACTCCAGGATCAATCAAGTACTCCAGAACAAGCCTTCAAACCTATTTGTGAATATACTCTTCAAAATATTACCTTCTGTAAAAAAACTGGGAGGAATGTGCAGCTTGATTCTAGCCTTGCAACAGGAACTTGCATGAGAGACAAAATAAGACAGGGACAGTACACAAAACTACTTACTTACTTTGTGGCACATTCTAGATGATTTATTTAACAAATTGGCTTCGAAGATGGCCTGTTTCTTTTGATTTTCATGTTAATTTTTTTTTTTTTTTTTTAATGCAGGAGAAGGTGCCAATGCCCTGCATATTAAAGAAAAAACCCAACTCGTGTTTCGAAGGGGTCCTGGTAATCTCTAGTCCAACTTGACTGCCAAAACTGCATCAAGTCAATCTGTTTGACGAGGGCCACGTCTTGTGAGGTTTTGAGTATCACTAGGGATGGAGACTTCACAACTCTGGACAACCTGTTCCAGTGTTTGACTATTCTCACAATAAAAAAGTTTTTCTTATATTTAACTACAATTTCCAATGTTAATATATTATCCTATATTGCTATATATATTTCTTGTTTCGCTATTTTATTATACATATTATAACGAATATGCTGACGTGCATCACTTAACCACTATGGAAAACAAAAGTGATGAGATGTTTTTCAAGCAGTTTCAGTGATGAGATTTTGAGCCTGATGAAAGAACAAGATCTGCACTGATACTTTGGCATATTAGTTAAGATAAAAGCTGTGAAGGCTCTATGTCTATATACACAGTTAGACGTTCGTTGGAAACATCCAGAAGGGCTGATTTCAGTGCCTGAATCTGGATTCCTAGTGAATAGCATAGAGCTGACTCTTCCTTAAAATAAATACATTAAATGTATAAATCTAAAGACACAGCTCTATGTACAGTGCAAAGAGTATTGATCACCATGGAATAATGAAAAAAACGTTTGAGTTTTGTAGTAAAATCTTATAACATAAACCAAAACACACATCAAATTTGGGTTTGATTTCTTAATAAGGCTGATTGCCCAACAAATTCCCTCCCAAACAACTGGACTGAGTCCTCACCTATTCAGTAGTAATAGGCACATATTTTATTCTTCAAAAATGTAGCTGAAGTTTAACTTTATGTTTCTATTAAGTAATACTTTACAGATGTTAAATTACAATTCTATGCTGAGAAAATACATGCGGTGTCCTTATAAACGTCAAATGAATTCTTTATGATCAGTGCTATTAGAATGAATACCAAACAATTCCATTATAATTAGTGTTATCACAATGAATACCAAAGGAATTTATGATAATTAACTGCAGTAGGCTGAATAAGAAATGAGCTCAAAATGTGAGATTGAAGAAGTCTCTTGAAAAGAAGCTTGAAACTTCCTGTGATTTAGTACAATTTTATGGTTATTTAATAGTGAAAGGACGACAACTTTACAAGCGCTGTCTTCAAAGCGATGTCTGTTTCACCCAGGCAATCTTAAGGGAAGTGTCTTTGCATTGGACAGATTTTTAGTGATTCTTCTGGGAGAAGACATGGACAGATGACAAGAGAAATTCTTCAGGTGTCTCCATCGTCTCACTATGTTCCACACTGTACTAAAGTGAAAAGGGACCTGGTATATATATGTGTTAAAATCTCTATAGGTGCTTGGCAGAAGAGCAAAACAAGGGAATATGTGTTAGAGTGCTCTGTTTAAAGCATGTTACCTCTAAGAAGTGCAAATAATGAGTCATTTAATTAGACTTGTATAAGAGCGTAACATCTAGCACTCAGAGGTACTAAAGTCAGTGTGTTGTCAGTTGAAGAGAGACAGGGACGACCTACTGGAGAGAGTCCAGCAGAGGGCAATGAGGATGATTGGAGGACTGGAGCATCTCCCCTACAAGGAAAGGCTGAGAGAGCTGGGACTCTTTGGCCTGGAGAAGAGAAGGCTGAGGGCTGATCTAATTAATATTTATAAATACCTAATGGTGGGTTGAGGGAGGATGGAGCCAGACTCTTTTCAGTGGTTCCTAGTGACAGGACGAGGGGTAACGGACACAAGCTGGAACACAGGAGGTTCCATTTAAATATGAGGAAGAACTTTTTTTCAGTGAGGGTGCCAGAGCACTGGTACAGGCTGCCCAGAGAGGTTGTGGAGTCTCCTTCTCTGGAGATTTTCAAGACTCCCCTGGATGCAGTCCTGAGTGTTGTGCTCTAGGGTATCCTGCTTTTAAGCAGGGGAGTTGGACGAGATGATCTCTGGAGGTCCCTTCCAACTGAATATTCTGTGATTTCGTGCAAATACTTTTCATGTTGCCATTAGTTTAGCTATAGCAGAGAAAATAATTGTCTGATTGTTCTATGTAGTTGTGGCTGATATTCATTAGCTGCAGCTCTTATTATTTTATAAATTGATTGACTTGTGGCTAAAACGGTACATTCTTATAGATCTTATAGATCCTGGAGATTATTAAACTTCCATACAAGCTAGTGCTTGTTTATCCAATGCTTGTTTGTTCCACATGTTCCTATTATGATTCTTCAGAGTATGTGCAACTGCTCTGCTTTGTTCAACCAACAGTAGCAAAAGTTATAAAAGAAACAAATTAGTATGCCTTTCATTTTATAAAATGAGAAGAGGTTTCAGAAACCAGAATAGAGAATGCAAGGACAAGTGGGTTACAGTTGGATTGCTTTTTTTAAAGAAAACCTGTGTATCTGCATTTATATTTGTATCTTCATTATCTCAGCTGACTTTTCTGAGAATTAATGTACAAACAAAATGTAGAAAATGCACTTAGAATTTTCCTTCCTCACTCACACTTTTATTTTAAATCTTTCACTCTTAAAGGAGTTCAGTAAAATAAAAAACTTCACCAAACAGTTATAAGATGTAATTTACAAGATTACATGAGCCCTATAAATGGCCCCTTGATTAAGATCTTAATTGAGGCAGTATAACACATCCCTTCTGGCAGTATAAAAATGGAAAACATCATGAGCAAAGTGAACTGAGCAGGCAAGACCTTTAGATTGACTTTTATCAAACAGAAGGCTTAATCTGTACTACAGTATATTTTAACGATTCCCACAAGTTTCATCACATGAGTCCAAAGGCCTAATTTTCCCTCTGAAGGAAAATATGTCATGTCTGCCAAAAAGAGAAAAACAAAAGACACTGAAACATTGGTAGCAAAAGTAACCTTCTTTGTGCAAAGGTCAGCTACCACAGCCCTTGTACTTTTGGCTTGTGGCAGAGTAGGAACAGAGCAGAATCTAACTGGTAAAAAAACCCAAACCAAACAAAATAAAATCCACAAAACCCCTCAGCCTAAAAGCCAAATCAAGATCTATGATGCATTTGACTAACGTGAGGTGTAGTTACATCATTTTGGGAGGAAATAAAGGATTGCTAATAGCTTTTGATAAAATTGATAGGTCTGAAATTGTACCCTCAGATTTTACTAAGTTTTTAAAGTCTCAGGATTTTTGGAAGCTAGAATTAAGCACTGCTTGATGATTGTCTCTTTGTAAAGTAACTCACAGGAAAATTTTAAGTCAATGTTGAAGGAAGCTGAAGTAACTTACACATTTTGGTTTAGAAGTATTTTCCTACAGAGGGGGGGAGAACATATTGCAAACTTTTAACTAATAGGATAGGAGTAGCCGCATGTGGGAGGTGAAATATTCTAAAATAAAAATGATTGGAAATGTTCTTATATCTTGGGAAAATTATCATTCTTACATGTACATAATAGCAAAATTGCTAAATGCTGGTAATTCTGAAGCAAGGGAATGGCTTTAATAGTATATCTATGCCTCTTGCATTTTGGTTAGCTTCCATATTTCTGTTGCTCTTGACAAATTTAAAAATATGGTGCATGGCCTTTTTGTTCCTATATTTTTCCTTGATAAGTAAAAAGGGGCTTAGAGATAGATGATGATTTCTTCCTCTTTCCGCAGTCGATGGAATTTCTTTCTATATCCAGACAAGCACAAGCATCAAAACATGTGGGATCGTTATGGGCCTGGGATACCAGGAAGGGATTGTTTAATGACTATTTTATCCTACTCCATGCTTCTTTTTACTGTAACTTCCATCATGTGAAGACAGCTACCTAGGGCAAGCTCAGTCTCAGGAAGAAAGAACTGTCTACCCTCAAAGACCCCCTGAAACTGTACCATAGTTCGTGACACTTTTTTAATGATATTACCATGAATTATTAAAATGATAATGCCCAGATGTTGAAATCTTATCTACCAGCCACTATCTGCCAACTGCTATCTGCCATTCCAGTAAAAATAAGATGGTTTTACATCTTCTAGTACTGCTTAGGAAAAACAAAACAAAACAAACCCCTAGAAAGTTCATACTGGCGTAACTTTATCAGGTCATGAATTAACTGATTCAAACTTTCAATAGAAATAATATATTGATCAAGAATAATCCTGATATTGTACTGATCCATTTCCTAAGCTCTGTGGGGATCGCAGACTCTACACTGTATACAATACCATCTAGCCTTATTTTGAATGTATTTTTACATTTTATAATAAGTGTCTCGATGGTCAAAAAGTCATCTTATCCTCAGTAGGACATTTATTTTCTGAAAAGAATTCCTGTCTGAGATATGAATTATTATTTATTTATTAAGAAACCCTCACAACTTTAGGATAAAAGAAACAGTGAAAATGCCTATCAGCACTAAACCCCAGTAAGTTCAACCTTCACTAAAAGGAAATTCCTCCTTTAAATATTGAAGAATGTCTGAGTTGAGAACAAATTATTTATTTTTCATCTTGGATAAAATCACATTCATAAAAGTGATGACTTAAACACAGATCTCAGAATCTGCACTTTTAACTGTGTAAAAATCCTGAGATTCTTCTTTTATCCATGTGTAGACAGTTCATGACAAAAAGACTGGAAAGAATTTATCCAGTAGTTACAGTTCTTGTTTGCACAAAATATTCAGTCTGATAGGGGTATTTCCCAGTTCCAGTGCAATGGTTTCGTTATCTACTGTTAACTCAAAAGGTCTTTCACTTACATGAATAGTTTCTACTGGAACAGAGAAAAAAAAAAAAAAAAAAGTGAGGGAATTTTTAAAGGTCAAGACAGATCACTTCAAAGTTCTCAAAACAAAGCATTACAGTTTTCAGTATCAAAATTGATTTCATTTCAGCTAAGTTATTTCTTGTTGAGTAAACAGGGCTTTGAGAAAATATAAATGAAACAAGTGTGAGGTTTCTTACATGAAGAAAAGCTGAAGAATATGCTTCCTACACCTCCAGACTGTTAGTGATAGGTGTGTTTGAACACTTGCAAAGGATGTTCAAGAAAAGAACATAAAATAATAAAAAGAACATATAAGAATAAAAAGTAAGCCAAGAAGAAGGTGGGTCACAATCTGTGTTAATGCATATGGTTTTAGGCTGTGAGACCTAAAGTATGCAGTAAAGAATATGGCTATCTATGCAGAACTCTCAGTATAATAATATGCTCAAAACATAATACTGTATTTAAGAAAAGTTTCAATTTTTAAAAAAATTAATCCACCTATTTCCTTCTGTACCTTAAGGTACACGACTCCTTGCTTTGCTCTAGAGTTTCAGGGTCTTTTTTGTCCATACTGTAGATAAATTAATCTGATTCTGGGCTCCAAATAAGTTAACTAAGTGACCTTCCAACTACAGCACAGAAAGAGGAGTAATTTACTTCAGGTTTGTGGAAACTGAATGGAACTGATCTGGTTTAATATGGAAATATAGATGAGGTGCAGCTTCCTACAGAGTGCAGAGGCATCCAGGATGCCTCAGGAGTTCAAGGTCTGAAGCAGAAAGAGATGCAGGAGAGACACAGGTGTCTGCCCATTGAGACACACCACTCAGAGTAAGATAACCTGGTTTTCTAGATGATCTCTAGAGGTCCCTTCCAACTCTGAAAATTCTGTGATTCTGTAATATGAAGGATGAATGTTAAAGCTTTACATCTGGACAGCAAGGTAGGAGAGGGAAAGTTTTGTTGTTGTTTTTAAGTCTTCTGTGGACAGGACATATCCATTATTTTGATAGTACATATGGTACTTGTAAGCATTCATCAAGACAGATGTATTTCTGCCAATATAAACTTAAATGAATTCTATTTTTTTATTTTTTTTCAGTAGGATAGGTACTACTCTTAGAATCCATGTATGTATAGCATTGCAGGAATTCTAGGACTGGCTGAGATTCCCATGGAATTCTTGGTTGTTCGTGGAATAACAGCAATAGCCCCAAGTAAACTGTGAATGAAAAATACCCTACCATGAATATGATAGGTCTCTTAGCAAAGGACTGAGGATGTTGGTAAATCTTCATAAATCCTAGTCCCTATTCTTGAGGAAAATGCTCCATTTACCTTAGAAACTAGAAAATATTAGAAGGACGAATATAACACGAGAAAAAAAGGGTAGATACTAAGACATTTTATCTATGATAGTTTTAACTGTACTATTAATGAAGCTTTTCTGTAATAAATAATTTTGGATAGGACTGTTAGTATATCTGTAATTTGACTAATGATAACTAGTTGTTGCATTTTTATTAGATTCTAAAGACTTTTGCTAGATTAAAAATATATTCTTTCCTTCACAGAAAGACAGAAATACAAAGTTTAGAAAGGGGCTAGAGGTCACCAAGCCCAGAACCCGAGAACAGGAGATTTCTTCCAGTTGTCTGAAGGTGTAATCTAATTGCTCTTCCTGAACATTTGAGCTGTAGCAGAAGCCCACCATGATGTTTCCTTGTTACACTGATCTAAACCCATAAAATCTGTTTTGATTCCACATTCAACCCTACACAGATCTCCATGAATTCCATGCACACAAACATCTAATTCCTCCCAATTGTCCCCACATTCTGTGCATTAGCACACAGATGCTTCAGAGAGGTGGTCGGTTGTGCACATTTCCCGGAAAAAAAAGTATGACAGCCAGACCATCATGCTGTCCTTTGGGCATTTCCATATTTGTGCATACATTTGAGATGAGTTTCCTTCTGTCTTGTTTCATTGATTACAAGTTCTCTCTCATCCACATTACCCAGTATACTTTGCTTTCCAACTCAGGTCACCACCTCCTGACTTGATTGTGGGTCATAATCTCCCTCTTCCACTGTTCCTACACCAAAGCTCTCTTCACCAGTTTGGCCCCCTTGTTTGCAAAGAGGCTTTTACCCCACTTCATCAAGTGAATCTTATCTCTCTGTAACATTCCTTAGTCCTCAAAGAATGTCCCATGGTTGTAAGAACCAAATCCTTGTTTTTGACATCAGCTACACCACCAATGTTGAACCTCAGGATCCGTCTACTTCACCCCAAGCCCTTTCCATTCACCCACACAACTGATGAAAAAAGTATCTGGCCCCTCAAGAGTCTGACCATCGCCATGGGAGCTATGTAATCACACTTGATTATGCTGCAGGTCTCCCCTGACAGTGGCTTGAATAAATCTTCACATGTATGTTCCTTTTCTCATATTCAAAGATTTTGAATGTAATGAACACATAGGAGGGTCTAGATTTAGTTGCTCATGTGTGGGCACATCAGTCTGCCACAGTGTGAGATTGAGTGTTCTGCCTGGCCTCTGAATGCCACTGAAGAAGGATTTGTGTTTCCCATAGATTCTATCATTTGCTGCACGCCAGCTCTATATGTCAAACCTGCCAGCCTGCTCCAGACATTTCAGACACCTTGGAGTGCCAAAAGTGTCATTTTAGTCATGAATGTTTAGGAAATGAATCAGTCCCCAGGCCACTGAACAGCTCTTTTGTCTCCATTGATGGTAAGGACTAGATTCAGTTGCTTAAATATGGCATCTAGTGGCATTCTGGATGCTTCATGCTAACCTTCATGTGCCAGTCATAGAGGATGCAGATCCTGTATGATCTGAGTCATATCTGCCAGTCCCATTAGGGCATTTCAGACACGTGCAGTCATCTCAGATGATACTAAACAAATTAATAGTTCCCTAGAGCTCTGCTGCCTATACTGGGAATTAAGGCACTCAGCACATTTCAATTTACTTTTCTGAACCTGGGACTGAATCCCGTACTCTTAGTGTGTGTGAGATGGATACAGTGTTCACATCCACAGGGTGAGGAACTGGGTATCTTTCACGTCAAAATGGACACAGTATGAATGCACAAGATCTATTTCAGATTATAGTCTTGGCTTTGAACAGTATAGATGTTGTCCAAGACACACTCATTGGCTTAGTGCAGTGCAGTCCTCAAGTTCTAATGCAAAGTTAATACAGACATTTGTACTAAACTGAGTGGTAACTGTGCCAGAATTTCACCTCAGAGGGAATGTACTAATCTTCTGAAAATTATGTGCTTTTTTTCAGATTACAACCAAAAGAATAAAACTGAGCTTGTAATGTGTGACAGAGTTTTTATACAGTTACACCTGCCACAACTGTACATAATAAATGGATTAGTTTGCTAATATCACACAGGGAATTTAAGTAGAGCAGAAAAATGCATTATTTTGTCTTAATCTAGTACTAAGCAAATGTCTATTCCTCTGAGTACTGTGTCTGGCTAGGATGAAGTTAACTTACTTCATAGCAGCCTGAATGGTGCTGTGCTTTAGATTTGTGAATAAAACAGTGTAGAGAATTCACTAGTGTTTTGGCTATTGCTGAACAGTGCTTGCACAGCATTGAGGGTTTTTTTTTTTTCACACTCTGTCCTGATTCCCCATGGCCCCTGATGGGTAGGCTAGGAGTGGGCAAAAAGTCACAAGAAGGCACAGCCAGGACAGCTGACTTGAAATAACCAGAGGGATACCCCATACTATATGACATTGAACTCAGCAATAAAAGCTCTAGGAAAGAAAGAGGCATGGGAGACATTTGTGGTTATGGCGTTTGTCTTCCCAAGCAACCGTCCCATATGCTGAGGTCCTGCTTGCCAGGAAATGTCTGGACATCTGCGTGCTGATGAGAAGTGGTAAATTAATTCCTTAGTTTGCTTTGCATGTGCACACAGCATTCGTTTCACCTAGTAAACTGTCTTTATGTCGATCCATGAGTTTTCTTGCCTTCATTCCATTTTCTCCCTGTCCTTCAGGAGAGGAGAGCAAGCGAGTGGCTGTGTTGGTGTCTGCCTTCTGGCTGGGGGCAACCCACTACAGTCTGAGACTCCTTGTCATAATCCTGGTTTTAGTTTGATTTCTATCATGAACAGCAATTTTATTTTATTTTAGTCTGTTCTCAACAGAAACACAGTGATTTTACAGAAAAAGTATACACTAACATGACTTCAGCTGAGCAGCTGGCAAGAAATATTTAATGCTGTTCTGTATTTTTCTTAGCTTAATTATGATTTCATAGCCAGCTTTTATTGCACCAATCTTAAACTCAGCAAAGTAACTGTCACCTTGGTAAATGCAAACATACAGTTCTTCCTAGTAGCTATTTCTCTCCATGCAAAAATTTCCCTCGTGACATATCTTGGAATTATGAAACTTGCTCACATGGTCTGTCTTTGCACCTCTGTAGTCATAACGCTAGTGATGACACTTTCAGAAATCAGGAATTGAATTAGTTTGAGAAGTGTGGGATCAGCTGCAGAAATATGTAGGGAAAATAGTCCAATTCTCCTTTCATTGCCTTCAGTCTCTTATCTTCTCAGATGGATTCCAAATGTGAACACGGAGAGCTGCTGAATTCCTGCCAGCTGGAGCACAGCAGAAGACAATATTTGGAAAGTGTGAAAGGAAATCAGTGAAAGGCAGTCCAGATATTGGTGGGAGCGGGGATGGGGGGATGAGGGGAGAAAAAAAAATATTGTCACTTCAGGCATAGATTTGGCACTGCAAAGCCTTTTTCTGAGCTGAGCTAAATATGCTTTTAAAGATGATGAGTAGCTGTGAAAAACAATTCATGGGTCACAAAGTCTTTCTTGTTGGAATGAGTTTTGAAATGAGCCTAGTTCAATTCATTAGCCTCATGTCACATTTAAGCTGTCACAAATCCTTCCATTAGGTAGGAAATTAGTTTACCCACTGGTGAACCAGAGAGCTGAAACATATGAACTGTATAACTAGAAGTTGGACTGCAGAAAAACTGACAGAATTTCTTGATAAAGTAGGTGAGCATCTCCGGGGGTTTGTAGATCCTTCATTCAATTCACGCCCCTGAGCAGGAGCAGGTGCACTGTTCTGACATGAAACAAAATTTCAAAGGTTTAGTGCCTGAATGGACGATCATGCTTCAGTACTTTTCAAGCCCAATGAAGTTCTATCACTAATCATCTCCCCTTGACATTGGCAATGACTAGAAAGAAAGATATTCTCCAAAGTCTGATTAGCATAACAGGCTATTGATGTAGTGAAGGACCACCCAGAAAATAATTAGTAAGTTCCCATGATGCCATTTTGAAACCTAAATCCGTATATAGTAGAAAGTTGAAAAAAATTTTTACTTAAATGTTGACTTTGCATCATAATTACCACAGAGTGATAGGTATTAAAGCATAAACATGTTGAAGATACTGATTTTCAATGAAAACTGAAATTTCAATTAAAATCTGTTCAATTGCTAGAGCTTATAACACAGTTAAGGGCCTTAAATGTAAACCAATTGTTGGTGAATAGAAAGCTGACATACATCTGCTGATCAGTGTTGACTTATTATGTAGATGCAACTCAGCCCAAAGCAAATACAATGTGATTCAAGTTAACATAACCACTAATGGAAAAGGAATACTCTAAATTCAATTATCCTGTATTTGCCATGAGCTAGAAGCACAAACATGGATATTTATTGCAGATTAGTTAATGTGTGATCTTACTTAGCATAACTTTTCCATGTTCCCCAGCCTTAAATTGTATTTGTGGTGTAGTATTCAGACCTTGTTTATAGTCAAGGTACTTCCTTTTTTCTTTATTTTCTTTCTTCTTTCTTTTTCTTTTTTTTTTTTTTTTTTCTGTTTAAAGCACTATATAAACAAGCCTAAACTGTGTGGTGTTAATGACATGTATCAAAATATTTAAAGTTTAAAGGTAATATCAATATTGAATTTCTCAGTTTATCAGAAATGGCTGCTTTTTCTTCTTTCTGTTTATGCAACCATCTTAAACGATTGGAGGTTTTTTTGGCGAAAAACAAAATAAATATTCAAATTATGTAACATAACTACTAGTATGGTTTTCTGCTGAGAACAATAAGATGGTCAATAATACAAGCAAAATAGTTTTAAAATGCCCAGCCTAATTTGGTCTAATGTTTGAAAGGTCTGAAACCACCTGAAGATCCTGAACATACCTGGTCCATGAGACCAGATCAGATGCATCCCAGGGTCCAGAGGGAATCAGCTGATGTAGTTGCCAAGCCACTCTCCATCATATTTCAAAAGCCATAGCAGTCAGGCGAAGTCCCCATCAACTGGAGAAAAGAGAATATTGCATCTGCTTTTGAAAAGGGTAAAAAGGAGGAACCTGGCAACTACTGACCAGTCAGCCTCACCTCAGTACCTGGTAAGATCATGGAATAAACCTACCTGGAGGACATGTCAAAACATATGGAAGACAGGAAAATGGTTAGAGACAGCCAACATAGCTCCACCAAAGGCAAATTTTACCTGACTAATCTAGTTGCTTTTTTTTTGTGGAGTGACCGCATTAGTGCACAAGGGAAGAGCTACAGATGTCATCTACCTAGATAAGGCCTTCGATATGAGGTCCCACAACACTCTTGCCTCTAAATTGGAAAAAAGTGGGTTTGATGGATGGACTGTTAGATGGATAAGGACTTGTCTGGATTGCCACATCCAAAGAGTTACAGTCAGTGACTCAATGTCCAAGTGGAAATCAGTAATAAGCAGTGTCCTTGCAGTACTACATCCATCTCTGGGGTCCACAGCACAAGAAAGACATGGACCTGCTGGAGCGAGTCCAGAGGAGGGCCATGAAAATGATCAGAGGGATGGAACACTTCTATGAGGACAGGCTGAGAGAGTTGGGGTTGTTCAACCTGGAGAAGTCCCCAGAGAGACCTTATTGTGGTATTTCAGAACTTAAAGGAGACTTATAAGAAAGATAGAGAGAAACTTTTTACTGAAGTCTGTAGTGAAGGGAAAACTTACTCCAATGTGGACAATCCATGGGGTCACAGCCTTTTTGGGCACATGCATCTGCTCCCGTGTGGGGTCCTCCATGGGCTGCAGATGGATATTTTCTCCACTGTGTAGCTTCATGGGCTGCAGGGGGACAGCCTGCCTCACCATAGCCTTCACCACAGGCTGCAGGGGAATCTTTGTTCTGGCACCTGGAACACCTCCTCCCCTTCCTTCTTCACTGGCATTGGCATCTGCAGAGTTGTTTCTCTCACATATTCTCACTTCTCTCTCCAGGCTGTTGTCGTGTAGCAGGTTTTTTCCCCCTTCTTAAATTTATGTTATCATAGAGGCACTACCAGCATCAATGATGGACTCGAACTTGGCCAGCAGCGGATTTGTCTTGGAGCCAGCTGGCATTGTCTCTATTAGACATGGGGGAAGCTTCTAGCAGCTTCTCACAGAAGCCACCCTTGTAGCTCCCCTGCTACCAAAAACTTGCCACACGAACCTAATAAACACAGAAAATATTCACATAGAAAAGCGTGCTTTTGCAAAGTCAGTGAATGTTAAAAAAACACACTTTCAACTGGGCATGCCTTCACACCATAATCTTTGGAGACAAAAGAGCACCCAGTGGGCAGAAAAATGGATTTTATCCCCTGAGATTAAGAAATTTTATTTAACTCTCACATTACCCACTGAATTAACATGGTTAGGAGAGAAATCTTCTGGGAAGTAATAATGCATAGTATTTTAAAAAAATATTTATATTTATTTATATATAATAATGTATTTCATGGATATAATAAATGTATGTAATAACTACAAATGGCTAATTTTGGTTTAACACTGCAGTTAACTTATAAGTCTAACATTTGAAAACAGGGTGGAGTATAAGACTTAAATTTATAATGTTCTAGTCTGTAAGGGATCCTAATCTTCTGGGAATCAAGGATGATATTTATTGGCTATTGGATGATGTCTGGAGATCATGAAAAACTGAATTTTTTTCTAAGAATGACAAAACTAACTGACTACACATTGATTTTGAAAGTTTATCTTTATAATGGAAAGTTCAATGAAGGACAGATTTTGAGGCTAGTCTGTTCTTTTATGTACTGTGTGGTATCAAAGCTCTCTAAGGTAAATCCTGTCAGAATTTCAAAATCTATGGTTAGTTTATCTTAAATAATTAGTTTGCTTATTTAAAAGCATGAAGAGTCACCACAACTCTTGTAAGGTATTTAGATAGTTAATTATCTTAACTTTTTAAAGAAACAGGCACCTTATTTCACTGTGAAGTTAGATCCCATTTCTTGCTATTTGTAGTGTATTGCTAGGTTCTAAATTTAAGAGCTTTTTATAAGGAAGTGCCTGTTTATTACTTTATTAGCAAGTGTAGACACTAATAGACAATAATATTCATAACCTTTGCTTTGATAATATAATAAAAAACTATCTGAGTATTTAATTGGAATGCATATTTTATAATCCTACATGTGTTTTCACTCTACTCTGAGCTTTCTTCAATTTTTCAGTAACCTTCCAAGATGGATGCCCCAGAACTGGCTACAGATTTCAGGAGTGTTACAGTAAGACCAAATAAAGAAAAACTATAATTTCTAAAGATACTTATTATCTCTTTGTATATCCACATGCTATATCAGTCCTGTTGTTCAAAATATCCATAGGGAATGTCATGTCCAAATAGTTATTCACTAATTGTGATACTTCACAGTCCTCTCCATACCTCCTCCATTCCCTAGGTAACTGTTCCTCAGAATCTTATCCCTTTGGCCTACATATTTGGTTGTGCATGTCTGTATTTCCTGCAACAAAACATACAATTTTTGTTGACAGCACAACTACCACCTCATGAACTGATTCAGATCTGACTTTACTGTTATTTGCTTTTCCTCCAATCTTGATGTCATCTCAAATCTTCACCAGTGCCTACTTAATGTTGTCTTTTAAGTGGATAAAAATATGAACCCAGAAGGAACCAAAAAGGTGTTTTCTTTAGAACTGCACTACAGATTACTTATCATTGATTCTCAGTTAAATTTTTCACTTCAGAACGTATCTTTTTTTCAGTGAATAGTTTTATTCAGATAGATTGTCTTCATAGGAATAAAAATTTTAGGGTAACAAAGAATTTTCTAAAATTTATAAATACTAAACAAACACATACAAGAACACATTTTAAAAAACTTGCATTTTATGACAACTAACGTTATTAGTGGCAACACTGAACCACATCAATTGCAGTCATTAATTACACCCAGTTTGGTGCATAGCACACAGTTCCACAGTAGAATTATTGCAGCATCAGGTCTAAAAATATTGCTTTTTGTCATTTGTTCTCATTACTTTTATACTATTTCCATTGCAGATTTTTGCAACACATATGTATGTTGCAAGTGAACACAGAAATGTAAGGACTGTGAATCACATAGATTGAATGAAATGTGTCCATGAGTTCTTGAAGAAATACCAAAAGGAAGTATCAACAGTGCTGTCAGATATACGTAATATCCTCAGTAGTAGGAATCACAGATTACTAATATTTTAGATATAGAAATTGATCATGAGGCTAAAGTATCCTGAAACAGCAATATTTATGCAAGCTTGATTTCTCAGTGTCAGGCTTACAACATTTCTGCGCAGGAGAACTGTACACATGTTGCTCAATAATTTAAGGAGCTAATAAAGCAAGAGATTAATGTCATACATTACAGACCTTTCCTTTTCTTCACTTGATAGAATCTTTCCTCAAAGATTAGAGACATTAGCAGGCACTGGACAATAACCAAAGTTCTGTCATAGTTTAAAATGTTTAATAAAAGTTGGAGGAAAAAAGCAGGACAAGAAAGATGGAAGGAAGGCAGGCTTTTCAAAGGCTAGGAAATATTTCAAATCTGCCTGAAAAATGTCCAGCTTTCAGTAACATAGGTTCTGAAAATTTCTGAATTTCTGAAAATAGTATTTCACAGTCTTTGACGTATTTTCTTCCATGAGTTTTTCCAGGCTACCTTTTAAAGTGCACAGGTTTTTAACATGTGCAGTCTCCTTTAACAGGAAATACCATCTCAGTTAGTCTTTTAAAAGTTCTCTTCCATTTTAAACCTGTGTAATAGTTTCATTTTATTCATCCCATTTCTTGTAGTAGAAAAGAAGTTAGACAATTGTTCCATCTTCATGTCTCTCATGCCACTCATAATTTTATAGACTGTTATCATGTTATTTTTCTTTTGTTTGTTTTAGGTCTTAGTCTACTAAATCTCTTATTACATGAAATGTGTCCTCTATCTTTGATTGTCTTTATCACTTTTCATTGAAGCTTTTAAAGTATTAATGTATCTTTTTCATACTGGAGGGGAAAGATTTTCATGCACTTAACAGAACTGAGTGCACCATGAATTACCATAATGTCAGAATGATGCTCTCTTCCTAGTTTCCTAATTCTTTCCTAAATATTCTGAATATTTGATTTACCTTTTGGCTGCTGTGGTGACATTTGCATTGAATTCTTTCTCATAACCACAATGTTTCCTGCATACGTGGGAAACAGTCACTTTAAATTTCCTGGCTGTGTATGTGAAGAATTTTTATTCTACATGCACTATTTATTTTAAATGTATATAGTTTTTCTTTAATTGTCCATAGATTGCTTAAGAATCACAGTGTCACAATGTTCTTAGAAAGTTCTGCAGCCCTTTGCAATTGTCTCTTCTCTTTGCCATCCAACAAACTTTCTCACAGCACTATTCACGCTGTTTACAACTGCTGACATTAATCTGAAAGAGAATAGACATCATGTAGTGCAAATCTCCAGTATGATTGCCTGTCCTTTGACCTTTCCTTTTTCCTGTGAAAACAAACAAACAATCATTGGGGTTTTTTATTATTTATTTCAGGTCAAAGAGGAATAAAACGAAAATAAAGACACTCACATATTATCTGCAATGCCTACCTGTCCCCATACTTACGTATTCCCTGTAATCCAACTGATTCCTGCACACCAGCCTCTTTCTCCAAATAGAACCTTCTGAAAATACCATGGTTCATTAAAATAAGGATGTGATTCAGCACAGGAATACTTTTTCCAGTAAGCTAAATTTGTCCTTTTGCTACCAGCTCCCACGTTTCTTTGCAGTAAGCCATGTTTAGACTTCACTGGTAGTAGCTACATTTTGCTTAAAGCAAAATTAATATCAGCTGCCTTAAACTTTTTTTTTTTCACATTTATAAGAAACCATCAGAAAAAGTTTGTTTCATATATGCTCACTAGCTCACTTACTCTGAAAGTAGTAAAATTATTTGATTATCTCTGTTCAGTATTCTTGTTTATAAGAAACCAGAAGTTTAATTAGAAAAAGGAAAGTGATCTCTCACAGTTACAAGTTAGGAGCTGAAGCTCATAGGTAACTCAATTCCATTGAGGTAATAGTAAAATATCTTCTTAAAAGTGTGGATCTGGGTTTCAGCCTCTCTTATAAGATGAATGATGAAAGATAAGCAATTCCAGTATTCTCAGGTTAGGAAAGAGCAATATTTCTCCTATGAAATTTAAAAAAAAAAAAAAAAAAAAGAAAGAAAAATATTTGAATTCAAAAAAAGGGGAAACGTAGTACTTGCAAAACAAATTGATTTACTCAACGGCTGATAAAACTTGGTTTCAAATTTCTCCTTTACTTGTACATACCAGAACTCATTTCTACAAAAAGACAAACATGTCATGGTAGTCATTGACAGCTCATGATATTCTTCAGTCTCTCTTCAACACAGAAAAAATTACATTCTGCATTTTATAGTGTCATTTTCCTCTAAGCTGATGATGGAAGGCAGATTTTTCCTCTGAATCCCCCAAATGGAAGGCCTTAAGTAATGAATTCTCCCAGTCTCTCAGAACTAAGTATTCCGTAAATTTTTCTGTGAAATGGATCCACTGATTCAGGAGGGATCAAGAGGTATCTCACCAGCCTCCTCTAGAATGCCAAATAGAGCAGCAATTTAAGTTTTGTTATTACAAAGAAGTTCCCTCAGGTATCTGTACTGGGACTAGTACTATTTTATATCTTCATCAATGACATAGACAGTGGGATCAAGTGCACATTCAGCAAGTTTGCAGATGATACCAAGCTGAGTGTAGTAGCTGATACCACTGAGGGATGAGATGTCATCCAGAGGGACCTGGACAAGCTTGAAAAGTGGGCCTGTGTGAACAAAGAAGAAATTTTTTACAAGAGTGGTGAAGCACTGGCACATGTTGCCCAGAGAGACAGTAGATGCCCCGTCCCTGGAAACATTCAAGGTCAGGTTGGACAGGGCTCTGAGTAACCTAATCTGATTGAAGATGTCCCTGCTTACTACAGGAGGAATTGGACTAGATAATCTTCAAAGATTCCTTCCTACCTGAGCAATTCTATGAGTCTATGATTCTATTAAACAGTTTCAGGCAGATGATCATTGAGCCTTTTCTCCCCACTTTGTGAATGAACTGACCATAAGCTGTTTTCGTTCTCTATAGGCTGAAGTAGTCTGAATGCACACTGCCTGTATCAGATGCAGTAAGTGAGATGATAGAAAGAAAAATAACTATTTCAAATGTGTCCCAGTCTCAGCACTAAATCAAAATCCTAACTAAATCAAAACCTTATGTTAAAATGAAAAAGTCTTATTTCAAGGACTTTGGCTTTTTCTGATTGCTCAAATTATACAAATTCTGGACAAAATCCTTTCAGTCTAATATTCATTGAATATTTTACCACTAGCTTGATGACTATCCATGGCAGACTGACAACAAATCTGTGACGTATTTGATATAAGTTGTCTTTATGAAAATCTGTAAAAATTTGAATAGCCCATGACCTAATTACCTTAACGATTAATCAAGTTGAGGTTGATCAGTTAAGAAATATGTCTTATTTCTAAATAGTTTATGGACTAAATGCAGTACATCTCCTATTGAATTATCTTGGAATGTTTACACACTGCTGTGTACACAAGCTCCAAGTCACTCTGTTAGGGTTAGAAGACAGTTCTTTATGTCAGGTAACTTCTAATTCTATCCACAAGATTCTGAATCTACATGTGATATGAATATTCACTATCATAGTAATTCAAGGAATGACATTGGCTCAAGAATATCAAATTCTCCTTAAGCTTCCCATTGTAGAATGGACCCGAACAAATTATGTTAGAAAGATAACCCAGTGTCCCTGTTTGCCATGAATGGACTACGGTATTGAATGTCATGGTCTTCTGCTGAAAAAAATGCAGAACTACAAAGCATTTTATTAGTCCTAGTGTCCCAATTAATATAATACAATTAATTTACTGAAACCTGCTTCCTGCTGGCAGGTCTTCACAGAAAAATGAAGTGAGACAACTGAGCTTTGTGCAGCAATTAGCAGGTTTTCGGAGTAGAAATGTGAGAATTAGTTGCTACTTTTCACATTCAGCTTGTTTTTGCTATTTCTTGCTGCCTGAGAGACTTGTGAATAGAAAAACAAGTTGTCTGAACTGCTTTTATAATCCTCAGGACCGTGGAAAACAAATCAAGCAGAAAGAAACCAAACTACTTCATGTCCCTTTAGGATGAATCGGTAGCAATGCCAAGGACATTTCTGTATCAGTTTAAAAGTAGGGTAAATGAGAGATGTCTTGGGTTTACAGGTGAAATTCTACCCTAAATGACTCAAAGAGGGAGGGGAGGGTGGTTATTAACTAAGTGGTGCTGAAATTTCTCCTACAAACTGTAAGACCTTTCAAGAGTATCAGTTCATAGTAACTTTAAGATATTGAAATGTATTTCCTTGTAGTTTCTCTTGCTAGAAAATTTTACTAGTTCTTGTCTAAAACAATTTATGTTTGAATCTTTGAAACACAGACATTTTAACTTGTAATTTTATGAAAAAAAGTGAATTCCCAAGATTTCCAGTTCAGAGTTCCAAGATATCACATCCTTTCACAAAACGGTATGTGTTTCTGAACATGTACAGAAAAAAAATGTAAAAAAAAAAATGCAAGATCACTTAAAAAAGAAAAGCCTAGGGAATTTTTCAGTAGAATAACAGGAGAAATCTAGCATCAGGGAATATAATGCAGAATAGTGATATTGTTTAGAATTCATTACATGTGATGATACACATTGCAGAGGGGGAGATGCTTTCTACAATCTTCTAAAAAACTTCCTTTGATTTTATTGTTGTCGTTCCCGTTCTTGAGGTTGTCAGGGTTTCTTATCATATATCCTTAGCCCACAGTGAAGAAACTTTGATTCCATTTTGTGCTGTAGGCTGTTGTTGCAACATATGCAAATAAAGATGTAGTAACAATAGCAATAATTGAAAGGCAAGAGTATGTAGCACCATAATTTCTATTACCCTTCCATTAACAATTGTTCTTCAGGCTTCTTCAGGGAGGAATTTTTGCTTGATGATCACAGAAAAGGATGTAATCACAGACCAATGGGTTGCTTTGCAATGTTCAGGAGGTTTTGTGTCTCTATGAGGTGGTATTGCTTTATATGATCCCCTTCTAACAGTTGCCACTGCCTGATATCAGAGAATTACAATATGGGGATTATCTGCAGAGAGACTCTCACTGAAAGGAATATCGTGGGAGAAGAACTCTCCCATTCTCTACTGGCTGAAAAACCAATATTTTATCTATTCTTTTTGTCCTTATTTTATTTTACTACTAGAAATCTCAGTAAAATAGCAGGGGGTCATTCACAGCTGAGTTAATTAACGTGCTGATGAACTAAGTCTGATAAAAGCACACACAGTTTGGGAAGAAGCACTGCAGGAGTTCCTTTTAGCTCATGGCAATTCAATATTATATAAAAAAAAGGGGGATTTAAATTGAAGATTTAGTAGAAAATCAAATATCTCAATTAATAATAATTAATAATTGAAAGAATAGTAAATAAAGTATTGGAGCATTTGCATATTTGAGATTTATTACCACTAACTAAATTTGTTGTGACTTCTTTGGTATAATTTGTTGTAAATGAAAGCTGTCTGGAAGTTGAAACACATGTAGACACAACCAGTCAAAACACATTTCTACTTGTAAAAATGGTTTTGTTAGATTTCCACAGTGCAAAGACTCGATGTATTCTGCATAAAATATGTGCAGAATATTAAAAAAATATTATTTTTTTTAAAGTAGTTGTCCATTTTTCTCCCAACATAGACCTTGACTTAGATATCTAATTATATCTTTTTTTCTTTCATCATCCCCCAATAGGTAGGTTCTGCAAGCAAAATATGGTCTTCTGGGAGCAACCAGAACACTTTGTTGCCTGCTGTTTACACACGGCATGAAACTAGAAATGCAGCTCTGCCAAGGGGGCACACTCCAGCTCACTAATCCTAGAAATGCTGACTCTGAGTGCTGCTCTGAAAAAGACGGCAATAAAAGATTCATTTTTTCTTGCTCAAGGACACTGAGAACAAAAGGGACCAGTACTTCCTTTTGAAGGAACAATCTGGCCCTGTGTTCTGCCTGTACAGACTGCAGAATTTTTTCCAGAAACTGGATCAAATTATGTTTTTCAGAGAACTATCTGATCTGTTTTTAAAGACTCCAAACAATAGCAAGTCCATGGCTTCTTCTGGCAGGTTTTTCAAATGGTTCATTAGTTTCACCATTGCATCTTACTGCATCTTATTTCAAGTCTCAATAAGTCTAACATCAGTTCCCAGGAACTGGATTTTCTTAGGCCTTCACCTGCAAGGTTTAGACACCCCCTTCTATCAAATGTCATTTCTATGGTTAAATATCTATGCAAGAGTATTAACTAACTTCATTTTCTCTTCAATAAACTAGCAGATCGAGTTCCATAAGCATCTCACTTCAAGAATTGGTTTCTAGAGCATCTGGGTAATTTTTGGAGTCCTCCAAATCTTCTTCATTAAATTAATATCTTCCATGAAGTGCAGACCTCAAACAAGATGAAAAAATCTTCAAATTCTTAGGAATGCTGTGTACAGAGGTTGTCTGGTTTCTTTCTTGATATTCTTTTGTGCATTCAGTGACAACATTCACTGAACATTACACTGAGCTTCCACATTGACACTGTCATCTCTGATAATAGTTTTTTCTTAAGTCACTGCTTTCCAGGAATAAACCTCTCATTCTACTGCTGAATTCTGCACCACTTCCCATGTGTAACAACTTGCATTGTCAATGCTGCACTGAAATGCATTTTCCTGAATAACGATCTTACACCTGGGAGATTTGGAACATTGTGTAACAACACCCTCTTCTCCTCATTGTTTAGTGCTTCTATTGATCTACACAACTTACTAGGAAAGACCTTGCATGATCATCTAAATACACACGATATGATTATTGATTAAAACATTGAATAGTATCAGATCCTAAAGAATTCTCTGTGCTACCAAATGTCATAAACCCTAATACTAATTTCTTCCCCCTTAAACTCTATTTGCTGCCTTCGAATATGTAGTTTTACCCAACAAAAACATATGATCAATTGATTATGTACATTGCATGCCTTCTCAGAATAAGATATTACATAATGCTGTGTCAAAAACTTTGAAATATTTGAAGTGTGTAATTGTTTTTGTCAAGTTGCTTTATCTGTCACCTGATAAAAGGACATCACAAAATTTTCCAGCTCTCCTTATATTATTTAACAAAACATGGCAACTGTATTTTTCCTGCTATGCAGGATACAATAAAGACATGAGAATGATGAAATTATTTTCCTCTCTTCAGGATGAAACACAATGGAGATCTTTAATGGCAAAGAAGTCGGAAAGGATCAGTGATGTAATTATCCCAGCAAACAGTTCCATATTTGATAAAACACAGTATTCTCTTTCTGTAATGATTATATTGATAGTGTATGAATAGCAGTCTATAAGATGTATTTTCTTAAAAAATATATATCTTGTTTCAACATCTGTAAACAATTCTGAGTATTTTCGTTTTCTTTTGCTGTGTGGTCTGCATTTTCTCATTTACATGACATTGGCTCACCTTCCATTTTTGTCCTCACCCATTTTACTATTTTTTGCTAGTATAGTTAATTGTTGTCATAGTAGCTGGTATGGGCTATGTTTTGGATTTGTGATGAAAGCAGTGTTAGTAACACAGGGGTATTTTCGTTACTATTGAACAGTGCTTACATAGAGCTAAGACCTTTTCTGCTCCTCACACCACCCCACCAGCGAGTAGGCTGGGGGTGCACAAGGAGTTGGGAGGGGACACAACTGGGAAGCTGACCCCCAACTGACCAAAGGCATGTCCCATACCATATGATGTCATGCTCAGCATATGAAGCTGAAAGAATAAGGAAGAAGGGGGGATGTTTGGATCAATGGTGTTCATCTTCCCAAGTCACTGTTATGTGTGATGGAGCCCTGCTGTCCTGGTGATGGCTGAACACCTGCCTGATGATGGAAAGGAGTGAATTAATTCCTTGTTTTGCTTTGCTTTTACTTTACCTATTAAACTGTCTTTATCTTTGCTGATGAGTGTTTTCACTTTTGCCCTTCCAATTCTTTTCCCCATTCCACCACGGGAGAATGAGCAAGCGGCTGGGTGGGGGTTAGCTGCCCACCGGGGTTAAATTGACACTCATACCAGTGGATTGCAACACCAGTTTTAGCTTTCTGGGTAAAATAATATAGTTAAAAATGCTTTTTGGAAAGGTGTTTTTTTTTTCTCTTGACATTATTTTACCTCTTTTAAGGTTCCAGTTCTTATTGCTATGTTATTGAGAGGCATGTATGGCTTCTCCTCTGGTGTCTGGAAGTACTGACAAGATGATGAATATGAGCAGCTGAAAATTTCTTTTACATAGTTTATTCTCATGTCCTTTGTGGTTCTTGCTTTGAAAACTGAACATAACTGAGTTGGCTGAGGGCTTTTCATTTTATGGTACCATCATATTGAAGATCTCTTTCTTGTAAAGTTGCCATTTTTATGCTATAATATTTGGAAATCAAGTGAAGTATGTTTATCTCCATCCCTTTCTTGCTCTACACATCAAAACTGTAGCAGTGCAAATTCAATGAAGGCATTTTGGAACTCTATGTAGCATATTTCTAAAAACACTGTCCACTAAAGCAGCTCTGTGAATTCAGGCACACTGATAAAACTTTATATGTGCAAGCACTGTGGCAAATGCTTTCTGTACAGTCATATTTGTTCTAATGGCAGCAATGACCACGATTTAAGTTATTTCTTGTTTTCCTTTCTGAGAAGGATGCACAAGGCTTCTCACTCCCATATTTTGCATGAACCTTTCTTAGTTTTTAACCAGCTATTTGAAGGTGACAAGTGACGAAGATGTTGAAGCAACTAAGGTAATTTCTATCTTTCTCCAAGGCTTTTCACACATTGGAAATGCATCAGCAGAAATTAAGAGAGATTTCATAATGCTTTTTATTCTCTAAAACATGTAAATCTATGCATGGTATATACATCTTTACACTCTAAGAGTCAGACTGTAGCTTTTGGGTGATCTGCCAGCATACCCTGTCTGATCCTGCATCAGTTATCTTTTCATAGAATTACATCTTTATCTCCTGGCTCCATTTTAGCAGAGATGAGTTCTGTTCATGATCTCCCACAGCACTGACAATGCTGTGTCTGCATCCATACACCAGAATGACATTGAAACCTGCAGACTCTGTTAGTACTCTTTGCCACTGATTTTTCTGCTGCAGGTTTATTCCCTACTAGCATTTTCAAACTATACCTACCTGCTGGCATGCCAGATGTGGTGAGGTACTTTCTTTGTTTTTTTCCCATAGCATGTGCCAATATACATTTTTGGCATTAAATACAATTTCTCTTTTACGAAGTCAGTTAATTTTTCTTTATCTGACAATTTGTTAGTTAATAGCATTTTTTTTTTCTTACACAGCATTAGAAGAATTGACACTATGAACTTATGGAGATTTCCATGCATTTCTCCTGAAGTCAACCTAATTATTCAATCAAGGAGTTCAGTGAACCAACCAGCAATGACTTCACTTCTCATTTGTTTTCCTGTTATTATTTTTTCTATCAATGCAGTAGGAATGCTACGTGAGAGTAAGGATTTCAGCATACAAGAGGAACTGTGTGCTTTCATGAATTTGGGAGTTATGCTAAGAGATTGCTGGATCTCATAGGTTAGAGAATTTGAAGAACAGTGACCATGTGCATCTTACAGCTGACTATTCTGTAACACCTTCCCTGCAAACACATATAAATTCTGGAAAAATACAAATGATAATATAAATAAATACATTTGTGGAAAAGGGACCAGAAATGTGGAATGGTTTCAGCACTTAATAACTAAGAACAAGACTATGCCTTTAATCATTCTGTTGTGAGAAATATAGTAAAGCCAGAAGTATAGCCAAGCATTTGGTAAAGTAGTGTCAAAGACAATTTCAGTTTTTCTTTGTAGAAAACATCCATCCAGGCAGAAGTATTTCTATTCTGGGAGCATTTTAAGAGAGCATTGTGGCAGGATACCAAACAAATAAAAAATGAAAATGCTTTGACCACAAAATAGCTATTTAAAAACTCCATAGTAAAACTGAGCTGGATAAAAAAGAAATCAAGTCTGGTTTGATTAAACTAATTGCTGAAGTTGCAACAGATTTGTGAAACAACTGCAGCAGCCCTGCTCTCCGTGCTCTGCTCTCTGTCCTACCCTCAGTTCCTGGAGCTGTGATGACTGAGCTGGTTTTTGCATGTGTTTCCTCTTCTCCTTTCCTACCATGTTCTTTCCTCTCTTTCTTGCACTCATTGGGTAGCCTTTAATTCAGTATTCTCTGTTCTGCTGTAATGACTTCTCTTTCCCATACAGTCCCACCTCCCTTACTTCCCCAAATTGTATGACATTAGATGAACAGGCAGTGCTACACTTCAAGTATGCAATTTTCAACTACACGAAGATGCAAATTTGAAGAGATTTAGGAGAAAAAACCACAAAGCGTGAGGTATTATAATGGTGAATTAGTAAAGAATGGACAATTATCTTATACACTGTGCAGATTTGCTCCATTCATGTGAAGAATTAAAATAACACAACAAAGTGAGGATATCACATGCCCCATTTTGCAAAAAAGAAATGTAATGGACATGACAGTGTGGTATCTCCTTCCTTATTACAGCCTATCAAATATAATCTTTAATAGATATATATTGCCAATTATGAAGAGAATATAGCCAGAGAAAAACAATTTTGTTTAGGAAAAATAGATCTGTTACACAATACAGTTATGGCAGAGTAAGTTTCATCTACACCTTTATATTTTTCAGATTTTAAGAAACCACATGAAGAGCCTGCATGTGCTACAGGATATGGAACAGACTCTATTCCATAACACAAGAATGTGAAGTACCTTTTGAAACTGTTATGCTGGTGCAATGTTGAATTTCCATTCAGAAAGTCTAACATAACACCAAGTAAAACTGCTGCTGCTTATGACTTCAGCATAGGAATAAACCAAAAAAAAAGTCACCTACAAGGCCTACTGATTTGAGTAATAAGAGGAACTATGAACACCAAACACCTTGATATAGTGGTGATTTGAGTTATTACTGAAAGAACCGATCACAGAGTTATAAAGATGGTCAGAGAAATGGAAAATGTAAGAGGAAATATTGTACTCAAAACTCGTAATGATAAACTCAGACATATGGTAAACATATTTGAGCAGTAAGCAGATCCAAATGTATTTCTATACCTAGTTTGAATACCTAGGAGAAATCTCTCACCAGCTTCAAGGAGAAATTGTAGACCTGGGCAGAGAGAGAACAAATAGATCTTAGGGGTATGGAGAGCGGCCATCGATTTTAGACAGCAACTTGGCGTGTCTAAAAAAACAAATTCACGGTGGTGAACAATGGCATCTGGTGCAAATTGAGACACAAAAAATAAGAGAGAGAAACTTTCTTGTTATTTTGAAGGAGAGAAGGAGTCAGGAAATTAATATGAAAAAGTTATAAAGTTTACTTCTGCTTAGTGTAAAACCAAGCTGGCAGTACATAAAAATGATGGCTTTTCTTCTGTAGGGATTCCTCAGTGAGAAGGCTGGGGTTTAGGTCTACATTTCAGGTCATTATAGTTATTTTTTATATAGATGTGAGCTCTGGGATATTAATACTGAAAAGGAAGATAGACAACTAAATATTTCTGAAAATAAAATAGTATGACAGATTATAGGGCCAGGAAAAATAAAACAAGATCTAATAAAGAATCATGAGAAGTCTAAAAACATCCGAATAAAATAAATATGGTGATATGTCAACAATATCAGTAGACAGAATATATGATGATTGATAGTGAAAAGGGTAGATAAGTTATTTGTCTTTTGAAGGAAAAGGAAGAAAAAAGAAAGAAAGAAAATAAGAACACTCTACAAATTCTCCGTGTGAGATTTTAACAAGACAAAGAACAATCTTGACAGAATAGGCTGAATAAAACTGTGGGAGCAGCAAAGGGTTTAAACAGGCAGGGGAGTAATAATTGCAGTACTTCGTGAGGCAAGTGATGTACAGGGTGAATTGCTTTATTTATTGACCCAGGTAATATGAGGAAAGAATCCAGATCCTCATATATCCAAGGAATCTTAAGAACTTTCTGCAGGCTTGCACAGGGGTGAAGTTTAGCTAAAAGTAGAGGCTTCTGGATTTTATGCACTTCCTGCTTGCCTGGCCCAAGCACTGCTCCCTGGAATTCGGGTTGTCAACTACACTGCTCAGGTGGTGTTAAGATGAATTCATCTTACTAAGTTGCCATTTCTCTTTTTCTTCTGTAAAATTCCAAGGAAAGCTTTTCATCACTTCACTGATTGCCCTGCAATGTCAATTTGGTGCTCAGTTTTCTGCTTCTGGGCTGCTGCCTAGTCTTCACACCTGGTAATAGCCTGAGCTATGAAGTAATTTGTTTTAGTAACTTTCATGGCTTCAAAGTGAAGTAAGAAAAATCTTAGCCTCTGTACCACAGTTTACTGTCTTGCCTTGCCTTCCCTTTGCCTTTTTTTCTAATTTACTGTCTTTAGTATAATACATTTCTTCCCATAATAATTGCATAATAATCCAGGAAAATGGTACTATCAGTTGTCACAGTTTTCCTGCCAATGCCAATAGATCTTGCTTGATATTTTGTCTCACCTGTTTGGATTTTCCTTTTTTCTTTTTTATTTCACATGTAGAGTTTATATATTGAAATGATGCAATGATAGATTCATAGTGTAAATTTAATGCACTTTCAGACTTTTAATACATAGGTCTTCCCTTCTTAATTCTTTTAATTTAGGAACTTGACAAATTTTTATTTTTATTTTTTCCTGCCAAGGAACTTTACCGGTAAGGTATGTTACATTTCTGGATTAATGTTACAGTTTTTGACATAAGCAATATTAAAGTATGAAGTACTCACATGAAGAACAAAAAGAAAAGGCTTGAGCTGTAGGGCTTTTTTTAATTCACCAAGAGTGTTAAGGTTAGCAGTGCTAATTCCTTCCATAAATCACCTATTCCTGAGATTTAGATTATAGCTTTATTTCTAAATCTGGGTAATTTTTGAAGTGTTAAAACTGAAAACAGAAGACTGAAGAAGATGACGTTAAGATTATTCAACACTGATAAGTATACTTTCAATTAAGATAAACACTGACCTGCCACAAAAGCTACAAGGAAAATTCTGAATGTTACATAGACCTTGGAGGAAGGAGACAATTTATCCATATCAGGGGGTCAGGTTACTTGGATTACATCTTGCTTTATTCTAGAGATTTATTCTTTAAATAATCATACATGAAAATCTGTTTTGTACTAAATAATCAGTCATATTTTAAAAAATTCTATTTAAATTATACATTATAAATCTACAAAGTGAGATGCTAAACATTATGTAAAACTTGATTGTTATTCTGATTAATTCTTGTATTGCTATGCATAAACATTTTCGTATATGAGCATTCCCTTCCAGCTCTTTAACATGTTATTAACCCATCATTAAAACAACATGCATCTAATTTTCCTTGTCATTCTTATAAATAATGTAGCCACTTTTTTATTGATTATATAAAAAATATTTTGCATGATACAGAAATTTTTTGTGTGTGTGACTTTACAGCTATAGAGCATTGACAGACACCAGGAAGGTTATATGCCCAATGAAGACCATTGCTTTTTCTTTCATCTGTTATCATAAGCTTGTATGTTACATTGCTGAAATGTCTCAAAACAAAAAACGGAGGCAAAACATACCATATGTTTATTCCTTTTTAATTAAAAGAAGGGAATGCTGTCAATTTATAAAATATGATCCTCATTAGCTCTGGAAGTCTACATTTATCTGGCCATGCTTATTACCCTTAAGGGTTTTCTCTCCTAATTGGCAAGATGAGGTCACAAGTTATGTGACTTCTGCTTACTGAACTTTGAAAACTCTCTTTAACTACTGTGGCACTGGGAATAAAACCTGTCATTCAATTCTAGGACCCGTAATCTTCTGTTCATAGCCTGCCATCTGGTTCCACGTACAATGTCAGCCTAACAAGGCTTCCTCTCCGGTAGAAAGGGTGGGGGCCACTCCAGTTGGCATTTTCTGCATACATGTCATTCTGAGGAAGAGGGATAGTTCAAAGTCCTTATACCACTGAAGTTCCTGGCTTTTATTAATAGCATTTCATTAAATTAACAGAAGAAGAAGAAAATAAGCTTTAACTGCCACCTAATCACAAGGATCTTAATTATTTAGTTTTCAATCATTCCAGTTCCATTCAATACTTCAGGTGAATTATGACTGCAGTATCTTCCAGAGACCCTGTTTAGGAACCAGAGCTGCATTTTACCAGGCAGTAAGAAGACAACCAGCTATGAAGACAGTATTTTCAACAGAGTACTGGGAGCCTATAAACATTTTTATGTAGCACAGTGTTGTGCCGTGTAAGAAATTCTCAATTTGCCTTTCAGCTAGCTGAGATAGATAGCTACATGGGACACAACACTGGTCTGTGGTTCCTAAAATGACAGTAGCAATATTAACCCATAGGCATGCAGAAGCTAACTATTGAGCCTCCAAGCAGAGCTGCTTTAGCAAGGTACAACTCTGCAGAAAGCTGCTTGTTCCAGAGCTGACTTCTCTTGTTCAGTTCCTGCTAGTGTAGCTCCACTTATACCTTACATAAACAGATCCAAAGTGGCACAGAAGCAGCATTGGCATTTTCTAACAATGTAAACTTAACTGACTATCAGTTTTGTTTTGCATTTTAGGATTTACACACAGTAAGAAATCACAGAAAATTAATATTTTTCAGCTAAAATTACAGGGAAAGTCTTAAAGTTGAAAGCAGAGGTGAGTGGGAAAGAGGTTGCCACTTAATGCATTTTTGACATTTTTCTGAACTCAATTCCAATATATATTCAAGTGTTCTTTTTGGCAAATAGTTTGATAATAATTTGTTTATCCTTAATCTTGAAGTTTACTGTACCAAAATGACTTTTTGTTTTCAAATCCACATACGTAGAAGTTAGAGTGCTTTGTGTTTATCCAAAGAACTTACTGTTCCTGTTAGGTTTGTATTTTCAGTAAATGTCTTTGCAGCTTTCCCACAATAAAGTTACTTATGACAACGGAAAATGCTCTTCCTAAAATTTCCCCCTATGTTTAGTAGAAAAAACACTAAATTTTTATTATCTGTAAAATTTATCACATCATTATTTGCCTCCTTTTCCAGTTCATTGACTGAGGATTCTACATCTGTTAAATTACCTACATCCCAGCGCCTACGGTATCCTATCAGAAGCCTTTGCCTGCTGTGAAGATGAGACACAAACTTCTATTCTTTATTTCTGCTCTTTTTAGCTACTCATTGACCTCCTTTAGGAGCCTCTGGTGAAGGTGTGAAAGAATATCTTGTTAAAAGCTTCTGAAAATCCAAGTACACAGTTTTGACTGTCTACATGCTCATGATCTGTTTCAAAAGCTGGTAATGTCATCTCACTCCAGAAAAAAATATCCTATCAATTTCATGTCAGAAGTGCTTGTTGTCCTTGTCTATATTATTTTGATGGGAGTATTAGCAAGCTGGTATGAGTCAAAACAAAGAAGGAAGAAGCCAAAATTAAATCATCTGCCACAATGGCAATTATAAGTTCATTAACCTGCTTATGATAGCCTGTTCTCACAGATCTTGTGCCTAGTTTATCCATTGTTTCCTCTTGGCATTCTTTTAGAGGTCTTAATCTTTGAAAGCATGGCTGAGAGGCAGTAAGACCTCTGGGTAGAGAGAAATTGCATAAAACTACTACAGAGTATGACATGCTTGGAGAAATTGACCTGTGAACAGAGAATCAATATGAAACAGGGATGTAGCAGGAGACAGACTGAAAGTGAATAGAAGCAATTTTTGTCAAATTGACTTTCTCCTACACAGTTCACCCTTTATGGATAAACATGAACATCCAATCTAAGTGCCAGGTAAACTTAATCATAAGCAGTGTGTGAGTTAATCTGATTTCTCCATAAGAAGCTCAAATCAAGATTTAAGGAAAACCTTGGGCACAAACCTGTGTAACATGAAAGAAGGAAAAACATTATTCAATTAGGCTAAAAGGCAGCAAAGAATCAGAGTGCAGGAATAGTGAGAAATTACTGAAATATCCATGGTGGGAGAGAACAGAGAAGAAATGGAAATTTTTGGAGTGGTTGAAAGAACTGGAAAAGTGGATGACTCCCTGAAAGTGATAGTGAAGATATCAACTTGAGGCTTGTATGCCTAATCAGAAGGAAACTGCACACCCAGGAGAAGAGGACAATAAAGGAATGACAGAGAAGAAGAACAAATTTCAGAGAAAATGAAAGAAAACATGTATGAGAAAGGTGTGAGACTACTGAAGTCCACAGAAAACCTGGAACAGGTTTAGATGCTCTTCATTTTCAAGTTTGCCAGTTAGATCATTATGAAACCACACTTTAACTGGTGTCAAGAAAAAAAAAACCTTCCAAACAGAAAAGTTGAGATAGGGCCTGTCCTGAGGCTACATGTGAAATTGGCTGCTGTGTTTTCTCTGACACATGCACACATATAAGCCTTAACTTAAACATTGTAACCTAGCAGGCTACCTACACAGAAAACCAAAGCCATATGAAACAGTCTCTCTTCAGCTCCATATTTTCCACCCCTTTCATCAGAGATAAATCTGTGTTTTAAAATAACAAAAACCAAAAGCAAACAGTTCATGTGCAGAAATGGGCAGTTGCAATGGATAGTTTATTAGTCTTATTTGCTAGTTAACTATCATGTTCCTCCTCTGACGATCTCCACACATCTTTTAATTGAGTAACTTTTTGTTAGCTGTGGAACAGATAATATGTCCCATTACTTCTTTTTATTTTAAAAAGATGTGTATTTTTTTTTAAGTATGCTTTACAGTATGCTTATTGTTGTAGCATTGGTCAGATAACAACATTTCCCAAGACAACACTGCTATTTCTATATCAGATGTTGGGAGTTTCTGGTTAGTTCTTTATTTCGCCTAGAAATAAAGATTTCTTCTATATCAGTTTTAGACAGAAACAGGAGAAGAAAGTAAATTCATTAATCACCAGTGTGCCTTATAATCATTAGAGTGACTTTATCTTCAGACTGGATGCTGAAGTTGAGGGTCTGAAGTCTAAATGTACTGCAAATACAAAACACTTAGTTGCTAAGAGATTAGAAAATAATTTTTTATTGACTAAGACATCACACGTTATCAACCCAAACACCAGACAGAGGGAGATGACACAGTCCTTTGCTTAGTGCAATAAAGTAAAAGTGACCAAGGATCCATAAAATATGGAAAAATCACAAATCTTTATATTCCACATTGTCATTTGAATTTCACAACTCCATATATGGGAATTAAAGACTCTTAATTTGGGGACTGATTTTTATGATGTTCATAGATTTCAGTGCAACTCTCTGTGGATGTAATGTAAATGTAGCAATTTTCAGGATTGAGACACAACTGATTCTTAAATCATAATGCACTCAAACTCAAAGAAATGTTAAGAGCTAATAGTTCTCTACCTTGTTGAAAATTCTGCCTGTGATAGATAATGATATAAGACATGCAGTAATTGTCTTCTCCAGATGGGAAGTCCTATGAAAAATAGTTTTATTTGTATTCATCAGTAATACATCTGCTTCTAGACACATTCCTTTCAAAGACTTTAATGTTCACACCATTAATTTCAATCCATGGTGGGATGCCTAAATGAAAATAAAAAGACTTGTCAAAATTGTAACTATAAAAATTATTATATACAATCGTATGTCAAAGTTTGGTAGCTTTTATATTTGGTCTCCAACTTTTCAACAAAGCAGATGGCATTAGGACATCTGTCTTCTAGAAGAAGCTCTGACATAAATAGATGTGTGATGCTCAATGGCTTTCTGGAGGGACATTCTCAGACATTAGACAAAAAAAAAAAGACAAAAAACATTTTGCTTCACTTGTAAAATGAAATAATCATATTTTACTAATCTTCAAATACTTTCTGCTATCCCCTGTAAGTAAGAACATTTATTAGTCTTCATGATTATTTTCAAAATTGTAAAAAACTAACATAAAATTTCCCTTAAGTTTCACTCATTCTTTTGGAATAAATTGTTTTATGCTATTTCCTTGAGAATTTTCACCTAGCAAGCTTGTGGGGTTTTTTTTCCAAAACTTCTAAAATTACTGGAATAAGAAGCTGTTGCAAAAACACAGAAGCTTCTGGCCTTTACCTGTAATTGACCAAGATTACTGAGTATCGGAAACACCTTTTCAGTTACCTCTGGTCCTCTGGAAGTGCTGTCTGTCCCCTTGGTAGTCTGGCTCCCTGCTGTCTCACCTTCAGGCACTATCTAGGACTGCCAGCATGAAGTTCAGTCTCCTGCCTGTATCCTGTGCCCTGCTTTTCATCTTTGTCTGTAATGTCCTGTACACTCTAGGAAATGCCCTTTCCAGTTTCTTCTGGGACTCACTGTGTGAGCTGTAGTCTTCCTTCCCCCTTTTAGAATTTCAGTTCATCTGGTTAGATCTTATGGAAAAATAACAAGTAAAAAATCTGAATAAATATGGCAAAAATCCTTGCTAAATAAAAGAATTTTTTTTTTAAAAAAAAACAAACCAAAAAGACTTGGCAATCCTTTTTTTTCTTCTGTGCTTATGTGCAGGCTTTAAGCATTTGTTCTCAATGTACCCTGTCACATTATCTTTGGTTCAGAAATCTCCAGACTGAATGGCTAGAGGGACAACAGGGAAACTGCAGGGAGTCATTTGTACACTAACCTGTGCAAGCTGCATTCATTATTAGAGTGATAGAGGAGTCAAAGAGAGAGGTGCCATGCTGGACCTCGTTCTCACCAGCAAGGAGAGACTAGCAGGGAATGTGACACTCAAGGGCAGCCTTGGCTGCAGGGACCATGAAATGGTGGAATTCAAGATCCTTATGAGGGAGCACAGTAAGATCACCACCCTGGACTTCAGGAAAGCAGATCTTGGCCTCTTCAGGGATCTTCTAGGTAGAGTACCATGGGGTAAAGGCCTAGAGGGAAGAGGGGCTCAAGAAAGCTTGTCCAAGCTCAGGAGCAGAGCATCCCAAAAAAGAGGAAATCAGGCAAAAAAGTCAGGAGGCCTGCATGGATGATTGGAGGAGCTCCTGGAAAACCTCAAACATAAAAAGGAAGCCTACAGAGGATGGAAGCAAGGACAGGTGGCCTCAGAGGAGTACAGCAAAATGGTCCAGAGGCAGCTGTTTAAAACTGAAAGAGGGTAGATTTAGATTAGCTATTAGGAAGAAATTCTTGACTGTGAGGGTGGTGAGACACTGGAACAGGTTGCCCAGAGAAGTTGTGGCTGCTCCCTCCCTGTAAGGCCAGGTTAGAAGGGGCTTTGAGCAACCTGGTCTGGTGGGAGGTGTCCCTGCCCATGGCAGGGGGATTGGAACTAGATGATCTTTGAGGTCCCTTCCAACCCAGCCCATTCTATGATTCTATGATCCTATGACTAAATCACATGTATACCTCCACTACAAGGAGTTCAACAGACTTTTTTTTTGTTTTAAAGTATCAAATTAAATATTTATTTGCAATTATATTCTCCACGAATTTCTGAAATGTGCTCTTTTTCTTAGACTTTTTCTTCCAACATTGAAGAGTGACTTAAGATAACTGGTTCTAACCTGTATCAGATACATTGATACTCTCAGTAGATGATTCTTAAATAGACAAGACCTTTTCTCCTGGCCTCCAACAGAGCCCGAGCAAGACAGATCCCATCTTTTGTAACCTTGTGACTAGTGGGGCTGGTACAGCGCTGAAACTCTGTATTTCTCTGTGGAAAGAATAGATGAGTTTGATTAGATGGCTAATGCTCTAACAGAAATTTTCTGCAGGCAGACAGTTCCCTTATATCAGTGATAGCGGAAGGCTATCTAATCTCTAATTAGGTCAGACACGTTCCTCCTGTTGTGGCTCCACTTCTCTGTATTTGGTAGAGGTAGAAGAAGGACAGCTAAGGAAAGTAACATTTTAAACTGCCATGCCAAGATTCGCGTAAATATGTCTGTCAGTGCACAGCGCCGTGACATTTGCACCAGTTCACATTGATTATTTGGAGCTTTACATTACGTTTGATTGTTTTGACTGTCTAGGTTCCTAGAGGCCAAACAAAGTGCATTATAAAAATGTCAATTTAAGGAGTTTAATTTAGAAACCAAGAGGGAAATTCTGCCAGGCTAGGAAAAATAAATCTATCAACAAAAATTAATTCTTATGGACTAGAAAGTACTATCTCTAGATAATTGTGCTCCTTGAAATGAAATGCTAGTGCTGGTGCCTAACTATTTGCATAATTGATGTACTTATTTCAGGTGCATTTTATCCGAAAGTTGTGGTTAATGCTTCCTAAAAGAATTAGTGTTTGAGGTGGGAATTATACTGAAGGCTCAGTTCTGATATTGGCAACACAGCTTTATTCCTCATAATATTTCAGCATTTACCCTTAGCTGTGCTAAGAATAGAATTTACAATCATTACATGTGCCAGTAAATGACCTGGATGTATTCAGATCTTTGAGAGATATGCATGCAATTGTTCTATACCAGTATGTATTTAAAACTTGTACATGAAGATGTGTGGAACATAATTTTCATGACCATTTGGAAATCCCTGTCTTCTCTACTGAAAAGCTGGGAGTTAAATACAGTGTCTCAAAAAGACCCAAATGACAGATTTGTTTGTGTTGGGTCAGTTTGATTAATTTACGGAATACTGTGACTAAAAAAGTAGACACATACCTTTCAATACCTTCATTGCTAAGCAAAACAAACAAACAAACAAAGACCTTATCAAAATTTTTTTACACAAAAAGTGGCAGCACATGGAGGTGAACATGAAATCTTATTTTGTTTCAGCATTTTTCACTCAGTCCTAGAGCAGAAAGTTAATATTATCAATTAAGTTTTCACTGTACAGAATTGTTCAAATTAACACAACATATCTGGATTTGAACTAAACACTTCTCCAAATTACTTAAGACTGTAAGTAATAGGGTTGTGAATCTCATGAATTCATATGTATTTCTGTTCAAGTCAGGTGCAAAGAAAGAGGTGTCTTATAGTATATATGCTATAGAGATAAGAATCAGAAAAAAATATTTATGAAATATTCCCTGCTATTGTTCTAGAAACTTTATGAAGTCTTATGTAGACTATCTTTACCTTCTTTATTTCCCTTTTGGTGAACTCTTCTGCCATCAGAATTCTGCAGAACAAGATGTGTTCGGTGTCTCACAAGATCACAACAGTTTCAGAAAAGATACTGTGAGATTAAATATGTCAGGGGATAGAAATGGCTATGTCACAAAATATTAGTGTTACCAAAACCCCATGTTAAACTCTTCATTTTTGCAATATAAAAGGCAAATAATCATGTGGAAATGTCAATGAACACTGAATTAGGGTGGCATATTTTCAGCTTTAAAACACAAAGCATGCTCATTATTTCTACAATTCTGTTGACTTCAGTGAAGATTTTGCTTACCTCAACTGATTTTCATGCATTTTTAGACTAAAGAAATACTTTATTTTTACCAAAACACGGTAGTCAGTGGGACTCACTTCTTGCTCCTACACTGCTCAAAGTGTCTACCCCAACTCGGTGCTAAGAAACACTCCTAAGGACAAACTCACAGTTTGCTTCCCGTGCTCAGCCTGTTCTCAGGCCAGCAGCTCAGGCAGCCATTGTTGTGGTGAGTGAATATGTTTTCCTATGAACACCATGAAAAAGAAATGAGAGTCCTATTCTGAGACAGTGTCAACTGTGAAGAATGCAAAAAATGACATGCTTTTGTGTTGTAGGCTTTTAACATGGCAAAATTTCTAAATCAAAGCCTGAGATATCATATATTCTAATTTCTTTATCACCATTATTCAAACATTTTCTAGAAGGAATAAGTAAATGTAATTGCACTAGTTTTTGTGTGGATGTGCCACAGGCTCCTTCTAATTTGTGTTTCTTAAATAATGTCTTCCAAACAATACCCATACCTAATATCTTCTGTTTTAAGATAAAAGAAAAAGTGGAAAAACCTGTATTTTCTAAGTAAGTCTGTGACCGAATCTATAGAGGAACATTCTTCACCTTCACCATGTCAAAGAAGATACTACAGTGTTTTACTTAAAGGCAAAAAACTGAACAGTACTGAAAATGATCACAGCAAACATGAAATAGGGTTCATTGCATTTTAGGCCACATCAGCTGTGTTTTTCCATCACTTGCAGGAAAAGGGTTAGTATGCCTGCATATTTATCATCAGAAATTCAGGCAGTTCACGGAACCCTTTTCTTCAGTTTCAAAGAGACTACATGAGTGTGAATGCTTCCTCCAGTATTTTCTCCTTCCTTCCCACCCCCACCTCCTTTTTTTTTTTTTTCCCCATGTAGATTTGAGTGGCTTATTATCCTGTCATGACACATTTACTTCACAGAAACTGAACAGCTTTTAATGCAGTCATGGAGGTCCAAAGTTTTGTTCTCCTCCACTAACACTCCATTTGTTGTATAGAATAAAATGAGGACAATTGCTAACATGAAGTTTGAGATGATGTACTTCAGGAATTGTGTATTCCTACTCAAATTACAGTTCTTATTTTGTGTTTCACTGTCAGTTATACTATTTTTTTTTAATTATTTTGTAAGCAGCAAAAATTTATCAAGTTAATATTTATCTCCCATGTTACCATTATCTGCAGTGTTGTTTGTGATGGTTGTTTTTTTGTGGCATTTCAGGTTTTAGGAGTAGATGATCTAATACCACATTGACTCAAGCCAAATCTAAAGCCCAAAGGAGCTTCTATTGGGCAACAATTTTGCCCTTGGGCTTGTTTACTCTTTTCATCCTTCCCCATTGCCATTTTTTTAATGCTTCTATTTCTTGTAATGCACAGAATCATAGAACCATAGAGTCATAGAATGGTTTGGGTTGGACGGGACCTTAAAGATCATCTAGTCTTCTATCTTTAATTACAATCTTATGATTGTAATTAAAAATATCAGGGAACTATTTTCACAGATGTTTGCCAAATACCATGCAAATCTCCCATGAGTTATTTTTTTAGGTTGTCTCAAGACAGATATGAACCAGTTAGAGAAAATCTGGAGCTTGGCAAGAACGTTAAGAGATTTAGAAGGCATGGTAAGGTTGAAAAATTTATGGCCATTTAATCTAGACAGAAGACAGTGAAAAGAGAAATAATTTCAGTCTTCAAATCCATAAAAATATTTCAAACACGTAAGGAATGAGTTATTCTTAATTTCTATTATTTCTGGTGGAAGTACAATGTGAAGTCATATATTAAAGGAGATTAATACTTGACTTAAGGGAAAAATTTCTAACAGTTGTAATAGGGGAGAACTGGAGCAGAAATTTTAGTCTTCAGAATTTAAGGCTTCAGAAATGGTTAGGAGAATATTTTAGGTGAATGGCCTAGATATTTGGGGCAGACATACTCTCCTGAGGACTGATTTGACTTTAATTCCTATGATTATGACTGTTTTCATTCCATTTGTTGCTCATGGGTTATCACCTCTTTTAATTTTTGAGAAACTAAGTGTCAAGGGTAGTCTTAGAAACTAAAATGGCTGGAAAGTTAGAGCAAAAACCAGTTGAGCCATTTTTGAAGTAAATCAAACATTATGACAGACTTTGCTTAATATTTCCAGCACCCACATTATTCAGCCTAGTAGCTGAGCATTTGACATAAAGAGATAGAAATTTATGTCCATTTCCCAATCAGAACAGGACAAAGAGACTAAAAAGTATAGTTCATGAATTTACCTGAGCTGCTGCATTTTTACTGCTATGCATAATTCTGCCTTAGATAATCACCTTTTAACATTCTGAATGAAACAGGCTGCACAGAGAGTTCAGGTTTTAGTATGTAGTAAAAAAAGCAGAAATCAGATATATGTGGAAATGGACGTGTAGTGACAGAATGTAGATAGTAGCATTTAGGAACTCCAATTAAAACATGTAAAGTCAGAAGAAATGTTCTCCTCATATTAAATAAGACTTGAGGAGTATTCAAATATCCTTAGGTTTTAGAAAAATCAATAGAAAAAATCATTTGTATGACAAGTAGATAAATAAGAAAAATGAGCATAATGCAAGCACTGCCAGGACTGCAAGCTATTTACTAACAGCAAACAAATCTGAAAATGAGATAAATAAGTTATCTCTCTAATCGTCATGCTACAGTTTTATTTTTGGAGTGTTTTCTCAGAGAAATCATATTTTTATACATGACAGTTCAGGGAGTACATTTATACTGGAGACAAGTTTGTTTCAGATGTCTTCCTTTTCAGAAAAAAACCCAAAAGGCTAAAAGTTGATTTTAAATAAAGATACAAAACCACTTCTATGATACAAAGTTAATAAGACAGACAAACAAAACATGCTTTTTTAGTATCAGTCCAGTTGCAATCATCTTTCCCCTTTCTCACTGAGGTTGTGTTTTTATCTGCTCCTCTTGTTCTGTCCCTGACATCTGTCTGTTTTTCACATCAAGTACAAATTTCAATATTTGTCTGCACCTTCTTGAACCTGCATATCTTTGCTATATGTATGACATTTCTTTGTACCCCTATCTCTTTGACATGTGTTTCTTCCACCTCACAATTCAGTACCTAAAGGTCTGTCTGTGTTCAATGCACTCACTAGTTTAAAGTAACAAATTACCACATGGCTGATAAGTTGCCATGATTGTCCTTTTGTACGCTCTTTGCAAATATCAGGTAATTCATTTACTTTGCCTGGAGTGAAAAACTGTTAATCTGTGGTGGGTGACTTTACATCTCCTGTGGGTTAAGAATGGATGTACAGTGAGTTACCACACTTTCACTAATGGTTGTTAACTTTCTGTTAACACTTAACAGGAAGTGATGAGTTCCATTCCAAAGAATGTCACTGGGACCAAAATGGGCTTATATTTCTTCCCATTTTGGAGGCAGGAAAGTCAAAAGAGGAAATTGAGCTCATCAATGGTGCCCAGATTCCTTATTCTGAGCTCAAACTTCTACAACAGTCCATAGTGACATCCCAAATATTGGTCCTGTTTGGGACTGTGCACTTGGCCTTTCATGCTAATGAAACAATTCAAAATCTTTCCTTTATAATCCTTATAGTTTTATTATGATCTTATAATCAGTCATAATCTATGATGATATGATAAACGTTAGCATTTCTATTTCCATTCTATACTAAGTTACATCTTCTAGTTTCATTAAATGTGATGAAAGTTTTTCCAGTTGCCAAAAGAGTAGAAGGATCTCCTTTGGTTGTAAGGTTTGAGCACCAAGTGCTTTTCAGCCATGAGTAACTGTAGAAATGTATGCAGAAGAAATGTAGAGTAGGATAGAAATGAGAAGAAAGGTTTTTGTACATAGTTTGTATCTATATAAACATGCAAAACTTTGTAATTAGGCCCAAAGAATTTTTAACGTGCTTTTTATGAGAAAAAACTCTACTCTTGCCTAAGGAGGGCAAAATGAAAACTAGGCCTTCTCAATGTTGAACACTTCGTAAGCTACTTTATAATTTAAGTAGTTTATAATTCAAGTAAGCAAGTATTCTTCCAGGTACACAGCAAGATATTGTTTTTAAAACATATTTTAAGATTGTTAGTCTATCTTAAGTTATTGATCTTAATAAAGAGCTATGTGGAATTCATTATGTGTGCTGGTATATTCCCTTTATATTTTAATTCTGAGTCCATGAAATGCTTGCAGTTTGTGATTTCTAATACCCCACATCTGCTATTCTTCCCCACATGCTCATTACCTTTACTTTGAAATTTTACTCAAGGGATGACGTGATAAATTTGGAAAGCTAATTCAGTGAGAATTCTTAGGATATTAATTCCATGACCTACTCAGGATTAGTTTACTTTTTCCTTTAACACTTTTCATTAAATGATGCAGTGTTAATTTTAACATCTTTGATTTAAATAAGTGGCCTGTAGACAGTAGATGTGATTTTGCAGTTGTTGCAAGCATAAAATACTACATCCAAATAGTAAAGGCGATAATGTATTTTCTTAAAGCAGGCTCTCTTACAAAGACAGATTCTATTCATATAAGGTCAAATTCTTCCAAGGAACCCATGTAAAGTTTCCAGGGATTTGGTACCAGTCCAATGTTAGAATCTTCTGAGTTCAGAGGCTGTATTTTATTTGACTCAGATGTATGTCTCCTGGATATACATCTTGTATTTGACTTACATCATATTGATCTGAGTCTACAGAAGACAACCTCCTCCTGGCTGTCAGTCTTTTCTGTTTATTACTGTGCTATTCATTAACACCAGCAGTTGACAACATAAGTAGCACTTCAGGAAATCCTTTTCATATAATGCTTTTGTGAAGATTTTTGCCGAGAGTAGCCTGCCTTCTTTCCATCCTACATTTGCCCATAGCTCAGGCTGTCTTTCCTGCCTCAGTCTTACTTCAGCATAGCTGTTTTCTTGCATTCTGGGTACCAGGATGATGTCGTGCCAAAAGTTCAGGTGAGAGAGGCCTCCTGCTCCTGCTGATGATGCTTTGTGGCAGAGTATCATGGATGCCGAAAAAGAAAAAAACATGTCGCAAGAGAGACAGGTCATGCAGCCCTGGCATAGAGTCAGGTTAATCACTCTAGGAATGGATTCTTACTCAATTAATTTGGTGACAAAACTGTGAGGATGTGAATATGTAGAAAGAGAGCTTTCAGAGACCTTAGCCTTCCACAAAATTTTGCATGGTTTTATTGACATTTAAGAAGAAACATCCTCTCAAATTGAATTTGAAGCAAAGAGATGTATTATTTTGAAAAGGAGAGGAAGTGTTTTTTTACATGAGGTTTTGGGTTTTATTTTATTTTCCTCGATACTTGACTGAAATCAAGTTTTTTATCATGTCTTTTATCATCTTTGCTAATACTTATGAAAATAATTGATCCTCCATTGGATTTAACCATAGCTACAGACACATGGTCCACTTATAATCCAGTAGAAATCCATTTGTTAAATGCTTCATTAGACACATTAGATAAAATATGTAAATGGTTCTGGACAGCAGTGTCAGAATCCAGTTCTGTATTTCTGCTTTTCTCTTCCCCTCCTCCTTCCTCTTGACATACGCACATCAAGTCAGGCTTCCTCTTTCTTATTTTTGACTCTATGGATATTTAATACTTTCTACAAAATATTGTGGTTGAGGCAAGATAAATGCATTCTCTCCTTAATTCTGCATCTGTTGTTGCACATATACGCAGCTTTGAATTGCAGTTGGCTACCTGGCTGATGGGGAGAGAGCTGAGTTAAAGTCTTCAAAAAGAGGAGACAAACCCAGGTCTCTCACATTCACAGTGAGGGAAGTACTGTTAAATTTAAAATGTAGAGTTGTTTTCCTTCCCTAGCCATGTCAGTGTTTTCAAAGAAAAGCACAATCATTGTTTCCATTTCTAAAAGAAAGATTCAGGTATCTAGTTAATCAGTGTGTTTCAGAGCTGCAGATTCCAAAAATACCAGGTGACTTTCCACAGCCTGAATTTTGATTTTAAGCCTCAGAGAAAGCTGAGATCTGATATACATCTTTGTCATCAGCATTCTTTATTTGTTACTTTGATGGTCTATGCCTTCCTCTCAGTGTACTGGCTATCATGAAATTTTGTTCTCTCCCTTAACATCTTGCTGGCCTCATGTAAAGGGTAGGGAGTCTATTCACCTAAATCAGAGTTCCACCCTTTAAGGAGCCTTTAAGTTAGGCGTTACTATATCTAAATCCTTCAGTAAATCTCTCTATAATTGTTCAAGATACCATGGTAAATTTATAGCAGACTAGATAATTATACTCTGATTATGAATTCCAGGCTTGCAAATTGTCATGCTTTCTGTCCTTTGCAAATAGTCTAACAGTTGAAGAAGTTAAAGACGCAAAATATAGTAGGAGCAGATATAAAACAGATGGGAGTTTTGGTCAGAAATACAACTTCAGAAAGGGTTTTAAAGTGACTGTTGTAGCAAGCAGTCAAGCAACCAACTTCACCTGACTGCTTTTCTGCTCCCTCACCTTATCTTGAACAGCAGGAGATACTTCTTCCTCTCTGTCCTGGAAAGAAAAAGTCTGATTGCTGCCCAGTTAAGCAGATATTCCCAGATGCTTCTGTGTTACTGCTTAATCATCTGTGGAGCAGTCTACATAGCCAGCTGTATTACTCCCACAGGGCTAGCAGCAGAAACCATTCCAGAGGGGTAGTCTAATGCAAATCCAAGACTGGAGGTCAAGATCACTACAATAGTGAGGGAGGCCATTACTTTCATGTAGGGAATCTAATGAAGGAAAGAAACAGTCACCCATTAAGATGAAAGCAACCAGAAGCCAAAACTCTGAAACTAGGCTTCCTCTTACACAACTCTTATTATTCTTAGGCAAAAGGGAAAGGGCTCTCTGGGAGATCAAAAAGAGAGATTAGTTATTACCAGTGGAACCTTTTAATGTAAATATACAGAGTAATAAATAGTTGCCAGATTATATACATGTATCATACATATCATACATATCATATCAATAGCTTTCCTCCAATATTCAAAGAACTTGATGTAGCTCTGTTATCTAAATCCTGGTTACATTTTGGTTAGAAATTTAGGAATATTTAGCTAACTTTATGTACTCATCATGATTGCGAAAGTGGTACATTAACACTTTTGGAGGTCAGTACCTCAGTGTCTCATGTCTCTCTGAATCTCAGGTTTGTGGATTGAGAAGTGGGGAACTCTTGGTATTGTTAATAATAAGGTGATTTTAGAATGTAAGTTTTTCATATCCTGGAGTCTCTTGAGACAATTCTATGCAGTAATTCATCTTGTCCTAAAGTACACTTCTAAAATGAATCATGGCATTATTATCTCAGATTGGCTTACTTTTTTTTTCTTCTGTAAACTGTAAAGGAATTTCAGGGTGACTAGGTGCAGACATCTTCATGTCTTCATAAGAATCCCACCTGCAGTCTCTAGGAGTCCCAGTTATTACTAATTTAAGATTTCAAATGAGGTGTTATTAATCAGATGACATTAATGATCTGTTCACAATCAGTAATAGTATTTAATACCAAATAAATGCCTTAGACAATGAGCCTAGAGATGGATAGACATATGCAATGTCTGCACAATACAAGTCACGAAAACAAACAATAACTTCCACATCAAAGTTAAGATTCATAATTCAGCTCTGTTTGTTCAAGCAGTACAGCATTTACTTTCATAATCTATGGAAGTTACCATGTAACTTTGTCACAGAACCACACAATCACAGAGTAGCTGATGTGGGAAGACACCTATGGAGATCTTCTAGTTCAACCCTGTTGCTCAAGCAGCACAGATAGAGCATGTGTAGCTATGACCATGTTGGTTTATATATATCTCCAAACCCAAAGAATCCACAACCTCTAGGGGTAAGCTGTTGCAGTGCTTGACCAGTCTCACAGTAAAAGTGTTTTTCTTATGTTTATGTGGAATTTCCTACACTTCCTGTACGTACATTATGTCTTCCTGCATACAGTATGCTTTTTTTTTTACTATATTGAAGATCTCTAGCATAAATTTATTCTCCATCAAAATATTTACAGGCCGTTAGCAAGTGAGTTGCATAAACTAAATAGACTAACCTTCTTGTCTTAGTGTAAAGAAAGCGGACTTCTGTAAGGCCTTTGACACAAGCCTCCAGAACATTCTTACCTCTTACTTGGAGAAGTATAAGTTTGATGGATAGGCTGTTAGATGGTTAAGAAATTAGTGGGATGGCTGCATCCAAAGAGTAACAGTCAATGGCTCAATGTCTACATGGAAACCAGTAACGAGCTGTGTTCCTCAAGGGTCCATACTGGGATCAATACTATTTTGTATCTTCGTCAATGACAGAGAGTGCAGATACCAAGCTGAGTGGTGCAGTCGATTTGCTAGAGGGAAGGGATGTCATTCAGAGGGACTTGGCAGGCTTGAAGGGTGGGCCTATGTAAACTTCAGTGCAAGGTTCTGCAACTGTGTCAGGGTAATATCCACTGTCAGTACACACTGGGGGATGGAGGATGAAGGAATTGAGAGAAGCCCTGTGGAAAAAGACTTGAGCATACTGGTAGGTGAAAAATTGGACATAAGCCAGCAATGTGCACTTGCAGCTCAGTAAACCAATCATATCCTGGGCTGCATAAAGAAGGTCAGGAATCTGATTCTCTCTTCTACTCTCATGTGACCCCACTTGGAGTACTGACTTCAGTTCTGGGGTCCCCAGTAAGAGAAAGGCATGGACCTGTTACAGCGGGTCCAGAGGAGGATCGCGAAGATAATCAGAGGGCTGGAGCACCTCTGCTACGGAGAAAGGCTGAGACAGCTGGGTCTGTTTGGTCTGGAGAAGACTCTGTTCTGGTAAGATCTCATTTCATCCTTTCAATACTTAAAGGGAGCTTAAAAGAAAGATGGAAACTGGTTCCCCAGAGAATTTGTGGATACCCAATCTCTGGAAGTGGAAGAAAGATGGAGAAAGTCCTTTTGTTAAGTCCCGTAGTGACAAGACAAGGGACAATGATTTTAAATTTAAAGAGTAGACTTAGACTTGAGCAACCTGATCTAGTAAAAGGTGTCCCTACCCATGCTAGGGGGGACTGGACTACATGATCTATGAATCTATGAAAATTTTTCAGACCTCAAGTCACTCTTAGAGATTTATCCTTATTACTTTCATATTTATCAACACCCTGCTAAGAGAAACTTACTTCAGTATCATATGATCTGCAGGTTTTATTGGCATATTAAACAGTATCAGTCCAAGGCTTACAGGATAGTTGATAACAACAGCACCATTGCATGTTTCTTCTGTTTACTTTTGGAAATGTATCAGAGAGTAAGTTTTTCTCCAGTTATTTATGCATTACACTGGTTTTATGTTCTAAGAAGTTAAAATCAGTATCTCCTGGGATTAAGTCAAAATAATCATTACAGAAATCAATTATGTCAACATGTGAATTTCAAAACTTAATGGTTAAGGATGAAACAGTTCTTCATAAAGCTGTTGGGAGGCATTAATTTTGCCTAATTCTTCGCTGATGAAAGATTTTCAATATCTTATCTGGAATGCATGTGATGTTAAAAAGCACAGAAATATCTGCTTACCCTTTATGAAACACTGGCTCAATTTTTCATTCTTACCATTCTCTGCAACATAAAAGTTTCCCAAACTTCTTCAAGAAAACTACACTGATAACACAGACTCAAAGAATCACAGAATGACCGAGGCTGGAAGGAACCTCCACACTTAATCTAGTTCAACTCACCTGCTACAGTAAGACCACGTAGAGCCAGTTGTCCAGGACCATGTCCAGACAGCTTTTGAATATCTTCAAGGTGGAAGTCCTCTCTGGGCAACCTGTTTCATTTCTCAGTCACCCTCAAGTAAAAGATGTTTCCTGATGTTCATAGGGAACATCCTGTGTTTCAGTTTGTGCCCACTGAAAGGAGCCAGATTCCGACTTCTTTACAACCTCCCTACAGGTATTTATAGACATTGATAAGATCCTCCTGAACCTTCTCTTCTCCAGACTGAATAGTCTCAGTGCTCTCAGCCTTTCTGCATAGGAGAGATGCTCCAGTTCCTTGATTAAGTTTATGACATTTTGCTGGACTCTATTGTGTCCATGTCTCTCTTGAATTGGGTTTCTCAGAACAGGACACTATCCTTCAGCTATGGCCTCACCAGGGGTGAGTACAGGGGAAGGACCACCTCCTTCAACCTCCTGGTAATAGTTTGCCTAATGCAGCCCAAGATACCATTAGCCTTTTCTGTAGCAAAGACACATTACTGGCTTATGTTCAACTTGATGTCCACCAGGACCCCAAGTCCTTTCTGCCAAACTGCTTTCTAGCTACATGGTCTCCAGGTTGAGGGACCTGAGATTGCTCCTCCCCAGGTGCAGCACATTGCACTTCCCTTTGTTGAGCTCCATGAGGTTCCTGCCAGCCCATTTCTCCAGCCTGTTGAGGTCCCTCTAAATGGCAGCAGGACCCTCTGGCATATCAGCCATTCCTCACAATTTTGTGTCATCTGCGAGCACGTATGTGCACAGATATGTGCTGCATTTCTAGTTCTTTTTATTATATGTTAGTATTTCAGGGTGTACAGTTATTTATGTCTTCTGATTAAAATGATACTGCATTTCTTGTTTGCATTGTGAATAAAAAGTTTATCATTGTATAGGACCTGCAATTTTATTTGCCCTTCAGACTTTAAGTAACTTTGTTCTGTTTTCCTGTTCCATGTTAACCAGAGATTTTTCATGGTTGTACTTTCTTACTTTTATATTGTCTGTGTTCCCTAACTTATTTTTTAAAATATTTTTTTAAATGAAGTAATTAATTTCCATTGCAAATGTGAGAGGGGGAGACTTTTACTGCTACTTACACTTCCCCCCATTGACCAAGATTTTTTAATAAAAGTCCTTTAGGTGACTGAAGAATTGGGAATTATAGGCAATTAGAAGAAACATGATAAAATATTCCTAAACATTGCGTAGTTTTCTTTTTGGTTTTTTTTTTTTTTTCTTACCACTGAGTTCTCTCATGACTGTTTTTGGCTTAGGAGATAAATTCTTTTAATGTGCTATGGCCCTGATCCTCAAAGGCTTTTAGATTCTTAGCTCTGACTGAAATAATAGGATTTAGTTCCTTCAGAAGCACAGCTAAAAAAATCCCCTTGTGTCTATATCTTACCAGTTAGGATATTCTGTGTGTATGTAGGAAACCAAATTAATCCATGAGCACTTGCAGTCACCTTGTTTTTAACTAACACAATGAAGTTTCTTAGAGAATTGTCCTATGCTGTTCCTTCTTTTTCTTTTCTTAAAACTCCTATTATTAAAGTCTGCTTCATTGCTTTTCTAAAAATCTGTATTAGTCATTGTTTTTTTTTAACTTTCCTAATAATTTTTCAATGTTCTTTGAGATTTCCAATCTGTCACATGGCAGGGATATGTCACTTTTAGAGTGATTCTGTGCAGAGATGCAGTGTGTGGTTTAGATTTTACGTATTTCATTGGCATCTCATTTGATCCTCTTTTGAGGGACAAAGGAAGGCCATGATAGTCCCCTGGCAGCCCTTTGAAGACTTCTGTTCAATACTTCATTCCTGAGCTCACACAGAACAGCAAGACTTCTACTCCTTCAGAAGAGGTGCATAATATACCTGGTGAAATGGGCTTGTTTTGCTGACTGTGAATAAGAGAATAGTGCCTGTCCCTGCCACCAGTAGGACTGAAGATGTTCAGTATGCTTCACTACAGGTTTATAATCACTAAATCTTGCTAGGCAAGTCTGATCGCTTTTTGATGTTATTACAAAGCTAGCAAATTATCTTACTCTCAACATTAATTAAAATCAACTTGAAAATTACTCTTTCATATTGACAGGATCTAACTACAGGGCTAAACCAGAGTAATGATGAATAACAATGTGTCAAGTTTTGATGATGTGTGGTCCTTTGTTTGATCAGGTCCTATTTTAAAATTTTCACTAATAAACTTAGGTGGAGTCTTGGCCTCACTGAAATGAATGTCAAAACTCTTACTCACTTCCACAGGCTAGGTCATGTAATAAAGTGTTATATTAATGAAAGTCCCATCTGATATTACACTCAGCTTCAAATAATGCTGAGGACAGAAAATACATGTGAAAAAAACCCTATTGTAGACAATAAAAAAAGAAGGCAGAAAATAAATCCAATTTAGGTTTGAAAATATATTGTCTTATTAGTGTGTGAATATTAAAAAAATCACAGTGTGTAAAATCCCTTATTTGAGGTGTTTGAGGGGGAAAAAAAAGAAGAAAGGAAAGGAAAGGAAAGGAAAGGAAAGGAAAGGAAAGGAAAGGAAAGGAAAGGAAAGGAAAGGAAAGGAAAGGAAAGGAAAGGAAAGGAAAGGAAAGGAAAGGAAAGGAAAGGAAAGGAAAGGAAAGGAAAGGAAAGGAAAGGAAAGGAAAGGAAAGGAAAGGAAAGGAAAGGAAAGGAAAGGAAAGGAAAGGAAAGGAAAGGAAAGGAAAGGAAAGGAAAGGAAAGGAAAGGAAAGGAAAGGAAAGGAAAGGAGGAAAGGAAAGGAAAGGAAAAATAGAAGACCGTCTAGAAAAGTCATAAAGCTGTCAGAAAGACCCCTTAAGGTAGACATTTAAAAGTATGTTGGCATTTTATATGTTGAACATCTGAAATCTTGCATAACACAAAGCTGACAACAACATTATTTAGTTAGCAGTTATCTTAATAATTTCTGCACACATGCAGATGAACAGCTGCCATTGTTTATGGGGTGAAAATGTTATTATTTGTATTTGGTATTTGTGTTGTTAAACTGCAACTGAACAGAAATAAAAGATAAACTCTAGAGGAGCCAAGCTTTATTATAAGAAACTTTTTAATCTATATGATTAAGGAAACTGTGTAAAGGATAGTTAAGAGAAAGAATGAGACTAGACATTTTTCTATATCTGAATGACTCATGAACAAAAAAAATTCGTATATGTCACTAGAAATGTTAACGCATATTTTCCATTTTTTTAATTCAGGGTACGCAAATTCTATAAGAAAAAAAAGCAGCAGAAGCATGTTAATATCAGTAACATCTGAGCATAACCAGAGAAGAAATCTGGATTGATGAAAAGAATTGTATTGATTTACTTAATCAATGTTCTTCAGTAATTCACAACATTGTTAAGTAAATTAAAGATTTTGTAGAAGATATTTATCTGGTAAATGCATTCATATTGGCTTGCTCTCACATCCCTCCACTACTTCGTCCTATGTCATATTATGTCACATCATTACTAAAACATGAAGGCCACAGTTTTATTTGCAAAGACTAATGTCAAAGAAACAGCAAAACTTGTTTTTCTGAAATTTCTACAGATATCTTTCATGGGAATGGTTATTATAATATCTAACGTTTATACTGTGCTTCTTATCCATAGATATCAGAGATATTTACAAAGAAAGAAAAGTAGTAAAAAAACCACCTCCTAAAAAGCTGAAATGATCCCTTAGAGTCATTTTATGAGCAAATAGAATATTTGCAATGGCCAGAGTAGAATACTTTCAGTCACTCTTTGTATGAATTCAATGTATTTGGAGTGAACATCCAAAATCCAGTAAAGAGCACATATTTGTCTGACAAATAGACCTAGCTGACAATCAGTGTTCTAGCTTGTAGGGAACTTGAAGATTGTCTATCCTGTCAACCTGTCAAATAATTGGGCTTCTGAGTTAAGACTCAAGCCTTGACCCTTTGACCTTCCACACTACATAAATGTTATTTTTTTCTAAACTTTCTTTTGGAGCCCTAACAATCAGTTCCCTGTTATGTAAAAATCCATCTATTATTGAAAAGCGAGTTTTCTATAGAGATTGTTTTCATCAGAGAGAGTGGATGAAGACTGCATTCAATATTTTTGTTTTTTTCTGGTCTGTAGCATCCTCTAACATTAGCTGGTGAGCAATGATTCTTAACAACACAACTTCATGTGCCATGCTTTCGGGCAAGCAACACACATCCTGAGCCTCATTCTATAAAAATCCCTCAGTGGGACTAAACACAGATTTCTCATTATTGACACATGGCACATGACACACATCCAGGGGCAAGTGTTGTGTGGCTGTGACCAATCTGCCCTGAAGGCATCTGGCTCTATGTGGTGTGTGTGAACCACTCCTCTGCTAACTAAGGAACAAAGACCACTGTGTGTCATAGATACATGTAGCAATGTAGATAAGTATTTTGTTCCTTGGGAAGTTTGATCCAAATCAGACCAAACCCCTAGATGCTGGAATTTCAAGCAAACCTCAGATAACAGTGAAAATGGCTAGTGTGTACAGTAGTAGTATACTCCCAGAAACACCAAAAGATAGTGACAGGATGTGCTACTGTCTATGGCATGACGCCAGACACAACACCTCTTCTTACAATGGATTTATAAAAAGTTCTTTGAAGCCAAGATTTTTCAAATGAATACATAGGACCAGGAGGATTGTTACCAGTCATGCGTACAAGTTCATAGAAGGATCTAACAGCTGAGATGAAAGACCTCTACTGATGTTAAGATTTTAATAACCTCAGACACTAAATATTTTCTAAGTCCACACATGAATCCTGTAAATTTCTGATATGTACCATACTCAGTATGCACTGCTGAATCTTATTCTTCCTTGGATAGATATGATACTAGTGAATGAAGTTCCAGTGTAGCTGGAATAGGGTACAGGTACTGTTCAAAAGCAGGTATCTTTAGAGTTTTAGATACTGCTTGAAATATTATCAATAATAATATTATATTAATATTTGTCATATGCTTAATCACTGGGTTACACGCTGTTATCACCAGTGAAAAGAATCTAAAATGTTTAATAGAATATTACATTTTGTGAGAGATATATAAGGGCACAGCATTCATAAGAGTGTGTGTCTAAGTGTTAGAATTTACTTTTAAAAACTAATGGGAGTACTAGATTATTTTTATTTCCCCCTACTGTATTTATGCACCAGAAATTTACTGAAAAAAATAAAGAAACACAGCAGGTGGTAGGCTGAGAATCTTTGGTTACTGTAGCCTTCATAGTTACTCTAAACACAACTAAGACAGACTCTGAGCTGCGACTGCATTATAATCTTCTGCTTCAAAATCTCAGATATTTTTTTAATCACAAGGAAGAAAAACCTTGAAACTTGATCATTATTAAATGCAGTAGTATAAGGCTTTAAGATGTGAATTGCCCCATCTTTCTTTGTAAGAAACAGGTGTCTGATACACAAACTACACAAGTAGTTTGGAAAAAGGTACTACTGCCTCTTCCCTCCAGTAATACAAATGAGAATGAGACTGGCCTGGAGAACAACAGCAAACTAGCTCACTTAGTAAGTCCTACATTTGTTGTTGTTGGATAAACATTTAGCATTTTAAAATAAAAACAAAACATCAAGATTATGATGGAAATGGAGATAGATGATTTGCTCACAGGATAAGTTCTTCCTTCACAGTTCTCCGTTCTTGTTCTCCAGCTCAAGAAAGGGAGCAAGAGAATGCTTTTGCAGTTTTCAGCATTTTTTAGCTCAGAATGGCAATCACATATTTTCCCACTATTCCCTTTTCCCACTAATTCTCTTTTCTGAAATTATTATCTTGAAATACCAACCCATTCTTCTATTCAGATTCAGCAGTAATATTCCTCTGTGTGGCAGATGCACCAACCCATTTTACTTGATGGACACAAACCACACATGTTCATAATGGCTGGAACAGTTGTGGCTAAAGCAATGTTTGATGAACTTCTTTCCTGTCACCTATCAGGGACTTCGCTCTTTCCACAGGAAAGACCTCATACGCCACACTGATAAACAGCAACACAAAATCCTGCAACAGATAGGAAGAGCAGACACTGCACACAGATTTTGTTCTGAGAATCACAGAATCACAGAACAGCCTTGTTTGGAAGAGACCTCTAAGATCCTCAAGTACAACCATTACCCTGACACTGCCAATTCCCCACTAAACCATGTCCCTTAGCACCTCATCTACACATCTACAACTGAGAATGTCAGCTGTACATCAGATTTTAGAGGCCAAATGGAGAAATGTATGAAATTTGTGGGCTCAACATCGGTCTAACTCTCATCTTGCTTCAGGAAATTATAAGTTTTTGTAGGCAGAGCCTTCTAGTCATGAATTTCATCCTACGAGACAAATGTAGCATTTTTTCAAAGCACGTAACTGCCAATTTACATTAGTTGATATTCTCTCTCCTTAAATGCTGCAAGATTAAATAAGAATGTTTTCCACTGTGCAGCTGAGGTGTGTTAGGTTTCTCTCAGAAGCCTTAGATTGTGAGTGCCATGCAGTGTAAACTGAGAGGTAACCAACAGTAAAAGGAAGCTAAAATGAATGTTATCCATTCTTTTTCCTTTTATAAGGAAAGAAAACAGAACTCTGCTTTGTTCTTGAAAGCCCAGCATTCACAGCTCCGCAGTCAGGCTTTGATTTGGAGCTGGTTTGCACCAGGGGTGCGATGACACTGATTTTTTGTGGGGAAATAATGAGAATAACAAGGCACTTAATAAGATTAAGTGATTTAGAGATACAGCTGCAAAGCATAGTTTAAAAACTTCAGATGTATTCTTTTCTCTCTTTCTCTCTCTTTTCATCTCCTACCCAGGAACAGAGATACCGACTTCTGAATTGCTGTATTTGTTTTGTTCTCTTCTGGTCTGTTTTTTTCCTCAAAACTTCATATCTTTATTTAAATTATAAAACAAATCCTTTGCAACTACTTGACATATTTGTTAGTATAATCATAAAAGCAAATTAAAAAAAGGCATAAAGAGAAACAAAGAAATAGTGAACAAATTTTAATGACAACTAAGAATTACAAACAAAGAAAAAAACACAGTTGAGCTCCTCCTAAGAAAGCTAGCATTAATGACACCTAATTGTCCACAGAATTGTTTCCAGTGTCCTGGGACTAATTTTTTCCCCCTATGTGTCCACCCTCACCCTCCTAGTCTCAGCACATTTCTAAAATGTCTATGTCTCCATGACAAAACACTTGTTGCTTTCTCTGTCTCCATGCTCAAAAGACTTGTGTTTTCTCAAACCTCCTGTTTGCTTTTCTGGGTCAGAGGCAGCATATGCTTTGACTGATTTAAAGATTTATGTAAGTGCACTCTTAGATTGCTCAGGTGGCTGCTACCTCTTGGAGCAGGTGAGGGGATGAGTTATAACTTCTTTTCACAGAATCACAGAATCACAGAATGTTAGGGATTAGAAGGGACCTCAAAAGATCATCTAGTCCAATCCCCCTGCCAGAGCAGGAACACCTAGGTCAGGTCACACAGGAACGCATCCAGGTGGGTTTTGAATGTCTCCAGAGAAGGAGACTCCACAACCTCTCTGGGCAGCCTGTGCCAGTGCTCTGTTACCCTCACTGTGAAGAAATTCTTCCTCACATTTATGTGGAAACTCCTACGTTCCAGCTTGCACCTGTTGCCCCTTGTCCTATCGTTAGATGTCACTGGATGTCATTTTCTCCCTTTATAAGATAGTAATGATTGAAGAAATGGCAATCTCTTACTAATAATATTCATGAAATCTGAAGAAATTTTATCTCTTTAGGACCTCATCTGTTACTTTCAATGTACTTGAAAGCTGGTTGATAATTTCAGTTCTATTAGAGGAGGACTGAGAGGTATAGATAGTGTGATCATTTAAAACTTGTTGCCTTAGAGAAACATGCTAAAGGATACAAAGATAGCTGATTTCTGGCTTGATATAGCTTAGCATTGCTTCCAGAAGGATATAACCTTTAACAATAATTCAAGCTTCCCACTGTAAGAATGTGTTAAAGTCCTTTATAGAAACTGAATTTTAGTGATTTCTGCTCATAGGATGTCTTTGAAATAATTTATTTTCAATTATCTTTCAGTTGGACTCACAGATAGAGAAAATCAAAATAAGAATGTCCAGTCCTGAAAAACATTGTTTTCTTTCTTCATTGCAAATATGAATTAAAATGTATAAAGTTAAAAGCGGAAACATGGGGGGGAAATGTCTGGGAAACATGGTTCATACAAGTTCTGAAAGTGTTAATAAGATTATGACTGACAGGTGATATTTCAAATGTTGAAGAAAATACAAAATATGCAGATCCAAACCTTTATTAATTTGCTTATCTGCAACATTTGGAACTATAATTGAGTTATATAACATTTCTTGAAATTAAAACATTTCTACAACCTACAAATCAGATTGCACTGCTGAGTATATTGTTCTTTATAAGATGTCTTAAAAAAAACAACCATATGTATGTGGCTCTTTTGCAATATCTTTTACTGAGCCAGTTTCTCTTTAAAAAAGGATTAGAACAATAGTAACAATAAGAAGCGCTGTCAGTATTTTAAATGTTTTGACCCAGACAAATTTCATGTGGATTTATCTTATGTGTTATAAACCAGAAAAACATTGAATTGATCTCATTGCCTTGGAATTCTGATTAAATTTTGCAAGCACGTTTTTGACATTGTTGTGATAAGTGTACACCATCTAGGAGATTAAGAGTTAAGAGGAAGAAAACTTGTTAGATTACCTCTAAGTTACTGACATTTTTTAATTTAAAAAGTTAATTGCTGTCAAAGAAATGAAATCTCTGTGTCTGTTACTGGCTGAAAAACGTAACACTTGCTTTTAGAGGTCTGCTTTCATTGCAAAAATAAAGAACAAAACTGCTGATTATTCAACCGACAGTGTTTCTACATAACTGAAAAGGTGTTAATTGAAAACATGTTAGATTGATTTAGAAAAGTGGGGCTCAATTACTAATTAAAATTATGGATATTAAGGGAGCATTTTACATCCAAGTTGAAATGTACTTTCTTTGCAGTGAAATAGGATCATTGCTAGTGGTTGCAATGAGGCAGGATTTCATCCTTATGTGTCAACTACTATCAAAATGATTTATACATGAAGTCCAAAACCCTGAATACTTATGTGGTGTCTATAGAAATCCTACTCGCAAATGTTATTTTTTATATTTATCCTAAAAATAAAGAGTAAAATTGCTGTATCACCTTACCTATCTAAAAACTAAGTACCACCTTAGAGATTCTTACTCTGCTTCTATTAGTTGGTTTTCCCTCAAATTGTTTTCTGCTTCTGCTTATGCTTAAATCCAGATCTGTGATGATCTTTTTGCTGAACTTGAAATTCAAAGCTACTTCCTGCCTTATGTGTCTTTGTTAGAGGTGTGTGTTGCATAGGATTGCAGAGTGTTTTGTGATCCAGCGCAGTGCTGTGCCATGTCCTGCAGAAAATGAGACTTAAGGAAACTGAGTTCAGAACCCTGATACTGTTTTGGAGAGCTATCACCAAGACATAGATGAAGTAGATGCAGATATACATCATATTGCTTTTAAATAGAGTCATAGGCCTTACTTTGAAGAGTCTGGTACTAATATGTATCAGCTATTGAGGAAATAAATTTGGGTCTGCAGTAACTGTTTCCTGTAATGAGTTACGCATTGCATAAAAGCTGAGTTATGCATCTTGAATTTTGTCTGAAAACAAACATTGCTTCTATTTCAGTCACAGAGAGAACTGAGCAATGATAAGTCCTCATCTCATCAAAATTCATTTTCTGTCTCTCTTGCTGTGGAGCCTCCATTGCCATCTGGTACATTTTATTTTCTTCCTCTTCAGATGCGTATCCTTAAGAGCCAGCTGCTATAGAGCCCTCAATCTCTCAATGTCTTTCTCCAGTAGTTCCACACTTGAGTTACACCAGCTATTCTGTTCACTGCTGGATAGTCCTTAACTTACATTGGCTCACGGAGCCCAGCATCACAGGATGTGACCTTGGATGAAATTACAAGTTTTTAAGCCTAATATTATTCAAGTTACATGAGCCAGACAAGTGGAAGTCAAAACTCGGGTATTTATAAAAGAGTTGATTGGACTTCATTCAAGTTTTTCAGAATCTGTCTCTTATTTGTTCTGCATGAATACTGGAATGATCCTTGCAGATTTTCCAAAAAGGCATTTAGGACCCTAGTTGTTCTACACTGACTATGAATGGGTGTTCAGCAGCTGGAAGAATTGCTGAGAAGTAGATTGTCAGTTACAACACTAAACGAACTTCAATTGATTTACTATGCAAATGGAAAACCAGAAGGCATCTAAATGTAACTTCTTTGGAGCTTGGTTTGAGCCTGTTGACTTTCTCCCTTCTCCTCCATACACATACATTTTACACCAGTGATAGTAACAGAAGCAGTTCCAGTCTGCATGCCAGATGTCATCTATATGCTGATGACACTACATAATAGGCTTGGCCCAGCACCTCATGAAATGGGATCACCTTTGCAAGCTGACTCTATGGTATTTCAGAAATGCTTGATGAGTAATAAATTAGTGCTAAACTTTGAGGAAAAGCTATAAAATTCACCTTTAATTCCAAATTAAGAACATTAGTAGCTCAGTTGCTGTTAATTAATGCATAGATTAATACTTTTTTCTTTTTTTTTTTTTTACTTTAGAGCTATTGAATTTCTTTCAATGCCCTGTTATTTGCCCATCTAAATTACTTTTTGTCTGGCCTGAAGTAGAGGATTTCAACATGGTCCTCTGAAATTGTATCTGAATACATTACCTCTCAGCAATAACTGTCACTGTCCTTCTTGTAATCACTAGAAACTGATTTCCTGATAAAATTAAAATAGAAAGCTCCAGATCTAGAAATCACATATTGATTCATAGAGAGAGAATATGCTTGCTATCTGAAACTTATTACAGCAAGTACAAGACCTTTTAAGCTAACGCCCACTGCACGCCAAGAATAGTTCTGCAGTCTTAAAGATCTGTGACATGGATGGACCATTTGCATTTTCCTTTATATGGTGGTGCGTGAAATCATTACAAGTGCCCTCATCTGTGTCACAGGTCTGCAGGATTTCTGTTTTGTCCTGCTTTATTTTCAGTTCAGTACATGCACAGCTTCCTGCCCTCTGCTTTAGAACTTCTTAGATCAGGTTGGATGAGGGCAAGTCTCTAATGACTATTTCTTTTTTTCCAAAGTAGTTTTGAGTTGTTTTGCAGGAGATATAAGTTAAAACTGGGTTTGTTGACACTGCATCTTATAGTATATCTTAATGGCTTGCACGTGTTTGGATCAAAAAAATTCTCAGTTTATGGGGTCTTTCTTAATGAAGTAGTGGTAAAATTCTAGGAAGTTTATTAACACTGATAAATTTTCTGTAATGTCACAAAGGATTCTAATCTATACAGTTCCATAAAACATAAACATTAATGTAAAGAAAGTACAGTTTCTTATTCTATTCCTTTAGTGCTGGGCATTTTCTCTGAGTGCCTGTTGATTTCAATCATATTGCAGTCACTAAACATATTTTAATGACAACTGTGACATTAAATTTCTTCTTTGAATACTGAATTAGGTAGTTTCAATTATACTACCCAGGCAGGGAATGTTTCCATAGTTAATACAAAATTCCTTGCAAATTATGCTTTCATTATTTCTATTGCTATTTTAAATAAATCATAATTTCATTGCAACAGTATGAACAGTATTAGCTTTAGATGATGAAAAGAGAGGACTATAAGAAAAAGTAGGGAAAAGAAAGAAAGAAGGAAAAATAAAAAAAAAAAGAGGAGGATGTCAAAGCATCTACAGTGTGAATAGCAGGACGGTGAGATGGCAAGACAAAATCTGTGTACAGATATGAACAATTCTTGTTCAGAGGTGTTTAATATCACATTTACAGTTCCAATCTTGCCTGCTTGCATGGGCATTACAACAAAAGAAGGAAAACTAAAAGGAATGATGATCAAAAGTAAAATTGATCATTCCTCATATAAGTCTTTACAGGGAAATGGAAATAATAATTAAATTGAAATAATAATAATTCTTAATGGAATTACTCCTTAGTCATAGTCATAGTCCTGCTGTAGAGAATATGGCAAAAAGAATATGTCTGCATTAGCAAGTAATGTAGTAGGAACAGATCAGCAGGTCATGTGGTTGGTGGAAAGGTCCCATTATATACAGTTAAACGCATGTAGATCAGACTAGATTCAGTATATACGTTGGATCAACCTTATCTGCTACATATTCAGTTCAAAGCTTTTTGAAGGAAAGTTATTTCACAAACTGAATTGTTCTCCTGTGACCTTCTTAAGAAGTCTCACCCTGTCCTTTCAAACATCTAATACAGAAGAGGACTTCATATCATACTCCCTGACAATATTGCCAGACAAGGGCCCACATCTGAAAGCTTTATTTATGTTCCTGTCTGTTCCATTTCTGAGCACACTGAAATATATACCGCTTAACCCATCTCTATTCTGGGTTTCAGCAGTGCTCAATGAGAGGCTTCAATAACCTGGCCCATAAACCCCCAAAAATATGTATAGAAAAGTGATATACTCACCCAAACTAGATAATGGAGCATGAGCTCCTAGGGCTACTGATACCCACTGTGACCAGGGTGGACCAAGGAATTGTGTTTATATGTGCTGCTTTGGAGGATGCAGAGAAGGAGACCTGGAATGACACAGGAGTAACCATCTCTGGCTTCAAACTCTGTGAAAGATGGACATCTGTAGTCCCACTCCACAAGTACAGTTGTTGCCTCTTGTCCTCAAGGACATCATTTTCACCTTCCTGAATGGTCTGCACAATTTTCTACCAATCCTCTTGTATTCAGCAGCAAGCATGTTGTTAACAAACTCCTGGTATTGTCACTGGGTTATTCTCCTTCCTGAGAAACTTCTGGTGGTTTCATGCTAGGTGCAATGGTGGTTTTTTCCTGGACCCATGTTTAACCTTGCTAGATTTTCTGTATGTAGCAGAGCAGACCTTACTATAAAGAAATACAATGCTAGGAATGCATTATTAAAATATAATAATAGGAATAACAAGGAATATAATACTAGAAATAATAGAGAATATAAGAACTATGTCACCTCAATAGGAGGTGACATCAGTAGAGATACAATAGGTAAAGGAAGGAGAGGACAGAGAAGGAGCTGCAGAGTTACAAAGAGTTTAGGGTTGATGATAAACAACAGGCTTGAAGGTATATGCATCTCTTTTCTATAGCACAAGAAACTCTTTGGGATGGTACAAGAACTTGATAGTCCAAGAGCTTTCTTTTGGCACAAATATGGTAGTTATGTACAGGAGGAGGTTGAGAATTACACTGAGCATTCAACCAACATGTCATGAGTGGAGAAATAAACACTCCTTCTCTCGAACAACCTGATAAATTGGGAAATGCTTTTATAAGCTGAGGTAGCAGGATATTGGCTCCTCTTCCAGAAGCAAATGAAATATTTGTCGGAACTGTTGGTGCACATTCAAGAAAGAGTAAAATTTTTTCTTGAAAAGTCAATCTTCTTGGAAGTATACCTGACTCCAAAAAAGCATATAAGAGCTTGTGTTTTATTGAAAGGGGGTTTGGGATCCCTTCATGCCATCCTATGTAAGTATTTTGCTGGCCAATAATGCAGATACAATGATTTTAGTATCAGTAACACTTACTTTAACTTGTAATGTTTCTTTTTTTTTTTTTTTTTTTTTTTTATTTTCTTGACCAAAACTTTTCTGAAATGACTCTACTGAAAATTCTTGGAGTGGCCTAAACCCTAAACTCTTGGGGGTCTTCTTTAGACAGTCAATGAGCTCAGGAAACTGTAAACAATAATACTGTGTTCCCAGTAAATCAAGCACTTCCTGGGATCACCCTGTTCCTGAGTTATATATATGTTTTTGAGACAGCCATAGCCTTGCTTCAAAGTGCATTCTTTTGAGAGCATTGAAAAGTTGTATACTACAGTTATCAAATATTACTAATTAGGGAGGCATCCACTATCCACTGTAGGTTTGCTCTTACGGAAAGGATATTAAATGTCTCATCTAGCTGAATTAAATTTATATTTGGTTTACACTTTTTTTAATGGAGGAGGGGGAATTTTTATTTATTTTTGAGAAATGGTATTAAAAGGATTCACTGCCAGTTATTAAGGTTGTTCTGTCTATCCCTCTGGTTAGCTGTCTGGAATGTGATGAGGAATGGCACGGGAGTATTTCTAGGAGAGAATTTGAGGCAATCCTCTAATAGCTGTTACAGAAGATTATCTGGATGCAAGTTCCTACTCAGAATAGATTTTCTGTCTATCAAATGAGATCCAAACCAGTTCTTTCAAGAATCATTAATTCTCATAGCATTCAGGCTTTTAGGAATAGTTCACCGAGCACTGAATAAAAAGCTTTTTATAAGACTGACCAGGATTGTACCAGTTCTGAAGCTTTTATCAGTAATTAAACAGACACATGCAGGCTGAAGGTTCCCATGAGTGATTGGATTACGATTTTTTTCCTTCTCGCATATTTTCTTTTTCTTCTTTTTCTTTTTCTTTTTCTTTTTCTTTTTCTTTTTCTTTTTCTTTTTCTTTTTCTTTTTCTTTTTCTTTTTCTTTTTCTTTTTCTTTTTCTTTTCCTTTTTCTTTTTCTTTTTCTTTTTCTTTTTCTTTTTCTTTTTCTTTTTCTTTTTCTTTTTCTTTTTCTTTTTCTTTTTTTTTTCTTTTTTTTCTTTTTCTTTTTTTTTATAGGTAAATATAATGCTTCAGTACATCAAGTAAATTGCTGGGCATGTGAAGTTTTATTACCTTGACTACTGCAGCCACTTACTTTATAACCTTTTGCTTCTGTTATTGCACCCTTCAACTTCATCCATCAACTGCATTAAAATAATTTTCCTTTGTTAGTGCTCATATCATATTATTCCACTGCTCTGTACCTCCCTGCATTGCTGTCTTATCTTCTTCTGAATCAAAGCTGTATGTTTTATCTCAGTTGACAAGGCATTTTAGAAACTTGCTTACATGTCAATTTTAGATAATAATTAAGTCTCTGATTCAAGTTTACTCCTCTGTGTCACCTTTCCTGGACACAGTTATTGTGAAGTTTTAATTCCACGATGAACTCAGTCCCAAATAGCTGGGAGATGGAAGCACACGGTGTATCTTTATGATGTGCTCTACCCTGTGCTTTACCATGGGAAGCAGAAGAAAGTCCAAGAGTTGAAGTAAACCCTGAGACAGAGAACTCACATTACAGCTGTGCAGTTACTTATTTTGGCAATTCCCTCGCTAACCAAAATACTGAAAAGGAAATATTTGCGACAAGCTAAAGTTAAATTTCTTATTAAAATGACAACAAGAAAAATAGACATTTCTTTCTGGTTAAACAAAAACTTTATTGAAATCCAATATGTAGGGGTTTTTTGTTGGTTTGTGTCTTTTTTTTAATTGGAGGAAAATTTTTTCAGAAATCCATTTCAAAAGAAATAATCGCTATGTTGAAAACAGACATTTTACAGACATTTTACTTTTTCATCTTTTTTTTTTTTACCTGGCTAAAACATTGCAACACTCAATGGGAATTTGCAAGTAGTCACATTTTTCATTGAAATAGATAAAAACAAGTCCAGTGAGTCCATTTGGTATGGAACTAAGCTGTATAACATTTTTGCCTGAGGATCTGACTGTGCATGCAAATCTTCCTGCTAGCAATGATACATAACATCCCTGTGCAGCAAGGAAAACTGTTCCAGCTCCTAAGACTAGTGCTATTTAATCTGCACTTAAAACAGAACTGTGTTTTACAGGTCTAAGGGAACTCAGCAGTTACAGACAGACATAAACACTGTGCTTAGAGGTTCATTTATCCCTCTCTCAGCTTGGATTTTTCTCTGTACTGAAACAACCTTTTGCATCTCTTATAACACCCCTCAGCATCTCACATCTTTTCATGTTACTTTTTCTTGAAGAATGACTAGAATTCCTTCATGTATAAACTGGTATCGTGTATTCCAGAAAATAACAGGCTAACCCACAGGTTTGAAGACATCCTAATTCTTTCTCCAAGGTTTTTTTGAGTATATCTGTCAGGTACCTTTGCTATTGCCTTCATGTGCTTTTTTAAAAGGGGGGAAAAAAATCCACAATTTTTTTTTCATCTGAAAGATAGCAAAACATTTGACAAAATTTGCCCATGTTGCGAATAGATAAGCAATGAATCATTAAAACAATCTTGGGATTAGACATTTTGGAAGTAATATCTAATCTTAGAAAGAAAATTACAAACGAATCCAAGATGACACAGATGAATTGATTTTTATACAGTGATATCAGCGTGGGAATTTAGCCAAGTGATAACATCAGAAGTCAATTTATAACTTTAAAAAATACTTTTCTTGATAGTAACACACTTGAGGTTTAGGAGTTAAGTGAGGTGAGCCAGGCTGAGGTAAGAGGATTTTCTGTTTCTCTTTGGAGGTTTTTTCTTTCTTTCACTTTTTACTATGTGAAACAATTCCAGGAAGTTCAAAATAAAAATGAATCTGATAGTCTTTCCCTACAACATTTGAAGTAATAAAACAAATTATGGAAGGATAAGCAAATCCTGCCACATAATGGGGAGATTGTCATTGTGAAATTTTCACATTTCCAAATGAAGAAAATGTTAACTTATTAACTTAGAACTTAGCTAAGGCCAAGGATAGTTTCTTCTGTATCAAGCACTGCCAGTAAACTACTATTATAGCTGCTCAACTCAATTATTGCCACCACTGATCTGTCAGGAACTTAGTTCATATGTATACCTTGTAATATGCTTCAGGCAAGAAGCTGGAGCCACCATGATGCACTGCTTAGGGAAACCTGGCTGATTTTTGCCTGAAGCAGATGAAAGACATTTCCTGTTCTTCTGGCAAGAATGAAGAACTGAAAGTAATCGCTTCTGCTGGCACATCTGTGTCAACTGGGAAGGCATTTGTCCAGAGTGTTGGATAGAGCTTGGTTCTGCTTCTCTTTCTCTGACTGAGTAATACCATATTATGCAAATATTGTCATGGACTGAGATAGCACTGTGATTTTAGACATTTTGCTTGGTAAAACACTCACCTTTGCATAACTGATATTCTGCAAACAATCCTGATAATGTCAATTACCAGAAACCTATCCCCTTCAGTAGTAAGGTCAAAATTATTAATCAGAGGCATAAACAAAATTTAAACCTGGGGAACTTTCAAATATTAGGGAGATAGTGTGCTTCACAAAATGCATAGAAATTCTTATTTTACTAGATTTCCACTTTCGCCGACAGTGTATATGTTATAGGTTAAACTGATTAGTCTGACCCTTCACAGATGAATGCAGGAAGCTCTGCACAGTTTGTGGCAGGGAAAAGAATGATGTGTATTACATGCCTGTTCAGTGGATTCAACTAAAATTTCTGGAATTTTAAGTAGGTCCCTGTTTTTTTAAGTAGAAAGGCATAGACAGGGTTTTCTTTGGTGTTATAATTAAACCAAATGAAATTCAGGGGGCATGGACATGAGAGAGACAATGAAACAGAGTAGATAATCAAGGGCCTGACTGAACAGAAATTTTTAGGATCACAGGGCAATTCATGTTTGAAGGGATCTCAGGGGGTCTCAAGTCCGATTTCCTGCTCACAGCAGGGTCACCCAAGTGATCAGACCAGGTTGCTCAGGGTTTTGTCCAGGCAGCACTTGAAAATCTGCAAGGATTGAGACTGCACAACCTTTCTGAGCCAGCTGTGCCACTGCCTAACTATCTTTATGGATAATGAAAAAAATAACCACAGAATCACAGAATAGTCTGAACCTCTCTTGTTTCATCTTGTGCCTGTTGTCTCTTTGGTGCCCTACACGTCTGTGAAGAGCCCAACTCTGTCTCCTCAGTGATGTCCCCAGAGGAACTTGAAGCTGCTGTTAGGTCCCTCAAAGCCATCTGTTCTCCAAGATGACTGAGACGAGCTCCTCCAGCCTCTCCTCACAGGGTAAGTACTCCAGACTCCATCATCTCAGTGGCATCTCCTGGAATGTCTCCAGCTTATTGATGTCTTTTCTGTAGTGGAGGATTGCCTACTGCAGAGCCAGGAGAGCTCTGGCCAGCTCTGTGTATGTGACCAAGATGGTTAGTACCTGCAGCTGGAGTGGAGCTGTGGCCCTCAGGTCTTTTATGCCCAGGTGCCATCAACAGGGATCCAGGGCCAGCTGCTGGGCAGACTGGCTGTCTGAGCCCAGCTGCTGGAGGGATGCATATTGTGCATACATGTATACATCTATATACATAGATACACATACACATTCTCACTAGTGTACCTCCATCCTGCTCAACCAGAGAAGGGAGCAGGATGATGCTTTTGATACTGTTTGTGGTTTTTTGAGTACCCTTGTCTGTCTGTGATCAGTGCGACCAGCTTTGTATATATGCATATAAGTGTACATGTATGCATGTATATATGTATGTATATACATATATATATATATATGGCGTATACCTGCACTCTGTGTGTGTGACTACTGGGAATACATGTTCAGATTCACTACTGGTCAGACCTGAGGGCATGGAGCTGGGGCAGTTCACTTCTCTCACACTGTTGGGTCCAGTCTGATTTTCCCTATTAGACTTCGAAAAAACTTCTTAGGAGCAGGGATGAACGCTGTTTACATTATTGAGAACGTGTTTTAGGAATCCATCTTGCTACATCAGGAAGGTGATTTGATAACATAAGCAGCTGTTACATAAATCTACAATAATTATATTTTGGACAACAGGGTGCCTTTGTAATTATGATTTTTTTTTCCAAATATTTGTTTTTAGAAAAGGAAGAAGACTGACCTGATCAGAGAAAAATTCTGCATCAGTTCATAAGTTGATATAAATCTTACAAATCTCTCTTAAAACCATATATACATTAGATAACATTGTATTTCAATGGCATTTGTAATAATGTGATCTTTGATCAGACACACAAGGATGGAGGTATGAGGATAAGAAAATGTTCTATGATTTGGTAGGCAGACAAGTGGATTGCTCTTGTCCCCTGGTTTCTGATTTTAAATAATTGAAAAGGAGCTCAGAGTATTGCAATTGCTGATTTTTGTGTATTCTGCCTCCTAAACAATAGATCTAAAAATATATACAGTAAGAAAAGAATACAAGCTTACTAAATACCATGCCTTCTATTTTCTTCATGTTCACTCTACCACAAAGATGGTGAAAGGGATTCTTTCAATGCATACTTTTAATAACAGAATTTGTTCTGGCTTGTGAAGTGCATTTTGGCAACACATGAAACTAAAGCTGCAATAGATTAAATCGTACCCCCAAATCAAATGCTACTAACATAATTAACAAGTTGAATTAACAACCATCAAGTATTCATCAAGAAGATTTTCCTTTTTATTAATCTCTTTAATCACATAATCTTCAGAGTACCAACCAAGTTGCTTGGTCACATCAAATATTATGAGGATAATTAAACTAAAGAGACAACTGAAATTATTTTTTAGCATTCACTCATTCCAAAGTGATAAAACCTAGTAGTACCAGTGTTTCATAGTAAAAAAGGTTTCTGAATTTGCTACTAAATCTTATGGGCCACAAATTGAATGGGTTGAAAATTCTATTTCTTCCACTATTTGGCAGAGGCATTCGGACCTGCCAGGTGATAGATATGAGCTTTGTCTGGGCCATAAGACTATTTGTGTTCTTTGACAAGGAGTATTTAACTGCCTGGGTAAGATGCAGTCTCTTTCTTACAGTCTTGATATTAGTTGCAATTATATTGGTTATTTATATTCAGACTTATTTGTGTGTCTTTCATTCTCAGTCCCAGCAATCATATGTGAGTTTTCAGGTTCCATAGGTTGCATGAAAAAGATTTCTTCAGTCTCCTTCTAAGAACCAGAATTTTTTTTCAAACATATTCATCTGTGCACTCATGAAAACCAATACACATACACAATTTTTGAGGCAAATTGGAAGTTAATGAGAGAAAATCAGATCCTACAATGAGCCACTTCTTTCCTGGTATCTTGAAGGACCTGGACATCAGTGAAAACCCGTAAGGTTTCCTGCTTTATTGTGACAGCTCTGTTTCCAAATGTGAGATTTATTGACTCATCCATTTGCATGAGGGCATCCCTGTCATATGCCATACTGGTTACGTTACATAAAAAACCCACAATTTCTGTCACTTGGACGTTTTCATTCAGACCTTACATGAGAGAAACATTTTCAGGGTCACAGCTTCATCATTTTAGATAAATGTGAATCCATTTGAAGTCAAAGTTGTGTGTATTTCATCACCTTTAATTGCACAGATGGAGTTTGTCATGTATTTTTAAATGTAAGCATAAATGTAAGCATTTCCATGCAATTTCAAGTTAAAAAAACCCCAAAGAAAAAAAAAAAAACTACCAAAAAACAAAAGACCTAACTCTGGAAAGCTACTCTGAAGAGTCCTTAGAAAGCAATATCATGAGTTTTATTATCATAGTCTCTCTAAATCACAGGAGGAAAATTTATCAGACAGAGCACTGCATACCTTATGGCAGTAACTCTGGGCACTCACTGAAGTAAATCTGTGTCTCGCTTTTGAAGGACTTTCTTCTCATCCTAGATGTACCTAGCAGGTGCAGAGCATGTTTTGCAGTATGTTTGACTGAGATCTAAATTTGACCTCTTTACAACCTGTTTTGGAGAGGTGCTTTGAAATGCAACTTACTTTTAGCCTTTTACTTGAGTAACAGTGGCCAGGGTTATACTTCCGAGTACCTTAAAATCAAATAATAGTCATTATTAAGATCTTTCCCCATATGTTATCACTCACATTTTTTTTTGTTTGTTTGGTTTTTTTGCTCTACTTTTTGACTCTTTCCTTTTCTCTTTGCCTTTTCTCTCTTGTTTAAAGTTGTGACAGGCAGAAAATGGTAGTGCTCTTCTAACTGCCATGGCCAAGGTATTGTGTGACTAATCAACTATATATTAATTTAAATAAAAGAAAAAAAAGGAATCCTCACATTAATGACTCAGTCTTGCCAGCTATTACAGAAAAGCAAAACTCAGACCATGTGTTACCATATATTACTCAGATCATGCTTCACTTTGAAAAGTGAATTTAGGACAGGCCAGTCTCTATGGACAGTGAAAATACATGAAATGTATCGTAACATATGTAAGTAAAAAAAAAATATTAAAACCACAGATTTATATTTGAGGGAACAACACTGAAGATTGTCTATTCCTTTATTTAGTATTCTAAAAAAAATGATGCAAAAGCTTTCTGTCAGTGATGTCATGCTCAAATCAATCTTATGCATGAAATAGGCCTGCATATCTTTTTCTAATATCATTTCCACTTCATAGTAACAACACCGTACTCTATACATGATGTTCCTACAGCATTAAGAATATCTACTCTTTAGGTATTGTGTTTAGCAACCTCGAAGATCTTCAATTATGTCCTACTAAAATAGGTATTAGTATCCTAGTAGACAAATATAAATATAATTTGCATTTTATTATCTATATATTAAATAAAAGGCATAGTTGTATTTTTCACAGTTGTGGTTTCCTTTTCCATTCTGTATGTCAAGGAATTTCTCTTCTAGTTACCTTGTATGTAAATTACAATAAATTTTGTAGTTATATGTCTAAAAGTGTCTCTAGTTAGGATGTGGGAATAAATGTTATAAGGGATGATTAAATTTATACCACAAACTTCAAAATCATTGAAGGTTTAATAAAAGCTTTAGGTCACATATTTTCATGCATATCAATGTACCTTCCTTGTTTAAGTTGAGCAAGGAGGATGTGAACTAACTAGGATATTGTGTTTAATATTGTCTCTTTCATGTGTACACTCAGCCTCGAGCTTCTATCCTGGAACATCTAATCTTATCTCTATGTGTTACCTTCCTCTGGGCCACTGCTGAGGGTAAAAGTGTTTATAAATTTACCCTGGATGACTAGAACTTCTACTGTCCTTTGGCTCATTTTCTAATCTCTCCGTATGAACTGACTGTTCTTACCCGCGGCTACAGTACAGTTTCTTGTTCATGCGTGTTTTGAAAATCTACTTGATACACCAGAGATTTATTTTTAAAAAAAAATTTCACATGGAAATGTGTAAGTATGTAATCAAACATACTTGTGTATATATATGTATGCGTATGCATATAGAAGTATTTTGTAACCAGAGCTTTATTTTTCACCAAAATCAGAAATATCCGTAATCTGATTTTGGTTCAAGTTTTACTTCTCCCTTGACCACAGATCAAAGGAATTAGAAATGGAGAAGACTATTCATGTATTTCAAACCCTGGAGACAAACACAGTATTGTTGCCTACACTATGTCTTGTGTGCTACCTATTCTCTTTATAAATGTCTCAAGTGACAGAGTTTGAACATTTCCTTTAGGAATTTGATACATAATTTGAAATCTATCACTGGCAAGTAGTTTTTCTCAAATACAGTATATTTTCCTGCTTTTCATATCAGCTGTTATTCCCAGTAATGACACATTGTACTCTCCCAGATCACTCTTATTATCACTAACTACTCATATCCTTCGAAAAATGTACTTTCTTCTAAGCAGGCAATGTTATTTCACTTTTTAAATTTCCCTTTTCTGCAAATATTTTCTATTTATTGCCTTTTAATGTAGACTTCGTTCACATGAGCATGAGTGAACAATTATACTAATTGAAGGAAATGGAGAAATTATACAGTTCAGTGTAACTGTAGGTTTGGATATATTTTTCTTGCAGTTCTTGCCCCAAGTTTAACACAAGTCCTTATACAGTCCAGCAAAATAATAATGTGAATTAGATATTTTAGATACTAGAAATCCCACAAAAAATATTTTATACCTCACTGTTGGTATCAGTCTTGCTAGTCTGTTAATTATGACTATCTCTGCTTTTGACATCTATTTACAATATGTTATCTTCTTAAATAATGTTTTATTCTCCTCTCAGCATTCAACTCGGAAAAAAAATAAAATAAAATTTCAAGCAGTCACAAATATGATTTTATATCTTTACCTGCATAGTTTCACTAATTTTTGTTTATTCTGACTTAGTTTACTGAGATGTTTTCTTTATTTTCATGGGATTTATGGTGTTAAATACTATACTGCTGCTAAAAATTTGTTAAATAAATTAATCCCCTGTAGCTCTTAAGCCCAGGAAATACATGGTTATCATGCTACTGAGAAGTCACAGGTTTTGTATTAATTTAAGAATACAGGTCTGAGAAATTGCTGATCCCTGCCTGAACTTGTCTGATCTTGATTTTATTCTAGACCATTTAATCTGAAATAAAAAATTGTCTAACTGTGAGGTGATCAATGTGTGACTTGTTTTAATATGAATGTAGCTTTTTGCAATTGCAAAGTTTTACCCTAAAAATTATGCAAGATATGGTAATGGTCTAGCAAACAAAGTGTTTGTTGAATAACTGTGTGGACCAACAGGGAAAGAAACAATAAAATCATAGAAGGGTTTCAGTTTGAAGGGACCTCAAAGATCATCTAGTTCCAACCCCCCTGCCATGGGCAGGGACACCTCCCACTAGACCAGGTTGCTCAAAGTCCTGTCTAACTTGACCTTGAACACTTCAAGGGAGGGGGCATCCACAGCTTCTCTGGGCAACTTGTGCCGGTTTCTCACCATCCTCACAGTAAAGAACTTCTTCCTGATATCCAGTCTAAATCTACCCCTCATCTTATCACTACACACACTTGTATGAAGTCCCCCTCTAGCTTTCTTGTAAGATCCTTCAAGTACTGGAAAGCTACTAAAAGGTCTCCCTGGAGCCTTCTCCAAGCTGAACAACCCCAGCTTTCTCAGCCTGTCTTCATAGAGGTGCTCCAGCTCTCTGATCGTCTTCATGGCCCTCCTCTGGACTCGCTCCAACAGTTCGATGTCCTTCCTATGTGGGGGCCCCAGACCTGCACACAGTACTCCAGGTGAAGTCTCACAGAGTAGAGCAGAGAGGGAGAATCACCTCCCTCAACCTGCTGGCCATGCTTCTTTTGATGCAGCCCAAGATACAATTGGCTTTCTGGACTGCAGGCATACATTACTGGCTCATGTTCAGCTTCTCATCAATCAATACCCCCAGGTCCTTCTCCTCAGGGCTGCTCTGTATCCATTTTCTGCTCAGCCTGTATTTGCACTTGGGATTACCTTGTCCAATGTGCAGGACCTTGCCCTTGGCCTAGTTAAATTTATTGCAGTTTGCACAGTCCCATCTCTCAAGCCTGTCAAGGTCCCTTTAGATGGTATCCCTTTCCTCCAGTGTGTCAACAGCACCATACAGCTTAGTGTTGTTGGAAAACTTGCTGAGGGTGCACTCGATCCCACTCTCCATGTTGCCGACAAAGATATTAAACAGTGATAGTCCCAATACCGATCTTTGAGGAACACCACTTGTCACTGACCTTGGGCATCAGGCTGTTGCCCTCAGCTCTTTGAGTGTGGCCATCCAGTCAGTTCCTTGTTCACCAAGTGGTTCATCTGTCAAGGCTATGTCTGTCCAATTTAGACAAAAGCATGTCACGTGGGACAGTGTCAAATGCTTTGTACAAGTCCAGGTAGATGACATCATTAGCTTTTCCCTTATCCACCAGTGCTGTAACTCCATTGTAGAAGGCCACCAAATTTGTTGGGAACAATTTGCTCTTAGTGAAGCCATGTTGGAGGATCTGCTCCATGGTCTTGCCAGGCACAGAGTTGAGACTGACTGGCCTGTAGTTCCCCAGGTCTTCCTTCTTTCCCTTTTCAAAAATGAAGGTTGTATTTCCCTTTTTCAATTCAGTGGGAACTTCAGCAGACTGCTACAACTTCTCAAATATGATGGATAGTGGCTTGGCCACTTCATCTGTCAGTTCCCTCAGGACCTGCAGATGATTCTCATCAGGTCCCATGGATTTGTGCACCTTCAGGTTCCTTGGATGGTCTCAGACTTGATCTTCTACAGTGGATGGTTCTTCATTCTCCCTGTCCCTGCCTTTGCCTTCTGCAGCTTAGCAATAGATCATTTGAAATTTTTTTAAAAAGCACCAACACCCAAGGAGAAAGAACTTGCCACCTTAAACATTATATTACGCCCAGTGAAGGACTCATGATTTTAACAAGTTTTCATAACAACATGTAGCAAGGGTGAGCACAAAACAAAGGAGCTGATACTCAAAAACTTATGCACTTCCCTTTTAACTATATTTTAATAGCAGTTAGAAGTAATTGTTCGGTTGGGTTTTTTTTTCCTTTCCTTTAAATGTTGCTATCATAACTGGACTAAGAAGTGGGTTTTTTTAGTATTTTGATTAGACCATTAAGACACTAATTAAACAAATCATAACTCTTGTTTCTGCATAGAAGATGTTCCTGTTCTTCAGAGCTGTTTAATATTTTTTTCCCCAAACTTTTAAATATAACACTTTATAAAATAGTAATGACTGATGAGGTTTCATTATAACAGTAACACACCGCTGACCTTTTCAGAACTATATTTTGATGTTGTATATTCAGTTTGGAACAACACGGAACCCATTTTTAGTAATCTTGACATTCCTTAAGTCCTTTAAAAAAATAGTCAAAGACAGACCTCTAAATCTGTGATCTAAAATCTATGTCATTGATCTTTGGTGGTCATTTCTGAAAATATGGCCAACTTCTCTTGTAGCTTTTGGAGCTTTTTTTTTGTAAGAATTAATTCTGTCACTTTACCAGAGCCTGAAGCGACATAAGGCATTGGATTCTCACCATGTTTTGAGGATGAGAGCATTATAGAGGGCTGTAAACTTCCTAAGATATGTAAGGAAAAAATGATTTTTTTCATCCTAACCATTAAAGAGAGGTTGGCTACGACAATAAGCTAAGTTGACACTACTGGAACATCACCATGATGATCTTGCTGCTTCTGCCCCCTTTCTTGCCTGCCGTAGTGACAGCTGCATAGACCCAGCTCTTGCCTCATTAGCAGCAGCCTCTCAAACCCTGGGTTTCCAGGACTCTGGCATAAATAAACTAGGCAGCAGGCTTGAGGCTCTTTTTCTGCCCTTGATTGTATGCTGTTCTCAACATCTGCTTATTTTACTTGTGCCAACGGAGAGCTCTGGATATTTCTCATACACTTTCCCCACACACTGCTCCCCCACCCCCAGCATCTTTCTGAATTCCTCCTGACTTTTCCATAAGGGTTGTTATTTGAAGCACTCTACAGTGCTTATCAAACTTCCTGAATTCATCAATATTCATCAAGTCTCCAGGTGACCACAGCTCATTCCCAGTCTCAGCTTCTACTCTGTTGTGAACTTTTATTTTTGTTTCCATCTCCATGAAATATTCTCCTCATATCCCTTCTTTAATAATCCTATAGCTTGATAAATAACTTTATTAATACCCTCAGGATGAAAACATATCAAGCTATGCAATCAACACATATTTCCAAACAAATAGGCAGAGAGTCCTTCTTGTTATAGTATTACTACAGGTGGGTGGTCCCTTTGTATGAACTAAGAAGACAGTTGTGTGCTACTATTCCTTCCTCCTTTCTAAGCATCTCTTTAAAACCCGGTATTCTGAACAGGCAAGTCACAATCCTGAGAGAAGAATTTAACAAGTGATTATAGAACGTAGATAAAAAGGTTCTATAATTTAAAATAAGGAAAACCTAACTTTCCTATCTCTTGAATGCCACCTTCTTTTAAGATTTCTCTGGCTACATGGAAAACGTGTGGCCTTAGAGCACTTCTCAACTCCTGAATGTTGTTGTCCATCTTGGCTACATGTTAGGACAAGATTTACATTTATATTATTTCTCTGCTAGTTCTTTCCTGCTTCCATTTCTGTTTTCTAAAATTAAAAAGAAAAATAAATTAAAAATGTGGGAACAAGGATTGGGAAGTGTCCTGGCTGGAGTTAAAACAGAACTAATTTTCCTTTCAGTAATTTTATTTTTCATCTAAGTCTCTTTTAAGACTGCACTTTCTGAAGTTAACATGTTTTTCAGACAGTGGCTGCTCCTTGAAGTGATAATGCTTCATGTTTATAGTTAGTATGGAGCTCACAGTACAATGGTATGCAGAAAGGCTTATACTTATTCCTGTAGAAACCAAAGTGACTGCTTAATTCCTTAGGTGTCACCTTGGAGCACCATAAGAATAAGGGTGTAGAAGAGTGGCACCTGCGAGGAGGAGTGAACAGGACAGGTGACCCAAACAGACCAGCACAGTATTTCATCCCATACACATCAAGCTCAGTATAAAACTGAGGGATCAAGAGGGGTAACCTCTCTTCTTCTATGGCCGGTGTCCTGGGAGGACTCCATCTGTTTCTTCTGTCCTCAATCCCAGTTCATGCATTTCTGAATCCAGTTCCTGTCTGCTGTTGATTACAGGGGCCCGGGAGCCCAGCCCAGGATCTTCCCAGTGCTGCTCTGCAACAACAGTGGTGACATGAGCATCATCAGGGGGAGCAGGAGATTGAGGGGGGGGAGCTCGATACAGGTTTTGCATATATTTGTATACATTTCATAATCATTATTATTATTATTGTTATTTTTATTTTATTTTATTTTATTTTATTTTATTTTATTTTATTTTATTTTATTTTATTTTATTTTATTTTATTTTTATTGTTATCATTTCATTAAAGCTGTTTTAGTTCTTTCCAACCTGTCTCTCTCCCTTGTCTTCTTTCCCATCTCCTGTCCAGGAAGGGAGAAGGGTTAATAGAGAGCATCTGTCACCTGTTTAGTGGCCGGCCCAGCCCCAAACCTTGACAGAAAGTGGTTGGCTACAGTGTGTTTCAGGAAAAACCACAGTCTGAGCAATTAAAAGAATACTATGAGAAAAACATGCTAACATATGGTGCCTCTCAATCTCTTGAACTGTAATCTGAGGCATGTGATACTGGCTTTTGACTGTGCTCATTCATCTGTGTGTTACCATTACACTGAAAGAAAGTGTTAGGGCACTCTTTTGCTGCCATTACTGTTTATTCTTCTCCCTTTTATTATGAAGGTGAAACAAATTAAAAAGAAATAGTAGTTGAGAAGCAGAAGTTTTGGGCCATGAGTCTCTGTGAAACTGCATCTTTGTTTCATCTAATACAGCACTTTGGGCCAAGTAGTGTGGTGGTGTTGGTTGTTTTTTTGGGGAGGTGGGGTGATAGGAAATGGGTATTAGGAGTTAGTAGAGAGGCTGTTATAAGTACATGCAAAGATGGCTTGTGCAATCGTTGCTCCAGAAGTATTATGAAAGGATGTAAAGCCAGGCTGATATAAGTTGCTCTTTGAATGAAGACCTGCTTTACCAGTCACCTGCGTCTTACAGATAAATAAAGGACAGACACATCTGAGAAGGGCTGAGTCTGCTTACACAGACTGGAAGTACGTTCATCCTTGGAAGTACTTCAGAAAATAGACACTACATTAGAATTCTGTAATAGAAATCTTAAAAAAAAACAAAACAAAACAAAAACCAAACAAACAAACAAAACCCCAGCAAACATAAAAAATCTCATTTTCCTCTCCTAGGGCAAATAGGAAAGGCAAACTGGAGACTGGTTATTTAATTCATTCTCTTTCTGGTAACAGGTTTTAAATATTTTTGTAGTTACTGGATAAAGGTTGCTAATAACCATTCAGTGTTAGAAAATTAAATTACTATTGCTTATGGTCATAAATAAGATCAAATGATCGTATTTCATTGCCATCTCCTGTTATCCTTGTTAAAAGTAATCATTAGCACAATAAATCTCTGCAATACCCAAGTCATGAATGACCATAGCACAGGGTCATAAAATCGAAAGATGTTAAAGCTTATTTGTCAATCAGGATTATTTCCACTTGCACATGATTCTAGGAATTTATTTTTAAATTTGAATTTTATAAAATAACAGAACATTCACCATCCTGTCTCAGAAATATTCTACATAACGTTATATTTTGTGCTCAGGAACATTAACATTTATGCAATCTATATTTTCTGTTTATTTATGTAAAGAACAGAGATGGTTCAGGAAGCATGTCTTCTCACTATACACAATATTCTTCTTCTGGAAATATTTGATGAGATGTCCTGGGAAAGGAGTACTATGATGAAACAATAAAGCAGATGAATAATTTTCAGAAAGGGGGAGATATTTTACTTTTCAATAAAAGCTGATTTTAGACTTATTGTCTAAAGAGCTAAAGGGTTAAATTTGAAAGATAAATATTATTTTGTTATTAAATAGTTCAGTTTTCTTCCTTAATTTGAAATTCTGAAGAGATTAGAAGAATTCTAGTAGAACTGGTCATTGGTTTATTGCTTTTGATAAAAAAGCAGTTTTAATTCTCAGAATGTTATTTCTTATATATAGCAACACCATTATAATGAAATATTTGCAATATTCCATGTTTTCCCTGTCAAACAGTTCAAGAGAAGGAAAAAACCTAAAAATAAAAAAGTACTTTATTTTCTTTATATAGAAAAATATTTTTTTAAAAACACTTTTCAGTGGTTCTGCCTTGAATGTTCTTAAAATCTAAGTAAAACATTTTTATTAGCTGATTCTTCCCAAGACAAGTATGTATATAATTAGGATTAAAACTTGATGTTTTCAAATTCTTTTACATCTTTAGTTTTATTACTGTATTCCACTGCTATTGGAATCACATATACTATTAATTCAAAAACGAAGAGAAGAAAACATTCACTTCTATACTGAGTCCTTAAAAATCTACATAGCTTTATAATGATGGTCAAAGTAGGAAATATCTGCTTTAATAATAACGATATAAATCATCTGTTGCAATCAGAATATTTAGAAAGAGCTGCAGTCCCACAAAAATTGTTCAGATTTCTTGATAGTATTTAAGATTCCATAAGCTTTTAGCCTGCTGTTGTCTTTGCTTTTACTAGTTTGAATACACTCATTTTCAACTGGTTTAAATTGGATACTTAAATTAATGCGTTATCAATTTGCTCTTATGGCAGAATAAAATTAAAGTAGGAAACATAGATGTGGCGTAATGATAATATAGTTTTAAAGATGCTTCTATATGCCAAAAATACACGTCGCTAGCCAAGTCAACTTAACGACACTCACAAAATAGTATTGGTGAAGGCTATTAACAAGATGTTGTCTTTAAAAGTTAAATTGTTGTTGTTCAAAAATATATTATTGAATTTAACTGGCTGAATGTACACCTATTACTTTTTCAAGTACTTTATATAAGGCAAATACAAGAACAAAACATAATAGTACCAATTAGTATTGCCACACGCTCATGCACTTGTTTCTTTGATATTTAATTTTAATGTTCTTGGGATAAAAACTGGAAAATCCTAGAACACAAATATATCGTTTAAACATTAATTTAATTTAACTGGAAGGAAATCAGTAAGCAAGCAGCAAGAAGACCAAAATTTAAAGTGTCCCATTTTCATCTCCAGGAAGCATAACAATGTTTTGTAATAGCCTATCTACAGGGGTAATGGGCACAAACTGGAACACAGGAGTTTCAATCTTAACATAAGAAAACACTTCTTTACTGTGAGGGTGAAGGGCTGGGGTCTGAACCCCAAGCCATGAATTGACATAAGGGTGGTTCTCACAGTCCTTCAAAAGGAGGGGATGAGTTTGCCTTTTGGCTTTCCTCCAAGGTGCTGCCAGCCTTGTAAGGAAAGCCCTTGGGTAAACAAGCCCCAGGTGCCCTGCATTGGGTAAATGAGTGCCAGGTGTCCTGTTTGGGGCATAAAAGCTGGGACCACTTGCAGGAAGGGTGGAGTGTCTGTCTGTGAGGTGGATGTGCTTTGCAGAGTTTCCCTGCTGGGGAAGGACCTCCTGACTCTCCCTGCAAGTAGGCCCTGGTCAGGTTTGGCATTTGCAAATGTAGGCTTCATGGGGGAACAATATGTGGCTACTTCTATCCTATGTGATCAGTCTCTTGACTTGGTTGTCTGCCATCTCTTCTATGGGAGACTTTGTTTCTTTGTTTATTCCACCTATTGTTGGTCCTGCTGTGTTGTTCTGGATGTGTTCCTGTGTGATCTACTCCTGGATCCTGCTCTAGCAGGGGGGTTGGACTAGATGATCTTCAGAGGTCTTTCCCATCCCCTACCATTCTGTGATTCTCTGAATGTCTCTTGCTTATGCCAAATAGCTCTGTGCACAGGCATGGGTAGCCATGCTTAGGTATCAGCATATCATATATCACTGCTTGTCTAGTTTGAACTCTTGTGTTTCCTTACTGAATTGCTACCTCACTATGAACTGTTGAAATTATACAGTAAGGAGGAAGGAAGCCCCTTCCTTTTTTTAAAATCTCGGTGGACTACTGAGACCACATAGTAAGAGCTATTTGGATTTTCCATTTAGCAGCATTACAGAGCTATTCACATTTTTGAGAACTATAAGATTCTTAGGTTGCTATTCAACTTCTCAACTATAGGTTTGCATTTCAACTTTTTTTGAGTTACAGACCATTTTCAGTAGGCAACTTCACATGCCTATTCCTTTATATGAGTATGAGCACCTTCCTGTAACTGTTGTTGTGCCTGTTTATGCCAGAAGAGAAGAAACTGCCTATGTAAGTGAATTCAGTGACAGCAAAACTGTAGACAGTGTGGTGCCAAAGCCCTGGAGTAGGAGGGACAAAACCGGCTAGGGTCTTGGCACTTCCTTTGTTTTGATTGTGGCACGATGCACGTGTCTGTCAGGTGCTGAATCTGTCCTTTTTCATACATCTTGGGAGTAGGCACCTTGGAATCACCTTTTCAAACCCAGTCCCATTTTTGCTTCAAAAGTATTTAAAAAAACTAACCCGAAGTGTTTGAACTTATATTTTCAAATACAGCTCTGAATTATTCCATTTCTGGAATGTCTTGCTTGAGGACTGTTAAAAGGCTGTAGAGTTCTGGGGGCATGTTGAGTGACTGCTTTGTACTTTTGGAGCGAACATACTTTGGAGTCACAGTTGTGGCATCAGCAGTGCAATAAAGATATTGTGTTGTCTTGGTTCAATAAGTCTGTGGACAAAACAAAACCCTGGAAGCATGCTTTCACATAGTAGCTCAATATTCACCTATCCTTATTAACAGAGAGTGAAACACAATGTCTAACTGCTGTGGCATGTTTTTGTTTAGTAACTCAGCTACACGTCTTGTTATTTTTCTTTTCCTGTTTAGGGGTAGAACTGACAATGTACTCTCTCTGTACTTTGAAAGCCATTTATGCTTGAATGCCACAGTGGACTATGCACTCTTTTTCAAATTCAAATTTACCTGAGTTAATTCATTTAACAACAGAGAATCATCCTCCTCTGGAGATTAGTGGAAGAGGTCACTTCTTTCACATCAGATATTTTAATCATCGTGATCGAGGCTGTCTCCAGTGCTTGCTGCTGAGGAAGTGTCATTTTGCTAACTTAAAGTCTTACTTTATGAGAATTATATAACCACTGTCTTTTTATTGCTAAGTTTTGGGATATTTTTTTTTTTTTATATCTTGGAGCAAATCACTGGGTGGGGGCAGGGGGGTGGTGGTTCTTCACACAGTGTTACACACAAGCAGTTACTTCCATAAATTGAAGTACAGAAGTTATACTACAATACTTAACAAAAAAGATATGTTTCTAAATGTAGTGCAGTTGGAGTAATTTTCTTGTCATTTTGAAATTGTAGACAAATTAGTTTAAACCTTTTCTACCAACTGAGGCAGAAAAAAACATAAATTTTGAATGAAATACTGATGTGATATGAATAACAAGCAGTGATGTTGGAACACATATTTCTTATTACGGATGTTGAAAGTCTTAATACAAATTTGAAAACTGATAATGCTCTTCAAGTTTATTTTTTATTTTTCCATGAGAAAAATAGTTTTAACGTTAGGCATACTTATGGTGCTAGATCAATATTGCATATGAAGACGAAAACAAATATTTAATCATGTATGATGCCCAAACCACATATAAAATGTTTCTTTGTGTTTGTTCAACACAGATAGATTCAGAGCAGAACAAGCATGAGATATCTGCAAAGATGAGTAAGACAAGTGGGACCCTATTTTATGACAAAATTAAAGTGGGTCTATTTGAAGCACTATGTTAGTGTTCTGTAATAGCATGAGCTGATACTTCTAAACCACACAATCCAGTAGCATTGTAGTCATTTTAGTCAGACCTGGAAGAAGCAGAATAATTATCATGAGTATTGTTCTATACTATGTGTCTTCTGGCCCAAGAGCTAGTTGGTTTGATGGAAGTCTAGGGATCTGCACTGTACTGCAATTTGTGATGTGGACAGGCCCCAGAAGGATCTGTCTTATTTGTGCTAACAAAATAAAGGTCAAGAGGGATATGTTTGCTTGCTGTGAATAAATGAGACGAATAAATGACAAAGAAGGAAAAACAAAACAAAACTGTTTAAGCTAAAGGACAATGGCACAAGAACGAACTTGTTTAAACATCCCTGAATAAATTTAGGCTCAAAATCAGAACGGGGTTTCCAGCCAGAAGAAAGGTCCAGAATAGCTTTCTGACAGATATAAGTAGGCATAAAGAATAATAACTAGTGTTAAGATGGAGTGTAATCCATTTATGAAAGAGATTGTTTTATGCAGTTACGTGAAGCAGTAGGAAGGGGATAAGCTCTGGAGGGCTTCTCCAGTTCTCCTATCGCCTCCCCCACTTCCCCTCCTAAATGACAGGTTAGGGCATCAAACCACATTCACCAAACCTAACCTTCAGCATCTCACTGAATGCAGTCTGTGTAGCTCATTGCACTGTCAGTGGAGAGAAGCAGTGATGCGCAGAAAGTTCTCCCATTCACTAAAAATTTGAATTCTCTTGAATAAGTACTATCTCTGCTTTTCATCTATAAAGCATACAAAGATCCCATGCTTAAACTGAGTACCTAAATTCAGTGGGATTAAGTCTGGCTGTTACCATCTTCTATCAGACTGACCATTATTATCACATTTCCTTTTATTTTCTTCAGCTCATAGTTATTTCTTGATATATGTTCAGACTACACAGTCTTGTTAAGAATTTGTCATGGCTTCAAGCCTTATTGCAATAAGACGACTCTATAATAACTACTTAATGATAACACACACAGTGAATTTTTAATCATTAAGAAAAATGCTATTTAACCACTAAACTATGGTTTCTTTTTTTTTTTTTTTTTAATCTCAGTGTGTTTTTCCTTATGTGATGCCCTGTGGAATAATTTAAAACCAAAATTTAAGATGATGTCAATAATAAACACAAAAGAGAACTTTCATGAAGCCTAAGTAGTCCTTAGAGTACAGCACACCATACTGGAAACATGACAAACACAGCTGTATTACCACAGCTGAAAAAATCTTTAGTGCTAAATAATCTGATGTAGCAGCAATTACCTTTGCAAGACTATAGCTGATTCTGCCTAAACTCAAAGCAAGACTTTGCAACCTGAGTCAGATATATATGAAATAAATAATGATGAAAGAACTGTTGCATAAGGAAACATTCCTGACTGTGAACCTTTAGTCTCCAATCAAACTTTTAAGAGGAAAAATTTAAGCCAGCACAGCATTAAATTTTATAAAAGATAAACGTCAGCTCGAAGAATGGTACAGTAGATACTTCAGCTGGCAACTGATGACAAAAAGAGGCAAATGCCAAATTATGGGTTAAGGTGTCTGCTTTTCTCTATATGCTTTAATGATGAAAGAAGATACAATTTTCCTAAGCTTGTTTACTGTTGAAGCAACTATTTATCACAGTGAGTCAGCAATGAATTAGAATTTACCAGACTTGTGTACAGTTGCATTACCTGATGCCCCTCTGCAGTCTGTGTTCACAGAATCAGAGAATAGCCTTGGTTGGAAGAGACCTCTAAGATCATCAGGTCCAACGATTAACCTAACACTGCCAATTCCACACTAACCCACCTCATCTTCCTGTTTCTTAAATACCTCCAGAGATGGGGACTACACCACTGCCCTGGGCAGCCTGTGCCAGTGCCGGACAACCCTTTCAGTGAAAAATTTTTTCCTAATGTCTAATCTGAACCTGCCCTGGCACTACTTGAGGCCATTACCCCTTGTCCTATCACTAGTTACCCTGGAGAAGAGACTGATCCCCATCTCATTACACCCTCCTTTCAGGTAGCTGTAGAGAGCAATGAGGTCTCCCCTCAGTCTCCTCTTCTCCTGACAGTTCCTCTTCATCCCCAGTTCCCTCAGCAGCTCCCCATCACACTTGTGCTCCAGACCCTTCACCAGCTTCATTGCTCTTCTTTGAACATGCTCCAGCAACTCAATGTCCTTCTTGTAGTGAGGGGCCCAAAACTGAATGCAGCATTCGAGGTGTGGCCTCACCAGTGCTGAGTACAGGAGAACAATCACCTGCTCCTCTCTAGAAATACCACTTACAAAGGCTCCAGCTTCTCTGGACGGTGAGTGGTCCCTGAGAAGGAGCGTCACGAAATCCTCCCCACTAAAAGTCTGAGTAGCATTAAAGCCACTTTTCAGCTGTGTTGCATTTCAGTTCTTCAAGGAATTTAATAGCACTGCAGGATTTGACTGCAGCTTTTGCCTTTGCTGTGCAGTACTCCTGCTGAAGCCACTCTGAATTTGTCCTACAGTATCATGAGGGCTTGTTTCCTAATTCAAACCCCAGAGTTACCTTTGCTTTTGAATGACCACAATGCTCATCCCAGCTAGTCAAGGACAGTGTGATACCACTGTGGAATGACCACGCTGGCAATACAGTGGCACTACTAAAGTGTTTATAGCAGCTAAGGAGCTGGGGTATATGCAGATCTGTATTTCCATGGACCCAACTGTAATCAGATATGATCAGATACCATGTCTTAGGCTTTTAAAACTGTTCTAAGAAGAATGGTAATGCTAGTTTGACCCTGCCCAGTATCGGGCCAATAGGGATATGTCTCAAGTAGAAAATTTATTAGGACTTCACATTACACACTCTGAGTTTCTTACTAATCTCTTTAACCATAATAATACAGTATTATCTGGCCATGCTCCAGTAACATTTGTAATAACTATAGGTGAAGATTTCCCTAGCCTCCCACATGACAGAGACTCATCTCCTTATTGCTGTAGAATGAAAAGTTTGTAAAAACTCTGGGAGAAAAAAATGTCTTGTTTTATCCAAACAAATCCTCCATCTGAATGAACATACAATACACTTTTAAAACAATAATTAGCCTACCATCAAGCAGGAAGGAATGAATAGGCTCAGAGTATCAGTGCTTTAAGAAACAGAAACAAAACATCTTGGAACTGATTTTGCAGATCTCAAAAATATGAAATGTAATTAGCTGATGAGAATTTGAGCTTAATATATTATTAAACCTTGAAGCTGAAAATTAATTATTGCTATCAAGATTAATTTGAACCTAAGGGGAAAAGAAGGTGAGCTATAATCTAATGAATTCAAATAAATGTGCTCATCTTCATATACTTTTGCAAATTGCTGTGAAGGCTTTCTTGCCTTCATTACCTGTGTAGGCCAATTACATTGGTAACAATTCAAATGTATGAGTTTTTTTTTCAGAAAAATAAACCTGCATTGGTATGTGTGATATGATCTCAATATAAAAAGAACATGTTGTAGAGTCGCAGAATAGTATACTGAGGCACTAAAATGGTCACTGAATTTCCTGCTCTTACAAATCAAATCCAAGGAGGCAGAAGAAATCTAGATATCTTTTGTCATTATAAATGCTGTTTTCAAGACAGCTGAGCATAGAGGCTGTGCTTTGTCTTTTACCACTGGAAGGCAGAAGAGCAAACTCTTCCAGGACTCATTTTCTCTGTGGTTGCTAGCTTTGGGATACAATTTACAAGCTTTGTCCTACATTCCTTTTTGCATTTGTCTTCCTCTGTCACTTATTAATATGGGTTAACTAATCTACTTTTTCATATAAATTCTTTCTGAAGATACACACAGCATATTTACGGAAGTATAAAGACTCACAGGTATTGATATAAATTTGTAGCAAAATTTGGCTTTTGTCTTCTTTTTTTTTATCTGCACACATCACCTAGGAATGTGTAAAGGAATATTTTTAGCTTTATTATACCTAAAAGAATAGTGAACAAAAGTTATAAGTTCATAGGCATGCAGCCCATTTTTGTAGGGAAGCCAGGGTGCCTAATTCCTCTTCAACTGCTTTACTCACCACTCTGCCTCAAAGGAAGAGCAACCCATCTCAGATATTTTTTTTTATACTCTCTTTTTCTAGAATGTCCACTCAAATTATTTTCATGTTATGGCACTTAAGTTCTTCCTAATTTTTACAGTCCCTCCATGGGAAAGACATAAGATTTAAATTAAGCATCCTCTATTATTCTTCTTACTTTCACCTTCAATGTTAACTTTGGGCTAGTAAAGAAATGCTTTCAGTTTCCATGAGTGATTCCTTTAGCTTTCATAATATTTAAGATAGCATGTGCTAAAGCTAGCTGGAAGACCAGATCTTGGGAATAAAAACCAACCCTTTATGTCTAGGCATTGATTACGAGCCGCATTCAAAGCCACTTCTGTAATTACAGCAGTATTTGAATATCTTAGTTTAGGATGAATACAATCTTTAGATAATTTAAGGTATCAGCATGAGACAAAAAGATCAAAGTCTACACATTTTCACTTTTATAGTGAATAAATTGTTACTGATCTCTCAAAAGAAGGGGAAAAAATGGGAGTCAATGTAGGATGGAAAATGAAATGGTTCAGGGCATGGACTGTTTATTATTTATCAAATCTTTAAGAACTTTTCTAGACTACATTGTTCATTACAGATTACCAGGCCACTGAGCACAATGGTAAATATTCTGGGAAAAAATATCTGCGTTCTTTCTAGGTTAACATTATGTTTCATTAAGTCATGAAGGGAATAGAGCATCAAATTTCATGACAATGATAAGTTCAATTTAGTAAAATGAGCAAATGATAGATAGGCTGTGTCAGCAAAAGATTTTCATATATTCCCATCCAAACACATACATACAATGAACAAAGACATGCCCCAATCAGCACTCCAGTGAGCTGGTATAGTCAAGCCAAGGGAACTACCAGACTCCCTCCAACCAGTCTCCATGCCAGATTCTTGGCTGACCAGGCACAACACTCTCCAACATCTTCCTGTGGGCAGCACCTACAAGGCATCCATTGAGAAAGGTTAAGAGAAGAAATCTCTACATATCTCACATCTGAAAGTTATCAAAGACTCTGTAATGATCCTATTATGCCCTTGCAGAGCACTGCTCCCAGGCAGCCCATTAACATCAATCTTTCAGCTCTGATGCCTTGCTTCTCCCAGCACCTGGGGACCTGGATGACAGCTTAGTCATGTTCCTTACACATGAACCCTTACTGGTCACACAAAATAACCTTATCAGGGGAACCACACCCAAATTTCTTGAGAGCTTCAGAGACCTTGGGTCAAAAAGACAACAGATACTAAGCATCTGGTCATCTATGCCCCTCACAGGGCAAAAGCATCCAGGAATTGTGGACATTCTTCAAGAAGTAAATCCTTAAGGAGCAAGAACAGGCTGTCCCCATGTGAAAAAAGATGAGCTGGAGGAGAATAAGGTGAGCCTAGCTAAACAGAGAGCTTTGGCTGGAACTCAGGAAGAAAAAGAGAGTTTATGGCCAATGGAAGAAGGGGCAGACCACTCTGGAAAATTATGAAGATGTCATGAGGCTATGCAGCAAGAAAATAAGAAGGGGCAAAGCCTAACTAGAACTTAAGTTGGCTACTGCCATAAAAGACATTAAAATTATTTCTATAAATACGTTAACAACAAAAGCAGAATTAAGGAGAATGTCTGTCCTTTACTGGATGTGGGGGGAAACATAGTGACCAAGGATGAGGAAAAGGTGAGGTACTTAATGCCTTCTTTGCCTCAGCCTTTATTAGTAAGACCAGTTGTTCTCCAGGTACCTAGCCTCCTCAGCTGGAAGACAGGAATGGGGAGCATAATGAAGTCCCCGTAAATCAAGGGGAGATGGTTAGCAACCTACTACACCATTTGATACACACAAGTCTATCAGGCCAGATGGGATCCACCCAAGAGTACTAAAGGAGCTGGTAGAAGTGCTCACTAAGCCACTTTCCATCATTTGTCAGCCGTCTTGGCTAACCAGAGAGGTCCCAGTGGACTGGAGGATAGCCAATGTGTTGTCCATCTACAAGAAGGCCAGAAGGAGGATCTGGGGAACTATCGGACTGTCAATTTAACCTCGGTGCCATAGAATGTTACGGAGCAGATCATCTTGCGTGCCATCATGTGATGCATACAGGACAACCAGGCCATCAGGCACAGTTGGCATAGGTTTGTGAAGGGCAGGTCCTGCTTGATTCACCTGATCTCCTTCTATGACAAGGTGACCCGCTTAGTGAGTGAGGGGAAGGCTATGGATGTTGTCTTTGTAGACTTTAGTAAAGCCTTTTACACTTTTTCCCACAGCATTCTCCTGGCAAAATTGGCTGCTCATGGCTTGGATGGGCATACTCTTTGCTGGGTAAAAAACTGGTTGGATGGCCAGGCCCAAAGAGTTGTGGTAAATGGAGTTAAATCCAGTTGGAGCCCAGTGGTGTCCCTAGGGCACAGTGCTGGGGCCAGTTCTGTTTAATACCTTTATCAATGATCTGGATGAGTGGATCAAATGCACCCTCAGTAAGGTTTAAGTAAGTGATTGGTCCCCTTTACTCACCACTGGTGAGGCCTCACCTCAAATACTGTGTTCAGTTTTGTGCCCCTCACCACAAGAAAGACACTAAACTGATGGAGCATGTCCAGAGAAGGGCAACAAAGCTGGCAAAGGGTCTGGAGCACAAGTCTGATGAGGAGCAGCTGAGGGAACTAGGGGGGTTTTGTCTGGAGAAGAGGAGGCTGAGGGGAGACCTCATTGCTCTCTACAACTACCTGAAAGGAGGGGGTAGTGAGGTGGGGGTTGGTCTCTTCTCCCATGTAACAAGTGATAGAACAAGAGGGAATGGCCTCAAGTTGTGTCAAGAGAGGTTTAGATTGAATATTCAGAAAAATTTCTTCACCAAAAAGGTTGTTAAGCACTGGAACATGCTGCCCACCAACCCTAGAGGTTTCTAAAAGACGTGATGTGCAGATGTGATGCTTAGGGACATAGTTTAGTGTTGACTAGGTTAACAGTTGAACTTTATGATCTTAAAGGTCTTTTCCAATCAAATAAATTCTATGATGCTGTGATTCTGTCATTGTTCATTCAGTAATCTGATCCCAGGTCTTCATTCTACTCTACTTCCTCTAGTACCATAATTGCTGGAATTTCTCATAGGGAGGAAAAGAGCATGGGGAAAAGTTTCTCAGTCAAATCCATTCTCTATGTTCCTTCAGAGGGACTTTAATCTCATTCTGGTTTAGCACGGACCCAGAGGTTTAATGACTAATTAATTCCTTTTTCTGAACAGACAATTATTCCCATTAACAGGCTTGTACTGTCTGAATTATGGACTTTTATAGAGCAAGGTACTATTATACGTGCAGGATGCTGATAGGGAGATCCCGTATTGCTAATGTGCAGTTGTTGGTAAGGCAGAGAGAGACAACTTGCATGATAGGCACAATAAATTTTAGTTCCCAGATTCACTATAATATAAAGTGAAGGGCAGACAATTCTATCTTCTCTGCAAGGGTCGTGTACCCAGATATGGAAATGGAAGTCAAAAACAAGTTTACAGCTGCACAGCACAAGGTATCTGCTGCAGAATATCTCTCTTGAGCATTGATTTCATTCCAAAAAAATTAAAGCATGTAACAAGGTGCCTAAATTAGGAATGCAATCCTATAAGATTATGTTATAGTAAAAGAAAGATCTTGCTGGAGGCTTGTATATATGTGGATAGGTTTTAATTGTTTTGATTTAGCAGCAGAGGAGGAATAAAGTGTCTACACACTTCATTTAGGTGTTTCTTTTAAGAACATAAATGTGGGATGAATCCAGGACTGGGTTTACAGTGTATCTGGGTAGGAGTTTCAGTTGTTAAAGCTTATTTATAGAATTATAGAATCACTATGGTTGGAAAGGACCTCCAGGATCATCAAGTCCAACCTTTATCCCATCATCTCCCTAACCACTAGACCATTAGACCATGGCCTCAAGTGCTTCATCCATTTGTTTTTTAAACATCTCCAGGGATGGTGACTCCACCACCTCCCTGGGCAGCCTGTTCCAATGTCTAACAACTCCCTCAGTAAAGAACTTCTTCCTAATATCCAACCTAAACTTCCCCTGATGTAACTTGAGGCCATTTCCTCTCGTCCTATCATTAGTAATTTGGGAGAAGAGACCAACACCAGCCTTACTACAACCTCTTCTCCAGACTAAACAATCCCAGTTCCCTCAGCCGGTCTTCATAAGGCTTGTTTTCCAGTTTTGATTCCTTTTTCTTATTAGTCTAGAAAAATATTTATTTTCTATTAAGCTACATTTTAAGTATGTTGGAATATCTTGGCTTTCACTGTTTAAAATTTTATACTTTTAATGGAAAACAATAGTAATGTTAAAAATCAGACACAGACTCATTATGTCAGCTTGCTCATAATAGCTAATTCTAAGACACACTGATTTGTCCAATACTTCTTTGCTGTGGGACCATCCCTGGCAGAAGTCTTAATTAAGAAGAAGAGGGAATCTTATTGCAAACTCAGTCTTATGCTTTGTAAGATCAGAATTTATAGGCTGGTAAAACATCACAGCTGCAGTCTGAGTAACCTTGTATTCTTTTCAGTGTTTTCCCTCAAATCCAATAGCTGATTGATGGCTTCTTTTTTTTTGCTTTTTTCCACCCCCCCTCTCCCCCGACAAAGATTAATTCTAATTAAACATACATAAAACTCAAAAAGACAAGAACTAGAAACCACTAGCAAGGCTTGTAAGTGTAAATAGGTTGAAACACCAGCTTCTCCAGCCCTTTTGGAATCCTTGGTAAAATTTGTATAGACTGCTATAATACCTGAATCATATACTACCTTAAAATTATTATTCTTAAGATGTACTGGTGTCCCTGTTTTTTAACATCAAGCATCAGATTTTCAGCTGCCAAAAGTGGATTGGCAAGATAATTATGGGAGATATGAAATTCTATGTACAAATAGTAAGTCAAAAGAGTGCTCATTTAATTGGCACATTTCTATAATGCCAGAGAAAATTTCCATTTGAACTGTTTGAGACTTCAGATCGTGAAATGAGTGACATTGAAAACATCCATGATATATGCATATGGACAGTACTCTGAAACACATTCAAACATATATGTGTGAAAAAAAAAATGAAATAGAATATGACCTTAATGAAATGAAATAGAATATGTATCAGAAATTTCTATGGTACTCTACACCATCTTTCATGCTTAGTAAGGTCATCTTCTGTTTTTACCATTACTGCACAGATAATTTTAGTCAGCTAGAGAAGTATTTTCCTCTGCTGTTTTCACACCAGTCTAGTGGCAGAAACATGTGTGACCATTAACTGTTGCTGATAATATGGTGTCTATGTGGTCAGTCTGTTCAGTGAAGAAGCAGGTAGTGGTGACATTATTTGTTCGTAACTGAGCTGTGCTTTTCTTTGGATTTTGGTTTCAAAATGGAGGTGCAAATCTTAGGCATATTTGTTTTGAAAATTTGGCTCTCTGTTGGTCATTCCCATACACATATGTATCTGTATTTTGAGCAAGTACAATAAGAATATGGAGCAGTGAATAGTCATGATATCCCAAGGGACCATAGGGGATGTTTCTCCTTACAGTCTTACACAGACTCCCTCTTTTGACTGCACAAGAACGACTGAAGAAAAAGTAATTTCTGACATTTCCATGAAAGTTTCAGTATATTTCTCTCAGAGACAATTGTCTTTGCATCTCATAACAAAGGGACAGTCTCTACCTTCAGCTCTTCAGCTCTTCTTTCAGGATCTCACTTTCCTTTGTCAAGTTGTTCTATGTATTCAGAAGCAACTCAACAGCAGCATTGATATTTCCAAGAATTCACATTTTAGTAGGGATAGCTCTGATATTAGGTATGCAAGGAAGGAAGGCTTTTTTTTTTTCTTCATTCCTCACTTTTGTGTAGTGGAATTATACAGAAATACAAAATCGTGCTAAGAAAGTGGAAAGATGAGTGAACTATTCTGAAAAGAAAGATGTGCAGTTAAACTGAGTCAGAAAATATGTTCCTCCCAAGGGGGAAATGTAGAGTTATTGGAGAAAAAGTTTAATATCTGGATTCTCAAATGCCATTTTAGGGCCTTGGCGTTCTGGAAGAATAGATGCCTCCTCATCTTTTTCCCTCTGTAGACCAGGCTTGAAAGTCACTTTGTACTGTCCATAGTGAATTGTGTTCTCCCCTTTGGAAAGGTTATGCAGCACATCTGGAGATTGCATAGCCACAGCATATCAGATGAGGAGGGAGTCTAAAACGGGAATGTCAGACATAGAAGCATGGGAGAACAATGCACCACAGTTACAAAATGTTTCAGGATTATTATTTTTTTTTTGAGATGTTTTTAGAAGTTCAGAATGAGATTAATTTTAGCAAATGTATACATAAGCAGTGTGATTCTTCATCTGAGCCAGCCATATGCTGCCTTTAATTAAATAATGGAGAAAAACAAGTATTTCTCAGATGTAGTTCATCTCTTTCTATAGTAGATGTCTAAAACTTATTAAAAAGGAAGCCAAAGGTAATTAGCTGAGGTGAACACATCTACGCTACAAACTTCTAAACCTAAGTGAGATGAATCTCACCTTACATTTTTGGAAACTTTGTTTTCCTAAGTTCTTCAAGAAAAGAGTTTTCATGAATGTATTTTGTTTGTAGTCAGAATCCTAATTTCAATCAAGAAAAGTTTTGTTGGGGATCTGTGCATCAGCTCTAAATGGCATATGAAATCTATACTAAAAGACTATCTTATATACATTTTTGGGTTTTGATTGGGAAAAAAAACAAACTCACTTTAAAATGTATCAACTCAGAGCCAATACAATTAAGTTGTAAGAACTTTTTTTAGGCAATGAAGTGGATGTGTTAGAGAGCGAACATTTGGAGCTAAACTGTGGTACAAGAATTTGGTATTTTTATAGTCACAGACAAGATGACAATTGTGCTTTGTAATTTATCAAAGCCCACTGAAGACAGGAGTCTTTCCCTCTTTTATGTGGCTTTGGGATGCTACGTATAAGGTACTAGTATATGATATGTGTATAATAATTTTAAGATATAACACACTATGTACACATGCAATATGGTAACTTCTTTTGTGTACCTCTTACACAACAGGGGTCCTTTTATAATACAAAAATTAACATTACTATTAATACAGCAAAATTATAGCTATTATATTTATTTAGATCACATAGCAATTCTTTAGATCATTTTTATATCAAAGACTTGATAATAATTACAAATACAACTTCAGTATATTGACCAAAGTTTGCCTTTAACTATATTATTAACTATAGAAGCATTCCAGTAAAAATAGTGTTGGGGTTTTTTTCTTTCCTTCTTGAATCGGTGTGTAGAAAAATACCATTTTATACAGCTTGATTTATCTTTGCAAAAGGCTAGCGCACATAGAGGGGCAGTTGACCCATTTCTATTGATCATAATTTTATAAGATCTAAAAACTGGCAATAATCTTATTACCTCAAATTACCAGAAGGCCTTTTAAAAATATTTTTATAAATACTGCTTTTTCAGAATAAGAATATGTTTAAACACCATCCTGCTATAGGGCTGTGAATTACACTGAAAAAATAGATTCCTGTCATTAAGAGAGTTATTCCAGTTTGGTGCACTTCATTGCTCCAGTAATCATTATCAATAAATATTTACTGTCAGGAGGTTAGCCAATATCATCATCTTATGTTATGTTTGGATGTGTTCTTCTATTTTAAATTGATGGTAGACTTTTGATAGCTTCTTCCAACTTATCTGTAGGATGGTAAAAATAATAAGAGACATGATTAAAATAACATAATAGATAACATAATATTCAAGGGGAAAAGTACTTTATTTTGATTCACATTTTTGATAATGATTCAAAGAGCAACAGGAAGTGCAATTAAACAAACTAAAATTAAGGTTGCATATTAGAGAAGTGAGGTCCAGCAGATATAAAGATTTAAAAATGTAATGCTGAAACCCCCATGCTGCTTACTGAACAGACTGGAGACAGTTGCGAGAAACATAGCCATGAAGCCCAATTGCTGAGTGTAAAAATCACATATTTTTAACACAATATTTTTCCATTGAAACTCCATGGATCTATTGTTATGAGGAGTATTTTGGTTGTTGATTGATAACCTCTGAGGTAAGATATCCTATGTTATGGAGTTCCACATGCAGCAAAATCATATCTGATGTAAACAATGACTGTGAAACTACCTCGATGGCATACTGTGCTGCACTTCTCTGCACCTGGACAGATCAAACTCTGAATGTTCCAGTTCCCTATCCACAAAGGACAGTCTTTCTGCAAAGTCATGGCGCTTGTCTATCGTCCTTTTGTGGTTTGTTGTGCAGATTTTCTAAAAATCTTCTTGAACACTAAAAATATTTTACTACACTTTTTAAAAAATTGGAGCTAAATTAAGTGGTGTTCAGTTTCCCACTGTGCTCATGTCTTTTTTTTTCTCTCTAGATGACAGTAGTACACTGGTTATTTGCAGATATAAGGACCCTTTCTTCCATTCAGCCTTTAAAAATATCACCTACTGTCAGAGATTCTGCAATTTCACTTCTTACCTCAAGCTGTTGCTATTCAATCCTGTTCTGCAAAGATTTTAAAAGTATATAACCTTAACATCTTTGTTATGATCTCCATAATATGCTTATGTTTGCATTTATAACACAGCTTTAGTATTTTCTATTTTGGTGGAACGTTTCCTATTAATTTATATAGGACTCCAATTAAGTTCCCATTAAAATAAATGTCAGAATACTTACTGATTTTAACAATACAGAAGTGGGACCCTAAATACTTCATTTCCTCTTCAGCTGCAGTAAGGGTGCCCTTGTAACCTGTAAATGTTGGACATTTTTGAATGTTTTTATTTTATTTTCTAGCTGAGCTATATTTCATTCTCCAGACATATTTTTTGTTACCCTCAGAACTGAGGTCTCAAACAGCAAATAATGCCAGATTTCTGTCTGTGCTACACGTAAGGACCATACTTTTCTATCAGCCTCTAATTTACTGCAACTTGCTGTTCTTCAAAACAAAGTACTAACCTCAGCAACAACATTGTTTTATCTTCCAGGACGCCTTTCCTAATGTTGTAAGCATGAGGTAACTGAGATGTAGTCACTTTGTTCAGTTGCACCACAGTCACAGTTTAAATTTTGTCAGTGGTTATGTCCCTGTCACTTGCTGGTCTACATCATTACAGTGTTTTTGTTAGAACTGAAGTAGAAACTACATGAAAGTAAGGCATGGCCTTACCAAGATGAAAAAAATATCCCAGTACAGCAAGATTCCTGCTCTGATTGTTTTCTCACACTATTGTAAAACAGGTTTCACATCAGTATCACCTCATCATAAAGTTAGAATCAAGCCTTATAACTTGACTGATCACGTATGACCTTACCTGGTACCAGGTCATTGACTTACAGCTTGGCAGTAGGCAGACATTTGCTGTCAAGCAGAGCTATTCTCAGCTGATTCTGAATCAACATATTGCCTCCATCATACTAAATTGCTTGCAAATCTCAAAACAGACTTGTAGGGGAAAAAAAAATTCTAAAGCTTGTTGAAAATCAACTAGGACAACTAGCACTAAACAGAAAGCTTTGGATTGATGCACAGTTTATTTTCTGACTGAAGTTTCTCCAGAACAGTGTGTTCCCCACTGTGCAAATTTATTACTCTCAGCCTTTGGGATTTGTTTGTTTCCCTTGCAGTTTATGCTGCTGGCTCTACTTTGGCTGTGCCATCTGTTGTTCTTTCCTCTTTCTTAGTGTTTCTTTTTCTCTGTGTCCTCCATTCCAAGCTACATTAACTGCCGTTTATCTCAAAGGGTATTTGGGATCTTTTAGTTGTACTGTCAACCGCCAGTGCTGGAGAACACTAAATTCCTGCACACATCCTTCAAAAAGTATGAAACTGTTTTAAAATATAAATTACCCTTAGGCTTCTGGCAGGTTTCTTAATCTATACTTAGTTCTTGTGTCTCTATTGCAAAATGTGCATATATTTCTTCTTTTTCTCCCAAGGGAAGATTTTCCTATCTCAATATTGATAACTTTTTCAAAAGAAGGAATTTTGTCATAATTTATGGGGTTTTTTTTAGTCCTCAGTCCTACAAACAATCTAAATGCAAGAGAATTCTCAGCTTTTAGTTAAAACATTTCTGGATCATTTGTTTGAAGAGATATTGCAGAAATCTTGCCAGGAGTACACCCAGAGTGAACATGGAGTCGAAGCCTGGAACATGGAATCAAAAACTGGCACACAACTATTTCTTAATAATCACAATTCTTAAAGAAATCATGTAACTGAATAATTTTCAATATACGAGAGAGGTTTTTCTTCTATATTTTCCCCTACCTCTGTACTTCAATGAAAAGAAAAATCTTTCCTGGATAGGTGTTCTTAGGCTGAGGGAAAGTTGGAGTAGGACAGTATGATATCAGTTTTTTGAGTCTGAATTGGCATTGCAATATGTGAATTCTATATTTAGTCTGTAATAGCTTGCTTTTTAAAGCAAACCACAGTCATTTTAAATATTTGTGAGTGCATGGAGTGCTGGAACACTCTGTTAGCTCAGTCACATGGTTATGTGCATTTGCACTCTATTGTTTGGATTCTTGTGTGTGCTTTGTCGCTTATATCCCCTGTGCACAGCTTTATTTACCTCTATGCAGTAGCTAGGGTGACTTCATGAATCACAGTATAAGTAAGAGGGAGAACACACAGAGCTGCTTTAATAAGGAGACAGTGAATAGAGGAGTACTTATTTTGTAGGTAGCTACATCATAATAAATTTATGTCACAACTAACTACTCTGTAATTTTACAGAGTATCACATTTGGTTGTTTGCTTGTTCATAAACTATAATTTTATATTGAAACCCCAGTATTCGGTGAGAGAGCTCTTAATACATAAAGCCTTGCTCATACATTCTTCCACTTCACAAATATCAACTGATAAATTGCAAAAGATTTGCCATGTGGGCAGCAATACAAGTGATATGAAAGGATATAGCATTGACTTTGTGTTATTTCCAGTGCCTTGTACTGTCACGTGGATTGCTTTTAATGATTGTTTGATTGTTTTTTATTGTAGAGGAGCAGCCTTCTGTCCTTGAAATAGCATTTTTCAGATGTTACAAAACATATATGTTGAAATGAGTTCCCTCAGTGGAAGAGGAAGGCAGGTGTATGAATGCAAGTATTAAAAAACTTTATCAGCTCACCGAGTCAAACTCGTTACACTGACTGTATAATGTAATCTGTGCTACACTGTAAATTATTATCTTCTACCTTTTGAAAATGGCAAGCAGCTGATAAAGCCCTCTGAGGAATTTGCCATCCCTCTGCCTTTCCATCTGTCCTACCATCTCTGGCTTTTGGAGAAACAGCTGTCCTTAAACATGATACAATAGTTCCATGCCAAAGGAAAACACACATTACCGAAGCTAGTATTGTCTTGTGAATCCTAAAGGCGATTAATTTTTTAACAGGTTTTAAGACATGCATTCAATAGGCTGAACAATAAGAATGAACTGTGGAATGTAGATTACTTCCTGTTGTTTCAGTTGTTAAGTAGCTGACACATCCCAATGGAAAAACAAAATATTTATCCCACGGTTTGTGTTAGTGTCACACAAAATTATATACAATATTCATAACGTAGAGACAATAGTAACATTGCACTGTTTTGAGCAAACACAAACAGTGAATAAACTTCAAGGCTCAACAATTTATTCCAATGAGAAAATCAATTTTTTTCAGAGTGAAGCAACAATCCTGTTACTATGCAGTACCACACAACGTGTGCTATTTATATACTACTATTACTGTACTATTTACATGCTACTGTTATTTAATCAGTGTTTTTCAACTGTGTGGTGTAACAAGTCACAGGAGCTATGAAATACTGAAGAGAGCAGAGTAGAGAATTACTCAGAATATGATACATTCCATCACTTCTATGGGATTCATCCTGTTTAAAGGGTGCAAGGTGGCTGCCTACCTGTAGTCATTTGGGGCTTTTATACAAAGTCAAGGGTACTTCCCACTACAGCCTCCATCCTCCACTAGAGAATAACATGAATTCCCATAGACCTTGTATTATACTTGTGAGCGTGATGTAGATGTCTTAGGTACCCTAGGGCACCTTAAATGCTAATACACAGCTATCTTTGGGCTTACAAATGTTGATCTAGATGACCACAATGTAGATGTCTGCACTTGAGCTAGTAATTCTCTTTTAATATTCATTAAAAAAAAAGGGGAAAAAAAAAAAGAGATAGGACCTGACTTGTATTACTATGCTATGTATGTGGTGAGCTGCCTGCTAAAACATTCATTGCTCTTTGCTCGGATACAGACTTGCATGTGGTCAGATGAATCTCGGGTTTTTTACTAAAAAATGAAAAGTGCTTGTTGAAGATATTAAGGCACTGGCAATCTGGATCCTCTTCTTGATTAAAAAGGTAAGTCAGAGAAGCTTAATCTCAGAAAGCATTAGCTTCCTTGTCACTGTTAAGCAGAAGCAGATGAATCCAATTACTGGATTAGTATAAAAAGGTGTGATAACGTCCACTTATACTATTTAACAGGGTCTCACTTCATCCAAGCGGTTAGTGCACTTGGATCCCTGAAGTGCATTGCTATTTCTTTTGAAAGAAAATTAGTGGACAGCAGACAAGAGAGTAGTAAATTACCTTAATCTCCTTTTAATTACAAATGTGCAGTTCCTGCAGATAGTCTTTGAACTGAGTGGATTTTAATAGTAGAGCAGCACAATCCTGGCTTGCATAATCAAAATAGAAAGTTAAAATTCCTCTTTCTTGGGCAGTCTGTGTTGTTTTTTTCTCCAGAATAAAATCAGATTTTGGTACAGGTTTTCCTTCTTACCTCTTTGCTCAGAGGGACCTTGGCAGCTGACAGTACAACAGTTCTTACTAATAGTGAACACTTAAATAATATTTTACTTTTGAAGCACTTACTGACTGTGCTGGTTTTGACTAGGATAGAGTTACATATATTCATATTAGCTGGTATGGGGCTGTGTTTTGGATTTGTGCTGGAAACAGTGTTGATAACAGAGGGATGTTTTTGTTACTACTGACAGAGTCAAGGTCTGTTCTGCTCCTCACCCCATCTCACCAGCAAGTAGTCTGGGGATGCACAAGGAGTTGGGAGGGGACACAGCTGGGACACCTAACCCCAACTGACCAAAGGGATATTCCACACCATATGACGTCATGCTCAACATACAGAACTTGGGGGGTGGAGGTTGGTGGAGGTTGGTGGAGGCTGCTATTACTCAGGAACTGGCTAGATATTGGTCTATTGGTGATGAGCATTTTTTTTTTCTTTTGCATCACTAGTTTTTCTAGTGTGTTTTTTCCCTCCCTCTCTTTGTTGTCTTTTTTTTTTTTCCCTTCCATTTTTAAAATATTACGAACTGTCTTTATCTCAACCCACAAGTTTTCTCACTTTTACCTTTCCAATTCTCCCCCCATCCTGCTGGGGGGAGTGAGTGAGTGGCTGTATTGGGGTTAGCTGTCTAGTGGGGTTAAACCACAACACTGACTCCAGGTTATTTGTTGGTTTAAAATAGGCATATTCACAGCAGCCACTCCAATAAAGTCTCTAATTCGGAACAGAACATTGGATTTGGTTGCTGTTAGTCTGCTCAGATTACAAGTATCTCTGGAGTAGAACCATGTATTATGCAGTACTAAACACATATAAAAATAACTAATAACAACACTCTAATGCTCATATTTGTCCCTTGGTTATCATGTTTACCAGTATAACTAGTTTAGGACTGTCTTTTGATGATTATTCACTATGCTGGCCATAAAGGTTCAATAGGATATTTTCAGTAGGATTAGACCAATTTACTGGGGTGGGTGTGGGTGGGGAAATAATAATAGAAAAAAATATCTGAAGAATGTAGAACCACGGATATTTCAGCAAGACTTCTATTGGAATTCCAGGTAGATTCCTGACAATACCTAGTCTGGTATGCTGCTGTACATTCTCAGCAGCCTCAATGCAAAGAGCTTTAAAAGGCTTTGGGATAATATATCTGGTACCTGCTTTAACCTAATGTATGCTATTAACATGACTTCTCAGATGTCAGCTGGCTGCTTTCCAGTTTGGTTTTGTCCTAACGCCAGTTCAGCAATTCATCCAAATTGTCCCTTTATTGAAGAGAGCATCAGTAAAACTTCATACTGTTAATTCAGACACATTTTCTCAAAAGCTACCCTGAACTAAAAAGGGTAAAATAATGAGAGGTAATTTGAAGTCCATATATGTATGTAATTAATTAGAATATTTCCTTTTATGTCCCTAGTTTCATACTGGCACCATGGCCTTTTAAAGGTCTACCTTCTTTAAAAATGCTGGAAACCTATTCAAACCCTTCATTATAATCTACCAGATCTTTATTTTTTCTTACTTGTATTTTGATTGTTAGACTGTCTGCTACTTCTCCATTTTACTTACCTTTGATGTCCATTCCGATATATAAAGTATTGATTACCAGAGGTGTTTGCAACACATAGAACATAGGGAGATTGGAAAAGCCCTGTAAAAGTTGCAGTTTGTCACTTAAATATTAATTAAATTACAAAATTAATTTTGTACATAGGACAAGAAAGAACTTGGGGAAACTAAATCCAAACAACTGAAAATGTCTGTCATGTCTATCATTTTTATTGGCAATCTATCCCATTTTTTCTGGAATTTTCAAATTACCAGTATCCTGGTCAAGCTGCTGGACACCCACAAATCAAATGATTGCTGGGCATGTGCAGATCTATTTTACATTTCATGACCAAGAGAGGAGTGAGACCTAGCCATAGACTGTGCAGTTGATTTATGCATGTACCACAAGCCTAACACGATTCTAAATTACAGATCCAAATAATTCCAGAGAGAAATATAGGGCACTGCACCACAGAAGTAATTTTCTGCTTTTTGATTTTTAAATGTTAGCAGGTATGAAGTGTTTTTCCAATAAGTCAAGGGAAGGATAAACTGTCCCTTTTGTCTCCAAGAACCAAGAAGTCATTCAGTCCAGTCTCAGCAATCTAGAAAATAAATAATGATCTCAAAGAAATGCTTCTGTTTTTAATATGTAAATATTTTAAGCATTTATATAATTGTTATTAATTATATTTTACACTATGAAAACAATGATATTATATGTTTTCTGAAAATATGAAAGGTTATGTTCTTTATGTTCTTTATCATGCCCAATGAATAAATGTTTGTTATGAATAAATGGTAAAGAGACAAAAAGACAAAACCATTATAGTGATGAGCTTATAAAGCCACTATATTTTAGGATGTACGAAAAAATTACTGTCTCGTTCATAATAACAAAATATCCACAGTATCAAAAGAGCTCATGTTTACGAGAATAAGGTTTGCCTAGTTAACTGAGACAATATTGATACAAGGCTCTGTTAGATACTGAGGGGGGTTTTTGACTTTTTAAAACTGCATACCCGGTCTGACAATATTCAAAGGGGGTAAACAGGATAATTAAGCTAGATTTAGAGACTGAGGGGTGACCTCATTAATGTTTGTAAATATGTAAAGGATGAGTGTCATGAGGGTGGAGCCAGGCTCTTCTCAGTGACATCCAATGATAGGACAAGGGGCAATGGGTGCAAGATGGAACATAGGAGGTTCTGCATAAATGTGAGGAAGAATTTATTCACAGTGAGGGTAACAGAGCACTGGCACAGGCTGCCCAGAGAGGTTGTGGAGTCTCCTTCTCTGGAGACATTCAAAACCCGCCTGGACATGTTCCTGTGTGACCTGATCTAGGTATTCCTGCTCTGGCAGGGGGATTGGACTAGATGATCTCTTGAGGTCCCTTCCTATCCCTAACATTTTGTGATTCTGTGATTTTTTGAGAGTGATGACACTATGACAAGAATTCTGTCTGTGAAGATTAAAATGCCAGTCAACATGGTTTTGTGGAAAATGCACCTTGTCAAACAAATGTGATGTATTTTTACATTATAAGTTTAGTTTATAACCACAGTTGATAACTGCATTGACACAATACAGTTAAACAACTACAAAGCAGTTGTCTCTTTCTTTAAAGTCTGATGAAAATACTGCTATGCAAAATCAACAAAGTTTAAATATCAGCTATAAATTTTTTTTCCACAAAGTAATTACTGAGGAAATATCATTGTATAACAGGATGCATAACCAGATGCCTCTGAAAAGTTCAGTCTTGCTTTTCAACCTCTTAATCAATGATCTGGTCAAATTTGTGATAATAGATAATTAGTGAGTGCTAAGTAATGGAGAAAGACCAACTCTACTAAATTACACTGCTTAAGAAAATTGTTTTTCTCTGGACAGCATATGTTTTAACAGACCAAATGAAAGGGCATGCATCAAGGAACTAAATATGTAGGTCACACTTGCAGGATGGGAAATTATGTCCTGGTGTTCTGTGACATTGAAGGACTTAGAGGAAATAGTAGCTAATTAAGTGAACATGAGCTCCCTGGGCAACGATGTGGCTAAGTAGGTGAATATGTTTTTGAGATGCATAAGTAGAAAAACATTAAATAGAAATGAGGAGACTGTATTCACATACAGCGCTTGAGAGACTTTTACTAGCATACCTACATGCATTTTTTGACGACTATATTTAAAAGAAATATTGAAAGATTAAAAATAGTATATAAAAAAAATTACAAGGACAGCTCAAGATTTGGGAAACTAGCAAAGTACACCCAAGATAAGATTATGAAGTCATTGTCTACAAACTTATACATGGAAAAAACCAATTCTGATAGGAGACGGAGCTTTAACACCCTAGAGTAGACAGTGATTGGAAAATACAGTAACTCAGAATACAAACAAGAAGCAGATCTTCAAATCATAGATTAATATTATTATATAGTTTGGAAGGGACCTCTAGAGACTGTCTAGTCTAATTTCTTGCTCAAAGCCGTACGAACCTTAAAGTTAAATCACTTTCAGCAAGGCCTTGTCTGTTCAAATTTGAAAGTCCCTGAGGATGGACATTTCACAGCCTTGTTAAGTGGCCTGAAGTTTAATGCAACTTATAGCCATTGTTTCTCATCTTTCAACTGTGTGCCTCTGACTTGAGTCTGGCACTGTCTTCTTTCATATTTCCTTTAGATACTAAAACAAATTTTTAGGTAGATATTTGTCCTGGTTCCCCAGGCACAGACCCATGGGCCAGCCATGCAGGCAGCCATGAGTAGCCCTGAGTCAGCTGAGAGTTCCAATCAAGGCAGCTGACTCACAGGTGTGTTCCATACCACTTCATCATGCTCATTATAAAAGGAGGGAGTTCACTGAGGGTGACATTCTTCTTCCTGGTCTTACTTTTTCTTGGCCTCCTGGTCCTGCTTTCTTTCTCCTGGTCCTGCTTTCTCCTGGTCCTGCTGTTGACATCTAGGACTAGGCTAAGTAGAACCTTCTATACTTTATGTCGGTGATTTCTATACTTTATGTCGGTGATTGTATGAGTTTTGTTATTTCATTAAGTCTGTTTCTATTTCAGTCCACAGAGCTTTTCCCTTTTTTTTTCCCTGATTCCCCTTCTCAGCTGGGGGGGGGGGGCATCGGGTGGTAGAACAACTGTTATAGTTTAGCCCTGGGTACAGACTAAATGTAGATAATACTTAACAGTATCATTACTGAAAATTAAATGTGATTTCATGATAGGAAAATCCCTCTATCTTGTGAGTGATTTGGGTGGGGTTCCCAAGAAATGTACATTTCTCAGAAATTGTGGGCCCAATGCAGGAATTGCTGGATGTAATTCTATGATTCTTCTAACTTAATTTAGGTAAATTAAGTTAGAAGAATCATAGAATTAGGTAAATTAGGTAAATTAGGTAAAATTTAGGTAAATTAAGTTTTCATTTACTGTAAAAGTTTCTGCCAGACATTAAACTCATGATGCTATGAAGTCAATGAGTTGCAAAAGTATTCTGGTATAGTAATTAACAACAGTAAACTGTTTCCGGATAGCAAGAGATAAAGTCCTTCCCTATCTTACTAGTGATACTCATCATATTTTCCCAACAGCGTTGAGGTGGTAGGTTCTTTATTGGTTTGGACTCATTATTAGTAGTCTTGGTAATGGTATTTACTGTCTTATGGACATTAAATAATAGGCTGTATTAATTTATGCTAACTCAGAATATAAATTTGGGATTCTCCTTAACTACATGTCTATAGGATAGACATTCATACCTTTTCTAGTCACCAAAGATTCCCTTTTTAATCACTGAAGAAAAAAAGGAATTTTTAGTGGAAAAAAAGCAATCATGATTCAGTGCCTATTCCTATCTGCTAATTATGGAAAAGAACATAGGTGACTGATTCCGGAACTGAAGCATCTGAAGTTGGGTGAGATCAGTCCCAAGAAAGACTGTGTAAGAAAATAAATATTCAGAGAGAAAGAATACGCATAAAACATAATCTGTATATTATTGCTCTGTCCTAAGGACAGCAATAAAGATGATGAAAGGACTAGAGAGTGTGAGTTATGAAGAGCAGCTGAGGATATTAGGTTTGCTCAGGGTTGAGGAGAGGGGACTGATGGGTCACCTCTGCTGTCTACAGCTATAACAAGAGAGAGAGCAAAGAGGGAGGTGTTATTCTCTCTGGTGTTTTGTGACAGGACACAGGGAATGGCTTGAAGCTGTGTCAGGAGAAGTTCAAACTGGATATTAAGAAAAAGTTCTTCACCAAGAGCATGGTAAACCACAGGAACAAGCTCCCCAGGGAAGCAGTCATGGCCCCAAGCCTGGTGCTCTTTGAGAAGCATTTGGACAATACTCTTAGATACCTGGTTTAACATTTAGGTTGCCCTGTGTAGAGTTCAGAGTTGGACTTGATAACTCTCATGAGTCTCATATTCATCATATTCTATGATTCCATTATTTTTTTTCTTTCATGATCCCAATGTTTGGATAGGTTAACGTGTCAGCTGCTATTTATACTTCATGGCTCATGGTGATGTTTTGAATATAGAATCCGCTAGTGCATGTGCAGAAAAATTGGTCTTCATGTTTGTGATCATATTTTTAATGTGCATGCTGGTAATTATCACTCTGAAAATTTCAGAATCTATTTAAAGATAGAATCAACACTCATTTATTTGATGCATTTTCTCAAATATTGGTTTGGTTTTACTAGGGTTTAGTGGAAGATCAACATTTGCTTCAAATGCCTACCTTTGGTTCCTAGAACAATCTTTTAAAACTTACATGTTTCTGAGAATAATGTTAAAGTCTTCATTACTTGAGATCTAAAGGAGGTAGTGGATTTTGATTTTGTTCCTTGTTTTGATTAATATTTGTTGATGTTTTTCTTGTTTAAACGGTGGATGCCACATAAATAATCTGTTTCATGGATCTACAAACTAATATATACTTTTACAGCCTGCAATTAAATGACTATTTTCAAATAACTTGTATGACTTACAGGTCATTAACTTACCCATGTATTTCTTTGAGAGTACGAAGGAAGATAATACCTATTATTAAAAGAAAGATAGCATTTAAGTTGCTCTTCAATCAACATACAAGGTCATGGAAGTAATAAGAGCATTTTTACATTTAAGGAGTTACTTTATGTGACTATTTTGGGGAATACCAAGGAATATCCTTTAAAACTAGTACAGCTATGGTTGTGTATCATATAGCTCACTAACTGTGAGCATTCCTCAAAATCTGGTGCACTTAATAACCTGAAATTATAATAGACAACAGTTTGAAAAAATGATTTTTAGTAAATATTTAGACCTCAATGTAATTAAACTTTTACTGTTTTCATTGTACAATGTGTAAGTGTATACTTATACTGTACACAGGTAGTGTACAGATGTAATAGCAACATTGCTAAGATTCATCTTAAATAGACAAAAAAATATAAAAAGTCTGGCTTTAACTCTAAACATTTTTAAAAGCTTACAGTTAAACTGTAAACTGACCTTCTCTTCTTTGGACATGTTTAATACACCTTTTATTTAAGTTTCTAGTTTCTTAGAAACAGAAAACTAAAAGTGATACTGCTAACTGAATAAAAGTTAGTATTGCTACTAACTTGTGTCTCTGGCCTTAAGTTCCAACAGAGGACAATAACGAATTGATTATTTCCGCAGAAAGTACCCTATTGCAACTTCTAGCTGCTTTCCTGTTTCCAACATACGGCAACTGGTTCTTGTTTTCTGTCTCACTTTGCTTTTTACAGCCTCCTCTTGTACTTCCATATTGTCCCATTCTGGTTCATCCTTTCATGATATCTACTACATGTTCTCCTCTCATTCTCTCCCTTGAACTTTGAGACAAAGAATGTGGCTTTGCTAACCTGGGAGTTGAGAGGGAGCGTGTATCTCTCCCAGTCAGAATAATCAAAGCATTTCTGTATCCTTGATAAATCAGAGCTTGTGTCTAAATCTCAACCATGCCTGGAGTTCTGCCATACTGTCTCACCACTTGCCCACTGAATTGTGTCTACACAGGTAGCAGGTATATTTTCAGGAGTTTTGCATTCTACATAATTGAGTCCTAAGCAATCTATGGAAAGATTCTTTTGAGACTGTGGTTAACTATATTTCTGTTGCAGTTACTGCAGCTTATATTTGCAAGACATAGCTCAAATGTTGAATTTACACCTTTTTTATTGCCATCAGCAGGGACATCTATTGGGAGGTGTCCCTGCCCATGGCAGGGGGGTTGGAACTAGACAACCTTTGAGGTCCCTTCCAACCCAAACCATTCTATGATTCTATGTATTAAGAAAGCAGATGACTGAAGTGTCTGTCTCATATTATTCACTTAAGTCCATTATTGGGCATTTAAATATACATCCTGTCTTCAAAAATTTTCATTTTTCTTAAACTCTGCCTGATTTTATGTAGATTTGTTGTTAAAACAAGTAGAAGTGTACTCAAGGAAAGTTACTTTTGCAAGTAAGTCAGTAAATATTTTTTTTCATTTTCATAGTAACTCCACAATTAAACAGCTTTAGTGAATACTGTTAGAGAGATCAGAATGGTCACAATTCAGCCTTGCATAATATACTGCATTCTGTATATCCATGAGTGTTTGTAACATTGCCAATTAATTTGTGGTGATAATATTCAACAAAGGATGATTTTGCCAGCTGGAAGCAAAGTTATTCCCTATTCCCTATCCTCCTTACCACCACATCCCTCCAGCCTGTGTCATGAGATCTTTATCATTTCAAAGTGATGTTAGAAATAAGCAGATGAGACATCATTTTTATATCTTATCTGAAGGACAACATCTCCCAATAGTGCAACTGCCCTCCTGATATTGGACCTTGGAATCAACACACTGCAGAAACCCACTCCCAATATGAGATTCTTACTGTATGCCCTCATTAGAGGTCTTTTGTTTATTACCTCCTTTATGCACAGTTTCATCATGACAACTAAAGTTGGTATTTCACAAGCTGAGAGGATTTTACATAATGGGACCCCTCTTGTCATTCTTCATTTATTTGAAGTCAGCTTTCAAATTCATTTGCTGAATTTTCATTATGTAGTAGATTGTGTGGCACATCAGTGCTTTAACAGGGTGCTAAAAGGGCAGTTAGATTTGGGCAGAACAGGGAGAAAACTTTGGCAAAATACTTATGAGAACAAGGAGGTTGTTAGGTTTCTGCTTTTCTCCACAGATCCTGGATTTATGTCTGTCATCTAAAGACCACTACAACCACCAGTTTGGTGCTCTAGCAGGACTAAAAATGGTCAGCATATGGTAGCACTGCACTAATTAAAGACCTATTGAGAGTCCTGAGACCTGCTCTGCCCACTCTGCCCTTGCTCCACTTTTGAACTCTTTTCTGTTCTTCCCCTCCTTTCTCACTAAGAAAAAAAAAATAATCTGGTTATTTAACCAGCAGCACATGATTAGATAGGTTCTGTCTTGCTATAGGAAGAAATAATCCCTGGCAAATACAAGCAGAGTATCTCAGACTGAGGAAAATGGAGGAGGAACCCCAAAGTCCAAAAGCAAATTCTGTTGCCAGCTTCTCATCAGACCCTGATACCCTGAGGATATGAATCAAAAACTATGTCCTTTTATGTCCTCTATATTTCCTTTTTCTTCTCATTTTCTCTTTGAATTTGCCTTTGGTTGTCTTATCAAAATAGGAAAAGGGACTCAAAACAAAACCAGCAGAACTATCACTTTCTTATTTGCTACAATGGGCTGCTTGACAAAATAAGGAAGTGTAGCCAAAATCCAGAACCTGAAAAGGGATTTTTTATAATTTTTGATTGTTCTTCACAGCCATCCACTCTCAACACTCGGTGCCACCTTCTGTTTATTTTCTTTTTGTCTCATCTGTCTGATTTGGTCCTTTCCAGCCATAGTGATTCTATGATTTTATGTTCTACATAACACACATGTTCATTTACTCTGTAGTTTTCCAAACTTTTTCGTAAATTTACAAGTGTCCTTGCCAAGTCAACTATGCATTTTATGATATTGTCAGAAATCTGAACCTTTTCTGTTTAATGCTGTACTAAAACAGGATCACATTTTTCATAGTGTCTACTTATTTCTGCAATAATCAGATTACCACAAACAGTATTCCACAAGACAAGTCCCTGATTAAAAAGAATTTTTGCCTACTTTCCTTTATGACACCAACTTACTGACTATTGCATGAAGAGAAAATAGAGGTATTCTTCCTTCCTACCCATTGCACAGCTGGGAGAATTTCTCAGTAAGGTTTGTCTTAGGAAATGGCCTAATGCTTCCAAATCATGTTTCTTTCTTATTGATACATATACTTTTTTCCGCAGTTTTTTTATAAAAAGGCTCTGCAAAATATAATCAGCCCCTGAAACATTCAATTAGAGATCATCTTGCTTAACAAATTCTAGTTAAAAAAATAATTTTGATGTATAAGTGCGATTCTAAATATACGCCATTTGACCAAAATATTTTGTGTTCCCAAACCAAATGTCCTGCGAAGTACCTTTTTTAAGCAATCTTTAGTCTCTTTCAAAAAACAAGCAGAAGAAAACCATAGATAATTCCATGTTGACACAATCAATTTTGCATATGTTGAATAATATTATTCTGTTTTCCTTTAATTCATAGTCATGTCCAAGTCAGCTACTGACATCATGATTAATGCTGGGCTAACAAAACTGTAACACATTTTTGTTTTAATTTAACAACACATACTCAGTATTCCTACTTTTTGTTCAGGATTTCACAATGGCAAGGTTTTTTCCTATTTAAAGTTTAAGTGTTTGAACACACATAATTAGTGGAGACGCTCTGATTTCATGTGAAGAAAAGGTTTTAGGTCCTTCAATGGACCAGTACTTAACTATGAGATTCTGGGATACATTTGAATGTCTAAAAATGCAAATAAGCAAGAAAGCTAGTAAGTATTCATATATATACATATAAAATAATATATTACAAATAAATAATAATTATATATTTTAAATATATTTTTCTAGATATTATATATGTGTATTTTTTAAAGATTTGTTATCAAAAAAATAAATTTTCAGTCCTGCCAGGTAGTACTACAAAATGAAAATCAAGTACTTATATAACATGTCCTTCTCTCTTCACCTTCTGGTTTTGTATATCATCCATTTTTTAGTTGCTGCTACTAATCCACATGTCTCTTCTATTGCTTTCTTCACTGATTACCTTAACAGAGACTGTGGAATATAATCTGGAATTTTTTATCTCTCAGTCTACATATCTAACAGCTCTTTCAACAATCCTAATTTGCCCTCATTTACATGAAAAATAGATAAAGTTTGGAAACAGTCGTTTCAACAGTGTTGTTATATATATCCATGAACAACTCTGCTTTTGCTTCTATACCCTTTGCCTCAAAGGGGTCTTCTTTCCCTCAGACTGTTCTTCCTCAGTTTAGATTCCTTCTTAGATTCTTTCTGAACCCAATTTCTTTTCATTTTCCCCAACAGTTTGCTGTTGTGCACTTCTTTTCCACTCAGAAGTTTTTTAAAAAGAGTCAATTTGGCAGCAATCTGCTTTACCCTTCAATAACTACTACATTTATAAATAGTGAACTTCCAAGTCAGCATGAGGAGAAGAACTTCTCCCTGATTTACTAATTATGCCACTTTCAATGGTATTTTATATGTCCAACAGTGACATCATCTTGAAATGCAGCAGTGCTGGCAGCTTAAAGGAGCTGTGCTTTGTGAAGAGATTCCATTTTATATATAAATTTCCAAGCCTGAAAAAACCTCAAGTGGATTTACAATTCATTCAAATTTCTTTTTCCACCATCCTTAGTTGGTAATATATTCTTCAAAGCAATTTATATGCAAATATTTGTTGGATGAAAGGAGAGAGGGAGTGAGGTGAATAGGCAAGTTACACTACATGCATTACAGTATATTTTCTTAAAAGTTCTTCTTTCAGCTACAACAGTGGAAAGATAATGACTTTGGTGTAGGACCAGTTGCTCTGTTTCCACATTGCTGCATTAGAGAACAAACGAAAGGTCATGTAGCACTTTTGGCCAGGTGAGCTGTAGTACATTTCTACAGGTTATGAAGCCAACTTTGATCAGTTAAAGTCCACGTGGTGACCTGCATGGACCACATAGTCCCTACAGGCTGCATAGTCCTTTATAATAAGGTTTGGGGTTAGCCGACAAAAGCTGTGCTTAGTGCCTGAGCTAGTTTTGATGAGCTTCCCATTGTTGCAATCACACTTCTGATTACACTAGGCTTATGGCTACTCATTGCCATGTTGAAAGGTAAAATGCAGAACAGATTTCTTAATGCAGTAGGATGAAGGGGAAGAAACACTGCTGAGGTTCGAGTGTCAGGAGCAATGCAGGAAAGAAATGAGTCAGGCTTTGAAATACATGAATATACACACATTATCTATCTGATAATCTCTTGATATGCACATATGATCAAAATATGCAGCTCTGTGTACTAAAATGAGCTGTGATTTGGAGTGAAACAGGAGAAGCACTGCCCAAGTTTCTCATTAAAACTCAAAATCAATCCAAACAACAAAAATCAGATTCCAAATTATGGTCAACTTTGTGAGCTGGATAAATACAGTATGTACTCAGCTTTGCATGTACTGTTGCTGAATCTGCAAAGAAAACAGTGATGATTCTTTTCCTTGTTCTCACTGGGAATGGTTAACAAATGAAAGCAATCATTTTAGAACAAGCAGGACCGCCTGTAACTTATGGTTTCAAGATATTTTCCATTTGAGAATTGCAAAGTCTGTATTTTTTTATTGTTTTTCTACTTACATGCCAAAATCTACCAAATACTGCATAATTTCTGAGTCCAAAATGTTACACTTCAAAAGAATAATAAAAGAAAATAGTGTCAGTCATCAGTCAGCTTCCTGGACTGAAGTCTTTTGGGCTGATGTTTTTACTTCTACATCCATGAATTAAAAACTGAGCTTGATCCTCACTTTTGAACTATAGATATAAATGGTGAATAAATTAATAGCAGTAAGCTGTTCTCAAGTCTTTGTTACGTGATCGTTAAGCCTTCTCTCCTAAGATTTCCACCTGATACCATTCTTTATAGTCCCTTGAAAATGCAGCTGAGAGATCTTATCTCATCCTCAGAAAATCCTTATATTGCATTTTTATTTTTGCAGTATTTCTTTGGAATGTTTTTTGTGAATAATTGTACATGTGGAGAATCTTTCCTATTGCAGCTTAAAAATATTCAGTGGTGGTTTTGTATGACTATTTGAAATATTGTATGTTGGAGGATGAATAACTGCATCTGAGAGACTTTACAGATTTTCAAAGGCAGCAAGAACCATACACTGCTTCAAAACACAAAAAACCATCTGAAAACTGAATCATCCCTGAAAGGATGATTTAGGACTATTTTGGCTTTAATTTTAAGTTCAGGGCCAGATTTCACTGTTGACAAGATGGAGATCTAATGTGGGAATATAAATAAACCAGTGGTAACTTAGGCCTTTTCTTGTTGACTGCAGAGTTTTGCTTTTTGTCTGCATAGAAGCAGGATTGAATAGAACTGGTTCCGAAGACACAAGTCTATGCAACTGAAATTACTGTTTGAATTTTTGAACAGTATATTAAAAAAAAAAAGGTAACATTTCTTTTATTAGCTTCAATCCAATATTTTGTGAATTATTTTAGGGACACCTTATGTGTAGACTTCCGTATGATAATGCATCTTTCCGTAGTCTATGGATTAGATCTGATTTTGCACTTTTGAGTCTAAATGCCAAAATTTAACTTTGTGGAAGTTCAGGGATGTATTGGGTTTGTTTGGCCAGGTTTTTTTAGAGCAGGAGCTAAAGACGTGGCTTCTGTGAGAAGGTGCTAGAAGCTTCCCCCATGTCCAATAGAGCCAATGCCAACCAGCTCCAAGATGGACCCACTGCTGGCCAAGGCTGAGCCCATCAGTGATGGTGGTAGCGCCTCTGGGATCGCATTTAAGAAGGGAGGAAAGTTGCTGTGTGACAGAAATTGCAGATGAAGAAAGGACTGAGAATATGTGAGAGAAACAGCCCTGCAGACAGCAAGGTCATTGAAGAAGGAGGGGGAGGAGGTGCTCCAGGTGGTGGAGCAGAGATTCCCCTGCAGCCTGTGGTGAAGACCATGGTGAGGCACGCTGTCCCCATGCAGCTCATGGAGGTCCACAGTGGAGCAGACATCCACCTGCAGCCCATGGAGGACCCCACACCAGAGAAGATAGTTGCCCAAAGGAGGCTGTGACCCTGTGAAAAGCCCACACTGGAGCAGGCTCCTGGCAGGACCTGTGGCCCTCTGGAGAGAGGAGCCCACACCAGAATAGGTTTGCTGGCAGGACTTATGATTCCGTGGGGTCCCACGCTTGGAGTAGTCTGTTCCTGAAGGACTGCACCCTGTGGAAGCAATCCATGCTGGAGCAATACATGAAGAACTGCAGCCCATGGGAAGGACTCACATTGGAGAAGTTCAGGGAGAACTGTCTCCTGTGGGAGGGACCCCATGCTGGAGCAGGGGAAGAGTGTGAGGAGTCCTCCCCTGAGGAGAAAGGAGCAGGAGAGACAAGTGATGAACTGGCCACAAGTCCCATTCCCTGTCCCCCCGCACCACTCGATGGGAGGAGGCGGAGAAATCGGGAGTGAAGCTGAGCCCAGGAAGAAGGAAGGGGTGGGGGAAAGGTGTTTTAAGATTTGGTTTTATTTCTCATTGTCCTTCTATGATTTGACTGGTAATAAACTAAATTAATTTTTCATGAAGTCAGGTCTGTTTTTCCCATGATAATAATTGCTGAGTGATCTCTCTCTGTCCTTACCTCAACTCATGAGCCTTTCAGTATATTTTCTCTCCTCTGTCCAGCTGAGGGGGAGCATGACAGAGAGGTTTTGGTGAGCAACTGGCGTGCATTTAAGGTCAGCTCACCAGAAGGCCACTGAGCTCATGTAAGGTCACCTGTTTCACTGTTGTGTTTGTGGGTTTTTTAAATGACAACTTGTAGACTTTCGTTGTGCCTTTAATGTGTAGAAGGAGATTGAACTTTGCAAATCTTAGGTGGACTAAGTGGTTTGAGTTAGATGAAGAGAGATCAGCTTAACTGCCCAAACTGCTTAGCTTGCTTGGCCTTCAGGTGCCAGTCTAGAAGGCTTAAACCAGGTCTCCCCACTTTCCTGGGTCATAGCTGCCACCTCCCTCCAGATGTCCCAGATACCAGAGGGTGTCTGAAATACCACCAGCTGCCTATGTTTGGGAACATGAATTAAGTCCATATATTTGGTAAGCTGAATGAAGGTCTACAGCATGTCTTATCTCCATTGACTTAAACAGGAGGTTGCATATGTGAATAAGTAGGGAAATAGTGCTTCAAGAAGCAGAGCTTTGATCCATATTGTAGAGTTGTGTGTTAACCCTGGCTCTTGAAACAGTCTCTACTCACTAGTGCAACTTCTGTCTCCTGAGAGTCCTACCATCTTTGATCATTTCCATAAGTGGTTCCTCCTTTCCCATCTGTCTTTCTGGCACTAATGATTTGCTGAAGAAGTTTTTACTCCGAATCCTTGTGTCTGTGGCAGCTCACAAAAAAACGCAAAACAGACAGGCAGATTTTGCCAGATACCTGACACTTTATCACATGTACCTATGATAAAGGCTTTGACCACATCTGGCAGTTCAGTATATGCAGGCACATTTCTGCTGTAATTGAGCAAAATCAGTTCCAATCAAGCTTAAGCAGAAAAGAGGTGTAGGCATGCAACTCCTGCTCTGTTCTTTGGTCAAATATGCAAAGGGTACATCTCAGTTTCTGTGCAATTAGTATTCACTAAAATGAATCACATTAAGTGGAACAGATTTATTTTTTTTTTTAAATAATTGTGTCTTTAAACATATATGTTAGCCTTTTTTAAGTAAACAAATTATTTTAGGTAAAAAGAAATTATCTTCATGAGAAACTAACAGACTCTTTGAACTAAATGATGGAAGTTGTGGAACAAGACCCATATATATAAAAGCATGTTTAATTGCAAATGTAAACATCAGAATTGCCATTTGCAGATGAAATAACCCAATGTAAACATTAACAGGTTTGCCAGATGAATTGTTCCAAATGCACAAATAAGCTCATTAGGTGAATCAGAAACTTTCACATTGCCATCAGTCTTTATTAGTTGCAGTTGACTTCTGCTATTGAATCACAGTAGATGAATTCAGTTCACGTCACAGGTATTTACATGCCTGAGCACTTCATCATGTAGACAGATTAATCCACTTGCAAAAATGTAAAATCATGCCTATAGGAGAGGTTAAAAAAATAAAAACCTTTTTACATCTCACATTGTAAACACATATATTTCTTTATAATCCATTGCAGACTTCAAGCTGTTGTAACATTTTTTAGCCATTCTTTTCTATTTAGTATAAATGTATGAGACAATTAATTACAAGTAAAGCTATCATCAACCCTTTCCATAATCATATTTCTTTCGGACAGAAAAAAAATGTAGACTAACATTTGTGACAGAGAGAGTTCACAGTGGGCTGCTTTAGGAAGCAAGTGCAAACACATTGACCTGTCATTCTGTTGCTCTACTGGAAGTTAAAGTCATGTAAGCTACTGTGATGCATTGGCTGACCCAGAGCGTTACATATTTGTTTCCTGAAGTCATTGTTTCTCTTCAGTAAATACTCCCACTACAAGAAAACAAATATCATCTTCATTGGTCTTTCCTCAGGGTTACAGCCACCTTAGCATTGAGCAGGTTACTTCTGTTTGGTTTTAAGTTTAATGAGATCTCCACTTGACAGTCTTGCATTAGAACCTCCACACCACTGCAAAGTAGTGGAGGAGACTTATCACTACAAACTGAATATTAAAGGTGGATTTTCATGATTGATTTCATATGAAATTAGTTTTCAACACTTTATTCATTCAGTAGGAAAGTTTAGTTGACAATATACTACTTTCACTTTCAGGCAGTCAGCCCAGGGCACACAAAAGGCCTGTTGCTATTTTAAGTTAGCTTTATTGGCACATGAATATCACAGTTAAACAAACAATGACTTACATGATTTTGTGGATAGTATTAAGCTATTAGCTGTTTCTTTTCAATGAGGTGCACAGCTGCAAAATGCATCAGATTTCACCAATGAATTAGTTAGCTAATGCATGAATAGAAGACCTCCAAGTAAAGTGTACAACAGCTGAAATCCCGGTCCAGAGGAGGAACAGAAGATCTGCACGAAACTTCAGTGAGATGAAGATTTCATCTGGCCAGCTTTCTCGGAAGCTACCACTGTCTTTTTAATGAGATGGAAAATAAGTTCCTAAACAGGTGTATTATTAACAGACAGTGACAGTTTTAGCAAAAGCTGAGAAATGTTAATGACTTCTGATCAAATTCCTTCCTGAGTGATTGTAAGCTGTGCTTCAATATTTAAATTAACTTTTTGTATTCATGCTCTTATTTTTCTCCTTTTTGTCAACACTCTTCTGTTGTCATGCATAGTCAAAGAGTTATGTCCTCTAACCGCATTATGAATGCAATGATTCTTCCTGCTTCTCAGCTGTTTGTCCATTACCTTTAGCATCTGTGACAGTGAAGATACGGTTTCCCATCAGCTCATACTGTAAGAAGGTAAATCTACCCATTTTTCTACTTACAAAAACAGTCAATCAATACAAGTTCAAGAAAGAAGAATTTATCACAGAAATCTTCTGGATATAAATATCTCTCTTTGGACAAAAAATAATATCTGATTGTGCATTATATCAAACATGAGTATCATCTGCAACCAGTCTAAACCCATATTTGGAGCACAGCAGCAACCAAATGATCAACTGAATAATATCACAGATGATGTGGCACTCTCTAGTATGTATCTTATCCACCTATTAACAAAATTTAGCGTTTTACAAGAGAGATTAGTGCAAACGTGTGAGAAAACAGCAACTGTTTCATCCTCTGATTTTATCAGTGAGGTTGGTGACATTGAGGCTAGCAGTTCACTGAAGACAGTGACTAAGTATGCAACAGCTCTGTTACCAGTAGAACAATACCAAGGTTTATAGGGGAAAAGTCAGAAAGTCAGGGAAATATGAAGAACATCTGTAGGAAGTGAAGTCTAAATATAGGTGGATTAATGACATATATGAGCAAAACCACCTGAGATCCGTTCAAAGTAATAACATTGAAATATAATGTTGCAAAGGTTCTCCAGAAAACTTCAGTTATCTTACAACTCTTCGGTCTTGACTTCTACTCTGATATGCATAAAGTTTCATAAGTATTGTTTGAATGTGCTTGTGCAAAAATCTGCTTGCTTGTGATTCTGACCAGTGAAAAAGTCTGAAAAGTCTGTTTTAGTAACTCTTTCCCACCCTCTACCTTCTTCCCCAACTTTTCTCTGAAATACCAAAGTTTAAAATGTGTTGAAAATTAGTTTGGCACAATCTCCCAAAATATCAGCTGTCTGAGGTGCAGAAAACACTCACAAACATGTTTCAATTATTTCTCAAGTCATACTGAGAGAAGAAAAACATTCCAGAAATTTTTTATTCGATGTAGACCACAGTAACATCCATGGGGTTTGCTTTGGTTTTTTTTTTGTTTCTCTATTATTTTGCATTGTTGGGTTTCGCTTGGTGGTGTTCTACCACATGGATGAGGAAAAGGCGGTCTTGATGTTACAACTGGAGAATTAGATACATGGCATCTTTTTTGATGTGCCTGCCCCTAAATCCTGCTGTATTGGAGGCTTTCTAGAGATAGAAGCTAAATCAAATGTTCATCTTCCTGTGGGGGGGGAAAAAAAAAAAAAGAAAAAAAAAAAATAATTATCAGCTATATATTGTTGCTAAAAGCAATACAGAACTTTCAAAGTAATATCATTTTCTCTTTTATTCACTAGCAGACCTAAAACTGATCATGTTGGTGATAGTCAATGGAAACCTCATAAGCATTGGCTGATGAAACCTCAGCTAGCTCCAGTACAGCTGTTTTGGCACAGACCAGTGCTCATGGATAAGCTGCAAAACAAGAGTGATTAGGCAGATGCAATGTTCCAGCCTGCTGGCTCTGCAGCTTCCAAGATGTGTGCTGTAGCTCTGCATATAACATATATGTACTTGAAAACCAATAAAAACCTTTTCTGTTGAAGCCAGTTGATATTTATCCATTGGGTGCAATGGACAAAATTAGAATTGAATGAGAGTAATCTGCAAAGATCAAAAAGTAAAGCAGGTGCTAGATGAATATATTTGTATTCATACATTTCACTGGAATGCTTCATCAGATTTTGCTCCACCAGCCAAACATGTCAAGAAAATTTTCTCTTCATCATGTATACAGTAATATCTCTATGCATTGTATTCACAGATCACAGAATCACAGAATGTTAGGGATTGGAAGGGACCTCAAGAGATCATCTAGTCCAATCCCCCTGCCAGAGCAGGAACACCTAGATCAGGTCACACAGGAACATGTCCAGGTGGGTTTTGAATGTCTCCAGAGAAGGAGACTCCACAACCTCTCTGGGCAGCCTGTGCCATTGCTCTGTTACCCTCAACGTAAAGAAGTTCTTCCTCACATTTATGTGGAACCTCCTGTGTTCCAGCTTGCATCCGTTGCCCCTTGTCCTGTCATTGGATGTCACTGAGAAGAGCCTGGCTCCATCCTCATGACACTCACCCTTGACATATTTACAGCCATTAATGAGGTCACCCCTCAGTCTCCTCTTCTCCAAGCTAAAGAGACCCAGCTCCCTCAGCCTTTCCTCATAAGGGAGATGTTCCACTCCATCATCTTTGTGGCTCTGCGCTGGACTCTCTCAAGCAGTTCCCTGTCCTTCTTGAACTGGGGAGCCCAGAACTGGACACAATACTCCAGATGCGGTCTCACCATGGCAGAGTAGAGGGGGAGGAGAACCTCTCTTGACCTGCTGGCCACACTCCTTTTAATCCACCCCAGGTTGCCATTGGTCTTCTTGGCCACAAGGGCACTCATTGCTGGCTCATGGTCATCCTGCTGTCCACCAGGACCCCCAGGTCCCTTTCCCCTATGCTGCTCTCCAACAGGTCAGTCCCCAGTTTACACTGGCACATGGGGTTGTTCTTACCCAGATGCAAGACTCTACACTTGCCCTTGTTCTATTTCATTCAATTTCTCCCTGCCCAACTCTCCAGCCTGTGTAGGTCTCTCTGAATGGCAGCACAGCCTTCTGGTGTGTCAGCCACTCCTCCCAGTTTTGTGTCATCAACAAACTTGCTGAATATATTGAATAGTACTGGTCCCAGTACCAACCCTTGAGGGACTCCACTAGATACAGGCCTAATGCTGATGAATTCAATTTCTTTTCAAACTGCAAAGTTGTATAAATTCATGGTGGAAAAAAATTATTATAGTTCTTATACAGTAACCTTCCGCATAGGGAGCTTAACATGTGTGAACTACTGATGTAGCCTCAGAAGAATTCTGTCAAGAACTAAGTAGAGAGAAGTGACTTGTACAAGTTAGTACAGAAATAGAAAGCCAAGAATAGAAATCCAGGAATAGAATTCATGGGTTAGTCTCACAGCTATAATCAAGGTAGAAATTTGGCCTTTACTCTTCAAGACAGGTCTATTTTGTTTGACAGGAAGAATTATTGATTTCACCTATTTACTCCTCATCAGTAACAGAAAATACCAGATTTGAAAACCCTTCTCTATTCAAATTGATGGAATTGTCAAATTAAGAGGTAAGTGTTACCATGTTTTACATGACAAGGTGTTGGTAGCAGTGTGGGGACTGCAGGAGTGACTTCTGTGAGAAGACACCAGGAGAAGCCCCCAAGCTGGACAGAGGAAGTGCCAGCAGACTCCAAGATGAATGCACTCCTGGCCAAAGCTGAGCCCATCAGTGATGCTGGAAGTGCCTCTGTGACAACGTATTTAAGAAAGGGTAAAAATCTTTCAGCAATAGCTGTGAGAGGAGTGAGAAAACAGGAAAGAACATTTTCTCAGAACTCTCTCAGCCTGTCTTCATAGCAGAGGTGCTCCAGCCCTCTGGTCATCTTCCTGGCCCTCTTCTGGACTCACTCCAAGAGGTCCATGTCCTTCTTATGTTGGGGGCCCCAAAGCTGAACACAGTACTGCAGGTGGAGTCTTAAGAGAGTGGAGTAGAGGGGGAGAATCTCCTCCCTCTACCTGCTGGCCACACTTCTCATGATGCAGCCCAGGATACAGTGGGCCTTCTGGGCTGTGAGCATACATTGCTGGCTCATGTTAAGCTTTTCATCAACCAACACTTCCAAGTCCCTCTCCTCAGAGCTGCTGTCAAGCCATTTTCCACTTAGCCTGTATTTGTGCCTGGGATTGCCCCGAGCCAGGTGCATGACCTTGTCCTTGGCCATGTTGAAATTCATGTGATATGCACAGGCCCAGCTCTCCAGCCTGTCAAGATCCCTCTGGATGGTATCCCTTCCCTCCAGAGTGTCAACCACAACACAACAGCTTGGTGTCATTGACAAACTTGCTGAGGGTTCACTCAATCTCACTATGTCTCCAACAAACGTATTAAACGGTATCGGTCCCAATACCGACCATCAAGGAGAGCCACTCATCACTGATCTCAACTTGTACATCAAGCCGTTGACAGCTACTCTTTGAGTGTGATCATCCAGACAGTTTCTTATCCATGAAGTGGTCCATCTGTCAAGTTCATGTCTTTCCAATTTAGAGACAAAGATGTCTTGCAGGAAAGTGTCAAATGCTTTGCTCAAGTCCAGGTATATGACATCAGTTGCTCTTCCCTTATCCACGCATACTCTCACCCCATTGTAGAAGGCCACCAAATTTGTCAGGCATGACTTGCCCTTAGTGAAGCCATGTGGGTTGTCACCAGTCACCTCCTTATTTTCCATGTGCCTTAACATAGTTTCCAGGAGGATCTGCTCCATGATCTTGCCAGGTACAGAGGTGAGACTGACTGGCAGGTAGTTCCCCAGGTCTTCCTTTTTTCACTTTTTAAAAATGGGGGATATGTTTCCTCTTTTCCAGTCAGCAAGAACTTTTCTGGACCTCCATGACTTCTCAAATATGATGAATAGTGGCTTAGCAACTGCATCTACCAGTTCCCTTAGGACCCGTGGATGAATTTCATCAGGTTGCATGGACTTGTACACCTTCAGGTTCCTTACATAGTCTCAAACCTGATCTCCTACAGTGGATGGTTCTTCATCCTCCTTGTCTCTGTCTTTGCCTTCTGTGACGGGTGGTGTGACTTGAGCACTTGCCAGTGAAGACTGAGGCAAAAAAGTCGTTGAGTACCTCAGCCTTCTCCATGCCCTGGGTAACCAGGTGTCCCATTTCTTTCTGAAGAGGGCCCACATTTTCTCTAGTCTTCCTTTTGTCACCAACATACCTATAGAAGCTCTTCTTGTTGCTCTTGATGTCCTTGGCCAGATTTAATTCTATCAGGGCTTTAGCTTTCCTAGCCTGGTCCCTGGCTGCTCAGAACTGGAAGTAACAGATCAGTTGCATGTCAAGGCTGAAATAACTGGCATAGGTCTGAGCTGGAACATGTGTTTACTTTTCAGAGTAGAAAGATACCTGTTCACCCCACTGTACAAACTTTCAGATCTTGGATCTAGATGCACCATAAAAACAGTGCACAAATACCTGTTGAAGAACTGCAGTGAGCAAAGAAAATTCACTCTATGTTTGTCTGGTAAGCCTTCCCCTAAGAAAATTAAAGTTATTTTAGTCCAGAATGAATTTATTACCCCAACAAGCACTCTGAAAATCAGCAAAGAGGTGCAGGAAGTATTTTCTTTCTGTCTTATAGTGACTTCTGAAATGCACCTGGAACATTGTTCATCTCACCATTCTCCAGGTTGTGCAAAAAGTTTGAATCCAGCCTGTACTAATGGTCTTAAAGACAGATGTGCAAATATTTCTCATTTACTCTGCTTGGAATGAAAATTAGAAAAAAAACCCCACAACATAGTTTAGAAATGGATCATTGATGCAATAGCAGTGAGCCCAGTGGGAACTCCAAATTATCATACAATATACTGAATGTCAGATTAAAGATAGCATGAAATTAATCTAAATTAGACTAAGTCTCACTTTCGCTTATGCTGTCTTAAAATTGTCCACATTTACTTCTGTGTTAACTAGATCATACTAATGAAAGCTAAGATAAACCTGGAAAGTGAAAGTAGGAGAGTGGTGTTTAATTAGATACTGTATTCATTTACAGGGGAAAAAAGTACAAGAATGCAATGGAACATGGCAACAAGGAATTTTGTCAGTGAGATGGTTTTACCAGATAAGTGACAATCCTGAGGATAAATGAATTGGTCCAGCCGTTTTTGAGATCATTAACTCTTCCCTGAATGTCATATGCAGCACAGCTTCTAAGACGATTCATTTTAAAAGTCATTATTATTACTATTATGTAAAATTTAAGAATAATTTCTACTTTATAAGAGAACCTCATGCTAAGAATGGAACAGATTCAGTCTCTGCCTTGAGAACCACAAACTGCATAAAACAGCTGATGCTCAATTTAAGAGAGAAGCAGCTTTTGTGATGCAGTAGAGACATGAGATTCAGTGGATGATGATATAGATAAAATAACAGTCCAGGAAAACTATCTGTGAAGGAGTCCTCTTATTGAACAGAAGAAATAAAAGCTATAGCTGATAGAATCAGAATATGATGGAGCAATCAGAAAGATGATAACAAACTTGAAATTTTAAGCCCTTTATGCTGCTATTCTTTTATAAGCACATAGCCAGGATATAAGGACAAGCAAGGGGTCAAAGATGATGTTCAATAAATAGTTTGGATAGTGATAATTCTCCACAGGTGTTGAGAAAAGTAGCAAGAGCTTGCCTAAGCAGGACTCTCATCTTACTACCCTATTTTATCAGACAGCAGGTTTCTAGATGTTATAATCTAAATAAGTTTTAAAAAGGGAAAGTGAGATGGTTACGAGTCATCACTCATCACTCCACTCTATGTATTTGAATGCAGAAGAGCAACTATTAATGTCCATTAAACTAGTACATGTAAGGGTTATTAGAATTTAATTCCTTTTATTTTAATGTTTTCCACTTTTCTTGTAATTTTATTTTATAAGGGTAAAAATCACCCATTTTTGGCTGCTGAAAAAATTGTCAGATTGACCTAAAGAAACATGATTTACTACTTTCTTCTTTGGCCATTTAAAAACCCCATGTTGTTGCTATGTAGATAAATAAAATGGAAAATGTGTCACTAGTTTAGTTATCTCTCCAAATACTGTCCCTTGGGGCAATAAAGAAAAAGCTCTGTAGCACCACTGACTAGTCTCTGTTGTCAGTTGCTATGTTTTTATGAGGCCATAGAAAGGCATCTGCAGGTATAACCTACCAGTGATGCAGTGAAAACAAATCTCTCTAGTACTCAGCAACTGCAATGACACTAATAACACAATGTGGTGAAATCCATTTCTCAAGTAGTATGATCAAGTTTAGGTAGAAACATGCAAATACCTGAATGTGAACTAAGTGCATAGTCCATGGGAATCAAATTAATCCCACCAATTGAGTCTAGAAAGTGATTTCCAGTCTCTAAACAGAAAGATAACTTGTGCTTAGTTCATGATCTCCTAAGCATGAGCATTCAGTGCTGATATAGTTGCACTATGATATTCAAGACATGCTAGTGTATATTGGTCTGGTCCTAATTCTTGAATAAGATGACCTTTCTCAGCTAGAAAACTCCAAAGAGGTTTTTTTTTTGTTTTGTTTGGTTTGGGTTGGTTTTTTTTTTGCTTCCTGAACAATTTTCAGGGATTCAGGTTCCATCTCTATCCTATTCATCTTTTGTGAAAAACAGAGCATGTTTTACAAGCTAATTTTCTCCCTACATTTCTTTTTTGTTTTGTTTCATAAGAGTTTTCAGTCTTTCTGGTTTGTGAATGCCTTTCTACCTTCCAAATGGATGTCCCAAAGCTGCTTCCTCAGCTTGATTGCTCTCTGGTTTGCTCTTCACCTTCACTGTCACTGCTTCACTTCTGCCTCCAAGAATAATTTGGTACAGATTTCACTCATGTCTCTCTTTCAACTCTCACTACCTGTTCTTTCAGATAGCTGCTGCTCTATAGTAAATATTCCTTTCCAGTCATTCTAAAAGTAACAATATCTATGATTTATGTATTTATGTATTAATAAATATAAAAGTTCTCCTGGAGACTCTGACATAGCTTTGTATCAAAATAAATAGGATGATGTGACAATAAAGATCTGATCCGAAAAAATGATCTCTGAAATAAAGTCAGAGACTTATTCTTAGAGACTCTGTGCCGAAGAACTTCACTCAGCCTTTATCAAACTGACTAAAGGTGGACAACCAGCCTTTCCATAGTGAGAGCAGATACAAGGCCAGGAGAATGGAGCTGAGTGCGGTGGAAAAGTAGCCATTATCCTGCACATTTGCAGTCGAGCTGTTTCATTAAAATTTGCTTCTTACTCCTGGTGTTCTAACTCAACAGGGAAATACTTTGCAGTTTATTAGACTCCTGTTTCTCCTGAGAGACATAGGATATCACAGGGCTTGTCTGTTTAATGCAGTATCAACATTCCCTCTTGGGAGAAGAGCAGCATTTGAAATCAGTTCTGATTAGTGCTCTCCCTATTTTATCCAGGTTCAATTAGTGGAGGATATTGAAGCTGTGAATTACCTGTCACCCGAAGCTTCCTGGTATGTTTACAAAAGCAAATGGGCTATATTGTGAGAGTATTGTATATGGAAATGGAACTATTTATTAATACTTTTTTACAACACCCTAGTGTAAACATTAGCTAGGAAATAAACCCTATGGTTATTTCTCCTTGCAGTATATGCTTTGATTTCCATCCCATCAACACTACCACCCATTTAAAAAGTCCAAAGTGCTACAAGAATACAGAATATTTTCACTGCAGCTTCGGGAGTATTTCACTGCAGAAAAAATGCTTCGAGGTTATGGAAAAAGGAGAATTTTAAGATGTCTAGTGAATTTCTTGCCAGTGTGTTTTACTACCTGACTCTCCACGTCGTATCTAACTCTCCATGGAAGAAAGGAAATTACGTCGTGTTTTCAAAGGTGTCTGAAAAGCTGTGAAATGGATGGCAATTTAAAGCTAGATTTTGCCCTATAGGCAAGGAGTAGGGAAATAAGGATACCTTTAAAACTCCATTTGCCTGGTTGCACGAGGTTCCATTCAAATGCTGTATAGCCAATATTTGTGAGCAGATGAGGTAGGAAAAAAAGTGATAAATAGGTAGATTAATTTGTTCAGGAGGAAGCTGAGCATTTGGAAGAGGGTATGTGCTTTGGTTTTTCTGTCTACATTTCTATCTCAATAGAGTAAATAGGACTCTTCCTGATTTCTTGGAGCTACTAATGGGACATGACTGTCATTCAAGTTACATTTAATTTCTGAAACTGCTCCTTACATATCTGAAACTTACTGCTGTATTTGTTAACATACTTTATCATCAATGTCCCCAATATTCAGTATTAAAATAAAAACTATTAGCACAAATTATTACCCACTGCAGTTCTCAGTGCCTACTCATGTGCACGCAGAGTATAGTGATTCATATTTGCCTCTGTAACAAAAGACATAAGATACCTCATTATTCACTGTGGAGTAAAAAATCACACACTGATATTTGCCACCATATAGCTGCAACACTATGTATGCCCATTTTCATGAATTTTATAATGCCTTTTAAGTGGGCCTATGGCCATAATGTTATGCTACTCTACCCTGCTTCAAGAAGGAATGATAAACTAGCAGATTATTTTTAAGCATTTAGGTACCTGAAGATGGATATTAGTACCTACTGGTATTTCAAGACCATGCAGAAGTCTAAACATAATTGATTCTTGTGGAGAATTGATGCTCAGGTTCCTCAAAATTGTAGTAGGATCCTACTTGCATCCTTAAGCACCTAAATGCCTTTGAAAATCTTGCCTAAATTCTCTAAAATTACATTGTATTATTGACTAATGCTGCGTAGTCATGTGAATAATCCAGATGCATACAACTTCTTGATGGCATGGATTTATTTTCTTTGCACCTACACATCACTAATAATACTGAAGGATAAAGATGTGCAACAAGATATCTTCAGCAGGGAAAATATATTCTCCTAGAGTCTTCTGTATGCTAATTACATCTACAGTGTTTTATTAGTTGCAGTATATTTAAGGTAAATTAATCTTTACTAATGTAGCTTTCTAAATGAAATAATTTTATTACTGTATATGTGATTTTTTAAACTCACATTTTCAAGTAAAGGAAGAAAGATACTGTAACAACCTAGTAGTTAACTACAGTAATGACTGATTTTGAGAAAGTTATTGCTATTATGAACCATATCCTGTGATTTATAGCAGCAATAATGTATTTTTTTTAAGTTGGAAGATGGAGCACAGTTGAGTACCTACACTGGAAAATCAGTTGCTCCCCGATGATGAATGAAATTTCCCACCAATCAGAACATGTAAGTCAGTCAGGAAGGCAGTAATAACTGGAGTTTGCTAGTTCATCCAGTGCCTCTAAGCTTGCAGACGATATGGAAGTTTGGCTTCTTTTAGTCTTTTTTTTTTTTTTTTTCTTCCATCCTAGATCTAAAAGATTAAGCCTTAAGCATCACCTCAAAAAAATTCCTAATTAACTTTCTTGATTCATGTGATATTTGGAGACATCATAAACTGCTGAAAAACTCTGTCCTAACACTGAGTATATATCTATAAGAATACACAGAGCATATTTGACTACTTTGCTACATATGATTAGAGACTTTACTAGAAACAGACACTAGATTTGCAAACCAGTGTTTTGTACTTGAATGGCAATTCAGTATTTTAGTGTGGAAGAGGACAGATATTAAATTTGCTTTACAAAAATTTGGCAAGCAGTATGCAATTCTCGAAGAAGTGTTTTCCTAGAATAGCATTCAAGTTGTATGTACACTTTAAAATTGCTATAAGCTTAATAAGGTGGGCATTTTAATATTTTTTCATGAGAAAAAGAATTCGTATTTTTGTATGCTTTTGTGTGCTTATGTGGTCTCTGTAGTGATTAAGTAAATGCTTAAAGATAAAAAAGGGATATGATTCATAATATTTTCATTATTTAATTACAATAAATTCACTGATCTGCTCTCTGCTTGGGGTAAAGTTGAAGTCTGATGTTCCTAACCTATCAGAAAGGCAGAGGGGAGGTTAAACTTCTGTTGCACACATGAATCTTTCTGGTTGCTTAAATTGATACTTGCACTGTTGCAATGCAACATGGAAATATTATGTAAGTAATATGAATACTTGCTGGTGACCTTATGAGTTGTCATTATGAATATTAATTTCAAATTGTTTGCATAAACATGAGTTGCAATGTTCATCAACATTCCTGCAGTGCACTGAGGAGTTAGCTGACTTTTATAAAAAATCTTAAATCTGCTGTGTGTTTTACTATAAATTAAAAAAGAAACTGAAAAAACAGGCATTTGAGTGTTCTTTTTTCATTTGAATACTTACTAGGAAAAATATTTTTCAATAAAATGAAAAAGCATGACACAAAAAATTGAAGACTTGTGAAATGAGACAAAAAACGAACAAATTGTTTAAAACTGCGATGAATGGTAAAGGAAAGACTTTGCAAAAATAATTGCTACTTTGTGTTTTGAAGTAACATATTATTCTGCAGTGACATCTCCTTTTCCCATAAGTCTTCACTGATTTTTAAAATAATTTCTACTTTTTTCACATGCAAGTAGTTCCATATCTTAAAAGGCTACTCTGCTTTTTTTTTTTTTTTTTTTGTGTGTGTGTGTCATTACATGTTTCGTCACTCACAGCAAATCACCTGCTGGATTATTGAAGTTCAAATGCAAACTACACTATTTGGCTGTTCAACTGTCCCATTGTGAACTATTCACATGGTCTTGACTACAGAATCACATCAGGGAGAGGGTATTTGAAATAATTTGCTTTTTCTCTTTGCTTTTAAGGGCTTCCATGCTTTCTAGTAAGTTATTCTATATACAGTGTCAGTGGTTGGTAGTAAGAGACTGTGTGCAGCAGCTGTTCTTGCTGCCTGTGCTATTAGAATGTCACTGTATTTTGTGTTCGAGTGAGAACTCATTTTCCTGAAATCCTTTGGTTTGGAGACATAGCTACTATCATGTTTTTCGAATAGTACTAGAGATACTGGGCAGCACATTAAAAATGCTGTTATATATAATCTACTTGACATTAAGCAACTTATGCCTCTTGTTTTGAGCCAAACTGATTATTAATCTGTCCACATGTCTGCATATCGTACTTGCAGTTACACACTTCTCTATTCTGCAGCAATAGCTTTTCCAGTCATGGTCTTCATAGGCAGTATACGTTACTCAGGTTAATAGGATCTTTAGTAACCAAAGATTATTGTAAAATGTGGTCACTATTGATAATAAGGGAGTGCACAAAGAGGAAAGGTTCTACATGTGGAAAACAATTTTAGGTTAAGGGTTGAAACAGTTTTGTTAAACATGTGAAAATAGCACATAGGTTTTTGCTAGTGTGTAATCACCGTAACTGCTAGCCCCGAAATTTAGGTTAGTGGCAGAATTCTTGCCCATCTACTTCTCTGGGTCGAAGCTATCTGCCACTCATAGTTGAGTGTCAGCTTCCTTCTCTAAGCCAAAAGAGCAGGACCATTTCACTGAACTCAGGCCATCATTTGTGAAATGCAAACAAATGCTTTTAAACCAATAGGTACTCATATACTTACCATTTCTGTGTCAGTGACTAATTGATGTGGATCCTATATCACACATTTACAGAATAAAGTGTGGTTATAAAATGACATTTAACTATACAATAGCAATAATAATAATAATGACACAGACCACTCTTTTTTTTTCCCTCCCTGAAATCCACATGAAACTGTATTTTGTTCTGTTGAAACATAACATTATTTAATAATTATTCCCAGTGCTGTCTACATCCTGGTTTTTATTCCAGCTCACTCTAGTAACCTTCAGTTACTGATCCAGAGTATTTAGGTGGTTAGTATTTCACTGACTTTTACTTCTAAATTCTTGTTATTGTACTACTCACCACATACTTTTCTGTTGTGAAATTCCTAATTAAATTGGAGGAATGTAAATAACATTTTTGAGAATAACTGAGAAAAGAAGAAGTAGAAGAAAGGAACCCACCAGCATCAATATTTTGTATGGGGCTGGATTTTGATAGACGGATTATGTTTATGTTTGATAAAGGCATCTGTTTTTGATGAAGATATTGTGTATTCCATATATGACAGAACATTAATGGCTAAAAAACCCCAATATGCCTCAGCACAAAGAAGCATGAAAGACTGTTTTGGGCTCATACATTTCTAAAATGCAAATCACATTTGTAGCAAAACTGAAAATCTTTCTGAGAAAAGATATTTTAACATATAGTTTTCATTTCAGCTTGGACCAACAGTGTTGCCTTTGGACCTCAAACTCAAAGAATAAATCTATTCTCTATAATCTTAAAAATAAACAATGGAGTTTTAGGTGGAGGTAGGTAGTTATTATTTTAATTTCATAAATGCTTTCAACTTTGATATGGATAAGTCTTTCTGACGACATGTAAAAATGTCCACAACTGGTTTCTTTTCACTGTTTTAGTCTAGTAAGAAGCTATTTCAAATTATGATAGTATATAACTTCAGAATATACAAGTTAATTAAGAGTAAGATCTGGCTTTAAGACACTAACACATTATTGAAGCTTTACTCTTCTTCAGATTCTGAAATTCTGAAATTCATTCTAGTGACATATTTTACATCCTTTATTTCTTGTTGTTAACAAGGCTGTTGACACAATATGAGAAGTTAGATAGTAAAACTCCTAATAGATTAATTGCACATGAAATCTAAAACAGATCAAAAAATTAAATGTCCACACTATGATTTGTAAAAATAAATAATAACTATTGTTTATTAACAAAGCAATCAAGGACAGGAACCAGATAGAATTATGGAAATATTCCTTAGGGATATTTTGTACCACAGGATAAGCTCTAGCAACAGGTTCTGCTAGCAAAATACCAGAAGGACAATACTGTTGGGCAGTAAAAATGCATGACTTTCTCAAGCTATGAAAACGAATATATAATCTAAAATCATAACTGATGCCAGGGTGTGAAACATGGACCTTTCCACCTTTGCTTGGGGGCTGCATTAAGCTCAGACCCTCGCTATTTTGTCACATCCAAACTGCATATGTCCATACGTGTTAAGTGCTCCATGAAAGGGTGGGCACCACACTGAGAACCAGATTATGTTCTGCAGATACATGAGCTGTAAAGCTCGGAGTTTCCTGGACCCTGAACAGAAATTCAGTGACAATGATACAGTTTCTGTGGTATGTTTCTGTGTAATTTTTTGTCTCTTTTATTCCCCCATCTTTCAATACTTGCTTCATACTGAGAGTTCAAAGTAATTAACCCTTTCAGTATTTCAGAAAGCTAAGGACATTGAAATGTGTATTGAGAATCCTATAGCATGGTTTGTCTCTGACAGAAGGGATTAATTTATTCTTGATTTAAAAGAAACTGACAGTGAACCCTTTAATCACAGCTCATTTCAGTATCTCCAGCAATTATAGTAGAAGTTGATGGTAAGCTGAATTTCATTCAACTGCTCCCGATTTATTTAAAAGAGCAGAGCATATGAAAAAACCTAATTTTTCTCATGCTAATAATCTAGCACATCTCTATGCCATATTATATTCTTCTGATTCATGAGTCCTGTTTCACAAAGAAGTTGCATAGTCTTTTTGCACCTAAGCACAGCTGGAATCTAACTAGGAAGAGTGCCTAATACAGTCACCTATAACAGGTAATTTTTGGTTAAACAGATATTTAAATGTCACTAAACATTTGAAGTGTTGCTTAACTTTCTTCCAATTGTTGCTTTGAATTTTTAGGCTACTAAAGAGAAGCAGATACAGTTATTTGCATCCCATCACACTCTGTGAAGATTTCAAGAGCAGTCAATATTAATTTCTGTTCCAGCTTTTTTTTTTTTAAATTGTTGTTAATTTCTAAAGAAGATATATGCAAATTATAGGACTTTCATGTTGCCCCACACTGCCTCAAAAACTTACATATATGAACTACACTCTTGTTCACAGGCAAGACTAGTACTTCTACCAAACATTATAAATACATTAATTTTGTCCATTGTGAAAATTGTTAATACTACTACTAAAAAAAACCCAACACCGAACAACAAAAACAAAACTAACTTGTAATTTAAGTGCTTCATTTCTCACACTTTCTTGCATCCCTCTTTTCAAAAACAGGACTGATGTCTTGATGTGGAAAAGAGTTAGAAGTTATATTTACCTACTTTTGGGAATCCAAGATGTATCTTTTAAAGATTCAGAATAAACATGTAGATGTGTAGCCCAATCAAACAGTTGATCAAAATACATAAATCTGATTTGTCATACATGTAGATAAATAAATGGTTCAAAATTTTCTTTTTGCTATTAAATGACTTCAATTCAGTGTCTTTTCTAAAGTGTAAGAATGAACTAGAAAATAAAAATGTACAAAGTTACATTGTTAAAACAAAATGGAAAGATAAAAGAGAAAACATGAAAATATTTTGCATAAAACTTGCTTAAGTCATTCCAGGGGAAAACCTGTTGAATACTCAGAGGGAAATGTAAATTTAAATCTTGTCTTAAACTGAAATTTTTTATTGGAACTAAGGAAATTATGCCTAAAGTTATGAGAAAACATTTTTAAACAAAAGAAATATTGTGTTGCATTGGATAACAGTAACGTTTGCCAGGAAAAAGTTGTCACCCAGTTTTAAGAACACAAGAATTCCCTTATTATTATGTCTTTCAAGGTTATATACTCATAAGAAACAATTATCATATCATTACCCTTGTACTATAAAACTAATTTTCTGTTTCAACACTGATGTGAACATACTTAGCTGATTGAAAGGGATGGAGGAAATCCATGCATAATTTTCTTTGATGGGTTGAGTCTAGGGAGAGTCTACCTTTCATAAAAAATAATAAGGGCTGAAATGAAGACATACAGAAGACTTCCAAGTTTTTAGTGCTGATCCCTACTGTGACTAACACGATATGACCCTGTTGAAGAGATTAGCCACAGTTTAAATTAAATGTTTTCTCATATTTCAACTATTTCAGTATAGATGTGTAAAAAAAAGAAATATATGTTTTTGTTGTATGCTATTTAATACTATTCTGCTTCCTCCTTCCCCTGCCAAATATTTTGACGTGCAAACACCAACTCCTTTTCTTTTTTTTTTTTCTTAACAGAGAATAGGTTCAGAAAAAGTTGGTTAGAAATGAACCCTCCATGAGCGTCTATTGTGGTAGGAATTATATAGAACTTAAACATTTTGAGGAAATCACAATTAAATAGGACAAATGTGTAAAAGAATGGTGATCATTAGGAGACTGTTGAAATCACAAGAGGAACATTATCATGGTCACCAGGACAGCTCCCAGATTTTTGGTGCCTGCCTGCCTGAATGAATCCACAGCACTGGGTGACAGACTAATGTCCCTTATAGAGTGAATGGGGAGAGCTAAGTACTTCAGAGTGGGATTAAAAAAAATAATAAAATCATGTTATAAAAGAATGCAAAGACTGATAAGTGTTTCTTATGTTCCCCAAAAGAGAAGGATCTGCATATCCATGCTTTTTGCTAGGAAATGTTCATGTATTTTCTGCAGTAACTGTTTCCCATACTCAGATGCAGTCATTAGATTAGCCAGTTAATCACAGATTCTTCCACATAAGTGAAGGTGCTGATTACTGAACTAAAGGGTCAAATTGTCTTTCACACCTTTCTTTAGCCTAATCAGTCTTTAGGAATTCCATGATCAGTGGTTAGTTTGGTAGGAAGACATCGAAAATATTCTTCAGGTGTAGCCCTGTAAGTAAGGTACTCTCCTGACAGGTAGAAGAATAGTTTTGTCACTTCAGCAAAGGAACTTTGCATCTAACCAGAAATGGAAGGTGTTGTGCAAGAGGACAGCCTACATCAAATTATTCAGTGTGAAATGGAGTTTGTGTTGCCTATCCATGTCATGACTAAAGCTGTCAATGTCAGGCTAACTAAATATTGAATACCTGTGAGACTTCATTGTATTTAAAAAAAAGGTGCAATAAGGCAGAACAAAGACTTAGGTACTTGTTTGATTATGCAATAACTGAATAGGATTTTGAAGACAACTATTTTAATCAGTCACTGAAGTAATCTTGTAAAACTATCCAAAGTTGTATGGAATATTTTTGAAAGCACAGGAAACAGAACATCTATATCTAAGCCCTCTTTGAGTGCCTTACATCACCCTTCTGTCTCATTGCAACAGACCCTGCTAAATCTTTCACAGAATCACAGAAGAGCCTGGATTGGAAGAGACCTCTAAGATCATCAAGTCCAACCACTAGCTTGTCCTCATCTTTCTTATACACCTCCTTTAAGTACTGAAAGGCTGCAATAAGATCTTACTGAAGCCTTCTCCTCCAGGATGAAAAAGCCCGGCTCTCTCAGCCTGTCTTCACAGGAGAGGTTTTCCAGCCCTCTGATCATTTTTGTGTCCCTCCTCTGGACCCGCTTAAACAGGTCCATGCATTTGCTGGACTGAGGACTCCATAGCTGGATGCAGTACTCCAGGTGAAGTCTCATCAGAGCAGAGTAGATGGAAGAATCGCCTTCCTTGACCTGCTGGCCACATTTCTTTTGATGTAGCCCAGGATGCAGTTGGCTTTCTGGGCTGTGAGTGCACATTGCTGGATCATGTCCAACTTTTCATCCACCAGAACCCCTAAGTTCTCCACAGGTCTGTTCCAAATCCCTTCATCCCCCAGCCTGTATTGTTACCAGGGGTTGCCCGGCCCATGTGCAGGACCTTGCACATCTAATGGGTTTCACACAAGCCCACTTCTCAAGCTTGTCAAGGTGCCTCTGAATGGTATCCCTACCCTCAGACATATCAAATGTGAGAAAGAAGCTTTATTCAGGAGAATATTCAGGAGAAACTTGATGCCAGCTTTTGTGTCTCTTATAAGTCTCTTTACTCCTGTGGGTTTGCACAAACCATTACAGAGACCAGTGAATAATTACTATTTCTTTATTTTTCTTATTTATTTATTTATTTAAAGTTAATTCAGATTAATAAAATGACCTTTTCTTTCAGTTTAAAAAAAACCCCAAAACATAGATTGATATGATTTTCCTTTCCCCCTGCACACACACACACGCACACACACCCCTGCTTCAGAAATGTAATTCAGGAACATCTCAAAAGGAAATTATTAGAACAGAAAACTGCAAAAATTGCTCATTATTCAACTTCATTTAAAAATTTTTAAATTAATAATTTTGGAATTTTTAAATAGTCTCCTTTTTTTAGATTAATTTAAGTAGTTTCACTTGACCTGAGACTGGATTGTTAAGTAAATAAACTACTCTCCAGAAACATCTTGCTCAGCTCTCTGCCAGCTGCACCCTCTTGAAGTCTCAAACATCTCTCTGTTTTTTTGTCATTGTGAAGTGAAGAAGGGGGAAATTAAAGGAAAAGAGATGGAAGATTTATCATAATTTCTTGTGTATAATTGATCATTGTCAAAAATAATCTCTTTCCTGAAAAAGCAATGAGGTTAATCAGGTGCCTACTGAGACCTCTGCTGTTACTGTACCCATGACTTGTTTTCTCACTCTCACAGGTGCCATTGATGCTGCTCTCACCACCACCTGTAGTGAAGAAGTGACAGTCTCACCAGAGGCCATGGCAGAAGCACTGGCATGAAATGAGGTAGCAACAGGAGAAATTGCAGTGTCAAGAAGCAGCAGTGAAAGGTGACAATGAAAACAGCACTTGTATGCATCTCGTACACTGGAAAATATGGTTAAATCCTAGAAGATTCCTCTGTAATTATATTTTACTTTTCTTTTCATTGGCATTGTTTAGTGATGTTTTGAGTTTTTTTTTTTAAAAATAACAATTGCCAATATAAAAACTCTGCCTACAGGAACTATTTTGTGAGAAAATACTGGACTGCACTCTTCATCTAAATGTAGTCTAACCCATGTATCTTCTGAATGTTTTCATTCCAAACAGCTGGCGCTATTTAGTCTGACAAATGAAACACTTCAGAGAGTTTCTCAATTGTTGTAATTAAAACCAGGAAACAGCAAGGTAAATAAAGTAATCATGGGATCAATAAAGCATTATTATTTTAATGACAATCTCAAAAGCCCACATTGTAAAGTGCTAGGTTTCAAAGTGCAGGAAATCTTAGCAAGCCCACAGTGGTCTCTGATGGAGCTGTTCAGCAAAGAACTGAACACAACTAAGTATCTTGCTGAAATTCAGTTTTTGTGTCTGAAAACAGCAAAATGGATTTCTGGGGAACTGCCATAAATGAAGATGCTGCAACAAGGTGGGAGTGGTGGAAGATCAGACAGTAATCATGACTGAAAAGGAAGATAAGGGAAAAAAGCTGTTATTAATGTAGGGAAAGGTAGCTTCAGTGACAATAGATATGAAATACCAAAGCATTCTACATAAGATGTGTGGAGTTAATGATTGTGAGGGGAAATAGCTGAAGCGACTTCAGTCACAGTGTTCTCTCCTTGAAAAACAAGCAGCCTACCAGAGAAAGAGAGGCTTCCCTAGTGCCAAATGCAACAAATTAGTATCTCAGTGAAATGAGTAGGGACTGTGACAGAGAGCAAAACAAGGACACAGAATACACCACACAACCCAATGTAGTATCATGGCTGAGGGACTGCTTCATTTCAGTGCTTTCTCTTTCATGGTTATTGCAGAGCATCCTCTAGCATTCAGTACTTTGTGCATTTTCCTATACTTTACCCTTCCTATTGCTGTGACTTGGCCAGATGAACTGAAAGTGTTAACGATGCTCCATGTCAGAATTTGCTTGTTAAACAATATGATAGATAGTGTATATTTGTTATTTTTTATTTGATATTGTATATTTGTTAAGATAGGTGTATACTTCTCTGTCATCCATTAGTGTTCTGGTAGAAATTGTCATTGTGTCAGCTCTTCTATGTTCTTTGGGCATACATTTTTAAGTGCTAAAGTCTGAAAACTCTGATCATCATGAGAACTACGTATTTGGCAATCTTTACAAGTTGCAACTTGAATCTGATTGCCAAAGCATTAACATTGTAAGGGTCAATAATTTCACTGTGTGTTGCAGAAGTACCTTGGCAACTTAGAGATTTACAAGAACTGTGAAGCATTTGCTTTACCGATACTTATGACCTTTAGATGAACTAACAGCAGGCTTATGCTTATATTTTTACAAAAAATGTGTAGCAGTAAATGCATTCTGCAGTATGTGATAAATGTTGAATACTTGTCTCAGGGATTATTATTTCCTTTTAATTTCTTTAAGAACAGTCAAATGAGGTCAGATTCTTTAAAAACTCTGTTAGTAATTCCAGTAGGATTTTTGCAAGAAGTTTAAGCATTGTGAGGGAAGTGCATCTTAAAAAAAAAAGCTAGCAGAAATACCATTGCAATCAATACATGTCTGGAGTGAACTCAACTTCCAGTCTGTGGGTTTAAAATACAAATATGCTTAATGTTGAAATTAAATTTTGCAAAGCAGGAAGATCAAATGCCATCCAATGCTTTTGTGGTTGTGTTAGTGAATAGAGAGCTCTTCAGACAGGAGAACTGAGCAGAAGTTTGGCAAAATATTTATGCAAAATAAAAATACTGTGATGACAGACTGAAGCTAAAAGATAGGAGTGAAGGTAGACTAGAGAAAGAAATAGCTGGGAATAAACAGATCATTTAGAGGAAGCACAAGTCTACACAAATGGTAAGCTTGAAATGGAGAGATGGAGTGCATGGGAAGGCTTGAAGCACAAGTAAAGAAGAATATACAGAGTAAAGCTGGTGGAGGATGAGATGCTGATTGTCAGTGGGTTGTGCAGATGTTCCAAAATCAGATTCTCTAGATGAAAGAACTTCCTAAGGACCATTTTTGTGGTAAGACTTTGTAAAATCAAAAGGGAAAATCTCAAGAACACCTCTAATGATGTGTCAGAGCAGGAATTAATAAAATGTATGTTAATTGCTCATTCATTGTCTGTATTATTCATACTTGTTTTTATTTCATGATATTGCCAACTTGGAATCATGCTTTTGAATGAAGATGTGTCATACAGTAGAGGTTCCAATCCACTCTAAATATGTAAGGTTTGCTGTTACACAATTTCAGTGAAAAAAGATACTTCTCTTGCTGTTCTGACAATATTTCAGCTTCATCATTCACAGATAGAGTTTTCTTGCATTTCCTGTTGGGAGCTGTCATATAAATTTTCTTCAGTCACATCAAACATCTATTGCTGTCCTGCTAGGTGTGGCAGTAATGCTTGTAAGAAAAGGTCTCTGAAGAAATTTTATTTCCTTTAGTGTGTTGTGAGATTTATAAAGCTATTTATCAGACGTGTGATTATTGAGTGAAAGCTCCATTGCAACACTACTGAAATACTCAAAACACTATTCTTGCACATTTTTAGGTGACTTGCATAAATATAATGAAATAAATATACTAAACATCACCAAATTCTTGTAGGAAAAAACTGCAGAACTTTTAGCAGAACAAAATTATGTATACATTTGGTCCAAATTCTTCACTCTGTTACACAGTTGCAATCCAACGACTTTGCTGTTGTATTATGAAAGTAGACCAGGCCATTTGTCAAAAATGGTCTTTAAAAGGTAAGAATTTCACAGGTAATTTGGGAAATACCAAAAAATTGAGCTATATACCTTCCTCACAGAATTTGCTACTAATGCATCATCTCTGGCAGTAAAGTGAGATTCTCTTTTAGTTTTGTATTGCAGGTGCCAGTCTGAAACCAAAGTACTGCAACTTTCTTCTTTATTATAGTGTGTTTCAACTGTTTTCCACTAAGAATATGAAAAGACTTTTTAAAACAAAAAAAAATTTGCGAAGTTCATCTTCCCAGAGCACAAGAGGATGTCAGGTCAAAATGTCCAAGGAAAGCAGAATAAGTTAATGATCAAGGATGTGTTTCTAAGGCATTACATGACTTAATTCAGATTTTATCTTTTTGTATTAAAAAGTGTAAATAAATCTAATACATAAGTACGAAATATGTTAGACAGTCTCTGGGTGTTTTTAATAAGATATGTTATGCATATTAAAGCTGGAAATGACCCTGCTTTCATCAGGATGCTTCTAATTCAACTCCATACCTCTTCCTTTCAGGAAGCCCATAACTATCAAAAGTTACTTGGACCTTAAGCAGAAAACAGATTTTCCCTTGCTTTATCCTATGTACCTGAGCTTAATAAATTCAAGTAGGAGGAAATCCTCTAGTTGATACTTAGAATTTTTTTTTCCTTTGGGTTGTAAGAGCAGCAGATCACATTCTGTTTTAATGTCTCTTGTGCAGTCACCTCTGATGTAAACAGAGCACAAATTTTAGGCCACAGAAATTTAAAAAATGTGAACTGAAATATAAGCAATGTAAAAATATGTATCAAAAATAATAATTGTGGAGGACTCTATCTGCCTTCTGTCCCGGTTTGAAAGACAGGTGTCTGCTAAGGAAGGCAGGAGCCCCCCTTGGAACAGAGAAATACAACCCCCTCCCCTCCGAATTGTTATAGAATTGAAATTAAGGGGCTTTCAGGCAAAGATATGAGGAAAATGGGAATAACAGTTTTTACTAATGTATACAACAAAACTATAATACAGAGAAACTGGTTACAGGCCCGATAGAGTCAGGGATACAACCTGGCCCCCTGCCGGGCAGGGTGCTGGTACCAGTCCGATCCAGTGGCAGCTGCAGTTCTCTCCGAAATGGTCCGGTTAAAGCGGTGGTCCGTAGAAAAAGAAAAAGAAAAGTCTGAGCAATCCGATTTTGGTGGCAGCTGCAGTTCTCTTTTAGATGATCCCGTTGAAGCGGTGATCTTGTAGAAAAGAGAAAACTGGTCCTCCTCCGAAAATCCGGCCGCGGTGCAGTCCTTGTCCTCTGGGATCCCAGCGGGTAAGGCTCCGAGCGCTGCTCCAAACCCCAAATATCTCCGGCAGGAATGCTTGGCTCCACCCCTCCCCCCCTGGCCGGAGCATCTCACAAAGAGATGGTGAGTCCTGGGGCAAGGCCCTGATGGGCGCATTAACAGAAGAATAGTCCCGAGGGGCGAGGCAAGGAACACCGGCGCCAGGCCTCAACGGCTCATGGTAATAGAATACATTGCAACCCAGGACATTATCCACCCCTTATTCTATTACCATTTGCATCATCCCAAATCAATACCTTTCTTAAACTCTACACACACACACACATATATATATACACACATACATATACAATGAAACTCTACACTCAGTTCCCACTTAAAATAAGGTCCCCTTGTGGTACACACCGGGTTTCCCCATCTTTCTGCATTACCCACCAAGTACAACCTGGTCCCTGAGCAAAGACAACCCCACGGATGGGTTTGTCTCTGCCCGAGGCAGAATTAACCCAAACAGTTTTCCCAAGCATACCTCTCATGTGCACTACTGGAACCCTATCCCCGTCTGTTGTTTGTAAGGATTCAGATTGAGCGGGGCCTGCTCGGTTTGTGGAGCCTCGGGTGTTAACTAACCAGGTGGCTTTTGCTAAATGCATCTCCCAGTTTTTGAAAGTTCCTCCACCCAGTGCCTTCAAGGTGGTTTTAAGCAGTCCGTTGCACCGTTCAACTTTCCCAGCTGCTGGTGCATGGTAAGGGATGTGGTACACCCACTCAATGCCATGCTCCCTAGCCCAGGTGTTGACAAGGCTGTTCTTGAAATGAGTCCCGTTGTCGGACTCAATTCTCTCAGGGGTGCCATGCCTCCAAAGGACTTGCTTTTCAAGGCCCAGGATGGTGTTCCGGGCAGTAGCGTGAGGCACAGGGTAGGTCTCCAGCCATCCAGTGGTGGCTTCCACCATTGTGAGCACGTAGCGCTTGCCTTGGCGGGTTTGAGGCAGTGTGATGTAGTCGATCTGCCAGGCCTCCCCATACTTGTATTTGGACCACCGCCCACCATACCACAGGGGCTTCACCCGCTTGGCCTGTTTGATCGCAGCGCACGTCTCACAGTCATGGATAGCCTGGGAGATACTGTCCATGGTTAGATCCACCCCTCGGTCTCGTGCCCACTTATAGGTGGCATCTCTGCCTTGATGGCCTGAGGCATCATGGGCCCACCGAGCCAAGAACAACTCTCCTTTATGCTGCCAATCCAAATCTATCTGGAACACCTCTATTTTTGCAGCCTGATCTGCCTTCTCGTTGTTGCGATGTTCTTCATTAGCCCGACTCTTGGGGACATGAGCGTCCACATGACGGACTTTCACAGGTAGCTCCTTTACCCGAGTGGCAATGTCCTTCCACTCATCAGCAGCCCAGATTGGTTTTCCCCTACGCTGCCAGTTGGCCTTTTTCCACCTTTCCAGCCAACCCCACAGGGCATTGACTACCATCCATGAGTCAATGTAGAGGTAGAGTTTTTGCCACTTCTCTCTCCCAGCAATGTCCAGGGCTAATTGGACGGCTTTGAGTTCAGCAAATTGGCTTGATCCACCCTCTCCCTCGATAGCTTGTACAACTTGTCGTGTGGGGCTCCATACAACAGCTTTCCATTTCCGGCTAGCACCTACAATTCGGCAGGAACCATCGGTGAAGAGGGCATATCGTCTTTCACTCTCTGGTAGCTCGTTATATGGAGGGGCTTCCTCAGCACGTGTCACTTCCTCTTCCTCTTCTTCAGAAGACAATCCAAAAGCCTCACCTTCTGGCCAGTTGGTAATTATTTCCAAGATCCCAGGGCGATTTTGGTTTCCAATGCGGGCGCGCTGTGTGATGAGGGCAATCCATTTGCTCCAGGTAGCGTCGGTGGCATGATGCGTGGAGGGAGCCTTTCCCTTGAACATCCACCCCAGCACCGGTAGTCGGGGTGCCAGGAGGAGTTGTGCTTCTGTGCCGATCACTTCTGAGGCAGCTCGAACTCCTTCATAGGCGGCCAAGATTTCTTTCTCTGTCGCAGTGTAGTTGGCTTCGGACCCTTTGTAGCTTCGGCTCCAGAATCCCAGTGGTCGGCCCCGAGTCTCATCAGGCACCTTCTGCCAAAGGCTCCAGGACAGACCCTTGTTCCCGGCTGCAGAGTAGAGCACGTTTTTCACCTCTGGTCCTGTCCTGACTGGGCCGAGGGCTACCGCATGAGCGATTTCCTGCTTGATCTGAGTGAAGGCTTGTTGTTGTTCAGGGCCCCAGTGGAAATCGTTCTTCTTGCGGGTAACCAGGTAGAGAGGGCTCACGATCTGGCTGTACTCGGGAATGTGCATCCTCCAAAAGCCTATGACACCTAGGAATTCTTGTGTTTCCTTCTTGGTGGTCGGTGGAGACATCGCAGTGATCTTATTGATGACCTCGGTGGGAATCTGGCGCCGTCCGTCCTGCCACTTTACCCCCAGGAACTGGATCTCTCGGGCAGGTCCCTTGACTTTGCGTTTCTTGATGGCGAAACCGGCCTCCAGGAGAATCTGGATGATTTTCTCTCCTTTCTCAAATACTTCCACTGCCGTGTTCCCCCATACAATGATATCATCGATGAACTGCAAATGTTCTGGAGCCTCACCCTTTTCCAGCGCAGTCTGGATCAGCCCATGGCAGATGGTGGAACTGTGCTTCCACCCCTGGGGCAGTCGGTTCCAGGTGTACTGCACGCCCCTCCAGGTGAAGGCAAACTGAGGCCTGCACTCTGGGGACAGAGGAATGGAGAAGAATGCATTAGCAATGTCAATAATGGCATACCACTTTGCTGCTTTGGACTCCAGCTCGTACTGGAGCTCCAGCATGTCCGGCACAGCAGCACTCAATGGTGGAGTCACTTCATTCAAAGCACGATAGTCCACAGTCAATCTCCATTCTCCGTCAGGCTTGCGCACAGGCCAGATGGGGCTGTTGAAGGGTGAGTGGGTCTTGCTGATTACCCCTTGGGCCTCCAGCTCACGGATCATCTTGTGGATGGGGATCACGGCATCTCGATTCGTCCGATACTGCCGGCGGTGCACCGTCGAAGTGGCAATTGGCACCCGTTGCTCTTCCACCTTCAGGAGCCCAACTGCAAAAGGATTTTCTGATAGTCCAGGCAAGGTGTTCAACTGCCTAATGTCTTCTGCTTCCACAGCAGCTATCCCAAAAGCCCACTTAATTCCTTTTGGGTCTTTGTAATAGCCATTTCGGAGGAAGTCTATTCCCAGGATACATGGGGCCTCCGGGCCAGTCACAATAGGATGTTTCTGCCACTCCTTCCCAGTCAGGCTCACCTCAGCTTCCAACAGGGTCAATTGCTGCGACCCCCCTGTCACCCCAGCAATGGACACAGATTCTGCCCCCACATGTCCCGATGGCATTAGGGTACATTGTGCTCCAGTATCAACTAACGCTTCATATCTCTGTGGCTCTGATGTGCCAGGCCATCGGATCCACACTGTCCAAAAGACCCGATTCTCCCGTACCTCTTCCTGGCTAGAGGCAGGGCCCCTCTAGGCCTGGTTATCATCCATTCCCTGGGCATACCTGCAAGATGTTTCCTCAAGGGGATCTGACATATCATCCTCCCTTCTGTAATACCTGGCAGCTCGGTCACGGGAGGCTGAGGCTACTTTCGCTTTAGTGGAACCCCCTCGGTTAGCGTTTTCCCTTTTGAGCTCACGAACCCGTGCTGCCAGGACAGAAGTGGGTTTCCCATCCCACCTTCTCATGTCTTCCCCGCAGTCACACAGGAAGAACCACAGCTCAGATCGTGGGGTGTACCCTCTCTCTCTAGCTGGGGGATGTCGGGCTCTGGCTCTGGGGTTTATGACCCGCACTGGTGCCACATGAGAGCTGCTCCTCCTCACCTCCTTCATCACCTCCTCCCTAATCTCTTCCTTGAGGTCCCTAGCCACAGCAGCGACATGAGCTTTCATTGGGCCATTGACTAAACTCTCATAATATCTGAACCTGTTGGCAACAGAACCCACTGTCTCTTGGTTGTCATCAGCATTAATTGTTGCAATGAATGTGGCATACTGCTGTGGCCCCAGCTTTGCCAGGTTCCACAGCATCTGCCCTGTACACTTGACCTTGTCGGGGTCATTATCATGCTGTCCATCCCTCCCAAAGAGTACCTCTAACACTGCCACTTCCCTCAGCTGTTGGATCGCTTCCTCAAGGGTCTTCCATTGCATTCTATGATGGTACTCCTGCATTCTCTCTCTGTGGACAAACCTTTCCCTCACACTCATTAAAAGCCGCTCCCAGAGAGAAAGGGGCCCCGGCTCCCTTACGAATACCTGGTCCACCCCCGAGTCTTGGGCCAAGGATCCCAAATACCTGGCTTCACCACTATCCAGTTGTACGCCTTTACCCATAAGGTCCCAAACCCGAAGTAACCAAGTTGTAAAAGGCTCACGCCCCCGTCGCGCAATGTCTTTTCGCATATTACGGAGACTGTCGAACGACAGGGATTTGGTGATAATTTCAGGCTCTGACTCCCCTGCAGATTGTGAGGGCTCTGGCTCATCACCATCATTAACTGGGCGTACTGATTTGGCCTTGCACTTTCTCCTCTGCACAGGGGCGACTGCCGCTGGCTGTGGCTGTCCTTGTGGTTCAGCTGGACCCTGCACAGTTGTAACATCTGTGGGTCCCACTGCTGCACCATCAGACTTTCCCTCTTTAGGACAAGGTTTCCCACTAGTTTGGGAGGTGTATTCCGTCAGCTTCTGGCCCATCTCGCGTATTTCCTTTATCAGCACCCCCACCCAATTAGGCTGGTCCATTTGTGAGGTGGGCTGTTGGGCAATGCCAGGTCGTGGGACAGGGTCAGGCTGCGGGGCAGGATCTCTGGCCTCTGGGGCCGTGTCAGGTTCTGGGGCAGCATTCCTAGTCTCTGGGGTGGGTGCCCAAGTAGTTATCCAAGCCAGTCTCACTTTATCTCTGAAGGCCAAGCAGCCTATTAGCAGTAGGCCTATTAGCAGCAACACATGGATAATATCTAGGGGAAAACTAAACCCTTCGAAAGCTGATGGAGCAGACCCAAAGAACTGGTTGAATGGTTGGGAGAAAACTTCCCCTGGTGTTATTTCCTCACAGAAGGTACCATTTTTAATGTAATCCCCGAAACATACGCTGAGCGTGTGATAGCCCTTTATCCATGTGCCCACATTCCACAGGAAATCGAAAAACCATGAACTCCTCACCTTACCAACCCACAGTGCAAGCTGGATAACAGCCACAGTAGCCTTAGTCAGAGGACCCATGTTTAGATAAGGGGCTGCAAAGGGGAAAAGCATAGCCACGACCACGTGCCACCCGAAGCAAGGTAAACTAGACCACATGGTGCTGCCTAACAAAGATCCCACGTTCAGTGCACAAAACATCAGGTTAGCCAGGAACTGTTATTCCTTTTTCACCCTTTTTCCTCAATGCCCTCAGGCCCCACGTTGGGCGCCAAAATCTGTCCCAGTTTGAAAGACAGGTGTCTGCTAAGGAAGGCAGGAGCCCCCCTTGGAACAGAGAAATACAACCCCCTCCCCTCCGAATTGTTATAGAATTGAAATTAAGGGGCTTTCAGGCAAAGATATGAGGAAAATGGGAATAACAGTTTTTACTAATGTATACAACAAAACTATAATACAGAGAAACTGGTTACAGGCCCGATAGAGTCAGGGATACAACCTGGCCCCCTGCCGGGCAGGGTGCTGGTACCAGTCCGATCCAGTGGCAGCTGCAGTTCTCTCCGAAATGGTCCGGTTAAAGCGGTGGTCCGTAGAAAAAGAAAAAGAAAAGTCTGAGCAATCCGATTTTGGTGGCAGCTGCAGTTCTCTTTTAGATGATCCCGTTGAAGCGGTGATCTTGTAGAAAAGAGAAAACTGGTCCTCCTCCGAAAATCCGGCCGCGGTGCAGTCCTTGTCCTCTGGGATCCCAGCGGGTAAGGCTCCGAGCGCTGCTCCAAACCCCAAATATCTCCGGCAGGAATGCTTGGCTCCACCCCTCCCCCCCTGGCCGGAGCATCTCACAAAGGGATGGTGAGTCCTGGGGCAAGGCCCTGATGGGCGCATTAACAGAAGAATAGTCCCGAGGGGCGAGGCAAGGAACACCGGCGCCAGGCCTCAACGGCTCATGGTAATAGAATACATTGCAACCCAGGACACTTCAGACTTCTGAAACTCTATTTTCATGGAAAACTTACTATATTCTGTAGTATTTATAGGGAACTCACCCAAGAATCTTGATATTCATTTTGAAATTTAAATGTATGTTTTCACAAAAAGTTTTAACTGAAAACACTCTTTTGTGAATGCTAGATATCTCTAACAGGAACATAACAATCTTAAAGAATATACATAAAAAATCCTAGACTTGATTTTTACTTGTTAAAATATTTGAATTACATGAAAAAAGTCATGACGAAGTGTAATTTATTTTTCCCCAAAGCTCTTGCAGATATCTCCACGAAAATGAAAAACTTTTTCTAATGTCCGAAAGCATAAATTTCTTTTCAGTCAAGTATATCATGGCAGATGTTATCATCTACTTAAATTAGAGCTGTACCTGAAATATTTTTGTTGCCTTGCAAACCAAAAGTTTATATACGTCATTAATTTCACAGTGCATATAACCCAAGAAAGAAATAAGGAATGCATGCATTTGTTGGAGATCTCAATAGTTTTGAAAAATTTTGACGAGTGAATTAATATTACAGTTTTGGATTGACAGATGTCAAGCCTCTGAAATACTATCAGACAAAGTCTGACAAGACTTTAAAAATGTGTAATTTTTTTTCTCTGACACAAGTTTAAACTTCATTCTCCTCTAATATTAAGGAGAACCCAAAATATACTCCAAGGTAAAGGGTTAGTTGTTCTCATAGGAATCATGGGAATTTCTCATTTTAGGTGCTGGACAGTACAGAAAATAAGGACCTATTTTTCTAATAATCTTGCTGACCTTTCTCTAACATCCTCCTCTCGTTTGTAGGAAATAACACTAAGTGAATTACAGGCAATAGTACAAAAATCATTGGCGTTATTGTTTGCATTTTCCAAAATAAGTTGCTAAAATGACCTTACTTAGGCATATAAGGCTTAATTACTGACTGTAAAATTTTCAAGTTCTATTATATTGTATCTTGGAGTAATGTCAGGATGTATAATTCCGAATATTTCAACACTTCAGCAACCAACAATAAATCCTTAGCGTATCTTTCAAAACCCACTACCTACAACTAAGTCAAATTGCAGGAACTAGAGGGACTATTTCTGATGTTTAAAAACTGGGTAAAAAAGTCTGTCTGATAAATAGATAATTCAGTTTTGCTTCAGCAAAGGAAGCCTGAGATGTGGGTTAGGTCACGATACCATATTACTAAGGGAGAGATGAGTTAGTTGAGTGTAGGAAAACAATGACCCAGAACAGGAGCTGAACCACAGAAAAGCTATTTCTTTTTATTTATGAAAACAGTGGTTAATCCTTTGCCATAGTTTTAGAAAATAGTTAGAAGACTGTTCTTTGGGGGAGGTGCGGAATTCTTTAGTAATGAAGTGGGCAGAATTCTGAGCACCTGCATAATACAGCATACACTGTCATTTCTGAAATACTTCAAGTCATGAAAGAAAAAACTCTCTTCTAATGACATTTTTACCTTGTCAGTTAGATTTTAAGAAGCCCAGGGAAATTTAAAACTAAACAAAATTTACATCAAGAGCTGCTATGCAAATTGAAAGCAGTTAAGATTTATTGCATCACTTTCTGCAAATACTATAGTCCACATTTTAAGAAAGCAATAGTCTATAAAATTCAAGGTGGGGAAATTAAATGGTTTTCTAAAATCTAAGGAGAACTCAGTGCTTTAAGTAATGAAAGCAGGGAAGACTTTAGGACTTTCTTATTCCTAAACATGTTGATTGTTACTGCAGACATCTCTGAAGAGTTGAATTTGAGTGTTCTATTACTATGGGGGTTTTATTTGATAACTTAAAAAAGGTCATTTGTCTGAGAAGAATGCAGAAACAAAAGCAGGTCATACAGGCAACCAGAACATATCAGAATTTCTTACCAGGAAAAACAAAATGCAAAAAGAAAATATAGTCCTGAAATCCTTCACTCAGGACATCTGACAAATATTTTACAAGAGACAATGTGTGGGTGAAAAAGTCAAGCTTTGTTCATTCACTGTCTCCTACCCTCTGTTCCAAATTAACTGAGACATTCCCAGAGGGCAGGTGCTCTGATATTCTGAAGAGGTTGGTCATCTCCTCTTACCCATTCCCAGCACCACTGCAGGGGAACAGAAGATAGGAATCCTGCTCCTTCCTCCTCAATTTGACATTCCTAATGCGAAGGTCTGAAATATCTGAAGAATAAGGATAACTAACTTTACCTATACATTATTTCTAGTCACCAGTCTTTTGACAGAGGGAAAAAGTGGATAGAAAGAAGACTTTCTGATGTGCAGAGTACAAAATGTAGACAATCTTCAAAGTCTGTTGTCATCTGTTTAAAATTCTGGCATGATCAAGGCTTTAATTTGTGACTAAATTTATTGGCAAGAATAGTGTGAATGGCTTGTATCAAATTTTTCTTGGCCTGCAATGAACAGGTTCATCCTTTATAGACTTTTTAGTGTAAGCTAATAAACTAATACTATTGTTAAAGTATTTTGTTTCCAGGCAACTTGATTTTAAATGAATATCCAATTAACTGAAATATAATGAACCAAATTAATTAAAATAATAAAGTAATACCTGTCAATTCACTGTAGAAACATTAATTTAAGAGATTATGGGAGGACAGAGTCCTTCGGTTTATGGGCTCAAAATAACATTTTGTAGCTACTGAGAATTAGACAGCATTCTTGTTGTGGAACTGTTTTTCCTTAACCTGTCTCATTTCCTGCTTTTTAGTGAAAAAAAAATGAAAGGTGGTGGACTAGGATGTGTCTTGTCTACAGTAAGTGTCCAACTATAATCACCTTACCAAAATTGGGTGGGTATAATCCGTTCTGAGGTCTGAGGTCAAGATGTTATCCTTTCTTATAAATCACAGGGAGTAACAGAGTGTTCTAATCTAACATTTACACACTATACATTTAATGTGGACTTTTTGCATTAATTAGAGGGGAAGGAGAGTCCTGAGGTAAGAACTGATTTCACCGTGGATTGTGCTTGCCTACAGTGAACTCAGTGAGCACAGTCATCCTTGAGATCAAAAGAGAACCAAAAGGTGAATCTTTTAAAAGGACTGTATAAATTAAAACCCTTAGTTTTAAACCCAAAGTATATTCTGTTCCTCAATTAGTTTAGATGAAGTCTTTCCAAATGTCATAAGCAGTTAGTAATATTTTAAGTTTTGCTTCAAAAGAGAGTTTAGTGTTTCTATTTTTGAAATTTTAAGGAAAAAAGAGGGTGAGTCTAGAGCTGGTCAGAGGGTATTATCCCCTTTGTGGCCTAGACCTGCTTCACAAAGCTACTGAGTCTTATCTTATCTCCTGGATATAAATAACTGTATCAATTTGCTCAGCCCATTTCATAGGTTCTATCTGATCTATTGCTTCTCAAGAGTATATTTTGCTTCCAGATTTGATGACTGCACTCTTTTTTCTAGTTTTTGTGGAAGCTGCAGATACATTTTATTTCTTATTCCTTTATTGTTCACTGATCACAAGCAGGACATTGATAGCTGATGAGAGGCTATTGCTTTTTGAGTCCATATGCTTACCATAAACTGATTTAGAGTTCCATAGTCCTTATGTGACTTACTAGAATTGTATATTTAGTTGGTTTTTTATAAGTTTATTATGTCCCGGTTTCTAACATGAGTGATGATATATACAGGTAGTCAGCAATCTAATCTTCCTATTGAGCAATAAATTTTTGTAAAATATTTTAGATAACATGAATATTCTTGACAAATAATGGTCCAGATCTGACTCCTTAGCTAACAGAGCACCATTTTTATAATCTAGATATCTTTCTTCTCCTACAGCACAGCTGGATTTCAGATAATCTGGACTCAAAGAAATGAGTTTAAGATAATGGCCTTGAAATCCAATTAACCTTGTGATTATTATGATGGAGTTTCTTATTTATCATAGTCATAGTTGATATACCAGCATTTTGTATGTGACTGTATGGGCTTGGTTGCTGTATTCTTAATAAATATTCCTTTTGGAGAGAGAAGCTAATATCTCTGTCCATGAGACACCAATAAATCAGTATCAACTTTGGACCATGTTCCACAGTTTTCTTGAAAATGGCATATGAGTGAATCACACACCAGCCTTCGTTGTATATTTTCTCTGTGATTCTGTGATTTATCCAGAATGAGAATAGAAGAAATAACAATTTTTCAGCATTGTTGTCCATCTTACTCCCATATATCAGTTACTTTGCAGTCACAGAAGGAAATGGAACATGTTCGTAACTGACTCTTCCACTTCTGTCACATTATTCTTCTTAGAGATTTGCTATATTAAATGTTTCTCCCATAACCATTATCATATTTTATTATTTGTTTCTCAGAAATCTAACAACAGTTAGATAGAAGGGCAGAAAGCTCCTGAAAGTCAATTTCTCTAAAATCTAGGTATTGTTTACTGAACAAAACAATTTCTCTTTTATTCATTCTGTTGTGCTGCCATCAAGAAAATCATTCTCCATCTCCCCTGTTTCTCCAGCTCAACTTTTCCTGAAGATAAGAAACAACAAACAGCCTTCCACAAACATAGGTGGCAGAAAAGATGTACTACCATGGGCATTATTTTTAAATGACTGTATCCATACAGCATCGTAATTTCTTTTTTTCCTTAAATTTTGCATGCAGCCCATTCTGCACATCTGCCTCAAAGTGAGAGCAGCTGAGGTAGATTTTTGTATGAAATCTCTTCCCCTCAGCAGTCACATCGATCTGCATGAGTTTAAAAGGTGTTGAGCAGGGACCTGTTGAATGCATCAGATTTAAGTCACATATTCCCAAACATGAGCAGCCTTCTACCATGCTGTATGGGTATTTCCCTTATTAATAATAAAACAGAAACTGCACCTTTGCTATGTGTTGAGCTAGAGATGTGCTGTTTTGCACATGAACCATAACATTAACCATTTAGAGTTTTAAATTTAATTTTACCTGAGTTAAAAAAAAAAAAATTCAGAGTTTTATTATACCTCTGGTGATTTTTTGTTTGTTTGTGGGGGGTTTATTTTTCTTTGGTTTTGTTTGTTTGTTTTGGGATTTTTGTTTTGGTTTGGATTTTGGGGGGTTTTTTGGGGAGGGTTTTGAGGTTTTCTGTTTGTTTTATTTTGGTTTTTATTATTATTATTATTATTGTTGTTGTTGTTGTTGTTGTTATTGTTATTGTTACTATTATTATTATTAAATTAAAGGGAAAAAAGTGTAAAAATCTGTGTTTAATTTCTAAGGCTGATTTACCATATTTTTGATCTGACACATTCCGTTGTACCAGTAATATTATGTTCTGCTATGTCAATAGAGTAATGAAAACAAAACACAGTAACCAAACACAGCAATGAAATGGGCCACAAAATGTAACAAGTTGGAGTTTTTGAACAAAAATATTAAAAAGAAAGTCTCTATGTTCTTTTAATTATAACATAGTTTCTTACTTGGGCATCAGTTAAAATAAATTAATATAATTTCTTCACTTAAAAATGATTATGTTACTTTATGGTGAAGGTACTTTTTAATTTGATAATTTACATTTCAGATTCTTAAAAAGTACCATACTACTTTGAATAAATGCATACATATATGTGCATTTTTATATGTAAGTATAGACACACAAATAAAAAGGCAAGGTGTGGAGGGCTACAATCTCTATATAAGGCCAAGTCTACACTGCTCCTCATGACTAACTCAGTTAATTCAGCAGAATTTTCAAGTGAAATTTCAGTTATACTGATGAAGTGTATATTCATGCATGTAGCTTATTCTGAGTCTGAGAAGTAACTTGGTTTTACCAACAGACAAGATAATTTTGCCATGAGTGTTCTTTGATACGCTGCAGGAATTTTCCTTATGAGGAAAGTTTCTTAATTCTAATTAGAATTTCTAATCTCAAAGTCATGACTTGTCTAGAAAATGACTCATGAAGATGGAAACCTAGGCAATCACCATGGTTTACATGACTGTATACATATATATGCATAAAACATATATATAACACTAAAAAAGAATTAAAATACTCTGCCCTGAAACTGAGATCTCCAAAATCCCTGTGACAGTATTGGCCAATATTCATTAGCTCAGACTTGGCATTCTGCTGCCTTTTCTTCAGCACAAACTAAAGGCACAGGATAGTTATTTATGCTTAGAATACGAATACAATATGGACTACTGTATTCCCACATCCCATAACGTAAACATTCTTATGAAAGAATAATTATTCCACTCAGTTGAATATATTAACTAACCCAGAGAGTGACTAGTTCTGAGTCCTTGAACCTTGTCACAAGAAGGCATATAAAATACTTAAACATCTGTCTCCCAAAATTAATGGTAGAGAGTAGGGAGTAATTTTTTATCTGGTAGGTAGGATGGTGAATAATACTGAGAAAACCTCTATTTGACACAGTAGGGGCAAATTACAGATCAGATGAAGAATTTCTCTGCGTGTATTCAATGACAGATTTGACACAAAATAAGGTTTTATAGGCCTTGCCTTTTTCATCCTGAAGCAGTATCACCACCTGGTCAGTATGTCCTGATCACATATGAGGGATACAGCAATATTCAGGCTTGGAAAAATCAATGAATCTCAGTCCATCTCAAGGGCTGATACTGAGACTGATGTAGTTAATGTCTTTGCTGCTGGCCTGAACAGTGAAATGAAGTGCACCTTCAGCAAGTATGTAGACAATATCAAAGTTGGGGGAACCTGGCTGAAACTTTCTGAAGTTGAACAAATCTAAATGCAACATCCTGCAGGCTGGGGACACATTAGCTAGCAAGCAGTTTAGCAGAAAAGGATTTAGGTGTCTCAGTGGGCAAGCCAAACATTATTCAGCAGTTGGGCTATATGAGGAACAGTGTAGTCAGAAGGCAAAAAAGATTCTTCTCTGTATGATGGTAAGGATGCAGCATCCAGAGTCATACCAGTTTGGGGCTCCCCAGTATTCATAGGACATTAACATAGTGAAATTAGTCAGCACAAGGCCACCAAGATGTTTAGGGGGCTGGAGCACAAGATGTACAAGGGAAGACTAAAGGAACTGCATTTGTCGTCATGGAAGAGAAAAGATGAAAGGGAGCTGTTTTCAACTACCTAGCAGGTAAGCATAGAGAAGACTGAGCCAGATTCTTCTTGGAGATGCACAGTGAAGGTATTAGGGGCTACGGACATGAATTGCAACAAGGGAAATACTGAATGGATGTTAGGAAAAAAAAATGTTAACAATTCAAGTGATCAAAGAATGCAACAAATTGCTCAGAGATATTGGAGATACTCAGTGCTTCACTGTGATCTAAAGTTGAAACTAAATATAACTTGGAGGTTGTCCATGCTCTGAGTGGGAGGCTGGACCAGATTGCCTTCAGAAATCCCAGATGACCTTCAGAAAAACTTTATAAGCTGAAATTATAAACAAAATCTATGATTCCCAGAAGTAATATTAGCAGGCTCCATCACAGGTTTTTGCCTTCTCTTTGGTGTCCTGTTCCAAAGAAAACCTAGATTTTTAGCACAAACAGTTTTTCTGCTCTGCAGGGACTTATGATAAAGTTCTCTTTGTACTTTTAATGTTTTGCACAATGGAAAGCAACAAACTAGCAAATCTTTCTCCCCCTCTCTCTCTGTGTTGATCTGGTTTTGTAGTATTCTACCGTCAGTTACCACTCTCTGAGCCCTGCCTACAATTATCCACCAAAATGAGCAGGAAACACTATTGCAGAAGTTTGTTCTGGAAACATTTTTTTTTTACCCCCTTCTTTATATTTTCATGGAAGGATATAAGAAAGAAGAGAGATACAGTATCATTGTCTCATTCCTATTTTGAAGAGTAATTTTCCAGTAGTCCTTTACTTTCATGTTAGAACACTTTCATACCTGGTAGGATCAAAAAACAATTGCATCAAAGAATCTATCCCCATGTCTTTTCTCTAATCTCTGAATTTTTATACGTCAGTGAAAAACACTATAGAAGTGAAAAACCAACAAGTAAATTTTCTTTCCCAATGCAGATTTAATCTGATGTAGAAAAAAAAGCTAAGGGGTCCATTTCTCTAACTGAATTTAAGTGATAAAGATTTTTTTTCCTTTTTTTTAAATTTGTCATCAGGCTAGAAAATGGATCAATGAGCTGAACTCAGAGAAAATCACATTCAAAAGAAGAATCAAATATCAATAGCTTGTTTATTAGATATTAATTTGCATTTGGAGATTATTTCCATATATTCAGTTTTGAAAAGACAACCATTTGCTTATCAAAGGTTGAACAATAAATCTTAAATCCAGAATCTTGAACATTATGACATGGGGTTTGGGTTATTTTGTGGTGGATTTTTTTGGAAATGGGGTGGATGATGATTGTTTTTTCTTGCGCCTTTTCTTTTTTTTTTTTTTTTTTTTTTTAGTTTTTAATATTGGTTTGGCTGTTTCTCCTCAGGACTCATAATGTATTCTACCTGCTCAAATTTTCTATATGCATTGTATGTAGAAAATTGCTTCCTGTAAACCCTACTGTTTCCAAAGTTTCATGGAGCACAGAAGGATGGTACAGGCACATACAAAGAGTTTATGCTTAAAATGGTGAAGAATAAACCACTACCTTGTGTTTCAAAGAAAAGAGGAGTCCATGCTGTGGACTTAAGTGGCATATCATGACCCAAGAGAAAGAACAGTGTAGTAGCCTTTAATATGCCACCTTAACACTGTTGGTCATAGGCTGTTGTTATGAACCACAGTCAATACAGAGATTGGTCAGCTGTGATTTCCTCTTTAATCATGATGATCTGGATGCCTCAGTGTGATTTCACAGACCATCAGCAATCCACGGATTGACCACAGTCTGAGAATCAGTGTTATATTTTCTGTTTCTCCTGTTAGGATTTTCAATCTTGCTACTTGGCAAAATTGTCAACTTCTGCACCTGGAAAAAAGCAGCAGGATGTTAATTACCCTTCCTGTCTATTAACCAAAAATGTGGAAGAATATCATTCACTTTCATAACTCACACAACTTTTGAAGGCCTTTTCAGATTTCAAACAGGGCTATAGAGTAAAGTTCCTTCTTCCTGTAAAATTCCCACATGGATCATTATCTTCTGCCAACTCAAATTTCCAATTCACTTTCAAATGTGTGAGTCACTGTTGAACTGAATATGTATTTTATTTTGAGTGCTGCTATTTCATCAAAATTGTATCAACAAAACAGCATCCTTCATTTTCTGCCTTATATTTTCTGTGCACTGTTGTTGTGCTCTGATGAGTGACGTATAGTGTGGTGCAGTATGGAGCACAGCTTGTATTCCATTGAACAATGTTTGTGTTTCACTCCAGAGATGTAAGTCTGTGATCAGAAAAAAGGAGTTCTGTAATATGAAAGCATCTTTAAAAAGCTATTTTTTTTAGAGGGACAGGAAAATATAATTTAAATTGTATATACCTCAAAAAGCATAACTGTACAGTGTGCAGAATGATATAAAAGGAGTTTGTATGGTGGTTTTGTCACTGAACCTTAATTAAAATTTTTTATAGTGATTCATATGAAAGTGCTTATGACACAAATGATTTGAGTAACATGTGTTGTGATTCAGTCACAGGCTGTGCAGATGCAAAGTCTACAGATACTTTCTAACTAGGTTCTTCATCTATAAATATTGGGAGTTCCAAAATATGTTTTTTTAAAAATGCTTAATAATATTTTATTTTGTTGCAATTCTTAGCAACAGAAAACTTTAAAATGTTGCTTGACCACTATAAACCCAGTCCTGCACTCTGTATATGACTCAAAATGTTTGTATGAAAATAAAAATGACAAAATTATTATCAAAACAATATTTATTTAAAATAAAATCTCATTCTGATCTTTACAGATTTTATTTTTTTTTCATCTTTCATGATGGACACAACTTCATCAGAACCAAACAAATAAAAATGTCAAAGAAAAACAATATCTGTTTTTAAGTTTAAGAAGTTTTGAGCTGCATACACAGTTTTCTTTTTGAGTGTTCACTGCAACATCTTAGTAAGTCACAAAGGCAGCGAGAAGCAAATGCCTATATATTCCTAAGCTCCTATCATCTGTAGCAGTGGATCCTACATTTCATTGTCTTGATGTGTCATGGACACTAATGCAGTCATCTATCATGTATGATGCAGCAAATATCATGTTCCAAGAATGAAGTATGGAGATACTGCAATGTGTAACAGCAGGAGGAGTATATCATGCACTGAGCTTCCCTTGAGACTCTGATCATATGATATGGGAGCTCAGTTGCCTGACCATTAATGATTGATAGACCATGAGTTGGGGAACTCTACCTCATGTGTCCCTACTTATCAGTCTTATGGGTAATGCCAATTACTGTGAAACTCACGGGTTGCAATAGGTCAAGTGCACATATGAAAGGGAGCAAGAGAACATGAAAGAACACTGCAGTTAACCTCCACACAGGTGGAGCTGTGACAGACATCCAGGCTGTACTCCTGATGTGATTATGATGGCTAGCTATTATTTAGTGTGCTTCCTGTGGTATTATTTCCTCACAATCAACCAATTTTTGCGAGGAGGCTCTAAATAGCTTTCAAACTCATTTATCTGTTATTTCTCACTTTCTTTTTCTCATAAAGTAAGTAATATAGAGAACTGTTTGATGCACTCTTCTTCCCTTCTACCCTACCCTGTTTGTACATCACTGAGATTTTGTTCACAAGATACTGAAAAAAACAACTAGTCAGGCTCTGGTGTTGACGGATGACAGTGATTTAAGATGTGGTTCCATGTCTTTACACTTTTTAACATGGCATTTATTCATATATGAAATGACTTTGGGATCAGAAGAAGACGGACTGTCATAGCCATCACAGCTCTCAAAACAATAGGTTCACTCTTTCTCAAAAGCAAAACATCACCAGTCAACTTAATTAACAGTGGAAAAACACAGTTCATTTAAATTATTCATTGGAATAAAAATTGAAATAATAGAGGATCAGAAAGGGTTGACTGATACTTATGATGGTGGCATTAATGTTAGAATTCCTCTTGCTTGGGAGTCTTTCTGCTTAAAACTCCTTTGAGAAATGTGTGTGACATCCCCTGATGACCTCCTACATCTAGCAGAAAAGTACAAATACCCAAATTGATATAATAGCCTTGGGAAGAAAAGGGTAACATTAACCAGAATAGGTCATATGCAAGATAATTCATTTTTTTTAAATTATCTACCCTTTGTTTTAGGATGTTGACAAGTACTTGCCTTCTATTATCCTCATGCCTCATGAAGAAGGACATCTAGGAGTAAAATAATATGGAGGTGATGAGCTGTGATGGCCTATATAAGAAAGTGCACAATTTCAATTATCTCCATGTGTCACAGAGTGTCAAATTCAGCAGCCACAGCCTCTGTTTGACATTAGCTATGTAGCAAGGGGGCTGAAACCAGAGAATCTGCTCTTGCAGAGATCCTCCTTCCTTTGTAAGCAGCCACAAAAAGGCCAATGAGCCTTAAATGTCTGGTACCATGTTGAGATTCTAGATACACCTTAAGTTCATCAGTGCGCAAATGGACAGCTTTGCCTAAATCAAAAACTCTGAACAGTTCCTCCAAAGACTTTTTTTTTTTTTCCTTTTTCACACCTCTTCCCCAAATATATCAGCATATACTAAAAAGACTGGATGCTTAAGTTATTTTAAAATGGTAGCTGTTACTAACAAATGCATGTATTTAGATAGTGGTATAAGAGGTATTTAAGAAACGTGTAGATGAAGTGTTAAGGGACATGGTGTAGTGGTGAATTGGCAGTGTTAGGTTAATGGTCGGACTTGATGATCTTAGAGGTCTCTTCCAACCAAGGCTATTATATGATTCTATGATTCTATGATTATTATAGACATATACACATGTGATGGGATGAAGTCACCTTTTGGAGATGATCGTATCTCTTTTAACTACGTAGGAGAATGTCCATAACCTAAATGCCCTTAGTTAGGTGTATAAAGTTAGATAAAACTTTCCATTCACTGTAAACAGGGAGCATCGACATTGAACTTAGGGCAGTTAAAATTGTCTGTTGAGCCCAGCATCTCCCCCTACTTTTCCTTCCACTGTCCCTGGATTAAATGTGTATTGATAATAAAAGGAATGGCTTATCCAGCATAAGGTTATTCAGAGCTTTCATTCAAAATATGCTTGTCATGTATGTTTCTTACTTGGTCTTGGAGTGTTATTTGTATGGGTCTACTCTTCTATAAAAGCAGTTGTAATTCCTTTTTTTTTTTTCATTGGCTGTTTTTCTCACTTTCATGTTATTTTCCTTCTTGCAGCATCCTTCCTTTCTTTTCCCTGGGCACACTTCCATTCCCTCCTCCAGGGTTACCATAGAAATACACAGTCACAAGTTTCAAGCAGAGAAACTCAGGCTGAAGCAATAAAATGAAATGCCAGGAAGAACTACTTTGCATAAATCACAAAACAAATTGTACATTTGGATAATTATTAATTATGTGATATTTTTACAGAATTTTGGCATAGCTGTAGGAACTTGCTTTTAATGTTGTGCTTTTAGCTTGTACACCACTGTTTGCATTAATAGCATTGGCAATAAATACCCTGATTTGAAGTGTATTAGCTTGGAAAGCCCTTTTATCTTCTGCCTACAGTATTCATTTTAAACAGCTACAAAAATAAAACTTGGCACTTTCCAAAGCAAGACTACAAGCAAAGCTTAATATACTGTGCACAGTATATATCCAAGTGTGACACAAACACTTTGTCAGCTATAAGTTGGTAATTGTGAATAGACAAGGCAGAAGAGTTCCCCTCATGTAAGACATCTAGAATTAACTGGCTGTCCTTGGTCTAGATATTAGGATATAAAACTTATTAGAGGTAAAAAACTTCCCTTTCTTTCTTTTTAATGCTATTTACTGTTAAGATGTGAGGACATTATGAATATATTTTGACATTAGATGTATAGTTAGTTAAACTAATCATTGCAAAGGCATTTATAAATCTGGCCTGATTCTTCATAGGATGTATAGTGAACTGACCTCAGTTTATGTAAAATGTATTTGATATGCAACAGTACTACATTAACAGTTTAAAGTGACCCTCTAGTTATTGACTGTTCAATTTGAGAGTTCATTATTTGCTTGTTGTAGTGTCCATTGGTCGCAAATTGGTTTTGCTTCTAGATGAGTTGTTTGGAACTATTAAAATAATAGAGCTATTAATATGACCCTATAAATAGCACTGAGTAAGATATAGTTAATTTATTATTAAGATATATATATGTATATATATACCAACTCTACGCATAAAAATGTCTGAGATAAATTTTCTGTTTCAACATTTACTATTCCAATTAATGGAAAAAAAACATATTATTATTTAAGCAGTAAAGAAAGTTTAAGAAAACTCCTTAACTGGATATTAATTTTGAATACTTTTAGTGCCAATTTCTGGATCTTGAAAATTTTATTGGATAACGTTAAATACATGAGAAAACAATATCTGAAGGCATCTTGCATCTTTTTTTTGAGTTCAGTACAAGTATAAACTTATTGTTTCTCACAGTGCATTTGGTAAAAAATCTTTGCTTAATATTATTCATATTTAAATACAAAGAATCTTGAGAGGACAAAAAAAAAAAAGTAAGGTGTAATTTTTCACAACTGAAATTAGAAAAAAATTAACTTTAATTAACCCTTCCAAACTGAAACAAAATAATTGCTTATGGAATTAGTCTAAAAATAATGAATTCTTAAAAATGTTAAATATAAATAAATGTTTGTGTCAGTTAGTTTTGTATCCTTTGTTTCCCTTCTTAACGTTAATTTATCTAAATTTTTTAAAATTCAAAACACAACATTGCTTTCACACAAAGATTGTCAAAATGTCCAATTAAAAAAAAAAAGAGTAATTTTGCAAAAGTTTCAAAATTGTAAAGGACATTTTGACTTAAGAGGCTGACAGTCAGTAACAGTTTCTAGAAAAAAAATGGGTTTCAACAAGTTGGAACATTTCAATAAGACATCAAAAAGTTACAAAGATAATTATTTTAAGGTAGCAAACAATTTTGAGTGGTTCCCCTCAGTGCTCAGTGTGTCTCAAAATTGTCACTTCAAAACTAAAGGAACCATAATTAGAGGTCAAAATGCTGTTCAAATCCATATTGCATAGGAAGTCCTTCCTTTATTTGTTTTTGGCCAAAAAGAATGTAGCAGGAATGGAAAATCTGAATTGAATATTCACAAGTATTCATGGGTACTCAGTGTTCGTGTTTAGCTCTTAATATTGGACTTTGTTCAATGGAAAAATACTGTAAAGGTAAAGCATAACTTTGTCTTCAAAGGGTAAAATAGAGGTCCTCATTTTTTAAAGCTGATCTACAAAAAGCATACCAGAGTGAGGGAGTCTTTAGTCCTTAATGAAACAGCCAAGTCATACTGGATTATGTCTCCTAGTCAATACATGTTACAGACCTCTTTGGTGGCTCAGATGATATATGATAACTTGTCAAAATGAAATAATTTGTTCACAAAAACACAAGGAGCGAAAGGAGAAGGGAATCTGTGAGTTCGCGGAGGCAAACCCTGTCCTCCCCTGCCCGTTTCACACACGGGGTCAAAGACTCCTGACTGATGTTTACCTAAGCTACTTCTTACAGGCAGTTTAAGATGTATTTTCTGCCAATATCTTTGGCAAATTATACCAAAATTTGTCTCTACTTGCTGCTAAGAAGTCTTACCTTAATGGTTAAACTAAGGACTAAGGTAGATTTGCCTTGGCAGATAAAATCAGATAGATGAAGCTGTTAAAGCACTGAAGTGTTTGTCTCTTCCCCTGTCCATTAATGCAAGGATGCCTGATACCACAAGTGATCATCCTCTGACTGATCTCTGCTTTCAGTCCAGTATATTAAGGTAAATGAAAACTCTATGTCTGATTTTAATCTTCTGCCACAAGCCTGTCAGAGTCCTAAATATCTTTTCCTGCAATATGAGACCATTGCTTTTTATCCTATCTTCAGTGAGCATGGGGAGTGATTTATTTATTTCTGTTATGCCACTTACTCATGTATTTGAAGACTAAGAATGATGCAGAGCTTTAAAGTGTAGATTTGTCTGATAGCCCGCAAGGAATTGTGTGTCAGTACATCATGAAAAAGCTGGGAAGAAGAAAATGTGGGATTAAGGGAAACTGTAGGTCCAGCGAGCCCTCAGTGAAGGTTGAATTTGAACTGTTCTACCAGTGATGAAGAGGGACTTTCATATCTCACATCATTTGTGGAGTGCACTGTGAGGCAGATGAGACAGGTAGTTGGCCTTTTCTTCTGAAAATCTTTCTTTGAGTTAGACAATTTTAGCATATCTGGTGGAGTTTTCATCACACAATTATCATGAGCCCCTTTAACACGACGCTAGATCACATTATTTCATTTAAGGATACAGCATTCCTTGAATGACTCATCCTCGTGCCAGGTGTTTGAATGCTCTGGAGATTCAGAGATATCTTTACTGAGTGCTTATATTACATTTAACTAGGATAAAAGAGAAGCTAGGATATTTACCTAAGGCAAAGAAGAGTGCACTGAGAAAAGCTAGAAAAAGACAAGTCTGGGAATAAGGGAAGCAGTAACGTTTGTTTAGTCATCAATCCTTAAAAATATCACTACTGAGAAAGAAAGAAGAGAATGAGGACAACACTGTGTTCAGTTTTGGGTCCCACACTATAAGAAAGACATCGAGGTGTTGGAGTATGTGCAAAGAAGGGCAGCGAAGCTGGTGAAGGGTCTGGAGCACGAGTCTTATGAGGAGTGGCTGAGGGAACTGGGGGTGCTTAGTCTGGAGAAAAGGAGGCTGAGGGGAGACCATATCATCCTCTACAACTACCTGAAAGGAGGTTGTAGTGAGGTGAGGATCAGTCTCTTCTCCCAAGAAAGAAGTGAGATGAGGGGAGGTTTAGATCGGATATTAAGAAACATGTCTTCACAAGACATGTTGTCAAGCATTGGAACAGGCTGCCCAGAAAAGTTTGAGAGTCACTATTCCTGGAGGTATTTAAAAGACATGTAGATGTGGTGCTTAGGGACATAGTTTAGAGGTGAATTGGCAGTGTTAGGTTAATGGCTGGACCTGGTGATCTTACAGGTCTTTTCTGATCGAGGCTATTCTATGGTTCTATGATGCTATGATATCAGAAACACACAGCTAGCTAAATCAATAAAGGAAAATCAGTATGGATGTCCATGTCATTGACTTGTCACGCAGCTTCTTGCCAGCACTGCTGCAGTACAAGGCCATACCAGAGATCTGGGAGGATCTCTTTCACTAATAAATATAGCTTTTGCCATCTCATAATTTTAATTTCTCTGCATTGACTTAGGATCACTGTTAATCAGAATGTACTGCTCATTGAGCTATCTCAATTTTCTAGTGTTAAGGAAAAGTTTGTTTCAAGAGCACAGAACTTACTGAAAGGTGTTCACCTGGGAATATCAGCCTGAGTGATATGTGTTGTTTAACTGTATTTCACAAGAGGCCTGTGGAAGCAGAAATAATGAGTGGGCAGTGTCTGGGGATCTATAAATTCAGAAAAAAAATATCCTCTTTCGGTAACTGCACTGATATCAGTCATGAATACATATATTCTGCTTTTTAGTTATTGCTGTAAAGTAGGGATGGAACTAAACAATTGTATTTTGTAAATGTTTGTGATTCTGTTCATTGTGAAACCCGATAGGATGGTTTGCAACGTTACAAAGAATCATCATCAATATATGGAATACATCGCGGTCTTTCTGGCTAGATGTATGTGACTGCAGGGAATAATAGAAATTCAGAGCCTCAGTCACAAGAAGACAAATGACAGATGTGGGAGTCCAGCCCTCAGAAAAACTGAAGGTTACAAACTCACCACATACAACCCCCACAGAAGTCAGGAACCAGTAAGATCATTGATATCAAAAGTTGTCTTACAATTACTTCCTTAAACTAAGGAAGTGTTGAGATGGCTTTTCATCATCAACCTGTTTGCAAGGATACATGCTTAACCTGGGGTCTGAGTTGGAAGAAAGGTTCTTCAGGATTTCAACAAGCCATCATCACAGCTCATCACAGCTACATGCCTTCTTCAGCAATGGGAAACAGATTAGACCAGGACAGCCCGCATCAGTCACTGTGGACATGTTAAGGCTGCAAGTGAACTCTCAGGTTGCTGAGGAGGCCCTGGCTCAGGGTAAGTGATTGAACAGGACGAGGAAATCTGCTGGACAGGACCCCAGGAGTTGCTGAACATAAAAAGTACCCACATGGGAAGTTGGTAAAAGTTAAGAGTTGTCAGGGATGGCTGAATCCCACAGGCGGTTAAGTGGAAGGAACTGCCAAACTCCACAGATAATTGGAGGGGTGTACTGGGAACCTGTGGGGGAGTACAATATTGTAAGGCTAACAGCACCCAGGTAACCATCAGTAACACCATATAATGCCAAGATTGCCTAGGCAATGGTATCAGAAACAATGTATTTGGGTATGGATGAAACAGAACTAGGAGCAGTTGGGAAAAATCAATTATAGGTTGAGTTGTTCACCTGGGAGAAACTGGAGGGAGAAAAGGAGATATAAGGGAGGTGAAAAGGAAGACTAAGAAAGGGGAAAAGGAAGGCCGAGAAAGGGGAAAGGGATGCTCAGGCATGGAAATGCTGTGAGGGCAGTGTATGAGGGTGCTTGTGGGGGGACCTGCCATTGCTCGCAACAGCTGGAGCAGAACAGGGAACCGAACGCTCTCGCCTGACCCTGAAGCAAGGGCTGGGCCTGCACCCATGGTCAGTGGGTCCGGGGTGGGCACAGGACGGGTGCTTTCCCTGTCTAGTAAGGGAACACATAGACAGATGGATGGAGCATCTCTGTATCACTATGTCAGTGCCTATTCCAGGCTTCACGGCATCAGCAGCCATCCACCTTTTCATAATGTAAGTGGGGTTTTTTTCCTCGCATGACTTCAAAACCTATCACCCCTTGATTTCAGGGCATCAACACATAGAATTCTTATTTGCAAGCACCTGATAATTTATCTTTGTTTGCTCTTTGATTTGTGCCTTTCACTAACCTATCTCATTCATTGGGATAGCAACGAGATGCCGTGGGAACCCTAAGTGACAGGTTTTTTTCCCAGAGTACTCTTGGGTGAAGCTCTTCAGTTCACCCTCATGATGTCTTTTCCCAAGCCTTTTGTATGGTATCAGCTTATCAGCTATGCTTCTGCTTTACCAAGAACCAGACTCTTCCATCTCTTGGAGCTGCCCTCTCAGTGATCTGCAAAATGTCTGTGAAAGAGAATAATCTATTAAAATAAGTCCTTTTTTTTTTTTAAAAAAAAAAAAAGAAGAAAAACAACCACCATTAACAAAACACAGAAACACAGACACACAAAAAAAAACCCCAAAAAACAAAGAGAGTGAGAGGAAAGGTAAAGAAAATCAGGAAGACCAAGTGAAGTGCTGGGGTCTGAACCCCAAGCCCTGAATTAAGGTTGACATATGGGTGGTTCCCACAGTCCTTTAAAAGGAGGGGATGAGTTTGCCTTTTGGCTTTCCTCCAAGGTACAGCCAGCCTTGGGTAAACAAGCCCCAGGTGCCCTGCATTTGGGTAAATGAGTGCCAGGTGTCCTGTTTGGGGCATAAAAGCTGGGACCACTTGCAGGAAGGGTGGAGTGTCTGTCTGTGAGGTGGACGCATTTTGCAGAGCTTCCTGTTGGGGAAGGACCTCCTGACTCTCTGCAACTGGGCCCTGGTCAGGTTTGGCATTTGCAAGCACAGGCTCTGTGGGGAAAAAATATGTGGCTACTTCTGTCCTATGTGATCAGCCTATTGACTTGGTTGTGTCCCATCTGGTCTATGGGAGACTTTGTTTCTTTGTTTATTCCACCTATTATTGATCATGCCGTGTTGTTGCTGGGGTTGATGTCTATTATTTGTGATCTGTTTGACTTCTTTGTACCCCCAGCGATCGCTCATATACTGACTTTTCTATGTACAATAGAATCTGGTTACTGGTTTGTTTTTCTTCTGGTTGCATCCTTTGTGTTAGGCCTAGTGATTGGCAAAACACCAATATACCTCTTATCCCACCTGTGCTTTAGGTTGTACTTGTAATTTTATTCAGAAACACTAAATCCTTCCAGGAGAGAGAGTGGAAAAGCAACTACACACCCAAGCTATGTCTGAATCTGTCTCATTGTAATCGTAACTGAAAATTCCCTGCTGAAGTTCACAGATAGTCATTTTATCATCTTCAGAGGTACCTTGATGTCCCACAAGCTCTAAATTGGTCACTCCTGCCCAATTTTTCAGCAGATGGGTTAGCAGCAGGCTCCCAACAGGGTTTTTACTATACTGCCCAGTAATATTCAGCAGCAGAATTAGAGTCATTACCTGATTTCTGCCCAGGCGAGTCAGGCTACAGAACAATTAAAAAATTACAATACACTCTTTAATCTAACAGATATTTATACACTATTCATAAAAATAATATGTTCTTGGTAGACTCCACACTGAAATTGAAGCAAAGAATTCTAGTCCTGCTTCCTCAGAGAAAAGATAGCTCACTTCACATCAGATGGATTTTATCTGCAAAGAAACTTGAAAGTTTCACACAGCAAAGAAAATTATACTGTGACATCCAGACACTGAGAGATCTTGCACTGAAAGGGAACTATTGCAGTTAGAGCATAGCTCTGTTAGACCAGCTCCTTGCTTAACTGGACACTATCTCAGCTGCTGTATTTGAGTCTTGCTGCTCTACAAACACATATTCCTGTGCTTCCTTTGGTCTGAGAGGTTTGCTGCCATATTCACAGCACATGTGCTTTTGTTACCTCACCATAGATACATGATTATGTGGACCAGGTGGCATCATCCCACAGAATGGGTGCTGATGCCTATCTCACCCTTCCATCTTTGAAGTCCATCACGTTTTGTGAGTACTCCAGGCTTGTAGGGATGAAAAGCAAAGAAGTAGAGAGGGCTGTCAAGAATTTCTAGGTACTTTTTTTCTTTTTCACTTCAGTTAACAAATGAGACTTACGGATCTACACCGAATCATATGGATACCCCAAGATATACATTTCAGTGCCTCAGTGCGCACATCATGTAACTATTATGAACACTATAACTTGAAGCTTCTTAGAAGGTCTTTTTCCTGCAAATGGTTTCTGCAGCCCAAGTTTCTATTTTTCTCAATCATGTATTGCTATTTTCTTGTTTCCTCAGCAATGGTCATACAGACCTCTATGATACCAAATATGCATTTTCCCCCACCCCTCCCACCAACACCCTTTCTATAGCACTGTGTTTCTAAGTTTGGCAGTAACAGCCCAAGAAATTGCTTTTTGAGAATATTTCGTTCACTTGCTCCAGTCCTCTACAAATACTTTACAAATAAAAGAAATCAAGCCGATATTCAGCCTCTCTCCACTTCAGTCATCCCACAACTGCTCCCCAAGCCTGCCTGTCCCAGGTTTATTCACTAACTAGTTAACAGACCTTCTCAAATACATTTTAACAATGTAGTTTTATAGATGGCTTTCCCTTGTTTCCTGATGTAAAAAGCATGCAGCAGGTAATCAACTACAGTCAAAAAATGCTCTAAATTATCCAGTACTTCCTCATGGGGCAAGAAGATATGGCACAAAACCTAGAGAAAATAAATACCTTTTTAAAGAGGTAGTTGCAAGCCAATCAAGTCTGTCTTATCTGGCAATAAATGTCTGTGTAAAGACAATTGAATTCAATTTCTGGCCTGTAGTGCCAATGGACCCTACAGAGTACTCCAGTGCACCTTAAATGAGGCATGGATGGGTTTAACATACCAAAATGTAGATATCTAGTGCCATTTTAAATGCTTTGGGGGATAACCAGCAGCCTGCAGCTGCTTAGCCTTAGGGTTCAAGTCTTTCATAGATCATGCTTTCTAGATCTTTTATATCTTTGCATGCTTCATGCGGTACTAGGCAAATTTGAAACAGATTATTCCCATACTTAGTACCTGGTGAACTCATTTGTCAACAAGGTTCTACTATCTGTAATGGTTAATCATCATTGACCACACTGGGAGCTTAGAAAACCAGCTCACATGTGGCACCTACAAATAGACTCTTAAAATATGATGATTTAGTATTTAACTGAATCCCAAAACGAAGTCAGATTGGTCCAAAACTGAAATTCATAGTTTGTATATAGACACATTTTTTGATTTTGTCTCAGGAAACAAAACAGTCATCTTTAGCACAGAAAAAATAGCAGAAAAGTTCAGAAGCTGATATGAACTTTTTTTTTTTTGGAACTCACTAATTGCTCTCCAGACTTGTTCTTCCTCACATCATCTGTTAAATGATGAAGGGTGGAAGAATAGAAAGAAATGTTGAGCATCTACTACCAGCATAAAAAATCAACCCAGTAGAAAATCTGGCTATGAAACAGAAAAGAGAATCATGGCACACATTAGGCTGAAGTTTTCTTTCCAATGTAGGTTTTTATTGTGCTCTACTGAATATAATGTAGACAGAGCTAAGAAAATTACAACAATCATCTGATTTTTCAGCTATCCTGCTCTCCTAGAGTTCATTATCTTACCTCGCAGGCAGGCATAGAAGGACATATATTTTTTGGCCAGATATTGCCTTTAATATTACTTTATTTGATGAACTTTGTATCTGGTAAGCTACAGAGTCCATACATTCATTTTTAAGATGGCATTTTTAAACAGAAACACAAACTGCACACTCGTTTTGTGTTAGTATACACCAAGTGGCACTTTCAGACAGCTCAGTATTAAGTCAGAGTTAAAAAAAAAAAAGATGGAAAAAACCAAATGAATGTTTGGAGACAATAAGGAAGAAAAAGGCGTATTTCACTGAAGTTTTCAGCATACTACATTCCAGATTTTACAGCTTTTTTATTATTATTGCAGTGTAACAAATTTCAGAGCTTTCAAAACATCACTCAAATGGCTAATTTCTGAACAAAGTGCTATCTGAAATGGAGTGAATGTCTGTTATGTTTATTGGGAAATTTCAAAAGGAGAAATAAAATGGTTTTTTTTCTTTATAATTAATACATAAAAATGCAGTTTATATTTGAGAAACTGACACAATACTGTTTAACGAAGACCTGTTTCTTCTCATAAGTACAGAAGCCTATTGATTTTAATGCTCAGATGGCAATAGATTCATTTATTTAGGTTCTTCTTCCCCAGAGTAAAAACAGATGTGTGGAGACATTAAAAAATACACTATTTTTCTGCTAAAGAGAAACTTTTAACTCTTTACTCACAAATACACACATACGCATCCATGCAAAAAATAAAAAGAATGTCATGCTCCCAGGAATCTGAGTTTTATCATCAACCTATCAACATCAAGATACAGGAGTTAAATCTCTATCAGAAAAGTCTCATGTAGTAGCTTTTGGGCTTTTTTCTTCCACTGAAAAATTCATTTGCATCTTTTGAACACCAGAAGGGATAACAGAATCTTTTCCTCCTGTCTAAACCAGTAAGCTTCTATTCTGACTGGCAGGGTTCAACTCCAGTGATGAGGAAATCATTTACTCTCTGTAGTCTCATTTAGCAGGTACTAACAAGGGCAGCTACAAAAAAAGATAAATCCTTGTGGTGTTTGTTTGTTTGTTTTTCTTGACTGCTCATGTTCACACCTGCCCACCAGAACTCTTTTTTTTTCTTTTTTTTTTTTTTTTCCTATTTAAGTCATCTGCCTCACTATGTCTCAATAGGAAGAAATTAATAATGCTGAATTTTTTGTAAATGTAACTTGATCTTAATTGGCATGTGCAGCACAACATTTTTGCCTTGAATTTCCAGGTGCACTTAAGTAGGCCTAGTATTCAAAAGACTCTCAGTCAGATTAGATACTCTATATTTCAGAGTTTATATCCAGAAAAATCTCTGTACAATTACATTGTACCCTCACAAGAAAAATCTTAACGAAGGTGAATGTTTCTGATTTTTTTTTTCCCTGTACATTCCCAGTGTAAGTGTTGATTTTCATATGGAAGGGAAAGCAGCTCAACATGGCGAAAGAAAATGTTGGGTAGGGGAAAGGCCTTGAGACACTGGAGCATTCAGAAAGCAGGAGGTTAAACGGGGGCAGTCTGGTTTAGGCATCTGTCTCTTCATCTCATTCCTTATGGCACAGGGGGTTGGAGGAAGTGTAGATATGGATTCTAATAGTGCCGGGAAAAAGGGAATTTTGTCTAACACAGAGCCAGAAACTTTTACAGAATACTAAACCAGCTCTGCTGCAGCTTGAGCTGCAGTTTGAATGCAGTTAACAACAGTGTGCTGGCAAGGCTTCTTCACTAGCCTAACTAGATGTGGTATGTCCTTCACGAAGTAGTGTACCTTAAGGCTACTTATTGACAAATATTCAGTCAGTGATAATTCAGAGTCTGATAGCTAAACAGTCTTGATAGATACTCTCTATAGATAACAGAACATATCAAATGGATTTGTTATTTAGCAAATACATGGGCAGTAACATTGTATAATGTTCCTGATTTCTAATAACAGTGGAGGTTCTCACATTCCTACACATTAATATAATAATGCTTATCTTAACCACATTTATCTCTTTGTTTAGGATTGCTAGCAGTATATGCCAGATTTTTACTGTAATATAAATACTGGATGGAGGTAGGCTATTCAATGACACTTCCATTGACATAAACAGGAGCATCTGTTGAAAGTCTCAGATGTGTTTATTGTTTTTATTTTTGTAGCACAACTAATTAACATCACCAATACATTATTAATATCAGGACTGATTCATTTATTGGGCTTGAAATCCTAGTAAGAAAAGTAGAAGTGAAGGATGTGTAAACCTGAAATAGAGAAAATAATTACGGTGATGTACTTAAATGTTTTAATTTAGCCTAGACAGATGGCTGATAGATGTAGTGTTGTTGGAATTTTAGCCTGAGTTACAGACTTCTGAGTTGCAAGCTATGTATTTGATAACTGTTTTGCAGATGCCTGTGACCAGACTATTCTGAAGTGGATGAACTGAAACTTTCTAATATTATATCTGTGTCAATTTCTTATTCCTAAGCTCTGATAACAATTGATAAATTAGCTATGGAGGCGTTGTAAAGGGCTTCAATAAATAACAGTTAGGAAGAAGAGACCTTGTTCAGTAAACAGGATATTAGCAGTAATGAACAATGCAAAGTTTTCATTAGGGAACATAGTGTTCACATTTCAAATACATCTCTGGAAGAGCTCAGAGCTATGTGATTTCTATGCTTTGCAGGTCATAAATTCAAAGAGGTAACCTTACAGGTCATTTTGCATGAGAAAAATGTATCCATTTTATTCTGTCTTGCTAGTCAATGCACAAATAATCTCTTATTGGGGAAAAAAAAAATAAAGCTGAACATGAACAGTAAACACTACTGTTAAAATACATGAAACTGAACACAGTCAATTTGCTATGCTATGTAAGTGAAATACAAATGTTGTATGGAGCCAAGAAGCCATGCATATAAAAGTTATATAAAGAACTAATGGAGGAACTCATACTTTCACTTCATCTAAAATTGAAAATCAGGTATACACAAGAAAGGGCAGGAAAAATATTTCCTTTATTGAACCTACGTGGTATAAATACTCACTTTGATATTTTTACATGCCATCCACTGTGTCCTTTATGCCCATCCTTTCTTTACCTAAGCTAGCCCAGTTGAATTTATTCACAGCTAGAAAAAAAAAGGACTTCTGTATCATTAACTAATATCACCTCAGAATCTGACACATTATTTTACTGAATTGTGTAGTACTTTACCACCTTTAACCACTATTTCTTGGCATTAAAGAGTGCTAAAAGGTGTGAGCTGAGATGAGTAACTCCCTGTAGCAGGAAATACTGTACAGAAACATTGGGGTAATGGAGGCATCTATCCTACACGGGGAAGCAGGATGTTTAGGCTGGTAAGATCCACTGGTGAAGCCCCATAACCCTTTCGGACATAACATGCAAGGATTCACATAAATTCAAATGTTACAGTGTGTCTGTCATCAATCTCTCTGATTTCAGACTGTTTGGAGTTAAGTGATTAGTTTTCACCTTTTACCTACCCTAAAGAGCCAAATGACTGAAATAGACAATATAAAACAGTATGGGAGAGGGAAGAGAGCAGTAAATGCCATCTCAGACCTCTACAACAAGGGTGACAGTACACCGCCTGCCAGGTCAGTGCCGTTTCCTTTATAATATGTTGCTTTCTCTGTAGGCAAGAAAACTTGGCAGGTAATTCTGACAAAACCCACTTCCAGAAATGAGAGTGTTTTCTTTTGCATTCTCATGTCTAAAATTATCTGAGATGCCATTTATTGATATAAAGAAAGTCATTGGTTTATGTGAGGGTTGGTATACAGTGACTTCAGAAAGACAAAGAACTATGGCCTTTTCTTTCACACTAATGCAAGACTAGGTTTTTGTATCAACAACTACAATCTTTATATTTGTATTGGGCAAGACTTCTGTTGAACCCAGTATACAATAGTTTTTTAATAATAGTCAGAGAATTGGGACTCTACATATGTATTTTTGTAAATAAATCAATTGCTCTGTATGTCCATGATACAAATTTTCTACCTAAACAGAAGTCCCTAATTTCAGTTTAAGTTGTCAGCAAAGTGATTAAAGAGAGTCCTTAAAATCCTTCTTTTAAGAAAATATTATGGTGAGAAATGTGTGAAATGTAAAGCAATAATGCAGTGAGTTGAAATTTTGCTGAAGTAAACAAAAAATATCTTTAGACTCTGTCTGACATTATTTTATGAGGAAATATCTTGAAAATAAACTTGATGAACAGGAAAATTTGAAGATGACAATGCTTTGTAAAAAAACCATAATGAAACTTCAGTCAAAAGATTCAGTAGCAACAAAAAATTCAGTTTACTTTGAAGTGTCATAAAACATGAAGAAATCTATTACCTCATCTCAGTGTATAAAGAATTAAATGATTTATTAAGGTTTATTTGTGCAGTTACATTTTCGCTTTTACTAAAACTGTTACTGCATTCCAAGATTTTAGGGGGAATCCTATGTCAACACAGTATTGATAAAATGGCTTTTTACTCTGTGGCATCTGAGAGCAATAAAATAGATGAATGAAAATGTTTTGCCATTTCTTCAAAGCAAGGAAAAGTCTGGAATAATTGCTAGCATTATGGTGTTTACAGATAAGTTATGGTCTACGGTTAAGTGAAACTGAGCATTTAAAATCCTTTTTTTTCTTAATTAATGACATCTGAATTCTAAGCTGACACAACTTACATTGGATATATGAATTGAAAATGTTGTTTTGCAGTATCCACAAAAAATATAATTTTTATTTGGTGTCATTTGGCTGACCTGGAGACTATACTTTTTTGTTTACCTACCAGTCAAGAGCAGCAGGGAAATTGAAAGTGCAAGATCCCCAGCACAGCCCTGCCCAGATGGCTACGTTTTGCTCTGCATTTTCCTTTGGATACATTGTGTTTATTTCCCAGGGACATTTTGAATTCTCAGTCTCTCTACTGAGGCAGTGCATGGATTCAAACATCAACTTAAATTTCACCAGAAACACCGTTATAGCATATGATCTTTTTGCAGTCAAAAAAAATTTCTGTGTGGACCTTATCAGAGTGTAGGAAATCCTGACTACCAGAAAATTCAGGTTAGGTTTAAACTCTACAGTAATATATAAATATAAAAAATTAGTACAGAAAATAATTTTTTAGTATTAAAGACATTCTGGATTGCAAAGGTGATAATAAGATTTAATAGGGTTATACAGTCACAATAATCTAGTTTGATATAGAAGATAGTGAGAAAGTCTTCAAAGGCATTACAAGGTTATGAATTAGAGAGGATTGATACTGGATGTGAAGAAAAACAAAACTAACAAAAATTTCACAGTGGCAGATTAAAAGCAAAGACTAAATCTGAAAATAACTCTATGAATGAGTTCAATTAGCTACCTTTGAGTCAAGCAATTTTAAGAAGATTTGAAATGTCCCTTAATGACTACATTTGTTTTAGCTCTATTAAAATTATTCAGTGATGAATAGGGCTTTGATTACAAGCATATAGGCCACAGTTTAGATTAAAAATTGATTGTGCTGGATCTCTGCTACATAACATGTCATCTGTTAACTATTCCATTTGAGGTTTTCTTACACAGTCTAGGTGAATCAAATTGTCCATCACACTTCCAAGTATATTTGCAAGCTATCTTCATGCTGTCACAGATTTTTATTTTTTTCTAGAACTTTCCATAGTTCATTGGCAAAATTAGCCAGGCATTTAACAACATATGCTCCTATATTACAAAAAACTAAAACCTGTTTACATATATAAACATAAGCAAGAAGACTTATTAGCAGAGATGATTGGACAAACTCATATCTGCTGGAACTGAGTGAAAATTAACTATAGCTATCAAGTGAAAGAGAAAATATTAATACTATGGCAGCTTTTAATTCTGTAAACCAGAAAAAAAAAAACCCACTGGTAATTCAAGTGAAAGAACAAAATTAACTTTTCAGGAACCACAAGAAATAATTGTTCTCAAGCAGCTAAGTTTTAACATCATGGTGGTATGAACTAGAAGAACAGAATGAACTTCAGCGATAAAAATGGATTATTAGTACCAAAATATCCTGTAAGTGTTAGGTTTATCTCTTTAGGAACATACTCAGTAATAAGGGATACATGTATTTTCTACATGTTCAGTACTATGTACGGAGGATCACAATAGCTGTGGATGAATTAGTATGGAAATGAATGGAGTTATATTAGCTTGATACAATGTCTTGGCTATTTCACCTTTTCCAAGTATGCAACTTGGTCTTCTGTAACCTCTGTTGCACTGTGACATGAAATTTTAACTTATATTCTGAACTATCTACTACTAGATACTCATTGTGAATAACAAAAACTAGCAAGCAGTTAGTTACAAAGCCATGTACTGACTAAATGCTGTAAATAAGTGTTGTTTTATTGAAGTCCCTATACAATCAATATCCTGGAGAAAACTGCACTTTTGTTGACAGTATATGAAGACCAAAATTCATTTCAGTTTATGTACCTTAGGATACTGTGCTACTTAGTGTAGTATCCGAGCAACTTCTAGTCAAGCATTCTATGGCATGACTAATACCTATGTGACGAATAGAAATTCTCTCTTCATGTTCAAATAGTTAAATACAGTAGGGATAAACAAGTTTGGAAAAGCGGATACATCAAATGTGAACTTCAAAGGGGAAAAATTCCTTTGCTTGAACCCTTTACTGATTCTATATGTTTTGTCAAGAAGGCCTAGTGGCTTATTTATTTATGCATTCTTTATGTAAGGTGGTGTTGATTCTGTGTTATTTAATCTTAGCTGTGTGAGATCTGTAAGTTCCAGGCTTTTTTCTTATTTGCTTTTTTCTTTCCTTGACAGGAAAAGAACCATAGTGAAATATTTTTTGACCTCCAGTGTGAATCTTAAACGAAGACGTTTTCTTTTGTAGCTGTCAGTACTTTTGAATTCAATGGCATTTAGTATAACAAGAAAAATATCTCTTTTTTAACATATATATTAATTTGATAAATGAAATATTTTTTTTTACTATTTACTAAATTCAGACTTCTGTAAGACTATATTTTCAGTAGTTCTCATCAAAATTCATTAAAACAAGAGTAGGTCTAGTACCTATGCATTAAAAGAACACAGAACATCCACCTTGCCCTTTCTATCCTTCTTATATAACATCAAAATTTTTCAGATTACCTAAACTAAGGAGAGAAACTACATCTGGAAGTCTCACAAGTCATTCCTCGCAGTGAACTTAATTCTTCAAGACTCAAAATACTGACCTGTCACTGGGGATTTGAGTTCTTCTGTGAAAGTAGAGTTTGATAATTATTTTTAAAAAAATAAAAAAATAAAATGGAGGAAAACACAGACTAATGCACTTTCTATTTTCACTTTCAGGAAGTTTTTAGGCTGTATTCACTAGTCTGTGGTCCATAGTCAATCACTTTGGTGTTGCTTGTGGATATTAAAAGGTTAAAGAGTAGCCTAACAGAGAGAACAAATTGTGATGTTGTTTGCAGTATGTTACTTCCAGATGCTTTTGAGCAAAGTTTAGGAATCAAGTCTGCTGGCATATCATTGCTAATTTGTCTTAGTTTTCACAAGTAATTTCTGAGCAAGGAAGTGCCTTTGTAAAAAATTCTGTCTTTATTCTAGCTAGGGCTGAACTGAATGATAGGGAGTTTACATGATACTTCTAAATAGATTATGATATTTTTTTCACACATGGCGTTCCACTTCTTCAAGCAACTGATCCGCTTCTTGTATGAAGTCACAAAACAGAGTGGCTGGGTTGTCCTATCAGTTGACAATCTGATACTTGATGATGTTGCAGAAGGACAAAAATACCCTTTAATATAATCTCCTCATGTTCTCTTTCAGATACTTACTGAGCAAATTTTGAAACCTCTTGCTAATAGTCTCAATTTAATTAGCCTCCTATTGGTTTAATTTTTCTTTGCCTATTTAAATACTGTTTCATAAGCACATTTGTAAATCACATCGTTCTTAGGCCAAAACATTTCATTCGATGAATGATTGCTTATATACTATAACAATTACCCTGGTAAATTAATGTCTTTGAATAAGGATAGCACTTAGTGATGCTTTAATTCTTTAAATTCCTGCATTTATGCTCCAGTTAAACAGGATCTGTCACTGCATTGTACTAATAACAAATTAACTCCTACACTATGGAGAAATAACAACCTATCAGTGTTTCTCTTCACCTATAAATTAGCTCCAAAACTAATGATCTTCTTGCATAGCTTGTTAGTATAAGAGTTACTTTGTTAAGATTTTGAAGAAGGAAAAAACCAAGAAAATAAAAGGGAAATTATAACACCAATCCACTCTCTAAGGCATGGTCATTCCCTGAGGCAAAGATACAGAAAGTCAGTGCTACATTTTGCCTTAGATTCTTCAAAACCTGAATTTTATTCCTGCTTGCACAATTACTGCAGAAGTGAATTATGTGAAGAACTCTATTTGACCAGAACAGGATCACCAGTATGAGCATATTACCTTCTCTAAGTCTGATTTACGTTAAGGAACTTCACATTTTCTATAAAGGAGGTCATGGGGACTATGTCATCATAGTAAATCCCGTGAGAATTACACTTGATAATGTTCCCTGGCTTCAGGGGAGTTGGTGCGGCAAGCTTTTTGGGAAACATGGCACACATCAGTGAAAAGTGGCTAGAGAAGGAATAGATGGCTCTATGTTCCTTGTACTCTTAAAAAGGATAAATGCTTGGATCGATAATTCAGCATTTTTAATTAGCACAGCTGAACCATTAGAATCCAAACCTAGTCTGAAATCTGCATTTTTCCAAATTCCAAAGGTATTCAGACTAAGAGCTGCTGCAGAAGCTGGCAGCTCATGGTCTAGACAGGTGAACTCTTCACTGGGTTAAAAACTGGCTGGATGGCCGAGCCCAGAGAGTTGTGGTGAATGGAGTTAAATCCAGATGGAGACCGGTCACAAGCGGTGTCCCTCAGGGTTCGGTCTTGGGGCCAGTCTTGTTTAATGTCTTTATCAATGACCTGGATGAGAGGATCAAATGCATCCTCAGTAAATTTGCAGATGACACAAAATTGAGTGGGAGTGTCGATCTGCCTGATGGTAAGGAGGCTCTGCAGCAGGATTTGGACAGGCTGGAGAGATGGTCTGAGGGCAATTGTATGAAGTTTAACAAGGGTAAGTGCCAGGTCATGCACTTCAACCACAACAACCCCATGTAGCGCTACAGGCTTGGGGAAGAGTGGCTGGAAAGCTGCCTGATGGAAAAGGACCTGGGAGTGTTGGTTGACAGCGACTGAACATGAGCCAGCAGTGTGCCCAGGTGGCCAAGACGGCCAATGGCATCCTGGCCTGTATCAGAAATGGTGTGACCAGCAGGAGTAGGGAGGTGATCGTGCCCCTGTACTCAGCACTCGTGAGACCACACCTTGAGTACTGTGTCCAGTTCTGGGCACCACAGGATAAGAAGGACACTGAGCTGCTGGAGCGAGTCCAGAGAAGGGCAACGAGGCTGGTGAGAGGTCTGGAAAACAGGCCTTATGGAGACCGGCTGAGGGAACTGGGGTTGTTTAGTCTGGAGAAGAGGAGTCTGAGAGGAGACCTCATTGCCCTCTACAACTACCTAAAAGGAGGTTGTAGTGAGGCTGGTGTTGGTCTCTTCTCCCAAATTACTAATGATAGGATGAGAGGAAATGGCCTCAAGTTGCATCAGGGGAAGTTTAGGTTGGATATTAGGAAGAAGTTCTTTCCTGAGAGAGTGGTTAGACATTGGCACAGGCTGCTCAGGGAGGTGGTGGAGTCACCGTCCCTGGGGGTGTTCAAAAAACAGGTTGATGAGGCACTTGAGGCCATGGTCTAGTGGTTTAATGGTTAAGAATATGATGTGATGAAGGTTGGACTTGATGACCCTGGAGGTCCCTTCCAACCATAATTATTCTGTGATTCTACGATTCTAAGGTGCAGAACTATTACTTAAGATGTATATTTAAATTTGCAAATCCCCAACATTTCAATGAAACAGAGGGCAAACTTTTTTCATTAGATGCTTCTTTTTAATTACATAGTGTGATCATTAGTCTGTCTTAAGATTTCTGTGGGTTTGATTGATTAGTTTTATTCTTTCTTTTTTTTTTTTTACAGGGATGTAATTCTTGCATGGAGAAGCTGCATACTAACACTTGGACTCTTTAAAACTTTATTTACTAACACCAAAATTTTGAAGATACTAGACACCATTTTGAAAAGAATTAAAGTGAAAGGGGAAATGGAAATCATCTTTGGGAAAATCAGCCTTCATGGGTTCTCCTGTCACATTCTACAGGTTGCTCATAATAGTTCTTAAAAAGGTTAGAGCTACAATTAAAAGAGGGAGTTGGAAACATAATATTAATGATGACCTGAAAGAACCAATCAAGCAAAAATGGTTCTTTATGTGGAAATATTTGTCTACCTTGTGGCAATAGCTTCTGTTTTCATTTTATTTTATAAAAGTAGCTTAGGCTCCGGACTGAGCAAAGCAGAGCAGAGACACCAAAGACAGAGTATTATCAGTGTGCTTAATTCATCACTATTTCAAAGGATACAAGGCATTACAGAATTTGGCCTTCTGTTCTATAGTAGATCATAGATAGCATCTTACTTAAAATGCTGAGAGCATGATGTTGCAGTTTGCATATTAACAGTTAGGAATTGTGGATTAATGGGCTGAGTACAGCAAGATGTGATACTTGTCTATTGTGCTCATAATTTTAAAGTTAAAAAATTAAGATTACATAATTCTAATTTTTGGAGGTCACTACCAGGTTTGCTATCAAGTGATGTGTACGGTGTAATGCATCTTTACACACAAAAAACCCTAAAAACATTTCAGTAAAATTTCTTCTCTAGGCTACCCATGAAAAACAGCGTTAATTATGATTCAGTCTCACCAGTCAACATTGTTGATTAACTTTTAGATCTCTGCACTTAATTTATGTGGTGCAAATTAAAGCATTTGTTAAAAGATTTCTGCTTATTTAGTGTGTTTATACATTTGTGTTATTTGTATACTTGTGTAACTTGTGTTCAATAATAGCCCATGTCATTTAATATCAAAAGTGCAAGCAGATCAAGAAAAGACCAAACAGAATAACTTGCTAGAAAAGTGCATGGTAAAGGCATAATGATGACATTTAATTGGAAAAAATAAGTAAATAAATAAATAAGCAAGTATATACATCAAAAAAATTAAATAAAACAGGTACATTTATACATAACATTAAATGGTTTTGATCCGCTTATTCCAATCCCAGTGAAAATGTACTGCAAATTGAATCCCCTACTCATGCAAGCGAATTAGATTGATCTATACTTGTTGAGTTTCTGACGCTGGCCTGTTAGAGGACCTGATGAGAGGCTGAGCAGCATTCAGATCACCTGTCTTAAGGCACAGCTTATGGGAAGGTTCGCAGTGCCATCTTGACAGAAGAGGTACAGCAATCTAGCTTTGTTAGGAATAATTCAATAAAACTTCTACGGGTTTATAGCTGGTGTAAAATGATGTTCAAACTATTAAATAGCCTAACAATCAAGAAAAAGCTGTTAAGCTGAATTATACACCTACCCTCCATGACAATCCTAAAACTGTTTTAGGATTTGAGTTTTGAAAAGATGATTGTAATTCGTCTGTGTCACCACTTAAATTCCCCAGGTTAACTTCACTGATCTCTAGTGCATTATGAAAATACTGTATTGAGCCATTTACTGATTGTTTAAAAGAACAATTATAACAGTAGAACAACTTTAATAATCAGTTCAATATAGCAGTCAGTATAGATAGCAATACAGCTTTATTTCTCTTTTCCCAGGTAGCAAGGAGTTTTAATGAAAATGGTACTAACAGGTGTTAAATATGTTTATTTACTGTCCTGTTCTTAGATATCTCATAAAGACATAATAACTTTCTATTTATTCACACCTCTATTCATTTAAATTTTCATACCATAGCACAGAATACTAAAGAGGTGGAAAGTAACAAGAGATTTCACTGTTTATAAAAAAATTACACTCGCATTATCAATGAAGAGTATGATTTCAAAAATTCCATGGTTATTATCCCAGTAATTTTTGTCTCTACATTTTAATTTAAATAATGATTTATTTTAGAAAGTCAAAAAAATGCTCTTGGCTCTGTTAGGAGATAGTTTTGGAATTAGCTTGTGTTTTGACATGTGTGTACAAAAGTAGATATAATACCTTGATATTATTGGATGATCAAGGATAGTCTTAGATTTCAAAGGTTAATAAAAGGATGCTCTGTCTGAGTTCACTGAGGGCTGAGTTCTGCAACTGAATTATAGTGGGTATAAACCACCAGGATTGCCAAGGCACGTGTAATCTAATGGATGTAATTGATGGATGTAGTTCCTTGCAGAGGTAATTATTGGATCAGAATCTAGAAGTACAGGAAAGAGTTGCTTTTCTATATGATACTGGAGAATTGAATTCTGCTCCACTGCTTTCATTCTGCTGACAGCTGTAGCAAAGCAGCAATGCTGTAGCAATTGGCCATGATTGATATTAAACTGTTGGTTATTACCATTAAGATCATTTATTAACATATGCAAAACACATAGTTACTGTCATAAGTAGTAACTTGTATGATCAGAAGCACTTTATCAGAAGTTGCTAAAGGAAATTTTATGCATTGTTATAAGTAACCTATTGATCAGTTTAAGAACAAGGTAATGCAATTGTTCTTCTGAGCAGCACAAATACCATCAATAACTGGCAAACCAACAGTTTCTACTCTTGAAATATTAAACACCCTGTTGCTATGTATTTGGCAAGGTCCATTTCTCATTTAACCACCTGATTTTGAGTGTCTCTTGTATTATTGACAACCTTTAGACATTTTTGATACTGTCTCTTCATCTAAGCATGAAATTAGAAATATTACAGATCAAGTAGTTAAAAATTAACAAGAATGCTATTGTCCTCTAGGAAGATCTTGAGGGGAATACAGTGGCTCTATGACATGCATTCAAGAAGCCTAGCTCAGGTAGAAAAACAATAGTGTTCTGACTGAGAGATTCAGAAAATTAATTGCTCAAAGTGCAATATTAAGTATTCCTTGCTGTGATTATTGATATTGAACAGACCTTAATTTGTATATGAAAAGATTATGATTCATGGATGGCTTATGCTCCCACTATGTTCTAAAACATTCCCAGTTTAGGTATAGTATGGTATATTGGTATTGTCTAAGATAATTATGGGCTACAATCTTCTTGAAATTTTGTTTCTTCAGAATTTCATGCCTCACTCAGTAGTTATAAAAGTTAGTCTTGGATATACACTCTGAAAAAGAAGAAGCTAAAAAAAGGAGATAAAAATTTCATGATAAGGTGTGACTTTGCATATAGCTGCACTTCGTTACTATTATTCTCAATGAATACTGAACATGTTAAAAAGCTAGGCAGGCTTCACATGCCTCACATTGCACCTTCTTTACAGCCTCAGAGTCTGGGTTTGTTGTTAGTACTTGCTTTGCACTTAGATTTCTTTCACGTCAAAAGAGTAGAATGGGTTACATACATACATCATGTATAATTTATTTTTTTTTGTGTCATATGCATTCAATATCCTTATCCCTTCTACTGTTCTGTTAATTTCTAATGAAAAAAAAAGAAAGATGCTTAATATTTCAGCTATATTTTTAACTCTGGGCAAAAGGAGAAGTCAACAGTAAGGTTTTAGAGCTCTGTAGTAAGAGATCAAAAGCTCTTTAGAGTATCACCTCAGAGAGAGAGTTTACTCTGAAGGCAAGACAGTACTTTCAATTTCATGAGGACTTGGCTTGGGTGTCAGTCAGACATGGTGATAGCTTAGAAATGAGCTATTCCCTAAAGGGGAAACTAGTTAAAAAAACGAAGATATAGAAATGGTTAGGAAAAATATCTGTCTTGAGAGATGGTAAGAGAGTGTCAGCAGCAACAGGGAAAGTAGAGAAGTCATACAGATATTCCAGAGGCAGAGAAGCAGGACTTACCCATAAGTGAGGATGAGCCAGGAATCAAGAGAGACCTTAGCACGGGCAGTGACTTCACTGATGGGGCATAGTCCCACAGCAGTAAAGAAAGGCTGGGGTGGTAACACTTTGTGTTGGCTGTTCTGTGATTATCTACCAAGAAGAGGTAGTGAATTGGGCCAGGGTTTGCCCAGGAAGTCCACTCAGTGCAGCAGGTGACAGGACCCAGAGCATGTCTCAAGACAGGTCTGCCAAGAACTAAATTGAAATGGGGCTCCTGGGCCCATGAGCAGTTATATACATATATATGGCTGTCACTGTGTGTCTGTATGTGCATGTGTGTATGCCTATAGACATACACAATGTTTTACCAAACCCCTACTAACTCTGACATACGTATTCAAAATCATCTATTTTACCAAAATGTCACAAGTATTTATCAAAGGTCATTCAAATAGCAAGTTTGATTTGCATTTCTCAGGCTTTGACTTTGCCAAGTACCAAGATATTCATATGCTTTGCACTTCCAGAGTATAGTGAAACACACATATTTTAGAGGCATCACAATTACTATGTGATTTACACATAATATAAAGAGATTGAAATTCTCAATTAGAGAATGAGATTGCAGAAATTAGAAGATGAAATTTAATCATTATCTTAGATTGCAGTATATATCTTGATCCTCATTTGGATTTCACATTGTATTTTCTGAAAGAATCACAAGGAAGACAGTGAATTTATCCTTGTAACAGTGTGAAAAAAACATTTTTCCCCAATTAAATAAATCAAAGCAAAGGAAGACTGTAGAGTTGAATGAGGAATTTTTTTGTGACCCATGTAATTTTCCATGTCACATAAAAGTGGTTAATGCACTGGCTGCAGTATTACAAGTTCAGAGCATAAGCAACATTTTGAGGATAACATTGATATTGTTTTGGATACTAGAGCAATGTTTCTCATAGCAAAAGTTTCTCATTCAGCTTTCTGTTTCAGGCCCCCAGAACACTGTGGAATCTGTATAATTGTGTCTTGGTTTTCATCAGAATGAAATCCCTAACATTCAGAATGTATCAGTCACACATGAACATATCAATAAACAAGTTTATAAAGTCATTATCATGGAAAATAAATCCTTCAACCAAGCCTCTTCTCTGCCCAGTTTGAAAATAAAATTCCATTTTCACAGCCTGTTATTCCATTTGATTGAGAATAATACCTGGACCTGAATACTTTCATAGTAATATTTTCAGTTACACTTTTAAAAAACACTTCATCTTGGCCAACTCTTTTTCTGGTAGATTAAATATTATACCATAAAAAAATCCTGGACCAGCTGCAGAACACTTGAACTTCTAATGCAACACAGAGATACTCATTGTTATCTACTCATAAAAGAGCAGAGATTCTATTCCAGGACTTCCTGATCAACAATTTATTCTACATACAAAAAAAGATTGGCTACAAAATCTAGAGGTTTTTCAAAGTGCAATCCATTTTTAAGCTTGTAGACGAAGTTATATTTGACAAGATCTTTGCAGGTATGGGGATAAGAAAATTCTTCTTCTTCATCTTTTTTTTAATGACACCTCAGATTCTTGGGTAATTATGCGATTCTAGGAGATTTAAGGGAAAACAAAACAGCTAGAGATCACACAGTGCTAAAAGGGTAATTTTCACAGAGTCCTTCCCTTTCCTTTTGCTTCTGACAGAAGCACCTTAACCATGGTGTCACCATCTCATTTCTTATGCATCTATCTACTTTTTATCACTGCTTAATTTTACATCTCAGCAGGCCCGACTACCCTGAAAAATACACCTGCATAAGACCTGCAAGGAACAGAGAAAATACATAAGTAGGGGTGAAAAAGGAAAAGTGAGCTCTGCACTCTTACCAAACCTTTTAGCATCTATCAGTTTCAGGTTTCTTGTGATTCATTTACCCTTTCATTACATAAAGGGCTGAAGAGGAGCTGCAGTGGTACTAACGTTCCAGATGAATATCAAGGAGGCAGGGCCTCAGAGGAGAGCAATATTCAAACAACTGGAATACTGCATCCAGTTCTGGGCTCCCCAGTTGAAGAGAGACAGGGACCTACTGGAGAGAGTCCAGCGGAGGGCAACGAGGATGACTGGGGGATTGGAGCATCTCCCCTGTGAGGAAAGGCTGAGAGAGCTGAGACTCTTTGGCCTGGAGAAGAGAAGACTGAGGGGTGATCTAATTAAAGTTTATAAATACCTAAAGGGTGGGTTGAGGGAGGATGGAGCCAGACTCTTTTCAGTGGTTCCCAGTGACAGGACTAGGGGTAACGGGCACAAGCTGGAACATAGGAGGTTCCATTTAAATATGAGGAAAAACTTCTTTTCTGTGAGGGTGCCAGAGCACTGGCACAGGCTGCCCAGAGAGGTTGTGGAGTCTCCTTCTCTGGAGATTTTCAAGACTCTCCTGGATGCAGTCCTGAGTGATGTGCTTTAGGGGATCCTGTTTTAAGCAGGAGAGTTGGACGAGATGATCTCTCGAGGTCCCTTCCAACTCTGAATGCTCCATGATTCCGTGATTTACGTGTGGGAAAGGGAAACGAAGGTGCAAGAATAACTTGTTGAGCAATGAGGTGTGATCATGGAGATCATGGGTCAGGTCTTTTGCTCGGGGTAGGTGTACATGGTTACACATGAAGAAGAATTGAGAGCAGCCCTGACAAGAAGGACTTGGGGGTGTCAGTTGATGAGAAGCTCAACATAACCTGCCAGTGTGTGCCTGCAGTCCAGAAAGCCAGCCATATTCTGGGCTGCAGCAAAAGGAGCATGGCCAGCAGGTCCAGGGAGGTAATTCTCCCCCTTTACTTTGCTCTCATGAGACCCCTCCTGGAGTAATGTGTGCAGCTGTGAGGCCTTCAATATAAGAAGATCACAGACCTGTTGGAGCAAGTCCAGAAGAGGGCCACAAAGATTATCAGGGGGCTGGAGCACCTCTCCTATGAAGACAGGCTGAGAGAGTTGGGGTTGCTCAGCTTAGAGAAGAGAAGGCTCCAAGGAGACCTTACAGCACCTTCCAGTACTTGAAGGGGCCTGCAAGAAAGCTGGAGAGGGACTTTTTACAAAGGCATGGAGTGACAGGATGAGGGGTAATGGTTTCAAAATGAAAGAGGGTAGATTTAGATTAGACATTAGGAAAAAATTCTTGACTGTGAGGGTGGTGAGACACTGGCACAGCTTGCCCAGAGAAAGTGTCAATACCCCCTCCCTGGAAGTGTTCAAGGCCAGGCTGCATGGGGCTTTGAGCAACTTGGTCTGGTGGGAGGTGTCCCTGCTCATGGCAGGGGGATTGGAACTGGATGATCTTAAAGGTCCCTTTCAATCCAAACCATTCTATGGTTCTATGATTCTATGGTTCTGTGTGTGTGATCATAATATCTTTGTCATATCTCAGATGCCTCTGTAGTAAGCTGTGTGTCTTCCCCTAGAAGAAGAAAAAAATAATGGTCACTGATATAAACTAAAAGATACAATTCTCCAAAGTACAGATAGACCCACAGATTTAAATTAAAACTCAAAAGAAATTTCTGGCTTTGCCAGAAATGAGATTCCAAACATCCTCCGAGGAATGTATGGGGAAAAATGTACTTTCATATAGAGATTTTTTGGTTTATCAGAGGATTTATATAACATGTTTGTCTGCAGTAGAAGATGACAGGACTGAGACCTGGGGTCCATTCCTTTGTTGTCTTTCATAAATAACTACTCAGCTTGCTATTCATCCACCTTTATGTCCATACTGAAACTATAATAGGTGATCCTGGTTTTGAAATTAACTTGCTCGTTTGAGATTTTAGGCTTTTACGTTACTGGGGGCAGACCACATACTGCATCATCTAATTACTTAAAGATGTTTGACGCAAATGTTACCATTTAAGAAAGGAAGGCAGTAGAGTGACAAAGAATCATGAAATAGCTGGGAGGCACAAAATGCAAAACTAAAAACAAAAGAACAGCATTTTCTTTACCAAAAGTGATATAGTTTGAGGTGAACACATTCCATTATTCAAATAACATTTCTTAAAGCTAACATGTTCTAGTGGTTTCTGTGGAAACAGGGTCAGAAAGCTATAGGTAGTCAGCATGCAGCCGTTAGCTGAGAAGGAGAGCTCTCACTTGCAGATTTCAGGAGCTGCCTGCCTGCTGGGAAACATGTACAAAGGGGCAGCTTCCAAAAGTAGTCCGCAGGGCTTCAGACTGGTGGAAAGGATATAAAGGTTAAAAAAAGGGGAGGTAATACTCTAAAACTTATGAAAAATTATATTTATTATTTATATAATTTTTGAAAAAATCTGTATTAAAAATATAAAATAATATTAAAAAGTACAAGAACTTTGCTTTACAAAATATCAACATTTTTACTTTACTGTATTACAAAATGAAGATTTCTGATAATTTGGGATTTTTTTGTGAGAAATTTAATTTCAGTCACAGCAGGAACTGCTAATGAATCTATGGATAACCTTTGAAGCTGGCAACTGATTAGCTGTGGTACTGGTATAGTACCTGTCACAGCCAGGACAAGGTAAAAGACAACTCATAGTGCATTTGGATGTAGGGATTTATTTAAGTGCCAATGAGATGAGACCTTTTGTCCTATTTGGCTACCTCATATACTCACTCAGTCCCCCTCAACACTGTTCCCTAGATCTCAACTTCCCTTCCCAGCAAGGAGGTCACTGTTGGTTGGGGAAGGTCGGTCAGAAAGTCATGTCAGTCCACACTCACAGTTATTAGTCCCAGGCGTCCCTGGCATCCTGGGCATCCCCTGGCATTCCTTTCCATGCATTTCTGTCATCTTCAGGATCTTCCCACTTCCAGGACCTTTCCTCTAGCCAGTCTTCATCGTTTTCTTCCCTGGTCCCGCTTCTTCCTTCTAAGATCACTTATTTTGGGAAACCCTCTTTTCCACCAATAGCCCATAGCTTTCCTCTCTAAAATAGTCTGTGATTGTCTTCCTAATTGCTGAACTCTGTCTCATGTCTTTTTATGAATTGGAGGATTCAGGACTTGCCACTTTTGTTCGGTGCAGGTGTTAATGAAAGTTACAATCAGCCCCTATCAGTTGCAGACAGCAAGCATCAGGCTTCTGCTTAGGAGTTCAAAAGTTCAGTTTTGGACATTCACCACACACACACACATAGACACTGATTACCTGCTGGCATTCACAGTTTAAATTATTCTTTCACCTACAACAGTATCACATGCAATACACAGTGGCACATGCATTAATGCATATTCTCTCTAAGAAAGACACGGTCAATTAAGACCTGATTTTGAGAAGACAGTGTCTTCATTCTTTCTATAAAACAAGTTGGGGAGTCAAAAAGAAAAGCACCCAAAAATTCTACTCAATTTTTAAGAATTGGAAGGAAAAAAGAAAAATAAATATCTGAGAAGGAAAAGTCAGCATCCCCTGACGTTCCTCTCAGCTCATCACATTTCCCACCTATCACATACAGAATAAAACCTGCTTTTTATTCTTTTTTCCCCAAATTAAAATTTTATACCACCTAACTACTTAAAACATTGCTATGTTTTGATGTATGAAAACAGCCCTGAGTGTCACAGGTGGAGCTAAAGGAGGAAAAAAAAGAGAAAGTATAATTGTTTTGCCTTTTTTCAACTTACACACTTTGGCATGGAGAAATTTATCATGATGGCCCACTGACGGTGTTCAGCAGTGGCAGCAAAAATTTCCTTGGTACACTAAGGAAACGGAAAACACAGGACAGCAGACAAAGAAATCATTCTGTGGTAGGTGAGGACACAGGGGTTTGTTCCCATGTATTTTCTCACAGAAAGAAACTGCTCTGTTCCTGCCCTGCACCTTCTGGTTGAAGACACAATGAAAGCTCTCCAGCTATGTGAACCCACCCAATAATGGACTTGCCATTTAGGAAATGTTAAAACACCTTCCTCTGCAGTTTTTTAAACTGATCCTAAACAAAAGTCTGTTTGGCTTTATTATAAAACAACACTTCGGTTTGCCCAGCTTTGCAAATTCAGCACAGGAAAGCAACATCTTAACAAGATTCTGTCTTTATGTTCTTGCTTTTATGGTTCCTTTCCTGTTATTTACTATTCAAGGGCCAGTCTGATGCAGGAACTTTTCTGACTGATTGCTCTATGCTGCTCCTATTTAATCCTTCCTTCTTTTTCTGTGACCTTTATTCCCATGGGCAGAGTAGAGAGGGAGAATGACCTCTCTCAACCTACGGGCCACACACTGCCCTATGCAGCCCAGGGTGGCATTGGACTTCTTGGCAGCAAGGGCACATTGCCAGCTCATGGATAATTTACTGTCTCCCAGGACTCCCAGATCCTTCTCCTTGGAACTGCTTTCCAGGAGGTCCGCCCCTAACCTATACTGGTGCCTGGCATTCTTCTTCCCCAGGTGCAGCATCCTACACTTGCCCTGATTGAACCTCATGAGGTTCTTCTCTGCCCAGCTCTCCAGCCTCGATGGCAGCACAGCCCTCTGACGTGTCAGCCACCCCTCCCAACTTGGTAGCAAACTTGCTGAGGATACACTCTGTCCCCTCATCCAGGTCATTGATGAATATGTTGAACAAGACTGGATCAAGTATTGACCCGTGGGGTACACCACTGGTTACAGGCCTCCAACTCGACTCTGCTCCACTGATCACAACCCTCTGTGATCTGTCACACAGACAGCTCTCAATTAACCTCACCGTCCCCTCATCTAACCCACACTTCCTGAGTTTCCTGATGAAGATGTTATGGGAGACAGTGTCAAAAGCCTTGCTGAAGTCAAGGTAGATGACATCTGCTGCTCTCCCCTCATCCAGCCAACTGGTTATAACATCATAGAAGTTTAGCAGATTGGTCAAGCATGATTTACCCTTGGTAAATCCATGTTGACCACTCCCAATAACTTTCTGTTCTTCAAAATGTTTGGAGATGACCTCCAGAACAAGTCGCTCCATCACCTTCCCAGGGATGGAGGTGAAACTAACCGGCCTGTAGTTTCCCGGATCTTCCTTCTTGCCCTTTCTGTAGACTGGAGTGATGTTGGCCTTCCTCCAGTCTTCAGGCACCTCTCCTGTTCTCGACAACTTTTCAAAGATGATGGAGAGTGGCCCAGCGATAACATCTGCCAGCTCTCTCAGCACTTGCGGGTGCGTCCCATCAGGGCCCATGGACTTATGGATGTCCAGTTTGTCCAGGTGGTCTCTAACGTAGTCTTCCTCTATTGAGGGAAAGTCTTGGTCTCTCCAGACCTTTCCTCTTGCCTCCATGGTTTGGGATTCACAAGAGACTGCTTTAGTAGTGAAGACCGAGGCAAAGAAAATATTCAGTACCTCTGCCTTTTCTGTGTCTTCTGCCACCAGGGTGCCCACCTCGTTCATCAGTGGTCCAACATTTTCCCTAGTCTTCCTTTTTCTACTGAGGTACTGAAAGAACCTCTTCATATTGTCCTTAACCGTAGCGGCAAATTCAAGTTCTGCTTGAGCAGAAGCTCTGCACAGCTTCACTACATTTTGATACTCCTCGTAAGTTGCCAGCCCCTTTTTCCAAAGGCCATAGACTTTCTTTTTGTTCCTGAGGTCCTGCCAAAGCTCTCTATTTAGGCAGGCTGGCCTTCTTCCCCTCCGGCTCATCTTTTGGGACCTGCGGATGGCCTTCTCTTGAGCTTTTAAGAGTTCCTCCTTGAAATATGCCCAGCCATCCTGGGCACCTTTGACCTTCAGGACTGTCTCCCAAGGGACACTCTCAACCATGCTCCTAAGCAGGTCAAAATCTGCCTTTCGGAAGTCCAGGGTGGCAGTTCTGTTGGCTCCCTGCCTTGTTTCTCCAAGAATTGTAAAAACTATCATTTCATGGTCACTCTGCCCAAGATGACCTCCAACCTTTATATCCCCCACAAGACCTGCTCTGTTAACAAGCAGCAGGTCCAGTAGAGTGCTGTCCCTAGTTGGCTCCCTTACCAGTTGTGTTAGGAAGTTGTCTTCCACACACTCTAGGAACTTCCAGGGCTGATCTCTCTCTGTCATGTTATATTTCCAGCAGACATCTGGGACTTTGAAGTCCCCCATGAGAACAAGATCGAGCAATCATGAGATCTCTGCCACTTGCTTATAGAATATTTCGTCAGCCTCTCCATCCTGGTTGGGGAGTCTATAACAGACTCCCACCAAGATGTCTGAATTATTGGCCTTCCCCTTAAGTCTTACCCATAAACATTCCACGCTCTCATTCACATTTTTGAGTTCAAGACATTCAATTTTGTCTCTAACATAGAGGGCCACCCCACCACCGCTCCTTCCTTGCCTGTCCCTTCTGAAAAGTTGGTAGCCATCAATCGCAGTACTCCAGTTGTGTGAGTCGTCCCACCATGTTTCCGTGATGACAAATAAATCATAGTTTTCATGCTGCACCATGGCGTCCAGCTCCTCCTGTTTGTTGCCCATGCTGCGTGCATTCATGTAGACACACTTCAGCTGGGCTAATTGTCCCATCGCTTTTTTGGGGGTACTAGCCCTAATTCCCACCTGACCACTCTCAGACTCTGTTGGTTCCAACCTATCATTACCTCTCATGTCTCTGCTACTATTTGAATCACCATCCCCTACCTTCACTGAGACAGCAGACTGCAAGAGCTTGCCAGCACTATTACCTACAAGCACTGGCATGCTGCTCCCAGGCATCGCTTTGTTTATTCTGGTAGTTGCATAAGGTATCAGAACAATACACACAACTCAGACCTCTCCCTTATTGTCATCAAATGATTGAGTAGTGCTCAAGCAATCCTGTAATAAGGCAGAGAAACTGTTAAATTCTGGAAATACTGATGTTTTACTTATTCCTCTCTGCACACAGGCATCTTCTCATATGGACACTGACAATATCCTCACCATGTTTCTCATTCAGTTTAGCAGAAGTGCCAAATTAGTTGCATTGCATTTCATAACACAGACTCTCCATTTAAGTTCTCTTCCTAATAACCTTATCTGTTCTACTTACTTAGACTGACTCATCTTCTGCCTAGTGAATGGGATCAGAACTGCGCCTACCCTGCAGGAGGCATTTGGTTGTGCTTTTGCAACAGTGTTTGTATTTCTTAACCTCTACTGGCAAAGCCACAGTTGAGATCTTATATTGTGTGCATACCTTTTGCTTGCATAAAATGTATGGTTAACTCACTCTAACATGTGATTTTCTTCCTTTCTAATTTCCAGTTAGCATATCACCATTTATAGCAGAAATTCTTACTATTAGTTCCCACATAGATAATCTTACACTCTGTACTGTAACACTCCATACAGTTTTTACCATTTCAAATACCCAGTTCTTCTGACATGCTCTTATGATTTCCCTCTGGATCAGTGATATATCTTCAACAAGTTCAAATTTTGTGTACCTACTTTTTTGTTGCCAACATGCTTAATTACAATATTACTGCTAATGAGATTGACTAGAAGAAAATAACAGAATGGTATTATCAGATGAACTAGCCTTATCTAGATTCACTAGAAAATATGGAATGGTAATAAAATAAATGCATTTGAGAGTTATTAACATATAAATGAGAAGTTGAGGAATGTAAGCATATCCAACTGTATCCTGCTGAAAGGTAGGACTACCACTGCTATTAGAATGCAGAGTGATGTTACTTAACAGTGTCCATTGGGGTTATTATGCTTTGGTGATTACTAAAGAGCATTCTGAGCAGTACATTTAACATAGCCTATGACTTTGTATTAAAACAAATAGGGTAATAAAACAGAATAAAAAAGTTGTAACAGAAGATCTATGTGTCTTTGGTTAGAATTACCTGAACACCAATGTAAGAGGTAACTAGTAAATTCTGCAGTTCATACTCCAGGCCACAACTGGATTCAACATAGGGTAAAAATCAATATGAAGTATAATATCTTATTTTTTGATGATTGCAAATAGTTTCTATTGAATGAATTCAGTAAAGTGCTGTGTTACTTATCTCCACTGCTGCCTTCCCTTATGGGATGTAGCTAGTGCTTTCATCATATTCTAGACATTCAGCTTCACAGAGATTACATATCCCATGATGTAGTGCAGATTTGCAAATTCTACTGATCCAGTGGGGGATTTTAGAACAGTCATAAATTTCAGTGGCTACATCCGTGCCAGTTAAATAAATTATGACCAGGAATGTTCATGGTCATTGAGGACAACAAATAGAGAAAGGCCCACATGGTTGTAGTAGCAAGTTCTCTTACCTCCAAAGTAGGCTGCATGCAAACATTGAGGGTGACCCCTGAGGTGGTTCTGAAGGGAGTGGAAGGTACTGTATGCAGACCAGACCCACTGCTTCGGGAAGTCTGCTGTCTCCCTGGGGCCAGTGTTAAGGATGTACAGAGGAAACTCCCTACCCTAGTTCAGCCCTCAGACTACTACCCATTAAAGATTTTTCAGGTAGGCAGTGATGAAATTGCAAGAAATCTGAGGGCAATAAAGAGAGACTTCAGGTCCTTGGACAGCTGATTAGGGGATCAGGAGCACAAGTAGTGTTTGCTTCTATCCCACCAGTTACAAGGACTGATGAGAGGATAAACAGGAAGAGGCAGCAGATAAATGCCTGGCTCTCAGACTAGTATCATCAGCAGGATTTTGGGTTCTTTGACCAGGGGCTGCTTTACAGGACACCCGGCCTGCTGGCAAAGGATGGGAAATGTCTGTCTCAAAGTGGGAAAAGGATCCTGGAGCAAAGGCTAGCAGGGCTCGTTGAAAGGTCTTTAGACTAGACTTGAAGGGGGATGGTGATAAAGCTGGGCTTGCTAGAGAGGAGCCTAGAAGGGGCACGCTGGTACCTGTGGGACTATCTGTGTGGTAGTAAGGTCTTGCAGTCAGCTGTCTTAGTGGAGGAAACGGCATCAAGTTATGCCAGAGGAGGTTTAGGTTAGACATTAGGAAAAACATCTACACTGAAAGGGTTATCAAAGACTGGAACACGCTGCCCGGGGAAGTGATTGAATCACCATCCTTGCATGTTTCTAAAGGCTCATAGACATGGTTTAGAAGTGGGCCTGGTAGTGTTAGATAATGGTTGGACCTGATGATCTTAAATGTCTTTTCCAACAGTAACAATTCTATGATTCTATGATTCCATGTATGGCATTTCTCCCCTCATTAATACTAAGAAATAGCATACTATTGCAAAGAACTGATGAACATAAAGAATGCTTGCAAGTCAACTATTTAATCAAGATATTACATCATTCTTTTATCTTGTAGCAAGATTTTATCATTTTTAAAAAAATATTCTCTTTATAATGTTTGTTTCTTAGCTACTGCACACTTCTAGAGGCTTCAGAGTGTTGTCTCCTATTAAAATACTTTATACGCAGAGTAAACACGAAAATAGAAGACTGAATTATTTGATATAACACATATATATCAATATATATGTATATTCCTCAACAAAGGAAATGGATCTACTATTTCAGCAACTGGAGCAGGGTGCCATTTAACAGAATACTACTGTATTCTAAATTATGGGCTACCTTAAGGGTTTGAATATTCCTGTAATAACTACAAAAGCTCAAGCCCATGATAGAATTCTAAAGAAAAAAGGAACATTCGCAAAGAGATATCACATACCAAGGGGATATCAACATCATTGGGAGCAGAGAGGCTAATCAAAGAGATGTTATTGCTGTTCTCAGACAAGATTCAAGATACAGGAAGATTAGATAGATTTCTTGGAAGACGTGCGTACTGAAGCATACTGATGCAGAGGAGACTGTATAGAATGTCCCATTCTTGTGGACAGTACAAATGCCACCCTGTCCAAATATCTATAGTTTTTCAGATTTCACATAAAGTGACAGGGCATAAGGAGGAGCAGGTGATCTCTGAATAAATATAATTTTTAATTTTTTAAGAGTTTATGGGTAAAGACATATCAGACAGAACCCAGAGTGGAACACTAATATAAATCGATCTCTCTACTGTGTTGAAACTTGGATGAATAGCCACATTTAAATCCTGATTGCATAAAGACTTTTAGAGGCAAGCAAATAACTTGCATGGATTTCCATTAAGAAGAAATGAGGAGGAAGAGAAACATCTTGAAAGGAAGAGATATTCAAACTGAAAAAATTTTAAATTTCTGAGAATAAAATTTCACTTCTCTTACTGTTTAAACTTCAAGGTTTCTCTTCCTGCCTCCCACTCTAGTAAATTTAATTGGATTGAAAAGAAATTGGGGGATGAAAATCACAATGGGGAGGGAATGAATGAGAAATGGAATGCTGCTGAGAGCGAGGGGGACTCTAGGAATATTTTTAAAATGAAAAGTGAAATTTTCTACATTTTTCAAAGGTCTGAAGATCGCTCTCCTTTTTTGTTGTAGTCAGCATTTTTATAAGGGCATGTAGTAATAGGATGAGGGGCCATGGCTTTAAACTTGAAGAGGGTAGATTTAGATTAGACATTAGGAAGAAATTCTTCACCATGAGAGTGGTGAGGCATTGGAACAGGTGTTGGAACAGGTTGCCCAGGGAAGTTGTGGATGCCCCATCCCTGGAAGTGTTCAAGGCCAGGCTGGATGGGACCTTGAGCAACCTGATCTAGTAGGAAGTGTGCCTGCCTGTGGCAGGGGGGTTGGAACTAGATGATTTTTAAGGTGCCTTCCAACCCAAACCATTCTATGATTCTATGATTCGTAAATCTGTATTGAATTCACCAAACAGTTTTGGGATGACAAAATTTTGCAAATCTACTGTTCACACAGAAATTTCTCTGACTTTTGATGAATACATAGCAAACACCCTTGTTAGCAATCACTAAAATCATGACCTAGCAGATCGATATGTGTGCTTTCATCTGATTTTTATTTCAGGCAATTCATCTAGCAAAATTTCCTACAAAGGCACCAAAATCTCATACACATGACACACACACTTTGGTAAAATGATCACTGCTGGTACAAGAAAGATGGAAAAGGAGGTAAAAAAAAATCATTTCAGAGGCTAATACACAGAGTATCAACTTTACAGAAATGTTAAGAGTTTGACTGAGATTTCTGAATTACAGCAGTTGAGTCAGTTCCCAAATTGCCTTTTTTTCAGAGCCAAGTCCCTGAAACTGATATAGATCTGCAGCCTCTCGTCAGCCTCCCCTCCACGCAGATTCTTGGGGACCTTCATGAGTTTGCTTAGTTTCTGCATGGCCCAGCATTCTGCATGTGAGTTTCTAGTAAAATACAATGATAAACAATACTAATGAAATGTAAATATGGTGTCTACTGCTAGCAAAATTAAATAGGCTTACAAATACACAGTAAAAAATAAAAGGAAAAAAATATATTCTTAAATGAGTTCATATCAATTAAAGGAAAATTTATGCACAGAGAATCCAAAATTTTGCAATAATTACCAAGCTAAGAAATAGAGATATATTTTGAATGATAGAGTGCATAAGGCTTGCCACTTGGAAAGCTCTTTTGAAGTAGCTTTCATGTAGCTCATCTGTAAAAACATTCTCTTTCCAGGAAGGCTTGTATCCCTCCTTTTTCCTTTACCTCAAAGGCCTTCCAAGGTAGAGCCTGGAGTATTGCAAAATAATTGCTCTCAGGTTTCTGCCAAACAAATGCAAATAAGACTTTTAGGCCCCCTATTGCTAGGTTCTGCATACACATGTAGTAAAGAACTAAATTACAAGGCCTTGACCCTGCAAATACTTACACAGCTGCTGCTTAACTTCTTGAATTCTAATAGATTCTTTAAATTAGCTAGTAAAATCAGGCAGGTGACTAAAAGTGGGATCGAGGTCTGACATACCACTCAGTGAAGCAAAAAGGATATGCAACTTGATAAGCTGTTATTATCTAATTTAGTTATTAAGTCACTACTTTTATATTAAACTCTTCAGAACAGAGCTTGTGTTCTTATCTTGTTTCTGTAGAGCAGTGATTTTCTGATCTGTAACAGGAAACCATATATACAAAGAAATCATTATATTTTTTCTCTGAAAAGAAAGAAATACTTTTGCATCAAACTGTGTCTTGACATAGAGCTTCTCAAATACAACATTTTGTTCTCTTGTTAGACAATATATGATTCATACTGATTAAAAGTATGTTTGCCATTTAAAGGGTATATGTATAAATGTATTTAATGAGCAGTCTGCTTTATGAAAGTAAAGATTTGTTTTATGAAGGACAATTAAAAATAGCAAACAAAACTCATACTGTGAAGATTAAATTGTTAAGAGTCAAATGATGGTCAAGATTGGAAATCTAATAATGAGGAAACAACCCCCATTATCACAAGGTAACTATATTTAACTATCCACACCATTTATTCCACAGCATGTTTTATCTCACTAAAGTGTGAAGGCCTCCAAAATATTTTTTATCATTCCAGTCAAATTTGAACTTCACTTGGTCAGTGTGACTTGGCGTTTCCACAAGACAAGCAGCTCCTAGCAAGTCTTTTCTGCTTCAGCAAAGAAAATAACAGGATCATCCCTGGTTAGGCTGCTGCTAGTGTTTGGTTGGCTGGTTTGGCCTGTTTTTCCAGATGGGGTGGTTGCTAAAGGAGAAGCTGAGCTGGGGCATTAGACAGTTTGTCTGCAGTTCAGTGATGTGGATATCTTCATAGGAGATAGGAGCTTATATTCCCTATTTTGTTCAACTACGAAAAGTCTAAAATCCTTATCTTCTTCTGCACTGTGTGTTTCAGTTACCAGGAAATCATCAGGGAAGAAGAGAGGCTCTGTTGCTCTTCTGGCAGATGTGTCTCCAGTTCGAAACAGTGATCTTGCACTCCCCTCTCACAGTTCTTTGGAAGATGTAAAAGTAGACATGTACCTTCTGGAAATCAATCAGGCTTTAGACTCTTCAGGGGACTTGAAAGCATCTCTGTAGCCCCACAAGTTTGTCCACTCTGAGGATAAAGAATGACACAGAGAAACTATTCCACTTTCCCATGCTTAGAGCTTCCAAATAATTCTCTCCATAATGAACTCAGTATGGGGATGGATCAGATTGTCCTTATGAGGCAGCTAACTCTTTTCTTACACTGCACAGGAAGATGTGCTTCTCTCCAAAGAGACTGCACCTTAATGGTAGAGTGCATTTCAACTTTGAAAGCACTTACACATCTCATAATATTTATTACTGGATTATAAATAGACAACTATGCAAATATTTACAGAAGCACTGGCTGTCAGTATTTACATTTATTAAGAAACATCAGCTTTTCAGAAAAAAGATTTCACTCTGTACTGGAATATTTTTATTATTTTCTTAATAAAGGATTTTTTCAAAACTATTTCATTTAAGCTCATTTAAAATACTATGCCTGATCTGATACTGACCTTTAAGAATATACACAATAAATAGATTTCTAAGCAAAAAGATTCAGAGTTCAGTTCTGATACCGTTACGTTTCTGACCCATATAATATTCTGATTTGGATTAAATAATATTTTTCTAATGAAACATATTCCACGTTTTGTATAACTGTATTTCAGGAATAATAGGAATTTCATTGCTTAGATTTTCCTACTCTCTTGAGAACAGTCAAATTCTGTTTATACGCTCAAACCAGAAGAAAATGGTTACAGATCTTGTTATTTGTAATTATTATATGATCTTTATAGATCATAAAGTTGGGGTTTTTTTGAGATACTAGAAAGTAACTTTCAATTGACATAATCAGGCATGTTTTTGAGTTGTTTGGGCTTTTTGTGGTTTTTTTTTTAAGTAATAAGGATGCCAGATTTATACATTAAAATCTCATATTTTCACATATTTTTGCTGCTGGGGTATCAAGATCTTTTTCTTATTTTACAATAATGTCACATTATACCATCTACAAATGAAAATGGATATAAACCAAATTATATTCCTCCAGTTCATACATATGCACCTTAGAACTCTTGAAAATTACTAGGATAACTCAATTCATCTTACCATAGATGAGAATCAAGTACCTGTTACTTATAGCATGTCAAACTTTTATATATTTTTAGGCAGAAATCTTCCTTGAAATAAGGAAAAATTATTTCCTTCTAATAAGTTATTCTGTGTTGAGCATCACAAAAATGGCATTTGCCAGCACGTGCATGTCAGCTAGTTTAAAAGTAATTTCCCTGATGGTACTGAAATAGATCAAACATTTAAGTAATGTTATACCTTCAGATCTGCATGTTTCAGTTTAGGTGTGTAAATGTACACATGATGAAGAGAAATGCAAGAAATTATGTGAAAAAGTCTTATGAGTAGAGCTTTTTCTTTCCCAGTAGTAGAACCTGAATCAGTATGGCAGTGATTTTTTATTTTCACAGAGTTAAGCAACAACTAGTCTGCAGATATGCACTGCAAGTATCTGAGAGCTGATGAAAACCAGCAAGCCTTTCCTTTGTTTTATAATACTTCAAGATTTATTAATGTTTCTTGGAGAGATAACACAAGGTAAAAACAGTTAATAGAATAAACTTGTGCTGAATAAGTAACTTGAGTCCCAAATATATATTGCAAATAACAAAAGGTCCTTTCCCCCCCCCCCCCCCCCAAAGTAGAATTATCTCAATAGTTGAGGACTTCTCTTAGCATGTAGGAGGATGAGATTTAATCCTTGGTTGTGGGATTTGAACCCAGAGTTTTAATATGCTATGAGGTGCTCAGTCCTGCTGTGTGAAAAGCCAGTTTCTTACTACTAAAATAAATTTTAAAGTTTTTTGGGTGGGTTTTTTTGTGATTTTAATACATCCAGAGAGTTCCTGTGATAAGGTACTAACCAGAACTTGCGTATGGACCTTTCAGGGTCCAGAGGAATCCCAAGCACTGCCAATACTCATTAGTTAGAAGACAGAATATTCTAATTTGTTTCTGATTTTTTAAAAAAAAACACCAACAAACAACAAAACCCACAAAAAAAAAAAAAAACAAAAACAAAACCCACCACAAATCAACAAAACCAAAACTTCTTGTTTTCTTTCATAAACAAATGCAAACAACCTCCAAAAATATGAAGTTTTACAGAAAATATAATTTTTCTTTTCTGACATCCTCTATTGCCACTAATCTGCCGGTACAAATGAGTAAGTGCAAACTCTTTTGATTTGATTCTTCTGGCGTGTACCAATTGAGATAATGAAGGTTTAGAATGATGACTTGTCATTTGTCCATTGCCCTACCGGATGTCAAGTCACAGCTCTAGAATTTACCACTGCATACATTACCCATGCAGTTTAATTTTACATTCAGGAAGTAGAGAAATAGCAATAGCTAATTATGAATGACCCTCTTGGTGGATGAGGGAAAGGTTGTCAATGTTGTTTACCTGGACTTCAGTAAAGCCTTTGACACTCTTCACCAGAACATTCTCATGAAAAAACTGGCTGCCCAAGGTTTGGACAGGAGTACACTCTACTGGATCAAACACTGGCTGTTAGGCCAGGCCCAAGGAGTGGTGGCCCTCCACTCTTCTCATGCTTTACCTGCCGCCTAATTTGTCTAAAAGTCCCCAAATTTCCACTCAAAAGCTGTCTCTACTTACACCAACTTAATCCTCGCTCAATCCTTTAAACCTCCTCCCTCCCAAATGGTTTAGCATTTGATTCCCAAGTTCCCTGTTCCCAGTCCTCATTCCCACATGACATTAATATTGCCAGTCCTCCCAAAACTGTGGCTATGTTACATCCCACACCACTTTAGTTACCCATAATTTTGCTGCTCTCCTTAATTGACTGCTGGAGTGAGGGAAGTCCTGACTTTTGGCAGCAAAAGTGGCCAAGTTCTTGCATTTTCTGAGGATTTAAAAATCCAGGATGCTGAAGACAATTATCAAAATCTGTCTGAACATGAGACTGGAGAAGAAGTGGCTGCTATCTTTCACAGAACACAGATTTTCTAGAAAAGCAACAAAATGCCTTAACACTATGCCATGGTAAAAAGACTAAAGCTTGACCACCAGTAGCTTATGTCTTACAAAAGGCCCAGAGCTAAAGAGACTTGATTTTATTCTAAGGTGTACAGTCATTGTAGTCAAGCAGAAATATGAGTTCCAATACTGCAGTTCAGAAATGACACGTTATCTGAAGGAGATAGTCTCATATTGCAATTGATTCTCCTCCTTCCCTTCCTGTATGCAAAAACTCAAACCACTGTGTTTTCCTTCATTAAGAACAAGCAAAACCCAGCAATTTTGTGCAAAATTGTGCTGTTTTGCTGGCAACCAAAATGTCCATGGTAAAACCAGGCAGATCAGTCACCTGAGTGAAGATTAAGGCAGAAAAGCATGTACCCTGCTGATTCTGAAGCCTAAAGACAAAGTGAAACCCACACAAGCTTGAACCCAAAAATCCAGAGGGAGGGCTGTCCAGGAAGGGAAGGTCATTCTGCTGACATCTGGTGGACTGAAGGAGAAAGAGATAGAAAGAACTGATAAGCAAACTAAAACATGTTTGCTTTGCACATGGGGAGATGTAACAACTGAGAGGCACTTGGGTGTTAAAAGAAGTTGCTTTACAACAAAGGTAAAGGTTAGTAACACAGAATTGTAGAGAAGGACCTGGGAGTCCTGGTGGATAGTAAGTTAATCATGAGCCAGCAATGTGGCCAAGAAATCCAATGTTATCCTGGGGTGCATTAAGGAGAGTGTGGCCAGCAGGTCGAGAGAGGTGATCCTCCCCCTCTGCTCTACCCTAGTGAGGCCATATCTGGAGTACTGTGTCCACTTCGGGTCTCCCCAGTTCAAGAGAGATAATAAACCTCTGGATAGAGTCCACCAGAGGGCTGCAAAGATGATGATGGGACTGGAGCATCTCTCTTATGAAGAAAGGCTGAGAGACCTGGGTCTGTTTAGCCTGGAGAAGACAGGGGATCTTATTAATGCTTATAAATATCTAAAGAGCAGGTGTCAGGAGCATGGGGCAAGACTCTTTTCAGTGATGCCCAGTGAAAGGACAAGGGGCAGTGGGCACAAACTGGAATACAGGAAGTTTCACCTGAACATGGGGAAAAACTTCTTCACTTTGAGGATGGCAGAGCACTGGAACAGGCTGCCCAGAGAGATGGTGGAGTCTCCTTCTCTGTAGACATTCAAAGCCTGACTGGATGTGATCCTTTGTGACCTGTTCTGGGTGAACCTGCTCTGGCAGGGGAGTTGGACTGGATGATCTCCAGAGGTCCCTTCCAACCCCAACCATTCTGCAATTCTGTGATTCTGTGATTCTGTGAACTGTACCAGGAAGCTCTGAATATGCCTGTGGTGAGTCCTCACACAACTGATGGCTTTTATTTCCAGAACTGAAGCACAAAGGCTAAAGGCTGGAAAAGAATAAGAAGACAGAGGACCATATGCAACCTTTATGAAAGACAGAAGGAACTGCTTAAGATTTTTTGTGAGCTGAAGAGGCTGCAGTTAGTTTGCAGCACTGCACGAGCTCTGCTGAGAACTGAAAACTGCAAGTAAAGCTATCAAAGTTACCTTCATCAGCTTGTGAAGTACCAGTGTGATGCAAGGCATGGCTTGTGGAAACAAGTAGCAAGGCGAAGAGGGGCATTAAGTGTAGCATAAACTGTAAGATTTTCTTTAGAGAAGACACTTTAAAATAGCATATCTTACTTGAAGAACTGATTGTAATTATCATGCTCATCTGTGTTGTAAGAGTTTTCTTCACTTCCTTGATCAAAATATTGCTTTTTAACCTAATTGACTCACTTTCATGTGAAAAATTAGCTTCCAGAACAACAGGAAGTTTAGTATAACTCTCCCAAGAGTTTTTGTAATAATCTCAAATTTGAATGAGTTTTTTTTGCTGCCAATCAACACCTGGCAGAAGGGTTGCAGTGGGAAAACTGGGCGTATGGAATAAGAGCCTGTGGTCCAAATAGAATTTTATTAAGCCAAGATCTCTTGAGTCCCAGTCTTACCTCAACTGCAAGCCTCCCAGGTGCCTCATATTTAGTAGATGAGTACTCTTGTTTAAGTCATAGTTTTTATAGTCCGTTTTCCTTTTACTTTTAATGTCTTTGTTTCTGGCTCAGATGTGAGAGAACTAAAATAAAGACAGAGAGTATCAACAATAAAACTGACCTGCACAAGACATCAAATAAAGAACTGAAAAATTAAATTATTTCTTTTGTTTAATTTCTTGCACTTAACAGAGGAACATATTTATCAGTCAGCTAGAAAATACAATATATGTTAAATTTAGCACCCGATGAAATTTTAGTTCATGAACACCTACACTATTATACATTTTTATTTCTGTAGTACTCACATTACTTAAACGGGATTGCTTCATAACAGGGAAAAAACATTATTGTTTGAAAAGTCTAGAAGTCCATTAATTCAAGTGAGATGAAGTCTTTTTTCTAAAGCAGATCCATGATACATGTTTCCATAAATCAGGAAAATTTGACAAAAGTACCACTGAGGCTTAATTACGTTTCTGGAGTGGCTCCATGCTACAGCACGCAAAGAATGTTGACCACTTTTCATTTTTAATGAAAAATAGCCATGTTTTCTGCCAGGGTCAGAGAACTCACTAGTGCTGAATTGACAGTGCCAGGTTAATGGTTGGACCTGATGATCTTAGAGGTCTTTTCCAACCAAGGCTATTCTATGATTCTAAATGTAATTAACTAATGATTCTTGTGATGACTATTTTTCAGCCATGGAATGTTATTTGGCCAAGTTGCTCCATCGTACTTATTGAAAAGAGCAGAGAAAAAAGGTGTAAAAGTGACTTTAGTCAACACTTTCATTCCCTTAATCCTAAAAAATAAATCATGTAAATCTTCTCCCTTGATGTAAGTGAGAATAATTTACAAGCAGCCCTCTCTCATAACAACTGGTTTCGAAGAGTAGTCCCAAAGGTGGGGAAATGATAGTCTTGCCTGTCAAATATATTTAATTCAAAACAACTTGAGTTCAGATAACTTTTGCTGAGGTGATGTCATTGTTTCACTGGAATTTACCTAGATTTTTTGCAGGTCTGGGACTTTGAAAAATGAAGGGACCCTGAGCCAAGGGCAGACGTGTCTGAGAACCCCAGTAGTTGAAATATCACAAATGTACTTATAATTTATACCCCTTTAAAATTCATTTTTTTTAAGTAACTAGTATTGCAAAGGTCTATTAATTAAAAAATCTCTCTTGATTTTTTTCCTGTCTCTTCGACTGAACTTTCCCAGGTGGTACTCTCTTGTTAAGGAACCTAGAGATCATTTGTTCCCTACTCTGTTGTTACAGAGTAGCAGTGGTCTAGATCTATGTAAGTAGATGACATTTTACTCTCTTTTTTAAGGATTCTAAAAAAAACCCTCCAAACAAACAAACCAACCAACCTCTTAACCTGTGCTTTCAAGACAGTTGCTACCCAGAGCTCACCATCATCTGTAGATATGTAATGTAAAGTGTGTTACCACTGTGCTCACCCCTATGGGGAATCCAATAGCTGATCCTAAGGAAACCAGGACTAATGCTGCCCAATATAGAGATTTTCTCTGAAGTGCTCTAATGTGGCAAAGCACCCAGTTCCCTCTCTGTCTTACAAAAATAGAGCTCATGATTATAACCTTCCTTGCACATAGATTTACCTTCAACTGTAAGAATTCTCAAGAATCTCACGCAGAGCTAACAATTCTGTTTTATCCACTTTCTGCCCTGGAAAAATATGACTAAACCATTGTACTCTATGGAAATTTAACTACTGATATACTCTCCCTTCATTCACTGACACCAAAGAAAGAGTATGTAAGAATAATTATAGGAGCCATTGGCTGTCCTAGATTGTATTAGGGCCTCTGCTGTCAGTCCATCTAAATTATTTTCACCGTTGTATTTTAAAAAATTGAAACAATATATTTCTCTTTGCTTTGCAGTTTTGCAGCACTATCTGGACTACCAGTGCAAGGAGGGAAAAGTTACTAAGAAAAGGATTAATTCTAGGAAATGGCAAATTGAATTATTGATTGAGGGGTTTCCTGGTACTTCCCTTAATACCAGAAAAAAATAATTTGTCTGCTTTTGGAAAGCTTTCATATGTTAGAAGTCCCCTTTCCATTACCTAAAGGAGATGTTGTATAAATGGCCTATAAGTATTTAATTTTATCATGCACAATTAGCTTAGATTATATGCAATGCTTAGTCCTAAGGAACCAGCCATTATTGATGCTGTGAGGTATAATGCAGCCATCCATAATGAACCTTTAAAGAAAATAAAGACCTTCTTTCTAATATGCATTGTATTTATTTTTGTTTTCACAACACCAAAAATGAAGGCAGAACGGGCCCTTATCGTACACTGTTTTGCTTTCACTGAGGTTCAAAGATTCCTAGGCCACAAAACTTGCTGAAGAATTTATTCCTTTGCAGAATTATGCTCCAACATAATTCCAAGCAAAAAGTAAATACAATGTAATACCTCTGCATGAAAGGGAAGCTACTGAACAAATTTATTCATTTTCATAATTCACTTGCTACATCTCTATCTATCTTTAAATCTCTGTGCTGCCAACAGGGGACTGCAGTCTATCAGAAAAATTCCCCTCTAAATCTCTTGTAAGAACACATGTCCTGCTTGGAACTGCACAGAGCTTTGAATGTGAATTGGCATAATTGATACAAGCTGCAGAGAGGTGATAATGCAGAAAACAACAGAAAAATTAATGAAATACCTTGGAAAAGCAAACTTGTACAGCATGAAAATTGTCTTTCCAGCTGTGTGGCCAGCAGAAAATTCTCCAGGAATTATTTTCAGCTCTGTGTAGTGTAATAACACAAAGCCGACACACCAAGGAAGCTTACCAGCAGTCCGCACAGCAGAACCTGGACAGAGCTTAGCAGGAGCAGGATCCTCGACACGGTCCTCTGCTTCGTACAGCACACTGCTTTGCTTCTTGAATGTCCTATGAACTCATGAAGATTACACAAGAGGTTAAATTTTAAAACTAAGAGGACAAGGCTGTTCTTAAGGATAGGCCTAAGATGTTTAAAAGAATAATTCACTACTCATAGTTTGTCATCTAACCTAGTCAGAGCTGTCCATAATGCAGGGCTGAAGGCTATCAGAATGGATTCATCCTACAAAAAAATGGTTTCTAACAAAAGTAGAACTAGTAATGCCCATCTCTTCCCATCAGCTATAGACGGACCCTAGAAAATATGTTCATACTACATGTCTACCTCATTATTTTAAGCAGCTAACATTGGTGACATTAAGCTCATGGCAGACAGGCCATGAGTAGCCCCGAGTCAGCTGGGAGTTTCAGTCAGGGCAGCTGCCCCAAGCTGACTCACAGGTGTATCCCACACCACTGACATCATGGTCATTATAAAAGGAAGGAGTTTACTAACTGTGGGGAGTTCCTCTTTCTCGGGCTCATGTCTCTTGGTCTCCTGTTTCTTCTGCTGCTTCCAAGGACTAGGCTGACTATAAGCTTGTTGTACACTTCTTGTTGGTATTTGTACTAGTTTTGTTATTACATTAAATCAGTTTCTATTTCAACTCATGGGGCTTCTCCCCTTTTTCCCAATTGATAGAGCAACTGCTACATTTTAGCCTAAATGTAGACAGGCTAAATGTAGACAATTGTTTTTGGAAAATATAAGTTCTTTTGACTCAGGTAGGATAGGATTGAATTTATTTAACCTGATCTCTTTCTAAACCAATCAACCTTAACACAAAAATCATATGTAGACAAGGGCAGAACTGTGCCTGTAACTTCAGTTTGCCAGGAGAGTTTTACATCTGTGAAATATATTTCTAGGAGTGCTAGATAGTCTGAGATGTAAGAATACTTATTACCCTACAGAAAACCTGTGACATGTGCAGCTGACTGGAAAACTGCTTGCTTTATTTTCCTTTCCTAGGGAATGCAGGCATTCTCTTGTTTGTTGCAGTACATAGTTAGAGGTGAGCAAGTAGATGTGGTGTAAAAGAAATGTGACTGTGAGGGAAATAACTGTATTGCTCTCCATAGAAGCCAGCCCTCTGTCTTATGGAACTGTTAGATGGGATGCAACTATATCTCCAAAGTTTAATGCCTTAGTCATAAACACTAAATTCTTGGGGATTATTTGCCTCAAATTACTGTTGCTTCATTGGTCTTTCCAGAGATTCACTTCTACGAGGCCAGAGATGAGATCAGGGTAGAGCTGCAACTCCTGGGACTTCTGTCTCTGTCTTCTGCAGTAGACAGTAGTCCTGAAAATTATCCTCTTGAGCCTGCATTGCCAGGCAGTGTGCATTATGCAGGGCACACAGGTACTCTTCTGTCCCATACTCTGAGGGAAAGCCTGCAGGCAGGCTGACTCAAAACTGGGTATCAGACATTTCCATGTTCCTTGACAGGAGCTGGGTTTATTGACAGGATTGTGATCACTTTCCCAAACATAACAGGTACAATGCTAGGCAGAGACAGAAACATTGAGAATGTAGGCAGTGTGGTTAGCATTAGCATGTTAGGTTTCCCAGAGCTGCTACAGGAGGACTAATATGCCAGGAATCTGGACAGTTATGTGGGGCTCTTTTTTTGGTGAAAATTTGCTCGCTTAAAGCTTAAGAGTCTTCAGTGAAATATTTTAGACTGAACCAATTCATATTTTCCAATGCAACACTGTTTCACGAGAAAATCTCTTCAGTTCTTCTAGTATGTCATCTACTTATACTGCTATCTCAGGATTACCTGGTAAACAGACAGTGGCAAAAGCGCCTCCTATGGCCAGATAAGCCTTTTTTTTTTTTTTTTTAACTATTATTTGTGACATCTAGAGTTATGCCATGCTTGACTGTGCCCTTGGAATCTGTATTACCAGCACAAATGACTACTGCTTCCTGAATGCTAGTGCTGTTACTTTGAAAGGAAATAACCCCCTGTTGTTTTTTTGGTGAATACACACCTGGCCAGCGTATCTTGATGTCTGCCATAGAAGTTAGCACCACCACAATAACGTATATACCTTAATGAATGTGCTTGCAGAGTACAGACAAGAATATAATTTGTTTCTCTTAACTTGGTGTGATATTTTGTTTGTTTTCTGATGTTGAAAAGCCTTTCCAAATATGGTATCTGCAGAATGAGTGCTTTCTCCTGGTTTGAGATTTGGGTTTTTTTCAGCACCACTTAAAGCTGCACAGTCTGACATTTGTGGGCTGTTCACACCACATACTGTTTTCAATTGCTTATGTTGCCATCTTTTCAAGCTTCTGTGCTTTTTGCTATTTATGACTTCAGGGATTCTTCTAATAACATCCTTATCCTCCATTATTGTTAGGAAAAGGCAGTTGCAGGACTTTACTGATCATCACACAGAAAAAAGCAAGACTCTCTGTAGCATAGGGAGGCTTATTTGCTGGGTTTTAAACAGATGTGCAAGTCAGACCTGGAATCCAGGTACAAAGTTTCTTCTGATATTTTCGTAACGCTGTTTATGTCCTAGTCAAAACTTGAAAGGTTAATGTATTAAGAAACCCAGTACAATTTGAAGGTTTAGAGCAGTTTCTTTACAAATACACCTTCAGGGATATGGATGTCCTTCATAGAATAACTTATTACTCCCTTGTTTTCTAAAGCTCAAATTTATCATTAAATCCATTGCACCTTGTCACATTACTGAGCAGCTCTAACACTTTCTGTGCACACTCCCAGTCCATGGCAAATGAGAGGCCATTTAAGTCAGGTAAGAACAATGAAAAAAAAAAAAAAAAAAAGGAAGGTAAACCACATTACTATGCACTTGTGATAGTGCACATATAGACAGGTATTTGCAACCTAGTATTTGACACATTGCTAAAATGTAGTAATTTGACAATGTGTTGGGAGTCTCCAGAGCTGAATACATTTCAGTACTGCTGGTTTGTGTTTGAGGCTCTCCAGGCTCCTTTGTTCAGAGTCTGCACTTTAACAGTATGCTGCTGTTTACAGCTCTTACTTCCCTTTTAAAACAATTCCTATCATCTACAGGATTAAGTTCCACTGGTAATAGAAAAGGGCTATTTACAGCACAGAATGTTTTATTCTTCTAAAAATATTGTATGGAGACTTCACCTCTGACTGAAATCCATCCTAACATCATGATTTTGTATTTCTAGTGACAGCAAGGTTGACTTGTAGGATTTTCTTTTATCTCTTATTGGAAGCACAGGGATTGAGCACTGTGTTGAAGGCATAAAGTAATTTAAAAACTAACCAGAACAGTTCAAAACCCAAACACGTCAGGAATGTCTGTGTCTAAACAGTAAAATGAATGAATGCAGTATGTTCAACCCCTATCTACCCTGACTGGGTACAGTGAGAATACAGAGACATGGATCTTCTGACAGGAGCAATAGCCAACCAAAATATCTGGGTTTAAATTGCTGAGGATAATCCCCATATTATTTTCAAAACCAGACCATTGTTGACCGTTAGTATTATTGTAGACTATGACATATCATTAAAAATTAATACAATTTCATACAGCTCTGTGGATTGGATTCAGTCACAAACATTTCCTGCTCTACAGTTTAATAATATCTGGATTAGTAAACCCTTGGAAAATTTAATGAATTGTATAGTCTTGTCTTACTCCTAAAAAAAATATCCCACAACAAAGAAAACCGAACCAGAATGCTAGTCTCTTCTTAGGACACTATTGATAGTCAATATTGACAATCAATTGTATAAGCAAAGAGATGTTCATTTTCAATTTGAACTCAAGGACTGCAATTTTTCTTCTAACACCCATTTGGGTATTTGCTTTGTGAAATTTGCTTTTCAGAACCACTGTTCCTTTCTATCCAGACTTCTTACTTAGATGTGGTTTTCCTTTTTTCCTCTGTTCACCATCAGGTGTTAAAGAAAGCCAAGTTAAAGAGAATGTGCATGAGACCAGATTCAGCTCTCATAAAGCACATTGCTTCTAAACTTAAAACAAATCAGAAAATAGATATTTTAATAAGTACACGTCAGGTGAAAACGCAGGGGAGAGAGCTGCTCTTGCTAATGACACTCTTATAACACTGTTACTCTGTTGACCTGAGATTCTCAATGGGAGAAGGTAAGTGAAAGCTGCTCCACTGATCTTTACCCTGAGTAAAATCTGTTTTTTAACAACAAAAACTGTCCAAATGCCCAGGAGTTACTTAGGATTCTTCACCCCTTTTACTCTGTGTATCTCAGTACTTAGCAACCTAAGATTTTTTAACTAGACATAGATTCTTTAATCAGTTGGATACCATTACAATTTTAATACTGTGTCTACTTTGCTCCCCATGACCACACGTTAAGAGGTTCACTCTTCACTATCAGTCACTACAGAGGATACCCTTTGAGTGACTCAAATTGATTTTGAGCCACATAGCTCTCACCTTGATTACTTCTGCAAAGAAGTTCACTTCTTATAAAAAAAGAACTCAGTGTGTTTCCCTTCTTCTGTGCAGAGAATATTCAGATTCCAAATGTCCAATCACAATGGACTTAACCACCTATATTACCTTTTCTAAAAACTTATATGTAGATCCATGAGTTCAGCATACCCTGAAGAACTGGTCTTCAGAGCAATTCTGAAGCACTGTACACCTCTTTCCCCCTGGCTATCCCCCTTAAAATTTCTTCCACAATGCATTGTATGTTAGGAAGAAGTTATGTGTCCTCTTTTAGAAATGTTGTTCTCTCCAACAGGGAACTCAATGTCTGTGCCACTTGGATGCAGCAGTTTTATGCTATGCATGATATATTATTAAACAACCTGAAACCTTGACTATTAATGGAGGCAAAGTGTAAAGGAAGGAAAGATGGTGGTCTGAATTAATGAGCCTTAGGAAGAGCCTGATAGAATCCGAGACTGTAATACAGAACTGTGGTTTCCAAGAGAAGAAAAGGAGGGAAGAAGGAAAGGAAGGAAGGAAGATATGGGTAAAGGGGAAGCATTATGAAATCTGTGAACTAAACTTAAGCCAAGATACCACTGATAAGGATGTAATACAAGACCAGTCATCATTATGACCAGAGCTGTCAGGTTATGTGAACTTCTCTTCCTTGTTTCCAATTTGTACCAGAAAGTACAAGGAAGAGATTTCCTTCATTTGATATAAAAACATTATTTACTATTACATTTATGAAGCTGTTATGGAAATGGGAAAGTGAGGACATAATAGTCTTAATCTATTAAAAAAACTACAATTTGTTTAGAGCATGTATGTGAAGAAACAGCTTTATTCCATTTGCAGACAGACTGATGCAGCTGCTTCTTGTCTATGTAAACAAACATAAAAAAATACAGCTCATGATTTATACAAGAAAGAAGACCTAGATCAAAAAGTATGATTCTCAGTGCCAGTAGCTGAGTTAGAATCTCAGCTCCTCTAGGAGTGGTGCATTAGGAACTGGTAATCTTGTCACATTTGTAATCATGCAGAAATTCTAGAAGACTTATTGAGGTGTACCATTAACACACTAGGAGAGCTTACTTCAACATTTTCTTTAAAAATCTCTGGTATTACTATTGATATTTTGAAGAAAAGTTTTTCCAATTGAAAAATGTCATTTAATTGAATGCAATATTTTTTGAGAAAAATATTTGGTCTTGATAAATATCTCCTGTTAAAAAATATATTCAAATGTCTTGTTTAATGTTTTTGAAAATGAAAAAGTCTTAGTTGCAAAATGCCACAATAGTGCTTGGTTCATTTTTTAAAAAAACAATTAAAAAAATAATTAAATATGTTGATGGCATGGCAAAACTTGAACTAGAATCTTTTAATTACCAGCTAGCAAATATATATGCATTTCTATATATTTTCTTGAGAGACATAAAAAGACAAAGACATAAAGGCAGAGGTAGAGATGGGTAGAATTAAAAATAAAGATGTTGCATATATAAAGTTTTTCCAAAACAATAAAATCATCTCCCTTTCTGGACAGCTATTTAAGTGGTGATTGCTTCTATGCCCTGAACATAAGGGTGTTTGTTGATCTTGGAGGTAAATTATCTGAAATGAGTTGTTGAGCATAAATGATCCCACAACTATAAATGAAGACTGTCCCTTAGAAAATCCACTTAACATTCATTCCATGTTTGTACCTGAAAATGAAACAGCTGGGATAAGTTTGCTGGGTGGATGCAGCAGACAGGATGGAGACTGCCCATAAGAGTAACTTAATATGGAAACCACTGCTGGGAGTCTGACGGAGGGCAGCAGCCACAGAGTCACATGGCTCCTCACGTCAGTTCTGAGTATGCTTTCATGCACCATAATGACAGTGAAGAATTTCTGACTTGCAGCAGCTGCGAGGAGAAATGAAGACTTTGTCCCAAAACTCAGGCTCTTCGGGAAGTCCAGTCTACCAAGGCTGGCTCTTGAGTTTTAGGATTTTAATGGGACTATAAAGATGACTAAATTGTTAAAATGACGTTGAATAGGTATGAGAAGGACTGGAGTGTTAACCTAGATGTATGTGAGTATGTGTCTAAGGATGGAGAGAATGGGGATCTAGTTTCTCACTGTAAACAAGTAAGTCTCAGAGTCTCATCCCAAGGGAAATATTTGTTAGGTGTCTGACTTCTGAGGTAATTGCATATAACTGTAAGTGCATTCCAACTTCACTTCAGAAATACTCTGTGACAAAGACAATTTATGTGAAGAACAGCAATTTCTAACCGACAGACAAGTCGTAGTCTTATTCACTTAGCTCCGTGCTGAATTTTAACATCTTGATTGTGCCTAGGATTAATGTTCAGCATGTCATTCCCAGGACTCCTCAGTCAAAGGCACTTTGACCCCTCTCTTTGAATCTCTAGCTGTGTTATTGGCATAGGTAAATGTGTGGGGTCCTTGGTGGGCAAGCTTTAAGAAAGCAGATTATTCAAAACAGCATATAATCAAAAAGTTTTCCCAATGAACCACTCCAGAATAAATAAAAGTTCTATAAAAAGTCCAAATGAAAGTGAAACTCACACATGAATGGATTTAATCACATAAACTGGATTTTCCTTAAATTAGTCTAGGTGCTTGTCTTCAGAGGTTAATCCCCTCTGGCTGCTTTTATACTTCAATGGAGAGAGGTTGACACATCCAGAGGGAGACAGCATGCTAAAGGCATAGAGCACTTGCTGTCTCCATTCAAAAGATGGAGAACCCAGCAATTAAGCTGCCCTAATTACATTGAGTTAATCCAGGGTGAGCCATCTACTTTTTTCCCATTAATGATAAAGGGTGTTCAGAGGAGGCAGTCTCCTAGTTTGGACCCCTAAATTAGATACTAAAAATTAGGCAAAATGAATACTCATAGCCAGGGCACAACTGAAGCACAGCTACTAACTTCTGCAAAAAAAGAAGCACTTGATAACGTTCATCAAATTACTTAGTCAGACCTAAACCTTAGAAACAATATAAAAGCAAGGGTCATAAAGAATGCTAGATGACAGTCACTTCTGGTCTTGCTTACCTTTGTGAACACCCGGATTATTGCCAGTTATTTCAGCAAATATACTTTGCAATAACACCATGAAATATGAGTAGTGATTTCTTAATGTTAAATGGGTAGACGTTGTCGGGACAGGTCTGTGCTCTGTTGCTCTTGCCTCACACTGTGGCATAAAGCAGCTCTGAATATGGCATGAAAAGCCATAAAATGATTACCTGACTCGTAGACAGTCTTCCTGTGATGTTGATAGAAAAGTTTCTAACTCATGCCTCTTATGTCCCAGAAAAAGTAAAGCAGACTACTGTGGTGAGTCTCTGGTCCATCAGGCAGAGTCAAAGTTACTTAACCCAGGTTTCCAACAGGGGATGCTGAGGACAAAGTTGCCTCTGAAACTTCACCCCTTTATACTTGATTGTGTATAGCCTTTAGGCTTAGCTGTAATTCAGATAATGACAAAGAGGCCACATGGTTAAGCCCTTTCTCTAAATAGTGTGTTTATTTCTTTTAAAAGTAGTTAAAGCTCAGTCACGTGTACAAGACCTCTATATGTGTCCCTTGTACAAGAGGCTGGAGAACCAAACTCAGCCCCTCTGTAGGCTCAGAAGGAGACAAATTCATGTCTTTCATTTTCCAAGATTATTAGATAACTGATTACAAATTCACAGGATTTCTGGAGGTCAAGATATTCCTGTGTTGATGAAAATATTAACTGATTTGCATATGGTTTATGCAATAGCACATCAAACATTTTGTTCAGCCTCGAGAAAAGGCAGTTTAAGGGAGACCTTATCACCATGTTCCAGTTTTTAAAGGGTGACTTTTTTTACAAGGAATCATATGGAAAACATGAGGGGTAGTGGGTACAAGTTACTTCTGGAGACATTCTAATTGGACACAAGGAAAATTTTTCACAATGAGAAAAATTAGCCATCACAATAATCCCCCCAGGGAAGCGGTGGATTCCCAAACATTGGACATTTTTAAGATTTGTCTGGACAGAGTGCAGGGCCTTCTTGTCCAGATCAAGATGTTTCTTTTGCCAAGAAAATTTGGACCAAATGATCCTTGAGGTTCCTTATTATTATAATCATAGAACTTCAGGTTGAATGCTATAGTCTTTTTGTTGAAGGCTGATATATATTCTTAAGATTGATTATTTAACCTAATGAGTTTCTCAAGTTTTATACTTCTCTGTATTCTAAAATAGCTTTATAAAATAAAATACCTTGTGGTATCTGATGTGGGAGACATCAGAAGCAATATATATGACTTTCCAGTAGTTCTAGATACCTATGACTTTTAAAATTATGTAATATTTCTGTAGAATCTCTGGTTGCACCTACACTGGGAAAATCTAATTTATGTCTATAAAATTTTGTTCTCCTTTTCTATTTTTATTTTTCTTTTTAATTTTCTCTTTTTCTTTTTCTCTTTTTTTCCTTTTCTTTTTCTCTTTTTTTCCTTTTCTTTTTCTTTTATTTTTTATTTTCTCTCTTCTATTGAAAGTCTATGAGGAATGTAAAAACTCCTGGTAAATACTTTCTTATTATTTGCCAGGAAGCAAAAATTTTTAAAAATGTAAGAAATACGGTTTCACTCAATCTAATCTAAAAAGAAGAAAAAACATCCTTGTAAAGTTTGTTTCCCAGGGAAAAATTAGTGCAAGAAAAATGTCTGGGATTTTTCTTTTTCTTTACTCAATTCTGTTAAGATAAGTGTGGAATTGCCAGCCCCTCAACATATTTGTCACTAGCTTGAAAGTGAAAGCAAGATTGTCCAGACAGTATTGAATTGGCAGGGTTCAGAGAAGAAGAAATTAATAAGTAATCTAGCTACAAAAGGTTTTATATTAATTATCTGGGCTAGTAATTAGAAAATGTAGTCCAAACAGACAAAACTGAAATAAACATGTTTTGGAGCAATGGATAAACAAAGTATATCTGTTACAGTAAGAGATGCTACTGACAAAGGAATGGGATTTGACAGTCTCAGAAAATTCCCCAAAGCCTTCAGCTTCAGAAGGAAGTAAATCCTGTTAGGAAGGAAATTACCAGAGGAACACAAGAAATCAGAAGAGCACATCACTACCACGCAAAGCTACATTCCTGACTTTTAACAGTAAAATCCCTTTGTAGACCTACTAGGACTGATGAGCAGAAATTCATCAGGGCTTTCACCAAACTTGTCCTTAATGCAGGGAGAGATAGCATTAAATTTTCTAACACCGGGCTTGGACAGAACTAGTATTACTGATTTCAGACTTCGTCTGGTCATATTATTATTACCCACCTGAAAAACCAAGACTGGGTGGTAATCTGTAGGTCTCACCAGAATGGGCAGCTTTCCTATGAGATCCTTTGCTGGGGCTCCAGGGAGGCAGCAGGCTTCCCTATGAAGCAGGTGCAGTCTGTATATTGGGCCTTCGGCACCCCTCAGGAGGGAGTAACCTATGACAATGACACACCTGGGTTTTTTATTGGAATTAGTTTGAATATGTAGTCTAGGGTGACCTGACCTTGGTGGACCTTCATCTTCCTCATTTGCCTCATCCTCTTCATCTTTTTTTGCTTAGTCCATGAGTTCTGGGGCCCCATAACTGTTGTGCAGAGGCACCAAGGAAGGTGAGAGAGGCCAGGAGGGGATTTTCCTGCTGCCCTGAGCAGGGACCTGTTTCCACTCTCCCTTGTCTCTTAGGTCTCCTCCTTCTGCCTGGTAGCAAGAGGGTGGGGGATCCACTGCCTCTTTTGGAGCCTCCATCTGCTCCTTTCGTTTCAGGGGTGCTAGGGTGCTGCTCCACCAGTCGATTTCTCTTTCACACTCCCTGATCTTTTCACACTCCTGAATCTTTTAACCTCATCTTTGAGCTCTGCCGCCAGGCTGAGCAGATCATTCACCTGATCGCAGCACACACAGGTGTCACTGCTGCCCTCTGACATGAGTGACAGGCTCAGGCACTCCCTGCAGCTGGAGACCTGGACTGCTGCATGTCTGTGTGGCCGCTCCGTCTGCGTCACCACGTTGTTTGTGGTGGTGGTTTTCACCTGAGTGTAGGCCATAGCTCAGTCTATTTGTGGAAGGCAATGAGGTGACCACCAGCTAAGATAGGTCTAGAGCCAGGAGACAGACTGTGCCCTGCCCACACGATGTCCCTGCACTCCTGCCTACCCGAACGGACTGGGCGCCGTCACTCTGTCCTCGCCCACGTGAGTCAGCGCTGCCCGCCTCAGGAGCTCATTCTTCCTGCTCGGGGAGGGAGGTGCATTCTGAGGCCCCCTCTCTCCCTTGGGCTTCTGCCTCCTCACCTTCTGCCTCCTCGGTTTGTCAAACATTTTTTATTTTTTTTTCCTGATAAGAATGCCTGAAAGGTGGGGACAGCGTAGGGCCACTAAAATGATGAGCATCTCCCATCTGAGGAGAGGCTGAGGGAGCTGGGTCTGTTCAGCTTGGAGAAGAGGAGGCTGAGGGGGGGATCTTGTTAGTGCTTATAAACATCTAAAGGGAGGGTGTCAGGAAGATGGGACCAGACTCTTCTTGGTGGTGTCCAGTGACAGGACAAGGGGCAATGGGCACAAACTGGAACACAGGAGGTTCAATCTTAGCATAAAAAAGCACTTCTTTACTGTGAGGGTGACTGAGCACTGGCACAGGCTGCCCAGAGGTGGAGACTCCACAATCTCTCTGGAGACATTTAAAACCCATCTGGATGTGTTCCTGTGTGATCTACTCTAGGATCCTGCTCCAGCAGGGGGTTTGGACTAGATGATCTTCAGAGGTCCCTTCCAACCCCTGCCATTCTGTGATTCTGTGATTTGTATTCCCTAATAGAACCCATTTGTTTACTAAATAACCAGCCAGTACCTTCAAAGCTAAATGGCTTGATGGCAGATCAGAATTTCAATCACTTTACAGTCTACTTTTATCCAATGTAGGTGAAGTGATATAAGCTTACAAAAAGACTATGCCTTGACCTTTGCAGAACTAAGATCAGTAAGAGAAGTAAGAAGTTAACTCATCTATCAGCTCAGCCACCCATGAATTAAAAACAAGTGGACAGCAGTGGCCAGTGATAAACAACATCTCCCACAATCTAATAAATTGATTAAAAAGGATGCTATGTACTGGGTGTACCATGCATACTGCCACATATCCCTGAACTCGCATGGGAAGAAGAGTTCCTCCACAAGAGTACAAGTCAGGGAGGGCAGAGGCAAGCCTGTGTTCTCAGGGAGATCCAGCCAAGATACCACTGAGCTGTGATCCAGCTCTGACCCTCAGCAAAGCTAAACAACGTCAGTGCTCCACTGATGTGCTTTTACTGCTTCCAGTTCTGCATTGCCTGCTCTACTTATGCCCAAAGATTAAATATTTAGCGGCTGGTGAAATAAAAAAGCAAAAGACAGGTTTAAGTAAAAATGGACAGAGAAACTCTTGACCCAGTGCCTGTTCCAGGGCAGCCCTGAAGTTCTGTACAGTCTTGGAGTATATTTGCTTTGTTTTTCCTGCCAGTGTTTGGTTCTACAATTTCACATATTCGCTTATGGATGAACATGGCCTCACGTTCAACTGTGTACAACTACTTCAGCTCTTCCTTCTTATGTTGAAAAGCAAACACAATTACCTAGTTCACAGATATTTAAAACATGTATCAGCCTTGAAGTCTCTAGTGTTTTATGTATCTTAAAAATCCTTAAGGTGATGGACAAAAAGTTTTAGTAATGTTAATAATCAATGTTCTATATTATTAACCACTGTCCATCTGCCTAAGGGCTAGTACTCTTTTTAGAGCACCAGCCCCAGCAATGTTTCATATGTGCTACTGTGAGACCTTTCAAAGCAAAAGCCTTGGCTCTGCAAAGAAGGTGCTAGATCGCAGCAGAGTAACTAAATAGCAATTTTGCCTTATTACGCAATCATGTAAGGGACACTGCATGTGCATGTGAGCATCTGCCAGCCCACTGTAAAATGGTAAATAAATTACATGGAAAGGCATAGGGAATAACATCCTAAATACATTATAGTCCTGCCATTTATTGCCTCATCTATAATGCAAAGGAAATTAGTGGTCAGAGCCTGAATGTTCCAAATCTTACTGAGAATGGCAGCAATTCAGAAAGGAAAAGGTTAGAACAATAAAATGAACCAAGCCATTCATTGCTATGAGTAAAACTCCAGTACAAGTAATAATGCTACAATTTGGACTGTGTTGATGAGGCATTGTTAGAAAGAAATAAAGATTTCCCAGCATGCCTTTTCTGGACAATAAGAACTGTCCCACGGACCACCAGAGGCACCTTCTCCATGTAGTATTAAATATGTCTGGTTGAAACAGAATTTTTCTTCCAGAGGCAAATTGGTTTGTTTCCAATTCAACATCCAAAAACTGTCAGAGGTTCCCATGAAATTTAAAGACAGAAACATTTTGAACCATTCAAAATAATATTCTTTGACAACGTCAAGATCTCTTCTGGTTTTGTCATGCAAAATACATATTATGATTTCTGGGAAAATGAAGAAGAAGAAGGTGATTTGACACTATCCCACAATATTCTCGTCTCCAAGTTGTGCTTTTACAGTCTGAATGTGTGAACAATTGGATGGGTTAAAAAGTCATTGCATAATCATGCTCAGAGGGTGGTGATTAATGGGACATTCTCTATCTAGAGCCTGGTAACAAGTGTGGTACCACAGGGCTCTGTCCTGGGACTGTCCTGTTTAATATCTTTGTCAGGGACCAGAGGAAGATGACAGTGTGCATTAAGTTTGCAGATGACACTGTTCTGGAGGGACTAGTAGATGGGTTCTAGGGCTCCAAGGCACCTAAGACATGCTGGAGGAGTGAGGCAGCAGGAACCTAAAGAGATTCAATAAAGACGAATTCAAAGCTCCTCGCCTGGGAAGGACAAGTCCCTTGCAACAGCATATGCTGGGCAATGCCTGCCTGGGAAGTAACTGTTCAAGAAAGTCCTTGTGAGTTCTGCTGGGCACCAGAGCTGAGCATGGACCCATAGGGAGCCCTGGAAGCAAGGAGGTTAACAGAATCCTGAGCTGTATGAACAGGGAGAGCTAGAGCCAGGGAAGGGAATATTCTCTTCTACTCAGCACTTGTTAGATCATGGACACAGTGCCCAGTTTGGGGCTCTGCACTACAAGAAAGACACTGGTAAACTGGAGAGAGTTCAGTGTAGGCCACCAAGATGGTGGAGGCTAGAGCACTTGTCCTGTGAGGAAAGACTGGGAGAGCTAGACTTGTTCAGCCTGGAACAAAGACAGTTTTGGGGGGACCCAACAGCAGCCCCCAGTGACTAATGGGGAAGTTATTGAGGATCTGTAGCTATAACTGAGCTCTTCACAGCAGTGCACTGAGGGACAAGAGACAATGGGTAGAAATAGAGTCAATGGAGGTTCAGACTAGAGAGACCTTTTGCCCGTGAAATAGTTGAGAATTGGCATTGATTGCCCAGAGAGGTTGTGCCATCTCCGCTCCTGGAGGTTTTTAGGCCTTGACTACATGAAGCCCTGAGAAGCCTGGTCAGATCTCTTGGGCACCCTGGTTGGAGCAAAAGTTTGTTCTAGAAACCTCCTGAGGTCCCTTCCAACCTGTATTATCCTGTGATCCTATAATTTTCTAATTATAACATGGAAGAAAATCCCATAGTTTTGATATGAAGAAATGAAAAATCAAAATGCTCAATTTCAATAAAATAAATTAAACTTTGTTGTTGATTTTGAAACATTTATTGCCTATTATTTTCAGCCCACATTTCAGCAAAATCATCAAATTCCCAGAGGATGTTTTGATGCTGATGGAGCAGAGATCTTGGATTGAGGATGGCCCTTTAGGAAACTTTCAGATAGTTCCCACAGGAATTATTTACATCAGGAAAAGGGATCTTAGTTTGCTGAGTGTTTTATTAACATAGATTAGAAGTGATCATTGCATGAGAAAGCTACTAATCTTAAAGACACACAGGAGATAAATGAGGGGGAGAGGAGTCTGATGGAGGACATCAAGGCTTTTAAGGTTTAACTTGCCTCTGCATAAATTGGCTGCATGCTAGAGGCATTACTTCTGGCAACATGACTCTCAGAACTGATAGCTTCAGGAACTGGTATTTTTTTGGACCACATCTGTTAGTTTTTTATGAAATCTGTAGGAAAACATAAAGAGGAAAGTCACACTCCAGTTGCTGGAACTTTTCTTTTTTTTTTTTTTCCTTCTTCATGTGGCCAGAGGCAGGGAAAACATGAATTTGAGATCTCCCTGTTTCCTGCTTCAGTTACAGTAATAAGGGATTAATAAGTAATAAAGTAACAGATGCATTCACAAAGTGGAAAATAAGGGTTTTTTTCAGTGATCTGATGAAAGAAGCTTTGTGACAGAAAATACTAAAGTCTTCTTTCTAAAGCAGTTCAGCAGTGCTTCAGGAAAGCTGGCTGGAATAGCCCTACTCTTAGTTCTTCTCCACTTTTCTTCATAGAAGAGCCTCCTCCACAATGTCTTTCTGTCTCCTGTTGGAGCTGATTGAGGAATGAAAGCATTTCTATACATGTATGGGAGCAACTTAGAAGAGTCACATTCAAGCCATTATTTAAATAGTTGGTTCAAAGAAACTCATTCAGTGATCTGTATCATAACACTGAATTTTTCAAACCATCGAAACAGAGAGGCTGGTTTCTAAGCAGTGGTCTGTCTACCTGCTGGAGGAACTTTCCTCCTTTGAGAGTCTCCCTTATAGTCACATTTTTAGAGGGCTATTTAACCCACCTGTCCCAGACAGTCATTTTAAGATGCGGTGAATCACCCTCTGGAGATAGATATCTATAGAAATGACAAATAGCATGATTCAAATACCTTGGGAGAGTCCTTGTGCATTTTGAATTTATTGATGTAGTCAAACATAAATTAAAAATGCCTTTTAGTTTATATTAGTTTAGCTAATCCAAGTACATGACTAGTGGTTTTGGCAGTACACAGGGGCTAACCATTTATGAGTCTGTAATAGCAGGAGATAAACACAAGCCAGGAACACAGCATCTGACAGACCTGTATAAATAAATTGGTTGCTTTCCTCCAGAAGTTTCTGACTTGTCTTTGCCTTAATCAGTAAAGTCCTCAAATGATTAAACATGTTGATTCATCTGTTGCTTTTAGAACACCTCCTTGCTCGTAACATATCAAAGTCATGCAGAATTTGCATGTGATATTATATTATTCAATAGCAGGCTTTTTTTTTTTTTTTTTTTTTTTGGTACAGGAAAAGCTACCTGTTGCCTAATAGAATCTTCTATTCACTAATAGATTATGTGACATTACCAGTGATTTTGAGAGGGTTTTTATGCAAACCTGATTTTTTTCTTCTAGCACATATGGAGTTAGAATTTAATGTATGCATACCTTAGTTCTTTATTATTGGGTAGTATTTTAATGAATGATTGGGATGAGTTGGCTCTGGCCAGCAGCTAAGCACTCACCAAGTTCCTTGTTTATTTTCCCATCAGCAGGACAACGGAGAGAAATGGAAGAGCAAAAACTGAAAACTCATGGGTCAAGATAAATGTAGTTTTATAAGTGAAGCAAAGCTGTGCACACAAGTAAAGGTAAAAGAATTTTTTTGTATTTTCCATTGGCAGGCAGATGCCTAGCCACTTCCTGGTCCTCAGGTCCTCAGCACACTTAACATTTACTTGGGAATATAAACACCATAACCACAAATATTCCGGCTTCCTCCTCCTTTCCCTGGGCTTCTAGTGCCGAGTAGAATTTTGTAGGGTATGACCATATCCCTTTGATTATTTTGGGGCAGTTATCCTGGCTGTGTCCCCTCCCAAGTTACTGTTCATGAGCAGCCTACTCACTATAGGGACAGAAGAAGAAAAAGAAAAACTCAGAGCTATGCCAGCACTGTTCAGACCCAGTATAATGACTCAAGTAATTTTTTTCCTAGAGAAAAAATATTCAATGCAAAGGTAATGCAAGCAGAAAGTAAATGGGTAAGAGGTCTGACATGGGTGGGAGAATGCAGCAGCCTAGGAGCTTAAGTAGAATTACAATAACTTATGTTTGATACTTCTGCCTAAGCAGGTTAGGTTGCAGAAATCTAAATAGATAGTCGGCTTTTCCAGGGTGTTGAAGCACCTTATGGAATTTATCCGGTATATATTCTGGAATTATATTATGTAAACTAAGGAATTCTGGAAATTGACTATGTTGTTTATTAAGAGCAAATATTTCTTCAGCTTCTCAGAGCTGCTGTAACCATGATGGTCTAGTGATATAAACATGCTAGGTTTATAATAAAAGAAGTATCTTTTATTAAAATATTGGCAAAGCTAGGTAAAAACAGATGAGCTTTCAAATATATAAATCTTTCTTCCATCTTGACTTGGTGTAGTCAGATACTTGTCTATTTTTTCAGTCAAAAAAAGAAGGAATTGAAAAAAATAACCAGGTGGATAGACGATGGTAAAGCAGTGGATGTGGTCCATCTTGATTTCAGTAAAGCATTTGACACAGTCTCCCACAGCATCCTCACAGCTAAACTGAGGAAGTGTGGTCTGGATGATCAGATAGTGAGGTGGATTGTGAACTGGCTGAAGGGAAGAAGCCAGAGAGTTGTGGTCAATGGGACAGAGTCTAGTTGGAGGCCTCTATCTAGTGGAGTCCCTCAGGGGTCGGTACTGGGACCAGTGCTATTCAATATATTCATCAATGATTTGGATGAGGGAATAGAGTGCTCTGTCAGCAAGTTTGCTGATGACACAAAACTGGGAGGAGTGACTGACACACCAAAAGGCTGTGCTGCCATTCAGAGAGACCTAGACAGGCTGGAGAGTTGGGCGGGGAGAAATTGAATGAAATAGAACAAGGGCAAGTGTAGAGTCTTGCATCTGGGGAAGAACAACCCCATGTACCAGTACAGGTTGGGGGCTGACCTGCTGGAGAGCAGTGTAGGGGAAAGGGACCTGGGGGTCCTGGTGGACAGCAGGATGACCATGAGCCAGCAATGTGCCCTTGTGGCCAAGAAGGCCAATGGCATCCTGGGGTGTATTAGAAAGGGAGTGGTTAGTAGGTCGAGAGAGGCTCTTCTCCCCCTCTACTCTGCCCCGGTGAGGCCGCATCTGGAATATTGTGTCCAGTTCTGGGCCCCCCAGTTCAAGAAGGACAGGGAACTGCTTGAGAGAGTCCAGCGCAGAGCCACAAAGATGATGAAGGGAGTGGAACATCTCCCTTATGAGGAAAGGCTGAGGGAGCTGGGTCTCTTTAGCTTGGCGGAGACTGAGGGGTGACCTCATTAATGTTTATAAATATGTCAAGGGTGAGTGTCATGAGGATGGAGCCAGGCTCTTCTCAGTGACATCCAATGATAGGACAAGGGGCAACGGATGCAAGCTGGAACATAGAAGGTTACACATAAACACAAGGAAAAACTTCTTCACAGTGAGGGTAACAGAACACTGGAACAGGCTGCCCAGAGAGGCTGTGGAGTCTCCTTCTCTGGAGACATTCAAAACCCGCCTGGATGCATTTCTGTGTGACCTGATCTAGGTATTCCTGCTCTGGCAGGGGGATTGGACTAGATGATCTTTTGAGGTCCCTTCCAATCCCTAACATTCTGTGATTCTGTGAAACACCAAGGTATCTTAGAACTAAAAAACGTCCATAAATAATTGGCACAGGGGTTCAGATATACCACTTCAACCGCTTGCTAAACTATTGTGCTACCAAAGTCTATCAGAAGTTCTCACTCCCTTTCATTTTCTTGCAATGTTCTAGTGAATATTTAGATGTAAATCCCACTTCTACCACATTTTCCTTTGATATATTTCCCTTTTTTAAAAAAAGGTTAGCTTAGATAGGGTCTGCAATCATCATATTGAGTAAATCCCATTCCTTGAATTCTATCTCTGTAACATGCACAGTATAAAAAACTTAAGTGCCTAATTTAAGGGTTTGAAGTACACCCTAAGGACAACTTGCCTGAAGGTATGTTTTAAATGCTTACATTCCTTATTAGATCCAGACCTAATACTTGGGGTTAAGAAAACCTCTAAGCTACAGGATGTCTAAAATTTAAGCTTTGGAATGTTAAGCCTTAATTCCCACTGTAAATCTAACCTCAAGAGATCAGGTGATTTTTTGAACCCAGATCTTCCAAGCTGTGGTGTAGAAAGACTGTTCTCAGCACAGAGAGTGTCTGCATTTAGATTAGAATAAATTTATTTCCATGAATTAAACTAGCATTTTAAGAGGAATACTGGAACTCTCTAGACATAATACATAGTATCTGAGCAGTTTCATGGTCTTACTACAAGACACTATAGGGACATAATAACCAATTTCAGCAATCATGATATAATTACAAAGAAGTAATATTTTTAAAAAGCTCTTCTTTCTTACATAGAAGAAATTGCATACTTAGGAAAGAAATTAAACCCAACAGGAATAACCCCAATGTCATGATTGCAGGGAATGAACAAACTTGATTTTTGAGTCTTTAAAAGAACACAGAGCTCTAGGAAACCCATCCTTTTCTGTCTACCACAAGTAATTGACCAGTGACAAAATAGCTCTCTTGGACAGTGATACTCAAAACCAATGCATGAAAGTGTGTTCAAAGTTTCTCAGAGCTGGCTGATGAAGCCAATTCAGGCTACAATTTTCAGCAAAAATGCCTACCTTTTGGTAGTTTTACATGTATATTTCATATTTCTCTTTCTGATATCTCTGTATCTCTTTCCATTGCTCTTCCAGGGAGGGTCAGTTTGTCTACATTTCTGCTTATGGGGCAAAGGAAATGAACTTACATTTTTCATAGGTCAAACGTCCAGCCATAGGTAGCTGTAGTGGCACAGCAAATACAGGGTAAGTTGTTAAAACACAATTGCTAGATGACGGGTCTATATCTTGCATATTAGAACTTCCCCTGCATTGATTTTAATGAAAACTGTATTAAGCAATGACCTCTTTTTTGTACCAAATACTTTCCTGGAAATTACAGAAGGTATGATTCCTCAGTGGAATCTTTTTCCAAAGGAGTAATTTTTATTTTTATTTTTTTTAATTTCTTGTTTTGCCTCAGCACCTGGGTAACAAAAGGAAGTTTCATGTTTCCTGTTTCAGGATTGGCATAAGAACCTGAGTGCTACCCAGTTTATACACTTTTTATATGCTTTGTACACTGCCATCCCTTCTGTTCTGAAGTCCCTTCTGCTCTTCAGCTTTCTCTTTCCCACACCCTGCCCCCACATCTCTATTTCAATTTCATCATATAAAAAAAAATATTTCATAAATGAGAACAGGTCCCAACTGTCGCAGGCATTCAAAGCATGACCATAATTTTTCATAGATCCTAAAATCCTTCCCCTAGGATCCTTGATAAATCCACTCTTGGGAAAAAAGTAAAGCATAGTGTGATTTTTTTTTTCTTTTTACCTTACAGTACAAGCTTGATATTTAGTACAGCTTGATATTTACATATACCCTATATGTGACAATGTAGAAGGGCTTTTTTCTCCCCCCTCTTTCAGATGACTTACTATGGCATTGTGGTTGAATTGTCCACAATGCTGCATCTGTTGGCACAGTCGTTATACGCATGTCTCTTTTAATCTATTTTAATCAGTCATGGGGAATATTATCTGAATTCTGAGCAGTAGTCTAGGAGATTATAGTCTGAATTCTAACAATTTGTCTATAGCTATGTCAGTTCCAGGTAATTACTGCAAAGAGGTATATGTAGAGGCATCAAATAATAAATTACACTTTGTAAAGTCAGAAGAAATACTAACTTAAAAACCACTGAAAAGTTTCTGTGAAAGGGGACATTCTTTATTTTTTGTCATGACCATGGAAAATGCCTAGTATTTTATATAAATATGTTGAAATCTACAACGAAACAAATAATGATATTTCTACTCTAGCCTAGATACATGTTTTTCTATCCTTGTTATTTGCTATGGTCACAGATTTCTCTCTCAAATATGAGATGAATTGTGCTTCTTTATAGAAATTTCCCAAAATATGTCTGTGAAAAATTCAAACACTTTAAGATTTAGACCAAAATCAAGGCCTGCATTTTTTCTTTAAGCAGCTCCATGTAAACCTTGCTTTTATATGTTAATTACTTAATCTTCTGAAACACCATCAAAGGTAAAATCTCCAATTGTGTTAATTTCCCTGAATGACTATTCATCCTTATCATGTACAATTAAATTATTTAACAAATTGTAAATGCCTTATTTCATTGCAATACATTTTTTTCCAGCTTAAAAAATGAACAAGAAATTTATATACATACATTTTTCTTCTTGGTTAATTAAAACAATAAAAATGTTGTTGTATGTGACTTCTCAGAATTAAACTTAAGTCAAAGGAAGACATTCTCATTGATTTTAATAGGGCTGAGATCTTGCTCACATATTCCCCTCTGGTTCTACAAAATATTATATTTTTATTGCTAGTGTCTCTCACTCACAACCTCATCTTCTGCAGACTCCCTATCATGTTCATTCCTACTTTTTCATCTAACAGAATCAGTACTTTTAAAAGGTTTCTTTGAGTCATCGATCAGTATCTGCATTAGTAAATCTCCTCCTTTATAGAGTTTGACCTTACAAAGCATTTTACATTTTCTGAGATGTGGTAAGTCCTTAAAGCTCATTAAGAAATGACAAAATGTGTCATATCAAAAAATCATAGAATGCCTGGTTGGAAGGGACCTCAAGGATCATCTGGTCCAGCCTTTCTTGGTAAAAGGACCATCTAGAAAAGGCGGCCCATCACCCTGTCCAGCCGAATCTTCAAAGTATCTGATGTTGGGGAATCCATCACTTCTCTGGGGAGATTATTGCAATGGCTGATTTTTCTCATTCTGAAAAATTTTCCTCTTGTGTCCAATTGAAATCTCCCTAGGAGTAAGTTGTACTCTTCATCTTTTCCATGTGACGCCTTGTTAAAAAGGCATCTCCATCTTCTTTGTAGCCACCTTATAAATATTGGAATATGGTGATAAGATCTGCCCTCAGCCTTCTTTTCCAAGGCTGAACAAATCCAGTTCTCTCAGCCTTTCCTCATATGACAGGCTTCCCAGTCCTTTGACCATCTTTGTGGCCATTCTCTGGACTCTCTCCAGCCTGTGCCCGTCTACTTTGTAGAGTGGGGACCAAAACTGAACACAATATTCTAGGTGTGGCCTGACAGGCGCTGAGTAGAGTGCGATAATGACTTCTTTATGTCTGATGATGATGCCCTTTTTGATGTAACCCAGCATCCTGTTGGCTTGCTTTGCTGCTGCAACACACTGTTCACTCATATGGAGCATGTTGTCCACCAGGATCCCCAGGTCCTTTCACAGAATCACAGAATCATCTAGGTTGAAAAAGACCTTGAAGATCGAGCACAACTGTCATCCAAACACTGACAGTTCTCAACTACACCATATCCCTGAGCACTATGTCGACACAACTCTTAAACACCTCCAGGGATGGGGACTCAACCACTGCCCTGGGCAGCCCATTCCAGTGTCTAACAACCCATTATATGAATAAATCCTTCCTAATATCCAGTCTAAACCTCCCCCTCATGAATTCTGTGGAATTACACTTTCCACAGGGCTGCTCCCCAGTCAGGTAAATCCCAGTCTTCCTTCTCCCAGTTCCTACTTTTTCCCTCGGTAACTTAGGCAGTGTGGCTAGAGCCCTTGCTGGTGAAGAATGAGGCAAAGAAGTCATTGAGTACCTCAGCCTTCTCCATATCCCTCATGACCAGGTTTCCGGTTTCCTTCTGGAGAAAGCCCACATTTTCCCTAGCCTTCCATTTATCACTGATATACCTGTAGAAATTCTTCTTGTTCCCCTTAAAATGCTCATCTTTGGAAAGCTCACAGTGATGTCTACTCACTTTGACATTTTCAAGGAAACAGAAATGACTCTTCAGCTTCCTAAAGAGTTCCAGTATTTTGATAGGCCAAATTATTTAAAAGATTACTTGACCAAAGATCTACTTGGCTTTTTATTTCAGTTTAAGTTCACCACTGAAATCCATTGCTTCTATGGATTTCCAAGTGCACTGGACCAGGCCCTAGGCATTTAAAGAACTATCTGTATGCATAAATGCATGTATACTGGTTTTGGACTACCAAAATAAAGCATTCTACAGAAAATCCTGCAACACTGGTGTCCTGGTTCCCCAGGCAGGCCATGAGTAGCTCCGAGTCAGCTGAGAGTTCCAATCAAGGCAGTTGATCACAGGTATATCCCATACCATCAAAAGGAGGGAGCTCAGTGACGGTGGGGTTCTTCCTCTTCTCACTGAGGCTACTTGTTGGTGGTGCTCTGTTCCTGCTGTCAGCATCAAGAATCAGGCTGAGTAGAACCTTCTATGGTTTGTGTTGATTGTTGTCTCAATTTTGTTATTCTATTAAATCTGTTCATATTTCAACTCATGGGCCTTTTCCTCTTTTTCCCTGATTCTCCTTCCCAGATGGGGAGGGCGCCCTGGGTGATATACTAACTGCTACGGTTTAGCCCTACGTGCTGGCTAACTGTAGACAACAAGCAACTGTATTTTGTTATGAGTTTATTCTGTCACTGTGATGATGTGTCTTAAAATAAAGGTTCTATTTATCTATAACATAAATTTCCCAATGTGTGAGGAAATTGTATAAATTCTTCCTGTATGACAGTTTTAAAACCAGTTAAGTAATCTTCTGTAACAAACTTGATATCTCTGAAATAGTTCTATAAAAATTCTGTGAATCAAAAAGTATGCCTCCGCTCTTCTCAAAAAAGATATTTACAAATGAAATGCAAATAGCTGAATATCAGAGTAAAATCAATTCTCTAATTTAAATAAAGAAATCTAGTATCATGTATTTTATTCACTTCATTACATTTTTCTTTCATTATCATTTTTAAAATTTGGTCTAAAAATACCATCAAATGTCACAGGAATTCCCATACTGAGCTACCAAGATATGTTTCTATGAACCCGTGGTGGTTTCAGTACCTGTGAGTCAATCTGTCTGATCTTTGTCAGGCAGACCCTTTTGCAGTGGGTGGGTCACCAAAGCCAAAAGACAGAGTCACAAAAGCTTTTCAGTCAAAAGACAGGTTCAAGACATAACCTTTTTTGTTTGTGTGTTTTTCACTTTAAATGAAACAGGTTTAGACAGTTTAGTTGGTATAGATTCTAAAGAGATGGAAATGTCTAAAGATTAACAAAAGTAATGTATATTTAACTGGAAAATATTAAGTACATTCCCATTAAAGGAATGTACTTGCCCTCTTCCTTAGGCAACTCTGTTTGTTCAAATTTCTATAACATCAAGGAAATTAAAAAGACAGAAGCCAATCACAAAACTAGCGATTTTATCAGAGTTCTTTCATGTTCAGAAATTATCAACCAACCCACTTCACTTTTTTCTTCAGTTAAATCCCACCTGGAAACACCTGTTTCCAGAGCCCTCACAAGTTAATATGGCCACCACAATTCTTTAACTTCCAAACTTTTCTAACACAGCTAGCAGACGGTTATTTCCTGACCAGCTTCTCGACTTCCCTACTTATGGTTTTATTTTCTTATACTACTTCCTTATGTCTCATTTTGGCCTAAATCGAAGCCTTTGCCATCTATTTCTTTTGACTGCAATTTGTTACTCCCTTTACAAAATCTTGATAAGATGCGTCATGGAAGTTAACAGTCTGGAAGAATTTATTCAGTTACTTAAGGAGCCTACCTATCTTGGTGCCAGTTCTGTGTAGGTTTATATTTGGTCAGTCTTACATGGTCATTCAGCAAAATGTAACATTTGCTCAGATTGTTATTTTTACATCAGTTAAACAGAGCAGATGATGGAATTATACAGCTCAAAATGAAACTTGTTTTACAGTGTAATGAAATATTTGTTTTACTAATCTTGATTGTCAAGACCTTTTGTGTACTAAGTGATGTCTCAGTCCTTCACCTACATTACCAGAAACTAACTGCATTAATAATAGACAGCAATAACGTTTGAAAAATTGCCCTAACATTTTTTTAGTTTTTACCTATCTTTGAAAGTGAATAATTCACCACAAACTACCAGAAATAGATAAATGCATTTGTTTAGACTTTATGTAGTAGATTGAGACACAAAACAATGTAAGTGGTTTGGCCACCTTTGTATTCTCAGCTTGCAATGTAATCCATGTATTAGAATGCACGTTTGTCACATTTTGATCAGATTAATGTTGACAATATAAATTTCCAAAAGAATAAAATAATCTGGTTAATAAAAACAGAAGGTTATGGTAAAGTATGTTTATTTAAAGGCACTTCTAAAGGTGGAAGTCCTTGACTTACATGGGTGTACAGATTGCTTGGTGTAAATAGGGAGCTTATGGAGTTGAAATTTTGCCAACTTAATTTGAATTCTGTGTTTTTCAGAATGTCCACTGCTGTAGTAGTATCCAATTAAGGAGCTCTATTAAATTGCAGACATTAGTGTAGTTCTATCTGTTACTAATTTGACTTTTATGGGCACTATCAGAAAGTTTTATTTCTAACAGGTTGCATATATAAATTACTTATAAATGAAAATTATCTAAGTAAGTACTGCTTTTCAAAATGCCTTTAACAAGTCTGAAATACAGAATTGTGTTAAAGGAAATAGCCTTTTTCAGTAACTGTCTTTTATGGCTATTTATATAGATTTAGGCAAATGTAGATTTGATTTAATCGTATGGAGATTATATTTATACAAAAGGTGACCAGCAGTGAAGCAGTACACATCTATCATCACAAGCTATTTTTAATTTCCCTTGCATTTCAGGTCTGGTTTCTTTAGCTATTGAAATATGAGTGTCTCAAAGTGCATGTAATACTTTATCCTGTTCATAAGGTAAGGTCACTTGTGTTCAATAAAAAAACCTCAATACTATTCTTTTAAAGCTATTATAATGAACTTACTCATGTATTAGCAAAGGACTTAAAGTGCAATGTTTTTTAAAGAACATTTTTCAGACATAATATATTTAAAGCTATTCTATTGAAATAAAGTATTGGATAGACAAAGTTTCCAGCTGTTATTGCCAAGTAACACTCCTGTAATGAATGCATCAATACTGCATGATAGATTTTGATGTTTACATAAATTCATGTAAGTTGAGGTCCACTAATTTTAACACAAAGTATCTGTGGTCAGTTGTAGAATGGGGAGAATGCAAGAGGAAACTATGTACTTGAAGAGGTTTTATGTCTGAACGTGTTTCCTAATAAAGTTTCCTAATAATTTTCTCCTCTATTTTTCCAGCTTAGACAAACAGCTGGTTATCTTTGCATGGTGATTCTGTCAGGTCATGCCTGAGGTATATATCTATGTGTAAGAAAGAGCAATTAGGACATAATTTTTTTTTTTTCCAATGACTCAGGATGCTAGTTGTACTTTACTGCCAGGTGGGATGGAAGATTGAAGGGGAGACTGTTGTCATACTTGTTGCAAGATACCACTGTTCCATGGCCCAGGAGATTTACAGGGTCTCTGTCTTTGATACTGCAGTTATCCTCAGATTTAGTGTTTATGTGTCCCTGGCAAAGACCTTCACCAGTATTTCAGAATCATGTGCACTTTTGGAAAATGACTTGCTGGATGTTCAAATGCTCACCCTGCACAGGATCTTTACTTTTTTCTTCTTTACTTTGAGGGTGACTGAGCACTGGAACAGGCTGCCCAGAGAGGTTGTGGAGTCCTTTACTCTGGAGACTTTCAAAACCTGCCTGGATGTGTTCCTGTGTGTTCTACTCTAGGTGATCCTGCTCTAGCAGGGCAGTTCAACTAGATGGTCTTCAGAGGTCCCTTCCAACCCTACCATTCTGTGATTCTGTGTGTGATCTCCTCAAGTTTTGCCAGTGTTGAATGAAAGGCAGAACTGTTATGGCCTGGATGATCAGTGCTCTGCTGCTGTGTGCTTGTTTCATTCCCATGCTGTTAACCATAACATTTGCCTTAAAGCAGGGGACAATCAGTGGTGGGCTTTTTGCTGAAAAATTTAGTTTGAAACACAGTTTTGGCCGAAATGCTGTTCAATTCAGTTCACTTTGAGAGTCTGGAGCAAGGATGTTCACTGAGGAGGCACTGAAAGAGGAAAGGCTGTTGCCAGATGTGATTGGTAGCTGTGTACAAAGCTATGTAGGAACATACATTTATAGGCAATCCATCTGGAAATTAGTCTTCAATCTGTGTGCAAAAGGACAAAGATCATAAACAGAGGATTTAAAGATAGTCACACTAATTTGCTTGTCAAGAATTTTTTCTCCTGTGAATTGTGACTCTTTTCTGATCTTTTCAATTTTTCTTTTTGCTGCTGAGTGATATTTTGGTTAAGTAAAGGTGAGTATATTTTGGATTTATTTAGTAGGGGAAACTTTTAGTCATTGATTCGGTAATTCACCCCCCGTGAGAGGGAAGTAGGGGACCTGCAGAGGTTACTGGAAATGGAACAGCTCCAGCCTCTGCACATCCCAGATGACTGCTGTAAACTGTTGTTCTATCATATTTTAAGAGGGCAGGCAGACAGGTAAGTTCTTTATGTTGCTATGTACGTCTTGAATTTAGCAGACTTTTTAAGGTGCTTAGGAAATACTAGGAAATGGAGCCAAACAGGTTCAATCTCTGTTCAAGCAACTGTTTGCTATCCTTTCCCTGTTTTTCACTTGGGTTTGGACATTTCTTCTAATCAAGCTGTTAGCAAGCCTCTGTGGCCATTCACAAGCTCTGGTTGTGTTTGCTTTGAAAAATATTTCAATACAATATTTCTACATCCCTATTAAATGTTTTTACTGTTCTTTATGTCACAGGGATGTCTTTGATATAAATCTCCATTAGACATCAAGAATCTTTATTAATTATCATTATTAAACTTTGTCTTATTTTTTTTTTAATAAGTACTTTCGTGGTGATTTTTTCTTGGTTGCCATCACTGTTAACATCACTACTTTTTAAGTTACCCTTGTCATTTCATTGTGACTTTGTATAGAAAGTTTAAACAACTTCTGGGAATTATTTCATTATTGTAATGTTTAAATCCATTTTTTCAAATCCCTAGTTAACAAAAATAAATCCACAACAGAGAGTTAAGGCATAGAGTAAGGCAATAACAGCTCGAAACAGAAGAAATTGTTGGAGTACAACTCGATATTTAGAAATAGCAGTTCACTAATGGCTTTTTCAGTGTTGATCGGTAGATGTTGATAATATATTTTCCTTCTCCAGGCACCTGTTCCCTGCAGACACTGATGGGTTCCACAGAGTTGTCTACTCTTGGTCATTGCTTCCCAGTTTGCATTAATACTGGCTGGTCGTTGTGTTTAGCATTTCTGAATATTTGTGTCTTGTTTTTTTGTACTACTATCTAGTACCTAATGTCTTCAGTTGCACAGCTACAATAAATTAGAACTAAGGTCTGTGTGGCACTGATTTAGCTTATTCTAGGAGGGTAGAAAATTAAAGAAGTTCTGCTTGTTCTGTAGTCATTTGTAGAACCGGAGGGAACAAGTGTATTCTTAAACTATTAACCTTCCATAATTTTCAGTTTTATGGTCTTATGAAGGTTCTATTTTTGTATCAAGCAAACATAATAATTTCGCATTAATGTTTTTGCTTTGGTCTGATTAGCATTCCACATTTGTCCCTGACAACCAGAACTCCATGACAACTGTCCACACAAGAATAAAGCTATCCACATGTTCAACATCATCAGAACTCCTCCTGTATCACAGCATACAGAAAACAACCTATCAAATAGTTATATTATAGTTTCTACAATAAACTTCTGTGGATGACTAGTGAAAAAATCAGGGCTTCTTTCCTATAATTAAGTATTTTGATTGCAATATTATTTCCTCACCTGTACAATAATTGTAATATAGCATCAAATACCTGCAACATCATCACTACTTGTCATACTACCTTGTCATACACTTACCCAGTCCATATCTCACCAATCTGGCTTCACTAATATCAAAGTAAAAAAACCTGACTTTTCTCATCAAGATAATGACCACCAAGTCATTATACGAATCATTGTTGTCATTATACTCTATCACTGACAGAGGTTTCACAGGAACTTCCACCCTTGCAATTATTCAGGAGAAGGCTCTGAGTGACCTGCTTTGAGCAGGTGGTGGGACTACATGACATCTGGAGGATCCTTTCAGCCTATGTGATGTCATGATTCTCTGATGTCTGAAGATTCATAAAACTGAGATGATCAAAATCACAATCAGGTTTGTTTTCAGAACCTTGCACATACATATAAGAGTTTTTCATGATCCTGGAAAGACTTATGAACATGCTTTAACTTTACAGTTACTTGAACAGTATCATTGACTTTATGGGCTTACTTTACAGGTCTCTGAATGAAGTATGAGTGTAGATCTTAACAGTTGTGTTGCTGCCTCCCCTTGTAAATAAAAATATGTTCTCATTCTTGAAGCACATATGTAATTCCCTTGTACTGTTCTCATTTCTAAATTTTAAAAGCAAATTGCAAGTAACATGAGATAAATCATGAAGCATTGTGGGTTTTGTAACCCACGGTTAAAATATGGTTCAGTATATTTGGATTATTATATTCTGCTTTTTGAAAAATGAACAGACTATTATCATTCAGGATATAGGAGACAAAAGTTAAATAAACAGTTTTAAATTCAGCCTCACTACTTTGCTTTCTGATATGTTTCAGGAGTGTTTTAATTATGCAGAGGAAATACTTTGAACTTTCCATTTTTCTTAGAAAAGCTGCAGTTAGATAGAAAGTTGTTATAGGATAGGAACCTCTGCAATACAAAAAAGCACAACACACTAGGTGGGTTTCAGCTGAAACATCGAAACTCCATCTAAAATCTGATGTAAAAGACTTCCTGACTTTTTAAGAAGCTTCATCTAAAACTTTTCCCCAGCTCTCCCACTTTCCAAGCAAATTTCATTGTTGGAAATCTCCTCCAATGGTAAATTCACAGATTTCAATAAAATTAGGAGACTATCCTTTGCTTCACAACTGGAAATGAAGAGCATAATCAAAGAGTATTTATTCTAAGTATTTCCCTGACTGATCACTTAAAATAGTCCTCAAGACTTTCACCATAACAAAATTAAATTAATTGGTTTATATGTTACCAATGTGTCCCTACAGTGGTTTTTTGAAATGGCATAATTACAGATATTGATCTTTTCTGAAAGCTGTTTAAACATATCTAGAACTATAGACCATTTTTTTTTTAAATCTTTTTTTTTTAAATCATTTTTCTGTAGAGATATGGATTTGGGGGCTTTGATATTTTTCATATGTTTAAACAAGCCTAGATTTTTGAAAAACAAAAACAAAAACTTCACCAAAAAAAAAGTTAATTCATTCTTAATTAAAAGTTAATTAATTAATTAATTCTTGTTAATATGCAGCACATTTTCTTCACTAGTAATTTTGAACTTAAATCTAACATTTTTCCAATAAGGACATGCAAATATTTTATATATGGGTTGTTTTTTTTTTAAGGTGACAAGTCATTTACATGGAACAGTTGTTTCCTGCGTCTGTGCATCCTTTTATTGCTAGCTGAAACTTTCTGAGTTATTCCTTCACTCAGAAGAGTATATTTAAACTATGACCTGTTTATCCGTCTTTCATCAAGATCTGAATGTTCTTTCTCCCATCTTCATTTGTGATATATTTGTATGTTTATGTAACACACTGATGGGGGTGCAGATGCCAGATTTAATTCTTCCTACCTTTATTGAGCCAAGCAGCCGCCTCTGTGCTATGTTCATGCAACACCTTCAGAAGCAGAGACACCAGATTGCTTTTTCAGTTGTGATTTAGTACCAAGTAAAGCAGCTGAACCAGATGACTGTCTGTATATAGATGTATGGTAAAATAATGAAGGTTTTAGAAGCAGTTAAAACGTGATAGTGATAACAATAACATGATTATTCAGTCCAGTAGTTTTACAATGCTGAACACGTACTGTGGAATGTGGAGCAGTCTTTCCCTTAAATAACAGGACCTGAAAGTATGTAAGGAGGCATTCCATATTCTGCAAGATAAGGCCAATATGGTAAGATATGGCCTCCAGCTGTTAACACTTCCAGAAAACACAGAAATGCTGTCCTTTATTCTGAGAACAAGAGAGACATAGGGAACGCAAGTTCCATTACTTTACATAGAATCATAGAATGGTGCATCTTTTACTGCAACACATTAGAGATGTTTGAGATCTAGTCCTGGCAATCAGACTAAACCATGCTTCCTAATAGACATAATTAAATTGGCCTGGAGCTCTACGTAGAGAAAGTAGGGTTTTTTCTAGGATAAAAATATACATTAATAGTTCTGTTGACAGCACTTAAAATACAGTCTATCACTGGACTTGAATATATAAAACCATAAGCCTGCAAATATTCCCATGTGCTTGAAGATCTTCTTATGCCTAAGAGCCTAGTTAATTCATGGCCTGAAGCATGTTGCTGGATCATGGCCCAAATAGCTTAATTAACTAGTCTAAAAATACTTGTAATCAAAAAAATTAAGAAATAAAATCAAAGCACTTGCACCTTTTGTATCAGACAGAAAATCCATAGCTTTATCCACCACCATCAGCTTCCAACAGCCTCCTACCAATTTTTCCTTACTTCTGCTAGCCACTCTCTCACAACTGCCCCTCACTCTTCCAGCCTTTGAAACTGCCACTGACTTTCTGACTGCCACATCTGACTTTCCCAGATCCCTCAATGAACCCTGCAGCTTCCTTTATGCTCACAGATCCTCAAAATCCATTCTTCTTGTCAGCCCTGTTATTGTACCTCTGCTAACCAGATTCCCAGCTCGCTCTTTCTCTTTTTCAGAACCAGCTCTGTCACCTCTCAAAAACTGAATTTAGCCCACGTTTCTGATGACCACTGAGCTTGTTCTGTGTCAGTGTTTTGGGCAAAAGCTGCCTTAGTTGGCCTGTGCAATATTATTACCCAAATCAAGGATTTCTGGCTGATAAAGGAAGACTAGTGATCAGAAAAGACAAAACCAAAGGAGATAAAGAGAAGAAAGAGAGGGGAAGTATTTAGTTTTTTAAAACACATATTAAATAAGGTATTATATAATAGTCTCAAACTTTTTTGGTTTATAGGACTGTATTACGTCTTGAGATACTGGTGAACAAGTAAAAAATCCAGGCTTCTCCTGGGATTCCTCTATTAAAATAAGACCCCTATAATAAACATATATATACAATTACTTTTCTATGTTTTCTCACAGTCCTGACTGCAGCAGCCTTTGTAGTAACAGTGGCTTAACAGCAGCATTCATCTAATTCTATAAAATGTTGACTTTTTAATATTGAGGAGTTGTCTGATTCTTGGAGAGTGATGTTGTCTGGGACTGCATCAAGTCTGATGACACTAATACGCCTTTTAAGGTTGTAGACTAGTGTGCTTTTGCCTTCATATAATTAATTGGATCTTAGAGACTAAAAAACATTTTTGTTTTTTTCTTATATAGTTTACAATATTTATCTGACAATTATTTAAAATACAAGGTTTAGACAACATTTTCAGGGGTAAAGTTTTCCCTCTGAGCTCTGGGGGTTTTTGTGTTTGTTTTTTTTTTCTTCTATAGGGAGTTCATATATTTTGAGATGTCATGGACTAAGTAAGTTATTTTGATTCATTGTCTCAGTCTTAATCCTTCCTTTCTACTGTTTCTCTTTTAGCCACTCCTAAATCCTTTCAATCACTGGAAAAAAAAAAAAAAAAAAAAAAAGGCTTGTTGACTTCCTAGTCTAAGATAAATAACTGTATATTTAGGAAGTATATAATTTAAAGAAAATGCCAATGTTTGATGGACAACTTTATGAAGAAAACATAAAGAATTTCTTCTCTAAGTATCTTAAAAGTAGAAATAAGAATGTGTGAAAATGAGAAGAGGAAAGCTTTCCTTAACTAGAGTGGAAACAGTGACATTTCTTCACTAGAGAACAGCCTGCCAAATAAAAATGAGCCTTCTCTAATTCTTGTGACAATTGCAATTGCAATTTTACAAGTCCTGGGAAATGTGATCAATCCTCATTAGAGAAAATAATCCTGTTATCAGTCTGGAGGGAAAGAATCTACTTCTTATGGCTGCTCTGGTGCTGCTTTCCACCTCTGCTTTGTTGAAGTGTCATAAGTTAGAAGAAGTATCCTGGCTGGTATCACAGCATAACATTCATGCCTTCATAACAGTCCCTCTGCACTTGTGCTCCTTTAGCTTTAGTCCTAGATACAGTTACACATTTGACATGTCATCTCCATAAAATGGAGTCCAATTGTTTTGTCCTGATCCAGTTCCATTTGTGTTCTTAAAGTTTCTCCTCTGTAGCCTTGGACTTCCACACTTTCCACTTTTTGCTTATTAGCTCTTCATGTGTCTTCAAATCTGAGTCTGTGGCTTCAGTAACTTGTTTTCTCACATTCAGTGAGTCGAGAATAATGTAAGTTTGTATAAGAGACCTACAAATCCTGAATGGCAGACAAGCAGCAGAGATTTATTTTGTATCACAAAATAGCTTTTCTTTTTTTTAAAAAAAAACAAACAGAATTTTTTAGTCAACTGCAAGACAATATCGAGGTATTGCAAAGAAACTTCATAAGGAATAGTTCATATACTTGCCAGGTGGCAGTATTAACTGAAGTGTCAAAGTTTTCTTTTGTGCAAACTGTCCAGTCCATAAAAGAGCATCATGACATATCAGTGAGTTTTGGGTGGGGTTTTTTTCCAGATTTTATTAATGTATTTTTATATTGGTTATTCAAGATCTCTTCATTGCTCTTTTTTTTTTTTTAAAAAAAAGAAGTCACTGATGTACCTAGTTCATGGGCTAACATTCTATGATATTTTTGTCATATCAAGCTCAATAGTTTACTTGAACATTTCTCTTCTTATCAGATTTCAGAAAATAAATTAAGCTCTTCAGGCGAAATAGGTACAGTGAAACACAAAGTCTAACTGAGCCAAATATACTTTTCCCAAAAATACAGATTTTAATTTTTTAAATTCTGTGCAATAGGTCACTTGGGTCAAATACTGGCTTGTAACTTGGCAGACTCAAGGATTCCATTAACTAAACAGGATCAGACACCTGGCTGGGATTCACATGGCCAAATGTAAAGTCTATAATGTAAATATGTCTGAATGAGTTATGCTCCTTTGTAGTTTGAAGGGGAATAAACTTTTTATATTTTAACTGGGAAAAAGAGCATGCCAAAGGAGGGTTTTATCTTGTTACAAAGTACCTCCCTAAAATAGGTTAGATGAATAAATGCTCTGTAGTTGTCTAAAGTTAGATGAGGTGAATCATGCCCGGATTCATTAGAAGGCATGAGTAAGCTGTGAATTGCCCATTAACTGAACTGTAATTTAAACAGGTGCTTGACTGACTGAAAGAGAGAAAAATTGGACGTTTTTTAAAATGAAGTCCTAATATGGCCATATGTTAAGCAGTGGCAAGCAGAAAAGACAGTTGGACATACAGGTGAGACATAATATCATTCAATATTAGATTGCCTATTAGCTTTCACACAGTTACAGTGAAATTTTAGCTCAGTTTGGATCATCTTATAGTTTAGGCAGCTGTTTGGACTTATTCTCATTTTACTTATACTATTTTGTCCATCTGTAATTCAAACTCTGTCAGCAAGCAGCATCACTTCTTTTTTGCAACAGAAATCTATCTGTTTATAACTTGGTCACAAGAATAACCATCTCTATTCAGCCCATTTTTTATTCCTGTTTGCATTGTACAGAGGCTCCTGATTATCCTTAATGATTGTGTAATAAGATTATGATAATAACATTGCTTCTTTTTGACAGAAAACATCATGTTTATTGCTCTTTTAGTATCTTAGACAAACAAGGAGAAAGCCCTTTGAATTTATATTTGTTCTTTGAATTTGTTCTTGTTCTGTTTCTTTGCATTCTTTAGTATTCATAACTCTTCACTTTTTCAGTGTTTGCTGCACCTAGAAACAAAGGCAGACTTTCTGCTGACTTATGTATACCCTTTGTGGTAGGTTTTTTGTCATGAATTATTAGCCATAAAATGAACACAGGCTCCAGTTTCACATTATAGGAAGGAGACAAGTGAAAAATAAGGTTTTGTTCATAACATAGTCTTATCAGCAATCACAACATGGGAAAAAAATTAAAATCCTTAGTTCCACCTCAAAGAGCACAGTCACATATCAGTTTTGGAAACCAACAACAAAATATAACTGTGTGTAGATGGAAAAAAAAAAAAATCAAGGTTATTTTTATGTAGAATATTAGTTTGGGGATCATTTTAGGAATCTGTCTTGAACAGTCCTGGGGAGAAGGGCTTGGGTGTGTTGGTGGACAATAAGATCAACATGAGCCAACAGTGTGCTCTTGCAGCCCAGAAAGCCAACCATGTCTTGGGATGCATCAAAAGATGTGTGACCAACAGGTCGAGAGAGGTGATTCTGCCCCTGTACTCTGCCCTCATGAGACCCCACCTGGAATACTGTGTCCAGATCTGGAGCCCCCAACACAAGAAAGATGTGGAGCTGTTGGAGAGAGTCCAGAGGAGGGCTACCAAGATGGTCAGAGGGCTGGAGCACCTCTCCTGTGAGGACAGGCTGAGAGAGTTAGGCTTGTTCAGCCTGGAAAAGCCTCCAGGGAGACCTCATAGCAGCCTTCTGGTACCTGAAGGGGGCCTACAAGAAAGCTGGGGAGGGACTTTGTACAAGGTACTGTAATGATACGGGCAATGGGTGGAAGCTGAGAGTGGGTAGATTTAGACTAGATATACGGAAGAAATTCTTTACCCTGAGGGTGGTGAGGCACTGGAACAGGTCGCCCAAGGAAGCTGTGAATGCTCCATCCCTGGAAGTGTTCAAAGACAGGCTGGATGGAGCCTTGAGCAGCCTGATCTAGTGGGAGGTGTCCCTGCCCATGTCAGGAGGGTTGGAACTAGATGATCTTTGAGGTCCCTTCCAACCCAAACCATTCTGTGATTCTATGATTCTATGAACATTAAAAATATAATTTTAATATCAGCTTAATGGTACAACTGGGTCTGTCAAACAAGCAAAAATGTCAAATAGGATTCAAATGTAAGATGCTAGTGCTTTGTAAATTTTTAATTTTCCTTTATTCTGTTATTGGTTTTTAATCCTTCTTTTGATGTTAGTAGACTTCTCTGTCTCTTTTAAAAAAAAAAAAAAAGGAAATATCTTCTGTGAATTAGTCACTGTGAACTAGAAAGTGGACCATAGCCACATAGCCTGATGGGGAATACAGTGGCAACTGGCGGGACTGCAACAAATCTATGTACATAATGTAATATTAATGTGATTGTGTGGTGTATAACCCTGACTGATGGTTGGGAAGTCCTAAAATAAATTTTAAAAAACCAATGAGCCAAAACCAATAAAACATTCTTCTGTAGAGTGGAACTGACTGAGAACAGATGAATTATTTTCACATTATTTTGAAAAAAAAAGGTAGATCAGCTCTACTATCCTACTGTTCTAATTGGGCATTAGTTCTGCATTGATTTTAATAATCTTACATCCTGAAACAGAACTATTTGTTCATATTTCATGAATTTAAACATGTATGCAGTTTTCAGAAACATACTCTAATCCTTCTCCAGTTCATCCATCACAGATTACAAAATAACAGCTTGCATCCGTTGCCCCTTGTCCTATCATTGGATGTCACTGAGAAGAGCCTGGCTCCATCCTCATGACACTCACCCTTTACATATTTATAAACATTAATGAGGTCACCCCTCAGTCTCCTCTTCTCCAAGCTAGAGAGACCCAGCTCCCTCAGCCTTTCCTCATAAGGGAAATGTTCCACTCCCTTAATCATCTTTGTGGCTCTGTGCTGGACTCTCTCAAGCAGTTCCCTGTCCTTCTTGAACTGGGGGGCCCAGAACTGGACACAATACTCCAGATGTGGCCTCACCAAGGCAGAATAAAGGGGAAGGAGAACCTCTCTTGACCTACTAACCACCCCCTTTCTAATCCACCCCAGGATGCCATTGGCCTTCTTGGCCACCAGGGCACATTGCTGGCTCATGGTCATCCTGCTGTCCACCAGGACCCCCAGGTCCCTTTCCCCTACACTGCTCTCCAGCAGGTCAGCCCCCAACCTGTACTGGTACATGGGGCTGTTCTTCCCCAAATGCAAAACTCTACACTTGCCCTTGTTGAATTTCATTGTTTCTCCCCGCCCAACTCTCCAGCCTATTGAGGTCTCATTGAATGGCAGCACAACCCTCTGGTGTGTCAGCCATTCCTCTTAGTTTGGTGTCATCAGCAAACTTGCTGAGGATACATTCTGTACCCTCATCCAGGTCGTTGATGAAGATATTGAACAACACCAGCCCCAGTACCAACCCCTGAGGGACTCCACTAGATACAGGCCTCCAACTAGACTCTGCCCCATTGACCACAACTCTCTGGCTTCTTCCCTTCAGCCAGTTCATAATCCACCTCACTACCTGATCACTAAACCCATACTTTATCAGCTTATCTACAAGGATGCTGTGGGAGACTGTGTCAAATGCTTTACTGAAATCAAGATAAACCACATCTACCGCTCTACCGTCATCTATCCACCTAGTTATTTCCTCATAGAAGGCAATAAGGTTGGTCAAACATGACTTACCCTTGGTAAAACCATGTTGACTGCTCTTAATGACCCCCTCATCCTTGATATGCCTAGAGATAGTGCCAAGAACAAGCTGCTCCATCACCTTTCCAGGGATGGAGGTGAGGCTTACCGGTCTATAGTTACCCGGGTCCTCCTTCTTGCCCTTCTTATAGATTGGAGTGACATTTGCTATCCTCCAGTCCTCAGGCACCTCTTCTGTTCTCCATGACTTACCAAAGATGATGGAGAGTGGCCTAGCAATGACCTCTGCCAGCTTCCTCAGCACCATTGGGTGCATTCCATCTGGTCCCATTGATTTATGGATATCCAGATTGCTCAACTGATCCCTAACCCAATCCTCATCTACAGAGGCAAACTCCTTACTGACTTTGTATTATATGTGATTGTTTAGTATTCTTCATGTTTCAGTAAATTAGGACTAGAACAACAGGAAAAACATGATGAGTTCATGATAGATTATGTACTTTCAGATCTTTACTAGCATCATAATAAGATATATCTACTGATCTCTAAAAAAAAATAACATGCCTTATCATGTGTTTGTGTTAAACTGCTGCATCAGTTTGATATTTTAGGAGTCAAGCACTCTGTTTTCATTGTCTCTTTAGTCTATTGTTCTGAAAAAATTATGTCCCATTCTTAAAGAAAATAGTGGATTAAATCCATCCTTCTGAATTTATATTCAAAGTGTGTTCAGATTAAATTGCTACAACGTAATTTTCTTTTCTATTTCATGGAAAAACTATACTTGACCTGGAAAAAAAAAGAATTGGCATATTTCATCCAGTGAATGTTATCATTGCTTCAGATGAGTCTTACTGAATCTAGAGAAAATAATGGTAATATCTCTGGGAAGAAAATGGCCACTGAGAGGAAAAAAACACCATCTTTAAAAACAAAACATAAAGGTTGCAAGAATAAAATAAGGTTAATATGAAACTCAGATTAAAAAATTAGGGACTGGTAGAATGTAATATTCTTCTGGTATGAATGCAAGATGGAAAGTGCTAATTTAGATTTGATGCAGGGTGATATGCAGATGACTTCTAGCTAGTTATGCAAAAAAAGATTGACAATTCCCAAGTGTTTTACTTCTAGGAATTGGTTTGAAAATGGAAAGCAGAAGACTGTCTTTCATTACTAGAAGCCATGTTGCAAGAATTATTACAAATAAAAATATAAAATATGTTGTTAACTCAGTCTCTACTATTATTTCCAATAATGTATTAGAGTCACAGTTTAAATCTAGGAGTCAGTGTGGAATATGGTGATGAGGTGTCCCCTAAGCCTTCATTTCCAAAGCTGAACAAACCCAGTTCACTCAGACTTTCCTCATGTGACAGACTTCCCAGTCCTTTTACCGTATTTTTGGCCCTTCTCTGGACCCTTTCCAGCTTGTGCACATCTTTTTTGTACAGTGGGGACCAAAACTGAACACGGTATTCCTATTCCCAAGGTATGACCTAACAAGCATTAGTAGAGTGGGATAATGACTTCTTTATCTCTGATGATGATGCTCTTGTTGATGTAACCCAGCATCCTGTTGGCTTTCTTTGCTGCTGCAGCACACTGTTCACTCGTATGAAGCTTGTTGTCCACCAGGACACCCAGGTCCCTTTCCACAGAGCTGCTCCCTGCCTGGGCAGATTCCAGCTTGTGCTGCGCTCCTGGATTATGTTTTCCCAAGTGCAAGACCTTACACTTGTCCTGGCTGAACTTCATAAGGTTCTTGTTAGCACACTCTTCCAGTTTATCCAGGTCTTCTGGCAGAGTGGCTCTCTCTTCTTAGGTGTCTACTTCCTCACTCAGTATAGTATCATCTGCAAACACTTGATGTGTGTACAGAAATCATCCATACACTAGATTTCATCATCCAGATCACTTCTGAACATATTAAACCATGTTGGGCTCAATATCGATTCCTGGAGGACCTAACTTGTGACAAGCTGCCAGTTTGAAAAAGAGCTATTTACCACCACCCTCTGGGTGCCACCTGTCAGCCAGGTCTCCACCCACCGCACAGACCACTTATTCCAATCATGTTCTTCATTTGACTTGTGACAGCCCCCATGAGGATTCATCCCATAACTTTACCGGGGACTGAAGAGTGATGGGCCTATAATTTCCTGGATCCTCCTTTAAGCCCTTCTTGTAGATGGGGGTGATATTAGCCTTCTTCCAGTCTTCTGGGACTTCCTTCAGTCTCCACAACTTCTCAAAGATTATGGAGAGCATCCTCGCAACCATGTCAGAGAGCTCTCTTAACACCTGTGGGTGGATAACTTCTGGACTTTTCGATTTGTAGGGGTCAAGTTTCTGTAATAGTTTGCATACCAAATCTTCCGTCAATGAAGTGGGTCTGCATTTGCATCAGCCTGGATTTTTGTTACCAAGGCCAGGGATCCAGCAGTGCTGGTAAAGATAGAGGTGAAGAAAGTGCTGAGAACCTCTGCTTTTTCAGCGTTGTTGGTGACTAATTCACCTCTCCTGTTTAACAGTGGGCCAATATTTTCCTTCTATTTCTGCTTGTTATTTACATAGCTGAAGAACCCTTTCTTGTAGTTTTTGACATCTCTGGCCAATTTCCATTCCAGCTGAGCTTTTGTATTTCTAACAGCATCTCTGCATGCCCTGGCAATGTCCTTGTTCTCAATGGGTATCCATCTACTTTTCCATCTCTGGTACACTTATTTTTTGGTTTTGATCAGACTCAGAAGCTCGTAGCTTAGCCCAGGGGGTCTCTTGCTCTACCTACTTCCCTTAAAGGGGATGAAGTGTTTTTGTGTTTCCAGGAAAGTTCTTGAAAAACTCCCAGAACTCACTGGCTCCTTTATCATCCATAGAAGCTTTGCACAGAATCCCTCCCAGCTGAGCTCTGAGTGAGCTGAAGTTTTCTCTTCTAAAATCTAAACCCTTTGTCTTAGTACTATCCTTCAGCGTGCTCAGCAGGATCCCAAACTCCACAGTATTGCAATCACTACAGCCAAAGCTATCACTAACTGAGCTCCTACAAAGCAGGCTTTCTTGGTTTGTGAGTAGCAAGTCCAGCAATGCCTCTTTCCTGGTGTGCACATCTAACATTTGTATGAGGAAGCAGTCCTCTGTGCTTTCCAGGAACTTTACGGGTGACATGTAAGCTGCTGCATTGTTCTCCTAACAAATGTCTGGGTAGTTGAAGTCACCCATAAGAAACAGGTTCTGTTGACCCAAAGCTTACCTAAGTGACACAAATATTCCTTCCTTGGCCTTATTGTCTTGATCTGGAGGTCAGTAGTAAATGCTTACTATAAGATCCCCCTTGGAGACAACCCCTCTGATCTTGACCCAGAGGCATTCAATGGGACTTCCACAATCACCATAACTGACTTCTATATATTGAAGGTTCTCCTTAACACAGAGCATGCCTCCTCCTCATCTTCTTCCATGCCTTTCTTTATAAAACATCTTATAGCTACCCATCTCAATTCTCCAGTCATGTGAGTTGCCCCATGTTTCAGTTATTCCTATGATATCATAATTTCTGGCCCAGTGCAGAGCTCCAGTTCCTCCTGTTTGTCCCCCAGGATTCATGCATTGGTATATATACACTTGAGGTGGCTGGTCTTTTAGTTCTCACCTTGGGAGGCAGCTAAGGACATTTGTTGCTGCTCCAGTTGGCCTGGCTTGTTCCCTAGTTGGTTGCAGTGGTTTGAGTGTTGCCACTTTTGATCCCACTCTCCAAGTCCTTCAGTTTAAATCCCACCTCTTCAACTTGGCCAGCTGGCTACCAAAGATTTCCTTGCCTCTTCTAGACAGGTGAATCCCATCCCTCCCTAACAGACTATAGTCATCCAAGGATATCTTGGAATCATAAAAGCCAAAACCCTCATGACAGCATCAGCCAGGAAGACAGAAGTTGATTTGCATTATATATCTATTTCTGGCTGCACCCTTTCTTCTAGCTGGTACAATGGAATAAAATACAACCTAAGCATAAATACATTTTGCTTGCACCCCCAGGACTTTGTAGTCTTCCTTGATTCTGTCCAGGTTCCATCTTGTGGTTTCATTTGTGCCCACATGAAAGAGTAGCAATGGATAGAAGTCTGTGCTCTTGACTAGTTGTGACACAACTTGTGACAAGTAGTTTTAGTGTGTACAAACTAGATTCCTTTCTGAGGAAATTAAAGTGAAAGATCTCATTTGGTGTGCACCAAACATATTCCCATTTCTAATAAAGTTTTAATGGTGCAAACCAGAGATTATTCTTTCAGACAACTTCAGAATATTCACGTGGTGGGGATATTCAACCGAGGAGACCTGAATAATTGTAATTCAAATTAAAATGTAGGGCCTGCTACCATAACTGTTGCCATTTGCTTATCTGCTCCTTCTGCACCCAGTTTCCTCCTCTGTAGACACAGCCATTAACGTCCAACCTGTGTCACATTCTCCACTCACTCTGAAAACAGTTAAAAAAGTATAAGGACATAGCTTAAGCATTCAGACATTCAGATCTAGGGCTGGATAATTGTATGAATAGATCTGTCTTCCTTAATGTCTATTTCTGCCACATCTCAAAAAGTTATAAAAGATAATGTCAAGACCTGTGAGTTTTGGGTCTCAGGTCTGTCATTTCCCTAAAGATCCAGGTTTTATTTGTTTGTTTGCTTTCTTAGGGGTTTTATATATTCTTGGCAGTCATTTGCTTGCTTGGTTTTCTATTTCAAAGTTACATCTGATATATTAAGAGTTGTGTGGGAAATGTGCACTGTACATTTTCATTGTTTGCAACATGTCACAGATCCTCACCACAATCATGTAGCATTAACCATTCCTGACATCTGTTCCTCACTGTACAGCCCAGAAGAGCAATAGTCTTGCATCCATGCCGTTGTCTTTAAAAGCCTAAAATATGCTGTCCAGTATTAATATTTGTATAAGTGCTACTAAATCTGTCTTGATGACAATTTGTATTGTAATAAATCTTGAATAAATAAATTCAGTTGAAATGAGGTTGCAGAAGATGAAGATGTATCCAGACCTGGCAAAAGAAGAATGATCTTTTTTTGAAAGCATACTTAGAATATTTTTTTTTTCTTTACTATTCTGTTCATTTCTTTCTTACGATACATGCTTTTATCTACAGAAAAGAGGAAGCATCTGACATATGTCTTCCTACTGGTCTGTACATACTGTACTAGATAAATATAAATACTACACTGGCAGAAAATTTCCTTTATTTCATTCCTACATTGCCTCATTTCATTTCCTAATTATTCTATAAACAATGGCTGCCAGACAAAAATATAGCTTTTATTCTACTGTGCTGCTGATTCTAATTCCTTTTTTTTATCATCCAATTTAAAGACCTCAGGAGAGAGAGGAATATTTCTACAAAACATTTCTTTAATACTCGATGTATATATATGTATTTTGAGCACATGGATTAAAAACTGGCTGAGTGACCAGGCCCAGAGGGTGGTACAAGGTGGCAAGAAGTCTAGTTGGAGGCCAGGAACTAGCGGTATACCCCAGAGGTCTATAGTAAGTCCAGTCCTGTTTAACACGTTCACTAATGATTTGTATGATGTGGCATCATACTTCATGTGTACCCTTAGCAAATTTGCAGATCACACAAAGCCAGGAGGAGTGGCCATTTTTTCACCCCCTTCTGCTAGATATTAAAATAGTCATAAAAATCATCATTTTGAAAGTCAATAGAACACATTGAACACAGAAAGTCACTTAGGTGCTTTATAAGTTTCCTGGTTTAGCCCATGCCTTCTCTATAATTGAGTCCGTGTTTGAAACAGAATGGGATATTTGTCCCTAACAAGTCTCACCCCCTTTTTGTGTATTAAACTTTTTGATGATGAAGTCATTATAAACTGCTTTCATTATCCACTAAGTATAGTTGATAAGCATCAAGTCAATAGTCTTTGGAGATTTCTAATCATTATTACTCTCCTTTTAGTCATGTCATGTTATCCATAATGCCTACAGAGCAGAAAAGACTTTGATTTAATGTTTTATTCAAAGGACAAATCCTTCAGCAGGATAACAGTCCCTAATGCAGGGTAGATATTAGTAGATGTAAAATGTCCAGTTTATTGCAGCCTGGGACATAGATTTACTTCGACCCTTTCAGCCTGGAGGTGAAAGAGCTTTCTATTAATGGCCAGTTGCAAAACTCACAGCACTATTAGTGTTTTTGACATCCTTTCTTACTCTGATTATTGATTATATACACATGGATCTGCTTTACCAGCTACACTCTGTTGGCATTCTAAAAAGACCTTATTCTATTTTGCTCTGTCACTAAGATATATAAAAATAAATATAGTGCATTTATTTCTTTCGTAATATTTTGGTAACTGTATCTACTCTATTTCATTATGTTTATTCTCTAAATGTGTGAAGAGTACAGGACACAGAACCAACAGATATATAACTCACTAATTTAAGGAAATAAATGAAGTGGCCTTGGATGTCGTTGTCATCAATATGACTGCGACCATGAGATCTCTGAATTCTGAGACATTTGTATTCCCTTTAATGGGAGCAGAGTAGGCCTTAAGTAGAGGAATTTATGAATGCTATCCCAAATACTCTGTTCTGTTCAGTGACTTTAGTCGATAAAGTCTTGCTGCTGCTATTGAAGGCCTTTGTACTGGAAAGTCTTACTGCACTCCGATCTGACTGCCAAAGCACATCCTTAACTTTGAGAAGTCAATTCATGACTCTGGCTTTGGTGAAACGATTTATATTCTGAAAGAGAAGCAAACAATCTACACATTGAATTCACAGTTCGTGATAGGTTGAAAGGTTCCCATACAAGAACAGTATCAAATGGAGAACTGGAAATCTATAAGTTATTAATAAATCTAAATAATAAAGCTGCTGAGTAGAACAGTTGGCCTCATTAATATCAAATATAAGTTTAAAAAAACCCAAAACAACCAAACAACAAAATACCCTAAAAAAAAACAGCGACAGCTGACTTCTGCAACAGAGAAAATAGAACAATAGACATTAATGCACAAAACAGCTCATAAATTAAGAGACAGCAGAAGATGAGCTTCCCCATCCAAGTAACTTTAAAGAGTTTCACAGCTTTTAAGATTAATGTTTGATCGGTTTTGTGTTAGCTGTTTCTGCTTTGGTTTTCAGACATCAGGAAAAAAGATGAAAGGATGTGGGTTTTTTTCCCATAGGCAACTTCAGAGACAGAATTATTCTGGCTAAACTGGAAGGAAACCTGTAGCTCATTTCTAACACAGTACAATGCCCTGCTGAAAGTGAAAGCATTCCTCTGGAAATGTGGAATATCACCATATTTCAGCCCTGTTCACTGTAAGTGAAATATTTAATTTCCTTCTGCTTGGAGTCATATAAGTTATGTTATTTTAGGCCCCATCACAGCTGGAATTGGGATGAATTACTTTCATGAGGGGTTCATTAGACTGGTAGGTTTGACATCTTCTGTTTTACAGAAATAATATGAAAATGGCATTGAAGTTCTGTATGAATGAATTAGTCAGGACAGTAGGAACTTATGTCCCAAAATCAAGTTTTTTTTCATGTGACAGAACTGAATACCAAAATAAGATGATGTCACATTTCCAGACCAACACTGTCTCCCCATTAACAGTTTAAAGATGCAGTGCAACAAGTGTTCAAGGCATGTGTATAAAATCAATCTTTCTGATGTCTCCTCCAATCCATTTTTTCCTGTGGTATATGCTTCCAGATTTCCATGAACATTACCATGTGAACCTCCTATAAGGCTGTGGTGGGACTTGATTTTTTTGGGTATCATACAGACAGAGATATGGGGATGATTTGAACTACAACCATCTCTTGATAAACAAATGGAGAGAACTGATACCTTGACCCCTCAATCATCACTTTCTCTCTGCAGTGGAAATAATTAACAAGGTCCCAACATATTACACATACATTTTTACTACAGTGTTCTACCATTTGTTAATATTGTATGTCAGAGTAAAGCTTGAAATAGACTACAGTTTATGCTTAATCATGTGGGAGTAATTACCCGAATTGGTATATCATTTACATAGCACATGTGTTACAAGGTACACTCCATGTCTCAAATTGTTCCTTCCACAAAATATTTATTATTTCAATAGCTACCAATGTTAGAAGAGTTTGCTATAATTAATTTTGGACTAATTTATCTACTAAGTGTAGTTTCTTCTTATGTTAATCCTTTAGAAGCATTCTTTCCTTTAATTTTCCTTCTATATTTTTACACCAAAAATAATTATAAAATAAATACTAGGTTTTCAAAAGTTCTCAGAAGGTTCTCAAATACTGTAGTGATGAACTGTTACACAATATACATACAGTGAGAAGAGGGAGGAAAAGGAAGGGAAGGAGAGCAGAAGAGGAAGGGAGGGGAGGAAAGAGGAAAAAGTCTGGGGTCTCACTGTAGATATGAGTCTTGATAGGGTTTTTTAATTTGCTTTTGAAAAGCTCACAATTATTTCATTTTAAGTAATTAAGTCTTTTTTTTGGTTGGTTCATTAGTTGGTTTGGTTTTTTTGCCTTGACTTTTATTTTAGTACCCATTTTTCACATCTTAGTCCAGCTAATTTTTTTTAAATTTTCGTAAGAAATTTTTTTTTATTTGTACTTATTACCTTTACATAAAATGCTTGTCATTTTTTATGATTCCGTACTATTCACTGCAGTTCTACTATTTACCAAGCATGATTTGAAACAATGCATACGAACAAACAGTTAATTTCTCATGAACAGAAGGATTATTTGTTGAATGCCATTTACTATAAATGTTTAGCATGCAGAATCTGTCTATATGGTTAAAAAAATGTTGAGACGTACTTTTTACATGTCCGCTTCAAACACACTTGTTGAGAATTTTTATATGATATTCAAAAATATTTTAAAAAATTCCTCAGAGCACAATGAAAGGGAGAAACAGATAAATGATATGCGTGCATGTGAACTGCTTTTGAGACTCACTACTTCTGAACTTTGAGAGATGAGCCCACAAGAGAAAGACAATATTATTTCATGACAACTTCAGATGTTTCAGAACAGAAACTAGATACATTTTGGCAAAATTAAACCAGAAGGTTCACTCCAGGAGAGTACTTCATAGAATTGAATGGTTTGGGTTGGAAGGGATCTTAAAGGTCATCTAGTTTTAACCCCCCTGCCATGGGCAAGGATACCTTCAACTAGACCAGGTTGCTCAAAGCCCTGTCCAACCTGGCTGTGAACACTTCCAGTCCACTTAATGCACTTCAGCTGCTAAAGGGTGCTCAGTCCAACTCAGCAGACTAAAACTACTCCAAAGTAAACTCTTACAAAATGCACATAGTGTAGACATCAGATCCTCAGTGCAAATTGTTTAGCTCTACAAACACATCCTTGTTGGGCCACAAAACTTGCTACCATAAACAGAGCTACAATCTTCAAACAGACTCTACGAGACCTTAAAGGTACAACTTGTGAACCAGCTTTCCCTGTTAAGAGGCTTAGGTCCAGCATTTTTGAGATCCTTGCTAACACAAAAGGCATCAGATCTGATGTTACAAGAAAGGGCCAGAACCTATATAACAGGGATATGTAACCACAGGGAACTTCAGTCATTCAGGTTATGTGATTCATATGTTACCCATCAGGTCAAAACCCTTTGATTCTCAAGATGGTCCCATCCACCTATGTGTGTTATGATGCGCTGATTTTTTATAGAACACATGATGTCTTTTATAGCTAACTCTATGCAATTTAAAATGGATTATAAATAAAAGTCATACTAGAATGAGATTTTTAATTGAAATAGAAAACATTGTGACTAATACTATTTGGATAGTTTTGGGTATCCACTTTTGCTTGAATATCTTAAGATAAAATCTGAAAAAGTAAGTGGAAATTGTAATAATATTTTTGATATTTTTTACTGTAAAACCAACTTGCAGATTAATCTGCACATGCATAATGTCAGACTAATTATATGGGTACAAACATACACATCTATTTATGCTATATCAGTGAATAATTTATTGCACTTGTCAAATAACAGGAAAAAAAATAGTATTACTTTTACTAATTTGTGTTTTGTATCATACTTAAAAGGTCACTAAAATAACTTAAAAATACTGTAAATCATCAGAAAACAGAACTGTAAAATTTTTCATAAAATAACACTTACCAATATAAGCTTTGCCTTTACAGACAGCAAAATATTTTTATTCCTAGACTCCAGATCTTCTGCCTATATAGTCAGAAAATAACAAGAGAAATTTTTCAGAGGAAGAACAATCAGGCATTTTTCTTTAAATATGCTCCTTGCCTTTACCTTTCTGTATGATCTTCCTTCTTGTTTTCTAAATTACACTATTTTTACTGCTTTTTTTAAAGTGATAATCCGTTTGTCATTTTAGCTCAATCGTGTATGTTTGTCATACTGTTGCAGACATGAAAAAGAATACTGTCACTTCATCTGTCTGGTTGTATTTATGACTAAATATATTTATGGTTAAATATATTATCTGAACACACAAACACAAATGCACATAAACATGGAAAACTTTGAAAGTTAAGAAGTAATATTTCATTTAATAATTTCCAAAGAGGGTATAGAATCTTAGACCTAGTTGCAAGTTTTAATAGAATTTACTGTTTTCTGACTGAAAAATCTTACAAGATGAGAGTGAACTGCAATAAATGAAGGCATTTTTAAACTTCATTTCAACAAAGAGTTTGTAATAAAATTAAACCAAACAGTATGCAGAAAGATGTAATCAATATGATATTACAATGTGATTTTTTATTATTAGATCATGGAACCTTTTAATATATTCTTTTATTTTTTCTTTTTTCTCGGTTACATGTTTTTAAAAAGTGAATGGAAAGTATAACTGTGCATCACACAGTAGACAATGTTGATTAACAAACAACTAAAAACAGGTAAGGGTGTACATATTCCTTGACCATTGTTTGGTTTGTTAAACCTGAACTGAATCTGAGATTTGTGAGAGGAATGAATTTTGCAGATTTGAAATTAACAGCCTTCAGAAGAAAAACTCTAGAGGTTCGTTCACCCTTAAAATCTAGCTTAATGATGTCTAAAAAGATTTTTATTGACAGGAAAAAATCCAATAGAGTTCCTATAAAAAGAGTGTCTCCTGAGTAGAGAAGCTATTGGAAATGTCAGCAATTAAATCAAGCTTGTGAAATATTTAGACTCATTCCAAGGTGAATTTGTTTCAGTGAATATCAGATATTAGACTAGGTAATGGAAGAAAGAAAAGATTGAAACAAATCTACACGGAATTAACAAATTCTGCTTTTTCATAAAAAGGGAGGGACTTTATTTAATCAGGAAATATGCTAAACATTTTGTGAAATACTGACTAACTTGATGCAGAAGAATAAGGAATGAAAGTGTTATTTCAAAGAGCAGTATAGATGTGTAAGCAGTAGATTTCCATTGTAAACTCATACTTGCTGAAGACAAAATCTGATATATTTTAGTTTTATTAAAAAAAATTACAAACCATTTTAATTACATGCAAATGCTTTTGATGTCTTTTCTTTTATATGTGCCTTGCAAAAATGGATGATTTGTAGATAGTAACTTTTATGTAGCTCCTCTAACAACTGGGAAAAGATACACTGGGAAAAGATAGCATATTTATCCAGCTTAACAGGCCACTCTGGGAACAGTGATAACAGAAAAATCTACCTGAAGCAAGCAGGGATTTTGATGTTCTGTGCATGCGAAGCTGATATTGTTTTGGGGTCATAAGAAGAGCTACTAAACAGCTTGTATCGGAGTGAATATTACAGTTAAAAAGGAGTATATTATGTATAAGACTCTCACATAGAGAATTAAATGCTTTAATCCCTACCTAATTAAAATTCCATTTTAGTAAAGACTGTACCCTAAGTTATTGATAATTGTTCTTTTTCATAGAAATTCAAGGATGCTCTGCTTCAATACATTGTGGAGGTTTTCTTTATGCTCTAAGGTATGTCAAGACATACACAAACATGAGAACTGAAAATTACTATATTGAATAATTCTCTCTACAAATTAAAAAAACAAAAACCAACCCACCAAGCAATGGAAATCTGGGAGCTAAGCTACAGCTTCTTGTATTTCTGTTTGAGAAAGCTTCCAGCTGTGAACACAACTTCAAGGAGTTTGTCATCAGTGCAAACATAAGTGATAATTTCCAGGGACCCTCTTAATCTATGTGCTGTTTACAGACAGAACCTTGAAGCATCCTTTTGGGTTGCCAGCAAAGGCAGTTTATACCTGTTAAGATTATGCCACTCAAATTTAACCATTCTTCTGTTTCTTAACATTTATTTACATAAAAGCCCTTTCTGCAAGTAGGTAGAAATGAATATGAAGATCTCTACAGACTGTTGCACTCACTGCACTGTTACCTGGATTGTGGTCAGACAGTCATACTGCCAGAGCTGCCAGAGCTTCAGAAGAAACATGTCAACAGCTTGTGACTTACTCTGTAACAAGAGCTTACCACCCTCATGGCTCTGTTTTCACAGAATCACAGAATCATAGAATGTTAGGGAGTGGAAGGGACCTCAAAAGAACATCTAGTCCAACCCCCAGCAAGCGCAGGAATACCTAGATCAGGTCACACAGGAACATGTCCAAGTGGGTTTTGAATGTCTCCAGAGAAGGAGACTCCACAACCTCTCTGGGCAGCCTGTTCCAGTGTTCTGTCACCCTCACTGTGAAGAAGTTCTTCCTCACATTTATGTGGAACCTCCTATGTTCCAGCTTACACCCATTGCCCCTTGTCCTATCATTGGATGTCACTGAGAAGAGCATGGATCCATCCTCATGACACTCACCCTTTACATATTTATAAACATTAATGAGGTCACCCCTCAGTCTCCTCTTCTCCAAGCTAAAGAGACCCAGCTCCCTCAGCCTTTCCTCATAAGGGAGATGTTCCACTCCCTTCATCATCTTTGTGGCTCTACGCTGGACTCTCTCAAACAGTTCCCTGTCCTTCTTGAACTGGGGGGCCCAGAACTGGACACAATACTCCAGATGTGGCCTCACCAAGGCAGAATAGAGGGGAAGGAGAACCTCTCTTGACCTACTAACCACTCCCTTTCTAATACACCCCAGGATGCCATTGGCCTTCTTGGCCACAAGGGCACATTGCTGGCTCATGGTCATCCTGCTGTCCACCAGGACCCCCAGGTCCCTTTCCCCTACACTGCTCTCCAGCAAGTCAGCCCCCAACCTGTACTGGCACATGGGGTTGTTCTTCCCCAGATGCAAAACTCTACACTTGCCCTTGTTGAATTTCATTAAGTTTTTTCCCGCCCAACTCTCCAGCCTATCAAGGTCTCATTGAACGGCAGCACAACCCTCTGGTGTGTCAGCCATTCCTCTTAGTTTGGTGTCATCAGCAAACTTGCTGAGGATACATTCTGTACCCTCATCCAAGTCATTGATGAAGATATTAAACAACACCGGTCCCAGTACCGACCCCTGAGGGACTCCACTAGTCACAGGCCTCCAACTAGACTCCGTCCCATTGACCACAACTCTCTGGCTTCTTTGCTTCAGCCAGTTCACAATCCACCTCACTATCCAATCATCCAGACCACACTTCCTCAGTTTAGCTGTGAGGATGCTGTGGGAGACTGTGTCAAAAGCTTTACTGAAATCAAGGTAGACCACATCCACCAATTTACCATCATCTATCCACCGGGTTATTCTTTTCAATTCCTTCTTTTTTGGACTGAAAACATTGAAAAAATAGACAAGTATCTGACTACACCAAGTCAAGATGGAAGAGAGATTTATATATTTGAAAGCTCATCTGTTTTTACCTAGCTACGCCAATAGTTTAATAAAAGATACTTCTTTTATTACAAACCTAGCATGTTTATCCTGCTCCTCAGGACAGCCTCCAGCAGTATAGACAGAGGCAAAGTAGGCATTCAGTAACTCTGCCTTCTTTTTATTCTCTGTCACCAGAGCACCCACCTCATTCACCTGTGGGCCTACATTGCCCATTACTTCTCACGTGTTTCTGTGTGATATCATCCAGGGTTCTGACTACTGGTGAAGGTGCTTAAACTGAGTTTTCACAAGCGAGAAGCACTCACAAAGTCTTTCTCTTTACATTGCCAGCAGGAATAGCAGAGAGAGGAACAGTTACTCTTCCCTGCTTGGCTGGGTGGCATCTTATACGCTCAAATATTTCCGCAGCAATCATATCTCCAGTTTGCCTAGAAGAATTAGGCATTATTTCTCATGTTAATTAGTGGGACCACAACAAAGCAGAAACTGTTTAGTCTTTGTATATCTGCATTATTTGCTTTAATAAAATAACGCTCTTACACATTTTTTACTTAGTAACACCACAGCCCTCTATGTTCTTGCTTCCTTTTCTGCTCCAGACACTATTCATTCCAATGACTTCAATAACCACTTCTACAGTGGGATTATTACTTTTTTTTTTGAGAGTCCTTCTTCCCGTAGTCCAACTTCAATTGAAAAAATATTTCTATCTGCTAAGTTAAGGACTTGATATGTCTTTACTTGTTGTGTCTGAACTGCAATTTACTACACTCTGCATTTATAGTCAGCTCAAAGTCCCAGGAGCAAAACTGGTCACAGATATGGGTAATAACATTTTTTTTGCAAAGAAGGCACTGTTTTAAAATTCCAATTTTTCCACATAAAACATTAACCTAAATAAATGCTGCAAAATAATGAAGTATTGTAACATTAGAGTTTCTTCTTCAACTGCATTTTGTCATCCATCCAAGTAAGTGTAGCTTTGCCAAAAGTTCTGTACCTAAAGAAGAGAAAGAGGAAATTACAAATAATACTTGGTACTTGTGTTTAGGCAACTGAACTGTTCTCCAAGTATGAAAACAAGTCTTTTTAAAACCATAGAGCACTGTGAGAGGACTTGAAAATAAATGTTTCCATAACTTATAGAAGACTGAACTGTAACTAGAAGCAGCTGGATACTGGTTGTGTAGTATTGTTTTCTGACACATTAAACACAATATTTCAGTTTTATTTTGTTCACCTGATTCCTCACGTGTTTATTCATTTACTTTCTTTCTTCCTGTAAGTTCTTAGGGAGAAAGACTTTAATTTTTGCTATATATATAAAATGCCCAAAGCAACAGGTCTCCCATTGTTAGTACTGTATAACTCACAACAGCTGATGGGTGAAGAGGAAGGAACAAAAAGGAGGAACTGGCTTTCAGGGGTATTTAAGCAGCAACGTGTGACCTCTATAGTTTAATCCATTATTTCAAACATGAAAGTTGTTTTCAGTTTTAGGAACAGAAAATCAAACCTATGGAACAAGATGGAGCAATTTCCCCAAACTATACTTCAGAAATGAAGGGTGGAAAAGACAGAAGGTATTGAAAAGAAATTGGAACTGGTTAGTGATGGAGATAGAAACTGATGGGCAGAAACATCACATGGGTGATGCAGTGAATGACCAGTTTTGATCCAAAAGCAGATGAAATCTCCTTTTTTTTTTTTTTTTTTTTTCCCCTAGAATATCATCTAGCTCAAAGAGAAAAGAGGCTATTAAAATACTTAATTGCGATGTCTTGGTATGGTGTGTAGTAATTAATGAGTTAGACTTAAAAAAGTGTTGCAAAAAAAAAAAAGAAAAGGCCTAGTGCCCTAGTTATTGAAGATCATCTATAGGAAAGACTGAATATTTTATAATAGCAAGAATGAGTATTGCTATGGCAATAGTCAGTTCTATTTTAAAACCCCAAGATCACAGCAATCTATGAATATTCATAATATCATTTTTGCTACTACTCTGGGGAAATCTTTCCTGGGCTCAAAATACAGATTAAAATTGACAGTAAAGAAAGGTAGGGTGGAGGGAAGAGAAAGAGGAAAAAAAAAAATTTGCTAAGACAATGTGTTGAAGCAGTGTGAGAGAGAATGAAACATCAGACCTATCTAGGGAAGGATGTAAACAACCTGGAAGTATTCAGTAATTGGGAATAATACCTGCAGAAGCACGGAGAAAGAATTTGAGACACAGTTTTTGTATAAATTCACTGACCAAGGGAACCAGAACAGGGAAACTAAAAATAAACCAGAACAGTAGAAGTGTGGGAAATAGTGCTTCTGCTTCCTATATATATATGTATAAATACAAATATATAAATACACAAACATATAATAATACATACACATAAGACTATAAATGATGACATTTTTAAACTTTTTAAAAAATCTCAAATGAAAATCAAAATCCTTTTCCATCAGTTTTATTGAGCTCACATTCTATGTTGGTGGAATGCTGCTCCCTGCCCATGACAGGGGGTTTGGAACTAGATGATATTTGAGGGCCCTTCCAACCTGAACCTTTCTATGATTCTATGATTCTATGATTCTATTAATATTTTTAGAGTGGAATTGTTGCATTATTCCCCAAACCAAATATTTTACTCTGCTTTTTGGGTCCAACTTATTTTCCGTTCTGCCTGTCAAAAAGAAGGGTAATAATCATTGCCTGAAGAACTAAGAGTGTGGGTACCTAGTGACTTTGGTAGTCAAACTACCAACTATTAGATACATGAACACCGCGAGGACCATCCACTTGGGCATCCACTTGGTCTGATTTCTGGAGAACCTTTACTTTCACCTGGAGAGTAAACCGATGGGGAAAGCTATCAAGAAGCAGGGCAGATTCTACATCAAGATATACCACAGGTAATTCTAGAACATAAACTACAAAAGCAAAAACCTAAGCTGATGCCATGTGTAGCTCATCTGGAGTCACATCAGCACCAGTCAGTCTGGAGGAAAGGCAACTAATTAGCTCAGGTGCAATGCCATACTGAGATCCCTGCAGAGCAAAGGACCAGACAGGATTCCCAGCTTGTTCTGTGATGTCTTAGACACCTCGGTGTCATTGTATTGTGTAGACACGCCTTAAGAGACCTGAGAGCAATGGAAAGAACAACAACAGTGAAGTGAGTTTTAGTAACCTGCATGTTTGTTTCCCAGCCCAGTTTCCATCAGAAACCACGCAACCTTGAAGAGGGTGAGGAGGATGGAGGCATAGGTGATGTTCTCTTAAATCCTTGCAGTTGGTGGAAAATATCTGTTAGAAGCCGTGTTTAAGTGGGAGTTTAAATGGAACAGTTATTTCAGACAGCAGGGATGACCAAGAACTTTATGAAACCTACTGGAGATGAAGATTGACTTATTATTGTAAAAGAGTGTCTGGATACAAAATTACTCTGAATATGCTGTTTGGCTCTCTGAAGTAGAATTAAGGATATTAAAAATCTGGCAGGCAATAACTATCATACTACTTCATTATTTAGAGAGATTCCTCAATGAATTAAATGCTTACAAAAGTAACTGTGCATTTTTCATTCTGATGGGCATGCAATATGTTCAAATTTACTGTAGAGACCATCTTGACATTCAGTGGCAATCACTGAACTCTCTAGTCACCAAGTATCATGTCACACTGAGTGCACTTAATTCTCAGGTAACACAAAAAAGTAGCTGAACTTTATAGAAGTCTGTGAAAAACACCTGTCAATGTTCTTCATACTGGTACTTTTGAAAAACTGGCCTGATATGAACCTAATGTGCAGGAACTATCCATTTGCTCAGGTATGATCCTAATAAAGAATAAAGATTTGATATCATGCATATTAGAGTGATCAGGAATAAAGTACATGTTAAAAGCTTGTTCTCCAACTCTTTCACAAGGTAAGGTCATGTAAAGATACACGGAAGAGAAACATCCAACTGTTTGAAGAATAAGCAAGAGTTCACCAAACCAAATTAAAGAAGAAACCCTAAGTCTTTAGGATCCATCAAACCTAGTTATTATATACGTCATCATTGCCTTGATTCTGACATTGTCTTGCTGACACTCAGAGCCTAAAAGACAAAGTAGTGTTTTGACTAAGGAAAACAAAATTGGATGAATGGTGATACTGTTTAGAATTCAGAAATTCAGACTGAAGCATTTTGCCTTTATGTGGTTCCACGAATATTATATTACAGACCAAATATTTGTAAACAGAATAGCTTTTAAATAAAATCTTGGGGAGAGTATTAGAAGTTAGAAGGAAGAAAATCAGCCACAATTATCTAATCAATGTCATGGTGTTCACCTCTGGATACCACAGTTGTTAAAAGGGAGCATGTTAAGCATTTAAAACCTACTGTGATCCTATCACCAGTTAGTTTAAATGAGTGTCATCCTTTCAAAGTCAACAAGGCTAAGAGATGAAAGTTTATACCTCAGGAAGTTTAACAATACTACTAGCATGGTTCAGTGGCCTAAATGTAATTGCTTAATGCCATTTTAGATGCCATGGACTATCCCACCTGCCCCCAAGTAGCTTCTTCATAGAGGTATGAGTGACTCATTATATCAACCTGTTACATCAGCCACCTCACAGAGAGCCTTCAGTGGCACTTGCCACTTCTGTTTAGGCAGTTGAATTATGCCTTAGCAGGTTAATTTAGTGGTCTGGTTTCCCAGGAACAGAACCATGGGCCAGCCTTGGCAGGAAGGCCATAAGTAACACCGAGTCAGCTGGAAGATTCAGTCAGGAAAGTTGACCCAAGCTGACTCACAGGTGTATCCCATACCACTTACATTAAGCTCATTATAAAAGGAGGGAGTTTTCTGAGGGTGGGTGGTTCTGCTTCCTTGGGTTGCTTCCTCTTGGCCTTGTGTTCCTGCTGAGACTAAGCATGCGTATAGCCTTGTATACTTTATGTTGGTAGCTGGACTAGTTTTGTTGTTTCTACTTCAACACATAGGGCTTCTTCCTTTCTTCCCTTGATTCCGTTTCTTAGCTGGGGAGGTGTCATCAGATGGTAGAATAACTGCTAGAGTTTAGCCTTGGGTACAGGCTAAATGTAGACGTTTAGCTACCATAAGAAGGAAGCTAATATTGGTGGGGGTGATAATCTTCCTGATATTTGCCTAAAACTACATTTGTGCATCTAGCTCAAGATGCCCAGATATTCAACAAGGCCAAGTGCAAGGTCCTGCACATGAGTCAGGGAAATCCTCAGTATCAATACAGGTTGGGGGATGATGTGATTGAGAGCAGCTCAGTGGAGAAGGGCCTGGTGATACTGGTGGATGAAAAGCTAGACATGAGCTTGCAATGTCCACTCACAGCCCAGAAAGCCAACCATACCTGGACTGCATCAGAAGAAGTGTGGTCAGCAGGTCAAGGGATGTTGTTCTCAACTCCACTCTGGTGAGATCTCAACTGGAGTAGTGCATTCAGCTCTGTAGTCCTCAGCATAGGAAAGACATGGATGTGTTGGAGTGAGTCCAAAGGAGGGCAACAAAAACGATCAGAGGGCTGGAACACCTCTCCTATGAAGACAAGTTGAGAGAGTTGGGGGTGTTCAGCATGGAGAAGAAAAGGCTCTGGGGAGACCTTACAGCACCTTCCAGTACCTGAAGGGGCCTACAAGAAAGCTGGAGAGGGACTTTTTACAAGGACGTTGAGTGATAGGGTGAGGGGTAATGTCTTTAAACTCCACTGGTTGACACATTCTTCTTTACCCAAATTTAATTAATTTAAAGTAACACTTTTGTGACCTCTTCTCTGTCAAATTTGGATTAAAATGGTAGTAGTTTTTGGGTAAAAAAATTAACATGATTCCATGAGTTTATTTAAGAATTCAAAGTAACAAATGAACTTGTTAATGCTAGTTTCAGTTTCTGCTACCAAACCCACAAAAGACCTCTCAAAAGCTCCTTGTCTTTCTTTTCTTTGCAGTGGTGAGAAATAACTACTCTTTTTTTCTTTTTTAATCTACACTCACATCAACATTCTTATTCTCCAATGTTGTAGAAGAGAAGGTAAAGCCCTACAGTTTTCCCACAGAGAAGTTGAGGTGTTGAAACAATCAAGCAGGCAGTTTCTTCTGTTTTACAGGTAGCAGCTGTATACAGGTTGAAAACAACTGTCTTCATCCTTAGCTTCTTACAACTTGAATACATATGGTAACAAGTTAGCTCAGGAGGTTCTTATACTCTTAAATGGAGTTGTGGAGTCTTCTGCAGGGACACATCAGTGGAAAAGTTTTCCTATGTGCCTATCCTAGGACAATAATTGAGAAAACAGGAAGGAAGCTGATAACAGACAATAATTGAGTTGTGAAAATACCATGCCTTATTTTGGAAAACAGCATTTTGGAAATGACAGAACATGTAGTTTTTCAAAATTTAATTTGATGGTTTTACCTAATACTTTTAAAATTTATTTTGCGGTCAGTAGACATGAGTTTGGATTGCTATTACAAATGATCTGATATCTGAATTCCTGGATGCAAATCTAACCTCTGCGACATCCATTCTCTAGGAGAATTCAGACAGCTTCAGTGAAATGAATGTGAAGAAAGAAATCAGTAACTGGGTTTTCAAACTGTATGGGAAATGGGTCATGCAAATTCTAGCTTTTCACCAACTAAGAAGTGACTTGAATAGAAAATGAAAAGGTGATGAGAATGTGGCTGTACTGATTCATAAAGTTTCAGAAGTCTTTCAGAATTTTTTTCATCATGAGCATTATGGTGTTTCACTCCCTAAAAGCCTATTTATCCTAAACTAAAAGGAAAGATTTTCCTGTAAGTCAGGGGATGAGTGGGGTTTTTTTTCCTTTTTTTTTTTTTTTTTTAATTCCATGAGCTATAAGACAAATAAAGACAGTTTTCTCATTTCCTCTGCAAAGATAAAACTAAGATTGTGTCCCCCAAGGCATGTTGAAGAAATAGAGACAGAAATTTAGGCCAAAGTATTGTCAGGTTGCGAAGCAAGATAGCAGTCAATGTACAATTATCTTTTGGTTTAAATTGTCTGCTGACCTGGATATTGTCAAATGGGTTTTGATAGCTGAAGGTGACTGATGATTACTATTGCGCGGTTTATGTTCATTATTTCAGGTTAAAGTATTTGTGGTTGCCCAGTTCTGTAAATGAAACATTGAATAAGAGCTTTTGGTGTCACAATGAGGTTATTTAGCAATTTTATGACCTTCATGCAGTAATAAAAGGGTAAAAGTCAATCATTAAAGCCAGTCTGATTGTATATAGACTTGGGATCTAAGAAAGGAATCATAAAATCATAGAAATGTTGACCTCTGAAGGTCATCTACTCCAGCTGCCAATTCAGAAATAAAATACTGTGCTGAATCTGGCTGGGATGGAGTTAACTTTCTTCATAATAGCCCATACAGTGCTGTGCTTTGCATTTGTGGCTAGAACACTGATGATAAACCACCGATGTTCTGGTAATTGCACAGCAACAAGGCTGTCTCTCCACCCACCCTCTCAGCCCTCAAAAGCTAGTAGGCTGGGGGTGGGCAAGGGGCTGGGAGGGGAATATGTATCCAAACTGATCAAGGGGCTATTATAGACCTTATTACATCATGCTCAGCAATAAAAGCTGAGGGAAAGGAAGCAGAGGAGAAATTCATGGTTATGACATTTGTCATCCAAAGCAACTCCTACGCATACTGAGACCCTGCTTTCCAGGAAGTGGCTGGACATCTGTTTGCTGATGGGAAATACTGTGTCAAAATATATTCAGTCAAACACAATTCCTAGCTCATTTCTTTAAACATGCATCTCTCACTTTTCTCTCTTAAGAGATGTGCTGTTACTGTTGCTGAAGTCTCTATTTTATATGGAGTCTAATAGTTGCAGAATTTGCCAAAGAAGCTTGAAAGACTTCTTCAAGTCAGAGCTCCTGTTTCCCAGGATGGCTACAGGGTTGCGGAAGAGCGGCTGAAAAGCTGCCTGGCAGAAGAGGACCTGGGAGTGTTGGTCAATAACCAGCTGAACACGAGCCAGCAGTGTGCCCAGGTGGCCAAGAAGGCCAGTGGCATCCTGGTCTGTATCAGAAATGGTGTGGCCAGCAGGAGTAGGGAGGTGATTGTTCCCCTGTACTCAGCTCTGGTGAGGCCACACCTCAAATACTGCATTCAGTTTCAGGCCTCTCACTACAAGAAGGACACCAAGGTGCTAGAGCATGTCCAAAGAAGGGCAACAAAGCTGGTGAAGGGTCTGAGGCACAAGTCTGATGAGGAGTGGCTGAGGGAGTTGGGGGTGCTTAGTCTGGAAAAAAGGAGGCTGAGGGGACACCTTATCACTCTTCACAGCTACCTGAATGGAAGTTGGTAGTGAGGATGGGGTCAGTCTCTTCTCCCAAGTACCAAGCAATAGGATGAGAGGAAACAGCCTCAGGTTGCAGCAGGGGAGGTTTAGATTAGATATTAGGAAGAATTTCTTGACAGAACGGGTTGTCAGACATTGGAATGGGCTGCCCAGGGCAGTGGTGGAGTCCCCATCCCTGGGGGTATTTGAGAGATGTGTAGATGTGGTGCTGAGGGACATGGTGTAGTGGTGGACTTGGCAGTGCTAGGTTAATGCTTGGACTTGATGACCTTACAGGTCTTTTCCAACCAAGGCTGTTCTGTTATTCCATGATTTTATAGCACTCTGCCCATTGAAGGACACAGACCCTTTTCTTCTGCTTATAAATGTGTCTCTGTAGATTCAAAATGCAGCGTCTGTGGCGGCTGGATGCAAACAGACAAGCAGAATTATTTCTTATCAGTCTAGTGGCCTAGATAGGCAAAAGGAAGTCTGAAACAAGCTGCTGTTCTTGAAAAACCGGTGTATTTTACTTTACACAATGAATAAAGTAAAAATTGTATTATTTTAATCTCACTGTAATGAGCTTGCTTATAGCACTCAGAAATATTTTTGCAAATCTGGTAATCGAGTCTGTATCACCTAAATGCTCGTCCAGTGACTTGCTTATAAAATTATCTCTACTCTTAGCCCTGACTGAGTAATAATATATTTTCAGTACATCTAATTGCACTTGGAATTTCACTTCCAAGGGAAATTCCTTAATGCTTTTAAGAAAATTAATATATTATATTAATAAATTAACATACAGTTATAATGAGGGAGGGGAAAACAAGATACCTCTAAACTGTATAAAGAGAAAAGCTTTTAAAGTTTTTATTTGTTTTTACAATGTCCCAACACTGAAATAGCAATCTCTTGTTTCCCCTCATATAAAGTGTGAAGCGCTGAGAGATTTGTGTACAGAGTTACCGTGAGAAAGCTTTTAATGAAAAGGGTAGAATGACTGTTTTCAATGTTTCAAAGAGTTTTGTGTGACTTGTATTTAACCTGATTTCAATTGTCTCACCAGACAATGAACACCAGTAATAAGAATATATATAAAAGATCATGAACAGCTGGACCACAGTAGTTATTTAAGCAAATAGGAAAGGAAGTTTGGATTTCAAGTGAATGACTTCCTCTTTTTTTAAAACGTGAAAGTTATTTGAGGTTGTTAAACACTGGACTGGACATATTAGTCCCTCATGGATATATTGAATTAAATTCTTCTTTTAACTTCACGCCAATAAAGTAAAAAAGCACAGCTGATGTATAGATATAATTCAGAACACAGTTTAAACTGATCTGTGAAGGAAGTACACAAGTGAAAATTTATAGTGTCAACGGGAACATTGGGAATAGTACAGGGTCTGTCTAATCTATGAAGCAAATAAGATAGACTCTTGAAATAATCTTAAGTATTTTTGTCCCCCATTCAAAACATGTTTTCGTAATATTTAATCTAAGTGTTTACGTGCTTGCTTGTTTTTCTGGTGTTACTGAATCTTCTCCACTCTGAACCCAACACTATTGAGACCAATGGGCATCCTTTCACTGACTTCCTCAGAGTTAATGGTAGTCTTATTACAAAAAAGTTTATCTTTTCAGTGGTCAAATATACCTTTATAAGGGTAGCACTGTAAGTATCAAGAGATTAAGTGACTGTACCATTGTTCTTGTTTGTTAGTTTGTGTTTCACTTGGCAACAGCATCTGTCTGATTGCCTACAAATATTTAAATACATGTCTGAACGTGGGAGTCATGAACATGAACCATGAAAAGAATAAACTTTACCAAAAGGCTACTCTGCAGCCTCTGATTACTACATCTATGTTTGCTTCTGCAGAAGCTTTCCTGTCTCACAAACACTGACATCTCTGTTGGAAGTAATTGCTCCCCTGAGCTTGTCAACAGCTTTTAGAAACAAGAAGCTCTGGGGATACAATCCTCCTGGTGCCTCTGAAGTAAAATGTTTCCCTCTGAGTTTCCCTCTATTAAAAAGTTCCAGAGCTTTTCAAAGATTTCTTTTTTTTTCCTTTAAATTGTAACTCTTTGTTCTACCTGCAATTTAGGTAAGGGAATGCATAGACAATCTATAAAAGCATGTCTGCCAGCATGAGCTGTCACAGCTGTTTCATGGGCTCATCTGGCAGAGCACATGTTTGGGAGGCCTAGGGACATACCACAGTTCCAGTCCCATTTAATGTACTGTACTAATTGGCATGTAGCTCTCTTAATTAAAGTAGGTCTGGGGCCATTTTCAGGGGTCTGTGTGTGCACAGAAAGCACTGCTTCTGGAGTACACCTGCAAATCTACCTAATTTACATGTCAGGGTGAAAACCTGGTCATTTGATGTTGTCTGGAACTAAGTTTAGTTATTCTCCCTTCTCTTTATTTTGTGTTTAAACAGGGTTTTGACTGGAGAGAGGTAAAACAATGAAAGTAAGGAAGTCATCTCATGCCTGAGAAAAAAAAGAATGCACTTCTGTGGGTCACATTATAAAAGGGACTCACAGTCCCATGTAATCATTAACTTTATCAGTATCAATTGCACCATATCAGTAAGCACTCAGTGTCCACTAGAGCAGGGAATAAGAGCCTTCAGCTGTTCTCCTACATGGTGAAATGCTGTGCTGATATTGCTAAGTCACACAGCAGGCACGATCATTTTACAGAAAGGTGAATGTATTTGAGCTAACAAAGGTCAAGGGAGTAGTTGTATTTTTAAAATTTTCTCTGACCCTGATGTCCAATAAATAACCTTTACTGAAAGGAGCTTAGTGCTGGGGACTTTGTGAACAGGCCTGTCAGCTGTGTTGAATTAAACCATAAAGGTTTGAGTCATACACTATTTTCTGAGCTGCAGCTGATTCTACAAAATTCATTTCACTTCGTACCATAATTCAGCCACAGTTTGTATTCCCAGAGTTTAAAGACTGGTGCTCACAACAGGTAGGTTGGCAAGAACACTTTCAGATGTGCTCTTATTTTTTATTTTTGGTATTAAATGTCTCTCATTGTTTAAATAGAATGTGTCCATGAATGTATAGTCTGTAGTTACATGAACCAGTTCTTTAATTAATAGCTTCATTACTTCACTTTCTTTCCCTTAGAAAAATCTTTAATTTGCTGTTGAGTTTTACTGAGGTGTTTGACATTTGTCTGGGTAAAAATTAAGTAAAGAATCAAAAAAGACTTTCAGGTTTGTTTGATTTTTTTAAATCTCATGTTATTTCTGAATATTTGTATGAATCATTTACCCATACCTTTATCTTCCTGATACAATATTTGTGGTATTTCTTCCTCTTCATCAGAAGTGAGATGCATCTTAAAAGTTCCTCTCACATTGTGTTAACAGTTGTGGTATGCATCTGTTTCCTAAATTTTTGAAAGATTGTTAGATGATACATGTTTTCTTTTTATTGTTTCACACATGGTGTGTTGCAACAAACTCAAAGCCACATAGCAGTTGTCACATAGTATGGCCTCAGAACAGCCATGTATCTACTGAAGCACAGCACAAATCTACTTTCTCAAAAGTAAGAATGTTATTAAAAAAAAAAATCCTGGAAATAAACAGGAAAATATAGTCAGTTATGAATATTTTCTGTATTTTCCATGAATATATTTTCCAAAAATATCTACTGATTACTAACCTTTCTGGTTTCTCAAATTTGTTGTCATAAGGTCAAACTTTTACAACACAAAACCTTCAGGGAATCAATGATTACATTCTCACATCTACCACAGTCATTGGGTAGCACAATGGGTTAATGAAATCACAGTTTACTGCTGGAAAGATATTTTCCTCTCTTTCATAACATAATGTGAAATCTTTTTCCTAATTAATGAGTTGCATATTATCACTGTATAGCTCTCTGTGTGATACAGATGGGAAATATTGCCATGACATCTCAACTGCAGCTAAAGATCTTCTGTTTGAGTGAAAAAAAAAGGAAAGGGGTTTATGCAGAGCAACAAGAGGCCTATTGATGCTCCTAAAATGCAGGGAAAATATTGGTCTGCAGCTGCCAGGGAATTCTTTAGCTGAACTTGGCATTAGGCAGCTCTCGCTCCTGCTCAAGCTCCTGGCAGTTTGGCAGGAAGCACTCTTCACTCCACAGGTTCCTTAAAGATGTTTTGGGGTATTTATTCCCTCAAAGGTGTGTGCACCACTATAATATTTACACTTTCTCTACTGGGAAGACTGTCTACTTTAAGATCGCAGTACCATCCTCAGCTGACCTCCTCCTGTCAAGATTGGGCAGTCTTCAAAATGAAGAATAGATTTATTAAGCATCAGCTGAACTCAGGGCTCCACACAAAATTCTGTAAAGAGTGGGTAACCCACCAATCAATACATAAGACTACCTTGGTCTCATTGAATAATCTGACACTCCGTTAGCTGCGTGGCCTGGAAACAAGCCCCATGTTTTGTGTAAGCAGCATCACAGTTCTGCAGCTGGCCTTAAGACTTGAAACCTTAACTAGCCTGGAGTCCCCCAGCACTCTGCTGCAAGCTCTCCAGATTTCTGCCTGGTTTCTGGAATTTAATGATCTCATCCCCTGGGAATAGCCTCTTTTTTCTTCTATTTTTCTCACATTTGCCTTCTCTTTTCAAGACTGGAATAGCTTTGCTGATTCATCTCCCTCCACTGCCCCTATCTTTCAAAACTGATTTTAAGAGATCTGTGCAGTTATCTTTGCTGGCATTCCCTCGGGCTGAATGCCTTGGGTACTTACAGGTTATTATATTTGGGTCACTCCTACTCAGTCCAGTAGTCAACTACCTTTGTCAAACATGGACTGTTTAATTAATTCCCTAATCCCAGCTGGAACCTCACTACCTTATACTGAATACTAAACAAGCAGAGACTGACTTGGTGTCTCGTATATTACCAGCTCTTTGCAGAGACCACACGATTGATTTTCTGTAAAAATGAGAGCTGTGGTAGAAAAGAACTTCAGCCTTCCCATACCTGAAAGGGCCCTACAAAAAAGTAGGAGAGAGACTTTTAAAAAGGGTATGCAGTGATAGGACTAGGGGTAAGGGTTTCAAACTGAAAGAGGGTAGATTTAGATTAGATATTAGAAAGGAATTCTTTACTGTGAGGGTGGTGAGGCATTGGAACAGGTTGCCTGGAGAAGTTGTGGATGCCCCCTGCCTAGAAGTGTTCAAAGCCAGGCTGGATGGGGCTTTGAGCAGCCTGGTCTGGTGGGAGGTGTCCCCACCCATGTCAGGGGGTTGGAACGGGATTATCTGTAAGGTTCCTTCCAACCCAAACCGTTCTGTGATACATTGAAGAGACTACATATCCTTCCCCTGTTATCCTATTAACTTACTGTTTATCAGTATTCCTTTACCACAGTTATATATAATTTACATTAAGCAGAAATTATCTGTTTAAAAGAATGAAGAATATCTAAAAGTTATTAAAACACCCTAGATGAAGTGGGCACAAGCATATATAACAGTAAGAAATAAGTAAGTCGAGATGATTATCAACAGAGCGTTAGAAAACACTGACCCTGACACATGGAGAAAAGAAGGGAACGGTATTAAGAAATGAACACAAAATAAATTTGAATGCTACTGGAATGCAAATATTAGAAGGAGACTTCAAGGGCTAGTAACCAAAAAACCAGCAAGCTCCCTATACTACTACATTTGAGATGCTGAGAGCAAACTGGGCATTATCCTAAAGTGTTCTCTTTAAAACAGTCTACACAATGAAAGTCTTGTCTGATAATTTTTACAGTCAGAGTGAGCAATGATGGCATGTTTTTTAATGAATTCCCCGACAACAAAACAGTGAAGAAACACAGCTTCCAACCAATACAGATTGTGCGATGAATGACAACATATTTCCAGAGAACCTGAAGATTTTATGGGGAAACATAGCCAGAATATGTTCAGCTCATGAAACAAAACAACCTTGCATTGTTTGATAAAGTAGCACTAACAATGCAAATTCTATCCAAGGAAAATGAGTCTGATTTCTTTAGTGGCAGCCTTATCATGCTAACCTCACCTACCTAGCCTTCCCACTGAAGGTAGCTCAAATAATATCTTTGGGTGTGTTTACCACCACCGTCAATCCTGTAGTTAAGTGTAACGCACACTTAATGTTATTCCAGTGCAGTGTGCGCGTAGTAGCTGTAAGAGTGACATACAGCCTTTTACTGTCTGAGATGGTATTTATGTTAAAATTTCTTATTTACAAAGTTATTTTGTCACAGATTCTTTTTTCTTGTTGTGCTTTTTGGACCTAAGAGAAGGCACCACACCCTTGTTCATTTATTTTTATCACTAAACACTGCTTCAGACTAACCCTAAGTGAGGTGACTGGTATATGTCATGTTTAACTTTGTCTGTTGTATAATTACATCCTGTTGCTCCCTGTTGGACCCACACTGGGGGTCCAAATAAAAGCTTTGGAAGCACTGGAAGAATTTCCATTTATATCAGCATTTTTCTGCTCAAGCATACAGGTTTTGACCACATTCTCTAGCACTAAAAATGTAGCCAGGGTTTTTCACTATCAGAAAGGATCATTTAAATATTTTAGAGAGAGAACATCAGTTACTAATAAATGTATTCATTTTCCCCTCTTTTTTGGTCTGCCCATTCCTCTGAGCAGTAAATTAAAAGGAACAGATGTATAATTTGGGAAGTTTTCCAAACTTTTTTTTACCTAAGTGAAACATTAAACAATGGTTGCTGTATACAGTATTCTTCCATCTCTCTCGGTTTCACTAAGAATCCTAATTCTGCACTGCATAAACTGTGAATATAGCAAACAGAAGGGAGAATTTTTTTAATATGTATTACTTTGGGACACTTAGGGATCTAATTTTTAATCAGAAATTTGTAACTATTTACAATGTAGAAACCTGTCTGAGTTTGTCATTGCATCTCATTCTACAGTTCATGGTGAGATACAGATATTTTAGTGTGATTCATCTGAAGCTAAAGTAATTTTTGAAATACATTAGATGGATCAGGTCCTAAAATATCAATTTTTCTCATAGCAGCAACTAGTAAATTCTTTCATTAGTCTCTCTTTCAAGCATCACTTTCATACTTAAGGTTACAATTTTGTTTGAATATAATCCCGAACATAATACTCTGAATAGAAGATCACATAATATCCTGCACATAATATCTTGTATATATTATAATATTTTGTATATAGTATAATGTTCTGAATATAGTGGAGTATCTGTGGTATTTTTATATTATAGTATTATCAGGATATTCAGTAAAATAAGGCTGGATCCAGAGTACTGTTAAGCTGAGAGGACTCCTTCCTCTGTTCTTTACTCTTGAGAAATGTTTTTTTACTATCTGATTTTATGCACCATTATGTGCCTAAGGGGCCTAAGTTCAAGGGCTCTCATCCCCTAAGTGCCAGAGGACCCTAATTCATATTCTGCTCTCCTTAGGCTCACTTACTTAGGGAAATTGAGCTATTCATTCAAATGACGGAGAACTTAGAAAACTACAATTAAACTGAGCTAGGGTTGGAGTAGTCAGGAACCTGGTTTTAATGCAGATGCTCCCCAAAAGATGAGATGTTCTCTACAGATGACCAAAAATCCCCTAAAATCTGATCATGTCAGCACTTACCTCACACAATACATAACAAAATCAGCATCAGAGGTCATCTTCCCTCTGAATACAGTCAAAGCATTCTTCCAAGTAACAAGTAATCGGACAAGAGGAAATGACTTCAAGTTGCACTATATTGGGGAAAGTTTCTTCACCAAAAGATTTATTGAGCATTAGAACAGGCTGCCCAGGTAGTGGTTGAGTCACCATTCCTGAAGGTATTTAAAAGACATGTAGATGTGATGCTTAGGGACATGGTTTAGTGGTGTACTTGGTAATGTTAGGTTAATGATTGGACTCAATGACCTTAAGGGTCTTCTCCAACCTAAATGATTCTATGATTTGCCTAAACAAAGAATTAAGATAAGGTGTGTTTGGATAAATTAGATAATCACATAATCAAAGGATTGAAGAGATGGGAAAGGACGTCTGGAGATTGTCTAATTCATTCCCCTTGTTCAAAGCAGGGTCATCTAGAACAGGCTACTCAAGTCACAGTCCTAGTATCTCCAAGGATGGAGGCTCCACAGCCTCTCTAGATAATGTATTTCAGTGTTTGTCTGTATTTCAGTTTGTGCCCATTGCCTCTTGCCCCATTCACTGGACACCACTAAGAAGAGTCTGGCTTCATATTCTTCACTCTCTTCATCAGATATTTAACACACTAATGAGATCCCCCTAAGCCTTCTCTTTCCCAGGCTGAACAATCTCAGCTCTCTCAACCTCACTTCATAGGTGTGATGCTCCAAGCATTTCATCTTTTTTTTTTTTTTGCTTTAGTACTGGGTACAGCACTCCAGATATGTCTCACCACAGATGAGCAGAGGACAAGGATCACATCCCTTGACCTGCTAGAAACATCCTTCTTGATGGAGCCCAGGAGGTTTCTTTGCCATAAGAACACATTGCTGATTTATGGTCAGTCTGATGTTCACCAGGATCCTCAGGTCCTTTTCTGTAGAGTTGCTTCCTCCAGCCCTTCCTGATTCCTAGAGCTTGTTCCTTCCCAGGTACAGGACTTGACATTTCCCTTTTCTTGAACTTCATGAGATTCCTCTCCATTAAAATCTCCATCCTGTTGAGGTCCTGCTGAATGACAACACAAACAGCTGGTGACTCAGACTCTCCTAGTTTTGTGTCATCTGCAAATGACTGCTCACATAATGTTTTGCCAATTACTAGGCCCAGCACAAAGGACAAAGCCAGGAGAAAAACAAGCCAATAACCAGATTCTATTGCACATAAGAAAGTCAATATATGGGTGATTTCTGAGGGTACAAACAAGTCAAACAGATCACAAATAATAGACATCAACTCCAGCAATGACACAGCATGACCAATAATAGGTAGAATACACAAAGAAACAAAGTCTCCCATAGAAGAGATGGGACACAACCAAGTCAATAGGCTGATCATATAAGATAGAAGTAGCCACATATTGTTCCCCCATGAAGCCTGCATTTGCAAATGCCAAACCTGACCAGGGCCCAGTTGCAGAGAGATTCAGGAGGCCCTTCCCCAACAGGGAAACCTCTGCAAAGTGCATCCACCTCACAGACAGACACTCCACCCTTCCTGCAAGTGGGCCCAGCTTTTATGCCCCAAACAGGACACCTGGCACTCTACCCAATGCAGGGCACCTGGGGCTTGTTTGCCCAAGGGCTTTCCCTACAAGGCCGGCTGCACCTTGGAGGAAAGCCAAAAGGCAAACTCATCCCCTCCTTTTAAAGGACCATGGGAACCACCCATATGTCAACCTTAATTCAGGGCTTGGGGTTCAGACCCCAGCACTTCACATAGGTGCAGATACTAGTCCAATTCTTTATGCTTTCTGGCATTTCTATTTAAATCGTTTGGTACTACAAATTTCTGGAGTAGCTATGAAGGATGATCACCTCCAACTGATATGTAATGCATGCAGAAGGGATTTTTGGGTTAACTTCATGACAAGAAAACTGCAAGATAGGATTTCAAACTATGGCTGCAATTAAATTATTTATGAAGGTAAAATAATGAATAAAATAAATGCTTTTATTTCTAAGGCAAGATGAGAACAGAAAAAAGCTCAATGAAGTGTAAAAACTTTTAAACTGCTAAAGCACATCACAGCAACTATAGAGGAAAGCTCTTAGGAGAATGTAAGGGTCTTGAATGTTACAGTGATCAGCACTTGATGGTAATTAAATTTAAGATCACTGTTACAGTGCAGAAAATTTTTATTACTGTAGTATAAGAAATGTAGTATCAGAAACTCAGATGGAAATCTGGAAATATAAGTATAGAAACTACACAATTGTGTCTTCTTTTTTATTTATTTTCTATGAAAAACATTTCCAATTTCAAAGTCAAGTTCATTCACAATTCAGAGTATTAAAGGACAATTTAAAAAAAAAAAACAAATAAAAGCTTCAAGTACTTAGAGAAATATTCAAGATAACAGTGGCTACAAATACAATAAAATTATGAAAGAGCTTAACTAGAATAGATACCGACTTTAGCTCATGTTGCATTTCAGACTGCATTTAGTTTTCCTCTGTAACATTAGAAACAGTTGCGAGTAAAGGAATACTCCAGTAAATCTCAAAGGAGCTGCTATTTGTGCTAGTTATCTGTGGGTAGAAGAATGAAAGCCAAAAGAGTGAATTTGATGAATCCTCATAATGTGGTAAAATATTGTATGCAGGAGAAAATCATAAACATTGTGATTAATAGAGTGATTCATTCTTGAGTTAATGATGATGATGGGATGTGGTGATGATGGTGAAGAAGAGAATACAGGGCAAAAGAAGTCAGGAGTTAGAAAGCATGCCTTGTTTCCAGGACACCACTTGAAGAAGTATAAAATATCATTCACTGACTCGTTTTCAGACATGCTTTTCTGCCTCTCATCCCTGCTTCCTGGCAGGGATTGCATCTCTTCTCCTGTACAGTTTCAGGTATTGGCATGGCCACTGCCTGTTCTTAATATGAGAAACAATTGGATCTTTGTGGGCACAGCAGCCATTTCCTAGATCCGATTAGTAACAGAGGACTTATCTTTTAAACCAAAAAATTTCTTTTCATGTCAGATGAAATAGTCTATTTTTTAAATACATGCAAAACTACCACTTTTATATGTTCTTATAGGAAAAAGGAAAAAAATAAAAAGAATAGATACTGTATTTGAAAGTAAGGAGCAAGATGGCGAAAAATTTTCTTGATTAATGTATGGAGAGAATACTTACAGTGACAGTGGAGACAGTGAGTTCTGCTCAAAATCAGGAAAACAGACTCTGGATGCACTTTTTAAAAGAGATCCATTGTTATTATTGTTATTGCTGTTATTATTGTTGTTGTTGTTATTATTATTATTAATAATATTATTATTTTAGGCTTAGACTCCAATTGTGGATACAATGTAACAGACAGTGATAAGCAGTTTGTATCCTTTAGCGAAGACTCAGTGACTGAATATGATTTCTGTATTTTTGAATATGATACAGTATCCAAAATCTTTTCTGTGGTAATAAAAGAGGATACATGCAATAGAAGAGAATGTACAAGTGAGATTTTTTCTGGTAATTTCAGAACAGCGTTTAGCAGTCAGCATTGAGACAATTGCCTATTTACAAGAAGATTGTCTTCAAGGTTAGCATTAGTGTAAACCTTCTCTGGCTGTTGACTTAATCATGGATCAGTGTATCTCCTTATCAAGGTTATAAGTAAGGGAAAATATTTCTGTTAGAATGTTGTTTTGCATTGAGTAATTCATTTTAGATTACAAATCAGGTCGTGTACTGATGAAAGGTGGGTTTCTTCCTCTACAGATATTTTATTCAGTGAATGCTATTATTCTCAAGGTTGTCACAGGGAAGGGGATGTTGATGGATTGCACTTTTTTGGCTCTTGGAAAACTATGTTATCCAGACACCATAAAATACTCCTGTAATCCTATTTTTACTTGTATGAAATTGGACTGCTGTTCTGGCTGAAATGTAGGCCTTTGGAAAAGACAAATGATTCCAGCTGTCTGAGCAGTTGTTAGGATGGGTTGTTCAGTAGTGTTCATGAACTCCCTGTGTGCTGTCTCCTGTAAAATCCCTGCTTGCTGTGGTCTGTAAATACTTTGCAGTGTATTGGAGGGAGCCTACATGTTTATCTCAGGGCTGTAGATTTCAAATGAGAAAGGCTAAAAAGAGAGCCTTATGAAACACAGAGAAGTGTTTAGGTCCTTCTTTGGATTTAGCTCTGTACCTCCAGGAACAGAAAGCGTTTTTTGCCTCCACTTTACCTATTTTCTGCTGTGACAGGTGAGGATTTATTGCAGTACACCTTATCAGTTATTCTACCTGATTTGAACACTGGACATCATTTGTAATGTAAGAGATGCCAAAGGCGGCCGTCATCCCTCTTTCTGCACGTAAGTTTGGAGCAGGTCGCTGCTGCTCATAGAAAGGTGTCTCTAGCCTCTCAAATGCAAGATGCTTATTGCAGAATTTTCATTCATCTAATATGACCCCCTGCTAAATAGTATGATTTTGTGAATTGCTTCTTTGATGATTGCTTTTATATTTACTGTTTACTCTGAGTACTGTGGTTTTAACAGCTACAGTATTTTGAATTTGATTATCACACCAGTGAGTGGTACACAATAACAGAATGTGCTGATGTGCTATTTAGAAGCAAAGGAAACAAATATTCAGTCACCAGCAAAGAAATAGATTCACTAAGCTTGGTAACCAGAGTCACAAAGGTAAAGATGTGATAGTAAATGCACCTGTGCAAAATGACTTTTCTGTTAGTATACATAGTGTACATTGAAAAATATCTTCTGTTGAGATACTTATGAAATATACTACCAACACACTTTCAAAAATTGATACTAAATTATGTTTCTACTAAGAAAGAACCCTGATAGCCTTTGGTAGCCTTTCAATATTTCCCACAGCTAAAATAAAAGCAAGCTACATCTGTCCATCTCAAGACCCTATTCAGTCAGGCTCTGATTATCTCAAAGGATGGAAATTTCATAACCTCTCTGGGCAGCTTCTGCCAGTATTTTACCATCCTCTCAGTAAAAAAAAAGTGTTTTCTTGTGTTCAAATTAGATTTCATGTGTTTCCACTTGTATTCATTACCTGTAGTCCATTCACTGAGGCTCCCTCTTCTTCATTCCCTCTCATCAGATATTTATACACATTGATGAGATCCCCCTGAGCCTTCTCTCTAGGCTAAACAGTCCCAGCTCTCTCAGACTCTCCTTGTATGACAAATGTTCTGGTTCCTTAATCATCTTCATGGCCCTGCACTGGACTTACTCCACAAAGTTGCTATCTTTCTTGTGTTGGGAACTCCATCACTAGACACAGCACCCTAGACACCTCCCTCGGAGTCCTGACAACACTCTTCCTGTTGCAGCCCAGGAAGCCATTGGCCTTCTTTGTTGCAAGGCAGCATTGCTGGCTCATGGTCACCAGGGCCTCCAGGTCCTTCACTGCAGAACTGCTTTCCAGCAGGGAGGCCCCAGCTTACATTGGTACATGGGTTTGTTCCTCCCCAGGGGCAGGACTTGGCATTTCCCCTTGTTGACCTTAACGATGTTTTGCTCTGTCCAATTTTCCAGTCTGTTGAGGTCCCTCTGGATGACAGCACATCCAGCAGGTGAATCAGCCACTCCTGATCTTGTGTAGGTTGCACAGGTATAGAGGGTACACTCTGCCCTATCATCTGGGTCACCGATGCAGTTGTTTAACATTATTGGTGCCAGTGTAATGCCCCAGGTAACATCACTAGTGACACGCCTCCACGTGTACTTGTGCTGGTCATCACAAGGCCTGGCCATTCAGGTCAATCCAACTTGCTGTCCACTTATCTAACCCATACTTTGTCTATGAGGGTATTAAGAATTACCACAACACACCATAAACTAATGATGAAAAGGAAAGTGCAGGTTAATGATGAAATGTAAAGTCAATATGAAAACTTCCAATGCAAATTAGAAGCTGTTTGTCTCTCTGGCTGTACTGAAAAATGAAACCAGATAGGAAGCTCAAATACAGTCATCATAACTGAGGTTTGCTTTCAGGAAGCTGGAGTTTGTAGTAGAATAGACAAGCTGTTATCTAATACAATTTTTATATATGTATATATATAAAAGAGAAAGGGCCTGAGACTTTTTATAATGAATTTGTAGTAGAGAAAATTCTCTGGCTTTAAACTGTAAGATGTAATAGTACAGTTCAAAGGGAATATGTTAATAATTATCCAGAACTAACATAAGTATATACTGATAATGCATAACACAAAATTCTTATCTTACTGCATGGCATAGGAATCTGCAATGCAGTTAGAAAACAAAACAAGACATATATTGTATAAGGCTCTGCTTTAATATAAGATCAGGCTGCTGATTTGTGATCATTGTTTAAAACCTACATATAAATGGTTTCCAATTCCAATTTCTTGATAGTGAAGAAATTTTATCCCTTCTCACTGTAGACTGTGTTTGGATAACAGAATTATCATAGGACACTGATTTAATGTGTATTTCCATAAGCTTTATTTTAAATGTCCTGAGATATCAATTGCTACTACAATAAAACTAAGCATCTGTGTATTTTTGGACCATTTACTACTGCAAAGCTTCACAGTAATAGAGTCCATTTTTAGTACATTATTAAATTGGTTTCGTTTCACCTCTCCTATAGAAGAGATTCCTGAGATGATTGTTGTTTTGTTTTGTCTTGCTTCTTCTCTTCTCTTCTTGTCTCACCTCACCTCTACTGGTGCTATGTTCTCACAGAACTTTATTTGGGCTCTTCTACATATTTAGGGTCTCATCTTTAATGTAGGATCTCCTACTGAGGTGGTGCAACACCCCCCTGCCGGTCCTGAGCCACTCAGTGCTTGATGTGATTTTCCCTCCTTGGATGCAATGTCAGTATCAGTCAACATTGTTCTTGCTTTGGTTACACAGTCAGTGGGCCTACTATTGTTCTTGTTTCAATTGCAAGTGCAGTGGACTGAAACAATGTGGTACATACTTGTCCTGATACAGGTACAATGAGTGGGGATGCAGAGGCATACCCATAACAAACTTTGCCTTCTGACAGCCCAGCACACCTGTACCTGGATTGTGCCTCAAAGAGGGTGATATTAGAACTCCAAGATGTACCAAATTCTAGGTCTGCACAACTGGTGATGAGCACCAGAATATTGCATCATCCGAGTTGGGCCGAAGTGGAAAAATACCTGACAAAAGTCAGTTAAATCAGACCCTATAAACAGTGGTTCTAAGCAAGACCCTTTGAGCTCTCCTGGACTGTAGCAGGCTGCGACCAGTATTTCCCCTGAGCTGGGATGCCTCTCAGGTACAAAATCCTTGAGGACTGTCTGCCTACAAAGCCAGCTGAAGGCCAGGGTGAAGTCAGCCTCCCCAAGCCTGAATTATCACCCATTGAGGAATGTCGATGCACTGTGAGTATTTAGACTCAAAGAGGGAAATATTAACTGTAAGTCGGCTTTCTCCATCCACCTCTCTACCTATCTATGTGTTTAAATATACACTTTTGCCTTCAAGAGTGTGGGTGTCATACATCACTGGGCCCAAATATTTATGACTGTCTCTGTATACCTGTATGTTTTGTGTTTGTGTATATATATATATCTACCTATACATTTGATTTAAGATGCCTTGTGGTAAGTTAGGGTGAATCTTGTCATCTTCAAATCTCTAATTAAGTGGCTGTCTTGATTATGATATATTTTGTTGAATCACTTGTGAATTTTTAAATTGATCAATCATTAAGTGCTGATAAATTCAGTCTTTCATTTACCTCACACTATTAATTCATTGTGAATTGCTGTTAAATCAGAACAGTGTCAAACATTTTCATCTGCAACATCTCTGAGAAAGAAAGATGGAAAATGCAGAAATATATTTAGAATGTTACTCTCTGAATTTGGAACCTGTGATTGTTAAAGCTGCTATGTAAGTGCTGTTGAAGCCTAGAAAACTTCACATGCCATAAGCATTTCTAACATTAAACTCTGTAGATTTCTAGAGTTGTATTCTGGAAGGACCAGAGGGGGGAAAAAAAAAAAAAAAAGTCACAGCTTAGACAAGTGAGCGCTCAGATCTTATCTCACTTTTTGAACTAATGAAGTTCCAGAAATCAGACCCTTTGTCTCCTTTAGGAGTTTTGATCGTCTATGTGTCCTCAGAGTCTTAATGCAGTTATAGGTTTGGCATCTTCATAAAATGTGTTTTCAGCTTCAAAGTGGTCAGCGGAGAATATAGTCCTGCTGTGAAAGCTGCCTGGTGGTTAGAAAACTCCCTGAATCTTTGAAAGAGGCAAAATTAATCCTCTCCTCTCTCTGACAGTATTCACATTCAGTTCCTCTTCAATATATCTGCCTCTTTTGAACTAAACACCTCAGGTTTCCATCACTATTTTAGATGCTGAATATCTGCAGGATGGAGGCTTTTGCCAGAATTAGAACATTGAGCTGCAAGCTGCGCAGTATGATACAGAAATAACCAGAGTTTCTTTTTCATGTTCCTCATCCATTGATTCAGACACAGTTGCCTGCAAAGAGACTTGTATCTCCTTGGATAACAGACCACTGTGAACTACCAGTATGGATTCTGGTACCAGCATTAGTTTGTGTAGAACCGGTTTTGGTATCTCTGTTATCTCACACAGGGACTCCTCAAGTTTCTAAGAAGTCTGACATTAATGGCCATTTATCATCTTGAATGCAAAAAGCAAACCAAAAACCCCCAAACCAAACCACAAAACCCTCAAACTCCACAAAACACCTAAAGACCCCTGAAACCCTGAAGCCCCCCAAAACCATCCAACCAAACAAACAAACAAAACCCTAAGAAAAGTTAAGAACTGCTGTAGCATTCTCACTGTCAGTATTCAGGTTTACTTTTCCATAGTGAGTAGCATTTCATTTTAAAGGCAGTTCTGACTGAGAGTCAGATTCAAACAGACTGTTTACAGAATGTTTGATTTATCTCATGTCAAAGCTATAGATTTTATAAACTAAAATAGAGGTTTTATTATCAGTCTTTGTAATATTGTGCTGATTTGTGAGTCATTACTTGATTATTTTTACTTCAGAAAAGCAAATTAAATAAATAACCATGGAAAAATAAGAAACTGGGAATGGTTAAAAAGTATTCTGAGTTAGAAGTTGGTTAGGAGACTTTTAGGCTCAGGCTGTGGCTATATTTATTTTGGATATCATCAGCACAAGCAGAGGACAATGTAAATTCTTTAGAGTAATGTCAAATAGAGAACACATTTACCCCAGTAGAAATAACTAGAGAATGAATAACTTGCAGGTCATGTCTTACTATTAGTATTTATGTTGGTTTTTTGATGTTGAACAGTTAAAAGAACTGATGCACATATTTGCCTACAAGAAAAGCTGAAACAGTGGAATGCTTGAGCATCCAATATAGTTCTGCCTTATAAGAAAAGTAAACAAATCATGCAAGATAACTTTGTCCATCAGCAAGCAATCAGTAATTTGGAAAAGTGAAAGTGAGTTTTTTGTGTTCATGGAATTTCTAAACCATCGTTAGACAAGATTGTCATGTCTGATAATGTAGATTTAGTAGAAAAATAAGATTAGTGTTACTCTGTAACTTGGGGTAGTAATTAAAAATGGAATAAAGGTCTTTCACAAGGCATAGCAATGTGGTTTCATAGCAACTCTTCTGAAGCAGGTTCAGGTGAATACAAATCATCCACAGCAGAAATACAACATTTCAGTTGCACATGTGATCTTGCACTGTTTACCGTACACAGGTTGTATATAGTAAGACTAATCAAATATTCTCATTAATAAATCATCTAATTAATCTAGATTTCAGGCTTGTAGGAAATTATTTTCAAATTGATTCCAATTTCTGTAAGTGTGCTTGTTATTAAATAGTTTCCACAACATTCTTGGAATTTTATTTATGTGAATTACTGTGATCTGTTTGCTTCATTTATTCATGATTCATTTTCTAAGATCTGTGACTGTTGTTTGGTTTTGTTATACTTACTGAAGACATTTTCAGGCTGAATAAATAAAATTGTGTGATATATAGCACTTCATGATACCAAACATCTGCACCCTTAGCTGAAAAAGTCAATTCATTTTGCATTCATCAAGCACTGTTCAATCAAACTTCTAGTACATTTAAGTCTTTCAGAAATGGGATCACAATATCAGAACTAATAACTCAGGCCAGAAGGGACATCAGGATGTCTCTAGTCCAGCCAACCTCCTGCTCACAGCAGGGTCATCCATGAGGTCAGACCTGGCTTCTCAAGGCGCTATCCAATTAAGCCTTGAAGATGTCCAAGGTACTTGAATGGCTTCAAGCTCCCCATGGTCACTGGGATCAGCTGTTAGGTCCCCCTGAAGTCATCTCTGCTCAAGGCTGAACAAGATCAACTCCCCCAGCCTCTCTTTACAGGGCAAATGCTCCAGCCCTCACCATTTCAGTGGTCTCTCCTGAAGTCCCTCCACTTTGTCAATTTTTCTTGTACTGGGGTTGTAAAACTGGGCGCTGTACCTAGATGTAATCTAATGAGAGTTGAGTAGAGGGCTATAATATCTTCCCTGCATCTCCTGACTCTGTCCCTGTTCCTATAGTTCAGGGTGCTGCTGGTCTTTTTGCTGCCAGTGTCCCTGTTGGCCCATGCTCAGCTTTGCCTCCCAGAAGGACCCTCAGGGCCTTTTCCATAGAGTTGCTCTCCAGGAAAGCAGTGCTCAGCCTCTGCTGTTGCAGGGGCTCATCCTTCCAAGGTGAGGAACTTGGCATTTACCCTTATTAAGTTTCATCAGGTTCCTGTTGGCCCACTCCAACAGCCTGTCTAGCATGTCCTTGAATGGTTCCCCCCAGTCTGGCAGCATCTGCAAATTTGATAAAAATGCACTCCATCTCCTCCTTCATGTCTTTGACAAAATTAAACAAGACAGTCTCCGTACCAATCTCTGTGGTAACACACTTGTCCCTGGGTAGAGAATGACCCACTAACCATCATCCTCTGAGCACTATCATGAAAATTCTATTTTTATCCAACCAGTTGTCCACCAATCCAGACTGTTACATCTCAACTTAGATTCTGCAATGATGTGGGAGACAGTGATGCTGTTAAATTTGTTATTCTTGTTAAATTTACTAAACCAGATAAATAACAACCCTGTAATCCTCATCACTCTCCTTCATGTGCCTAGCAATGTGTTTCAAGGGCATTTATTTCATGATCTTTCTGGGATCAAAATGATGCTGAGCAGCCTGTAGTTCCTAGGATTGTCCTTTTGGCTTGCTTTGAAATTGGGAACAACATTTGTATTTCTTCAGCTGTCAGGTATGTCCCTAGATCTTCATGACCTTGTGTTGTAATGTGCAATGTTTTGGATACTAGTAGGAAATCACATCATTTCCAGTATAAACTAAGTACTCTCCTGTACTTCTTGATGCATCTATGTTCATTTCTTTTCTCTATTTAAATCACTAGTCTCACTTGTTGTTTCACAGTTAAAAATCAAATTTGGTCTTGATACACTGGGAGATAATAAGAACTGCATTGCTATAGGAAGTGTTGAGGGGGAAAATACTGTCTTAGAGTAACAGACTGAGTTTCATGACAGTTGGAACTGTGTAGATGAATCTCCTCTCCTAGTTGAGCATTGAGATGAAGTTGTCTCCTGCACTGAGATTTTATTGCTCCATATGAGTTGCACCTTTTCTGTCTTCATGATCTTCCACTAAAGTCTGGCATGCTGTCTTCCATTGTTTGCACTGTCAGTCTCACTGACCTAGTACTCAACAACCAGCAAGAGCTGACAGTGGGATCCTGGCATAGGAGAGCAGCTGTGATAATGTGCAGATCTAGATTCCTCCTAAAAAGCACGACCCTCTAGACTGAAGCCTAGCTTGTCCCTCCCTGTACTGTAGGGCCAAGTGTATGAATTTGAACCCAAATTGTTGCACCGTGGACAGGAACCACAATGAGTTACCTGTCCTGGGGCTCAATATAGATTTTGGGCTGGGAAAGAAAAGCTGAAAGCCTTACACTCTCCTTACAGGATGGAAAATGCTCTGCTCTGGGATATTCCATTACCTTGTGGTTAGGACACTTTCTTGAATTGAGATGTATCCAGTTCAATATCACTCTGCTAAGGAGTCCTGAGGGATTATACCTCCCATTTTGCAAGTTCCCCAAGTTAATGAGCTTTTTTGTCAATGCAGGCATTTTTGGAGAGTGAACCAATAGAATATCTTTTTTTCTTATTCCATTTGGCCTTATGTAGAAGACAGTAGTTAATCAAGTCAATAAAGATAAAGATAGAGGCATTTCCAAATACATCCATATACTCTAGGCATCCAGAGAAGTATACATCTGAGTATCTCAAAGCTAGTGTATACAGTTATTTAAAGGATTCCCTGAACCGGTCCCTTGGCACTCTGAACACCCTTACTTGGTTTACTGCATGCTTGCCCATGCTTCACAAGCTTTTTTTTTAAAGCAATTTTCAATAGCCTCGGTTAAGATCAGCCCCCTAGTATATTGTGTATATGAGTACATATATGAGCATACGCTTGGCTGTTGGTTGCCACCTTGGTTAATGTGTTGGAGATTTACCTGAGCAATTCTAAATTATAGAATGCAAGCCCCTAGGGTTTGAGATGAAATTCCCTAACTTGGACTATGAGCAGTTACAGAGGTTGACTAATAACAGACACTCAATACAGGATGAATAGATCTTATCTGGTTACTGGAATACAAATACATTAGCATGGAGACAGTACTCTGTTATACAAGCTATTTATTACACATTGGGGTGCTATAAATGTAATATCACTAGCATAACTGCATGTGTTAAAATATATTTTAACCACAATATATGTCTAATTGTACCTTTTTTCCCTGTTTTTAGGGTTCTTGGGTTTATTCTTGGAGTATTTTTTGGGGGGTTGTTTGGTTTTTTTTCAGGAAATGCAGTATAAAATTTTTAAAAGCATCAATTTAGTTGACAAATAGTAAAAGAAACCGTTTGTAGGTCAGGCAACTGACATAGGACTTGTGAGTTTATATCCTAGTTTGTTTACACAGTTGTTATATCATTGCTTTGCTTCCTTTTGCTCCACTACCACACACCCTCCCTTTTGAACAAAAATATTAACATTTTGTGATGCAGAGGCATACCATGAGACTAAATGCATTGTACATTTTTTAGATACTAAGTAAACAGACACCATATAAGTAGTCTAGATAGAAATGTTTCAGGATTTAGTGGTTTAGTGGTGCACTTGGCAATGCTATATCAATGGTTGGACTTGATCTTAAAGGTCTTTTCCAACCAAAATAATTCTGTGATTCTGTGTCACAACAAAATGGATTGTTATAAATACAGGGAGTACAAACAATCCTATTTCCTAACAAAAGTGTATATTCTAAAGAATGAGAGATCTAGCATTGTATTTTCCCTTCATATTCACCTATGAATAATGGTTATTTTAGTATTGACATAGATCTTAGACATATCATTTTTCCATCCTGTGCTTTATTTCCCATATTATGTAATTTTTAACTGGAAACCTGACATTAGGCTTTCTGAGGTGAAAATTCTCTCTAAATGGTCTAAGTGAGCAGAACTTGACAGAGTAATAAAATAAAAAAGAGTACTGACAATTTATATATGCTGTTAATTCCGCTGATTGTGTCCAAGTTCCAAAAGCGGCTCCCAAGGATTACATTTAAACATTATCCTCTTTGCAATACTCTCCTCTGAGAATATGTCAGGAGTTGCTCAGAATGGTGACTACAAGGTTACAAATAGCTGTCAGTGAGGTCTAAAATTATTATCTTTCCTCAGTGAAACTGAAAACACAGAAGTTGGGCAGTAAAATATGGACATAATCAGCTACAGCAGTAAGGAAAGCAAAATGTGTGCTGCTGCACTTCTGTCATGTGAGAGCATCAGCATAAATGAAGCTTCTTAAATAAGTGAACAAATCTGTAGCAGAAATCCTACACTAAGAAATCCAGTTCACTGGTCTAGGTCTTCAGGTGGCTTAATTTATTTACTTTGGATAAGGTTAAAATTTAGAGTGTGTGTGTGCGCACACACATACATATATGTGTTAAATATCCCAAATGTCCAGTAGCTGGAACTTGTGACGTATGACTTAGTATGTACTAGTTCTATTCACTTGTGACTGGTTATTCACTGCTTGTGAATAGTGCTTAATTTGGACTACTAGGGGGCAAAGAATGGTAAATTTCATTAACTTCCATATGGTCAGATTTCCATCCTATGAGTATACTGAAGATTTGAATAGAGATTATGTAGTTTTCTGAGATTAGGAAAAGGAAAGGGGAAGGATGACAACTATCCTTGTGAATAGAATAGCAAGGCTATTATAGTGATCCCAGCTGTACTGTTAATATGGATTCAGGGTAGCTGGATTCTGTTAACCAGCTAGGCTAACATATGGTGCTGGGGTAACCACCTACGTTATGTATAAACCACAATAGTTTCCCTAGCCATTTCCTGGTAAATCAAGATCAGATTGTCAGCACTAAGAGGAAATCTGGTAAACAAGCAAGGATGAGCTACAGCAATATTCAGCCAGGTTCTCATCATGAATAATTAGTCAAAAAACCAGGGGACACACCTGATGACTTGTGTATATAATGTGATTTCACCCTGCACCAGCTTTGCACAGGGTACTTTGGAGATAAATACTGATTATGAGCGTAGGGTTTTCCAGCACCACTTCCATAAGAGGCAACTGTTGCAATTTTTTTCATTGAAAAAGTAATTTTTTTTAAAAGAAGTATTAAATCGGTTTCACATTTGATTACTTTGTTTACAACCTTAATACCTTATGAATATAGTTTAGTGGTGAGTAATCACAAGTTTTTGGATATCTGACATGTAGCTCATTAGAACTCCAACACAATCTCTAAAGAAGGACTTTTTTTATGACTATGATTGAAGGAATTTAAACAAAACAACTCACAATAAATAAAAGCTTCCCCAAACACCTTTCAAAACCAGTCCCTCCAGAACAGGAAAAGAATGTATAAAATGCACCTCGTGCTGAAACTTAAAATTGCTCTTGCTTGTTTTACTTGATATACTGCATCCTTTACCTAAGTGTCCGGCTGAGTTGTGCTATATTGCCAAGTACTGACAAGTAGCCTTCAGGTATTGCCCGAAGATTCAGTGTTAAATAATTTCTGGGCAATACTCCAGGCAATTCCAATTTGAAGTATCACAGAAAGCAAGGATGTTATTAGCCACTTTCCTTCCTTCAGTTTTTTTTTCTGCAGACTAGCTGACTTAGTTTTATGCACAAAAAAATAATTACTTGTTTTATTTTAAGTCATACACGCTTCTACATCCATGTGCATCTTCTAGTTGGCGAAAAATCACCAATAGTGTAAATTAAGGAGCCAGAGCACTGCTTAGATGTTCAATGGGACGATGTGTGAATGAAAATGCCCATCTACTCATATGACTAATAGGAACCATTTTTAATTTTACCTGTTAAAGGAAAAGCAATGAGCAAGACTGAGCAATTTCACTACTTGGATAACAGTAATAATAAATTCTTGTGGAAATTAGGGTATCCTTTTAACTATCTGGTATATCTTCAATTTGAAAATCACAAAACTTTACTGAACAGAAAATTTTCAGATTTCTTCGAGGTTTCAAAGAAGAGTTGACACCACCACCATAGTTTTTTTCTGAACTCAGTATTTTGTTATACATATTCTGTAAAACAAGCAAGTCTGGATAAATCGTGCTTATGAGTTGCAGAATGTGTTGAATCCTAATTCACATTACAGTGAAACTCAGGAAATTTTCATCAGGGTCAAAGGGTTCATAAATCCAGCTGTGGATAAATTTCTGGTGGCATGGTTAGCTGGCTGGCTGCATACGAAAGTAAAATTTTTAGCCAATGAAATTTTCAAAGACTGCTGTTGTTAAACATTTCATAAAATGTACATCATAAACCTGCAGTCTAGTATTTTAAAATATCATTGTATCACATTATGCTTGCTTTGACAGAGCATGCTCAGCATTTTGGTTAAAAAAAAATGTCCTAGGCACATGAAAAAAGTAGAAAATGCACTTAAGAGAATGTAAGTACAAAGTAGGAAGTAGTATCAATTCAGAATAGCTATTTCTAGCCCTTTGTATCATCATGAGGTCAAACTCATTCCTTATTAGAGTGTGTTCTTCAATTTCTGTCTTATTATTTTGATTTCTCAGAGGTGCTGGATAAGTAGACAACATAAGACACTCTCGCTTTATTCCCTATAGTCAAGCTTTACCATTTGGTTTGCCAAATCATTATGTACAGAGAACTAATCTCTATATGCAAGGCTACAAGCCTACAAGGATTTAAAGCACAATCTGGAAACTATGTGCACTACTGTTACTACTTATCTGTGGTGTCACTACACAAAGATAAATAAATAAAATTGCATGTCCTTGGATATGCTCAGGTTACTTCTCTGAGTTACTGGGTTCTTTTCAAACTACCTCTTTAACTGGGATCAATTAAAGAACAAACGAATAAGTAGGTGATCCATTTGCACAGCTAATTGCTTGTCTGGTGTCTGAAGTTTTATCTTTAATATCTCTTCATTGCAAGAATGCTAGTATCCCTTTGAGAGGGATGACTAATGCCTATTAGAAATATTTTAATGAATTTCTGAATTGCTGGGGAAGGTGTCATAGTTTAATGGTAGATTTTTGCTCACACAGCTGTCTGTGGAACATTTTAGGTGCACTATTATCTATCAAGCTCACAGTGGGTAACAGTATAGTGCTAAGTATATTTGCTGGCTTGGCAGGAGATTGAAGCTCAATTTTCTGTTCTCTTGGACTCGTAAGTTTAAACATGGTTCTTCTAGAAATGGGCAGTAGCTGCCAAGCTGGCTTGGAATCTGGTCTGTCTTCTGGCAAGTTTCCTTTCAGAATTTGTTAATTGTTCAGAAACTGAAAACTCAGAAAGTTTAGAAATAGGAAAATAGTATTTCCCTTAGTTTCCATCATACTGACTTTTAACGTTAACTAAGACTACAATTAAGATTCCACTCCTAAGCCTGTTTATACTATTTCCTGCACCCAGGTCCAAGCAGAAGTGTCCTGGACTTCAAACCTGCAACATGCACTAAAGTGACAGTTAGATTAGAACAAGTGTGTGCTCTGCTCTTTACTGAGTCTGAATAACCCCAGACTTTAGGTTGATTGCTGTAAAGACTCCAATTTGAAATGGACCCATTCTTCTTTCTTACATGTTCTTTTTCAAAAGAATTGCTAAAACAGTGTTACTGAATGGATTGATTTAACACGAAAACACATAATTAACTGGTCATTTGTCTATAACATGTCAGTAACAGTTGTGTAAAGGTCATTCTGTTTGGGCAGCCAGCAGAACTGATATATGTATGATGCGACATCATTAAAATCTAGCGAGATGTTGCATCAAGAGGGAAGCAGCATCTTGTGACATTTCTGTCTTTTCTGTGAAAATTCACATGGAGATAACCGTGGAATCATTGAAAGGAAGAAAAAGAAAAAGTAGGATTATTATGTGGTAACCTGGTGTCAGTAACTCAAGGTCAACAGTCACAGTGCTGTTACATCTTATGTTTTATTCACAGAATCACACAGAATTACAGAATGTTAGGGATTGGAAGAGAACTCAAAAGATCATCTAGTCCAATCACCCAACCAGAGCAGGATTACCTAGATCAGGTCATACAGGAATGCATTCAGGCGGGTTTTGAATGTCTCCAGAGAAGGAGACTCCACAGCCTCTCTGGGCAGCCTGTTCCAGTGTTCTCTTACCCTCACTGTGAAGAAGTTCTTCCTCACATTTATGTGGAACCTCCTATGTTTCAGCTTGTACCTGTTGCCCCTAGTCTATCATTGGATGTCACTGAGAAGAGCCTGGCTCCATCCTCATGACACTCACCCTTTACATATTTATAAACATTAGTAAGGTCACCCCTCACTAGAGGGGGAGGAGAACCTCTCTTGACCTACTAACCACTCTCTTTCTAATCCACCCCAGGATGCCATTGGCCTTCTTGGCCACAAAGGCACATTGCTGGCTCATGGTCATCCTGCTGTCCACCAGGACCTCCAGGTCCCTTTCCCCTACACTGTTCTCCAACAGGTCAGTCCCCAACTTATACTGGCACATGGGCTTGTTCTTCCCCAGATGCAAGACTCTACACTTGCCCTTGTTCTATTTCATTCAATTTCTCCCCTCCCAGCTCTCCAGCCTGTCTAGATCTCTCTGAATGGCAGCACAGCCTTCTGGTGTGTCAGCCACTCCTCCCAGTTTGGTGTCATCAGCAAACTTGCAGATGGATCCTGGTCTTAATTAGATGTAACCTGGGCATAAATTGGCTGAACTTGAGGCTGTGTTGAATCAGAATCTGTGTTGGAAGAGTAGCATGAGTTAAGCCAAAATAATACTATGTGGAACTGTGATTCTCAGTAAGGATGCACTGTCATAGTGTGTAGAGGAAACTGAAATTCAAGCCATTCATTCATCTGATTCCTCTGTGTCCTGAAAAGTAAACTGTAACTCAAAAAGCAGGTCCAATATATTAAATGAAAAAGAGCACAACAAGCAAAAGTATTTTATGAATTTCAGCAAAAATTTGTTAATTTAATTCTTGTGATATTGCCCACAAGAGCAACCACTTACAAATATAACAGATACCAGAAATATAGCACCTATACCACAGAAAGTGAGTAAGACTATAAAGACTATAAAGACTATGAACCCTTTTCTTATTTCAAAGGATCTGGAAGGAAAGGGTTGGCCAGTATTTTTCATTTCTGACTCAAAGTTAGAATTCTTTTTCTTCTGCTGTACCCAGTAGTTTACTGCAATGTGGAAATATTGCAGCCCTTTTCCCCAGATTTCTGCCCTTTCTCAGATTGATGAAGAGGTTTTAAAACATGAAGCAAAGACTTTTAGATAGTCCATAAAGGAAAGAAGAGGGGTTTTTTATTATTATTATTTTTTTAGAATAAGGGACAGTAAGGGTTTCTGATTCAAAGACTGAACGGCATCAACCTGAAGAAAAGTGTGCTTGAAAGAGTGTGATAATTAAAGACAGAATCACTTCTTTCAGAAACCAGGAATGGACAGAAAGAAGAGGTAAGTCAAAGATACATGGTGAGGAAATAATTGTGGGAAGGAACAGAACACACAGGAAGGAATTGAAAAGAATGGAAGTGATGTTGTTGAACAGCTTTGAGTTACTAAAGATACAGTTAAGAATTTGTGTAGGACTAGATGAGGAAGAAGGAAGAGAGAAAAATTTGAAAGAGACTATTAAAAGCATTTTATCCTTGCAAGAACAGATGTTTGGTTACACATTAGCATGCACTGATATTCTACAGAATTTGCCCATCATGAAGTCTTTCTCCATCCATTGTTTAAAAACAACATGTTCTTCCAATCATTCCTCTCTGCAACAGTGAGAAGAAGACTAATAAAATGTTCTGAATAATCTTCAGTGCATTAGCACAAGTTGAAAGCCAGACTAGCCTAAAGGATCCTCCCCACAAGAAAACCTGTTTTTAGATGGTTTGCCTTTTCTCTCTCTTTGTATGTGTTTATTTTTTAGAGTTATATTTATATGGTGTAGATAATGGCCCCTAGAATCCTTCTGTTCTGCGTAAAGCACACAGCCACAGCAACAGGGACACAGGTTTTTTCTACCCACATGAGTTCAGCACTGCTAAATCTAGTCACTGTTAATACCAGGAGGCTGGTTTGAAAACACTGAGTAATTTGGAACTGACCTTAAGCACAAGAGCTCTGCAGGCTTTTCATTAACACTTCATAGTACGGGAGGAAACAAGACATTACTCTTTACATTCTGTGTTGTAAGTTTAAGTTCTAGGAATGGAAGATTTGTCACAGGTGTTACTTAAAAGACAGTGCTATATTTCTTTAGAAGCAAGTGCAGGCATAAACTCTTCTAGCCCCAAGAAGAGAATAAACTTTCTTTGTCACGGAAATATCTGTGACAGAAAGCAGAACATCTCTGCAGTTTACCTACAGTGTGCTTGTGGAGATGTTCTGGAAACCATCTGCAAGGGCTAAGTAAATCAGGGTATATCATAATACTTCATTGTAGCTTCATATTTAGCATTTCCTCCACGTTTTGGTTACAAATATTTTCTTGTCTTGGTAAAGATATTCTAGGGGAAGTTTCTTTCTGAAGCTGTATTTTGGGGAAAATTTCCCCTCTTCCCTTCCTTTTCTTTTCCCTTCTATATTAATATCTTTCCTCCACTCTGGCTATGGACTCTGGAGGATTTAGTCTCAGCAAGGTAAATAATCCCCTAACGACCTTCATGCTCATTTATACCAGGACCCCAAATGAGGCTGATAACAAGGTATATTTTCATTGGACTAATTTTCTTTATATGGACATTTTTCCGTAGAAAGCTGTATCAAATAGATTGCTTCAACTGAATTTCCAAAGAGTCTTCAAAGAGCAACAAGTTTGAGACACTGTTAAAATAAGTTAAAAATCAGTGATCTATAGCTGAAAGTTTACATGACTATAGCTCATTAATCCTCAAAGCTTAAAATCCTTTCTAAGCTTCCACGAACTGTACTTTTAGTTACTTTTTAATACTTATTTTTTGCTTCTAGAACTTATAACTTTAATTGAATGACGCCACTGTATGTTTCAGTGCTGGATACCATGAGAAGATGGATTGTATTCAAGCATACATTATTGGGAACTAAGTAGAGAAAATACTTTTAAAATCTGTCCTTGCGTGTATACATAAGTCCTACTGTGACAGCTTGTGTTACAGAATCTTTGCAAGTTAGAAGGAGATTTTTATTTCAAATTCTGGAGAATATCATTAATAAATATGGGAATATACTAAATCACAGAATCACATAATGACGGGGCTTGGAAAGGACCTTTGGAGATCACCTAGTCCAACTCCTCTGCCAGAGCAGGGTCACCTAGAGCAGGATGCACAGGATTGCATCTAGGCGGGTTTTGAATGTCTCCAGAGAAGGAGACTCCATCAACTTCTGGGCAGCCTGTTCAGTGCTCGGTCACCCTCAAAACAAAGAAGCTTTTCGTAATATTCAGGTGGAATCACAGAGGGGTAAGGGTTGGAAGGCACCTCTGAAGATCATCTAGTCCAACTCCCCTGCTAGAGCAGGATCCTAGAGCAAATCACACAGGAACACGTCCAGATGGGTTTTAAATGTCTCCAGAGATGGAGACTCCACAACCTCTCTGGGCAGCCTGTGCCAGTGCTCAGTCACCCTCACAGTAAATTATTTTCTTATGTTAAGATTGAACCTCCCGTGTTCCGGTTTGTGCCTGTTGCCCCTTGTCCTGTCACTGGACACCACCGAGAAGAGTCTGGCCCCATCTTCCTGACACCCACCCTTTAGATATTTATAAGCATTGATGAGATCCCCCCTAAGTCTTCTCTTCTCCAGGTTGAACAGACCCAGGTCTCTCAGTCTTTCCTCATAAGAGGGATACTCCAGTCCCCTCATCATCTTCGTAGTCCTCTGCTTGACTGTCTCCAGTAGTTCCTTGTCTCTCTTGAACTGAGGAGCCCAGAACTGGAAACAGTACTCCAGATGTGGCCTCACCAGGGCAGAGTAGAGGGGGAGAATCACCACTCTCGACCTGCTGGCCACACTCTTCTGAATTCCACCCAGGATATCACTGGCCTTCTTTGCCACAAGGGCACGTTGCTAGCTCATGGTTGACTTACTGTCTACCAGAACTCACAGGTCCTTCTCCATGAGCTGTTTTCCAGCAGGTCAACCCCTAACTGGTTGAGTGGGATTGTTCTTCCCTAGGTGCAGGACCCTGCACTTACCTTTGTTGAACTTCATTATGTTCCTTCCTGCCCAGTTCTCTAGCCTGTCCAGGCCTCACTGGATGGCAGCACAGCCTTCTGCTGTATCAGCCACTCCTCCCAATTCTGTATCATCAGCAAACTTGCTAAAGGTACACTCCGTCCCTTCATCCAGCTCATTGATGTTTATATTGATCAACACTGGACCCAGTACTGACCTCTGTGTAACTCTACTAGCTACAGGCCTTCAACTAGACCCAGTGCCATTGATCATAACTCTCTGAGCTCTGTCATTCAGTCATTTTGGAACCTGCCTCCATGTCCTTCAGTTTAAAGCCCTTCTCACCAAGTTGACCGGCTGGCTACCAATAAATACAAATAAATGCAACACATAAAAATAAATAAATTATTTTTAATAAATAAAAATAAACAAACGAACAAAATCCCCCTCACACCATAAAATAAAAAAATGCATAAAATTACAAATTAATACAAATCAAATATAACTTTTATTAAAGAATTACAAATAGTTAAATCTTGTGTGTGCATCTATACCACTGTTTTGTCTCTGCACTTATAATGTGTAAGGAAAAAAATTAATTATACATTATTTCTTGCTCATTTTGTAAAATTACTCGTGTTTTTGTAGAGTAACTGTAGCAAAATTCTTGCCTTCCACACAATTTCAGAGAAGAATAGGAAATAATATTCATCAACAATAAAAATATTATAAAGATTCTGTTGAAGTACGACTATTTTAGGGAATAGACTTCAGATTCTTATAATGTCATCAAGAGTATCACTTTTTTTATTTTAAGTGGATTTATTATCCATGAAAGATACCAGATGATACTGAAGATTAAATTACTTTATTCATTGACATATATGTTTCAACACTGACCTGCAAAAGCTTTCTCAGGGGGCGGAAAATAGTCAGATATTCACTTTTGGCTAGACACTCTCATCTTTGATGAATGATATCTTACTGTAGAAGGACTCCATTGGGACTAGATATAGTAAAAAGAGGCTGCTAATGTAGAGGTAGAATGACCTTCCATTTAACTGCATCACATAGATGAAGTTGTGAAGTTACAAAATGTGGGCTTTGTGCACCCCATGAATTTTGAGGAAAATCTGTATCATGACAGTTATTTATTCTGGTTGACACAGTCAAGAGAAGGCTCTTCTCCCCATGCAAGGTCAGGTTTTTGGATAATCTAGTTCAGATTTCGGAGTAAGGTCCTTTCAGCAATCCTGACAGCTCTGGCAATAGACTGGAGAAGCTGCAGGGAAGTAAATTCCATATGTTTCAGCTGCCACATTAATCCCAAAGTGCATTTATTGAGGCAGTTGTTGCATCAGTCCTCAACTGTATCTGCAATCTTAATAACTGGCAATAAATTCTTGTATGTTTAAATTAATTGTCCCAAAGCCACTGACTGGATAGGGGAAGCCATTATCAATTCACTTGCATAAAGGCTTCCTCTTTCCATAGCTCATTTTCAGAAAAAGTTGGTATGTTTCTCTTTTTATGTAGAACACTATCCACACAACTGATGGGAAAATCAGTGCTGAAAGAGGTATGACTTATGCAAATGTGAGGAAAAATCTAAGAAAACAGTTATATTGGGGGTCTTTGTTTAGAAATAGCAGTCTTAAAATGGATTACAAAACAGGGTCAGTTTGTATCATATTGAAATACACATTTTTTTTGAAAAAATGCTCTGCTTTTGAAATTATTCTGCCTTTTATTCAAGCTAAAAAAAGTCAAATTTTGAGGAAAAAATGCAGTGATATGTTTAGTATTTGAAAGAATAAAATTTTATCTTTACATTAACATTGAGGGTTGTGGGATAATGTCCATGCAAGAAGCAAAGAGACAGATGATTTGGACTTCTTGTCAATAAACTGCAGGGGAAATGAAATCCAACTCTTGATTTTAGACCGCTGTGTGAATTTGAACGTATTTCACTCTTCTCCTCAATAAATATTTCTGCTTTAGTACCTACCTATATTCTAGGCCCTTAAGATACTTGTGGTCAGCTCAAATGTCAGATGCACACTCATCTAGTTACTCCCAGTTCTGGCAATTTTTTTCTAAGACCAGGAAAGAGATACTTTTTGATTCTCTAATGGGAGGAAAAGATTCTTCACAGTGTTCTGTACAAATGCTCCTGCAAGTGTAGTTTTGCCAAAGCCTCTCTATAAAAGTCAAATTTCTCAGTACATCTCTGTGCAAGGTAATCTATTTATCTCCTAGTAAGCATATGAAGATTTCACCAAACAAGAGGAAAACCGGAGGTGACTTTCTCCTCTTATCTATCTACCTTTTTGTAAAATCACTATTTCCAGAATTATCTAGCAAAAAGCAAGAAAAACTCCACACCCATGCCTGCTGAGTTTTGGCAAAAATTTTTGGTTTTCTCTTGAGTGCCAGCATTGATTTTCAGTAATTCTTCTCAACTGAACAAAACTTTAAAATATTTTTGTGCATTTCAGCCTATTTCTGTCATACTACACACATTTTCATGTACTGTGCCTATATCTTCAACATAGTCATGTCAATCCCCTTATTGAACCATGAAAATTAATAGTAGGCTTCTGGGTATTGTAATGTCTTGTTTACACACCAGTTTTGTTATTTCCTTCTTGATAAACAGCCTCTCTTGTTTATATGGAGTAGCATAAGGCCAGAAGTGACTCAAACCATCACACAAGGACAAGAAAAAAAAATTTGCATCCAGAGAGGAGCAGCTCACCTGAGGATCAGGGATGTGGAAGCTGCATCTGACAGTAGCAAAAACTGCACAGCAACAAGGAGCAACCCAGCTGGAGAGAGAGGAAAGAGAGCATCTGCCACATAGCTGTACATGATTACACTTATAATGAATAGGGTCAGGAGCATTTTGCCTGTAGGGCCTAAAGAGGAAAATTGTGGTCAAGGGTCCTGAAGCCACAGGGGTTTGGTTTTGGTGCCTGCTTCATTCTGATCCTGTGTGCTTACAGGTGCTTTTGAGTAGGATGAGGACAACCCTTATGCAGTGATGCAAGAATGAAGAGTAAGGACTTTATCCAAAAGCCCAGTCAGATCCAGCTAAATCACAACATAAAAAACTGGCCAAGTGTGGCTCACTGACCTTCTACAATGACTCTCTCCAGCTGTCTCCTTGTTCATTATACACCCACCACAACAGACCCAGCTGGCCTCTGGGATCTACGATTATACATGTGTGTATCTTTAACGGTCTGCAGTGTATAATAATGACATCTTTCCTACATGTACTCCACACTATAACTAATGAGACATCATAACAATCTTGCTTTTCTTTATTTGGCATTGTCTTATCCTTTTTTTCCTAGCATATTCGCCTACTACAAACTCCTTATTAGTATAATATAGCAATTACAAGATCATATTCATTTGATTTCAACTGGCAGTTGTATTTTCTTATGAATAATCAAAAATTGTTGGAGATTTCAGAGAAAGGCAGATGTTTTCTTATGATTTACATATGAGAATTTCTTCAATAAAATAAGTTTAAAATAAAAGATGTTTCTTTCTAACCTCAGGCAAATTCTGATTCTATATGCAGAAGCATGAGAATTTTGCACATCTAATACACTTTACACTTTCACATGTACATAATCTTCTGTGTAATCTACTAATTCATTGGAAACAGTAAAATGAGGTGGCAATTAATTTTGTGGGCTAATTAGAAATTCTTCATTTTTCTCTGTTGTCTTTGAATACCTTTTGCCTAGCCGTCGTATGATAAGCTAAATAAATAGGAGCAGTTGTATGACCTTCAGTATATCATTATCTAATATATATACAGGTAACATATTATCTATTATTACTTGTTTCCAAAAACTAAGCGGTGCACATATATAAATCTTGCATAAAAATGTTTCTGTACTGCTGATGTCTAATTCTAATTTCTAATTTCTTTCCACGTATTTTTTTATATATATAACTTGAAGGGGGTATTATCAGAAGTGTAAGAAGCATTTTACATGAGAAAAAAAAAGATTTGTCCTTTTTCTTCTTGTTGTATTTAATATTGTATGTATGTGGGTAATTTAATATGCAGCTTGTACATCTTGAACCATCCTCCTTGCCTTCTACTAAAATGAAGAAACGCCCAGTCAATGGAGCTAGGTACACAAATATGAGAAATAAGGTCTATCTTGCTGCAACAGAAGTTTTTAATCACCTTACTTATGTAGAGACTGCCCTCAGCAGGAGAAAATCACTAAGAAACTCAATTTTAGCATGTAATATTCTAAATCTCAGGTAAGGTTAGACATGAACATTTCAGTTAATGAAACAGTCTGTTCACTTGCTTAGGTGAGGGGTTTTTTAATATATGTACATGCTAATTAGTAAAATACCAACTGTTTTGCACATGATATTTTTTGGTTTTTGTTCATCATCCTTCAGTATCATTAGACTTTCCAAGACATAAGGGATAAATTTACATATTGAAGAGACAGCTACATAGCTACTTTTAGAACTCTGAATCTTTCAAATCAACAAACAGAAAATGAAGGTAATTGTGTTTGTTTTTCCTCATACCAATACAATGCTATGGAAATAATGTTTGGAAAAGCCAACTGGAGGTCATGGACAATGATTTTATTGTTCTGTTCATGCCTCTCTTCTGTGACATCCTTCAGAGGATTTACTGGAAAGAAATGTTATGATAAACTCAACTTCCCTAGTGAGTTTGTTCAAGGTATTTATTACCTACTTTCCTTCAGTAAAGTTTATATTTTTTCACATCTTCATTCTCTGGTATGATGTATTTTATGACAAGCTGTCAGCCATTTCTGGTTTTCTCTTTCTATAGGGGCAAGCAAAATTATGCTTTTACTGTTGTTGTCAGATAGGGAAGAAATAAAGATAGACATACAACTTTATGGAATAATCTATAATGCGCTAGTGCTGAAGAGCCCAAAACACCAACTGACTCCCTACTGTGCAAGATGCTGCACAAAAACACAAAAAGAGACAAGTCTGTCCCAGAAATCTGACTGTCAGATCTGTGCTCTTTGAAAGAAATACAGTATTATTCTAAGGGAAAGAGTAGGCAAATGAATTGAAATATTACCCCTATATTAAGTCCTTGTTTTCTCATATTACCAGGCACTTAAGGTTAGCCATCCAGGAAAATATATGGTATTAAAAGGAAATATTTTGGGATTTTTTGATTTTCAGGAAAGAACACAGTTACATCAGCCTTGCCAAGTACTTCAAAAAAACATGGAGCGCACAGCAGTTCCTGCTCAGCACACCTGATATGATCAAAGCCTACAGCAATCTCATTGTCTTTCCACACTATCCTGTCATGTATGATTTCAATACCAAGAATACAATTTGTGATAAAGGTTCCCCTTCTGAACAGGAATCACGTAAGGAAAGTATTCTTTTTCCTGTCTGATCTTAAGTTAGTTCAACAAATAATACCAGCCTGAAGCAGACTAATTTGTTTCTCTTCATTGAAGAGACAGAACATTCATGCAGTCTTCCCTCAGCTGTAATTAAAAAATTCTCTGTCCAGAAAGCCTGAGCTCTCCTTGGGCTATCTCCCAGAGCGATCCTGTTATCAAAGTGATCAAGAGGGCGTTCAAATATAAAATACATGCATTCTTCCAGAAGCAAATATTAAAACCTGTGAGATCCCACTCCTGACTGAGTGACTAAACTAGGCTAAGTTCACACTTCATCATTTTTCCTTCTTTTCTGCCACAAAAATTGTATTCTTTGCTTCACAGTGGGGAGTGTTACAGATGGAGGAGGTTTTCTTCCCTACTTAAACCTATGACACAGTCATTAGTTCACCCTTTTATAAAGTGAAGTTTTGAGTCTGAAACTCCTTAGGCTAAAGAGAAATCTGAAACTGGATTTTCATCTTCATCAGTGCGTTATCTAACATCCAAGCCACTATATAAAAGTCAATTAGTACTACTAAGTTGGTTTAAGTCATCATAATTGCTCAACTGCTTATTAAAGCAAAATTACCTGTGTGTTAGGTATAGTCAAGCAGAATCTTCAAGCGAATTGAGAACTCTTCCCTACAGAATATAGATCATCAAAAAACACCATCTCCAGACATGTTCTGGAAATGTTCTTACACCAAACTGTTGATGTCTTTATTTGGAAAATTGCTATTCAAGTAAGAACATACCATGGAAAATGTAGACATCAGCTAATCAGAGTTATTTTGCTGCTTTGGACTTAGGTATGTAAAGACCGTTCTTTTTATAGCTGTTAGAGTGCTTCAAAAATGGATTGGAATTTTTTTTTTTTTTTTGTGGCATTATTTACAGCAAAATCTACAGCCTGAACTGAGAGTTCAAACCCTGTAGTCTTTCATATAGCATCAGTTCTCACTTTGGGGTGGTTGATATGCTTTACAACATTCCAAGATTTCATCTCGTATATTTCATTATGCTTCAAAAATGCAACAGAGCATATAGTCTATTTAGAACAGTATTTTTTCTAGAGTTTGAAATAGCTGAGAGAAGGGGCATAAGAGCAAAAGTAATGAAGATATTCCACTGACAACTAAATTAGATATTAATGTATTTTATATTAGCAGAAATCTGAGGGAGAAACTGAAATCTTAAAAGATATTTTTGGAGAAAGAGCATAGAGGGATTAAGCACAAACTCTTAAGAAACCTTGATTCTCCTTTAGTGCAAATATATTAATAATGAGAACAAACAAAAGGCAGTTGAAATTGCTTTTCCAGGTTGACCACATGATACCAGCTTTACGGCTCCCTGATGTTTCCACATTTCCCAGAAATGTGGGATAAAGGAGGCTTCTTATTTCCTTTGCTGTTTCTGCCAAGGAGAGCTGGTTTGCCTCTGTCTGTTGCTGTTGCCTCAGCTAAGTGGCAGTGTGAATTTCTTTTTTGTCTGCTTAAATTTGAATTCTGGCCAACTCCAGAGAGGAGTGGTGGCACTTTGCTTCATCTCCTACTTTCTTGCACCTTTTCCTCTGTCAGCCTAACTATCTGAAGATATATATGCACCTCTAAAAGGAAAATGACCTAATCCCACAGTGCACCATGAAGAGAGCTGGCAGGCAAATCAATGACTGACAGATTTCTAATGTTCTTTTATGTAGTAGATTATTTTCCTTGCAATCTTAAAGCTCTGGAAATAGACCATTGTCAGCTACTGCTTCATTTCAGAACTCCTTTGTTTAAATTTGTTATGTTTAATCAGATGAAGTAGTATGCTATGCTGAGCAAACATTGATGAGCTATTCACTAGTAATCTGTTTTCTCCAACAGAAGGGTGTTTAAAGTTCTCTCCTACAGCACTGTGTTCATGGAATTCCTTGGTTTTGAATCAAAACCACTGAAAAGAGGGAGAAAAAGATAGAGGTTTCTGGTTTAGTATTCTTCTGTACCATTCATTAGGGGTTTAGGAGGGTTATGTTATGTTTCTTTTTATATGATTTGTGCACTGTGTTTGAAATACTTTATAGGTGCAGAATAGTTGAAAAAGACAAGTCTATTTTTTTTCCAAACTGCCTTTTTTGTTGTGCCAATGAGATACTCTAAACTAAAAATCAACATCTGATTCTTATTGAATACTAGTTTTTCTAGATTTAGACTTTTAAATAAGAACAATACATCTTTTACACATGGTTTGATAGTGCTGTTCACAGAATTCCATGTAGTTATGTATAGCAGAGTGCCTTTCACACTTAAATAATTCCATGACTAAGTAGAAAAAATTTACACCAGTGTAACCTGATTGAAATCTCTAATCAATGGTGAAACACTATTGAGAACTACCTTACAATCTCTTGACTCTTTTTCATGGAAACAGACTAAGGATAAAAGGCTTTAAGGGTAACAGAAAGTCTTTATGTATAGCTTTATAACTGTCCCTACTGAAACACACTACTGTCTAAGCAATCCATACTGCTTCAGACCAGTGTCTGGTTCTTTTTTTTTGTTTTTACTGTTTCCTTTACCTTTTTGATATCAGTAAACTTTCTCAACTGTGTTTGTTTTGGTTTTTTTTTTGTCCTGAATACTACTAAGCATAGATGGAAGACATTTCTTTCCCCCTCCCCCGCCCCAATATTTCTGTAAAAACTTTTATAACATGTCTTCCATAGTATTGCCATTATGTTTTGCATCTGTAGTCAAATCACGATTAACAACAGCCATAAACTTTGGCTGTTTATCTCTTGCTTTTCCCTCGTTTTCTTTATGTACATTTTTTTTTTTTAATCCATTAATAGAAATGTTGCTGGATGAATTGTTTGTCTCCTTTCCCATGTTTTCTGTCTTGTAGTCTATTCTGTCTAACAAATAAATTAAGCAGTGACTATTATATGATGTCTTACAGACCTCCAATAGTCCACAGACCACAAGTTGCAAGACACTGCACTAAAGTACTTAAGAAATGTGTCAATCAATTTCTAACCCATTAGCAATTATCTTTAAGAACTCCCACAGGACCAGAGAAGATAAACAAGTGTATGTCTCCTTGCAAAGGAAACTTTTGTAAACAGGACAGTATACATATTAATTCTGAAGCCCATAAATTTAACAGGGAAGATACTGAATAATCTGTAGGCACTTAGCAAGTAACAAGGTGATAACAGAATAAACATATTGTCACACACTTGTATCAAAGCATATTGTCAGACCTAATCACCTTCTATGAGGTGGTAACTGGTATAGAAAACCAGGAATTTAGAATATTTTTTAAGCTTTCTGAAAAGAATTTTTATACTGATTTGTATGACTTCCATAGGAAACTGTAGTGGAGATGACCATATTACAAGAGTGTTGTTGTAGAACAATTGAAACAACATATATAAAAAGTTGCAGTATTTATTTACAAATTTTGAGGGAGGAATGAAGTGCCCTAAGTCCTATACCATTCAATACTTTATTAATAATTAATTTTCATTGTAAGTGGAATCTTGGAATAAATCAATGAATGTGGGAATGGGAGAGACAGTGCTGGTCTCCCATCTTGGAAGGGATCAATAAGCAGCACTGAGAGACATCAGAGATTTCTTAGTCCTGTTGCCTCTTGCAGCAGACTTCAGGAAGCAGAGTGTCAAGTTTTAAACACAACATGTTACCAAACATACAGAAGATCAGATACCAAGAGAGAACAGCAACTAAAACTATGAGCTTTAGAAAAATAAGGGAAAGAAAAAGCTAGTGTCATTGACGGACAAGTTTTGTTCACCTGAGGAAGGACCCACTGAGAACTTACCATTTATGGACATGCTGAGCATTAACTATTTATGGACTTAAATTTTCCATTTATGGACTTATGAGGCTTTCTTGTTCTATATGTCTTTTGAGGACAGAATGGGAAATAATTAACAACAATACTATAATAATAATTAACAACAATAATAATAATAAATTTTTAACAGAAGATTTTTTTGGAGGGGTTTTCAGTCTAAGAGTACAGTTGAGCACTGATAGAGGCTGTAAAATACTTATCATTCAAATGAACATAGAATAGACAGATACTTGACGAGGACAATCTAGATGTACTGTGTTCTGCCACAGGATGGGAGAAGGGACCACAGAACTTCTGTAAGGCATTTTGTTAATCTGTGATCTACGTGTTTCACCCGTGAGAAAGACAAGGATTTTTGTTAACTTCCTCTGAATATTTAAGGTCTAACCATTAGACCATGGGCTGAAGTGCCTCATCAACCCGTTTTTTGAACACCCCCATGGACGGCAACTCCACCACCTCCCTGGGCAGCCTGTTCCAATGTCTAAACATCCTCTCAGGAAAGAACTTCTTCCTAATATCCAACCTAAACTTCCCCTGACGTAACTTGAGGCCATTTCCTCTCGTCCTATCATTAGTAATTTGGGAGAAGAGACCAACACCAGCCAACACTACAACGTCCTTTCAGGTAGTTATAGAGGGCAATGAGGTCTCCTCTCAGACTCCTCTTCTCCAGATTAAACAACCCCAGTTCCTTCAGCCGGTCTCCATAAGGCCTGTTTTCCAGACCTCTCACCAGCCTCATTGCCCTTCTCTGGACTCGCTCCAGCACCTCAATGTCCTTCTTATCCTGTGGTGCCCAGAACTGGACACAGTACTCAAGGTGTGGTCTCACGAGTGCCAAGTACAGGGGCACGATCACCTCTCTACTCCTGCTGGTCACACCGTGTCTGATACAGGCCAGGATGCCATTGGCCTTCTTGGCCACCTGGGCACACTGCTGGCTCGTGTTCAGTCGCTGTCAACCAACACCCCCAGGTCCTTTTCCGCCAGACAGCTTTCCAGCCACTCTTCCCCAAGCCTGTAGCGCTGCATGGGGTTGTTGTGGCTGAAGTGCATGACCCAGCACTTACCCTTGTTAAACCTCATGCAATTAGTCTCAGCCCATGGCTCCAGCCTGTCCAAATCCCGCTGCAGAGCCTCCCTACCCTCAGGAAGATCAACACTCCCACTCAATTTCGTGTCATCTGCAAATTTACTGAGGGTGCATTCGATCCCTTCATCCAGGTCATCGATAAAGACATTAAACAAGACTGGCCCCAAAATCGAGCCCTGAGGGACACCGCTTGTGACCGGTCTCCATCTGGATTTAACTCCATTCACCACAACTCTCTGGGCCCAACCATCCAGCCAGTTTTTAACCCAGCGAAGAGTCCACCTGTCTAGACCATGAGCCACCAGCTTCTGCAGCAGAATGCTGTGGGACACAGTGTCAAATGCCTTACTGAAGTCCAGGTAGACAACATCCGCCGCTTTCCCCTCATCCACTAGGCGGGTCACCTGGTCATAGAAGGAGATCAGGTTGTTTAAACACGACTTGCCCTTTGTGAACCCATGTCAGCTGGACCTGATCCCCCTGTTGTCCTGCACTTGCCGCGTGATCTCCCCCAAGATGAATTGTTCCATAATCTTCCCTGGGACCGAGGTCAGGCTGACAGGCCTGTAGTTCCCCGGATCCTCCTTCCTGCCCTTCTTGTAGATGGGCGTCACACTGTCAAGTTTCCAGTCATCCGGGACCTCACCCGATATCCAGGACTGCTAATCGATGATGGAGAGTGGCTTGGCAAGTTCCTCTGCCAGCTCCCTCAGCACTCTCAGGTGGATCTCGTCCATCCCCATAGACTTATGGGTGTCTAATTGACTCAGCAGGTCCTTCTCGAGAGCAGTGTAGGGGAAAGGGACCTGGGGGTCCTGGTGGACAGCAGGATGACCATGAGCCAGCAATGTGCCCTTGTGGCCAAGAAGGCCAATGGCATCCTGGGGTGGATTAGAAAGGGAGTGGTTAGTAGGTCAAGAGAGGTTCTCCTTCCCCTCTATTCTGCCTTGGTGAGGCCACATCTGGAGTATTGTGTCCAGTTCTGGGCCCCCCAGTTCAAGAAGGACAGGGAACTGCTTGAGAGAGTCCAGCGTAGAGCCACAAAGATGATGAAGGGAGTGGAACATCTCCCTTATGAGGAAAGGCTGAGGGAGCTGGGTCTCTAGCTTGGAGAAGAGGAGACTGAGGGGTGACCTCATTAATGTTTATAAATATGTCAAGGGTGAGTGTCATGAGGATGGAGCCAGGCTCTTCTCAGTGACATCCAGTGATAGGACAAGGGGCAATGGGTGTAAGCTGGAACATAGGAGGTTCCACATAAATGTGAGGAAGAACTTCTTCACAGTGAGGGTAACAGAGCACTGGCACAGGCTGCCCAGAGAGGTTGTGGAGTCTCCTTCTCTGGAGACATTCAAAACCCACCTGGACATGTTCCTGTGTGACCTGACCTAGGTGTTCCTGCTCTGGCAGGGGGATTGGACTAGATGCTCTTTTGAGGTCCCTTCCAATCCCTAACATTCTGTGATTCTGTGATTCTGTGATTCTGTTTTTATAAAATAACTTTGATCAATTAAGTAAGGCAGAGTAACATTGATCTTTATCTTGCTTTCTGAAACCTAAAGAATGACAATTCTTCCTAAGATTGCCTTTCAAAAATTTACTTAATATCATGTATTTAGTCTTAAGTGTTAGGTTCATTGACCCTCTGACCAGGATCTGCTATTCAGAGAATCTTTGTATAGTAGCATGAATAGCTTTACCTATGGTACCATGCTATATAATGTATCTGGTTCACATCTGCCTCTTCCAACTTAGGCAAATCAGAAGATTAAAAAAAGAAAAAGTAATAAAATGCCCCAAAAATGATTTTGAGGAATAGCTTGCACACTAAAGCCTTAGAAACGATTAATTGACTTTATTGAATTAAGCTGGTTTTGACTTGATGGGTATTTATTATTTAAGTTATCCACAGGGATCTGTGGAAAGGTAGTGAGGGAACAGGACTGAGGAAAGAAGAGCAGTTAAAGATGAGGAAATGTTTTGAATGGTTCCCCAGTCATCATAACAGAAGCTAATATCAGCTTCTCTAACACAGAGTAACTCTGGAACCAATGGGCCACAAAAAGAAGATGGCCTGTCATTTTACATGCTCCTTCTCTTAGCTACATTGAACACAAAACTGTCTGTTTTGAGTATCTGGTTGACTATACATAGGCAAATTCTAGTTAAACTCCTTAACACTTTTGAACTTCGCCACTGAACTACCTTCTCCTTCTGCTATTCAATGATGACAACATCTGTTCAGTGGAAACGTGAGTACAATGCCATGAGTTGCATCTAAAGTCTGTCTAATATTCTGGGAAACTTCAGTCCTATAAAGTAATACCAACACCTATAAAGATTTTGTCTCACGTTGTAAAATAGCTAGCATTCTGTGGAGCTAACGCACACCTGAAGAGGAGATAGTGCCAGCATGTGTCACTAATTTCAATTCCCTTGTTTTCTTTACGTGTCTATGATTATAATTTCGGAGTTGAAGATTATCTTTTAGAGTTTTGCTAGTAAACACTATTGCAAGCAACAAGCATTTTTCCACATGAGAGATTAAGATCATAAATTCTTTAAATCATTTAGAATTGATTCCCTTTGGGCTTCAAAACTTCTATATTCTTTGTACGTTGCCTTGTCAAGCAAGGTTCTCAGTAGGTACAATTGCTGTCTTTCCAGGTGTACATTTAGAGAAATATTTTAGGTATTGAAGTAGACATCAGTTTTAGGGGTCCTATTATCTTCTTTGTTATTGCATGACACTCTTCAATCCCATTCTGGCCACCTCAAAAAAGTAAAATACAAAATTTTGCATGTCTTTCATTAAAAATATAAAAATTGTGAAAAAAACAACTTCTTTTCTTAATTTGTAACATAACATAGGGGATATCAATTCTGAGGAAGAATTCCAAGATGTTTCTGGAGAAGTGGGATGGAAATACTGCTAGAAACAACACACCTGCATCAGAGCACCTTGTAGTTCAGTGGCTCTGGTACAGGTATGCTAACCCAGGCTTCAAAACTCTATCCTGTTTTAATGGAACAAGAATGTGACCCATCAAGTCAAATTGGTAACTTCTGCATATGATGTCCATTTTACCCCAGTGAACAGCTGTTTCCTTATTGCTTCAGATAACACTGATTAAAATGCTGTAAATGACTGATAACTGCTATAGTCTCAGACATCATCTCTAGAAGGATTAAAAAAAATTGAAGGCATCAAATCTTAAGCCTCATCTTACTAACAACTCTGTTGTTTGGTTTAAATGAGATTTACTGTAGAAAAACATGCCATTATCATAGTGCTTTTATAAAGGTCATGAGAGGAAAAATTTGTATAATAATTCCTAGGAATAATTCTTAAGAAGTAAGTAGACAGATTCGGGCTAAGTATCAAAACAAACAAAAAAGCTAGAGGAGGCTTAAAAGTCAACAGGCTTTAAAAGTTTATAATGATAATTAAAAAAGAAAAAGGCAGTAATTACTAATTAAAGGCTTAAGTGCCTGACTTAGACTTTCATATACCTTATCCCTCTGTCATAAATCTTTCTGGAATGCTCATTGCAAAGAGTTAATATGTTTTGTATAAGTACTACAACAGGAAATTCGAACCTTAAACAGAAAGCATAACTGCTTCAATTTAATCTATTGAAAGTTTAACAGTTTAAAAACTTAAATGTCTCTCCATTTTGAGATACATAAATCTTGTACTTTATCAGAAATTTTTATGTCTTATTGAACCTTGATTCCCCATTTTCAACAGGGATCTTAAAGCCCTAAAAGGAGAGAAAGCAGTTTTTGCCAAAGTAGAGTTTTATGCTAAGGAGGCAATGGAATCATATAGCAGTGTTTAATCAAAATCTACATATTAACTTTAGAAAATAGAACTTGACAGGACCTGCTAATGAAGATATTGGTCTTGTTGCTACTATTGCAGGCACTGTGTCATCCATCACTTTCTTGTATTACTCAAACTTCCATCAGGTTCAGATGTTGTTTTCTTATGGCTCAGTAAATAACCTATTGTCATTGTTAGTAAAAGGCTCCAGGCACAACACTAATTTTCCTTATACATATTTTGCAAAACATCGGGGAAAGAGCCCATTTGACTTGTTATGGACTTGTAAGAGAATTTGCTGTGGGAATCAAAGAACAGGAACTTGGTATCCAGAGTCTCTTGTTACAAAGTGGAGTTTAAGGGGGTATAACTTTCAGAGGACTTGAAAATAATTTCACAAGCTAACAAAAGATTCAGGGCTAGGAACAGCCCACTGATGGTCAATTGTGGGCCACTGAAAAGAAAGAAAGGGAGGGAGGGAGGGAGGGAGGGAGGAAGGAAGGAAGGAAGGAAGGAAGGAAGGAAGGAAGGAAGGAAGGAAGGAAGGAAGGAAGGAAGGAAGGAAGGAAGGAAGGAAGGAAGGAAGGAAGGAAGGAAGGAAGAAAGAAAGAAAGAAAGAAAGAAAGAAAGAAAGAAAGAAAGAAAGAAAGAAAGAAAGAAAGAAAGAAAGAAAGAAAGAAAGAAAGAAAGAAAGAAAGAAAGAAAGAAAGAAAGAAAGAAAGAAAGAAAGAAAGAAAGAAAGAAAGAAAGAAAGAAAGAAAGAAAAGAAAGAAAGAAAGAAAGAAAGGAAGAAAGAAAGGAAGAAAGGAAGGAAGAAAGGAAGAAGAAAGAAGAAAGAAAGGAAGAAAGAAAGGAAGAAAGAAAGGAAGAAAGAAAGAAAGAAAGAAAGAAAGAAAGAAAGAAAGAAAGAAAGAAAGAAAGAAAGAAAGAAAGAAAGAAAGAAAGAAAGAAAGAAAGAAAGAAAGAAAGAAAGAAAGAAAGAAAGAAGAAAGAAAGAAAGAAAGAAAGAAAGAAAGAAAGAAAGGAAAAAATATTGAATTCATAGAGAAAATTCCTGTTAATGGATAGAATTTTATCTTAATTTCTATTTTACAGTGGAATGAAATATTCTAAACTAGTCCCACATGATTTATTAAATCATGTCTGTGACTTGTTTGTGGGAGGCGTATGAGAAGCTGTAATGTGGACCAGACAATGGGCTGTTAAAAATAATCTGGTTTTGATAGAGAGATGACTTAAATACACATACAAATCTCAGTTATCTCTATTTATTGTGATTCAGTGGTAGGCAAGGTAAGTTGCAAAATATCCTGATGCATATGGAACTAAACCCAAGACTTTTCATATATGTTAACACAACACATTTCTTGATGCGTATTTTAATAAGCTCTTCTAGTCTGCTTAGGAAATACTTGTTGACATTTTCCATTTTAGTTGAAATGATGCTATCCTCTTCCTCTAAGTATGACATTCTTATAGATCCAATCATAGCATGATAATTTTTTAAGCTTTGTTAGGTAATATTTAGTTGTAAATTTCTCCCTGTATTCCTATACACCTCTTCAAGAAAGGCTAAGTTTTTTGTGCACCTGGGAAACTGAACACAGATTTGTTTAATATCTGTTGAGATGTTTCCCTAGTTGTACATGTATTTTGCATAAGACATGTTTTCTGAAGAATCTAAAATTAAAATGAAACAAATAAATCTGTACTAAATTAATTTTCAGTATGACTAAAAGATCTATGCTCTTGCCTCCTCTCTAAATTCTTGCATGAATTAAAGTTTCTGGTCACATCTTTATGTCATTCTGACACTTAGATTTTCTTTTATATATTTTGATGTGCCAGTCACAAAAATCATAAAGCCTAAACCCAACACACAGTACAAAGTCTCTAGTGTGAGTTATTAAAACATTCAGGAAGATAATGTCAACTACTGATGAAGCAAAACCTGTTCCAGTTTCAAAGTGTAGTTCAGAGATGATTATGAATGGGTTAGAAATGTCAGCCTCTGCTCCATTAATGAGGATACTGGGGCTGGAACTGTCAGAAATGGTAACACTCCTTTCCTTGTTCTTTTATTAGCTTAGATCCTAAATCAGATATCCTGACATTTTGTTTATTTAAGTATTGCAGGCTTTAGTTTCAATGTGTCTTAGATCTCCTGAAACTGCATTTTGTACACAAGAGCTAAAATTTGTGCTGCTGAAGTTGACTTAAAAGCAATCTATTCAAATACTTCTCCTGATTGCTGATGTCTCAACAACCACAAGTAGTAAGCAAATAAAAAAAAAAGTATATATATATTAATGGAAAAGTAAACCAGCTTTCCATATCTAGACCAGTAAAGGTCTGAGTGGTTCATATAGAGGTCATTAGAATGTCATTAGCATGTAAATAATCCCATGACTTTACTACTGCAATAACTTGTCTACGGTCACAGCGAATTTGTGAAAGTCCTAAATGTCTTGGCTTTCTATGTTACATGTAGTGACTGCTTGTCCCCACTGATTGTGCTGAAAATCAGTCTGACAGCCTCAAATGCTAAATGCTTGAAGTTTTTCTCTGTTCTCTTGACTTCTGCTGCAATAGCACCTGCCACAAGTAAGTTATGCAAATTTAATACATATCTGAACAATAGATAAGAATGAAAATATTATTGGGTGAGTATCTTCTTTCTTCTTTCGGAATGAAAAAGACTAAATCTCAGTATCACCTATCAGACTGAACATCAATGTAAGAATAACCTTCATCATAAGAAACCACATTTTTTTTCTCAGTAGTCAAAAGTTTATTATTATTCTTTTCATCCAAATACTATTCTCATACTGAGAAAAACTTGTATTTTGTGATAATATCATGACAAAGCTCAAAATCTTTCAATATCCAACTAACTTCTACTCTCTTCCAGTAAGGGGTGTTAGGCAACAATGTGCATAAAGTGCTATTCCTTTTTGTCAAAATCCTTTGTCATTTGTGCAGTTGAGCTTCCAATTAAATCATGGACCGACACACATATTGGATAAAAATATATTAGAGGACTCTCTGTTCTGAAGACTTCATTTTCTGACTAGTTCTTAAGTGAGACTTCCAGATACAATAAGTGAGATGTCCAGGTACAATGTGTTGACATTAATTTTGTTATAAAGAAAGATGTTGTAGATGTTGTTTTGAAACATGAATATGTGGTTTTTTTGCAATGCCAGAAAATGGTCAGATGATAATGGCTTCCACTAGCTAGTTACTAGAGCCATTATTTTCAGCCACTCAATTTGAAGGTAGAATTGCAGTTTCAAGCAAGAAGTCCATTTACTCCAAACCCACAAGTAAGTCTATACAACTGATATTCCTGTCAGGATCTTGAATAAAAAATGACTTTTCTGGGGCAAAGGTAAAAGATGTTAATTGGTGAAGGCATTAGTCAGGCATGAACATATCAAAAAAAACATAAAAGATATTTTAGAAGGTGTGCAGAAACAAGACAAGGCCAAGTTCATGGGAAAATACCAGAACTAGCTACGTGCATGAAGATAAGAAGAAGAAACAATAACAAAATACATCTGTTGCTTGAACACCACATGAACAAGGAGTGGATTGGAGGAGGCGGCGCATGCTTAATTAGCCTGCAAGCCTATAGGAGCAGAAAAATACAACTACTGAGCTAAGGGGCTGTAACAGTATAAAGTGAACTGATTTATTAATAGCTACAGGAACAGTATAAATTGGGGCTGATATACTAATAAAGGGTCTTTCCTTTTGCACCGCTTGGAGAGTCCGTGCCTCATTTGCCACAAAAAAGTAGTTGTTTTTTGTTTTTTTTCTAATTAACATGACCTACTATCCTTTAGTTTAGTTTGCTTATTGTCAGACTGGCCTGTTGACAATTCTGACTTCTTTCATATGAATTGTTGGTATTTATCCAGTACATTTCACATTATATTGAAATATATATATATATATATATATAATATATATATATTCTTCCCTGTTAACCGGAATGGGATGACTGAATATTCACTATTATAGAATTATTCTGTCCTCCATGCTCTGCCCACATCCAGCCTACTCATAAATGATAAACTAATGTCAATCTTTTGTCCTCTGGAACTGAAAGAAGGAAATTTAACAACCCAGAGTGAGAGTAATCCTCAAAATACCTTTGATTCACTTGTCCTTTACAGCCTTTTATTCTCCCTTCTGAACCTTTATAATCTACGGTCACCAGGTTTATACAAAATCATTGACACTGAGATTTTGATACACCTCCATTATGCAGTCTCACACTGAGAAAGTAGGAAGTGCATCTGATGGAGGATTTTGGCTAGTAAACTGTTCCGAACTACCTAAACAGCCCAGGGAAGCTGAAGACCAACAAATATTAGCTAGGCAACACTGAGGGATCAATCCTTTGACAGTCATCAATGCTTCAGGTTGTTTGTGCAAGAAGCTCCATAGAGAGATCAGAGCATATTGCTAAAGAGTTTAGGAAAATTTTTGAAACAAGCTTTTGGATTTGAAATCTTTGGCATTGTAATAAGTGAAAAAAAAAAAAGTTAACAAAAGCATTGGATAACAGGGCATGTTGATACAGACTCATCTTTTATTGATGTTTCTCTTTTCTGACCAAAAAGCAGCTGATTTAAGGACAACAGTGCAGTCAGACCAGATGTTTTGGAACATTTTCTGTATGGTTCTTCGAAGTGGCAAACAAGAAAAACTCTTTTCATTTGGCTGACATTTTTTCTGATATCAGTAAAGTTAAAGATTGCACCTGCTTAACATCTTGAAAAATCCAGCAATATATCTCTTAATCTGCCTACCCATGCCATCATCACTGCTGTACCCAAAACTCCACAGAGACAGAAGCAGGTTATGGAAGGTTTAAAAAAAAATGTATTTTTTTTTGAGGTTCTATAGAGGAAGTTTTAGGGCCAGTAGAAGTCTGAGCTTTTATTTAAGAAGCTTGCCAGTGAGAAACATTCACATCAGCCCATTTCACATTTTTATTAATAGCTTCTGCTTACTTCAGTAGGGCGTCATTATTTATCTTTGTCAATGACCATGACACGCAGCTAGTCTCATAGGCACCGAATAGCTAAGCTAAAGGCTAAAGGTTCAGCTCTGGAGGGAGTGGAAAATCAACATGAGTGATGCAAATGGCTCATTCATGGCACTAATTATCTTTTGTAAAATATATCACTGAAGGCAAAATGGAAACTAAAGCAAGGACAATCTAAATAGAATGTTACATTTGTCTTCTCTTCAGAAGACAAGTGACTTTTTTTTGTGTGCATCAGGGCCCACAACAAAAGCAGTAACAAGCAAGATGGTTATAGCACATTCTGATTCCAGGTATGCTTTTGTTCAGATGGGTCTATGTCTAGGTCATTTTGGACAGGTTCTTTGAGAGTGGCACAAACAGGAGTGAAACATAGGACCCTCTGTGTCTGCTGAACTGCCATAGGAGGTTAATTACAGCTTAGGGCTGAGCTATATTACTTCTTGATACATTACAAATGGGTCAAGCTCTAACAGAACGAGTCATCAACACATTTTGGAATCAACTATAACATTTGATAATGGATCTGATCCCTGAGGTAGAGACCCACAGATGGCTCCTAACACTTATATATTAAAAAATATCTTAAAATAGTATTGATAGAATTATTATTTGGTTTATGAGTGATACGTTTTATAGGGTTTTTGGACTAGAGACAGCTGTTTGGTCTGTATTGCCTAAACACTTCCTAGTGACAGTATTATTGTATAATCATTGGATGTGTACTGTGTTGCAAAGATACTGATCATCGTGTTCTATAATTGGAACTGAGCTGAGTTTTATATCTCTGCAGGATGCAAAGTAGGCTGTGAAATTTTGTACTAATTGGGCTTAAAATGGTGCTTTCTTTGATGCCCATTTGCAAAATGATTTACTTCACATGGAAAATCTCCGTTTTTAGTTTTAGAGTTACTATAACCTACTGAGAAGAGGTCCCCACATATCATACATTTTACTAAAATATTATCAGCAATGGAATCTGAATGGAATAATTTGAACAAAGTATCACTATTAGAAGAAGTATAACAGAATTACTGGATTCATTTTCCTAAGCAGGGCTAATTAGAATGGACAAATCACTACTCTAAAATGACTATACTCCTCAAGCTAATATGTCTGCAGAGACCTGGTATCTCACTCAGAGTTTGCTTGGGAATTTCTCATATTGGTGGATTGCACTATGTCCAAAAAATCACCCCAACACCTCTAAAAACCATAATGGACCATATTCTCATCTGTACTGCTGTTCCTTAAGTACCAATTGAGCTGCAAAAAGAGGTAATAAAGTCTACATCTATGAATAAAAGAGCATCAAGGAGTAAAATCAGCACCTGATTGTCCATTATGCTTAATCATCAGCTTGTTCCCTCGCTCTATTTTGGACTGTTTCAGCTCTCTGAGACAACTCTGCTCTAAAGGAGGTTAATCCTAAACAGTGAAGATGCAAGCCAATGCATGTCCCTTGGTCTGAGAACTGGGACTGAACCCTAACTGTCTTGTCAGAAATATCCACATAGCCCCTAATGGCTTCTGCTGGTATTTATGTCCCTAGTCACTCAAACTGTATAAAACTGCCAACAGATGTGAAGGTCGGACTCTTAATTTTATTGGTACTTGTCTTTTGAGAAGGATGTGGTGAGTCCCTGGCAACTCATGTGCATCCCTATATTATATGTAACCTGATGAAGGTGAAGATCTTTCCCTTCAATTATGCTATATTCTGTTATTATTTTCTTTCATTTAAAGCAGAAAGTAATTCATACAGAAAACATATGGTTTCTTTTACTACATGGAGAAATACACCATCTGGGAACCTCTCAGAACAGGTTCTTAGAAACTTCCTTACATTCATAATTTTGGTAATAAACCAAATTCAATGACTCCTGTGAATAACTAGCTGTAACATAACAAAATTGTCTTCTAGTTAAAATTCCAGTTAAGTCTTATTATGGATTTGCCACTTAAGCAGCTAAGTAAGTTACATTGCTAAGTTACCATTGCTAATACGGTCTCCTGTGCACTGTGCCATATTTTTGTTTACCTACTTGTTTGATTTTCTCAAGCTGTTTATGTTTCAGCCCCTTAAGGTTTACAGATCTTAATTTACAGATATGTGAAATAGCATTCAGTTCAAGATTAGATACTTACATTTAGTTATTCATATGTAGGTGTCTTCATGTGCACTGAATATCTAAATTCTCATTTCAGTCAGTGGAGAGCCGATCAACACATCCAATAGAACTTAGATAATAATTTGGACATAAATTGAAATTCTAGAACTAGTAATTCTATGTAAAGAAAAGAAAATAATATTACTATGAGTGTGGTCAGACACTGAGGCAGGTATTTTTTGGAGTCTCCATCTTAGAGTTATTCATAACCCAACTGGACGTGGTCCTGAGCAAGCTGTACTAGGTGACCCTCACCTGCATAGGTACTAGGTGACCCTCACCTGCATAGATGTTTGGACTAGATTACTAGATCACTCTGTTACATGGCTGAACATGACACTGACTGTATCTATCCTATTAAATATACATGCTTACATTTGAGGGACACCTGGAAAAAACAGGGCTGTGGACAAGGGTGCAAGTAAGACGAATTGAACAGTGCATAGGCTATAGATAGTACAGTTCATTTTTAAAGTAAATGCAGAAATGCTCTTGGCAGTAGGCACCACCATGGTTCAGCCACATCTTTACTAAAGGTAGAACCAAAGGGTAGAAAGCCAGAGAAGATTTTTTAGGAAGGAAGGAGAATTACTACAGCCAAATCTGGAATCAAGGCAACAACTGTAAAAGAAGAGGTTCAAATCTCTCTCAAGGATATATAAGAACTTCATCTCCTAATCATGTAAGGAATTGAAATAGTCCTGATCTATCTATTGCTTGAGGTGCTCTTAGTTCATACTTTTTTTTTTTTTTTTAATTCATTTTTGTTCTGTTTTGTTTTGTTATACATTGAATTGGTTTTGAGAAGTGAAACATTGAATTGGTTTTGAGAAGTTAAAGTATTTAACTTCTGGCAATCTATAGCTTTGCCCTGCATCAAAAGAGGCATCTCTGCACTGAACATTCTCAGCTTTTGAAGATGCTTTTTAAAATGCACCTTTAATATGAAACAAAAATGGACATACTTGAGTAATCTGTAACTGACATTTCATAGGGAAATGCCTATCAGCTTCTGGAAGAACTGACAAAGTGCAGAGAATGCAATTAATCACCCTGCCTCTTTCACTATTTGATTCTGTAGCAGCAATTGAACAAAAGCCACTCTCTTATTTGCGTCCTGAACACTGCCAGTGTCAATATCTCAGAAGAGGAGAAAGGTGTGTTCTTTTCAGGTCTAATTCTGGAAGCCTAACAGGCTAAAGTTGCTGCAGAAGATTGCACAACTTGCTTGTCTCTTAAAAGAAAGAAGTCTGAAGTTTGTAAACCAGATCTCTGCTCTGAACTCCCAATGTGTTGCTAAAATGGTAGAAGAAAAAAAACCACAAACATTGCAGGGTGCATCTATGTCAGAATTTTAGGTCAGAAGAGTGTTTTTGAAGGAAATATCCTGATGGTGCCCATTTATAATGTTTGAATTTGTATCTTCAAGTTATCTTGAAGGTAATAAATCAGATTTATTTCTAATAAGACTAACCTAGAAGATTCACTCTGGGATTAAATCTCCCTCCAACAACTTTCAGGCTTTTAGTACACAGTACTAAAGAGGAGCTAGCCTGAGATAAAATTGAGTCAGTACTGAGTCCTCAGAAAACTTTTGAACTGTTCTGTCTGCACTACATTACTTACTAGTGTAGATATTGCCCCTTCAAAAAGAGGGGGACTTAACTGTGTCACAGTCTCATTACCACCTACACAATAATCTGCCACACGCACTTATTTTAATGACAGCTAGAGTGCCACTTGACAGTTTTGGTGGGGGTTTTTGGGCTTTTGCATTTTTTATTATTTTTTTTTTCCCCAGGAAAAAAGACATCTGCCAGTAAGACTCTGCAAAGGAAGAACAAAAGTCTATTTAAGAGAGAAAGTTGCAAAATGTGACTAGACAAGCTTTTCAGCTGCATGTCATAAAAACTTGGGTATGATTAATCAGAACAGATTGTCATTAGTATAAAATTTCCATTACTTTCAGTATAAAAAGGACGGAGAAATTAATGATTTCATGAACATTGAAAATTAAGTTTTGACCACCTGGACTGGACTGGATTTTGTGAGGCTTTTTCTTTCTCTGTGTTTTAAAGTAATTTATTCACCAGGAAATAAAAAGTCACGGGTCTACAAATACAAAATTTTGTTATTGAAGTATATTTTGTTGTTTCATATTTATTTCAACTCAAAAGGGGGAATTCAAGAAATAAATGAAAAATTCTGTGATACTGTAACAGAAGTTATAAACTGGAAAATTTAGTGAGTTTTCTCTTGAACATGTTGCTATTTTGAAAATGGTTCAAAAGAACGGTGGTTATTTAAAATTAATATTTTTATATGATACATGCTTTAATTTCGTATCTGACAAATGTAACCTTATTCAAAAATTATTTTTCTCAAAAAATGTTTCCATAAAACTGATATTTCTGATAGCACAACTTTACACATTAAAAGTTTAGTTTGGTTTTGTCTAGTGCAATGCAATCTTGTTATTTAAGGACAGCCTGTAGTTTGGACTACCATGAAAGTATTTTCTTCTGATTATTCTTTGAATATAGACCAACACAAACTTTTCAAGAGTTGTGTCTGGTTTTTATTCTTTGGTTCAGGATACAGTATTAGAACATCTGTATCCAAAATCTAGCATGTGTTATTTAAGTTTCAGGCTGAGAAGAACTAACTTATGATCTATTTCACTGTCTACCTGCACAATGCAACTGGTCAAACATTCTCAGCATCCAGCCTCTGATTTTTGGAGAGATTGATTTTTCCAATGTTCAGGAGAGGAGAGGAGAAAAAGGAAAAGGAAGGATGCTTCCTGGCTTGATTTTGCCTAGTTACAGCTCCCATCTGTCGGATATCATTAGCCATTTTTTTTCTAAATTACAGAACGGTCAGTTACTGGAGATGTTCTTGGATTTATGTCTGTGAATAAAACAGAATGAAGTTTTTGAACAATAATTTATTTATTCAATAGTCTGATTTCCTTTTAGTTGCAACCATTATGAATTTTGGGTTAACTCTGATAACCAATGAAAAATGGAAAGCATAATTTATACTATGAAATAATGTTTACATTTCAATTTGAAAAATCTTTAAAGGTTGATCAAGTCTAAAACTTCTATTGTCATTCTTTTGCAGTTGAACAGGATAGGTACTCTTTGTTTGCCTTCCTGGGGAAAAATAAAACTTAAAATATATAGTTTCTCCACGCTGTACTTTCTGCAATTTGGCCAAAATTAACAAAAACACCAAGAGGTGTCCACAGGCTAAGTCCTCTTTTGTTCCCCTTTAAGCTAAATAGGTTCTGCATCACTAGATTGTTGCTACCCTATAGGTTCTGCAGACCACAGACTAACCATAAGGCATTTCTCTGGATCCTTTCCAGCTTGTTCATATTTATCTTATAAACCAGGAACACTGGAACCTGATACGGTCTTCCAGTTTCATTACTGCAATATATAGAAGCCATGCCGTCTTCCTACTCCATCATATTTTCTATCTTAAATAAAGGTCTCTTTTTCCCTCTCAGCTATGGCATAACACAGCAGATCAGACACAACCAGTTACGCACAAAAATTTCAGTCCTTTTTGGAGCCATTGCTTCGTAAAAACAGTTGGAAAAAATGTGTTATTTATGCTCTCTGTTCAAACTTTTGACTTTACAGCTAGCTGTGTTAAAAAAAATAAATGTTAATAAATGTTAATAAATGTTAATAAAAAATAAATAGCCAAAGCCTATTTCCTCTTAATTTCATTTTTTTTACTTATCTACATATATTGTTACCTTTAAACATAGTTTTCTCTCAATAAAGACCTTGATTTTTTAGTACTAATATTTTTACATTTTCCCTTACTCAATTTTAAGGACAATTTGCTTAAAAATTAGAATTAATGGAACAAACTGAGAATTGTGAGGTGGGGGGAGAAAGCAACAGAAAAGGACAAGGAGTTTAAATAGGTAAAAACTGTTTCATATTATCTTTGTATTGATATCAAAAAGAAATGACAGCGAGGTTTGTTTTCCTGGCAGGTTATCATCTGCACAGGGGTAAGAGTATGTAAAACATACCTACTACAAATGAAAATATAGATGAAAAATATATTTAGAATGTAATACAAATGTCAATAGGAAAGAAAAAAACAAACAACCATTTACACACAGAATTATTCTACAGGAAAAATGGAAAGAAAACCAATGTAAACAACTGTTTCCTTAAAGATAAGCAGACTAAACAACAGGAAGAAAAACATGTGGAAAGACAATATGAGAGACAAAAAGGTCTATAAAAATACCAAAGTCTCAAAATAAAACAGCATGTATAACTATTATAAAATTAGTATTCATAGGAGGCAAAAACTGTGACACCCATCTTTTTTTTTTTAGCTGGAGCTTCAGTTAAGCATGGCAGTACTGGAAAAGATGCAAAGATCTCTCAACAAGACAATCAGTATGATTGCTTTTGTGTTTTGCAAAAGTACATTTTGATATGTAGACAAACGATACCAGAGGAAGGCTGATTTTCATTTGGGATTTGGGACAGCTGTGCTCTCTTGGTCAGAAATGATTCCAGTCACAAACCAGTGACTTTGACTTACATTTGTATGTTCCTCATTTGTAAGACTTTTGTACTTGTCAGGGAATCAATTACTGTGATGACAGAAGATCATATATCTTTGAGAATATCATATATAGCTTTATAAAATATGAATAGATATGTATGAGAGAGGCATTTGGGAAAGGTGGAATTTTGGTCTGATTCAAGTAGAGTTAATTTTATATTATTCTTTACATTCAACATATCACTTAACAATAATTGTGTACTTACAGACAGAAAGATTTAAAAAGATAAATCTAGATAAGGCAATCAATCTGCAGACTCAAGTGTTACATTTGGAGCTAAATTTGAATTTCATCTCTCTTTAATGGATCAAACTAAAAGCCAGCATAAGATCTTCCATAGCATACAACTTAGAAATATGAATTTTGCTGTTGTGGTGTTAGGATTAGGCTTTGCTTGAAAATACATGAAGAAACCAAAAAAAAACCCCAAATCTGCAAAACTAAATTCCTGTGTCTGAACTCTTCCACAACATTCTTCTATTTTTAATTACATGTAATGATATCGCCATATTGTAAGAAAGTGAAAAAGGATTAGACAAATGTTTGATACAGAAAAGGCAAACACAATATCCAATGAAACTCCCCAAGCTTTGTTAGGCACCAATACCTGAGATATGTGTTCATGAGTGGTACTTGATGTAGTTTTATCCCGTGATGAAACAGCAACAATGGTCTATTAATTTTATCTAGTTTGCCACATCTATATTAACATCTGTCATTACTAATAATAATCAATAATAATCTGTGTAGAAAATAAAGCCTATAAGGCCTCATCTTCCCTGTTCTGAGTGTGATGAAAACTCTTCTAATAAACATATATCTTCTCAGTCTTACCTTTATTCGGCCCACATCAGTAAAGTACATAGCCACAGCAGAGATAAGAGTTGAATTAAGGGTGTCCGTAGAGCCTTTAGGAGACATAAATTTAAGACTGGATCCTAAACAAGGCATTGATTAGCAGGGAAGGATAGAAATAACAGGTTAATGTATGAAATGGTAAATGAAAAAAAGTTCAAAGAATAGATTTTCAAGGTGAAATAATGAATTATAAATTAAAGTTTGATTGTTCATTTTGGATTTTTACTTACATATATTAATAAAGGCCATAAAACAGTCCATCCACAATACACTGCATGTGTTGATAGGCTTTGAACAAGGCTGCTGTCACAGGGAAGAAGAGGAGAAGAGATATAGTGGGAAGGTGTTTCTGTCCAGTTATTACTTGGAATGCTTCTATTCATTTTCTGTAAATAATCTAGCAAAAAGAGGAAATTTTTCAAAGATGTATTCTGAAGACAGTATACAGAGAATTTTAAGTATGTTATTTCAGAATAATAATGCACAGAACATTTTTAATGTACTGATGCAAATATTTGCTCCAGGAATCCCACTACAAGAATTGTCAATTTTAGACAGGGTGTAGGGATGTATCAATACGTCTAAATGTGTCAACAAAACAGATGAAATCTGAATTTCTGAATAAGCTAAAAACCAGTAAATAATACATGAATATTCATAAATATGAAAATCTGCACACTGAAATATTATTTGTTCAAGACATTCAGTGAATTATTTTGAATAATGAAAAAATCATGGAAACTGTGATGTGACTCCTGGTAATTCTCACTAGGAAAATAAGTAAACTCTATCAATGACTCACAGTGAACAGCTCATCATGTTATTTATTAGCCTGTTGAACTCTGCGGATACATAATACGGCTGTGAATAAATATGGATGTGTTCGTGTGTGTAACTGCTTATTCTAAATTCCCTTTCCGTTTAACTTTTACTAAATTAATCATTTAGTTAGTGAACTTTTGCCTCTCCATGCAGAAGCTGTACTCCCACCTCAGTTGTAGGCTTTTGCTCCAGCTAATTTTGGATAGCACCAGATATCCAACATTTTATGTCTTTGTCCTGTTTGATTTCATCAGCTTTGTGATTGTTCACACAACTTGAGTATATAGGAAAATTGAGATGCTATTTATTTTAGAAATTGTTTGCTATTTGAGAAGGTAACAATGCCTAAGGAGTATTAGGTCCCATCAAATCAAGGTTTACTAGGCACAGAGAAGGAATCTGTTGTATATGAGGTTTTTCTACAGCTGGCCAGCAAAGCCAACTCATCTTGGTTTTGTTTTAACTTTAGCACAGCAGAGGAGCAACCCCTGGCTAGAGATGAGAACAGAAAATACTATTAACTAGAAGCAAAATAGATTTTAGACACTCTTCGTATCTAATTGAAAATGGCTATAAATGTCAATGAAATACTTATAGCCTGCCAAGGAGAATCCTCATAAAACTGGTAATTCCTTCTTACCATCTGGGGTCTGGATGATCTTAACAGCCACCCAGTGGAGCCTGGTGTTCCTAGTATGCTTCTTCTGATGGAAAAGATATGTGGCAGCTCTTCAACGTTAAAGTGACGAGCACCTTGTGAGTTGCCAAACTGTTAAATGGCAATAAGGTACAAACTAAAACCACCCACATTTAGCTTTTTATTCTGTTATAAGAGTATTACATTGATTCTATTTTTGACTCTAACTTCTTCCTCGGAGTCCCCGGTTGATTATTGGCAATCCAGAGTTTCTGTATCATTTGCAGATTTACAACTGCAAAAAGCTGTTTTCCCCTTCTTAAAATCATGCTTTAAAACTCACCTTTTGTAGCAAGGTCTTTTCTTTTTATGATAGCGCTGTCCTCATTACCACTAATTAATCCTTTATTTCTCTTACTTTATCTGCTGTTCTACTTTTTTCTTTGGTACTTGATCAATTTAGAGCACATTTACGTTTCATATGGAAATGCAGACAGTCTTGGGCTTGCTATCCGTTCTGTTATCAGTCAGAAATGCATATTCACATGCAGTATGGCACTGAGCACTGTCCCACTGAGAGACTGGGTTGGTGGGCTTTGGCTTGACAGTCACACAGATTTGAGTTTCAGACTAAATTTGGATCTTGTCCTGTCAGCCTCAAGGATACACAGAATGCCCTCAATCTAACTTCATCTTTAATATGCCAAAAAAGGTCTTGCCATAATATTGTTGTCTGCCTAAAATTAGGACTTCTGTGAGATTTTACGTTACTTGAAAACCACTGCACTTTTATAACAGGACAAATTATTAATATTCTGAGCTTTTTTCACCATAAAACTTGAGTGAGGTGCTTTTTACAGCAGGCAATTCTATATACATCTGAGAAAAAGAAAAAAAGAATGAGGTATTAGACTGCTGCCTGTTTCTGAAGGATGGTGGCTTTTCATAGCTTTATAATAGTGGAATAAGTCTGAGGGAGATGGATTAATGGAAGAGGGCACATGACCTAAAAGTCATAGGTGAACAATGAATGGATTTATTACAAGTCATGCTTTTGCATCCATTCTATGATTCTAGATATATAGAGCAACATATTACATAGAACATCTATATCTTAATCTTAGCAAGCCAATAAATCAAAGAAAATATCAGCACAGAAGTTGTGATTCATGGTATGCCACACCATATTCCAAGCCTGTCTACTGCTACTTCTACCCAGAACAATAAGAACTCCCCTTGGGAGAAGTGCCAGTTTTATTTATGTTGATCCTAAAATCACCTTTTGAGCTCTTTGCACTTCAAACTGAGTGTGTGTTTCAGTCAAGAAAAGGAAAGCAAACTCCCAGAGAACTGGTACATTTCCAAAATTGCTAGAGAAAAGCAGGAGTGAGAAACAAAGAGAATAGTAGGCTAAATTTCACAGGAAGCAAAATATCCAGTGGATTAATCTTTCCACAAAGCCTCCATGCAGTTGTTAACAAGGTCAGTAAAATTCCTGCCCTTGTCTGTGACCTTTGCAGATATGATGACCTGGTCAGAAATGTCTTCTCCAAAAGTATATCAGAAATGCAGAAAATACTGGCAGCAATTTAGTGAGTAGTAATCTTTCACCATGAATCAGAACTAACTCAATGTCCCATCCTGGTGCCATGGGATAGAGGGCTGTAGATAACTTTGCTGGGTTTTTTCCCCCTAGAGAAAACCTGCAAAGCTGAATCTCCCTAGCATTTATAGCAATTAAAGGTCCCATAGAACATTTCACAACACTAGTGAATGGGCTCCAGATTCTTTAAATAGGTAATTCCATCTGAAAATACGTTTCTCTTGAGTTTCAGATGGCCATATTGGTCTTCATTTCTGGTCCAGAGTCTTACAAGAAAGTATCTTTCTGGGTAGTGACCCCACCATAGGTGCTGCTGAATCAGTGGCATAATTTCATGTGAGCCAGAAGCAAATGCAACAGATATGGTGTATCAAATCAGTGATACAGAAAATATGCACAGGGGGGAAGAACCTGAAGAAGGACCTCTCTTCTCCATTCTCTATCACTAAATTTGTCCTTTGTGAGAAACAGTATGGGAGAAATTCCTGTAACAGACAAATCAGGGAAAACCATTTACAAATTTTATCATTCAGAAGTTAGCAAAACTCAAAAAGCTTGCAAATTAGTTTTGGATATTTCCTGTAGTAAGATACAAATAATTCTAACTTAGTAAGTAGATATGAAAGACGTGGTTCTCTTTAGGATTTTAAACAAGGTTGGATGGTTTTATGAATATAACACTGTCTAAGGCTTTCAGAAGTTTCAAAGGTAGTTCCTAAAGATTTATAGGTTTTTTATATGGTTTGGTAAACTCACTCTCTACTTCTATTTTGTCTGTAAAGTAAAGCAATAATATTTCATTTCCTTCATCTTGTATTAATCTGTAAATTTTGCTTGAATTTTTGGGTCATACTTGTACTAAAAGGGAGCTGATATTTACTTGGGCCTCTAAAGTCTTGTATATTGTGAGTAGCATAAATAAAAGCATAGGTTTGATTCCCATGAAATCATAGTTTATACTATTTGAGATCTTAAAATTTAGCGTCTTTTAGTTAATGTTAAGATTATTTCAGTTTAGTTTATGTTAACATTCTATGTTAATTTATTTCATATTTTCCATTAAAATCTATTAACTTAACTATGCGTTAAAATTTGCATATACTGAAGTTCATATAGGCTTGCCAGATTAAAAAAAAATTTTAAATTGTTTTTAGTAATTTTCTGACAGTATGAGTTTAATATTTCCCTGTGATGAAAAATATAGTATCAAGAACCATTGAGTGAGGAACAGAGAGCAGAACTGAAATAGAACTGAAAACTGAAATTCTATTAATATATGCAAATCACTGGTGCACTCACATTTTGAAAACCTCATGGAGTTCTGGTCACCTCATCTGAAGAGGAACAGAGTGCAACTAGAAGGCTGAAAGACATGTAAGCCTTCTCTACAAAAATATTAAACTAATTGAGACTCTTAAATTGAGATAAGAGATGACTGAGATAACCGAGATCTGCAAAAACATGAATAGTATGGAACTGGTGATAGCATTGTGGTTTTGATGACACAGAAATGAAAGAGTATCAAATAGAATCACAAAGAAAGTTTTCTGAAATGCTCCAAGGAAATACCTTTGTTATTCAATACCTAAATGAATTGTGTAACCTATGATTACAGGATATTTTGGATGCTGAGGGTATAAATGGATTCAAAAGTTGATTAGGCAAGCTAATGGAGGAAACCTTCACCAAGCACTACTAAACATTGTGGTCTGATTACAGCTTCAGGTTATTTCAGGAGGTCCCTGAACCAGAGATAGTCAGAAGCTGCAAGAACATCAGCAAGGAAAGTCCCACTCTGTGCATACCCTGTTCTTATACATTCCCTGAACATCTGCTGCTGGCCACCATCAAAGGCGAGCATCTCGTCTGAGTTATCACTGCTGCTCTTTTATTTGGAGAGAGAGATACTCTGGGGGCTTTTTAGTGACATTTGCTGTGTGAAATTAAAAACTAAGTTAAAAAACCAATCCTGACAAAATACATCATGATGATTCAAACGTTTTAGGTCAAACCATTAAAATAGCAGTTATGTACTGATTCTATTCCATTCTAAGCAGGAAACTTCAAAGAAAAGTGACAAAAAGGATATCAGCCTGGAGATTAGCTCTAAATCCCTCAGACAAAGGAAGGAATGGATCTGAGTCTCTTATTCTTTGGATGGAGTCTCTAAGCAGGGAGCTAACAGTGGTAGAAGCGTCATGTATGGTGTGTGCAAGGCTTGCTACATTAAGTGTGGCATGAATAACACAGAGACACAGCTACATCATGGAACTCAGGGGAAACAAGGGAAGAAGAAGCCAGGACTGCTCAGATGCCAAATTTTACTTTCCTGGAAAATTTCACTGTTGACAGCAGTCTTTTACATGCTTGAAGTACTTCCAAGGTTAGACATTGATCTGAGCAGAACTCCATTTTTGAATGCACAGGCAAAGACTGTACAGTTAACATAAAGCCACCAGACACTTGTAGGACGGGATGTGGGTGACGGCAATGCCTCCCCCAATTCCAGTTTCCACTCTTAAGCACCACCTGAAACCTCTCTGAACTCAGATGCCTCAATTTTAGACTCAGGTGCTTTATATAGAAGTTCGGTGCTGCTGTTATCTTTGCAAAACCAACTCCAAGTCATTGCTAGAATAATTCCTTTCCTCCTGAATCAGGGAAATGCAGTTATGTATTGACAAAAGAGGATAAACAAAAGGAACTGAAAAACATTGCACCTCATGCCTATGATCTTTTATTCAAGAATGATTATAAATTTCTTGACCTTTCAAGCTGTAATCTTGTTGTATACAGAGTGGAAGCTATTTTTATATCACTACAAACAAATTTGTATCACTAAAAGGTAGGTCAGTGGCCCTGAGTCTCCAGTGTATCAGAATGACACTTTGAAACTCTGATTTCTGCCCATCAGGTCATATCCCCATGTAGCAGATAATATGACTTGACATTCTATAAACTCGTCTATAAGCTTTCACATCCCATGACAGACAAGTTCCAACTGCACCATCACTATTCATTTGGGCATTAGCAGTTGCTTCTTAAAACAAAGGCATAGTAACAAACAATACCCACCAGAGGTCCTCTTCAATTGTCCAAGACATAAATTCTGAGAGAAAATATCCTAGCCTAACACATAAAACACTACAAAATGTCATAGCATCAGAACTAAGTTCCATGATAATAGCTTCATTATCTATAAAAATTCCATTTTTGGAAGCTTGCCAGCATGTAAGTCTAACAGGCATTCAGGTCTACCACACTTGCATCTGTATTAAATAGCTGGAAATTCACTCTAATCTACACAGGATTTAAAAAAAGAAATAGATCAAAATATAATATAACAGGTATGGATTGATAATTCTAATTAAATGAGACAGATCCTCTGATATCAAAAGTTTTGTTAATTGCAACTGATCCCATCTAACTAGAATTATGAAATATTTGTTACACATTTCCAAACACCTAATAGATGGATAAGAGAGGCATATAAAAATTAAATAAAGACAAAATATCTCTCTATTAAAGAAGTCTCTGATAGCATCTTTCCAAATGTTTATGTATGGCTAGAATTCAACTACGATATTTCCATTAGCTACATTTTAGGTAATTACATAGATATGAAATTGTCTTTATTAGAGATTGTAGCAACCAGGTGTATAGCTTTGTCTCAGTTTTGGTTTCTACTAATCACTGACAAAATTTGTATGTCTGTCTTACAGGCACAAGCAATTTACCATGAGAGCTGCATTGATACTCTGAGCTTCTTCATTTCACCACTTGAATATATCAAATGAATCACAGAATGGTAGGGGTTGGAAGGGACCTCCAAAGATCACCTAGTCCAACTCCCTTCTAGAGCAGGATCCTAGAGTAGATCACACAGGAACACGTCCAGATGGGTTTTAAATGTCTCCAGAGATGGAGACTCCACAACCTCTCTGGGCAGCCTGTGCCAGTGCTCAGTCACCCTCACAAGTAAAGAAGTGGTTTTTTATGTTACGATTGAACCTCCTGTGTTCCAGTTTGTGCCCATTTCCCCTTGTCTTGTCACTGGACACCACCGAGAAGAGTCTGGCCCTGTCTTCCCAACACCCACTCTTAAGATATTCATAAGCATTAATGAGATCCCCCTCAGTCTCCTCTTCTCGCAGCTCATTCAGCCTCTCCTCACATGGCAGATGCTCCAATCCCTTCATCATCTTAGTGGCCCTGCACTGGACTCTTTCCAGTAGTTTCCTGTCCCTCTTGAACTGGGAAGCCCAGAACTGGACACAGCACTCCAGATGAGGCCTCACCAGGGCAGAGTAGAGGGGGAGGAGAACCTCCCTTGACCTGCTGCCCACACTCCTCTTAATGCACCCCAGGATGCCATTGGCCTTCTTGGCCGTGAGGGCACATTGCTGGCTCATGGTCAGCCTATTGCCTGCCAGGACTCCCAGGTCCTTTTCCCCAGAGCTGCTCTCCAGCAGCTCAGCCCCCAGCCTGTACTGATCCATGGGGTTGTTCTTCCCCAGGTGCAGGACTCTACACTTGCTCTTATGGAATTTCATTAAGTTTCTCCCTGCCCAGCTCTCCAGCCTGTCCTTTTCAATGAGCTGTTCCCAAGAAAAGAGTTTTCTCTCTGCAAAAAAATAGCACATGTCCATCTGTGTTATAGGGCTGTGTTATAGGATAAAGTGTTCTGATTTCTATTTCTCATTTCTTTTTTTTTTTTTTTGATATTTAATCATCCTTCAGCTTCATACATCTAACCAATTGCACTTCAGAGTCCCTGTATCAGTACATACCTGTTCCTGAAAAACAGTTAAACATGGGATTAAAACATGAAACAAAGTTTGGTTTTATAACTGGAGGTGGTTAACAAGGGAAATCTAGAATACAGTGTCTCAACTTCTGATGTCAGAACTGACCATTGCATTAGAAGATCTACGTTGGTCTCCCAACATTTGACTAATCTGACGGCCTTTTCTGTACCCTTACCTTCAAGTCAGGAAACACTGTTCTTCATTTAAGTTCTCCTGTGAATCTGAGAAATCAAGGGAGCTGCCTAGCTAAAGCTGCCTTTGTTAGACTTCTGCTCAAAGTAGTAACACCATTTATTTCTGTTGCGAGCTTTTACCTTCCAACAGATTGCCTTAGTGTTGTGTTGCCAGGTGTAATCAGATAAAAGTACCATTTATGAGCCTGCAGGAACACAGAAGTTTGAAAATATTGTCTTAAGTACTTTTAATAACTTATTTTTTGTGTTAACTTTTTCATCATCACTGAGCTCTGTTACAGGACATCTTTGCCAGTCATGGAAGGTGTTAAACTTTGTTCTTGTCTGTGCTTCAAAGTTGGTTAAATAATATGAAGACGAAGATTTTTTACTTCATACAAATTGGATTATGCATATAGACCAATATTCATTTCACTCCTGAGCCAATTCATTTCCAGTCCTAAAGAGAATTAAGTAACAAAATTCAACTAATAAAAATAAATAATCTTCAGTATTATAGAGACACACACACACCAGCATAGGCCATACATTCATGCTTAGGAAGTACATAAATATGTATGTTTATGTGTATGTATGTGTATATGCATATATAGATATAGGCAAACCATTCGCAATAGAAGTGTTGAGGGGACAGAAATACCAGAATGACCATATTCTGCAAATACATGTATGTATGCATATACATGTGTGTGTGTGTGTCTATTTTCTGCATCTGTTATTTCCCATACACACTTTTGAGACAAAAAACACTGAACCACAGGCCCAACCTGGAGTGCCTTTTCTTATGCCTTTAGGAAATTATGAAGATTTGATTTGCAAGGATATAAAAAGCTAAACAGTGATATCTTATAATAACAGTGATATGTTATGTTGTAATGTAGAAGTTGCAACACTGATTTAGCTGGAATGTTTCCACATTTGAAAGTGAGAATGGAATTTGTACAACAAAGCAAATTTGTTGTACCAGACATGCTGCATACAGAAGGTATTTTTTATTGAATACAAAAGGACACCAAGTAATTTCAAATACAAATGGAAATATGACTGTGAATAGACAATTTACACATACAGAGACACTTTGAAGATAATATAAGGGTTCTTGACCACTGAAAAACAGGTTTTCAGTAATTTTCTATCTACTTCACAAGTATATGACAAACAGTGCCTGGAGCTTCTGATCCAGATGGGAACCCATTGTAGCATGTTGTGTTACCTGCATACTGCTATTTTCAAGAGTTTCTTTCACTGGAAATGAAATCATGAATAATGTAGAATGTGGACATGGCATTGACCACTGTCCAGTTTAGCTCTGGTATGTAGCTGGGATGTCCCTGGAGTGCATACTTAGGGGTTTGAAATTACTCTGTCCTACGATTTAATCTCTGACGTAGAGGTCAGTGGCTCTGTTTCACTGTATCATTTACCCTAATGGGCTGGATTTGGGATATCCATCTACAGGCTACACTGCAGATAGACAATAGAACAATTTTCTGAAGTAAAAGGAAAAACAAAAAAAAAAAAAAAGGGAAGAAATAAAGAAGTCTTATATTTCTTTGGGGGTTTTTGTTTGCTTATTCTGCTTTTCTTAATGTGCCCTTCACAATGCTATTTTTAATGCATTTGTCGAATTAATACTCTAATTTCCATAGTTTGTGCAATAAAGACTTATTTATACTAGTTAACTATGCAAAACATTTCATGCAAAACTTCCTAATTAAAAGTTGCTATATTATTTCTTGATCCCAGTGGGATATTTTAACAAGAAATATGTATCCTGAAGATTGTGCTGCCAAATTATCTTTTCAGTTATAGCTGAATAACTACATTGAACTTAAAAAAGACAGAGGAGAATTTTTCTCAGATATCCTAGACTTTATTGTTACTATTTCCAGTCTTGTATGTATGTAGTGAACAACATCTTCACTGCACAGACGAGGTAAAATATAACTGTCAGTGGCAACCTGTTTCAGAAGGCCAGAATCTTATGAACCTGACTTATGACCCTGATAAACATTTAAATTGTAAACATCTAGTGACTGGAGTGTCATTAATTCACAGCATGTGTTTCTCATTTTCTATTACTTTTTTAAACAGAGTAAGATTTTATATAAAACTAATTGAAAGTGTACATGAGAAATTCAGGTGCTAGCCTGTTTGCATAGCCAGTTATCACTACCACAAAATTCTATGGTTACTGATGAAAACAGACAAATAAACAATTGAATACTACAAGTCTAAAATAAATTTGAACAAATTTCCTCATTTTTTGGATGTTGGTTGTTTGTTTTTTTTTAAATTTAAATTAGTTTGACGTCAAACTGTGAATGTTTTTCCTTTCTCATTTCAGTAACCTAGTATCTTGCAACAAACCAAAGTTCAGTGCAACAAACTAAATTATATGCAGTTTGATATTCTTGCATTGAAGAAATGTTGGTTTTCTAAAACAGCATATATATATAGTAAGCTGCCACTTTGTTTACTTGTTAAAAGTATAAATGTTCTTTTCAAATCTCTACACCATAACTTTACTTGTGATTGTAGAAGTTTACCTAAGTGCTTGGAATGTCATTTTACTATCTAATAGTCATTAATCTCTTCACTAATAAGAGTAAAATAAATATGCAATTGCATGATGATCAGTCAATTAATAATTCAATCTCTGCCTTTGTAAAATTTCTCTGTTAAGGGAGCTGGGCAATGTTTAATGCACCGCTTTTAGAACTAACATCCAATACATACTGACACTTCTAGTTTGTTTGTTTTAAATAAATGAACATTTAATTTTAGGGACTTGGTAAGCAACCAGAAATTTCACCACTAATATGCAACATGCAGATGAACTAGACATAAACAATTTCCTTCTTAACAGAATGATTTCAATATTCATATTTGGATTCATAAGAACAATTGAGAAGATCTACAGGTAGACATCTATACCTCAGATAGTTAAACTTGGCTCCTTTATAGTCAACGGAAGAAATAGTGACATTTATCATGCAATTTACTTGACCAATTTTGATTGACTAGTCTGTGATGAGATTAGTTTACAAATGATGAAAGGGGGAGTAGAAGATGACTAGCTCAAACTATAGACAGTTGCATTTAGAAAGAATCTCAGCCCTGAAGTCTCTAAGGATAGGATTCATCATCTATGACTAAAGAATTCATCCATACCTTCCTTAATAGTATAACTCATTGCAGCCGGTGCTGTTTAGAGTATGATTCATTTTGTCCTGTTGTAGATGTCTAAAACAGACTCATAGAAATGTTGGATGGAAGGTACCTTTGGAGTATCAACTGGTCCAACCTCCATTTCAGAGCTGGGCTCTCAACAGCACCAGGATAGATCAATTATGGCTTTATTCAGATAAGTGTTGAAAAGCTCCAAGTTTGGAGACTTCACTAGCTCTCTGAGTAACCTGGTTCAGTGCTGCGCTGCTCCCCTACTGATTTTGTTTTTCAGAATTTCCAACACGAGCCACCAAGATACTGTTTGTTACCTTTGTCCCTTCTTTTATTGTTTGCTACTACCAAAAGGAATTTGGGTCCTATCATCTTTGTAATTGCCATTCAGATAGTTTCAGGCATCTCTTAGATCACCTCTACACCAGATTAATGAAGCTCAGCTTCTTCAGCCTCTTCTCATTTCTCACATGCTCAAGGCTTCTGACAGTTCTGACTATCTGTTGGAGTTCTAGCAGGTTTTCCGCATCTGTCTTGAATAAGAGGACCCCACTACTGGGTACAGCAGACCACATATGACCTTAGCAGTGCCAACTACCAGGGAATCATAACTTCCCTCAGTATGGTAGTCTCGTTTCTTCCAATATAGTCCAGCATATTAGGGCTATATTGTTATTTGCAATGGAAGTTCAGTGCTGGTTTGTATCCGGTGTGGTGTTGAATCTCCATAATCCCAAAATGCCTTTCAGGAAGGCTATTACTCAGCCAGTAGCTTCCTATCCTATACCACAGAGTTACTACACTACAGGTGCAGAAACTTGTAAATGGTGCCTGTTGAACTTCTTGAATTTTCTGTCAAGTATCAGTCCCTGGAGTTTTTAATTGAAATATTCATCACTGGATGCAAGTCAGACTGGAAATGGATGTGCACTTCTCTTTGAATACAGTGGGCCAGACAACCTTCAATCTACTTACCAGCTCATTGATCTAGCCAATACTTCCTCATCTTCCAAATAAGAATGCTGTGGGAGGAGATGCTCAAAACTTTCATAAATTCCGGCATATGTATACTTTGAATAAATATATATTACACCATTCTTCCCTGTCTGCATAGCTAGTTATTTTATTGTAGCCTTTCACATTGGACAAGCATTGACCCTTTGTTAGTCCATATGAACTATTCCATATTGTTGCCTTTGGAGCTGAACTCAAAAAGGAATTGACTTAACATCTTTTCAGGGACTGTGATAATCCTATAATTGTTAAGATCTCATTTCTACCTTTCTTACAAAGTGGGAGCTAACTCTGCTTGCCATGATTTTATCCCTCTCTTGTTAAGCTTGATTACATCTCTTCCTAATAGGCACTATTCTTCAAATGAGTCGCCACAACTGAGGTGGCAACACTATCTGTCCTGTGAGGTTTTGGTGTGATGAGTGCATCTGTTCCTAGTCTGAAACAACAGCCTCTGACCAGAAGGCAGCAGATCAGAAGTCTTTCACCTGTTGATCCCAATGGGGCTGCTGTTCACCCAACAGAAGAAAGTTTTAACTTGTTTCATATAAGAAAACTGAATAATGTGTATGGCATTATAGGAAGCTATCCTAATACTCAGAAAGTAACTCATAATAGAAAGTAACTTTGTTAGCTAGAAATGAAAACAGAGGCATGCTATTTGTAACGAGTTTCAGCATTTGAGTTGTTTGATAGAACTGGTTTTGGGTAATAAATTTTCTGCAAGTTTAAGTTATAATAATGATGAAATTATGATAATATGCTAATAATTGCTAATGTAAGTTTGATGTTAATAAAAAAAGTGATTTGTGTAGGTAATAAGAATTAGACACCCTAATGCATTGATCTGAATGTATGTAAGAATATCTTGGAGAATGAATATGTAAAGTAGATAAAATGAGGCATTTTTAAAGGAGTGATTCTTCAGAATTTTCCCCAGGGCAGTTTTTATTAATGCCAGGCCACTTGCTTCTGCTAGGCTATGTGAAAAAGAAAGAAGATAACAAGCTGAAACCCTACTGGAAAACAGACACTTTAATTTTAGTGATTAAGAATGTTAACTCAGATCTCTACTTCTGCTGAATTAAATCTCTGACTTTCTTCAATAAGCTCAGAGTGACTGTTCAGATATGAGCCTAGAGAGATTAACAAACATTAATTGGGCTTCATCAAACTAATTTTATATGACAATTAAAACTCTTACATTGCCAGTAGCATCTCTGGATGGTCTACTCACAGCACACTGAAAATCAAATAGGAGATTTTTTAGTACTGCTGCTTCCATGGTAGATAAATCAGCACATCCACCTGTGCATCAGAAGGCACAGGTTCAGATTCCTGATGGCTTCTACGTAAACAGCGTAGGCACTGAGCTGTATGCATTTTGTTCAGGTAAATGATAAACTTCCAGTCTTCTCTGTCAAATTTGTACATAACTATATAATTCCCTACACACTCATTGAAGCACTGACTTCTGAACTCAGGGTAATACCCACGAAGTTATAATGTCTTCCTAATGTTTTATAAATTATATATGTATATATAAAAAGAAGAGAGGGAGTTTTCTAAGCATATTAGTAAAACACCTCTAGGGAGATACAAGTCTCAAATCCCCATTTCAAATCAAGAAACATGGAGGACCTTCTAACCAGAATAAACTAAGCAGAAATCAGTTGGGTACAAGCTATTTCCTGTTTCTTCACCTCTCCTGTCTTGTTTTTTTATGTCTCTTCAAGAAGCAGTAGAGATGCAAACTTTCTAAAAGTGAGGTAAAATCTGTCAGTACTAGCACAAAAATTTAGGTAGTAACTCTGATGCAGGTATAAACGCTTTTCATCTCTTTTTAAAATATGCAGAGTGTTGAACTTGATTTGATAATGTTCTTTCAATTGACTGTACTATGTTGATATCATGCTGTGCTTTAATATTTCGTAAGGTATAGCTATTTTATATAGTACATGAGCTCTGATACTCTAAGGATATGTTAAGGCAATTTATACTGAAATATGACTAATACAGCCCTTCTCTAGACACCAGGGGTATTTGCTGTGACACTATTGTGGCATAACAGAAAAATAAATATATATATATTTTAAATATATAGTTGGAAAGCATAATTCATCAGTTATAAATCTAATTTCATTTTGGTAAGCAAATAGATGATGTCCAATTTTTGCTTAGGGCAAAATTCATGCTTAATAAACTTGTGTGGAAAATCCTGTTTTATCTCATTAAGAGTCAAAACTTTCTTTTAGACAATAATGAAAATTTAATCTACAGTGGTTTTGCATGACAATAGTACAGTATGAGAGAAGTGGAAACTTTCTATCTTTAAAATTTTATTTCATTTTTAACAATTTAAGCTTTTTACTTAAAAATTACAGGGAAGTATTTGTAAAAGCTGGAATTGAAATTGATGAAATTCACATACAAATGCTACAAAAGACATATTAGCAGTTCTGAAATGTAAAAAATATAAACAACGAAAGTTTCATTTCTTTCAGACTAGATTATTTCTTCTAATTTTGGTAAATTCTCTTTTTAAAAAATAGATTTACTGGGAAACTCATCATTTTGACCCAAGCAGTTAGTCAACATTTTAGGCTTTTGATTAATATGGTAAACCAGTTAGAGGAATCCAGAAAGCTTTTAGATTAGAAGTTATTAACAGTAAGTAGAAGTAAAATCATTGCACACAAAAGCTACTCCCACAACCCCAAGCTGTAAATGCCAGCCTGACCATTAGTTCTATAGAAGTCAAAAGCAGCTGAATGTAACTCTAGTCAAAACACCACAATGAATCATGATGACCAGAGGAAGTGATCTGTTGGTACCCAGAGTAGTCTGATGTGCTTCCAGTTCCTGAGACCAATCTTCGATTTTGTTTGTACGACTTTGATTACCATAGCCTATATAATAATAATATTAACGGTTTTCGTCACGTAATTTAGAAAATTAACTATTTATTTTTAAAAATTAGTTTCAGAAATAAAGTACTGTTTTCTGTGTATAGAAAGGCTACTCAATTTTTAAAAATTCTTGAAACTCTGTTTGTTTTCACTCTGTTTTTTTTTCTTTTTAAGCTGGGTTTCCAGGTGACTATGTGGAACTAAAATGACAAGAGCGATTATCAAAGGGAAACTACATGCAGTGTGCCTTGATCCTTATTCTCTGATGGTTTCATCATTAAGTTTTGCATGACATCTGTATAAATGCTTCTTCATTTTCTCTTCGCCTTGGGGCTTTGCAAGCGTACTGGAAATAGAGTGTATTTTTGAACACTATCATTTAAACTAGACTGGACAAAACTCTAAATAAAATATGGTCAAAACCATTTTTTCTTTTTGTAAAGCATCCTGAGATCTGTTGAGAAAAAAGCTGTATGAAAGAACCAGATACTATTTATTGTTAGGGATAGGGACTATGATACAACTACTGATACTTTTTATTCTAACCTCAGATTCTGAATCTTCTGTAGATGATTTTCATTTGTCAGTTTCGAGAAATTCACTGCAGTTTTTACTAAATTAGAGCTGAACCAAAAGACCAAGAAGATTTCTCTTGTCTGCTCTCCAGCTTAGGCACTCAGAGATTTGTACAAGAAACCTTCATCCTGGTGATAATCACACAGATTTTCTCCTGATAGCTCTACACATCCAAGATAAGCATTCACCAGTGGATGAGCCCATAAGAAACAACATCCTTGTCATGCAGCTGTCACAAGTTGCATGACTTCTCAGAGGAGCACATCAAAGTACCAGAAAACAGAGAAAGAGGGGACCCTGGAAAGTGATACGATGTGGAGCATGTCAACATATTTTCAGCAATACTTCTCAGTAGGAATGAACCAACGGTGAGGGATAGGATGCAGGATTCCACCCACAAACTCTTTACTTTGGTGAGATAAAAGTGTTGGTGTTTGTTTATGAAAAGGAATGGACCTGTAATGTGTTGCTCTAGCTTCTCCTCTGTCACATGACAAGAGCTACTATACATAAATTGTGTCAGATATGATTTGTCACAACTGTTTTCTAGAACTTTGTTACTTTCGTACCTAGTTAGTTAACTGCAACTAACAGATAATTTAGACAGTTTACATTATTCTTGTTATTATTATGGCAACAAATTTGCACTTTTACAGAAAGGAAGAAGGATAAGGAAATAGAAGAATTAACCACAGCTGTTCACAGCTCTGACTTAAATTCATAGTGAATCTTAAAAGTGTGGTCATAATTCAAAATGATTTAATTCCAGACTCTTTTGTCAGGATGACAGAAATCAAGATTGGCACTAAGGTGTGAATAGCCCAGTTACTTTTTACATCTAAGAAACACACAAACAAAACACTCAAAAAGGAGCAGCACTAAATTAAAATGTTGCCAGATAAGTACTCAAAATTTAGGAAATACCAGAATTAAAGTTTCAAATGTAACTCCAATTTGACACTCTACGCTTACGCATTATGATAACAGCCTCTGCATGATCACATTGTATTTTGTTAATCACCAGTCCCAGATTAAAGAAACCAGGTACAGAAGAGATGAAAACCCCACACTGGCATGAGTGTGACTTGTCCAGCACCACAAGGGAACTCTCTGATAAAATCCAGTTTCGTTAGGAAGCATCCACAACCACAATTATTAATTCTTCTTTCTTTCAGCTCCTGCTTCATTAGCTGTGTACCCTTATTTTCTGAAAAAAATTTACACTTGTATCCTACAGTCAACAATCTCTTTCATTATAAAACCTGATTTGTAGTCTGTGAACTGAATGAGGAGTTTGCTATGAAAAAACCTGCATGCACTAATGTAATTATAGATGGTAATACTTAAATCTAAGACAGACTAATTAAGGCTGTATAGGCAACCTTAATTCTGACATTTTTCTAACTTCTGAGTAATTGACCTTGCAATCTCAACATTCTTCATGTATCAGTTATAATTAGCTTTTAAAAACATGAAAAAACCTACTGTTGTTGAGGTAGGAAAAAAGAGAAGAAATCTTTTCCTCTGGAACCAAGCTGTGCTTTTTTGAGAGTCCCATCCTTCAGAACTGCTAGTCAGAAAGCTGCAGCAGACCTACCACAGGCAGGCCTGGTACCATTAGAAACCCTTCCATGGGGCAGTGACTGGAAAGGGGAACACACACCAGCACTGGGAGATTTCTCAGACATTTGGTGTCAGGAGACAAAGGTGGGGACTGAGGATGACTGGAGGTAATCCAGGCTTGGCAGTATTGTTGCTGTTGACAGGTTCTGTTGCTCTTGCTTTGTCTCTGTAGCCCTCTGTTTCCATCTTTCTTATCCCATTTCCTTCCCCTGCTGTTGTCTTATTTTGTTTTCTCATTCTCCTGGGCTTTGGGCCTTGGGCCTTGAGCCTTGCACCTCTTCTTCTGAGCTGTGGAGTGGCAGCTTCTTACTGCTCCAAACTGCCTGTACTCTGCCAGCCTGTTCTCAGACTTTGTCTCAAATGACCTGTTGGCACCCAGGAGAAACAACTGCACTCGAACTCGTACTCAGCTGCAAGCTCACAGCATGCCCCTGGTGTGCAGAACCTTTGAAAAATGAACCATGAAATTCTCTGAAGATTCCACTAAAGTGCAATTACACAGAATCACAGAATGTTAGGGATTGGAAGGGACCTTAAAAGATCATCTAGTCCAACCCCCCTGCCAGAGCAGGAATACCTAGATCAGGTCACACAGGAACATGTCCAGGTGGGTTTTGAATGTCTCCAGAGAAGGAGACTCCACAACCTCTCTGGGCAGCCTGTGCCAGTGTTCTGTCACCCTCACTGTGAAGAAATTCTTCCTCACATTTATGTGGAACCTCCTATGTTCCAGCTTACACCCATTGCCCCTTGTCCTATCATTGGATGTCACTGAGAAGAGCCTGGCTCCATCCTCATGACACTCACCCTTTACATATTTATAAACATTAATGAGGTCACCCCTCAGTCTCCTCTTCTCCAAGCTAAAGAGACCCAGCTCCCTCAGCCTTTCCTCATAAGGGAGATGTTCCACTCCCTTAATCATCTTTGTGGCTCTACGCTGGACTCTCTCGAGCAGTTCCCTGTCCTTCTTGAACTGGGGGGCCCAGAACTGGACACAATACTCCAGGTGTGGCCTCACCAAGGCAGAATAGAGGGGAAGGAGAACCTCTCTTGACCTACTAACCACTCCCTTTCTAATACACCCCAGGATGCCATTGGCCTTCTTGGCCACAAGGGCACATTGCTGGCTCATGGTCATCCTGCTGTCCACCAGGACCCCCAGGTCCCTTTCCCCTACACTGCTCTCCAGCAGGTCAGCTCCCAACCTGTACTGGTACATGGGGTTGTTCTTCCCCAGATGCAAAACTCTACACTTGCCCTTGTTGAAATTCATTAAGTTTCTCCCCGCCCAACTCTCCAGCCTATCAAGGTCTCGTTGAATGGCAGCACAACCCTCTGGTGTGTCAGCCATTCCTCCTAGTTTGGTGTCATCAGCAAACTTGCTGAGGATACATTCTGTACCCTCATCCAAGTCGTTGATGAAGATATTAAACAACACCGGTCCCAGTACCGACCCCTGAGGGACTCCACTAGTCACAGGCCTCCAACTAGACTCCGTCCCATTAACCACAACTCTCTGGCTTCTTCCCTTCAGCCAGTTCATAATCCACCTCACTACCTGATCACTAAACCCATACTTTATCAGCTTATCTACAAGGATGCTGTGGGAGACAGTGTCAAATGCTTTACTGAAATCAAGATAAACCACATCTACTGCTCTACCATCATCTATCCACCTAGTTATTTCCTCATAGAAGGCAATAAGGTTGGTCAAACATGACTTACCCTTGGTAAAACCATGTTGACTGCTCTTAATGACCCCCTCATCCTTGATGTGCCTCGAGATCGTGCCAAGAACAAGCTGTTCCATCACCTTTCCAGGGATGGAGGTGAGGCTGACCGGTCTATAGTTACCCGGGTCCTCCTTCTTGCCCTTCTTATAGATTGGAGTGACATTTGCTATCCTCCAGTCCTCAGGCACCTCTCCTGTTCTCCATGACTTACCAAAGATGATGGAGAGTGGCCTAGCAATGACCTCTGCTAGCTCCCTCAGCACCCTTGGGTGCATTCCATCTGGTCCCATTGATTTATGGATATCCAGATTGCTCAACTGATCCCTAACCCAATCCTCATCTACCAAGGCAAACTCCTCCTTTATCCTGACTTCTTCCGGGGCTACAGGGATCAGGGGCTCCTGGGGAAAGCCTGCAGGAGTAAAGACAGAGGCAAAGAAGGCATTCAGCACCTCTCCCTTCTTTATATCCTCTGTCTCTAGGGCACCCCCCTCATTCATCAGTGGGCCTATATTGCCTCTAGTGTTTGTTTTATTAGCTATGTATTTGAAAAAGCCCTTTCTATTGTCCTTGACCTGGCTTGCAAGGTTAAGTTCTAAGGAGGCCTTAGCTTTCCTAATTGCCTTTCTACATCCTCTGACAACTGTCCTATATTCCTCCCAAGTGACTAGCCCCTCTTTCCATGATCCATGAATTCTTTTTTTCCACCTAAGTTTGCCCAGCAGTTCCTTGTTTAACCACGCTGGTCTCCTAGCTCCCTTACTTGATTTCATACCCATTGGGACACTCTGATCCTGAGCTTGCAAGAAGTGGTCCTTGAATGTTGACCAACTATCTTGAGCCCCTTTACCATCTAGCACCCTGTCCCATGGGACTTCCCTTAACAATTGATTAAGGAGGCTAAAGTTGGCCCTGCGGAAGTCCAGGGTTCTGGTCTTGCTTGGTACTCTATTCCTCCCACACAAGATCCTGAACTCCACCATCTCATGATCACTGCAGCCAAGGCTGCCATCGACCATCACTGCTTCAACAAGACCCTCCTTGTTGGTAAGTACAAGATCCAGCAGCGCTCCTCTCCTAGTCGGCTTATCCACCATTTGCATTAAGTAGTTGTCATCAATGCACTGGAGGAACCTCCTAGACTGTGAATGGCTGGCTGTGTAAGTCTTCCAGCAGATATCGGGGTAGTTAAAATCCCCCATGAGGACCAAGGCCTGTAGTTGCGAGGCTGCTTTCAGCTGCCTGTAGAAAGCCTCATCAACTCCCTCGTCCTGATCAGGAGGTCTGTAATAGACCCCCACAACTGTATCGCCCATGCCTGCCTGCCCCTTAATTCTTACCCACAGACTTTCAACTTGCCCCTCATCAGCCCCTGGAGAAAACTCAATACATTCAAGTTGCTCCCTCACATAAAGAGCAACTCCACCACCTCGCTTCACTGACCGATCTTTCCTAAAAACGACATAGCCATCCATGACCACATTCCAGTCATGTGAGCTGTCCCACCATGTCTCTGTAATTGCCACCAGGTCATAACCTTTAGACCGCACACAGACCTCTAACTCCTCCTGTTTATTCCCCATACTGCGTGCATTGGTGTACAGGCATTTCAGGTAGCAAGCAGAGCGCACTGGTGGGACCCCTGGGAGGCAGGAGGCCTCGTGGTCAGGGCCTAAACATCTATCCCTTCTCTTCAATGATCGAAAATCCTCCATAGGCCACCTTCCTTCAGGCCCTAGCATATTGCTCTTGGGCTTGTCTCTAACAGACTCAGTTGTCCCCCCTTCCCCCTTCACATCTAGTTTAAAGCCCTCTCAATGAGCCCTGCTAACTCCTGACCCAAAAGCCTTCTCCCCCTCTGGGACAAATGCATTCCACCTGTCACCAGGCCAGGTGTCTCACAGAGCAGCCCATGATCAAAGAACCCAAAGCCCTGCCTTTGACACCAGTTACGCATCCATGCATTTATCTGTGAACTCTTCCTGCTTATCTCTTCACCCATTCTTGCAGGAGGTATGGAGGCAAACACTACTTGCACTCCAGACCCCTTAACCAGCCGTCCCAGGGCCCTGAAGTCACTCTTCATAGCCCTTACACTTCTTGTAGTAATTTCGTCCCTGCCAACCTGAAAAACCAGCAGTGGGTAGTAATCGGAGGGTTTTACAAGATTAGGGAGTTTCCTTTTAATGTCTCTAATCTGAACCCCAGGGAGGCAGCAGACTTCCCTGTGGGATGGGTCCGGTCGACAGACGAGCCCTTCTGTTCCCCTCAGAAGGGAGTCGCCCACCACAATTACCCTCCTTTTCTTCTTAATTGAAGAAGTCCTGAGGCGTCGGGATGACTGACAAGCCTTAGGTGATTCGGGAGACTGATCTACCCCTTCAACTTCATTTACTTCTCCCTGAAGTTCCAAGGCGTGGTATCTGTTGCTCAAGGGCAACTGGGAGGGTGAAGGGGGTTGGGAGGGTTTTTGCTTGCCTCTCCGCGGACAGACCACCCTCCATTCCTCCCTATCTCCTGAACCCTCTGCTTCTGTCTGATGACAGGAGGGGAGGGGATCCATCACTTGCCCACCCTTTTCTGACTGCCCTTGCCTCAGGGTGAAGCTCCGCCCATCTATTTCTCTTTCACAATCTCTAATACTTCTAAGTCTTTCTACCTCCTCCATCAGTTCAACCACCTGCCCGAGCAGATCATTTATCTGCTCGCACCGCACACACGCGGTGTCACTGGCTCCCTCCGGTACCAGTGCCAGGCTCAGGCATTCGCTGCAGCCAGAAACCTGCACGGCTGCATGTCTGGTCGGGGGATCTGTCTGAGTCCCCATATTCTTTTTCCCAAGGGTTTTGGTGCGCGTTGCAACCATGTCCTATGCAGTCTAAGGTCTACCTAGCTAGTCCTGTCCTCGGCGCCGCTCTCCGCGCGCCGCTCTCCTCGCGCTTGCCTCTCGGCTGGCCAGCCGCCGCTCTCTGCTCCGCGTGCCGCTTGCTCTGAGGGGAGCTGCCGAGATGGCCGCTTTTAAAGTTTGCCGCGGCTCTCAGTCACGCCCCCTGCCACGTCAGCCTTTCGGTTTCTCTTGAATTTTTCTCAGGATTCCCGCTCAGACTCGGGTTTCCTTGCTCTATCCCGGCTTCACCGTCTCCGGGAAGCCCGGCTCCTTCTCAAAGCCTCAGCAAAAGCCAACAGCAAAAGCGAACAGCACTCGCCGCAGCCGCCCCACCGCTCCCACAGCCGCCGCTCTCTGCTCCGCGTGCCGCTTGCTCTCAATTTTGGGGGAAGTTCTGAATATGATTTAGCACTGGTCCATTTTCATACAGAGTTCAGAAGATAAAGCCACAATGTCAGCTGTCAAAGCATGAAAACTTCACCTCCTTGTCAAGCAGTCACAATATTGATTTTCTTACTAGTGTTTTTACTATGGTCTTGCAATATTATCTCTCTAATCTCATTGTAAGAACCTCTTATACTCAAGTTTTATTTATTTTTGAATATTCCAGAAACTCAAGATAGAAAACTTCAGTACAAATACTGGAGCACAATAAACTTACAGGTTCTGTAGAAAAATGTGTCACTGAGATATGTTTTAGAATCACTGCCTTTATCTCCATTCCACAGACAGGTTTTGAGTTCCAATCAGTAGACAAAAAAAATAATTCATATTGTACAAGAGGCACAGAAATAGGAATATTTCTTTTAGAACATTTTTAAGCAAATAAAATGTCTTATTCCATAGACAAGTTCTTAGTGACAGTGGCAAATCTTGTTTCAGTTCAAACTCTTCTTGAATTCCCTTGCTTGTCTGGGGGAGGAGAAAATCAATGTTTCATTTCACATTTGCTTTTACATGCTAACACAGTGAACTAAACTTTGACCTGTAGTTAACAACCAAGGTTCCATACATTTTTCAAATGAGAAAAGAGAGTCCAGGCCTAAGGAATTACATCAATAAAACAGAATCTGCTTTGGACAAAGTTATTTTGGAAGAGGAAAAATAAAATAAAAGTGCAATTCAGGAATCCTGGTATAGATTCAATTTGGTTTTGATGTTATAATGTTAGAGGAAAAAATGTCACCAGGAACTGTGACATTCTCAAGTGATATAGACAAGACATTCTTCATATAGTATCAGAAATCATCACCAGATGTTGTCCAGGGAGAACATCTTCCTAAGAATTGATAAACAAGTGATAAATAAATTTAGAGTTAACATTTTCTCACTCTTAAAAAACCAGGATTCTGGCACATTTGCAAAGGTAATATATGTACACAAGATCATGTGCAGTTGGTTTCATCTCCCTAGGGCACATATTTATATTTGACCTTCTCATCCTAGGCTCCCCTTATCAGTGAGAGAGAGGAGACCATTCTAGGGCACAATCAGTGTCTTACTAAACTAAGGCTCTAGAAGGAGACATATCTAAACAATAGGGTCAGAGGTAGTCATCTATATTGTAATCTACATTGAACTCTATCTCTGATGTCACAAAGGCATTTTTTTCCCAGATGTTTTTTATTTGTTTTTTCCAGATACGCCCCAATGTGCTGGTTTTGTTTGGAATAGAGTTAATTTTCTTTATAGTAGCTAGGAAGGAACTGTGTTTGGGATTTGTGACCAAAACAGTGTTGATAACACAGGGATGTTTTCCTTATCATTGAGCAGTGCTTACACAGAGTCAAGGCCTTTTCTGCTCCTCATTCCACCTCACAAGTGAGTAGGCTGGGGTGCACGAGGAGTTGGGAGGGGACACAGCTGGGACAGCTGACCGCAACTGACCAAAGGGATATTCCCCTCAGCATGTAAAGCTGGGAGAAGAAGAAGGAATCAGGAACGTTTAATGTGATGATGTTTGTCTTCCCAAGTCACCATTACGTGTGATGGAGCCCTGCTGTCCTGGAGATGGCTGAACAGGTGAGGGAAGGAGTGAATGAATTCCTTGTTTTTCTCTGCTTGTGTGTGTGAATTTTGCTTTACCTATTAAACTCTTTATCTTGACCCACCAGTTTTCTCTCTTTTACTCTTCGATTCTCTCCCCCATCCCACTGCAGGGGAATGAGCGAGAGGCTCTGTGGGGCTTAGTTGCCAGCTGGAGTTAAACCATAACATCCAAACAGACTGTCCTAGTTTTCATTGACTCTTTTTATAAATTTTTTTGGTTTCCTTTTAGCATTCATCAGAAAAAGTGACTAGAATATTCCTTGAGATCAAATTTTGTTTATTCAGAGGAATTAAGAGAAATTATCTGATAACCTTGATAGTCAGTTAGTCTTTTTAGAACCTATTTATTTATAGCTTGAAGAGTTAGCTTAAAGTAATGGTAAAGACTAAGAGTCATTTCAAATTTGAATAAGTTTAGAAAAATTTAAGTAAAAAAGGAGTGATGGATATTCTTCACTATTGTATTTACTATTAAAAAGAGAGGAAAATAGAATAAATCGGGTGGGTAAAAATAATTATTAAAAACTATTGAAAATTTCCCATGGCATGTTGTTTTCCATTACATTTTTAAACAAATTCTATCTGTTCAAGGGTTTTCAAATTGTGCTTTTCCAAGATAGAGACCATTTACGTACAGTCATGGAAAAGTGTTGATCAAAGGCTTTGCTTCTTTTGCTCAAGAACAGCAGATGAAATTTACAGAATTTGTGGGATTAAAATAGGACTATGAAGCAGTAAATGAGAACATCGATGAAAATGAGAAAAACAAATCAGTTTATTTTCATATGATCAGTATTTGTGGATTAGATAAACAAGAGAGTATTTATTAGTTAGCTGATGGAAATAAAACTGACTCATGTTGTATTGGGTTAGCCTTACTAACAGCCAAGCTCTTAATGAGCTGCTCGTTCACTCCTCTCTCTCATATGATAGGGAGAAAGTTGAAAGAAAGCAAAAAGACTCATTGGCTGGAGATGAAGACAGATTAATAGGGAAAGCAAAAGCTACATGAGCAAGCAAAGCAAAGTAAGGCATTAATTCAACACTTCCCATCAGCAGGCAGATGTCCAGCCACTTCCTGCAGAAGAGAGCCTCAACATACGTAACAGTTGCTTGAGAAGACAAACACCATAACTGGGAAGTACACACACACACACACACACACATTCCTTCCCCTTATCTTTAGCTGCTGAGCATAATGTCATATGGTAAGAGATATCCCTTTGGTCAGTTTGGGTCAGCTTTCCTGGTTATATCCCTTCCTGACTCCCTGCCCACCCCTGTCCTAATCACTGTGTGGGTGGGGACAGGGCAGAGTGGGAAAGAGAGAAAGCCTTGGTATTGTGAAAGCACTATTCAGCAATAGCCAAAATGTTGGTGTGTTATCAACACTGTTTTACCCACAAATGCAGAGCAAAGCACTGTATCATAGATTCGTAGAATCATAGAATGCTTTGGGTTGGAAGGGACCTCAAGGATCATCTAGTTCCCACCCCCCTGCCATGGGCAGAGACACCTCCCACCAGACCAGGTTGCTCAAAGCCCCATCCAGCCTGGCCTCGAACACTACCAGGGAGGGGACAGCCACAGCTTCCCTGGGCAACCTCCGCCAGTGGCTCACCACCTTCACAGTAAAGAATTTCTTCCTAATATCTATTCTAAATCTATCCTCTTCCAATTTAAACCCATTAACCCTCATCCTATCACTAAATGCTTTTGTAAAAAGTCCCTCCTCAGGTTTCTTGTAGGCCCCTTCAGGTGCTATAAGGTCTCCCCAGAGCCTTCTCTTCTCCAGACTGAACAGCCCCAACTCCCTCAACCTATATTTATAGCAGAGGTACTCCAGCCCTCTGATCATCTTCATGGCCCTCCTCTGGACCCACTCCAACAACTCAATGTCCTTCTTATGTTGAGGGCCCCAGAACTGGACACAGTACAGTTGTGGCCCCAGAACCCACAGTCCAGGTGGGTTCTTATGAAAGCAGAGTAGAGGGGGAGACATATATGAACCGCCAGGAGGAAAGTTAAGTGCATCCCAGCCAGACCCAGCACACATGTCTACAGAAAATATTCTAAACATTATGTGCAACACAACAGTATTTTTTATTTGAAAAGTTTCCAAAGACAAAACATAGAACTCCTTTATCCTACTTCGACTTGAGTCTCTTATTTTCCAGTTCTTGCTTTGAATCTGTAAGAACACTTGGTATCCCCACACCAATTAATTATAACCTGTGACTTTGCAAATGACCATTCATATCCAAACAAAAATTATATTAAACTACTTAGAATTTAAATGTTAATTTGGAAACACTATATTAACTACTGTAAAATAAATATTAACCTCATCTTAACATACAGAATTTTCAGCAATAGGCTTAAGCACATAATAACATCGGATAACAGAATTTCTACAGGGAAAAAAGAAAGAATAATGAATTCAAAAAATAGACTAAGCTTAGTTAATTTTACAAATTAACTTATGAAATGTCACTTCCCACCCCCAAAAGTCATTGTAATATTGCAGCAGAAGTTGGAGATGAAATTTTGCTTAGGGCCAGACTTAAGCACATGCAAAAGAAATAATGGAGCAAGTAGATTCAGAAAGACACAAATAACTTGCTGCAGTGTAGATCATCAGAATATCCTGACAGCCTGTCTTATTTGTGGAAAAAAGTCTCAATATCTAAAGGACATAGTGTCAGAAGGTATGCCCAAATGTAAAGCAGACAATCTAAATAGTGCCTACAGTGTATAAATCTTCTTCACAATTTGTGTCTTGATTAGAAAATAGTTTTTAGTACAGGCTCTAGTCTGAGACTAGCAGCCACTTTGGTACTTATAAATTCTGTCTCTGGTGACTATCATGACAGAAGGCTTCAGATCCTCAGTGTGGATGATGGCAAATGAATAGCCAAGTTTTCTTTTAAGAATATCTTTCCTTGTGGCTGTGCTATTCCTTTGGACTCTTTCCTAAGTAAATGATAATAAATGTTTCACTAACTTGGCAACAATTTAGAGCCCCCTTATCTTATCTGAATTAAGGGTCCACTCAGCAGTTGCACTGTGGGAATGAAATGCATCAGTGTAAATAAATCTGCATGTTCAGATCAAATGTGTGAACAAGAGACTTGCTAGGCTTTGCAGGGCTGCATAATATACAAGAAAATAGGAAAAGCACATTGGACCAGACCAAAGGTCTGTTTGCTGAGTGGTCTGTCTTTGATAATAGGATGCGACAGCTGATTAGTCAAAGCTTGTGAAAGCCAGGCAAGCCTTTAAGATACAGGTTTATTCTATATTTTTCATACTCTATCCTCCCAGCTTTCAGCAGACTGTCTAGGGATTTCTGGAGACAGAGTTATTTTTTGTTTGCTAAAGTCCTGATACATTTCTTTCCCATGAGTTTGTCTTATTGCTTTTTGAACTGATTTGCACTTTTGACATCCGGAATACTGCTTGGCAGAGTTTCCACAGTGTATGTGTTCAGGTAAAAATACATTTCTTGTTTGCTTGTTTCAACCTGTTCAGTGATGATGTCATTTTATGCTCTCTAGTTCTTATATCTTTAGAAACAAGGAGAATTTTCTCCTCTTATATCCCGTGGGACTTGAAGTCACAGGTAAATTCAGTCCTACAGGAGTCATGTATTTCTGAACTACAATCTAAACTGCTATATCACTCGGTTACAATGAATACATTTCTTTCATGGAAGACCAGATTAATGGTCAGGAAAGTTATTTTTCACTTTTTGGACAACCTATCCTCAAAAGAAAGAAATTTCTCTGCAGAACAGTATAAAGACAGATGCAGATTTGTTGCTAGAATTACCTGTGAGATACTTAGAATCATGTTAAGGATGTTCATTCTTTTACTAATCAGAAATAATAATTAAAAAACCTAATAATAAAGAAACCTAATAATAAAAAAACCTTTCCAGTTTTAGTGTTTGACAAAAAAAAATGGTGGGTTTATGCATTTGCAAGAAATAATACCACCATTCAGAAGAATTCTATAAAATGTTTCATAAGTGTAATGTAAGGTATTGCAAATTCCAATTTGTCCTGGGTTGCAATGTATTCTATTACCATGAGCCGTTGAGGCCTGGCGCCGGTGTTCCTTGCCTCGCCCCTCGGGACTATTCTTCTGTTAATGCGCCCATCAGTGCCTTGCCCCAGGACTCACCATCTCTTTGTGAGATGCTCCGGCCAGAGGGGGAGGGGTGGAGCCAAGCATATGCCCGCCGGAGATAACTTTGGGGTTTGGAGCAGCGCGAGGGGCCTTACCCGCTGGGATCCCAGAGGACAGGGACTGCACCGCGGCCGGACTTTCGGGGGAGGACCAGTTTTCTTTTCTACAAGATCACCGCTTCAACGGGATCACTTAAAAGAGAACTGCAGCTGCCACCGAAATCGGATTGCTCAGACTTTGTTTTCTTTTCCTACGGACCGCCGCTTTAACAGGACCATTTCGGAGAGAGCTGCAGCTGCCACTGGATCGGACTGGTACCAGCACCCTGCCCAGCAGGGGGCCAGGTTGTATCCCTGACTCTATCGGGCCTGTAACCAGTTTCTCTGTATTATAGTTTTGTTGTATACATTAGTAAAAACTGTTATTCCCATTTTCCTCATATCTTTGCCTGAAAGCCCCTTAATTTCAATTCTATAACAATTCGGAGGGAAGGGGGTTGTATCTCTCTGTTCCAAGGGGGGCTCCTGCCTTCCTTAGCAGACACCTGTCTTTCAAACCGGGACAGATTTTGGCGCCCAACGTGGGGCCTGAGGGCATTGAGGAAAAAGGGTGAAAAAGGAATAACAGTTCCTGGCTAACCTGATGTTTTGTGCACTGAACGTGGGATCTTTGTTAGGCAGCACCATGTGGTCTAGTTTACCTTGCTTCGGGTGGCACGTGGTCGTGGCTATGCTTTTCCCCTTTGCAGCCCCTTGTCTAAACATGGGTCCTCTGACTAAGGCTACTGTGGTTGTTATCCAGCTTGCACTGTGGGTTGGTAAGGTGAGGAGTTCATGGTTTTTCGATTTCCTGTGGAATGTGGGCACATGGATAAAGGGCTATCACACGCTCAGCGTATGTTTCGGGGATTACATTAAAAATGGTACCTTCTGTGAGGAAATAACACCAGGGGAAGTTTTCTCCCAACCATTCAACCAGTTCTTTGGGTCTGCTCCATCAGCTTTCGAAGGGTTTAGTTTTCCCCTAGATATTATCCATGTGTTGCTGCTAATAGGCCTACTGCTAATGGGCTGCTTGGCCTTCAGAGATAAAGTGAGACTGGCTTGGATAACTACTTGGGCACCCACCCCAGAGACTAGGAATGCTGCCCCAGAACTTGACACGGCCCCAGAGGCCAGAGATCCTGCCCCGCAGCCTGACCCTGTCCCACGACCTGGCATTGCCCAACAGCCCACCTCACAAATGGACCAGCCTAATTGGGTGGGGGTGCTGATAAAGGAAATACGCGAGATGGGCCAGAAGCTGACGGAATACACCTCCCAAACTAGTGGGAAACCTTGTCCTAAAGAGGGAAAGTCTGATGGTGCAGCAGTGGGACCCACAGATGTTACAACTGTGCAGGGTCCAGCTGAACCACAAGGACAGCCACAGCCAGCGGCAGTCGCCCCTGTGCAGAGGAGAAAGTGCAAGGCCAAATCAGTACGCCCAGTTAATGATGGTGATGAGCCAGAGCCCTCACAATCTGCAGGGGAGTCAGAGCCTGAAATTATCACCGAATCCCTGTCGTTCGACAGTCTCCGTAATATGCGAAAAGACATTGCGTGGCGGGGGCGTGAGCCTTTTACAACTTGGTTACTTCGGGTTTGGGACCTTATGGGTAAAGGCGTACAACTGGATAGTGGTGAAGCCAGGTATTTGGGATCCTTGGCCCAAGACTCAGGGGTGGACCAGGTATTTGTAAGGGAGCCGGGGCCCCTTTCTCTCTGGGAGCGGCTTTTAATGAGTGTGAGGGAAAGGTTTGTCCACAGAGAGAGAATGCAGGAGTACCATCATAGAATGCAATGGAAGACCCTTGAGGAAGCGATCCAACAGCTGAGGGAAGTGGCAGTGTTAGAGGTACTCTTTGGGAGGGACGGACAGCATGATAATGACCCCGACAAGGTCAAGTGTACAGGGCAGATGCTGTGGAACCTGGCAAAGCTGGGGCCACAGCAGTATGCCACGTTCATTGCAACAATTAATGCTGATGACAACCAAGAGACAGTGGGTTCTGTTGCCAACAGGTTCAGATATTATGAGAGTTTAGTCAATGGCCCAATGAAAGCTCATGTCGCTGCTGTGGCTAGGGACCTCAAGGAAGAGATTAGGGAGGAGGTGATGAAGGAGGTGAGGAGGAGCAGCTCTCATGTGGCACCAGTGCGGGTCATAAACCCCAGAGCCAGAGCCCGACGTCCCCCAGCTAGAGAGAGAGGGTACACCCCACGATCTGAGCTGTGGTTCTTCCTGTGTGACTGTGGGGAAGACATGAGAAGGTGGGATGGGAAACCTACTTCTGTCCTGGCAGCACGGGTTCGTGAGCTCAAAAGGGAAAACACTAACCGAGGGGGTTCCACTAAAGCAAAAGTAGCCTCAGCCTCCCGTGACCGAGCTGCCAGGTATTACAGAAGGGAGGATGATGTGTCAGATCCCCTTGAGGAAACATCTAGCAGGTATGCCCAGGGAATGGATGATAACCAGGCCTAGAGGGGCCCTGCCTCTAGCCAGGAAGAGGCACGGGAGAATCGGGTCTTTTGGACAGTGTGGATCCGATGGCCTGGCACATCAGAGCCACAGAGATATGAAGCATTGGTTGACACTGGAGCACAATGTACCCTAATGCCATCGGGACATGTGGGGGCAGAATCTGTGTCTATTGCTGGGGTGACAGGGGGGTCGCAGCAGTTGACCCTGTTGGAAGCTGAGGTGAGCCTGACTGGGAAGGAGTGGCAGAAACATCCGATTGTGACTGGCCCGGAGGCCCCATGTATCCTGGGAATAGACTTCCTCCGAAATGGCTATTACAAAGACCCAAAAGGATTTAAGTGGGCTTTTGGGATAGCTGCTGTGGAAGCAGAAGGCATTAGGCAGTTGAACACCTTGCCTGGACTATCAGAAAATCCTTTTGCAGTTGGGCTCCTGAAGGTGGAAGAGCAACGGGTGCCAATTGCCACTTCGACGGTGCACCGCCGGCAGTATCGGACGAATCGAGATGCCGTGATCCCCATCCACAAGATGATCCGTGAGCTGGAGGCCCAAGGGGTGATCAGCAAGACCCACTCACCCTTCAACAGCCCCATCTGGCCTGTGCGCAAGCCTGACGGAGAATGGAGATTGACTGTGGATTATCGTGCTTTGAATGAAGTGACTCCACCATTGAGTGCTGCTGTGCCGGACATGCTGGAGCTCCAGTACGAGCTGGAGTCCAAAGCAGCAAAGTGGTATGCCATTATTGACATTGCTAATGCATTCTTCTCCATTCCTCTGTCACCAGAGTGCAGGCCTCAGTTTGCCTTCACCTGGAGGGGCGTGCAGTACACCTGGAACCGACTGCCCCAGGGGTGGAAGCACAGTTCCACCGTCTGCCATGGGCTGATCCAGACTGCACTGGAAAAGGGTGAGGCTCCAGAACATTTGCAGTTCATCGATGATATCATTGTATGGGGGAACACGGCAGTGGAAGTATTTGAGAAAGGAGAGAAAATCATCCAGATTCTCCTGGAGGCCGGCTTTGCCATCAAGAAACGCAAAGTCAAGGGACCTGCCCGAGAGATCCAGTTCCTGGGGGTGAAGTGGCAAGACGGACGGCGCCAGATTCCCACCGAGGTCATCAATAAGATCACTGCGATGTCTCCACCGACCACCAAGAAGGAAACACAAGAATTCCTAGGTGTCATAGGCTTTTGGAGGATGCACATTCCCGAGTACAGCCAGATCGTGAGCCCTCTCTATCTGGTTACCCGCAAGAAGAACGATTTCCACTGGGGCCCTGAACAACAACAGGCCTTCACTCAGATCAAGCAGGAAATCGCTCATGCGGTAGCCCTCGGCCCAGTCAGGACAGGACCAGAGGTGAAAAATGTGCTCTACTCTGCAGCCGGGAACAAGGGTCTGTCCTGGAGCCTTTGGCAGAAGGTGCCTGATGAGACTCGGGGCCGACCACTGGGATTCTGGAGCCGAAGCTACAAAGGGTCCGAAGCCAACTACACTGCGACAGAGAAAGAAATCTTGGCCGCCTATGAAGGAGTTCGAGCTGCCTCAGAAGTAATCGGCACAGAGGCACAACTCCTCCTGGCACCCCGACTACCGGTGCTGGGGTGGATGTTCAAGGGAAAGGCTCCCTCCACGCATCATGCCACCGACGCTACCTGGAGCAAATGGATTGCCCTCATCACACAGCGCGCCCGTATTGGAAACCAAAATCGCCCTGGGATCTTGGAGATAATTACCAACTGGCCAGAAGGTGAGGCTTTTGGATTGTCTTCTGAAGAAGAGGAAGAGGAAGTGACACGTGCTGAGGAAGCCCCTCCATATAACGAGCTACCAGAGAGTGAAAGACGATATGCCCTCTTCACCGATGGTTCCTGCCGAATTGTAGGTGCTAGCCGGAAATGGAAAGCTGCTGTATGGAGCCCCACACGACAAGTTGTACAGGCTATCGAGGGAGAGGGTGGATCAAGCCAATTTGCTGAACTCAAAGCCGTCCAATTAGCCCTGGACATTGCTGGGAGAGAGAAGTGGCAAAAACTCTACCTCTACATTGACTCATGGATGGTAGTCAATGCCCTGTGGGGTTGGCTGGAGAGGTGGAAAAAGGCCAACTGGCAGCGTAGGGGAAAACCAATCTGGGCTGCTGATGAGTGGAAGGACATTGCCACTCGGGTAAAGGAGCTACCTGTGAAAGCCCGTCATGTAGACGCTCATGTCCCCAAGAGTCGGGCTAATGAAGAACATCGCAACAACGAGAAGGCAGATCAGGCTGCAAAAATAGAGGTGTTCCAGATAGATTTGGATTGGCAGCATAAAGGAGAGTTGTTCTTGGCTCGGTGGGCCCATGATGCCTCAGGCCATCAAGGCAGAGATGCCACCTATAAGTGGGCACGAGACCGAGGGGTGGATCTAACCATGGACAGTATCTCCCAGGCTATCCATGACTGTGAGACGTGTGCTGCGATCAAACAGGCCAAGCGGGTGAAGCCCCTGTGGTATGGTGGGCGGTGGTCCAAATACAGGTATGGGGAGGCCTGGCAGATCGACTACATCACACTGCCTCAAACCCGCCAAGGCAAGCGCTACGTGCTCACAATGGTGGAAGCCACCACTGGATGGCTGGAGACCTACCCTGTGCCTCACGCTACTGCCCGGAACACCATCCTGGGCCTTGAAAAGCAAGTCCTGTGGAGGCATGGCACCCCTGAGAGAATTGAGTCCGACAACGGGACTCATTTCAAGAACAGCCTTGTCAACACCTGGGCTAGGGAACATGGCATTGAGTGGGTGTACCACATCCCTTACCATGCACCAGCAGCTGGGAAAGTTGAACGGTGCAACGGACTGCTTAAAACCACCTTGAAGGCCCTGGGTGGAGGAACTTTCAAAAACTGGGAGATGCATTTAGCAAAAGCCACCTGGTTAGTTAACACCCGAGGCTCCACGAACCGAGCAGGCCCCGCTCAATCTGAATCCTTACAAACGACAGACGGGGATAGGGTTCCAGTGGTGCACATGAGAGGTATGCTTGGGAAAACTGTTTGGGTTAATTCTGCCTTGGGCAAAGACAAACCCATCCGTGGGGTTGTCTTTGCTCAGGGACCAGGTTGTACTTGGTGGGTAATGCAGAAAGATGGGGAAACCCGGTGTGTACCACAAGGGGACCTTATTTTAAGTGGGAACTGAGTGTAGAGTTTCATTGTATATGTATGTATATATATATATGTGTGTGTGTGTGTGTGTAAAGTTTAAGAAAGGTATTGATTTGGGATGATGCAAATGGTAATAGAATAAGGGGTGGATAATGTCCTGGGTTGCAATGTATTCTATTACCATGAGCCGTTGAGGCCTGGCGCCGGTGTTCCTTGCCTCGCCCCTCGGGACTATTCTTCTGTTAATGCGCCCATCAGTGCCTTGCCCCAGGACTCACCATCTCTTTGTGAGATGCTCCGGCCAGAGGGGGAGGGGTGGAGCCAAGCATATGCCCGCCGGAGATAACTTTGGGGTTTGGAGCAGCGCGAGGGGCCTTACCCGCTGGGATCCCAGAGGACAGGGACTGCACCGCGGCCGGACTTTCGGGGGAGGACCAGTTTTCTTTTCTACAAGATCACCGCTTCAACGGGATCACTTAAAAGAGAACTGCAGCTGCCACCGAAATCGGATTGCTCAGACTTTGTTTTCTTTTCCTACGGACCGCCGCTTTAACAGGACCATTTCGGAGAGAGCTGCAGCTGCCACTGGATCGGACTGGTACCAGCACCCTGCCCGGCAGGGGGCCAGGTTGTATCCCTGACTCTATCGGGCCTGTAACCAGTTTCTCTGTATTATAGTTTTGTTGTATACATTAGTAAAAACTGTTATTCCCATTTTCCTCATATCTTTGCCTGAAAGCCCCTTAATTTCAATTCTATAACAATTCGGAGGGAAGGGGGTTGTATCTCTCTGTTCCAAGGGGGGCTCCTGCCTTCCTTAGCAGACACCTGTCTTTCAAACCGGGACACAATTTCAGGCAAAAATACATTGCTTTTTATCCCATAAATAAATAGTTGTTCCATGGCAAACTATCCCAATAAATTTTATCCATAACCCCTAGAAAATTACAGAGAAAAGACAGAACTGATTGCATTCAATATAAACAGAGAAGTTAACATGATCATGATGTAAAGCAATCAAGCTTAATATTCCTTTTAGCTTTCCTGCTTAACTCTGCCTTGTCCGGAAATTTGTATCATTCTACTTATTAACAGTGATGTACAAAAGTATTTTCTGTACTCCTAATGACTTCAAAACAAATCCAGAAGCCTGGAAAATTTATAGGAGTCCTCAATAGATCTCCATTTTGGGGTTTATTTATGAAGACATGGCAAAGAGACACTGCTTCAACTCTCTTGTCGCCACTTTTCTGTCTTATGTAGCTAAATCACAACTAGGTTTCACGTTACGCGTAAGTATTTTGAATGGCTGAATAATATGCAACTTCAGGTTGCACATTTCTAAAGATGAAAGACGGGAGAGTTGGTAAATTAATTGCCTGTATCTATTGACAGATGGTCCAAACTGAAAAATGAGTTTGTTACTGGAACACATTAAAAAACCATTAAAAAAGCCTCTTTCAATTCTATCAGGATTATTTTAACATTGAAAAGTATCAAAATTAGTATAAAGGAAAACCAGTCAAAATCCTGGGTTAGGTATAGATATCCTCCAGTCCAGACTTAGGTCTGCCAGACTCCTGGTATCTGCCCTCTTTCTAGTTTATTTTGCAATGATCACTGTAAAGTTTTTCATTGTTCTTCCTTCTGAAGTAACGTTTGAATCTGAGGTACCAGCTCTATGAAGTCTCAACTGCTTCCAAGTGATTTTGTCTTGTTCTTCCTGACTTCAGATAGTTAGGAGTATTAAAAGTGCTGCCTGAAAAACAAGGAGAAGAGGGACACCATTGTCAGAACTGACTGCTTCCTGCAGGAAGTATCAGGGATCACTTCTGTCACTTTGAATTACCTCCTGTCTTGCTCCTCTGATCAACCACCATGTACGTTGCTGGTTGACCCTGGGATTCCACCTAGCACTCCACACTCACAGTTCTGCAGCAGCCACATCCAGTCACAGACAGTATTCAAAAAATCGTATCCTAGAAAATCAGATCTTGTGAATTTGGAATTCTTAAGGCTCAGCTTTTTAAAAGAAAGTTGAAGTTTGTATCTAATGATGTATTTCTAAGATCTGAAAATTTCTCAGAATAGCACTAAATATCCACAAAAGCTATGATAAAATCATTAGAGATGACAATCATAGAAGAATGATAGTCTTAGTGCAGGAATTCTTGTGGAAATACTCTGCTATTTAAGATGGTCAGCTTTAATTATTCCAAAGATCTCTTCTGGCACAAAACTTTATTAGACGTGAGTGGAAATGACAATGAAACACAAGCTAGCAGGTTGCTGAAATATGGAACTTTCCACACAAGGCATTAAATAAAAGAAATACTGACAAAGTAACTTCTCTGTTTACATTGGTTTGATGTACTCTTTATTGCATACATATGATATAATAAATAAAAGATCTTTCTCCTGGATGGGGACTCCCATTTAAATTCAATGTACAGCAAATGAGATATGCTTGGTAAAGAAGTGGAAACAGGCATATGACATGAAAAACTGATTTTTATCACTTATGTTTAGAGGCAAGTGGTGGAATTGGGAAACAATTAGAAGACAACCATTCTAGGTGAAAATATTGTTCTGTAACTCATACTCTGCACATGGAGTTGCTGACATAATTTGCTGTTGTAATTTCTGTCTTTGAATGACAATAAGATCTTTGTATATGTTGTGAACTAGATAGACTGGCTTGAATATTGCAAGGGAACTGACAAATATAATCCCTGAAAATCCTACTTCTGCTTGGTAAAAGAGATGATACTTTTATCACTAAATCTGCCATAATTTGTTATCATTGCAGTATAACTGTTATTCCCATTTTTTCCTATGAGCCTTGTGAGGAAATAATATCAAGCTGCAATATGTAATAAATTATCTCACTAACAAATCAATATTAACTTTTTAAAAATCTGAATCAAAACTAATATATATTTTGTGGATATTCAACTCAAACCTATCTTTGTACTTCCAAAATTTACCCAGCTCCTGGTTTCAGACATCCACTTCGCAAGTGCATAGTCTATTTTTCTTATATTTTAAATTGCTACTGGGTGGAAAAAAATGTTTCTCTTTATTAAACTTAAGCCTGGAAATTATGTTCTTATATAACCCTTTCTGTTGTCAGGTACTAGAATAAAATAAATCATTGTCATGTAAAACACCACATTTTCCTAGTGAAGGTCAGGCATGACATTTAGACCAAAATATTCTCCAATTTACAGGCTAGATGCAGAAAATAATGGTTGTAATTTTTTCTCATGTGTTTGTGTAATTTTTCTCAAAGGACATTTGGATGTTTTGGAGAATAAGAAAAACAATGGCACTTCCCTTTGCTGCAAGATTGTGTTCTCTAAGAAATAGTTCAGAAATACATTTGAAGGAAGAACGGAATTAGCATAATTGCTGTGTGCCACCTCCTTTATGTAATGTTCTACAATGTTTTAGAAACAGTCAGTAAGATTTTTTTTTGGATTTTGAGATAAATAAAAAGTACTGTCAGACATTTTTACCTTGTAAATCCCAGTTTTGCAAATCCCATCGGTGTCAGTAGGAGTCAAGTGACAAATTCTCACAGAACCATAGCACAGCAGCTCTGAAGCACTAACTGATCCTTTTGCTCCAAGATAGGACTAAATGAGCATATTGGCTATTATTAGCAGCCCAGATTGTGCTACTGCTTCATATTGGACTGCTTCAACAGTCCCAGATCAAAAAGACACTTTATTAGTCAAATTAGATCACGCTTTGCTCACACATATGCACATATTTTAAAATCAACTTTAAGTTTGGTCATATATTGCTATATATGACACAATGTGTACTCTGATTTCAATGCAACTGTGAATCATGTATGCATTTAAGAAAAGCAATTATTTGTTTCTTTTTTTCTGAAGAATTTTGGTTTAGCCTGTTAAACCACTATCGAGATCCAATGTGAAACCAGTTCGGAACACCATGAGGTTTTACTCTCCAGCTAGCAAGGTAAAAGCAGAACACATGGAACTATTAACTAAAATGTGGCCTGTAAAATCACAAGTTCATCCTATAGGACAACACAGTAATTATTAATTAGAAAGAAATACAAGAAGTATGATATTTTCATGATAAAGCAAATCCCAGAGAGCATCAATAATTGTGTAGCTTATCACATATAATTTTTGTATGGTGTACTGAGTATATAATACTAATTAACCATGGTTATATGAACAACTGCAAACCAGTGTTAACAGGTGGTGCAGGTGGTTTACTGTGAAAAGGACTATTACAAATCTTTGGTTTTACCTTATGCCTTCTTTTGCAGCTTAACATTGTGAAACAACCTGTTCCAAACTATTCACGTGGAAAGGCAGATTGCAGGGAGAACCTAGCCATTCCCAGTGCTCTTGACATTAGTCCAATCTCACATACTGCAGACTGGGACAATTCAGAGCTGCTCAGTCTGTCAGAAGAAAGAATATGCCTAAATTTGTAATTGCAGTTCAGTGGATAAGAGGCGGCAGACCTAATTTCTTAACAAAAACTCACAGTCCTGCTGGAGTGAGGAAGCTGCAAGGAGGTGCTGAGGTATTACTTTTCCCTGAAGGCTTCCTTTCCAGGCACCAGTGGCCAGTGCAATGCCCAGCTGAAAGATAACCAGCTGAAATCCTCCATGAAGATAAAGCAGTTGCATCTGGGGCTTCCAGCAGCTAGCCTGTGGTGAAGCAAACTGGCTGGACAAGCTGAGGTCCCTCACTTAGTCACAGAATCGTAGAATGGTTCAAGTTGGAAGGGAGCTTAAAGATGATTTAGTTCCAACCCCCCTGCCATGCGCATAGTCATCAGCCAAGGTAAGAAAAGAGGTTTCACAGGTTCTCTGAAGCTTGGTTGTTGCAGTGACGGCATAGGAAGGGCTGAGAGCCTTCCTCCCATTGTCTAGCCAAAGAATGTAAATAGCAGTTTTAACTAAAGCATAATTATGAACTATCCAACATCCAGAATATCTCTGTCACAATATAGAGTTGACTGCGACATGTAATGAGTTATTCTTGAGATACTGTGTTATGTATAAGAATGAAACTTCCTGTCTTCCTGAGCTACCTAAATGTCCAAAGACTAATTTCCAAACTGAACTGCTCCCTAATCAGGGAGAAGTGTCTACGTATTTTGGATACTTCCAGGGCTACACATCAGATAAACAGAAGTTTGCGGTCTCCCAATTTTGGCCATGGGCTTCCAGTTCCTTTGCACGCCTGCACATTGGTGTTTGTGGATTTTAAGCAAACATTTTTTTATATGAAAAGCACTTCATTATTCATGCAGATTTAAAATTTGACTAATACTCTGACTTTGAAAACTGATTAATGTCATAAAATACAGAATAATGATCTATTTTCTAAAATTTAAATTAAAAAAAATGATCAAATATAATCCATATAATCAATAAAAATAAAAATTAAAAACAAGTGAACTATCTAAAGAAAAATCCATCTTCATTTTACTGTAACCTATTCAGACAAAGAGGACCTATCAAGGCATAAAGGGTAGACATTCTTGGTCTTCTGGCATTTAACAGTTAAGTGACATCTTTGCTTATTTATCTTCTTTCTATTGTAAATGGTTATTTTTATTGATGGCCTCGGAATTACTGAATGGGCATCCAATTGTGCTTTTATCAGAAAGCACAAACTATAGGTTTTCCATAATTTAAAAATTGTATTAACTACCTGCAAATTTTCCAGTAGGTGCAAGACAGTAAAAACAGTGATATGATTTTCACCCACAGTTAAAATAAAAGCATATAAGAAACAGAGATACGCATTAAATCCTTGATGAATATGGCATATGGAATGGCTATAACTCACTTAAAAGTTTTCTGTTGTTACTAAACTGTAGGGTGGGGGAGACTGACCTTAGGTGGCTGTCAGACCCCCAGCCAGTGACTCACTCCTTCTCGACAAGACGGGGGAATAAAATACAATGGAAAAACTTGGGAGCTGAGATAAAGGCAGTTTATTATTAATTTATTGATTATTATTATGGGCTGCTATGAGGAAAATTAAGTCCAACCTCGCCAGGCCCAGTATAAAAATACATCTAAAATAATCAATTACATGCTGCAATTCACTCTAAATGTAGAATAAGGAAGGTAATAATTGAGTTTAACCTAGAATAACAAATGGTTCGCAAAGAACGTTGTAAAAACATTTTCAATGCTAATACAAGAGTCAGTTCAGGGCTTCTTAGTAGTGTAAAAGTTAAATTTCACCACTGCAAGGATGAATGTCAAATTAGTAAAACCTGGAGAGACAGACTGTCCTTTGACAGTCACTGATGGATGAGTGAGAGCAGGTCAGATGTGGCAGTCTGAGAGCCAACACTGCTAATGCTGGGTGTCACTTCAGGTCTGTGTATGCCCAGACCCTTCACTCAGCAGTGAGAGGAGCAGCACACATACCTCTCTTTGAATCTGTCATAGGTAGAGCCATTACCTCCCCTCCTGAAGTGATCTAGAATCATAGAATCATTTAGGTTGGAGAAGACTTCTAAAATCACCTCTCCTTTAGGCAATGACCTATTTACTGGACTGATAGAGAGACAAATACACTGGAGGACTTGGGAGAAAAGGAGTTTTGGGAATTTTAGCCCTGCCTTGCTACCGGCCCATGGTAATATGTGTTGCCAGGTTTTCTGACTTTAGCATGAACACAAAACTGACCATCTTCTTCATGAGATAAGAGCTTCCTTAATTCCTGCAAAATATATTTCTAGAAGACTTCAACAGTTCTTATCTTTTCTTGATTTTCTAGAGATTTTATTGACAGCAAATGTGGTTTTCTGAATATCACCCAGATGTTAGGGCAAAATGTTGGCAGTTCACTGAGAAAGTTAGGCATTCTTAAGAAAGCCTGGATCCAGCACTGGGAGCCAAGATGAGGCCACAGCACTCTTCTGCTGTGATAAGGGAATGACAGCTTGAAAATGTCATTTCTGAAAGAGCTGTTAGTTTTGGCATTTCACACTTTCATCTAGTTAAAAATAAAACAATAATATATAAGCATTAGTGGATTCAGTTTGCATCCTTTTTTCAGGATAGCATACACAATACTTTCAATATCGTGCTTTGCTTCTGAAGTATAATGTACAGCTACACAGGGAGGAGGAAAAGACACTAAGTTAAATAATTCAGAAACTCAGGAAGGTGAAACACCAAATCAAAAATGCAAAAATAACATAGCCTCATTGGACTGAGAAAAGTCAGATGATAACTTCCTTCTACTCTCCTTTATTTTTCTATTTTATTCTTTTTTTAAAATCTTTTATTGTATCAAAAATGACTTGGCTGAGGTCCAGATAAATAGAAACAATATTACTCAGATCAAAAGTAACATGGAAAATGGGATTTATATCATCTAGCTTTAACCACCAAAAAAAAAATTAAAAAAAAATTAGTCTTCAAATTAAACGACTCATCTAGATTATTTCCACAGTGAAGAAAAAATCCACACATCATCCATGAGCAGTTTATGCAAATTATCTTAGATGTCTAAGGCATAGGAAAGTTGGATCAATACCTAGCATAGCTCCTGAGTGGAGTGAATAAGTGATATGAATCTCATCACATCTCTGAAGGACAGGCTTTTCTCTGCTTTTTTTTTTTTTTCTTAATAGCCATATAATTTCATAGACTCTTCATCCCAGTACTGATTCCTGATATCAGACCAATAAACATACTGTCCTCTCTAAATTCTCTATGCAATACAGTCTAGCCTCTGTTTCTGTTATTACAAGATGGGAATATGTATATCTTAGCATCAATCATGGTACAATGGGTCTTCAAATGGCTTTAATATTTGACAGAAACAGAAAAATCTGCATGAGTGGTGCAGCTCTGTGGTGACTGAGCAAAAACCATAATGGAATCAATTTGAATTGCATTCTAAAAAAATCAAATCCAAATACTGACTTCCATGTTTCTGCCTTTAAGTTAACATCTCCTGATCATTTGTCATAACTCCATTTTAACCTTTCTCATGTAAAAATACTCCAAAATCAACTAAGGTCGGTGTAAGAGTAGGTCGGAAGATCAGCATTGTCTCAAAATTGCCATCATGGACATGGACAGTAAGGTACCTGGCAGCAGTCTGCCTGAGACACAGTTGCTGATCCCAAGTGTGGAATGTGGTTGTAATGGATACAGGGGTGCGGACACCCCAAGCTGCAGAACTGCGTGGTACAAAGAACACTGTGCCAGCCCCAGGATACAGAACTGCATGGTATGAAGACCACTGTGCCGTTCTCCAGCACCAGGGCCGAGCCAGAGCTGTTCTGTCAAGAAAGATGAATCGCAACTGTTGCCTCAACATTGATGAAAAAATGCTAGGGCCTAGCATTGTATTTAACTAGGAACCGGATAAGGCAAGAAAATAAGACACTATGCCAAGGCAGACCACATCTCGAACACCCCCCAACCCCCACCCCGTGCATGCTGAGAAGGGCAGAGATCCCTGAGGCAGAGGAGGAGCAAGGCATGTTGCCAAGCATAAAAGATGGCTTCTTGACAATGAAAATTTGAAGGCCTTCCCCACCAAGGATCACAACGACTGATGGGGTGCTGGCTGGACCCAGGACAGTTAGGATGCCTTGAGATCCGCAGTGGTAGCTATCACCTCTCTCTTCTTTCTAGACTTAACATTACTTTTTCTCTTTCTTTCACTCATCTCTACCTATCATGTGCTGCTTCATGGGCAATACAATAAAGTTTCACTGTTTGATTGATGCAAACCCATTTGGTGTTGATCACTTTTACACTTTTGAGACTGCAGCAAACAAACCATCATGAGTCCACCAAGTGGACTGTGACATTAAACTGGCGTCAGGGACAAGATATATGTTTATATGATTTTCCCTCTTTTTACTTTAGTTGTTTAATTATATTAACATATTTTTCCATTAATATTTGTTTTATTAAAACACTGCATAGAAAAATCATTTTAGCCTGAGACAACAAAGATAATGTAGTTTTGAAGTTTGATTATAAGTCTAGGTCACCAGGTAGAAAACTTTGATTTGTCCCCATTGTAGACTTTTAGGTGTTATTAAAAAAAACCCACGCAAATTAAAGTGTTATTCATTGGAATTCACCACATTTCATGGCTTACTTAATAAAAATTGGAAACCTGCAAATTATTTGTCAGGTATGCAAATGTATGTTTGTGATACTGAGTGTTCAGTTTAAAAGTACATAAGGCAGGCATACAAAGTAAAAGGTTTTAATAGTTTGCAGTCTTCTAGCCATGTCATGACTTCTGTTTGTCATAGCTGTCTCATAGATCTTTCATAACCTCTGCACAACAAATCAAAGGTCTCCATGCTGTTGCTCTAGAACAAGTGTCCATCATGACAGGAACTGATGGTAGATGTGCATGCAGTCTCAGTAGGAAAGTGATTACAGGGATGTTAAGGAAGATATTTTCACTCTCCAATGTTAGACATCCATCTTAGGAAGCTAAAGGCTTTGTTGGCAAGCAAGGATGGTGTCGTTTGAGACAACTGGTGAAGCTGCTACCCTCTTGTGCCCATTCTAACTGCCTGTTGCAGAGATTTCTGAGCTCTTTGTCAATCACCTCCTGATTACAAGCTAAATTCAGCTAGGTTTTTTTTCCCTCAGAAAATTGTACCATAAACTCTCATTACTCAGGATTTGATTAATGTCCATTGCAGATGTCCCTGCCGCAAGGGCAGAGCACAGATGGAGGCTGGACACTCATCTGAGTTAAACCATTCCCACCCATCAATCAGTGTCTGTAGTTTATAACAGGATGTCTTAAGGAAAAGTGTTATCAGTGATATCTTACTGTAAAAAGCTGAGAGGTTCAGAAATTGATTAATGAGCAGGTCAGGAGTCCATCAAGTGAAAGCAAGATAGAGAGGTGGGTGTACCATTCAATGGCAAGCTTTCACCACTCATCTGTCAGAGCCCTATGTTAGCAGATGATTCACTTCAGTTTCCCTCTTCAGTCAATGGAGAAAAAAACTTCTCTAAGGGTGGGCCAAAGCTGGGATCTAACTAACTCAGCTCTACTCAAGTGGAACCCATTTCTTTCCTTTGACTAAGTAGGAGGCCTGGAAAGTTACCCAACTTAAACTTGTAAGTTAGATGCTGTGAGTACTCCTTAAGAACAAATAAATGGTCTTTTGAAATCTTGGCAAAGTCTGTTGAAGGGACTACATTTTCACAAATTACTTAGCCAGTGGCTACACATTGCATCCATTCTACAGAGAACAGCATGTCAGTTCTACATACCCCTGCTTTTCCTGAAGAGTATATCAAAAAGAAATGATGAAAAGATGTAGACAAGGCAGTTAGATTCACCTTTCTTCTTCCCCAATCTGAAGCCTAGTATGGACCAGGCAAAAAATTGACAGGTAATGGCAGAAAATACATTTGATTTTCTAGTCCTCTTTTATATTGGCAGTCTATAGTGGTCTTTTAAGATCTTCACTCCATTCAGGCTATTCAGAAACAATACAATAAAAAAGCAGTTCTGACCCTGAGACAACAAGCCTTTTTCTGATGCTGAATTTCCCATGGCTCTCTGTTTCTACTGTGTTTGAGAATGTAGAGTGAGCAGCACTCAAAGTATTTTTAATTCTGTGTATAGATGGCATGACATACACAAGTATTAATCCTGCAGTGTAGGTCTGAAGACATACAGTTTCTTCTTTTCCTAAGCTTCAGTGGAAAAATTATTCTTGAACCAATTGGGTCATGTCATCAATGACAGGTGTCACACACAATATACATTGCTGTAATAATGATAAATTACTCCCTTGTTATGAATATTAAATTTCTGTTTAAATTGGCAAACATTCAGTCATGGAGGCAAAATTATTATTGTTTGTATTTTTTACTGTCTTTACAAGAGCTCAATAGAAACTTTGACTAGTCAACTTTATGATATTGATAAGACTAGGGATCCAAACGTTTTCACCCTTAGGGTTTTTTTTTGGTGTTTCAGGTTTAAATGACTGCAAAGCTCAATGCATACTAAATAGGGAAAAATCCCCTTTTTTTAAGAGCAAGGGTATACAGATAGCAAAGTAAGTTAGACAACACTAGAAACATCTCTCTTCAGTAGGGTATATTAACCTGCAGTGAGCCTTCTGCTGCCATGGTAAACCTCTTGCAGTCTTCAGGCTAGTTTGTTCCCTCTATGTCAAGCTACAGTGTCAACTTACTTTTTAGATCTACATTTCTAACTCAGAATAATCATGATTTTATGTTATGTAACTGTTGGAAATAACGTAATAGAGCTGATTATACTGACCACTTGTAGTATAAACATAAGACTTTTTTTTTTACTTTTTTTTTGTGTGTGTTTGGTTTTGGGTTTTTTTTTGTGGTTTTTTTTTACAGAAATCCATCAGGGAGGAAGTTTTGGTTCTATAAAACTGGTATGGCATAGGATTCTGGTGGAAAAACGGGGAACTGTCACTGTGTAAGAAATAGGCATGCTGAGGATATTGATTTAAGACAGACTGATGATTAGTGTTTCAGAGAATTTTTCTCCAAGGGAAATTCTATCTAAACTTATGTTGCACTAATTCTAGTGAATCTGAAACCCACTCATGGGGAATATTGTGGTAGGTGGCTGTCTTGGCCACAATGATCATGAAATGGTTGAGTTTAAAATTTTAAATGTAATGAGAAAAAAGAACAGCAGAGTTGCTACCCTGGACTTCAGGAGAGCAAACTTTAAGATATTCAGGGAACTATTTAGCAGAATACCCTGGGAGTCCACTAGTGCTGGTCAGTCATAAAGACACACCTTTCAGAAGTACAGGACCAGGCAATTCTACTGTGCTATAAGTCAAGCAAGCAGAGCAGTCACTAAAGATTTAACATATTGTGGCAATAAACTACATGCTTTAATTGTGCTCTATATGTAAAAGAATTTCCTTCCTTCCCAGCACCTTTCTAGTGTCTACTAGGTTTTGGGGTATAAGACATGGACTAGATGAAAGACAAACTAGAAGAAATAAAGGATGAAATGGCTATTCTTAGTGGAATAGTAATAAATACTAATCATCCTATACTGTTCTTACTACAATGACTATACATCTTGTTACTGGCTTCAGTGGGAAGAAGTGCTGAATAAATATCTATATCCGTGCAACAAAAAAAGCTTTTGCTGTGTTTCTACAGACTTTGTTTCAGAGACTTCTGCAGAGCTATTACAAATTTCTTAGAACAAATTATTACAAATTTCTTAGTTTTATATTGGAAAAGAGAAGATCTTTAGGATTTGGAATTATCCCAAAAATCCTCTTTCTCCATCAAAGTAAGGAACTTACCTTCCTCAGAAAAACAGTGTCTAAAGCACATTTTGCAATTTTAAACAGATGTTTTAAACCTGTAACATAGCACACACTTGCAGATACTTTTCCTGATGCCTATAGAAGGACTTCTTACAATCTATTGAACTCAACCCTTGCATACATTTTAAGAACTATTGGATTAAAGTGATCAGTAAAGCGATGTAGTCTGACAACTTGCTTTTTCCAATCTGGCTACATAATTCCTGAAAGAACTGCAAGGGAAATGCAAGAATAAGAAAAGGTAGTTAGACAACAGAAATTCCTGAAGCTAACATGCCTGTCAACCAAAATTAAGTGAAAGTATACCCCTACCATCCCATCCTACATCTGCTCATTTGCTATGCAAATAAGACAGCAGTAACTGATTTATACATCTCAAGGCCAGAACAGTGTCAGTGGTTGACATGATTTCTGCTAAACTGCCAGCAGCCATTGCTCTTTAGCAGCAGAGAATATTAATGAGCCTTAACCACAATCTGCTCCAGAATTCCTTCACACAAGGTGTTACAGAGAGGAGTATACTGCCTATGTCTTATAGGAACCCTCCATATGGAAATTCACTTCAGTTTTGTTTCATGGTATGAAAGATGTGAAAGGTTTAACCCATAATAATATGGTGGGTTTAGCTATCAGCTGAAATGCCAATATTTGTCATAGAATAATTGTCCACATTGCATATGATATCCAAAAAGAGTTTTTGTAATGTAGGGCAGATGTAGCTCTATATGACATATTTCATTTTTTGATTTATATCATTCTATTTTTCAAAAGAACAAGATTAAGAACATCAATCAAAACTTAATGTACTCCACTAGCAAGTGGCATGTGTTTAACTACCTATTTTATTATTTCCACTGAAACACTGCTGTCCAGAACTGCATGTTAGTTCTGAACCTGCCTAAGGTCTTTTGGAAAAAACAATTAGAGGTGCTTTGAAATCTTGCCTATTTAGTGCTTAGTCAAAAGAAGAACTCAGTTATGTCTATAATAAACTCTTGATTTATCAAGCTTATCAATAACTCATAAATGAGAGACTTCCTGGACTTTAAAGTTCCTTTCTAATATAAAAGCTGACTTCTTATGTAGTCATTTATTTCTCACCAGTAGTCATCCCTCAAATACAAACATGGAGTTTCACAAAAGTCTTTTGTACTTTTCCTTGTTTTAGCAGTATCTGGTTTTACCTTCAACTTCTCATTAATTGAAATAAAAAGTCCACGTTACTGCTAGTCTACTGGATATTGATCCTGCCCTACTTGGGCTGAAATATGATTTGATGAGCTTGGGAAAAGGGCCTAATAATGGCAATTATAAACAGGAAAATAAAATTTGGATGCAAATTGCTGTCAACTACTTGAATTTCAATGCTCTTAATTAAATAGACTGATGATGCTGTGTGAAACGGCTACTGTTTTCAAAAGTTCTCTTGCATATGCCCATTGCAAAGAGTGCTGTAAAATATCTGGAAAATTTATTAAACAATGAGAAAACAGAAGGAATGAACAAAAAAAAAAAAGGAGAAAATGATTTTTCACAGTTTCCTTCATTTCCTTTTCTTTTTCTCATGCAGATTTGTCATAGCAATTCTGTAATCTATGCAAAACTCAACTGAGTACTCGATTTTTTCTTTTCATGAGGTTTTGGGTGATCCATTGTATTGGGTTTGCATGGCAAGGGTTTGGTAGCAGGGGAGTTGCAGGGATGCTCTCTCTGAGAACCTTCAAGAAGCTTCCTCTATGTCCAGTAGAGCCAATGCCAGCCAGCGCCAAGATGGACCCACTGCTGGCCAAGGCCGAGCCCATCAGTCACAGTGGTAGTGCCTCTGTGATAACATATTTAAGATGGGGGGAAAAAAGTTGCTGCCCAACAGAAACTGCAATGGAAGGTAGGAATGAGAACATGTGAGAGAAACAGCCCTGCAGACACCAAGGTCAGTGCAGAAGGAAGGGGAGGAGGTGCTCCAGATGCCAGAATAGATTACTCTGCAGCCCATGGTGAAGACCATGGTGAGGCAAGCTGTCCCCCTGGCACACATGGAGGTTAATGGTGGAGCAGATATCCACTTGCAGCCCGTGGAGGACCCCATGCTGGAGCAGGTGGATGCCCAGGTTATAGCTCCTGAAAGAGATGCTTGAACCTACTACATGTACACACATGCAAACAGCATTCAAACAGCCTTGTCAGATTAACAAAAAGGCAATAAAGAAAACCAATTATCAATGTAAACAAAAACTTTTATATTTTATTTTCAGTCTTAGCTCATAACAGAATCAATAAACCTCAACCCTCCAGTCTGGATCTTTACCTGGGTCTTTATCTAAACCATTTAAATTGACTTGAAGGGAAAGTTGAATAACATCCTACTTCAACACTTTACAGACAATCAAAAAATTGCTTCCTTGCAATAAACCTATTACCTTGCAAGTGTATGATTCGATACAGAGGAAGCACAGGGAGATTCTTAGTTTTGTTTTCAATGCAATAACCATTTTTGTACCTTTTTGCTTGCATGTGCTTCTCTTGAAGTAAACGGAGAAAATTAACTTCCAGTAGTATGGAAGGTCTAGAGTCCTTATCCATCTCTTTGGGAGTTACAGGTTATTGTTATTTTTTTCTAATTAGATTAATAAAAGCAGTAGAGGAAAACTGAAATCAATGAGCATTTCTAAATTATCTGGCATAACTGACCAACATATAGAGGATACCTGAGGTAAATTCAAGATATCATGATTCACCTTACTTATTCTAGGACCAAATTCTGTATGCTGCAAAGAGGTATGTACAGGGAATAAAAACCATCTCTTCTACTTCCGACTGCTGCCCTTGTAAGATCCTCATTAATTAGAAAGCATATTTCATTTGTATTAGGAGGCATATTTCTTTTCTATGTGCAGCTGCAGGCCAAGAGAAGATGTGCATATATTTGAAATATACTCACATTATTGATTACTGGTGTTTCAAGAATGCTTCACCAAAAAGAGCAGATTAAATGTAATCCACAGGTAAAGAATGTAACACAATTATGTTGCTTCATTCTGTTAATTTAACAATTAATTAATTTAATTCAATTTATTTCCACTACCAGCATTCTTTAGTTTTTAAACAGACAGTTTTAACAGGAAATTATTTCTGTTTCCTCTGCATTAAAAAAGATGTAGGGATCACACAGGATGCTTCATAATTTATTTCCTTCTCTCGATCCAAACCAGGGCAGCGATAGAGCCAGTGTTGTTCACACTGGCTGTGTGTGATTTTTCCTTCAAAATTTTTGTCTTTTGCTGTCTGTGGTTTTACCTTCAGTTCCTCTTATCCACCAAATCTGACCAACTGTGGGCTCACCAACCACCTGATTTCCACAAGAGAAATCCTTCCCAGTGCTCCTATGTGCTTCCACTATGGGTAGGTGTTAGTGGCTAGTCGAACTGATCCTTGGAGGGGAAAGGAAACCCCATTTCATATCAGACCGTCTTCAGCAGATCATACCTGGTGTTTTGGTGGGTTTATAAGTGGTGCACTGAGAGCAATTAGTGCCTGAATTGAGCTACATGAGGATAACAACGGGCGATTACCCTATTTAACAGCTGTTAAGTGGTGTTAATTGCCGGCTATAGACCACAAGCTGAGCAATTTTGTGCAAACTGTACAAACAGAACAAAACAAAACATGATGGAGGGAGAAAATGGGTCTGAAAAAATCCTCTATTAATCCAAAATATGCGTACAGCTGGACAGATTATATGCATTGCTTGTGTGAACTATTTGTAGCAAGGAGTTTGTTAAATCCAATCCGTTACTGAATTGTCTGTGAATAGACTGCATTTTCTGTTAATTTCTTCATTATTCACAGTCATTTAATGAATGGTTTGTGTGAACACATTTTTTGCCTAAGGTTCTCTCCAGCAGGGCTAGTTCCTGATAACCTCATTCTTATTGAACATCGTCTTGATTTCTGTGAAACAGAGTAAAGAATAATATATTTTCAGAACCTAGTCTTAAATTATAAGGTAACAATTAGCAAAGTATTTCTACAAATGGAAAGAAAATATCTCTAAATGAAATTATGTAGAGTTTCTTTTGTTATCACTGAAGTGTTGAAAATAACTGGAAAAGTCCAGACAAAAAGTGTTTAAGATATTTTTAGGGTTTTTTTTAGATGCGCTGTTGATTTTCAGGTCTCTGTTGCTATGAGCGTTCAGTAATCACAGTGTAGTATGTGACCTGTAGAGCTGGTCACTGTGTACACTGTATTGCCTAATAGCACATATTAGATTTTACATGACAGACAAAGGTTTACTTATTTGGAAAGTATAGGTACCAATGTTGGCAAAGGTTTGGATGCTGTTAAGATATTTATAAGTCATGGAAGGAAGCAATTCTAGAGAAAGATGGCTTTTCGTAGGTCCAAAAAAAATCATTAGAGTGAGAAAACCACAGCAATAAAACGGTATTTTGCAAATGAACTCTGAATGCCTATAAGAAGTTATTCTTTGTGACTACACGCAAACAAGAAAAGCAGCTGCCAATAAATGTGCCAGTTAACAGCAAAACAGTGGCATTGCTTATCTGCCTAAGCTAAATGCTTGGTGCTTATTGCTTTTCCAAGTGTGAACCAAGTAAGATGACCCACTACCAGTACACAGCAGACTCCCTGAAATCCTTCAGGGTAAGAATGAGCCTCTGGGGGGCTCATTGCTCTCCTACAATGACCTGAGAGCAACTGACTCAGGGTGTTATTGGAGCTCCCTACCTGCTATTGCTCCTCAGGATTCCTTTTTGTATGGAGACCAGATTTTTATCACGTATCCCAATTAACTATGAGCCTGATTCAAAAGCCTCCAAAGTCAGTGGAAGAGAGTGGGTCTTCCTGTGAGCTTCAGATCAGGATTTAAACCCTTCTGGCAACACTTCTGGCTGCCAAGGAGATATAATCTCGTTACTCAGAAAATCTGAGAGATGTCCCCTTGGAATGCCTGCGTTGTCAAAACGGAGATATATAAAATAGGATCTCACTGCAGAGTTATACTTCAAATAAAGCAAGAAGAGGCTAGCATGCATCCAGGGAGTCGACAGCGGTACACCATATACAATGCTACATATCAATGAGGTGAGCAAAGAGGAGAATAGTCATTGCTCTTTTAAGATAATATGGGCATAGTAGAGCAATTGTTTTCTTCTAACCTCACTAGATTGATGTATCCAGATAAACCTCTTATCAGGCAGTGCCTGGGAATGCCTAATGAAATACAATTACAAGTTTATGCATGTAATATATACTAACTCCCCTCTGCATAAATAATTATGAATTGGTGCTAGTAAGTCTCTGAAATCCTCCCCTGCATGTCAAGATGACTATTTCTTCTGTCTTTGCTTTATTCATCCCCTTGGCACTGTTGCAGTAGACAGTCAGTGTGGATAGGCAGTATGAGTTAAAACTGTGTACTTCAGAGGAATGCTGCAAGCTTTTCTTGCACTCTTTGCTGCCTCGTCAACTTATACAGTAATTTCTTCAACTTCTGAATGTTACCATAGGACAGATAGCACTAATAATATAGATAAAGTAAGAAGATCTCAAAACTGAACAGGCATATTTTGACATTTTCTGTAACATGATGAAGCATCAGGTAAGATGAATCGGGGGGAAAGAAACCAACCAATCAAGAAAAAATCAAGTTCTTCCTCATACTCCTTCAGTGCTATAAATCAGAATATTTTTAACTTGATGTAGTTGACACAAGAGTGTAGAAACTGTGCCACTATTTCATTTTCACTACTAGATTTCTGTATTCATTTTTAATGGATAAAGTCTGAAATAATTAGTATAATGAGTGGTGACATTCATACCCGAGCCTCATGGGGCAGCACTCTGCGTAAGAAATAGACTTCACATTTTGTACTTCTTCATTGGAGAAGGTTTTCTTTGATTTCGTCTCATGATTGAAGTGAAATGGAATGCAATGGAGCACATGAAAATCTAAGCTGCTCCAAGTCCACGGTCAGGTTTGGGACATGAGTCATATCTTCCCAGTAGGAGTGGTACAAACAAGGCTGCAAACACATTTGTTAGCACATCAAATTCCTCTCCACTTACTGGCAAACTAATACCATCCTTCCTCTTACTGTTAAGGTACTTACAGATTGGTGTTTTTTCAGACATCTCTCCTTAGTTGCATCTCTTTTCTCATCAAGGCCTACAGTCCCATGAGAATGTGTCACTTAATACTACTTCTCAGTATTTGGTCATGTTAACATTTTGTGAACTTTCCTATTGAATTTAAGGCGAGCAAAGATAACTTGGTTTAGCTGAGTTAATCTATTGCTGCTTCCCCTAGCCACCATCTGAAGTGGAATAATTTGCACTTATTTCTTTTAAAAGTTATCATCTCTCCTGCACTCTTTTTGTATGTATACAAACTTTCCTTCCTTACTAGTTCTGAGGGTTTTTTTCTTAGAGAACCTTGTTCTTACTTTGCTGTTCTCTATGCAGTGTTTAGTTAAGGATCATATCATAATGTTGTCAACTTTCACCTTCATTTCAGCACCTTCTTCCCAGTTTAATAGGATCAGTACAGAACTTACCTGTCTCATGGATGCCTCCACCTTCTATTTAAATAATTTCTTAACTAATTCCAAAATCTCCCTGAGCAATTCATTTCCCTTTTCTCTGCTCCCAATAGTTAAATATTCCCCTTATTACCAGTTATGACACTTTGCTCATTCTTCTATTAGTTACAAAAAGATCTCTCCTGGGTTTTACTCATCATATGTATTTGGTGGTTTAAAGTAATTCGCAGCCATAGCAGTTCCTTTTACCTTTTCCTTTTTAATGTTAGTCACAGATTTTCAATCAGTTTATTCTCATGTAGCATCTAACCTAGTATTTACCTCTTTGATATAAAACACATTTCCTGCCTTTTTAACTTGCTTGTCTCCCTGAACAAATTGCATTCTTCTGCATCTGTGTCAGATGTGCAGCATATCCTACAAAGTCTCTGTGATGACAGTTAAGTCATCATTTTGATCATGGATTAAGACTTGAAGTACCTCCTTGTAATTCTGCATTAATAGTTTACAGGCACCTAATGTAGTGTAATCATTCTTCCTATAGTTCTGTTACAGGTAAAGTCCTTGTCCTCTCTTTCTCCATAAATTTTGAGCTTTATTTCTTTGGTTTATATATATTCCTTCAGATTTTAGTTCATTCCATTAGAAAAGAGATAGGTTCAGCTCTTCTAAGTGGTACAATCTGTAATAAATTCACAGAAATTGGAGTTGTATCAATATTAAATCTTCGGAATTGAGAAGAGAATTAGGCGAACAATCTTTTCTGACTGGAACAGATGTCTGCCAATGATTTTTAAGAATTATTATTGCATTATTATTTGTCTTATTATGCTTACCACTGCAGAGACAATCACAATAGGACTGGGTCCATACTGTAGAGAAGTCATTAAGTTTTCTCTTTGGAAACAATAATAAATTGTGTCAGTTTTCTAGGCCTAAGCAATTTCCTTGAACAGTGTAATTAATTTGAAGGAAGACCCCAGCCAACTGTAAAGAGTGCAGTATAAAATTACAAATCAGAAACTTGTTGAAAAATAATACTTGCCATAAAAATGATAAAAATAGCATGCAAAGTAATTGAAAAGCAACATGTAAATAAATTACTCTGGTGCTGTTCTTGCTCCTATGGTTAATGTTATGTCAGCATTTCCATTATAAGATCCATTTTTCAGGGTTTATGAGTCAGCTATAAAATTTTTTTTAAAGAAATCTAAGCCTAATGCTGGAAGGTCTTGCCCTAGAAAGAGGAAATCATTGAGGAAAAATAGCAACTACTCTACACAAAATTACTAGCTCTGTCTTAGATTGAAAAACAAGACATTACTTTGCAAATAAATTTACACTTTTTGAACTGAAATTGAAGTTGGGGATGCAGCCATAAAATTAATTTATTTTTCCCATCATTCAGATATTTAAAACAAAATCGTAAACACAGTGAGATTGAAGATAAAGGATTTTCATGGAGAGTCTGTGGAGAGTCTTCGAGTGGGAGAAGCTATGCTGCCACCTTAAATCTCACTGCCTGCCCCACACAGAATCATAGAATCATAGAATCATTATGGTTGGAAGGGACCTCCAGGGTCATCAAGTCCAACCTTTATCCCATCATATTCCTAACCACTAGACCATGGCCTCAAGTGCCTCATCAACCCTTTTTTGAACACCCCCAGGGACGGTGACTCCACCACCTCCCTGGGCAGCCTGTTCCAGTGCGTAATACTCCTCTGTGAAGAAAAAATTCTTAGAACTGAGTTCCACATCGCAACTGAAAATATATAGGTAGCTGAGTCACTGCTGCAAGATTATATTTGTACAGGAACAACTCAGTGAAACCATTTAAGCAAAGATTTAAGAAAGTAAAATTGAAAATACACCAAAGCATCTTTCTGTAGGTGAATTTTGTTGGATCATTTTCTTTCGTAGGTATTAACTGAAGATATTTGTTTAACATTTTTTGTTTATACAGTGCTTTCTAGATTTAGAACAGGTTATGTCTAAATAATGGAGCAATCAGTAATAATTTAGGGCATGAATGATGTAACAGGAGACTATGAAGGTACCATATATGCTTTACCCATACTTTGCAACTTTCTGTTACTACTGAACACAAACTGCTGAATTCCATGGATCTGTGATCTGGCTAAATAAGCATTCTTATGTTTTTATGAGGAGTGGTAGTGTTTGAGAGCATTAGTGTTGAGATAATATTGAAGGACTACAGGCATTATAAAGCAGCAAATCCAGTGCAGTCTCATTTCTGCTGACTTTTGGGAATAAGCCTGATGTGAACCATTCCCTGAAGGTAAATAGAAGGAATGCTTCAAAATAAAGGAATGAAATAATAATTGTGTGAATGATCTGGATAGCAAGAATCAAGAGTTATATGAGGAGTGAAGTTATTTACCAGTGAGCAAATCCTTCAAAAACCTGTTATGGTCTGCCTGATGCAGACTGTCAAGCTGTAGGTCTCATTACAGTCATACCCTTAGACTTCAGGCATTGATGTTAGGATCGCATTTGAGATTAAGACGCTAACCTTTAGGTCCAGGAGTACACTAGATACCATAATTCATCTAGTTCTATTGAATATCATTAGTGGGGAATGGAAAACTATTCAATTCACTTGAACATAGATACCCATGGTGGGATTCACTTGTCTAAACGTGTTTTAGAAACTCTAGGGTCTTCCCCATTCCCTCCAGCTGCCACTGACCAGGACATCATATCTTCCATCCTGTGTGAATATTTTTGAAACTCTCTGGTACGCTAGAAGCCACTGGCAACCTCAGTTTAGACATTAATGTGACAGCAGACCTTAGGCAGCTAATCACCTTCCCCTTTCCATGTGTTATAACTTTATTCACATAGACTAAGGTTCCCACTGGAGTCACCAGTGCTTCTGCTAGAGATGATTCAGAGGAGAACATCTCCTTCCACTTAAGAAATTAAAGTGAAATGGTATGAATATGTCCTCATGCCCTCTGATCACTCAGTCCTTCTCCTGGATTTACATACCCAAGGCCTCTGCATGGTGGAGAATAACACTGATCAGGCTAGTGCTTCTACTAGCAGCACTAACAAATAAAGGAACAATAAAAGAAAAATACAATCCTAAAATACCTGAGAATTAAAAAAGGCAAATGAAGAGCTGTTTATAGGTCATTTTTCTCTCCTCCGAACTTTGCAATGAATAACCTGCGTTAGTAGTGCTACATCTAGTATCTCCCAGTGATTTTGTTTACAAAGCCTCTCATTATTACCCACTTTCCCAATATGCACTTTAAAGAATATGAATTGCATTAACATGATTACATTTGCATTAAACACATGGTTAATTTTTTAAAAGTAAAAATGCTTGTAATTTTATGACACACCCGCATGAATTATAAAATGATGTATAATAAAACCTTGCTTGATTTCATAATTACTCATTGTTATCCCTGGCTAATTAAATATTCAGCACAGACGTGTTAATCCTGAAAGTCTCCCTGGCACCCTCTTCTTCTTCTTGACTTTTTTTTTCTGCATTCCATTGAGTTACAAGTTGTTTCATGGAATCTGTAGAAAGAAAGATGTTCAACAGTTATGGACATATGCAAATCTTTAAACAACCATACCTTAAAAGTGGAAATTTTAATATGTACTTATTGTTTCTGGCAGGCATATATTAAATTTCTTTGATCGTATTTCTCTACTAACCTTCCTCGTATGGTTGAAATATAGCCTCTTAGAGCTGTTTTTCCCCTTTTCATTTTCTCAGAAAGTTAGCTTGTATTATACAGCATAATCTTTTAAAATAGGATGTTTTCTATTTATCAGTGGTGTACTATATAAGCATCTAAAAATACTTGGAAGCATGAGAAATTTGAGGCTTGAAATATCTTGTTCAAAAATAGAAAGTGAGGAGAATTATTACTTTATTGTTGTACCTTAGTTCCTATGAGTAAAATGTCCACTCTTGTCACCATTCAAATTAGCAGCAAGGTCCTCAGTGGCTTCAGACAGAATATATTATTAAAGTATGCAGAGATGTTGTAACTTTCAAAGGAAGCAGAACTTTTTTTTTTTTTTTTTTTTTTTTTAAGAATTAGGTATGTGACCTAGGCAAATCATCAAGTAACCTATTTCGCCATCAGAGAGAGAAACACTTCCTGATAATGTTTCATTTCATCCTAACATCCTAAATCTCGTCTTCAAGAGATGTCTCTAGAGGTCATCTCATTTCACCTCCATTGCTCCACTGGCTATAAAGGAAATTAGTTTTGACTTGGAAGGCAACTCACTTGCCTACACACAGACATCTAGTTCAGATATGCCATGTGGTATCCAACCAGAAAGGCAAGAGGTTTACCCTTGGTCTTCTGTCTGATGCAAGCTATATTTTGATGTCTTAGATATTGTAAGGAAACTGAAAAGCAGCCAATATCCACATTTAGAGCTATTGAATCAACTTCAGATGTCTATATTTGAAGCTGGCAGGAGATAGGTAAGAAATGTTATGAAACTATCCACTGTGCTTCTTTTAGTGATAGTTACACGTAGTTCTTTTCCCAAGAAAACAGTTTATTCATCAGAACAAACACTTACAACATATGGAATCAAAAAATTCAAGTTTTAGTTGCAGTACTTGGCTTCACAGTTTGTTTAAGCTTAAAAAGGAATGCAAAATTGAAAAAAATGAAACAAACGTTTCATCACTGAAAAAAAATATTGTTTGACAAGCTAAAATACTGGCTTAGTTATTTGTTTTTATTCAGCTAGAACTACTCCAACACCATTGCCATAAAAGAAAAAAAAACAAACCACAAAACAAAAATCCACCACGTTCAACTCAAACCTAAAAACCCCATACCCAAAACTCTCCACAAAAGAAAATAAATCCCAATCATTTGCTATAAAAAGTTCAGGTCTTGTATATGTCAGATTTTGCATTTCAAGATGCAAGTGTTCTCAAAATACTCCAATGTATATTCAAAAAAAAAACCCCAAACCAAAAAAAAACTATAAGAAATTGCACGGTTAGTACCTTTTTTTTGCTCATGAAACATAATTTCTTTACCTCTTTACCTATCTTGTTGTCCTCCACTTCACACTGTATGAACACCTAGCCTAAACTTAATTTCTTGATTTCAAACTACTGTAATACTACTGTTTTCAGCACATTTAGTGGTGGCTTGTACTGTGCAAATGAAAGGGAAGTCAATCATTATGCTTTTAGAGCCTTTTATTTCTCAGCTAATAATGATGATCTTTGGACTTGGTCCTGCAAATGATCATTCATGTGAGTAAAATTAGGCATATATATTTGCATTTGTAGGATTGTTGATAATGGAAGCTTTGGCATTGTTAGGTTGCTATATAAATTCATAGCAATTCTTCTTTTGATTTCTATGTTCCCGTCCATATTCCCACGCTTCTTAGACAGGTGAGTTTTCTTTGAACAACTTTCTGTGATGATTTAATGCTTTATAAATATGAACTTTCAGATATAATGCTCTTAAACCATGTTTGAACCTTTAAGAATTCATTGCAGCAAATCCATCACAGAAACTATGTCTGGAAAGAAAGGGTTAGTTGCAGTTATATAAGCCTCTGATTTTAGTTGTTTTCCAACATACCAGCACTGGAAAGGCAGTAATACCATCACCAAGACCCATGTGTACAAGCCTGTTTGCATCTTTCATGTATTATGCAAATAAGATATTTTATTAAATATTTAAAGTAATTCATTCCCTCTCCTATGTTTATCCTTTTATTAGCTGTACATAGCTGAACCATTTTCAGTGCAGTCATTATTGCTAGTTTGTTCCTGCTCTCCACTCCACATGTGCTTTCCCCTAGATTAACTGCCTTCTAGAAAATGCACTAGTCCAAAGAATCATACAGAAGTCAGAATAATAATAACAATAGAGATGAAGCTAAAAATAATAACTGACATCTTATAGTGGCCATGCCTTAAAGACCCTCAATCAGTACCATACAAAACACTGCTGCATGGTTGGATTCTGTATCCTTTGTTGCCAGATTGCAGACACACACATTGTACTAATGGAAGTGTTATTTCCTCTGATAACCACGGTAATTCATCAGAATATTTCTGCTTCTTCTTGACCAATTTTTTTCCCCAGTCTTCCTGCATTAAACAAATTTGGACCAGTTTTGGCTCAACTCTCTTATTACTTTGTCAAAGTCTTTTAGAGTAAACCTCAGACTCGGTTCTTCTTGTCCTCTGTGGCAACAGTCATTGCAAACATCATTAAGGATGTGAGGTCTCTCCCTTAATTAAGAACTAAAAGGTTTCATTTCCTAAAACAAAAGCATGTGGCAGGTTTTATTGATCCGGTCTATGTCGCCAGCTGAACACATTAGCAGGGGTTATTGATTACTCTAGCAGTAATGAGCTTTGTTCCTCATCAGGTAAAGCATACATTCCTAAGATCTTTCCTAAAGAGGCCTATATATACGTATGCATTCACTAAGATATACACTGAAGGAGGTTTTAAAAGTCTTTATTGCCTATGTATCATTTTTTAAAATTTAACAGCAATCATTAGAAAGGTTATATTCCAGTCATTATCTTGTTATAATTCCTTCTGAATTCCTTCTGCTAATGCTGCACTTAGGAATGAATTCAAAACCAAAAGAAGCACAGCATTATTTTTTTAAAATGTAAGCACATATGGCTATTACTGCTTTTAATAACTCCCAGCAAAAGAACCACCATTATATGTTAACGAGCATCTGTGGTAAATAATAGTCTAGCAGAATGCATAGGATCTCTCCCCAATTTTGAAAGAATAATTTCAGACTTACAACTGTTCTAGTTAATACCTTAAGAACATTTCATTCAAATTTGGACAAGGGTCTGCTATTTAAAAAGAAACTTCTTATATTCAATAGTACTTTCGTGGAGAAGAGACTTTATAGACAAAAAGGGGCCTGATAGTTCCTGGAAGCTGGAATTAGACCAGCTAAGATCAAGATGTGGACAAAAGAGGCCTTTCAATCAACTAAACAAGGCTGAAGGGAGGCCCCCTCAAGTGTATGTACACAGAAAAAAAGTAGTGAGAGGACGTCGTGGTGGGGGAAACTCTCATACCCTTTCTGTGAAATCAGCACATGTTGGTGTATCTTTGAACTGCCTGTACTGAAACACCTGCAGCATGGGGAACAAATAGGAGGGATTAGAGGTCTGTGTGCAGGGCTGCAGTCTCATTGGGATGAAGGAGACATGGTGGGACAGCTAATCAAGAAGTTGATGAAGTGAGGGCTTTGCTGGATCTCGGAATTTTATTACAAATGATGAACTGGTCAGAAATGTGAAGACTGGAGCAAGTCTTGGCCCCAAAAAGACAATGACATTTGTGATCCTGAAAAGAGGAAAAAAGGCAAAAGAGGAGTCCAGGAGAGCTGGTTGATTTTCCAAGGGTCACGTTCTCCAAGCTTGTGAATGGTCTATCACAGTATGTGGGAAACCAAGTAAAGGTGACAGGACACCTACATGGATGAACATGGGTTGGGTCTTGCATGTATTGACTATATTCAAATGTAAAAAAGGGAAGCATAGTAGAAGCAGGGGAACATAGAAACAATATAGAGACACTGTCCTTGTGTGCAAGGTTGTGGTTAGGAAAGCCAAAATCCATTGGACTTGTATCTGGTGAGGCTTCAACAGGTATATCAGTAGCAAAAGGAAGACCAGGACTATCAGCCTGCTGCTGACAGGGCAGGGAACCTGACGAAAGAGAATATGGAAAAGACCTTGGTCCTTACTACTAAGACTTGTCTTCAGGAATCCCAGGTTTCTGAAATCTGTGGGAAAGTCTGGAGCAAGGAAGAGTTACTCTCGGCAGAGGAGAATCAGATTCAGAAATATTTAAAGAAATTTAACATACTCAAATTCATGGGACCTAGACACCCATGTGTGCTGATGGAGCTGGAAAATGTTGTTGAAAGGCCACTCTCAATTATCTTGGAAAGATCATGGCAACCACAAGCGGCTCATGGGCAATGGAAAAAATCAAACTCATTTAGACACGCAAGAATGAGGATCAGGGGAACTACAGGCCAGTTAACCTCACCTCAGTCCCTGGGAAAGTGAGAAAGTAAATAATGCCAAAATATATTTCCAATCATATTAAGGAAAATAAGATGAGTGAGAGTAGTCAACATGGATATACAAAGGGAAAATCATACCTGAACAACCTGGCAGCCTTCTACAAAGAAATGACTGGCTCAGCAGGTTAGCTGATGTTTATTTTGACTTCAGATTTTGACACCATCTCCCATAAAATCCTCAAGAATAAACTGATGAAATATAGACTAGATAAGTGGACAGTGAGGCTGATTGAAAAGTGGCTTAACTGCCAAGCCCCAAGAGTCGTGATCAGCCTCATCAAGTCCAGCTGGAGGCCAGTTACTAGTGTGTGCCATGGCTCAATACCAGGGCAATTGCAATGTTTGCAGACATTACGAAACTGGGAGCGGTGGCTGATATACCATATCTCTCCGAAGAGACCTCAACATCCTGGAGAACTGGGCTAACAGAATCTTCATGAAATTCAACACAGGGAAATGTCAATTTCTACACCTGGTGAGGAATAACCCCGGGTACTAGGACCAGGTTTGGTCCAAATGACTGGAAAGTAGCTTGGCAGGGAAGGATGTGAGGAGTCCTAATAGGTGACAAGTAAAACCACACAGAAATGTGCCCTCACAGCAAAGGCAACTAATGGCATCCTGGGCTGCATTAAGCAGAGCATTGCCAGCAGGTCGAGGGAGGTGACCTTTCCCCCTGCCCAACCCTGGTGAGACATGTCTGCAGTGTTGTGCCCAGTTCTGGTCTGCCCAGTATAAGAGAGACATGGACTTTCTCAAGCAAGTTCAGCGAACAGCCACAAAGGTGACAAACGGCTTGGAGCATCTGTCATGAGGAGAGGCTGAGACAGCAAAGATGGTTCAGCCTGGAGAAGAGAAGGCTGAGAGGGATTGTATCAATGTGTATAAAATACCTGATGGGGGGAGTAACAAAGATGGAGCCAGTCTTCTCAGTGATGCCCAGTGAACAGACATGCAGTAATAGGCACAAACTGAAGTATAAATAAATACTTTTAAACATTAAAAAAATATTCTTTTTTTTTATTTTTAATTTTTTTTTTTTTTGTACAGTGGAGGTGATCAAACACTGGAACAGGTTTTCCAGAAAGACGATTTTCTTTAAAGTTCTTTATAAATTTAATCTAAAGTCTCAAAGCTATCCGAATTTTTTTAAGTAAGGACAATGTTGTTGAACAGATGAATAAGGACAGGTTCTGGAATATGGCTGAGACATAAAAAAACCCTCAGAGATCTAACCTCTTTAAAATTTTGCAAGCACAACCTCAGGAATTTACAAATGCAGTAGCAAGGCTTTTAATAATACTTGTAAAGGTGCCTTACCATCAGGGAATAGCATGACCTTAGCTATGGGCAAGCTTTTGGAATGCATTTTGCAATAAAGAAAAATGACATACATATATATAAAATAATGGAAAATAAGATTAAATCAACAGAGCTGTTGCCATTAGGAAAAAAATGAATTAGGCAAAGAAGACGGGCAAGAATTTGGAACGGGGTATCAAAGGGAAGAAAGACATAATATGTTTAGTAGGATATCAAAATAGCAGCCTGGATTGACATTATGAGTGGAGCTACTTAAAAAATGCATCTTGGGACCAATATTATCTAATAATTTTTTCTCATACAGAAAAATAACTGATAACTTTGGCAGAAAAAAAGTTAGCATGCTAATGGTGATTGTTGATGACTATTAATTTGGAAACGTTAGCTTACTAAAAGATCAGAATGTATTTTACAGAGGAAAACAAGGATGATATAGAAAAACAGTGAAATATAATAATTTAAGGCATATTGCCATGCACCTATCGATTCATCTCAATCTAGACAGCTCTGGAGGCTAGTTCTTGTCGGTTAGTTCTACCTTCAGTTGAGAGAAACAGGCACCTCCAGACTAAGATACAGAATCCCAAGCGAATGAGTTGTTTTCTGGGGAAGCCTTTCATTGACTGCAAATGGAGTTTGAAGGGTGTCTAGTTCTACAGGATTAATGAAATACATTTTGGTCATAAACTGGAAGCTCATCAGTTGAACTTTACAAAACTTTATTGGTACAGAATTATATTCAATCTGCTTCAGCAGTTCAAAGCAGTTAGCCCTCTGTATCACCCCTAAACAGCTGCAGCAGTTCTGATGTCTGTTGAAATTTTAAATTCTCTTCTTTTTTTTGGCTTAGTATCCTAATATTCTTATTAAATATGCCCTGCTCAGTGATGCGATTACACAAGACTTTGTTTTTTTCCCAGTGAAAACCTGTCAGGATTTGCTTGGTGACTTTTAATTGGTACTTTGTAAATCTGACCATAATGAGAAGGTTTCCAGCATTAGTTTTATCTCAGCAAACATCCACACATATGGTTTAACAAAGCAATGAAAGACCCAAAGAATCTTTTTAATTCCCTATATCCCAAGTCCATTTGAGGAGCAGAAAATACATGTCCTAGATGTAACTGTGTGAGTGTCAGTAGTTGTAGATTGTAACTATGACTGAGACACTTCTGCATGGGGATAATTCTAATTTATCTGGAGTATGAGAGAGAAAGACAGAGAAAAGAATCTTAAATTTTTAGTCAATTGGAGGTTAATGGCAAGCCACCATCATGACAAAGTAATCATAAAGACAAATCTTTGACTATGCCAATAACATATTTTTTTCAATCTGTGCTAGAAATGAATTGGCAATCACAGACAAGATTTCACCTGGAATATTGAGTATGCTAGTCATTCAGTATATATCTACATTGCCAGCTATAACACAGCCAGGAACAAGTTTAAGTGTCAGACTTGACTCTCCACACTGCTTAAGTGTCAGCTCACTGTCTGGACCTGTCCTGGACCACTCCAGCATGATTTCCACAGGACAGGTCCATTCCCCTTCAGGGAAAAGCACCATCCAGGTTCTGTCTCAATAAGGCAATGTGTATACAACCACACAAAGTCTGCCTGGCACAATTATCTGTAGTCTTACAATATTATCAAAATTAGTTTTGTACTTCTGAACATTCCTACATATGCTATATGCCAGGGCATAGAAGCCATATTCTCATTTTCATGATATAAAAACTTTTCCCTAGCAAATTGCAGTATAATCCTTGCATTATTTCAGGCAATTTGAAATTATCCTCACTGCCATCACTGCCACACATGCTAATAATTTTGTATTTTAGGGACACTAGCTGGGCCTGAAGGTGCCAAGGGCTAGTGTATGCCTGTGGATGTAGCCAGCCAGCCAGGGAGGGGCTGTCTCTGACACAGCATGGAGATGAGAAATTCAGTTCTACCTGGCATCAGAGCTGCTCCTTGTCTTTCTTTTATTCATCAGAATAGACACATCCTTAGGCTCCAGAAATATTAAATCAGACCGATAGTCCAATAGAAAGACAAGTAGAGGAACTGGGGATTTGGACTTATGGTTTTACAAGACAAAAAAAAGATGCAATGGGTACAAACTGGAACTCAGGAAGTTCCATCTGAACATGAGGAAAAACTACTTTATTTTCAGGGTGGCAGAACACTGGAACAGGCTGCCCAGAGAGGTGGTGGAGTCTCCTTCTCTGGAGACATTCAAATCCCACCTGGATGCCATCCTGTGCCACCTGCTCTGGGTGACCCTGCTCTGGCAGGGGGGTTGGGCTAGATGATCTCCAGAGGTCCCTTCCAACCCCAAACAATCTGTGATTCTGTAATTACCAAAGGGCACATAACTATCAACTATAAATATATCTGTGGAGTAAGTACTAGAGAATCAGAACTATTATTGAGCTGATCTGATGTTTTCCAACCTTCCCAGCTTGTAGACATCTAACATTTCTTTAGGAGCTTTTGACGGCTGGAGAAAAATCACATAGCTATTTTTCTGTACATGGAATATAAACAGGCTTTTCTCCTATGGTCCTTCCAGTCTATACAGACACACAGGGGTCTGTGGACACAGGAAAACCTCTAGACCCCTCATCAATAGAAATGAGTGATTCAGAAATAAAGTTAGGGTGGGAAACAGGAAAATGTTTCTATTTATTAGAACACTGAGATTTTGGAATGTGTTTTAAACATGAGGAGTTTAATATTATAAAAACTCTTGGGAGTAAATTATTTCACAAACCCATTGTGATTCTCAGGAACTGGATTGAGGAGGGTATTAATGTTCTTTATGGTGCAGAGAAACTGTTGAGTAAACTGTGTTACTCCAACACAGCCAAATAATGTGAAAGTTCAGAAAGACAAAACTATTTCCCTGTATTTCACAACTGTGAAGTACAGTTTAAAATTAATTCTCAGCTCATGATTATAATTAAAAACCTTTATTTTCAAATATAATTCTAGATCACTCATGCCATGCTGCGATGCTGCTTCTTATCTAACTGGGTTAAAAAATAATGCATTCTATGAATAGAATAAAAGTCTGTGTCCCAAAAGAAAATACAGAATCTATGACTCATTTGAATTAAAACAGAAACTCAGGAGCTCATATTCCTCAAATAAATGTGAGAAATCCACATTGTATATTACTACATTGTATTTTAGGTTTGTTTATTTCTTTTGTAATGACAAATGTAAGATATTACTGATTCAGTGCTCACTTAAAGCTCTATAGTTCAGTTCATTTAAGCACTGCAGACTTTAAATTTTCATTTTTACTCTTTTGGTTTGAGGTAGTAGATAGTTCTCACTGGCTCCTTGCACAGAGCACAGAACTGTAGCATCCTTTTGCCCAGTGAAGTATGCCAAATCCCCACTGCAGTCTAAGTGAGGAATCCCATAAAATACCATAGACTAAATGCAGTCTCAAAAAATTAGCAATAGGAGGATGTTGTACAAGAATGAGTCAAATTCAACTTTTAAAAGACGAAAATTTCATCTCTATTTTTAGTCTCAAAATAGGAAAGAGGAGGCAAATTAAAATAAAAAAATATGGAATGTAAATTCTTTTAAAGAACCTAATCGTGTTGTTTTAATCAAAATGAAAAATTTGTACATTCCTGAAATGCAAGTTCCCTGTTAAAATAAGGATGGGATTCATCAAGCTTAATTTTAGTCTTCGTCTGAGTCATTTTATTTTCCTTCTGTAGCTGATAGAAATAGGCAATTCTAGGGAGAAGCTCCTTTGGTTTAGAATAAACATCCACATCAGAATGAGAGCCTAAAATTATTTTTTTAGCTGGTTTTTTTCTTCCTCTGTGTTTGATTAGAAAACAAACCCAAAGGGAATAGTTCACTGTAATTACACCCCCTGCACACATCTAAAGGTAACTGATATGGACCCAGCAAGTCTGTTCCATACTAAACTACATTTTTCTATATGGGAGCAGGGCACAGCAGTGACTGCAGTATGGAAGTGACAGGTTCTTGCTGTGGACAGGGAGCCTTATCCAAAGCACATCTGTCATGAGGCAGTAATTGTGGACTCGATCCCCACGAATGACCAGAAACATGTTTTACTGTTTTGATAAAATGATAATAAAGTGAAGCCAGTTTAGTAAAATTTAATATTCCTGTTTAGGTAATGTATTTAATTTTCCAACACAAATGCTAAAAAGAGAAAAATTATTTTAAAGATCTAGAGTTTTCATGAAACTGCAATTGCTTGTGTACATAAAATTATCTTCATGGTAAACTCCCAACTAGATCTGGAAATTTGTGTTGATTTCACTCCTCAGCCAAGAGGTGAGCACCCACATAGCCCCTCATTCACTGCCTCCCCCAATGGTATGGGTCAGAATACAAAGAGCAAAAGTGAAAAAATGTCTTGGGTCAGGACAAAGACAGCTTAATGAGTGAGGGAAAGCGGGGAAAAAATAAATCAGCAGTGATGCAAAGGCAATCACTCATCACCTCCCACAAGCAGACTGATGACTAGCCAGTGTCTGAGCAATGGCTACCTTGGAAGACAAACACCCCTTCACCTCATTTTTGTCACTGAACATGATGTCATAGGATATGGGATATCCCTTCAGCCATTTCATGTCACTAGTTCCTGCTGTGTCCCATCACTACATCATACACGCTTGCACACTTGCAGTCGCTCCATTTGCTGGCACCATGGACACGTGGACCACTCTGACTCACTCAGAAAAATAGTCAGAAGTGAGGTTTGATGAGAAGCCAGGACACGCTGCACTGATCAGGCACAGGGCATGGCCAGACCCTGTTTGCACACAAACAGCTTCTTTACTAACGTATTCTTTTATTTCCCTCTTGTTCCTCTCCAAACCACCTTGATCTCTCCCTTTCCCTCTCCTTGGTTTGTCCTTAAAACATCCCATAGTAAAACCTGTGAAAACTCCCAATGCTTTTCTCCTGTACCCCATACTGAGTCCTATCCCCTTGTTGACAGTGACCTCAGTCTGTAGGGTGATGGGAATCCTCTCATGTTGGCTTGTGGTGACATGTGTCCTCTGGCCCATGGGCTGATATTTCCCTGGGAGAGCCCTGCGGGGACTCGTTGAGGTCACCAGGGTTTCTCCCTGCCCTGGTACCACAGTTGCCTTCAGAGGGTGGCATGGATGAGATTTGGGGGGCTGGTCACTCCCCTCTGATTCCCCAGAAATAACTGAGTTGAGGCATCTCTGGGGCTTCCCACCTGTTGTTGTTCCTCAGGATGGCTATTCTATGATGCGTAATTTGTCTCTAAATAATGCAGTGCAATTCAAAATATCCTAAAATCATCTCTCAAAATGTTTCTATGTCAACAGTGAAAAAAACCCCAAACACAGCAACAGATAAATGAAGGAATATGAATATCTGTATTCAATATATTTTCTAGAAAACAATAAAAATTCTATTTATCTGAAACTTTATCTATTCCCCTGAAGTAAAATTCAAATGTCTGTCAGATGGAAAATAATCACATACCATTTTATTACTTATGTCCTTTTCTCTGTAGGTAAGCAACAGGCATCATTCCCTTGTTTTACACGGATGACAAATCTAGGCTCATTTGTCAACTGCATGTCTCAGCATATGAACTATAACCACTAATCCATACAATACTGTGTATTTCTGAAATTCGTGAGCTGAATACCTAGTAATGGTCAGCTGTTCTTTTTTCTTAAGTGTCTAAAGGTTTCAGTAATTAAGAAAATGCATCTTCTTACAAAGTTGAAAGCATCGAAAGCCCTATTTGAACTAGACTAATTATTTAAATTGCATGGCTGCATGGCTGCTTCAAAACATAGCAAAAAGAGAAAAAAAAAAAAAAGTATATTATATTTTTACCAAGAATGATATATTGATATTTCATTACTTTATAGTTGAACTGCAGAATCTGGGAAAGATTTAAGGCACATTTCAACCCTGCAGGTGTCCATGTGGTTTCCCCCTCTAGAAGAGAATGCCTGCCCCGGTCCTGCAATGGCATTGGGCAGAGTCCACTGGGGACTCATGAAACATGAGTATTTCTCTTAGGTATTCATATATGTAGCAGATCAACAACCAGTACGGGCTCCTCTTAGTTATGTGGCCCATATGAAAGGGCTGAACTTACATCAGCTGAATTCTCTGCTAATGCTGCTGGTTTGGGACTTTAGCATGCTGAGAGGTAAGACAGACTGTAAAAACTTTGATGCAAATTGTATTCTGCTGATTATATACATCTTAAATAGTTAAGCCTAAAATTTGTACTGCTATTTAGTAGAAACATGCTGCCATTGGCTTTTGTTTTCTGAGAAGAGTTTGGTGCTTTTTAGTAGAAAGCAAAGGGATGAGCTGGTTTAATAAGTAGTTATATCAGCAACAAACTAATGGAAATAAATTTATATCTGGGAAAGAATGTTTTTTGCTATGATCTTCTGCTGGAGTTATATGAATCTTTTTTTTTTTCTCTATCCAGCCACAGATCTTCATGAAACTTTTTGAAACTCTTTTTTTTAATGTGTTTACAATTCCTCTTCTCTCAAGTTTGTGTGAAAGGCTTCTGAGGAGAGCAGATACACAAAAAAATAGTACGATCGCACAGGTTACTTCTTTCCAGAAAATAAAACTAAAAATTAAATATGGAATAAGTAAACTATATTGCATTGTGTGGAGGAGGGATAAACATACACCTGCTTTCTCCTCCAAATAGTACACAAACAGGAGGTGTACAGAGAGGCACAGTACACCTGACCCTGAGCATCTATAATTTCTAAGAAGCGCAGTCCTGAAAAAGATTCTGGTACACATGGCCATCTGTTCCCAAATATTTGTGATGTTCAAAAATCTGCTCTGCATTCTCAAAAATCTATAAAGCTTTTACTTTATTTTATGTCATTTAATTTCAATTGTTAAATTTCACTTTATTCTTACATTCTAAAAAACATTTAGTCAAAATGGATTTGAAATTATTGGAAGATAATTTTTTTTTCTTTCTTATTTCTAAGTCAAGCATAATGACTTACAAGCTCAAGCAGCTCTGAAGAAAAAGGAAAAATTAAACAGTGCAACACACAACTTCGAAGACCCTTACTCTGTGTGGCCCAGCTCCCTATCTATGTGATGAATATGACATTAACTTTTCACTTTTCTGAGCTGTGTTTAAAAGACATGTAATGAATGCTGCCTCTACCTCTTGTATTCAACCCACATCAACAGTGCTGACTAACTGAAACACAGGAAAAAGCTTCGTATTGTCTCTCTTGTGGTTTAGTTTTCATTTGAGATAAGGAAAAATTAAGTAAATTGGAAAATAGGAGCCCAATTATTGGTAATAATAAAATAGATCATCATCTTTTGATCTAGAATTTTTGAAGAATAACATAAATAACAGGAGATAAAGTCATAGGTAAAATTTAATTTTTAAAAATTATATCAACTTACTTTTCATCAGCATTACCAGAACTTTGAAGTGTACTTCTTTTTCTCAGAAACGAGTTATGTTGGTAGAAGCCGAGAACATTTTCTTCATCCAGTAGAAAGAATTAAAGGACATGTTATAACATGTGATATAATATGCAATACAACATTTAATAGCATTCATTTCTTAATTTAGATTTACAGACTAATTTTGTATAGAATTATACTGCCGTGTGGTTACAGCTTTCCATTATAGATCTAATCTGCTTTTAAGAACAAGCATAATGATTTCTTTTTTAAAATTTTTTTTGGTAGAACATTGAGTGCTGAGTGCTTTCACTTAATGTTATGGTGAACACAATGAGCAGAGTTTCCCACAGGAACTGCAGTTTTGAGGCTGTGGTTATGCCACAGAGCTCTGCTGGGATGCCCGTGCTAGTTGACAGTTTGCAAAACCTCTCCTTAGCACCTTGCTGGCATCACGCTGCAGAACCTCAGACAGAGATTGAGCTCCACCAGCACAAACCACGCCACTGGCTTTGGGCCCACCATCCCTGAACCCCTGTGGGATACCTACCCACCAGGGTACCCATATGTTTTAATTAGCTATAAAAATCTATACAGGTAGTAAGGCTGATACAAAGCTCTAGATATCAGAAATTCACTGTTATGATGCAAAGATATTTTCTCCACTCTACAAATGATATAAGAGATATAGGTTAGGGTGAAGAACACATTGCCTGGACAGCCTTGTGCATGGAAAATGATGGATGCAATAGCAAGCCCTTAGGATCATAAGCAGTTGGTGCAAGCCATTGGGAATGTCTCTTCTAATTTCTGTTGATCCTCAGCACCGCAGGGATCAAAGATCAGAGGTTAAATACAATACAGTCACAGTAAAACCAATTTAAAGGGTTGCAAGGTTTCCAAGCATTTGTCATCCAAGAATGCCATTTCTTCAGCATCAAAATTTCTGAAATGGTATGGCAATTTTGACAAAATTGGGTCTGAAAACATAGCTGAAGCAATAGAACATTTGGACAATTCTGGTACACAATATTTAGATTTTTCAGCTAACATTTTTAAATATCTTTCTGTTTCAAAACATATTTCTTTATCTAACATGAACCACATTGTCCTCAAACTGGCACAGACTACTTTGATTTATGAAATGACATTCTGAAACCGACATTGATTCGACTCTGTCTCTCTGACTCCCACCTCCCCAATAGCTCCATCAGTTTTGTTCTTTCTTATTACTATTGTTCTAAATACACAAAGACTTACTGTGCAAAAGAAATTCAGACTTTCAACAAGCTTAAAACCATACTGACTTATTGCTGTCTTCTGGACAAGGCTTTTCCAGATGTTTGGATACATTACATTATAGATCCCTTACCTTGTCTCATCCAGTGAAACGTCCTTTTGCTGTTTTTGCCATCATCCTTTCCTGTCACCAGAACAGTCTGAAAGAAATTTAGAGTAACTGATTCCAAGACTTCTAAAGAGACAAATAAAGCTTTATCTTTATGGTTTCATCTTGTGTCTAGGCTTCTACATACAGATATAACATAATGGCTAGGATGTTTACTTAGGAGAAAAATACTTAAACAAGTAAAATAATCATGTAACTAGATTTAAATATAAACTTTCTGGTCTAGTCTTTGACCCCCTCAGAACAAAGAAGATTTCTGAAACTGGGCAGTGTGGAACATCTTTATTGAAATCATTGTACTGGCATTAACAAGACCAAATAGAGAGAGAAAGAGAGAAAGAGAGAAAGAGAGAAAGAGAGAGAGAAAGAGAGAGAGAGAAAGGAAGGAAGGAAGGAAGGAAGGAAGGAAGGAAGGAAGGAAGGAAGGAAGGAAGGAAGGAAGGAAGGAAGGAAGGAAGGAAGGAAGGAAGGAAGGAAGGAAGGAAGGAAGGAAGGAAGGAAGGAAGGAAGGAAGGAAGGAAGGAAGGAAGGAAGGAAGGAAGAAAGAAAGGAAGAAAGGAAGAAAGGAAGAAAGGAAGAAAGGAAGAAAGAAAGAAAGGAAGAAAGAAAGAAAGAAAGAAAGAAAGAAAGAAAGAAAGAAAGAAAGAAAGAAAGAAAGAAAGAAAGAAAGAAAGAAAGAAAGAAAGAAAGAAAGAAAGAAAGAAAGAAAGAAAGAAAGAAAGAAAGAAAGAAAGAAAGAAAGAAAGAAAGAAAGAAAGAAGGAAGGAAGATACATTAGTGTAGATATATCCCCACTTCCAAGTCACTCACCATTCCCTCTGCACAATGGAACACAGACACACTCTGGGAGGAAGATGGTTCTGCAGTAGTAAAGTACTCAGACTCACAGTTTTGCCCTTTTCACCTCAATCAGAATCGTGGTTTCTCACAGAAGACTTCACCTGTAAGGTGTTTACAAAAATGAAGAAAAAGAAAAGTGAAGCCGTTTACCCATTTGCACTCAAAAAGCTAAAGCCAGAATATGAACTAGAAAAAAAAGAGACAGATTAGACATTTTTTCTCCCTGAGCTTTCAGTTTGTTTGTTTTTCAAGGAAGAAGAGCAAAATCCCAGGGTAGAACTCTGATCACTAAGCTACTGAACAAGGAATACTATTCTTGTTTTCATTTAAAGGAGATAAACATTGCTTTTGCTGAGACATTAGAGAAACTCTCCCACACTTCCCACTTAAACAACATTTTAGAGGAAGGAATTGCTTTTGTTTTTCTCCCAGGTGCTTGGGGCTAATAACAGTTTAGTTTTATTTTTTCTCAGAATTGCAGTATTTGTCTAACCTGTAGGTTTCTGGCTTCACACTGAGACAGAAACACCTCATTTTCCTGTGAGAGAATAAAATCTATTGATAGTATTTATCTCTCAAGCAGAATCAGAGTATAGAAATCTCACAAGGAAATGCTCCTGGAATTTCCTAGCTAACTTCACAGAGGGCTTTGGATATAGCTCCACATGAAATAATTGAAAATTTTCCTGCTTTTCAAATGCAAAATACTTTTTTTTTTTTTTGTAATTGAAAGCCTTTACAGTTCTGCAGCTGTAAGGCTGCCTGCTTTGCCCACAGCCAGTAGCAATGAACAGCACTATCAGGAAGCATCACTCAGGAATATGTCCCTCACAAGTGGTGCTAATTTGCTACCGCAGCTTTAGAGGTGAGCCACATAGCTACATTTGCAGAGTTAGGATGAAGTATTTTGTAAAATCCATTAAATCCATTAAAAACTACTTAAATACAGTAAAGGAATTAAAAATAGGCTGGTTAACAAACCTCGTATGGGAGTCTGAGCGCCTATCAGGAGTAAAATCAGTGAATCAGCAGGATTTACACTAATTTATAACCATTAAAAGTAAATGCAAAATCAGATGATGGATTCCCTACAAAATATGGCAGGGGAGCCAATGCGTAAGAACAATTAATACAGAAAAAACCCCACATTATTTACACTTTTCTATTGTGCTATTTGCTCGTGTAAATATACCAAAGCTGGCTCTTCTCTCACACCTTGTACAAAATGTTCTTACCTGGACTCTCATGTACACACACACAAACACAAGTGCAGCTGAGTTGGTGCCACAGATGACTGTGCAAGGGCACAGCTCTCTCCCACCAGTGAAACCAGAACCCCAGGAATGGCAGCACTGGGAATGCTCTGGATTTGCAAATCTTCCCCTGCTGTACAATAGAAAATGAAAACCAGCCCTTTACCAGAAACCTTACAGCTTAAATAAACAAAGAAGTCAGTTTCTCTGGAGAAGCGGCCAGTTCTGTTATGTGTTGGTGTATAAGAATGTTTATTTTAATTCATTAGTATTTTGATGTGCATTGTTCTACCTAAATGGGGCAGTGATCTGGATCTGGCCCTGAGGCTACTAATGCAACAATGTTAATAAAGAACAAATCACTACAATAATTATGATTAATACTTTCTTTCAATGCAGCAGTCTGCTTCATCATCTTTAGCAAAGTGTAATTTTTAATTTAAACAAAGCACATTGCCAACAAGCTAAATGTGTCAAATTGCACAGTTTTGTCTTCCTAGTATATATACCCTCAAGTGTACTTTTGCATCTGTTATACATTTGCAGGGTGAGGGAACTTACTTTTTACAAACAGCTTTCCATAAATTTAAGCAGGCACGCAGTTAACTGACACACAATTGCAATATTACAGCACTGCAAGGAGTTTCTGGCAGCATTATCACTAAGTGCTGAAAAAAATCTTTAATAGGGTTGTCTGGGATTATCTCTTTAAATCCTTGAGAGAATGGGATTTGATGACATTTTATCAATGGGATTAAGCCTTTCTTTTCTCAGTCCTGCCCTATTGGGTGATTTCCCAAAGGTACATTTCAAAGGTATTCCCGTTACAGACAAGCCACCTTGCCTGGTTCTTCAGCACAGCTCTAGTACCACTGACATTCACAACCTGGAGCTTGCTATTCTGCTATACAGTACACAGCTGATGTTCTGCATCTGCTCCCCAGGCCCAAAAGGCAACGCTCTGGTCCACTGAACTAAGGAAAAGTTCTAGATGCTCATTTAGATGTAAAATGAGTTGTGACTAATGAAAGACGTGAAGATTAATTAGCTAAATCTAACTAGTACTACTATTCCTGGATTTCTGGTAATTGCCAAAGGCAAAAAAATCCTCAAACTTTCATAGTAGTTTATTTAAATAAATGAGACCTATCACTTTTTCTCCACAACCTCACAGCGGCTGCTATCCATAAACACAGGGTCAGAAGGGTATGATTCGAAAAGAAAACCGAGAAAACACTACTTAATGAAACATTTAAAGTTTTAATTGGAAACTGATAAAAATATTTTACTGGAAATACTCTTGGATTAAAAAATGAATTTTTCAATAATATATATATGTTTATATATATAGACCTGTACATTTGTATATGCATACACACACATTTAAAAAAACCCAAACAACTAACACCACAGTTTAAAAATAAACAAGGCATATGCTCATTAACAAGTCAACTTTTGTTGCTTGGGACAACATGGTTAAAAAAAACACAACAAGAACCCAGTTCAAACATTTTGTTTTTGTTTCTTCAATGAAATATGTGTAGAAAGGCATGCATATAAAACATACATAAAAATTTAATTCCTGTTTGTGGTAATAATCATAAAAAGTTCTTATGATTCACTCAAGTTTTTCCATAATCAGAGAGAGGAAAATGAGAACTGGTTTTCATAGGAAAGTTTGCAAGGACTACCTCTGCCATCTGGTCAATGCTCTTGTAAACAAATCATACCAATACAGTGTCTGTCAAGGGCGACATTCAGCTCTCAGTTCTTATACACTTAAATTTTTGTGTCTGAGTGCTGTTATCTGCTTGGGGTCAGACGTTTTCTCATCATAACCAAAGGAGATCTGATCAAAAAGTTCAATGGACGTCAGAGAGTTATACGATGAGTTTGATTCCACACAGCTTGGAGCTGAGTATTCATAGACAGGTAGGGTCGTTTGACATACCTTTGAGCATCTCCCTGGGCCTAAGATGCCATTCCAGCAAGGCATAGGGCTCCCCTAGGTCCTGAGTCATGTTTGCATTTGTCCTAGATGCCATAGAGTGTCACAGATGAAAGGAGATGTCTGCAGGGAGGGAACTGCCTGGAGGCCAGTGATGGAAGCCAAGATACCAAACTCACATGCAGATGCAAAGTGTCAATGTCTACAATTAGGTATTTAATCCTGTCCACATGCTACTTCCTTACATCAACTCAATGCAGCTGTATTTAAAGAAAAGTGGTCTCATGAGTTGTTCAGTATGCCTCCCACTTCAATAATTAGGTTTATTTCTTGATCTCAGGATACTAATTTACTTTATTATAGACAAAAAATATATTTCCTAGAGTCCCTTATAGTCAATTTTCATAATACTTTTTTGATTTGGTTCCCAAACTGTGATCGTTTGTTGTGAAAGATCATAGAGTTTGCAACTAGATTAAGATAAGCATTTTCAGTAATATTCCCAATTTGCCACTTTGCTACTATTGAAAAAAATCAAGTTTCCTTTGGGCCAGCTGCATTTAAGTGCTTGTAGAAAAGATTTTTTCCCATAGACCAGTTTCAAAATAAAGGTTAAGACTCCTTTGTCAGTGGAGCTCCTGGATTTATAGGAAAATTCTACTTTTCCTCTTTTAAGACAAGATATGTTTATAGAATGAGAGGTTAATATCAGGAACAAATTCAAAGCACAGAGTACCTTCAGACAAGGAATGCCTAAAGGCTCTAAAGCTAGAAATTATACCTTTTTTTTTTTTCCCCCCTTTAAAAGACAGCTTTCTGAGTTCTTAAGATAGATATTTTCTGCAGATTTTCAAGTAGCTATAGGAATATGTCCAAAGGCTTTAGTTTTTCCAGCATGTGAAAAACCTACAGTAATGCTCATGAGGCGTAGAATGTTTAAAAAAAAAAAAAGAGCAAACAAACACCAGTGGAAAGGGAGTTACATGACAGTCTGATAACTGACATGTGCAGATTCTCATATGATCCAGGTGATTTTTTACACATTAGAATTACATGTCTTCTCCCAAAAATTTGCAAACAGAAAATTTACAAGAATTTATAATATTACAGTAATTTGTATTACATGACTAGCAGTACTATATCATAGTGGCATTACATTATTTAGTATTTTTATCATATTGAACTAATGTATAGACCAAATGTATCCTCAGTGAATGGAGGACCAAAAATGTCCGCATCCAGTAAGGAGAATCCTTATGTTATGAAATCTAAATATTTGTAATACATTAAATCACCTGAAAATTAAATATAGTCCTGGGGTTTTTTTTATTATTTTGTGTATACCATAAGTTTGAACAATTTTAATAAAAAGCATGTGTACTGGTCTACATGGAAGACCAGAAGGATATAAGAAATCAGATCTGGAAGAGAAAAATCACTGCTTAATTTATCTGTCTATAGAGGTGATGCAAGCATGTCAGGAAGCACAGTGCATACTGTGTGCTTTATGCTGTGCTCTATCTGCAGCATTGTTCAGAATGCTTCCCTGCAATTCAATCTCCATTCAATCAATCTCCATTCGTAGAAAGAAAAAATCCGTAGAGAAATGACCTAATTGGATTCTCAATATCTCATTTAAAAAAAAATTTTTTTTTTCATTTTCTGGTTTCTTAGAATTGAACTTTGTTAATCTCAAATTCTTGCTATGTAAGAAAATAAAGCAACCAAAGTCATCAAGCTATTTTTCTAAAATCATGAAGCTTAGGAATATTAAATGTTTGCTTTTCTTCTTTTTTTTCTTCCTCTCATTGACTAGATAGATATTCTGTAGATGTTTGCACTGTCTGGAGCTGATTTTTTTGAAACAGAAAGGTTAGTGGACTACTTGTTCATTTTCTTTAAGAAAGATGAGGTTCTCTAGTAATCACCTGATTCCAGCAGCCATAGAAATAATAATTATTTTATATCCTAAATGACTACTCACAATAAAAGCATGAAAAGAGACAGCAATGAATGCACTTTTCAGAGCTTTTAGCAGAAGTACTCACCCATGGGTGAGCAGATATTCAAAATTTAATCTGGCTACACAAATAACAAGACCAAATAACCGGACCAACTGATTCAATCACTGCTTAACTTGATCTTCTGTTTAATTGGATTAGAGCTTTAGGGGCCATTATGTTTTCAGCTTAAAATAATTCAAGAAGTGTTTGTTTTTAGCAGTACATCAGGACAAGGTTATAAGAATTAAGAAAACCACATTTGCAGGAAGTAAGAAATTTAGTAAGTAGGCTATTTTGGGAGGAAATATTAAACTTCATCATGGTGAAAGGACATTGAGAAATCTGAGACATCTCTAATGTGTACAAGGCTGCACAGTTCCCATCAAAGAAATCTGAGTGATTTTATTGTGCAGATGGTAAAAGCATCAGGTGCATAGACTTTGCAGTGTGGCTGCAGCAAGGAAAGTGGAATGGAAAGCTAGTATTCCCCTGAGGAAGATAGAGAGACAGATCCAGACTGTAAGCGCTCTGCATTCGCATCAGTAGGCAGCACTGTGTAGGCAGTATTACAAACTGCAGTAAGAATACAGAGTGTCTCACGTTTCAGTTCTGTCCACTTTCCGCAATCCTGTTTATCTTCACCTTTGTGTATTGAGAAGTCCTCTGCAAGCTCTTCTCTTGGACAAGACAGCATTCCCATCCTCACAGTCACAGAACAGCTGACGTGTGAAGGAATTTCTGGAAGTCATCTATACCAAATTCACACTGAAAGTAGTCACCTAGGGCCTTCTTTACTGCAAAGGCTCATTAGTACATTATGGTCAATTTAGTGTCAGACAGGACCTCCTGGTCATCTTCTCCAAGCTGCCTCCCAGACAGTCAGCCCCTATCCTATGCTTAACCTGTAGTTATTCCTCCACAGGGGCAGGAGCTGGCATTTCCCGATGTTGAACTTCGTGAGGTTCCTGTTGGTTCATTTCTCCAGCCCGCTGAGGTTGCTCTGAATGGCAGCACATCCATCTGGTGAATCAAATATTTTCCTCAGTTTTGTATCATGTGTGAACTTGTTGAGGGTGCACTCTTCATGAAGATGTTAAAGAGTATTGGTCCCAGTAATGACTGGTATACAGCTGAACTTTGTGACACTGATTGCAACACTTTGAGTCCAGTTGTTCAAACAATTTTCTGATCCATCTCACTGTCCTTATGTAGTCCGTATTTCATCAGCTTGTCTATGAGGATGTTATAGAAGATGGTGTTGAAAGCCTTGCTTAAGCCAAGATAAACAGCGTCTACAGGTCTCATTTCATCCATCTCACCAGTCACCTCATCATATAAAGTTACTGGGTTATTCAGGCATGATCTCTCCTTTGAAAATCCAGTCTGACTATTCATATTCATCTTGTTCTGATTAATACGCTTGAAAAAGGCTTCCAAAGATCAAGATGAAGCTGACCAGCCTGTAGTTTCCCTGATCCTACTCCTTGCCCATCTTGAAGACAGGAGTGATGTTTGTTGTCTGCCAATGTTCAGGAGCATCCAGGTCCCCCAAATCCCTGTCACCTTCCAGAGATAATGGGGATTATTCTCACAATGAAATCAGCCAGTTTCCTCAGCAGCCATGTGTGCAATACATACGGAACTTTAAGACAAGAACCTTAGTCTCTTTGGTCCAAGTCTGGCAAAAAAATAAGAAGCAGAACAAGGGCTTTAAAATGAAAACACAGAAAGCCTTATGACACTGATTGGTAAATATAATATTACTAAAATTTATAATATATTGATTATAAGATATAGAATTGCAATAAAAATATATTTCTATATAATATAGCTTCTATCAAAATAGCAATAAAATTACACTACCACCACCTGCTGAATTGATTCAAGGAGAAAATACGATTTTAATCACTTTAGATCACTTGTTTGCATATTGCTGAGGTGTCCAGACTTTGAGGGGTGCCATGTGGACTGCACCAAACCAGTTTTCCATCCTTAGCTCTCTTCTGCAAATGTTTCTGCTTGGGAGTTTATTTCTGCCTAGAACTAAGATGTCCATAGGCCACTAATGGAGTTGTTCTACTGTCAGTGTCACCAAAGCAGAATGGCCAAAGCAGATCTTAGCAGGACTACAGAGGACAGGAAACAATTCTGGGGGGGAAATGGGAGTGGTGAATGATAGAAATGATAATGTAAATGTGTTCAGATATTATACTACAGGACTAGGCAACTCCCTCTGTCTGCATTATGAGTTACTACTTTCTGAGCTAATAAGTACTTCACATGCTTTAAGATACCATGTGTTCTTGTTGAAAAAAGACGTAGAAATTCTTACTGTATCTATCATTATGGATAGCGTTGAAATCTTATTATATTCTTAAAATTCTACTTTACCTTTTCAAGTTTGAAAAAAAATGCGTTTATTTGGGATTAATAAATGTTTCAAAGGGACTTTCCTACATGCATACTTTGAATTCAATTCCATGTACACTATGAAGCAATGTTCTAGACAAATATATCATGTATGACTTCCAGGAAAACCCTTTCGAAGCTTGCCTTATTTTAAAAAAATACAAGATGTCTGGGCAAAGTAGATGGAGTGGGAGCAAAGAAACAAGAACAAAGAGAAGCAGCATTGTGCGGTTGAGTGAGGAAAATATATGTAATAAGAAAATGTTTTCCCTTGTGTTTTGCACAAGGCACATACACTGGATTTATTTACCAGTCTGTCAATAGCACAATGCATGAAACTGTGGTCAGGGATCCAGAAAAAATTGATCTGATGCCCTCAAGAAACCTATCAAATCATGTCTGTAGAAAAGCACCTGAAAGTCTACGGGTGATAAAGCCTGTTTAAATTCTAAGTATTATTTTTAACTTTATTGTAAGTTGTAATGTTATGCTAAAGTAAGAATAGTGTACTTATATCTTTATATTTCATATATTATCTGCCTGCCCTTTTCCAGCACCTCTGTTTGAAATGATAGTGAAAATGAATCAAGTGTTCTGTATCTGGTCTTTTAACCAAAAAATCTAGAATTACCCTATGCAATATCACTTAACACACTTTCGTTTTTTTCAGTTGTATCTCAAAATATTTGACTTCTTTGTCACTATTTATTCAGGGAATTCTATCACTCTCTCTCAATGTTTGTCCAGAGGATTGAGTAGCGCTATAATCTCTGTCCAAACTCTGCCTTTGTGATGTCTTTGAAAAACGAATTAAAGAAGTTTTTAACTATAATTTTCACTTGTGGGGCCCAAGTTATTGCTTACTGCCTGACTGAAATCTGAGGACAAAAAAAGAAGAGTGAGAGACACTGGGCTGCAGAAACCAGAATATAGTCATCCTAGTTCTCTAGACCAGGATATTCTTCTGGGCAAGGGAAACTCTTACATTGAATATAGCATCATCCATCCCCACCAGAACTTGTAACAGAAAAGTTGTAACAACTTTCCTAAAAATCTTTCTAGGTAATACTTCCCTCTTGAACTAAGTGCAGCAGCACTGAGCCTGTCCACAGAGCACGCTGGGGCAGGAATTATAAACTGCAATAGGAGTACACAGGAGAGTCAGAAGTTCACTGTGCCTGCACAGTGGTCCTCAGCTGGAGAGTTTTGGTTTCTGTTGAAGTTCAAGGACGACTTCCCCCTCCTTGAAAGTGTTTAAGGACAGGTTAGATGGGGCTTTGAGCAACCTGGTCTAGTGGGAGGTGTCCCTGCTGGTGGCAGGGGGGGTTGGAACTAGGTGATCTTTGAGGTTGCTTCCAACCCAAACCATTGTATGATTCTATGATTCTGTGACTGTGGATGTCATCAGGCCCTTTAGACAGTGGTTAGGTGGGATGCCTCTTCCCTTAAGTGACATTCCCTCTTAGTGAGTGGGCCAGACACTGACCCACCTCAGGCATTTCTTTTCTATAGTACAAAAGATGCTGAGATGGTTGTTCTGGCTGTGACTCTTCTGAGAGAGGGAGATTATTATCTTCAGTGTGGTGCCATGCAAACACAACAATATTGCTTTCAGGCCTACAGGAGTCTGCGTGTAGCCTCTCTGCATGTAATGTGAGTTGGCTGGACCCAGCTTTTCCTACATTTGCTATATCTGAGTGGAAGACTCTGCTGCAGGAAAAAATACTTAATTCTCTGCAGATAAGCATCTGCTGCCACAATAAGAACCTTTGAGCACACACTAGCATCCTGGTATATTATTCTAAACATGCATGCCATTAAGTATGAACACTGGCTCATACACAATGGATGCAACAAAACACCTGCAGTCTACAGGCTAAAAGTAAATATGTTTTATGAAGCAATTTCATCCACTGTTCATTAAGAAAGCCATTACCGTGGTAACTTATACATTACAAATCACTACTACTATCTCTAAGATCTTTAAGCACATAGCAACAAGAAAATACTTCTGGAACATCTCCATTTTAATAGTGTGTGAAAGTTATAAATAACCTTTATGAAGCACATTATAAGTATTAGAGAGAAGGAATGGGTGTTTGATACCCAGCTGGCATAAACCAAAATAATATTATTAATTTCTAGGATTAATGATTTTACAACAAATTATGCTAGCCATGGATAGCCTATTGTCATGTTTTTCTTCTTGCCTTTATATTACTCCTTCACCTTGTTAGCTCTTCTTTTATAAGTGGTTCATAATATGAATATTCTGAAAAGGAAACACTTTACACAACTTGCACTAAGTAATAAGGTACATGTGGAAAATCTGTGGAGAGTTGTGGTCTTCCAAGTGACATGGAGCCACTTGGTCTGACCCTATTGCCCAGTCCCCCACAGGAGTCTCGATTTCCACATGCAATTTCCCCAATGACATGATTCAATCACAGCAACTTTATCTAGTTTTATCACAGGAAGACTCAGCAAAAGACAGCTCCTGCTAGGTCTGAGCTAAATGATAAGGAAGAGTGCAGCCACATAAAGGAGACCCAAAGTCATAGACAGGGAATTTTTCTCAGGAGGTTGGTGATAGCAGACAGGTTAAGTAAAAAGAGGATGGTATCGTTCCTGCGTCAACATTTCTGTGTGGCTGTAAGAGCCAAGACATGGAAAACTCAGTGGGCTTTCACACTCATGGAAATGATCTTCTCTTTGTAAATTAAGGGGAATGACAATTTTTCTTTTTTTTTCTTTTTTTTTCTTTTTTTTTTTTCATTTCCTTTTTTTTTTTTATTGTGGTGGTAGTGGTGAGAAATGGCTCGTTTAAACTTTCTTATTTGCTTTCTGTAGTTATACTGAACTATCTTCTAGTCATTTATACATACTATAGTATGTGCATCTGAGGGGGGAAAAAAAAGGGCTATTTTTTTTATTTAAAAAATAGATTGATGTAATCTCAAATAATAGATTTAAATTAAATAAAGGTTAAAAATAACAGATTATGGTGTTTAAGAAAGTAATTCATATCCAAAGTGTGTGAATGCCATTGACCTTTTCAGCTCAGTTCTTTGGACATCAACAGGATCCTATTAATAACATTCAAAAATAGTCTAACAGCAAGTTCCAATTCAGCAGCAAGTAATGTCATGAAAGGTAAAATCCTCACATAAAGTAGGTTTTCACTTTTTGTAATAGTAGCATTAGTCCCTTCCCTCTCAGAGCATCTTGGTAATGGCGGGGCTTTAGAGCTTCAGTTATCTCTACAGTCATGGACTACAAAGACTATAACTACTACTACTGCTGCATCAGTGACTCTTAATTACATGTCATGTCTGAAGGCTGCTGTCTGCATATCACTATGTTTCCTAGGAAGTTTTGTGTCCTCTGCTGTTGCCATATGACGAATATAATCCTTGACATAAGAACTGTCTTCATGCATTCCGTTACCACTGGTCCCCACAAACCCTCATGCTTTAATGTCAGTATATTTTACCATATACCTAATGACATCAGAATTATGCTTTATGTTTACTGAATTATACCTTGACTTTGACAATTCCATTTAGAGTTACTAGATTTACTGGCTTGTATTTTCTGTTTTGCTCGAGATTCAGTCCTCCAGTATGTGACTCCACATCTCTGGCTGTCTGGATTTAAGTAGAAGTTTGCCAGAATTTCACAGAAGCACAGAATGGTCAGGGTTGGAAGGGACCTCTGGAGATCATCTAGTCTAAATCTCCTGACAGAGCTGGTTCACAGGATGGCATCCAGACAGGTTTTAAATGTCTCCAGAGATGGAGACTCCACCACCTCTCTGGGCAGCTTGATCCAGTTCTCTGTCACCCTCACAGTAAAGAAGTTTCTCCTCATGTTTAGATAGAACTCCCTATGAATTTCATGGAATGAGCTCAGCATCTTGCAGATAATGCTCTATTTTAGATTTTGTCGCAGTACATCAACCCACTAAAGTTGAAAAGTTATTTTCATGTCATAATCACACATTTTCTTTTTTTCCCTTCGAATTATTCCTTGCTGTATTTCAGAACTGCAAACTTGAAGATCGTTTCTAACTTCGGAAACAGGAGGGAACAATGCAACTAGGAAACTGTTTGAATAGCTAGTCACAGGGATATTTAAAGGCAGTGGAAAATGTCAAGACTGTAAATTTAACTTTGACTCTAGCAGGAGGTTCAGAAAATGTTAAAGCATAACTTGAACAAGAGGGCAAGTTCCTGACAACCACAGCTATCATGCCTAATCAAAGTTAAGCTTCCATTGTGTGAACATACTCAGCTTGACAGAACATTATGTTGTTTTTCTTTAAAATGATACCCCACCAATAATTTCCACTGTCAATTAAATGAGAAAATATATATATTTAAAGGACACACTATAGGCTGTAATTACATTTTTTTAATGTTGTTATTTGACTTGTGGCTTAAATATAGATTTTTTAATGAGATACAATGCTGCTGGCATAACTCTCCTTAGCAATGGGTGAACCTCAAAAGCTTCAGAGGTTTGGCTCTTTTCTGATAAATAATGAAAGTCTTAGGTGTTTAGTCAAATCTTAACTTTAACACTATAAGCCACCTGCAGGTCTCCTCCAGTAGCTCCAAACTTTACATGAGTTTCTGATGTTCTTGGAATATTTCAGCTGACTTGAAAATTACAACAGAAACTTTTTTGTATATTTTATATTAGATTTCTGTGTTTATAAACTACTGTTATCATCTGATCTAAACATATTTTAGTTTGAGGCATCCAGTTGTGGTTTTGGTTTTGTTTTGAGTTTTTTTTCAAAGACATGTGGATCGTCCCCATTTTGGGATGGTTGAAGAGGTTGCCTCCTTTTGCCTAGTTATTCTGATGGGTTTGTTGTCCACACACTAGGGGCAGCTAAAAATATGAGTTTTCAATCCATGGACTAACTAAAATAGTTCAGTCATGTCAGGTTATTGTATTAAAAAGGATTTTGTGAGTGCCTCCTTATTTCCAGCTCTCCCTGTACATCACTCAGTGCCTTAAACACCTCACACAGACCTCTAGATCCTGCTGCTGCAGTACCTGTTTGTACTGCAGGATGTAGGACTAGGACACACCGAACCTGAGTGGTAAGAGCTATAACTGCTTATCATGAAGGTTTAGGTGTAATGGCCATGTACATAAAACCAATACCACAGATGGTGAAATATAACACTGGCACTTAATAACGTTGGTATCAGGTATACAGAACTGCTGATCCAGCTGTATACTGCTAGATCAGTATAGTGTTTATCTTTAAATCTGAGACTTGAGAAAGCAGAGGGGCTCAAGTCTCATCCACTTTTAGGATGCACCTTGACATTACATTAGAAAGTGCCCATTTAAAGTTTAAGGGAAAAAAAATGCTTATTTCATCAAAAATATTTTTTGGAGATGTAATCTTTATATGCAGTCTGCAAGTGAAGTGCTGGGGTCTGAACCCTAAGCCCTGAATTAAGGTTGATGTATGGGTGGTTCCCACAGCCCTTTAAGGCATATATCTTTGCTGGAAAGTGGCTGCATGTTATGGGAACAAGGAGGCGATGAACTTGCCTTTTGGCTTTCCTCCAGGATGCTGCCGACCTTGGAGGGAAAGTCATTAGGTAAACAAGTGCCAGATGTCCCACTTTTGAAGATAAAAGCTGGGACCATTTGCAGAGAGGGGGGCCGTCTATCTGCAAAGTCAATGCTCTTCACAGAATTTCCCTGTTGAGGGAAGGACCTCCTGATTCTCTGTGCAACTGGGGCTCCCAGCAACAACGGACGGGACACACAAGATCAGGTTTGGCACTTGCGATCATGACCTCCATGATACCAGCATGTGGTTGCTTTCCCCCTATGTTGCTAGTTTCTTTACTTGGTTTTCTCCCTTTCCTGCTGTGCCTCCCGCTATGGGAGACTTCAATGCTTTAGTTGTTCCTCCAGCCATCACCCATGCCCTGACTTTTTTGTGTTCATTAGAATTAGCTAGTAAAGACTATTGGTTTGTTCTGCTGCTGGCTGCTTCCTTTGTGCTGGGCCTGATAATTGGCAGAACAGCAAGCTACCATCCCTTTTAGAAACGCTTTGAAGGAAAGGTACGTCTTCTAGACTTCACCAGAGGTGGATTCAGCAGTCTAGACCTGGCATTATGCTTCTGTCTGTGCAACACATGCTGGATAAAGCATGCTCAGGCAAGTTTCATCCATTGGTAACTAAAAACCATAAAAAGAAGCCAGATGGTATATTTGCATGTCTATAGTCTGTTTCTAAGGCTGCCAGGAGAGTTTCCAAGTTCTGGTTTGTTCTGGTGACAAACCGAATTCATTGGTTCCACTATCCTATTTAATTTGCATTGGTATTACGCAAGGAGGTACTCAGCTTCTTTCTATGTGTGGACAAAACCTGCCACCCTTTGTCCTGCTGAACAGAACCCTTTCGTATAATGAAATCTGTTGACTTTATCTAGAGCTGAAGTTCAGATGCCATAGATAAACATTGTATTAGTTACTGCAAGCATTAGAGTTACTCGATAGCATGCTTTTAAGACTGGTGTAACATATACATTGGGGTTGTTATGTATTCTGATCGAGGTGATTAATAATACATCAGCATAACTGCAAAGTTCTAAACATAAATGACTGCAACTGCAGTGTGAAAAACTACATCATGTAACTACATTTAAAATGGATTTGTAGGAATAAGAGAAAAATATTAAAAAGCAGTTCAACAAATAGGACTAACCTCCCTGATATAAGAAATATTAGTAATTAGCACAGTATAATTACATAAACTGCAATAACTGTAATTACAGAATAGTTAAAATTATAGTGTTATAAACTGTGATTGTTTCTTGTCTTGTTCTAACTCATGGCCTGACATATAGCTTGAAATTACTTCAAAAGAAGTAAGATTAATTTTAAGATTTATGAACTTAGAATATACTGAAGTATACGGAAAACTCTGTTATTTTGATAAGCCTTAGAGTGGAATATAGAAATAAAACTACAATATGAGGAGTAATAAGCCCTCTGAAGAAAATGTGAGTTGCTTCTGGCAGTCATACCTAATACTCCACTGTTAAAGTGATTTTGAGAAATAGAAGGAGGTAAGGAGAGCAAGAGAGAGAAAGGCTTGGGAAGTCTATGTCCTTTTGGAACCACTAGGAGTTAGGACCTAGTCTAGCCACAGGTGTAAGCACCTTGTCGTCCCATCTTTTTTCTCCACCAGACTAAGCCTGTGATTCTGTTATTAATGAGATTTCCCAATGTCTTGCTGTGATGTCAGTTAGAAATACTGTATGCTATTGCTATACAAACAATACTCTTATTTATGTTAAATTTTTTTTCCTGTGTATTGAAGTGGTCTTATGTTATGTTTGATGAAGAATTAGAAAGTATGGAGCCAACTAAACTGCTGGTTTTGTGGATCTTGAATACCAAATGTTATAAATGCTTACTGATTTCACTGTCTGCAGAAGACAGTCCCTTCTGGAAACACTTCTAAGATAAATGACAAGATAAATGCAATTCAGAAGAAGTAAAGGGGAGAACTGTGAACTTCACTATTTTTAAAGATGATTAGGATTAAGATATATACTCATGTGACAAGGGAAACAGCTGTCAGATACAAAAGTTTGCTGCACTTAAAGAGGAGGAAGAAAAAAGAAAAAAGAAAAAGAACAAAATACTAGATGTGGTATTCCACATCCAGCAACTTTAGTCATCACAGTAGGAAATCAAACAAGAAAATTTAATGAACCAGAGTTGGCAGAAAAAATTCTTAATAACTTGGAGAAAAGAGACATCGGTGATTTTGTAAGTTGTGGCACTGGCCTGTCAGTTACAAAATGCATTTCAGTGAACGTAATGGATTTGGAACAAAGCATGTAGTAAAAAGCTTTACGTAAAATGCAACCCTCTGAATATGCTGGAAATTTTCAGCTTCAATTTTCTTCTTTTTAAGTCCTTTTTTTTTTTTTCCCCCTCTCTTAGGAGGGTTCTTGCTTGGTTTTTTTGTTGCTTGCCTGTTTGTTTGTTTGTCTGTTTCTAATGCCAGGCCTATCTTCATGATATCTGAGCTGAATTCATCCAGGTTAAAATTTCCCTTCCAGTCATATTTTATTCTTGTTTGTTTTACTAGGTCTCCGTTAAAAACATCATAAATAACCACTCAGCTGAGTAACATAAAAGAATTACACTGGGCTTACGGAAGCAGAAAGCTATTCATTACGACTACCTGCTACCTTTGGTGTAAAGAAATACTACTGGGACGATCTCAGAATTCAAGAATCGAGTTTATAGCCTGAGATGGTATATCTATTGTGTACCCAAAAAAGCAGTAAAGAAAGTCCTGAAATACCTGTCCTTGACCCAAAAGCAGTGTGAGATACTACAGACAATTCTTTGACATCACACTATCCAGCACCGCGGATACTTCACATTTACTTTCCTCCCAGGGGATTCTGTGATTCCCTGGGTACAGAAGTTGCTTAGTTTAGGAAGTGGACAAAAAGCTCTGACCACCAGAGGAAGTAGGTATTGAAAGATCTTTCCCATAGAAGTAATAGACTTTGGTGTGGTAGTTAGGGAGTCTTCATTGTCATCACCTTCTTCATCTCTAATTTTGCTGGTGAATTCGATTTGAAGAAGCAGTTGGAGAATTTCATCTTATAATGCTTCAGAAATTAAATATTTCAGCATTTCCAAAATGAAACATTCCACTTCTGGCATGCTTGCTATTCACCAAACCTTTTCATTTCCCGAGGAACTTCGATGCAGAGGCAGAAGTCTTAACTCTGTTGATGACTTTAACTAAAGGGGAGACAAGAAATCAGCGGGATTTTACAACTTATAAGAAATACAACCTGCTGGACATAATAAACATGAGATAAAGTCCTGTTGTTATGGCATACACCTTCCTGAAAGAAATCTTCATATAGTTCTGCTGGACATCGACAGTTGATCTTTTCTGTCTTTCATGTCTAAGCACTCACACAGCACTCAGCTGCCATTCTTGCTCCCTTGCCAAAGACTCCTCACAGTAGCAGAGGCAGAAAAGAGTGTATGTCTGTCCTTTACCCAACCAAGCTCAATCTGCTGTATTTGAAATGTCAATGAACTCAGTTTGACATTGTACAAGGAGCAGGGAAAACTGAGTCATAGACATTTCTTCCACTCTGCCTCACTTGCAAGGAAGCACTGATCCCTCACAAAGACACAATAGCTCAGGAGAACTGGTCTCAAGAACAGCCCCCAGAATGACCAAGGAATCTCTCAAAGATGTAAGACTAATCCTCCATACTTTATCCATTTAAATTGCCCAAGTGAATTAAATAGTACCAATTACTTATTTGTTTCAAGTACCAGTAATCTTGGTATGTTTACGATCACTTTGGATTTGAAATGGCAAGGAGATCATGATCTTTGTGTGATAACTTGCAAGCCAGCAGTTTGGAGGTGATCATAAACTAAGCTCCAAGTTGTCGTTAGACTATAGTACTAATCACTAGATGGCAACAGGAAGAAAAGATGGTGCTAGTTATAATGAGCTAAATTATTAGCTTTAAAATTACTAGGGAATCTAATAAAAATATAATAATAAAGACATTCTTAGAAGAAACTACATCCAGAAGCATTCCAAATTTCTGAATTTAACCCCCTGCCAAAGATCAATGTAAACATCTGCTAACAGTTAGCAATTAATTATTGATAACTCAATTTAACTCACTCTCTGTGCTGTTTACTGAAATTAAAGTCATTTAGTAATCAATAATCATCCTTATAAAACAAGGAGAAAAGTTACCTAACAATAGTGCAGATCAATAAATTAGCTCATCTAATAGAACCTAATATTTTAGTTCAGCACTCTATCTAGGCAACAGTATGCACTATATTCACTGAAGCAGACATGAGGAATATGGATTCTTTGCACAATTTTCATCATTAAAATGCAATTTAAAAAATCCCAGTGATGGTAGACATATTTTTATCTCGGTTGAAAATTTGCAAGCATGTAAGAAAACGTAAGTGGTCCCGTTGCCTTCAATATAGTTGGATTCAATAAGTAAAATCACCTGGACAATAGGAAGCATTTCTTTACTGAGAGTGTGGTCAAACAGTGGAACAGGCTTCCTAGAGAGGTGGTCAATGCCTGAATTAGTCAGGCAGTTGGACTAGATGATCATTGTAGGTCCCTTCCAAGTGAAATAGTCCTATTCTATTCTATTCTATTCTATTCTATTCTATTCTATTCTATTCTATTCTATTCTATTCTATTCTATTCTGTTCTATCCTATCCTATCCTATCCTATCCTATTCTTTCTTTTCCCATTCCTTGGTTCTCCTTTTATTCTGTCTTCATCCATATTCTGTGTGAGTTCACTCCTAAAAAATCAATGATGACTTAAATACTTTCTAGTCCTAACTTTGCTACACCCATATTCAAATCTGGTAATACTGAGGTGTGTTTCTGGCCTTGCAAATTCTACTCACCCAAAGTACACCTCCACTGATGCTTTGAACCATTCCCACACATCCTATTATTGGATACCAGAGAGAAGAGATCAGCACCTCCCTCTCCACTTTCCCTCCTCAGGAAGCTGTAGAGAGCAATGAGATCACCCCCCCTCCAAAATATTCAAACTCAAAGTCCTCAGTTGTTCCTCAGAGGACATTCCTTCCAGACTTTCCATCAGCCCTCCTCTGGACACATTCATGGACCTGAACATCCTTCTTCAATTGTAGAGCCTAGAACTGCACACAGTATTCAAGGTGAGGCCCCACCAACACTGAATACAGTGGGATAATCACCTCTTGGCTGCCAGGGCACATGGCTGACTTACACTGAGCCTCCTGCTGACCAGAACTACCAGACTCCTTTCTGTAGGGCTACTCTCTAGCCACTCCTCTCCCAATTTGTGCTTGTGCTTGGCACTAATCCACCCTAGGTGAGGAATGTGGCATTCTGACTTGTTAAATTTCATCCCATTGATCTTAACCCAATGTTCCAATTTATCTAGATCCCTCTGCAAGGCCTCTTGTCCCTCAAGAGTCAACAGCACCTCCCAGTTTGGTATCATCATCAATGGTGCATTCAACTTCTGCATCTAAATCATTGATAAATATACTGAACAGAACTGGACCTAGAATGGAGCCCTGAGGAACACTGCTGGTGACTGATCACCAGTCAGATGCAGCTCCCCTCACTACAACCCTTTGACTGCTGCCCTTCAGTCAATTTTTCACCCAGTGCACTGTGAACCCACCCATTCCACAGTTGGACAACTTGTCCAGAGTGCTCTGAGGGACAGTATCAAAAGCCTTACTAAAATCCAGAAAAGCTACATCCATCACTTTCCCATCATCCACTAGGTGGCTGACCTTATGATAGAACAATATCAAATTAGTTAAAAAAGACTTTCCCTTTGTGAACCCATGTTGACTGTGCCTGATGATTGCATTGTCTTTGAAATGCTTTTCAACAGCACCCAGGATGATCTTCTCCACAACTTTTACAGAAACTGAGCTTACACTAAGAGTTCTGTTATTTCCTGGTCCCTCATGCCCTTTTGATAAACTGGAATAACGTTGGCAAGTTTCCAGTCAGCAGGGCCCCCCCCAGACTACCGAGACATTTGGTAGGCAATTGAGAGGGGGTCCTGCTGTGACATCTGCTAACTACTTCAGGACTCTGGGAGGAATCCCATCAGGCCCCGCGAACTGATGAACTTTCAGCTGATATAGCTGGTCTATTACAATTTCACTGTCCAGAAATGGCAAGTCACTGCTCTTTGCTCTTGCAGCCATGGTCTTCTGACTCCCAGTAACATTGCCACCCTCAGGCAACGGTAGGGCAACCCTTGGCTTATCTACTGCAATCCTATTGGTATCCCCTTCACCCTTACCTACCACAATAAGGTAGGCAAGTCCTACAACTGGTTCTCTCTGGGTGTACCTGCCAGCAGTCCTGTGCTTTATCACCACAGCATAAAGCAGGACAACAAACTCACTTGTTCTGCCCATACCAGCTGTATCCAACTTATTTCTGTTGTCAGGAGGACAGGGAGAGTAATATGAACACCCTTCCCTGATACCACAAAAGCTATTAGGACAGATGGATTGAGCATGCTAGTATCACCATCCCAGTGACCTTTCCAGGCTTGGTGGCATCAGCATCTTTCTAAAACATTCTAACAAAAACTTTACATTTCTTATACAGACAGGCAAAAACTTCTGGTGGTGCAGATAGCAGACCACTGGTAAACTGCTGTAAGGCTTAGGACAACCAGCTCTTCAGATGTAACCGAGAGGTTCTGAGCTGAGTGTCACCATACCAATGACTTGATGATCTTAGAGGTCTCTTCCAACCAAGGCTATTCTATGATTCTGCGATTCTAGATCTGTTTAGAGAAAACTTAATGCTGAATGAAAGGTGGGTGTCATAAACCCCTTCCAGACAATGTAAGTGACTCTAATTGAAAATGAATCCTTCTTCAAAGAAAACTTAACAATTCCCATTCATCACATCCTCGATTATAGTGACATATCAAGTTATTGTAGATAAATCTTTCCCATTGAAGAGTCTTGACTGGTTATTAAATGAATAACACATTTTCTAGTTTTTAAGGAGTTCATTTCAATTTATGTGAAATCACTATGTAAGAGAATGAAAGTCGAAATATATGGATGATGAGTCACAGTCTTCCTAGTTATTTAAGACTGTGAGTGAACACAAATCTGAGTTGCAGTAAATACTGGAGAAAGGGTAGTACCATGGAAACCTGACTCATGCTTTTAATGGAAATTTAAAAGCAAGTTAACCTGCTAGAGGAGAAACTACTGTAACAAAACGTCACAAATGCTAATATTCAAGATATTCTATTTTCTTGGATAAAAATCACACGCTAATAACATTGTAACAATCTAAATAATTCATTGCTATAATTTCATTTTCTTTATCTTCAGATTTGCAATAAGTACAGTTATGAACTCATCCTATCTTTTTCTGCAGAAACTACATACAACCAGCAAGAATCACAGTATTTTAATTATTCATGCATTATAACAACAGCCATTAACCATGTGTCTAATTCTGTGGGTCTTTTATTGAAACTTTGTGTATTGAAATATTCTAATCAAATCTGAGAAAAGTGGTTTGCATAAATAGGTCTTCAAATAAGATGGCTGTTGTTAATCATAGAATCATAAAATGATTTGGGTTGGAAGGGACCTTTAAGATTACCTAGTTCCAACCCCCCTGCCGTGGGCAGGGACACCTCCCACTACACCAGGTTGCTCCAAGCCCCATCCGACCTGGCCAAGAACACTTCCAGGGAGGGGGCATCCACAGCTTTCCTGGGCAACCTGGGCCAGTTTCTCACCATCCTCACGGTAAGGAATTTCTTCCTAATATCTAATCTAGACCTACCGTCTTCCAGTTTAAAGCCACCATCCCTCATCTAATCACTACATGCCCCTGTAAAAAGTCCCTCTGCAGCTTTCTTGGAGGCCACTTCAGGTACTAGAAGGTGCTAGAAGATCTCCCTGAAGCCTTCTCTTCTCCAGGCTGAACAACCCCAAGTCCCTCAGCATGTCTTCATAGAAGTGGTGCTCCAGCCCTCTGGTCATCTTCATAGCCCTCCTCTGGACTCATTCCAACAGGTCCATGTCCTTCTTTTGTTGAGGTCTTCAGAGCTGGACACAGTACTGCAGGTGGTGTCTCATGAGAGTTGAGCAGAGGGGCAGAATCACCTCCCTCAACCTGCTGGCCACACTTCTTTTAATGCAGCCCAGGATACGGTTGGCTTTTTGGTCTTCAAGTGCACATTGCCAGCTCATGTTGAGCTTCTCATCAACCAACAGCCCCAAGTCCTTCTCCTCATGGCAGCTCTCAATCCATTCCCTGCCCAGCCTGTATTTGTGCTTTGGATTTCCCTGATACATGTGCAGGACCTTGCACCATGAGAGAGCTTGGCTGATATTGAAAGAAGGAATTTAGAACATGCATAACAACACTAAGGGCTATGTTCACCAAAGGATTTGCTTTGCAAAAGTATAATATTTAGGTGTTCTGAATTCATACCTGGCTGATAAACATCAACGGCTAGATTATTCCCACAGCTGAGCAAAAATAATAGCTTTCCTGAGTATTCTTTTGAACTGTACTTAGAAGAAAAAAAAAAAAAAAAGTACAAAGGAAGTTTACTGGGTCTATTTGCTAACTGAAATGTATCTGATAAATGCCTCAACATGAATCGGTCTCCCTAAAAGGTGTTAAAAATCTTTTGATGTGTGCTTGGAACATCTTTCTTGTTGGATTGCAGTCCCAGCCTCTTTTCATATGAATGCAAGTTTAAAGTCTTGATCCCATATCAAACTTTGGACTTCTTGGGTTACAACATAAATAGCTAAAATTTGTGCTGTTTCACTGAATCAATCGGTTTTTCTCCATCCTTACATGCTAAACACTATAAATTTCTAGATATATTCTTACAACCTCAAAGGAGCTACACAAAAACTTCAGGCCAAGTCTTAAAGACTACAGCTAATAACTTAAAGGAGAGGAGAGAAACCTTAGAAATGAAATGTTTAACACACATATTATTTTAAGGGTGTGTATGATGATATTTTGAAATATTTTGTGAGACAAAAATTCATTTAAGTCAAAATAATTTGAACAAAATCAAGACCAATGGAGACATTAATATGCAAAAACTAATAAGAGGAACTCATAGGCCAAAGGAAACACTGACAAGGTGGATCTCCCAAGTAGTGAGGAGGAACATGTATTTTGTACTGTGCAATGAGAAATGTGACATCCATTTCTTTGTATTGGCACTTAAAGTTAGCAGGGGGGGACAAAGAACAATGATGATCAGATACCTAGAAAATAAAATGACTGGATTTGTTTAGCTGGTGATAAAGAACACTGAGGTAGACATGGTACAGCCTTCACCTACTAGAAAAGATACTGCAGAGGGGTAGGAACAATTTGTTCTCCATGTCCAGGGAGTATAGGACAAGAATTAATGGGTTTAAACTGCATTCAGGAAGACTGGAATAGACATATGAAGAAACTTCAATAACAGTGAGAACAGTGAAGTATAGAAACAGACTGCCATAAACAGCTGTTCAGTCCACATCAGTGAAGCTCTCTAAGGGCTGTTTAGATGCACATCTGAAGGGAACAATTCAGATATTGTTGATCCTTCTTTGGGAAATAGGAATAGAGTAGATGACTTTCACCTACTTAGCATCTGTGTGGGTCTGTGAGATGGACAATACAACACCTACCTACCACTTGTAATGTTTAGGAATGCCCAGGGGATGTTACAACCAAAAGGGACACTTTTCAGGTTTAATGGCAAGTAGTTTTCCCTGAGTTACATGTTAACAATCACCAGGAATACAACTGAGAAACACAAATGGAAAAAAGTCTGGTGTCCTCAATTCCTGCTGTAATTGGTGACAACAGTCCTGTTGATCTCAGGGTGAAAAAGATTAGGGACAAACAAAGAGTAATACACCAATGGCACAATGCTGTAAATTATTCATATAAAATGTTTCTAATGCCTTCTGCAACACATGCTGACAATACACCAAATCTTACTATTTTCATACTGACAACCTACAAGGATGAATTGTCAAACTACACTGTTAGACTTTCATTAGTGAATATATTATACAAAACTCCACTTGAGGGAATATCCTTATGTTACTATTTAGATCCTCTGGAAATGCCACTGAAAATCTAAAATAGGTAGATAGATGAGAGAGAGAGAGAGAGAGAGAGAGAGAGAGAGAGAGAGAGAGAGAGAGAGGGATCAAATACGAGGCTGAAATAGTAATATTTTCTTGTCACCTGACCTCTGTGTTCCCTGTTCCCCATTTACCTTTTTCATTTGCCCTGCATTTAAAGTTTTAAATGTCCCTTTGAATCCAAATCCTACCTAGCACACTGGGCCCCAGCTCTTTTGTGTAAATGTTACTGTTAAAGTGGACATGTATACAGACACCCAGGATTTTACAGAAGAACCTCACTTTTGAAATTAAGATTAAGAAATGCTTAGTCAGATAATTATAAACAGACAAAACAAAGTAGTGAAAGTAATAGATTATTAATAAATGATGGCCAGGTGCACTTATGTCTGATGGCATACCACAGACTATACAAGCAAACTTCACATTGCTGAAGAAACTTGTCTCTCAAGCCGTTTGCAGTCCTAGACTGAAATGAAGAATAGATGAGACTCTTCCCTTTGTAAAAAACAATCTGGGAAAAAAGTATAGAGAAGGAATCTATGTGCTGCTGTCTGGAGGAGGTATAACCAATAAGCAGACCACAGCATAAATCATAAGTTAAAACCAGATGGAAACCTGCTTTAATCTCCTAAATTTCACACAGACTATAACATTTCACTAAGTTACATTGTTTTGAGTCCAGTTGTGTGAGTTTATCTAAAGCATGTTCACTAGACAGGTATCCACTTTGATCTGAAGACAAAAGAAACAGAAACCCATCACTGCTTGTAGTTTTTCATCCTCTCTGTCCCTTCCAATGCCTCATTATCCCATAGCTAAAAATATATGTCATATTTATAATCTGAATTGTTCTAGCTTTAACTTCCAATGGTTTTCATTCTTGTATTATCTTTATCCAAAAGGTCAAAGAGCCCATTAACACCAGCAGCTTTTTTTCTCCTCTGAAGATCTTTATACACCTTAATCAAGTCACTGCTCAGTCTTCTTTTGATAAGATATGCACACTGAACTCTCACTGGAAAGCATTTTCTCTACCCATCAGAAAATATTGCAGCTCTCTGTTTCATCAGATTTTTCCTATGGAAGTATGTGGCATGTACAGTGGAAACCAGAAAGAAGCCATTCCAACTTTGAAACGTTGTGTCAAAGTTTCCTTAAGGTTCCTTATTCACTGTCCTAAAATATTTTAGGGTCAGCCATTTACCATTTTTCATTTATTTCTATCTAGGTTGGATCAAACAGTACTCTGGAATGCCATTTCAAAACCTGATGATTCATATTAATCACCTGCTAAAGTGGTATATGACATCCTATCACCGGATGCTCTAATTTCACAAGTAGCTGATCTGCTATTAGATAGCTGATGTTTAGTGCCATCATTGACCATTATGCATGAGTTGAGCCACTGAATTTTCTTGTGATGCCACATGAGACACAAATATTTATTCTCCTCCTCCCCTGTCAGACCTCTGAGTTCATAAATAATAAAGGAAATTTACTCCAAAACTTGCATGACAAATTTCAGAGGATTTTAATGCTTGAGAGGATTAAAAGGGATATTTCTGCTACCTCACTGTAGGGACCTAGTATGGTTGCCTAATTTAAACTTTTTAGATTCCTAATGAGGGTGATTCCACACAGGAACTTAAATCTGGAGTCACAACCTATGGCTTTTTTTGGGAGAAAGCTGTACTCCAGGAAATACCCTAAGCGTTCTTTAAGATACCCACTCTTTCTTACTGCTCACATTCTCAAACCTAGTTTGCACAGGGACCAGAAAACAGGAGGAGAGAGACAAAAAGGAATGGCCTGTGCATGGATAGTTTCTCAAAAAAAATACTGTTATGACATGACACAAACTTTCTATCATTGGAAAGTTTGAATAGCCTCTATTGTTTCTGCACTCGTCAATATAATTTCTGAAGGGACATTTGACCTGCAACTCTGTGAACTCCAATTTACCCTCTATTATTCAACCTAATGAAAAAGCTGGTAGGTTGAATGGAACTATTTAACACTAGAAGAAGCATCAAAAGAAGCGTGGCCAGCAGGTTGGGGGAGGTGATTCTCCCCTTCTACTCAACTCTCATGAGACACCACCTGCAGTACTGTGTCCAGCTCTGAAGACCTCAACAAAAGAAGGACATGGACCTGTTGGAATGAGTCCAGAGGAGGGCTATGAAGATGACCAGAGGGCTGGAGCACCACTGCTATGAAGACATGCTGAGGGACTTGGGGTTGTTCAGCCTGGAGAAGAGAAGGCTTCAGGGAGACCTAGCACCTTCTAGTACCTGAAGGGGCCTCCAAGAAAGCTGCAGAGGGACTTTTTACAGGGGCATGTAGTGATTAGATGAGGGATGGTGGCTTTAAACTGGAAGACGGTAGGTCTAGATTAGATATTAGGAAGAAATTCCTTACCGTGAGGATGGTGAGAAACTGGCCCAGGTTGCCCAGGAAAGCTGTGGATGCCCCCTTCCTGGAAGTGTTCTTGGCCAGGTCAGATGGGGCTTTGAGCAACCTGGTGTAGTGGGAGGTGTCCCTGCCTACGCAGGGGAGTTGGAACTGCATGATCTTAAAGATCCTTTCCAGCCCAAACCATTCTATGATTAGCTGAAAAAGAGCTACATTACAAGGATAAAGTATACTGCTCTGACAAAAAAGGGGGACTTGCCTCTCAAGATTATGATATTAGAGGTCTTTCAGCATTAGAATTACATTACAAGACCAAACTTTCATTGGTAAATTGAAGATATATATTCAAAAAATATCTTATAACAATCAGCCCATAAAATGCTCTCCCCTAAGGGGCAAGCACCAGGGACAAGGAGCAGGGACAACCCAGACTTCTTTTCCCTTGTCGAGTGTGACAGGCATGGTCCCGTAGATGCCACAGTACTAGAACTAGTCAGCTGACGCTGGCATCAGAAACAAGCAGTAATGAAGGTATTGTCACTCCTTGCACTTAGTTTTTAAACAAGAAGACACAATACTTAGTCAACAAGGAGGAGATAGAGGTAAGCAAATTGATCAATGCTAGAGGGCTACACAGCACTGTAGGCTAGCAACTAGAGTTGTACCAGACCACTGATTATATATGTGTGCATTGAATTTATGCTTTGAGAACTTTATATTCTTCCAAAGCATATGCATTGTATGACCACTTCATAAAAGCTGAGAATCGTGTTGTATGAAGTAATCACTATTTCAGTTGGTAGAAATAGAAAATAAAATTCTTTTGAAGTCTTAATATAATGGCATCAGAACAGGCACAATTTCAACTCTAGCACAGATGACACAGGTTAAGATTACACATCTGCCTGTCTCATATCTCGTGTTACAGTAACTCAAGGAATCCCTTAAGCATAATCAGAACAGACCTCTGTCATTCAGGTCACTGCTAAAAAGATATTTGAGAAGCACTGACAGGACAGGGCAAATTGAGCTACAAAATAATGCTGACTGACTTAGTAAGTACAAGTTTGTATTCAGGTTTTTTGAAGCACTGAAATTAAACAGTAAATTTTATTGCGACATGTTCTCATGTTGAGATATGATAAGAAAATCTATGGAAGTACTAAGAAAGCTAATAATCCTAACTGGAACACATAGAGTAGCCTTCAGCGCTGAGCTGCTGTCTCACTTAGGCATATGCTTGAAATGAAACATATTTAAATGCTATCCTGAATCAACATGCTCCTTTAAATGGAGACTTCCAAAAACAAGCAAAAGACATGTCATGGTCAATACATATGGAGCACTTTAATATTCATTTTCATGTATGTTTGTATGTATTCCTCAGTGAGTTACTTATTTTTTCATTTTGTTAGATTTATTCTTTTTTAGATGTCATGTAGGACTGGAAAGTGTTCTTGTAGGACATCAGTGCAGATCTGTGTTGTTACAGACAGACACAGCATATATTGATTAAGACCCATCTTAAAAATAAAACAAAAATTAGCTTTCTTACTGGAAGGCCATTCCAGAATATCTAGACTCCTCCAGCCCATATCTCTAGTGCACGTATACAAAGCATGCTCAAATTGTATGTTATTGATTATCTTTCTTTGCAGGGATTCAGTTTAGTTTCCACTGTCCTGTGGAATTTCTCATCTGGCTGGTAAATGAATAATGGGGGTCTCTCCCCATGCATCATTCGGAACTCTTTTCAGTAGCTCAAGCCAATGTTTAGAAAGTAACACAGAAAGTGATTAATTTGTTCTCAAAGAGTGACGACTCATATAGGGGTATACATGACATATATTTTATTCTAAGGCATGATGGATATAAAGCAATATGTCAGTCAGTCATTTATAGTTTTAATCAGGATCATGTAACATGTAATTCTCAACCCAGAGGTTCAACTACCCATGATCAAGTACTAGTTTATTGCAGCTTTTTCATCTTGACTCAGTTTTACTAAGAAAATTGTGACAAGGTTTGAAAAAGCATGTGAGCTGAATCCATGTAAGATAAGTAAAGCAAAAACAGAGTCAGGAAAGACTGAAGTCTATTTTCCCTGCCTTTTGGAATAAATAGGCAAATATTTAGGTAGGAAGTGAGACTTCAAGCAGGAATCCAAATTTCTCCTTTACTTCACTCCTTTTTTGCCTGGGGACCCTTCCTCACTTTATAGTCTTTATAGTCATAGAATCATAGAATCTCTTCCTTAGATACTTCAAGAGAAGAGAACAAACTGATGCCTAGAGGCCTGAGTTTACCCATTTTTATTCCTAATTCCTAGAACAGTTTCTAACCCTGGGTACGTCAGCATTCTGCTACAAGAGATAGAACAGGAAAGGACTGGTTTTTAATTCAAAACCTGATCCTATTGAACACATCACAGTAGATGACCACAGAATTTATTGGCAAGAAATTTGTTTGTTGGAGCTTAATCTCTGATTAACAGCTCTCTTTGGCTCTATTTGGCATTCATATGGGGTCATTCTGCTGAGCTGAAAAGTGCATTTAAAGATCTTTCTCATTCTTTTCTGAGTAAAGCATGACCTAGATGCCAAGTCTATTACAGTCTAATAGAAATAGCTTGACAATCACCAAACTCATTTAACTCTGCACATTTTCTGTGCATCTTTTCAGCTATCTGAGACCTGTTTACAAGGCTCAAGGTGGGATGCTGCATGCAAGGCTTGGATATTTACAATAAGTTGATAATATAAATTTATTGAATTTGCACTTTTTACCCTTAGAGAAGTATGTTCTACAATCCCTATGCTGCCTTTTACTCAAGGGTCGTAAACAGTTACCATGAATCAATTTTTGCAGCGTATTTTTGATATAAGGATACATTATATGCTCCATTATATGGATGTGCAAATAGCCACAGAAAAGTAATATGATTTCCAAAGTGTCAAAGAGCCAGGCAAGATTTCTCTCATCTAATATCATCTGCCTATGGGTCAGGTCTAGCCAGATTGTCTCTGCAAACTATTTTGCTGAAAAAGAAAAGACATTTGTCCAGAGAAAGATGTATCTCAGCTGTCATCCACCTTATGTTATCCCATGGCTCTATCATCAACATTTATCTTAGGCTGAGATGGATCACCCTATGGATGAAGCCACTCCTTTCTGTTCACTACAGAGGGAGATTTGATGACTAGTTTAGACTTGACAACTTTTAGACAACTGAAGTTAGACAGCTATATTATTAATATTAGGTGATATGGAGGCCACTTCTAGTGATAAATAGAAGCTGGACTCATCAGTTCTTTCTCTGTCTTGATTTACAAGATCTGGACTGGATATATTATGGGTTTGTGGTACTTACTATACCATTCACAATGTGTTGTTTTCCTTGTTTAGGCAAAGACCACAATCAACAGCAACAGCACAACACCCCATCCTTGCAAATTGTTACAGGATTTCATCAGGAAAACTGGAATGTATACAGATTACACTACCTGAGCATCTTGCCCTTTTAGAATAAATCTCACCTAATAAGAGAGCTAAATTGTGACAATTTTCTTGAGTAATGCTTACTATGGCCATTTAGATGTTAAACTACCTGGGCCTCAAGCAGTTACTCATATATAAACAAGAGTGAAGATATACAACAACAACTTTCAGGAATTCTCAATCTGATTTTTGTTATTGGGTTGGGTTTACATTTGTTGGTCTTTTTTGATGACATAGTATTGTTAGTAGATGCCTGCAGTGAACTGGTCATCCCTTAACATCTTCCAGCTCCACAAAGGAGTGGAAATAATTGTAAAACTTTTGGGAAAAAATCAACTTTGTTTTTTCAAATGGTGGCACATTTTCATTTAGACATAAGAGCCCTTTAGTGTAAGTAATGACAGAGCCACATCCATGTTTGATCTTTCTGGTGCCTCATTCTTCAGGGGATTGATCACTGAGAAAATTACGCAGAATGATTAGCAGAGAATGCAGACATAAATCAGAGACTGGATTCACATGAGATGAAGTCCTATAGGGATCAAAAACTCAAAACACAGTGTTCACACTATTGCTGAAATTGAAAAGAAAGTTATTTCTGTGGCTTAGGAGTGGATCCTTGTATTGCAAGTAACACTGTGATACTCAAGAAAATGAGATATAAATGATGGTAGTGCTCCTGCTGCTCACAGGAGCAAGTCAAGTATGATTTTGATGTCTATTAGAAATAAGCTGGGAGTTAAAAATTACTTGAGTGGTTTGGCCTCTCTGACACTGTGACCCAGAGAGGCTGAGAATCATTTTGCAAAAGTGCTTCTTTAGCTTTAGGAAGCTTCAGGAATTATTTAGATAGTATGAAATAAACACAACCCAAGCTTTCTTCAGTGCCCCAAACCACCACCCATTTCCTGCTTGCAACAGCCCCTCCAAACTAGTGGCAAATTACCTCTGCCTTGGGGCAAGGCAGAAAAAAAGAAAAAATGGCAGATGGTTAATACTGGCCTCTGCTTTGGTTGGTTTAGACATTCTGGCTTTACTCTAGTGATATTTCTAAATCAAGCTGTAACTCTGCAGTGGCTATTGCTTTCCAGGAATAATTGTAATAGTTTCACTCAGGGGACTTTAGTCTCGCTGATTCTCTGCAAAGGAAGCTGAGAGAAAAATACCAGCTTGTTTTTTTATTTTTTTTTCTTAAATTTATCTTAAACGAAAAAGGAGAAAGGTCACTAGAGAGCTTTCTGGCAAAGTGCTAGTAGCAGCAAAGTAGTTTTCTCTAATATATAAATATATATATGCAAAAAAGAAATCTTTACAAAAGCATTTCAATATATATTTTGTTCATGCTTGTCTGTCCTTTTCTTTAGTGACAGGGCCTGTATCATACTCTCAAGGTCTATTTTTCCCATGTATGAATCTTTTGCCAATTCTCCCTCAGAGCCAGACAATCTCTTTGTTTTACCAAAGGACAGAGCAGGGGAGGGGGCTGAACTCAGCCAAAGACTCTACGCTTCCTCCCTTCCTCTGTCTCTGTGAGGTGACAGACATCATGAGAACACAGACTGTGCATCCCGTGAGTAATTCATACCAGTGTCAAAATGTTTTGTAGTAACATTTGGTGAAGTTCCAGAAAAAGATCTTGCAGCCAAATTTTACACTACCAATTCAATCTGAAAACAAAAAAAGGAACACATCCTCTGATATAATACTGTCCAGGTGGTCAGCTAGATATATATATGAGGAATATTTAAGCATTCATGTATTACATGCTTCAGTGGTTGAAAATTATGATAAATGATAGAGTTTTCAATCACATTTTCTCCATTATTACTGTGTGAGCATTTTGTCACCAAGAGTGTCAGTATTGTAGAGTAAAATCTTCGTGTGCAGATAAATCTGGGTCCTCCTGCACCTCAATTCAGAGAGTGTGATATAAATGGTTCTGTCTCAAATTTATCTGCTCTGTCTGGTATCAGATCAAGAGCTCACTGGTAACACAATAGCAGTGTCTAAGCGTATTACACGATTAGGCTGTGTGTGTAATATAAAGGTGATATATTTACAGAGATTTGGTTTTGTGAAAGAGATATTTTTTCCTATAGAATTCTTCTGTAAATCTGTTAAATTAAACTTTTAGACTGGATATTAGAAAAAAATCTCTTCATTGAAAGGGTTGTCAGGCACTGGAACAGGCTGCCCAGGGAAGTGGTTGAGTCACCATCCCTGGAGGTATTTAAATGAGTGTACATGTGGTGCTGAGGGACATGGTTTAGTGGTGATTTGGCAGTGACAGGTCTACGATTGGGACTGATGATCTTAAAGGTCTTTTCCAACCTAAATTATTCTGTGATTCTATGATTTTATGCTAAATGGTGTCTTACAGAACTTAAAAAGACTTTTCCCAGTTTCAACAGCCACTATTTTCAATATCTCCATGTACCCTCTGTACCTTCCAAAGAACCTGTAGATGGACCCAAGTGTGTATTTGAGTGTGCTATCTGTAAAGTAGAGATTCTAATTTTGGTTATGTATATTTTGTCATGGTTTAACACCAGTCAGAACTAAGCCCCACCCAGTTGTTTACTCACTCCCCTTGGTGGGGTGGGGGAGAGAATTGTAAGACTAAAAGTGAGAAAACTGGTGGGTCAAGATAAAGACAGTTTAATAGGTAAAGCAAAAGCCATGCGTGCTACCAAAGCAAAACAAGGAATTATTCATTACTTCCTATCCACAGACAGGTGTTCAGCCATCTCCAGGACAGCAGGGCTCCATCATCTGTAATGGTGACTTGGGAAGACAAATGCCATCACTTAAACATCCCCCCTTTCCTCCTTCTTCGCCCAGCTTTATACGCTGAGCATGATGTCATATGGTGTGGAATATTCCTTTGGTCATTTGGGGTCAGTTGTCCCGGCTGTGTCTCTTCCCAACTCCGTGTGTACCCCCATCCTACTCCCTGGTGAGGTGGTGTGAAAATATGTAAGGTGTTTTCCTGAAACCTTAAAGCAACCAGTGAACTACCAAGATCCAAGGAATAAAATCTGAAAATCAGTTCTCACACACAATGGTATTGCAGACTTCAAATACCACTCCACTACAAATATGCTATATTATAGCACATATCACATACTCATTGTTCTCAGCACTAATCCATAGTAAAGAAAGGCATCTTTGAGAAAGAAATGCTATAAAACATATGTAGTACTTCTGATTCTTGAAATAGCTCAATTTCAACATATTTTTGCTTTCTATATACCATTACTGCAAAAATATTTCATCAGAACTCTCTTTCTATGAATTGGTACATCATCTATACTAAAATGAATCAGATCCTACTTAGCTGATATCTGTTGCTAGTGGCAGCTAGTCTGCATTTCCATTTATGAAAGGAGAGGCTCGACTGTGCAAAAACAGTATGTTCTATAACTTTAACTGGTATTTCAGATTGTGGCAGTCAACAAGGCTTACAGAAGTACTCTCTTGAGAATTCTACTCTGACATATTCATTCGTGTATTGCATTTGTTTCACATTGGTATTTAGATGTCAGTTTGTCCCTTACTTAGTACATATTCAAAGCATTCAGATTCTCTGTTTTCTTCATAAAGATGGATCGAAGATAAATGAAATTTCCACCAACTTTCTTTGGTATGTCACTCCCAGCCCAAATATTTGCATTTTGATTTTGCTGTGTGCTTTACACACTGGGTTCAATTTGTCTTCTACCCATACTGTTGTCTATGTGGTCACGTTCCTTAGTCACAAGGACCCCTCCTAGTCTTTTCAAAACTGACCAATTTAAAGTGAATATAAATGTTATAAATATGGATTATTGGTTTTTACAAGAGCATACCAGGACAATGAGGACCCTCTCCATGCTTTGTTTTGTTTGTACTCTTCCCTAGACATTTGCTACTCCTCCCTGGTAGAACAAAGTTTCAGACTAGATTTACACGGGGTCAAACTTTGAAAGGCAGCTCTTTGTACGTTAACTTTTCACACACAAAATGTATGAGGTTCTTTGACCCAAAGGAAATATCACAGAGGGTGAAGGGTATAAAAATGGTTGCAATTCTCAGGATGGGACTATATTCACAGGAAAAAATTCTTGACTCTCAACTTCTCAGTCCACCTTAACTTCTCAGCTTGAAATTTCCAGTAACTGATTCTCTGATTTTTTTTTAAAAGTGAAATTATGCCTAAATTTTCAAAAATCCAGTTGTGGTGAAATAAATTGAGAGGTTGTTTTCAAATTTGCATACTGAGAATAAAGGACCTACACACTCTTTTTTAGATATGTGAACTCTCTTTAGCAGTCAGGTCCTATTCTTAGGTACTTGAATTGTCTGTAGTACAAAAAAAAACCCACCATATTTTATTTTATATCAGTAACTATGTGGTGAATGTGGAATACAGGCAATGATGTATACAAAACTACTTGCTGATATAAATAATACATATTTTGTAGCTGAGTAAACAGACTTGATTAACTGCTTCATTAGAGCACAAGAAAACACATTTACAGTTGAATGAGGAATTTCCATTATGCTACAAGGTTATTTTGGATTCAGATATATACAAATCTATCTCAGAAAACCAAACGTGCTGAATGTAACTTTTTGGTTGGGTTGTTTTGGGTTTTTGCCTTACTACCATACAGTAGGCAATAACTTGGGTGATGTGAAAAGAGGCTGTTGGCCTAAGTATTCCCAAAATAATTTGAAGACTGTGTGGATAGCAGCCCTTTTTGAAGGTTTTGTTTGATTCATACATTACAAACAGAATGAGCAATACATGTATTCTCCACATTTCAAACAAAACCTGGGAGTACATATCCAATCTTTACTTAGGTTAAACTGTCTTTAACTCCTAACACTATCTTTTACCAAAGCGATGCAAAAAAATCAATTTTCTGCAAGCATTGCTTTTAACCTGAGATTTCTTGAGAGTCAGTCACAAAAATCAAAATGAAACAATTCTTTTGTGTGCTATTTTATTACTTCATTTTATTGCAATGAAGAGAAGATTTACCAGTTTGACTAGTGAGATTTACTGCAAATGTTACCAGTAATTATTTAATGCATTCTTGCAAGTCATTGATAACAGTAAGAAGCACATGCCAGGAACTGAATCCTAAAAGAGATCACTAGATAGACAGTAACTCCCACAGTGAAAGTCCAGAATTAGCTACTTTCTGTTTTGTTGAACTTCTGCAGACTGTTCTTATATCATTCTAGTTTCTTCATAAACATGCACTTCAGTGTCAAGTCAGATGCCTTAGAGAAATCTCTACAGAAGGAATCAATTGTACTTGATTTATCTACAAAGTATACTACTCCAAAGATTTTTCTGTAAGTTCTTCCACATTGACATTAATTATATTGGTTCCTTTAACTTTTTAGTAGTTCTTTTGCATACCAGCTGTATTATTATTTTGCCCAGGACTGATGTTAAAGAGATGAGCCTGTAACTGTGAAAAGTTGACCAATTTACCCTCTGTAAAGTAAATGGTGAAACATTAGCTTTTTCCAGAATTCTGGAGCTTTTCCAGCATTTCAAAGCTTATTGAAAAATCAACATTAAGAGCCCAGAGAGCTCCTTAGCCATATGCTTTAACCCCCTTAGTCATAAATTACGTGACAATGCTTTTAAGTTTGTAGCTTTGGAAAAGCTAATTACTCTAGTCACTGCTTTCATCAAATCTTCATGTGACATGATTCAGATATATGTTTATTCCCCAAATAGAACCAATATATTTATTGAACATCCAGTCATTTACTGATAATTCTACCATTTTTTTCTCCCAAACCCACACAATAAGAAGATAAAGATCCCTTTTCCTTTAACTATTTTTTTTTCAACTGTGATCATCTATGTATAAGTATCTCCTTCTGTTATAACTGTTTTTAATAGACATAGGTTAGTCCTATATTCCTTGGCATTCCATACCAATTTTTATAACTCAGCTTACGAGAAATTTTTATTGCTTTTTTGTTTGCTTTGTTTGTGACATGTAACTGCTCTCTTTTGCATTCTAAATCACAGTCATTTGCAAACAGTGTGGCCCTCTTTCTCAAGAGTAACCATAGCTTTTCTGGTACCCACCAGCTCCTTCTTAAACAGCTCCTTGTTATCTCCCATAATTTTTGTAGAATCATAGAACGGTTTGGGTTGGAAGGAACTTCAAAGATCATCTAGTTCCAACCCCCCTGCCATGGGCAGGGACACCTCCCACTAGACCAGGTTGCTACAAGCCCCATCCAACCTGGCATTGAACATTTCCAGGGAGGGGTCATCCACAAGTTCTCTGGGCAACCATGCTGTTATTTCTCCCAACTTTTGCCTTCAGCCAACAATTGCATTTAGCCTGCAGGTTTTTGGCTCTTTGAAAAGAGCACTGCCCATAAATATTTACTAATAAGACAATAAACTAGTCTAGTACATTAGTAAATGTGTAGAGTACATGTGAAAAAATATAAATATTTACAGTAGAAGGTTTCAATATCGTAAATTTGAAGATTTTTTTTTTCTGTCTTTCTTTTCAAACATCACAATCCCTGTATTCTTACATTTAAAAAGATTCATGATGGAGATAGTATGAGTAAAGGTATTTGATAATTTTCCCGAGTGCATCTGTGAATATCATGTCCAGGTTTTTGGCCATACTCAGTAGCACTGGTTTTGTACAACTATTAGTGTTAAGAATTTCTGTCTTACTGCAACTCTTCATAAATAATCATGTGCCTCTAGACTGCCACACCAGAGAAGTAGGAAAACTGCACACATGTAACCACAAGTATAAATTAATACAATAGAAATAAACAGATATTTCAAATCTTCAGTCAGTCTTGAGCCTCACAACAAGTAAAAGACATCCAAATACTTTCTCATACTTCTCTGTTTTTTTGAAACCAAAAACATAAACCATGAAACATCCTGATCTGGAGAAGGCTTGTATCCCTGTTTTGTCTTCCCTGGGTAAGGTTCATACAGGTTGAAGTTCTGGCTCAACATCTTATCCCTAAAAAAGGGGGGTTTTTACATCACGCAACTCCTTCTTGTATGTGCCACTTCTTTTTCAGACGTATGTACTTAAAAGTCCTAAAATCAACAGTATAACTACCTTCCTCTTTTAATGCTTGTTCATGCAATCAACACTACAGTTTTACTTTCACACTTGACCTCTTAATCTATTCTACTTATTAGGATTTTTTACCCATTAAACCCCAATAGTACGTGTCTGCTGTGTGCATGCTCTGACATTTAATCATCGAACCCTCCATTTTCCACACGTGTTTACTTCTATTATCTCCCCCTTTTATATTGGCTTATATATTGACCTCTCATCACTGGATTTGTCCTATTAACCTTGTTCTACTTTTTAAAAACAAGCCACACGTGGTATTTCCCTTTTTTTTAGAAGCACATTAGATGACACAATGGGGTATGAAAAGTGTTGAATTCCGAGCCAGGTCATCTAAAGCCCTTTGTTTAACTGTTGAAAAAAAAGACTTTTTCTAATGCCTCAAATAAGGAGCAATAGAGAGTAGATAGCTACAAAGTCAAGCTGAGGATAAAATGCTGCATTAGGTTCTCAGAAATTACATTTCCTCAGAAAGAATTATTGTTTTGTAGACTGGCCAAGAGCACAAAGTTCAGGAATGTTGCACTTCTCTTCAGGACAACTCAGCATTTTGTAGAAATTGTGTCTTACAGCCGGCCATGCCCACAAGCTACAGAAACAGTTTATTTATATCAATGCATTTACTCTATTCTGTCCTCAGAGCATAGCTGTAATGGGGCTTACACAGCTACATGGTGTGAGACACATGTTCTCTCTTTCTTATGTGTTTTATGCCTATCTTTTTTCTTATCATGTGTAACACCAGATTGTAAGCTCTTTGAACCATGTTAATATCTTTTTTTGTTTGTACTGTGAAGTTAATTCGATATATCAGTGCTATAAAGTGGCTAAGGTTTGGTAAACATTATCTCAGGGTACATTAGCTAGACACGACCCTCTGTCAGGGCAGCCTTTGCCCAACTGAATCACATCTACCCTATAGACTATATCAGTTTGTTTGCCCTGTCTTGCCTTGGGGGTAGAAAAAACATTACAATGATTAAAAATTGCTATAAAGGCAGAAAAAGAAGAAATATAAACTGATCAGTTTTCTAGTTTTCTTATACTTTGTAACCTCCTTTTGATGCAGAAAAGCATTGTAGTTTTTTATCGAACAATGACTAGTGCCTAGACATTGCTTTTAAACAAAACGTGGGCGGCAGGGGGGAAAGGTCTGTGGGCTGCACTACTTGACAGAGGATTATAACAGAAAAAATAATAATGATAAAACAAAATAAAATCCCTTACAATCTAAATTCTGGCTATTATTTATTTCCCATTTGGTACTTTCTGAAACATTACCTTCATCACTTTCAGCAACATGTGTTCCAAACATGTTATCACTCCCAAATCAATTTGATAGCTCTTGTAACTGGACTTCCTTCATGGTTAAAAATGACACGATAACCTCATCTCTATTTTATAGTGAACAAGTTAATTAATCTGTTACATTTTCTCACTCTATTAAAATAGGCTTTCACAGAGTCAGAGAGTCATGTGAATCCCAGTGTGTACTGTTGCCTGGGCTTATTCCTCTGTAGGTTCTGGACTTTGCTTTTTTTCCCCATTGAACTTTATGTGATTTCTGTTACCCCATTTCTCCAGCCTTTCAAGGTGCCTCTGTATGCTAGTGCACCTTTCTGGCACATCATCCACTCCTCCCAGTTTTGTATAATCTGCAAATATGCTGTGGCTGCAGTTCATCCCATTGTCCAGGCCACTACTGAAGATATTGACTATACTATTCTTAAGATCATCCCTTGAAACACACCACTAATGACTGACTGGCCTCCAACTGGTCTTAGTGCCACTGAACACAACCCTCTGGGCCTGATCAGGCAGTCAGATTGCTTTGTTTTGCTCAGGTTCAGCTATAGATTAGGTCTATAATAGAGTTAACTCTAAGTTAATTCATCATGCCATGCCAAAAAGATAGAAAATATAAACAGAGGAATGCTTACCACACAGCAAAGCCAAGACAAAATTGTGTGACACTATTATGATCTATCAAAAGAAATGAAAGCAACATAAATGTACATCATCTATTACAATAGCTTGTTGGAGCCCACAAGATCATCTGATCATGGACAAGGACCATGTTCATAACTTCTTTCCAAAATACCATCTTGTATACCAGCTCATCTATAGTTTCATGGTCTTAACTCTTATGAATTCTCACAGTCCATATTTCCTCTTTCCATATACTTTATACATATAATATATAACATTTTCATTCAATGCTTTGCTCTTTCAACCAATTATAAAGTGAGTATTATATGAAAATTTGTATCTATGATACAATTTGTAAATAGGCGTAATGTGGCCAAGCGGATAACAATTTTGTGAGGGGAGGTATTTGTTATACTTGTAGATAAAATGTTTCTTAATCATGGTTGTGTCTATATTTGCCAAATAAGCCTTCCTAATGAGGCTTAGGGCCTGGATACTGAGAAGGATTCATTGCACCTGTGTTTGTCTGTTGAAGAATCAGAGTTTTACAGAAACAGACATCTGAGACACTTTGCTTAGTAAATGTCCCTGCCTGGTGGAGAGCCATTCTGTCCAGCTTAATATCTGCTAAAGGATTTAGTGAAATTCCCTTTGGAAATAGCTCACTCTTCTCCTTGAATAACACAGGTAATGAACTTGACATACAAAACTGACTTTTAAATGGACAAGGGTATCCAGACTGAAATCTCAAGTAACTCTGCATTTTTGGTTTCATTACACTTTCCTCATATGTATTGTTCTTTGTCTTCACTATAGGTTTGTACAAAATATGTTTGTCATTATACACTCTACCAAATTCTACAAACTTACGTCAGCAGTTAACAAAGTTCAAATCATTCAGTAGGATAACTTTTTTTTAATGGTAGTAAGTGATCTTTTTATATGCAGGCCATGTAGCATTTTCCGCTCTCATGAAGGACAGTTCTGCTTGTAGTTGACTAGACAGGTAGTGCAGTCAAGTCCACCCAGCAGGCAGATCCCAGGTAGACAACCAAGGAAATCTTTATCTAATGAAGATAAATTCAGTGTCAGACAGGATTCTCCTAGCACAGAAGAGGTGTCCTGATTGACTCAGTTATAAGGATGGAGGATTTATAGAAAGTGGATATATGTGAATTTACTTTTAGTTGAAAAAGATCAGCAGCTTTACTACAAGTTATGATCCTATTTGAGGAAAGCAAAGCATAAGGATTGGCCTTTCTAAATGACAGGGTCACAGATATATGATCTGTGGAAATCACCTGAAGAATTACACAGGCTTCTGAGCCCTTAGTATGACTGGAATGTGAAAATCTTCTTTAAGCTAAACCAGAACATTTTGAATTTTGTGTTATTTCATTTCTTATCATGTTTCTAAGTAAAGGAATAGACTTCATAAAGTTTGCATTTCAGTAAGTAAATTCACTTTCAGCTTTACTTTAATGTTTTTCTACTGTTAAGAATGACTTGAGGAGAGCTGCCAAACAGTAAGTATCCCAAGAGCGTTTCAAGACTTTTTAAGGCTCACCTATTGCCAAGCAGTGACACCTCACAAATAAGAATAAGTCCTCAAAGGTTTGAAGAGTGCTCCTCTACTGAGCTGCAAGAGCGTTCTCAAAGCCTCTTCTTACCAGAATGCATTTGACTTCCAAAAGACAAGGAAGCAAGAGTCTCAGATCCATTGGCACTCTCAGGATTCATCCTAGCAAAAAGTGGTAAATCTGCCTGTGCTAGACTCACAAGGTGATTTAAAGAAGGAAAAACAGGACAGCATAAAGATTCCACAAATATTTCCTTAGAATTACAGGTAGCCATGGAACTGTTTGAAGACTTGTTGCTTCCAAGGCTTTTAGGGTTGCATTGGCTGTGCAAACACTAAACCTGTTTTAGGACTCCTTTACATTGTCTTATCCATCTTTAACATCAGTTAATTCACTAATTGTGCTAAAGTTAAGAGCATTGTCTGAGTCTAATTGATAGCCATTGCTGACAGGCAAAGAACAGGGTTCATATAGTGGAGGGTGGTACTTCAGAACCAGTGATGTTCCCATTCTCATTACAAGACGCTGTGCTGTTCTCAGTAGATCTCTATGGGGATTTTTGCATCACTTCAGGACCCTTCAAATATAGGAGAGGTAAATTTATTGAAGAAAAAAAAAACACAGAAGATTAAGGGGAATTAATATGAACTATAAGAACTTAAGCAATTGATGAAGATGATACCTCAGTTTAATGCATTAAAATGCTTCTACTGAACCACAGTAACTGTGTGTGTCCTGATCTTAGTTTGTGAGCAGAGTTGCCTAGTGCTCTTTCATCTGAAAGCACTGCTGATGATAACTGGAGGACAGATCTCAGTTCCCCTTCCTTCACACAACGATTGGCTCCATTCAGGCAATCCAACATGTCTTTAAATCAATAGTCAAATGGTTCAGTGCAAGACTACAGAGAGGTGGTAACCTGGGATCACATTATCAAAGCCAGAGGATTTACTACGATATAAAACTCTTGTTAGACAAAAAAGGGGCTACAAAAATGTGATATAAGGAAAACAAAAAGTTTATCTGAGACCTCCTAGGGTGATATATTTCCTTTCTATTTTAAATGTGTGACTCACTTCCATGGCATTTTTATTTCCTCAAGATTTTATTAGCCCAGGGGATCAAGAATGAGGTGGTTTACTTCACTTTGCTTTTAATATCAACTTTTTTTTTTTGGATTTGTGATAAATACACATTAGGCTACATTTTGTTTTAATTCACAATAAGCTTTCTGGGCTAAATTTGTAAAACGTTACATATTTTTGAATTTAAAATTTCATTAAAATTATCTGAATCAAACTTTTTAGCAACTTTGTTTATTGATTTTCTGAGTGACTGTATATATCTAGCAGAACTTTTTTGATTTCACAGAAACACAAAAGTTTGATAATATTACTCAGGTTCAGTATTATGTCTCCCATAGCAGCCCAAAACTACAACACCAAAGTTAAGAGCAAGAAAATCCAAATGGAAAGCTAGGGGGTTAGAAAGACAGTTAAAGTTCATGTCTCCTTATATTTCAAGTCAATCTTATAAGCTTATAGGTGTTCTGTTTTTCTAATGCATCAAACAGTTCAATGGCATTAAACGATCTCATTATGGACACTTTTATTATCTTAACAGAAAGTAGGTGGGTGGCTGGGAGAGAGCTGGCACAAAGTCAGAAACTTTTGTGTTGTTTCTTAACTAACATATTATTGAAGCAAAGGTGAATGAGAGGGTATTCTCACTAAGACTAAAGAGGGTACCTACAATAACTAGATACTGAATTTAAAGAAGTCAACTGAAGAGAATAATAATTTAAAAAAAACCACCAAAACTAAGCAAATATAATTATCTCAGTAAAAAGTGGAAAAAATAAATGGATTTTTAAGCACTGTGCTAATATATGTGAGGCCTAGTTGTTTCAGAGACAGAAGTAGGTTCTGAACTATGTCATCTCCAACTAAAGAAATGTCATAGCTCATCTAAAAATTACTGGCAGAAAATGGCTCTACTTTAGTAGCTCTTGTAATGCAGAAGACAAGATTAATCTATGGGCAAAATTAATTCTTCAGGTTCTTTAGCTACTTTTCTACAAATATTTCCATTTTTTTAAAAAAAGGACTTATTCCTAATAGCTGAGTAGAGTCATGTACTTATGTACATGTAACTTAGTGGTTTACATACACTTGTAGTATTGATTTCTTCTTCTTGATTTTTTTCTGTCCTGAAGGCACTGTGAAGGAGTAATTTCATCTGTTCTTCCAAGTCTGTGTCAAACTGAAACTATTAAAAAGCCACCACCACTGAACTGGAAAAGATTCTGCATGCTAGTTACAAGCTGTTTCCTTTAAAATAGCCATATGCTCTTTAACCCATGAATCCAGAAGGTAGACTGATACTAATGAGCAATTTACAGCACCATAATCATATTTATTGGGAAGTAGTGGGTGTGCTTTTCTGTGATCATAGTTGGATGTTTCACCTCCAACACAAACTCCAAAGCTCACTGGCAGCCAAGACAGAGTGCAGAATACAGGAAAAACTCTGTTTATGGGTAAGCCATAACAGTCTGTTCCATAGAAAAGTTGAATACTGTAGTGAGAATATAGTGAACACTACTGAGAAGCAAGGGAAACCAGTTTCTGCTTACTAGCTTCATGATTTACTGTTTTGCTGCTTTCTGTAGTTTCTTGTTCAGTCGCATCTAACCTACCAGGCATGCACGTAAGCACAAAAGGCAGTAATAAACAAATATTATTTGTATTAGCTCTTCTGGCCTGAACGAGTGTGACTGGAAGTATTCACATTCCTCATTACACTAGGACAAAACTACACTAAAAAGAAACTACTGTCAACTTTCAATTCAACCACAAAAATTCTGGATGAAGATAAATTCAGTAAAGAATATAAACAACAGAAAATGTGTGTAAATTGAGTTTTAAAATCAGAATGTATTTATTGAAATGGACCTTTGAAATTATGAACGTTACACTTGAATCAAGGCTGTGCTTATGAAAGGAAAAAAGCCTTGATTTCTTTTAAGCTTGCCCTAAATAATAGACTACATGAATATTCCACCCACAGGTAATGAGCAGTTTACTGTTTCTATAATTGTGTTATCTGTCGTTTGTGCCAGGTGGGAGAACAGACTCATCTCACAAAGAAACGCACACAGGCGCAGACACAGAATTTCACATGCTGCTCTCAGCACATGGCTATATATTTATACTTACACAGTTTGAGACACACAACCGCTCTCAAAGTGTAACTGATTTTGCATAGCTAGAACAGGAGATTAAAGGTGGGAAGTTTTTTTTACATGTGCTCAGTTCCATTTGGATATAGCTACTTGTAAGAGAGAGAGAAATAAGCCATAACTTATTTCCCTCCAGCCTAACACACACGTCCCACAGAAGAAGGTGGCAAACTACCCTTTGCAAATGATGGCCAAAGTGTCAGCCCTAACTCTGGATGAACTCAATGTCAATGTCATCACTGTCATTAATGGCAGAAGCTGCCATTCAAAAGCAGCATGGGTTTATGTTGGGGCAAATTAAAATGATTGGACTAGACCTTCACCTGAAATAAATTAATCTAACTCCAACTGAGGACATGGTCCATCACCTCTTGACACACAGAGGGTCTTGTAATCTAAGTGCAGGACAGCTATCATTTTCTTTCCTTGTGAATTTACATTTAGCTGTTGTCATAAACATTTGATGAAGATCTCGTACATTGGGCCTAGGGGTTACAGGAGATATTATTGTAGCAACCAGAAGAATAATCTTTTTTTTTTTTTTTCTTACCTTAGTAATAATCCAAAGTAAAAGCAAAATGGGTATGGTGAAAGTCAAATAAATTTGTGTAACAGTAGACCAGAGAAGTATATCACAGTCATGTCAAGGGTTTTGAAGGAAATAGCATGTACTAGTTTTCCATTACAGCAGCAGAATCTGCACAAGGTCTAATGATCAAAAACATTGATTTATTCCTGTCACAAGCCTTCAGTCCCCCCCGGCTTCTAATTAAATCCATCTTACATTCAGCTCTGGTATATAACCCTTCTGTTGCACACAAGATAAAACCACTTGCTGTACCTAATGCCTGCAGCCCATATCGTTACTCTGACAAAAAGTTACCCTCAGAAAAAGGAACTAATAGTGGTCCATGTGGATAGGAACAAAATCTGAACCTTAAGACTCCAAAGTGATAGGACAGAGGGAGGGCGATTCCATCTCACCACTATGCTTTTATTACATTTTAGTTTGCAGAAGTTATTTTAGGACTGAAAATAGCACTCTGAGTGCAACACTTGGCAACTTTGGAACACAGTTGCAAGATTGATTCTTGAATGAGAAAAAAACAAAGTGTATGCAGCTGATGTCCTGTGCATACAATGTACTATGCTGCTAACATAAATTATGACACACAGATTTAAGATCAAAATCTGGATTCTAATAAACCTCCAATGCTTCAGTGTCTATATCTAAGATTTTGCTTCTACATTTCTAAATCCAGAGGACTTACATGGAACTGTGGTTTCAAAGGGGTAAATGAAGAAACAATAGAAACTACATGTTGCCTTGTGATTAAGTACCCTATCCCCTGCAGCTGAACAATAATAACAGCACAGAAAGCCTTTTTTTCTGACATTTCACAGCTGAGATCCTTAAATTGAAAACCTTAACAATTATATCTTTCCAATATAATTTATTCAAGTATCTGTTTAATTTTGTTTCATGGTGCTCACATGTATGTTTCCGTGTCCGAGAGTCAAAGTTGCAATTTATGATTCTAACACCTTTGTATCTTAAATGATAACACTACAATCTTTTGTATTTTTCAGGTGTTGGTTTCCTGCCTCAGTTTGACTATAACACAAAATCTACTCATATTCAGATAGAGACCTGAGGAAAAGGTTACGATGTCAATAAAATACTACACTTCAAGTTAAAGACTTTTTTTGTTATTATTTAGTAGGGAAAATAGCATGGGGAAAAAATCATAAACATATTCCTCACTGCAAAGGAATTTCAGCTTTGGATTTTCACTGATCTGTTAAGCAGTTACAGCTTTTTATTCATCTTCAGGTTAAATTAAAGCATTCAGCTATTCAGATTATAGTATAGATGAAGGAGTGTTTCAAGTAGAAATCACTTAATAAAAGTAAAAATCCCATTCTGCAAGTAATTAGCCATGTTTAATACATGTTTAAATCATATACATGCATATATAAACATTCAAAACATGGTTTCAAATTTGTAGCTTATCTATTACCAAACAAATAAAACCCTGTCATTGCTAAAATTTTAGTACTTGGTATCAACTGATAGAGCAATAAGAACTCATGGATTTATTTTATCTTTTTTTTTCAGTCAATTAATGTAGGAGCAAAGCTAGTTTGCATTACATTCCCGTAGGCTAAGAGGCTTGGTGAAAGAAAAGAACCTCTTTTTTTTTTACGAATCTGTATTTTATGCACCTGTGTTTATAAATCACAGCAGACCGGAAAGCAAGCAAGAGTCAGTATACCTGGAATCCATTATTTTGCATCTTGTTCCTGTCTTGCCTTCACTCTAAACACAGAGTTCATGTGTGTGTGTGAAACAGATTTTTTAAATATCTCCTAGTAAACCAAAGAATACTTAAAACACAACTCTACATTTTTTTGAGCTAAATTAAAAGCTTTGAAGATCAGAGCAACCTGAAGTATTCATATAAATACATAATACATATTTTAATTTGAGCACTGAATATGGTGTATGCAATTGTCAGGGGGGTGGCTTTTTGCAGTTTTCTGGCTTATTTAGTAAATACAAAAGTCACTGTTTTATAATTCAAAAAATACCATCACTTTTCTATTAGAATAACCAAAATGATATGCATTCATCCATGCTCGATTTTACTAACAGACTTTTTCACCTGCTATCCAAAACTTTTGTGCAGGGATCTTTTTCCTCACATATGTTGGCTGTTTTAGTTGTTAGGTGCTATATCTTTGGGGCAGGACAGTCTCTTTATGAAGCTGTATATTACCTACATAATGGCCACTACGTTTCTGTTAGGGATTAACAGACATCTGTAAAACAATTAATAAAATATAAATCCCACTCAGATTCTTTGTTAAATGATGTAGACAGATTTTTATATATTTTACTGGTGTAAAGCAAGGTAGCTCCACTGAAATCAAGAGTGGCACTACTTTATATCATCCAAGAATTTGGTTTAGATTCCTGCTTGCTGTAATTCACTGCTTAGCAATTTCAAATCAGGCTGTCCGTGTGCAGTAAATTGAGAACACTAAATATTTCTGCACTAGCACTGGATGTGCAGGGAGACAACTTTCACCATTCATTAAACACCTCCCTTAGAGCAATTTCTGGGCCTACTCATGTTTATCTCATTCCTTTTCCTTAACAGTCCCTCTACAAGAAATATTTTCCTCTCTACTGCACGAGCGCTTTTGCTATGAAGACATCTGCCAATGCCAATGCCACGGTCAGAAGATTCCCTTGTGAAGTGTTATACAGGGCTTCTCATGCAAGAAATCAAGGAAAATACATGAAATCTGGGATTGCCTAGGAATTGTCACTGCTGTAATGCATTTTGGGGATTACAATGACCTTGTGAACCTGTAATCGTGTATCTTCAAACATTCTCAGTTACACTGCAGATATTGTCTAGTTCCTATAACTGATCCAAACAAAAAGCAATTCACATTGGTTAGATCTGGTTGCACACTAATGACAGTCACTTGCTCAGTGTAGTGGTGATGGTAGAGATGAGAATCAGAATCTGCAAAAGAAATGAGGTACTTGTCCAGGCAATTTTATCACTTGTATAACTGCACTCAGCAGCATGACTAAGAACTGCACAGCTTTACAGCCCAAAGGTGCACTACTCTTCCATTAGGGGGTCACAAAACCAGTGTTATGCATATTCCAACATTACTTTATATGTTTATAAGATTCCTCCCAAACCACTTAAAACCAGTAAAATTCATCCACTAGCCAGAGACAATACAAGCAGGAGTCCAGGGGAGAAGAACTTGTTGTGAGGAAATTTAGAGACGTGGATAGCCGGACACAAAATGAATGGACTACTGCCTCTTCACTGTGTAAACAGCAGATTGCGGTACTGCTGTTCTGAGAGGATGAAAACGTTGTTTTCCAGTCCCACACAAAAGATGTTTACTTTCTTCTCAAACCGTATAACAAGCACTAAAGGAGAATAAGGACCAGTCTTCCTCCCTCTGCCTCTGTATTCCACATTCATTACCCTTGCATAGCAAATGTGCTCTTATTATTCATTATCTGTAGCCAGATAGTATATAAAACAAAGAGAGAGAACAGAGACTGACACGTTAAGGGCAGAAGTCAGGTGGACCAATATATCCTCTGCAAGGCATCTTTGCATACCGAGAGGAATATGGGTGGCTGAGCTCCTAGGACAGATGAAAGTATGCATCAAGTGCAGTAAAGTTGAGTTGAGCACACTTAATAAAACCACTGGGTTTGGGGTGAATGTTTTACATACTGGCCCACTCAGAAGGAAGGGTAGATGTGGCAGAGGGATGGAATGACACATGACTAAAGCACAGAACTACTCTAGCATCACTGAAGGAAGAATTTCATTGACCAAGACTAGATATCAAAGTTTACTTCTGGATTTTGTGACATTTGCTGATAAAATCCAACACTTCAGTTGTGTTTTCATTAATCCACTTCCCTTTTTTATTTACCCATTTAACAGGTTTTGAAACTAGTTCTCCTTCAAGCATTGATTTACAGAATATCACAGAATAGCCTTGGTTTGAAGAGACCTTGAATATCATCAACACCAACCCTTAACCTAACACTGCCAATTCACCACGAAACCATACCTCAGCACCTGATCTACCTGTTTCTTAAATACCTCCAGGGATGGGGACTCCACCACTGCTCTGGGCATCCTGTTCAAGTGCCCGACAACCCTTTCAGTGAAAATTTTTTTCCTAATATCCAATCTAAACCTCCCCTGGCACAACTTGAGGCCGTTACTCCTCATCCTACCACTGGCTACCCGGGAGAAGAGACTGACCCCTGTCTCACTACACCCTGCTTTCAGGTAGTTGTAGAGGGCAATGAGGTCTCCCCTCAGCCTCCTCTTCTACAGACTAAACAACCCCAGTTCCCTCAGCCACTCCTCATCACACTTGTGCTCCAGACCCTTCATGAGATTCATTGCACTTCTTTGGACACGCTCCAGCAGCTCAATAGTGAGGGGCCCAAAACTTCATCATCATCTGCTGCCTGGCCCTCGGGTTCCAGGACCCCACCCCTATTGTGTGAGGGCACCTGGGACGGCGAGGGAGGCTGGGAAGGGATGCACAGGGACCTGTTTCCATTCCCCTCCATCTCTTTGATCCCCTCCTTCTGCCTGGTGGCGAGAGATCAGGGGCTCCACTGTCTCTTGTGGAGCCTCTGGTTGCTGCTTTTCCTTCAGGGGTGCTGGGGTGTGACCCCACCAGTCCATCTCCCTCTCACACCCCTCACACTCCCCAGCCTTTCCTCTGCCTCTCTCAGCTCTGCCCCACGCCGAGCAGGTCACTCCCTGCTCACACCGCACACTGTCTCTCACTGCTGCCCTCCGGCACCAGCCACAGGCTCCGGCACCGCCTGCAGCCCAGGCCTGCACAGCCGATTCCCTGCGAGGGGGCTCGGTCTGGGCGGCCACATTCCTTCTGGCAGCGGCTGCAGCCCGAGCGGCAGCCACAGCTGTGACTGCCATGGGAGGGCTGTGCCCACCAGCGCCCCTCAGGCTGCCGCGGCACGGCCCCTGTGCCCGCGCGGCCCTCACAGGGCGCTGCAGCCCCTCAGGCTCCTCCTGGCGAGAGCTGCAGGCTCCCGGCCGGGCTCTCTGCTCCTGCCCGGGTTCCCCGGCCCCGGGAACCCCTCTCCGCCTCAGTCCGGCCTCAATGAAGCGCTGAGCCGCGGAGCTCAGCGCTGCCGCCGCTCTGCTGCTCGCACTACGGCGACTGAGACACAACCACTGCTTCCTTCAGCTGTGCTCGGGCCCTAACATCCATCCATGTTCACGTACCTAAAGTAACAGAGACAATCCAGGCTGTGCTAGGCACCAGCCTCACAAGGAGCAATTAGCTATGTAAGTTGTTCGTTTGAGGATTGCTGGAGTTCCCTTTTCATGGTGACTGTGAGGTAAAGCCTTTAGTCAGATCCTCCAAAGTCTTATGAACAGTAATTCCAGAAACTAATTTGAGCAAATAATTAAATTGTTAAGTCTCATATATACTTTATGAAGCCGCTGTGTTTAGTTGTGTCCGAATTTTGTTGTAGGAGCCACTGGCAAATGTAGAATGAACAATTTCAATCGCTGATTATTTTGTCATCCATTTTCTTTTGGTGGCAAAAAGTCTTTCCTCTCACTTCTGCATTTATTTATGTAATTTCATGGAGTGATTTAGCGGAGAAATAAACATGCACTTCAATACTTCTTCCCTAATGCAAAAAAAAACATGAGGGACCCTAGGGGACCAGGTTTTAAAAAACAATAGTGTATTTCCAACAGCAATATCAATAAACAGAAATTTTTCCAGATACGAGCTATCCGAATCCCCAACATAATATTTCACTTTGATTCCCTGCTCTATCTTGCCTACAGTTAGCATAAGAATTATTTCAGCTCAACAAGACTGCTTACAGAGAATATACATGCAATTACATTGAATAAGGCTTAAAGGACAAGTTGGTTTCTGATAGGACACTGAAGGAGATTAGCCTTCATTTTAATTTTGATACAGGACATTTAGTACCAAACCTGAAGTTTGTATATATTGTTCTTGAATCATTGACTACAAAGGAGAGACAATGAACCCCTGCGTGCATGTGGAAATTCACATTGACAGAAAAAAGGTCTCTACAGATCTACTCAAGGGAAGTTTGGCCTCATTTTCTTCAGTTCACAGAGCTTTGTTTTTATTGTTTTGGAGTTGAATGCATGAAAGAAAATTCTTACATTTGTAGTATAGTGCACATAACAGGCTTGTTTTAACACTGCATAACTTCAGATTTATGCAGCCTCTGTAGATTTCATAATATGGCATAAAACTCAGAGTGATAGCTTGTTTTATCTGTTTTTAAAAAACAGAATTAGAATTTAGAAATTTTATGTTCAATTTTATTTGTGAGTTTAATGTGTTAGTACAGATCTTGTGCTTAATTTCGCCATTACTTTTTTATGAGGCATGATTTTAAAATATCATTTGACTATAGTGAATGTTCATTTTGTTACAAACACCATATGAAAATATGACACATGACATGCTTTCTCTAAAGAACATGCTATTTCTGGGGGTGCATTTCAGAAGTTCTGCTATAAACCATCTGATGTACTAAGTATGACAGCTACACAACACCATTTTCAGGACAGCACAACTAGAAATTCTGACATCTGATCAGATGTCCCAGGTGTGATGGATGCACTTGACCCTTTAATCAAACTAGCATTACATTTAATTTTATTATGAGCCAAACACTCTATTCCATAAATATCACAGCCTAAGTGAGCCTTCTTTGATGTCTCCTTGCTAGGCAGTGTGGCCACATGGTGGTGATCTGTCCTTGAGCTGGGACACCTCTCAAAATTGCTGCTTGAGGCGCAGAAGCCTTTTACCAACAGCAGATCTTTGGTAAGTGACCAATAGCATGCTAAATTTATGGTAATGAAACATTACCAATCCATGAATCTTTTAAATATTAATTATTGTAAACTTTGTATAGATAATTCCATTAGACATAAACTGTTGACCAAGTCTGAGTCTAAGACTGGATCTAACTGCACTTAAGATCCATCAGGAGTTTAGAAAGCAAGGTTCAGATAGATCTTCCTTACCTTTCTGCCTCTGTGGTCTCTGTGTGAATCATTCTAACTTGAGTTTAACTCAATTTCCCTGTGTATGTTTCTTCCATGCACTAATTAATCAAGTGTTCCTTGCCATTGAATCTTGTTAAACCACTGTTTCATTTACCATTTAACTTTGCTAACTCACTGTCTTATATCAATAAAATATACTGTTGAAACTTACTGCTGCTTCTCTCTTTCAAGTGAGGCACATTCCACTCATCTGTGATACCAGGTGAACCGTAAAACCATCACATTGTTAATATACATACATAAATTACCACTATTAAATATGAAAATGTGGTAGATAATAAAAGATAATTTTCTGTGAAATATGAAAAGAAATTTCAGCTCAGGATAAACACATACACAAAGAAAAAGAAAAGGAAGTAGCACAAGGACTAAGCACCTTTACAAAAAAATCACCTGTGAAATTTTTCCAGTTTCAGATACTGACTTCGGTATAATTATCAGAATAAGTATCACTACCTGTCAAAGCAGTTTTCTTTTTCTTTTCTATTTTCCTTTTCTGAGTACCTGAAATATTGCAGTGAAATAAGTGAAAATATGAGACTATTTTATGAATTCAGATTTTGGATAATTTTCACAGAAGTTAGATATTCTACTTAATGGAAGCCTCAATGCCACTTTCATTGTACTGGATCATTTGGATCTATAAGTTTTATCCTTAAGGGAGTTTAGTCACCTTCTGGTCTATAAAGATATCCTGAACAACTAGTTTAATGTATATATAGTCATTCGTTGACTATAATTCTTCTTTCCACAGAAATGTCTAGGACAAAGTGGTTTTGCCACAAAATGCTATCAAATAAGCAGAAGACATATCCAAAAAGAAACAAAAGTGTTTTCTGTTCCAATTGCCTCTACTGAAAGAAAAAACACCCCCCAAAAAACAACCCCTAAAAGAGTAAATCTGATGTTGATATTTGTGAGCTCAGTAGGACAGTATACTAACTGGCATTCCAGTGCACCTCCAAAGCCCCAAAGAGATGACTGATGTACAACTTGATGTGGTGAAAGGTTAGAATCTGTAAGAGTGTGAAGTGACCTCACATCCATTATTAGAAGTGTTTTCTCTTTAGTTTGGTCTCCATGCTTTTATTTAATCTACTCAGCAGTAAGTTGCATGATTCTGAATAAGATATTATGCATTTATTTATAAGAATTATCTAAAAAAATAACAAATAAAGGAGACAAAATTAGAACAAACTATTGATTCAAAAGATTTTTCTGATATTTATAGAACAAGATTTCTAGTTAACTGGAATAAGCTATTTGTTATAAAACTTGTTCACAGAAGAAATGGGCATTTTTCATTGTTTTCAGTTCAGCACGAAAACATATTTCAACATGTTAGTGTCTTCCACACAGTCTAAAACCTGAGGTTTAGAAATAAAGTAAATGTTCCCATGAGTCAGAATTTCAGGTTTTGAGCAATGATACAAATACATATGTTTGTTGTTGTCATGTATATTAAAGATCATTTTCATTACCTTCTGATTAAGAATAACGTGTTACCAGGATTCATATAAATTAAGTTTGTCATGCAAATATAATTAATAAAGTAAAAGTATTGGGGTTGGAACTAAAAAAAAATAGTGCAAATACAGAGTTTAAGTTATTTAAATCTCCCAAGTGAGTTTCATCTCAAGCTTAATTTTTATTTGTCTAATGAAAAATTGGTAAGGAAAAGTATAATCATGTAAAATTATTTGAACTGACATGATTTCTGCTGGATACACATGCATATTTATCTTGTGTAAGCTTTAGGAAATGAATGATCTTTATGCTAATAAAAAGTAATGATTCCTTCCAATCAGCTTTATCTTAATATAGTTCTCTCCATTACTGGTGATGGGATTCATACCAGCTGATCTGTAATGAAAGCCAGTTGCATCAGCCACCTAATCAAAGCTCTCATAGAACAGCACAGCACGTTTTGAAAAGAAAAAATCTTTCGGGGGAGAAGAACTGTGCTACTTAGGTAATACCATAAAATCTCTTACCAAACTTGAAGAGCAATGCAGCATGGCAGCCATAAAATGTGGAATGAAAATTTAATAAGAAGGGGTTTGCTTTGTTGGAGCTTTCCAATGACATTTTTTTTGGTTCTTTTATTGAGCTTTAATCTCCCATTTGGTTAGCTGATTAATTTGGTCAGGTTTTTTTCGAAAGCAGTGCTCTCCTTTGGTACGTAAATTGTTAAATCAACATGATTAGCAAGGTAACATGGCAGATATATGGCAGTTATACAACAATTTCCTCCAGCCTCTACTTTAAGGTTAATTTGAGGCCAAGTTCACATCATTCTAGACTAAGCTACCCAAGCAGGAGGTTATGCCATGCCTAGCCCTCATGGTCCTTGTGGGTGTTTCCTGCTTTCTGAACACTGTGTTGAAAAGGGGAGGCAAGAGTCATGGAGATCTTAGTGGGAGACTGGCTGTGTCCTACCTTTTCTTTCATGAATTTAGGAGGTAAAGGAATGAAATAATCACTCTTTGGAGGTCTGTACTAGTGCACTGTGAAGACCAAGGGTAGACTTTCTCTAGAAGCTCTTTGATATTCTTAGTTAAGATGACTTTACACACTTGAGCACAGCCCACTCTGAAAGCCCATAACCTGCTTGTTGCATATAAAAGCTGTGAACCTCACATGGTTTCTACCTGTTTTACATTGTCAGTGAAGTACCCATGACACAGTGGGGGAGAGGAAAGAACACAAAATTTAATCTTTCAATGTTGATGTAAAAACAGAGTCTTGACAATAGTACTCTCTGGAATGCTTCCAGGGTTTGGTACACAAGCTGACAAGGAACTTTGTTAAAACACAGTCACAGAAGTAATGTGAGGAAACGAGGGAATGATTTTTAGGAATCTTTGAAATATACTGATCCTATAAATAAAGGATAATTTCTAGGCCAATATGAGACTTGCACTGGTATTTGACTTAGAGCTATAAAAGAGTTGATGTTGTGGGTTTTGGTTTTGTTTTCATAAAGATTAGGAAGAATCTAACAAGGGAATAGGAGAAAACAGTCTGAGATGATTCCTCCTTAAAAAGTAAAATCTTCATCCTCAAAAGAAGATAGAATTCAATAAACTTCAGATAGGAAACATCAAATCTCACCACGTAAATTTAGACCTAAAAATAGACAACTAGACCAAAGGAAAACATATGTTTCTATCATACTAGAATTCTATAAATACTGAAAATATAGAAAGTAAGATGAATGAACTGAAGGGACTGATTTGAGGTGAGAATGTGGACACAATAAGCATGGAAAAACTTGGACTGAGAAACAGATCACTTACATGCTTTGAGAAACAAGTAGATAATATGTTAGAATGACAAAGTAGGTCAGGTTGCCAGAGAAAAGTTTCATAAGTTAAAGAAAATTTACAGTTAAAAATAATAAATACACTAACCAAAACGATCATCGCAATTTATGTGAAGCAAAATGTCATCCTTAGATTAAAGGAATATATTATTTGGGTTACATTATATCATCATGTGTCCATTATAGTGACTCAGAAATGCTAACATTAAGATGACGACAAGGAAAGAAAACATAATAATAATTCAACAATCTAATTAACCCTCACATTGTCTCATAAAATGTAAAAATGAGTTATGATAAAGAGTTAAATAGTGAGAAACCAAAATCACTGCTTTGTGCAATAGTCAAGAGGAGAAGATATAGGGTTCAAAGTGCAGTAGCTGAAGCTGAAGCAGCACATTCTTTAAATAGTGTGCTCTCTCAGACTTCCCTCATTAAAAATCCCAGTGTGATTGAAAAGTTCTCCCTCCTCCCTGAACCACATAATCTTCATATAAGAGAAGCTTCTGAAAAACAAAAACAAACAAACCAAGAAAATATGGCAAAAGCAAATTAGAAGGAGTAATTAAAATGAAAAAAAAAATAGTATGAAGATATATCGACAACACTTCTTAAAAGCGTTATACCAGAAGAAACGTACAACCTCTGGCAAAAAGGTGTTTAAAAAAATCAAAGAACTAAAACCAGACTGCACAGTTATATGGCAGAGCAGAGAAGGCTTTTAGAGCATGAGAGCAGCTGTGCCAAGCCAGACCAAAGGTCAGCCAAGCCCCATGTCCCGCTTCCATCAATGACAACAAGCAGATTTTGAAGGAAGATCAAAATGATGAGGCATGCAGTGAATATTCTCTGAAGTCCCCAGTGATTTACTACACAGAAGCTTCTTGAAACAGAAAAGGCCTTTTAGTAGAATCAGTTCTCTGGTATTTCTGTCTAACATCTCAAAGGGATATTTTTGTCCATGAACTAGTCCAGTTGCTTTTTCAATGCATGCAAACTGTTAGCATCCACAATATCCTGAGCGAAATTATTCCAAAGTATAACCCATGGATATGCAGCTGCCTCCAACTTAACATCCAAGTTTGTCACAGTTTTACTGAGTAACCTGTTTTTCAGCTGTAAGGGAGTATATAAATTAACACCTTATAAGAAAATAAAAGTAAAATACACAAACTGAAGTGAGAAAATGGAAATTAGTAACTCAGGGATTGAAGAGAAAAATACTGACATGAAACTACTAAGATCTATGGGAAAAAACCATAGAATCTCCTTTTTGGCAGCACCAAAGACCAATGAATGCCAAAGAACAATGGGGCTGACACTTCACTACCACAATCTGACTGCTGATCCATAGAGTCCTTGCACATCTCACAGGCATGTGGGCATAGGAATGGCAATTGTCGCTCCCTGTGGGATGCACTAGCCATTAAATAATTGAAGTGTGCTTGTGAGTGGTTCATATGCTGCTTGTAGTGTCTTTTTGTGCACAGTAAAGAATACTGGAAGAAAAGTGACCTGGTGAAGGAAGGTTATCTACATATTATGTAGTGAACTACCTCCTTTTTTTTTTTTTTTTTTTGCTTTGAACCTACCACCTGCTAACAGTATGTGATTCTCTCATTCTTGCTTTGGAAGAGAAACTAAACCATCTGTCTCTTTTTATCTTTTTTATTTTCCCTTATGATTGTACAGATTTCTGTCAAAGCTTTCCCTCAATTGTCACTTTCCAGACTGAATAGTATGAATTCTTTTGACTGCCATTCTATATTTTTGATTATTCTTGGTGCCTTTCTGTGAACCTCTTTCAGTTCTGTTATATCCTTTTTTAGATATTGGTATAACAGCTTTTTACACTGATATGATTATGTTTTCTGTTTTCTTTTCTACACTTTTCTTAATAATTCCTAAGATTCAATTTACTTTTTTGACCACTGCTGAGCACTGAGCTGACATTTTCACCGTAACTCTAAGATCCCATTCCTGAATGATGACAATCAATACAGAGCACCTCACTAAAGAAGAAAATGTCCTTTAAGAGCAGAATTTATATCCAGGCGAGGAAAATAAAAAAAACAACACAAGTTCTTTCATTTTAAGTCTAAAACTAAAAAAGGATGCTGAAAAAGGAATGAGCTTGCTTCTAAATGAGTAAAACTAATATCAAGATATATAAAGTTTATTTGGTTTACATGGCAAGATTTCAGTAGCAGAAGAATTGCAAGTGTGGCCTCTGTGAGAGGAGACCAGGGACTGTCCCCATGTTGAACACAGCCAGTTCCAATCACCTCCAAAAAGGACCCACCGGTGGCCAAGGCCGAGTCCATCAGCAATGGTGGTAACATCTGTGGGATAACATATTTAAGAAGGGGGAAAACGACAGCTGAACAACAGCAGCTGGAAGAGAGGAGAGAGAATATGTGAGAGAAACGGCCCTGCAGACACCAAGGTCAGTGCAGAAGGATGAGAAAGAGGTGCTCCAGGCACCAGAGCAGAGATTCGCCTGCAGCCTGGGTTGAAGACTATGGTGAGGCAGGCTGTCCCCTTGACACCCACTGAGGTCCACAGTAGAGCAGATATCCACCTGCAGCCCATGGAGGACCCCACACCAGAGCAGGTGGATGCACCCTGAAGGAAGCTGCAGGCTGTGGAGAACGTGCACTGGAGCAGGCTCGTGGCAGGAGCTGCAGGCCATGGAGAGGAGCCCACACTGGAGCAGGTTTGCTGGCAGGACTTGTGACCCCTTCGGGGACCCATGCTGGAGCAGTGTGTTCCTGAAGGACTGCACCCCATGGAAGGGACCCACACTGGAGGAGTTCATGCAGAACTGTAGTCCATGGGAAGGACTCATGTTGGAGCAGGGGAAGATCATGAGAAGGAAGGAGAGACTGAGATGAATTATTATGAACTGACCACAACCTTCATTTCTTGTACCCCTGCACTGCTCAGGGGGAGGGTGTAGAAGAGTCAGCAGCGAAGCTGAGCCCAGGAAGAACAAGGCTGTGGGTGGAAGGTGATTGACTGTAGATTTGTTTTTATTTTTCATTATCACACACTGTTAGATAAATAAATTCAATTTAATTCCCCAAAGTCAAATGTGTTTTGCCCATGATGATAACCAGTGAGTGATCTCCTTGTCCTTATCTTGTACCCACAAGCTTTTCAAGCATATTTTCTCATCCTGTGCTGCTGAGGAGGAGATGATCAAGATGCAAAAAGAACAGAAAAGATATGGCCACAGTGGAAAAGCTGACTGAATATTTTGCATCAGTATACGCTGTGGAAATTGGAGGGAGCTTTTCCTATGACAAATGACTCATTGGAACAGTCTCAGACTGAAGTGTCAGTGGAAGACATTTTAGAATAAATTAATAAAATGAAGATTAAAATATCTTCAGTACCATATGTTATTCATTCAAGAGCTCTGGAGGAACTCAAGTAGCAAATTGTGTAACTGTTAACTGTGGCATATAATTTATTACTAAAATCACCATTAGTAAAGGAATAGAATTTGACAAAAGTTAAAGATTTAAAAATTGATCATTCAAGAAGACATGAGAAATTATAGGTCTGTACATTTGACTTCTGTAGTCTGCAAATTGCTAGAAACTGTTGGTAGATTTAACAGAATGTACATGGAGCAATGAGACAGAAAACAGGACTCTTGCAGAGGGAAATCATACTTCACAAAACTTTTAGACTTATCAATAAGCATGTAGATAGAAGTGATCTAATTGGCATAGTGGCTTTGGATTTGAAAATCTTTTGACAAATTCCTGAATAAAGAGAGAGATCTATGACAAGATGGCAAGAGGTAGTTTTCACAGTGGAAAGTTATTCCCAATGATATGGCTGAATGATTTGAGCTAGGACTTGTGATGTTCATTAGAAGAGATATTCTGTGAAAAGGTGATGTGAAAAAGTTTGCTGATGACAAAAATATTACTCATGGTAGTCAGAAGTGAAAGTAATTGCAAGAGTTTGCAGAAAGATCTCAAAAAATTGAGTGAATGAATGAAGTGCAATGTCACTAAGTGCAAAGCAGTGCAAATGGAGAAAAAAGATAACACATACACAATTTGGGTCTTTAAATTACCTGTTATCTCATGATAAAATATCTTGGATGACTCCATGAAAGGATCCATCATAGTCAAAAAGACAATATTAGAAAATTATTAGGAATTATAAAATAAAAATAGAGAACAAAACTGTCACCATGCTGCTGCATAAACCCATATTGGATTAAAAACTTGAACACTCTCTGCAATTCTGGTCACCCAGCTAAAATGACATTGCAGATTATTCTTGAAAAGTTGCCTTTTTCACTTCCAGGTGACAAGTTCAGATAAAATTAGAGAGGTGTTTCACTTCACCTGTTCGTAAACAAAAGGTCAATTCTGTGATAATGAACTGGACTGGACTAGACCTGAGGTGTACCTGTCTATTTGATTTTATAGTTTCTAATCAAGGATATTGCATCTCCCTCCAAATCTTGTCTCTCTATCTCTCTCGAGCTCTTTGGACAAGTAACATCAAGAGCTTCCAAGCAGCCTCTACTTCTTTTTGGTTAGCCAAGGGGTGAACTTGGGCTTCTTCTCTGAGCAACTTGTGGCCCCACTGTCCATACTTTAACCATGAAGGACAAATTTCTGTGTCTTCCAAAATCTGTTCCAAATTGCATCCATTTTAGGAGGACTTTTCTACCTGAAATTTAGTCTGAAACTTGACTTTTCCTACTGCAATATGAGTGAGATATGCATCTTGCTTTTCACCATCTATAATTAGCAGAGAACTCTTCCCTCAATGGCTTTTCATGAATATCTAGCTAGTATCTTACATTTTCATGAATATCTATTAGTATGTTACCAACGCCCATCTGATCTAATATTGCAGGAAACATGCACTGTTTTTAAGTATCTTTCATAGTGACCAATTTACAAGCAGGTTCTAGTTACAGCTGAAATCAATGTCCTTGTACTTTTTCCATTTAGGCTAAAGAACAGTACAAAGATTTCATTCATCATAATCTTCATGCCACTAGCAAGAGAGGAACAAGAATAGTTTCTGGACTCTTTTGGAAACATAGACAGCAGAAAAATCTTTGTCCTAAAGCATGTTGAAGTGTCATCCCATTGTAAATTCAGATACAGATCAGGTGAATTATGGTACTATATGTACGAAATGAATGCACCTGCATTCATTTGTAATTCGTATCTTTACAGATAGAAGTGAATGAATAATCCCTTAACAGAGAAAAAAAGAAGGGCTAAAGCAAGGGTCTCATGTTTATTTCCTGACTTTAATGACAAAACCATGTAGAAATGTCACTGACAGTTCCATGTGATGGATTGGTCTATACGCCTGAACATTAGGAACAAGACACCCTCAACATCTGAAAGAAGACTGCCTAGTGTGTAAACATTAGATAGAATTGAAAGCGGCAGTTTCCATGGGCCCCCTACCAAGAGAAGGCACAGGGGGTGTATGTGCTTTATTGCTTGACACTCATGCATAAAGACAGCACAGCTTCTGCAATCTAAGTGAATCTCCTTAGGTTTAATGTTCCATTGAAATTTCGCTGAAATGTAAAACATATTTCAAAGGAACAAAACATTTTCTCAAGCAGAGACCATTTGACTGTCATGGTAGATTTTTCTCTTTTATGGAAGCTAATTCCTGGAATAGACATATATTGGAAAAGCCAAACTGCCAGGGTCACCGCTGGTATCACAAAAATGTTCAAAGTCGCATTCTAACATCAAAGTACATGTAATTGAGCTGATCGTTCAAAGCATGCTAGCAAAGCTGCAATAGCTGCACCCCTGCAGCACCCCAGGGCCCTCACAGACTGTTTTGGAATCAGATCTCACTGATCCTTGTTTTGATTTTTATTTCTAACTTGCACCATTTCATTTACAATATACATCCTGAACCAATTGTATTAGCACAACTGAGCGGTGTCAAAGGTCTGCACAGGGGTAAGAATAATTGGCTGAAGGTGGTGGCAATCTGAGCTTCTTAAACCATGTTTGCTGACAAAGGCAATTTTTCATGAAACAACAGGTGAGGTACATAAGAATGTAGAATCAGGCTCACATTTGTCTGAAGAGCTGCAGGAGGGCTTTTTCTCAGTTCTACCTCTTTTTTTTATTTTTTAAGGAAGAGCACTGACTAAAATTTCTCTCTTCATTAAACATATATTTTGTCCATGCAGTGGTTTGCCTCAATATATGACAGAAAATAGGATCAGAAAAAGCAGTGCAGTTCTAAACAGAGAGTGTCTTTCAAAACCAGAAGGAATTTGAAATCTGACAACTCTCTCAATATCCACCTTGTACAGAACTCACAGGGAAAAATACACATTTAAAAAACAATTTAATTTAAAAAATGTAATAAAAGACTTCAGGCAATTTTTCTGGAGAAACAGCAAGGGATAAAATGCCAGTCTGTAGGAGGAAAATGCAGGGCAAAATTAAGGGAAACACATAAAAATGAATCTTCGTTAACAACTATCTGTGGAATACCTCTAATCATATCTCATGTTTTAAGAGGATAGTATAACTAACTCTGTATTGAGCTTGAATCATCATCTAAACAGCCATGCTGTGATAACACTTCCAGTGCTTCTCACTCAGCATGTAGGACAAGCGCTTCATAAGAGGCCCATAAAAAGAGGACAAATGTGAATTTTGTAAGCATTGTATGGCTTTCGTTACAATCTTTCAGCTCTTTAGCTGAGTACTTTGTTCATATTTCAGGCCAACTGCAATGAGTATTTGTTGTTTTGAAGGGTTTTTTTCTGCTTTTTCAGTTCTTTTTCAATCTTCCATTGTGACTCTAAAAGTTCAGGGATCTCTTGTAGCTGTTAAGTATCATCTGCCATCATCGGTCTCCTTCAACTACTCCCAGAGGAAACCTTGCTGGAGTCTCACTCCAGAACAACTCTGGGTTAAAAGGTCCTGTGTGGGGCAGTGAGATGTAGAAGCTACAAGCTTGCTCTGTTGGTTGTTCTCAGTACAAATGCTGAATTTCAGCCTATTCACATTTAGGTGCTAAGATAAACAGGCAGGTTCTCCCTCTGGAGGCTTTTTAAGGCATCTACAGTTGTCCATTCACTATATAGGAATCTTTGTTGTTTTCCATAGGAGAATTAGGTAAAAAACTTGGTCTGAGTTTTGTATTTATGCCTCTCAAACTGGATCCCAGATAAAACATTTGGTTTTCTTTTGCAAGGAAAGGAAAATCTTCCTTTAAAACAAAAGTTCCCCATGGAAACTGACTGAGAAGCTTTGCATTCTTTTCTGTTTGGGGTTTGGTCATTTTTAAATTTTATTTTATGCAAATTTACACTGCAGATACTATAAAATATATTACATATCAATCTGAGTTTTCAGTACTAAGCAATACTTCAGTATATTCTGCTGAAGAATTTGGAAGCATCTCTTAAATAATTTAACACATTCTCTGTGTGTTTGCTCTTGTATTTATTTGTTTACAAGTTTATGTGACTTAATTTTTGCAAATAATTTTAAAATAAATTCATATTTCAAATTAAGAACATAAACCTACCTTTGAGTATCATTATAATCAGAGTACAGGTAGACAGTAACATTTGGGTTATGTGAAAAAACTAATTTTTTGGATGAACTTTTTCTGTTGATGGAAAAATGAAGTGGCTTGAATAGCAGCCCTGATAAAAATTAAGGCCTCTTTCCAGAGATGTGCTAGAAGCAATTCTGTGATCAGCCAACATTTTGAAAGACCACCAAGAGTGGTAACAAATAACACATAACACTGTTTTTTTAGGTAATTTTGCTCAATACCATAGTGTTACAGATACTGACAGAAGATTAATCCTTCTACTGAAACATGGGAAAATTGGGCTGCTAAAGTAGATTCTGGCTGCAGGCCTCCGTACTAACAAAGACGATATTCCTCCTGGTGATATGTGAATATTATGAGAATTAGTTAGAGATCGTTTTCCTGCTATGTTTACAACTGACTGTGCTACTGCAAGGAACATTGCCAGAGTAATACAAATAGGCCTGCCCACTGCTGGGATTAGTTTCAGTAAACTGTTTCGCTTGTGCATCCAACTATGAATCATTTATGATATGCAAGTGTAAAAGAACTGTCAAATTGCTCTAGGTAAACTGGGGCAGTGAAGACATTTGTTAAGAACATTGTTCTTATCATTGTGGGTACCTTACTGCAGAAGTGAGGATATTATGGCTTTCGTTCGATCCCTAAAATTCACTTCAAATGCTTTGACAAAGGAGACTGTAAAACACAAGAAGCAGCTGAAGAAATGCAGTTAAAAGGGAACATACCAATGGTTACACCATGCCAATTGCATGTGAAAAAAAGTAAGAGGGAGTCAGTAACAGAACTGTATTTTGCTATTAAAATACTACCACAAAAAGAAACAAAGTCTGATATCTATGTTCCTATTGATTAATACCTCAGTCCTTGAAAATTCTTATTGTTCTTAATGATGTATAAAATAGAGTGTTCCCCTTATGGTACTACTCAGGGTGGCAGAGTCTGTCTTACAATGAATATGTCCTTGTAATATGTGAGTAAGTTAGAAACTGGTTTTATAGACAGCTCAAAAATGATTAGGGAAGGCAGAACTCTACTAAATGATGTATGTTTTGTTTCTCCCATACTGTTTTTATCTAGTTTGATGTATTCAGCCTACAGCTGAAACATGACAATGCTGTGAAACACAGACTTCATTCTTACTGATCTGTCGATGTACCTGGGGAACAGAAAGATGCTTGTTTCAGATTTGTTTATTGGTTTCCTTCCTTTTCAACTGATACAAAGCTGAATGTCAATATGTCTTCTGCAATGTTGCCAAAAGTTGGCTCTGCATTGGGTTAATTTTATCACAAATACTCAGTATCCACAGTAAGGATACCCTCATTCAAAGACTTTCCTAAAGTATTTGAGTTCATAAAGGGAGTAGGACTCATGAGTTGAAATACTGAGTGCCAAAGCCTGGATGGACCATTCAACCGTAATTTCTAAGAATGGACATAACACACTTTCAGCACTTCAGGTGTTTTATTTTCTAAATTCCCACAGGTTCTCTCCCTTTTTCTCTTTGAGACAAGGTTGGTGTGCTCATTGTGACAGCTGTCTGAGCTCTGCCAGTAAGTGACAGACTGTTCACGTAGTTAATAAAATGAGCTTCACTTCTAAATGGCACTCTTTTCCTTTCTGAAGGCATATTCAATACAAGGTCAGTAGAAACACTTTGGAGGTTCACAGTTCATTAGGGAAATCAGCAGAAGGGCTTGTTGCAGCTGGAGTTTATTTTAAATCATACTGGCATCTGTGAAGCAAGAGCACCAAAAAATTATTGATGTCAACAATGCTCTACATTTGCTATGGTCACCTTCCAGGGAATTGATCCAAATGAGCAGGCCAGGAACTCAAGAGCTTGATTTCAAAGCTATGCTCCCAGGGAAATGATACATGGTGACAAAATGTTGGACTAGATTTTCTGTTGGTGTAAATGAGACTTTAAGACCTCAAGCTACTTTGACATCAGTAGAAATAAACCAGTTAACAGCAGCTGAGACCCTGACCTACAGTCTTTCTCTGTAGAGTGCAATACCATATATTTTAGTTTAGTTTCATTTAGTTTAATGTGAACAATATCTCGATATTCTCTATTCATTTTTGTTCTCTGCCCACACTATCATCTACAGGTTTTACTTTTTATCCTGCTACCATAGAAATCCACCATCTGTTGCATGCATAGAACATTTACCATTCAAATTTTAACTGTCTCAATTGCAATATCAAGATCAGCATATGGTTTCTGGGTCAAAGTCTTTGGGTGAAAAAACTGTAGGATAAATATGAATATAAGAAAATCCTATATTATCTTCTAAATTTCTACAGCATGGAAAGAGGGAACCTCTCATTTATTACCCACAGGCCCCCTCATTCTGCTCTGCTGAACTAAAAACCACTTTTTCCAGGGCTGTGCTCTCAAATGCCCCCCCTTTTTCTGAGGCAGCTGCCTCTCATTTCTTGTCAGATTTGCTAGCATCTGGATTTATTTGTTTGTTATGGCACCTGATTCCCTCACTCAGAACAACTGCTCTCTGTAAAGAAATTTATTGATAAAAATGCATAATTCAACCACAGCCCAACTGCCAGTCTCTCACAGATTCCTCTTGCCTTGCCTTGTTCTCTTTTGCCATGTTAAGCTGAGACTGCTTGTCATGACAAGAAACAGAGCAGCACTACAACATCACTGTGGAGAGGAAAAGACACTTTATTTGACCTTCACCACAATCCCTTGGGACATATTCCTGGTTTTCTTGTGGGTCTTTGCTTCCTATTGATAGTCATTGCTAGGTAGGATTTATCTGAGTCACCTCACTCTGAAACATCTTCCAGTTCCGTGGGCGTGTGCCCAGCTCCGTATCAGAATAAAACATGCAGGTGCACCAAGTCGTCTCCCCTACAGCTGCATGCCCTAATCTCCAACAAGAAGGAACTTGGATATGACAGAAACCACACTATGCTCCAAACATTTGTCAGTCTGGATATTTAGGGAGACCAGAGTCCCAATATGCACTAGGGTGCTTATCAAAGCAGACATCTCTGCAGAGCTTCTGTACCTTTCAGCAAGCAGATTGCTGCTAAGTGACAGGGCTAAAACTGTGCAGCCAGAGTCTCAGTGGTATGAGGTTTCTGTGGAAAAAGCAGCATAGTCCCCACTAAGGTGTTACTCTTGCTGGCCACACAAACTCAGCCCTTTCTCTTCTACCTGTATGTGTTGAAATGTGCACTGAGTGAACTGGCCAACCTCCAGGAGTAAAGCTGCTGGAAATATTTTAGGTTTTGGAATTCAGACCTGCTAGGAATTCCCCCAACTAGGGGAAAAGATACAGAGCAGTCATGTCTTGTGAAGCAGAACTCCAGTGTCTACCAAAACTCACAGTCTTCCTGAATGTGTCAGGGATGGCTAATAGCCCTAATTAAACACTTCATGACCCAGTGATTAGAACATTATGCTTAGCTGGGGACACCACATGTTCACTAATATTAGTAGAGTAATTCTAGCAGAAGAGATACATCTCTATAATGTCTTAGTCCCTGGGATAAGCACATAGGTCTTCCTTGCTTATAAATATGCAGAAAACAGTTTTGTTCCTACATCCCAGGGAAGCAGATATTGCCACTGACTGCTCAGCATCCACTGAAGCCAATCACCCTCAATGAAGTTCTAAGTAGGCGTCCTCCAGGAAACTTGCATCTAGCATATATGTGATCTGAACTAGAGACACTACATGAATCTAGAGCTTGCTACACAGTTCCAAGCCCTCTCTCCTTGTTCCATTTAAAATCATGATGTTTGAGTATGGTCTCTCAGTGTTGGCAGATGCTATAAAGCAACGCTACAGGTGTGGGTCACATCATATATGTTTAGTGTTTTCTTTTCCTCAACTTCTTTCTCATTTTCTTATATGAATTCCTCTTCTGTCTTCTTCTTCTTGTGGGTGTCTGTATGCAGGCCGTTCCAGGTGGGTGATCTGGAAAAGGGAAGAACTGACTCTACAAAGAAAAACATCTCTTTTCATTTCCATGCAGTTTCTTGACTAAAACTAAAACTTAACCTGTCACGCTTGTTTTAATCCTTAAAAAATACAACTTCAGCAATGATCTTTGCAGAAGTAAACAGAGATAAGCCTACTCTGAGGAAGTGAGGGGATTAGTTGGATATCTCTGAATAGCTAAACCACTTAAAATCGCTATTTGTAGTGTACCCATCATGTGCTCATTATCCTACTATGTGCCAGGAAAGACAGAATCAAAATAAATATGGGCAAATCCTTATTCCTTAATCAGACTCTCTTTTTCACTGCATGCGTACGATTGGTTATATCACAGAGTTCCTGCAGAATTGCATAGCATCCAGGACATTTGCTTACTAGAGTGGAAGAAGTTCACATGGTTGGTGAAAATCACAGATACCAGGCTCAGGTATAGCTTGCTATAGTTAGCCCTGCTTCATGAAAATAACCTCCATGAATTATTTGGACCAACAACATTTTAAGTTCACATAGCTAAATCATTTCTGCTTTGAAAGTCTAGCAAATAATTCATTCATCTCCTAGCAGGTCTTCAGAAAAGACATTTTCTGGACATGCTAAGCAATGTACTATCATCAGTACTATCACTATCCTCTCACTGAAAAAAGAGAACTGAGCAGATTTTGGTGTCTGGAATGGGAAATCTTGCTTTCAAGATAAGTAAAGCTCATTTTAATGTAAAAATAAAGAAGCAGATGGTAACTTGCTCTCAGAGAAGCATGTTATTTATCAGATTATTTGTTTTCAATACACTTTCATCAGTGGATTAACACTGACAGTCTTCTTGAAAGTTGTGTTTGAAATGAAGATTAGGTTAGGAGTTTTAGTGACACGACTCTTCCCAATCCTTTCAGACACATCACTATTCTGGCATTAAAGCACGTCAAGACAGAACGTAGACAGGTATAATTGTGGCAGCAAGTGAAATTCTTTTAAACAGAAATACATCAGAGCAAAACTGTTAGTTCAACATCCTGTAGTTTTAAACAAATTAGGCAGGATTTTTGGAGAAGTCATGGATCCAAAAAAAAAGTTATCTGTCTTTTAGTGGGCCAGATACAAATCAGTTTTGGAAACAGCTTTTAGCAGTTGTTAAAATGAGTTTCAGGGTAGCCTTCTTGTAGATGTTGTGCACAAAAGCAGACAATCCAAACTGAGTTTAATGATTTCATGTATGAGATTATGTGACTTGGCTGACTGCAATACCAGCAGCTAAAATTTTGCAATCCAGAAGGTCCTTCTCAGTCTTATGTTTCTTTAAAATTACGAGGAGTAAGATTTTACTCTTCTTCAAACCAGCAGAAATGGGGAGTTTTATCCTGAAGACAATGGAATTATTTTCCGCCTACATGTGGGGGATCAAATATGCAGATTTTTACTAATGATGACAGCTTCATGATAACTGTGTTGAGCTTTGGAAAAAAAGATGGTGAGTTTAAGTTAGTCCCTTGGAGACTTCTAGAGCTGAAACCCAGAGATTTACTTAGAAACTTGACATGTAAGAAACACAAGTAATCTATATAACAAGAAAAGGCATTCAGTTTACTAGTACTGAAGAGTAGGGTGAAGTTTCCTTAGATTTCAGGACTTGAAGAGCTGGTCTAAGCTGTGTTTTCAGACAAATACAGCTTTTATTTCCCTGGGGAAATCGTGACATACAGCTGAATGCACTGAGAAATCAAGGAACTGTGCTGCCGAGCATATACAGCACTCACATCAGTCAGGGAGTGAAAGAAGCAATCTGGGGCATTATGGATTTTCATAACCAGTAAATTTACATGGCCACTGAGCAGAAGTTTGAGAACATTATGCTTTCATTTGACTATCAAATAATGGAGATTAGATAGTGAAGATCAGGTAGCATCTAAATGTCTAGATCATTTTGCAAGTTTTAGTCCATAACATATGGACATACAAAGTAGAGCTATAAGCTTACACATGGTCATATACTTATATGAAGTTTCTTATAAGGAAGTTTATACTGTGACAATCTATGAGAAGCTATTATAAAGGCTTGACATAATTATTATAAGCAACCTATAAGCAGTTGATTTATTTGCTCATCCCTTTTTCTTTGTGACACATTTACCCATGTATGGAACAGATATGATGTACTAGCCTGCTACACTATGAAGAATATTTGAAGCTGTAATTGGATATAGGTGTACACAGAGAGAGAAAGAAAGAAAGCAGAGAAAATATCATCCCAAAGTGAAGTGTTTTTGAAAACAGGTAATGAGAATATTCACAGAACTTAAAGCATTTGAAGTGCTAGCGACAGCTTTACTTTTAATCACAAGGACATTCTGGTGTTGTATCTACAAACCTCTGCTTTGATATTTTACTATTTCACTTCTTTGCATTCTTGTTTATCCTACCACCATTTGTCTGTCTCTAGACTATGAGCTCTGCAGAGCGCAGCATCTCACTATGTGTTTGCTTAATAATGAGGATCCCAATCTCAGATGAAGCCTCTAGTCACTGCTGGAAGACATCAATAATGATTTTACATTCACTTCAGAAACACGTATATTAGAAACAGTTCAACATTTTTGCATCTTTGCAAAAGGCAAGATGCCACTGTGGGACAATTGCCTTTCTCTTCATGCTCTGTTCCCATACTTCCCCAGTGTAATGCAACACTTTTCCCATGTTGTCGCAGTAGAGGCTGTTTACTGGGACTAACCTAATGTAGCTGAATCATTTCCCTCAACACCAATTAAGATTCATATCCATGTCTGAGAAAAGAATTTTAGTCCAGGAAGCAAGTGGTTGGTTGATTACTTCTACATGGCATATCTTTAAAGCAATGCAGGACTAGAAAGACCACTCTTCCTAGCCACATTAACCACATTTTTAATTGACCTTTTTATCCTTATAATAATATGTAAGCTTTAACATAACAGAAAACAACACTGCTCTCCTGAAATAGTCATATCTGTTTCCTTCTGCACTTCAGCCCCCAGCTATTCTACTCGAAGGGATCAGAAGTCATAGTTGATCATTTGAGATGCAGAAATCCACAATAAATGGTGTGTTTATGTCTTTCAAATGGTAGACAAGAGGGTTGGGATATGGTTTCTCATGTCAACAATATTTTCTCTAACAGTATAATTTGGATTTAAACAGATCCTTTAATGGACCATTCAGTTTACCATTTTGCATTATATCAGTTATTAAACTTAATAGTTAAATTACCAGACCAGGAGTCAGAAGATGGGTATTCATACTGGGTTTGTCTCAGAATTTTGGTATGACTAGGAGGATCACTCCATATGTCAAGTTCCCTAACTCTGGAACAGGGACTGTGAGGTTATTTTTTCCTTTGTACTCAGGAGATAAAAAGTGTATATAGGGGGTACAGGAACAGAGTAATTCTTGTCATACTAATTTGAGTACTACTGCAACACCAAGAGTAACAAAATGCTCTGATTAAAACCATAAACAGAACTTTTAAACTCAGACAACATAATAGTTAAAATCAGTTGAAAGGGCCAAGAGTTAAGATGATTTATATAACCTTCTATTATAATTGATAAAACTGCTAATGGAACCCTAAAGTGTTTAATACTATGTTGTGACTGATGCTTTGACTTAATTCTAGTCTGAGATCCTAAAGTATTAACTTTGTACATCTGTCTGTTTACCTGCTTTGCTTTCTGAATAACAACGGAAAAGCATTTGCATAAATGCAGGTATTTGGATTCAAAACTTAGTGCACAACACATCTATCAAAGTTCCCATGCCTGTGGACAGCAGCAGGGGACCAGAGGTAACCGTACAGAATATCTCAAAACATTATACCAATACAGATTTTTTAATTATTTTTTTATTTGATGTTTATACTTCTAACAACTTCATTTGTATGCTGAGAATCACAGACAAGAAGCCATCTGTTTTACTGCCAGTGATTCAAATTTAAATATTCTTTTAAAGGGGCTTGAACGATGAGGTGGAAGTTAACCAGTAGATAAGGATCAAGACATTTTCAAAATGAAAACTGGAATCCTGACCCTATCTAAGAAAACCTGCACACAAAATTCTGGACTTGAAAAACAGAGGCAGAGATTCAAAAAACTCTGAGTCACCGTTCTCTTTGCCTTCTGTCTCACTTTCCACACCCCCACACCCCCCAATTTTCCTTTTTCTTTTTTTTTTTCCTCATATTTGCCCAAATAACCAGACTGATTTATCATTGCTTTGACTCCAGTATAATAATTTACTCCAGCTCAAATTGAGTGCAAAATGATACTACTCTGATTTTCAGTGATTTTGGTATGATGTTAGATTTGCGTGCATGATGGCACAGTTTTTATCTAATATATTTAATTCTTTCGATTGTCTCTCCTGCAAAACCAAACACAATGCGTCGTCCTAAAACTAAGAACCCACAAGCACAGTCAAACTTCAGTCTCATGGTTAATGAACCTTTTAACCAGTGTATGCACCAAAGAAAATCATATTACTTCTGCCATCCTTGTTGAGGTGATACTTTCCTGCATTATTTTAAAATTTACACCAGTCTCAATATCCAGATTTCAGAGCAGTCTTCAGAATATAAAATGCAAAAGCATAGGGCTCTCCAGAGGCATGCAATGAAAACAATATAAATAAAAGTTAAATGTAAAAGGTAAATCAATACTGTAATTATCATTTATTATTCATAAAATAAGATAAGCATATGGAGCTGAATTCAGCCCTTCACAACTCCATTGATTTCAGGGACAAATTTGGTGCAATAAATTTATATAATTTATATATAAGTTATCAGCTTTAATTCTTTGTTCTCCATTTCACAGATGCAAGACTTTGTTTAATCTTGTGTGTCTTCCTCTGCTCTAGCATTGCAATTTTGACTTTACTTCTCCAGATAAAGTTCCTGTTCATCTTTTCACTTTTACATCTCCTTCCTTACATTGTCTGCCTTTTCTGACCTCTTCACCTTTTGTTTCATCCTTTTCTATTCCCCCTGTGTCTTAGAATGTCTTTCAAATACAAGATTTTTCTTCCTTGATAGTTTCCAAGCTTTTCTTGCATCTCTAACAGCTTTTTCATGCTCTCCATTTCAAAGGTCTGAACAACTGATCATCCATTCTGTCTCTCCAAGTCTCTTGATGCTTTGTCCGAGATTGTTTCTTAATTACCTTCTTTAACTACTGACAGTTCTGTGCCTGATGTCATGCTGCCCTTTCCTTTCAGTTCAGTGTACAGGCCAACCATTTCCTTATGATAGATATGCCTGCCTGGATTCTGCCTGTGCTGCCTACTAGTACCCATAGTCTAAAGAAGTGCATTCATCCAGTTGCTAGGTAATAGACCTGATAATAACCCAGAGCTACTGTGTACAGTCATTTGTTGCAGGTATTGTTATTCTGACTTTCCCTGAATGCATCAAGGTTCCCACAGATGCACAGACCTAGTTTTTTAAGCACCATAGTTTTAACTGAATATATCAAGTCTACTGAACACATTCAAAAGGTGTATTAACCATTAATCATATCTAAAAGTCACCTGGATTTAAAAAAATCAAAAACACATGGCAAGCCTAAGGTAAGTCTATCCATGGTGGCAAAGAAGCAACTAAGGGGGTGGAGTAACATTAGTAGCAGCACAGGTGTTCTTGCAGCATAGTTGCAAAAACAATAGATCTAAATTCAGTAGAGTCAGATGACTTGTTATAGATGCAAGTCTCTGCAGGCTGGACATCAGGAAAAAATTCTCCAGACAAGTAGTGCAGCACAGAAAAAGTTTGACCAAATTGGGTGTGGAATGTCTGTCCTTGGAATTTTTCAATACTTGGCTAGAGAAAGCCATGGCGGTCATCAAGCATTAGCAGTGGTCCTGCTTCAAGATGGATCTTGGACATGACCTCCAGAAATCCCTTCCAAAGAGCATTTCTATGAATCTGTTCATTATGGTGGGTATGATTCTTTAGGTAAGGAACTGATTTCTCATGTGGAGATATAGTCCTTCACTCCACTGCAACATCTTGCCCAAGTAAATTTAATCCTTCTGACTAAAAGTTTACCTTACATTCCCTGATGACTGTGGGTTTTTTTTAAAAAAAAAAAAAAATCAAGGGAAAGAGGTGCCTGTAGAGAGCCCTTACCTCAAAGACTCTACAGCATAACCAGAAATTTAATACACAGATAGAAGGCCTGCACAATAAGGTACATAGCACGTAGAAAGACCACCAGGTTTTCTCCTGTGGCCTTGAAAAAGGTTTCCTTTCATATTTTTTGTGTTGAACTTGTTCATAGAAAAATTAGACTTCTGTCTGAAGAAAAGATTGAATCATAGAATCTACACCATATAAAATGAATGCAACTTCCACCTACAGTCCCTAACTTCTGGGGTAAGTTATGAATCTGAAGAAAAGTCAACCTAATTAAAATAGTACCAGGATACAGAGCCATAAAGATGAATATTTAAAACATAAACTTGATACCACAAACCAAAACAGAGCAAGCGACAGAATGAGCACACAAGGGGAAAGATAAAGGTCTTTCAATCAAAACAGATTGACATTAAATGAAAGAATTAAAGAATAGCCAAATAAATAGCTTTAAATGAAAAGCAAGGGGAAAAGCAACAACAAGCTGTCTCTGAAGCAGCCAGAAATAAAAAATGCAAAGAACAGGTGAGCAAATATAAATCATTAAGCAAAACAAAAGACAAATGGTTGAGAGGAGCCTACCAAAATAGATTCCAAATACATTTTTACTTTATGGAAGAGTAGGACAGATATTTATCTGAATTTTGTTAATTTAACTCCTGTGCCACAATGATGCAGAAGGATATAATTTTCTTTGCCTAAACCTGACAGCAAATGGAGGGTCTGAGTGTGATACTGAAGATTAAGAGCATGTATTCTATCAGACTGGTGCACTGAAGTCCTTGAAACAAGCTGAGTAAGAACTTCACATATATTTTCCTTGGTTTAGATGCGTGACTAAAGAGGTTACTGGCCCTCACAGTTGCTGGTTTCTGGTCACTTCCCCTTGCAGACCTTACCACCCTCTCCAGTCTTCCGCTCAATAACTAGTAAGGAATTAAAACTGCTCAGCATATTTAAATGCTAAATTCTGGAATCTGCTGGCTTCACCACACCCCCACCCCCACCCCCCATTTTTTTTAATTGAAACCAAGTAGAAAGGGACAAATGAAGCAGATTGGAGCTGTGGTAACCTCCAGCAGGAAGCAGGAGCAAGTAGAAGTTGCTTTTCAAGGTGGTATCACTGTATACAGCAGGCAATTTGTAAGCAAGCTGCTCTTTGTGTGACTGGCAAGGGCCAATTGTAAGGCTAGATTTTCCCAGCCCATATTCCTGTGCAGGTAACATTTGCTCAACAGAAAGAGGGTGGAGGAAGCATTGAAAATAGACTTGGAAGAATCAAGAACTTGGACGGACCCTGTACTCACTGCAAGGAGTAAGCGGAGCTGGTATGTGCCTCAAAGATTTAACTGTGAACTAGAGCTAACTGCGAGCCGCTTAGGAGCCTTAACTGGGCTTAATATGGACATAGCCAGCCTATGCAGTAGTAGGAAAATTGACTCAGCATACCACAGAGTGCTCTAGCTCTAAGGTTAATGCAGTCATACCAATGTGGCATTTTGACCACCTCTGCAAGCCCAGCAAAGATCCTTGATGCACAAGTCTACGTGAAATTATAATGTAGACATAGGAATGCAAAATTGTCTGTCACTATGAAAAGATTTGAACCTCATCATCGTGATCATAAAGGAGCATGAACCTCACAAACGCACTCTTAATATACTGGTCAGTGTTTAATGAAAGATGAGTCAAATTAACACAAAAGACGCCAGTCTCAGACCAGATTACTGATCCTAAGCAGCACTCTCTTTTGCCAGAGACTACTTTTCCTGCTGTTCTGTGGAGTATGAGTAAAGTTAAAATCTGCCTCAGAAGGAATTCATGAAAAAATTTTTAAAACCCCAAGTTATTAACATCTTATTGCTGCTACGTGGCAATCCTGCCATTGTGGAAAATACGAACAGGACCTGTTTCTAGATTCTGGCAGTCTTATGCATACTAAAGAGCAGAACCCTCTCCCACCACTGAGAAGTGACTCATATGAGTAGTACTAACAGTGTCACTGAAAGCTGTTTGACAAGCAGTATCTCTCTGATATGAGTAAAGTCTCCACAATCTGGACTTCCAAGGTGGATCCAATTTGTAGAGCTGGTTAGTTAGGGAGCAGGGTGAACCTTGTGCTAAGTTAAAGAACCAGAATCTATACTTTATACCTGCCTGTATTATGATTTTTTTTAAAGCAAAGCAACAGGTCTAACTTAAGTCAATATAAGCGCTGATAGGATTAAATAGCTCAGTTAGGTGCATCTCAGTCATCAGTGCATTAAATGCACCATCACAATAATCACATGGTAAGCTGCAGATGGACTGAGACACTCCTGGACAGCCAGAGACAGGAACTAACACTGGGAGAAGGTGCAGTTGCACTAGAATAACTGTGCAAATTGATGCTCCTTGCTTCTCAATATTGAGTATTACTTGGTTTTAACATATTTGGCCATCAATTATGATCTTCTACATATCCAGTCAGCTCATGCAAATACATTTTAAATGCTTGGTAAGAAACCTTTTCCCCCTATGATAAAATAATTTTGTCCCAAATTGGTCGTATAAAAATAAAAAACCACACATATATTTCTTATTCTTCCCCTTTTTTCTGGAAATTGAGGAACATTGTGTTTATTTCTGAAGCAAGTACAATGTCTGCAGTACATACCTGACTATGAAAGGTAAGAACATTCACTTTCATGAGCTCTTCTGAAAGACTGACTGCCAGAAGCCATATCCTGCCACTGAGAAAATCTAGCTGGGTTTCCCCAATCTTGGTCTTGTTGTGGGAGAATTCTTCTTCATTTTAATAAAATGATCACTGAAAAAAAAAAGAGAAAAAAAAGAAAAGAAATAAAAAATATAACAATAAAGGATGTCAAAGAGGATTCCAAATCATAACTCTGACATGACCCTGTTTTATTAGAGAAGGAGAATTACAACTGTATCATCACTGAATGAAGCTCTAACTCAGGCAAACATATGAATATTTACAGTCTAATCATTAGATCATATTTGTGCCTGACAAAGTGGAAACTCTGTCCATAGAAGAGGGCTCCAAGGCATTACAGTAATACAGATATAAAAAAAATAACCAGAGATGAGAAAATACTGATGCAAAGGGGTGGATAAATTCCCTGCTGAAGTCAAATGCAGTCCTGTTGACTTTAATGGGATTAAACGGAAAGATAGAATGTGATTGCATTATGGTAGAATTTATACATTCATTAGAAAGTACAAATACTGTTCCTTGTTTACATTTAAGCGTTCATTTTAATTGTACCTTAATATGATTTCCTTGAGAAACAAATAGATGTGACACATTATGCCAGAGAATTTATTGTAATAGATGCAAAGAACTAGGAACCTGCTGTGAGCCATCAAACATCTTTGGAGGTCAAAGCCGTACTGTTTAATTCTTAGTTCTGGAAAAGAAATGATTCTGGTAGTGTTACCTGGATACCAAATTGCATACAGAGACTTTACTACGGAGCTGGTGTGTGAGAAACACTCCTTCAGCAACCACTGGGTCACAGGCAACTGCAGTGGACTCCCTCACTCTTGTCATGAGGGGAAACTGCCTGTCCTCCTGTCATAGCTGTAGAAAAAGTAAAACCATATATATTACTTCCAGCTTTAATTCCTTAAATGTTATTTTGCAAATATCTCCTTTCCATCTCTTTTTTTCAATTTAAATTATAATTTTTATATGTCCATTTGGAGTCTGCACTTTCCTCTTGTCCTTTCCATTTCTGAGATCCCAGCAGTGGATTTTCTACCTATGTGGACAACAGCAGATTCCTCTGACAACTTTATGCATCAGTTGAAATATGTTTGTGTTTATACAGAGAGGTATACAATGGCCTCTAGTGGTTCTCTGTATGTGTGCAGATACAATCTTCAGCACACCTCTCATTTTACGAGTATACATGCAGGAAGAAATAAAATATTGTCCAGCTGTTGTCTTTTATGAACAAAAGCCTTCTGGCAACAGTAAACAGGGTTGAACAATATGTCCAGCAGAGAGAAGGTGATATCTTCCATCAAAATGTAAGCTGGAATGTTTCTAAGCACTGCTCAGAATAGTCAATGTAATGCAATTGCAAATCACCTAAAATGTCCCTAGTCGTTTGGACTGAGCATCACAGATGAGATTATTTATTCTGAATGGAGGCATCCTTCCTGTATTTGGCAGACAAAACCATAATAACCTTGCATGCAGAATGAACTCCTAATTCTGCTTCCAGATGAAGAACTAGATGATGGTTGACTATTAGCCAACGAATGTGTCAGTCTCATCTTTTCTTCTGAGTCACATCCAGATCTGTACACAAGAGTCTATGACTACAAATGCAGATGGATGGAAGGATCTGGGCTGTCTTCGGCAGACTGGATATTAGACACACGCAATGCATCAGTGCTCTAATTGCACTCCCCCAAACCGAATGTACCTGCCTTTCAGCACTGATTGCCACTAACAAATCTGTATCCCTTGGGACCTGACTTTGGTTGGCCAGAGTCAGCAACTCCCTGATGTGAGAGGCCCAAGAACTAAAACATTAGATCTGCGGCATCCTCTCTTTGCAGATTGCTGCAGGTGCTCAGGCTATTTGCCTCTTGGGACCCCTTTCACAGAGGTCTGTGCAATTTGGAGGAGCTGGTTTGCCAACACAAGGGGAGAAACAGTATGTTCCAGCTCACTTGAACACTGTTACTCTCTGGAGAATGCATTGTTCTAGGCTAGGAAATATTTTGGTTTTAAATGTAGCTATGCCATGTAGCTAGTTTTACTGTGAAAAAATGGATGCTATGGTGAATAGAGCATTGGAATAAAAAAATATTCACATCAGGTTAATACTCTGAATGGATAAAAAAATGTTGCACTAGCTTACCCAGGTGATTCTTCAAAGGCCTTTTGATGTACTAGTGTTGGTATTTTTGAGGTTGTAGCTCCCATGATTTAGGGATTTTACTTACTGTAGTTCAAAAGAAATCTGTATTCCCAATAATTTGGCATCTTCTATTGCTAAAAATCATTCACAAGAGAAATAAAGAACCATGGCAACAAGAAAGAAATACATTAAGGAAAAAAATCCCAAAGCATTTGAAGTTCCTAGTTCCTTACTCTTGCTTCTTTTTTTTTCCTTTCATTTTTTTAACTTGTTATGTTTTTGGCTTTTTCACAAATTCAAACTTTTGTTTGAGACTTGTTAAATGGAAAGGTATAAGGAAAACAAAGAGCTAAAACATTCCACAGATACATCAGTAGATGACAATCACAACTTTCTACATGAATAAATTTGTGATATGTTCAAGTATAGTCTTCAGATACTACTTATTTACACAGATGACCAGGTTATGTGCTTAAACATGTACCTGAGTGTCCAAACATAGGATTTCAATGTATTTAAGGACTGAAAGATTAAAATACAAATCCATAATACCATACCTCAGAAACAAATAATTTAACAAAAAGTGACTTAGGAAAAAATAATAATTCCTTACCGTTAAAATCCTAACAACATAATTAATAAGCAATGTGTAGATTGTTTGACTTATGCCTTCCCAAGAATTTAGAAGGTGTAATATAAAATAATATATCCAAGGGAAGTTAGATGTGAAGAGATGATGGGTGAAAAGCTGACAACCCTCAGAAATTATCTGAAATCCTTCATTGTACATTTTAAGGCATTGTAAGTTAATTTGAATTGCACCAAAAAATTGTCAAAAAAATGCATTTCCTGTTGAGCTCTGATGAGTGCAATGTCAGTGTTACTTGTTTCCAAACAAAGTTTTCTGCTTGCAGTTTTCTACGTGTGATCACTGTTGTTCATCTGCCACACAAGCTCTGTTCCTATGTCTCTGTTTATTTGCATTTTGAAGGCAGAAATCCATTTGGAAAAGAATTCAGTACAAAAAAAACCCACAAAACCTCTGCTAAAGGAATATCTTCTAGTAAGGAAGAATTACTGCATACAGATTTAAGTGGGGAAAAGAGGACCTAATTAGTTACCCATAGCAGTGGGCAATGAATATTTTATTCCAGATACCAGTTGATGATGATGTTGAAGCACTTTCACCTTTGCCTCCAGAGTCATCTCATTCCCTATGGTACAGAGTATCATTTGTTTTGCTGACAACAAACACTCAAACATCTGACATTAGATCACTTTCAATTAAGTGTGTTAGAACTGGAGACTGAAGCTCCAGGGAAGAGGCATTTCAACTTAATGCCAGTTAAGAATAGACTGCCCCTGTACTGAAAAATACAGATGATTTGAAACAAGTCCTTTAGATCATCTGGGTTGCTCCAGATCTGGACTGTTGTATGACTTTATTAAAACTTGACCTTTCCCTTTTGGATTTCTTTGTTGTGACACATGGGTTTACTTACTCTTTTCCAAGCACTACGTATATGACCGAAAGTCTCAACCTATCAGTTTCAAGCTTAAAAAATAACATATTAATAAAATCCTTTGAAAACTGTGCCTAGATGAAATGGCTTTTTTATTACTATAAGCATAGAAAGGACATCTAATAAAGATTAGAATTGCCTACATGAGCAGTGTGTGGGATGTTGTGAAGTACATCTATATTCCTAACATACCGAATGCCTTATAGAATATTATTGTACAGACCATTTGATGAGATTGTGTGCTTTATTGTCCTTTCTTGGACAGTATCTGCTTAGCTTAAGTGTTTTAGAAAACTGGACAAGACATGAAGCTGATGATACAGAGCCTATAAAATTGGCCTGATTCACAGAGTTGCTGAGAGCCTATTCAAGCACTCAGGTCCACAGCCACTTAGCGCTGCTGAAAATGAACCGTTTTCTCTCTTAGTCACTAGCATGAAATGAAGCATGACCCAAAACACCTGCTATCTACAGCTGGCTGAAAAGTTCAAAAAGCTTAAAAAGAAACAGGAAATCAGATTTCTGCTTTCTCTTCTCTTTTAATATGATTTTTATATAATTTCTTCGCTTTGCTTATGAACAGAAACCCTCAATTCAGATCCTTTCCTGAGAGAATTTATCTCACTAAACACATGCCATGCTACTAGCCTCCTTCAAAAGACGTTTTGGTTCAAAAATAACAAGCCCCAGATCTGAATTTATACTCCCAGTGATATCTGAGTTGTTAGTGAGAGGGGAAGAGAATGATCTGTCTTATTATCAGGAATCTGATACATTGCTGCTCCACCTATATCTATTCTTAGGGTACCAGGAGGGTCTGTTTTCCTTCCATACTGTCCCACTGTTACTATTTACAAATGCTGTATTGAAAATCCTGTCCCTAGTGAGGTTAGGAGCAAAACTGCTATTGATTTCCATGAGTCAAGGATTCACACAATATCTTTCTGTATTTTTTCCTCTGTGTAGTGATATATGCCTTTTTGTTTAGAATAGATAATTAAATTGTCATTGTACTACAAGATAGTAGTGTTCTTTGGATAATTTTCTGTCTTTATATTTAAAGAACCAGACTCTGAAACTACGCAAAATTCTGTATTTAATTACCTCTATCTAGACAAATTTGGTTTGTGTCTTTTCAAATGAAAAATCAATCACTTTTTTCCCATGAAGTAAGAGGACCCAGTGACATTCTGAGTAAAGTGTATGCCAATTGAGCCAATATAAATGCAATTAGAATAGAATACATCAACAATTTAACTCTCTTGTGACAAACTACAGGAAAAATCAAGTTGTCATCTTGCAGTGTATGATTTCAAAGGCAAAACTGCAGGATATAGTGCAGGTTAAAAAACAAAAACAAAAACAAAAACAAAAACAAAAACAAAAAACCCCAACAAAACCAAGATGAAAATGGGGAGAAGTTTGCCTAACAAAACAAAAACATGTCATTGATGTTTGGGCATTAGAGAGACGTTCAGGTTTTGCAAGGAAACTCCAAATTGGTAAGTACCAAACTGTGTAAGTACAACTGTGCTTCTGGGCATGCTCAGCTGGACCATTGTCTTGGCAGAGGTGAAATTACTTCTCTTGTGATTCCAGCTCCTGTCTACCCATGTCCTCAGAAAACCTCATTTCACTACTATGTTGTTTGAATGTGTTCAGTCTCCTCTGTTGAGATGATTTGAAGCACAAATAAGACAAGTTATTAGCACAGTTGTAGCAGTCCATAATTCATAGGATCCTTTATTCTGAGGAAATTTTACATAGGAATCAGTTTGAAATAAAGATACCTACATATAGTCCTACACATACACCAAATGTCTAAGCTCTCCTACAATCATTATGGTCAAACAATGGCATGGAGTGACAAAGCTCACCCTCAAGAAAACACCTGCAGCAAGATTCAGTTGCCCAAAAGTTTGTCTAGTGCTCTTGGAAATGCTCTAGGGTATTATCATGGTTTAAACCCAGCCAGCAGCTAAGCCCCACATAGCTGTTCACTCACTCCCCTCCCAAGGGAATGGGGGAGAGAAATGGAAGAGCACAAGTGAGAAAACTCATGAGTCAAGATAAAGACAGTTTAATAGGTAAAGAAAAAGCTGTGCATGCAAGCAAAGCAAAAAAAAGAATTCATTCCCTGCTTCCCATCAGCAGGCAGGTGCTCAGCCATCTCCAGGACAGCAGGGCTCCATCACACATAACGGTGACTTGGGAAGACAAATGCCATCACTCCAAACCCCCTTCCTTGTTCTTCTCCCAGCTTTTATTGCTGAGCGTGATGTCATATGATGTGGAATATCCCTTTGGTCAGTTGGGGTCAGCTGTCCTGACTGTGTCCTCTCCCAGCTCTTTGTGCACCCTCAGCCTACTCACTGCTGGAATGGGGTGAGGAGCAGAAAAGGCCTTGACTCTGTGTAAGCACTGCTCAGCAGTAAAGGAAACATCCCTGTGTTATCAGCACTGTTTCCAGCACAAATCCAAAACACAGCCCCATACCATCTACCGTGAAGAAAATTAACTCTATCCCAGATGGAACTAGTACGGTATTTGAGACATCCACCCAAGTTAGGAGACATGATACCCACACCCTTCTGAAAAGCCATCTAGGGTCCTGGCAGGATGTCCAGTAATGTCTAAAATATGACTAGATACCTCTGTGGAGTCAAGTAAAGTGCAACCTGGTCTTCACAGAAGGTATTGGCTAGAGTGTGAATAAGAGAAACTGAGATAAATTTAAGTGTCTCACGGTCTTCTTTAAATCTTAGCTTGTGTGTATTTTTCACCAGATAATCAATGTTTGTAGATAATAATACTAAAATGTAAAGGAAAATTATAAAACAAAGCTTTAGATTTCCCATATCCCAGACAAGGAATTTATGCAGTAAATTGTGAAGTCAGTTTCCCTTTAGCTTTCTAATAGCGGCCAAAAATCCTTTTCTGTTTCTGACTATAGAAAGGACCAGCTTAAACAGGAAGCCATTAAAAGGAGGTTAAGGATTTTTCTTTGGATTTTTGAGTAACTCTCATTGCCAGAGAAGAGTGACACTTTTGTTTCCTTTTCTCTCCTGTTGGCCAGGTTTTCTGGTGAGTTCATACTTCATTTGGACACCTCAAGTAATTTCCAGGACTCAGAGCAAATTATGGCTAAGACTCAAAGTATACAAGAAACACTCTTATAGGGACAGAACAGAAACTAAACCAATTACCCCTAATGAAACACAGGAAATAGAAGAAAATTACATATGCCAGTTTCTCTTTGAAGGAAATTAAAGCTCTGCATTTTGAATTCAATTTTAAAATAAGATATTTCACTTTATAGTAAACTGATTTATAGCTATATGTAATTTTTATTTCCCTATTGGTAATTTGTTTTTTTAAAGAGAATATCCTTTGAGCTGGAAAATCATGTTGACAAAATAATCAGGAGTTATTTCTGAGAACATATTCCAAGTTTGATTGATTGAAAAAAAAAACAAAAAAGGCAGAAAAAGTCAATGGTAGGAAAAGGTATTGAACACTGTTATCCAAGATCGCCTCTCTTTGTTAATTCTTGATTATATAAGGAGGAAAAAGTATTTAATGCTAAACTTTTATCAGTGTCTACCTGTTTCTTAGTTGTCCTGTGAGGTGACCATTTTCTCTTCGGTTTATGTCCCTTATGGCATTCATTCATTACATGGTAAATGGGAAAGCTAAATCAAATATACATAAAGCCAAGCAATATTACCATCAAAATAAGAAGTCCAAAACCAGCATTTAAATTGTGCACCTGAAGTTACAGTTGCATATTAGAGTTTTTTGCTAAACCCATGGTCTATCCCCAGCCTTGTAACCCAGATAAGGCTGTGATATGCAAGGGAGAACATCCTGGGGAGCCTAAATCAGCCTCTTGTACAAAGCATATCCTCACTACAAATGAACCGAGAGAAATGGACATTCCCAAGAGGTTCATATACCTCTTCATTTATAATACAAGAAGCCTAGAAAACTAATTTAGAATCATTGCCGAAGATCATAGACTTAAATTCTGGATGGCAGGGGTTAGGTGAAGTGACTGTAAATGAGAATTGCAGACTTACAATTTTAAAGTTCTTAACAAATTATGAAGATGGAGAAGTCAAAGACTTTTAGTGTCTGAGTTTACCCAAAATGCTGAAAGATTTCTTGTCATCTTGTGATTCAATCCCTACATTAGGAACAATCAGGCACTCTATTTTGAACATTCTGACCTAATTCATTTTATTAAGGGATAAATTGCAACAGAGAAATGGTCGCAAATTCTTGAGTCATAAATATGATTTTTTTTAAGAAACATGTCATGCTAAAGCTTAAAAAATGCAACCAAATTTGCATTCAGTAATATATCTGTTCCAAAATGCCTGACTACTTACTGGGATTTGTGCAGTCACCATTATTTTAACCCGAGTTTACCATTTTATCTCTCTTTGTCACTTTTCAGTGAAAGATAAACATTAGAAAAAGCCTAAGACTTGACAAAAGTCTGGATAAAAATTCTCAGTGTCCTGAGCAGTGTAATAATGTGTGTATGCAGCTTCAGAAGGCTTGTATTAAGAAACAGTCTGAAATTCCATCCTCAAATACAGTCTCTTAAAACTTAGGGAATTTATTATGGCTAGCTATCCTTAACTCACATACATACATGGCAAGAATATCTTCTTTGTTTAAGCAGACTGTCATGGCTGAGCTAGAAATTAAAATTAATTTTAATAGTACAGTAAATATTGTTATGACTTAATTAAAAAATCTGTATTTAAATATACTAAAATAGATATTAAGTAAAATTTTAAATAATTAATTAAAGTTTATGAAAATTGGATTGTAAATCTTAGTGCAAGATTACTGTCCACTAGCAAGAAAATACGATCTTGATGAAACTATAAAGTTTCTTCTCTGTAATGTATCCCTTAGAATAAAATCCTGTTCCCCAAATTTCACAAGATTATCATATATTTTTGTCTAAGAAAAGAAGCAATCTTATGTACAGGTGTAGGACATTTCAGGAAACTCATACGGCTGAAGCCTCACTAGCAACTTGACGGTTCAAATTTCTACAAGTATCTAAAACAACAAAGCAAAATAAGAAACAGTAGATTATGTAATCTTAACATATAATGAATAATAAACAGCATTGTTTCACAGGTAGTTCCACTGTTTTCAGTAGACAAATCAACATGGAACATATTAATCAGTATTAAATTTTCTCATAATTGCAGAATTTACATTTAGGGGAGGATGCTTTGTTAGGATTTTTTTTGAGCAGGAAATGATAGACTAGTTGGAAGCTGCTGAGAGCTAAGAGCTACAGCCACTTCTCAGTTCAGCTTAGTTTTCTTTGAGGTCTTGAGGAAAAAGTTCTGATCTTGACTCTGAAAAATTAGACAACAAAATGAATGTGAGATGTCATAGATCAGAAAACATTCAGAAAATTTAAGAATGGCAGACATACAGGATCAGGAGAAAAAACACTGTTAATGAAAAAGGACAATTCATTTGGTAGCATATTTTTTTTTACATTTTTAGCAGTGAAATTTTTTTCTGCAGATAACATATTTCACTTCACGTTTTTGATATATTTTACAAATGCTAACGAATTGAGTTTCAGAGATGCAGCCTCCTCATGTTAAATGGTTAATATTAGTCACCTACCACAGAGGGGAAAACTCATGCTAAACCCTTGTAACGGCAGTGAATTTTGCCTTGTGTGATTCTGGAAAGTCAATGAGTCTCCGTGTTAGCACAGGAATGCACTACTGAACAGATTAAGGATGGGTTGTGTATAAACTTGGTGTGATTGCTCGTCTGGGCACAAATGCAGTGTACACGTAAATCAAGCCTGAGTGCTACTCAGCATGTATATTGTAAAGGATCTTAAGAAACAAGGCACATACGAAGAAGGTAGAAGGAAACAAGCAATGCACAGACAGACAATGCACAGACAGACAGGATTTGGGTGAATAGAGGTGATTACAGACTCAAATTTTGGTTACATTTCAGTCTACTGGCCAGAATGCAAACAAGAATAATTGTAGAAAAAGGAAAAACTTGTCAGCACTGGTAGGTTACTTAAGGGGATAATGGTGCAGATCACAACTGTATAGTCTGGCTTTTGCTCCCATCCTGAGGCAACAAAACTGCTCACTGCCCTCTGCATTCAACTTTGAAGTCAAAATTCATCTCTGAGGGAAACAGTAAAGTCAGAAGTGGCAGCAATGATTCTGATCATGTCATCCCTTATTTAAGGGGGAACCTTCTCACAGCTAGTCAGAATCTCTCTCCTGTATGGATCTTACTGCCTTGCTCTTAAAAAAAAATAATAAAATGAAACAAACAAAAGAAGCACAACTCCTACTTAACCTTTGCTGAGAAGCAAGTGCTTCAGGAGAGTCTTTTCCCTCTTTTCATTTCTTACTCAATCTATAAACAATATGCCATCACTGAGAGGAATAAAAGGGTCATTTTCATAAGGGCAGTAGTAGCTGGATGAAAACATGTTTTACCGCTTGCTTCATGAATAACAGCTCCAGCTTGCCAACAGTCTTGGGGACCTTTTCAGAAATGTCTGGATTCACCACCTGTTCCTTAAAGCAGAAAAAAGCTTAAGTCCATTCTAAATATTTTTCTCGTGAGCAAAAATTATTACATTTTTTTGTTGGATTCCGTCTAAAGAAAATAATAAAAAGTTGGAGGATTTCTGAAATTGCTGAGATAAAAATCTTCTTTTAGATACACCTGAATGCATACAAATTTGCCTGCCTGGTCTTAAGAAGTGAACTGCACTGTCATAATGTCCAAGCTGTATTGTAATACTTTTAGATGACAGAGAGTTAAATGATATGGTAACAAGATATAAAAAAGAGATTTGCTTGGGTAATGAGATTTTAGAAGGGATGTGCTGGGGAGGGGAGGGGAGCATTATTGATCTAGAGTAAGGCTAAAGCACTATGAAGGCACTAGTATCAATAAGATGGGAAGTTATTCTTGACTAATTAACTTTGACTGGAAGAAAAGGCAATCTGTAACTGATATTTGCAATGACATTTGTACTTTATTACAAATTATTGTAAGAATAAGAAACATATTGAGGAATGCAGCTGGGACTACTCTCCAGTATGCTGACAGAGACTTCCAAGTTTCACAGCAAACAGAAAATTAATATTGCCTTCTGACGGATGTACTCGACTCCTTACCCAAACCAGCATTAGTTTGGTACAGGCTTCAAAGGAGGTAAAGGCTTAAGTCATAACTGGGCCAAGAACTTCTCCAGTTTCAATCTGTTCTCTGAAAACTCACAAAGGAGCAGAGTTACACAGTGAGCATTGACATACATGAGCTTCAACAGTGATCATGCAATGAACACATGAATAGTGAGTGGCTTTTCCAAGTCTAATTTATCAAAGAACAGAGAAATCTGGAGGTACAAGAAATCTCATTCATACCTTCTCCATCACATGTAATTGGACTACAAGCCAAACACTTAATTCCGTAAATATGACAGCCTAAGTGAGCATTCTTTGAGCTCTCCTTGCTAGGAAGCATGGCTGCATGGCAATGATCTCCCTCTGGGCTGGGACACCTCTCAAGGTTGTTCCTCGAGGCAGAAAGACCTTCCACTAAATGCAGATCTTCTTTGTTAAGTGACTGATATCACCCATAACCTTGCATTATGGTGCACTAAGATTTTATATCAGTAATGTTCTTTGTCTTGGTAACTTTGAATTTGTCTTGGTAACTTTCATTCTGTCTTGGTAGTTTTGAATCATTGTTATATCCTTTGGGCAGTAAGTAATAGAGTGAACTTTGCCATCAAACTTTGTTAAATCAGACTTTTACAGTATCGTATTTCAATAAAATCACTTTTGCTGATACCTTTGGTTCTCTACACAGTCTAAATTGTCCATTCACGACACCGCTCCCACAAAAAGCCCAAAAATTTGGTGTTACGCTTGACAAGCACGGTTAGTAGATAAGGCAAAAAGCTGCAGGCATCTTGAAATCTATTTCATGCTTGACAGACCATTTTTAAATTTTATTCCATGATTGTTTCATATAAAATAAATTCAAGTTCTTGCTTCACAGAAAGATCTCATGGGCCACCCTGGATAGTGTTACCCATCATTTAGAAAGTCATTGAATGCTCACTTGAGTGTGGAAAGGTTCACCCACCACAGACATTTTCTAGACATGTTTCACAAAAACAAATGTTGATAAAAATCAGATAAAGGAGTGAATGGAAAATGGGCAAAAAATCTCAACAAATCTAACTGTCTAAACAGTGTGGACCATTTGTTATTACAAACTGTACATTGACATTTTCAACCGGTGTAGTAAAAGATAACATCTCTCCCTACAAAATTCACCTCATTTAGAACCCACTCTGTATGCCATAACTACTATATTTTTATTAACTTCAGTGAAAATTCAAAAGATCGTAGGGTCAGAATGACGAGGATCCAGTTCAGCAAATCTACCTAAGTACTGGTGTAACTCTAAGGGCTGAATGACATTGCTACACAAGAATCAAAGAAATGGTGTAATGCTTGCATTTGTGGTTCAAAAAAATTCAGCAGCTGACAAAATTAATTGTTTGTATGAACATCAATCTACAGTAACTCTTATCTTCTTTGTTAGGTGTTAATCAGAAGTTTAAAACTTTTTCATTGACTGCTATCATCAACCTTATTTCTCTTGTTCCTTCCAATCTTCTTAACTCGGTCCAAATCCCTGTATATTTTTTAAATTCCCATTGTTTAGCACATGACATTTGCATGTAGTAACTGTCGGTTAGAACAAAGATTTGGCAGACCTATCTCATCAATATCAATAACTGTTTGGGTTTTCTTCAATATCATGAAAATTTTAGATAAAAAATATCTGATTAATAAAGCAAAAAGCTTTATATTTTGCTTTGCAATTCAGCTCATATACTATTCAATTCTTTTTTTATTTAGATAAAAGAAACTTGACAAATTTTGAATATGGTGTCAAAATGCTTTTTTTCATGCTGAATGCAAGATCTGTCCTAACTACAGCTATTTTCCCAAAAATAGTGTAACAAAGAGCACACTCTAGAGAAGAAAAAGAAAAAAAAATTTTAAACTCCCACAAATTTAAGAGCAATACTCTTCATATTTAAATTTATCTATAAGAATATTGTCTCTTAACTTTGCAAAACATCTTGAAATAAAAATTTCAACAAACTCCAAAAAAAAAGCTATAATAAAAAATGTTTATCTACTTTGTTTTTATTCTACTCTCATCACCACAGCATCTAAAAGGTTTCTGTTATCTCTGTAAGCAATACAATTAATGCCTATTGAGTATGACACATTCAATTTCTCAGCTCTCTAAAGAGACAGACTTCTGTACATAGATCTCTTTCAGGTTTTTTGTAGGTATGTATGATGAGCCTCATTTTGATATATGCACTCTGCAATTAATATGCTTTAATGGATAAGTTTTAGGCTCTAGGTCAGAAGCTGGTGATGGATGTCATTCCTTGCAGGAGTTCGTATTAGGTAATATTTTCCACTTCCATTTTTTGTCTCTCTTCTGAGGCTCCCAAGCTACTTTCCAATGTTGAATGACTCTTCATTACTATATATTAGATGGCTAGGTAGATGTAATAGCTGTTTCACTCTTGACCAGAGAAGATGTGAGTCTCCTAGTGCAGTGTATTAACTCAATGTCAAAATTGGTCTTAAAAAACTGGAATGGTTGCACTGTGCTCTGACTGTTTAATTGTATTTCCTATAGAAGTCCTCTTTACTTAGGTAGAGAGCTTCAAGGTCAGACAGTATGTATTCAAAATACACCAGTGGTCTATTTAGTTATCAGGGTAGAAGAGAAAATATGTACCAACCTTATGCGTAAGGCAATGAAAGAAGAATTGTATTGTGTGTGTACAGAGGCACTGTTACCCACACTGGTTGGAAATATACTGTTTTGTGTTCAGAGAAGGAAGGACTATGTCTGAACAATTATACTCTATGTCCATAAACAATTACATGCAGAGCACTGTTTTCACATGACAGCTATAGAAATTAATTCCTTGATGCCATTGTTGGTTTGATAGTGATAACTGAGTACAATAGTCTCACAGCTTTATACCTGTTTGTTTTTTTACAATTATTATTTTAGGATTAAGAATGTCACATTAGCAATATAAATGTACGACAAATTAAAGGCATCAACAGCAGACTGCCAGTTCTCAAAAACAGGGAGATTGCCATCTACAGATCATGTCTCTACAAAGATTTTGCAAGGATAAGAGTTAAGGAATTATTAAGAGCTTTTATCAATGCGCAGAAGTGACAAAAAGACCTCTGAATATATAATGAATGACAAAGACAAGATAATCAGATATGATGACCTAGGCTAATTCAAACAGCCTATTTAAAACAGGCACAGTTTTTGTTATGCATATAGAAAGACCATATCATAAGAAGGGAGTATCACAGCTTGAAAACTGTTAATCAGGAAAATATTTTAGTATCTTAGGAGGCAGTTCTTCATATCACAGAAGGCATTTTATAGATAAGAAAATGTTACTCTGTTTTCTGAATTTGTAAGCAATGAAGCATAATATCTTGAAGATTAATTTACCTATGGATATGAAAGTAATGAGACTGATAGGAGAATACTGCATAGTGTTCTCACATCTGACTTGTGGAAAAAATATGAAACAACAGGAGATAGCACAGGAAATGGCCATAAGTGATTCCTGAGCTCTTACCCGGATACTGCTGATGACTTCAATCTGTTTAGCTGCATGCTGGTATAGAATGGTACCAAACTATCTTCATTAGAAGGAAATACTGGATACTAAGCAACTCTTTAATCTAGCAGAAGAAATCAAGATGAAACCAATGATCAGGATGTGAAACTTTAAAAATTAAAATAGCCAATAGACATGCTTTTTAACTGTCAGTCTGTTTAATAATTCGAACAAATTATTAACTGTTGGAACAAGGGACCAGTTGGTGCTCTATTTGTGTTGAACAGGACTTACCTAAACAAAGATTCAGGACTTTAGGAAGCCTTGGAATGCAAAGCAAGCATGGAAGTATTCAGCAGCTGATCAGATAAACTAGTGCTCCTTCTAGTCACACTTCTGAAAGTAGAAAAGAAAAATCATCTGTGAGTTACAAACCCTGATATTTCTTTAATGCACGGTTGCCCAGGTTCTGATCTCTATGACCCTGTATAAGTCCAAAGAGTGTATGGACAATTATTAAATTGCAACATGTTTTTATTCAGATTTAATGCAACAGGCTTTTATCCAAGTTTCAAACTACTAGGACATTTTACATTAGTAAATATAATACTTTTCAATCTAAATTTTAGTGTCAGAAAAGACTATAAAGCCTTTTGCATGGACAAAGGAAGATGTCCAGAGCCCAGATGAATTTCAGCTCTTCTCCATCTTAATTTTATATCATTTGACTTGTGCCAAAGAAAAATATATTGTCAAAGACTTGAATTTTTAAATAATATAAATTACTGAAATCACCACGTTAGCATGAATAAATGTGTATCACAATGTGCAAACAGTTTAAAAGTGTTGCACATATGCAGGAGACAAAAAAAAGACTTACATGTCTTATAGGTAAGTACGAGAGAACTAGTTTGGCTTCAGCTGACTGGCATATTTTAAGGCAGTAACCCAAAACACTTATCTGCTGTTCAGCAACGCTGGCTAGAAGACAAAAGATTGCATTGCACAGATGGGTAGAATATGAGTTCATGTGAAATCAGGGGTGAGCAAAACCTCTCTCAGTAATTAAAGATCACTTAAAGCTGCTTGTCACTGACACAAATCTCTGCAGTGAAAGGTGAGACAGACTGAATGGGGACCTAACTCAGCACTTTGCTGCCAGCTGCAAAATTAACTTTAGTAGATCATCAGAAGTGGATTACCTCTGGTTCATAGTGTGAGTTTCCACCCCTGAGCTAAAGATCTAGCAGGTCCATGAGGACTAAGTGATGTCTCTACAGAGAGACAGAGTTCTGAGTACAAACCTGTGCAAACACTTCCCTAATCCTCAGGACTCTGGCATTGCTCCTACTGCCACAGCTCATGCCAAGAAACTTTTTTAGTTAGTAGTGGCCCTGGAAAGCACATATGCTGAGTGACTTCAGCACTAAGAACTCCTAAACTAGTCTGTGCAGCTCTGTGTTTTGTATTACTTTCATCTTTCTAGGAGAATCATACTGGGTTGGCGAGTGATTCAGGAAGGTTCCAATAACCTGAGTTTGAGATTCCCATTCAGGAAGTACCTGTGGCTCAGTCCAGGCTGCAGGGAATGCAGAGAATCAAAAAACCTTCATTCAAGAAAATGAACTAATAAAACATTAATTTGAAACATGAAAAATAGTCAAGAAGGTTCCAAAGTCTTGTTAAAGTTATATGTCAAAAAGGAATAAAAAAATATATTTAATATCTTATTTATTCCAAGATGAAATCCATCAGTCATTTCTCTCCTTTCCAGCACTCAGGAGACAAGTTAGAGATGTTTATCAGCCTACATGGTCAAGGTCTTTGTGCTTTTATTTGCATCCCATGTCTGCAATTGTATTTTGTGGGAGAAAATCTAGGAAGTATGTTGGATTTTGTACTTCTTTTATTACTTAAGGTCTGTTCAGGGGTTCATTACTGCTTAAACTCTACCTTTTTCCTGCCTTCCAGCACTGAATGATTCTTGAGCAGGCAGATTCAATCTCCTTATCCTGAACTTCACCAGTTGGAGTGGAACTGCTAATGTTATTTAAGCAGTTCAGTTAAGTTGTTTCCTCTGCTTGACTAAACTACTAATAGCTTGTTAAATGACTGAGATAAGGCAATAGGCCCATTTTACGGTGAAGCTTTTCTAGACACCTTTAGAGAGGATATTGACCTTGTTTTAATTCTCCATGACAAGCTAACTTTTAAGTCCCAAACTGCTGCAGCAGATTCGAGAACCAGGAGTTAACTCTATAAAAAGGGCAGTGTAGATTTGAACAAGAAAAAATTTTCTGAGCTTCTGGCAGTGCTTCTCATGGAACTGCCAAACTCATTTGCAAGGAAATTAAAGGGTCTGACATACTCACCCCAACTGAGAAGGATGTGAATCAATGCCTTGATCTTGTATCTGTAAGAGATTTCTTCGATAGTAACAATGATAGGCAGAGAGGGAGAAGAGGCTTCTGTTTTTCAGTAAATCACAAGAACATAAAGAACTGTTAGGATGATAAGACTACGAAGAATATCAACAAAATCTTGTGATATGCTGAGTAATGAAGGTATGTCCAGTGGTGATTTATAACTATTAATTGCACTGTGACAGACACTAGACAAACCTCTCCTGGAGTGTTTTTAACTATCCTGATGACCCACGTTCCTGAATTCAGATTGGGGCAGATGCTGACAGAATACTATAGGGAACGTGGAGCCCATCTTGTGAGCAAAGAGCAAGACAATGGACTTGTAAAAACTGGCAAAATGAAAACAGAGAGGTACCCCGAAACCCATAGATACACTTGAAGATGGGGACTGAAGAGACAGAGAATGTTGAGCAACCGCAGGAAAAGAGGAAATGTATGTAATCTAAAGGACTGTTTTGGTGGAAATTAAGCACAAAACTGTCTCTGAATTAATTTCTTGTAGAAATTAGAAGAAAAAGTTTCATTAATAGAGAAAGATTTAAGAGGCATGTCCCAATTGCAATGCTGAGAGCCAAAAAAAAATCTTGGTTTGAGATGGAGCTTGATCCATTTATTGCTATATGACATGACTGCATGAAAGCAGAATCGAGTGTCTCAGGATGTTTCTACAGCTGAAAATTCTTAAGCAATGCAAAGATTAACTACCTGTTAAGTATATCTTGTTTAAAAAATTCAATATGAGTATCTCAGATTTTTAAATGGGCAGAGGGAGTTAGTTTATAGATGTTGTCCATCAATTACAGCGTCTCCAAAAAAGACTGTAGCAAACAAAGCATTTAATTTCATTTCACACCCTCAAAGATGTCACCTCAGAGATGTAACTACCTAAGTCTACCATTTAGGCCCCTCTGATGTTCTCAAAATGACCATAAAGTTGAAACCTATACTGTGGTTAATAGCAGGACTTACAAAGGTACCTAAAAGCTTCCTAGAGCTCACATTCAAGGTATTAACCTATACACTCTAAAGCAGAAGTGATAGAAGTGGTCTGAGGATGTTTAAAGTCCAATACCTGCCAGACTGCAGTGAAGGAAGAAAGGAATAGGATCCTGAAGGAATGAACAGCATAAGCATGTGTCTCTCCATCACTAAAGACTGTAGCAAATGAGATACTTTATTTTGAAAGCCAAAACTCTGTCTGATTTAGGGACCAGGTTCTCTCACTTCCAAAATGGGAACATGAATTACAATGCTAGAGTCTAATTTGGAGGTGAATTTGCCTCAGTCTCTCCACTGCAGATAACTCTTGAGAGAGGCAAGGACTTCAGCATGGATTTCACCATGTGGTTTTATATATATTTTACCCGACAGGACACACTGAATTGCAAACTCTCATGAAGATGTAGCTTCAGTGCCTCTGATACGATTCTTGCATGCAAATCCCATCTGTTTTCACATCAATCAATATCGAAGATCTCCAAGAAAGGAGATATACCTGTACCCTGCTCCATTCAATTGATAAGGAATTGGCTGGATGGCCACATCCAAAGGGTTATAGTCAATGGCTCAATGTCTCAAAGGAGATCAGTAACAAGTGGTATCCCTCAGGAGTCTGTACTGGGACAAGTACAGTTCAATATCTTTATTAATGACATAGTGGAACTGAGTGTACCCTAAGCAAGTTTGCAGGTGACACAAGCTGAGTGGTGCAGCTGATTTGTTTGAGAGAAGGGGTCCCATCCAGAGGGATGTTGACAGGCTTGAGGAGACAGACCATGCAAACCCCATGAGGTTCAACAAGACCAAGTTTTGTCTTTATTTTGAGAAAAATGTATTGATTTAGAAGAGCCTAGTTTCCAGATCTGCTGGCCTTCCCATTGGCATGGAGATGCAGAAATGTGTGTTGTGGTGGCACAGGGTCTGGCTCAGAGTCCATACCCTGAAATCTTTTCTTGGATCCAGGTAGAAGAAATGTTTTCTACTGCTCTCTCCAGGAAATCTTTTCTAAATATGTGTCCATCATGATGGCAATATTGAAATAAAATATTATGTTGCTCAATCCTCCAATAGAGACAAAGGAATCAGAAAAAAAAAATGAAATTAAACAAGGAAAAGTAATTCAGTTATATTAACTGCCTTTCACTTTACCAGGTTACTATTGCTCCAGAGAATAATGTCACACAGCTGTTTCAAGCATTTAACAGCACAAAACTGAGTAATACTAGATTTCCTTAAAAGTAGCAAAAAACTCTCAACAGTCCATTTTTTCTGAAGCGCTAAGAAAAAGCACTGGTGCTTGATCTGACGTGATACACAAGAACACTTAATACAATAATACATATGAGTATAGTTCTAGGGCAGCTGTCAGTAATGCATTCCTCTTGAACACGGGTTAAGTAATGGAGGTTAATTCAGCAGTAGCACCATCCTTCCTGAAAGTTATTCATGCTCTCCCTAGAGACTGCTGTTTTCAGCTTTTGATAATATGAATCTAAGAGTGATGCAAGGGCTGGGTGTCCTGGCCTTCCTACTCAGCACAGGTTTGAACATTTGCTGCTGGCTTTTCTAAGTTGCTGTTAATACTGTCTCATCACCTTGCAGATTGTAGTGGGTTGGCCCTTGTTAACAGCAAAACTCCCACCCAGACACTGGTTCACACCCCACCTCAGCGGGACAGGGGAAAGAAAACAGGAAAAATAAGACTCAGAAGTATTGTGGGTTCAGATAAAGACAGGGAGATCACTTATCATCATGGGAAAAACAGATCTGACTTGGGGAAAATTAGTTTAATTTACTACCAATTAAAATCATTTTGGGTAGCAAGAATCAAAATGACAAATATTAAAACATCCCCTTTCCCAGGCTCAATTTCACTCCTTCACTTCAAAATCTGTCATATGAGAAGCTGGTCTGCAGCATCCAGAAGAATAGGATCCACAGGATCCAATATTTACAGACCACCTACTAGTGAACATATAGGGTGAGTTGTAAGTTCTGTTTCCATTGTCAGTTTAGTCAATGCCAAATGTAGGTTCTGAGTTCAGATTCAAATTCCATAACTGCTAATTCCAGAAGGATAAGGATCTGTAGTTAATTCTGTACCAACACAGTACGGATCTCTAAGATTCCTTTTGCTATTCAATTGAAAACAAAAGTCTCATTCAGAAATAGTCTCTATTAACCTCGGTAAAGTTTTATATAGGTTTAAAAATTAATAACAATCAAATTGGAAGTGAGTAGTGATTTTTGGTGTCTCTATTTTTAGATATTCACCTTGAGAAAAAACTTTAGGGGACATGAAAACGCTGATTACCTGTTTCTGATAACCTTGTGTTAAAAAATGTACCCACGGAGACAAGCCCAAGGTTCTCTCACACTTTTTTGCAAACAGTTCTTTTGTACAAACCAGGACAAGTTGTTATTAAAACGATACATTGCATTTTGAGTGCAACATATTTCCTCAATAATACTTTATTCATCCTTTTATATCTGTTTACTTCTGCTGCATCCAAGCTACCAAAGATTTGTTGCTTCGGAACTCACATTCTCCAAATTATGATACTTTACTGAAACTGCTTAAGTGGACTCGATAAAACAAGGTACATTTTCTCCTGGAGGAAATCAGTTCAACATCTTTGATTTACACCAGAATAAGCCCTAAAATCAGGTTATATGACATCTACTGCTCTTACTGTACTTAAGGTGTTACTTTATTTGCAGAAGCAAAGTAGATAGGTTTAACACAAGTTTTGCTTGACAAATCTCTTATCTGCTGCTCATCTCCTTGTTGTCTTCCAGATACTTACAAATAATCATATTACATGCCTTTTTTTTTTCTTTTTTTTTTTTCTTTTTTTCCCTAGGAATTGAATTTAAGCTGTCTGGTCCATAATCCCATTCATAGTCGCTTTAAGAAGAGTGGCACAGTTTCACTCTTTTCCACATTTCTTCTGTCATCACACCTGCCTTCTACAAAATTTTGAAAGATAAATACTAATAGTCCTCAGGATACATAAAATATTCTTTTCAAATACCTGAGGATTATATTCATAATTCCAAAATGGCTTAAAACATCAATTTAAGAATATACTTTAATCTGCTTTTTCCCTATTCTAAGTCAGAAATCCTGGCTTTTTCACTGGATATTGTTTGTATTCACTACCTCCTACTGTTGGCATTTTTAGTGAAGACTAGCATAAATCCCAAACACTGAACAATAAGCTGTTCTTGGCATCATTTGCTGATAGCTTTCACTCAGCTGAGAAGTAGATCAAAAATCCTCTCTCTTCCTATCACAGGCATGGAATGATATTTCTTACTTTTAATTTTTCTTCCAAGTTACTTCACAGCCTGTGCTTTGACCTTTGCTCTTTTGTCACTGAAAACTCCCACTATTCTTTGCTGCATTTAAAGTCAGCTCATGAGTCAACCAAGTTGGCCACTGACTACACTTCTTGTTCTTACTCTCTGTTGGGATAGTTTGCATTGTTGTAATATCATTTTCTCAGAGAAACTGCCAGCTCTCTTCATTCCTTTTGCATTAGAACTGCATCCTTAGAGACTGCCTGTATCAGTTCTCTGAGTTTGTACAAGGAACATGTACATTGAAGCATCAGCTTCACAACCTAGTAAAAAGCTGCTAGTAATAGGTAATGTAGGAGGAGTATATTGCACATAGCAGACTGGGGGATGCTTAAGGGAAGAGTAAGTAAAGAGAGGAAAAGACTGAAATCTCAGCAGACCTCCAGTGCTATACATACATACTGCAATCCTATATATCATGTGTAGTACATGTATTAAAGACAGAGGTGTCAGGATTAGATCTTTTGTGTTTCCCTAACAGTGAGGACATGTCTGGACATACATCAGTATTGCTCTGGTGATTACACCATCAGATCTGGAACCTGACAGCAACCTGACCCATTACAAAAAAAATTTAAAAAATAATAACATGCCCCCTATTTTAAAAGATCAATATTTTTATGAGTGACAAGTTCCAGTGTCAATCTCCACATTCCCCACTGCATTTACCTCTTTATATTCTACCACTATATCCATGAAGTTACTGAAAAATCCTTTTTTGCTTTCAAATCTACCTTTTGTTTAATGCTTTTACCTCACCAAATGCTGACATAATTGGCTGTTAACAGCTGTTAAATCAGGATTTTGCAGAACCAAACAATGGACTGGATCAGGATTTTATAAACTTCAAAAAGAAGAGGTTTCAGTTCAATGCCTTTAAGGTTACATGTGGAGAGTATCTTAAGGTGGGGGGAGATCAGGCTGACAGACATTTTCAGACACAGAATCACAGAATGTTAGGGACTGAAAGATCATCTAGTCCAATCCCTCTGCCAGAGCAGGAACACCAAGATCAGGTCACACAGGAATGCATCCAGGTGGGTTTGGAATGTCTCCAGAGAAGGAGACTCCACAACCTCTCTGGGCAGCCTGTGCCAGTGCTCTGTCACCCTCACTGTGAAGAAGTTCTTCCTCATATTTATGTAGAACCTCCTATGTTCCAGCTTGCACCCATTGCCCCTTGTCCTATCATTGGATGTCACTGAGAAGAGCCTGGCTCCATCCTCATGACACTCACCCTTTACATATTTATTGCACTATCTTCCATTTAATATGTGGAACAATTGATTGCAAGAGGACCCAGTGATGTCAAGTAGACATTTATAAGTCTCTTTGGTCTTTGCGTAGCTTTCTCATGATTACACACTTCTGACTACAGTCCAACCACCGCAGTACCAAACCAGCAAAGGGAATTTGCTCTTTCTTGCTGTGTGCCAGGCTTCTCATACCCGAGCTATCACGCATCCAAGGATTGTACATACTGTCTTTACAATAGTATCATGCTGACTAGACACACTGACTTGCAGCAGCAGTTGAGAACAGACAGACTCCCCTACTGGTTAGGCTAAAAATGGTGTATAAAGAAGGCTTAAAGCCCTACAGATTGATCTGGACAGAGAGTTGTGAATTATTTATGTGATTAAAACTGTGCACTCACAAAAAGAATATAAATTATCCAAAATGTTTAAAAGCAAAACTCATTCATTTTATTCAGATCAGCAGCCCGAAAATTTGGAAAAGAAAAAGAAAATAGAAAACGTTTTCCAGCACAGAAAAACTACAAAATACATCTGAAAGTAAAAGATGTTCAGCCCTTCTCTAAAGAGCAACTGTTGTTGATTTGTGACAAGAGTTGCCACAGAATCAGGATCAATACAAACATTCCATAACAAGGTAGGTAAATCGGAGCTTATGCCCAGTGCTTACAATATGATGAAGACAAAGTCGTTCCTTCCTTCTGCACCAGCCATGAGACTGCTCTAGGATGGTATGCATCTACTTGTGTCACCTTCAGGTCCTATGTGGAAGAAAGCCCAACCCTCTGCTGCAATGCACACCCTGAACAGTTACAGTGCTCAAGATAGTTTGGACATTAAACAGACATATTCCACCCTTTCAAATCATCTCCCACAACATCATCATCTAATCATTGGAACACTTATAACTCTTCAGCATGGTTACTGGCTTATGGTTTTGATGTGCCTTCCCATCCATGATGTCTTTGCACCTGACAGTTTTTTAGGACAAGCAGGATTATCTGCTTTCAGGTAGTCCTGCTTTCAGGACTGCCTTCATCATCATCTGGGTGCCCATTATCCACTTCAATGAGCCTGTTTTCCTGAGTCTGACACTGTGCTCCCTTGCTGAGAATATCATTGGCATTATTTCTCTTCTCACTGAACATGCCTCATCTGCATCTCTCCCACTTCCACAATAGGTATGGCACCAACCCATCTCACTAACAAATTAGGTAGGGCCAGTTACTTAAAAATTATTACAGGCAGTCACAGGCCCAGTCAGAATACTGGGAGATGTGTTCGTATTCTCCACACATTTACTAGCTCAAGCTTGTTAAACACAGGGCATCCAATGCTTGCATGAACAAATATTCATTTATACTGAGTATAACTGTACACTTAGCACTGTGTTTTTATTACTACAATTTGATTTTCAGGTAGCTTACTAACCTAATTGTAATTTATAGACCAAATTCTTTCAACTTAATGAAAATAACATCTCTTTGTTTTTCTTTGATAAAACGTAAAGTTAATTTAGTCTTTTGGGTAATAAGATAACTTCCAGTATCAGCATATTCCTAGTTCATTTACTTACAAGCAGTATGCATTTTAGGCCAAAATTTTCTCCTGCTTGCTTTTCTGAAAAGGTAAAAATCTCAGCGTGATAACTGCATTGTGTTCCTGCCACAACATCAAAAATAATTTCTTTGCTAAAAATTCTACTTCAATACATTTCGTCTGGAGACTCAGAAATGACAACTATAATTAAAGCTTTGCTTTAAAATACTTCACAGAGCTTATTGGTAGTGAGAAGTACTTCCCCTGCTGTCTGAGTGTTCTGACAGTTTTGCTCAGTGAAATCGGGTTAGTTTCCTCTAACAAGTGCAAGAATAAAGATTTCTGCTTTTGTTGAAGGTGTAACAAGCTAGTGAAAATAACACTGGGCACCAAACCAAAGTATTTTAAAAGAACACGCAACCCAATAATTGAGTGTTACAAAAAAGGCATTTGTATTGTACTTACACTATTCCACTTTCTGTGGTACATATCCATTCCTGCTACATTTTTTAGATTTAGCATGCTGTAATTTCAGAATATATATCTTTGATAAAGTAACTAACTGATCTGGGGGACAAGAGATGCACAATACGCTGAACCTACCTAGGCTGCAGCAAAATCTGATTAATGCCACATGAAAAATTCCTAATAAACATGGATAGAGGGAAGAAAAGAAGCCTCAAAAATTAGTAAAGAAGGTTTAGCAACAATGATATTGCAAAGCAGAGTTTACTGAACAATCAATACCAGTGGAGGAATGGTCTTGTGACTTAATGAGTATTTTCATTAATGAACTTTGACACAAAAAGTAGGACTATGCTAATAAAATGTTTCACTGAAGCAAATCTGAGAGGCATTGTCAATAGCAAAGAAGATCAAGATAAACACAGAGGAAGCAGTGGATGACCCTGAGGACTTACACTACAATTTGAATGACATTCTGTAACAGAAAAAAAACCAAGGGACTAAACCCAAGAATTCCTGCTACAAAATCAACTTGAAACACAAAAGGAGAGAAGGATCAGGGGCTTTGCCATTTACAGCATGACTACAGTGAGGTGTGTCTGCAAAAAGGCATAGCAGTTAAATATTCCAGGAGATCTAGGTAAACATTAGGACCATTATACAAGGTCTTTGCAAGCACCACAGAGGGTACTGCACTGCATCTGGTTGAGGGTCTCTTTAGCTTGGAGAAGAGGAGACTGAGGGGTGACCTCATTAATGTTTATAAATATGTCAAGGGTGAGTGTCATGAGGATGGAGCCAGGCTCTTCTCAGTGACATCCAGTGATAGGACAAGGGGCAATGGGTGCAAGCTGGAACATAGGAGGTTCCACATAAATGTGAGGAAGAATTTCTTCACAGTGAGGGTAACAGAACACTGGCACAGGCTGCCCAGAGAGGTTGTGGAGTCTCCTTCTCTGGAGACATTCAAAACCCGCCTGGACATGTTCCTGTGTGACCTGACCTAGGTGTTCCTGCTCTGGCAGAGGGATTGGACTAGATGATCTTCTGAGGTCCCTTCCAATCCCTAACATTCTGTGAGTCTGTGAGTCAGGCCGAAGAAGTGAACAGAAAGGTTACTAAGATGATCAGACAAAGCGACATGTCATTAATCCTGAAGAAAACTCTTACAGGTCATCTCTGAGAACCCTTTGAAGGAATAAGGCTCTAGAGAGTCATTTTTTCCCTAAAATCTAAGAATAGTGTGAAAGAAAAAAGAAATCTGATTTGAAAAAAATTAAATAAATATAAAATCTCAGCAGTCAGGGCCTCTGAAAAGAACATGGCCTTGTTATTCCTTAGAAACGATGAGAAGAAGTAATCTGAGAACATTTTCCCTAGTCTCTTGTACCTTGGGGACCTTTCCTTTGATATGAATCCCTCCACATCTGGCAAAGACCCTCTTTACAGAATTGAATAAAGGATATTTTTTATCCTACCCATTAGTCCTTAGAATGAAGCTGCCACAGACTTCTGCTGCTGAAGGATTTTCTCCTCTTCTTAGGGACAGCACAAGAATCACATTTCTTTTCTTTTCTTTGAAGGGTAACAGATATGCAAGCAAGGCCCCGATAAACTGCCTAGTTAGCCAGAGCAGGAGTGATAAACAGACATCTAGAAACTGGAATCGAATCTTTTGTGAAGATGTAGTGGCTGATATGACACCTGGCTAAATCTGAAATTGGGTTTCCAAATATCTCCCTGCTCTTAGTTCCTCTGTCAATAGTTAGATTTTATCTGAATTCACATACAGCTCATTGACTCACTGTTAACGTCAGTTGTTGCTTCATTAATCCTACAGCTTCAATACTGCAGCTCCCTTGAGTGCGGCCCTTTTCCTGGTCACTGAATCTCATGTTCACTCAGAAGTTCTCAGTCCTGATAGTGAAATAAATATGTTCTTCAACTGAAAAGGAGAATAGCAGAAAGAGGAATGACCTTTGGCCAAAACACCTTCTAAAATCCCATTAAGAAAAACCGAGAAGAGAAGAAAAGCAAAAGAAGAAAAGCTTTGCACTCATCTGCATGAAAATATGATGGTAGAGCGGTAGATGTGGTTTATCTTGATTTCAGTAAAGCATTTGACACAGTCTCCCACAGCATCCTCGTAGATAAGCTGATAAAGTATGGGTTTAGTGATCAGGTAGTGAGGTGGATTATGAACTGGCTGAAGGGAAGAAGCCAGAGAGTTGTGGTCAATGGGACGGAGTCTAGTTGGAGGCCTGTGACTAGTGGAGTCCCTCAGGGGTTGGTACTGGGACCGGTGTTGTTTAATATCTTGATCAACGACTTGGATGAGGGTACAGAATGTATCCTCAGCAAGTTTGCTGATGACACCAAACTAGGAGGAATGGCTGACACACCAGAGGGTTGTGCTGCCATTCAACGAGACCTTGATAGGCTGGAGAGTTGGGCGGGAAAAAACTTAATGAAATTCAATAAGGGCAAGTGTAGAGTTTTGCATTTGGGGAAGAACAACCCCATGTACCAGTACAGGTTGGGGGCTGACCTGCTGGAGAGCAGTGTAGGGGAAAGGGACCTGGGGGTCCTGGTGGACAGCAGGATGACCATGAGCCAGCAATGTGCCCTTGTGGCCAAGAAGGCCAATGGCATCCTGGGGTGTATTAGAAAGGGAGTGGTTAGTAGGTCAAGAGAGGTTCTCCTTCCCCTCTATTCTGCCTTGGTGAGGCCACATCTGGAGTATTGTGTCCAGTTCTGGGCCCCCCAGTTCAAGAAGGACAGGGAACTGCTTGAGAGAGTCCAGCGCAGAGCCACAAAGATGATGGAGTGGAACATCTCCCTTATGAGGAAAGGCTGAGGGAGCTGGGTCTCTTTAGCTTGGAGAAGAGGAGACTGAGGGGTGACCTCATTAATGTTTATAAATATGTCAAGGGTGAGTGTCATGAGGATGGAGCCAGGCTCTTCTCAGTGACATCCAATGATAGGACAAGGGGCAATGGGTGTAAGCTGGAACATAGGAGGTTCCACATAAATGTGAGGAAGAATTTCTTCACAGTGAGGGTGACAGAGCACTGGCACAGGCTGCCCAGAGAGGTTGTGGAGTCTCCTTCTCTGGAGACATTCAAAACCCGCCTGGACATGTTCCTGTGTGACCTGATCTAGGTGTTCCTGCTCCGACAGGGGGATTGGACTAGATGATCTTTTGAGGTCCCTTCCAATCCCTAACATTCTGTGATTCTGTGATTCTGTGATATGTCCACAACCATCTGAAAGAACTGTTTTCTTCAGTTTTCATAGATACTTTCAGAACTACTATACACTATACTTACACCAGAAGCAAAAAAAAATAAAAATATTCTGACTTTTCTGCAGGTGTTAGTGCACCAGTGAGAGTGCAACTCCATCTGACAAACATAAACAAAAACATTGATATAAGCATCACCAAGCTAGCAATCTTCCCAAAACTGTGCAAAACAGACATTTTTTTCCTTATTTAGACAAACAGGGAAGATAACTTCCAAAGTCAAGAACCATTTGTTTGCAGATGTTTTCCTTTCAAAACCGTAAGGACTCGCTTGAACGATGCCAGGGCTATGATAATATTGCACTCATGATGGATTTTTTCTTTTGCAGAATGTTGAACTGTTTAAAAAACAAAAACAAAACAACTCACACAGCGACTCGAGACCTCAGATTAAAAACTCTTTCTTATAGTAGGAGATAATAATTACTGTTGTCAATTGCAGACCTTGATAAAGCAAATAGAAATGATAGGACCCTTTTTGTTAATTAATGAGCAATGGGATGCTTTCCATTTCATAATAACTCAAAACAATAGGAAGCCACCAGCCAAAGCAGTAGTTTGCATAAGAAAGCAAAGAGGTGGCCTTTGGGGGGCTTCCTTTCAGGTGCAGATCCCAATGCAGACTTGCCCATTGACAAGGTGCACACACGCTCAGGTGAAGGTTTCAGGGACAAAACTCCATATTTTATCTTAATGGATAGGAGAAGGGAGGGAATTGAGCTGTAGTCCACTCCACCAGGACATAACCAGAGTAAGATTTTGTTTCTTCGTATGATATGTGACATTCATCTGACCAAATATAAAACTCTGATTCAATTATTTAAATTATCCTTATAGCTAATAGGGAAAAATAAATATTTTTATGGAGTGTTTCATTTCATCCTAAGGTAAATATATACAATAAAACCAATGAAATTCCTTCCAGAAATACCTGTTTATCTCTGTAAATTGCAAGGGGATTCTAAGTTTACTATTCAGGTGCAGCCTTCTAGAGTCAGGCAAATTTTTTTGACTCAAGTTACAACCCAGCACCCACAAGTCCATAGGTCATCAATCAATATAATGAAGTTTACTCTAAACTTTACATCCTGGAATGGGTAGTTGCTTATAGAGTGTGACTGACAGCAGCCATGGTGGTGTTTGAGAGACACAGAAAGCTGGTAAGAAGGAAGGTCAGTAATCCTGCACTGATAATGAAACCAGAAAGGTCTCTGGGGCAGTTTAGTGGAAAGACAAACTTGCAGACTGTGGGAGGAAAAACCGCTTAGCAAACACACAGATTAAGAAAAGGCGGTTGAGCTTTCTTCTTCACTCCCTCCTCCCTCCACAGTGGTGTTCAGAGAAAGAATGACTTTGTATGCAGATAAACAGGATGAAACTTAAAAAATACCCGACTAGTAACATCAACTTTTTCTCTGAGAAATATCCCAGAAAAGGTCCAAACATCAGCTATTAGCGAAGCCCACAGGTCAAAGGGTAAGTACTATTGCAGGCAGGCATGGCCCCAGGTGCTGAAATTTTCCATGCTAAAGAGCTGACTCAGGTTCAATATTTCTGCAGAAGGTTCCAGCTAGAAAAAAATCCATTGTTGCTACGGGAAAAGGTATGGTCTGTGACCAGGTTAAAAAAACAGACCTTTTTTCTGAGCAGCCTAGATTCCCTGTGTTTTGGTATAGGGTCTGATTGTGAATTTTGATCAATGATGTGTGTGTTTTACATCTGACTAGGGATCTTTGGCCTGATAAAATGGGCTTGAGAGCAAGGAATAGAAAGTAGATAATCTGACTAAAGGGAAATCAAGAGCCTGGTGGTTCATGGAAACACTGGATTGTTTTCTTGGGTTTCTAAATTGATGCTCAAGGGTCTGATTTGCAGAGATGCTAATCCTTCATAGTTGCATTGAGAGATGCTAGGAGCTGTTCTTGACCATATTGGATAATACATAGTGCTAAATACTCTGTCAGATTAAAAAGGAAAAAAAAAAAGTGAAAAAAGTGAAAAAATCTCAGGGCCTCTAATCATTGAACTCAAATCAGTGAGCACTTGGTCTTTGTTTATGTTGTGCAACAGACCTTCAACTGTGACATTGAGAAATAACCTCCCTCCACGAACGTACTGTGGGAATAATTTAATTCATATTTCTGAAGCCCATGGATACCATAGTGATGACTGCAGTTGCCAAGATGGTGAGAGAATTAATGTTCCTGTATTCACAGAAAGATTTGAGGAACTGGCCAAGGCATGAATCCTATGGGTGAGGGAGAAAGCACATGTATATAAATCCCACATTGCAATCTTAATTCTGGCATTTTCTAGCTTTTAAGTGCTAGACCTCACAGCCTTGGCAATATTCTGTTCTGTTGTTAGGTTTTGTCTGTAACAAATATAGAGAGAGACAGAGGTTAAAATGTACGTCATTTATCTAATAGCAGGCTTTGTGTACTCTCCCCTTTGTCTATAGAATAATGTCCCTAATTGTTATGTAAAGCAAATAAAAGGAGAGAAAACTTGGATCCTTTATCATTCACTGTAGAAAATACAATTATGTATTTATATAGCACAAAATATGAATTATTTACAGTGGCCTCTGAAGAACAATGCTATCTGTCTTACTAACAGATTTTGAACACAGGCATGGGGGGGGGGGAAACAACAAAAATTGTACAAAATCTTAATCCAGTGCTTGTAAATTAACCATCCATCAAAATAACCATATACAAATCTCTGGTTTTCCTTAAAAAAACTAAACTCATTAGGTACAACATTCCAAATACTTATTGACATCAAGGTTTGAAATTTATTTGAAATCTTTCTTTCCAGGATATTTTCCCCACAAATACCTTCAGTGCAATGATTTCTATTCTAAAAGTGTACATTTTTCCTTTTAACATTTCCCCGATGCATAATAAATGCATTGTGTTACCAATTTCCACCCATTCCAATATTGTCCTAGACAGAAAATGTGTGATTGGAATGCCAAAGTTTTTAATATAATTCAGGTGTTAGTTGTTTAGTGTATTTGTGAGTGTTTTGCCATATAATTACAAGAGATACAATAGGCTTTGGCTTCAGTGTATACCATTTAAGTAGCTAGCTGAAAGTGAACAATTCAGCTTATCAATTGTTCAGGCTTATCGGTAGGATATAGTATGTTTTGAAAACTTAGGGTCTTAAAGCAGTACTTGTTAATTCGATGAGTGTTTAACTTAAAAATAATTGTGGAATACTTCCCACACTTGAAGGAAAACTTCAGGTTTGTTCTAATATTTTAATGGTGCAAATAAAAAAGCATTAAAGAGAGAAGATATAATCAATTAGAACCTGTTAGAAAAAGTTTTCTTTTATTGTAATTTTTACAATATTACTGCTTGAAGCTTAACTCAAAACTGAGATTTATTTTCTAATAAATCAAATGAGTTACCAAGAGAGTAAGACATAAATAAAGATAACAGGGGCAATTATCACTTTGGAGAAATAACAAAAAAAAACATGAAGAAAGTCATAGTTAATACCAGGGCTCAGAAGCTGAAATATTTTATTCCTTTTAATAAGTTTCATATTTTTAAAAAATTTTATAAAATACTGAACTGTTGACACAGGCAATAGGACTGCAGAATACTAGGGAATTATTAGATTAACAGGATGACCAAGTTGGAGAAGAAAATTGTAATACAAAATGTAATATGTATATCAGAAAAACAAGAAGTTATCAGAAAATGAAGCCAAGATCAACATTTTTAAAAATGTTACTGATCTGCAGCAAGTAAAAATGGTCAGATTCAGAGGGAGTGTTCAGTAACATCTGAAAATACAAATACTCCCCAGGTAGGCTCTTCAAAATTGTTGAGATCCAAAGTCTACATCCACTTCTGAAAAATCTTGTTTCAAGCACATTGTATGTTAAAAACCAACAAACAAAAAGAAAAAGCAATCTGCAAGGAGACAGTCTCAGAAAACTACACCTCTACTAAAATAAGATAACATATAAATGAAAGATAAAGAATTTAAGACCACTAAAACACCTTGATGCTGTTACTTGATGAGGAATGCACCCTACTGGGATTTTGTTTTATTCCCTCAGCTGCTCCTGTTCTGCTGACTACCACAGGCAAATCACTTCAATCCTCCCCACTTCAGCTTCCCCATCAATAAATCAGGACTGGCACCTAGCCTATTTCGTTAAGTGTTCTAACTTCTAATGACAGATTTCTGAGCTGGGAGATCAGCACTATCATAAATATGAGATTTTGACACACAAAAATGATTACATTCTAATGGAATTACAAAATATAATTAACCCTCAAGCTCGGTATTATGTGATAAAAATAATCAAAATGTGTGACAAATTACCTGTTTTGTTGTGTCGTATATCATAATTATGTTTTCTCAAAGCATGCTACAAAACTCAAGGATGGTTTTCCTACAGTTGAAATGATAAACATCCCATAGGGACTATTTTTATGTTGATTCAAGCCAAGAAAATACATTCTATTATGAAAGGCCATGAGAATCCCTTGAACAGGTTGTATAGCACTGTGGAACACATTGAACTGTGAGCAGAGAGGACCTATGAATTGCTGAAAGCTGTTCAAGAGTACATCAAAGTAACAACAACAAAAAAAATGGATTGATGGCAGCAAAGCGCAATTGGTAAAATATTAATAATTACCATAACCTTCCAAGTACATGAGATGAGGCTGACCAGCCTGAAGTTCCCCACATCCTCTTTCCTGGCCATCCTGAATATATTATTTTCCAGAAGATGTCAGAGTGGTTTATATTCCCCATGAGAACCAAGGACTGCAACCATGAAAATTCTTCTAGTTGTTTAAAGAAGACTTCATTTACCTGCTCTTTCTCTTGATCAGGTGGTCTGTACCAGACAACCAACCATTACGTCCTCTTGTTGGCCTCCTCTTTGAACATGATGCAGAAGCACCATGCATCTGAGCCTCTTCTTTTTGGAAATACAAAAGCTTGCCCTTTGTCTTCTTTGTCTGTATTTCCTAAAGAGACTCTAGACACCCTTCACAGCACTCCAACTGTGCAAACTATTCCATTACAGCTCCATAATCCTGGGAATATAGTTCTGCAGCTGCTCGCGGACTTAAAATTCCTTCCATGTCTATCCCATACCGCATGCACCTATGTGAAGGTATTTCAAGTGGGCTTCTGCTTGCCTCATTTTCTCCAGAAGGATATAAGAGACTACCAAGTCATGCCTTCCCATGCACACTTTGACCCTTGTTCTCCTACTTAAGCTTTTATGTCTGTCTTCCAGAGTTAATTTCTCTGCAGTAAATTAACAAGCCTGTTAGCGAAGTTGCTCTTGCCACATTCTTTCTCTTCCCAGCACCACTCAATTTTTGGAGAGGATTCCACAGCCAAGAAGCCAAAGAGACCTGGAAACACTGGACATGAAGGGCAGAGCTGATCTATACTTGGTCTTCTATGACCTTCGCCTGTCCCCAAAAATCCTATAGTCACTCCTGAACTTGCCAGGGTCTCTATTGATATTACCGTGGTTCTGATATGACAAAACAGCAAAGAGCAGCAGTCTGGGTGCCAGATACGATGCTGAGTCAGGTGACCTTTCATATCACCAAGTGTAATCAGTCTGTTATTTTTGCCATACATCACTGAAGAAATGTTTGTATGGATTTCCACAAGCAGACATTACAATGGCAGCTCCAGCCAGTAGTTGTGAAGCCACATTAATAGGTGTTGGGCACAAAATAGCAAGCTCTATGGAGAGGTGATGCGTTCATGTGTTAGCTTTGAGGAAAGACAAGATGGATTCATTGCTTCATTGAATCTATACCAGTCCAACCATCATGTGGCTCTAGTCTGCAGACACACTGACAAAATAAAGAAAGAATGATCATATTTCCTGACAAGGGCATCCTTAACTCTATATTAATACTCCACCAACACTACTAAACTCATAGTATGGTTCACCATTCAGACAAGCGTGCGCTATGAGACGACGAACTACCTCTTGTCTGTCCTTACAGAAGTATGAATATGCTTCCTTACTCCCCCTGTGAAAAAAATGTCTGTCATCACTTGTCCTGTCCCATCACTAATTCCTTATGTAATTTCATGTGATGTTTATAGGTGAATATTTTTCTTTAATGTAAAAGTGATTATATCAATTTACACTGATTGCATCAAATGAACAACTTTTCAGGAGTTAAATACATTTAATAAGAACAACTCCCAGCCTTCTGCCTTGATCTAGTATTTAAGGGTAATCCTTTTACCTGGGTCCAATCTAATGGCCACTTCCATCACTGACGATAGTTTTAAATTCACATTTCTATTTTATCTGAATTTTCTCCAACAAATATTCTTTATCTTCAGTAAATAGGGAATAGAATCATAGCTAACCTTTGCCTTAGAGCACTGTAAATTTCTTTCTTTCTTTCTTTTTATCTCAGTTACACGAATGCTCAGCAAAAGCTAAGCAAATCCTGATTTCTCAGTTAATGTGTTTTACTTCAAAATAGGAATTATTAATCATTTAGTGTTTAGTCCCACAAGGCTGAGGATGAACATCTGCTGATAACCATCACTGAGCTACTCAGCTGCTGATGATTGTGTTGCTATCACACTCAGAGCCTGATAAACTGAAGCAGATTATTTAGATCCCAAACTCTTTGCAGTGGGGATTATGTCTGCATTCTCCCACATCACATCTACTACAGAAGAGAGATTACTGGTAGCATTTAAGAAATGCTGAGAAGAAAGCAAGGGGCTGCTCTTTAAGGCAGGGAGAAACGGGATTGATTTTACACTATGGGACTTTGCAACAGCTGTCTATAAGAGATGCTGATCCATAAAGATCACCCCTGTCTGGCCACTGGAGAACAACTGGCAATACCTATCCCCTGGGAAGTGTGCAGAGTGTTCCTTTAGGTACCTCTGGTGACTTCCACATAAACTACTAACCCATTTAGACGTTTTCCTAAATTTCTCACAAAATTAATTTCAGCTCCCAACACTTGTTATCAAAGGAAAAAGAACAAAAACAGAAAAACAAAAACAAAACACAGCAATCAAAACAAGCTCTGTTCCTGCTCATGAACATTCTTAACCTTTTCAGTCACTGTCAAGCAATATCAACATAATATAAGTTTCCTTTTCCTCCTTCCCATACCCTGTTGCCACCTCACTACACCTCATCTCCAGCTGTCACCACCCGTTTTATCCATGACACATCTGCTTGGAAAACTGGGATGCAGAATTTGGCTTCCCTGTATAAATGCAACAGGGCAACCTGGGATCTCCCAAGATTATGGAGAGAGAGGCAAAGGTGAGACCTGGAGATCTGGGTGAAGGTGAACCTCATGAAGTTCAACAAGGACAAGTGTAGAATCCTGCATCTGGGGAGGAATAACATCAGGCACCGGTAGAGATTAGGGGTCACCCTGCTGGAAAGCAGCCCCATGGAGAAAGACCTTGGAGTCCTAGTGGACAGTAAGACATCCATGAGCCCGCAATGTGCCCTTGGAGCCATAAGGGCCAATGGTATCCTGGGGTGCATTAAGAAAAGCGTGTCCAGCAGGTCTAGGGAGGTTCTCCTCCCTCTCTACTCTGCCCTGGTGAGACCACACCTGGAATACTGTGTACAGTTTGGGGCTCCCCAGTTCTGGAGAGACAGGGATCTACTGGAGAGATTGCAACGGAGAACTACAAGGATGATCAAGGGACTTGAACATTTCTCCTAAGAAGATAGACTGAGAGAATTGGAGCTGTTTAGTCTTGAAAAAAAGAAGGCTGAGAGGGGATCTTTATTAATGTCTATAAATACCTGAGGAGTGGGGGTCAAGACAAAGATGCCAATCTCTTCACAGTGGTGCCCAGTGATAGGACAAGGAGTAATGGGTGCAAGCTGGAACATAGGAAGTTCTGCCTCAACATGAGGAGAAACTACTGTGAAGGTGACGGAGCACTGGAACAGGCTGCCCAGAGAGGTTGTGGAGTCTCCTTCTCTGGAAACTTTCAAAACCCACCTGGACATGTTCCTGTGTCCTACTGGACATGTTCCATGTTCCTACTCTAGATGATCCTGCTTTGGCAGGGGGATTGGACAAGATGATCTTTTGAGGTCCCTTCCAAACCCTAATATTCTATGATTCTATGATTATGCTCAGCAGCTTATTGCCCCACTGTCCAGATTCAAAAGGTTATATTGAGGAAAATATCTCTCTACCATTATGGCCACAGAGCAATGGCCTATTGAGTCTGTCTGTTCCCGTCTGTGCAGATATGCCCTGAGAGAACCTCTGCCTGCATCAGCTTCTCTTCTGGGAACAAGAGTAACAGGGCTGTGCAAGATCTCAGATTTTTATTTCATGGAAAGGCTCGTGACACTGAAAGCTGTATCCATTAATGTTCTTAATGAAAACAAAGGTAATTCAGTATTTCCTAGAAAAATGAAAAAAGTACTAGTAAAAAATCGATGAATCACTCAGAAACCTGTTCCCTGAAAAAGGTGATTTTTTATTTAACTTCTATGCTTAAAATATGACATCTGTAGTACAAGAACACATCTCCAAAGAAAATGAATACAGGGGAAAAACACCAAACAAACAAACAAACAAAATCCCACTCCAGAAAACAAAGCCCAAACCCCACTTACTTTGTCCCATTTTGAGAACATTTTTCTGCTTTTTAGCTTAACATTTCACCTGGATGAACAGGTTCCTCGCTATAAAAGGAGGTTATAGTGAGGCTGGTGTTGGTCTCTTCTCCCAAATTACTAGTGATAGGACAAGAGGAAATGGCCTCAAGCTGTGTCAGGGGAAGTTCAGATTAGGAAGAATTTCTTTACTGAGAGGGTGGTTAGGCACTGGAACAGGCTGCCCAGGGAGGTGGTGGAGTCACCGTCTCTGGGGGTGTTTAAAAAACAAGTAGATGAAGCACTTGAGAGTATGGTCTAGTGGTTAGGGAGATGTTGGAATAAAGGTTGGACTTGATGATCCTAGAGGTCCTTTCCAACCATAGTGATTCTATGATTCTAATAAAAGTTCATCCTCAATGTTTACTATATACAATGAAAAGAAAAAGGTATTTCCATAAGACAATTTTGGATGGGTTTAATCACCATATAAAGGAGCTATTACCTTCCTTTGAGTGCAGGCAGAAGATAGGGTGACCCTGCTTGGACAGGTAAAAGACCAAAACTACTTATAGTGCTTTTTCTACATGATGCAGAAATATCTCCCTGCCAGACACTGGAGACCTTTGTTTTCCCAGCCTTTACAGCGTGAAATATGACAGTGATGGAGAAGACGACGAAGAAGAATTATTAAGGCTGAGTAATCCTTCCCTAGGACAGAGCTATCTCTTATAAACAGGTGCAGTTTTAACAAGAGGATGGAGAATAGAGCTCTATTAGGCATATTTAGTACAGTGGCTTTACAAGTCCCATTTCATTCAGTGACTTTTCTTATTACAAAAATTCTATGTTTTTTTAACTTATTTATTAATAGCCCCAAGTATGAGGTAGGTGTGTTCACATACAAGTGGAAAGATAAGGGGTCTTCTCCAGAGAGCTTTTTGGGCTTATTCTGGATAAAGAACAGACATAGTCCAATTCATCTTGTATCCAAAGTCTATTTCAAAGCATCCTATCAATTTAAATCCTCTAGGTATGGAATTAATAAGGATTAGATAAATTTAATAAACTATATAATCTTCAGAAAGTGATAACATTGTTTAGCTCTCTATCTCTTTATAGCAATAATCTCTTTATCCATACTAATAGAAAATTCCAAAGTTTCTATTACCATATATCTCTGAAGCCCTTACAAAGGCAAAAAATCCCCTGAAAAGAATGTCAGAGAAAGGACTTTGTGACTAGAGCAGCGGGTTACTATTCACTCCAAGCAAAACATACACAATTTATATATCAAAGGATTGTTAAGCAGTGTTTAAATACTACATAAGTCTTGTATTAACTTTCTGCATGGGGAGAAAAGAAAAAATTCGCTCCTACACAGTATCTGAGGACAATGACACAGGAACCCTGGGGATTAAGAACCTTTAAACATTTCTAAAGATATCATATCTTTATTAGTTTTCAGTTCAGCCCTAGAGACGAATTTGACAGTTGTCCCCAGTTAGCAAAGTCCAAAATTAATTTGTTTCAATCAACAGAGCTAAAAACCTTAACGTGTTCATTAAGAACACAACTAAAGACCTCAGCTAAATTGATTCTCAAGAACTGGAACAGAAAGTTGATTCTACTGAAGTCTGGAGAAATACTTGGTACTGGCACTAAAATATTTCTTTTTTTTTTTCCAGGTACACTCTTTAGTTGATCAAGATAAATAAAACATATGTGCACATAACCTTTTGTTTAATTTATATTAATACAGTCAACATGCATCAAAAATGTTGGCCTGGATTATATTATGAACCTCTTTATTTTCTTCCATTTCACCATTGCCTCAAATCTCCCATTGAATCTTTAATTAACATGAAAAAGAGAGATGATGATCAGGATGATCATCTAGAGGTCAAGCAACACAATGAGATTTATAAAAGGCTCAGAGCAGAGTTCTAATCAAAGGAATATGATTTCAAAACAAACTTTTAGAAGATAATTTTCATGGGCTGAATTTCCAAACATGTGGGTAAATTTGTTAATAAACTTGACACATGCAAATAACCCTGTTGAGGGCAATAAAACTAGTCAGAGGTGAAATTATAGAATTGTACATGTAGAGAAGGTGCAGAAAGTGAGCAGCAGAGTTTTAAGAGGCCAGGGAGTTCCCTAAGTTGTGACAGTCATTGGAAGGCAGCAAAAAGGAAGAAAGTATGTGTCTAACAAGGCACTGGATGCACACACACACGTGCATGTGTAACCCTATAGTGCCAGCTCTCCAGAATGCATCTCTGGCAGGTTTCTTCTTATTCTTCTAGCTACACAGAAAGCAAAATTTTTTGTGGAGTCAAACTTGTCACTTCCTTCTACCACTTCCACATGCAATCTACACATTTTAAAATACAGCAGATACCTTTTCCTCTGTTGTTGTTTTAAGGACCATCAATGGAAGCCAAAGCAGATGTTCAAAGACTGAAGCTATTTTAGTGGGAGGGGACATAGACACTTCAAGTTGCTTTCTTCTTTTTCACTGCTGCTTCTTAAACCAAACTTGTGTAACAGTGCAACCACCAGGGATTCTACAGTCAAGGGAAAGTCCCTTTGTTCATACAGGTAGAACAAGCTGTTGCTCTTTCTTTCCAAGCTGCATTACCACTGTGCTGCAATAACAAAGGAAAAACTGGTTTAGACAGCAAGGTGACAGTTAAGTAAGTGTTAAATAGGAAAGAAGATTCCACTTTACACTTGCTTGTTTCTGAACCCTTTATACTGTGGTTGACTTAGAAGGACTCACAGAATTTTCTGTTCTTTTCCATTTCTCACTGCAGAAAAATGTTCACTCAGCTCATATTCATATTTTCTTTCCTGATCTGCACATCTGTGGTTGAAAACACCACCTTCTGGCCAATGCACACTGAAATTTGACCAGCAAGCAGCTGCAGTTTTTATAGCTATCAACTGAAAATCCTCATACATCTTTACCCAATGTGTACTACAGAAAATTATGCATTTCTGCTAATGCAAGAGTAATAGCTCAATACATGCACTTGCAATACAGAAACTAGGATTAAATAGGTTTGTCCAACAAGATAAAGAACTGTTTTTTTCTTCTGTCATTGTAATATTAGAATGAATATTTTAAAGACATGAAAAAAGCTGGAGTGAAAGCTCTCAGTGAAACATCTTGGAAAATATTCATCTTCCCATTTTGTTTGTTGATATTTGGCAAAAATGTTCCATTCCACAATGCATGAATGTGTCTGCTTATCTTATATATGCAAGTATAATTGAAATTAGTAAGATTATTTTCATATCTAGAGCACACATATGTGTGAAGCTGGTAACAGACGTTAAATTTGCAATGGCTGCATTTGCAGTAGCTGTGTATCCTGCCACATTTCCTATAGCTATCATATAATCTGAAAAAAGAGACTAACAATTTAAAACCTGTCACAGTATTACAAAAGGCAAAATAAGGAGTTATTTAGCAGAAACACATGGTAGAGATTAAGGAAATCATTCTGCACTGCTCTGTGACTCATTCAGCTTCTTCCAATTGTTCTCCCTTTATTGCCTTTTTTTGTATTTGATCTCTCTGTGGACCCAATCAAATTCTCTCACTTATGTTTCTGCTAAAAGAAGATGGATCACACCTCTTCATTCATTTCCTAGGGAAAAGAACAAAGCAAAAAACAACCAACCTCTAACTTAGATTTAACAAATGTGTCTTTTCATTTTGTTATTTATGCAGAGGATATTTACAATTTACTTTTTATGGTGGTATATTGATTAGCTGGAAAAGGTTAATTATTTGTTCATTCAAAACTCACTACCCCTATTTGTCTCATATTTGTCTCACAAAAAATTAATATTATGTACAGAGACATCCTAGGTTTGCAAGATGATTTGTAATCAGTTTTTAAAGAATAATATTCCTGGCTCAGGAAGCATGAACTCTACAATTCATATCTCAAACACTTGGAGCAATACTTGGGACCCTGGACTCCACAGCAAAAGTTCTCAGTAGCTTTCATTGGGCCAGACTTCCATCCGTGTGTTACAAAATGCAGAAGCTGACATTGCTTGCAGAATTACTACAGAAACTGTGGGGTTTTTGCTTTTTGTAGGCTGTAAGCATTTGGGGAGTTTTGTTCAGCACTTCCCACTTTATGATCCAACTCGCTCATTTTCTAAAGGCAAGCATAGAATGATAAAAAACAAACCAGCAACTGGAGAGCATTAACAAGGAAATAAGCACAAGGCACATTCTGAACAATAATTCTTTGTAACCACCTCTGTTAAATCAAGGCAGAGCTTTCAGGCAGTTGTATAGTTATACCTCCTTGTCACTAAGCACCTCGTGGCTTGTTAACAGTTTTTGTTTGCAGCTGTGCTGCCCATTTTATGTCCACCTGGTGGTATTTAAAGTAATATTGTAATATTTCCACAAGAGATAGAGACCAACAAATGAGAATTACAAATTATCTGACAGACCAAGGGGACAATCCAGGTGAGTATCTTAAATACTAGATGGTGGAAGCTATTCTGCTTAATTAAAGAGGTCCAGAAGAGGGTTAGTGCAGTGAGAGAGACTGGAAATGGAAGTCACTGGAAGTGCATGATGCTCCTCCTTAGACACATCTTATTTGTGTTGATGGAGGAAGATGAGTAGTCCAGCCTGGTGGTACAAGCTCTGAGTGCAGCTCACTATCATTATGGGTTACAGTCTCAGACCTGTTCCTGTTCAAGTATATATCTCAGATCCAGACACACATCTCCTTCAAGTTCACTCCTCTGCCTTTCGTAAAGATTGACCAAGATCAATGATGCACTGTCAAGCATGTACATCAGATGGTCCATAATTTCTTCCACTTTCCCTACAATTTAATACCTCCTTTGCTTTCTGAAGTACTGTGTTTCTCTACTGTAGTCATGCTGCTTGAGTACTGAAAACAATAAGCAAAAGCAACTCAGTCACTGATATCTATCCCAGTGATTTCTCATGAGAAACACAGGATACTCATCTCCCAGAAACACCAAGCTTTCCTATAAAAGCATGTTATAGAACTGGACCCTAGAGAATTTCTGTGCAATCTATCTTCACTAAAGTGGTGATTAATTCACAGTAATTTACCAGAAGTTATTTGAGTATATCTTCCACAATGGTGTGATAAAAGCTTAGCTTCATGTTGATTTTTGGCTGGTTTTGTTTCACCTGGTGCCTGATTTTGTTTTATATTTTTTGTCCTTTTGTTTTTAGGAGAAAGAAATCTTCTCTTATAAAGTGTTTGACTATGTGCTTTATCCTTCCAGAAATTAATGGAAAATACAGTTTTGGCACAACAGCACTGAATTCTGTGCCTGCTTCTGTTCAGGCACCAGCAAGACTCACTTTCATGTCAGGATCTTCCTCCAGCAAAGTAATTTATATAAGTCAAATGATTTCTAATTTTCACAAGAGAAATTTATAAAACCCAGTACAGCTCAGTTTTTGCTACAGCTGCCTCCTTCTTAGTTATTTATATGGCAATACAGTACAGCAAAGCAGGAATAGGAAAGCCGTGCTGACAGAAAATGAAGATAGCATAAACAATACAGATTACAGCAGTAAAAGCAAAGCCAGATATAAACCACAACAAGTGGAATCAGGAAGGGAGAAAACTATATGAAATATCAGATTAATGTGAGAGAGTTAAGCAGCACAGTTGGAGCTGGGAAGTGTAAAATACCGACATGATCTACAGTCTGTTGCCTTCTCCTGCTTTTGCTACTTGCCTTGCATGTTTAGATTGCAGTTTCTCTAGGATCAGGAAACTATTTACTTACTCATTTAAGCTACATTTAACTCAACAAGGCCCTGACTTTGTAGGATATTGTAAGCACTGGAGCAATAAAATTAACAATTACATTTAAAAAAAAAAACAAAACAACAAAAAAACAAATTATCATTTCACACATGTTCGTCTTCCTCAAAGAATGAGCGATGGAGACACTCAATATGTGTGACTGGCCACACATATTGTAGGAAACATCAAAGAACAAACACTACAAACACAGTTTTTCTTTTCTTTTGGATTCATCCCTGCAGCAGTAAGCAGGGATTGACATTCGGTTGCTCCATGTTTGCAAAGGCATTCACACATCTTTACTGCCCAGAAGCCACTCTACCCAACTTAAGTGGCTTTTAAAAGAGATCACCTTGATTGATGGCAACTCAGGAAATTAAGGCTTGAAAGAGACCAAGGCTACTTTCACTTTGCTGGGGAAATAGGCTTTAGATGCAAACAGAAAGCAAAGTCATACCACAGACTTTTAGCTGGCACATGCTCATCTCCAGACAGTATGAATAAGCATCTCAGTGACTACTCAGTCTGACAATTCTTCACCTGTTAAAGGTCAGGATACAAAGATGGGTGCTCAGTACCTTTTGCATTCACTGACTTTTAGCCAAATCAGCAAGGACTAAAACATTTGGAGGTCAATGGTTTTGTCATTCTTGTTCATACCTAACTGCAGTTACTTCCAGCTGTGTTCCTCCTTCTTCTCACCTGATACCAACTGATACCAACACTTTCACATAGCAATGGCTATTTACAAATGTGTTCCTATTTAAATAAATATCAGATGATGAGGTCCTACTGCTTGTGATCATGGCTAATAAGCTTTACTAGCTGGTCATACACTTATTTTGATCACCCCAGGTTACTTTGCATTAATAGGCAGAATGGATTGTGTCCACTGTCTGAGCAAACAGATAACACATTCAGTGTAAAGAGAAACGAAGAAGCCAGAATCCTAGCTACTATATCAGGTTTTTGGAAAAAAAAAAACACACCAGGATCAGGGACTGCTGTTTTAGATCAGCTCTTTAGCACAGCTCTCATAGCAAGTAAAACTACTGCAAGTAGAATAAAATAATATTTTTTACTACCAATATGCTTATTATTGATATGTTAAATCATCAGAACAATTATTTTGATGCAATATCTCTCTGGTTTGGGACTAAAATCTCTGTCAGAAGGGGAAAAACTAATTATTTTTTTCTGGTTTAACTCTACAGCCAAGAGTTGTTCAGGCATTAGAAATGCCTTTGTCAGGGGACTAGCGGTGTCAGTTCATATTTGTGTCTCAAAACCTTAAGGGAACTGGCTACTTAACCAAACAGGTGTTGAGGGACAACAGAGAGGGGGAATTCAGAGAAGGAAAGAAAATAAGGAAAAAGAGACTGTGACCAAGAGAAATGGAAGGTGGTTTTGTGTGTAAACCAGTAATGAACTAAATAAACCAAATACAAACCAAACAAAAGCAAACCAACCAAACAAAAAACCCTATAAATCCTCCATGCAAAACACTGTCTTTACTCAGGACCAGGAATTGTATAGCTTTAGCTTCCAGCACCATAGCAAGCATCCTTCCTTGCCAGTTATTTAGTCCCACTCTAAGCTAATCAGGTATCAGGCAATCAGAACTCAGTTATACAGAAAGAGAAGGAATATAAACCGAGCAGTTTGTGGGTTCACCCTCCCTCAGTGCAAGTGACAAAGAAATGAAGGAAATAATAGTCTGTACCTGCTTTTTCATTTATTTTGCTTGGCTTAACTTAGGTTTCTTATTACTGGCGATTAAATTTGGCTCTCCTGAGCATATTGAAAGACAGAGGAGAGGCTGTGCCTGCAGCAATCAGGCAGGAGCTGCACGCACTGCAGGCAACCCTACGAACCAGGGGAGCCTGCACCAGCTCACCTGCTTCTTCATAGAAACATAGTAAGGTCTGAGTTGGCGGGATCTTTAAAGATCATCTAATTCTAAGCCCCCTGCCATGCACAAGGTCATCTTTCACTACATCAAGTTGCTCAAAGCCCCATACAATCTAATCTTGAACACTTCCAGGGAATCTACAGCTTCTCCAGGAAAACTGTTCCCGTCTCTCACCACCCTCACTGTAAAAAATTTCTTCCTTACATCCAGTCTAAATCTACTCACAGTTTAAAACCATTGCCTCTTGTCCTGTTACTACAGGTCTTGGTAAAAAGTCTTTATCTTTTATGATTCCCCTTTATGTATTGAAAGGCCATGATAAGTTCTGCCCAGACCTTTCTCTTCCCCAGGATGAACAACCACAGCTCTCTCAGCCTTCCTTCACAGGAAAGATGTTCTAGTTCTCTGATCATTTTCATGGCCCTCCTCTGGACCTACTCCAGTAGGTCCATGTCTTCCTTGTACTGCAGACTTTCTTGTACTGGGGTCTCATGAGACCAGAGTAAAGGGGGAGAATCACATTCCTCAACCTGCTGACACCCTTTTTTTTATGCAGCCCAGAATATTATTGGCTTTCTGGGTTGCAAGCACACATTGCCAGTTCCTGTCCAATTTTATATCCATCAATATCTCCAAGTCATTCTCCACAGGGCTGCTCTTAATCCCTTCATTTCCCGGCCTGTGTTGATACTGGAGCTCGCCTTAGCCCAGATGAAGGACCTTGTACTTGGTCTTGTTGAACATTATAAGGTTCACATGGCCCTACTCCTCAAGATTGTCCAGGTCCCTCTGGATGGTATCCCATCCATCAGGCATGTCAACTGCATCACTCAGCTTGGTGTCATCCACAAACTTACTGAAGGTGCACTCAGTCCCACTGTCTATGCCACTGGTGAAGATAGTAAAAAGTATTGGTCCCAGTACAGACACTTTAGGGACAACATTCATTACTCTTTGGATACAGTCATCCAGCCAGCTCCTTGTCCACCTAATATGTATCTGTCAAACCAATGCATATCTCTCCAGTTTAGCAGCAAGGACGCTATGGAGGACCATAGCACAGACCTTACAGAAGTCTAGGTAGATAACGTCCATGGTTCCTTCCTTATCCACTGATTCAGTCACTGCATCATAGAAGGCCCCTGGATTAGTCAGACATGACTTGCCCTTGGTGATGCCATTTTGGCTGTCTCTAACCACCTCACTGCCTTCCTTATGCTTCAACATGTCTTCCTGGAGGATTCGTTCCATGATCTTACCATGTACAGAGGTGGGGCTGACTGGTCAGTAGTTCCCAGGGTCCTCCTTTTACCCTTTTTTCTAAGCACAAAGATGACAAGGTGCTGAAAGGTCTCTACTGCCCCAGAGGACACAAGCCCTATGCAAAGGTGTAGCCACACAGTAAGGCAAGTGTAGCATCGCCATTGCTTCTAACAAGCTGTAGGCTTTGTGTTAAATTAACAACACAGGCTTCAGGACTTGTTGGACCTTGTCTTGGTCTGCCTGGATCTTTGTATGAGGATTTTTTTAACTGTAATGGCAATGGTCTAATGATGAAATGATCACGGAATCACGGAATTTTCAGAGTTAGAAGGGACCTCTAGAGATCATCTCGTCCAACTCCCCTGCTTAAAAGCAGGATCCGCTAGAGCACATCCCTCAGGACTGCATCCAGGCGAGTCTTGAAAATCTCCAGAGAAGGAGACTCCACAACCTCTCTGGGCAGCCTGATTAGCTTTATTTTACCTTTCCTTTTAACTTTGCAGGACTGTGAAATGCAACAATTTTATATGTTTTTTTTTTTTAACTAAAATACAGCAATAACAATAATGACTGTACAGAATGGGCTACCCATGACACTAGAACAAAACACAGCACACAGAAGAGGATACGGATGGGATGATAGGAGAGGGCTTGAAAGTACAGACATGGGATGACACCAGAGGGTCCAGGGTTAAGAGGTTCAACAAGGCCAAGTGACTAGTCCTGCACTTGGGTCACAACAACCCCATGCAACACTACAGGCTTGGAGAAGAGTGGCTGGAGAGCTGCCTGGCAGAAAAGGACCTGGGGGTGCTGGTCAACAGCCAGCTGAATATGAGCCAGCAGTGTACCCAGGTGGCCAAGAAGGCCAAGAGCATCCTGGCTTGTATCAGGAAATATCAGAAATAGTGTGGCCAGCCGGACTAAGGAAGTGATTATCCTCCTGTACTAGGCACTGGTGAGGCCACACCTTGAATACTGTGTTCAGTTTTGGGCCCCTCACTACAAGAAGGACACTGAGCTGCTGGAGAGTATCCAAAGAAGGACAACAAAGGTGGTAAAGGGTCTGGAGCACAAGTCTTATGAGGAATATCTGAGGGAACTGGGATTATTTAGTCTGGAAAAGAGGAGGCTGAGGGGAGACCTCATTGCTCTCTACAACTACCTGAAAGGAGGCTGTAGCGAGATGGGGGTCAGTCTCTTATCCCAAGTAACAAGAGATAGGGACAAGAGAATATGGTCTCAAATTATGCCAGGGGAGGTTTAGATTAGATATTAGGAAAAATTTCTTCACTGAAAGAGTTGTCAAACATTAGAACAGGCTGCCCAGGGAAGTGGTTGAGTCACCATTTCTGGAGCTATTTTAAAGACATGTAGATGTGAAGCTTAGGGACATGATTTAGTGGTGAATTCGTCAGTGTTAGGTTTATGGTTGGACTTGATGATCTTAAAGGTTTTTTCCCAACCAAAATGATTTTATGATTCTATGAATAGTGCACTGTAGTATCTGGGCAAAACCAGGGGTAACAAACAAAATAGAGAACAACTATCCAACATGTATAAAACAAATGCACCATATACAGTAAATTCAGATGCAATGTGAGCATGCAGACAACTAAGAAAGATCAAGGTGTAGAGCATATTGGTACATATATACAAATGTCCCCCAAGAAGATCTTAGAGGGAGGAGGAAGAAACTGTTACCATCAGCTTTGTGCTCTTCCCACTGAAGGATTCATGATGCTGATGACTCTCTGTACCATCCACCTCTGGCTGAAGGACCCAGAGGGGTAGTGGAAGAGGTGCAGATAACACCAGAGGATGGGGTAAGTACCAGAATGTTTGTGCGCAGATCACTTTAGCTGTATGTAATTTGCGTTATAAATGTTAATATTGGTGTTACTAGAATAATAATAATTCTCTGATTGGGCTGTTAAGACTTTTATTAGACTAATAATAAATCTTTGACTACTCATATTAAGTGCTTCTGCTGACAACAACATGATTTTGAGTGTAATAAATTTGTGGGAACTCAAGCAACCTGTTTTGTAACTTGTATGTAATAAATTAGTAACAAAAGAAGAGTGTAAAAAGTGCTCTCTGAGCACGTTTTTTACCTGTGTTCTTACCCCCTGAAGACTAACCATCAAACATCTATGGAGGAAGAAAGGAAAATATGAGAAAAAATGTCAGATGAGGTGTCATCACAGGTTTTCATCTGCCCATCATTGCAAGACAGAGGTTGGTTGCAGGTTGTCAGGGTCTCTATCCATATAAAGTTACTCTATAGTTGTTTAGGAAAGAATGCGCAGGCCTTGAAATAGCAAAATGTGTCTTGATCCCTGGCCCACTGTATCCTGCAAATTCCTGGCCCAGGATACAAGTCCCTAATGTTTTAGATTCACCCATTTTTCACACTTTTCTCCTCTAACACAGGCCTCCCCAGGGTAGGTAAAGACCTACTCCAAGCTGTACAAGAAGGAATGTGTTTCCTGATTTGTGATGACCTCCCAGAACAACTTCCCCTAGACACCTTCTTGCTGTGGCCAAATAACTGCCATCATTAAGACAACAGTCCCATACAGCTTCTGTTCTACACCCAAAAGTACTTCCTGATTTCCCCAAAAGTTCAAATGCTACCTTTTGCAATGCTGCTCCAAAATATCCCACATACCACCTGTTCAGACGTGGTAAGCACTGCATACATGTTTTCATTCCATAGTGTAATCTGTCTTCCTTGCAGGCCGTAAGGAGACTGCTCATCCCAGTTTTTCTTTTGACTATTCCCAGATCAGAGAACTGGTTCTCTGTTGGTAGGTTACTTTCATTTGTTTTACTGATACTCACTTAGCCCTTTGAAATGTAGATCTTTCCTCATCAGATAAAACTGGAGAGGAATCCTTGTAATATAGAAAACAAAATATGTGTTACATGGAAGAAACAGTATAGTCAGCTCAAGATTGTTCCTGGACATGGGTTTGTCTTGTGCAGTAAATGAACATCAGTAAACAAGTGCAGAAAGATCTCCCCAAAACTCTCCAAACAGCTCCTATTTGGCTCAGCTTGCACACAGAGTCTTTTTTTCAGTTATGACATCAATACTCCACATTTCTTATTCCAAGCTGGGAATTATAACTAATTCTTGGTTTCCCTGTTTCCAAGTCCACCTGTAAATTTACTAGCTTCAGGGAAATTTTAATATGTATCTAATGCAATAATATAATTGGAGACACTACATTTAATTGGAAGAATATTTTTCTCTATTGATACTTAGGAAAAAGTATTTCACATATGCATTCAGATCATTAAATAATGAAAATGATGACTGTTTCCTCATTCAGGGCTTAACAACGAGTACTGACTAATCTATCATGTTGCTGAATACCTTTCACTCTGAATGACATCAGTGTAAATCTGATAAGCAAAAGTCCAATAGTACTCAGACAAATAAGAACAAGTGAGTTCAAGTGCATTAAAATCTTCATCTACTGCTTTGATGTTGTACACAGTAGCAGATAAATAATTCCAGATTTGCAGCGTTAATAAGTAAAAATATCCATATTGGCAGAACAACCACAAATGAAAAACAGCAACCAACCTTTTATAAAGAAAGAATTATTATTTTGTCAAATCAAGCAAGATCTCATTAATAAAATATGGATTTTGCTCAATAGACTCCTCATCATTAAACTGTAAGTCAGATGAAAGAGACCACATTGAGGAAAGAGCTGTTAAAAATAGAAGATGAGTCGTTGCTGCCAGTCAAATCCTGCATCAATTATACATTACATATGAAAGACCTTGCTGGCTGTAGCCTCCTCCTGCATTAGCCAAATCTTACAACCAGGCAAGGGGAGAATCCTTTCATTAAAGAACAATCTGGATCACTCTGAGTCTTTTATTATCTCGCAGCAAAGGTGGTGTTTCAGTACTGCTAAGATAAAAGGGATACAAAAGCAGGTCAACCTCATCGTGTGGAATTCCTTTATGCAATCTGATGCAGTCTGTCTTATGTATCGATACGTTCTCTTTCCCTTTTAGACAAGATACTGCAACAGGGCTGTGCCTCACTGCATAACAGAAGCAATAAAAAATCCAAGCCATTTTCTGTAAAATAATTACATAGTAGCACTTCAGGGAGTTGGCAGGGCAGCATAGGCAAAAAGCCATCAATTTGTGCTTTTCTTCTTTTACAAAAAAAAAAAAAAAAATCTAGTCCATTTTAACATTAAAAAATGAATGAAAGAAAATTCTTTCTTTCCTATAATTAAAATAAAAACATGGACAAAGTTCCGGTTTCATCCAAGCAAATCCAGAGTAACTACAGGAAAACAAACAGAGTTTCTTCAAATTTACTCAGCAAACACTGTGATTGGAATCCGTATTTTCAAGTGTATCTATATGAAAATAATACACCATAAACTATCTGGAAAAAAATGCAGAAAAATGTACAGCATTAAAGTAAATAAATTGTATGCAGCATCTCTGCTCTAGATATAATGTAGATGAGACATTTTGCTGGCAGAAGAAGAAAAAAGAATAGTTCCAAAAGAGAGAACTTACATCAGTGGCTGTGCTCGTAACACATCAATTAATCTATCAATCAATATTTTATAGACAGATCTGCCTTATTACTTGGTCAGGATCTATTTTGATCTGCCTTCAGCTCATCAGAAATACCAGTTCACTTCTGCATTCCCACTATACTGTTTCTACTTGTGTTTGAAACAGACCGTGCCAACTTGGGTCACTTCTAATAAATTAATTGGAGCAGAGCTGCAGTTCCCTCATCCTAAAGGGCATGTCACATCGGAGGCACTGCAGAATCCATAACTTGTCATCCTTTCCCTTGGCTCAAGGAACATGCAATTTTTTTTGTACAAAACAGTGCAGCTCCCAGATAGCCTCTCAGGCTTTTCTCTCAGAATATGGCACTCAAATCTATGGCCTGAATTGAGCCTCAAGGGAATTGAACCAAAGCCTCCCCCTACCTCAAAGACCTTAGAGGTATTGGGTAAGTTTCAACTCAAGAAGTTCAGCCTGAACACTGGCACAGACACTTTTATGTGCAATAGACAAGTGTTTGTCCATGTGCACTAGGTCTCCAAGTTCCTTATACAATAAATAAAGATCCAGACCACAATTTTGTTGCCTTCACTCAGGTGTCTAATGTTACTTCCAACACATGAGCACATCCCACTTAGCCCCCAGACACAAACAGAGAAGACTTCATAGGTCCTGCTTCATATATGCCAGCCTCAGTGGGAGGCCTCAGGTACCTCTGGGCATCCCAGCTGGCTATGGGTGACTGTGTCTCTCCTCATACCAAGCAATGGAGCCAAGAGAATGATTTACATGTCTGTGAAGCTGTTGTACCTACTGTAGCAATAGTCCAACAAGTCTGTGGGCTCTGCTGGCTATAGTGCAAATGTCTCATCAGAGACTGTGTGAGAAGCTTTGGCACTTTCATATTAAACCCAAAATACAGAATATCCAGAGCTCAATTTCACCAATGCATGTTCTGAAGTGGGTATTCCTTCCTTTAGTTCTCCAGTATTGCTTATTCCTCAATCACTACCAGCAAGTTGTCAACCTGTCTGCACCTACAGTGCATTTCTGCTTCGGGTCTTCATAAGACTCTCCTAGCAGTCTCTAAATAGCATGTTAACAAAGGCTTCCAGCCTCAAAATTCTTGCTCTGTACTTCACATGACTCAAGTCAGAAAGAGACAGAGATGCCCAACACTGAACCAAAATGCTACATCTTCATTTTTCTGTCAAGATTAATACCAAGATAAGCTCAAAGCCCAATACTAACGACAGTAAAAAAGTTTGAGGACTGGAGACACCCAATTTATGTCAAAGCAGAGGAGCACTGTTCGTGTAGAAACACTTCTTGCGTGAACACTTCCTCATCTGTGTCAGTCTAGGATTTGACCCAAAGCCTGTCTGTATATTCCCATTAACAGGTCAGGATATTGGGACAAACCTTTCTCCTATCAGCCCAAACAATTTGGGATAAATTGGGAAACTTGTGTTGACACCTAGTCTTTGTTAATGTCCTGAAATGAATTTCATGACACAAAAAGTAAACTCCTTTACAAGTAGAAGAACAGGGCTGTAACTTTTAAGATCATGAGAAATATGGTGGCAGTGTAGCTGAATAATAAACCATGCTTGCAGAAAAAGAAAAAAAAATAAATCTTTTTTTCCGCAAAGAATTAAAAACAAGACATTGCAGATCTGTAATAAAACCCAGAAAATTCTTCCATTAAGATTGCAGGATTCTCATACAATCTTTGATCTGCTAATTACTTAAATGTATTCTAAAAGAAGGACTGCAATCCTAAATTGATTTTGCAACAAAGTGTTTGTATGAGACCTTTACAATGAGCATGAAAATAAAATCAGTAAACATCAGCTGCTAAGGGGTTTAATTTGCAATTTTGTTATGTGTTAAAGCAGAAGAAAAGAAAATATGAGGAGACAAAACAGGACGTTTTAGGAACCCTTGACAATCACACCATTCTGTCATTGGTTTGTATTTTATTTAATTTTACATTGGTTTTGTGGTGCACCTGCTGCTACTCGCTAAACTTCAGCTCTTTATTTAAAAACATAACCCTTCTCTTCCACTTCACTCATATAAAGATAAATTACATAGTCATGTGATATTTATTCAGGGAAATTGTGAATTCAGAGACTTTTGGAGTCCCTGTTCTACCTCTGTTAATGGTAGTTTTTTTAAAAAAATAAAAATTTAATCTCTACTGAATTCAGCTTATGAAGCAAAATGTATATGAATAGAAAGATACCATGTCACGAAATGACCAGAAGATTCACTGAGCCCCCATTATGTACACCATGTTACATTTGTCATGCAAGTTTTCATCAGTTATAAAAAGCTGTGAAGCTCAGGGCATCTTCCTATGGATGTATCAGGATTCTTCTACAGGCCAATTTGCCTCTGATCAGCCCAATGAATTTTTCACTTATACCAACTAAATCTGGTCCTAGATGTTTCTGTAAAGAAGAAAGAAAATATTTATCTCAAAAAATCATCTTATGTTCAGAGCTAGAATGAAAGCATAAAATCATCTGATCAAAGCATTAAATTTCCATCTGCTGCTACTCTGACTCCTTCCTCTTAGAGACTCAGTATCTCAGTTGAGACAGAAGGAATAAATTTTTTTTGAAGAATGTCAGATGAATTTTCACATAGTTGTACTTAACTAGAAGGATCTCCTCAAATGTGAGGAGTTAAAATGTCATTAATCTAGTCAGCCCTTCATTCTTTCAATTAAAGCCAACGTCTTCTAAAGCATTTTGTAGCACTTTCTGAGTCTGGCTTTGGTTATCTGCCAACAGGACAGTGATCTGGTTTGATGGACTCCCAAGATTTCCATGTGTGAAACAATCTCAAACTCAATTTTTCATATAGTTGTTGAAGTGTCTCAGTTCACTCCTCTCATGCTTTTCGTCTTAAACTCAATCAGGAAAAGTCAGTCAGAGAATACAGTTGCACAGCTGCTGTTGAAGTTAGGAGCAATAATACAAAGAAGATTAGTGTTTTTCCTTGGTGCAATGCTCTTGCCTCAATAGACTAAGATTCAAATGGATATAGTGCTTCTTCCCTTTCAGAAAAGTATCTGCTCTCCTGCTTCTCACTTATTGCTCTTTGCAATAGAGGAATTTGTACTCCTCCCCAGTCTTAACTGCATCTTGCTAGCGTGATCTACACCTGTGAGGGCACTCCTTGTGGTTTTTTTTTTCTCTAGCATATTTAGATAGACAACTACTTTTCTTTCTCAGTGGAATAGGAAACCTCAAGCAGAATTTGTTTCACCCAGTACAACCCCAAATATTATTCATCTGACTTTCCTCTTCTTGTTCCACTTCTTGCTATCATCTTTTCTCTCCTGTCTCTCCATAATCTTGTCTTTCACTTTGTTTTCTTTTTTTTTGTTGTGTTTTTTTTTTTTTTTTTATTACTTAAGACACTGCTACTGTTGCTTTTCAAAAGCAGAAGCCAAGACACGAAACTGGAAATCACAGCAAGAAAAATATGAATTATGAGATTGACAGACAGCCTAAAGACACTACGAGGTACTCATGGTTTTGAAGAAAAACCTTTTCATGTTCCAGACTGCAAGAGTATAATGCCATCATTCACTACTGGTTAAATTAGTTGTAAGTGCCTAGGTTACATGGATTTGCATAGATTCTTAAGCCAGCATTTTTGTACTTCACTAGAGCAAACACGTGAAGTTTGAGAATGGAACTTCTATTTGTTACGTTTACTTGTCCTTTATCCATGCATTCTCTTGCTACAAGCTCAGTGTAAGGACATTTCTTGTATGAGCTCCCCTCTGACAGTTTTTGTCACCTGAGTAAAGCACATAACTAGGACCAGGTCCTGTGCAAAGTTGAGTGAGAACCATGAGTCAACGAGAGTGTCTTCCTTCTGCTCCTTGACAAAGCATGGCAATTTATAACTAAAATCTGGCTTGTGGAGCTGAAGAACTGGTTATAAACTTTTTCATGAGCTAGATGCACAGGGTCTTCCAGTGCCACTGCAGGACAGGATCCTACTACCTGCTGAGCAGAGTGCCAGCTTCAGCATGTGTGTGCTGCTCTTTGCCATCGCCGAACTGGATAGAGATGTGTGCTTTCATGTGAAATAGGCAGTACTTCCACAAGTAAGAAACAACTTGTTCAAAGCAAATGAGTCTCTTTTATTCATTTTAACCATTCAACAGACTGGTACAACTGAAGAGCAGGAGAACTGTTCAGGAAAAGGTAGCTGGGGTAGGCTGGAGAAAGAGTACATCCTCTCTTTCTGCCAGTGCTGTACAGCTCTCGCCACAGACTCTCAAACATGATATTGCTGCCTGTAGCAGAGCTTTCCTATTTATCCAGTTTGCTGGAGTTCTTGAAAGCACTGGTGTAACTTTGTAGCAAATTTATAAACCAAACTGACAATATAGAGAGTTCATCCTGGCTATATTTCCATTATTTTGTGCAATTCACATTTGTCATTTGTGAGGATAGGTTACAAGATTTTCTTAAGACCTGGACGATCACCCAAACACACCTTTCCAGTGGGAGAGGTAAACAAATGAGAACATCAAGTCTACTGCACTTGTACCTCACTGAATCACTTAAAACTTTTCAAAATGGTGCAAAAGCAGATTTCCTCATCTGAGAGTCTCTCAAACACACATTGCCATGCTGTAAATAACTGTATAAAATGCAGAGCACTGGGAAATCACAGCTGCCACAGATATCAGAAAGACAGATCTCGGCATCCATGATGGTATCAATCTCAGTCACAGGGATAAATCTGAGTATTTTAGTATTGCTCATGAAGTCACGATGCTTCATTGCCTTCTTTAGAGCTAGCAAGTAAATAAGACATATGTACTGTAACAGAAAGACCCAGAAAATTAGGCAGACAAGTTTTGCCCCACTCATTTGTAAAGTTTATAGCTTTGGATAACACAGATCTTAGAAAGTATAACGGCCCTGTCTTGGAATTTACTGACCTGGATGGAAAAGGGTGGGAAAAAACCACCCACACTGGTAATAAAACTAAGAGCAGGGGCAGCCTTGTCTGCCAGTAGCCTGAAATATTTTACTGTGATTCAGCACACTCTTGCTACACAATTTATTGTCCTGTGTTGTATAATTAAAAGAATTGTCAGCCAAAAGTTGTTTTCTTTGCAATGAAGACTATGAGTAGACATGTCATTTTTGAAGCACCCTGTGGTGTGCAGGTTAAATCTATCTGTTCATGTGAGAGTGACACAACAGAATGCAGAAAGGTCATTTTTTTTATCCTTTACAGAAATGAGGAAGTCTACATATTCCTCTGGGCATACAGGGCAAATATAGAGGCTCTGTACATCCAGAAAAAGACAAGAGAAGCTCTGTCTAGCTTAGACTGCTTATCACTTTTTTCAGATATTAGTCCTGAGAATGGGTATTACAGTTCTTGTACAAGTTATTAGCCCTGGGAACACCCACATCACACTACTTGTAATACGGAAAAATACAATAAACACTCTAAAAATGTCATCCAAAGCATTTTTTTAAAATTTCATTAAAAGAGATCAAGGCTTCAGTAAACCCTGGATCTCAGGAGCAGCATGGCACATGGTAAGGTAAAGATTCTGACAGCCATGGGTAATGGATCACATCTGATGCATTAGAAGAAAGTTAAGCAAATAAACAAAAGTATCTGCTTGCTGATTTGCCTGAAGTTTGACAATAGGTTTAATCCCCAGTGCATGAGCAGGCATCTTGGTTTTCTTTGTATTCAGATTGTTCACACATCCTGTCAAAATCCTCTGTCCATGATTAAATCCTATTTCTCTAATAGCAGAAGAAAATTTCCTAAACATGCTAATATTTTGTCTATTAGGATCGGTGAAAAGTCTCCTTTAATTCTAATCTTCGTTCCTAAACGTTCCAAAGTGTGGCCTTCTGACTAAGGCACCTTTGCTGCCTGTGAAACCCTTCCTTCTACTCCTATTGCAGCTTCTCAATCTACTAGCAAGAATCCTCAACATATGCCAGGCCTTTCTCTTGGTCAAAAATGTTGGGAAGCTTGAGGAGGCAGCACTATGAAAGGAGTGCTCCTTTCATGAGTAACACATATGAAGGTGTTTCAGTACTGAAATGCTAAGAACCAGCCTGTGGAAGCTGAAGTAAATGACCTAATACATTTTAACTGCTCCTACATCCTGCCTCTAAAAAATGTAATTACATCTGGTTTTGCTCCAGGATCTGATTTGTTCATTTTTCACAGATGTTTAAAAAAAAATAATTTCCCTTCTAGAAAGAGTGCCTTTCATCTCCATGAAAAAGTGGAGGTGATGAATTAAAATTTTGGGGTATTGGAAAAAACAGAAAACATCCTCAAAAGCCATAAATGTGTATTCCAACCAGTTTTAGTAATAGTTGTTTATAACATACAATTTATACTTATTCAACATCTAGAGAAAAAGATGGAGATTGGAATTACCTTTCTCTAGGTGTAGTACATACAAACAACTAAAATTCAATGTACCAAAAAAAAAAAAACCTCCACAAAAAATAAATTAAAAAAACAACAACAACAAAACACAAAAACAGCCTGGAAAGACAATACAGAGAGGTCAAACAGGAGGTCTGGAACAGATCTGGGACTTGAAATTATATTTTCTTTAGAGAGTTCACTACCTCAATAACAAGACTATTTTGTTGAGAAGCACAAAATAGAAACCAATCTAAATCCAACTTTACCAACCCCAACATCATAATACTTTCGTTTCATACTCTGTGAGAACATTTTGCATTCATTAAACTGAAAGGCAGAGAGTTAAAAAACTTTCCAAATTACCCACCTTTCTAAAAACATTTAATAACACTTACTAATTCAATCTTTTTAAATAATGAAAAGACTTCTAATTATTTTTCAATTTAAATGTCACATTCTTCAGAATGTTTATGTTATTTGCATAAACTTCTCTTATTTCCATTTAACTTAAACTTCTCACCTATTGTTATTCATGCAGTGTTATGAATTATTTCTACAACTACTCTTCTAGAGAGGGGAAATTTGATATAATTGCCTTAAATATTTCTTTGCATGACTAAGTACATGTTTGGTAGAGTAATGGAGTTTACAGGGCACATAATATGCAGTTAAAGTTATGAAAACCAGCAAATTTAGGGCATTTGTTAACACCAGTGAGATTCCATGCTATGTCTGAGGCTGAACAAGAAAGCTTTTAGTTCGGTGAACCATATTTAATTTTGAAATATGACAGCCCTTCAGCTGACCAATATCTTCATGCCACAGTCTTCTTTATGCTTCAAAGTAGCATAAAGATTTATCTAAGAAATGGGGTAATACAACAAACTACTCAACTTGCCAACAAGCTATCAAAGGAACCAAGTTCTCCATTTTACAGCATACACATCATAGAAACACATTCAGCATTATTAGACATCATGTTCCAATTATGTGACTTAAACATATATAAACTTCATAAATTACCAGTACCATAAAGTGATACTGATGACACATTCTCTAACACTGACTGATCCAGTAACTGCTGAAGACATAAACTGCATTACTGATATTTGATTCAGGTTTGCAGAAGCAAGGTTTCTGGTCAACATTATCAAAGAAGTTCAAAAGAAACTCCAATTTCAGAACTATTTCTATAGTCCTTTGGATTTCTTGCCACCTAGTTTAAAAACACATTATAAAAAAACAGGATGCAAATTTATCTCTTCAGAATTGTTACACTAGAGCACCAGGAATTTCTCCTCTCCCTCCTCAGGAGTACTGTCTCAGTCAACTTTTAGATGCAATATGTTTGGTCTATGGTCAGACAGCTCCAGTAGCCAGTAAAATGATGGGATCATGAAACTCCCTCCTGACTCATTTTGTGCATGGATGACACTTGACTTATCCCTAGGGGATGGGATTACAGCTCTCCAGAGTCAAAAATCATGGATGGATACAATGTGAAATAAGGTTTGGCAGCTGCTGAAAATTTCAGTTCAGAAATTTGGTAGAGCACTGTCAAAGTGCGCTCTTGAAGACACATTCTCTGCCCAAAGGAAGAGGAAGAAGCTTTCTTTAACTTTGGGATGGAAAAGAATAACTTCAAGGGAGGAAGAGATGTGGAGTCATTCTTGGGGAGCTGCTGAGGACTCTGGCCTTGAAACCTAATTCCTTGTACCCTTTCCTGTCACCTTGGATACATGTTTTCACCCAAGGAAATTAAGTGTATCATGCTGTCATTTTTAGAGAACATTTCTGACAACTGTTTTGCACAGATATAAGTTATTGTATACTTGTGATGCTATGGAGCTAGACATTAGGGTGGAGAGCAATCCTCCATGGCTGCTTCCACTCACCTAAAGCTCTGCATTTGAAAATTGTTTTTTGTTAAGATCAAAAGAATCCTGAAAGGCTGTCAGATGTCCTTTTTTTAAAGAAAAATTATAGATGATAGTATAAGAGAAGTTACTTGGGAAACTGGCTGCTTTGTTAGACAAAGACTGAGATGTGAAGGAAATCAGCATTCACTTGGATGACTCAAGCCCCATAAAAACATTCCTCTTGCTCACTTACAAATCCCAAACAATAACATTTCTTTAATTTGTTTATAAACTTTGATCACTCCGCAGCAAAATTAGGAGCTCTTGAAATGAAAAAGTGATGTTTCAAATTTTTTGCTTCTTCAAGTGATATAAACCAAGGTACTCAGTGATTATTGCACAGTTTGAAGCCACAGTTCACTGAAAATTTCAAACAGGATGAAAGTGAGAAAGAGTTAGGTGAAAAAAAAAAGAACAGCACTCCAGATGGTAAAGGTAAAACAATAATTAATGAGGGGGTGATATCTAAAATCTGAAAGAGAAGAGTAAAGATAAAGGAAGAAAAAAAACAAAAAGGAATCTCTTTCATGGGGGAGGGGGGTAGAAGTAGGGTATGATAACATGAAAGCAAAAAAAAACCCAACAGCACTTTTATAAGTATAACAATTTCAAATAGTTGATGGAAGAAAGGTGACTCTAGGAACTCAGAGGCTGAAAAAGAGACAAACTGTAAAAAGATCTGAAGGAAAGGAATCAGATGTGTGAAATGAGGCCACTAGACAAGTGTGAAAAGAGGTGAGACCTCGATCATACTCCAGCAGATGCTAACTTGTTGGGATGGGGGTTCATACCAGCCCACATCGGACACAGGATGGATGCACTGGGCGGCACGGCACGCCTGGGGCTGGCGGGTGGGCAGAGTGCAGGCAGGTAAAGTGCACCCCACTGAGCTGGCAGCAGCAAGTTAAATGCTTTCTCTGATGTGAGGAAAGAGGCCCCCACACAGCAGACTATTTTAGCTAACAGGAGAGGTGAGAAGATCTGACAGACAAAGCTTATTACAGTCTCCCGGCAGAGCATGAAGTGGGTAGATGCTCTTAATGACCATCTACACACTGACTGGCTCACTCCTGTCTGTTGAACAGCTTGAAAGGAAGATATTTTACCCTGAGGAAGAAAGACCTGTCTTCTTTGTACTTTTTTTTTTCTCCTTTTAGTATTTAATAATGAGAGTTTCCTCTCGCGCAGCAGACTGGCTGCTGTGACGATGTCCCCATGGCCATGAAGCCAACAGTGTCCAACAAGCTCCAGATAATCTTTGCCCTGCAGAACCATGGAGAATGGCTCTGTGAAAAGCTTTTTGCAGGACTTGAGCTGTGCAGAGGAAACCCGAGGGGTTATTACCAGTGGGTTGATCTCTGGTGTAGCTGTCCGACTACACTGCTTTGAAGCTGCAGGGCATTGAGTCTTTGTCACAGTGTTTCTTTTTCTCAGTGCTGTTCATAATAGGACTGCCAGATAATATTTTCATACATTTTCGCTTTTTCTCTTCTGATCTCTGACCACTGCTGAAACTGATAATGCATTGCAAACTCCTCTTGGAGAAAAACAGACTGATGTTTAAGGAATAGACAAGCCTCGGTGGTTTGGATTAGGGCTGTTTCAGAGACAGAGAAAAAGAATAAAATTTTATACAGGTAACAATGTGTGTAGGAAGGACACAGAAGTGTCTTCTAATTCTTGCAAAAACACAGTTTTGTGTGTTTGTGACTGTATCTACAAGGGAGAAAGAGAACACTGCTGACAAATAATCAAATTTCAGCTTGAACATTTGAGGAGATTTGGGACATGATGAGTACAGATTGTTGTCTGACATTCCTAATAACAGTTCAAATTTGGCCATTCCCACAATGATTGTGCTGTGGTTTATTTTTCCCATATGTAAAATAGGCTACGGCCCAACTCATATGCCTACAGATATTTACTGTAAGTAAACAAGCTATTTCTACTCTCCATGGACAAGACAGATTTAGCATAATATACACTATAACCCAGGGATAGATTTCCTGGCAGGATGCTGGGAGGAGCAGCAGCACTGCTCTGTGTAGAACAAATACTCTTGATTGACCACAGTATTACCTCCTCATTCATGTCACAGCTTCATCTGGCCCTCGGATAATCAATGGGTACTTAGTAGAAACACTTGTCTGTAGCAAATGTTAGATGAAGACTGTGAAGTGAACCACAGAATGGTTTTGGGGAAAAAGCCAGGTAATGAGACCAAGTCTGTATATTTATGTTTTCCTATGGGGTCGAAGCATTTGCAGTGGAAATAGTGGGGATTCTGTAGAGGACAGAGTTTCCCTTACCTTGCAAACAGGCACAGAGACACCCAGGTCTGCAGCACTATGGCTGTGGCGAAGAGAAATCTCCCACAGAGCCGAGCACAAACACTGCTGCTCTCAGGAGACTTCAGCAGTGGGGGACCGTGTTTACCGGAGGCATTTTCTAAGTGGTATTTCTACTGAGCCAGATTGAATCACCTCTGTGAAGAAGATTCTGCTCTGGTTAGACACCTGTGGGATTTTGTGCAGCAACATAGGAAAGCAGACATGTCAGTTTGGTGAATATCTTAATAGGGATTCATCTCACCTGACTCCTTGTGGGCAAGTCACCAAGGTCCAGCCACAGCAAATGCAGGGAATGAGGCAGTTGCTCTCACTTACTTCAGATTTCTGCCTTTGAATAAGACGGTTTGTCTGTGAAGTGGCTATTTTTAGCCACTAACTACAAAGGGATTCTAAACAACATGCTCAGATGTAGATATTTACACTATGTAAGTCTAAATTTGGTAAGATGAATCCCACTCTACCTATCTGTAGCAAACCACAAACTCCATTTTATTCATGAAAATATGTCATGTTGTCTTCCAGCTTCTACCTTGAATTTGTAATCCAGAAGGTGTTGTTAGACACCAAACTGGAAATCAATCAAGCATCATTAATACCACACATTTCCCCTTTTTAATCAACCATTATAAAGCAGATCAGTGAAATGACAGTAATTAGAAATGGCCCTCATGAAGGATGATCTGGATTACTCAGTACCTTATTATCCCTTTTACTGACACGAAACAAGAAGCACAAGTAGAGAAGAGTAAATGCAAGTAGCAGAGTAGCAGTAAGCAAAGAATAGGTTTGGATAAGGAGGAGGGTGAAGAACATCTATAAACAATTTTGCAGGAAGCTATGGTATGATGGACCAAACATGAAAGGAAGCCTGAGCGGAAGGATACCTTATGATCCTGAACAGAGTTATCAAAGACAGAGGCTCTCAGAAATGTGACAGCAGTGATGTCAGAGATTGTATTTGAGACTTTGCACTTAGGTTAATTGCAATAGGAAATGCAGTAACTCACAGAACACCAGGCAAGGGAGATGCTGAGCATGTACTTTGGCTAGTCTCTGCTCCTCAGTGAAAGGTCTGTTTGTTTAAGAAGGTGTTTTGCAAACTCATTTTGCTCTGCTTTTACTACTAGAATAATTTGAGCACCTTCATTGTCTGGAAAAAGGTACATCTTTATTATGGAGAGTAACTAGGGGTAGGAATTTTCAGCATCATTTGCAAAGAAGTGGTCAAGCAGAGAGTACAAGTACGTGACTATGTCCCTAAAGACAAACACATAATTCTGCTCAGACCTAGCAAGCAAGTACTGAGGGACCTCAAGGTGGATCCAATATATCAACCTGGGAGTACCCAGCCATGTTAAACTCCTCAGGTAACAATAACTGCAGGCACTGCAAGATAGTTTAGCTTGGTTAAGTTGGTCTGCTATATACTCAGATTTACAAGTGGTCAAATTAGCCAGTTTTGCATAGATTGAGCCCAGCAAAGCAGTGATAAGAAATGATACTGAAAAGGATTTCAAGAGGCCATTCAGTCGATTGCCTTTCCCCAAACAGATTCTGTGGCTATCCTTAATCCTCTTACAGGTGAAATTAAAAAACACTTCCCACATCTGGAGGTATATTATTCAATAACTGTTAAATTGACAAAAAAAAACAAAAAAAAAAAGAGTGCAACTTTTTTCACAATGTTTTCTGTATATTCGATAGAAATTTATTACATGGCTTAGTAAATTCAAATTGTTTTGGTGACCTTTCACTGGTAGTTTGCACTAATGTGAGGTTTTTCAATAAAGCACCCATTAAACATACCAAACCTGCCACATCATTTCATTTTCATTAAATATTTTGTCAGTTTCTTTGCTAGACATTGTGATGCAACATGGTATCTTTCATGACTGATTAGAAAGTTTATTTCTTGGCTGACAGTTTTGTTTCAAACAGAAAAGAACAGGAAGAAAAGTCACAATACATGTTGATAATGGTGTCCTTTTGTTGCACATATTCCCAGACATTACGTGGAACAATACAAAACAATTTGTTGGACTTCAAAATATGAAACAGCTACTTCAGTTTCAGACCTCATGGAGGACTGGTGCATGGAATGTGTCCGGAATTCTTCATAAATAATAATCTGTAGCTCACAATCCATCGTAAATATTTCCTGGTCTGGTTGCTTCTGATAATATATGTAGTAGCTCACAACTTACTAGACAAGGAAAACATCTACTTATTCAAATTGGTAAAGCAAATCCTGTTCTCTATTTAATGCAGGTATGAGCACTGCAGGCTAGAACTTTTGCACTTAGAAAATTCAGCTCACAGTTACAATAACTGACAGAGATGGGTCACAATTCTCCTGGTTTTCAGGACACCCAACAGTGTAAGAAAAGCTCATCAATTTTTATATGTACCGGTAAGATATTTGTTGACAGCGTAGTGGCTTTTATCTATCAATATAGTCCCCCTGGCGATATATGTCAGTGCATCCTGAGACTTTATGGATTTATCCTTGTAAGCATTTTGACATGAGTTACAGCAGTTTTACCCTCGGTGTACAAACAGAAGAGATGAGGTATTTGTTCAGAACCAAGAAGCTATATCTAGTTTTCTTGAAACCTATACTAAAGCCTTAAACACAATGCACCATTATTCCTATCTTATGTCTTTGGGACATCATCTAAAGACCTTTAGAATCAATAAAGGTCATTTTGTCACTTCCACTGGAGTCTGAACTGTCTTTAGAACAGAGGAAAAGTAGTTTATGCCAGATCTTTCTTTTAGGACTGGTAGAAATCACCGGGCCAAGACATCCAGTCATGCAGCACGGAATAAGAAGAAAATGTTTTCTGATTGTATATGACATGTGGCTGCTCCAAATTCTTTCTCCCCTCCAATATTTTCTTCCTTCAGATTAGAAACCAGACTTCTGCAAGTAGTAGTCCATGGGCAACCTAAGTAACATCCAAATGGCCCACAATTGCCTCATACCTGGCACAGCCATGCAGACCACAGCCCTGTGCCCAGGGAAGTGGGGCAGGATCTTTCCCCCAAGCTATGAGACACGACCCTGGAGCACTCTTTTACCTATAAATGCACATGCATAAAGCAACAGCCACAGGCAGGCTGGTAAGAACACACACACACATGCACACAAGAGTATCTCAGGCCTGCTCAGCTGCACTTTTTCCCTTTTCTAGGAACCACCTGAAGGGTCCTGTTGCCCGAGTAGTCCATTCACCCAACTGGTGAATTGAAATTGATTACATGGTAAAAGTGAATAAGGACTACGCTGTAAAGAGGAGAGAAAGAATAACTATACCTGCACTATCTTTAGAGGTAAAATTAAAGCAAAAGCAACCCAAGAAATGACAAAGACTACACAGCAGTATGGATTTTGATGTGGGATGTCCAACATTTTTAGAATCCTGACATCTAGAGTCTAGACTCTTGTGCATCTGCTTGGATCCTTGAAGCCATTTCTGCCATATCTTCATACCACGGAGACCACTATGCCCTCTGGGGTCAAGGCATGGAGACCACCATGAAATAGAATCCAAGTGAATTTATCCTACAGGGCAGATCAGTTAGCACCTCTCCACAACACTCCCTTTTACCCAGCAGCTGGATGCGAGTGTGGCCTTACCTCCAAGCCTTTGTTACGTAAAATCACTTCCCACCAAGAAAACATAGACACACAGAATCAGAAGGCCAAGAAAGTCTGCTCTGTCCGTAATTCAAATCTGGTTTTTGGAAATAACTGGATTCTTGTTTTCCGTGATCTGTAGCCTCTCCTTCAAACCTGTAAATCAGAAAAATGGTATATGACTTTCAGAGATGCATGTAATGCTTTGCTTCTCTTTCAGAACCAGATCTGAGTCTTAAATCTATACCAGATCTTATGTTTTCATTGGGTTGTTTTTTAGACAGCAACACGTTGCTGAAAAATATTTTTGGATTTTTTTAGTGTAGTTTGAGAAAATGTGCTCCTGGGGCAAGCATAGGAGTGGATCCCAAAAATCTTGCACAATGTTTTTTTTCCCAATATAGTCGCATCAGTTTTTCATGACCTCCAGTCCTATAAGAAGACTATTTACAGCTAGATCTGGATCAAAGTTTATGCCTTTCTTCAACTTGAACTTTTAGATTGCATCAGTTTGAGCTTATTATTACATTTTTTTAAAAAAAAAAAAAAAAAAAAAAAAAAGTTTGTGCTACTGTACTTTGAGAAAAAAAAAAGTAAAGCTTTTAAATGTCATCAGAATAACATGTTTTGAGGATAAATATTTTGGCTAATCAGTAACTGTTTAACAATATTCACTTTAATTTAACAATATACAACTTGATCTCAAACCGTTCTCAGTTCTAGTTCTGCAGATAATAACCCCTTCCTAATAAAGGGCAAAGGGTGGTTGTGAACACTGACACCTCTCATCTGGTGCAGATTCTCACACCTGTGACTGTATCACAGTATCACAGAATGTTAGGGGCTGGAAGGGACCTCTGGAGATCATCTCATCCAACCCTCCTGCCACAGCAGGTTCACCCAGAGCAGGTCACACAAAATGGCATACAGGTGGGTTTTGAATGTCTTCAGAGACAGAGACTCCACAACCTCTCTGGGCAGCCTGTGCCAGTGCTGTCACTCTCACAGTAAAGAAGTTTTTCCTCATTGTTCAGATGGAACCTCCTGTGTTCCAGTTTGTGCCCACTGACCCTTGTCCTACCACTTGACACCACTGAAAAGAATCTGACCCCATCCTCTTGACACTAACCCTTTAGATATGTACAAGCATTGATGAGATTCCCCCTAAGTCTTCTCCAGGTTGAACAGACCCAGGTCTCTCAGCCTTTCCTCATAAGAGGGATACTCCAGTCCCCTCATCATTTTTGTAGCCCTCCCCAGATCCTCTCCAGCAGTTCCTTGTCTTTCTTGAACCATGAAGCCCAGAACTGGACACAGTACTCCAGATGTAGCCTCACTAAGGCAGAGCAGAGGGGGAGGATCACCTCTCTTGACCTGCTGGCCACACTCTTCTGAATGTCCACCAGGATACCATTGGCCTTCTTGGCCACAAGGGCACAGTGCTGGCTCATGGTTAACTTGTTGTCCACCACAACTTCCAGGTCCTTCTCCACAGAGGTGCTCTCCAGCAGGTCAAACCCTAACCTGTACTGATACATGAGGTTGTTCCTTCCCAGGTGCAGGACTCTGCTCTTTCCTTTTTGAACTTCATTAGGTTCCTCTCTGCCCAACTCTCCCACTTGTCCAGGTCTCACTGAATGAGAGCCTTCTGGTGTCTCAGCCATTCCTCCCAGCTTTGTATCATTCATCCAGGTCATTGATAAACATGTTGAACAAGACTGGACCCATTACTGACCTCTGTGGAACACCACTAGCTACAGGCCTCCAACTAGACCCTGTACCATTGATCACAACCCTCTCAGCTCTGTCATTCACTGTAGTGTATGGATTGAGCAGTGACTAATGTCTATCCAGTATTCGCTTTCTCTTTCTCTTCCTAGGAGGTGTAGGATCAGAAGTATAATACTGTTAAAAGTAATCTGTGTTAAACACTGCATTAAATAGTACAATGGCTTAAGTATAGGTAATTTCATATTAAGTAAATATGCCCTGTGCTTAATTCAGAGAATGGTGATATTTAATTTAAACTTTTTGTATGCCCGTCTGAATTGAGATCTAACTGTAACTATGCTATGAGTATGCTCCAAATCACCAAGAGATCCAAGTATGATCCAAACCACACCAGAGCCAGCGTTAAAAAGTAGAATAGCATATAATGAATTTACTTATTAGATGATATAAAGTGGCATATGTTATGTTCTATGCCTCCTCTTGAAGGAGGCAAGTCAGGCAAAATAGTTCAGTAAACTCATTGAACATTAACAAGGAAGAACATCCAGATTAGTCTGAAGAACATCTCCAAAACTCTCCAGGAGAGAGAAGCTCCCAGAAGTTTGTAAGTAAAATTCAGGTGAGGGATATAATCATGGATGACACAAATGAATTCCTAACAAAGTCTTCCTAAGAAACTATTCTTTAAAGTTAACTATAAGCATCAGAAAAACACTTTCAAGTCGTGCATTAGAAATAAGTAAATATATTGAGTAATCGATAGTTTGACTAAAACCCTCTTTCCACCTCTTCACATAGAGTTCTCTAGTGTAACTTATGTGAACAGCAATAACTCCCAAAAGAAAACAAATGTATCCCTAACTTGTGAGGCTGGATTTAAAAAGTCTTCATTTGATCTCTGTGGCATGCATCAATTAGAATTGCTGCCAACAGCTTTGTGCAGCTTCTCTCAAAATTTTCTTCTTGCAGCCTACAAAGTGACTAGAAATGTAACATCTCCATAACAGTTAGAGGTCCTGTCACACTATATAACCAGTAAATCAGATCTAGCTTTTAAAATATTCTCCCCAGACACAGATAATTCCCTGTTAATTTGAGACAGCACATCCAAAAATATGTTTTAGGAGAAAGTGGCTGAACTGGAGCAGTTACATAGCATTACTGAATGCCAATATCACTGTTGAATCTAAGAGCTTGGCACACATATCTATGTTAGGGAAGCATTTTGCATATTATCTCCTCAGTGATACAGTGTTTTACAGAAAAGCCCCAATTACATCATAAATGGTTCCATTAACAGATTTATATTTTGGACTTTGATAGGTCTTCTGTGACAGGGTGTTACTAGATGCAAATAGGCAAGAAGTACGTGGAATAGACTCACTTCATTAACTTGCTTTTAGCATGGAGTTTAAAGGGCTAATTCTGTTCTCAAATACAGGGAGATCATGAGTATACATCAAATGTAACCTATGGAAATAATTTATATTACCATTTGGCGAGGGACACCAGAGTAAAAAACAGCTGACCTGGGAATACTTATTGGGATCTATATCTCAGAACTTGTTTAAAATTGCTTAAAAGTGTTGGGCGATATATGAGCTTGAAGAATGTATATCTCTCCAATGACCAAGAAAATATACTGTTTTGATTCCCTTGAAGATGTGAGTTACTTCACACATTACTAATGAAAAATGCAAACCCCTTTATCAGAAGATATCAGTGTCTACCAACATAATCAATCACACTTATGCATTGGAAGTACAATATTCCTCCCCTGACTGTTGCAAAGATACAAGAGTTTTAGGCAGGTCCAGAAAGTACCCTTCTGTTATGCAGAGTAAATTTGGAGCAACTCCACTCATTTCCCTAGAACTGCTCCAAATTTATACTCATAAATCTGAGTAGCATTTTGCTCCTTCATTTTAGGCATGAACTGGGAGTTAGTAGCAATAAGTCATGCTGGACCTGGAAAAGAAGCCATCCTGTCAAAGAATACCATTAAAAAGAGCATATTTCAAAGATAAATTAGGGCAGTATGGTCAGAAAATGTCATGTTTTGTGGGGAAAAAATCCTCACCATTACTACTACCCAGAGAATGTTCAATAAGAGCTAAAGAAGTAATTTAATGGGTATGTATTTCAGACTATTTCTCTTCCAAATTTAATAATTTTTCATATAAAAGACACCAAATCAGATAAGGAGAAGATTTGATAGAAGCTACTGGTAGGTAAATCTAATTGAAATGTAAGAAAAAGAGTAAAATGGAACAAATAATTTTCCTTTGTAACAAAGAAAAAAGGAATAGACTTGAATGCTTTCATTTCTTTTTTTTTTTTTTTTTTTTGATACAAAGAATAATCAGAACACATTGCAGTGTTGAAAACAACCATATTAAAACAGATATCTGATTTCATTGGAGAAACAGATGCTTGGCTAATTCAAGATATCAACAAGGATGTGAAAACAGTAGGACATAAAGTCACTCCATGATGTGTCAGAGCTGGGGAAATTTTAAAAGATGCAATTCACTGAGTCATCAGCTTAATTGTTTGAACTGCTGCTACTTTCAAACTTGATGTTAAAAACTTCATTTTAACACCATGTCCTGTTCTATGACCACAGCAATAGAAGCAGTGACTCTGTCACTCTTTGGTGTTCCTAGTGTCTTCATTACTGCAGTCTCTGAGTGCCTAAAAGTTCTGGAATTTTGTCCAGAACAACAAAAATAAAGTCAAAGCTGACCTTGCTTGTTACTTACCTTTTCCATAGCCTTTATCTTTCCTGACTGTTGAGGACCTGATTTAGGAAAGGCTTTTGCGTGTGCATCCTTTTTGTTGATGTATTTCATGCTATTATTCTTGCAGTCACTCTGTAGTATGTGGTAGCTTTACTTTTCAAATAAGGAATATAAGCACAGAAAAAACAAGATGCCAAAATGCACATAAGATGTTGGGGCAGAGGAAAGATTTGAGATCCTTTTTCCTTGCCTGGTTTCTTCTTTAATTAGCTGATCTATTTTGCTGATGGCACAGTAAGAGTATAAATGTAAAATATTTGTTAAAATTTCATTATACCAATGAGCAGTGGGAAGATAAGGAATCACAAATACGTGGGTAGGATAAGCAGCATGAATTTTCTTTTAGCTTTCTGTGTTCATAAGTCTAATGTCCCTACCTCAGTATGGATTCCTGTTCGGCATGGCGTGATGGATTACAGCCTGTACTACAAAGCCATGCACACCTAATTTTTCTGTCCTACTGCAGAAAGAATCTTTTCAAAATAAGGGTTTGTAATTTTCATTTTGAAACCGCATTTCAAGAAGAGGTTTGGAGGTGGCATACACAGAGTGTACACAGCATACAGAATCTGGACAGGACTAGCTGGGATGCATAGATAAAGATCTGGGCAAACACCACAAAAGTCGTTATATGCCAAACAAGTCAAGAGTGCTGTGCAACATCTTAACATATTTATAACTTTCATGTGCTAATGAGTGTAAAACTAAACTGACCATGGCTTTTAAGAAAATCTACAGATATGCAGCTGACATGCACACTACAGACCAAGCACTCAATTCCTCTTAAAAACTCTTTCTTCCAGCAACTACTCACTTTCTATTACTTTTATGATGGTTCCTATATTCAGAAAACATTTCATTAAACAAATAATATGGAGAAAGAAGCAACAAGATTTGAATATGCAGAGAGCAATCAAAGGTTTTCCAGCTGTAGACCACAGCATTGACAAGAGTGTGATTACAGAAGAAATAGAGAAATGTGGAAAAACATAGTGGGCTAGATAACATCATGGTCCATCTTCTTCAAAGGCCCAAGGCAGAAAAAAATTAACTAGAGCCTGGTGGAAGTTCCTTGCTAGGGATCACACCCAGTTCCTGTGGATCACTGCTCCTATTGCAGGAGAAAAAAAGTCTTGTAAACCTCCACTTCAACTAATCCTTTAGAGTGCCTCAACCTCTGTCTCAAATCCACTTTCAAGTATGTGACAAGAGCAGTCAGAGACAGAAGAGCTTCCCTTCAGTGTACCCAGGGAAATGAGAAAGAAAGAAAACTTACAATATTTTAAACAAAGCAGGCTAAAATACATAACAGGTGTAAAACATGTGAAAGGCATAAAGACAACTATCCTGTCCAGGAAGTATATGAGACTGCCTGAGTAATGGGCAAAGACATGCAAAAGAATAATAAATATAGACAGTGGAAGAGGAGAGGAAAATTCAGGGTTCCTAGGTTTCTTCAAACCCCTTTTTCTGTATGATTGTGCTTCAGTCTTATGTCATATAAATATTTCAATTCTCTACTTTTGGTGAGTCAGATGATCAAATTCTATTAACTCCAAAATCTTGATCCTTACAAATTAATACTTTCTCTCCAGTCAATCATGGTACAACCCTCCTGTATGACAAGACTGATGGTATGTAAATGCACGTGATTTACAACTCTTATCACTCTCTGCCATTAATTTCTGCATCTCCAATTTCAAATCCTGGCTTACATCCAGTTTCTTCTAACTAAACTGTGATAAGATGAATATCTTATTTCTAGTTTCTCATTATTTCTTAAAGCTGTTTCCTATCTCTCAACCTTTACTTGATGAATATAGCTGTCAAAAAACTGGGCATGAACCCAGAAATTATGTTTTCTTATGTTATTTATATTAGCTATGTTGTTGGGATCTCTTTGCAGTTTCAGTTCACTAGTAACGGACATTTTAAGCTGTTTCAAATAAAGCAACAATTAAAGACACCTTATGAAATAGCACAACTAAGTAATGTGTTATTTGCCACCATTCTGATCTTGTACATTAGCTTATACCTACCACCACAGACAAATTAGATTTCCCTTTAAGATGAGAGAAATCAGATTTTGCATCTGCTATGAATGTATGCAAACACTGTTTTGGTGAAAGGATATTGCTTCTGAAAATAATCATAATGATATAATTATAATACCACCACATCATAATCACAAATTATGAAAACAAAACAAACTTATTAAGCAGAGCAGTTTTGGTTGAGGGGATTTTAGTTCAGAGAGATGGTCCTTATGCTTTACAATAACTCAAGGAAAGGCAGAGGAAGAGTTTAAGAATCTGATAAAATAAAGGTGAATTGGTCCACAGGACTCACTAAAAGTCACAAAATAAGTGGAAGCATAAGAAATTAATTAAATAAATGGAAACAAAAATAATACACATACAGAGCTAGTTTAAAGGTCTATTTACTACCATACTGGGTCTGCAAGTGAAACCAAAAGTAAAGAGAAGGGTGAAAAGTGTAAGAAACAAACTTGTACTGATCTGCCTTGTATACCCCTCTAGTTTGTGAAAATCTGAAATTAGCATCTTTTAACATTAGTAGATGCATGCAAAACAGCATCTAGAGACTGATGAATCTATATCAGATTCATTTCTCTAGTTAAAAAGGGAAGATATGTACAGAAGTCAAGATGTTTTTCAGTGGCAAAAGGTATGTTTTAGGGCTTGCAAAGAAAACTCAAATAATGGAAAATTAAATTTAAAAAATCAAGCAATTCAAGAGCTCAGTAAAAAGAGGCAATAAAGGATGAAATCAGTGCAGAATGGCAGGCAGGAGTACCATGATATTATAAAGCATTGCAGAGACAAGTAGAGCAGAGCTCAGCAGCTATTAAATATAAGGATTAAAGAGTTTGCTTCTTCTGATAAATGACTGCATAAAGCTGATGCCTCCTCTGTCAATAGATTTGAAATTATGCTTTCTTCTTACTATATTATAGAATAATTTGGAAGATATAAACAGAAAATCTGGGGGGTTTGCATGCTTTATCTAGGTAAAGGTGAAGTCCATTCCAAACTGAAGCTGATTTATAAATAAACAAAAAAAAAGTCTGGGTTGTTGACTTAGGTTTCTTTAATGATGTTGACAAAGTCTTGTGCCACAACAGCAAATCCACAAGACTGTACATGTTCTGAAATCAAAATCTGCGTGAATCAATCAATGGTGGGTTAAGGAGGGCTTTTAGAAATTTGAGGTGGATTTCCCTCTTCCAATGTCACACATTATTAATGTAAACACTCACCTATGTGTTTACAACTGTTGGAGTGTTAGAACGTCACATGCAGCCATTTCTACAGCAGCACATCACCTTGTCTTAATAAGGTGAGATGACCAACCTTCCAGAGGTACCTAACTTTCTGTTGATTTTTTAGAGAGCCCAGAGTATTAGTTTAGAATAAACATTTGATTTTTATGTGGCCAAAGGTAGGTGAGATAAATTTCTCCTTTGTAAGTAGTGTTACTAAAGGCAATAGTAACTCAGCTTCACTCAAGAGGTCAGGTTTAATTCCAGAGCGATCAGGAAAAAAAATAAATTGCTTACTTAAGCATATTTCATTTGGATAAAAGATTCAGGATAATAGATAATTCAGCTTCTGTTTAGTACATTAAGTACATTTACCATTTTTCTGGAAAAAAAACAAAAGTCTGCTTCTGAAAGAAGATACTTAAATGTATCATGATAACAGTAATAGAAAACTATTATCATACCACTGAGTATTAGACAAGGGCTCAGAAGAATTTGTAGGGACATGTAGGTGGGGTTATTTCACTCTTCACTAAACCACTGCTTCTAGTCAGTAGTGGACTTTTCTCCATGGTGTTATCTGGAGTACAATACAGCGTCAGTGAAGCTTTATTCCTTTCCTTCTTGCACACTCCTTGAGGCGTCACTTCAAACTGGCACCCCCTTTCTGACCCATTTTCCTGCCTGGAACCAAGGGCTCCATACTGACCCAATAAGTCCTAATGATCTGTTTTGTTCCAGTGGAGTGGGAGAAGGGAGAGGGGAAAACTGCCCTAGAGAAAGAGATGGATATGGCTGAGAGGGTGGAAGAGCAACAGCAAGTACAGGACATAGTGCAGAGAGAAATGGTCATCATAACAGTATCAGTTGCCTAGTCACTTTGGTGTTGTTTATCATAATTTACACTTATCATCATAGCTGATAGGAATGTCCGTAAAGGTAACAAAGAAGATGATTTTCCATGGAACAACGAGCTCCATGTACCTGCATTTGCAAAAGCATTAAAAACCTGCAGATAGACAAGGTTGAAAAGCACCACTTTTCATAGACTATATATAGAATGAGGAAGAGTTGTAAACAGATTACATGACTAGAAGGAGAATTAGGTGCCTGAAGGAAAATATTATTGCAAGGAAAAATATCTTGCCCATGTTCAGTTCTAGCCATTTAGTAATGCACTGTCTGGTCTGATTCAAAACCTTCAGACCTCAGTGGTGATGAATTCTAAGGATCAGGGAGGCTTTCCTAGCCTGAAACACTGCGTCGGAGTAACTAAGTCAATGTAATTTTGACCTAGTTAGAAGAATGTGATCATCTAATAGAGAGTTACTCATACTAGTTAAAGCTTCACTTTTATCCAGTGAGCTGAAACTAACCCTTTGAAGTCAGTCAATGTAAACTTCATTATAAACCGGTTTGAAAGACCAAGAATATGCACTATGTCACTCAATTGCTTTAGTTACACTAGGACAACTTGTCTATTAAACACAGCGAGTTAGAAGTGAATCCAGATGAACATGGCTTTACCTTGGGGGTAAAAACATCATTGTGTTTCAGTGAGCAGCAACCCATTTGTAATTCAGTCTACTTTTAAGAAGTCAGAAAAAGATTGAATTCCAGTGAGTGAGGAAATAATTTCAGGTTTATTTAATTAGCAGGAACCAAGAGCTTTTTGAAACCTGTTTCTCATGAAAGGAACCCTCCCTCCAGCTCTCTGCCTTCTCTAAAGCCCACAGCTGCCCTCCACTTGATCTTACAGCTCCTGCAGGTCTCTCCCACAGCCTGAGCTGGTCTGTAAGTCTCCTGTATCTGAGATGGGGGTGGAGAGGATCCCTTTCTGCTTCTTCAGTCTCTTGAAGTCTTACACAAACAAAATATCTGCAATTTTTTTCTAAACCCTTAGTTAGACTGAAGCAGTCTTGGCAGAGTTTACTGTTCATACATTAATTCATTTGTATCTACTTTAAAATTCATAGCTAAGAGGTAGTATTTTAACCACCAAAATTGATAAATTAGTACATAGTTAATCAGACTGACTTGATGTTCCAGCCTCACTAACAGAATGCAGGAGTGGCTTTGTGGATACTATGTTGTATTTCTTTGACACTTATGGAAGTGAGAAGGATTGAGCCCATTCCACATGCATTGCAAGATACTCCTTCCTACGTATGCCAAAGACAATGGAAATGAGGGAGAACATATTCCCACACATACAAAACAGATGTGCTGTCAAGAAGAGAGATGATAAAGTTCACAGGGGCTTGCAGGGCAACTTCACTGCAGGACAAGACACAAACATGAAGGAAAACAGGAGTAAGTATCAGCATTTTCCTTATCACCATCGGTCTGTAACCCATTCCCTGTCATGGCCAATTCATTGCTGACCAGACAGTGCTGACCAGAGCATCTTTCAGGGCAGAGTCCAAGGCTGAACTGAAAAGCATAGCAGCATTTCCAGCATCCCTGACAATGGCTTCCATGCCTACAAAATATCTTCAGGCCTTTTCTCCAAACTACCATGATCTCTCTGCCTCTTCAGGGTGGCAGAGTGTGATCCAGCCAAGAGCCATCATTCTGCTATTGCACCACTCTCTGCTGCCTACCACTGCTGGAGCATCAGAAGAGGCACCTCCCTTTGAGCCTCTTTTGTTGTTCAACAACAACATTGCTGAAATGATGATGAGATTGGGGACTATTGTTTTTTTTTAAAAAGGACAGCTACAATGGTCAACATCAAGCAGGAAAAAAAATGACTGTCATCAGCATGCAGTGCCTGCCAGTGAGGCATTTATACCAGTGAAACATAATCAAATTTTTAAGGCAGGACCAAAAAAGCAAGCTTAGCACTTTTACCATTATTGGAGCTACTGATAACAATTACTCTCCTGGTGGCAGGGACAGGAATCTTCTCCCCTTTTTGATTTTGACCTTTGTAAATCTTCAGGTATTAATGCAGCAACTACTGCTTGAACCCATTACAGGCATGGAGGTGGACTTATGATTAATCATCATTTTCTGAAGGACTAGCATCCTGTTGTGTTACACGCTGCATGAACACCGGATAAAAGGCTTGCTCTTTTCTTGTTTAATAATCAAGGGGGAATCAGCTGCCTGGGAGTCAGACCAACATGTTAAATCTAAAGATACATCATTCCTGGTGATGACCTTCCAACAGCTGTTCTGTTGTCTATTTACAGTTCATACCACTTGTGTAACTGTCTTAGGAGAGCATCGACCTTTTTTTCAATGGTTGCTTAATGGTCAAACAGTGGCTAATCAAGCAGGCAAACAACATTTTCTTTGTATCTACTCCACACAGAAAAAACAGACCAGAAACATTTTTCTCTGTTTTAAGTACAGATCGGGTGCTTTCATAAAAACACACAAGGTGAAGTATACTCTAGTGTTACCTGCAGCAAACTGCTGTTGTACAGGGCACAGCAATTGCTGTCACAAAAGTGCAAATCAGGTGCTGGAGTCACTACGTGAGCCACAAGCAATGAGTGCGCTTAGTGAAACATGTGAAAGCTGGGTGGGAACAGCTAAATGGTCTTCTGAGAGCACAGGCAGAAAGGCCAGATGCTGAGAGTCATCAGATAACTGCTTAGGCGTTCTGATTGGAAAAATTGCTTGAAAACACTGCTTGAAAACACGGACAGCCAAACACACAAAGGGAGAGCCCTGATTTTGCAGAGCGGTGCAATCAAATTGCATTTAACTGTGAACCATTAAGACTCTACAGGAGCAACAGCATGCCGTGGTGATGCAAAACTCATTTGTGCAGTATAAATGTCACCCTTGGCTGAGGCTACGGGTATTTCCAGCCATTGCCAAAAGGACCTCAGCTGCTGTATTATCTTGTTATATAAGGTTATATTAAGACCTCACAAGTTATATTACCTTCTCCTTAAGACTCACTGGTCCCTCAGCCATCTGCACCTTAAATACTGCACAAGTACCTATAGCAGAAGTGCTGGGGGTTTTTTGTTTGTTTGTTTTCTAATTTCCAGGAACTAGATGTCTTTAGTTCTGACCAGATTTTCAAAAAAAAAAACCAAAAACAGTTATACATTGCAAAATATCACAAACAAGTATTTGAATAGAATAGTAATAATGGAAACTGAATTTATTGATGAAACCTATAGATCAAGGAGTCAGGTCTCAAAAATTTCAGTATACATTTTAATTCTTTCAGAAGTGATCACCTGAGATATTGCTATGTAAAAGAAAAATTCATGTAATGGGCCATTTAGAGGTGGGAGGGTGTTTATTACTATATATATAAGTAAATGCATTTTATATAATTTTAGACGTCTGTGTATATATATGTAATAAACCATACATAAACATAAGCTTATACACACATACAATGTTCATATACGTGTACTTTTATAAATAAATAACTTTAAATCATGTTCTTTGTTACCTGCAAATTTATTTTCCTTTTTTAAGGGGTTTTAACCTAATTTCTAATATTGAGAAAATAGGAATTCTATAGGTACTTATGAAGGTTATGAGATTCTTCTAGAAGGTATTTGAAATGGATATACTTCCATGCTATGTTGCAGTCAAATATTGTACAGAAATATAGCATGCAAGTTCAGAAGGAAAAAAAATCTTACTGTTTCCAGTGCCTTGGCTTCAAATTTTGTAATGGACTGAAACCCCTAAGCAAAAGGTCTTGTCCTCCATGAAACTGGGTCAGCTGCAGAAAGAGATGTAGAGAGATGTGAAAGATGATTTCCCTAGTAATCACAATATAAAATCCTCTTGTCCAAAAGATGGGGGGTTTTAACTAGTGATACCTTGGGATTATTTTCCCCACAGTTGTGAAAGTTTCAGGTGTCTGTGCTCCTCAACAATAAAAGAGCAGGGGGAGGCAGAGACCCTCAGCTGCAGGCTGTCCTGAATTGGTTGGAAATGAGGGGATTCAGTTGTGTCTGTGCTCATAAACATGCCAGTAACATCTGACTCCTGCAGTGAGGACTAAGGTTTGGCAGTATGAGAAAGCTCACATGCAGTCCTCCACAGGACATTTCAGCCTCTGGAGTTTGAAGCTTGCAGGAGAAGAGTAGATTTATGGAAGTTTCTGGGAGAGGGAAGGATGGGCCATTTATTGATTGAGTTTCTGGGAGGCATCCAGGAAAAGTGAAGTGTCTGGCACAGTAAAAATAGTTTTTGCATAGAATACTTGAAGCCAGGGAGACATGAGAGGTAATGTGGGAGAGGAAACATAGCGTCTGACTGCAAACTCATTAATAAGGAGCTCTAGCTCTTTCTGACAGCAGTTTTACTGATATTCAACATTTCACAGGATACACTGAGATAAAACCTTCAGCCCTCACATGTCTGTCAAGCATGCACATGGCTCAGCTGTTGCAGAGGGACATCGGTGCCCCGAACTGAACAAAGGAAAGGCAAATGATAAGATCTCACAGCAAAATGAGTGATCCATTTCATGCCTTCCACCAAAGGCCCTGCCATGCACACTCCCCACCAGTTTAGGGCCAAATCTCTAGTTCTCAGAATGTCAATGTCCAGCTGTTCTACATATAAATATAAATTCAAACACTGGAACTAAATGTCTCGATACAAAAACATTATGGAAACTCCCCATCTTGCTCCCCCAGCTTTTGCGTTCGCCGTGGTGCCTACATGAGAATGCATCTGCCACTGTCGGGAAAAACAGTTTTCCCAGCTTAATAATTAAATAGGTATTGTAAGCTGCCTGACATAAGGCAGCTGGCAAAATTGACTGACTTACTGAGAGAACTGCACCTCCAATTTGCAGGTTTTGTAGCTACTGACCCAGGTTCAATTCTAATACAAGAATCTATTGAAATACCCAAAGGCAAGAGAAGAATTAATCTGGGAGGAGAGGTCTCCTAAACTACCTGTAAGCAGTGACAGCTCAATAATGTTTGATTTATCCCCTAAAGCATATTTGTCAAGAAGAAACATCTCTGATGACAGATAAGGAAGATAAGAATTCCAAGACAACTGGAGATGAGGAATGATCTCCATAAATAAAGGCAGTCAGACCCACAGAAGTTGCAATGTATACATGTATTATGGCTTTGTCTGTCTCTTTCTGCCACTCTAAAAAGGACTGAAGAAGAAAGAGAACATTCCACTCAATGTGGTGATAACTTTGGAGTCTCAACCTTTTTTACTGATTCTGAATTGGCATCAGGAACATTTAAAAGCCTAAATTAAAACATTTTTTCCATTTTCCACTCCCCGTTTTAAACCAGATTATAAAATAAAGCAACTGGAAAAGGTCTGCAAAATTTAGACCACTACAGTAAAGGCAAGCAAGTCTTTCTGAAAGCAGTTGTGTAATATTACAGAAGCATCAGGTTCAAAGACTGTAAAAGCAACTTGGGGCTATATTCCCTCCCTCCAGTCCACAGAGATAGGAACAGTTCAACTCTCAGCATAACTTAAAGCAGCTCCTGAAATTCTTGAACCTCTGGCACCCAGCAATGACAACAGCTACACCAGCAGGACCACTGACATCCTGCAATGCTTTTGTCCCCAGTGTGCTTCCAGCACAGCTCCTCCCCTGAGACATCTAGGAGGGACTGAGGCAGTCAGTCACCTTAGCTCCTCACTGGCCTTACACCGCACGCAGAAGGGGCATCCTCGTCTCTCCATTTAGGGGATACAAAGAGTCATAAAGGCAGGACCAGATGTAGTCAAAACAGCCTACATGCAACCAGTATTGGAATACAGAGAAAGCATCACACAAGATGTGTGATGTTTTTTGGTGGTGTTAATATGCAACAAAACTTAACCTGTCCCAACAAATGAGGCAGTATGAACTCTAGGCTTTCATGGCTGAAAATTCAAGTTATCCAGACCCTCCAGAAAGCCATTAGATTCTCTCAAATTATTTCCTAAAAACATTTCAGCCCAAACAATTCAGCTGTAGACACTAAATTAGTTTGACCGGAGTCTATCACTGATCATCTTTCACCACAATTCACTTTCAGGATAACTGTTGTGGTTTGGGGGGAGTTTGGGGTTTCTTTTTTGGTTTTTGTTTTTTTCACCGAATACACTTGTGTAAATGAGATCATATCAATAACAGAAGAGAACAGAAACATTTCCCAGTTGTCCTGGCCAGGGGAATGTAGCTAAAGCTATTCACTGAACAAATCCATCAGTTGCCCGTGGTGTATTTCCCTGACTGAAGCTTGGCCCGGATTCAAACAACAAAATACAGTTTGTTGTCAAACCACTTCTTTGGTTTTGCCCTCATACTTCCTTCATCACTCAGTTATCACTAACAATTTTTAGACACTGATATACAGCATGCATTGTTGTGATTTTTTTTGGTCTTTCAAATATATTGATATTACCTGGTAGCTTATTTTCTTTATTTTGGAAATTCAATGTATGAAGATTTTTTGTTTTACCTACTGAATTTTTTACCTACTAAATATTTTTAAATAAACATATATTTAGTTCAATTGCTCCAGAAAAATTTAAAAAGAGGCAAATCTTTTTTTCCTGCTTTTACTTGGTCTGGAGATTTTTGGTCTGGAGATTTTTGGTCTGAAACAGTGTATGTCATGGTAACAAATTAATAAGTAATAAATCCTACATTTTGATTGAGTTATTCCAATAAAAGTTGAACATAATTGCTTGAAACAATGGAAAATCTTTCACAGAGGCTCTTTGTGATAATTGCTTTGGTAATGTCTTTGATTCTGGGGGTATTTGGTTGAGATGCCTAAAGATTGGGAATTTGTTGCTTTATGCTGCCTGTAGTCACCTCTAATCACCTCCAGAGCAAGAAAAGAGTCATAGAAATTAAAAGTTACTTTTGAGACTATTTAGTTATCTCAAAACATGTGGAATTACTCTTTGCCAAAATGCTTTTAAAATAATAAGTAATGGGAAAGTATTAAGTTTTACTTACAAAAGTGCAAATTTCTACACAAGATGTTGAGTGATAGAGGATTGGCCCTCAATTCTCTACATCAGACATTTTCATCACTCATTCTAAATAATGACTTCACAACAGTGCAGTTGGAAGAGGAAACCGCCTCAGGACATTAATATTTTCCCTGACATCAAAGTAGAAATTCTTTCAGTCAAAAAAACCAAAGCAAACCAAAGAGAAACAAAACCAAAATCAGATTATGAGGAAAGAAATAGTGAAGTACTTAGAGTATAAAAGTTGAGACCTCACATAGGATTAGCATGATTATGCTCTGGTTGCAAAGGGTGGCATTTTCCCCACTAGATCTAAAAGTCTTCACTGGGATCTTAGGAATTTAGCTCTCTCTCTATAGCCAACAGCAAAGGACAGACAGGTTTACAAGATGATGCTTCAACTCTTCTAAATTGTGGATGAGATGCTGTTGCCTGGATATGAAACTAGCTGGAAGACCCTCCACAGAGTGATTATCAGTCATTCTATGTTACCATTGAAAGACTAAGAAGGACACCAGGTCCTGCAAATATTTGTTCTGGTGTGGTACTCTTCATCAATCAACTCATCCATAACCTCAGTGGTGGGTTTATTAGATTCACAGAGGATGATGACCTCTGAGTGTCAGGGCATGAGCAGTAGATAGCTGCTAATACCTTGTACAACAGGCTTCTTCATAGCTTGAAAATATGAACTAGAAAAATACAAAAAAATTCAACAGAGTCAAAGATAAAATGTTGCAGCTAGCTAGAAATAATCAACTAAACTTACTGGAAAAGACTATGAGATGATATATTAGATGACATCTTGAGATATTTTCTGTTTCCTCTATGCAATGCTGTCTGGATCTGCCTATCTCCCCTTAACAGATAAAGACTATATATACAGTGTTTAGGAACCTAATATTTGCACTTCATGTACATAAGATTAAGAGAAAGAAAGGGAAGTTTGGATTACTGTACATTCACTCTCTATCAATAACTCTTGTCATATGCCCAATCTCTATTCTTCCAAGGATTTTATAAAAAAAAAAGTCCTCACATTATTATACCAGTCATTCAAGGGCACATCGTCCCTTAACTTAATGCATAGTTGTCTATGTTTAGCCTGTACCTGGGGCTAAACAGTAGCAGTTCTACCACCCAATGAACCCTCCACAGATGAGAAGAGCAAATCAGTGAAAGAAGGGAGAAGCCCCATGGGTTGAAATTTAAATGGATTTAATGAAATAACAAAGCTAGTACAATCACCAACTTGAAGTATACAATCTTACACTCAGCCCCATCCTTAGTATCAGCAGAAGACCAAGAGAGTGCAGCCCCAAAAAGAGGAACTCCCCCCTCTCACTAAACTCCCTCCTTTTATAATGATCTCCATTTAAGTGGTGTGGGATACACCTGTGAGTCAGCTTGGGTCAGAGCCCTGACTGAAACTCCCAGCTGACTCAGGACTACTCATGGCCTGTCTGACATGGCTGGGCTGTGGGGCTGTGCCTGGGAAACCAGGACAATATTAAAGAACAGATGAGAGGAGAAATATTTCAGTACTTGTCCTGATTCCTTCATGAACCAAATGAATTTCACAATCTGTACTTGAAACATAGGAATTATATTGGTATCTGGTAGCTACAATGTGTCCCAGACAAAACACCACAAATACAGTAGACACAGGATAATGGTTACAACCATGCCAGGAAAGAGGAAGGATCATATTGCACTCGAGAAAGAGAGTGCCTAAGCAAACCTGCGAGGTACTTGAGCTCTTCTGGGAATATACAGTTCTGCACTGTGCCTGACGTACTAAATTTTGACATAAATTAAAGGTGAAGGAACAGAGGAAAGGAAGATTACAATACTTAAAGAAAATATTTATTTGGTAAGTCATAACCAGTATATAAAACCAGTACATAAAATCACAAGATTTGCAAAAGTGATAAATTGTTCGTAAAGACAGATCAACAGAATAAAGAAAGAAAAAGAACTGTATCATATGTTGTCCTCGACCTTTCTCTCCACAGTGCTGAGCAGTATCTAGCTGTGCTTAGTCAGAGACCTGTTTCCTAGACTTTATTCCTCAAACACATGACAGACTACCAGAGAGAGCTTCTCCAAGATGACTGGGTCCCTTCTGCCAAACCCTACTCTTAAGATATCCTAAAAGTGAAGAAAACTCTCCTATTAGACAGCAGTAGTCAGTTTTTGTCTAAGAAGATTTTTCTCTAAATTTCCAAACATCTGTTTTAATGGCTGGATGTCACCAGTTTCTGTCTTATACCTTTCTTCTAAATCAGAATGAAGACTAATGATAATTCAAATGTAAGGAATAACCTGAGAGACTAAATTAAGCTCATGCTTTCAACCAAGCGCAAGAAAAAAAATGTGATTGCAAATGGAACTCATGGATTGCATGCATACAAGTCCCTGAAAACATCACAGATTCCAGTTAACACCTACTGCCAAATTTTGCACTGATTTACACCATCTGCCACCATATTAGAGTCACTCACTAAAATCTGTGGCAGATTTGGCTCATTACACAGAGATTCATTTATTTGGTTTCTGATGCTGCAAAGGAACAGAAAAAACTTCGTGTTGTGAAAACCTCAAATCCTTTCTCATGACAGCAAGGTTTAAACACTTGCTTTCATTTGCACTGACACAATTGTGATTATTCAGGCATTCATACAGAATTATTTGTTTCACCCTTTTTTATCTTTTGATTTGACTGTTTCTACTTAAACATTTAAGAACTTCCTAGTCACTATTTTATTTTTGTAGGTTTGTGTCACTTATCAGACAGATGTGGGCTGTGCTATATAAAAGAGATGATAGAGTCTTCATCCTTATTTGTGATGTGAATACACTGTTGAGTTTTCATTGTTGAAGAACACTTGGATAGTACTACTCTTCATAGTAGTAGGCATTCGTTGTAAAAATGTTTGTCCTTTTGTGCCAACTAACTTGCAATGATAATGGCAGATACCAGGTGCTGCAGCTGTAGTGGTTGTTTCAAGATATGTGATTCAGTTTAATTGGGTAATTAACCCACTGGTATCCTATTTGTTTACTGCTCAGCTATGGTCTGCCCAACAGCATCTTCCAAAACAGTTTTGTCAACCACAGAAGTCAAACCAGCCACTACTAGATTCAGAAGGAAATATGGTAAAAGATGAGGAGAAGGCTGAGGTGCTTAATGCCTTCTTTGCCTCAGTCTTTAGTAATGGAAACACTTGCATCGGGGAAAGTCACTCCCCCAAGCCAAGAGACAGGGGCCAGGAACACAATGTCCCCCCTACAATTCTGGAGGAGATGGTCCATGAACTGCTGCTCAACATCAATGTGCATAAATCTATGGGGCCGGACGGGTTACATCCTAGAGTGCTGAGAGAATTGGTAGGGATGCTCACCAGGCCACTGTCCATCATTTATCAGCAGTCCTGGCTGACTGGGGAGGTGCCAGCAGATTGGAGGTCAGCCTATATAATGCCCATATATAAGAAGGGACAGAAGGATGATCCGGGGAACTATAGGCCTGTCAGTTTGACTTCAGTACCAGGGAAGCTGATGGAGCAGAACATCCTGGATTCCATTATGCAGCACATGCAGGACAACCAGGTGATCAGGCCCACTCAGCATGGGTTTTTGAAGGTCAGGTCCTGTTTAACAAACCTGATCTCCTTCCATGACAGGGTGACCCACTTGCTGGATGAAGGTAAGGCTATGGATGTTGTCTACCTTGACTTTAGTAAGGCATTTGACACTGTTTCCCACAGCATTCTATTAGACAAATTGACTGCTCTTGCCTTGGATGGGCATACGCTTTCCTCGGTGAAAAACTGCTTAGATGGTTGAGTCCAAAGAGTTACAGTCAATGGAGTTAAATCCAGTTTTTTTCTAGGTTCTGGTCGGAAGTTATATCGTCTTGGAGACATGTTCAGATAACCTACAATGGCATCTAAAATCAACATTATTATAAACAGTTCAGTCTCTACTCCAGAACTGCCAGATTCGGGTTCGACACAGAAACAAAGCAGTCAAAGGTAGATCCCAGTTCCAAACCTCTTATTACAATCTTCAATTTGGTCTGTACTTACCGATTCCCACTGACTACACAGACAAGCAGTGTCAAAGAAGTGTAGAAGATGAACAGAAGGTGGTCTGAATCTCTTGCAGGTATCATACATATAGATTAAGATACACTTAGTTAAATTCTAGATACAGACAAGATCAGAACATGGAAAATGGTGTGATTTGGACTGGTGGAGATGAGAGAACCTCTACCAACACAATACACTCTTGAACGGTAAACCATAGTGAAGGGTGAAGTCTTCTTCCCATCTTCACATGTGCAGGGCCACAACCTGATGCTAGAGGAAGGCAGCCCAGTCTCTACTTTGAAGCAATATGTAATATTGCTTTATCCATATCACTGAAATTGCTTATGCATACAAAAAACAAGCCAGAAGAGTCAGAGGAGACTATTTCTTACAAGAATGCTGATGCTTTCAGACAGGATGAAGAACATTTTAACAACCATTTTGCCTAGATATTTCGAGACATACACATTCATTGAACATGCCTAGGAACAGAATGGACATTCAAAGGGAACAGAAAAAGAATTCTAATTCAATAAAACTAACAAATTTAATTTTAGATAAGTCTTGCTGTAATGCAGACCTATATGCTTCAAACAAGGTCCATCCCTTACAGAAGATAATTGAAGACCAAAGTTTGTGAGTACTTGAGAAATTGAGATACTTCCCTCTTGGCATACCCAGCTTGAAAAGATAGCACCTCTAGTTCTTCAAAAAACAGTGATTTGGGTGACATAGCTGTATCACCCTTCCTTTGGAAACCGCAGTTGTGTTTCGAACACTGATACTTTGGGCTTTACATTTTAATTTGGAGAGACTATGAGCCAAAGCATAATTAAAGCAAAGAAGGAAAAATACAAACGAAAAATTTAATGAACTATAAAAAGAACACAAAACTCCATTTCTGTCATGGGCCAAAACAGATTTTACAAAGGAAAATGAAGTCTTGTACTAGCAATGGTTTTGCTTGGTGAGATAACAGTATTCTAAGGAGAAATGAGGAAACACTGAGAAGACAGAGGACAGTGATTCCAGCTAGTCTCACGAAAAACGAGTTCAAAAATAATTCAACAGCTTTGTGGATGTTTACACTCCGTAATGTCTTCCCTCCCACTTGGTCCAATTAAGATACCTCTAGTCTCCAAAACTTCTGAAACTGTCAGCTATTAGCTGGTGTACTGTAAAAGACCTTCATTTGTATCCTTGGCTTTGGCACTGTACTGTCTGCATCCCGTTCCTGTGATGAATACCTGCACTGACATTCCTTCTCAGCAAATAGATTTTGTTACAAATGATCCCATTATTGATTTTGTAGTAAGTTGAGTAAATCCTAAACCTCAAATACGGTGTGGTCGTTATGTTTCACAGCTTTCAGTACCTTATTGGCATTCAAGTTGAGCTAGCCCCTACTAAAATCATTTTGTGCCAGCACGAAGCACAAATACATTTTACTGTTGTGCTTGCTGCAGGCCTGCCAATTATTTTAATGCTGCCACACAAGAAATAAGTGAATGCTTAGATGTTTGTTTCGGCAGTTGATTTTTAAACAAAATCATCCTCTGCATTCTTTGCAAAATGTGCTTTGATCATGACAAATTCTGGATCACAGAAGCTAGCCAATTTCTTGTGAGAGAAGCAAGCCCACCAGTTACAGACAGACACAACATAGATGCTTCTTTTTATTATTTTGGATTAGATGTGGCATATTGTTATGTTTAATATACTAAAATTAGCAAGGCGTGCAACTGCAGATTGCAAAACAGATCTGAACACATTTTAACCACTCCTTTCACTGCTGCTTGATTTGTCAATAACAACCATTAAACCTAGGAGTAGGTATTTTTTAAAATCACACACCAAAAAAAATAATAACCCTTCTTTGGCCACCTCTGTCCAATTATTTCTTTCTTGTTCCAAAGGGTGTTTACATTTGAATGACAAACCTTCAGCCCATCACATAGCACTAAGTGAAGTTTCCCATGTTCAAGAGTAATAACATCTATCACATTACAATTCACTGACAAAAGGTTAAACAGGAATGATGGGTATATCTAAGAAAGTTGGGAGGTCAAGAGGTTAGAAAAATCCACTGTGGATCTATTGAAACTTGGAGCTGAATCTACCCTTTTTCAGTCACCAAATACAGTGAGGTTCAGCTAAGCTTCTCTGAAGATGGTGGAAAGATGCAGCAGCTGGACAGAGACAGTCTGACGCACTCTTTGAAAGCAGTTGCTTCTCTCCCATTCCTGTTAGGGAGCTTGGGACCCAGAAAGCTGCATCAACCTGCTGGGCCAGACATCCTCTGCTGATGGGTGCCACCACCCCAAGACTGATATCTGAGTGCTGATCCTGTTAACCACACTGCATGCATGCTGTCACAGAGCGGGAAAAGGACAGTCACAGGGGACTTGGCAGCAAATATGACATTAACCCTTTGGCAGCTTAACTCCGGACTCTTCACCACAGGTCCTGGTTGTTCTGTACATGGGATTTTAGGTTTGCACTTACTTATGCACAGATGTCTCAAAAGCATAGTTTTTCCTGTCAAAAAGATGTTTGGGAGGTAGGTAGGCAGCCAGAGGCAGAAGCTTTGTGCCCATGCCAGATCTTTGGAGCCTGAAGTGTTTTCTCAGCAAATTGCTGCTCACATAGCAAAGGAGAGAAAGGGGTGCAGATGTATCTCTGGTGAGTTTATCTCAGGAATATCTTGTGAAGATGCTCATAGACAAGTTGTGTAGGTTACACCACTAACAAACTGGAGACCGGAGGCAGGACTTGCCCCATTGATTTTGGATATCTACATTGCCTACATCCCAAATAGTCATTCTGAGCATCCTGTGTGGTCAGTGGAGGAAAACAGGCTTTCCTTGCAGGCTTTCCAGCACTTCATCTGACTTAATTTTAAAATTTTCAATATGCATCTTAGAAATACCTGTCTGTCTCCAGCTATGATGAAGAGACCCTACAGTGCCTAGCTCAGATTTAGACACTTGCACTGTAGATCCCTACATTTGTCAGATGAAACTAATCCCAGTTATTTTTGTGACATGCTGACTGATAGCGAGCATGCTTTGGATTTCACCAACCACCAGTCAGTGTAGGGAAAAACATGAGAAAGTTAAAGTGCATTCACAGTATTAATAATACTGGATATTTCACTTGTTTGGGGCATTTCCTGTTCTTATGCAGGTGAAATGCATGGACTTCAACTTTTCTGTCAAACGTTGCTTATTTTGGGCATGGGCCTGAAATTCTATCAATATTATGCAAAAATAAAAGGGTAGTTAAAATGTGTGAATTAGAATGAAACTCCAGATTTAGGAGAGTAGAAGGGAAAAGCAAGAAAGTGTGAAAGAAAAGGTGAGATAGAAAGAAAATAAATTAGATTAAATAGATTAGGTAGGTTATGTATGCAAACAAACATCATCTTCTAAAGGAAAGCAGATGTATTGCTAAGAAGCATTTTACAAAATCAGTCTTCTTTGCTTTTTTTTTAAATTAAAAAAAAAGTCCCTTTTTTTGCTATGAAGCTGGGTTAGGGTAGAACCAGGCTGTTCTTATGATGCAGAAGTAGGTGACCAAGTCAGAACAGATACCACTGAGATAGGGAGGTAAGAGGATGCCGCAGAGGAGCTAGATTTGTAGTTCCTGCTGGGATGACAAGAGACGTGTAATTACAGTTGCTGTTTCTGGGAAAAACTCCCCATTTCCCCAGCATCTGTCCTCATTCTGCATGTACCCATTTGTAGTAGAAGGACAACAAGCCTTGTTTTCCTGGAGCTGTTCTCTTTAGGTCATGACTGGTTTAGGTCCCTCACCTGTCTACTTGGTTCAGCTTAGAGACCACGTGCCTCTATAGTTAATAACATGCTACCAAAAGGGAAAATTTGAAAACTCTGTCCTCAGGAAAGTCCTTGGCCAGAAAATCAGGAAAATCTGAAGGTGACACCTGCCATTATCCACAGCAGGCAGTCAGTGACATCGCAGTTCAGGAATCAGACCTTTCCAAGGAAACTCCTCAGGCATTCAACGACTGTCACAGGTGCCTCAGTCCATGGAAAACTGTTGTTCAGCATTGGACACACCAAAAGCTCATCCTGAGTTATGTCCTGGCTAGCTTCTTGAGGGTAGAAGGCACATGGCTAGAAAGAAGCTATCCTGGAAGTTTGTTCATCCTATATATTACCATTGCTTCCTGGGGTAGTGTCAACGACAGCTGGACTTGCTGACAGACATTGCATCCATATTTGTTACACACATTGCCTGTCTTGTTTAAATGTTTTCTCTGTAATATGGATTTTTGTCCAGGATTTAGGTTGCATTTCTAGGTAGCTGGGGAAAGAGAGCAGGAGGTTATTTATAGCCTGCAGAAGTGGGGGGAGATTCTGTGAGGAATTAAATGAAAAAGCTCCTTGGCACAAAATCATCCTGCCACAGTGCGTTGTGCTTGCCTGTCTGCCCCAGAGCCTGACTGTCCATGTGTAAACACACAGTGCAAGTGTGTTTACTTCAAAGAGCTGCTTTGGTTTACTCCAGTTACAAATTTGCACCCCAGGCTATAAAGTACTTACCAGGCACATGATACATATCTTTACCTACTTTTTGCTTTTGTGTTATACATCCTTCTTTGTGATGTAGAGTTATTACTAAGTGACACAATGAACACTTGAAGAAGAAAAACTTACATTCATCAACAAACGTTTCAGTTAGTGAAATCAGAGATAGAGAAACATCACAACATTTCTAATTTGAATACTGTGCCATGCATTTGGATAAAATAGACATCAGTTAGAATTATGGAGAGTCGATTAAAAGGATATGGAGTCTATTTATTGATATTTGTTCTGAGAGTGTGCATGCTCCACAATGATATGTTTTACCTAGATTACATAACCTGATGTTTATAAAGTGCATGAGAACAAAAGTGACACAGCTCAAATCAGTCATTACCATAGAACTACAAAACTGTTCCATTGCTAACCCAAAGGGTAGGTACAATCAGCTAGACAGTCATCTTCATGATTATTTTTTCCTTGAAACAGTGATAGATAATTTCATGTAGAAATTAAAATCAAAAGACAAATGACCACTTGCAAAGGTGTTTAGCCCACAGTTTACTAGTTTAAGGGCTCTAGAACATCCTTCTGCTGAGCAGCCAAGAGACAAGCTATTTATCAAGGCAATGCAGTTTAGCTTTATGGTCACAGTAGGCATCACCTCGCAATGGATGGCAAATGCATGCATTTCCATCAAAATGACATTTACTGCTTAAAAACCTGAGACTTTTTGAGCACGCAGCTTAAAAACAAACACAAACTGCTTTAAAAAAAAAGAAACAAAACACAACAGACTGTTACAGATGTAACTTTAATGATCATCTGGAAAACATGCAAAGCTGAGGGGAAAAGCAATAATAAGCAGCTAAAGGAAGAGAGCTTTGGTCTCCTAAGAGCTCTGTAAGAGCTCAGTCTCTAAATTGCAGCTTCGATACTACAAATCTTTGGTGGCAATAACAGCTTACTAATTTTATCCCCTCTCTCATGTCTTCCCCCTACCACAGGACACTCTCCCTTTGGCTGTCCTGTAACGGCCATTCACAGGTTTATGTAGTCAAATTGATACAGCCAAAACCCAAAGTTATTGTTACTTACATAAACCAAAAAATTTTGCTGTTTCGATCGAAGGACAGTCTCTTCAGCCATAAAGCATGTCTTGGCCTGGTTTGGGGATTATGAAGTGGTATGGACAGGTGTTCCTTAACGTGATACTGCCACAAAAGTCTTCATAGCATATAATCACAGCCTAAAGCTAATCATCCAGGATTCCTATGGAGCCCTCGTAGGTATGAGACCTTCACTAACTTTCCAGGCTTGCCTGCATGAGCATTTTGGCAAATGTTTATATCTGACCCAAAGTAGACAAATTAGATGTAGACAACTACATCTGACCTCATTGCTCTAAGATCTCTTTTAGTCAGCAGAGAGACAGTTACATTCAGAATGAGATTCCTATGATTTTTTTTTCCATGGCTCCTTCAGGATTAGATGAATTGAACAATAAAATGTGCACTCTGTCTTCACTACCTACAAAGAGAGCCTGGGGTAATTAGCTCAGATAGAGACTGGAGATATCCACTTTTGCTCAAAGGAAGCACACCAATTTTGCTCTCCCTACATCCTGCTGCCCCTGTTTCAGTTAATAGTCTGCTGACTGAATTCAGGAAGTCAGATTAGTAATTATTTGTATAACATATACGTTTATATATAGCAAGTCAGTAGAAAGGACAACTAGCTAGCTTTGTAAAGAATATAAAACCAGGGTATATAAAACTGTATTGCATTGCACAGTTTTTTATGCACAGGTCTCTATTTAACATTGCCAACGTTCTTCAGCAGTCAGCTGTCTTAAACTGCATTGCCTTTCACATAGCTGCAAGCAGGCTAATTTTCAGCTGCTACTAACGATCAGCCTTCAGAGGCTGTAGAATGTGTATGTACCTCCATGCGTGTGATATCTCCCCTAACTGGGCAGGTATTTGACAGCTTGTAAAGTGGGAGCAAAGTCTTGATGAACACTAGAAATCCCATGGCAGTTAGCTGGGAACCAAAGCTAACCCTGAAAACTCCTGTAATGACACACAAGCAGGACAGTCTGTCTCTAGGCTTATCCATCCCAGCACACCTGTAGGGTATTCAGATCCAAAATAAGACTTTTCTGTACTGACTCTATGTTTAGCTAGTAAGTTTTTGAATACCCAGAAGACTATCACATATTAATGATAAAACACCATGAATGATGAATGAAATACAACCCCAGCCTAGGCATAGGACCAAGGGTTACAGTTCATCATGAGTTTATCTTACGCATTATAGGATGGGGCAAATTGCAATCTGTAGGACTATTCTGTCTCTGTTAACAAGTGAGGCAGCACAGATGAACAGCTAAGACTGGATGCTTAATTTTCAGACAAGAAAGCGAGATTAAATGAAACCCACCACTAAATGAATTTCACAATTAATTTGCTGCAAGTTATGAGGAAAACTATATCAGGAAGTTGCAAGATAGATTTTGCCTCTATTTTAATATGATGCCTCCAGATGATGGGGTACTTTGGAATCAAGAGTTGCGATTTCTTTAACCATTTCTTTAACTTAACTAAGAAGTCTTCTTCTTTAGTCTGCAAGACCTTTGTGATGGAGTTACCTGATAAAAATATATATCCACGTGTATCAAAAAAAAATAAAAGAAGAAATCAAATTAATCAAATCATAATTTTCTGCCAAAACAATACAATTAGATTCATATACCAAATGTGTTCATTTTAGAATATATGAATTAATTTCATTAGTGTTTCATTACTGAGCTGGAGGAAAATAAAAACTCTGTTCATACCTTCTCTGTTCAACCAGCCATAAAACGAACCAATCGTTTTGTAGTTGGGTTTTTTTGTTGTAACCTCAGGTGCTTTTTTTAACTGCAAGACAGAATTTGACTTTGCTGTTCTCACTGTTGAAGAAAAACAAGAAAATATTCTTTTTATTTAAAGAAAAAAAAGGAATACATTTCTTCTACATATTTCAAAACCCATCTTAACATAGCCTGTTTTGTTCCTGATTATTTCTGAAATAAAAAAGGGTTAGGTAGGTTCCAACATACTTCAAGACTACTTTATTAAGTCAGTCTAATTTAGCTCTGAGGTTGTCAGCACTTTGAGAGAGGGTGATCTTGCACTTTCTGAAAGACAAATGAAAAGTAAACCTGCCCAACACTGTGTTTATTTGCAGTGTAGTTTCTTAGGAAAAAAAAAAAAATTTTTAATAGCACTTATTATGCAACTATAAATGCAATATAAAGACTATATTATAAATATAAATAAATATAATATATAATATAATATAAATGCAACTATACTGCATTTTTAAGGAAAAGAACCATTTAACTTTCAGTTATTACGTAAGATGCTCAAGATCTAGCTTCAAGACACTGGATATATGCACATTGAGGGGAGAGGGTGTGGAATAGGACTTTATCCTCAGCTTAAGTTAGTAAATGCTGTATCCATGCACCCCTTCCCAGCCAGGATCAAGATCCAGGGCAGCCTCTCAACCAGCTGTTTCCCAACTCTGCTAAACCAAGTAAAACAAACTGAATGAAACTGCTCATCTGTGTGGGATAGACCTGTTTCTACCTGCATTCCTCAGTGGTAAAGTAAGCAGAATGAAAAGAGCTTGGAATTAAGCTCCCATAACTGTAGAAATCTAAAAATTAAACAGCTGATCTAAACTAATCTTTTCATGTCCCTGTATAGTCCATGGTGTGAGGCTAAATCAGTGTTTTACAGGCCTGGAAAATGAATATATCTAATAATCATGACTATGCAGGTGAAACACAGGGGAGCTTGAGAGTGTGACTAATGCAGTTAAGAGAGAAATGAGCAAACCTGTAGTCCGTCAAGTAACTAACAAAGGTCTACGAAGGTAATAGTGTAAGATGTGCAAAGAACTATCAAAAACTCTCAGAAAGTATATATAGCATGAACTAAATGCACTGTGCTGCAGCTCATTGGAACCTGAGCATGTGTGCCTGGAATTTAATTAATTAACTCAGAACTGAATGACAATTATACAACAGGAAAATAACAACTATTAGCTTGTATAAAAAGGGGAGTTTTAGCTCAGATTCTTTGGACATGGGCTGGTGGATGGATGCATACTTCTGGTTTCTAGCTGGTGCCAAGCACACCGAGTTATGATTGTGACTTGCAAGATGATCTGCATAACAAAACTTGTGTAAAAATCCAGCCTTGAATTAAATTTCTCATTGAATGATTCATGATGATTGAAAAGAGGCAAGCTCTGGAACAGACAACTTTACTGCTGGCTAACAAATTAATGGCCAGTCCTCAAATGGAAGTAAGGGCAAGAGAAGCAAACTCTGGAAAGAAGACAATGCCTATAAATGGCTAGGGTCTCCAGAGGGTGAAACTGGCTCCAGAGGAAGCTTTCTCATAGAAATTCAGCTACATGCTTATTTTTTACACAGCTGAAGTTATGTGAGAGGAATTCCACTCCAAGTAAGTCTCTACAGTAAGTTAATACAGTAAATTTTCCCTCTGTTTTTGGAGAGTAAGGCAGTTTTCACACAATCCTGTGCATGTTATGCTTTTGGGGAGCAATGGCTGCAGAATCAGGCAAGGCTTTTAGAGCTAAAGTGTCTCATATTTGAATAGTGTTTGATCCCTTAAAAAACCTGTTATCACAGTGCAAAAAATCATCATTCTAAGGACAACGTGATACACTGTATACCAAGTTTCAACTCAAAATGAATATTTACAACAACTGAATAAACTCTGGGAAGTGGATAGGAAAGGGAAATACAGAAACAGCCTTTCCTATAGAAGCATGAATAGTACTGCTTTAATGTTGTTTAGAATTTTGGCTGGAGGCATTGAGAACATCAACTTTTTAATGAAAACTCAAAGCGTCCATAGCAGTGTGAAAATTCTAACATTGTTGTATTCCCATATCACTTTTTAACAGCTTGAAGGGAGAAAAACTTTCATTTTAAATGATTCTTGGTTAATTTGCAAAGAAATTAGTAGAAGAAAACTTCTAGAAGGTAATAGAGTAGCATTACTTGTGCATGTCACACAACATCAAGCCTAGAAAAGTCGATATAAACTACTTTTTCTTAGATCAGAATTATCCTCCTCTTTTTAGAGCCACTTATCAGAGACTCATGAATAAGCATCTGGGTTCAGATGGACTGGTATCTTCAGGTGCCATGAGGTGGTGTAACTCCTTTGACTTTGCTTGCTGAGGCTATGGCCCACATATAAATTCCTAGAGGAAATGTGCCATATGAATTAATCACCTGCTTTAAGCTGCAGTATTTATTCCGTCATTCTAATCAGCAAGGGACTGATCTCCTGAACTCCCCATAGCTAAATAAAAGAGACCAAGAATCACAGTATTGAGTTGGTTATAAATATTTCAGAAAGTGGGGAAGTTAATGGAGAGAAATAAGGCTTTTTCTACTCTAAAGACCACAGTGCAGGAATTCCTAAGCTTGAAGAATGTCGTGGTTTAACCCCAGCTGGCAGCTAAGTCCCACACAGCAACTCACTCACTCCCTCACGGTGGGATGGGGGAGAGAATTGGAAGGGTAAAAATGTGAAAACTCATGGGCTGAGATGAAGACAGTTTAATGGGTAAAGAGGGGACTTTTAAATATGATTTTCTAAGGAAATTATGTTTATGCAATCACACCATCTCTGTGCACACATCTCGATGTTCTCCAACTTCCTTCCCTCATATAGCTGTGGAAGAAATTTGCAGTCAGATTTGGCAGTCAAGCTGAACTGTCAGAAAGATAAAGTTTTTAGTAGCTTCACAGAAGTAGGTGTCCAGGTGGAGAGAGAAAAAATATAGTTTTCGAACCACTAGAAAGGATGCAATGCAGAAGAGTTCATTGTTAGACATCAGAGACTACCAATGGGACAGCAACTTTGAGACACAAGAGTAGGCTTCTTTCCACAGCTCCCAGAACAACCTGTTGAAACAAGGTGACAGCTTTGACCTGGACTCAGAAATGCAGAAGGAGATGCAGGAGTTTATTCCACGCTGAGTTAATATTGATTGGGATTTTTTTGTGCACTAGGTTCATAGGCTTGTAAAGCCAAGAGAATTGGTAAAATCTTGTCAAACTTAGACCTAAGCTGATACGACATAGGGCAAGAAATCTTACCTTAATCATTTCTTCCATAAGAATAGACATGTCAGGTCACAGAACAGTCTCAGGAGAGTAAGGAATGGCTATATTTTAGCTGTTTTCAAGGAACATGACAACTAGAAAGAATTTTCATGGTGAATTTACAGTAAAAATTGTGGATTTGGCCATGAAAAGTTATTCATATAATTTACTGGCTTCACTGAGTATTTTCAGCTCTTATTCTAGGGTCAGCTCATTCCTCTGTCTGAGAGGGAATCAACTGATTTTTTCTCAAAAGTAGCATCAGAACTATAGGGTAATGAGAGCATAGGGAATGAATCATCAACTCTTCTGTTGATGCTTTTATATTTTATATAAACAATATAAAAAAATAAAAAAAATAATATAAAATAAAAATATAAATACAAAAACATAGAATCCTAGAGTAGCCTTGATTGGAAAAGTCCTCTAAGATCATCATGTCCAACCATTAACCCAGCACTGCCAGGTCACCACTGCCCCATGTCCCTCAGCACCTCATCTACACATCTCTTAAATACCTTCAGGGATGGGGACTCCCCCATTGCCCAGGGCAGCCTGTGCCAGTGCCTGACAACCCTTTCAGTGAAGAAATTTTGCCTAATATCCGATATAAACCTCCCCTGGCACTATTTGAGGCCATTACCCCTCATCCTATCACTAGTTACCTGGGAGATGAGACCATTCCCTGGATCATAGCCTAAACCCAGGGATCCTACTTCCAAGGTAATGATCCCAGCCTCTCCATGCACTGCCGTATTTCCTCCTTACAACTTGGCTGCTGGTCCTGGTGTGCAGAATAGTCCTGAGTTGCTATGAGAAAAGGCAGAAGCTCCAGTGAAAGCAATGCATCCTTTAGTGAATGACATGGGCACCTCTTTGTGCCTGAGTTTCAAGCGAGACACCAGATCTATAGATCAAACCATGAAAAAAAGTCTTCTACCTGCATTAAGGTAATTTTACTTTGTTCTTTAATGTAAACCTGCATGACCTCCTACTCACCGTTGCATGGGAATATAGTAGTACAGTGAGGTTTAATTTTCAAAGGTATTTCTCTCAAGCTCATTAATATAGTTTCCATAAATGTATTTCCTTTCCTTCCCATTTCTGTCTACACAAACAGACACTTCATATTTCAGTTGAAATGAGACTTTTGCTAATTGGCCCCGAGTCAGACGACACCATTTAATCTCTGCATTAAAGGGTCTAAAGAAGTATGCATCTTCAGAGGCATGCTGTTCTGTGTGTCACAGAGCTGTTCTCTTAAAGATAAACCAGCTCTACTTGAACACCATACCTCAAGCTCACCACATTTTTGGGAAAAGAATGAAAAAAAAAAAAAAATCACAGCTGTGCTCCCCCCACCTTTTTTATTGTAACAGCTTCTTATTCGATCATCTTCATGAAAGTGCCAAGCATTTCAGCAGTCCGGCCGCTCTTAAGACTTCCAAGGAGGATTGGAATGAGCCTCATGGGGAAGGTTAGAAGCAGGCTAGAATGCTGAATTTTGGCAGTCTCATAAAGGAGAGGAAGAAATATGTACCTACTTGGGGGTAATTTGGAGTTAAGAATAATCTGAGGCCTTTGTAAACAATAGCATCTTAAATTGGTTTCCACAAAGCTCTTTCATTTTTCACTAAAAGCTTTTCAGCATCAGATCATTTTGGAACTGCATGCTTTACAATTCACCTCCTTTCTCCCTCCTCTTGTTCCCTTAGTAATTTTTGTTCATCAAAAAGTGTTTTTCTACTTTATTGTGTGTTTCAAAATCTGTTATTTTTATATCTAAGCCTGCACCGATTTTGCTTCTTTTTGATCTAGGTATAAGCAAGAGATTCTATTATCTGAAAAAAGATGCACTTAAGTAATGTTCAGTGTCCCATGTGAATAGTCATTCAAAATAGAATCATGCTTCTCACTTCATGTGGTTAATTAATAGTTCTACAAATAACTTTATTGCAGTGTCAGTTTTCTGGATGTAAATCAGCCTTGAACATTGCAGAAACAAGGACCAGAAACACTGATTTGTCATAGTACTTTAAGACCACTTTTATATCTGAAAAGCTTTACAAGTAGCACTCACCCACTAAGATTTTGACAGGGAGAGATACCTAAAATAAGTTTCTCCTTCTTATATTCAGACGCCTACTTTAACATTACCACATTTTTTTTTAATATAGTAATGAAAAACTGACCTGTCATTGGGGATTGCCAGTCAACATCTTCCAGTCAAGACAGAGAGATCATACTGAGATTGCCTTCTGTAGATTATTAATCCAGGTTTCTCAGCCAATTGCCTTAATAACTGAAAAAAAGCCAGTGTTTGTCAGCTTTTGAAAATCAAGATCTTGATTTGGTTTTTTTCCTCTTGAACAGTAGTGTTCACAGACCTAAACACCTATTGCAGAAAATCTATACACAACCCTAGACCCAGATCCTCAAAGATGTGTTGGAGACTCATGTCCACACAATTCGGCAGAAAACAGGGCCCCAAATATATTTATAAATTTGTGGCTATGCACCTGAATAAAAAGCTGATTCAGAAAGGCTGCTGAGAAGGGGCCACTGATGTGGAATCTTTTAAGTTGTAATTCCTCCTGTTATGTGTACAAAGCAGCTTGGGGTGAGCGAAAAATATAATCCCTGTACAAAATAGATCATGGAGCAGAATGGGGGTGAAGCAGTCCAATATGTGACAGGTTGCATAGTCACAGAAGGAAATAAATGGTTACATAGGTATTAACTGTCCTTGACCTCCTATGAAACACAGTGCAGGCAGACCACAACATTAACTAACACAATCTGCAATGAGAAAAGAGAGCAATTGACAGAGTTCTGTGAATTATCAAAGAGGGAATGTGTGATACGGCCAGAGCAGTGTGGGAGAAAACTCAAACATTATTACACAGAATTTCTTGGGCCAGATCATGAGCTGGTGCAAGTGGCAGTAGGTTTAGTAATTTGAGCTGACTGTTTGAGTATACAAACTGACATTTTTTCCCTTTGAGACATACTTAGTCTCTTTACCTTTTTTTCCTGTTTTTATTTTATGATGACTAGATTTCCTCCCCTGTGCGTCTGAAATCAGCATCTTGTCATGGCTTTCAATCACACTTATGTGTTTGAATGTAAAGAGGTGTTTTGCACAGCCAAACTTGGAAATGAGAACATTTTCAAAACCAAAAAACATTTAGCCATTATATTTCTGTGTTCTTTGCTATTGACAATGATATTTGTCTTACCTCTGCCAACAGAGCTTCCCCTGCAGTGAATTCATAATCATGCATTACAGAAATACAGACGCTGGTGGTAGAGGAGAGCAAAACAAGACAGTTCCCTTTCTTGTGAGTGTTTTGTCATCTCTAGCACCAAATGACTCAAGTGACAAGGCTTCAACCACACCCCTTGGGACACTGTTCCACAGCCCAATACATCTCACTTTCAGGATATTTGCACAGAGATTCAGTGAAAAAATTCCTCTTGCAGCTCCATCCCATTACTCCTAGTTACAACCATGTCTGCTGCACTACATAATTCCTCTCAGCTGCCTCATGTCAATGTTGTGGTGTTTTATCCTGTCCCCTCTGCCAAGCCAAACACATTTAGCTACTTCGATCTGTCTTTATAAGTCAACCCCTCCTGACTGCCTCGATCATTTTTGTTGCTCTTCTCTGAACTGCCTTCAATTTATCAGACTTTTTTTCAAAACAACAGTGTTTAGAAATGAATGAAACAAAGACCACAACCTCCTGCTTCACCAGTCCCATTCATGTAAATAGGAACAATTAGAAGCTGTTTATAGTTGAGACAGAAAAAAAAAAGTAAATCATAGAAAAACTTTTATTATTTATTTTTATTATTTTATTATTTATTGAGTTGGTTGAAAACAACTTGTACAGAAATTTTGTTTCATTGGAACTTGTTACTTCAGTGTGTGTACATTGAGGAAGCGACTGCATTTCCCTAAAGTTTTGGTAAAACTTTATTTGCTTTCTGCCAGATCTCTAACAGAGTCTTCACCTATCCCCTTTGTGGATAAATTTCAAATTCGAAGCTTTTCTTTCCAATTGAAATTCAATCAGATTTGGAAATCCATATGAAAAATTGATTTCTTTCATTCCTTGTGTCTCAGAACATTAAGCATGAAAATAAAACACATGAAGGTAAAAGCCCAGTTTGGTCTTTATCCAGCAAAGACTTCACATAAAACTACTCAAATACTTGAAGTTAAATATATACAGAAACTCTGCTGGATCCACGTTTCTGAATGCATTTACCTTAGACCTGATTCATTTGAGAATTAGTCACCAACACAAAAGCTGTTTGTTAATTTTTCTACAATAACAGAAAACTCCTGTTCCCTGTAACAGGTAGTATGTCACAGCTTCTTAGACGGGCATCTCCTAATTTCTCATCTTAACGGGGTGAGCAGAAATACAGGAGAGCTACATGAAGAAGCCTAGACATCATCATTGCTGGAAGGAAAACCCACACTTCTATAATCTTCAGAAATTGTTTGAATGCATTCATATAAACACAAACTAAGGAAAATCAGCTGAGGCACTTTATTTTAGCTGAGATTTTAAAAATTTATGTGGGCTTTTGCTGGAGAGAAAAGACTATTAGAGGAAACAGGTGGAGAGAGAATGCGTGTGATTAGAAAGATGGGGACAGAAACATAACTTTGTAAATGTTTTTATGAATAAAGACCCAAGCTAACAGTCTTGTGAAATTATTGTCCAGCAATGGCATTTAAAGCAGGATTATTTTTCCCTGTCAAGTACAAATAGTAGTTCTCACTTTGTCAACCCATCACTACTTATATTGCACGGAATATAAAAACTTCTTTATCTGTACAAGAAATAGTACAATACAGACTACATTCTGCATGGAAATTCCTGACTGAAATTAGTAATAATATTTGCTTTTTTTCAAAAATCCTTATCTAAAACCATCAAAACAAGCACTTAAAAAATGAAAAATCTAAAAAGAAAAGATATATTGTCTTGAATCACAAAATGGTTAAAAAATACAAAGTGGGATAGATTTTTATTGGTGAGGTTGGGGCTAAATCTGTATTGAGCTGTATGTCTTACAAGCTGCAAATTTTGACCAATGGCTTTCTTCAAAAAAAAAAAAAAATCAAAAAACAAACCACACAACAAATAAAAAAAAAATAAAACCCTCTCTTTTTATCCAGGCTAGAAGTTTTTAAGTGTGATTTCACTGTGTGTGTGCAAGAAGCAATCTTGCCCTGGCAGTTGGCTATAGACGAGGTGACATAGCAGGTCTCTTCCAGCTCTCATCTCTTATTAATTTATCTTTCAGGCATGTCATGAGCTTTTCATCATCATTTCTGAATTATCCAGAGATCAGCATTAGTTCCAAACAACCTCACATGGTCACCAGTACTTTTCTGCACAGGCTGAATTTCTGCTTCATGTCACTAACTGTCTTTATTGATTGAGGAAGACAGACACAGCACCAGCACTTGCCCCTCTCCATACAGAATTGCCAATGAAGCTCCATGAAGTGCCTCTGTAACTGCCAGACATGAAAGCATTTGTCCCCATCTCGTGACAGGTACACCTCTGAGAAAAGAGGTGGTGCTGCATATTCATTCACTCGGAGGTCAGCATGGAAGATATAAACAGAATGTATTTATATGTGTAAAGCTTCAACTTTCTAAAGCATTATTTAATCTATTTCCTTCATGAGTATGTATTGTGTTGAATATGCATGGGCCTGTATAAAGCATTTCTGGAGTCTTCTCCTCTAAGAGGTCAGGGTAGTAACCTTGCATATACACAAAACAGCAATAGCAACCACCACCATACTTTATTAATATACTTTCTAGCTTGAAAAGAGATGAAAGAAAAAGCCAGGCTGCTGTGAAGAAGATGGGAGTTCTGAAATGAGAGTGCTGGACCAGGATTACAGAGCCAGCATTACCCTGGGCTTTGGGGGACAAGTAACACAATTGTAAATTTTCTAAAACAGCCACCAATTTTTGAATGTTGACTAGAGGTAAAAGCAGTCTGACATGTCCTTTTCTCATTTGGAATTAACAAAACTAAGAATGTAAAAAATATTTTGAAAAATATTTTATCAAAATATTTTAAGAAGATGGCTTTTTTGTTTTTTTCAAGTCGCAGTTGCCCATGAAAGGTGTTTGCTTCATTTTCCAGCAAGCTCAAGACTTCTATGTTAACAAAGAGGCTGTCCATTAGCATTGTGAGTGGACTTGAGGAGGATGACACTACAGTATTGGAGGTCACTCCAATGGTCATTTCAAGCAATTAATAAGAGACATTGGAAGTGATGGAGGTGCAAAAGTTAACAAAACAGAATGCAATCAAGAAAATCAGTGAGATCAAGACTGCAGTAATAATCAGGGTTGTTAAAGCACCTGATAGGTCACAGGCCATGAAATTGGACTCTGCTCTTTGACACAGGTAGGCAGAAGTCATTAGAAATGTCAGCAATGTTACAGAAATGTCACACTTACTTGTGTGACGAGAGTTTGTAATGGAAGTGGAAAAGATAAAACTCACATGATAGCAATAGGCAGTATATTCAAGTTTTCTGGAGGTGAGAGGAGAAGAAAATGGTAAATAATTTGGGTACAAACTGAGGGTCAGTGTTCTGAGGTAGATGAAAATTAAATGGGGACATAGCCATAGAGGTACTGAAGACAAGACTTCTCTTAAAATAAGACAAATGAAAGATTGTTGGTATAGAATGGCACACAGAACAGCCCCTTAGATTATAAGGGGCAGATGTCTCACAGCATACTTTTTTATATGCTCAAGCATGATGGTGCACAGAAAATAAGAAAATAACATATATAGTGTGCTTTTTATATAAAATATTAGTAACTATGTAACTCTAGCACTGCAAATCACTGCATCAGATGTTTACATATGCAGCAGTGAAACTGTTCATGTCTATTGTTAAATTTTGTTTAACTCAAGTTGAAAAAAAATTATAAATAGTTGTCTGTCAGCTTCAACTCTGAATACTGGAAACATTTTCTCTAATCACTGTTCACAGTCACTATTTGATCTGGTCATGTTTTGCCAGTTACTAGGCCTAGCACAAAGGACGCAGCCAGCAGTAGAACGAACCAGTAACCAGATTCTATTGTACACAAAAGGGTCAGTACATGGGTGATTGCTGGGGGTACAAACAAGTCAAACAGATCACACATAACAGACATCAACCCCAGTGACCCCAGGAATGATACAACACAACCAACAATTGGTGGAACAAACAAAGAAATGAAGTCTCCCGTGGTAGAGATGGGAGACAGCCAAGCCAATAGGCTGATAACATAGGAGAGAGGTAGCCACACGTTGTTCTCACAGAGCCCATGTTCACAAGCACCAAACCTGACCGGGGCCCACTTACAGGGAGAGTCAGGAGGCCCTTCCCCAACAGGGAAACTCTGCAAAGTGCATCCACCTCACAGACAGACACTCCACCCCTCCTGCAAGTGGTCCCAGCTTTTATGCCCCAAACAGGACCCCTGGCACTCATTTACCCAATGCAGGGCACCTGGGGCTTGTTTACCCAAGGGCTTTCCCTACAAGGTCCTTTGCACCTTGGAGGAAAGCCAAAAGGCAAACTCATCCCCTCCTTTTAAAGGACCATGGGAACCACCCATATGTCAACCTTAATTCAGGGCTTGGGGTTCAGACCCCAGCACTTCAGGTCATAAGACTTACAGTGTACTGTAGGAAAAGAAGGCAATGTTGGGAGCAGAAGAGGAAGTAAATGAAGGGCACTCCACTACTGGGAAAGGAGCCAGTGATTAGAATCTCCCAGAGTCTGCTGCCGTACGAATATCCAACTCTTACTCTGTTTCATTTAAGCAAAATAGTATTAGCACAGAAAAGATGGATCTAGAGCCTGTTATGTTTCTCCTTCCCTGTCACAGGAGATTTTATGCCCCTTTCAGATGAAGTTATAATCCATTGGAAACAAATGTGCTTAAAAAGATACAGATTGAAAATTGTTTTAATGAAAGTCTGTTTTCCAGCACCATAAAATGCAGCATTTCTTTCATTCACAGTAAAACCAGCAAATAAATGGTATATGTATAAGCTCATCAGTATTTCGAATTCACTGTTCTTAAGCAGAAAAAGTTGCTTTAGAGCCCATCTTGCTCAAAAAGCAAACTGACTGAAAACATACAGAGTGGCTGGCACCAACTTAGAAAATCATACCATAAATGCAAGGAGCAGATTTAACCTGATTATAGCATCCTGTGTTCTAGATTAGACTTATCTTTAACAATGATTTATGCATAAATACATTATTTGTGTTACTGAAATCTAGAATGTGTATGATCCTAGAACAGCCCCAAGAATGATATAATTCATGTAAAAGGCAATAGAAATCAGACACCTATAAATAGATAGATAGAAATACACAGAAGCTGTATGAATATACAGTAAGCATGAAGGAAAGAAACAAACAAAACAGCGTTAGCAGCATAAGAAAGGTGATTTGTGTGGAGGGGTATGACGCAGAGGAACAAAATACTTTGTGGTTGCTTACAGCTAGTTTCTCCCACATACAAAGGACAGCAATAGAGATAGTCCCAAAATGTTGTCTGACTGCGTAATAGGTGAACCAACAATCAGTGGGTCAGTGACAGTAGACATCATCAACCAGAGACAGGAGTCAAAAATTTAATAGAAAAAAGAGAAAAGACAAGTCATAAAGGTTCTTGAAGACAGAGATGGCAAGCATACTTCAGACTGAGCAACCATCATGGAAACTGAAAAAGAGGGGATAGGGGATGGTTCAAGACATAGACTAAAACTATAACTTTTATGAGAGCAGAATTCAACATCAACATAAAAAATAATCCTAAAGGTGCTGCCATCTAATCTGAAAGATATTAGAGAGATATTCAAGTTGAAGCTAGCACCCAAGTAACACACCTGAGCAGTGTGATGATGTAGTCTTGAGATGTCCAAACAGAAGACGGAGAAGAACAGCTCTTGGACAAAACCAAAAAGCTTTCTTTTGACCACACAGAACCTGCAGTTAGACATCCATAAGAAGTGTCAAAAGGATAGGTGGATCTGCTAGCTTTGGCGTTCTGGTTAGACCCAAAATAGGTTGACCATCCTGCACATAGATCATTGCTGCTGCGAGATGTCCAGAAACAAAATGCACCAGAGGGAAAACTGAAATTGAGAGGATTTGTTAAAAAAGAAGCAGCAGACCATGGCAAAAACATATAACTGAAGTAAGATACGCTTTAGATCTTTATCCTGAAATTCAATTCATTTTACACTGAAGTGTGTTACAAAGTTCCTCCTTGGATAGAGGCCAGAACATTTGGTATCTTTCAGGATGAAGTCGTTAGTTAAAATACTAAGGTTCAAAAGAACTATCAAATAAAAGAGTAATAAAGTGACAAAGAAATATCTCCTTGGAAACAAATTCAAATTAAGTTCTTATAGCCTATACCAATACAGCATTAAGTAAAGTTCTTAGCCAATGCAAGCTGCAAAGCACATTTTCTTCCTGTCTGAATCTTGAACTATGATCAGGAGCTGACAGAGCAGAAGTTGACATTTTAAGCCACTAACACAATGCAATTTTCCTCTCCTCATGCTTTTTTTTTTCCCCCCTGGTTGTTGATTTTGTTTATATTCTAAAATGAAATTGTTGCCTTCCTCAAATTGACATTTTGTTTGAAGTTTTCCTTTCGGAATAAATCTTGGCTGACTGAGAGCTATACTGCAGGTTGCTGTGCATGTTTGTTAACCCCCAGACCTGTTATTTTCATACTGCTTTGGATGTTTCTGAATTTTTTAAGTGTCAAATCACATAAATTTCAAATGGCCCTTTAAGGTATTTAGACATTTTTCTCATTATTGATGATGAGTTAAAATAATTTTTGGAGGGCATACTATATGGGTTTATCTATCTCATTTACCCTGGATATGAGTTTGTTACATTCCCAATTTTATAGGCAATAACGCAGCTGTGCTAGGCATTTGCCAGTTGTTACTATGTCTTTTTTTTAACTTCTGTGCTAAAGGCTGTGAGGATTTAACACTCCAACTACTTGGTGAAATACATAGAGCCCTTTAATACATATCTAGGGAAGATCAGAGTTTCCAGGATATTACAGAATGTTGCTATTCCTGACTACTTGTCCTTTTATCTAGATTTGGGAATTGCCTTGCATTTTTTTCCAATACAAAATGATCTATCTTTTTTCCTCAAAAAAAAAATTTCCTTAGGAAAAAAAACTCCATTATGAATATGAAATTTATGGTCAAAATGAGGAGGGAATGCAGACTACTCTTGCTGACAGCAGGAACCTGAAAGAGGATTACCCACAACTCAGATGATAGTCTTAATCTCCAAGATATAAAGGCAGCTCTTCTCATTGTCCCCGGCTGGAGCAGTCTCAATTTGCATAAACAGTTCAGTAACTAACTGGACAGCAGGAAAAAATTAGTCGATGCAGAAACACTCACCAGGGTCTAAGCACTGCAGCTCATTTCCTTCCTTTTCATGACTACATTTTAAGGCATTCAGTTCGTTCTAGAAAGAATGAAAATACAGTTAAAACGCTCACATGTTTCATGAAACATTTTAATTCTTGAGTATTTGTGACTACCCTCATTCTTCAAGCTTTGTAACTCCATCTAAAGGCATAAATGAAGAAGTATAGACCATATTCAGGAACATATTTAAATACTTAAAACCAAGTTTGAACTTGTGTCATGCTGAAGCCAAAGGAAGAGAGACCTGTACATAAATGCTTTTCTACATAATCACATGAGGGATGTTAAATCTGGAATGTTTCTGAGAACAAAAAAGAAACGATATCCTGGTACTCCCATCTGTCCTAATTAAAGTCAAGGAAAATAGAGTTACCAAATAACAGAGGCTGAGATTTCTGTTGCTTACATAGGTCAGAGCATTAGGGCATAAAATCTTCAATGTTTTTTTCCAGTTTTATACAGAAAAGCATTAGTTCCATACTTGACAGTCACAGTAGGGCAACAGTAATATTTAAATAATGCATCTAAGTGCCAAGTTCCAAGCATTTAGGAGTGTATGTTCACTTTACGGTCAGTGAAGAGAGAGCATCTCTAAACATTCCTTTGAACCTAAGATGTGAAGTATATTGTGAAGGTACCTCTCCCTTACAAGTGACTGCAGAATAGGTTGAGGCTCCTTAATTAGACTGAAATCTTTAATTCAGGCTCTTCTATGAGATGCCTACCTTCAAGTAGGATAAGCCCTAAAAGAAAGAAAAAAATAAAAATAAAATATTAAAATCTTGTAATCATTAAAACAAATTAAAATCAGAAATATATTTTCACCAAAGTTCATTCAGAGAATTAACTGAGAGACCACGGTGTTTTAGTTAAGATTTGATGCCATTCCTGAAGACATAAATGGAAATATCTTCCACTGACTCCAGCAGGTACAGGATCATGCCTCTAATGAGCCATACCTAGATTAACAAAACATGGAAAGACAATTAACACTAGTTTATATCACTAGAAACTACAGAACTTGAGATTAAAAAAGAAGAAAAAGAGTACTGCTTCCAAAGACATTGCATGCTTGGACTCACTCTGGCAAACTCAGTTTTGTACAATTTTCCCTACAATCTGTATGAAATTCATAGTTAAATCAACAGACTTTACTTCCAGTGTAATTTCTTGTGTTAAAACCCTATAATCCAGACTGAACTAATTGATTATCTCTACCAAGGCAAAATCAAGCAGCTGCAAAGCTGTAAAGCCAAGGAAAAGATGGGTCAGCATGAGTCACTGGTATTTGCATAATCAATTTTTCCAGTACTAGCAAGTTTCTCTGAATTTTTAGACAATAACAGTAGGCTACCAAGCTGTCTTTCATGTCTACATGACTCAGAGTTTCACCAAGGTGTTGTTTTTCTTATTTCACCCCCTCCAATCTGAAATAACTCTAAGGAAACAAAAAATAAAGATAGAAAACTCACTGAAATTTTGGAGTTGTAAACAGAAATCACTGATAAAGGCCGATTAAGCCAAATACCATCATTTCTATTTCACAGCAAGATTCGAGAAGCTTTCCCACTGACACTTAAGCAGATATTTTTCTACTCCCAATAAAGACCAATACAGCTGTACTTCGATAATCATAGTTGTTTACATTGTTTTGTCCAGTGATGGTAACTAAACAAAAGAGCAACTAACTAAAGCAGATGACAACTAACCAAGCAGTAATTAAAAACCCTAACCTCTTTCAAATGCAGTAAATCTTCATTTGGTTTACATGCATTGACAAGCTTAATTTTCACTCTTTTAGAAGCTTTCCCTTTTATAGACACCCAAAGGCATTTCAGTAACTAAATTATCAGGCATTATTGTGAGTAGGAGATCAAAGAGCAAATGGCTTACAATTTTTGTGATCAGGTGCTATCACTAAACCAAAACAGAACTCTGTTTCCCAAAGCTGCATATTTTAAAACTGAATATTTGGATTCGATAGCAAAAATTAATTTCTGGTACATTGTTAAAAAAGAGAGCTATCATCTTATTGTTTGGTTTTGGTTTTTTTTTTTTCTTTTGGATTTATTTATTTTTCTTAAAGCAGGGCTTCTACAAAGGAGTGTGAGAGATCAAGGCCATCATCCTGTTCCCTGGACCATGTCCTGTGAAGATGTATACTACAGACCTAAAACTTCTGCATCCAGTCCAACTACTCATAGACCCTCCCGCCTCAGTCAATCGAAAGAAAGAGGCATGTCTGAGAGGCACTTATCAAGACTACTCTACAACCATTGTAGGGTGTTGGGAATTATCCTTTGGAGAAGGTTGACACACACTGTTTACTGTAGAAGGAGTATAGACATCTCAGACAAAATATTTTGTTTTTTGATAGCTGAAGTTAGGTATGATGAATCCCACCAGAAATTTTTAAACTGATAAGTTTATATGAGAACACAGAGCATTATGAGGAGAAATATGCTGAAGACAGTGAGTCAGATACTACAATACAGAAGTACACAGGCTAGAACTGTCTGAAAGCATTGGAAGCTGGTAAGGATCCACTTGAGGCCATTTCTTGAATTCACACTTCATCACAGTTTGCATGAGTCCCTTGAATTTGCACAAATAGCACCACGTAGGGTAGCAGCTTTATTGTAATGTCTGACTTAAAGCTGTGTTTACTGTTAAAATTTGAGGCCATAATAATAATATTGTATGTCAGACTCCTAAAGCAAGTACATGTTCAAAACTTCCTAAATAATGCAGTCAAGTGACTCAACATCGAAAAAAAATTACCCAGAAGGTGTTTCTGCCTCCACTTTCTGTAGAAAGGTTTGTTTGTTTTTCATTAAGCTGAATCTGTATAGTTGGGGTTCAAAAGAAATGCATAAGCAAGATTTAGGAAAACAAAGTTGGTATCAACTGGCACCATCAGAAAATAAAACTCACATTAGCCTTTGGGACATAGTTATCACTTCAATCATTGTTTTACATGGAGAAGAAGACTCTGTGAAACACTGGAAGCAAGTTCTGTGGCATTCCCCAATCATGAAACACTTTTTCAGAGACAGTAAATCACTTCTCATCTTTTAAATGATAACTCTCATCAACATCATAAGTTAAGCAGCAGGACTGACATACATAAACCTTCAGGCATTTCCTTTTGGGAGGAAAACTAATTGTCCTAGGAAGGAACAGGTCAGAAGAAAGGGAAAATAGTCAGAATTGATCAATCTTTTGTAACCTTTCCCTCTGAAACAGAGGGGGAAAGTAGAAACAAGTACTTGCTGCCATGTGGATGTTTTGATAAGAAAAGGCTGTTATCTTAAAGATAACATAAGAAGTATAAAGCGGTTTCCAAGGAAACTATTTTTCAAATAGCTCTCTTGCCAGAGATTCATTGTTTTTATTGGCATCAATCTCTCTCACATACACCTTTTTTCTTTAACAGGATGATAAAATCCAAATGTTTCTAGATTCAGAGTTTGGGGTTTGGCTATCACATTGTCTTTAACAATTGACTGCTCACAACTTACAGAAAATTGAACACCTACTCCAAATCCTTTCTTAGTGAAGATAGCTCAACTGTTCTCATGCAAACAATTGAAATCTAAGCATAAGTAGCACCTTAAGTACCCAAGGAAAACCCACCTTTAAACTGGGAATCTGGTAAATTGTTTAGAAATGCACAAAAAAAATAAATCTAAAGTAGCTTTTGCTAGATTTTATCTTATTTTCAAACAGTTGGCTTTAAAAAAAAAAAAAAAAAGAAAAAAAAAGATTTAGAACAGCAATAATGGATATAAGTTTCTGGTTATGTAATGGCCAATTAGAGCACTAATGACCTGAGGTAAAACAATGGCATTTTACTTTTTCAAATCAGGTATAATCTGACTTGTGAAGATCAGCAGTTCGAAAGCTACCTGGAATGATTACATGGCTAAATATACGTCATGGCCATCCATGGAGAAAAAGCTCAAGAACTGAACTCTGAAAGTGAGAGGCACACGTCTTCAGCTAAACGATTACTTCTACACTAAGCTTTACATCAAATACACTCCTGAATGTTGGCAGGACAATACCATTTTGACCACATGAATAATCCTGACTTCCAACCCAGCAGAAGGCAATGACTCAAGTTTACATTCCACAGGACCTGGGGCATGTAATTTCATTCCACATTTAAATAAGACCCAGTAACCTTGCAAGTAAAACACTTAAGCACATGCTTAACTTCATGGGCTGACTTGTACACAGCTTTTAGTGGTATAACGGTTGACTGAAGCCAAGCAGATGGTTATGAGTTTTGTTGGATGGAGGCCTAGATGCTTAGAAGGATGCTGGAGAAGTGTTTTATGACACTCTTTAACTCATTTTTCCCTTCTATTTTTGGCATGGCTCGACTAGGAAATATTTTTTCTTTAACCAAGTGTATACCTTCAGACTCCATCAACGTGCTTTCATTTGCATCATCTGAAGTGTACTGCTTTGCAAAGTTACAGAGAAAAGTATATTACTTTTGTATCAGTAAGATTTTTAATATTATAAAATAATACAAAATTTAGCATAATAAAATTAGGAAAAAAATGATCATACAGAATTGATCAGATTGTCTGTATTAGCACAATATGTGTTAAAACTACTTTTCTAACAGGACTCTTCATGCCAGGGATAGTATGAATGCAGAAAAACCAAGGTAAGTTTCCAGTTTCTGTTATAGGGCAATAGACAGTGAGGACAGGAAAATAAGAAAATATTAGTCAGCATGACAAACAGTGGTCTTAACGTCTCTGTAATTAAATTTTGCAAAGTATTCCTAGCTTTTCTTGCAAGGCATCTGAATGAATGTGTGACTTCAATCTGCTGGCCCACACCTTTTATTTCTATGTGACACTCGCATCACTAGGTTTGTGTAGGAGAGCGATAGATTGTATCTCACTGCATGGGCATTATTCATAATATGAACACAATTTTATTTGTGAATATAAATGACAAATCACTTAATCTATTCACTGATGGTAGGGTGCCATGCTATCAAGAGATGGCTACTGAAAAGCTGTGAATTTGCTGCTCATGGAAAAATGAGAGCACTCTAATTAGAGACATTGTTGAACATTTTCTTATCACTATAATCTTTTATTCTCAAATGGAAAGTCACATGTACTGAGGAAACAGATAAATAAAGATACTAGCCACAAATGTCACATGCCTCTGGTGGGTTGGCCTTGGCACACATCCAAGCACCCATACAGCCATTCACACATTCCCCACCCCACTGCATCTCAGCAAGATGGGGAGAGAAAATAGAAAGAACAGGAGCAAGAAGATTCATGGGCTGAGCTAAGGATCGAAAGATAAGAGTTGCTGTTGCAGGCAAAAGAGGCTCAGCTTTGGGGAATTTAACTTAATTCATTGACAATTAATATAAATATTTGGGTATTGATTCAGGTATTGTTAAATAGCAGCAACAAAAAAGAAATACTTAAGCACTTAGGGAAAAAAACCTTTTCTCCTCCTTTCCCAGGCTCAGCTTTACTCCAGACTCCACCCACCTTGCTGCTGCCACAGGTTATACTCAGCCCCTTCAGTGAAGCAACAGGTGATGCAGGGAGTCAGAGTCAAGATATAGGAGTTTCTCTCCATTCTATGATTCTCTCTGCTGCTCCTTTCTTCTCACTCAGTTTCCACACACCAACATGCTCTGTTGGCTGTAGTCCTTTGGGGGAGTATCAGTTCCAGTGTGGGCTCATCTATGGGTGCTTTGGGAGTGGTCCTTCTTCTGCCATGGAGCACATCCTTCTCCTCTTCTCAACTTGATGTTGCCACTGCTGTTTCTCACTCCTTTTTTTTTTTTTTTTTTTTTTCCCCTTTCTTCCTCTGCCTGTATGGTGCTTTCTCCTCTTTCATAAATATGTTTTCACAGAGAGACCACCAGCTTTGCTGATGGGCTCAGCTGTGTCGTACATTGGGTCCATTGCAGAGCCAGCTGGAACTGGCTGTGTCTGGCATGGGACAGCCCCAACCTCTTTCCACAGAGGTCACCCATGCAGCCCTCAGTTGCCAAAACCAACTGGTCACACTCCAGCCATGCATTTCACGTGGGCAAATTCCATGAATCCTGGAGAACAAGCTCAGAAGTACATTTTTGTGACCTGTTCCAAAGTCTGTATCTAGGAACTGTTGCAATCTAGATGTTTTTGAGCCCTCTCATATAAGAGTTTTGGTCTCCTTGGTCTGTCAGCTCTTCACTACTCAAAGAACACAACTGGGAGGCCACCCTGCCAAAACAAAGCTCTGAGTCCTGTCCTGGTTCCCCAGGCACAGACCCACGGCCAGCCATGCAGGCAGCCATGAGTAGCCCCGAGTCAGCTGAGAGTTCCAATCAAGGCAGCTGACTCACAGGTGTGTCCCACACCACCTAGTCATGCTCATTATAAAAGGAGGGAGCTCAGGGAGAGTGGAGTTCATCCTTTCTCTGAGGCTTCTGTTGTTGGTGCTCTGTTCCTGTTATCAGCATGAACTGGGCTGAGTATGAACCCTTTATGCTTTGTGTGGATTTTTGTTTCTGTTTTGTTGTTCTATTAAATCTATCTCTACTTCAGTTCACGGGCCTTTTACTTTTTTTTCCCTCAATTCTCCTTCCCTGCTTGGGAGGGAGTCTTGGGTGATGTACTAACTGCTACAGTCTATCCCAGAGTACTGGCTAACTGTAGACAGTCCAAGTGGAAAGGAAAATAAACCTTGCAGATTCTCAATAGCATGACAGCGAGGCAGTCCCTTGACTTGACTTTTCCACAAGACAACTTCCACAAAGCCCCAGAAATTTTCATACATCTTCATGCAGGTGCTGAAGCCCATCAATACAAATCACAAGTCCACTTCCAGGTCTGTGTGTCTGCCTCTGTAAGGATTTAGTTTCTTTAACAGACCATTTCAGTACCATCTGAAGAGGAAAGAAGCATCTCCCAATCCAATGTCTGGTATGTAAACTTGAGTAAACACTGTGCTAAATTCCCATTTTTTGGTGTTCAGGGGACCAGAATGAAAGTCAGGTTCAATGTCATTATGGATAAATAGAGGATGATATGAAATAAATCAGCTTTTTAATCAGTCTATTGTAATGAGTTGGAAGTATTTTTAAATTACCCTATAATTTATATGTTATTTGCTTAATGAGGTATTTCCTTATGACTTGTTAATGACTATTGTCAGGAAGATATCTAAAATGCAGACTCATCTTGATCTTTCAGTATTTCTGTACATGCTTACCTTATTGAAAAGAGGCTGTTGGCCTCTTGCATCTCTAACCCCAAAATTGGTTATATATTTTGTAAAGTTCTTGTTATTTTAAATTAACATTTGGAGAAAAAAAAAAAAAAAAGCCTCAAGGAAATTTTTAACTTTCTTTTCCAAATTCTTGACAGCATTTTGAAAAGAAACTTATCAAGACCTCTTTTATTTTGTTGCTGGCAATCCCTACCAAAATATCTTTGCAAAATTTGGTATTCAGATAAGCCTTTCCTATGATCTGAAAACATCACTGGGATGCTAGCACACGTGAAACAAAATAATTGGCTACAGAAATAGTTTTACTTTGCCTTTTCTGACTCCTTTTTAAGTTCTTCTGATAGTACCCAGTTTGACCTTGCTGTTGTCATTGCTTGGGGGTTTTTGTTCATTACTTATTTTTTAAATCCACAACATTTTTTTCTTAATAAGTACATGTTTTTGCAGGTTCAACTGTCAAATCAGTGGGGCTTTGAAAATCATTCTTCTTCTTAATAGGCAATATGACTTTAACTTTTCTTTGGCCATACTCTTTTCCTGTTGATTTATTATCTTTGACAGGCTTTTTAGTGCAAGTCATAGTTAGCCACATACAAATCTTAACTGGAATGGCCCCTCTTGAGTTTGGGAAGAAAAAGTTCCCCTTGGCAGTTCATATTTTGCTTCTCTGCTGAGATTTCAAACCAGGCTGAGCCCAAGACTGCTAGTTGTGTGCTTATGCAGTGCGTTTTGGAGAACAGAAGCACCACTGAGGAGTAAGCAGGAAAAAATATGTGGGGACAAGCTGCTTCCCTTTTAAAGGTTGTATGTAATTTTTTTTTATTTGCTTCTGTTACTTCACTTTTAGTTTCTCATAATCACTGAAACAAAAGATTTGTCTGCCCTTTAGACAAATACTATCAGCTGACAGAGAAAACCTGTGTGCTGTGATCAAAACCTTGTGTTCTGCACCAGACTCAAGTCTATGGAATCCTCAGCTCAGTCCCTGCTGTCTGCCTTTTGTTTTTTTAAAAGAAAGGGGTGCATGCATCAACTTCTACTCACCCCTGGAACCAGTGCAGGCCCCTCCATGCTGTATGACCTCATGGAGTTCAGTGCTCCAGCCTCAGAACCAGCCTCTCCAGTCATGTGACAACAACCATCACCCTTACTTAAGGCATGATTGTCTCACTGATCAGACAGGACATAGCTGATATGCTCCTGGATATCTGCTCTGTGCATCCCCAATTGCCCCAGAGAAAGGGCATGAAAACAAGTGAGCGTAGTCACGCCACATCCTGCTTCTGATGGGAGGAGCAAGAGTCACATCCCAAATAACAGGGACACCCCAGCCTTAGACTGCTGACTCCAAGCTAGTTAAATCAAAATACTATTCATTTCTCTTAAATACTCTTTTTTTTTCACAAGGCTTTCTTTTTGCCAAAGCTGAACTCAATGTAAGCACTGCAAAACTCACATATCACTCTTCTTCCAAGAGTCAAAAGCATCCTCCCCCTCCCAAACTGTTGCAGCCACATTTGGGGATTCAGGGTTTAATTGCAAGGTGTGTAACAGTAAAAATTGGAACTGATGTATATTACTTCTGAGGATGCTAGTCCCATTTCCAGTAATTGCTGACAGTTGTTACAGCAGTTACACCAAGTCTATGGAAATATATCCAAATTTAAGTGTTGGTGAAATTAAATGTGATATTATTCACTTTCCTCTGCATTTAAGGAATTAAAAAAAAAAAAAACCAAACCAAAAAACAGGGAAATAAAAAATAAAAAAAAAAAAAAAAAAAAGAAGGCAGAACAAATAAAACAAAGGAAAAACCCCACAAAATCCGCTAGTGAATATTATCTAAGCAGCCTAAAGCCATGAACACTGAGAATCACAAGAGGATGTGACTCAACCATTTATAGTTCAGGAATGGGTGTGTTTTTGCTCTAATATGTTGTATTGGGACTCAATGCAAATTACCTGTTTTCAGATGCATACATTTGCAAGTGTTTAGAGCAACTGGCTTAAAATGTGGAAGTTATCTCTGTATATCATGCCTACAGCATATCAGTTTATGTTTTCTGAAATTTGTTTCAGTTAATTTTATTTCTAACCCTGCAAAAGAGCCAAAGAAATCTGAAAAAGTTTCTACCTGCATCCAATGGTACTCCAGCTATGTAAAAAAGGAGGATGTTTTATTAAATTATGGAGGAAAACAAAAAATTGGGGGGAGTTGAGTTATGACTCCTCTGAAACATCCATAAAAAAATTCCTAAGTTGCCCACTGTTAAAATATACCCAGTCTCAAATAATGTGGATACAACAGACAGTGCAAGGCCACAGGAGATAGCTACCGTATATATAGGCTTGCAGTAACAGTCAAAAGGGGCTCACAGAGCAGTTACATCTGACAACTGGCTGATGTGATATTTACAACATGTAAAAATTAGGGATGAGCAAGAGGACTCAAGCCTGAGCAGGAAACTCTGGCCTTTTCTGAAGTTTTGAAATTAGCAAGTCACTTAGAAACAAAGAACATTCATGGATACTGATGTATTTCTTATTTATAGTTAGAATCAAAGCACAAGAGACAGACCATGAAAAAGCTGCAGTACAGTCACCCAGATCTGAGACAGCTAGAGCAGAAAGCTGGCAAGAAAGTGTGTATATCTTCCTCTCTTCCTTCCCTCTCTCCCCTTTACTGTGACAGCAAAGTGGAGATGGTTTAGTGAGGACACACACAGCTGCATTGCAGCCAAGGAATATAAACAGAAGAATGAAAGACCTTCTGTCTCCAATGGGGCCTAAAAAAATGATAGCTAGGGAAGAATATAAGAGCAAAGTGTCTATAGACTGATAATATCCCAGAATCCTTTCCCAGCATAGAACAATTTATGGCTCAGGACTTCTTCAGCTTCTTTCTGAGAAAGTAAGCAGAAGGCTGTTTTCTGCAATGCTATGCACAAGATATGGTGGGTAATGTCCCCACCTCCAGACTGCTCCTCTGTCTAAGACAGCCCACTGTTTTTCTGTCTTCATGACCCAGCATCCTCCCGCATCCTTTTGTCTGGCCTTGAATCCACTTCTGTACACATTGCAGAAAGTCCTGTGCCATATTTCCTTAGTGCCTGGGAGATAGGGATACGTGCATTTGCTTAGTCTCAGAGTTTTTGTAGAGGAAGATATAAAACAGACATAAGGTTCAGACTTCACCATATAGCTATCCAAGTGTATCGACAGGAACTTGGAACAGTAGATGTATATATAGACTGATCCACAAAAACAGTGGATGATGTACAGAGCTTTCACATACAGTTATTTTAGGGGTTATTTCAGCCAAAAGGTCTATAGTAAATCAGCAAAGGTCAGTCAGAACTGGGGCTGTGATCCACAGTACCATGGAAACACCAACTCAGCACTGAAGGCAGCTGAGGCAGTGAGAAGAAATGCTAGAAATTATAAGAAAAGGAAGAGAGAACAACATAGAAAATATCATGCCAGATGACACCCATACCTTGATAATTTTAGTTCCCATGTCTGAAAAACAAACACACAAACAAAATGTGGTAGTACTGTAAAAGGCTCAGAGGAAGTCAACAAGGAAATAAAAGATACAGAATTACTTTACCCGAAGGACAGGTTGGACTCTTCTGCTGTCAAGGAGATGTCCTGCAGTGAGATACAATGGAGGGTTTCAAAATCCAGAGTTTCCAACAGGGCAGACAAAGTTTGGACCTTCACTGTTTCCTCCAGCACAAGAGCTAGGCAACATAACATGAATCTAGTCAGAGGTAAAGCTGCATTTTCATGCAACATATTACAACTGATTTTGGAACTCCTCACCAAAAGATGTTATGAATGCAGAAGTCCTGAAGAAGTATTTGGTCTGTTGAGTGTTACTGGATCAAACCCAACAGGCTCAGGTAATCCTGGAAAACTGAAGCAGCTAGAAGATGGGAACATATAAGGTGAAGGATGCTTGCCTTGTTCTTATTCTTCCCCACACATCCTTTAAAGGCAGTCTACTAAGCTAAGTGAAGACTTATCCCAGAGAAAGATGGCCATTCACATTTTTTTATGCTATGACAACTTTGTTCTCCTGCACCAGTTCGTCGACAGGCAACGGGAAAGAGGAAAGGAGCAAGAAAGATGGGCAGAAAAAACTACCCCTCCCAGGTGTTCTGTTATAGGAAATGATAATAGGGGAATACTGTGGAAGGAGGTAAAATTATGTCTTTGCTTGACCACTTGGCATACCTTAGGATGACCAAGTCAGAGAGAAAGGAATCTTCAGAGTTGAACAACTAAGTGCACATCTGCATTCAGGTGCTCCGAGGTACAGAATCCCTCCTCTCCAAACTCACTTTTGGAGGTGGCAATTTTGTCCCAGAGAAAATACAGTCCTTAAACTAGGAAGAAAGAGGTGTATTTCCACGAACAACACACTGTGTCAGATCTCAGCCCTAGCAGCTCAGACGTGCTGAAAGGACGCCAGCACACTGGGAGGCTGCCTCTTATTGCTGACAGGAGACAGCTGCAGAGCTCCTCCAGCTCAGCCTGGATTTTTCCACCATTACAGAAAGGGAGTGAAAGTGTCATATGCTGTGGCCAACACTTTTGACACCATTCTCATAGACACCGTGCTAGCATGAATCCCATTAATGATTTCTTTGTTTATATTCAAGTAATGAAAAGAAGTATCAGTATGCAATGAAAGTTCTTCTGAGCAGCACTGTTAAAGCAGCTGCTTTCATAATTTAGGAACAATGCTCAAAGTGAACATCACTGAAGTGTGCACCAGTTAGATAGCTATTTCATTATGTGATGGTGTCCTAAAATAAAATAAAAACTAGAAACAAAAGGCAATAGATGTTCTGTCCAGTGATAAAAGTCCTCATAAAGTCAGAGAGAAAAAAATCCCAGTTATAAATGGGAAGAAGGGGATGGAAGCTGCACAGACTTACAGCTGCATCACAGGATAAAGAACTTCACAGCAGGCACTATTAGGGAGGGGAATACAGACCTCCCAGCATACCTCCCCCCATGCCTATGTAGTTACCACCAGTAAGTGACCTACTGCCGCAATCTAAACTAAAGCTGCCGATCCTTTCTCAGGAGAACCCTTCAGCAGAAAGGAAGGTTTAATAAACAGGGAAAAAATCCCGCTAGGATGCCAAAAATATGTATGGCTATACATACCATTTGCAGCGTTGTTCCTCCGCCTGACATAAAGAGTGTCTTGAATAAGATCCTTCACTGACCTCATAGAAAATGCTGACATTAAGAAGCCTGTTGTATGTCACAGTGGTTCAGCAGGAAAGTGTCTGAAGCAGAATGAGACCATACCAGCAAATCCGAACAGTGCAACTCAGTCAGGAAAAGAACAAAATGTGAGAAACACCAGAATGGATTCCTAACCATGTATATAACCACCAAGTACAGCACTAATTATATCAGAATGTTATTATTTTTAATAAAGAAAAAAGAGTTTCCTTATCTGCCCACTTGCAAGATATGAAATTACTTCTTAGCTGTAAGACTTACTGCATACTAACATATTATCCTAACCACTTACCTCTTCACTGACCCAAGCAGTATTTGAAAAAGTTCAAAGGATTACCTGTTATAAAACCGGTTTCAAATTGTAACCAGCAAACAGAAGAAAAATACATTTGAGTTCTTTCAAGTTCCTGCGTAAAGTATAAAAACAGCTGAAAAAAGTACTGAAGTAATCTTTACATTGGTATTTTTAACCTTGAAAAATAAAGTCATATATTCGCCACTGCTTTTTTTTTTCCTTCAGTGATCATGCCTTACATGACTTTATAGTCTATGTCTTATTTTCTACATGCTTCAAAAATTAAGTGCAGTCTAATTTTCTTAGCCATAGTTAGGAAGGTAGCATTGGTGAACATTTGACAAAGAAAGCATTTCTACCAACTGTTTCAGTCAAACAGATGTTAATCACCTACATACTTTTTATGTCTGCTTTTCAATCATTCCAACAACCTTAAAAAAAAGTAAATGTGAATTTCAGATACATTTGTAATGCATAAAATCAAAACATTAAGAATTTGAAGTATATTTTTTAGCCATCTTCATTCATCAGAAAGAAAATGGATTAAAAAGCTTTTATTCTTTTCTGTCTTTTCATTGTCAACATGAAAGAATACTGGTTTTTGCCGGTTCTAAAATCTGCTAGGGACTGCAATGCAACTGCAGATCCTACCAGGGAGACAGACAAAAAAGAAGTCGTCTAAGAAAACTCTAAGATGTCTTGATGTTTCTCTATCCCAGAGTTTTCCAAAATAGTCCATCTGCTGAAATATTTCTTCAGTGGAGAGCACCTTTCACCAGTCACTCTCTGGGAGAGTTTCAGACTCTTCCATCCTTTTGACATCCTCCATCCCCAACCATGCAGTGATAGGGCTGGTTAAGTCACCACTATATTCGTTTCTACTTCTCTAGTAATGTGCAGCTTTCAAAGAGTTTCCCCAAAGTTACCGAGTGTCGTATAGAACACTTCTTAAATGGATGCAATTTCACTGTAGAGTCAAAGTAACTAATACCCCCCAAAAAATTAAAGAAAAATGAAAATCTACAGCTCTAATGTGTTTAAAAGTGTTGACTGATGAATGTACACCCTAATATATATTACTTGGACCTGCTGAATGAGTCAGTCAGAGATAACTACATGCACTCTCTGTCATAGAACTTTTAGAAAATTGCAAAGTTGGATCATAATGTTTTCCCCCTCCAGAAAAGCATTGCATGCTGTTCTGCTTCATCTGGAAACTGATTAGTTGAAGATTTATTTTGAAGAGTTAAAATAGTCTTAAGCCAGGTCAAATTTTTAAAAATTATTCAAATATTTTAAAATGTTGCCAAAGTTCCAATTATAACTCAGAGTTACCAAGCAGATGGTTTCAACACAGAAATAGCTACATAGAGAGGAAAAACACCACATAAAATATGCATCTTTATTTGTTTTTTCCAATCTTCTCTGATGCCTAATCCATTACAGTCTCATTTGTCTGCTACCTTCACCCCCAATATAAGTCTAAAATGAGCACTATGAAATACTGAAATATTAGTTGCAGTTGCTGAAAATGGTGAAAATAGCTTTTTCCTTTCACTGCTGAGGAGAATAATGCTAACATCACCTCTTTTTAGAAAGAATAAGTATGGACAGCAATTTGCACACTTCACATACTTCTGTGTACGTGTACACACATTTGTTGATACACATTTCAGAAAGCTCTCTTTTCTTTGAAAACTACTGGAATTTGGGCAAGGAGAAAGAGACTGAGACTCCAGAGCAGAGATGCATGATTAACACAGATGGAAAATATTTTTCTGCCTGTTTGTTTAAAATGTTCTTGGTTTGTTCAATCCTTTTTTAACCAGAAGCACACTAAAGAATGAATATTTTTTCTCTGAAACCTTAATCTCTCAATTAGGACAGAGGAGTACAAACAGCTCTGATGACAACACCGAAAAGTCATTCAGAAGCTTTCAAGAAACCTCACAAGCCCAAGCTCTTTCTGATATTCCTAAGGCAAAACATCACCAGGGTAGTCTTCATACCCTAGAAAGTGGAGGAAACAAGGAACAAAAATGCAAGCTGCATATGGACTTGGAATGTCTACCAGACTTTGAGGATTATCCCAACTTCTCATGTTTAAAATGTGATTAGTTGTGTGCCTAAATTTGTACCAATTAAATAGCTATTTGCCTCTTTGCATTTTCAATTTTCTGTCCCCAGATACCCAAGTTTGCTAGTAAGAATGACACTGCTTCCAGTTACTTCTTAGATGTGTTCAAGAAAGGAAGTCATCACTTAAGGACTGATGAACACTGAGAAAGATTGACAGGGAGACTGCAGAATGTTGTCCACTAGATGTTCAAGCCAAGACAGTCAAATCTCTGCTGGAAACACATCAGATATAGTGGATCAGCCCTGAAGGTGGGGAACGGACTTCTAGTCCCTAAAATAAAACTCTGCTCATGATGTAAGGGCATCAGCAAAGAACAGATGTTTGCCAAAGGTACAGCTCAAGGCTACAGCAAACCCATGAAGCAGGAAACATTTCCAGGAAAAAGCTGGTACTTTGCTGGCTGTGTATCTGGTCTCCAAAATCCCAGCAGTGCAATGCTTCCATAAACACCACCTTGTCAAGTGCAGCATGATCTGCAAGAAGGCACAGCTATCTATGAAAGATAAGTCTCTTCTTTTACTTGTTCAGCACAGTGTATGTGCAAGCCATCCACTGTGTGTTTTAGTAGGTCACTTTTCTTAGCAGCTCTGCTTTAACTCCAGTAAATTGATAGTTAACTAAAGGCTACAGACACATGAACAAGGCAGGAAACTGGAACAAATCTCCCATGGCACCATAGCAGCAATGAACAGTCTGTACCTTGAAAGACAGACATCTAAAAACATGATTTACTCCTAGGTGACAAATGTGAATGTGCCCAACTCACAGTGTGGAGCCCACAGGATGGCTTACCATAGAGATTCAGTTATACATCCATGTAAACAAAATCCTAGTTCAAACATATCATCTTCATCTGGGGTTTTCTGGCTGATCTCAAGGGGCAAAAGTGTTAATAGATACATGGATCGACATACATAGATTTAGATGTATTCATCTGGCTTTTTTTTTCCAATGGTGTCACCATTGCCAACTTCAGAGACTGAATCTTCCCAGGAACAACGAAAAGCCATTGTGTACTGACAAAAGAAAGTTATGTGCTATCAGAACTTGCCCACACTGGAAAGCCAGATTACTTCAGCTATTTCAGTACAGAAATGAGAAGCACTGTCTTCTGTTCTTAATATGGAAACAGGTGTAACAGTACATACACAGCAAAACAGCAAACAACATCTCTACTACAGCTTATCTGCAAGAAATTCTCAAAGAATGTTGAGGAGAAGAGGGTTATCAGGAGTAGGCAACATGGATTCACCAAGGGGAAGTCATGCTTGACCAACATGATAGCCTTCTATGAGGACATAACTAGACGGACTGATGAGGGGAGGGCAGTCGATGTGGTCTACCTTGACTTCAGCAAGCCTTTTGACACTGTCTCCCATGGCATCCTCACAACCAAACTTAACAAGTGTGGACTGGATGATTGGGCAGTGAGGTGGATTGGGAACCAGCCCAGAGAGCAGTGGTCAGTGGGACAGAGTCTAGTTGGAGGCCTGTGACCAGCGGTGTCCTCCAGGGGTCGATACTGGCTCTGGTCCTATTCAATATATTCGTTAAAGACCTGGACGAAGGGACAGAGTGTATCCTCAGCAAGTTTGCTGATGGGATACACAAGTTTGATTCTGCGATTCTGCAATTAGGATTGTTTAATAGAGCTTCATAGCTCTACTACTACTTCGAATGAACATACACTGGTATACTCAGTGATTTACTGAGGGGAACAGGACACTTTCTTAGGTGTATCATGGCCTCAGCATCACCTTGTGTACTACATAGAGCCCCACGTTCAGCAATGCTTCCTCCCTTGCTCTCCCTTATCTCTGATGTATTACTGGGGACCTTGCTCAAAGTGAGACAGCAAACTATGTATATATTGAACACTTCCAAGGAGGGGGCATCCCCAGCTTCCCTGGGCAACCTGTGCCAGTGTCTCACTATCCTCTGGAATAGGTTGCCCTGTATTAGGATTACATCAATAAAATTTGTCTCCACAGACCACGTGTGACTGCTCTGCTTATATATGGGGAAAGCAGAGAGGGTAATAAAGATACCTTTCTGCACAATTTTCATCCCCAGCTCATCCTACTTGTGTTTCTCTACTGTGACAATTGACATTTGAAATAAGCCAGTTCCCCTCTGGCAAAAGACCCTGACTAATTGTGACCCTTTCCCCTACTTCACCTCTCTTTAGAGGTCCTACACTGGGGGAGACTGCTGTGATTCCAATGCCTCAGGCTGCAGTAAAGAGCTCTCTCCCGGGCAAAGCAAGGTCAAGGATAAGGTTAGGTGAACATAAGGTGCCAAGGTTAGGGCAGCTCCCAGCACCAATCCAATACCAGAATGTAATAAGAATAGCATCCATTAAGTTGTCCTTTTTGGCTTTGCCCAAATGACCAGGGACAACCTTACAGATCAGTTCACTGCAAAGGGCCCAAGTCAACACATGCCTATACTTTACTGTACATGCCCGAAGCTTGAACTCAGCTCTGTCACTGCACCCCCAATCATACAATATAATATTAACCCTCAGTCCTAACAAACCAGAATATATTTGGTTCCACCGTGCCATGGTCCTCTGATAGATGATTTTACTGTCCTCCTTCCATCATGATGCAAGAGCAATCCTGTAGTCCTGTGATACAGTACTCAAGCCATTAATACCTGCATCCTCCCTGACGTCATCACACTAGTAATACCTCTTCCTCCTCTTGTTTTTTTTCCTTTGAGACACAGGAAGCTTGAAGCAGTCTTTCCCTACCTCCTGCATGAAAGAATTCTCCCTTTCTGTAGAATTCATTGTGAAAACCCCTCAATGACTTTCTAGCCTAAAATCTCCATAAATCTTTATTTCTACAGTTTTTTTCTGTCTTTTGCCAAGTCCTGTAATTCAATCTCAAAGCTTCTTTGGAGATCCTTTTGCAAACTCTTCTTGGTTTAGGTGAGTATAAAATCTCATGCACAGATTCTTCTTCCAGAAAGTGGGGAGGAAGGATGTTTAGTTGCCATTTATATCCTCTGATACAAGGAATTACATTTCTAGAAACAGTCAGAAATTTCAGAGGCCTCTCCAGAGACAGTATTTGCCCATTTTCTTGGGATAATCAGTTTAGGGCTATGCTTGACCTGTGAGTTCTGTAGGCCCACACACTGCCCATTCCCATTTACAACAGAGAAGTTTTAGCAAGAAACTGCGGGCAGGATTTCTGTCCCCTTTCTGCCCTCACCACATAAAATTGTAAATTAAAAATGTCCCTCATAAAACTATCAACATTTCCAAAGTGTCCAAAATTCATCTGACCTAATCCTGGTATAAATTAGAACAGTGTAAGTGCAGCTATAAGAATATATCACAGTCCCTAAGGAAAACACCTTTGACAGAGTGTTGGGAGAAATTATTTCCTATCACTCTCATTTTTGTCACTATCTGTAAAGGAGAAAATTAAAAAGAATAATCTGGCTCCAACTATTATTTCCAGGTTCAATGCACACAACCTGAGTCAAGATTTGGAGGAAATGCTCTTCTCCTTAATGGACTCCAACAGTTGCATATTTGATACCACTTTCTATTCTGAGAGTTAGTGGGCACTGGATATTTTTCCTCCTCTCTTTACTTTCTGTGTGATTAATTGAGGACCTTCTTCCCCGGATGCCATCAATTCACCATAATCTCTGCTGCCTATTAGGCAATTTCATTCCAGCATCTCATTTTTTATGTTTGAGGCATGAATGTAATCAGTCCAGCCCAGCTGCTGGATACTTGTGAGAAACAACTGTCAAAGGCACCAGCCATATTTCTTCACATTTGATGAGTGGTGGCAGTTCATAAAGACTTCTGTCTTGTTCTATTGCTAAGTACCTGTCAAATGCACAGTGTATCTAAGGACAGAGCAGAGAGGCTTTGTAGTCATTAAGATTTTGTTGTTTCTTTTTTTCTAACTCACTGATCTTATCAGATCTCTGCTAGTGTTTCCATACTTGACTAAACCTTTGTCAGCCTGGCTTCTACAAAGAATCTCCTGGGAACAGTTCTGGTTTTCATTCATCCCAGGACTGAGATAATCAAGAAATCTATCAGCTGTGAGGCTCACTAGATTGTGATGCTTTCTTATTGTCTTAACCTTGATGTCTTGGATGCTCTAAACTATGACAGATATGCCAACCATAACCGTTCCCTCAAGGCTGTGGGCAGTTTTGTGCACTCAAGACTAGAATGACAGAAATATTTATACTCTTCAAATTACCCAGTCTTCTGCCATGTATCTGCAGTTTCTCCACAGAGCCCTGGACTATGCTGTTATTTGATCTACTGTGTTAAGTAAAAATGCAGTAGGAGAAGAAATGTCTATCTCAAAAGTCTCCTTACATTGACATTATCCAGCTTCCAATGGAACTGCAGTACTGAGAATTCAGACTTTCAGAAGAAATGCAGGATCTCTCATTGCTTGGTGACGGTTTCTTGCTGTGGAACTCTCTCAGTCCTGTGACTTTCTCTCATAACAAAGCCCTTTTAACTCCTTGGTGTGTGCTGATCATGAACATCAGTGAAATACATTTCAGCATGGAAGCAGACTTCAGAAGGGGCTCAGGGCTGAGAGCAAAGGAGCCAGGACAACTTCTGCAGCGATGCATCTCCTGAAGCAACAACCATCTCAGTGCAGCTGGTAAACCAGGTTTTCATGGGAAGAGAATTCCGTCCCTTCCACAATGGAAGAGCAGAGATTACCGATACAGAATGAACACTGGTGTCACGCTTTAGAGCTAGCAGTTTTTGGGAGATCAATGTGTAGATGTTTTCTCCTGTTCTAACAATAGTGACTGGTCAGGTTACAAGGTCTGATGAAGTTCTGCACAAAGAGAAACATCCCAGAATGTTCTGAAACTAAAACAACCATGTTGACAGCCAGCCTTGGAGGATACATTGAAGGATGAGAAATCACTGTTAGAAATGCCACAGATCTATGGATCCCATGGAAGTTAATATCAAATGCAAGTGTTCAGTCATGGGAGTGGAGGTGGAGAATCAGAGCCCAAGAGAACAGTTCTCAAGTTTGAATTTGGTACCAGACTAAGAGCACAAGTTCAGTTTAAACCAGAATATTTTCTCCTTCAAAATGGGAGAAGACTCTACTAGGAAAAGTAGTTGGATTCATCTCTGCTTCTCTTCATGTCAGTGCAGTCTCACCAACAGCACTAGGAGGACATGTGTTGGAGCTAGTGGGAAACAGACATATAAAAACGTACCAAAATAAGAAAGTGAGGTGAAAGGTGCTTTAAGCACACAGAACAAGCTATCAAAACATTCTTCTCTCTGAATTTAAACCTCCTCCTTATTTAAACTCATCAGTTTGAACATCTTCTTTATTGAGTTTGCTCAAGACAGTTTGATTTTCCCTGTGCCCTCGCAGTTCTGGGAAACTCACAATGGCTTTGTGAATTACTGCAGTCATATAAGATATATTGTATATTTTATGATTGCTTAGTACACTTTCAGCCTACTTAATATGGGTAATAAAAGTACACACTGGGGTTTTTGCATACCCTATCAAATAATTCACAAATAAATAAATCATATAAAAGCAAATACATTTTTTCAATCTGTCATTAAATGTTCTATATTTAAAACAAATGCTGTAAAAAAATATTAAAAGCTTAGCTCTAGAAATTGAAGAGATGCCATGAAAATGAAAATCTCATTTCTCCCTGAAAATCTAGTGCCTGTTATTGTTACAAGCAAACTCCTAAAATTACTATAGGTGAAAGAAGAATGTCCTTTATTTCCTGCAGTTTGTTACATTGTGCATTTGACAGCACTTTGCGTGTAGTCGTTTATTAAATCAATTTCTCCTCTGCTAAGTAGACTCCTCTCAATGCCAAGAAGGGAACAAAACAAAACAAAAAAATGTATATGTTTTTAAAAAGGAAGTTTGTAAATCATTTCCAAGACATGTTAGCTACTGTTAATCTACAGAAATCAATGGATCTATATTGATTATTCTCTCAGAGTCTGGCCTCCCTGTTAATAAATGGTGTTTATTAAAATCTTTTTACATCAGAAGACATATTTTCAATACACTAACATCCCTTTAATATCTCCTTGCTGTTTGACAAGATGAGAGGTATGTGTGGAATACAGCCAGGAGAAGATGCAGAAAGGACATACTGGCACAACTACTGTATTTCCCTTTAGCCATCACTTCTGGTCTATTAAAGGTCCATCTCCAGAGAATCCCTGCCCACCTGTGGCACCATGGTGTGCAATCAGCCTCCCTGGAGTAGCATGGACAGTGTAGGATGGAGGCAGCTGGCTCTGCAGGAACACTGTTTTGTGCCTCTGCCCTTTTGATGACTATGGGGTATCACTCACAGTCTCCAGCTGACACTGAGGGTGGGGTGTCTATATTTCTTATCTACCAACCCCATAGTCTTAGAGACTGCAGAAACATATTGAAGTCCCTAAACTGAGGTGCCTCCATCTGGAGACAGATCTCAACAGTTGCTTCATGCTCAAAGCAGGAAATCCTGTAAAAGAGCCCATGACAGCTGCAAGTGGATAACAGAAAACCACACTGGGACATCACACTCCTGTTTTCCATGGAAAGGAAAATTAATCCTTATTTCCTCTCCTACTTCTCCTTCTTCCTTTAAAAGTGCCCCATAGCTTCTGTCAGTTTTGCACCTTCCACATGTTTTCATGGGTCAATGCTTCCCACAGTGAGGTTTTGATATAAGGTTGTGACAAGGGCTAATCTTACATGATACTCCCAATAAAGTTCAGACGTGTCCATGATATTACAGAAGTCGCTCACTGTTCTATTTCTGATTCAAAAAAACCCCAAAAACCAGCACCACTAAATAGTGAGCAAATAAACCTTATTGAAAGGACACTATTTTAATGTGACACTGTATCTGCAGGAACATATTTCCCAGCCTGCTATTGAAATTCTATAATCTGAATAGGAGAGGTACAAATGAGTTGGAAGGGAAAACAAATCTTTTCAATTGCGCTTCATTTTTCACTTCAAAATTATAATGATTGACTCTGATCCATAACAGACGGATCATTACCCCAAACTGTAATAAATTGTCAGCTCTCAAGTCAAAGTACTTACAGAGTAGAAGCTCAAGTAAAACCTCTATTTCCAAGCCACTTCAGATTATTCAGGATATACTTGGATCACAGCACAATGCAATTAACACATATTTCCATGCAAAGGTGTGACTACAGTCCGGGGCCACTAGGTACAAAAGTCCAGTTTAATTGACTTGCAAAGACTTGGACTTGTTGCCTGAGCATTAACTGACAAGTCTGCTCAGAAAAGCTGCCCTCACCTCTAAATTCCCTCAGTCCACTTCCATATTCATGTGAGATGGATCTAGCTAAGCTCTGGTTTTATGTGTTTTATGTTTCCTACTAGAATACTAAATTTCCTAAATGTGATTTCAATAGTATCTTTTTGCAATTTATTTGACAGGATTCTACCAGATACAACAAAACACCTCTGGGAGGCCCGATCCAAGAACATTGCCTGTGCAGGTTATATTTGTGCGCAAGTTCTGCCCATAACATGGCACATTTACTTGTGTGTAAGTGGACACCCGTGAGGAGAGGCAAACTTTTATTTGACAGGACGTATTTCAGTCTTTTGCATTAATCACAGAATCACAGAATGGTAGGGGTTGGAAGGGACCTCCGAAGATCACCAAGTCCAACCCCCTTGCTAGAGCAGGATCCTAGAGTAGATCATACAGGAACACATCCAGATGGGTTTTAAATGTCTCCAGAGATGGAGACTCCACAACCTCTCTGGGCAGCCTGTGCCAGTGCTCTGTCACCCTCACAGTAAAGAAGTGTTTCCTTATGTTAAGACTGAACCTCCTGTGTTCCAGTTTGTGCCCATTGCCCCTTGTCCTGTCACTGGACACCACCAAGAAGAGTCTGGCCCCGTCTTCCTGACACCCGCCATTAAGATATTTATAAGCATTGATGAGATCCCCCTCAGCCTCCTCTTCTCCAAGCTAAACAGACCCAGCTCCCTCAGCTTCTCCTCACATGGGAGATGCTCCAATCCCTTCATCATCTTAGTGACCCTGTGTTGCACTCTTTCCAGTAGATCCTTGTCCCTCTTGAACTGGGGAGCCCAGAACTGGACACAGCACTCCAGATGAGGCCTCACCAGAGCAGAGTAGAGGGGGAGGAGAACCTCCCTTGACCTGCTGGCCACACTCCTCTTCATGCACCCCAGGATGCCATTGGCCTTCTTGGCCACAAGGGCACATTGCTGGCTCATGGTCAGCCTGTTGTCTACCAGGACTGCCAGGCCCTTTTCCCCAGAGCTGCTCTCCAGCAGCTCAGCCCCCAGCCTGTACTGATCCATGGGGCTGTTCTTCCCCAGATGCAGGACTCTACACTTGCTCTTATTGAATTTCATTCAGCTTCTCTCTGCCCAGCTCTCCAGCCTGTCCAGGTCCCGCTGCATGGCAGCACAGCCCTCTGGCGTGTCAGCCTCTCCTCCCAGCTTGGTATCATCAGCAAACTTTCTGAGGATACACTCTGTCCCTTTGTCCAGGACTTTAATGTATATATTGAATAGGACCGGACCCAGTATCGACGCCTGAGGGCCACCACTGGTCACAGGCCTCCAACTAGACTCTGCCCCACTGACCACTGCTCTCTGGGCTGATTCCCAATCCACCTCACTGCCCAATCATCCAGTCCACACTTGTTAAGTTTGGTTGTGAGGATGTCATGGGAGACAGTGTCAAAAGCCTTGCTGAAGTCAAGGTAGACCACGTCGACTGCCTTCCCCTCATTAATCCATCTAGTTATGTCCTCATAGAAGGCTATCAGGTTGGTCAAGCATGACTTCCCCTTGGTGAACCCATGTTGCCTACTCCTGATAACCCTCTTCTTCACATTCTTTGAAATGGTGCCAAGAACAAGCTGCTCCATCACTTTCCCAGGGATGGAGGTGAGGCTGACCAGCCTGTAGTTTCCTGGGTCCTCCTTCTTGCCCTTTTTATAGATTGGAGTCACGTTGGCCTTCCTCTAGTCCTCAGGCACCTCTCCTGTTCTCCAGGACTTTTCAAAGATGATGGAGAGTGGTCTAGCAATGACTTCTGCCAGCTCCCTCATCACCCATGGATGCATCCCATCAGGGCCCATGGATTTGTGGGTGTCCAGTTCACCTAGCTTTTCCCTAACCCAATCCTCTTCAACCAGGGCACAGTATTCCTCTCTCCTGACTTCTTCTGCGGTCTCGAAGGACTGGGACTCCTGAGGGTCTGCCTTAGCAGTAAAGACCGAGGCAAAGAAAGCATTCAGTAATTTTGTCTTTTCTGTATCCTCTGTCACCAGGGCACCCACGTCATTCACATTTTCTTCAGTCTTGCTTTTGGCTCCAATATATTTGAAGAATCCTTCTTATTATAATATCTTGTCATTATTATATTAATGACTGTCACAACACAACCTGTGAATCAGTAAAGGTACAGGAGATCATGTACCTATGACATATGGAAAAGCTATGAAAACATGACTGAGTGGACCCCAGTACTTAGGAGGATGAAGGGACCACTGCCATGAACATCAAATGTTTGCTGAGGTATTCACCAGGACTCTGATGACTTGTTTTAAAACCACACTCACATACATCCTCCCCATCCTGCTTGCCTGGGGAAGGCACAAGCTTTCTGTCTTTGGTACCAGGGACCCTGGATGGGTGAGCCTGACACCAGAAAAAAGGGACAAATATTAGTAAGAGAGTTTTTCTAACAAGGATTTTGAGTATGCGAGGCTTTTTCTACATTGTTATGGAAAAAGCATATGTCTGCTGAACTTTGAATATTTAATTATGATATTTGTTAGAATAATGGTACTTTTTTTCTCCATAAGCACAGTATGTTCCCTGTAGACTCAAAGCCAGATTCTCAGTACAACAGCAGGATCAGAAACAAAGTTGGGAAGGACCACAGAAACACCATATATTCTCAGGGCTGCTGTCTGAACCTCAGTGCAGTTGCTGAGGCTGACTGGCTGGATATACCTAGTAGTGAAAGCTATACAGCACTTACTGCACTGAGGAACTGCCTGGAGCTGTGGAGGCTGCAAGAAAGAATTATGTGGGGAGCCGTTCCATCAGGGATTCACAAAATCCATCTGGAAAGGCAGGGGCTGCCCAGGTTTCTCCAGAAGTGGACCAGAAAGGAAGGACAGGGCAGAGCTAGGGTAGAGAGCAAGCAAAGTCTTGGTCAAAACTTTTCTTGACAGCACCCAGTACAGGTGGCTGAGCTGGAAAAGCCCTGAGAAAGACTTTCCGGAGCATCATCACTCTGTAAAGCCATTCCATCCCCTAGAGAGGGCTGTATTGTGAATGCTTTGGCTGGTACTCTGCAAGAATTAATTCTTTTTCATCCTTTTTCATCAGTATTTCCTTGAATAAAGTTTCAGTTACCAGTATATAAATCAAACACACAGCTAATATTAGTCCCATCCTTATAAAGAACAATTTACTGTGATCGGTTTGTCTGAAACTTCAGTGCATGATGGTTAGTTGCCCGTTCCTGTGCAAATGATACAGTAAATCACCTGACTGAGCAGCGATTTCTCAGCACTGTCTTTATATTTTACCTGTGCAGGAGCATGGCTTTTTCACTTACAATATTATTTTCAGCCCTGTGTAGAGAGTCTGCAGAATGAGGACCTGAGCCTGCATCCCTGGTGAGATCCAGCTCTGCTGGACTCGGCTCCGCACTGGCTCTCCCGTGGTGAGGACAAATGACTCCCCTGTGTAAGGACCCAAGGGGCTTCACAAAATAAACAAGATACATGTGAGTCTGAGTCCAGAAAACATTTGTTTACTTTAAGCTTGTACAGGTAATACAACAAAGGTGAAGGACTACAGTAATTTGGTGAGAGAAAGAGGGAGATCCACTGGCTTTTATACATTGATAAAAAGCCAAATAACTTTAAAATACCACTGGCTGAACTTTTTAAAGGGTCTATAGCAGGGGCTGTGGCACTTTTTTCCTGCAACATTGGTAGCATGAACAGCACTGTAAGAAAGATATCATCTATAAATATGTATTTGACTGATCTATTGGCTTAAAACAACATATATACTTACACCATGCCAAATCAGTGTGTTATCAACATTGTTCATACACAGCACTATACCAGCTACTAGGAAGAAAATTAACTCTATTCCAGCTGAAACCAGGAGAGTATTCACCCCTTATTCTACATCATCTATGTCGTGCGCTGGTCCCACACTTTCCAATACATTCTCGTCAACCTCCACCACTCCTTTCCATCCTTTGATGTAATACACAGTTTTCATTCCCTTTGTCTATGGGCTATCCCTTCAAAATTCCTATTGAATTCATGTAGTCCATAATTTTGAATTCCATCTATCATGACAATCTTTTCAAGGTAGGAGAGATGATGAGGTGTTCACTCAGGATGCAGCAGGAGGATGGTTTGTAGTCTCTTGCATGCTGCATGTGGAGCTCATAGCTGGTGTATCTGGAGCAATCCATGCCCACAGTCTGCAGGTTGAAAATGTTGATCCCAAGGAAGCTGCTGGTTTCCAGTTGTTGAAACCAGTTCTGGCTCCATCAAAGTTTATTCTTCATTAAACTTAATATAGTGCTATTAGTATAATATAGAGCAATCGTAGGAATGAGGATATGCAGTGGCAGGAGTAATGCAGACTGTCTTCCCCAACATGGTCTTCAGCAACCAAATTATATTACCCCACAGAACAACATAATGTTTCCATCTTTTCTTTTCATTTTAAACCTATATTGCTTCTGGAAAGTGTGTTATGTATTTGACTGTAGTCTCACCTCTACTCACCCCTGCATCATGCAATTCTGCAATGAAAAACCAAAACAAATGTTTATTTTCCCTTTTGACACAGAACTCAATTCAGAGTATGTTTTAGCTTTCTTGTATAATTTTAAGGACTCATTAAATGCATATGCATACAAAAACAACATGATTAAGGCTTTGCATTATGGGGGCTATAAACCTTTTAAGTGCCTTCTAAAGTTTAAGGACAAAATATAACAATGGAGGAAGCAATTGTGTAAGAAATATTACCTGGACTTGCTCTAAGTGTCCATGTCACAGTTACCATTTGGTTCATCATACATCACCACACTAGAAATTGCTGGAAACAAACCTCTTCAGTATGGCTGCTTTCTAGATATCAGCCCATGGTTTAAATTATACTAGCAAACACCTTGATATGCATATCCCCCCTTTCCCTCATTTCCAGTACCATATCACACTGGCCAGAGGGTAGAAGAAAAATAGAAGAAAAGCACTTGGCAGAATAAGCAAGGACAAGATATCCAGGCAGAAGCACCACATTTCTTTTACTGGAACCTCTTATCTGGCAGCAAAGAAATAAACCATTTGTCAGTAGGTGGGATGCATCAGGCAGGACCAAAACCTGCAGTGAAAACAGAAAGAATTCCATGGTGCATTTCTAAAATGTTTGTTAAAGAGAAGCAAAAACAATCAACAGCACCCAGAAGACAAACAAACAAGCAAGCCAACAGAAAGGAAAAGAGGACATGGTAACCAGATGTTACTGTCATCCCAGTTGCCTCCAAATTTCTTCAGAGCTACTGCTGCAAAGCAGGATGGTCCCTGACTGGCTGTTATCAGACTATAAATGAATGACAAGAAGTCAATAAGGCGTAGAAAATAGAACCTAGAAAGACCCATCTATCATCTTTTTTTCCGATAAAAGATCATGTCTGATCCTCTTAGTAGATACTAACAGTTTCAGACAGTATCCAAGTTTTGCCATTTCCTTACCAACATACCCCTTTAACAGCCAGTGAAGTTGAAAACTACTGTAAGTAACATTTTCAGTCAACTGAATCAGTGTCACAAATCATTCTGCTTAGTGATCTTCCACTGCCAGCAGATATTTCATTTCTGTAGTACTCCAACACCTAACAGTATTGTAAGGAACAGCATCTGACAGAGAAACCACATCCTGCTTGTGTCACTGGAACACAAGATTCCACATTAACCTTTTGGGAAACCTTAGGCAAAGCAGCTGTGGATGTTAAATTAGCAGCTACTTTCTATTAACTCAGCTCTTCAGGACATATGTGCAACCCTTCTTGACATCCTTGTCTCCAAAACTGTTTCTGTAGGATGGCTCATGACATGCTGGACTTAACGTACAATTATTTTCTGACACAAGTTCCTTCTCTGGAGTGTTGAATACAGATTCATTGTCATGGCTAAGTAGCCAAACAGATTCAGACTTAGTATGAGGAGTCTGTTCTCAGAGATAATCCATGCTGTTCATGATCAGCTGTCACAGAGAGTCATATTCAACTAGCAGTTGAGAAAAGGCCTGCATTTCATCATACCAAACCAAGAGCAGCATAACACCTTGTCAGCAGAAGGCAGTGTCATCAGTAACAACAAACAAGCTGCTGATCACTGATCCTACCACCTGTCCTGCTGGTTTTGACCTTTTACGCTGCCAAAAACTGTTCCTAGAATGATCCATGACAGCATTTTGCCAGTCTTCACAGACTCCAACATGTCAATCCATGCTACCCATGCTACAAGTGACAAAACACTGCAAATGCATCAGCTGTTGTATGGCTTGGCAAACCTTGCTGAGGAACCATGAAGATACTTAGATAACAAATATCAAATTGAACTCAGTGAGACCTAGAGGTATGAAAAATCACACACAATTGGACCTCAATACTTTGCCCCGTTCAGGTTTGCATATCTCAGTAGGCTTTCTTTTAGCTCTTGATCAGCCTATCCACTCTTCATTTTAGTTGCTGTCAGTCCTTCAGATTTATATTTGCCCAAATTACAACCAGACAAAGTATCCTCTTGCTAGCTGAAATATCTGTCTCCTTTAATGTTTTGTTAAAAATCCTTTCCATTCTCTAATCATTTTTGGTTTTCGTCTAAGAACAAGCCCCAAATCACAGAATCACAGAATCACAGAATGTTAGGGATTGGAAGGGACCTTAAAAGATCATCTAGTCCAACCCCCCTGCCAGAGCAGGAATACCTAGATCAGGTCACATCAGGATCTGTCTGGCAGCTATGTGTTCTGGACTGAACACAATGTGCTGGTTGAGGTTATACCACAGGCATAGAAAAAAGAAATATACCTATGCTGCTCTGAAACATGCCACATCTGAACATGAAACTCTGAAGCACTCTGGCATTTTTTCCTGTCTTATATTGTGAAATTACCTGCAGGCCTTTTCCAGCACGATCACTTTCTTCTGCTTCATCTTGCCACTGATCCAAACTGTTTCAGACAATTCTTTCTCCAATTTTGTCTTGCACGTTTTCAAATTCTAATTAGTAACTTGATTTTTGTGATCCTGCAGATGTGTAAAGATTGTCAGAATATGTATACTGTCGTAAACCTATTGGCTTGAGTGGTACTATGACAATTCAAACTGTCTGAGAATCTATTCTAAAATATAGCAGTGCATGCTTTTGATGTCAGTCAATAAAAAGATTGCCATAAATCATTTTTATGTGCTCTGCTGAAAAAGAACTTCAATCCAGCAGCAGAAATTCCCATTAACAAAGAATTTGGAATGAGAGTTATCCTTAGTCATTGTTTCTTGCTCTGAGATAAGAACAAAAAGAATTGCATGTGTGTATGTATTTATATATAAATTTATCTCTATATATACTTGATAATAGTCATGCCATTCTCCAAGAAATGAAATTCACAGATTCAAGTCATGTGGGAATTCCATCTGGCATTTTACAAGAATTCATTGCTTATCAGTACACGTCCATGTACAAACCACTAGTTATCAGTGATTACATCTAACCTTTGATATTAATATAATCATATTCCCAGATAAACAAAACATGTAGAAAACTAATTACATTACTTTTTTAACCTATACCCAGCTCATATGTTCTCCCAAGCGCATGTATTTCTCCTACTGTGTACTATTTTTATTAATTTGTTTTTCTGACTATAGAAGCAAATATTACACAAATCAAAACTAAATAAGCACAGAGTTTTAATCCCCTCACCTTTTCAAATTTGGAATTCCCAACCCAACAAACCTCTGAAAACTCTCTAATTTTCAGCTAAGTTGTCCTGAATTATCATAACCCTGTTCTGAGCTTATGCCATGGTTTCTTTCAGCAATATTTCTGATAAAGGTTAATTCTGAAAGCAAGCCTGCAAACCCTCTTCCCTCTGATACTTGTAATACCACAGAAACCACTCCTCCTGCTTGTCCTGGTCAGAACAGGGCTTTCAAAACAGAGCTAGATTTGATTGCACCAGTCTTTTCTCCAGTCAGCCTTTGGCAGGTCCGGATACCTCTTCTTCCGAGGCACCTGAAATAATAACATATATAATCAGAACAACACATTTTCATACAGGGAAACATGCTGAAAGAGAGTGATGCCCAAGATGATAAGTACTTCTGGTAGAACAGCTGGAAAAAAAACATTTTTCCTTGAAAAAAAGCTTGGTTTCTCGAACACGCCATACTGCTGTTGAAATATTTTTAATTGCTTATGTATAGGCGTGAGTTACAGAACACTTCAACACAGAGAGCTAAACCTTGCTGAAAAGGCAGAATGACTTAAGAAACAGCACACTAGACCTCTAGGTAACCATTATGTATTTTCTTCAGCACCTGCCTTGAGCTAGAGCAAAAATCACTTTTCTGTATCCCAGTTTCCCTTCTGTAAAAATAAGGCCAATGGTCCACAAAATAGTCACAAGAAGTGCAGTTTTAGCACTGCAGTTCCCAGTGCCCTGCTTTACATTGATCAGACAATACTGTGGGATTTTAAAATGCTGCAAATGTAGCCCTAAAGTTCTGTGAAACCATCTTAATAAGAGTAATACACCAGCCAAGATTCTCTTCCTACAGGGTATTAAGTGTCCCCAGGGGAAGGGCAAGAGAGAAAGGAGTGGAGCTGTGCAGTCATTGAAGTTTAATTGCTGTACAGGCACAGTTTCTTTAAAATTGGCACATCAAAAGCAGCCCTCTTCTTCCTTTCTTTGTTTAATGTTAGTAGCAAAACTGCACAGTTTCACCCTATGCAGAATAAAGGTTTAGTCCACACAAAAGTAAACATCAATTAATCACAATTAATTATCATTCTGCATAGTCCATAACACAGAATTCATGCTTCTTGCTATATTCCATACAATAGCTTAAGAAAAAATACAGGAAATAAGATCAGCATCTGGGGAATGTCATTGAGTAATTTCAATAAACCCTTGGTTTTATTCAGAAATGAGTTCACATAGGAACATATCTAGCTAACTTTTATTGCTATGATTCACTTTACTGACTCTTAGAAGTACCTTAATCCTATAGACAGACCAGCTGAGTTTGGTGAGATGTTAATCAGTCTGAATACAAGTGCCACAATCTGAGCCCCACTCTGATATCACTGGGGTACAGTTTAGTGTATGTTATTTTTTCATTTCAGAAAACTTATCCATTGTGAAATCAGTTTCATTTTCCCAGTGTCTTGCATATTGCATTTTGGAAAATAATAATGTACAAATAGCATTAAAGGGATATTAGTTCAAGAAGCTAAATTCTGAACAATTTTTAACTTAAAAGAATAATCCATAAACTCGGATTTCCAAAGCAGTCAGAGTAAAGATTAATGAAATATTAAAAGTACTCAAAACATCTTGCATTTTGAGGCTATGACCATTTGATTCTAAGACAAACATCCTGCAATCAATACGACCATCATGAATATATTAAACAGCTGTTCCAGTCCAATTTAATAAGCTCCCAAAACATTTTACTCAAGATACTGAAGTAGTTTCAGCAATAACTCCACAAGCATTTATCATATTTAGTAGATATCTATCTGAAGTTTAGAGGGTAGATTTAAAATATTTGGACAATTCATGTTCTTATAAATGCAAACTACTGAAATACAGCATAACCTTCATTCTGATTTTCAAAGACAGATTATAAATCCCAGGCTGCATGCAGTCCTCTTCTTATTCAAGAGCAACTTACCTTTCTTCTGAATCATGAGGTTGATGCAGGTCCCGTGGGATAATTCCAGATCCACAACTGCAGGAAGGAGGTAGATAGCTGGGATCAGCCTGGCCACGTCTCTCTAGCGCACAACTGCATCTATCCTTCAAGGCAGAGGCAGGAAAAAGTGGTAATCATTGTCATCTCCCACCTGTGCTCTGCTCTTGGCAGTCTTTCTCCCCCTGGTTCTCCATCATGTGGTAATGACCTTCTAGCTTGCACACAGATGATAACTTCTCTGTGCTTCTCATGGCCCAAGAATGTCCAATTGTCTTTTGCAGGTGAATGGCATACAGGTACATTTTTGGAATTATATTCAATCTGTGGACTGTCTTAGGCCATATGAGGAGAATTTGAGACTACTGGAACAGAATCTTCTATATTCATACTGACTCTGATATCGGGCACTGTCAGTCATGCCCTGCAGTTGATTTCTGTCCTTAAACCTCATCTAATGCAATCAATGAGTTCTCTGTTCTTCCTTTCCAACACAGACTCTTTCTATTCCTTCCATCTATCCTCAGTCTGGCAGCAGAAATGCATCCCAGTAAGATCAAGAATCTGAAAAAGTTCCTAGACACTTAGGGATCTTTACAAACTTCAGAGGAGACTTGATGCAGGCAAAAAACTTATTTTTTGATATCTTTCCATTTTCATTATTACCATAAATGGTTCAATGTATCCTGACAATTAACTTAATATGCTTTATCTGATGTTTCCTCCATACTTCATAGTAATGTAAAGAATGTTTCTGCCTATGGCCATCTACCTATTTTTCTTCATGTATGTTATTTTGCTTTAAGGGTAAAAGTAGCACAGGAAACTAATACTAGATCTGTTTGTCCCATAAGGGATTTATATCTGATTACACTGAAGGACCAAACTTTCCCAGTCCGGATTCTTTGGCTACCAAAGATCAAATAAAAACTCTAATGTTGGATGAAAATATGGTTCTAATAAACCTGAAAACTTCTTCTGTCACTGCACGGATCAGCAATGGCACTTTGTTCAAAGCATGGTAGCGTTTTTCAGAAGAAATAATTGTTTAGCAGCCTTCACCAGAACACAAACACCAATTACCTTGTAAGTTATCTAATCTTTGCCTGACGGTTTTAATATGTAGCTCTATATTTATCTTTTATTGTTATTAGACTTTTATGAATTAGGTTACAAATTACACGTCAAGCAAACATATTGTGCACAGATTTATGTAACTCATTTTTCTGATATATATTAAACATTTGTTTGCATATTGTATGGTATTGTCTTGTTTTATATTTAAGAAAGACACAGATCTTGAATTACTTTTAGAGAATTTCTATCATACAGAAATGTAGAAGTCCAAGGTTAGTGCTGATCAGGATCTCTGCTCTATGTGTATTTCTTTGTTGGATTTTAGAATTATAATTATTTTCAGGGCTAGACTTTTTTATTAAAATCAGGCACAATTTTGCCATCTCCAGTCATTTGACCAGAGAGCTAATCCAAAGCTCTAGTTTCTGAAAAGTGCAGAGATCCCATATAGAAATACTTGGGAACATGTATCCAGATGATCTGAACCTTTAACTTTAGGAACAGTATTTTTCCTGACATCAGTTACATTTAGTACGCTTCAGGAAGAGATCTATGGTGAAAGCATCAAATGTGTCTGGTGATCAGGATCATTTTGAGGACAGCAGAGACACCTGTGACCCTACAGTGGAGGGGCATGATACGCTATCTGTGCCATCAAACCAATCCACCAGAAAAGAAAGGACTAGGAGCCACAGGTCCAGTTCTCATGTTCCCTGCCCTGTTTTATTTTTCTTTCCCCTGAAGATGCTCCTATTCTTCTGATGAATGATCTCAGATTATAAAGTTTTAATCCTGGTTTGCTCTTACCCAAGAACCAAGAGGCTCCAAACTTCTCTTCCACTGTGCAAGTTAGTCAGAGTTTAGCCCTAAAGGGACGTCTTCTCCAGCAGAGCTCTGTAAAACTAGCACAGATCAGCTTTAAATGAGCTATCTCAGGCACCAGCAGCGGCCTCTTTCAACACGGAGTGCCTCACAGCATGATTTAACCTATGCTTTGGACTGCTGCCAGCTCCTACATCTCTAATTTAAAGCAAGTCTGAATGTTTCTCTGCTGCATAGTAATTTCTTCCATAGCTGTGAGATGAAAATCCTTTAAGCAATAGATAAACCAAGGATCAAGAACTTTCACACCCTAAATGACAGTGCATGCACTAAGTCATCTTTTACTGAAGAGACATTACATGTCATCTGTACAGCAGAGGCCATCATTCTTACCTGTGTCATTGTGCAGTCAAAACTAGCAAAGATTCAGAAAACAGTATTTTTAATGACTTATTTTGATACATCCAAACTCCAGGGTTTTATATTACCTTTGGACACCAAAATCTCCATAGAAATACCCATCATTATCGTCGGTTTATTGAGAACCACCATGACCGCAACCTCCACTAAACACAGTCAAAACAACTCTTCTCCATACTGAATTTTCATTCTTCTTGCATTCCAGTGTTGAATGAGAGATGTCTGTACCATCAATTTTCAGCCCCTGGTACAGTTCCCCAGGCAGTAATCCTGGGGGAAGAAAAGGTGATATCCAAAACTGGAAGGATCAATAAGTCCATTTTTTTGCAATCACAGGCAGTCATGATATGCAAATGACTCGCATGACAGGCTTGTTCTGCCAGCCAAACAAGGTAGCCTGGTTGTTCAGATGACTTCAGATGACCCTTGGCAGCCACACTGCAGCTCTCTCTGTATTTGAGATGTACAAGGTGAGTACAGGGAATGTAGAAAAGTGTACGCAGTAAATTCATATGCTTACTTGAGTTAGACACAGCAGATGACAATGTTTGGCATAAAGACACAACAGCAATTGGATTTACAGCTCAAATTTGATTTACAGATGGTCAGATCATCTCTTCCTACACAAAGAACTACAGAAAATAATATAAATTGAAACAATTTGAAGAATGTAAATATCCCCTATGTGTCTTGTGGGGCTACACATTCTGGGAGTGGTGGTGTTCAGAAATGGCTGGGATCTCAGTGTCTCACCCAGGTTTGGGACATTAAGCCCCTCTGCAAAGCTTATGCCACTGATCAAAAGTTTCCTCAGCAGCACTGCTGTCCATGTATCTCCATATATTTCTGCTGCACAACTGAAACACAAAGCTGTTAACACCAAGAAAGTTGAGATGAACTCCTGTATTTAAATTTCATAGTTTTATTATTCCCACCTAGAAAAACTCCTGATGAACTCCAACTCCTCCCTGAACAGTTCTGCTGAAAATATACAGGTGTAATTTACATTTTTTGATCTTGCATGATCCTGAGAGCACTCTGATGCCTCCAAGGTTTGGCCACGCATTTATGCTTCCCTCATCAAGAGATTAAGTCCTGTCTGAACTTCATGGTGTCTATAAACCTTATCTGCCCTTGTGATAGGCAAGTCTGATGCTCTAACAAAGATCTTGGGCCATCCTGTCTGCCTGATGTAAGTGTTATGCAATAGATTAGGTGGAAAACTGGATGTAGAGAACCATCAGCTATCTCCACAATACCCATAACTATCCATTTATTTCCCCAGGAAAATGGACTGATCTTCTTTTGACCAGCTACAGAGGAGCTCTGGTAGATAAGCTGCCTGGATGTTGTTACTATCCAATGGGTTAGACGTCACTGAGAAGTTCCTGCTTAGGACAGGTTGGTGGACTATCGCAACTTCAGGGAACCACATAACACACTTCAGTCTACTACCCTTCTCAAGCAAATGCTGACCATTGGAGTGAATCTTCTAGCTATTTTGCGTTTCAGTGACTCTGAGCAGCCATCTGCCACAGGGAGTTCCTGAAGCAGCTAGGAGCTCTAAAGATAGACAAAGTAACCCATTGGATGTTTGCCCAAATCTCCATAATGCTTTGGCCAACCTTTGTTTAGTTGATGCGTACTTGGCAGATTTGCCTGAGCCTCTTTCATTAATCCTTTTCACAATTTGGAGAATCTCTGCTATATCAGCACAAAACCTTATCTCAACCACTAAAAACACACCCTGGTTCCTCAGGCAAAATGCCTTTGAGACCAAATCTGTCTGCTCTCGATTGCACCCTCATGGGTACTTATGTCTTTTCTTAGGTGTGATGTTCAGTGTTGTTTATAGTGCTCTAGGTGCAGTCTAACTACTTTATATACAATAATAGTATCTTCTCTGATTTATATTGTATTCCTGGCAATTCTGTTTGCATCCTCCAATACAGAAGCACAGTGGGCTGAAGGCCATTGGGAATATCTCCGTAATAACTCTGCAAATTTATTTTGAACTCCTAGTAATACACTGCAGTGACATTCTATTTGTTACCTTGCTGGATTCTTTGCTATTCTACATTGTCTCTTAGAAAAAGGCATTTAAATGATTTAAGCCCTCTGTGTCGAGCTTCATTGTTCTTCGTTATTTGCTGTGTTTCCTGCATTAGTATCATATCCACACCTGAAAATTCAACTCTCAATAGCATTAGGTAAACCATTAAAAAAAACCAGAAAGCTGAGAAGAGTACATTGATCCTAGTGGTCCTTTATGCTTTCTATTTGCAGTAAATCAGTCACATCCTTTCTTACAGAGGACTTTTATTTTGTTGAGAAAATGTTCTTTCTTCTTCCCAAGCTTAGGCATTACAAGGATTACTTCTGTTCTTGCCCATGGCTATATTTTTCCTCCATGGCAGATTTTTTTTTTCTCTGCAGCAAGATAGAGGCAATGGCTTAAGCAGTATTCATCAAAATGTGTGTTTGGAACATGCAATAGACACTCAATGATAGTGGAACAGTGGTGGTTTTAATCCATCTATCTAAACAAAGATTTAAGAGACTAGTTACAGTGGCAGAATATTTTGCATAACACTATGAATTATTTTAAATAATTTATCCTCATAAATTGCTGCAGGATGTTAACCAGAGATGAAAACACAGATTTCAAAAATTAAACCCCAAACTTTAAAGCAAAATGCAATAAAAATTTTGCAAGCAAGCTAGCGAAGCAGGGATGTGTTTGAAAACTGGATGATTCTCAGGTAGGATGGTTTTCTCAGCTGATGCCACTACTTGTCATGATCAATATGCTAGAAAACCTAGGAGAGGTGAACTGAAAGGAAGGTAAAAGTTGCCATAACAGAAGACCAACCTTTTAGAAAGCTAAAAGTTTTTTTAATATGTCTTAGAAGAAATATGATCCAATAAATTGGCTGTCAAGATTTCTGGTTTTTAGAATGGTATTGAAACTCTGGATCTGGTCTCCCTCAGTAGACCAGTTAAAAATGCACTTGTTAACATCTACCTTGCTGTACTCTATTCCTGTCTTTATGCATTGTGAGTAACCGACCCTATGGGAGAAAGATATGTCAGCATTGATAGGATGTCTCAACACTCAGTGATATGTCTCAGCATTGTCTGTGCCTGGCACCCCCCCTTCCTGCAGCTGGAGATGGACTATTGTGGGAAACCGATAGTACCACTCCCCATTCCTGCATCTGAAGGGAGATAAGCAGGACAATTCACACGGACACTACCAACGGGATGTATCAGTGCGCATGCTCTAGCAACAAGGAGGTCTTCAAGAGGAAAACAAAGGAGGGATGGAGATCGCTCCTAACGATCCTCGAACGACCCCTGGAGTGATATGCAAGGCAGCGTGTGGCAAAAACGCCCACCCAGTGTCAGTGGGTGAAGAAAGAGACTATATCTAGCAACAGCAGCTCACAACTTATCAGAAGATCTTCCCCACTATTCAACAACTGGACTTGCGAGACCTTGCTGGATCATCCATGGTGGTAACTCCCCCTTCTCTGCTCTATCTCTCGTAATACTGCTTATTCTTATATCCCCTTCTTTCCTGTCGCTCTTTAATTTTCACATGCACACAACTTTATAATAAACCATAGAGAGTCTGTGACATTTGACCTAGTTTGTGTCTTAATTTCACCTCTGGGATAAAACCGAATCTCCCTTGGCCCGAACGGGGTCAAGGCATGTATTTGTGGGACTCAGATTGTAATTCACTATATTAGGAACCAAACGAACAGGACTCCTTTTATGGATGTGGCTGCCCATCCTCCCTGTGGACAGTCCACCAGTAACAATCCAGGTTCCTCACCAGGACAGGCTACTCATCACTTCCAATGTCAAAGACATTGCCCTTCATCTTCAAAACAACTAAAAATCAAGCCTAGTTACATTAAAGATGAAATTCATATCTTAGCATCACTAAAATACTTGCACTCCCCAGGAAATGATGCAGAGTAGAGTGCCCATCATGAATTATACAAGAGCCAGCCAGCCTAGCTACATTACAAGCTTTCAGTAGAAAAGAGACATATGTGGTGTGTCTTGCTTTAGTAATTGTTACAGAACATGATCCTTCAAGGAGAGGCATTTCCACAAACATAACTTCTAGCAGAAAAATGCCAGTGCTCTCTTCCCCTCCACAACCGAAAAAGGAAATTGACCAAATCTAAAACAGAATTTGATCCCATATAGGGTTTCTTTGAGAAAATGGGTAATAGGGGATTTATGGGCACAAAATCATAGAAGTAGGGCTGAAAAGGATATTTAGTGATCATTTCTACCACAGTTTGGGCTTTTCTACCTATTTCGTAGTACTCAGTACATTCCCTCTGCCACTGACTTTGCATGGAAGGTAATTAGATGCTGTACTGTGGTAGATGGCAGTACAAAGGTAAAAAGCAGTTGCTAATGAATATGTTATAAGGAGACTTCATTAAACAGTTCCCTTCCTGACCATTTCAATGTCATATTTGACAGGCTTCACATAACTGAAAGCAGTTGTTTAGGTAGACATAGCCTTCGAGGACTCAACTAAATAACTTGGAAAATGGTCATTCATCATGGTACAAAAATTGATTCAGTAAACAGCAGAAGATATTTTGATCACCAAGAAATATCCTGCTGTCAGGATGCAGCAATGGGCGGCTATTCCCAAAGGGAAGGGAACCAGCATCCAAGGGGAATCCCTGCACAGTCCATGGGGTGACATCCTACAGGGTCCAAACACAGCAGGCAGAGCCAGGGTCTGGTAACATTGTCCTTCAGCAGTCCTGGACATGGGAAGCAATGAACCAGGGCCAGGGTCCCTCCAGGGATCTTTGGAAGGAGGAAAAGGAAATGGCACTGGAGGCAGAGCTGGAGAAAAGGCAGGGTCCCTCCAGGAGATGGGGCCAGAGTCAGAGCTGGAGACAGACACTTCTCTGATGTTTCCGGGACAGGGACGGATGGCTACCACCTGAGCTAAAAATTGAGTTCCTGGGCCCATGGGCAGGGCGTGGAGGAAGACCCCAGGTGAGGTCTACTGGTGCCCTCAAGACCCTGATACTTGCTTCTTAGGGCTCAGGTCACTATTCTGATGATGTTCCTGCACACATGGAGGTCATCACCCTTTTGCTTAATGACTAATGCTATTAGGAGTTTTCCTAATGAGCAGATCTAGATTGTGTGACCTACAATCACATACAGAACAGCAAAGATTTCCTCATGTGTACTGTACAACCCTAAGATGTGTCAGAGGCTCACACACTAATGAATACTACATTATCATTAAAAATATCTGAGGCAAGTATAAACTAAATTACCAGGACACATTTTCATAGCAGGGATTGAATCTTGACTTCTTTAGGCCAATACTAAAGCCCTAACCACATGCTAAATTTTCTTCTGTTCTTCAAGTAATTTCAATTTATTCTCTCTAAATATGTAACTGGACCACTTCATTACTCACATGAATGCATAAAAATGTTACCTTGTCCACAAGAGCCTTCTATTACAATGTCATTCCAATGGAAACAACATAGAATGATCAAAAAGATTTGCCACTTTAACATCAACTTTCACAGCTGAGGAAGAAGATATTCCTGTTTCACACATTAAATATTTGCAACCACAGTCAAAAATGTTCTTAATCCTGAATCAAACTCTATTGACACTCATGGAGTGAAACACTTTACAATTTATTATTTAGATATGAGGCATTTTATCTGAATGTAAAATAAGCCTCAGTTCTGAGTCAGTCTCAGACAGGTGGTGACAGTGCCATTTTAATTTATATTGGAGCGTGGACATAATTAAAAACAATTTAAAGTGAGTCAAATACTGAGAAAAATAAGAGATTGAAAATAAGAAGCTGTGGCACGTCAGCCCAAAACAAGCAGCACGTAGAGGAAAGCTGGTAGATTGCGATGATGGGTAATTAGCCTCAAATATGGACAACTGTATTTCTTCTCAATAAAAACCCCCACATTTGCATCTATATAGGAGCCTAAACAAGTTTTACAATCTACTTTATTTTTTTTAAAAAAAAAAAATAAAGGAAAAATTATCAAATATAACACTTTTATTTTAAGAGATGCCACATCCAATTAACCTCAATACGTCTAACACAAACTCCCCCCCCAGTGTGAGAGCAGCTGTTTTGGAGTGGTCACCTTGGAGATTGCTAGATTTCTGGAAATGCCTACAGGAGAAGAGGTCCCTGTGACTTTGGACAAAGGCATGAAATTACTTCTGTGTATTTCTACTGCAAACCTGTAGGATTGCAATTTATAATGGGGAAAAAATTTGGGATATATCCTTTCCTTACTTTGAAACAGTCAACCTTTACAGTCATTTGTCTTGTTGCCCTGAATTCACATCTGAATAGAGATCAAGGTTTAAACTTCAACAGCTAGATTTAAAATTTATAAGGAATTGAAGTCAGGATTTCCTCTAACAAGGTCAGGGTAATGTCCTCTGTTTTATTTTAACCATTGCAACCTACCACTGTGATATTCAGAGCTCAGTTTCATCCAGACTAAACTCAAATAATGTCCCAGCTCTTTATCATCCTGTTAGCTGGCTCCAGGTCTGCCACAGTCCCTGGTCAATAAGGGGATACAGAGTAAAGCCATTCAGATTATATTTAGGCCTGGTAAATCTAAATCAGTTTATTCTGAAGGCCCTGTTACCTCTGCTAACATAAGCTTTGTTGATCAGGAAAATGTTCCTGAAAAACTACCAATCTGGTGTTTCATATCTATAATTCCTTTTTCCCTTTTGTGGAACTTGCTCATTCAGTCTACTCTGGAAAATGAATGTCATCAAGAATGAAAGGGAGACAGGTAGTACTCTTAATGACAAGGCAAATACTATATACAATGTATGGAGAAAAGCCAACACAGAGAGCTGTTGTTTATAAACACTAGGGAAATAATTCAGCATGGAAATAAAACTGGTGAAAAAGTATAACCTGCCAAACTGACAGAAAAAGTAAGTTACTACACAGTAGTCACTTGCAGAAGTACAGGAGGGAAACTGCTGCTTTTTGCTTTCTCTCTTATAAAAGCATCTTTCTTTTCATATTTATTCACACACATGCAGAGAGACCTAGGTTCATAGGGGTTGATTTTGAAAGATTTTGATAACACCTATTCAGCCCACGAGAGTTTGCCCACTCAGTGCCAATTGGACCAAGAGTGAAGATTTTAATCCCAAAGTGACAGAATCTACTAGGAGGTCTCTGTTGGGATTAATACAAAACTGCATTTCACAACCTGCCTTTACCATGGGAAGCAGCCAGCAAACTGTTTTCATTTTCCCAAGGGTAAGTCTCACAACTGCCACTCTAATGATCAACATAAGTGGAAAACAAGGGACTCGAAGATGGCAGAGGACAAGAGAGGCTGAGAAGAGATCACACCCTGCATCTCTGAGGAGAATTGGCCAGGCAGCTGAACTTCAGTTGTGCAATAACAAACCAAAACAAAGTGGATATTTTCTCTTTTCCTTCTCTAATCTTTCCAGAAGACATGAATACCAAGATTTCCTTTCAAAGCATTGAGAAGTGTCTTTCTTTTAAAAATGGAGTGGTTGGACTTTAGCAAAGCAGCAATACTAGAAGGACCAAGTGCCATTGATCATATTCAAAGGATATCTGAATCATATAACCAATTTCCCTGTTTCTAACCACTGATTCCCCTTGAGGGCCTCAGTGTGAGTAGACTCACGTTACAGTAACAAGTTGGAAGCCTAGAGTGAAGCTGCTATCTAAGTAATAAATGGTCTGTTCTGGAACCACACTTTCAGTCAGCTGCTGCAAACTTCCAGAGCACCTACAAATCTAAATTTAACTTTGCCTCCATTTTGTACATCTAAATCTATGATCCACATGTGGACATCTAAACTGACACATAGAGACAATGAGAGGGATTCAGTGCCTCTGATGATCTCCAGAAGAAAATCCAGTCCATCCACGTTCAGTGTCTATCTCACTTCATTGACTCTGAAGACACAAATAGGAATTTTCAAGGCATTGAAAGTCTGTTCAGCATCCAGATGTCATTCTCCCTTTTAAAAACTAACTCTTGGTAGAGCAGGACCACCTATTGCAAAAATGATAGCAACAGCAACTCTTAAATTTTGCAAAAAAACCTGATAGTCAGAGCACATCAAAAGAGGTGGAGGAATCAGGTTCCAGGCTGACCTGGAGGAGTTTGAACACCTGTCTCCAGTGAGTGCTTCAAAGCAGGTGCATCCAAGATAGGTGTCAGCACCAGAAGCAAAGCAAGATAAAGAAATCTGATAAACCTCTGATGTGGAGGGGCAGAAAGGAACAAAACTGGGCTCTTGGCCCTGAGATGCACATGCAGTTCACCTGAGAACTGGATGTTGCTGTTTGCTAGCAGCATCCTGAGCTGCATTAGACAGAGCATTGCCAACAGATTGAGGGAGGTGATCTTTTCCCTCTACTCATCCCTGGTGAGGCACATTTGGAATGCTGTATCAGTGCTGGGCTCACCTTAACATGAAAGACACAAACATACTGGAGTGCATCCAGCAAAGGGCCACAAACATAATTAAGGGACTGGAGCACATGTCATACAAGGAGACTCTGAGAGAGCTGGGACTGTTCAGCCTGGAGAAGAGAACCCTTAGGAGAATTTAATCAAGGTGTATAAATACCTGATGGGGGGAAGGAAAGAGGACAGAACCAGACTAGTCATGCCCAGTGACAGGAATAATGAACATGTACATAAACTGAAATACAATAAATTTATATTTAAACATAAGAACAAATAAAATTTCACAGTGAGGGTGGTCAGGCACTGGAACAAGTTCCTCAGAGAAGCTGTAGAGTCTCCATCCTTGGAGATACTCAAAACCTGACTGGACACAGCCCTGAGCAACCAGTTGTAGGCGACCCTGCTTTGAGCAGTGGGTTGGACTAGATGATCTCCAGAGATGGGTTCCCACCTCAGTCACTCTGTGATTCTGTGGAAATTAAAAGCAGCCATGGAAGCAGGGACCAAAACCTGGGCTTTGGTGGGAGATGATTAAAGCTAAACAATTTCCAATTCAAGCCAGGTGGCAGCAGAAGGGTTAACCAGTTCTGGAAGGTAAGTGGGTTAGATTGCTGTCTGGGAACAAAGGTAGGATCTATCCATTGGCATGATTTGCTGAAAAGCAGTTGTACATCTGAGAAAATGCTTCAGAAACAGTTTTCCAACTGACTGTACTGTTAGTCACAGCCCCAGGGTGCTCCAGAACCCTTAGGCAGGCTGTGAGCATCCTTCCTCCCACCAGATCCAGACAAAATATGGCCTTGTTATGTTTCCACAACGCATATTTAACTGCTGTCACTGCTATTTTGCCTAAATTATGTGAAGATTGTGGCCTATGGCTCTTTACACAAATTTTATGCTGCAGGGCAAGAATAGCCAGTTCTGTCTTTCTGTCTGATAACGCAACTATGAAAGCAGGTGCAATTTTTGGCATAAAAGCAGCTGGGGTACAGTGAAGTAAAGAGAGATTATTACTATGGCACATAGAATTAATGAGACCTTTTCTGGAAAACTTCACCAAGCCTTATAAGGCAGAAAAAAATGAAATATTTTAGAGGAGAAAAATAAAGCCAGAAGATGGAACTAAGGTTTCAAAAGCCATATTTAAGTATAAAAATGTAAAGACTGGTCATTTATTTAATTTCTCACAATACAGATTATTACTTGATCACAGCCTACAACTAGTACACAGGAAATGATTTCAAAGAGCAGAAGAATCCTGATAGTAGACAAAGGTATATAGAAATCTAATATTTGAAAGCTGAACCTAGACGAACTGAGGGTAAGAAATAAGGTGTCAGTCTTCAAATAACAATAAATACCCAGTGAAAGAATTTAATGACTGACAAAATGGATTTTCCATCATCTGAATTTAGTACATCATTAAATGAACATCACTTACTGAATACACCCAACAAAGGTGATTGCTGGAAGAAGGACATGAGCTGAAAGACCTCATTGACACCTGTTTTAAACACTTGATTGATACATCTGATTCTGAATCTGAGAGGCTGATTTTCTGTGTGGTGTCAAGTATCTTAGCATTAATAAATGTGCCATTAGTAAGCCTCTAGTGATTGGTTTATAATCAAGATGTTTAGTATGAGTAGTAGCTGTTCTGCAAATAAATAAATCTCCTTCTATGTTAATGTGTATAATAATGAAAAGTCTTTCATTTTCACAATCTATTTTGGGGGCTTTTTTTCCCCTCTCCTCTTCATATTACATTACAGAGACAAAGTTAATCCTTAAGTCTATAATGTCCCAAAATACCAATCACTACGCCCATATACTAACAAGACAAATGCAAGATGACCTTGTACTGCCTAAATAATGCATTCAAGCTAATAAAGACTGAGGCAATGGTGCATCAATGTGAGATGGCTATGAAATGCCAAACAGAGAGATGTGTGGGATGAAAGCTACACAAAGAGCAAGCAGGTATGTGCAAGTGAACTGAGTTATTATGGTCATCATACCAAATGTTGAAGCCTCATGGCCAGTCTTGTCTCAGTCACCGCTTTCAGAAGACAATACCTGTTTGGTAATCTGCCCAGATTATAATTTTGGAAAGGTTGTAGAGATGATGGGTGATCCCTGACAAAGGGAGGGAGGTAAATGTTGCACCCATTTTCAAGAAAGGCCAAGAGAAAGATCCAGGGAATTAAATATTGAACAGCCACACTGGGAAAATCTCAGCATGAGTCCTCTTGGAGCACATTTCTGCACACATGAAGGAGAATAGTGTGCTTCAGAACACTCAGCATGGATTTACAAAGGGTAAATCAATGAAGAGCAATCTAATTGCTTTCTAAGATAAAATGGCTAGATGTCTAGATGAGGGAAGAGCAATGCACGCCATTAATCTCAATTTCAGCAAGGCTTTTAACATATTTCCCACAATATTCTTGTATTCAAGTTGGGATGTCAGGATTTGGATGGGTGGATCAAACCAAGGCATAAAACTGGTTGCATGATCATGCTCAGAGGGTAGTGGCTAATGGGTTGTTCTCTCCCTCAAGGCTGGTAACAAGTAGAATACCATATGGGTCAGTCCTGCAATCATCAGTGACCTGAAGTAGGTGACAGAGTGTACTCTTGTCAAATTTGCAGATGCTACCAAACTGGGAGACCAACCAATCAATATACTGAACGGCAGGCTTAACATCCAGATGGACCTAGGCAAGAAGGAGGAGTGGGCCAAGAGCAACCTGAGAAAATTCAACATGGACAAATGTTCCTCACCTGGGAAGAATGAGCCCCTGAACAGCACAGGTTGTGCACTGCCTGGCTGGGGAGCAGCTCTGTGGGAAAAGCCCTGGAGGTCCTGCTGGGGCAAAGCTGAGCTTGGGACCTCAGGAGCACTGGCAGCACAGAGGCCACCAGCAACCTGGACTATAGGAAGAGAACCAGAACCAGGACACCCAAAAAAGGCATTATCATCCTTTACTCAGCACTCCTAGACACTCCACTTGATTTTGAGCCCCCGGTGCAGGAAAGACATCAATAAACTAGAGGGAGTTAGGGGCAGCCACCAAGATGATGGTGACTGGAACACTTGACTTGTGAGGAGAGGCTGGGGCAGTTGAGCTTGTTCATCCTGGAGCAGCAATGGGTTCAGAGACCTGACAGCAACCTCCATTGCCTACGGCCAGGCCATTGAGTTGCCAGAGGTGGGCTCTTCACAGCAGTATAAGACAGCAAGATGAGAGGCAATCAGCATAGTGCTATAGTGAGGGGTAACAGTTTTAAACTGAAAGAGGGTAGATTTAGATTACATAACTATGAATAAATTCTTTACTGTGAGGGTGGCGAGACACTGGAAAGAGGTTGCCCAGAGAAACTGTGGATGCTCCCTCCCTGATTCTCTTAAAGGTCAGGCTGGATGGGGCTTTGAGCAACCTGGTCTAGTGGAAGGTATTCCTGTCCACGGCTGGGAGGTTGGAACTAAATGATCTTTGGTCCCTTCCAACCCAAAACATTCTATGATTCTATGATTCTATAAATAGAAACAGAAGACGTTGAGACTGGGCATAAGGAGAAATCTTTTCACCATGAGGACAGTCAGGTGGTGGCATAGGTTGCTCAGAGAGGATGTGCATTCTTCATCTTTGGAGGTTTTCAAGATGTAACTGTATAAACCCTGAAGCAATCTGGTCAGACCTCATAGCTGACCCATAGCTTCCCTCCAACCTGAATTATCCTATATATCTGTGATTTTAGATGTAAATACACATACAATAGCTCATAAATATAATTCATTGCCCACAGGATCCCAGATAAATTTAGATCGGCACATCAAGAAAGGTGAGCTTGGGCAGTTGGGCAATAAAATTATACTGGGAATAGTGTAGGCTTACTAGAAGGTATTACTCATAATTAATTGAATAGGAATTGCTTATAACAGATGTGAGGGAATTAAAGAGAGTTGTGTTATTATTAAAATCTTGGGAAATGTTTTCTCCTGAAGTATCCTGTATGTTTGGGATGGTGAAAAGCTAGTTTTGTCTGAATCAGAGGAAATTAATAAAACAGTGTGAGATCTGTCACTATATTCAACACATTTGGTATCTGATCCTTTCCCAGTCAACAGTCACTGCAAAAACACTAGGGTATCTGTAAACATTTCTGTTCCCTCTCTACATCAGCAACACTATTTCTGCAGTGCCACCATATCTCCATGTTGTGTTTTCAAGCCCAAGAAGAGACAGGTTCATAAGCATTTCTACACAGGTATTGTCAAGTAGAATTAACCTCATTGAATGGTAGATGCCTATAAAGGTGATGTCTTATTCCAGCCACTTTCAGGTCTGATTTTCAACATCTCACTTAGGATTGGATTAATTGCGCCCTAAAAGTGCCTACCTCACTCTAGGTGAATTGATCAGCTGTAAATACCTGCCTTGTACATGATTATATACAGTCAGATGAATCTTGCTTGAGATGTTTTTCCTACCAGCTGGAAAGTTTTGTAAAGGCTGCATGATGAGATGGAGATGGGAGAAGGTGAAACGGTGGCAATGCTTTACACACAGGCCAAAGGCAAGACTGTTCTCCTAAATTCTGGGTGCCTGATAGTTACCTTTGTCTCACACATGATGTCCAGCCTCAGGGTGACTCTCTTCAGCACAGACCTGCAACAGCTATTTGGAAGTCTGTAAGTAACTGGGCAGTCCCAAGAGGCAGACACTGTGCAGACACTGTCCCCAGCACGCATCCTGCCTACAAGCCAAATTCCCTCATTTTATGAAGCACAGGAAAATGCAACATTAATTCACTCTGGTCCAAAAAGTGAACAAAAAGAAAAATCCCAAGGCATGCAAGGCATCTTTAAAGACTTGATCACAGCAGTACCAAGGCAGCTTGACTGGAGCCCATACAGTGGGGTGCAGACACACTCCTACAAGTGCTATGTGATATAGCTTAAGTTGAAAAGCAGGGCTGTTCAGTTTGGCACAGCACTAAGCAAATGCAGCCACAAAGCTTCTGGATCCAAAACAGTATCACCAGATGCCATAAAGCTGTGCTGTAGGAGCTCAGGGCTTCAGGCAACACTGCACTGCACAACATAGGAAAGACTCTGCTTCCCCTTTTCTCTCTGCTAAAACAAGTATCAGAGGTGAGGGCGGAGGCGTTTGCCACAAGACTTCATGTGAAAGCATTTAAAAAGAAATGGTGGGTTTTCAGAGCTAAAGTACATTTTTACAAAGTTTCTACACCTCTACACCGAAGGTACTAGTGATTGTTTGCCAGAGAAGAATTTCAACAGCTGTGGGTGTGTCATGGTGAGCCCCTGAAACTGGCCCTGGATGTAAATTCCCATTTCATGCTAAACTACTCATGCTTCCCACTCTACTTGTCCACCCCAAGAGCCCAAATCATACACAGACCTCTGGGGTTATGCACTTTGTAGCACACCCAAGCCCTCCCTTCCAGCTATCCAGATCAGGATGTGGCAGAAATGTATTCTGACTCCTTCCCACTCACATACCCCATTTTTCCTCCCAAGGAAAAGAGCACTGAGGGGAGACATGGCTTTTGTTCAAGTCTCATCTTGGCTCAGAGAGTGGGTATGGCGGGAGGTGAATATGTGCAGCTGCACCTGGCTGCTGGCAAATTTTCTAAGGTCTTGCAGTGCAGCACATGCAGGGCAACTTTGTACAGTCACCTCGGCATGGGGTTTACAGAAAGTTAGAAGGCAAATGCCAAGGATAAAGACAAACACAGAACTGATATTTTTGAAACAAGATTATAAAAAGAAAATTATTAAATGCATTAACTCACTACTAGGAATCCTTGAATTTCTGGCTCCTGAAGATTCTTTTCAAGTTCTCCCTCACTCATACAAATGCAGCAATGGTTTCCACCTATTACAGCTCTCCTGTTAACATGTAATTCCTGGAATTGAGCAGTGGGATGCAACTCAGCATGTGGCTGTGGTCCCAGTCTGCAAAGCACAATCCTCTTGTCTAGTGTATGCTTTACTGAACATCCCTATTCTTACTGTCTCATCAAAGCTTGGGGTAGCAGTCGGTTGTGGTATGGAAACAAATCCTGGCTGCTTTTCTCTGCCTTACCAATTAGCTTTATCAAGACCCACTGTAACATCCTGATGTACTTCTCAGTGGGCACACAGAGATCCGTGTGGGAGTGCTTTTCAAATGTGCTGTGGATGAGGTAACTCCTCTCTTCAAGAGACCCCCTTGATTTAATTAAAGTAGATACGAAGGCATCGATAGGGTTGCCTAACTGGCTCAGTTGTTGATTAGCTCTGCTGTTAAATTAGAAGCTTGCATTTTCTCAAACATGGAAGTTCTGAACTAATTCACAGGCTCAGTCTTTAGTGTGGAACACAATATTTAGGAAGCATGTATCTCGAAAATATTTCTTGCATCCATGTCTTCAAAATATAATTTTGTTCTTGATGTGTAACTATGCTCCCCAAACAGAAAACAGATTAACCACATCGCCTTGGTTCAGGCCTTTCTGCCATTTGAAATAGCATAGCTTAACAGAGAAAATCTTTATCAAGAAAAGACAGAAAAGCAGAATTGCCTATTACAGTGAAGGTTCTATTTTTACAACATTTTGCACAACAAAATCAAAAGCCTTCCTTTTATGAAGCCAAGAGACATATCACATTAGGATGAGTTCTGTATTCATTTCTTATACTTTCCTAGAACACTCAGAATTTATTAATACATTGAAATCAAACAAGTCAGCAAGCAGAAATATTACAAATGATTACTACTTTGGGTTTTGATATCATGTGTTTTAGAAACTGTTTAGAAACCAGAGAGAAGCCTACAATTAAGGAACAAACAGAATGAGTGCCACTGAATTTAATCTTACTGGTATCAAAACAAATGAAAGGGCATTATGCACTACTACTGTTTAGAGCTGTAAAGTGTGGCTTTTTAAAACTAAAGGAAAGGCTATTGAAAAAAAAATCCTATGATTATGCTGGAAAAAACAAATGAACTATGAAATAATAAGCAGAATCCAGTCAAAAGAATAATTAAGAAAGCAAATAGAAATACTGAAGGTTGAACTTCCAAGTATTCTTTGACCTACAATAACAGCTTTTCAAAAATATATTTTCTACAGTTACTCAAACACACTCAGAAATGGTGGGGATCAATTAAGGAAATTATGCCCTTGTTATAGAGAGCTGCCCATGATTTGCCTTGTGCATGAAAGAGAGGGAGAGGAGATCAGGAAATCAGGGGCAGTCAAAGTAGCAAAAAAGAGTTCAGGAGGAAAAATGGCAGGCCAGTCTGCATGGAAGAGGCTGCAAAAAAACAGATGCTAAATGTTTTTCTTACTCAAAATCCTAAAGCACTTTTGCAGAAGAGCTTATTGACCTTTCACTAGTCCCACAGGCAAGGTGAAATATTGGCCAGCCCTGTCTCTGCCAAAATGAAACACAGTCCAGGTCTGGACTATTTATAGTCTTCCATCATCAGTCTACAGCAAAAAGGAATCTTAGAATCATAGAATCATAGAATGTATTGGGTTAGAAGGGACCCTGAAGGGTCATCCAAGTCCAACCCCTCTGCAGTGAGCAGGGACATCTTTACTGGATTGGGTTGCTCAGAGCCCCATCAAGCCTGACCTTGGATGTCTCCAGGGATGGGGCCTCCACTGCCTCCCTGGGCAACCTGTGCCAGTGATCCACCACCCTCCTATTGAAAAACTTTTTCCTTACTTCTAACCTAAACCTACCCTGTTCTAGTTTAAAGCCTTTACCCTTCATCCTATTGCTACATGCCCTTGTGAACACAATAACTTTGTAATCACACAGCTAAATTAAATAAGAACAGAAGCACAACTTAACAATTTACTGTCAACAATTTTTCTGTTCACACTCAGGTGCCAATCATGTTTTGCTTCTCAGTTCACTGCCGTAACACTTCAGCTTGATGACCCCTGTGGCTCTCTAAGAGTTGGAGTTACACCACAGTAAAACTGGAGAAGTGCAAAGGAGTCTCCAGCCCTTTTATACTGACTGCAGTGGAAACTTAAAACAACTAGTATAAAAATATATATATATCCTTCTCTCCCTGTTACAAGTATGAACTGTTGCCAGGATAAAAGCATAAGAAACTGTGGTTTTAAAGTGAGTTTCTTCTGTGAAGTCAGCAAGTGATCCGACAGGACAGACATTCAAATTACACTAGTCCAGCATGTTCTTACCCAAGACCCCACCCTGTGCACTCCCCATTACAATGTTAGCACCTTTGTTATTCCCAGTAAAATCAGTGGCAAAATTTCCATTCACAGAAAAGACCAAAGCCACATGTCAAAGGATTCCTTCTCTTTCTCTGTCCTTTCTCTCAAAAATTTTTGGGCTTTGGGAGACTATCATGAGTCCTACAATGCCTGTTCCAGAAATACCCCCAAGAAGCAAAACCATACAGTTTTGCAAGTTCCTTCTGCCGATTCTCTGCTTCCCAGAACATATCTCTTGCCTCCTTCCCTGGATGTGCTTATGGCAGAAGCATGCAGGCTCAAAACTCACCAGAGAGTGAGGGGTTTATATAGAAAAGCAGAAATCATTCTGAGGTTCTCTGATCCTGAGCTGATGTCTGTAATGGAGCAGTCTGAGATATCTTCAGAGAGTGTCTGAGAGATCTGCTGGGGATGATTTGGCTTCATTAACTGTCTGGCAAAGAGAGTAATTCAATCATCTAAGAACTGATAGACAAATGGCATGAGAAATCCCTTCAAATCAAAACTCTAGGCTGATCCAAAAAAAAATGGATACAAAATCATCACCTCAGAGAAATAGTAGTGCTATGGATTCAAACACAGACAGTGAGGATTTCTACAGACAAGTCATGTTTTGTCTCATTCAGAATGTTAATTTGGTCCCAATCCTGCAATTCTTAGCTATAAAAGGAAACTAATAATCTGGGAGAAATGTTTTTGCACTGCTACCAGATTGCTCATGTGTATTAGGGTAGCAGGATCTAAATCTGTACTGTCTGTTGCTAGAGTTGTTTTCAGTATGGGAAAAATCATGCAAAATTTTAACAACAAAGCAGAAATTGGTTTTCAGGGGGAAAAAGCAGCTTTTGCCAAGCAGACCGATGAGTGATATCTGAAAGATGGGCTTATTGTCTGTTTGGAGACCTGCAGCATGTACACCTTGACACCTGCATCAGGTCTACAAAGGTTTACAGCTAATGTACATAAAGAGATGTACTGACTCTATGTCACATGCTGTTCTGGGGGCCATATATAGGTGGTTCTGGTATCTGTGTATACATTAATTTGTGTAACTCTTCTAGACTGAACACAAAACTTCAGCCACTCAGTCATGTTTCTTGGTTTGTTTTGGTAACATCAATTTCTTTTTTAATAAAGATGTCAGAAAAAAACTTGATTTTTTTAAATAAAGAAATAAGTACTCACTCTATATAAGAAAGACATATTGTCTGTAATGCTGTATGCTGTTCTGATTTTTTATTAGCGAATAGAAATAAAATAACTTGCTAGTGATTCTGCAACTTTGAATTGACCATTAGTTTCAGCAGCTATAGAAAATATTTGCCTTAGCAGGACTCAGTGGAGGTCAGGATGAGATTTTCTCTCTAACACAGACAGGATAGGTTTTGAGTTTTGGTTGTCTGGTAGTTTTTTGTTCATTTTCAGTTCGGGGAAAGGGGAGTGGGGGACCTTTCTACCTCAATACTTAACAGGTACCTGCAATTTTTGTTCTTGCAATGGCAAAATTAAGTCTACAAGTCAGCTGATAGTGTTCATGTAAATAAGTAGCAGCCTCCTGAAATGGTGAACTCTGTCACTTACAGTGTGTCTGAAAAATGATCCTACAGTGCTGCCTTTGCAGACCACGTTATAAGTTCATGTACAAAAGATAGTTATTAGTAGAGTAAGGACAGAGTTCATTTTATTGCATTTTAGTGATCTCAAAGTGCAAAGTCATTATCTAGGATCACTCTAAGGGTCTCCAGGGTCACTACAATCAATAGCAAGAGACACTTCAGGGGGTGAATCTCACCATCCTCAAGAGCTTCTTTATGAAAAGCCACATCACCTTGCAGAGCTGTTTACCTTTGTGCAACAGCCAGAGCAAGGAATGTATTTAGTCATGCCAAGATGCCTCTTAAAATTAATGAATAGGTCATTTCACATCTCTAATCCAGAAGACCCAGAAAACTCCAGAAAACTGCATTATGGACAGAAGTTTTTTATTGATCCTTTTGTTTGTTGGCCCAATATACTCTTTTGTCTCCCTTTTGGAAAATCAGTAGGAAATAAAAGGTAGAAAAAATAAACTTAAAGAAAAGAATTGCAAAACTTGAGAAGTGTTCTGGGGGGAAGCTGTGGCTGTACCACCTGCACCAAAACTGCCTGGGCCACTGGGAAGTCTTCCAGATGCTGCTGAGGTCTCCATTACATAAAGATCAATAAAATACACTTTTAGACGTGAAATACAGCAAGAGTTCTGAAAGAATCAGAGTGAAATTAGTCTGACATCCCCAGGTCCTCCTGCATGATCACATATCTTGCCTGTCAGCCCAGAACTGGAGGCAGATGTATGGCACAGTTCTAAACAGAAGCCCTGCCAAATCCACACTGCTGTTCCAAGGCCATGAATTCAATAAGACTTTTGCATCAATTGTTTTCTCTTGGGTCAGTGCATAACAGGTCGCACTGCATGCAAGGAGCTGGGATAAGACCCTGTCGCTCTATTGTCTTGGCCTCTTCTGAAGAATCTCATTACAAACCTGAAGAGCTCAACTAATGGAGTTTAAAGTGACAGAGTCTTTTATAGTGCAATAAAACCTTTTAGGATGTACTTCAGAGGCTTCTAATTCTCTCAGCAATACAGTAAATATAATGAATGTAAAAATTATCCTTGCAGATGTTGTGGTGTCAGTAACAATAACAAAATCTCAGCACGGCACAGGACCAAAATAGCATCTGGGATTTTGATTCACTCAATTTAATCACACAGTGTTTGAGCATTTACGGTTTTACAGTTTCTGTTTATTGATTTACAGTATTTTAATAAGATTACAGTGAAAACATATATGCTGAACTGGTACTTATATGGAACATATACCAATGCCCATCACTTCCCTCGTTGCTTTCTACAGAGTGCTAATTTGCATCCCTCTGGAGCTCACAGGAAGATTTAACATTAAACAGCCTGCTGCCTAGTATGAGGGGAAGGAGATGACTAATAACTATTTCCCAAGCCCATCAAAAGACCATGAAGCCTTCTAAGGCTTTGCAATAAGGGAAAATAAAAAATATAGAATGAAGCCATTTATATTTCTGCTAATTTAAAATTGAGTGGGGAAGTATTAGGAAAGCAACACACTGATCTATCAGTCACTGCTCAGGCAATTTCCAAAGCATTCTGAGTATAAAAGTCATTTGTTGATTTGTGGCCAACCAAAAGCGGCAGTAGTTTCAAATTTGAGGAAGAGGCCACAGGGAAGCATCTCTTCCCATATCCATGCACTTCAGCACGCACACACACAGAACAAGGGATTTGTCATGTGTCAGTTTTGCCATCTAAAAGTTAGGTATCTCAGTTAGGCAGCTGCCTGTACTTGGGGAGTGATTCACACATCAGTGACTTCCATGTCAAGTCACCATCCACACTACCTACTAAATGCCACCTGAATGCCATTTAAAGGTACCCCTGCCTCTCTCTTGTGTTCACTCTCTCCCCTTAACATTTCCACTGGCTCTAGCAGGAGCCCAGCCATTGGCTGAGGCTATTCTTCACTTTTGGATGGCTAAAGTTGGGGGAAATGTACCCCAGCTTTGAGCAGTAAGGCAACAAAAAGCTGAAACGATAGGAAGAGTGAGCTACTTGGTAGACTTTTCTGCAAATGTACTCCCTCCACTTGGTGATCAGAGCAGCCGAGGAAAGTGGTTAGGTACCTGTTTTCTGCAAGTGAACAAAAGATCTGGCCTCAGGAGCTGTCATGTTGTCATCTCCTCTGAGAGCCAGATTTAGTAACCTGGGGTCTCCCACGGAATATGCAAAATAAGTGCTGAGGATGGTCTGTGGCCCTGCACGGTGCAGGACACCGCTGCCAGGGCTATGCTCACCACCAGCACCACTGCTGTTCCCAGTCTCTGTCAAAAACAACTCTTGTGAGTGATTGCATTAAAGACAGGAGGAAAAAAGGATGCTAGGAAGATTATCTCATTTCTGCACACGTGCAGCCAACTGTTTGTCAGCTTCACCCATGCAAGCAGTTTTTCACATGAAGTCTCAGATATTTCTTGTCATGGAAAGGACACTTTGAATGCCAAGGTTTTCCAAAAGACTTGCCAATCCTTGCCCCAAATCCAGAGCATAACGACCCCTGTCCTCTCAGAGGCTCCCATCACATGAGCCACACGACCCCCACTAACCCCAAAGGTAAAGCTGACTCCCAGGTGCTGTCAGTCGGAGTAACTCCATGGCAAGTACAGTGACTGCTGCCAGCTTGACAAGCAGTCAGGTTAACACTGTGCTTGCTAAAGGCAGCGAACACACCGAACCGAAGGAAGACTTTGACATTAATTTTCGAGCAAGTGATATTTAGAGTGAATGGCCACTCCTTACCTTACTGGAAATATTTGCTTTCCTCCTTCCAGCATGCTTAGGCAAACAGCAGCTCTGAGTCAGACTTTTGCTTATGTACCATTGTCCTTTATGTATTTCAGGTGACCCAGAATGTATTACCATGGCAGGCTGAAATTTCCCTGCCGCTGCTAGAACCGGTGCTCCTTCAGCTGTGTGGGGGCATAACCTATGTCCTCTTTAGAATGGTTAACGCACACTTTGTGCTATAATGTGTCTGGCCTCAGAGCTTGGTGTATGAGATTGGAGATACTAGGTGAAATCAAGTTTCCCCTTTCTGCAATGGACACGTATTTGGAGTAGTATTTTTTCTAGTGATGGTTAGGCAACAGCAGAAGTGTTTTTAACTGCTTCCCAGACTAAATCTGTATGCTTTCTTCAGTTTCCACTTCCTAAGGAAGGTTTGCTGACAATATCAGCTGACACAGTTTGGCATCGCTTGATGAATCAAGAACATTATTATTAATATCCCAACTGACAGAGAAGCAGAATATAACTTTGTATGCCTCCTTTGGGGTTTTAATCCATTCAGACAGCAACTCATTAGCTGATAATTCTGTAGGATCAGACTTTTCACTTTAGAGGCAATAATTCACTCACGTTTTATTTCTTTCTATCCTATAACAAACAACAATTCATTTGTATGTTGCTCTGTGTAGCTAACATAACTAAACAACCACTTTGTTGAGAAGAGAAAGCAGGCATATCAAGGAAGACAAGAAATTGGGGATTATTTAGATTTTTTATCATTCATTTTTTTCTATTTAAAAATTTCAATTTCTTTACTCTAAAAAGGGAAACAATAGGAAATGTCAGTTATTACTATGAAGAAAGCATAATTTACTTTAACCATGAGTTTCACCATTATATTTTAGTCAGAACATCCCATGAACAATGTATTTTGGTATCTACTGACATTAGCAATAAAGGCCACCACAGCCATAGCATTTATTTCAGTCAAGCATTTTGTATTCTCAAACTCCCAAACATGAGATCTGACAGAAACAGCATCTGGGACAGTAATGACAGCTACATACTGATATATCACAATAAGCTTCTCAAGAAAAAATTTTAAATATATTTCAAAATCCTTGAAATTGTTATTATGCTGAGTGGGCCTTCCATTTTCCTATAATAGTCCTATATTGAAAGCTCTTACAATTCAGCAAAGGAAATGAGTTAGTGGATTCAAACAGCTGGGTCCTTTTTATTTAAAAATAAAATAAATTTAAAAAAAAAACCAAACAAACCAACAAAAATGCTACTTCTGATGAGTTTGATCCCTGAACGAGAATTACTTTCTATAGTAAGACAGCAGTTCCTTTTTTTCTTTCAATTACATAAACAAATATTTAGCCTTCTGCATATCATTTCTAAATACATAGTTGCTTTGATGTCTCAGTGCTGGGACCAAAATTCTTTGCTGATTCGTACCTTGTCAAATCAATGCAGCAATTGCATGTAAACTATTATATTTCAAAGCCTTGTCTATCCCAGTCTTGCAAACTCAGCTCTATGTTAATATAAGAAAATTATAGTGTACCCTGGATAGTCTCTTACTTATTCTAAACTATCTTGCCCATGATTCCCAAGGCTGGGGGAAACATTCCCGCTCATTGTTGTGCTCCTTGGGGTGGAATCCTATCCAGAGAGTGTTACTAAGAACACTTCATCATAGAAGTTTTCTTAATTTCTGTGTTCCTTTTTTTAGCTAATAGGGAAAAGTGGTGCAGATTTCTGTGGAGTTTTAATCCAGCAGTCTTTTAAAAGTGAAACTTGAGAGTTAAGTGGCATGTAGTACCAGTTCAGGTGAGCCATTCTCCATCTTCAGTCTGTTTCATGTCAACCCACTGGCTCCAACATTTCCATGAAGGTCCCTGTAAAACACCAGACTACAGAGTGCTGCACAGGACAGAGGCTGAGGTCTACTGAGCAGCTCTTACAGTCTGGCACAAGATCCCAAAAGGCCAACAACATCCTGTCTTGCATCAGAAATGGTGTGACCAGCAGGAGTAGGGAGGTGTTTGTCCTACTGTACTCAGCTCTGATGAGGCCACACCTCAAATACTGTGTTCAATTTGGGCCCCTCACTACAAGAAGGACACTGAGCTGCTGGAGCTTGTCCAGAGAAGGGCAACAAAGCTGGTGAAGGGTCTGGAGCACAAGTGTGATGGGGAGCAGCTGAGGGAACTGGGGGTGTTCAGTCTGGAGAAGAGGAGGTTGAGGGGAGACCTCACTGCTCTCTACAACTACCTGAAACAAGGGGATAGTGAGGCAGGGTTTGGTCTCTTCTCCCAGGTAACAGTGATAGGAAGTGAGGTAATGGCCTCAAATTGTGCCAGGGGAGGTTTAGATTGGATATTAGGAAAAATTTCTTCACTGAAAGGGTTGTCAAGCACAGGCTGCCCAGGGCAGTCCCCATCCCTGGAGGTATTTAAGAGACTTGTAGATATGGTGCTGAGGGACATGGTGTAGTGGTGGACTTGGCAGTGACAGGTTTATGGTTGTACTTGATGATCTTAAAGGTATTTTCCAACCTAAATGATTCTATGATTCTGTAACTCAGCACTGGGCAATCTGCAGGATGTTAAACAACACCAGTGAAAGGAAGACGCAACAACAGATTCAGGAAAGCAGTCTCAGGGAAGTACAAGATACTTCTTTTTAAGCCTCCTTGGTGAAGTTACAGAATTGTCACTCACAGCCTGATAGGGTAGGAGAATCCATACTTATTTTGTTTTCATTGGGGCATAATTATCATCACTTTTTGATGGTATTTCCTTGAAAATCCATTTAAATCTCACAGAGCAAAATGAAGAGGTTTTATATAACACCTATAGTTGGTCAAGTCACATCAGAAGACGCAAAGTGCTTATTCTTCAAAAGTAACATTTGGCACAGGAATACATCAGGCTCTGATTAAATTTCACTGGGAGAAGTTTCTTAGCTCCAGGAGGATACTCTTTCTCTCTGTTAGAGCTGCTCCAGACTGTATGTAAAATTAAATATTCATTGTGTGAGAGAGACAGAAATACATCAACAGACAAATTGGGAGAGAGGCTGCCCCCAAAGCCCAATGGCTAGAGCAGTCATCTCGGATGCTGGAAGCCTTAATCCCAGAGGCCAACTCCAGCTCTGTCAGAGAGTTTACTGCAGGCATTACATGTAAAGGAAAAGTGTGTACTTTATACAGCAAAGTGCACTTCTAGAAGATTTTGTTTCCTCCCTTAATATGTCATTGCAATATTCCACTTTAACCTAAATCCAGCACAAAGCTACCTATCTTTTTTAACAGTGTGTGGCACTTCGGGGGCAGTTAGCTTAAAAATCAATTAAAATGATTTTTTTGTAGGACTTCTGTAGAGAAACTATACCATCTACATATATTTTTAGCCAAATGCTGACATTTGGTTCACCTATTCAGTCATGGTATGGATGAATTTTAGAATCATAAAATATTGATGTGGAAAATAGAGGTGGCCACTGTGAAATACATTTCATTTACTCTCTGAAAAACACTCACATGTTCTCAGGAACTCTGTGTTATTGACAAATTTATAAATAGTTGTCATTTTAACATTCCAGGTTAAAAAAATGCTATTGCTATTAGTACACACATTTATGGTGTTTCTGGGGAGTGTAATTGGCCCATCAGGATAATTACAGGTCTCATTTTTCCTTCTTCCTCACTGCCTGCAGTAACCAGTAGGTTGTTTCATTGTCTTTTGGGTTTGTTTCAGAAAGCAATGAAAATTTAAACACTATTGCTGGACCTCAGCATGAAGCAGAAATAAACCATTACCAGTGACCAAAGGATGAGGGCAGGAGGAAGGAGCAGCCTCCATCCAGCAGCAGAAGAAAAGGCAGCATCCCTTCTACTCCTCATGCAAACTAAGGTCTATCTAAAAATATTCCTGTGAACACACAGTGGAACGAAATTGAGCATTATTTGTGAAAGCGGGTGGAGAAGCCACCACTGAGCCTGGCAAAGCCTTTGGGCTGAGCTCAGGTGCACTGGTACCTCTGCCTAGCCCTGGCAGTGAACAGGGTGCTGCTTAACTACCTCCTCCTCGTTACCCCAGTGTCATCTCGAACTTCTCACTTAAATGGTTAACTTCCTTCAAGTCTTTGCTTAAAGAGTTGGTTCAGTCTAATTAGTTGAATCTTATTCTTGTATATGAAAGATGCCTATTCACACATATACATGTATCCCTACTCAAAGATGTGTATATATAAATATACATACATGCATACCATAGAATCATAGAATCATAGAATAGTTTGGGCTGGAAGGGACCTTAAAGATCATCTAGTCCAATCCTCCTGCCATGAGCAGGGGCACCTCCCACCAAACCAGGTTACACAAAGCCCCGTCTAACCTGGCCTTAAACACTACCATATATATACACGTATAAATATATAGACCATTAAAATAAATTCATATGTGTATATAGCCTCTTGCTATCAGCTGGAAGAGGGAAGAAAAGAGAAGAGAGAAGAGAGAGATGAGATAAAGATAGAGGATTAAAGATAATGAGATAAAGAGGAAGAAATTAAGGGAGGGCAGGGAGGAAAGACAGAAGGGAAATATGGAAGCCCAAACCCAATGGTCTTGCATTTTGTCTCTGAACTGCCCAGCACCAGGTATTTCTACACAAAGGCGTGTGCTCTCTGAAGTATCTGAACATGAGACCATATTGGCCTTTTCTTCAACAGATAAAAATCTAATCTCTGAATTTTAAAGATGTGGTTTAATTTCCACAGCCTTTAACATATTTTATTGTCCTTAGTATACCATCTATAGATATTCTCAACATTGCTATAATGGGAAATTTATTTTTTTTTTTAACTGAAAGAACTAAACTGGAAGAAATCTTTGCATGTGAATTATAATAATTATTATGTTCTACCTATCTTCAAAAAAACCCACAAACAAGCAAAAAAATAAAAAAAACCCACCAAACTCAAACACCAAAGGCTGAAGCAGAAAGAGAATAATAGCATTTTACATAAATGCATTATATAAATATAAGTGGTGTGTTGAATCTCAGAAGTCTCCATATAGTTTATAGAACACACCTTGCAGCCTGTGTACCTCAGACAGATTAAATCATATTCTGTTTCCATTAAACAGAATAGGGAATTGCAGACAAGATTATTATTTAATCAAGTAGAGATTTTTTATCTGGAGTACATTAAAAAAACCCCAATGATAAACAATGTGATTTTACTCTTCTGAACATGGTATTAAACAGACCAAAATATACAAAGGGATAGATTAAGAAAAAAAATAATAAATAAACTTTGTTCTAAAGTGGCTAGAGTTCATATGCACACAACCAACATGAGCAATGAAGCAGAAAGTTAAATCACTTAACAGTACCTGCATTATGCTCTTTCACCCGCAGGTCCTCACCTAACCATCACTATGAGTATTGCTTCCAACAGACTACACACTGCTCCACATAAGTCTATGCACAACTCAGAGTTGTCTGCAGCTGAGGAAAAATGCAAATGGTACAGTTCTGGGAGGACTTCAGCTAAATCACAGAAAGAAATAGCCTCCATTATCATGCCTATTTATGTATACCCCTTATATGCTTGCAGTACAACCAATGTACTTATAAAAGAAAATCTCGAGTGACATTTTCCATATTCTTTTGCTTATTAATGACTTTGAAAAAAGAACCAGCTATCCATAAAAAAAAAAAAAAAAAAAAAAATGCATGTTGCGCATTAACACAACTTGAGTATACTCTGGATATTTCAAGTCTCAAAATTTTTGTATAACAGTTCCATATTTTTAAGAGATATCAATCAATAAGGAAAGGTGAACAGATAAAATAGTTTCAGAGAGAGAGCCACATTTCAAACCCCTTTCCTAGTAGAAAATCCTGAATAGAAATGAAAATTGCATGAAAAATTCAAAGGCCCTGGAAGGTAGACCTGCCTGGAATTCACACAGTCAAGCTTTAAAGAAGCAGAAATCCTGTCCTATTTTAAACACATTTTAACCCTTCAGTAGAGAGTTGTTACGAGCACATGATAGAAAAGATATCCTACAAATGGAAAGTAAATGCCTATCTATTATCTATTTCCCTTATAATATAATACAACTGCATGTAACATGGAGGATACTAAAAATGTCACATATAATTTTATATATTATTACACAAGGGGAAGTGAGGAAGAATCCCTTGTGACTTGCTTAAGAATTTTCTTATGCCTTTTGGCTTCCAGTCATATCTCTGTGGACTTTTTCTGGACCAAAAGGTACGCAGATTGTTTGCCCCGATACCACCAACTCAGGTCTTGACAGTACTGGAGAACAGTGGGAGATTTTAAACTACTGGACTAGCAGACAATCTAGAGAGAACAAAAAGCTACTGAGATTTTATGGAATCTCATCAAAAAAGAGATTTTTATATTTCCTCTAGACAGGTTTTAATAGATTTGGTGTCAGTAGGAAGCATGTACCATTTCTCCTATTGTCTGAGTAATTATTCAGAGCAATTAAGATGTTAAATATTTCAGCATTTGGAGAAAATAAGTTGTTTATTTTCATTGTGAAAAATCACTGGAAGGAAAGGAGTGTGAGGTATCACTCTCTATCTTGGGTGAGATGACTAGCTAACAGATGGCTCAATGTAGGAGAGGTGAAAAGTACACTGAATTACTTGCCCAAGCTGAAGAAGGAAGCTTTCCGCACAGCAAGACACTGACCCTGGACTTTGCTACACAGTGATTTAATCCTCCACCTTTACTGCTTCTTAGAAGTTTTGCATCTTCTGTAGTACTAAAAATGGATGAGTTGACTCCTAAAATTTTGCATTTCTTATACATCTTTATTTCTGCACCAGAGGTCTAGGCACATTGGTTTAACCTTGGGGGAAATACTGAGAGCTCTGTTACTGCATAATGAGTTGATACAAAATAATCTCAGTGCCAGCTATCAATTTGTTGCCTGGCTGAAGGCACAGAAAATAAAAGAGTTCTTGGGACTTTTGTGCTGGAATGTTATCCAAAAGACACACGTTGAAATGACAGATGTTTCTATGTTCTTTGTGATTTCTCGCAAACCAGGTAATTCCTCTGTACCTTAGTCATTCATCTCCTAAATGGAAATCTGTTTGAAGTGTGCTCGTGTGATGATGGAGGCCACCTCTTTCTTCTACATTCCGATGCCCTAAATTTTATCCACATACACTCATTAATCTGTCCTGAGTTCCCTATTGACAACTGCTGCCAAGACCATGGGATGCACCAGGCTCAGGGTGGAAGTAAGGCTGTCTGTAGTGAGTAGTAGTAAGCTTGACACAGTGGACCTATAAGTACATCTTGAGCTGCTACTCATCTCTTTCACTAGACCAAAAATAGAATTTCATATTTACATAGCTGTGTCACATGTGTATTTGGGTACAGATGAAATGTGAAATGTGCCCAGAAAGCAGACATTTTCTCCTCAGAGCAGTGCTCTGTGCAGAATATTTTTTTTCCCTGCATTAAACATGGTCCCTTCCCAAAAAATAAGAGCATCCCAGTTGTATTTTCTTGAGCTGCCCTCTGTTTCATCAGTTTCCTTTCTATAACAGTGATCCAAATTGTCTGTCAGGCTAATTAGACTAACCTAGTTAGTGGTCAGCACTTTCCTTTCAGTTCTTCTGCAAGCTGCAAAATGAGCAGTTTGTCAAAATGCAGGGGACTTCATATTCAGGTGGCAGAGGAAGCCAAGCCTGAAAATTTTATGTACGTTTAAATGTGCGCTCAAGCAGTGGCATGGAAATCAGTAAAGGAGGTACTAATGACCTGGTTCCATTAACAAATGCTCATTTGGATGGTAAGTGACCTGAGACAAAGAGGAAATGCAATTTTAGCTGCCAATACAATAAAAAATGTCTGCTATTAGTGCTATATAGAGGTTTTAATCAATTATACCTTTTATTGGCTCAATTCAGCTACACTGCAACCAATTAAAGCTCTGTTTTGAATAAAGAAAGCAGTATAGTGCATTTCACAAAACCACCTCATGTACAGTTCCTTTGGCTTATGTTATTAATATCACCTTGGTTACTGGGTTGATGGAACTTATTCCTGACATAGTGTTTTTAGCTTTTGTCTTAGTAGTGTGAAGATTTCCAAAGCATTTTTACCAGGAGGGGAAGTATCTCTCTTCTGGACAACAAATTAAAATTAGTTCACAGAACACAACACAATCACTCTAGCCAATGACTAGAACGTAACCTGAATCTGCCACCTTATTTTATACTGAGTAGGAATTTATTCTACTGCTGCCTATAGATGCTTAGAAATATCTGTTATGACATTTATTATGATTTTAAATATATATTTTTCAGTAACATTTATTAACCAAAAAGTTTAAGCCCATTATGCTACATGCTGAAGAAATTCATAGAAAACTATCCACACAAGAGGCTAATAACTCTATCACAGCAGTGCTACTTTGTCCTTTTTGGACATCAGTCTTAGAAAGGACAGATCTTGCCCCCTGAAAAATCCCCTGGAAATCAACTGAAATCACTGTGTCAACAATATAAAATATGCTTGGCTCCAAGTTTAAACAAGCAAAACTTTACAAATGAGCTTTGATTCACAGTCCTAATCTGTTCTTCAGATCTCACAGACAGACTTAAAAGTAGAGTCTGATTTTAAGCAAAGACTGAATCCTATGTTTCTAGCTGGTTTTGGAACTGGATCCATCCTGATCTCTATGCTTTGCAATCACATGCAAAGTTGTGGCTATTTTATTTGTGAGTGTCTTTTTCAGTAGCAAGTCTTTTTATAGCTGGAGCCCAAAAGAATAAAGGAAGCTGTTGACTGTAGTTAGAAAATAACATGGGTAGCACATCTAATGACTATGGGATGGACAACTGAGGAGCAGGTGGTTGAAGTTGGAGAGAAGTGTGTTGGGAGAATCAGTAAGTATGGGTGAAAACAGAATAATTCAGAAGAAGGAAAGTGGGGCTGGTGATGGGAGAACAGTGAGCACAGGATGACAGTAAGGAGGTTTATTCATAGGCCTCGAAGGAAGGTACATAGTTGAGTAAACTTGCAAACAAATTGGAGCACCTTTCCTTCCCATGATCTTCTCACTGGAACTTTTGAAGGAATGAGTAGTTTAGAAGCACAGACGAGTGCAGTGAAAGCACAAGGAGGCAGCAGGTCTAAGACCAGATCCCCTTGAAGGCCTCTCCTTGTAGGTCCATCCATCTTGATGAGAGTGTTAAGGCTGATACAGTACTCTGCTTTCCACTGATATTAAATCAGAGTATGCTCTACCATGTCACATTGCATGTACAAAGACTTTGAATGGTAAAGCTTTTAGTGAGTTCCCCAACACAGTACATTAAGGAGCACCAAGAAGAAACAACAGCTCTGCATCACCTGCACACACCCAGTAACTTCAGCAGGCTCTGGACCAAACCTATTTATCCTTCATCTCATCAACTAGGTGACAACTCAGGGTGTTTTCATCTCTCTCTTTTACTAGTAAAGGCACTTCCTTATTAAGTATTTTATTTAAGCCTGATTCCTGGAAAGACCCCAGACTCCAGCACTTGAGAATATTACCATCTGAATGGCTCACTGGAGTCCCAGTCTGAACGCTTAGCTATAGACAAAATCTTGCACATTCATAGTTAGCCTCACTGGGGTAAATTTCCATCTACAGTATTATTCCCACACATCTTTGTCATGGTTTCTATGGATTGAGAGTCAGTTGCTCAAAACAAAAATATCCATTAAAATATTTTCCTGCCCTGTAAATCTTTCTGGCTAAGTAATCACAAGCTAAAAGAGTCAAGCTACATTTTCATCCTGAGCTCAATTTGATTTTCAGTACTCACCACTAATGAAATATCTAAAAGTGATTTATTGGAACACACCAGTTATATTTAAGCAGCAGCAAAAACAATTACTTTTAATTAAAATTAAGGTCAAAGAAACGCAAAAAACTAATGTGACACTTCAGACATCAGGCTGGAATAGATGTTATGTTGGCTGATTATCAATTAGGTACAAGTAAACACAAACGTGTTCAGCAGGTTATTCTCAGCGAAATCAGTTCACGTAAGCAAACAAGTTCTGTGCCTGAAAATTCTCTCACTTTCTCTGGAATCAAAATCATCCTGCACATTGTACTGTTCTTTCTATCCTTAACCTACTTCAGTGATTTATTCTTTTTCCTTGAGGAAAAAGTATTCTGCCAGAAGCTGTCACTGGAGAGCCAGAGAAATACAAAATTGTGGGGGAAAGGGTTTAGTTTTTATTGTGTTGTTTCCTCTCTTCACCTTGAAAGCACAAAAAGTCTTCATGACACAAGCCTTAGGCTAATCAGGCTGTGAGAGGTATTTGAGCATTTTCTACATGGCTGCATAGCAGCAAGCTTGGAAAAATGGTTTACTATGAAATGGTTAGTTGCTCACTCCTTTATATAGCAAAGATTACACAACTATGATTTTCTCTGCGTTTGTTTTCAGTACAAGCCATTGCTTATAAAGGTATCTTTTAAAACTGGGCACTTTCATGCTGTATATTTATTTAATGAGACAAATACCTTAAGGCTTGATGGCAGTTTTTTCCTAAACTCCTTGATGATCAGAAGGAAATAGTACTGTATGAATAAAACACTGCTCTGGGTGTCCCTTGACAATGGGGATTCAGTCATGTCCAAAATTCCTTCAAGTTTCTCACATCTGAAGTTAAGACAGTGATCTGACAGTGGTGTAAATGGATGCAGGATCCAACCTTCAGCCTCCCTGGATCTTTTGTTTTCCACTGCTCTAACCAAAGTGACAAACAGAAGCCATGCCAAATACATCTTCTGTTTCCCCCTTATAAAAATAGCTGTGGAAATAATATAGAAATAAGTTCTCCTGCAGCCTCTGCCTATCAGGTAAGGGCAGTAAGCACATCCACATCACCCAGCGGAGCGCACTGCAGAGACCTTCGAGCTCACATGGGTGGTTTGGGTGCATCTACATGCTATGGTGTGCACACTATGTAGAAATGCTTGTTGATATGCCAAAATCAATCCTCCTACACAGCTGATACCTGTCCCAAGGCTCACCAATTCCCACTGCAATGCCTAGCCCAGGTGCAACAGTGCTCATTCAGCTCCCCGGCTTGTGCTTCCAGAGGGATTACAAGTGGTGCTACCTCAGGAATCTCTGTGCAGCTAACAGATGCCACACAGCCCTAGAACAGAGGATTTCTGATCTCCACTGGGGCCTCCTGGTGATGCCTCAGTCTAAATAGCAGTGTTGTAATTTCTGCTCTGAAGCTTCAGAATTTAGGGATGCTGCATGAGGCTAAAGGCAAAGTCAAATGGAAAACCAAAGCTTAGCTGCAGAGCAGAGGGGTAAGGATGACTTATCCCTTTTGTGTATTCATTGGAACAACACATCTTTGGGGACATGCCAGACCCAATCTGAATACAAATCAGAAAACATTAACACAGCAGCTGGGACTACAGACAGCCAAGTTAAAGTGCAACAGGGTCACTCCGGGGCTGCCGGAAGCCAAACACAGTGACTGTGCAGAGGGAAGCCACCAGTAAAGCAGGAGAAGGAAAGGCAGAGAGAAAACCACCCTGACTGGGGAGGAACAGGGGCGATGTTTCTATACTGGTGACTTTTTAACTCTTCCTGTAAGAAAAAAACATTAAAGGATCTAAGTGGCTTTCAAAAAAGCTACAGCCCTTACTTACCAGTGGTGAAATTATCAGATTTTTTTTCCCCAAAACACCTTCCTGATGTAGTCCTTGCTTATCCTGATCAAGGCAAAACATCATGATGGAATAAATCCTGCTCAATGATAAAATTTCTTCAGCCTTCAGCTAGGCCAGGGCTTATGCTCTTCTACTTTTTTCTGAAGATAGAAGAAAGCTGGTCATCTCTACAGGCAGATCCAGACTGAATTTTGATACTGCAGGCTACTTAGTCTGCTACCATGTAGCTCTCAAAAGTGTCAAAGATGGCAGTTATTAGGTGATCATAGAAGTGCACATTATGCTGAAGATGGTGGGATTTGGACTAGCTATCTCTCCTTTCAGCAGACCTGTCTGATTCACTCTTCCAAGCTATCATTCACAATGTTTCACACAATCCTTGTGGCACCCAAGTGTCCCAGAAAAAAAAGATGACAGATCAGAGAGTCTGGAACAGACCTCCAGAGATTGTCTGGCCCAACCCTGCTCAAAGCAGGGCCAGTTTCAAAGCTACATTGGGTTTTGCATGTCTGCATCCAGCTAAGCCTTGACCACCTCTTGAAGGTGGAGGCTCCACAGCCTCTCTGGAGCCCATTCCAGTTTCTGACCTCCCTTGTTATTAAATATGTTTTCCTTATATACAGTCATATTTCCTGTGTTGCAATTGTGTTTGTTGCCTCTCATCACCCAACACCTCTCATTAAACATTTGCAGAAAGCTGTTAGTCCCCACAGAGTCACCTCTGCTCCAGACTGACCAAGCCCAGCTCCCCCAGCCCCTCCTTACAGGGCAAGTGTTCCAATCCCACCATTTCGGGGACCTCCCCTGAGCTCCTTCTAGCTTGTCAATGTCTTTCCTGCACTGCAGACCCAAAACTGGGCACAGACGTGATCTCAGAAGTGGCAAAATGAGGGAAGGAATCATTTGCCTCAACTTGTTAGTGCTAGGGCTTGCCAGCTTGGGAAGGAGAACCATGACTGAGTTTTACAAACTCTCAAAGACAGTGGGTAAGTTGAATACAGAACAGTTCTTTATCAAATCTTGCAATGCAAGTACTGAGGCATTTTCTGAAACTAGCTTAAAAAACATCAGTTTAAAACAGTCAAAAGAAAGCATTTCTACACACAGCAGGTAGTGTATTTGTAAAGTTTACTGCCACAGGGGGCTGAGGAGACAACATCAGCAGGCTCAAAAAAGGATCAGACAAATTCATGAACAGAAGATGCTAAAAGTGCTGGACAGGGATGTACATACTGCTGTTGTTCCAACTGCAACACTTGTGGATGCTGGGAAATACAGAGGGACCATGGAACATGTTCAAGTTTGCATGCTGTCCCTGAATGGCCTCTTGTCTGGTCACTGTAGGAAGAAGATGGACCTCTGGTCACTTGTTCATCTGAGCCTTGCGGGAGGCTACCAAGCCGACACTTGTTAAATAAAAGAAACACAGGGACAGTAACTGAGTTCTCTTACCTGAGAGATCAGTCTTGCTGTGCTGAGAATCATCAGAAATGATGACAAACCATATCCAAAATTGTTGTCCTGTAGAAGTTAGACCAGAAAACCATATGGTCCAGCTCAGAAGAGGATTTACTGCTGGTGATTTCCACGGGCTGCAGGGGTCTGAGTGCTCTGCATGATTGGTCCTAGTGGTAGGGATGGTAAATCAAGTATATCCAACTGTGTATCATCTCCACAAAAATAAATAGAAATCACTAGCATAAGAATAGAAAACTAACTGAAACAGCTCAAAATATTAAGCCACAAGAAACACATCTCAACGTGCAGAACTGAGGGGGTTTAACACAGAAAGTTTTGATAACATAATTCTCATTTAGGTGTACTTGACTTTTGTTTTCTGTTCACAAAAAATTCCAAAACCCTTTTTAATCAGAATCATTAAAATGTGGGTCATGGTATTCATGAATTGCATGTTTGCAATCCTATCTGTGGGTTTGAAAACAGTAAAATGAATATTTCTCCTCCAAAAAAATCAAAAAATATGTTCTGTTACCATTAAAAAAAAATATGTTGTATTTTCTTCATTTATTTGCTACTGTTTGAACAGTTGCCTGTTCTTTGAATAGGTATTCAAGTGTGTTTACCCTTCATTTGCAAATTTTGGACATTTTAGGACTAGGCTATATATATAAAAGCAGAGGGAACTGAAGTAGTAAAAAAGTCCATACAGGACAGAAGAATCTGGAAGTTTCCTCTTCTCTAATTATTCCTACAGAAAGAAACATGAAGAATCTTTTTTTTTTTAGGTAGGTTCAAACAAACTGTTTTCAGTAAATCAAATCTGAGAATGTCCTGGAAAAGCAAATCTTTAATAGCAAGGCACAGCTCCACTTCCGTGATGTATAGCTCAGTTGAGGGGTTTTTATAAAGGAGAATGTCAAAATACATCAAGAAGAAGAAAAACAAACCTTCAACTCAGCATCAAGGTGGAAGAAAGTAAGTTGAAGTTTCCCACTGAGCAAGACAGGAGATAAGGAATTACAAAAATGTATTCCCCTTCCCTGTTAAGATAGTGAATGCATTTCAGTGTGGTTATAAAATAACTTAGTGGAAGTAAAACCATGATTTGTGTAGGTCTAGTATAACCTAGAAGTTTGCTAGTCATAATACTGGAAGACTTCCCTGATATAAGAGATACTAATGAAACCATGCTTTCTAGTGCAACCTAACCAGCCTCTAAACAATGTGAGCAAGACCATGCTTTTTTTACTGGTTCCAGTCTATCTGGGAAAATAAATTTGCATTTACTTAAAAAGCAAAACCAAAATAAAACAAAATAAAACAAAAAGTCACCTGCAAGCAAATCAAAAAATACCTTTTGTTTTTGTTTAAAAAAAAACAAACTGAGAAGAACCCAAAAAAAAACCCAAACAGATTTCAAACAAGGTTCTTATGCTCAGAAGAATATTTAATACAGCTGTGTCGAGGTTTTGTTCATCCCCTTCCAGGCATTATGATGACAGTAAAGATGATCACAGTAATTGTGTTAATAGGTATTAAGAAATTACTGCTTATGCTGTAGGAAGTGACCACTGTTGTGCATTTCAGCTCCCTCTGACAGTAAAGAGGTTAGCTTAAACAACCTATTTAGATTCTAATTTGTGCTGACTGCTGCAGAAGTGGTTTAAACTCCCTCACTCAGCCAAAGCCAGCTGAGAGCAGGCATCTGAGCGGTTACCATGAATCAGCTTGAGAAATCCTATACGAATTGTTTGCAATTGTGCAAACATAAGTAAAAAACTGGACTGGGAATTAAAAAGAAGATGGAATTACAACCTGTAAGGATGAAACAAATGAGAAATCAACATAAAGTTGCAATTCTCCAGAGCAGATGGGATGGCCTGTGAAAGCCTCAGTCCTGACAGTGCTTTGTGAACATCATTTACATGCTGTTGTACGGAGCTCTTACTACTGTCTTATCTATTGACTAAACACCCTTCTCCGAAGAAAATGAGCCATCAGTTTGAGAAATTTTCCTAGTTATAGCTGTGTCAGCCTGCTTGAACTGACCTTTAGAGGATTCACATGAGAATAAAGGACATATTATTCAGTGTACATTTTCATGAGGCCAAACCAGAATCTTAGACAAAGCACAAGATTTCATCCTAAGAGAATCTCTGAGGATTTGCAATTAATCATTCTCTTGAGTAGTTTATAATCTGACATCAGGAAACACTTGGGGGAAAACTAATCCCCAAGGCAACTTCATTTTTGTACAATAGAGTAAAATTTGGCCCATTTGAGTATGTTTCTACCAACCAATATAGGATATGCATGCAAGGGTGGAGAGAGCAATTTGATAAAGGGAAGGGAAGCTGTTTGGGTTTTGTTTTATGTAGAGAGTGAATTTGCTGTGTACATAGGCCAAATAGTCTTAAAATGTAGGTTGTTACAACAGTGTTTGTAATATCAAAACAACATTAATATGCCTTTCATTCCGTAATTTCAAAGTAATTTTCAAAGCTTAATGTACCAAATCATAATAGCTGCATGGTGAAAACTGATACCATGTATTCCCAGTTTGCATAAAGGCAAAGTCAAAGCACAGAGCCGTTCATGAACACGCTCTGGGTTCTTGGGAGGAGTATTCAAGGTTCCCAGTTCCCACTACAGCACTAGAATAAAGAATGGTAGGAGGTAAAGGGGGAAAATAAAGACAACATATCCAGTAGGGATTTTTACACATAGTGCCTGGCACCTGCAGAGTGATACATGACTAGTTCTTCACACAAAGTGACCTCCTGAAAAACTGAATTAGGCTCACTGAAGTTATAAGGACATCCCTCGGCCCGTGTGATTTTGCTTATCTATCTGAAGAAAAAACTCTTTTGACTGATGATTTTGACTGATGGCAGTGAGCCACATGAATCTTGGAATGATGACAAGAGCATAATATGTAGTGATGAGGGACCATTCAAGAACTGCATCCTGAATAGCATCAACTTGATTTTGATTTCAGAGTAAAGTGATGGTAAATGGGAAGGAGAAGGAAACAGGGAAGACAAGACTTCCCATGAGCTGTGTTTCGAGCCTTGATTTCCTCTGGCACTTATTACATTAAAACAAGCAAGTTTGGGGTTTTTTTCAGGTACTTATGATTTTCAGAACCTTACATTGAAAGAGGGATGACTGATACCTGACATTGTTAATTTTCTAATTTGCCCTAAAACTAGGCAAGGAAGAAAAAAAAGAAAAAAGGGGGACTGTGTAGAACAAAACAAGGTAATTACAGCATTGTTTCAGTATCTACACTTGGGGCATGTACAGTTTATCAGCCTTCTTTCAATGGGCAGAGGAATTCACTGTACATTATTATTGTAATGAGTAGTAATGAATAATGATAAGACTATAGGAGCCTTCTCTCTGTACAGTGCCATTACAGGCATGAGTGGATAAACAGATTTTGATTGAGATAGTCCCAGTAAATCAGGACTGAGCTTTTTTCTATGCCATCTGAAATAGCTTCAGAGTCTATTTATATACTCACCCCATCATTTTGCAGTTTCTTATCTTCCACACTTATTACCTTAGTGATTTCAAAATTCAGGAGATTGCTAACTACTTGTGTGTCAGAAACTGTTTCAAGGACCTTTAAAGTTACCAGTGGAAGAAGGAAAGGAAAGAGTAAGATTTTGTCTGACTTCATTCTTCAGTTTCACCAGTGACCTATATACTAATAAGAAAACTTATGCTGTTACTAAAGGAGAGAATGTTCTGGAAAACTTTACATCCATTAAAAATCCATCACAGAAAGCACAGCGTGCTCTTAGTTGCAGATTTGATGTGAATAACATTTCCTGAAATCAGTGCTTTGAGGAGAGAGATATCTGGATATTGTCCTCCTGGCAGATGAGAGGTTGGGTCACAGAACAAAAGCCAAAGTGGACACGAGAGGTTGGTTGCAACGTATAGAGTGACAAACTCAAGGGGAAAGCAGAGAAGCCTCTCTACTTCCTGGAAGAGTAACACATGAGACAGATGCTTTGCCATGTGTGGTGTGTTGGCCCCCTTTTCCAGAGGTATCCACATGTGTAGACATCCATGAAGCAAGAGGAGGTTCAGCAGCTGGGAGGTTCCTTCCTCATTAACATCTGCTGTCTTAAAGACAGCTTAAAGAAACTGAATGAAGATGCATCAGCAGGGAAAAAAAAGGAATAAACTGGTCCCCACAATGCACCAGAGTCCCTGGGGTGAAACTGGCTCCTGTTCATGAATCAAAGCTGTCCATACATGCAGCATGCAGTACAGATGTGCCCTTAAATGACAGTTCTTGCCTGCCTTGCTACTAGGGTAAGGCAGTAATGTTCTCTTCACACGAGTCAGGAGAATAATGCAAAACACGTCCCTGAAAGCCAAGGATGTGTTGACACATTCAGAAAACTTATCTGAGGAAAAACTGAGTGAGGACTTGAGAGCCAGAAAAAGTGTAAAAAAACCCTAAAACTCAGAAAATCTACCAGTGCACTGATGCTGTTCAAGCACAGTTCAGCACATGTCTTTCAGCTTTAGGTCTGCTTTGAATGAGGAAGTTTGAGGCTGTGATAGTTTCTGCTTCTAATGATACATTCACTTAAATACAAAGGTTTCATCAGCAGAATCACATCTCTGAATGTGATGAGTCAGCTGAAAATTGCAATTCAACCTCTACTGCTGTTTCAGAGGTAATTCAAACACAGTCTGATGACTCTTAAAAGAAGAAAAAGACATTGATGAGCTGATTATTAGATTTCTTGGGATATCTGTGCATTCAAAAGAAGTAGACTTTCTGAAAAATTTAGGACACAATTCATCTAACCAAATGGAGAAGTCAGTAATGCACTTAGAGCTAACCTAGTCATTGGGATTTCTTTCATAGTCACAAAAGATAAATAAGCCCCTTTAAGTCACTACTACTTTACCTGAATCAGATACTTAAAGCAGATGTCCAAACAGCACCAATTTCTTCTGGAATTACTCCATCCTGATTGGTTAAAATTAAGCATCATCAATCTTGCCCTAAAAGCTAAAAGAGGTGAACGATAATTGAGCTTTTGAGGTTTTGTAGCCATTGAAGCTGAGGATCACCAGCCATTGTGCTCTGAAACACTATCCCTTGCCTAGACAGTGCCTGTCCACAGCTGATCTCTCTCAGCATCACACCTCTGACATGAACAGCCCCCAGGTTCAGAGGGACCATTTCCATGGCAGGACAGTACAGCGTGTTGGTCCCACAAAAAGCACCATCTTGAGCACCATCTACGGGTGTGTCATTTACTAACTAACAATTTGTTTAAAGAACAGCACAGATAGCTAACCTAAGGATATAGACCTAAGGATAAGTTGAGGACCACTTTTCCCAAAACCTATCATAATCTATTTCTCCCTACAAACTGGGGCAACTCTGGGATGGGAGTGAGGAAAAGATTACAGCATTTACATATGACTACACATAGAGACAAGGTATTAAACAACCAGGAGTTTTCCCAAATCACCTCTGAGCTACAAAAATACAAAATACATTATGTCTGCAAGGATAGCAATATCATATACAAACACTGTGCAGAGTGGGGGGGCTACCAATCATTACTCACTGAGAGCAGAGACTGGGCAAACTTGCCTCTCAGGCACAGAATAGTCTGACAAGCACAAATAAGGCTTATTCTTTTGATTTAGCTTTATCAAAATATAAGGAAACATCTTCTTTTTCCTCTTGTTTTGCTTTCCTCTCTTGATCTTCCTATCACCTTGAGCACATCACCCTAAAGCCATTCAGTTTTATCTAAGGCAGCCCAGTTTCTAGATGGAATTAGGATGATCACTGAATGCATGGAAATGACTTGGTAAGCGTTATATTTTTCAAAATGTCATTTCTTTTTTTTTCAGGAGTGAGAAGAAGGGAAATAATGGTGTCTTTTTTATGTCTTTCACTTACTCTCTAGATAAGCTATTTATTCTTTTTATAACATCTGCTTACAAGATTTCTACATGTTTTTGCATATAATAAAATATTCTAACAGAGGTCCTACACTTGATTAAAATAAATGAGGATGGACATGCTCCTTGAAAACCTGTGGAATAATTGAAAAAAGGTTGTTTGGAATAATGCTTAACATCTGAATCTTCCTCATATTGCCATGCAAAAGTCAACTGATTATTTCTGAGTGATGTACGCTGTGCTGTTAGTCTAATTGCTAGCAATGACATTGCTCAGCCATAAAGAAGTTCACTGCATCAACAAAATTTAATTGGGGCATCTCAATATACTGGCATTTTCTTGCAGTTAGTTAAAATGGATACAGAAACTGCTATGCACGAGGATAGAAGTGTACATTCTTCACTTAAATCAGAGAAATTCACAGAAAAACTCATTTTACAATAGCACACTGTGATTCTGCTGTCTGCTCTTTACTCCAGCGATCATTAAGCTGAACAAAAAAAAAATAAATATCTAATTTAATTTATCATATGGATTTATTTGAAAATGGGTCCATTTAACTGATATGGGTTTATTTATCTGACCAGGCTATTGGTTTTATTCTTGTGCAAAAATTTTAGACAAGAAAGAACTAACAAACCAAAAGGGGAAAAAAAGAAACAAACTTGGCATAGCTGTTTTGTCCAAATTTAATTTCATTAGGTACCAGAATTAATCAGTCTGGCATTGTTGATAACATCTGTGTTAACATGTTGTTGGGTTCCAAATGTACAGAAGTGCTTTTAACAAAAATTTGAAAAAAGTGTAATTTGATATTAGAGCATAAAACCGCAGCAATACAAAGCACTAAAAAAATTCTATTTTTATTACTCACATCCTCCCTGGGAGGCAGATTCATTAAGGTAAGGGAGAAGTCTAAAATATCTACTGACATTAAAGTGACCGACAGGCAGATAAGTAAATAGTAATGTTAAAAAGGGAGAAAATTTAATTCTCTCTCTGTGAGTCTGTGAGAGAAAATGAGTGCACCACGGTTTAAATGGGTAATAGGTCATGTTTCAGAAGTGGCATATGAAAGCATTTGTTGAAATGCTGAACTTTACCTTTTCTCATTAAGCTGATTCACTGAGTAGGTAACAAGGGAAAAACTGGCAAGCACTGACTGCTTGTGTGAGCCTCCACGCTGCACACATCGATCATTCAAAACCTTGAAGCAAACATGCCCACCTGGCCCTGCCTTTCAGACCTCATCTCTCTTTCCTCCCACTGTGATACTAAATTTTTTTTTTTTTTTTTTTGCTGTCGCAGTTTAGGAAAGCCAATGCCTCCTACCAGAACTATTTCAAGTAGATACTTCTACAAATAAAGCAAGAGAGAAATCATAGAATCTCAGTATGGCTTGGGTTGGAAGGAGCCTTTAAATGTCACATCTCCAGGTTGAACAACACCAACTCTCCCAGCCTGTCCTCACAGGAGAGATGTTACACCCCTCTGATCATCTCTGTAGCCCTGCTCTGGACCCACTCCAGCGGGTCCGTGTCTTTCCTGTGCTGGGAACCCCAGATCTGAGCACAGTACTCCATGTGGGGTCTCACAAGAGCAGAGTTGAGGGGCAGAATCACCTCCCTCGACCCGCTGGCCACACTTCTTTTGATGCTGCCCAGGATATGGTTGACTTTCTGGGCTGCAAGTGCACATTGCTGGCTCATGTCCAATTTTTCATCCATCAGTATTCCCTTCATCCCAGGGCCATTCTCAATCCATTCATCACTCAGTCTATGCTGATATTGGTGATTGTCCTGACCCAGATGCACAGACTGTGTGATGAATGGATTGAGAGCAGATCCTTGAAGAGGAAGATGCACATATCATTGGACACAGGCAGCCGTCCTGGACTTTGAGAGTCCCAAGCACTTCAAAAGAACTAGACATGACATGACGTGAGGACATCTAGGAACTCTCCCAAGTAGAGAACAAATCAGGCCTTAAATCTTCTTAGTATAACTGTTTATCAGACAAATTTGTTCCAGAAATGTATACTCGGCGCTGATTAATCAAAAATAGAGGTGATGTCTTTTTGCTTGAGTGGGATGCGTTGAGGGTCAGGGGACTATTGATTGTTCTGATTAATATACTGCAGTTCCACAGCTGGGAAATGGCAACTCTAAATGAAAGGGCCCTATTCTGCCCTGCTTTCGTAGGCACAATTCCCCACTGAAATCAATGTCTCAGAGAAAAAAGAGAATCAATGGTCCCAGGCATTAGTGAAGGTCAGAGTGCAAGACATATAAGGGCAAATCATTGGTCATTGTAAATCATGGCCAGTCTCTTAACTCAGTGGATCTATTGCACTTTAGTCAGGGATTTGACCCTGAGAATAATCTGTATTTTTCCTTAGTACATATTGTTTCCTTAAACAATTTTGATTGTTACTTGGTTTTACAGTTGGTGCTATTCAAAATGGATTACAGTTAGTGTTCTGTTAATTTCTAATGTTCACAAACACTTTGAGAACAAAAGCTTGATATTTTCTATGCCTTTAAATTAATTTTTTTATGTTGCATAGATATATATTCCCTATCTTTCACTGCTCAAAGAATATCTCTGATCTGGAAAGGTGTTGGAAACATAAAGGAAGGTGTGAGTACTATAATTTCATATTTAAATGTGGAAGATACTCAGCATCCTGTAGATATATACTTCATTCATTTATTCCTCTTGGATTTTTATTTTTCTTCTTTTTGCATTTACTTCCCATTTTTAAAAAAATTTATACTCTTTGTGACCTAAGAAATTTAATATTTACCTGAATTCTGCTATACAGAATTCAGCAAGTTATCCACACAAAACCATACATTTTTCTCTTTGATGTCTCAGATAGAAGGTATTACTTAATATGTCTCCAAGGAGAAAAACTCTACAAGCAGGAAAATGTAGCTCTTAAATAAATACACTTAAGTATATATATTTTTTAAGAAAGTATGAACTTAAAAATATACCATAGGCCTGAACTTGAAGTGTAAATTTAAGGAAAAGATAAGTTCTGTTTGGTGCGTTCATCCCAAATTTGCAGAATCCAAAAACTGGGATAGTTGAGAAACACGTAATTGGTAGGTGAATTGACTTCTGACAATTACAGGTTCAGTTCTGGAATAAGATGGCTTTGTGGGTGATTCCAGTGCTGCCTTTTAAATGAAGAATACAGGAAGCCTCCATTAGATATTTCTCAGAACCAAATCCAAATTCTGTCACTGCAATTTCCAAAGGATTCTGAAAAGCCTGATTACTCATGTCTCACTGAAAGACAGCCTATGGTCCAAAGTAATGCCTATAGTTGCCTTTGAAAATCCCAACAAAAACTCCCCTAGCATCACTCTCCATTACCCTTGTATAAGGAATAGGATAGAGAATGAAATACAAATAGATGTGGATGGATGAGAGTCTAATTTAATAACTACTCAATATAACTGCCCACTGTCTGATGCATTGCTGCATAATGTGCTATTGATTTGGGAAAAAAAAGATTATATGATAGCTGGGAGCAAATGCTTGGCTCTCTTTCTTACAAGATTTATTGTTTTTGATAATATGTAAATACATTTTATGCATGAAAAGCTAGCAAGGCTTTTTCTAACCATCTTAATTTTGTCAGCTCCAAGGACAAGACCCTTATAACTTCATGGACACTGCACATAAAAAATCTGAATGTTCTTCAGTCAGCTAATGAAGGCTTTCACAAAGTGCAAGTAACTCCACCAGACAGACAGGAGAGGCTGACAGAGGATCCCTTCCTATACTTGCTATCTCACGGTACCAATTCTCTGATTTGCTATAAGCAGCATAGAGGTTTGGGGGCTTTCTTTTGAGTTAATGTTAAAGTCCATGTTAAACAAGACACTAATAAGTACTTCTGGGCTAGGTATTCCTCAAAGGAAAATGTGCTCTGTCTTGGACTTGTAGCTGGTGGGTATGACTGGTATCATATGTCAGTTCAGCCTTCTAAGGTCTGTCAGGACCAATAAATCTCATTTGTGGCAGTAAGGAGTAATTCATATTTAGAGAGATTAAGCATGACAAAACTCTTCATCTTCATCTTCACTTTCATAATCCTATTTGAGATTCCTCTCTATCTACACTGAAGTTCATCCTGGTAAACTTCCCAAGCCATTGTATAGATGAATATGACATTGCATCCAGCTCTTTGGGCAATTCTGCAATAAGCTGGCTGGTGAAAAGGCTCCTGATCCACTGTTTTACCTAAGAAAGATTGTCTCTGGGGTGGGCCTATCAGACAGAAGACTTTACTATTCTTTGGTTTTTTACCCTTAAATTGCTGCCACCTCCTAGCTGATCTTCTTGCCCACCTAAATAACATGGTTTTAGCTTCTTGGATTTGAAAGATACTGGGCTAATGATTTTGTCTGCCACAATATTTAATTGGAAACATTTAGAAACATATGTCACTGCATTAGCAGATTTCTATCACTGATTTCTATATACTTCAACCAGATTAGGACGGGTGGGAAGTGGAAAAAGAGCTGAGATTTATTCTCCATTCCCATGATGTTCCAGACACCCATATGGAGCACTACAACTACACCCTGAAAGGCACAGCTCTTACCAGTTGTGTTAAAATTATACCTACAATAATTAGGGAGGTGTGCCCACTGCTGGGAAAATGTAAGGGTGCTTCAACTCTTATGCAATGCTTTTCTTTGGAACACTTCTTATCTTTTATATGCATATGCTTATATGTAGATATAGATATATAGATATAGATAGATGATGTAGATGTAGATGTGGATGTAGATGTAGATGATGTAGATGCAGTCAGATATACGCATGTATATGTTTAAGAATGAGAACGGGCTGAGCCCCAAATTTCATAAAGCTCAATATCTTTATAAAATATTATCACTTGTAATTCACTGAAATTGGAAAGCCTGTTGAAATTAATAAGAGGGTGTTTAAAAACTGGTTAAAGCAATCTGAGAGCCACTAGCAATTATTCTGGAAAGCTCATGAACAAACAAAGTGGCAAAAGAATAAGGGAAAAAATAGCTCTTTAAAAAGAGAGAATAGAAAAGGATGTTAATAAAAACTCAACAGTTTAACTTGAATTCAAATCACCAAATCTATCACGTCCAGATGCCACAGGTTCTGTAGTCAGAGTACATGTATAGGCACAATATCCACAGCTCCAGCTCTGGACCATAGTGAAGATGTTCATGTGATAATGTCAGTAGACTTAGGTAGTCTTTTACTGCCTCTTTAGATGGCAACAAGCCCTCTGACTAGACCATCTCAGTGAATCATTTAAACATTCCTTTAACAAAACCCAAGGCTCAGTGCCATGATATACCTGCAGTTGTTCCAGGCTCAGTGAAGAAGATTCATCAGAGCGGTAATATAATTTTAAGTAAGTGATAGACTATTGAAAACAGGATCAAACCAAGATGGTGTGGGATCCTGTTCACATGCTGAATGCGTTCCTCAAGGACAGACAACTGAGCTTCAAGAGCTTATTTCTCTCTTAGGATTTCACTTGCATCTTTCTGTGGCCTCTATCTTGACTGGTTTGAACCCTTCTGGAGTTTTTTCATTTCCCATGTTTCCACTTACTTCTCTCTTAACAAAGCTATAGTTTTGGTACATGAGAGTTATAAACTTTAGGGTATAACAAAGCTAGGATTGCTGGGACACTCAATACAGGCAAAAAAAATGAAAACAGATCAAATTAAAAAAAAAAAAATTAGGAAGACTAGACCAGCTCTGAATCTCAGAATCCCTTTATCACCCTAAAGCTATTATCTACATTTCTCTGTACCTCATCGTATCTCAGACAATGGCATCTTAAGTATTCTGCCTCACCTAGGTAACATCTGGGCTCCTGACATAAGAATTCTTTTTAATCAGTGATGTAACTCATTTAAAACACATCTTATTTCCTCCCTGGCTCAGCACAGCACCCACAGCATGTTTCATACTTCTGTTTCATCAGCACTTGGACCTCTTCACGCTAACTGCCTTAGAGACTGATGGGGCTGTACTAATCACCTTTTCATCGGTGTAGCAGTACACAACCACTAATTAAGTATCCCATTAATTTTTAGCTATGTATTTGCATCTTTTTTTTTTTTTTAAGAAAAAATCATATCTACATTTGCTTTTCTTCTCTGCAGAGAAGTGTCTGTCATTCTTACACAGTAAACAAAAGCACTGTATTCTGCCAAATCACTTTAAATAGCAAATAAAACACTGATGATAAATCCTCACTTCTTGAAATGACCCTGCATATGACTAGTTTGCAAATAATTTACCAAATCTAGTGATACAGCTGTATAGACATATACTTTGCAACTAGGTCAGGTTAATTCCACTGCTGTCTTCATTGCCCAAAAATTAATTCTCTGTCTCCCCATATTGAGAAACATTTCAAAAGCCCAGGAGACAGAACTAGAATGATTTTTCTGAGATATCTGTCACCTTAGTCTAAAAAGGAAGGAGATACTGAAGCAGAGTAGATTCATTATTTCTTTAACAACAGAAGAGACCATATTGGAGTGTGGTTATTTTTCAGAAGGGAAACCTTGTGAAAATTATTTCAGGGTCAAACAGTATTTTATGGACCTTGAGGGAATACTGAAAAGAGAAATTCTTGTCGCTCTTAACAGATAACAGACTATGAAAATCACATTATGCATCCACTGGTTATCTTTAATTGAGAATCTGTTTTACTGGAGTTAGTGAAGAGCAGGAGCAGAACTCAACAATATGAAGGTGTGCTAATCCCTCGGGTGATACAGTTAAATCTTTTGGAAAACAAAAATGCCATCAGAAAATGGGAAACTCACTGACATCAAGGAATTTGGGTTGTAGGCTGAGTCTGTATTACTTTGTCTGCAACCAAGATTTTCCTAATGAGCCAAAATGAGTTGACTATCTGAATTTTCCTTTTGCTGTCATTTTGGGCATGAGCTGGAAGTACAGCCATGCTCATTCTGGTTCATTGTTCTGTGTGAAGTCTTCCCCTGCTTACTTGCACATGTTTCATTTGGTATGTATGAGAAAAAGCCAGAAGATAAACACTACGCTGACAGTTGTAAGTTGTGTCAACGATTTTGTATATTTTTCTATTCTATCACCAATATGCATTTGTTTATGTAAATGTATACAGAATCCCCCAAAATTTTAGGAGATATACAACGATTGCAAGTCAGAATATAAATACACATTTAAAAAACACATGCAAGCAAACAAAAAAAGACAAAAAAAAACAAAACAAAACAAAACAAAACAAAACCCAGAAAATAACCACCCTTCTGGGCCATACATCCACAGTAATCACTCTGAGAAAATCATAAAAATAACTCCTCTCTATACTTTTTGATTAAAACCAGCCCCCTAGATTTACACTGAAAGAGCAACTCCAAACATTTCCTTCAGTATTTCTATTATAGTACTAATGTAATCAAATGCCACAATCCTGACCTAGATGATCTTTCACAAGTGCTCAGAAGGAGTTTCAGGGTCATAGAATATCATAGAATGATTTGGGTTGGAAGGCACCTCAAAGATCCTCTCGTTCCAACCCCCCTGCCATGGGCAGGCACACTTCCCACTAGACCAGATTGCTCCAAGCCCCATCCAACCTGGTCTTGAACACTTCCAGGGACAGGGCAGCCACAAATTCTCTGGGCAGCCTGGGCCAGTGTTTCATAACCCTCACAGTCAAGAGTTTCTTCCTAATATCTGCTCCAAGTCTACCCTCTTCCAGTTTAAAGACATTATCCCTTCTGCTATCACTACAAGCTGTTGCAAAAAGTCCCTCTCCAGCTTTCTTGTAGGCCCTCTTCACATTTTTGATGTCTCATCAATAAGTCCCTGTTTAGACATGATACCAGCAGATTAGGATTTCCACAGCTTTAAAAAGAGCAACAAACAACCAAGGAGCAGACACTGAAGAGTGCTTGAATATGGGTATATTTCCTGTCTCCACATCAGTGCCCAAGTAGATACATTATTTTCTTTCTTTCTCCTTCTTGGCTCCTCTCCATGGAATGTTAAATTTGCCCTTTGGCATGTGGTCAAACACACCAGGATGATCTTTATCTTCATGTTCTGATAGAGACACAGTTTTTAGAAATGTGCCCAGTGGTTGTGTCATAATTGGAAATTGTGTTTGAGCTATCTAAATGATTTAGGCCTCAGGGAACCAAAAGCCAAAATAACTTTACAATGGCTGGACTCTAATCACTATACTTGGTTTTCATCCTCCTGAAGTAGCCTATGGCACTTTCCCAGTGCAGATAGACACAGGGAGGACACCAAGGTTGAAACACGCTCTGTAAGGAGGACCATGAAACTACCTTATATTGCAAAAATATCCGCTCTTTTTAAAAATAAATCTTGAAAAAGTAAGTGTTCTGTACATTATAATCCATGACAATTAACCTAGACATAGGGTGTATCTCCAATTGTAAGCTGATGTAGCATCCCTTCAACAAGGTGTCGAAAACATTCATAGGCTAATGAAATTTTACATGAACCACCCGCTGGTTGCTTTCAATTATATAAAACACCTTAGCTGGAAGTGAGGAAACCCTCTTCATTATTTGCAAATGAGTTACACAACAGAAAGATATAACAGGAAAAGAAATTAGAAACTAATAGAACAGTCTGAGTTTACTAGCTCTATTCCCATCCCCATAATTCCTCTCTGGAAAAAAAAATAAAAGTAAAAACTAATGATGGCAATACTGAGTGTCCAGAGACCCTGAGAAAAAACACAGAGGAATGCTTCATAAACAGATGACACGTCAGTTCACTGGCACCCCTAGAAAAATGTTTAAATAAACTGCTTTGGGTCATATCAAGCATTTTGTTCAAGAGGAAATGTTTTGGTTTTTATTTCACTTGTTATTTTTTTAGAAGAAAAATAGAGTGATTTAAAAAAAAATAAAATGGAAAAGGCTATTTTAAATAATATAGTCATTATGTTTAAAACATTTCAGTGATTTCAGATTTCAGAAAATCTATTCAGGAGTGACTGAGAAGAAGAGTTTGACAAAACCTAACATAAATTTGGAAAATGTCACAGTCTAGACAGGTCTACATTTTATACATTTGTTTACTCAAGAAATCTTGGGCCAAAAGAGATTCTTCTGTCCCACTGAGATTTGAGATTCCCAGTATAAGATGAAAAATCACTTTGGATAAGTCTAAGTTTAAAGGAAGACTGATGTAAATCAGAAAGTACAACATCCAACACAGTCCTCTTCAAATGGAGAAAGGGGAGTACGGGCAGAAGCATGACAGATTCCTTCTCTTTTATGTTCATTTTATAGGCCCTTCCCATTTGCAAGTTCCAGAGAAAAAATGAGACAGCACAGAACTTACACTCCTTACATTTCTACCTACCTCTTATCAGGGTGTAATGGACATTGACAACAGAATTTGTGAGACTATTTATATGGACAGAAGACTTTCAGATTGTCAAGAAACCTTCAAGTTAGATTCTTTTTTCTCACATCATGTATTAAGGTTTCATTTGTAATACTATAGCACTAGATTTTTTTGAGGCATTGTGGGGGATTTAATGACCATCCTATAACACCATGGAAGATGCCTCCTGCAAACCACTTTGGAAGCCTGTACTGTGGATGTGGATTTCCAGTGAGTTTGGGTATTGTTACACTTCTATTAGCCCCGTTAACAATATAATTTTCAGAGAGTGTGTCTTTTAAACATTCCTCCTGCTATCTAAATCCTGACCTTTATTTTTTTCCCCAACCTATCTTTTCATTACTGGAAAATGCATCAAATATTTTCTATGGTTCTTGTTCTACATGAATAAATGAACTTCTAATAAAATAAATAAATATAAAGATAAAATCAGTGAATGTTACCTGGTTCTATGAAAGAGGCAAACCCCTTTCAGAAGAAGACAGAAAAAAGAAAGTAAATACCTTCCCCACTGGCTGACATTTGGGATGGAAAAGAGAAAATCAAAGCAGAAGGAAAAGCACAAACACCATAATGATGAAAGACCTATGTTTCAAAAAAAAAAAAAAAAAAAAAAAAAAAAATTTAAAAAAGAGCACCTTTGCCTTCCTAGGTGTTTGTGGTGAATTACGTTAACTGAAGGAAGGCTTGAAGGGTCTTTAGATCCCACCAAAAGCCAAAGAGTCTTGCAGGGGGAAGAAGTTTTATCCCCCTGAGTCATGGAAAAGTGCTTACAAAAGGATTCTTACTTCAGTCTTGACTTCAGTCAACTGAATAAAGGTCAGATCCACCAGTGATTGATAGAAGCTGAATGCACTGTCACACTTCTTGAAGTTTCAACAGCTGTATACCCTGAAGATATTATTCAAAAAATGCATTTGGAACTTGAGTCACAGGCAGAATACAATTTGAGAATCTACTGTGGCATTAAAAAAAATAAAAATAAAACTCACACTTCAGAAGGTTCATCATCCAGAACCATGGCTTTAATACAGACTGCTGTGGCAACCAGTCCTTGCCTGCAGAGTCTGACAGGGATGAGAAAGACAGATAACACATCATTTAGAGGCTGAAACACTGCATGGATATCCAAGTAAATTCAAATAAGCCAAGCAGACCACACACACAAAAAAATGTGTGTATGCAAAAGCAGGATGAAAAGCAGAAGGTGACTAAAATTGCTTTTTCATAGTGTATCATATGCAAATTAATTTAAAAATTAAGGAAATGAAGCTGTGGGTGAGTCTGATTTTTAAATATTTAAAAGCAAGAAAGGATTATTTTTAAATATAGGGCAGTAGGAGGACTTATATATCATTATTTGTGGTTCGGTAGTCAGTAAAGTTCAGATTATGTCCCAAAGGCACAAATCTACTCATAGTCATGCTAGTCTTGGATCAATCCATGGAGAGGACTGTGGTGCATTAAACCTCAATTCCCCCTGCTTTGTAGCATCATCATTTTCTTCTGACTCAGCTCAGCAGCAAATAACCCATCTCTCCCTCCATATCCCTCAGCTTCCCAGCCTGGCAAGGAAACTGGGGCACCAGTGCTCCTTTGGCTATGATTCCCCTTTAACTGCTGTGTCTCCCCTATCGCTGCTACTTTTGAAGTATACATAGATATTTTTAAAAAAGGTCCCCTCCTCTGAATGAGTGGTTTGGTTTGGGCATAGATAATTATTCCAAAACAATCCTGTGTATTCACATTAAATGTAAGTCATGTGTGAAACAGTTTCTTGTGAGGAGGAAGAAAACTACAACTTCTCTCCCTTGCCCTTTTTGTCCATTTATGCCCACAGATAAAAATCAGAAATTCAAATCAAATTTTATTCCCACTTACATTTTTGCAGAGGTGTTTAATCCAAGCTGCAGTCTAGCTCTAAAGAAATAAGAACAGTATTTTATTTGTGACAAGGCTGGCCAACGTGTCTAGCTTTTAAATCTCATATTTAAACTATTTCTACATGAAGTTTTCCTAATGGATCATATTGCTGGTGTGTTATTTCCCATCATTGCCTACCCAGACACGAGCAGGCAGCGTATCCAGAACCGCTACAGCAGACTGATTGAGAATCATTAGTGAGACAAAAGGGCAGATGACAAACATTAATGTGAGGGAAAGAAAAATTACCTCATGCCAGGCCCTGGAAGACTTATAATTAAGTTGTTTCTAAATAGAAAAAGAGAAACCACTTGCAGAAGGGAAGCCTACTGATACCCCTATATGGACTGCCAGGAGAACTGGAACACCATTTTGCATCGTAGATCCTGCTGTGAGATCATACTTGTTGATTTGCCTCTGGAAGACCATGACTTTGTCATGACTGGTACCCACAGCCACCACAGCATCTGCAAAGAATCACCTCCTGCCCTCTAATGTTCACTCCTGGCTACATGGGCTACCACTGGATGGAGAATAGCTTGGTGGTAGTCACCTTTCTCCACAGGCTCTAAATGGATATATGCCCTCTATGGCTTTCTAGCCCCTTTCTGTGATGTATATAAACCTACTGTGTCCCTGGGATCTCAATGGACAGTCTTCACAACACACTTGGGTCACCCTCTGTGAGAGACAACAGCTAGCTCAAGGAGAAACAGCTTTAGAGAGAGAGTGGGAGAGAAAAGGCTCTCTCCTGTCAAAGCTGCTAATAGCTCAGAAAACAGCCCCAGACTACCGGCTGGTCTGAGATCTTCTCAAACCTGTTTTGTCACCTATGGACACACCTGCAAAACACATTGGTTAAAACTGTTTGCAGCAGCCTCACAATTTATCCCAAAAAATGCTGTGTGGACTGGAGCACAGCCACAGCACAGTCTGTGCTCTCAGATGTTCCAAGACAGGGAGAAACCAGGACTGGAAGTCACTTTCTTACTCTGCATCCGTGGCAGAGCAGAGCAACCTCAATGCTGTCATGAGAAGCTGGAGAGAAAGGAAACACTTTAATCCTGATGATGTCTGCACTTATCACTCCGTGCTGCCTTACTTAGGATAAGTCTAATTTTTATTCTATTGATTCAACAAGAATTTGGCCTGCTACTCTTTGAAAATTGGTCTCTGTAAGATACGGTGCTTGTCTGTCCACCAAAGGTTATTGCTGTTGATCAGGATTTGTGTGTTTGGATTTTTTGATGCTGATCTTCTCAGACCTATTGAATGAGAGCTTACAAAAAGGTGTGTGTCACTATTTATGGGGGTTTTCTACATATTTCTAACCAATTAGCTGTTTATTTTAGCCTGGTAGATCTTGATTTTTTCATTTCGTGTATCATCGGTGTTGTGCTTTCAACTGCCATGTTGTCAGGAGATATGTCATGTCAGTCATTAAATCTAGATCTGAGTGGTGTATATACAGATCAAGTTGAAAGATGCCAAACATACTCAAATGAATTTTCTTGGTTTTATTTGGACTGAATTATTAATATAGTGTGGTTGCAGAAATGCTGTCCTTGGATCTCTTTTGTATTGCATACTACAAACAATATAATTGCATACTATAATTACGTTACAATGATTCCACCTGCAAATACATTGTACTGCATAATACAGGCAAAAGTAGACAATGCAGACAGTCTTTTCTATTCAAACTGGAGGCTACCACAGTTGCCATGCAAGGATCACTCAATAATGATGAAAACATTTTTTGAGTAGTCCATTAAAAAAAAGTGGCAAAAGGTTCAGTGATAAATAAAGGAGTGATCAAACTCACACTGCTGGTTCAAGGCTGTACACTTCTTGTTTGTCCTTCAGCTGCAGCAATAAGAAGGCGTAACCCTGAAAGAATATAATTTTCCACTTGGATCCAAGGATGACAATTGTTTTATACAAGCAGGTATATTACTGTATTAGTTAATATTATAAATTGTAACCCTGAATATTAAAATCAAGCACCTGAAAGGGTAAAATCTAGGAAAAGATAACCTTCTAGTACATGTTAGTGGAAACCATTTCCTCTGCATTTGGCACAGTATGACTTTGAATGAGCCCACCAAACTCTTATGCTCTAGCTCTGATTACAAGTGTCTGTATATATTAGACCCATATTGTCAGGATCATTTCATGTGTCACTGAAATGCAGACACTGCTGAAGAAAAGCAAACACCTAACAAAGCAATATATTAGCTGTAAACAGGCAAGTGTCAGACTCCAGGGAGCCAAAAGCAAAAGGTGATACCATGACCCTGAAGCTGGAGCTCTGCTTAAATAAATTCACAGCAAATTGCCTTATTTCCCACTTTCTCTGTAACATGAATGCAGCAAATTACAGTGTTTTCCATGGTGTAGTTCTCCAGTTTGACTATGCAGACAGACAGCCCACACACCCAGGGCCAGAGCCAGCATCCCTGGTCTGGCCATGCTCCAGGGAAAAGCACACAGATTAAACACGGGGGCAGAAACATGCCACAATAAGTCACTCAGTTCAAGCCTTACAGTTTTCAAAAAAAACTACTCTCTTTAGTTTCCCATAAGATTGCACCTCAAATTAACCTTTTTTTTTTTCCAGTACTGAATCCTCTGGAAGCAAACAGCCACCCTTTGCTCCACTGTTTGAGCCAGGTGGTGTTGAGTTATACATAGTGCAGTGGATCCCATTATGCCAGGGAATGGTTGTCCCGTCATCTGCTCCACTAAGGCTACAAATAGCAGTGATCCATAGGAGCAAACAACCACTATTCAGCAGTAATGGTGCCATTTCCAGTACATCTAGATTAGAATTATGTCATTCTTTTTCATAATGCAATGTCTCTCTCCTAACCTCTTTTATACCTGCCGTAGATGAGATTTCAAAGACTTACGTATGTGATAATAATACACTGAGGAAAAGAAAACTAATATGAAAAGTCATATGTAGATTTTAATTCTTTCAGAAACTTTCTGAAGTCTGTAATTTCAGCAACAGGGAAAAAATCTGACAGTCAAAGGTAATCACTTCTCCAATCAGCTGCCTTATTTACCAGGCTAGTTGATGTGCAATTATTCCATCTGCATAAAGATAGCTTTGATTTTTAATTTACATATAAGACCATAAAAGGTACAAGATTGACAGCACTGGAAATGGAATGCCTCTAATTTATCCAAAATAAGGCAAACTGGTTTTACCAAAGGCAAGAGTGATGCAAAACAAGAGCAATGCAAGGCCCCTCCTTTGCACTTGTGCTTCAACTTCAGAAACAGAGGGGCCACTGCTAAGATGAGTATATGCAAAATAAGAAAAATTAAATACAGAAGGACTTGAAAATTGAAGTTTTGAAAGTGTCTTTATGAATTTTTAAATAAATCCTTTCTGAAACCAACTGTTACCAAGATAGCCAAATTACTCTAAGAAAACCTGGTTAATTTGCCAGTGAAACAGGGCAGAAATTGAGTAGGAAAAATAAGATTGCCTTTGTAAAGGGTTATTTTACTGAAAAGGATTTGGAATCCTCATTTTTGCCTGTTTCTGAACACAATAATTTTCTGCAAACAAACAATACACATAAATATCATGGACAGAGATGGCCAAAATGGAGCAGACACTGGAAGCAAAGCAGACCAACAATACATGTCAGATGTGAGAATGGACCTGATGGGCATTTCCTCTATAAACACACAGATTTTTAGGCAATGCACAGAAAAGTCAAAATAACTGGACTCTGAACTTCTTTGTACGGCTTTCAAATCCCACCAGGATTCACATAGTATTTAATTCTGACTGGGCAGACCAAGGTCACCCTTCTATCATCAAAGATGGCTGATCAGACATAGCAGTCAGTAACATATGTAATCTGTCTGTAAAGTCCTCAGCACACAGAGAGAAAAATCTATGATTATAAATCATATTTATGTATTTTAAGGCTAGAGAATACTATTTTGATGCATGTATTCCTTCCCTGGCTCCTTAATCTTTCCTTCATACTGTTAATTGAATTAGAATAACTCTTCAGGTTTAAAATAGGGCTAGAGAAACATTTTTTTGTTGAACCCTGGTTGTTTTCAACACATAAAATTCACCAGTAGAATGGTACATGGGACTTCAAGGAGATACAAAAACTTACAGAAATGTCTTTTCAGTGTGGCATTGCAAATAGCAATAGCAAATGCGTCTTTGTGAAATCACATTATCTAGGAATTTGTTAACAGCAAGTCATCCACAAGACAAAAGAAAAGATACAAGAACCAAAAGCCTAACCTTAAAAAACAGGTATCAATCATGAAAGCCAATGGTAAGTGGATAAAAACTAATAGTGAGCTGTAGGTAGGTTACAGCTAGCAGCGTAAATCTATCTCCAGAGGATCTTTGAAACAGAAACAGCAGAGACTGCTTTCCCCTCTTCTTTCCTCTGCAAGGCAAAGGTAAACCTGATGACTTCGGAAATTTGTGATATTGAGCCAAGTCTAGAGTTCTTTAGGCCATCACCCGAGCAGCAAGGGGACACAGAATGTAGCAATCTACTATGCATTTAGGAAGATTTAGACAAAAACATCCAGTCTGCAGTGGGTGCAAATTGTGAGAAACATAATGAACACAACAGTTCATTTGCACATCGGTGCTGGTTTGTTGCCAAGAGGGAGGTGTTTATGCTGCTGTTTGCGCACTGCATTTCAAGCAAGAAGATACTGTAATCTAGGGCTGATGAGTCTTGCAAATGCTGGAGTCCAAGCTCTATGCTAGTGTGCTAGCTTCACACCAAAGCCTCTGCAGAGATTATGACAAATGGAATCATGAGGTTAGATTCCTAAATTTGCAATTTAGAAAGGTATGTAAATACTTGATTTCCAAACTGCTGAGAACTCAGTTGCCTCCAGAAATGTTTGCAAACATTAAGTTATCAGTCATCCCCATTTCTTTCCTATCATGTGTTAAGCACCTTTTATTTATTTGCATTTTCCCTCAGCAGGTTACCAATATTCCCTTTGCTGCATCTAACCTTGAGGGATTTTGACAAAGTTACATTTGACCAAACCCTTTGATCTCAAACCCTTTATGGAATTAGCACAGCAGTTATAAAGCTGGACCAACAATCTGTCAGTGTAACCTGAGAACTCTTAGAAAAATGAATCACTATCAAATGAAAATCAAATGAGAATCAAACAAGAATCATTTCAAAGCAAAGGCAGAAAGGATTTCTGTAATCTTAGATAGTTTAAGGTCTTGGAGGAAGTCAGTGGCAGTGACGGAATGGAAACATCTTTCCTGTCACTGGAGAACAAAGTCCTCCCAGATTCCTCATACAGTCCCAATTTTTAACATGAGATGATGTAATAAATCCTACCCTAGTGAACAGGGGAAAAAATAAATCCAAGGAGCTTCTTTCCTTATAGTGGGACAAATCAGAATGAGCAGGTGCCTAGGTCTGTGCTCGGAAGGCAAGGTTTTTGTAATTGGACCCCTTTTCTCAGGGCGAGTGTCTCATCCAGCTGGGCTCACCATTCTGCAGCAATCACAGAGGAATGCTCTGCTTTCATTCAATATGACATTTCCTCTGTGTATGTATGACTTATTAGTGTGAAGTTGCAGCCTACAGCAAAAAGACGCTCAGCCTCTCCTAAGCATTCTCTTCCAGCTAAATAGAAGTAGTTTACAGCCTTTTAGCTATAAGTAGACCTGATTTTGACTAAAAAATCAGAGTACAAGAATATCAAATCTAATTGCAGTAGACTGGCTGACATTACTTGAATTCTTGTTTCCCCAGTACATTTCAGTAATGTACTAAACATTTGCACAATCCTAGCAAAATTAAAACAAATCAGTAGTGGAAGGAGGAATTGAACCCATCATTTCTAGAAAAAAACAGGTCAGAGATTTTAACTGGGATTTCAATTCTGCCTAAAGTTCCTGCCTAAATGCTTCAAAGACATTGGTATAGATAAAATAAATGGCATAAAATATAACCAAATAACTTCAGAAAAAAATATTTGTATTTCAAAAAGAAAATGACAAAACATTGCATTCAAAAATTTTAGTTTCAGGGAACTGTAAAATCAACCATGTGAAAAGAACTCCACCAAAAACTAGCTAATAAAGTTGCTGTGATATATTAACTTATAAGGGGGGATATTTTTATTTTCTGAGAGGCTATTGATAAATTGTACAGAAAAATAGCGAAAGAATGGTTGTGTTTGCAAAAACTGCAGCAAAAAGGAACAGAGTGCCAGGGACACAAGCATTTTACTTATTTGCAAAGGTTAGAAAATTTGGAACTAGTTACATTGCCCTCCAAACAAGTTAAATGAGGTGGAGATGTAAAGGGAGCTGACCTCTCATGGCTGGCCATTTTAGTCGTCAAGTGTTACAACCAGTTGGTGTTTTACACTGCATGAAATAAAATACATGGGCCTGCTGGGTACAGGTGTCATCCTGCTGAGCTGTAGTGTCATACCAGGACACATGGGATTCATTGCCCAGACACAGAACTTGTCTGCCAAGATTTAAAACAGGATGGCAAAGACAACTGGGAGTTTGAGCCAACACCATCAGGTCCCACCAGCTTCTTACTGAAATGCGCTCAAATTATTTCGTGCTATTTTTCTACCAGTTCACCAAGTCACCAATTTCAAACAGATCTGTAATGTGTCCTTCCGTGCCACATCTCAGTAGAGGGATTCCAGCATGGAGATGATTCTTGCCTGGTCCACAGTGAGCCCTCATGCAGAAATGTCACCCCACTCCACTCCCTCATACAATTTGAAGGATGCTTTTGTTCTAAACAGTCTATTCTTTGGTGTCTTTGTGAGAGATCTTTTGAGATCTTTACATCTCCGTCCTTCCCACATGACCTTCTCATTTTTTCATGATATAGTTCCATGAGAAATAATTACCTCCCAACTTTTTTTTCTCCTTTTCAGGTGTCTTCTCAATTCACTTTTGTGATCTTTCAGTCAATGATGAAACCTTTTTCAGTGGCTTGCAAGCATCTTTTCAGCTCACAATCTGTTTCCACAGCACACAGTACACTTCAAAATTCACTATGTTACATATTTTCATCTTTATTTTTACACTGATGTTGCCAAATTTCCAGATTTTACAGAACCTAAAAAATGTTACTTTACTCTTAACTCTATGAACTGTTAACCCACACAAGCAATCTTCCTCTCTATCACAGAAGTTAACGGCTTCTACATTATGCATTTTTCTTCTTGTTTTAAGTCCATATCTGCAGTTTGCATCTCTAGTTTTATCACTTTGAGCTCCTTCTCTACTGGCCTTCAATAACCATTAGGAGCAGCCAACCCTTCAGCTTTCTCTATGTTCTTTAGGTACCTGTCTTTTCAGCAGATATGTAACGTCACCAGCAAAATCCAGGTGATGCATCCTATGTGACATATCCCTTGCCTGCTGTATTTCTATCCTGTTACAGCTAACCAGGTTATTCACTATCCAGTTCCATGTCTAATTCAAAAAACAAAGATGAGAGAATAGTTTTCTTTTTGACTTCCTCTAGTAATCAAGCCTGAGTGTTTGCTGCTAACGTAAAGATGATACTCTTGTTATTAATTTACATTTTAGCAAGACAATAACTTCATTCTATATTCTCAGGCACAGGCTCTGTGCTTTTCAAAATCAATACTTTACAGAATTGATGAAATAAGCTTCTATTAGCCTTTGATACTCCAATCACTTTGCTATAATTTCCTTTAGTATGAATTAAATGAAACTACACCCATCCACAAGACCTTTCTCACCTGCTTCTTTGATCCCTATTAATATGACTATCGAAACTGCCTCATCTGATATTCAAAAAGAAGGAATACCCCTGAAGTTCTCATTTTCTCTAGTAACACCCTTCACTTGAAATAATGCATCTACCTTTGAACACTTATGAGGGAGCATTTTCCAAAGGATAATACAGAGGTCAGACACCACAGCATGTGCTCTTCACCTTCCGTCTGAGGGAGATGTCAATCCTTATTTTCATTATACCCCTCTCTTTATTTCCAGTTACCTGAAGTTATCTAAATAATCTAAGTTTACCTTCCTAATAAATTTATTATTACCATCAAATATGGTGAAGCTACCAGAAGTAGACAGTGCAGTAACTCATTTATTTCATTGTGATTTTTTTATCCCCATTTTTAATGCAATTTCCACAAAAATTATTTCCTCTATAACTTCATACACATTATGTGCACCACTGCTTCTACTGGAATCCTTAAATTCTGAGAGAACTACCTTCCCTTGTAGCTGGTCTGTATGCAATTATAACAAAGGACATCACAGAATCACAGAATAGTTTTGGCTGGAAGAGACCTCCATGATCATCAAATCCAACTTTATTCCTAGCCCTATCAACACCACTAAACCATGTCCCTAAGCACAACATCTACATGTCTTTTAAACACTTCCAGGGATGGTGACTCCACCACCTCCCTGGGCAGGCTGTTCCAATGCCTGACTGCCCTTTCAGTAAAGAAATTCTTCCTAATATCCAGCCTGAACCTCCCCTGGTTCAACTTCAGGCCATTTCCTCTTGTTCTATCGCTTGTCACTAGGGAAAACAGACCAACTCCCTCCTCACTACAACTTCCCTTCAGGTAGTTGTAGAGAGCAGTAAGGTCTCCCCTCAGCCTTCTTTTCTCAAGGCTAAACAGCCCCAGATCCTTCAGCCTTCCCTCATATGAGATATACTCTAAACCCTTTACTAGCTTGGTAGCCCACCTCTGTACCATCTCCAGCACCTCAACGTTCTTCTTGTAGAGAGGGGCCCGAAACATCACAGAAAAGAAGGATGACTGAAGAGAACAGCACAAGGTAGAATTCCCCTTATGGTTTGTTTTAGTAATGGTTTATCTCAAATGGTCTTCCTCAAGCTCAGAATGGCCTCAGCTCCTCAAAGAAAATAGCCTTCAGTTTCAATGGCACCACAGAGTTAATCTTTTTGAACTTATATCTGTGGCTCCTAGAAACTTGAATCATCACATGAAGTTTGACAGGTTTTAGGGAGTTTTAGTTACAGTAGACAAGAGAATTGAAACCATTTCATCTGAGGTGAAAAATGAGGAAGTTTAAATCATAGACTTTGAAAGTACCACATGGGGAAATCTCAAGATATACTCAATTTGACATCTCAATAAAAGAGAGCAAGACATTGCAATGTAAAATGAAGCACACGAAGGAAGGTCAACACTGCTATCTTTCAATTAAACTTGTGCTTCAGAAAGGTTGAGGTTAAGGACCTCAAGCCCTCCCATATCAACTTTTGATGCTGAACTCGGTGTCCATTTTGAAGTTTGATCTTAGAAAAGAAATAACTGGACATTGTCTTGTAACACATGACTGATATCACAGATTAAAAAATAATAAAGGGTCTGATTCAGTATCGATTTTTTTTGCCTTTTTGGATATATTCTGAGCTGGTGCAAATCAGCTTAGCCTATTGATGTCAGTGGAGCTATGCCACCTTTGACTTGCTGAAAGGCATGTTCTGAGAAATGATTTACATTAGTGAAAAGTGGTTTATAGAAAAATTAGCAGAAATTAAAGCAAATGGAAGTGCAGCACCTCACCACCAAAACCAGAGGGGAACATTTCTTCTTCTGGCTTGAGAGAAAAGTCTCTCTGTCCTTACTGTTGGGTGGAGCAAGGATTGCCTTTTCTGTTACAAACTGAATTAGCAATCAATCAAACACTTGTTTAAAGAGACTCCACAGCTATTTTGATTCAGAAGATTTACCATGGGAGGATACAAGGACTGTAATAGCTTTTTCACCAGTGCTCCGTGCAGCAAATACTCTGCAGCAGAAGGTGCTGAACCACCAGCGGTTTCCCTCATTTTCCATGAATATCACAGCTGTACCCATCCCTGTCTGTGACTACAGTACACTCAAATTGGTTCAAAATCTGGCTTCATATTTCATCATACACCAGAAATCTTGACATAAAATTCCAGAGGCTACTTTTTAATTAATTCCTTGCAAAAATATAAAGTGAGAAAAATGCATGTATAAATAGAATATATATTGCATATATAAAAATAGATATTTTCAAAATTTCCTTACATTTATTTGATATCTGACTTTCAGAGCTTGCCAGTTGGCTTTCTTTCACACATCCACACACATTCATGCACACTCCAAAAATGCAAATATAAATACCACAGATTTGCTTAATATAATTTATAAATGTTTTAGTGTAATTTTTTTAGCAAGCGCTAAGATACTAAAAATCAGAAGAGGGAATCATAGAATCTGAGAATTATAGAATAGCCTTCCTTAGAAAACACCTCTAAGGTCATCAAGTTCAATCATTAATGCTTGCTTTTGGAACAAAAAACTACAGAAGAACTATCTAAAAAAAATGGTGAACTGTAGGAAAGGACAAAAAAAAATATTTTGATATCTTATGAGGATATGCATGAGAAATAAAATAATGAATTTCAGATGGATGGTATGTCTCTACTTGAAGGGAATGTATGTCTACAGAAAGGAGGATTATGGAGCACTATTACAATAAAATTCACATTTTTAGTAAAAGAAGATTATAACATTTATAGGTGTAGCTGTTTATGGTTTTTTTTCTATTGAATAATTTTTTAATGAAAAATGATACATTCAAAAAGTTTTAGGTAATATATATTATTACATATAATATTATACATAATTATACAATATAACACATTTATACAATGATATAATTAAATGTTTCCTTAGATACTATTGGTTTTCTTATTGGAAACTGGAAAGACCAGGCTAAAAATTAAATTTCAGACAAAAAGCTGGTACGTTTTTGAATTATAGCAGTTTTAAAAGCAAAAAGTTAGTTCCTGTTCAACAAGATAGGTCTTTATTTTCTGCTGAGAAGAAGTCACTGTTTCCAGCATAGTCTTCCATGGGGAAAATTTCATCTAGGAAAATACATCTCTGCAACTGGCATTTTGTATCCTAGTTCACCATGGATAATCAAGAGCATTTACTGTAATCAGAGATATCCCCACCATGACATGACACTTCATGACGTACAAGGCAATACTTTATAACAGGATGTAGGACAAACTTGATTTGGTAGACAATCTTCATCTGTTAATGACAAATTATGGGCACTTCTGAATTATTCACCTTACAATCTCTGCATATGTTTAAGTCAAATCAACTTTGATATCATGTAAGTTTCAAACTTACTACAAGTGAGCTTTTTGCTTTTGTCTGTAACTAATGTCAGAGAAATGAAGTAATAAAACTCTACTGAAATCAAGAAACGTTTGAATTTCATGACTCTTTGCAATGCTTGCAAAGCAGTAAGTATGCCAGATTCAGAGCAGCCAATGATTTACTAGACTTTATTAAGAAAGTTAAGAAAATGAAAAAACCAAAGCAGTGTTTCACTGTTGTTTGTTTACTCTGCTAACTTGCATGTAATTAAATTATGTATAGATACTCCAATGAAAATATATGACTTTCAGTGAACTTGTACAGGTTGCTATTTACTGTATTCATTCATGTTGATATATACAGAAAATATAATGGATTTAAGGAGAGGCAAATGCCTGTTTAATAAAACCAACTGATTGCAACAAGAGTCAATATATTTTTATATTGATGAGTTCATTAGCACTGGAACATTCTATTTAAAAACCAATAAATGTACCTTCATACTGGGATTAAAAATCAGCTTTGTTAGAGCAGTTTAGCAGCAGGAATCAATACAGCCTCTGGTTCTGTAAATCTTGCATGACTGTCAGACCTTTCCTCCTCTCATAAATGTCTGAATAGTGTAGTCATCCACATCAACTCAACTAAAGGGGTTTCTGGGTGCTCTGATCCATCACCCTCTGCGAGGATGGGAGGATCCCAATCTAGCAAAAAAATTCATCTGATGAAAATCTGTATCCAGGCTAATGAAATTTAGGCTACGTCTGTTAACGATGGAGAAGGGCAGAAACCTCCAGTATGTGCCTTGTTCCTCCTACTGTGGGCACAGCTTAGCAGAATATAAATTACCATCTTATGCCTTCCATCCTTCTCCTCTATTATGGACCTGGCCTAGGTGTTTAGCATCTGCCTTTTGGCACTGAGCACTGCATCACTCAGCAAGACATTGGACTATAGACCTCCTGAGGGCACTTCCAGCAGAAATTATTCTTTGATTCTATGGTATTTATTCAATACTATCTTTGTAACCAACTGACTCCCCTGACAGCGTTTCAGGGGCTTCAGAGTGAAGATGAAGCTCAGTCAACTCAGTTGGAGTTTTGCCTATAATTTCTGTTTAGAAGTGTCAAGGATTTCACACCAGTGCCTGTTGAGCACCTGCTGAAGAGGGACATGATGTTTTGGGGATTTTGAGCTTACTAACAGAACAGCAATGAAGCACAAAACCTGAATTTAACTCACTTTCTTTTTCAGACTATCTTTAAGAAGTATCTTCATCTTCAGAAGCCTGCAGATGTTCTATGATGAGCCACAGACGAAAATACAGAACTATGAAATCAAATTATAATTTCTCTAAATTACTCTTATTTTTTTTTTAAATTCCTTACTTTGCTCATTTTACCCTATCTGCTAGTTTCTCCTTCACTAGGAGAGAGGAGAGGACTCATCAAATACCTCTTCTTCCTCAGTCAGAGGCAGTGGTCAGAGGCAACTGCAGCCCCTATATTGTCCTAATGGACACGAAGTCTTGGAAACCTGGAAGGGAGAGGGCAGAATGTGAGACACAGACAGTGAAAATATAATGCAGCAGATGTCTGTGTGCATGAATGATGCTGTACACTCTCCAGGGGTTTCAGTGTCAGCACTCCATCAGTGATAGCTCTGGGGTTGGGTACTGTGTCTGCTCACGGCACGGCATGGTGGCTCTCTGGGAAGCAAAGCCAGCCGCAACGCACTGCCACAGCCCCACAGAGCACAGTCAGCAAATCTGCATGCTTGAAGAGACAGAAGAACTTGAAAGGAGATAGGATCTAAGAGGCAAAATCAGTTTGGTAAGATTAAAAAATGATTAGGCATTTATATGCATAAGAATATGCCTTACAATTACGCTAACTAGGCTAAAAATTATAGGGTCAACAGCCTTTATTTCAGACATCAGATGATCACCAGCTGGGCACAGGCAGAGATTTCATCTCACGGTATAATATTACACAATCAGGTGCATTATGTGGGTATTTTACCTTACTGTGAAACATCTGGCATGAGCTACTGTCAGAGATAGGATGCCAGACTAGATGGGCCATTTATCTGTTCTGTTACATAATTCTTACGCTACTTTAGCTTACAGAATTAACTGGCTGCTTGAGAATATCTATGAAATTGCAGAGAAGGGAAGAGAGATGTTATTTCTAATTGAAGAACTTGTTATCTTTCACCACCTGTTGTTTGTACATAAGATGATAGGGTTCCAATCACAAGATTAATGCCCAATTTAGACTGGGAAAATATCAGCAAAACTGTCTGATTCTCTTATTTTAAACCCTTTCATAATCTTCAGAAATATTTTACAGTGCCAAGAACAATTTCAAAAATAAACCATAGGACTTAAAAAAAAAACTTGAAAAAGCTGCATCTGTCATTTGCTTATGCAAAACTTTCCTTAAAGATTCATGAATAACTTTGGCTATGTAATTGCTGTAAAGTTTATGGGGGTTCTGATTATATGGGGGCTTTTATTTTTACTTTATACAACAGAAACACTTCCAACTGAATAAAAGTGCAGAGATACAAATCTGGGCCCAACCCTAACTTTCTCCAACATAATATTCTGCTCTACGTTAATTACTGCAGCCTTTTTTTTTTTTTTCCTTTACTGATTCCCACTCAAAATGTCCACCAGAAAATATTTACTTTCTTTTATAAAATAACAATCAAAAAGTTATTAAAATTGAAGAAATTCCGTAGCTCCTCTCCTGTAAAAATAGATACAGCTTAAAACTAATTTTTCCATCAAAAAAAACCCATTACCTATGAAATTTCAACTGCCTTAATGAATACTTGCTCTGCTAGCATTTAACATCCATTTATAATGTACTTCATGGATCTGGAATAGAGCCCAGGTCCTCAGTCAATTAACCCCTCTGATTTTGCTAAGAATAACAAGATGCTTCCAGATTCTCGACTGGTTTCAGGTTTTGCTGAGAGATCACACTTCTGTGAAACCACTTTTACCCTCTCACCAGATTCCTGAATGCTATTACAGAGAAACAGAGAGAAACATAATTAAGCATTCCTATACTCAACTTTAGCCATTTAAAAATTAGGTAAAGCAAGTCACGTGCGTATTTTCATAATCAGTGGGATGAAATAGGCAACTTGATAGCAGAAATCATGCCATCTTTGCAGAAACTTCTAAAATAGTGAGATACTTCCAAAAAGGAGATGCTTTTCCACCCTTCCCCAATAAGGAAGCCTAGAAACCTAGTTTAGCCTGAACACCTTGTGCTCAATTCAGCTGACCACACACAGGCTTTTAAGGATAGATCTACAGACCAATGGTCCAGCTAGCTTGTTATTTTGTCTTCAGTAGAAGCAAAAGGAAAGATGGTTTGGGAAGAACCTGTGATGCCCCTAGATGCTCAGAGCTTCCACAGCAACCTCATAAACCTGCTCAAACCTTCTGGGAGAACTCTTTCCTTCTGGTGAGGCAATTGGAGATCAGTCATAAAAACTTCCACATCTGAAATAACTCCAAACAATTACACATAGGAAACTAAGTCAAGACCCTATATTTTAGGTAGCTAACATTATAAAAGATGAATCCCAATCCATAATATTAAAACTACATTAGCTGCCTGGTTTTTTGCTCTAGTCATGGTTGATTATTCCTGTTAGGGTGCCCAGTTGTATGTCTGAACATTTTCTCCCAAGATTTGGGGAAAAATATTGTAAAAGTGCTTAAAGAAACATACCCGAAAGTGGCATAAAATATTGAAACCAACTGAACTGCTGATTTCCATTAGCTGAGCACGGAACTGAAGACTAATGTGTTACCTTAAATCCAGCAAAATCCTACTAAATAGTTCTTGTTTGGAGTCTTAGTAATCTAAAAGCCTGTGTAAGCTTTCTATATCAGGGGGAGTTATATGTTATCTAGCATACACTCCTTTAACAGACCTATAAAAATGCATGGATTCAGATATATTCACAGTATTACCTTTATCCATGCAGACTGATGTATAAATGCATATATGTATGCATTCAAAGATAAAAAATATGAATTTTGTTGACATCCCTGCATTACTTATATGTTGGAAACCTTTTTCCTAGCATTTGTTTCCTGACTTTTATTTATGATGTTTGCAGAGATCACTTTTCACCACAAGATCAGCTGTAATACTGTTGAAGGCCATCAGATAGTGCAAAAACAAAACAGTACAATGTTCTTTAAAAGCATATGTATTTAAATTCCTATTTATTTACCATTTAGATGAAGAATCCATCAAAAACCCATTTATAACCCTTACCATTCCCAAGAAAGCTGAAAATGTCTTTTGATTTCAGTAAGCTCATTATACATTCTGGAGTAGAAAGCTCTGTACATTTAGCATCAGCAAGTTTATCCAAGTGCTTAACTAAAGACTTCAGATTTTGCCTTTTACATAATGATTAGAAGGTGGCCTTCTTTCTGCTGAGATCCTGGAACTGCATCCTGTGCAAATGAGGTAGCCCTAAGGTCAAGCATTGTTGCATTTGAGGAATTAGAATAGAGCCTAGACATTTTGTTCGTTATCCTTTTGGTTCACAGAATCATACAATGGTTGAGGTTAGACGGGACCTCTGGAGATCATCTGATCCACACCGCTTTCCTCAAGTTTGTCCCTGCTAACAGCCCAGTACCTGCCTACCCAAAAGTCCAGCTACTCTCATGTTGAAGAAAAAGCTCAGGAGTCAAGGGTCACTGTCCCTGAAGTCCCCTACCACCCTGACAGACTGCTGGATTACCGGGGGTCATCTTTTCCATCCAGTGGTAACCCTAGTTGGCAGCATTAGCACCCAGGAAATTCTACATATGATGGTCAAGTTTTCCCTCAATATTGGCCCAATAACTTTGCTGCTTTCCTGATATACATCTCACAGCACAACACCATTCCCCAAGGAGGCTGAGCTCTTCAACTCAAACAGGGCAGAAAACAGCTGAAACTGTCATCTAATTTAGAGGCAACTAACTAATAGCTATCAAACGGCAGTGACTTCCTGCCATTACCAACTTTGATTCAAACAAATGAGCTAATGCAGAGAGGGTCTGCTTGTCATTGCCAGACATTTAGGCTTAAGCAATCACTCTTTTAAGATTGTCTGGAATAACAGTTCTAATTCTGATCTCTGGCAAGTACAAATGAGCAACAGCTTCACTGAAGCCCACAGACACACTGGTGCAGAACCAGAATTGAAATGAGAGTGAGCTGTTGCACACTGTCAGTATTTGCCAGCTTGAACAGCTATCAACCAGACCATACAAATGCACGAACAGTTGGAAGCTTGTATGGTTCTAGTGGTTTAACTTGCAGAGTTTTTAAACGTTCCTCGCAATGTTGTGTGCCCTTAGAGGCAGCTGATGTGCCAGAAGAATTCATGTCAGCTCAGGAAATGGCACAGTCATTATAAAAGCAGGGGGAGGAAAGAGATCACTGCCAGCTGTAGCTGCTCAAACACGTGTTCTCAGATGGTTTTGACTTAAAGAATAAGTAAATGACAATTAATAAATGTACTTTGTTGTCATACCTGAAAAGCCAAAGACTAGCTGCAGCATAGGTGAGTGTTATACGCATGTGCGTTGAGAAAGTTTCCAAATCTTTCAGCCCTCTGAAGAAGCGATTAACTTGTTTCATTGCTTTTCCCATCAGGGGCTGATGATAGCAAACAATGTACTCTTTCTTGCAACACAACAGCATGGAAACCTCCACACCATTTAAATGACATTGGAGAAATTCCTTTGAAGTGTAAAAAAATAAAGTGTTTCTGCCTCAAAATGCAAGCAGGTAAATATGGAAAATTCTTACTGAACAGTTCTACTTACTGAATGTAGTTGGAGTCATCTGCTCACTCCAGTAACTAAAATTTTTTTATTGCTTTTTGTTCCTGTTATCCTGCTGCTCCAATGCAGTTAAGAGAGATGACTCTGAATCCTGCTCCATTTTGTTCAACATAAACAGAATTTATGCTGCAATTACAGTGTCAGATTCTGCCTGCAGTTATACCTCGTAACTCCCATGAAGAAAACAAGTTGAGTACAGTTGAATCCAGAGTGCATTCTCTGGAATCTTTATTGCCAACAGCAAAACAAGACCCAAGGAGACCCCAGCTTGACTTCCAGGCACAAGTTTGAGTTTACCTTGGTAGCTCTCCTAGAGTCTGATGGTGGATGCTTTAAAATAAGAAACAAGTGCAGGTTTGTCAGCAGGGACAGCATTACGTACAGCTTTGTAGGGTAGGAATTTACTACACCAGAGAAGAAGGGTTCAAACTCTCTAAAGAGTGTTTTCCAAGAAGTACATATATGTTTCCCACTGATAAATGGAAGCCTTACAGACACTTCTATTCTCCAATTTGAAAATATAACGTATATTTCTAACTATTTTGGTTTACCTCTGACTGTGAGAAAGGTATCATTTAGGGCTCATCAACACAGGGAAATTGTCCAGAATATCTATTGCAGAATAAACTGTCCTAAAATACCTTTGTGAGCTTGGAGATGTTATTTGTTCTCTGATCACCACTGGATCAAGATCATGAACTACATCCAGTTCCTTCTCCCCTGTCTGCTCCAGCAAGTCACTTTCAAAATAATTACAAGAGTCCTAAAGGAGAGCAAACTTTCATTTATTACTAGAGATTCCTGTATGTCCTAACATCAGGTATCTAAGTGTGCTGGTTTGGGCTGGGTAGAGTTCATTTTCTTTGTAGTAGCTGGTATGGGACTATGGTTTGGATTTGTGCTGGAAACAGTGTTGATAACACAGGGATGTTTTCGTTATTGCTGAGCAGAGCTTACACAGGGTCAAGTCCTTTCCTGTTCCTCACCCCACCAGTGAGTGGGCTGGGAATGCACAAGGAGTTGGGAGGGGACACAGCTGGGAGACCTGACCCCAACTGACCAAAGGGATATTCCACACCGTATGACGTTATGCTAAGCAACAGAATTAGGACAAGGTTGGGCAAGGGACCAACCAGTTTAGGAACTGGCTGAGCATTGGTCAATTGGTGGCAAGCAATAATTTTTATTTGCATAACTTGTCCTTCTTGGGTTTTATTTCTCTCTCTTTGTTATTTTTCCTTTCATTACATTTTTTAAATTTAATTTGGTTTATTTTATTTTGTTATTTTATTATTTTATTTTATTATTTTATTTCAATTATCAAATTGTTCTTATCTCAACCCACAAGTTTTACCCTCAAGTTTTACCCTCAAGTTTTACTCACTTTTACCCTTCCAATTCTCTTCCCTCTATCCCACTAGGGGGGAGTGAGCGAGTAGCTGTGTGCTGCTTAGTTGCTGGCGGGGGGTAAACCACAATACTGAAGGCTGGTAATGTTAGGCTTCCCAGAAAGAATCATAGAATCATAGAAAGGTTTGGGTTGGAAGGGACCTCAAAGATCATCCAGTTCCAACCCCCCTGCCATGGGCAGGGACACCTCCCACCAGACCAGGTTACACAAAGGCCCATCCAACCTGGCCTTAAACACTGCCAGGGAGGGAGTAGCCACAGCTTCTCTGGGCAACCTGTTCCTGTGTCTCACCATCCTCACAGTAAAGAATTTCTTCCTAGTATTTAATCTAAATCTACCCTCTTCCAGTTTAAAACCATTACCCCTTGTCCTTTCACTCCATGCCCTTGTAAAAAGTCCTTCTCCAGCTTTCTTGTAGCCCCCCCAGGTACTGGAAGGTGCTATAAGGTCTCCCTGGAGCCTTCTCTTCTCCAGGCTGAACAACCTCAACTCTCTCAGCCTGTCGACTTGGAGAGAGAGAAAGCATCCATCTGTCAGCCTACTCCTAGTACACTATCTTGACACTATCAAGACACTATCTTGAGAAACCTATTTTTTCTATTAGCTATAGAGAACACTTCTACTTAAGTGCCTCAGTAAGGTCTAAATTTAGATGGTGAAAGTGAGTTGGAGCATTCCCACGAGCAGCTGTTTCAGAAGGATTTGTTTCACAATATCTGGCATCCTGCAAAGACAAAGTTGTTGTCCACAAGTGCGGTTTCAGACCTTTCCACAATTTCACAGTGGTTGATGTGCACACCATGCTCCTTATTCTTCCTGAAATCCAACAGTGGTGATGATGAGACCCTGCAACTGATGGCTCAGGAGCTGATCTAGGGAACAGTAGCCCTATAGGGGAAAAAAAAATGGGTCAGGTCCCTATACAGACTCATCACCCTGTCAAACCAGAGGTGGAGCTGGAACAAAGGAGGAAATGGAGAGGATCACATCACCATATGTAGAGGGCAAGACTGTCTTTCTGGGTGCCAGCCAGACTTAGATCAGCTAAAGGCAGCAGTGAAACTGCCTCCAGAAGCTCTGGAAGAGAGCCAGGCCAAAAAGCCAAGATTCTGAGAATGCTCAATATGTCATTTTAAATTCTTACTAGCTCCTTCCTTACGTGTAAAGCCTTTCACTTCAATAACCTTTCTTTTACTGATGCGAAGAGCTTCAGGAACAAGTCATTGTACACAGAGGAGAACAAGAACTTTAAAAGCCTGAGATGGCTCCTACCTAGAAAGCTCTGTCCTCCAAGGAGGAGTAAAAAGCAACAGAAGAAAGAGGTTCAAAAATACTAGAACTGATAAGCAAACTGCTTTGTGTCTCTCATGCATGTGGGCTTTTTACAGCTGACTGCAAGGCGGCTGCCTTGGCTGCAGCACATAACTGCGAAGTTGCGCAACCCACACTGTCACCTTCCCCCACATCACCTTCCCCCACACCGTGCTGCACAGGGTGAATTCACTTTGTGTTCCACAAACCAGTACAGATGGATTGCAGCGGCTCTGTATCAGAAAATGACTCAAGGAAAGATAAATGAATGAACTAACTGTCTGAGCTTTCTCACTGAAGTCTACAGCTCTGAAAGGACCCTCCAGGTCTGCCTAAGTGGTGGCTGAGCAGTAGTGTGCATGTGCAAATCACTGCGAAAGCAAATAGAGGAGTGAAATCAAAATTCTTGCTAATGGGGTCCATGCACATCCAGAAAGATTATCTGGTCTAGAAAACAGCACTTCTGTGAACCACCAGCAAGTCTGACCGAGCCAGCAGTTCATCCAGTCTGCATCTGTGTTTACATAAGATGACAGTGTCCCCCATACAAGTCCTTCAAGGACAGCTGTTGGGCTGCATCCACAAGTTTTCTTGTCCATCTTTCTGAAGCACTTTGAGGAGTTTTTAAATCATAATGAAAAATAAATAATTAAGTGAAAATCAAAGACATAGTTCATATATTAACTATTAATAACAGGTTTTAATTAAATTAAGAGGGAAAATCCAATTCATTACACAAATGTCTTTTTTTTTAATTTATTTTTATTTAGAATGTCACGTCTTCTTGATGCCCTCTGAAGTGATTCAGTAGTATGTCTCTTCTGGACTGACCTGGTGCTGGTTAGGTATCTCACAGCTCAGGATGAAGGTTAGGCTCTCCTAACTTCAAAAAAAATCAGGTGATTTTTTAGGAATACAGAAATCTCTGTCAGAGTTTTGTAAATGAATTTTTCTGTGATACACCCCAGAGTATAGCAGTTTGGACCATCATAACACCTCTCCAAAGGGACTTTGGAAAAGTCTTTCTCAGATTTCAGTCTTCCTCTGTTTCAAAACTCTTCATGACTTTTTGCACTAAGTTCTTCTCTTGTTCTCTTTCTCTTTTCTCCCATCTTTCTCCTACATCTTTAATTTTCTTTTTTCCCTAGTATTTCTCAGTTATTCAGTTTCAATAACTCCTTTTTCCATTCAGACTGCTGGCATTTCCCTGTTTCCCCTTGATTCTATATCATGAACTCTGCATCCCCACAGTGCTCAACATAAACTGTCTCCAATCCTCTCATTTTAGCACTTTCCAGCCTAAATCTCCTCTAGTCAAGGCCTTTTTCATTCTCCTCTGTATTCTACTTTCCTAAGTCTCCTCTAGTTTTCTCCTTTCCTCTTTTTCTCACTTATTTTGACAGAATTACAATTACTATGGAATGCGTGCTGCTGCTGGGGTCCATCACAAGAGCAAGGGAGGGGTATGTCAAGGTGGTAAGAAATCCACAGAACAACATTATTCTTCATTTACCCTGTCCCTGCACAAAGATATGCTCAATGGCATCTGTTAGTCCTCTGCATTTTTGATACCTCTCTCCCATCCTCAGATTTTATCCTATGAGCTCACCAGTGCACTGGGCATGCCCTGAAGTGCCACTTAGGAAAATATAAGTATGATGTTTGCTTTTGGGGGGAAGCTCTCTCTGTGTAACTGATCTGGTGTCAGTGCTGCCACACAAACTGTGCTGACAGTTTCATACCCACGAATTAACACACAGGTCTGCCAAAGAAAGGCAACCATGTAACTGGTGAGGTCCCACGCTTTGACTGTTCGGCAGTGTCAAGGCACTTGGGGCACCCATTGTATTTAACATTGCTCCCTGCAGATAGCACAGAAGCATCACTTTAAACTGACAGAACATAACAGTGAACATGAAATCAATGCCAGATGTGCCCAGACACTGCTGAACTCCTCACACTACTTTATAAGGATGCAGAAGAAGAAAACCGTTTTTTCTTTTCCTTTGGATTTGTTCTTTTTAAGTGACATGCCCTCATTAGTAACTCAAGCTAAAATTGTTTAGATTAGTCTCTGTGTATGCAAAAGGACACCCAAATTTTCCTGGGTCTGGATATGAAATCATTTATACAACTCTTAAATGGTTTTTTTACATGTATGGGCCCATTACCATTGTATTAAAATAATAATCATAAATCCCTGACAGTACTCTAAAAGGGGCAAGATATTTTTCCCCTTCTAGAAACAAAACATGGAGATCTGACCCAAAAGAGGCAGATATTTTGAGTGACAAAAGGGACTCAATAGCAAAATGTCAGTTTTTAGATGCCAAACTGGACACTCCCTTAAGGGGTCTCCTTTTCAGAAAATCTCATCACTTACTCTGTAGGAAACCAACTTCTTTAAGGAGTCTCCACTTAGCCAACAACTGAGGTAACCAGAATCACTGTGCTCTAGTGAAAATCCCCTCTGTGTTCCTCTGTTCCTCTAGATAAAACCAAGATGTTTTTTCAAGAAATAAAACGCATATCCATTAATTTTTCTGTAGGGAATGCTATTAGGCCCTGTACTTATAAACATATTTTACACTGGCTTGCAAACACTTTGTATCATACTGAATGAAAGCAGACTATTTCTGAAATAGCTTTTTGCACTTGTACTCTGATTGCATTTTGCTTTTTTGATCATTTTGTTGCTATGCTATTGATTTTTGCATTAAAACAGAGACACAATTCCCAACAACATACATGCTTAAAAGTATAGAAATCTTTCCCCTTTCGTAATTAGTTCCCCCTTTTCTGACTCCATTTAATGAAATCTCAAGGGCCAATTGCTACAATTCTTATTCAGGCGAAACTCCCATTAATCCATATATGTTACCATAATAATCTGTTATGAAAATAGCAGTCATATCAGGTTATAGTTTTCTAACATAATTACGTGGAAGAGGAAGGGGAAGGGGATGGATTGTACGGAAAATAAGCTTTCATCGTAAACCAAAACCATCCATGATAATTAGCTATATCTGTGAAACATTCATGATTACCAGAAGTAAATTGATTAATTTTAATTAATGTGTCTGCTTTTCCATGGTATCATTGAGATTGCAGAAGTACATTCTTCCTATTTATTTTCTTCCCCAGGACTGTCTCGCTCTTCCTCCCTCCCGTCCCCAACAATTCCAATTGTTTTACTTGTCAACTTGATCAAAGTATGGCCTTCAGTGATTTCACATCCTGAGCCCATTCATCAAAGAGTCTAATAAAAGTTTTGAATTCTTTTATTGATAGACAGTGGCACAAAATATGGGGCCTGGGAAAGATCAGCCACCTCTGACTTTCCCTCCTTAGCTGTCGTATGAAGGTATTGTCTACCCAGTGACAGAGGGGCCTTGTTTCGTGCCCTCAATAAAATTAATCTTTCTGGAAAATAACACCAAAAATGGCTATTCTTCTTCTGAAAAGTGTTGTCTATCACAACCTTCCAGAAATCCTCAAAGGCCAGTTCAGCTTTCAGTTATGTGTTGTCCGTTGCTTTATATGTCAGAATGAAGATTATCAAACAAGCAATCAGTGGGATGTCACAGGCCATCATAATTTACAACACTACAAATACATCTCAGGCTGGGTCTACATCTTGTACTCCAGACTGAAGGGCTGTCTCATTTCTGGGGAAGAAGAGGCAATCTCAGCAAGCCCAGCAGCACAGCTACGTATCTCATCAGAGGGAGGGCAACAGGACAGGCAGTAAGTGTCAGGGTTAGAGGTAGTTATCAGATTCCAACTAAACCTGTATTGACTAGAAAACTGTGATTTTGATTAAACAGCATCTCTCTTTTTTCCCCCAAGAGTCAACTTTCTGTGACACATGGTTTATTGATTTCTTCATTTTTTATAATTGTAAACAGATTCTATTGCTCAGATAACAATGCACTGGAACTATTTTAAAAAAGGAGCCTGTGGTCCATCACAAGAGATGAAATCAAGTCAGTGACACCAATTTACCACAGAGATCAGAAGCACAATAAAACCCAGCATGATTTTATCTCAAAATTATTTCGGTAGAACTGTTTTTTTCAGTATTCAGATATTTGCCAAGGAAATGAAACTTTCCATTGGAAAAAAAATCCCCAGAACTCAAATTCATATTAAATTGCAAGTGAAATGTGTTCATTTCATAATATAGACCGGATCATTGAGCATCAGCTGCTCATATGAGTATCTCATATAGTATTAACACTAACAAGTCCAGTACCACCACTTCAGCCTGCTTAGTGCTGCAGCCATAATACATAAAAATACTTTTAAAATGTCTATTTAAGAAACAAAACCACAGCTGAAGTGTTGCCTTCCAGCAAGGAAACAGTTCTAAAAGCTGGCCCAACTTTAAAGTGTAATCATTTTCATTTATCTTTGAAAAAGACCGTGAAAAGGCAGAATAACATCATTGCACTAGAAGGAAGAGAGAAATATAGTAAAAAACTGTTACAGCTGCATCAGCTATATCAGGGAACTTCTAATGACATGAAAATCTCACAGAAATCACAACACTAATAGAAACAAGGACATGATAAAGAGCAGCATAGACCCTGTTTTCTTCCATCTTCTCCAAAAATGATTAAGTATGAACAAACATTTAACTAAACTAGTTTAAATGAGGTGGCAGTAGTACAAGACAGAGGAAGAACAGGTTAATGAATGCTAAGATAAATTAGGCGTATCTGAGTCAGCAGGAACTGATGAAATTCACCTTAGACTACTTAAGAATATAGGTAATGTAATATCTGAGTCATTAATAATTATCTCCAAAAATGCAAGAAAAGTGGGGATGGTCCCAGAGGATTGCAAATTAGCTACCAGAGTACCTATCTGTATAAACAAGAAAGGAGGGAAAAGATCCAGGGAATTATGGACCAGTTAACCTAACAATGATTCTCAGAAAATTATTGCATTAAAATTATGAAACCATCGATTTACAAACACTTAGCACGCACAAAGCAGGTAACAGGTAAATGTGAAGAAAAAGATCAGGTACAACCAAATTTACATCATTTGGTGGCCCAGTGGAATGGCAGGAATAGGAGCTGTAAAACATCTGGACTTAAGCAAACTTTGGACATGGTACCATAAAATAATCCTAAGAGTAAACTAAGGAAACAAACTCTGAATAAGACAGGCATACAGTTAATTGAACTACATTTAGTGAGACACTAGTTCACTACTGAATTGGAGAGTGAAGACTCTTGGTAAATCCTCAGGCAAATGAGTCCAGTTGGTATGATTATTGGTATTATTACTATTTTCACTAGCAACTTGGATGAATGTGTTTGCTAGTACTATAGAGCTACAGAGAGCTGTGAGCAATAGGAAAGATAAGATTAGGTTTGAAAAGTATCTTGATAAAAAAAAAAAAAAGCTGCCCAGAAAGCATCAGGGCTGAAATACATAAGCACAAATACAAAATTATTCCAAAAAAAAATTGTAAATGTGCAAATAAATAATAGAGAATATCTGTCTATGTAGAAAAACTGCAGGAAAGTATCAGCATAGTGGACTCAAATTCAGTGAGTCAACAATGCTGCTGCAAAAGAGGATAAACCTAATTCTCAGCTTTATTACCGGGAACTTCTAAAGTAAAAGGCAGGAGAAAATTACTGGTTCTGAGTGTGGCACAAGATGAACTGCTGTATTTGGTTGGGGGACTTACTCTCAAAGAAATGAAAGGAAAAATCTAAAAGGATGAAAAGAGATTATTAAGAATGATGTGGGTTAAAAACCAGTAGCAGTGATGAAAGGTTGAAGAACCTGGATTGCAGTACAGAAATAAGAAGGCTGACAGCAGCCTGCAAAGGAATAGCAGCCCATTACAAGGATGATGGCAGTCAAAAATTAAACCTGCTGTAGGACTAGGCATAATCAGATTAATTTCTATGCAGCAGATTGAGGTTAGATTTGAGGGGACAGCTGACTAGACATGTTGGGAAATAAACTGTATTTAGAAGTTAGAAAGACTTGGAAAACCAAGAAAGGTAGAATGTGTCCTGAAGAAGATGCTTTTTCTGGCTCCATTTTGAAGAGACAAAAAATTTCTATTGTTTTATGAGTCTACTATTTAAACACCAAAATCACAAGTAAGGCACTCATCCTCGACACCCTTCTTCCACTGAGCTGCAGAGAAAGCATGCCTGGAAAATATTTTGTTGCACAGTGCTATAAGTGCAGAAAAGCAAAGTGCAGCATTTACAGCTCTGTCTCCTGCCTTTCTCCTGCAGCACTGTGCCTTTCACCAGAGCTGCTGTGGCAGGGTTTTTCCCAGGGCAGGGTTTTTACCTTGTCCTCTTGCTTTTGTTCTCAGGTTGTGATTCTCATAGTCCTGCATGTGCAAAACCCAATATTCTTGTTATATCGGAATTCTCATGGGACGCAACGCGTGAAACTCACCTCTTCTTTCTCTCCCTTTTCTTACCCCCTTCCTTTATAGGTTTTAGTTTATATTAGAGGATTATTCCAAATGGAAGAGTGAGTAGCTCCCTATCAAAATACATGGTGTCAGAGAAAAAGCATGATGAAAATTCACCATGTCATCTTTATGGTCATTACCTGCTGCACTGTAACTTTCGCTGTTAGAACTGATGTCTGTCATCAGTCATGGACACCCTACTAAAGTTTCATGCATGTAGGCCTGTCTCAGGATCCTTTGTCCAAAATTTCAGATTATATAAAACCAGAAATTGCTTGAGGGTAAGCAGAAAGTGCCAGCTGAGATGCTGAAATTGCTATTAGTAGAACTCAGGCCTTTTTTCCTGTAGACAAAACAAGAAAAAAAACATAATGGAAAACGGATAACCAAAAATCTAGAAATTCTCTTCTTAGTGGTGATCCTTACCCATAAGTTCTACAGAAAAAAATAGGCACAAACAATGTTATCAGTCCTACCTGTGAGCTTGGGCAGTTTCAGACATTGCTTGTGGCTGCTTCGCTGTTTATGGCAGTACTACAGAATCTGCCACACTCCTGGCTGTGCCAAAACCTGTTTAAAAACACATAAAGAGAGAAAGAGAGTGAGCAAGGCTGAGAAAAGCTACTTTGAGAGTGGGAAGGGAGACACAACTGAAGGAACCAATGCTCCCATTTCCAGTGTGGTAAAGAAGATCGTGATGGGTGCCTTCCTCTCCTTCACTGTGATCAGGATGATGAAAACTTGGTACGAGTGCTGTGGCCTGATGTCTCTGAAGACAATAAGATTAACAATCACAAAGGCAAACATTGCTCTCTTCAGCCCAAATCTCATTATATCAGTGTTGTACCAGGAGTCCCAAAAGGGGCTGATGGGTAAAAAAGGCACAATTCTTTCACTGTATTCACTGATGACTTAGACCTCATTTCTGGCACAACTGTATTTGATCATGATTTGCAGTTCTATCCTCTTATTGAGCAGACATGATCTCAACACAGTCTTTTCATCAAAGGGAAGACCTTTATATCTGGACTATTTCAATCCTCCTCTATATTTTTTTGTCTACTCTTATAACAGCTACAGGATGGTCTGAGTTATATTTCCACCATTTTGGGCAATTTCAAGTACAAGGCCCTTTCACAATATGAGACTTGTCTGCAACCAGTGTAATTTACAGAAAATTACTAATTTAAGACGTCTAATTATTCCACTTCTCTAAAAGGCTGATGTTAGTCACAGCAGCTGCAAGTATATTATAGCAAGAATCTTTTCTATCTATTGCCTGCACTCAAGTAATTTATATCTGAAATTATTAGGAAGTTTAATATTTGTATGTAACCACTTTAAAGTTTAAAACAGAAAAGTTTACATTCATACAGCAGTAGTCTGAGCTGCAAAATGACTAATACGAAATCACAATTTCTTATTGAGTATGGATTTGTGAACATGGTAAAAGTTCTCAACTACATTTAAACCGTATATAATAAAATGATCAGCAAATCACATATCAAAAAGTATTACACAAAGCTTACAGTTGATGCTAGTTAATGGATTCTTAGTTAATGGATTACCTTACAGTACTCTAGAAAATGCCACAAACATTGTTCCTTTGAAACACTGATATATATTATGCCAACCTTTTCTACAGACATAGTTGGTTTCTCTTAAATCAATAACCGTAAAATAAAGAATCTAGCAAACAATGTGTGCCAGGTTATTCTTCATCTAATTTAGGCCAAGTCTTCAAATTATTCATTCAGAGAATATTAAACAAAAAGACCAAAACCCACCACCTTTTTTTCTCTATATGAACAAAATGGCAATAAAGAAAGGCATGCCATGTTACAGGTAAAGGCTAAAAGTAGCCTGGGAATTGTCCAACACGAAATGTGTGCTTTACTTCAGTTTTCAGTGAGAATAATGGCATTGGACTGAGGGAAATGGAGATGACTGTGAGCAAACAGGAATTACTCCACAGAAGGGGAAGCAAGAAGTATTTTGAAAGGAAGATGATCTTCCAATTCACAACTTGGAGATCACTGGCTTCTGAAGAAAAAAAGCTGAATAAATCTGTCAGCAGAATCATAGTGGAGCATAAACTCAATAAGTTGACAATGACCTACCATTGCAAAAATGTCTTTTGATCCCATCAGTATTCAGAAAGTATCTTATACTTGAAGAAATGTGGTTATCCCACCAAGTGCTGTTAGACTGTGTCCTCTTGTGGGCCTCACACTAAGAAAGATGCAAACAATCTGGAGACAGTCAGGAGATTAGGTAAACATATCTACTAGGAAAGAAATAATGCCAAAAGGTTTAGAAAACGTGACCTATAAAGAAAGGCTGAAGAAACGAGCATTGGTTTTGCAAGCAAAAAAGCAATGTAGCTGTGTAAAAACTGTTTTTACTGTGTAGAAAGCTGATATGAAGAAGGCAGTGACAATTTTTTCTCTATGAATATGATAGGTTTGACAAGAAATAAACCTCTGAATTTTCAGATGGTGTTTCAGGTTAGATAATAGGAAAAGCTTTCTAATGACTCTTCAACACCTGAAACTTTAATGATCACACTACAGAGTCACTTATCAACCTTGGGGAAGAGGGATTGAATCCTCTCTGAGCAGGTATGACTAGGACACTCCTTGAAATCTTTTCCTACATTTTTACAACTTTTATGATGTAAGTTGGGAGTAGTAGCAGAGACTAATAAACATAGTCACAGAATCACAGAATCACAGAATGTTAGGGATTGGAAGGGACCTCAAAAGATCATCTAGTCCAATCCCCCTGCCAGAGCAGGAACACCTAGGTCAGGTCACACAGGAACATGTCCAGGCGGGTGTTGAATGTCTCCAGAGAAGGAGACTCCACAACCTCTCTGGGCAGCCTGTTCCAGTGTTCTGCTACCCTCACTGTGAAGAAATTCTTCCTCACATTTATGTGGAACCTCCTATGTTCCAGCTTACACCCATTGCCCCTTGTCCTATCATTGGATGTCACTGAGAAGAGCCTGGCTCCATCCTCATGACACTCACCCTTGACATATTTATAAACATTAGTGAGGTCACCCCTCAGTCTCCTCTTCTCCAAGCTAAAGAGACCCAGCTCCCTCAGCCTTTCCTCATAAGGGAGATGTTCCACTCCCTTCATCATCTTTGTGGCTCTGCGCTGGACTCTCTCAAGCAGTTCCCTGTCCTTCTTGAACTGGGGGGCCCAGAACTGGACACAATATTCCAGATGTGGCCTCACCAGGGCAGAGTAGAGGGGAAGGAGAACCTCTCTTGACCTACTAACCACCCCCTTTCTAATACACCCCAGGATGCCATTGGCCTTCTTGGCCACAAGGGCACATTGCTGGCTCATGGTCATCCTGCTGTCCACCAGGACCCCCAGGTCCCTTTCCCCTACACTGCTCTCCAGCAGGTCAGCCCCCAACCTGTACTGGTACATGGGGTTGTTCTTCCCCAGATGCAAGACTCTACACTTGCCCTTGTTATATTTCATTAAATTTCTCCCCACCCAACTCTCCAGCCTGTCTAGGTCTCTCTGAATGGCAGCACAGCCTTCTGGTGTGTCAGCCACTCCTCCCAGTTTTGTGTCATCAGCAAACTTGCTGACAGAGCAGTCTTTTCCCTCATCCAAATCATTGATGAATATATTGAATAGTACTGGTCCCAGTACTGACCCCTGAGGGACTCCACTAGTCACAGGCCTCCAACTAGACTCTGTCCCACTGACCACAACTCTCTGGCTTCTTTCCTTCAGCCAGTTCACAATCCACCTCACTGTCTGATCACCAAGGCCACACTTCCTCAGTTTAGCTGTGAGGATGCTGTGGGAGACTTTGTCAAATGCTTTACTGAAATCAAGATAGACCACATCCACTGCTTTATCATCATCTATCCACTTCTTATGTGAAGGCAACAGTAAATTGTTGACAGTAATATGGCAGGTTATTTGGATGTCATTTTTGTGTTTGGCTAAAAGATTTGTACATGGACTGATAGAATTTCTTACATAATAGGTCATGAAATAATGGAAATTTATGTCTTTGGGAAATCCTTACTGTCAGCAATTTTCAAGTATTTCTGTACTACAACTTTATATCTTGTAGTTGTTCATAGAGTATGCAACAGTACTTGAAGTCAGGAACTAAAGAAGAGTTTCATGCCCTCTTTATCTCCTTCAAAGCACCGTTAGATTTGTATTAGCGTTGTTACACCAGACAAACAGTCCTCTGCTGTCAGGGAATCAATGCTTGTGTTGACAGCCTGAGGGAATACTCCCTGCTCTCCTTGGTAATGCTGGCTCATTTCCAAATTATATTTATATAGACTTCTGTCACTTATTTGGTGTCTCCTGATGCCATTTATAGCCAACAGTTCTTCACATGGTATCTTAGATAATTGTTACTAATCTAATGAGAAAGACACTCACTGTTTGCAGTTTCACAGTAACATCAATTCCTGATTGCTCAAGTGAAATACATCTATGACAACTTCAAGTGATTTCTTTCAGTCCCTTGTCCTTTGCCTGCACTTTTGAAGAGGATGAATCTGAACGGCAAGCTTAACGTCATTCACCTAAATGAATTTATGAGTGGTAGATGACAGAATACCACAGGAATAAAGACTGAAATGTATTCATAAGAGGAACTCCACCTTTGGATGTTCCTGTAAGACTGTATAGACACAGAGCAGGACATACTGTCCAGTAATAATAATGGACAGAGTAACAATTTATGATGTTTGACAGCTTTCTGTCAGGCAACAACATATACAGAGAGAAGTTAAAGAGCCTCTGCCTTTAATTTCTTTAGGAAGGCAGTGTTCATAGATGTGGAAGGATTTGATGGCATTAACCAAAGTTCCACTTCATACAAAAAACTCAGCTATACCTGGCTTAAGTGACTGAAAGGAAAAGCCATGCTAGTGACTTGTGCCATGGACTAAGTCGGGATATCCTGCTGAGATACAAAAATACAAACACAAAAATACAAATACAAAACACCTTAACATTCAGGGTCTTCTCCTCAAGAGGTCTTTTACCAGCAGTTTAAATTGTTACAGAACTGTCAGTTGTAACTTTCCTTTTCATCCTGAATTCTTGAGAAGCTCTGAAAAAATGTCGTCAAGTACAGGAGCTTTTCATGGATTCAGTCATTTGCTCATCTGTTACACTAGAAGTGTCCTGAAAATAAGGAAGATATCTGACAGCTTGGCTTGTTTTGGTGGAGCTCATTGTAGACTTTTCATCAACAGGATTTATTTATCAGCATATTAGTGTTCCTGGAAAGATATATGGCTATCACATTTTCATTTACTTGCACCACATCACTGGCATCTTGGCTCACAACACTGATAAGCAAGGAAGCAATCAGCAGCTTGACTTCTTCAAGTTATCATTTTCCATGGTGTTTGATTGTTTTATCCTGACCAGACTTGAAGATTTTAGGAATAAAATTTCTGTACACTGTATACATCCCAATTCCAGTGTCTTTAGAGTGCTTCAATTTTGATTACCTAGGAGGAAGTCTCATACTTTTTTAAAACATTCCTTTAAAGCCCTGGAATTGTCAGGTTCTGCTGATTTCTTCAAAACATTAAAAAGCCCACTTCGATTGATCAGATCCTAAGGATTTTTATCATATTTTTTTTGTCCCACAGTCTACTCATTACAGATTCTATCAAGGCTTAAGCACTGATTCCCTAACCTGATAATATATGTAAGGATATACCCACACCACTTCTTAGTTTGTGTGTTGTTAAGCCAATTTTATCATACAATATAATATGAAGATCAGACATTCAGCACACTCTTCAGTAATTTCTTTTTGGTTTTGTTGTTCTTGTATGATAGACTAGTCATTGGTTGTCCAAAGCTATGTTTAAGAACAGTTTTCTCATGTAATTAATATTAAATGCTGTATCCACACTTAAGGTGGCAGTGGAAGAGGGGACTGAAGCAGATACCCAGAGGTCTGTTAGTTAGGTTCAATAACAAGCAAGGCTTTCAGTTTTCTAGGATAAAATAATTAAAGACACAGTAGCAGAAGGAGAATAGGACACAACACAACAGAGTTTTATCAAAGGTACAATATTCAAGACTGTTCTCTTACATTTCTTTGATAAAATAACTGACTGTCGAGACAAAGAAGTGATATAAATCATGTCTAACTGAGGCTGAATAAAGCATTTCCTATGGTGATACATGGAAAAGGATAAATTGAACGAGGAGTTAGTACAAAACTCTGCAAGTAGTATGAGAAAACAACTAGAAAAGGAAATGATCACATGTTGGGTTGAAGTAAGTTTCCAGTACAGTTCCTCAAGAACTAGTCCTGGGAAAATATTACTGAATTGTTTTATTTATTTATAAGAAAGAATAGCCACAAAAAAGGCTTATATAAAGTATTAAATAATATTTTCATTAATTATTTGATAGAGATGTGCTCTTGAAATTTGATGATGAAAAAGTTGGAAGTTGCTGTCAATATAGAATTATGCTACTCATTCAGCAGCACTGTGTGACCTGGCGAACTGGAATAACAGTAATAAGAATAAATCTAATAGTACCAAGAGCAAGGTCATTCCCTTAGGGACTACTCACTTGAACTTTAGCTATATAATGGGTGCTCATCAGTTGTAAATGGCAGAGCAAGACCTTGGTATATCTGTTCATCACAGGATATCCACACACCAATGATCTGATGACCCTGGAAAATACAAATGTTTTAGCTGTTTAAGTCAGGTGAAGCCTTTCTATCAGCCAGTAGTCTTTTATGCAGCCCCTAAAAGTACTAGAAGAATAGAGTTTTCTCTTCGTAGCAGTGATATATCCTCAGGGGTAGGTGAGTGATGAGTTAATGAAGAAGTCTCATCTGGAAAGTATGCAAAATGTTCAATAAAGATAAATTCAAATAGGGCCAGGTTTAGACAGGGGTTACCAGGGAACAGAGATACCAGCTCTTTAGTGAATACTAGACATGCTTGACATGTTTAGCTTAATAGAATGAGGCCTGAGCAGTGAAATGAGTGCTCTTCATAAATATGTCAGGGACATAAATATTAGAAAAGAACTATTTAAGTGAAGGTGCAATGCTGGCACCAAAAAAAAAAAATGTGTTAAAGTGCTCTGTAAGACTCAAACCAGGAGAAAAATGAGACTCTAGAACATCCCTGAAGGATGAATAGTGGGTGGAAACAGCCTACCTTAATCAGTTTATAAAAGACATAATGAAATGTTTATTTGAAAATAGGGAACTGTGCTGAGCAGGTCTCTTTCAATTCTGTGCCCCGATGTAGTTCACTTTTGTAGTGAAAGAGAATAAATCTTTCCCCGATAAGTAAGGATCAGAAAAGCTAATACAGATAACGACCTTTCTTTTCAAAACTGAAAGGTAAAATGTTGCTGTTACCCAACGACAGTACATTTTCTCTAATAGATTTAATTATCTCATTACTATTGGTAATCATTAACATTAATTAACATTAATACCAAAGTAGCATCAAGATAGCAAAGCATTAATATCAAAGTAGCATCAAGTAACATCAAGAGGTCCCAGCCAAACTCGTGGCTCCAATATTCTGGGGGCCAGTGAGAATAAAAATAACAGAAGACAGTCTGTTTTTCAAAGAATTGCAGCCTAGCTTCCCAGCTAGAGCCTCAGGCCGACCACAGGATCTGTGTGTGACAACTATGCACAATAAGGAGCCCATTTAATTTAATAGTGCTGCTCACAGTATGCCAAGTCAGGCAGGTATAAGTTCTAGCAGGCTAGGGGCCGAACAGGGAGGACGGAAAAAACTTGGATGAAGAAAACTGGATTCCTGTCCCTGAAATTGTATTCTTAAAAAAAACACATAAGGACACAAGACAGGTTTTGTAGGTCAGACCAGAGTGAATTTGACAGTGGTCAGAAGAAGCAAAAGAAATTATGGAGGAAGGAAACATCGAGTGATCACTTTCCTGATCTTGTTACCCAGCTTCTGTTAATCTGTTGTGAGAGAATATGCTAAGTCTTAAACCATCCCAACAAATCTGAGTTTAATAGACTTCAATGAAACATAAATTTCTTCAGTCACTTCTAGAACTCATGCGCTTTCATAACACTTTGTGGCAATGGTTTCTACAGCTTAACTGAGTGCTTCTTTTTTAAAAAATTTTATATCTGCTGTCTTTTATTTGAACTCATGATTCTCAAATTACAGGAAACCTTCAATGACCATTGCACCTTTATTATCTTCATATGCCTTAGGTTTTACAGGTAATCTGAGGTACAGGGAGGCAGTTTGCCCAAAGTCTTTGAGAAAGTCTTTAGTAAGGTGAAGGACAGGACACAGATGTGTTGGGCTCCCTAAAAAAAACTCCCAACCATGAGAACCAACTTCGACACACCACATGCAGATGTCCACACACATTGTCCAGAGACAATTATACCTCCTCAAGGATGCCACTAACTGACAACATGCAATGGACAGTCTCATAGTTCTGCTAGATCAAGTGTTCCATAATGTGCCTTTTTAGGACCACGGCCCAGCTAAAAATCCAAGTAATTTATTTCAAGTTACTTAAAACAGCACAAAACCCATACATGAAATTCATGGTCTGAGATGGAGAGAACAAAATCTGTTTAGAGCAAGGCAATGGATAAAGCTACCTTGTTAGGTAATACACCAAACTCATTTCTTGTTTACACCTAGATTCAATTAGACCTGGATTCAACCAGTCTCTGAATTACACCCTTCGGTTCATTCTGCTCAGATCTGCACTTAAATGCATATGAAGCTGCAAGGATGTCCTTATGTACTGTGCTGAATAGGGACAGATATTGAAATCAAAGGAATAAGTATCCTGGAAATTACCAAACACTGAGTTTGCCTCCAGGCTTATTAAACAGCTCTGTATTTTAAGTAACTGCTTTGCTGTGTAGAGATATTGAACCCAGTGGAACTTTAATACTGATCCAGGTATGTGGGACTGCCTTTATTTGTTGTTAAGATGTGGGATTCTGAGAGGAGATAAAGCCTAAAAACATCTATATAAGGCCTCAAATACATACTGCTTCAATGTCAAAACAAAGTTATTTCCTCTGGTCTGTGGCTGGGAATTTCTGCTTTGTTGGCTCAACAACAAAGGGTCTCATTGTCATGTTTCACATCTAGAAATGCATAAATACCCAGGCTCACATATACTGCATATTACACCACAAGTATAGCTAAGAAAACTTCTCTGAACTGCCTGACAGTTGTACTCATGTGAAATGTAGTATAGTTCTCACCCTCTCAAAGTCATTAAAACAATGAGATGGTTCAGTAGGAAAGAGAGGAAAATGGGCAAAAGCAATGGGAAACAGGGAAGAAACTGAAGAGCTAACTCTTCTACTGACAACTTCCTAGTAAGCGTTTTTCCTGCAGTTTTAGATTTGGTTTGAGATATCTGAAAAAAATCATAGCTTTTATTTTCTTGCACTGTGCCTTCCTTATTTATAGTTGGTGAATTTTACTGTCTAGAAAGATAGAGCAGTCATAGCATACTGCAAATATTTTACAGGAACGTCTGACAACAAGTTTCTCCTAGCCCAGAAGAAATTTCAGATGTGTCTGCCTTGCAGAAACAAGGGGACAAGCATGCAGAAATTGTGCTTACTGCTTTTATTGCTTTAATAAAGGCAGCATTTGGAAGACTTATACAAATCAGATTGTCTGCAAACTCTTATTAATGTCCTTCTATAAAAATAAACCCCCTACACTCATTAGCTGTATTGCAGTGTATTTCACACATGTATTGAGACAAGGTCAGGAGACTCTGTTATGGATGGGATAAACTTTTGGAAGCAGCTGCTGATTGCAGTCACATTCAGTTTAACAATGTTGTTCCTCATAAATATCTTAATGAGTCTCAGGATAGTTTTCTTGGCCTGTGAGATTAGTAATATCCAGAACAAGCGAGCTCCATGCTCAGCAGGGAAATAGGTTCAAGCCTCCATCCAGTTTAATGGGCTGCTTATAAAGCAGCTCCTGGAATGCTCACTTGCTCCTGATGTCACCCCAAAACTGAGTTGGCTTATGAGATAAATAGGACCGTGCAGGGAAGGATGCTGTGTGTGCCAGAGAAGACTGGAGTTTCTTAAAAATTAATGTTGAAATTAAAAATGCATTTTAGACTTGCATTGCTCTTCTATAAAGACAGCCAGCAAAGGTAAATATGTTTTATGAAAACAAACCCATGAAATTTAATAAAAAGATCATATTTTAAAGGAGGAAAATCATATAAACAATGTACTGCATCTGTTAATTTTGTGCCAAGAGGCTCAATAAGTTCAGGGCAGATAATTTTGAAGACCAGCGAAACACTATATCCCTGCCCTGAACAGTCTAGACAACATAGAAACTCAAGCACTGTGAGAATACTTCCCAGCTTCCTGCTTTCATTTTATAGATAAGAAGCTAAAATAACTTCTCAGAAATCACCAGAGAAAGCCTAAAGGACAAGATTTTACCCACATCTTCTTAACCCTACACTTTACCTCAACAATCTTTCTCACAAGTTACTCTGGTGCTTTCTTACAAAGAATTTTTAAGTATGAACATTTAATGTCAAAATCACTAATAGTGCTCCATGGTTTTGAAAGTCCCAGCTATAAATTTGTGATAATTTTAACACAAACATTAGGAACCATTCAAAAACAAAGAAAACACATTGTTGGCCTTGACTACAGCAAGACCGCTGCAACCAGAGATTACGGCACTCATAAAAATAGAGTGATGTTAGAATCATGATGCATATATTACAAAAAGAGGGCAGAATAACTTCATGGACTGATTTATTTGCCCAATCATTGTGTGGAAAGTGTAAAACTACTTCCTTAATAAAGAAAAACAAAAAGAGAGGTCCTTAAAGAAGAGTTCCTGCTGACCAGTATGGGAAACTTATTACTAACAGTCAGATAGGCTTACTTAATCATTACTTATAAATTACAAGCAGATGTCAGATACAATGCTAAAATTATGGTCTTAATACCTATTTAGATTTGTAGTGTCTACAAAAGTGGGTTAGCAAATGGTATTTTAAAAACTACACTAAATATTATTGTAAATCCTCAATAGATGGTGCTGTTATCTAAGTTAATATCTTAGCTGATTATGCAAAGAAGCTCAAGATAAGTGTGTCTGGGACTTATCTGTGAGCAGAGATGACTTTATGATGTCCTTGTTGTTCGTGGTACATGCTCTTGAGAGGAATTCCATTTGCTTTCCAAGCCAGGGTAATGGACACAAACACAAGCAGGTATTCCAGTCACACAACTCCACCTACCAGGCAGGTTTCAGGCATTTTTACTAGAAGTAGGACTATTTGAAATAGAATCATTGTCTGCAGAAAATGGCATAGCTCTCATCATTTTTCTCCATAGTTTGATAGTTTGAATATCTGGAGCTAAATAAAAGTGTGACATTCAGTTTCACAGCATGGCAGAACTTTGCAGGCTGCTCTTACATGGCTCAGCTGTACGGAAACAGGAGGCATACAACAGCAGCTGTCTCACTGACGACTTCTTGGAAAGAAGCTGTGTGTTTCCTCCACCTACAGACTATATGCAGCAACCATCTCCCCAAGGTAAATTGTCTAGTCATTCCTTAATTTCTGCTTTTGATTACAGTATCCCACCTTTTCAGAGGTGGTCTTCCAAACACTTCCAAGAAGGTAACCCAAAAAGGCACTGCAATCTGATCTTTGATCTGGTTTTAGGATATAAATCTCTCAAATGTAATCACCTAATTCTACCATCTAGGTTCCAGGACTGGGAAAACTTCAAAAAGATGAAGAAATATCAGTATCATTAAGGAAGTGAAGCATGAATAAGTAAGGTGCCATCGGTTTCCCCACTAATACACAGCAAATATTTACTCATTCACTAACGGCTGAAGTGTTCTCCCCTTTAATGACAACTCCAGAGTATAAATTAAATTAAACCATTAGCTATTTCCCCATTTTATATCCTATTTCAATCACATTTACTACTGTTTGATTGCCTACTCTGTGTTATCCAAAATACTATATACATATTGATTTGTGGACATTAATATAAAATGAAGAACACACTAAAAAAGTAGCTAAAAGAAACCACAGAGGAGTAATTAGGCTATTAGGACTTCCTAATTGTCCTTTATCTCCTTTGAGTATTTAAGAGAAAACAAGTTTTAAATACATTATCGGTAAGTCACTGAATTTTAGGAAACAGTAATAATCAAGTGACTGTAATTGTTAATCAATATGATAAGAAAACACAAATACGGCGACAATTGCTGATAACAATAATAAGGCGAGGACTGGTCTTGAGTTAGGTTTGGACTCTGGCATCCTAACTCTGAACAACTTATTCTGGGAACAATCCCATGCATGCACTGTATCTGTACCAGACCAGAAAAGTGATGTGAGCATGATGTAGTTGATGTCATGGCCAGGATACCTCTCAGGTTTTCTGCCCAAGAAAATCTGGACCTTCCTGACCAAGCTGGATGTTTGGATTGAGCCACTCAGGCTGGTCTTGGACTCACAGAGTAAGTGCCATTACATTTCAGAGAGAGGGGTGAATTATATGCTTTATTTTTCACTCAAGTCTAACTCAAATTATCACTGAACAGGCATTGGTCAGAAGTCTGTTTAGCATCTTGCTCCCCTGAAGAGGTACTGCGTACTTACACATTTCCAGAGGTTTCTTCCACAGCTTGGTAAGGTGATGTGGGTTTGAATCCACAAAAGCAGAGAAGAGAATTCAGCTGGAATATCCCAGCTGGGAAAATTCATTTCCAGCATCAAGGCCACCATTATTTGCATTTTCCAGTGATAACAGCCAACACTGAGTTTTCCACTGAAATTACTCCTGTTAGTTGCTGAGTATGCACAGAGTTTGCCTCTTGGATTAGACCCTTTTACACTGCTTAGTCAGTGTTATGTGTAATCTGTGGTTCTTGAAAGAACTAAGATGAAAGACAGGCACTGTGATATGCAGCCCTGACAGCATGGATTCTGTTCTGTTTGGGGAGTTTAACTTGTGAAAAATGAACACTTACAATTTTGCAGTTATCTATCTAGAGGGTTAAACAAGAGTTTTTTAGATCATATTTGGAGACCAAAGCCATGACTTCTGGTTGGCTTAAAGCATGCTGAGCAAGTTTCAAGAAAATTAAAGCCTGGATAAAATCCTGGCAGGTGGATTTTACTTAAAGATTTGGGGTGATCATGTTATGACCTGCAGCAATCCCATTACGACTGACTGTCCGTTATAACAGGTGCTCAACTGAAGAAGTTCTGTGCCTGTTTATATTCCCAAACATTTTAAAGTACTGTTTTATAAGCTTCCACATGTAAAATTCCTGATGAAATCAAGAGTTTTCTAAGAATTATCCACTCCCACATGATAAACAAAACCACAGAAGGTCTCTTCAGACAATGAATCTGACTCTGCTTAGATAGCACAGGAGAAATGTTTATTTTTGCTGAAGCCCAAGAAAATATGAATGAAGCACTAAAATATTAAACCAATGGAATGAACACCAGCTGCTTTGAATGTTCTATTATCAGACAAATAACTAAAGGAATAAAATCTAAACTGAGGAGATATGGGTGATTTGTGAAAATCACTGCCATTACATAAAGGCTACAAACCCATATGCACAGTAGCTGTTGGTGTTTTTAATTTGGAAATTAAGCAAAGTGTTTCCTGATCCTCTAATCATTAGTTTTGTAACAATCAGAACTGCATTTGAGAAGTAACACAATATATTAGTTTTGAGCAATATGAGAAGATTTTATGAAGCCAAATGTAAGCAATGGATTAAGAAGTGTGCAATTTTCTGTTCTTGGGCTGATGTACTTCATTGGGACTGAAAGAAGGTGAGGCAGCAGGAAACCTTCTCATGCAGACCACAGCATTGTAAATTACTGAAGCATGGATACAACAAATATATTAGAAAGAGACATTTCTATCAGGAGGGGAGTTGGGATCTCTCTAGCTCTCCAAGACAGTGTTCTTCCCCAGTCAATTCAGGGCAACAAAAACTGTTTAAGATGAGGGAAACAGTAGTACAAGTCTGAAAGCCTCACTTGCATCTCCTTCCTCACTAAAGTATCTCCTGTTCAGCATTGATACTAAACTAAAGTTTTATGAAAGTTCAATTGATTTTTTAATATTTTTATGAAATATCATTTCCATAGAACTTTAAAGTATTATCAGGCTGAACTCTTTTTCACTTCTGACCTTTCACAGACGTTGCACCTTGCATTGATTTTTCAGCTCTTTGATACTGCCTGAGCCACAATAGCTCCAGCAAACAGGAGAGGAGGGGGAATCAAATGCCATCGCATTACAGAACTGAAAAGAAATTATCTAAGTTCAATTACCAACAATTCAACTTTCATATCTCCTCGCCTAAGCACATGAGACCTTCAGAGATAAGTCACAAAGCAAACGCTTTTTCTACTATTGACCCCAGATTCAGCAGCCTTAACATTGCTTCCAACCCCCTTTACCAATCATTCTTAACATTAAAAACATGTATTAAAATAAATACCTGAGCTGAATCTTTAGGCCATACTAAATATTCTCTTTCTCAACTAAATGATTTTCTGTCAGCTGGCTTGTCAGGCTCCTAAGGGAGCAGCAGGGGATCATTTGAAAAGAATTATGTTGCACCAGTGATAAATTAAATCCAGTTGAATCAATGGCATTTAGATTTTTAAAAGGATATAAGCAAGCCACTATCAATTAAATCAAATCCTGACTCAGTAGGCTTAGTTTTCACATCAGGGTCTTAATTAAGCCAGTCTCCTAGTAGATAGCATGGGGTGTTTTTATCTCCAATTTAGACATCTGATTGATGGACACCAACACTTGACCTATTCATTCCTGGCTCTTTTTATGTCAGGCATGAGGTATAGGGTTTGTTTTCACTGTCCACAAATAAGAGTCCAGTGCCACCTGAACTGTGCAAAGATATCTGGAACACACACAAAGTGATGGGAATCTCTCAAATGACCAGTAAATTTGTTCCCTGTCAGGAGGTCCTTGTGCATCTCAAGGGGCACTAACACCCTATACTTAGGCCACTGATTCAAACTGTTCATGTGATTCTAAGATTGAATCTCAAATAGATCTGATGAAAGGAGCTTAGGGTGAGTAACTCAGATTCAGTCACCAAAACCTTTTGGAGCTGAATTCAGCAATTTTTTTTCAACTGGCAAAATTCCCCACCTAAAGCTGTTTTAGCAGTACTGCAGTTTTAGTAGTACTTGGATTAAAGAATTTACAGAAGTCATTCAGAAAACCTTCAGCATCATCCATAGGACATGATGTAGAAGATCACCAGGGAACATAGGGCTCTGAATGTGGTGATTCAAGTTGGTATTTGTGGGTTTTTTTCTTATGCCTCAAGAGATAAATATTAATTATGTCAATGAAGGCATTAAGGGAAGATTTGCAAATACTGCAGTTTGTTTTTTGGTTAATATTCCGGGGGTTGGGTTTGTCCCTGTTTGGGGAGACGTGTTTTATACAGACTTTCAGGTCCAGCAGCCATATCTTAGAAAAAGCCTCCAGTCATAAATTCAGGCAGAAATGATGCCCTCTTGCTTTGATTATCTGATTTCACCTGTTGCCTTACAGCTGAGAAATTTCAAAATAGTGTGAAGGTAGATTAGCGTTGTATTACTTTCAGTTTAGCCTCCAGAAGACCTGAAGGGTGACCAAGTCACAAGTAACACCTGCTCTGTCCTCTGCCAGTACACTTTGGGAACCTAGGCGGATGCACACCAGCAGGACTGGCATGAACTGCATGCCTTGCTAGCAGTAATCCTTCTATTTATGTTTTCAAGTCTCTCATCCTACCCAGTCATGTTAACAGAAGCAAAAAAACACAGCTTTTAATCTCCTAGCTTGTGTGCCACTCTAGTATGAGTAAGCCAGCAGCTAAAATCTCTAAGGTTGAGTTAATCATGTATTTTGAAACTCTTCATAGACTCAGTCCAGGCTGTTTCTGAAAGCATGAGATTATTTTGACAATATAATCTCTTAAAGGATAAAGGTCAGCAACACTTGCTTCTTTCAAGAGGAATTTTGCCCCAGGGAGAAGTTCATACTCAGGCTACTGTAATTACCACAGTAGGATGGATATAGAACTTGAATAACATGGTGTCAACAGGGTTTTCATTGTAACAGTATTCACCATCCTCAGCCAGGGAAATACTTTACAAAGTGAACCTGGTCAGCCAAGCCTACCAGCTGCTCATAACTTCTTAGCCTACAAATTTTAAAATGCAGTTTGAATTGCATTTTAAGACTTCATTTTGAATTTCCCAATTCTTATAAATCTTATTAGAATCACAGGAAAATTTAGCTTGGAAAGGATCTTATAAGGTCATTTGGTCCAATCCCCTGCTCAGAGCAGAAGCAGAGTCAAAAATAGATCAGAATTACCAAGGTCAATCTTCTAGACCTTTTAATAATATTTGCAGTGAGTTTTTCAGACAGAACTTGTACTTCTGTACTTATTGAGACTAGACCAGAAATGAATTCACATCTACACTTGGTCACTTATAATAAAATATATTTGTTTGTCCAGTTTTAGTTTATGTATTTGACCATTATACTTAACGATGAATTGGATTGTGTTCAGAAGTGTCTCCTTTGCAATGACTATAAAGGAAGCCTAGTCCAGATGTAGCCATCTCCAACTAGTCAGATGAATACCACCCCAAGAACCAAATGCAACCACGCAGTTACATCACCCTCAGTTGTATCACACGTACAAAGGGGAACTATAGATAGCAAAATGACACCATCAGCACTTTCCTATAACTTATTCCCAGCAACTGTTTCCCCAAGAATTTGTTATAACATGTGAAGTCCCCAAGGATCTTTTAAAAATCAAATTTTCTTATGTGGACCTAAATTAATTGTTTAATTTCACCTTTTTTATCAAACAGAAAGAAGGCCATAAGATATTCTTGGAGCTTCCTATATTTCTCGTTGAGCCCTGTACAGATAGACTCAATGTAGTCAAATATTTCTCCAAGGATACAAAAGCATCAGCCTAATCTAAAAAAAAAAAAAAAAAGGAACAGAGTGCCCATATATAGTTTATTTCTAAGAGTACATATGACTTTCAGAATATCCAGTGGCATAGCATACTGTAATGACATTAATCTAAAACCTGTCGGAGCTGAATTCACTGAGCATCACAGAGGATTGCACTATTTGTAAATCAGCTTGCCAAACAGATTACAATAAATCACATGCATGTTAGTCCAGCTCTGAGAAGGAAGAACACCTAATTAAATGTTTTTGCATATCATTTCAGCATCTATGTGGTGCTTAAAAGAGGAAACAGGATTTCTCTCAGGAAATGTGTTTTGATGTGTTTAGGGAAATACAAAAGCACTTCAGAATAGCTGGAATAATGAACTGCATAAGGTACACTTTTTTTAACATCACACACACTAGATCACTTCTAAAAAGAAGTGTGGGTGATCATTTTAAGCCATTAAAGTGTAGTAGTCAGTGGAGCTGAGCTAAGTGATACTGGTTACAATTTTGACCCACTGACTGTAATTTTCATTTCAGTTAGGAAAGTGGAGCTTAGAGATGAAGAATAATTGTTTCTACTGACCTGGAAATACTTCTGAGGAATCCATTTTCCCATACTCCATTGCTTAGAGCAAAGACCGAGTTTCATGCAAATCTATCATGTCTCTGAATGGGACAAAGAAAGCTTTAGGAGCTTTCATGTAGTATCTGTTTTGTAAGTCATCTTTTGACTATAAGCCCCTATCCCTTTGCAATGATATGCACTCCTAGAAAAAGGAAAAAAGAATGATCCTGACACTTGAAAGAATGCAATAACTGGGAATAGATTTGACTATTGGGCACAAAGAGGAAGGTGGTTTTTGCCTTCTTATTTTATACACCCAGACAGGCAACAGCAAATTCGTAGTCCCACTGAATTTCTCTGTATTTCTCAGTCTGATCAGTCTCTAAGAGCTGTAATTCTGATCAAATTCAGTGCAGAGTGGAACTGATTCACAGTCATCAGACCAGCTGTCCATATGCTTAAGCTTCAATTACAAGAAAGAAAAAGGCGAGTGGATGCCTCACTCATGCTATCAGAATGGAGTGAAACCAATTGAATGTGTTGTCTTGTACTTCCATTTAAAAGCCCTTTTCTATTAGACTCATACAATCAGCAAAAACCCTTAACAAGGCTGAATCCCTACATAAATACCGTCCAGAATCACCAATTTCAACACATTACAAGCCAGCAAAATGGAAAGATGACCTTGACTCATTACTTTTTTCTTCTTAGAAATTTCCAAGGCAATTATAACACTCATAATGAGAAAATATAACGTCCTTAAAGCAGACGTGGAAAGTAAACCTCCTCTGCTCTCTGTGTGTTTCATTCCAGGTTTTGACAGTGAAAGACAGCAAAGTGCAGTCAACTTCCTCTAGTGTTACTATGATTTAAACATTAAGAATATTTGTCTGAACAAAACAACTGGCAGTGACCCCAAACAATCTGATTCATTGATTTATGTAATAAGATGGTCTAAGTATCCTTGAACCTGATAGTTAAAAAAAATAAATTGTATTTTGTTCTGCAAAATTGTTTTAATACTCCATTAACTTGCAATCTTATATTTTTCACCTACTACTATTACCAAAAGAAGAAAAAAAAAACAAAACAAAAGAAAACAAGAAGAGAGTGCAATCCATGGTAATCAATACCACAAGATTTCACTGTGTTTTGTGTTATATTAAGAGTTGTGCACATGGTCCTACAGGACTTGGATCCCTCTGCCTGTGTAATTCACTGTGATACAGTGGAAAGCATTACGTGCTTACACCTTCTTATCACCGATTTGAGAAAGAGATAGGGAGCTGCAAAGAAAGCTATCAGACAGAGGCAGAACATACAGTGCTGCACAGCACATAAACCTTAAAATGCCTTCTTCTGTAGGGTTTGCAAGAGCAACAGTGTTCCTGTTCTCTTATTCTTGCTCAGTCAGAAGTGTCTCAGGCTGCATGTCCTCTGCACTGACAGAGCATATAAGTCTTATCCATGCAGGACCTTGAATGCTCCTGTGAGATGATCAATGTCTTCACTGTCTAGCCAAAGTTCTATATCTGCAAGACTGACTACTTCCTAATCCTCAACCAGGTAAAAATCATAATCACTGGAAAGTATTTGTCCTAGGAGGTTTGTTTGTTCATAGGTGCTGGCATCCGTAATAAGGGTTTGGTAAAATGTTTTGCACTCAAACTTTTTCCCCACTCCTCCTAAGAAATTCCATCCCCCCAAAAAATCTAATATTTTCGTACAGTAGAAATAACCCATTTTTGAGCTTTTGTTCATGCAGGGGCAAAGGAGATTATGGGAAGGGTTAGGAGAGAGTGCTCTTTTCTTAGTTTTTAAAAAATTGAGGCAGTTGTTTTCTTCAGTTCCCACTGAATTAATTTCATGGCTAGCCCAAACTGAAGTCTTCTGGTATTTAAACTTATATCAGTTGAAGGTGCCAATATGCAGCATCATTGAGAAAAGGGTCCTAAGGGTATTGTTGAATAACTCAGTTTAATGCCAGCAAAAGCATTTGATTTAGAGAGTACCTATCTCTCCTATAAACTACTGCCAGTATCACTAGGTTTCCAAGTGGCAGCTGTGGAAATTACTGTAATCAGGATGTCTTAACATGAAATCTTGGAATGAGTGTCTGCAAACATAGTCAGTTGGTGTCACTGAGGACTATCTGTTTAATTAGTCCTAAGTATTTAATGAAAATAATTTATTTCTGTCCACACATTGCAGTGTGTACATACCAATTGTAGGCTCTGTCATGGACTGGTGAACAAAATCAAATTTAATGATAAAGGACAGGGTATTCATTATTGTTCAAAATAGATAATCCTCTATCAGTGCTAGATTATACCCACAGCTCATCTTCAAGGACCTTTTGAATCAAAGTTGTTGCAGCATAATTTCTAATCCATCTGAGCACCATGAGCTGCAAATAGTATGAATATAAATTATTCATCTCCCTATACAATAAGTTTTCTAAAAAAACCCAAAGAAGACTTCTTTTACCACAGAAAATAAAACACTAGGTCATTTTTATTGTTTCCTGCTTCAAAAATAGCAGGTGGCTTATAGAAAACCACAATGAGTTCCGTTTCTGCTCATCCATCTGCAGCTCACAGTCTATTGTACAGCTCTTATTTATTGGCATTGTATGTCAATGTCAAATATGTTTGCAGGCTATTTAAGCTTTGATTATACTATGCTTCTATAGGATTAAAAAACAATCTTTGTTTTAACAATGTCTGTATGATTAGTTGATGTGCCAGCCGTAACACTGTGCAGCTTCACTGTATGTCCCTAGGCTGTAACAGATGGTTTTGTCTTCTGGTTTCTTTTAGTGTTTATCTAGCAAAAATTGAATATTACAAATATTGAAGTGTCACTGTTCACATCTGCATTGTAACAATAAGGGTCTCTCAGCATTTCAACTTCAGATCTTCACTTGGTCTTAAAAAACATGGTAAATTTAAGTATTTTCATTTAGATAATAAACTAAAAGAGAAACCTAGATTACAAAAATGGACATTCTCTTTTAATCTGCTGTTGGAATAGAGTGGAGTAGAGTAGAGTAGAGTAGAGTAGAGTAGAGTAGAGTAGAGTAGGGTAGGGTGGGGTGGGGTGGGGTAGAGTAGGGTAGGGTAGGGTAAGGTAGGGTAGAATCAAATCAAATCAAATCAGATAGAATTAGAATAGAATAGAATAGAATAGAATAGAATAGAATAGAATAGAATAGAATAGAATAGAATAGAATAGAATAGAATAGAATAGAATAGAATTGAATTGAATTGAATTGAATAGAACAGTTCACTTGGAAGTGACCTACAACGATCATCTCGTCCAACTGCCTGACCAGTTCAGGGCTCACCAAAAGTTAAAACATGCTTTTAAGGGCATTTTTCAAATGCCTCTTAAACACTGACAGTCTTGGGGCACCGACCACCTCTCTAGGAAGCCTGCTCCAATGTTTCACCACTCTCTTGGTAAAGAAATGCTTCTTAATATCCAGTCTACTCTTTCCACACAATTGTATATACACACAATCAGCACTAAGGACTTCTAACTGTATACTATATAAAGGTAGTAGGTTAAAGCTTTTTGAGAAAGAAAGGTTCTGCTTTGTCCCTCGGTTTCATTTAAAGAAAGTCAGTGAAGCTCCTGTTTCCATCCAAATAAACAGCAAAAGTAAAGTTTCTAAGGAATTTGCTTTGTTTAGTATTGTTTGGGGTACAGAAGACAGAAAATTGAAGTTCCATCCCACATAGTTACTGTCTCTCCTGTCTTTCTGCTTGGATTCAGTTCATTTTCTCTAGGGCAGAGGTATTTAATAGGTCACAGCCTAAGTCCTTCAAGGCAAAACCCCACATATTCACATGCCTGTTAATAAATAGCACAACTAAGAGCATTATTATGTGCCTTAGGTTTAAAGACACAATTGCATATTTCAGCACCCAAAAGAATTTTGCAAAACAATCGCAGTTATTATTCGAGATATTGATTTTAATGAGAGCCGAAAGTCTCAGCATTTCTGAAAATCAGGACACTTATTTAGGTCATATGGATATTAGCCAAAAATGGCTCTCTAAATTTAGGAACAGAAATTAATATTTAAGCATCAGCCTCAGTGGTTTTTCAGAGCTATTAACCACTTGCAACCACTAGTAACTTTATTTCTCCATAACTATAGGCCACAATTTTTCAGAAATGACTGAATAGTTACAGTGGTTTGATTTTGGATCTCCAACTCCTGTGACATGTTCAAGGGCCAGATTTTCCAAGAGCAAGACTTAGCCATTTCTAATTAGGCATATCTAAGCAGCAATAGACTGGGCATCCAAAATATCTAATCTTTTCCTAAAATCTTGGATCTTTAAAGTAAAGGCAATTTACTGTAACACTTCTGTAACCCATGATCTCAACAATAAGATTTCCCTTTCAGCAGCATGTGCAGGGCTGATAACTAGATGAACTGCTATGCAATGTGTCATACTTGTCCCTGGGAAACTTTAGGGTTACACCAAAGGTGAATTTGACCTGTGGGACTTTTCCAGCACCTGAGATTACAGGGATCAGCATTTCTATTATTAGAAAATTGTGTCAGCACTAGAAGCACTATGGGTAATGTAGCCACAAGGCTGGAACAGACAATAAGGAAGCAAACAATTAACGAAGAACTAATTTAATGAAGGCTGTGAAAAGAAATAGTGATGCATGTTTAAAGGGCAGGGAGAAGAGACTGCAAAGGGTCATTGCAGTCCTCTGCTCTTTGTATTTATCTCCTTGATGACTTATTTAATATATTCATTAACACAAATTATCTACTGAACTGCCTAGATTCATATTTAATAGTAATATTTAATGCAAACTGATCTGCAATCTTGTTTCAGGGCACCAAGCCTACCTGTAGTGCAGGTGTTAGTCCAGTCGAATGGCACTATCAGGAGACTCACACATTTCAAAAGGACCAACCTCCTGTCAGTATGTTAATCCACAATTCTGGATCAAAGACAGACATTCACAACAGCCTGAGCTTAAAGATGTTGAGCATCCATAAACTTAATGTAAATAAATGAAGGTTTAATGCCTCTGATGACCAGAAAGCTTTTTTTTCTAGGATATATGAGAAATTTGAATGTAGCTGCTGAGATTCATATGAGTACCATAGCCCTAACTCTGAGCAAGCACTGCACTTGTGGTAGCAGAGCAGATGAGTAAGCACAGAAAACAGTAGGAAATTCTAGACAGCAGTTTTTCCTGAGGGAGGTGGGAGGAGGAAGAGCAGCTGGGGACTGGGTCCTGGGAATCAAGACAAGTTTAGGAAGCTCTGGGTTGTGTGAGTAGGGTTGCTTTTTAAGTGGTGGCCCAGGACTTCGGGCACGTTTCCAAGTGCAGCCTGACACAGATGAGCCTGCTTTGAGGATTTGCAGTGTATCCACTATTCAAAGGAAGGTTAGCAGAGTGCAGATGGGACTGGAATGGCAGCCTTTTTGATCCTTATGAGGAGTCAGCCCTTGCCCAGACCCAGACAAGGTTAGCAGGTGACTGAGTGACTCAGGGAATGCAGTGAACAACACAGTTTGTTCTTAGGACCTGTACTGCAGGAAGCACAAGGAGCAGCATATCACCTTGCTGCTTATTTTGTGGGGGTTTAGTTGTTTCCTTTCATGTTCTTGGGTATTTCTAACATACTGCTAACTAGCTTTATTAAAATAAGATTAAGAGCAATACTAATCACTCCTTCAAAGAAGCAGCTAAACTCATGCAAGCTTCCAAAAAAAGAACCCCATTCCTTGTTTATAGCATAGGTGAACAGAGATTATCTGCACAAATTTTGTTCACAGAGTGTGAGCAGTATCTAATCCTGACTGGTCTGATCTCTTGAGTTGAGAAGGGTTGAACTGAAGCAACATACAGAACAAAGGATCCTATATGAAGCCTGTGGTGTGGTCAGACCATTCCCACCTTGGCAGCGTCACCCCTTGTGCTGGCATGCTCCCAACGGAGTGCAACTTTAGCAGATCCCATGAGATACCCATGTTTACTTAGGGGTGAACAAAATGAACTGCCATGGTCCATGTTGCTCACACTAATGCAGGGGAGCCCAAGGGGGACGTTTTGGAGGCTAAATTTGGGGTGCCAGGTAAAATACAAAAGTCCAGGACCTTATCGATAGCATTCCCTGAAAAACTGCCAACTCCCTGCATGACACCAAAGACACAAGCAGCCAACCACAGTCTCTGTGAACTAGTGAGATAATAGTATAGCAGTGAGGGACTTAGGCATCTTAGAAACTGGGGATACCTGTACAAGAAGAATTAGACGTAAATTAACCATATAGAGCCAGGCTGCTGGCTCTATTCAAATTCAATACATTGTGGGGGAGTGCTTATAGTGGGAGCAGAGGAAATGCTGACAGCATAAGAGCACCTGTTTCAGACTTATGTGACCTACAGGGTGGTTGTGGCTGATACTTAGTGTACCACTAAGAAAAAAGGTAGAATAATTGCTGCACAAACACAATAATTAAGGAAGGTGAATTAGACCACTTACAATGCTATTTTGCTGGTGCATGCCAGTTTCAGGTGACAGGGTGAGAGAAGAACTTGAAAATGTTTCTGCACCAGTGCTAAAAGCATAAAAACAAAAAGATGGGAGAACTAAAACTTGGTTTTTTTGACAATGGGATGGCCTGTGTGACACCAGGCCTACTGGTGTCAGATGGGATTCACCTTTCTCAAAGGAGCAAGAGGGTCTTTGCTCACAATCTAGCAGGGCTCACTGACAGAGCTTTAAGCTGGAATTGACACAATTTTTTAATATATGTATATAATTAATATATAGACTTTAATATATGTGTATAGTTAATATGTAGTGCATGATGAGAATGAAATACAACCATGAACAACTGAGGAACTATAACTGGTTTATTTGGACAAACCGGTTACGGTGTCTTGTTTGATGGTGATGCTTTTGCAAGTATCTCAGCTGCTGCACTGATGTCTCCTTCTGCATCAATTAGTGCCTGCAAGTTTGCAGTTTCTTCCTGGAAGCCCATGGCACTGAGCTGCTCCACTTGTCTCTTAAATCTGGTCTGTGGCACCTCGTCATCCATCTCCATTCGACTTTCTGCTTCATCCTTGTCTGGCATCAAAATTGCATTGTCCTCAGACTCCCCGTTTTGGGCTGAGTTATCTGTTGAGAGAAGCTGTTCTACCTCTAGAAAATCCTGTAGGAAGTCCTGTATTGCTCTGGGGTTTCTCAGCCAGGACAAAATCTCACTGTTATCCAACTCCAGTGGCAACTGCAGTAAGGGAAAACTGTTACCCGTGCTGCTGCCGGCAAATTGGCCATCGTAGTCGTCTGCATTATCTCTGACTCTGTCGGACGGCAGAGCCCAAGGGCTGGGTAAAGGCATCTGGTTTTCTGTATGGGCTGGTTGCCTGGCTTCACTCAGGGGTGGGTTACAGGAACCCACCCTCTCCACTCCAGACCTTGCTCCCCTGTTTCAGTGAACAACTCCCTCCTGCCAGGTTTGCTTCACTGAAGCTTTGCATCCCGTGATTTTGGGTCCTTTTGTGGTGTTGCTTCTAGCCTTGCATGCCCACACCGAGGGTCATCCCTCTCCTCTTGCAGGCTCCTAGCAGTGCAGTCTCTGCACATGACACTTTCCTGAAACCTCTATCTCAGCTGTCTGAGAAGGGAATATTCCCTTTCTCTAACCCGAGCCCAGGAACACCCTCACCTTTTCAACCAGGAAACTGCCACCACAGAATACACTGGGAGCTTGTTTTAGTTTTATCCCTGAGACTGCCCTGGTGCAGATGTTCCTAGGTAAGGGTTATGCAGGCTGTGCCAGTTCAATACACGTTGCACCATCCACATTTAATTCCATGTTCACAAAGCAAACACACACCAGTGCCATTAGCAGAGCAAATCTCTCCTTCATCCAGCTGAGAAAGCTGATGTTTGTTTCAAAACAAAGCCAAATGGAGGTAAATTTGTCTCAGTATCCCATGTTTTAGCATCCCATGTTCTATTTCTTGTTTGTGTGATGCTTGGAATAAAGTTTTCACGGTCCCCAGACTGATGCTCAATTTCTTCATCTGCAGAATTCAAAGACTAACTTGCATGGAGCCAATATAAAAATCCAGGTGCATACCAGAAAAACAGCTTCATTTGTTCAGCATTATTTCATCTTTCATATTATTCAGTTGATATATTCAGGTTGTTATTATTTTCTAAATTACAGAAGTTTTGTTTTAGTCAAAAATCTTCTGATCCATTTGCAGAGTGCCTATTTCATATCTGCTGATCATGCCACAAGGTAACTCCCCAGAGAACGTGGTATGGTTTCTGTTTCCAGACAGTATGCCAAGAGAAGAGCATTTCCAAAGCCCCAGCACTCTTGTTTGCGATAACAAAGAGCTCCTCTGCAATTATTTGGTTGGACGAAATACACTGGCACACACACTCATGCCGGTGCACTGATGCCAGATTTCTCTCTCCCCAAGATTGGTATCTCTGTCACTGCCACCAGTAGTCCCTCTCCCTGCTGAGTGCAGCAGCAGTAGCACAGGGCACCCATCCCTCTGCTTGGTGACCCCACAGCCCTCTCACAACCACTGGCTGCACCTCTGGCTCTAGTTCACTGAGAAGTGGTGGGAAAATAGTGCTAAATATAGTGTTGGTGAGTTTGATCACTATTTTTGCTGTTTATTGAGTCTCAGAGCATGGACACAAGAGATGGGAATTGTCTTCCTGCGCCGTTGTGGGCGTCAGTGGGATCTGGGGAAAACTGACACGTTGGAGTCAACACTGCCGTGAGACCTTACAGGAATGCTGCAACAAGCAGAGATCCTTTTAACATGTTTGCTGCACCCAAATACAAAGGCATGGGGACCCACAGAGGGGGCCCAGCTCTGAGCAGTAGTTGCTGTTCAGGCTGCTGCACTACCTGAAGCAACCTCGCTACCTGATAGTTGAGAAAATCCTTCTGATTTGCAACCCAGATTTATTTGTGATGCCTGTATTAATGCATGCCTAGGTAGTGCCTCTCCTCTAATGGGTCAGGAGATAAATAAACCTGGGATGAAAATCAGAAGGGCAGAATTTCCCAACCACTCTAACTAGCACTTCCTTCCCTGATAAGGAGCATCATTAACCTGACTAGCTCTAGTTCTTCGTGGTATTTGATTTCTGGAGCTTGTGAGGATTGGAGACTGTCTCGGGAACTGTATTCTGCATTTACAGCACATTTAGACCCTGTTGTTCCTCCTCAGACATTGTTCATACTGTGGGGCTGATTTCCCAGACCCAGAGTTGTTCCTTGCAACATTTGCAGAGTTTCTGGTATTGTCCAGAGTCCACAAACAGAGCATCAACCATGGCATTGACTGGTGCTTCCACCACAAGGAGCTGCAAACCCTGCTCAATCTGTGACCAAACCTGCAAGGCCTTTGGTTTAAAGACCACTGCCAGAAGGATCCTGTGTTATCAAGCAATCAGCCTTATGGGAAGAATGTAGTAGGAGGTAAAGGCAAGGGAGCTGCCTCTGTGTGATGGATAATATTAAAAGTAGTGATATAAAAATATTATGACCAAAAAAAGGTTCCATGGACTCCTCTCAGGTGCAAATATTTGACAGCAGCATGTACTACTGGGATTGCACAACCAACATCCCAAACAGGATGATATCAGTGATCAGGAAGTGTTACATGAGACTAGAAAAACTGTAAATTTAGGAGAGGCAGCAAGAGCAGGAGATGTCAGCTACCCACCTAAGAACTGCAGCCATACCTCACTGTGATGCAGAGATAACTCTTTTGGATGCAATAAATGACTCTTTGTAGGACAATTGGTCTTAAAAACTGTAGGAAAAGATGACCTTCTTCTGGACTTGATCTTGAGTTATGCAGAGGACCTAGCTGAAGGGTTTTACATGGAGAAGTCACACTGTAGCAGGTTTAAAATGGCAACCACAGAGAGCAGAACGACAGTATACTGCACATGGATATTCAGCTTGAAGAGATGGAACTGTATAAAAATGAGTCAAACCAGGCAATGTGGAGGGCATGAGAAGGGCAAAGAGAAGTCAAAAAAAAAGGCAGAAAGACTATGAGAAGCTTGAAGTATATCCAAAAGTAGTGCATTAGAAATGTAGGTAAAATATTTGTCATAATTCAAAAAGACAAAGTAGTCCAAGAAAATAACTTGCATAACTCAACAGGACAGGTAAGGAAACTAGTAATTTGGCTGATATTTAAGAAATAGGAAGTTGATTCAAATAAGGAGAACTGAAAAGCCCATAAAACATGTCAGGTTGAATGTAAAGATGAAACACTGACAATTAAAACAGAACTTGAATAGTGCTTTGCTCTCCTTAAACTACTGTACTCCTTCAAGTACATTAAAGGTCAGAAACAGACCAGGGAACTGCTACAGCTGATTGATGGCAAAGGTGTAAAAGGAGCTTGTGGGGACAATAAGGATACAACAGGAAAGCTCTGTAATTTCCTTGCATTGTTTTTTGCTGTTGAAGATGATGGGGAGCTTTCAAGACCTGACACCTTTGCAGCAGATTTGTCAGAAGAGTGAGATGAATTTGGAGTAAATATACAGAAGTCTCAGATTAAGCAGATGAATTAGATTTCAGTAAATCACTGGGAACAGATGGTGTTAACCCATGAGTCTTGAAGGAGCTCAAACGCAAAATTGCAGAAGTGCTGGCCAAGGAGTGTAATGTGCCATTGCAAAGAGCCACGTGTCACAGGACTGGCAGTGCACCAGCTGCCACTGTGCCTCCCGGCTGGAGAGCAGCTCTGCAGGGAACGGGAGCTACTGACCAGTGACTGCCTCTACACCGCACAATGTGGTAGAGCTTATGACAAGGAATAAGATCACTGAGCACTTGAGCAAGACCAATTTTGGGGAAAAGCATTTGGGCTCTACATAACAAAAGCCTGCCACAGAAACCTGTGGATGTGATATCATTTCCTGACACCGCTGTTGGAAACAGACTCATAAGGGTACTTCTCATGTCCACTTTGGTGGTGCCTGAAGAACTTGCAGCTTCAGCTACTCTGTCTGCAATATCTTATATGCTCCTCATTTCCTGATAACCCTGTTTTCTCTTTGCTTTTACATCACAAACAGTTGCAAGGCTTATTCATACAAAGCATCTCTGCTAAGGCTTAACCCATGCTCAGACAAAACCTTAGTTCTGACTGCATTTACATTAATATGTCCTCTCTAAATATGTCCTTTAATTTGTTTTGCCTTATAAAAGGCTTCTGCAGAGTAGTCTATCCATAAATATAACTTAGAGTTTTATGGCCTATAGCATTCAGCTGTATAGGCTGTCACTCTTCCCCTTGTCAAATTCAACTGAGTTCTGTGCAAGGTCCTTTGAGACCTCACTGTCTCCAGATGCTCTTTAAAGAATTAGAGAAAAGTTGCCTCTGTAGGTTTACAGAAAATTCTCCCTTGCCCAAACCACTTACATACAAAATCCAGCTTTCCAAGAGCTGGTCCTTCTGTGGTTTACCTTGAACTTGGGAGGAACTCATTCAATTCTGAAAAAATCCATTAGGCCACCATGTCTCTTGGCTCCAAATGGGAAATGTACATTGATGGGTAATGTGCTATCAAATCATTTCTTAGTGGTTGTTATGTTTGTTTTTCAAAGCTATGAATGTGCAAGAATACACTTAATATCACTGTAGTATATTAAGGCAGTAGTAATAATATATTACATAAAATAATTGCATAACACATATATAATGCTGAAAAATTTATTTAAGCAATATAAGAATGCTGCAGAGGAGCTATTTTCCAGCTATCTTGGATTGAAATGTTCACGGTTAGAAGTCTAATTTAAATTTTTATGATTAGATTATGATAACCATTGTGAACTCAGTACTAAAAGTATATAACCCTAAAAGTCCATACAAGCACCAATTAATCTGTCCTGAGATTCTCTAAGCAAGAAAATGTGTTTACCATGGAATATTTTATTAGCGCTTCATTTTAAAAAGGTACTTCCCCACAGGGCAGAGTTTTCCTCACACAAGACTCTGAAGAATGCTGATGATGCCACAGTCTCTTACTAATTGGATTCACAAGCTACAAAGAAACAAATCTTGGTTATTATCTGTCACTTGGTTATGGAGACCCACAAGTCTTAGCCTGAAGAAGCTGCGGTCATAGATTTCGCACCCCTGATTCCATCCAAATGACTAATTACCAGTCACTTCCTATTGAGAAGGGAAAAAAAGTTGTTCTATTTTTATTTGCTAGCAATGCACCATATATTTAAGTAAATATTGATTTTCCAATCTCTAAGATAAAGTACCACAGCATGGCAATTTTGAAACGGTGGTAGTGCATATAGCACCACATGCTCCATTAACCTGTTCCTCCTCCCCTGTGCCAAGGCTTGTTGTCAGTCTGGGTAGCCCAGTTCCCGAATATTTTACTTTTTATTTTTATCTGATTGAACTCAAACCCCCAATGCCTCTTCACATCATGTCCGCTCATCTTTTGTCATTCTTTGACACTGAGAAAGTCCTTCCCCCCCCCCCTTTATATCACTTTTTATGAAATTAAACAGTAAATATGTTGGACAGAAACAATATCTTGTTCTCATCTATATCCTGCCTAGCTGTGTCAGTATGAACACAGTATTCCTGCTTTTTATGATGTGGTTCCATTTATTTACAAATACATATAAAACTTACTAGGCAAATTGTGCTGACAGCAAATAAAGTCTGGTTCAAATATTGATAACTTCCTTTGAAAGTTAGCAAAAATGTTACAGCTTGAACATCCACCCAGAAATCACAGAATATCAAACATTTCCCCAGATGGGGATTTTACAGCAACAACTTCACATGCCTGAGCCTAAATATGAAACAAAAATGGTTTCATGAAGTGGAAAAAAACCACAAAATTAAATTTGGGAAGTTAATAATTAGACAACAGAAGGTCTCTTAAATCCAACTGTGTCCCCTCTCTTGGGCCCTATACAATACTTTTTGACTGTATTTTCTCATCCTTGCTAAGAGGCAAAATTTCAAAGCCCCATTTCTCACAACTGAATGAATTTTTACCAAAACAAGTGTAACATTCTCACTGCACGATCGTCACCTACATGGACGAGGGTTGTTCATTTGACCTTAGCCTTCAGTTTCTCCACACACGATGGCATAGAAGTCCTTTACATAACAGTCTTCAGATCACAGGGCTATCTGACTATATATACATGTTTACAAACACACATACATTCTGTTTACAATCATAGATGGAAGAGGTGTTACAGACTTCACTGCTCTCCACTTTAGAAACATTTTCTTCTGTCTTCTACTTAGAAGTCATTTCAGGTTTTACCAAATGCACCATTAAGTCTCTTCCCTGAGCAGGGACTGATGCTGAAGTGGGTTCATCATTGAACAGGTTCATAACAAACCAGGGCCCCATCAAAGCCTACCATACAAGGGCTGCACGCTGTGACTGTAGTAAGGTTCCTCCGTGCTTAAAGAGCCCCATGCCTCTGTACTCAGCTACGAAAAAGTTGTCTGAGTCAGGATCTTCTTCAGGAACTGCGAGCTAAGACACCCCCCCCACTCTGCTATTCTGCAGAGAGGCAGAAAGGGAAATGTCTGAACCTGCATTTGTAGGGCTGATTTTTAACATTCCACAGCCCAGACATAGGTCTTGCTGGAAGCAAAAACATGAAAGTAAAGCCAACATTGACAGATCAAAACCTATTCTGTTTGATGGACAAACATAAGTAAGTTAAAGCAGTATTAGTAGAAAGCCATTAGAACCTAATGATAACATTAGTCACTTAAAAAATGACTAATGATAGATAGTGATCTTAACTCAGCACTGGCATTATTGGTACTACATGTGAACAAAGTCTTTACAGTTGTATCATCTTTGCAGAGATTAGAGATCACAGTTTTTTAAGGAATCCCAGAAATACGCAGACTCATGTTCCATTTGAAATTCACTCTATTTGCTTTCAGATGATCAAAGTCACTAAAAAACCTTCCTAACTTTAAAAATAGTAAGACTAAACAATGAGCTAAGAATTTTTCATGCCAAATCCTTCCCTTTCAGTTGTTGGTTTGTTTTTTTTTGTCTTGCAGACTCTATGAAATGGTGTACCAGAATAAGTTCTACACAAATAAAGCAATGTGCTATAGCACAGAGTGCTTCAGCAACCATGAATCTCATTAATGCATGTGTAGACAATAGTCTCGATATATTGCAGTATGAATTATTTGCCTATCTAATATTTTCCCCTTCTTCCTTTCCAGTTGTATCTCATCATGACCACACACTTTATTTCTTTATTTTTACTTTATTTAAATCCTGTAGAGCAGGAAGAAATTCACAGATGTGACATAGGCCTACTTGGCCTTTGTATGGGACATTTACAATACAAAGCTATAGCTACCAATATCTGAAAGCAAAAAAAAAAATATCTCTGAAGTCTAAGAGTGCAAAACTGAATCACACAGTTCAAGAAGTGCCAGGTGCACTCCAGGCTTTGGGAATCAGGCCACAGGAAGATACATGAGATGACTATTACCTCCTTTGGGACAGAAGCAGCGATGGAGATATAATGAGATGCAATTCCAACCGCCAGGTAAGTGAAGAAAAGGTGGGCATCCAAAGCATGAAGCCAATCTGAACGATCACACAATTTTTTCCTTCTAAAATCTGTAGTTGTAATACAACAAAAAGAGTGATTGAATAATCACATTCACTAAATGCTTCTGCTCTGATGATTAGCTACCTGTTGCCAGCAGTGTCTATTTAGTCAATAGTGTTGTTATTTGATGTAGTGATTATACTTCAGAATTTAACATCCGGTGAAGCCGCAAAGGTAGTTCAAGTTCATGCATTCATAGATAACCCTGACAACCTATTCTGATTTCTGAACAAGAGAAAACTCACTTCACCAGGGAAATTCATAAAAGTAGTTGAGAATCAAGGTTCATATTATCATTCAACCAGTACTAACAAGGACATGTAAATATGATATTACTATAGCTTAATGTAGTTATGTATCAGCTGGGTGTCAGCTGCTCTAAAACACACAAGAGTTGTTTTTCTCTAACGATCCCATTAATTTTTTTTATAGTAATACCAGTAGCAGTAGTTGTAAAAGGATATGAGGTCTCAGTTTTGAGCAGGGTCAGGCTATGCCAGGCATAAAACAACACAGGGAAGTCAAATCCTTCCCTGAAAGAGTTTTTAGCCTAATTAAAGAAGAGAAAAACAGAGGAATGCAACATCGATGCAAGTCATTTAACAGCTGGATCAGCGCAAGTTCACTTTGCAGCAAGGCAGAAGCAAAGAGCTGATAAGAACCAGTCAAAATTTGCTGGCACAATGGGTACTCCACAGCTCCTGAATGCTACGGCCATCTGCCATGGCCCACGTGTAAGTCCAGCTCAGCTCCTCTGTGACAGGTACAGGCACAAACACACTTCTTGCTTTTAGCAAGACTTAGGGAAGTACCACAGACTCTATAGGATCTCAAATAAACCCTTATCTAAGCAAAACACTTTGCCCTCAGTTTCTGTGATCAGCAATGTCATCCAAATGGAAAAAATACTATTTCACTGGTTTGCACAGAAAAGGAAAGGACTGTAACTTTTATAACTCCAATGATTTTTACATTAAAAATTGAATTATACACGAAGCAGAAAATATTAGAAATCCATGTGGAGACCATCTATTTGGAGACCAGGTAGACATCTGAACTCCATAGAGTTTCAGTGATAAAGTTTACATCCTACAGGTACCATTTATCTCACTGTCACTATGTTATTAAAGAGTCATAATGCAGTAATCATGTTATTGCAGCTAGGAGGTAAAGTGGCATCTCATGTGTATAAGGAGTTTCTGAATATACTTGATCATACAGTCGGCTCATAATCTATTATATTCTCTGAGCCTCAGACTTGATCTTATTATTGAATTCTCTAGGAAAATTGTGGAGATGTTTGATCAGGTGTCAGTGAGTAAAGACTGATCTGGGAATCTTCACCATGCATCTAGGATAGATATAGCTAAATAAATGTGGAAAGAAAGAAAGTCAGAATGTCTGCTGGAGGAATCTATCTTAGGTATTCGTATAGGTATGTGGAATGAAATGCCATTTCTCCTTTAGCTTGACAACATGGGGCCCAGGGGTTCATATATTTTCTTTGCAAGAGGTCTCACAACTCTTCTATCTTTCATGCCAAAGCCTCCTAGATGCAAAATGTTTACAACTGGGAAATTGCAAACTCTCCTCCTCAGATAGTGTCTCCTGAGAAGCATCTTCTAGATTATGTTAGAACACAAACATGAAGCATGTGCTTGTTATCCTCCCATGTCGTCAAGGTCACAAGAGTTAAACCATTGCTCGTCCTTCCCGTAATGAGTTTCAGATACCTGCTAGAGGTTGCTCAATCCAAACTGTTATATGTTGGCTCTAGCAGGTTGTGCTCCCTTCTGCTCCTTCTCGTCCTGACAACCATGACATCTCTGTAGTGTGCTCCTCATCATCACTAGCTCTTTCTGCCCATATCAGCACCACCCATATGCAGCCTTGGATCTCCTCTTCCTTCTGCATTTCATTGAAGCTCTCCAAAGTCACGAAGGAAGGAAAGTATTAAAAGTGTAGCACAGCACACCATGGTTTGTCACCATAATTTGTAATGAGAGGATAGTCCATATTTATCTGTAGCCTAGATAAGGGCTTCTTGTTATTAGGACATGGTTACTGCTAAATAGAGAAGCATAGAAGACCTGAGGTTACTTATGCAAGATGGCCAATCACAGGCAAATGTGGATTTCTACACATTCACTCAGTACGTGCTACCACACAGCTCACACATATATGTCACAGAATCACACAATGTTAGGGACTGGAAGCAAAGGACACTTGTCACTATATAGGTCAAAGCAGCTGCTATGTTTTAGTCTTATCCTTTAAGTACTCTGGTTACCACCAGTATCTTAGTAAGCCAAAAACCTTTAGTAATCACATTGTTGAAATTAATGTATGTTCTTACATCAAACTCTCTTATACAGATCAGTCTGAAAGGTGATGGCCTCCTGTCTGGGCTTTCTGATTAGGGATTTTTACTACTGTAGACTAAGTGATAAATTATGTTTAAATTATCATTAAGTACTTCTTCTAACAATGATAGATGACAATATTTAATAGCTACAGGCAAAAAAAAAGAAAGAAAAAAACCTGCTTTGACCCAAAGTAACTAAAATATAGGAGTTTGCCTTTTCATCACAGCACATTTCTGGAAGGATTCAGAGTTCAGTTGTGGACATATGTTCTGCAGTGCTTCTATAGCCAGCATTGCCTCAGTGTTACAGGGTATTCTAAACAGACCAAACTGATTTTTTATCAGCTTTCTGGTTATCATAAATATAATTACACTACCTGCTTACAGTGACACAAGCCTTTTCACAAGTGTTTCTTAATATCATTAGTGTTTCATGCATTGAAGATGCTACTAAAATGTCTTGCTTTTATTATTTTGCTCTTACATGTGTGTATTTGTTCATTTTTCATCTGTTCATCTGTACAATGTCATGTGTGCATTTCTCCCTCTGAGGTCAAATTGTTCTTGCCATTTGTACTAATTTGTTTCTCCCTGGCAGAGGTCAGGGAGCAAGCTGAATTATGCAGGGTGAAGACAGAGGTTCCTAAATAAAATAATTATTATTCTATTTTCATTATTTTATACAAAATAATATAATAACAATAACACAAAAAACAGGTTCTTAGCACCATTCATCCCCTTCTAGGGGCTGTTGGCTGAACTTAGAGTCTATATCAGTACATCTACAATAAATGTGACCCTGAAGAATGCAGAATAAATACAAGCAAAACACAAGCCATAGAAAGACGGTTGAACATCTATGTATAAACAGAATTATGATATCCACCAACCAAAAAAAATTCTTGCAAGGCCACATGGGAACCCTGAGAAAAAAGGAAAATTACTTGCCAGGTCTAAGTTAGGCACAGTTAGCAGAAAATACATGTTTTGTTGTCTTGCTAAAAAACAATGCCAATAGAATTACAGAACTATACAATGGTTTGGGTTGGAAGGGACCTCAAGGATCATTTAGCTCCAACCCCCCTGCCATGGGCAGGGACACATCCCACCAGACCAGGTTGCTCAAAGCCCCATCCAACCTGGCCTTGAACACTGCCAGGGAGGGGGCAGACACAACTTCCCTGGGCAACCTGTTCCAGTGTCTCACCACCCTCACAGTAACGAATTTCTTCCTAATATCTAGTCTAAAACTACCCTCTTCCAGTTTAAAGCCATTGCCCTTCATCCTATCACTCCATGCTCTTGTAAAAAGTCCCTCCCCAGCTTTCCTGTAGGCCCCTTCAGGTACTGGAAGGTGCTGTAAGGTCTCCCCAGAGCCTTCTCTTCTCCAGGCTGAACAACCCCAACTCTCTCAGCCTGTCTTTATAGCAGAGGTGCTCCAGCCCTCTGATCATCTTCTTGGCCCTCCTCTGGACCCACTCCAACAGCTCGATATCCTTCTTCTTTTGGGGGCCCCAGAACTGGACACAGCACTCCAGGTGGGGTCTCATGAGAGCAGAGCAGAGGGGGAGTATTACCTCCCTCAACCTTCTGGCCACACTTCTTTTGATGCAGCCCAGGATGCTGTTGGCTTTCCGGACTGAAAGAGCACATTGTGAGCTCATGTTGAGTTTTTCACCAACCAACACCCCCAAGTCCTTCTCAGAACTGCTCTCTATCCATTCTCCACCCAGCCTGTACTTGTGCTTGGGATTGCTCCAACACAGGTGCAGGACCTTGCACTTGACCTTGTTGAACTTCATGAGGTTGACATGGGCCCACCTCTCCAGCCTGTCCAGGTCCCTCTGGATGACATATCTTCCCTCCAGCGTGTCAAGCATGCCGCACAGCTTGGTGTTGTCAGCAAACTCAATAGGCGACTTCTATCAAATAAAGTTTAAAAAATCTAAAATAATTTGTTCAGTAATTAGCTCACAGTGAGCACTAACTTGACCTTTTTGGAAGAACAAAACTGTGATACATAATGTATCCATTCATGATATTGAAGGTCAATGAGAATTTTGCCATCAACTTCAAACAGGAAGAGAGTTCAGTCTCCTCCATTACTCTGCTTAAACCAACTTCCCCTTGACTCCCCTCTCTAGACCTTGTTTAACCAGGCTCCTGCCTCTTCCCTTCCGCTACCACTCTGGTCTCAACCTCTCTGATATGGTGCTCTGCAGTATCTTCTTTTGTGACTCTCTTTCTCTGCTGCTTACCTGTAAGCAATGCCCATTGCCATGTTTTATCAGTCTTTTCTGTGCTCCGGGCTGCCAGCATGATGCTTTGCAGAGGAAAGCAACAATTCATGTGGCACTGTGGAATGACTCAGCTAGAACATTTCCTTTGACTATCTGCAATAGCTGGATGTTAAAAGGAACTCAAACAAGCATGTAGACCTGCAAGTCACATTAGATGTGGGACGTAATGGACCATGGTAGTTTAGAGGCTCACAAATAACCCCTATACCAGCTTCACCACCACATTTTGGTTCCACAGCCCAGAAACCTATTAAAGATAAGTAATTATCAACACACCTCTCCAGGAAGCATTCTCCACAAAATGGCCCTCAGACAGATTAATGCTTCCTTTTTCTGCAATAAAGTCTTGATTTTCAATTTTTGGTACAATTAAGGAGCACTGTAAAACATTTTTATTATCTTTTTGTTCAGACTGAGACAGTTATTGCACTGTTTGTACATGCAGCAACTTATCCAAGTATTAGTCATTTTCCTTGTTATTAGCTTCTGCTTTAAATTGCATGATAAAGAATTATGGCCACATTTGTGATCCCATAGTTTTTGTTTTCATTTTTTGTGGCATGGCAACACAAATTAAAAGAGACAGCTAATGGTCTGGGGAGGAGCACATATGGTCTCAACGGCAAGGCTGCAATGACAGGTATGAACACTCATTAAAGAGGTAGGGTGAGAGGACATTGATTTTCCAAAGAAAAATACTTTTTTATCCTTCCTAAGATATCTTCCTGTAATTATCTGGTGCCATGTTCATTCAATACGTGTTAATTGGAACAAGTTTTCATTTGCACAGGTGGCAGCTCGAGATAGCTTCTCGCACTGTAACAGCACCAAGTTACACAAAAAAGAGAATATGCAGCACAGCATCTGCCCTTCACAGGACTGCAACTTTGTGTACCAACAGCCAGAGGTGGCCAAGGAGCAGAAGGGACTGTCACCGGGGTCCCAATTTGCTAAGGACAGATTTGTGAACACAACAGCCAGGGCTATGTCTATTCTAGTAAATGAAATAGGCCAGGGAGCATCCTCCAGCCTGGAGGCCAACTGGCACAGCACAACTTTTATCCTTTGGGCTAAACTCTCTTATCTTCAAAAACAGAGTGGCTGCATTCAGGCTGTTTACTGGGCACTGTCCCTGGCTTGTGCCATCTCCCCAGCCTTGCCTGAGCATTTTCTTGGAAAGCACTAGTTGCAGCAAGCCAAAGCTCTGCTAGGACTGGGATAACAAGTTAACAGTGAAGCTGAGCACACACTCCTGCACGTGCCCATGGCCTGACAATGTTTAGTTTATAGTTATAGGAATAACCATGGAAACTACTCTAAATATTTGTACAGAATTAAGATGGATGAAGAATAAATCTAGCACCATAGATTTGAAATGTGAAGTGCACTTACAGAGCTTTGTAAGAATTTGATGGATTATAGCTGTAAAGTGCTGCTTAACTTTGAAAATGAGTTATTTCTGTGCTATCCTATCATCAATACTATATTTAGAAATTATGTGTCCTTTTATGTATTGAGTAAAGAGACATAATTGCTTAATGGTGAATTTAAGAAATTAAGATGTCTCTTAAGTAATACTAAATGACAGTAGCCTTGCTTTTACCCCCTCCCTCAGTTATATGGACTGAATAGCCTCATAGTTAAGAAGTCAACATATTATAATTGCCATATCTCCCCCCAATCAGCATAAGATTTTCCGAAAGACTGTGCCTGTAGCCTTCTCACAGAGACATCAGCTCTGCCTTCCCCTCCCTCCTCTGGCCCCTGCCAGCAGGGCCGGAGGATTTATAGTGACATATTAACCTTAATTTGTGTATGCCAGGAGTCATAGGACTTCCCTGCTTCAAGTGCTGCAGTCAGAGCTCAACCAGAGCAAATCCTTGCATAACCAGCAGCCTTCACTGCAGATTTGCAGTGATGGAGAGTAGCCATGAACTGAGGTGCCAGCCTTGATACACTGCATCTGATAACTAATCACAAATTGCTTAGGTACTGTGTGCAGCTACTTGTTAGTTTGACATGTTGTACCCAAGCATGCAATCTTTCTTAGCAAGGCTTGGAAAACTGCAAATCTAACCAGATCAATTAGACTACAGCTTTATTTCCTGATTTCTGTTGGTCTTTCTCTCTAATCATTATTATCTTTTTCAGCATCCTCAGTACTTGACTTCACACACAAGATTTATGCAATTAGATGCACAATTTTAAGGATACATATCAAGTGGTATGCTTATTGACAGGTAGTTAAATAGGCCCAAATAATCTTGTGTGAAGAGCCTACTATTACTAAATTTGCTCATGCTTATGTGTGTAAGATAACAGATGAACCATCAGTCATTCTTCATAGTGAGGCATGCTTTTCTGGGCCTTTCTTTACTACATTAACTAAAGAAGCAAGATTGCCACCCAGCACCACAGTGCCGCACAATAATTCAGGGGGCGCTAGTTCTCTAACCTCTCCTTACAGGTCAAGTACTCCATCCAGCACCGTATTGGTGGTCTCCCTTAACCCACTTCAGTTTACTGATGTCTTTCTGCATCAGAGGGGGCAAAACTGTCCACAGTATTCCAGATGTGATCTAATAAATGCCAAATAAAGGGAAATAAACCCTTTCTTGGGTGTCATGGATCTGCCTCTGTTCCTACAGCCCAGAGGGCTGTTGACCTCTATGCCACCAGTGTCCCTGCAGTCCCACGCTCAACTTTTCCCCCAGCAGGACCCCGAGGTCCTTTCCCGCAGGGCTGCTCCCCAGGCAGGCAGTGCATAGCTTGTACTGTTGCAGGGGCTCATCCTTCCCAGAGGCAGGACTTGCTATTTCTTCTTGCAGTTTCAGAAGGTTCTTGTCAGACCATTTTTCTAGCCTAAGTCCCTCTGAGTAGTGATCAAGCCTACAAAGACTGCTGTTTCCTCCAATTTGTTAACATCGATAAAGCTGATGTAGATGTCACTTGCCTTCTCTTCCATATCACGGACACACATATGGTTGGGTTCATGTGGCAAGGTTTTTGTAGCAGGGGGGCTAAGTGGGTGGCTGCAGTGAGAAGATGCTAGAATCACAGAATCACAGAATGTTAGGGATTGGAAGGGACCTCAAAAGATCATCTAGTCCAATCCCCCTGCCAGAGCAGGAACACCTAGGTCAGGTCACACAGGAACATGTCCAGGTGGGTTTTGAATGTCTCCAGAGAAGGAGACTCCCTCACATCTGATAGAGCCAATGCCAGACAGCAACAAGACAGACCCACCACTGGCCAATGACAAGCCCATCAGTGACTGTGGTAGCACCACTGGGATAATGTATTTAAGGGAAAAATTTGCTGCATAACAGCAGCTGGAAGAGAGAAGTGAGAATATGTGAGAGAAACTCGCTTGATTGGCGATAAATTAAATTACTTTTTCCTCAAGTCAAGTCTGGTTTGCTCATGACAGTAATTGCTGAGTGATCTCTCCCTGTCCTTATCTCAACCCAAGAGCCTTTCATTATATTGCTCTCTGCCCTGTCCAGCTGAAGAGGGGTGTGACAGAGCAGCTTTGGTGGGCACCTGGTGTCCAGCCAGGGTCAACGCACGACACGGAGCCTAAACCAGTACAAAAAAAAACCCTCATAAAGCCAAAGGTAAAGACATTCAGGGGAAGTGAAACAGATTATCTTTTTCTTTCTCGTGCATTATAAATGTGATTCAGATGAACAAGTAGTACAGGTTCTGCTCTTTAAATTGCACTTCTCCTTAAGGCATATTCTTGACTTTCTCCTTAGATTTGATGTAAGGGATTATTAAGTAACACTTCTTGACCTAAGAGGCAAGTTTGGAGGGTGATGAATTCTATCTTAGCAGCTCACACATTTCACTGGGAATTTTGTTTGGGATGAAAAAGTTACTGCTATCATTACTCAGTGTCAACGATATTAAAAAATTAAAAATCATACGGTTAACTTGGAAATGAGGCAAGGAACCCAAGAGAGGAGTTTTCTTTAGCATCCTGCCTGTAAACATTTATTTAAGGCAGAATATCTCTCTGCTGGCTTTGAGGTCAAGGAAAGTGTCTCCTCTCTTTGTTTCACCCTGAACGGAGCAAATTGGTCAAAACTGTAGGAGTAGGAGAGAAGCAGGCTCACACAGATCATAACTTTTAGGTAGAGCACAAGGTAAATAAGATATGAATAGGTATTACTGCCAGAGGAGAGGCAGTTAATAGAAAGAATTAACTACACATTTAGTAGAAAGTCTCCAGACTGTGTTGTCTTCAAGTTCAGTGGTGCTACTAATGTGCCTCTGGATAAACTAAAGCAAAACCTCATTAAAATGTAGCTCCTGGTTATTCTTGTAAAGGCTGCATTATCCAGAGAAGATTATAGCAGCAACAAAAAAGCGAACAAGTCCATTTCTTTGTCTGATTGGCAGCTCCATAATAGACTACATAACATGCCAGAAATAATATGAGAGTAGGTCATGGAAACACAGTAGTCTTGATATTTCAACAAGCTGGGATCCAGCCAGCAATGCACATTTTAAACACCACCAAAGAGAAAGTAAAGTTATTAAAGTTATAACGGGGATCAAATAATGACATGGCTACAGGCTGAGGGGGAAATCTAGTCTCAGAGCAAGAACTCTGAAGAGAATATGGGATGCCGAACATTCTGTAGCTGAAAGGAATATTTTGATTTTTAAAAGGTTAAAAGCCCAGAGTTGCCTATGAGAGAGAGATATGATATCTACCTCAAGTTTAGAAAGGCTTTTGACATTGTGTCTGACAACTTCCTTGTATCCAGGTTGGGATGTTACAAGCTGGCTGGGTGGCCTATGAAATTGGGGATAGTAACTGTCTGGGTCATCAGGCTCACTAATTACTGGGTTGTACTCTATGTGGAGGCCAGTAACATGTGGATTTTTCTGGGGGTCTGTGCTGTGACCTATCCTGTTTATTATGCTGGTATGCATTGACCCTGGCTGGACAGCAGGTGCCCACCAAAGCCACTCTGTCACTCCCCTCCTCAGCTGGACAGGGGAGAGAAAATATAACAAAAAGCTCATGGGTTGAGATAAAGGACAGGGAGAGATCACTCAGCAATTACTGTCATGGGCAAAACAGACTTGACTTGAGGAAAAAGTAATTTAATTTATCGCCAATCAAAATCAGAGTAAGGTAATGAGAAATAAAACCAAATCTTTAAACACCTACCCCCACTTCTCCCTTCTTCCCAGGCTCAACTTCACTCCTGATTTCTCCACCTCCTTCCCCCGAGTGGTGCAGGGGGATGGGGAATGGAGGTTGTGGTCAGTTCATCACTTGTCTCTACCGCTCCTTCCTCCTCAGGGGAGGACTCCTCACACTCTTCCCCTGCTCCAGCGTGGGGTCCCTCCCACAGGAGACAGTTCTCCGTGAACTTCTCCAATGTGAGTCCTTCCCATGGGCTGCAGTTCTTCATGCACTGTTCCAGCATATGTCCCTTCCACGGCGTGCAGTCCGTCAGGAACAGACTGCTGCAGCATGAGTCGCCCACAGGGTCACAAGTTCTGCCAGCAAACCTGCTCCAGTGTGGGCTCCTCTCTCCACGGGTCCACAGGTCCTGCTGGGAGCCTGCTCCAGTGTGGGCTTCCTGTGGGGTCACAGCCTCCTTTGGGCATCCACCTGCTCTGGCGTAGCATCCTCCATGGGCTGCAGGTGGATATCTGCTGCACCATGGACCTCCAAGGGCTGCAGGGGGACAGCCTGCCTCACCGTGGTCTTCACCACGGGCTGCAGGGGAATCTCTGCTCCAGTGTCTGGAGCACCTCCCCCTGCTCCTTCTGCACTGACCTTGGTGTCTGCTCTGCTGAGCTGTTTCACATATTCTCACTCCTTCTCACAGCTGCTGTTGTGCAGCAGTTTTCTCCCTTGTTAAGTAAGTTATCGTGGAGATACTACCATCATCACTGGCTGGTTCAGCCTTGGCCAGCAGCAGGTCCATCTTACAGCCGGCTGGCATTGGCTCTATCAGGCATAGGGGAAGCTTCTAGCATCTTCTCACAGAAGCCATCCACTTAGCTCCCCCATTACAAAAACCCCTCCATGCAAACAGTACACTGGGACAGAGTTAATTTTCTTCACAGTAGCTGGTACGGGGCTAATTTTTGGATTTGTGCTGAAACAGTGCTGATAACACAGGGATGTTTGCACTATTGCTGAGCAGTGCTTACACAGAGTCAAGGCCTCTTCTGCTCCTCACCCCACACTACCAGCCAGTAGGCTGGGTGTGCACAAGATGTTGGGAGGGGACACAGCTGCAACAGCTGATCCCAACTGACCAAAGGAATGGTCCACATCATATGACATCATACTCAGAAAATAAAGCTGGGGGAAGAAGAAGGGGGGATGTTCAGAGTGATGGCATTTGTCTTCCCAACTCACCGTTACGCATGACGGAGCCCTGTATGATGGAGCCCTGTTGTCCTGGCGATGGCTGAACACCTGCCTGCTGATGGGAAGTGGTGAATGAATTCCTTGTTTTGCTTTGCTTGCTTACATGGCTTTGGCTTTACCTATTAAACTGTCTATATTTCAGCCCACATTTTTCACACTTCTACCTTTCCAATTCTCTTCCCCATATCACCAGGGGGAAGTCAGCAAGCAGCAGTGTGGTGCTTAGCTGCCTACCAGGGTTAAACCCTATCACTTTGCAGTTATTTCAATGCTACATTCCAGTCTAGTGGGTTTTTTTCAAAATCCACTGAGGACATTTGTGTCTGGAACAAAATAATGAGTTTCTGCTTTCCTGCTATGGCATCACTGGGGCAGAGGAGTTCCTGCTTTACCTCGCACCAAATTAAAATAAAACCAGAAAATATGAGCACAGAACTGTTTCCAGTACAAAGATATGTCTGAACTTTCCCCATTTTCACATAAAATGACTGAGTGAACAGCTTCACTAATTTAATTCCCATTTGCTTTGTTGTAATATACCCTTTGTAAAGGTTAGAAGTCCATCTGCTTATCCTTCCATCAGAGACTCAGCACAGTTCCAGCTGCAGATGTGGCAGCTCCAGAGTAAAATGAGCAACAGCTTAAACAGTCTCATTTCCAACTCAAATGTAAAAGCTTTTTCTCTTGAAGGAAAAAATATATATCCCAAATCAGTATTTTGTTAACAAGTCCATAAATAAGAACACTAAACTGGGCAGGCTTGTCAGAAATAAGCCCAAAACGTGATTCTGGGAGCCCTGATAGACAGATCTCCTGCTCTCAATAACTCCCCAAACAACATTTCATCACCTCTCATTCAAGAGAAATTTTGACGAACACAAAACAAACTTCAGATGTGAAGGGTGACCCCAGCAGTGTGTATCAGTAGGGGTTGGGTTTACTCACATCTTGCAACATGAAAGAGCAACCTTTACAATCCCCATTCCCATTCTGGGGAGGGGTAAAATCCCGTTGTACTGAAATCAGATAATTAACAGTCCATTTCAGTGAATGATGGTGTCATCCACAGGACTTTAATGTGTGTACATGCTCACTCTCCTCCTGCAATCAAACGATTTGAATCTTGTTTGTAGTTGTGCTTTGGAAATCACTGATGCTAGAGGAAGGAACCATGCTGTGCAAGGTGCTGAGCACAGCTCTGATCTCCCTGAAGCTTTGTTCTCATTTCAGTGGAACTCTACCAACATAAAGCCTCTTTCCTGGCCACCCAGGATGCCATGAAGATGCATCTGATGTCTCAAGTCTGAGCTGCATGCCTCAGGTACTGCTGTCATTTAAGATTATGTGAATCAGAAAATAGCTATTGCAATCAGTAAAGCTTCACTGATATAGGACTTAAGCCACTAGGACCCCAGAGTACATAGACAAGACTTTTTCAGCTGTAATCACAGACATAAAAGCTCACTGGCCCCATTGCACTTGCCCTCTGCAACAAGACAGCAATATGCTTGTACCTTCCATCTCTCTCCTATCTCTGCCAAGCAAGCAGCACAAATGCAAAAGACTTTTAGGGTGACTGCAGAGTCCTGCATAGTGCTGTTTCTGCACAAACCATGGCACAGGGCAGCAGAATAGGAACCAAAGTGCATGGGGGGAACTAGAAGGCAGTTTCATCCAGGCAATCTGGCATCCCTGTGAGGTCCTGTTGTGACAAGCTCTCCTACAGGTTAACATTAATAAAGTAGCACTCACCTGCACCAGGGGCAGCATAGTCTTCACGCATCCAATACTGGGCAGATTCAAAAAGCCTTCACTTACCTGAGAGAAAGCTGGAGAAAGTGGCATACACTACAAAAAGCTGTACAAATCGAGAGCACTGAATAAAGCAGTCTAGGAAATATTTAGGAAATATTAAGGAAATTAATTTTACCTGGACTTAGACCTTTCCCTCCAGACAGTATTCACAGCCCTCACTTTCTCTGCTTGTGTTGTGTGTGTTGGGTTCTGGTCTCCAACTATTAATCCCCTTTGTGAATGTCTGCCTACCTCCAAAGCTTCACTTACAGCTCTTTTTCAGACTAGCAACTAAAGCTTCTTCTTGGCTTGTATCTTAGAAGAGAAAATGACTAACAAGATATTTCACAGGGTAGTTTTTAAGATCATTCTAGTCTTCCACATCTACCTCTACCCTCTTCATCTCAATCTGGAAAGCACTAACCCCACTGATAACTGTCTAGAGATTTGGCCATGTTCCTAAGGTCATTCTTGACGAATCATCCCTTATGCACAGATTTCTCAGAAACCTCCACCTGCCCTCTTTTTATTTAAACTAGGCTACTTAAAAGTAAAAGCCCTTCTCATCCTAAAAGTACTTCTCCTCCCAAACAGTACCTCATTCTGTATGGAAACCACTCATCTCCACAGCAGGGACTGGCCCAAATGTACTCTTTGCAGAGGCTATCAGAAGCTTCAGCTCCATGGACTGACTTTATTGGCTACTGAGATTTTTATTGGCCACTGAAGGTTTTACATACCTTCAACAGAGTATATTTTTTATCCTTTTATAGCCTGTTATAAATAAGACAATGGTCACTTTCTACTGTTTCTAGAATGGCTTCCTGTCTTGGCAAAGGTCAGGGGACAAATAGGTTTGCACAGCTTGTAGCTTTTGAAGAAGCACTGGTAAAGCAGGGCAGGAATACCAGAGCAGAGACTGCTTGAGCTCTACCTTGAACAGAAAAAGGGCTTTCATCCTGGCAGCATACACAAGCATCACTTTTCAAATATAAAAATCCTCCCACTAGATATTGAAAATTGGGCAAGGGCCAGCAGTGTTAAATGGAAGGCAGCACTTGTTCTGCTCTCAAAGAAGGTCTGATTTGGAAGAAGGGTAGCACAGTCCTGATAAATCTCCCTTAGTTCTGGAGGTGCAATATGTCAGCAGCATGAGAGAGAGTGAGCAGGAGAAATAAATAGAAGCTAAAAATCCACTAGGATATTGTGGTCAGGATCATGCAACTGAAGATCAGAAATTCAATCTGGAAATGGTAATAGGGAAGAAAAGCAAGGGAGCACAGAGAGAGACTATGGGCTATTGGAGATAATAGAAAAACTTCTTTTGACAGAGCAGGGGGGCTTCTGCAAACTGTAGATTAAAGCCCACCTTGCTGCACTGGAGAGATGGAGCTGCTTAACCTGATGTATGTTCCTGCTGTAACAGGCACAAACACAACAGACAGACTAGATGTCAGGAAGAGAGTTCAACTGGGCAGCAACACTAAATTTCTTCAATTTCCTTGCTGAAATATTGTTGGAAAAGGATATTATAAATATAACCATGCAGAAAAAAAATATTTTTATATCAGCTGCATTAGTGACATTTCTCCTTGAAGGAAATCCTTACCTACAAAGAAATAAGCAGTTAACAATAGCAAGGAGAAAAAGGTATGCTTCTGGTGATATATTTGACACATGCTAAAATTACAAGACAATAAAGGAAAGAGAGATGAGCTGAAAGAGAAAGTCAAATGTGTTCTGAGCACTTTCTGGGGTCCAAAGTGAAGAAGGAAAGAGGCTAACATATAAAATGCATGGGCTTTTTCAGAGGTAAAGGTGAAGGCAGGAATCAACCTGGTGGAAAAGTTTGAAACCAGCTTTGCTGCTGACGTTTTGCCATAGAAAGGACCTGACAGATACAAGGGGCTAAATGAACCCTATGCATGTCAAAGCAAGATCAGCACCCTCTGAGGTAATGAAACAGATATGTGGCATCTACCTCAACAGTGTGAAGAAACAATCTCCAGGCACACACTCCTCTCATATCAGTCTTTCATAAGGATTGTTTCATTTTTCAAAAAAATACCCCACAGTGTCACCAAAGCAGAAGACGAAGGAAGAAAGTGATAGGAGCAGAAGGACCCAATGGGTCCTGGGTTTCCAGACATGCAGGTCCTCCCAATGAGTCCTAAGACTGCATCTTTTTTCCTTGACTCTCATTTCACTATTTCAACATTACTTTTCCCTCCATCTTCTCTTACTCACAGTGCTATTTTGAAAGAGACACAGCCTGGAAATGTATCATTTTGTGTATGTTCCTGTTTGACCTGATCTAGGTATTCCTGCTCTGGCAGGGAGATTGGACTAGATGATCTTTTGAGGTCCCTTCCAATCCCTAACATTCTGTGATTCTGTGATTGTTTTTTTTTTCCATGTTTCCTTATGTGTTGATACAATCATATTGTTCCCTTCTGTACCTTCTTCATCCCTTCAGAGGTTTCCAGGACAGTCCTGAAAGATGCTGTTGGGCTGCAGTGTGTGATGATCTTTGTTTTCAGATTGCTGAAGGGAAACAAACACCATCTTTAGTGTATTTTCTATGACTTCAGAATACGCTGTAAAGTAGAAAAGTTAAATAAACCCCATTTAGGAAAGTAGGAGATGTAAACCACAAGCCTCTTCTTAGATCTACAACAGCCCTCAGGATTTTATGACCCACTGAAAATGAAAACAAATCTTCTTGTTGGATATGGGCCTGCTGGTATTTCCCTGCTGACCTCAGGGGAAGTTTGTATCACAATAAAAATTTAAGCCCATTTCTGCCTGAGACTCATCTCTCCCTGGACCACTCCCCTTCAGTGACTTGCTCTGTTTAACACAAGGAAGAGGTTTGCATCTGCATGGCCATACATCTCCCTGCTTTGTCTGTGTTCTGCCAGACAAAAATTAAACATTTAGCAGCAGACATGGTATTAATTTAGATGTAGCTGGGATTTATTCTAAAATAGACCTCTTTGTTAAACATCACTTTGAAATCCTCAGTCTTTTTTTGCGATAAATTTTACCACTCATATGTATTTTTAACAACTAAAAATCCATCTTTTTTAGCATATATAATTTAGACAACATGAAATCACTTTATTTTAACCAAAGATCCAAGCCAAATTATTACATGATACATCAGGTTCCAGATAAACCCAATCTAAACTTGTCAAATTTAAAAAAAAATCCTAACACAGTCAGACTTATTAACAGTAGTTTTCCCATGTATTATTCAAGCTATAATTCAATAAAACTGTATAAAGCTAAAATACTATAACTAGGGTGATGCAACAGTTTTGTATCACCTAAGCATGCACCACAGAATCATAGAGTCATAGAATATCAGGTTGGAAGGGACCTCAAGGATCATCTGATCCAACTTAAATACAATACTTAAATGTAAACAATTTTCTATGGGAAAATTTCACTTTTTAGGGCAGTTATAAGTCTCTATGCTTTCATTCAGAATGAGTGCTAGGGACCATATCACAGTAAATAACTAAATAAATAAGCACAGCTAGCACTGAAATATGAATATTATTCAGTCTAATTTCCTTTGATTTTGACATAACCAATTTTGAAAGTCACAAAGTAGATCACAGTGGTGTGTCACCTGATTGGATCTAATATAAATCTAGATAAAAGGTTGTATCATTTTTAATATATCAACTTACTCAGAATGCTTTTTGGCTGCTGACACTTCAGCTAGATTGCAGTAATCAATAAAAGCAAAGAAAATGCTGAGATATTAGAATCTTTATAATTCTCCTAGTCAATTTTTCACATCACACTTAATACCTAAGTTTTATGTCTAAACTTGCCAAGCTGAAAATGTAATTCATATGATAATGAAATGTCAAATAAGTCCTGAGCTAGAGATCTAGGTATTTAAAGTATCTGATTTCATTAGGAAGACACTTCTTAAAGATATAAGGAATGATCAGATGCTCTACTCATCTTCTATCAGCATTCAAATACAAGTGTATTTGTTTTACTAGAATTTATCTTCCTCCTAATAAATCACACTTCAAGAGCACTAACATCTAATTACTGGTTTACACTTTTACAGTATATTATCCCATAATGAAGATGAAAGAAGCCTATTAGAACAGACAGTTCACTGCAAGTTCAGATCCTAAAAAACAGTAACGCTGGGACTCCTGGAAGCAGGAAAAAAATCCTGGTTTGCAGATGTTAAGTTTGCTGATTCGGTGTCCTGCAAGAACAGGACCAATCTTGCATCAGACAGTTTCTCTAACACACCTGTTATTAGCCTCGATCCTGCCTGGAATGCGAACTGTGTTATAGCTGTCACTTATTGCCAGAAGGAAAATTGGGCCTTGTGTACATCGGGGTGGTAAATCAAGTCAAAAAGAGACGTCTCTACAACTAGATACAGGAAACACACGACAGAATTTTATTCCAACTTAAGCAATTTAATTATAAGTATTACAGACAGTGGAGCAAAAAAAAATAAATGGATGAGGTAGTTCTGTTCAAAATAAAAAGGTGCTAGTACAGCATGCAACCCCACGATGCTTTGGTTTCCAGCACAGAATGCATAAAACATTTCACAAAACTATGCAGCAACTATGAGAATTTAGCATTGTGACAAATACTGCAACAAAAATGCAAGCTCAGTAACAACTACAGCAATGGAAAGAAACATTGACATATCCAAGGAATTGTAACCAGGTACTTGCAGCTTACAAGAAAGAGAATGAGTGAGAATGATAACATAAACTGAGCTGTAGCTTTAATCCAAAGTAGTTGAAACTATAAGAAAAGGAAAGTGTCATGTGTAAGTATGCCAGTGTGGGAAGCTGCTTAGACTTCCACCTTACCACTGGAAGATACAGGAATTACCTGGGCTGAGTTAGCACTGCTTTGCCTTGACACTCAGGGCTGCAGCCACAGTGGAACTGATGGGTCCTAAATGGAAACACATTCAGAATATTCCTGGTAATTAAATGGACACCTTATAGCATCACATCCAGTTGTTTCACTGGATGTTCTCCAATACACACTTCTTTGAATTCCTGCTGCAGTGCTATGTGCTGATGTCCTAACCTATGATACTGTGCATCTTCTTTTTTCTTGTTTTTATAGTCACATCTCAGCAAACACACGAGGTCATTTGATTCATTAGCTACATTCTTCCAACAAGAAGAACAACTAAAGTAGACCCCCAAATTTTAGCCAGTCATCTTCTGTTATGTTGGTCAGACTCTGGTGCCTTCATGGGACGGTGTAATTACAAGACCTACACAGCGCTTGAGAAAACACATACAAACTCCTACAAATCTAACTGAAAAATGCACAAATCAAAAGCCATCTGAATTATGTATAGCATGATACCTTTTCTTAGGTTAAAATATTTTCATTTCAATCACACAGATTATGATAGCAACACTGACCACATAAAATGTCATCTAATTTTAGCATCAACAAAAAATGAGGACATTATAAAATGAACTGGCCACTCTTCCGCTTGATTTATTAACTGGGTTTGTTAACGGTCATGGCAGAGGAAGAAGGTTTTTGCTCTGCATATTAAAATAGAGTTTGCTTTGCTGTTAGTGAGAAAAGTCATTCTTTTACCTGGAAGGTAGTTTGACCACATAACCACTAAAACACATGAAATAGAAAGATCTGAACAATTTAAATCTTCTAGAGTAATTAGGATTCTTTCATTTAGAGAACTCATTCTTTGCCCCTAGCATACAGAGGGAATTATTGATCCTTCATTCACTTCTCAGCTAATTAGATATCATCACTCAGCTTCTTACTAATATTATGCTCTTTCTTCTGGATTCATTGTATGTCCACTCTAATTAGCACTGGTACAGAAAAGCATAGAAACAATCAATGCTCCCACTAAAAAATGTCCAGCTCAACTTGGTGGAAGATAGGCATCTCCCTGGCACGGCCTGTAAGATTTCCAGACGTCCTTGTTGCTGAAAAGTATTTGGCACTACAGAAACTGGCTCATGATCCATGTCCTGTCATCTGCTCCCATCAGGGTTAATACCACAGAGACAGGAGTGAAACAATTAAAAAAATAAATAAATAAATTAAATAAAAAGAAAAAAGAAAAAGGTAAGTTTTGATTATTGCACCTTGTTCCAACCGTGTGTGGATCAAAGGGGACAGGCGTGCAGACTGTAACACCATTTGTTCACTAGCAGTATAAACAGTACTGATACAGCACCATCTGATCTGCAGCATTCCATCTGCCAGCTGCAAGAAAGAAAAAGTGAGAGCAATTAGGAATATTAATCAGGGCATGAAGTGCTGCATGATTCATGATTCACATAAAGAAAGAACAAGATATATCAAAATATAACGTGTTTACTTAAAATAAAATAGAAGCATGATTTCTTTAGTCCCGCAGATTTAATGCAGTACGTATTTTTTTCCCTGAGTGCACTGAACTTTCCACCAAATCTCTTGAACTCACTTTGAATAGTCAAGCACTTAGCTCAATCTATCTCAGTCTAATTCAGGCTTCTGATTACTGATTATTTAGAAGCACTGAGTTAACATTAGAGTTTCATCAGAGTATCAGCAGTTAGATTATTTTCCTGGTGATCTTCATTCTGGTATTCAGTAATGTAATTTCATGCAGTCCAATTAGACTTTTCTGCTATAAAAAAAAAAAAAAAAAAAGGCAAAAGTTTCTTTTAAATTTCTGTGTAAATATACAAAGTATAACAGAGAATTTGATCCTTCCTATGAAATTATTTGGGAGTATTAGAAAAAACACTCTAAAAGTTTTATGAAGAAACTATCCTTTCTGTATGGCTGAGGTATTTCTATAGAGAATTTTAGCTTATGCTGAGCAGCTATCTCCCCATGGACAAGTGAAGGACAACACTGTAAAGATATCTAAAGTGCCTAAAGATGCAGATTGGAACCTACTGGGATTTCAGATCTCCATAAGACACCTATACGCAAGCAGAAATCACAGTTTAAAATCTAAGGAAACAAAACATCTATTCAGAAATCCACCCAATAAAACTATTTATTTTCTGTGTACGAAGGCCACAGAAGCATTCTAAGGCCATGCAGACAACCTTTTTTACTGTCACTTGCCAAGTTATGTGGCCTTCTTACTGTGACTGGCACTTGGGACACAACAGGCACTGCCAAAGCACAGCTCTTCTGCACACACTGACCACGACTCTAAGCTGAGGAAAAGAAAGGTTCAGCACAATCTGTCCTGGCTGGCAGTTTGCCTCTAGGTCAGCACAATCCCTTGTGCACACCAAGAAATCAAGGGAGAAGCCTCCACTGTGGAGGCTGACCCCAGGACACTCACAGAGGTTATTTATTTCAGAAAGTTGTCCTACATAAAAACCTGCTATATCCAAAGACAGGGAAGAGAAAGGTAGCCCAGACTCACTAGTGTACTTACTACAGCTATTCCAGCAATTGCAAACACTTCAAAATTAAGATCAGGTTCCTGAGTTGAAGGTCTACAGTGTTTTGATTCAGTCTCTTCTCCAGAAATAAGCAAGACTTAAGATTTTAAAGTATTAAGGATGTCTCAGTCTGGAGTGTAAAAACAACAAAAAATATTTTAAAAATTTTAAGGTAAGAGTTTTGTTGGGTTTTTTTCCTGGATTTTCAGTCACGTAACAGCTCACACCTGTCGATACAAATAAAGACAAAATTGTATGCAATTTTCACATTAAAAAAATATTTTCTAGGTTTAAAGTAGGCAAAATGAGCGTTTATGAGGTTAAAGAACCTGAGAAGAGGCCTTTTAAAAATATTAACCTGTTAGAAGAGGATGATATGCTATCAAGCTCTGCAGTAGAAGCTTGATGACTTCAGGCTGCCTTTGAAACCATCCAAAGAGGGGCTTTAGATTATTTGGAACCATTTAAAGAAGGTCTGTACACCATCTTTTGCAATAAAATAAGGACCTTGGCACTTAATGTCCTCTGTCATTCAAGGCCAAAGTATAACATTAAGCAGGTTGAAAACAGATGGCACACTATAATTCAATGTGTAGGTGAAAGAAAAGGAAAAAAAAAAAAAAGAAAAAAAAAAAAAAAAAAAAAAAAAAAAAAAAGCAGGGGTATCTGGAGAAAGGGACATAGAAATACAACTTTTTGTGTGGAGGCAATATGCCAGGGGGAAAATGGAAAATGGTACAGAGGGCATAGCATGCACCTACATGTGCCATCTTCACAAATGATCATAGAATCAGAATCATTTTGGTTGGAAAAGACCTTTAAGATCATGAAGTCCAACCATTAACCTAACACTGCCAAGTCACCACTAAACCATGTCCCTCAGCATCACATCAAAGGTATTTGCAAGAGTACATGAAGTTTAATCCTACAAAATGCAAGGCACAGGCTGGGTATGCTGACTGCCTTATTCAAGTTTTACTCTTAGGAAGGGATGAGCACCTGGATGGCCTGTTCTTTTCTCAAAGAAAGGAAACCTACATCAAAAACATGTTTCTCTTTTTACTGAAATACACGTGTAAGGAACAATCCTTTGGGAAAGTTCAGTGAAGACTGAATAAGTAGCAAAGCTGATGCTAAAATTCATCTGTGTTGGGGCTCTCGGAAAACAAATCTTTGTTTCTAAATTCTCTGGTCACATTTTGTTTGCTGCACTTCTCACCATTGCTGTTCTCATAGCCTCCAACCTAGGTCTGTGTTATCCTCTTCTTCAAGCACAGTAAAAATCCCAAAAGTTAAATCACTGGGTGAACTCAACAAGAAGCTGTGTCCAACTGGATGTTGCTCATCTTCTGCCCTTCAACAGACAGAAATGTCCTTCCTCAGCACCAGTAATGTGCAGAGGTAGGGCTGCACATTGAAACCATAGGGCTGACCACACTGAAGTAAAAATCCTGTGCAAGTAACTATTTAGAACAACCTTTGGGGTCACCTCAGAGAAACTTCACTCCCAGTCCCACAGAGCGGTCATCCTGGGTTGAAGGCACAGGTCTGAGGCTGGGGACATAATTTCTGTCTATGCCACATGAGCCAGAGCAGGTAATCATGAACAGCTTGTACTGTACAAAATCGTGATGAGACTGCCTGCCGTATAAATTTAGACAGCAAGTTCTCCAGTTCAGAAAGTCCCATGTGATATAAAGTACCTTCCACAGTAAAATCTCCATTTCTGTACACATATGTATGCACACAGAGTAACTATGGGATAGCACAGTAATCGAAAGCAAAATCCACCTTAGCTGTTGAGCAAGAACAATGGCAACAAATTTAGGAATTTAATCTCAGTACATCTTTATATTTTGAATGCCTTTATTTTCTTTTCTTTTCCCTACGATTTGGGTTTTCCTCTTAGACAGGTTGCAGAAGTACAGGAGGATACAGATCTAACAAGCTTTGATTAGAGAACATCCTGAGTCTCCTGCTGCAAACAGGCACCTTAATGGTAGTTGGAGATAGAAAGGATTTCTTATGCCATTATCAAGATCTTTTCTGGCAGCAGCTTTCATAGCCCTATCAGATTAGAGTCCTCCTCATTAACTGTCAGCCACTGTCTGTTTTTCAGTGGGAGAGGAGAGAAGGAGGGAATAACAATCCTCATATATACTGGATGGCCTCTAGGAGAGAAATGTCACTTAATGACATTTGTACAGCAGATAATAAAAGGCAAAATAAAGGGCAGAAGGGATTTTTTTTTTAATTTTTTTTTCCTCCATTGCTCCTAGAAGAAATGTTTGTTACCATTCTCTTTCCAACTGGCTTTGCAAGTGACTTGGAGGTTTGGTGTCAGAAATTACTCATAGATCACTGGAGGGATAACAGAGCCCCTTTTGCAGTCCCAAGCACAGTAGAATACTTTCCTTTGCACTTTGTGACTGACAGCAGCTTCCTTTCATCCTCAGGCAATGGACATATTAAAGGACAGTCTTGGTGCCTGTGTTTTCCCTCTATCACTGTGCAGAAGCTCGCTCTCAGCTGTGTCAGGCTATTACCACACCTCAGCTACTTTTCTCTAGATGAAGGGGGGGAAAGGAGAATTGTCTAAAGGTCTGGGTTTTTTTCAGGAGATTTTATTCTTTCCCTTAAGAAAGTTCTTTTGAATCCCAGCTGGCAAATCTCTGAACTTCGTGTATTCTTTGTATCCTGGCAGAAGCACAAGCTACCCCAATCATCCCTGAACAGATCTGATTTGGAGTGTCCTCCCAGGCTTTATTTCCACCATTCTTGTGTTCTTATGTCTCAGAAAATACCTAGAAATATCAAATTAAAATGTAAAAATAATTAGAAAATATCAGGAACAAATTTAATAGGCACAACATCTTTTAAAAAGTACACAGACAGCATTTATTCTTGATTATTTCAACGATCTTATCTCTTAGGATAGCTGAAAAGGCTTAGAGATTTCCTCCTCCCCACTAAGCACACGGACAGCATAATTATTCATGAAAGCCATCACTGTGGCTTTCTAAACTCACCTTCACTGATTTTACCCAGCCTTTCAGTAGAGACAGAGCAGAGAGCTGGAGCGGATAACAGCAGCAGTCAAAGCCTCCAGAGAAGTCACTGTCTTCCTAAATCAGAGCTTAAGGAGGTTCCAGCAAAAGACTCAAGGAATAAAGTTAGACAAACCATCACCTTCATGCAGCAGATTCTGTGCTACATCTTTTTTCATAGTTCTTGTCAGTAAAGTAACAGGTAATATACCTCATATGGTCTAGAAAAGCCTTGTTACTTTGTATGTGGAGTCCAGTTGTCATATGGGTAGGAGATTTTTGCTTTGTCTGTGTTCAAAGACTTGTAGTTTGCTTTGCAAAAACAGATGTTGCTATATTTCTTGACAAGCCAGGCCTTAAATATAAGCTCTTTTAGTCAACAGTCACAAGATGATAGGAACTATATTTTTCTCCCTTTTCTTATTTTGGACAGCATTTGTTCTTCTTTTTCCTCAGCAGTGCTGTGTGAAGCATCTTTTTCAGTCCTTCAGTCCTTGTTTTGATCTCCATATGAAATCTTCCCAAGACAGATACGCTCCCAAATCACGGCAGAAATCATCTGCGCCCTTGCAAGAGCAGAGAGAACATGAGCCATGTTGTTGACATTTCTTATAATCAACTTCACACACTTCCTTGACTCCCCTTGTAGATGCATGCGAGTCTAGGCTATGCCACTGGAAGCCTAACCACAGCTACCTAATGATTCAGGAGATAAAGGTCTGTCATGAAAATTCACAAGTTTGGAGAAATTTTTTCAATTTACTGGGAAACACACTTGTAGTAAGGGAAGGGGTGAAAAAAATGAAATCACAACAGTATCTTCAGTCCTAAATTACACGATAAAATAGCCTAATGGACCTCAAACTAAAAGAAAAATAAAGGAAAGGAAAATATATATCAAGTCACATAAAATGTTCACCTCGTAGCTCACTGTCTTGCAAATTATGCACGTTATTTTGCAGCATGCTCAAAGAAAGAGAGAGAAACGATGGGAAGTCCAGCAGACAACCAAGAAACTTGGCTACAAAAGCCAAAAACAATACTGGACATGCTTGGGGATATTTCCAAAGCTGTTGGTTATCACATCACACTCCTGGTGTTGGATCAACTTAAGCACCCTGGGGACATGGCTGTGAATACAGGGATTAAAGACAGACATGGAGATGGTTCATCCACAAAGGACCAAGCAAGCCCACTGCAGTGGCTGATCCCAGAATAGCTGACCTGAGGATTTTATGGAAAGACTGATGCTGCACACTGAGTGCATGCGAGCAGTCTGGCAGCTTGTCAGCTGAAATAAAGAGAACTGACCTTGGAGTTAATCTAATATAGAAACACGGATCATCAGAGTTTTCAGCTAGCTCTGTGTATCTGTTTCTAAACCTAATAACCCCATTGTTAATACTGTTGGAATACATTCCTGCCATGCTTGTATTTCCATATTTCTCTATTGTTGAAAGCAATTGCCCATTAATTGGCAAACAACAAAGCATCACATTCCTCCTCCTAGCAGCCTTTGAAGACAGTCTTGTTCCTTTCTCCAAGACTTTATATATAAGTTTCATGAGTACCACAAGGAAAGGGAACTTTTCTCACTGAGCAGCATGAGCCAGGGTGGGTAACATCAGGTGTCACTTAGAAAGAGATGTTTTCCTACTGACAAGTATTATCCAGTGATGGGCAAAAGGAAAACAGGAGTTTTGTGGAACCTGAAGGGCCTCCTGCGAGTTGGTAGCAGTTGTCTGAATCATCATTTTTCTTCCCTTCATCTGGAGGGAGAATGTGATCTATTAATACACTACCCCTGATGGTGGCAAGACCAGCCCCTGGTAACGCACACAGGCAGGAAGAGGCACTCACTTGGACAGTATTTGTATACTACAGTGTGCAAAATGATGCTCTGGACCATAAATAGACTCTTAATTGCCATAAGTGCACAGCCTGAAAGGACGTGAGGGAAAATTCCTTGAACTCCCTCCAATCAAGATACTATAGTGAGTTCTTTATAGAAACAACAAAATTCAGTCTTCATGCCTTGAGAAAATAGAAACTTAGAACCTTTGACCACTGACCATCTTCCAGAAAAACCTGGAGACCCTGAGGAGTCTAAAATATATCAAATTTATGAGCAATTCTGAGCATACCAGAAGACAGACTTGTCAGAGTAAGTTTTAGCACCTTTAAAATTTAAACTGTATTTTTTTCAACAGTAGCTGCCAGATGAAAACAAAGCCATCAGGGGCTCAAGAAGAAACAGTATCTTGGAAAAGAAGCTCTATTCTGAAGAGTCAACAATTGTGACTATCAAGTTATCTGAATTTAAAAATATGATTGTAAAGATGCTTTACTTTATCCTCCAAGAAGCTAAAAAAAGGAGGAGGGTTATTGTAGAAATGTTAACAGACAACAGCATCCACAAAAAAGGAGTGCTGTAAATCAAGTGACATATCATAAATCTAAGCAGACAATGTATGAAAGCGTTGCTGAAAATCAGTGTGTCATTCCCTTCATTCCAATGTCACCATTACCCTGCAAATATAGAACTGTTAGAGCTAATTTTTCCAGCAAGAAAAAAACAATTGTGGCCTCAGAACATCACTAAGAAAATATGACAGATTGGATAGAATTAGGTTAAGGGGAAAAATAAACTCTGGAGGGCAAATTCTGTGCAAGCTTGTAATAAAACCATGCAAATCTCAAAAACTGCACTGGGTCTGGACCCTCACTTCAGAATCTCAGTTGTGTTGCAACTGAATGCCATGCTTTTGTATTAGCCCAAAATATATTTTGCACTATAATTTGGCTCCAGTAAAAAGAAACTAGCACTGCTCTTGACTGAACTCACTTCAGGAGTGTGGATTTCAGAGAAACCCAGACCCTGTACCACGAGTGATGTATTCCTCACTGTACACATCCTACCACGCTGGCCTCTCCATGCCCAGAGTTGCTTTTAGATCTACACTTCTATATCTATTTACTGAAGTTCAAAGAGCTGCAGTTCTCTGTTCAGTCCCTCTGAATAAATATATAAGGAGCAATTTTTTTCACTAAACTTGCTACAACTCTTATGACCATCTGAAAACTGATTTACAATATCACAGATTGGGCAACATAATCATGGTAGCTAAAGATAATAAATAATGATTGTCGCCATCTGGACGCTTTGAGAAGTGTCCTTCTGAAGTTTGTGCTTCAGTTTCTACTGGAATAGAGCTGGTACAAAAGTAAAGAACAACAACAACAACAAGTTAAATTTACATTAACAGAAGAATAGCTGCTAATTTGGAATCTACAAGGGGAAGGGCTGACATTAATTTAAATGCAATTTACAGAGAAATATTCATGAAAATTTTAAGCTATTTTTTAGCTTGTTAAATATATTGATGTCATAGAATAGTTTTCTGATTATCAGTACTTCTACTTGCAACAGTATATAACACATCATCTGAGAGACATGGGTTTGTTTTGATACCTTTTCCCTACCTCTGTGAATCCAGTTATCCTGAAAGCCAACAGTTGAAGCACGTATTTAGCATTTGGAGTGTATTTCTCCACATTATTATGTTCACTGTGGTTTTCAGGATAGACTGATAATATTGTATGAAATGTTTTGACCATCTTTAGCACTGTGCTGCTCATAGGCATGATAGGGGAGAGTTCAGCCCTGCCCTGATGTGCAGCGTTGAGCATCAGCCCACTGCTATTAGTCACACACTGCAGCACTGCTGAGCAGCGACCAGTGCTAATGAATGACAGCTTTGGAAGCAGGGAGAGGTGGCCTTTTGCTGTTCTGTGGCTACCCCTGCAGGCAAGGAAGATGCAGCCTTCAGATCCCAAAACAGAGGTGCTTGGGGAGTAGGTGGTATTCAGGGTTGTGAGCAGAGATTCACCCCGTGCTCCTCAGAGCCATAGCAGATGCCTTTGGGGAGTCAAGCAAGCAAAAGAGTGAACTTGCTCATGTGGGAAGCTGGAGGTCAAGGCCTTCCTCAGAGAGGAGATACAACTATGGGAAGGGGCTATATTACAGCCCCATTTGGGGGAAAACATTGAGGGTGAATATGATTTTTTTGTAGCCCTGTCAACAGGTTTAAAAAAGGTTGTGGGAGAGATATAAAATGTGTGTGGCACCCACAGGGCATGCTCTTTGTTACACTGAGGCAGCAACCCAATTTCTGTCCCTGCACATTGATCTTACAATCATCAGTGCAGTGTCAATTTGCCACAGAAGAGCTGATCAAAGACCATAAATTCAGAAAATGTTTTCGTGAAACAGGATAATTCCCTGTTATAGCTGTTTATTCCGTGGGGGATCATCAAAACAGTGAGTCATCATTAGCGCTCCAATTTATTTCAATTACTTGATCAAACGCAGCATAAATAATCCAATTAGTATATTCTGATTCAAGCAGGTCCACATAATGTTCTAAAAAAAAAAAAAAAAAGAAAAAAAAAAAAGAAGAGAAGAAGGAGAGAATCCTGCCTGGCAAGTAGTACACTTTGAGAGAAGTGCTGTTCAGCTCTGATTTTGCAAGGATGACATTTGGATTATTTTAACTTTCACAAGTAGAGCATTGCAAAGTTTAACTTCTCTTAAACCAGAGTCATGCCCTGAGAACATACCTCCTCCTGGATCCCCTCGCAGATTCCTCTGTCTTGTACACCATGTCAATTTTGCAATCAATACCTGCAGTGGAAGGCTCTGTCACTGGAGCAAGCAGAGAGTGGGCAGTGTAATGGTTTGATCATGATGGGCATTATCAGTTTCCTTTGTTCTCACTCAAACAAGTTCTCACTCTAGTTCTTATTTCGTTTCCACACTGTTCATAGCAAAACACTGGCTGCAAACTATGTCTGGGCAGCAGCTTTCAAATTTGACTTGCAGGGCAAAGAAAAGCAGCTTGGGAAAATCCAACAGCTGGTTGTAAGGTTCAGCATTGTCCCCTCCCTGGGCTGAACTGAAGTCCATGAGCACTAGGGACATGGAAAGAAGATTAAACTCACCCTGCTTCAGGTTCAAACCCTCAGAGCCAGAGGCTTAGTTTTGGAGGTTATCTTTAAAGAATAATTATAGTGTTAACTATGGCAGAAAGGGAGGGGGAAGGGTTATTACAGACGAGAAACTGAGGCCCAACCTAAAGCACCCAGGAAGCCCTCTTCAGCTGAAGTGGGAGTTGTCCTCCCAGTCACTTCTCACAGCACACTGAAAAGATTTTATTTCTTTGCTCTTCATGTTTTTTATGTGAAAATCAGGTCTTTGGCCTCGCCGAGGGCTCCACAGGGCACCCGTCTACTCCCCTTGCTTTCCCTACCCACACCAGCAAGTCGGGGGAGGCTGTCCCAGGGGTGCAAAGTGACAGGCACAGTTCAGCAGTCCCCACACTGGTGATGGCATTTTCACACACTCTGGGTGCAGGTTTTCACAGCTGCAAAGCACAGTGGGGTACTGACTGCACAGCAATGGTAAAATGAGCTCCTTACCCCTGCCATCAAAGCTGCCTCACTTCTGGTGACTAGTGACAAAAGCCAGTAACACCTGACAGGTTAGTGCCCAACGCTCACTATTTAGGTAGCTGTTTAATTTACAGCTTTTCAGACAAGTTTGTCTACTTCACACTGCTCCCTTGGAGTCAGGGTTTCATTCTACTTGAGTCAATTAGAGTATTTCAACTCCTATCAGAGGGCAGCATTTCAGTCACATAGTAGGTCTGCCTCTAAGGAGTATCACTTAGATAATTTATGACAAAAAACTGCTCTGCATTTACTGGAGGAAGAGAGAGCTGGAAGCCTACAGAGCTATTGGACAGAGTTCTCTCTTAATGTCCTTGATGCTGAGGGTAGGTCCACCAGTGCAGTGCAATACCACGTGGAGCTGCTCAAAATGACTGCACATCAGAATGAATATACTCACTGTCATGGAGATCTCTGCTTTGCCTAATTAGCACTGCTGAGAAGCAGGGCTTATTAACCTGGGCAGAGTGCCACAAAACCATGGCTTTCCTGCTTCCAGCACTTCAGCAAACTCATTAGTGCTGTCTTGGGTATCGTTGCATAGAAGCAAATTTGTGAATGAAGACCTGAAGAAGGGAAGCCATCTGATAAATTCTGCAGCTCTCTGTGGCCATGATTAGAAGTCGTTCAAAAACGAGAGGACCACATCCGTCAAGAAACTGAGTCATATGCTGTAGGTAAGCTTTGCAAAATGGAAGGCCGGTTCCCCCTGCCTCCCCCTGGCATGAGTTCACAGAATCACAGAATGGTAGGAGTTGGAAGGGACCTCCGAAGATCATCTAGTCCAACCCCCCTGCTAGAGCAGGATCCTAGAGTAGATCACACAGGAACACGTCCAGATGGGTTTTAAATGTCTCCAGAGATGGAGACTCCACAACCTCTCTGGGCAGCCTGTGCCAGTGCTCAGTCACCCTCACAGTAAAGAAGTGTTTTCTTATGTTAAGATTGAACCCCCTGCGTTCCAGTTTGTGCCCACTGCCCCTTGTCCTGTCACTGGACACCACTGAGAAAAGTCTAGCCCCATCTTCCTGACACCCACCCTTTAGATATTTATAAGCATTGATGAGATCCCCCTTCAGCCTCCTCTTCCCCAAGCTAAACAGACCCAGCTCCCTCAGCCTCTCCTTGTATGGGAGATGCTCCAGTCCCTGCGTCATCTTAGTGGCCCTGTGCTGGACTCTTTCCAGTAGCTCCATGTCCCTCTTGAACTGGGGAGCCCAGAACTGGACACAGCACTCCAGATGAGGCCTCACCAGGGCAGAGTAGAGGGGGAGGAGAACTTCCCTTGACCTGCTGGCCACAGTGCTCCTAATGCACCCCAGGATGCCATTGGCCTTCTTGGCCACGAGGGCACATTGCTGGCTCATGGTCAGCCTGTTGTCTGCCAGGACTCCCCGGTCCTTTTCCCCAGAGCTGCTCTCCAGCAGCTCAGCCCCCAGCCTGTACTGATCCATGGGGCTGTTCTTCCCCAGATGCAGGACTCTACACTTGCTCTTATTGAATGTCATTAAGTTTCTCCCTGCCCAGCTCTCCAGCCTGTCCAGGTCACACTGGATGGCAGCACAGCCCTCTGGTGTATCAGCCACTCCTCCCAGTTTTGTATCATTATCAAACTTGCTGAGGATACACTCTGTCCCTTCATCCAGGTCTTTAACGAATATATTGGATAGGACCGGACCCAGTACCAACCCCTGGGGGACACCACTGGTCACAGGCCTCCAACTAGACTCTGCCCTACTGACCACTACTCTCCGGGCTCTGTCCTTCAGCTGGTTCCCAACCCACCTCACTGCCCAATCATCCAGTACAGGATGATCCAGTACAAGCAGGATACTCCTGAAAATTATTTGCCACAACGTGCAGATCCCGGTGCTTGCTCCTTGTGCTTTCACATGAAGGCACAAAAGATCATCCGAGGTTTCCTGCATCACCAGAGGAAAAAAACTCCCTCCAATAAACCACTTTGCCTTCCTAATGCTGAACATTATCTAATAGCATTAGCTGACCTAAAAACAGAAACAAAGAGATATCGTGTGTGCTCTCATTATAGTCACTGAAGTAGTTATGGTTGTATTTCATGGAAGGAATATGTAGGTGATAATAACCTCACCAAAATGAAATGAAATGGTGCAGTCACTAATTCCATTTAATGCCCTAACAGCATCCAAGTTAGATGTGCTTATTAGTTCATAACATTGCTGGTCATAATTTTTAATCTCGGATAAATCTCTCCACAATGAGGAACTAATATAATAAGCTGGTAAGAATATAACACACTTGTAAATTAATATTCTTAATGACAATCACGTGTTGGCCATGGTAGCAAACTGTCCAATACTCTTGCCCTTCTGTGACTTTCTCCTAGTTATTTGTGGTATGCTTTCATATTTCTCTATAAATCACATGCTGTATCACTTTTACTCTATTTTAAAGGAATTTTAGGGGAAATTAGGTTCTCTTGACATATTTCGCCATCTCTTAAAGATCATTGAGATGTTCTAAAATTTCAGCATGCTGTTATTCCAGAGTAGCTCATTTGGATATCATTCACAGATGAATAAGAGGGTGAAAAAAATCAGTCTTATATGAAGATTAATCTTTGCAGTAAAGTGATGTTGTCAACAAAATTTACAGCTTTCTGACACACTTTGATTTGTATGAGTTCACTTTGAATTTTGGAAAAAAAAAAAAAAGAGAAAGTTATCCTTCTGTAGGAAGAGTCCATTGTGTAGAAAGGCAATAAATTAGTAGCTAGGTTAATGCTATTGACAAATATCAATAGCACTACATCAAAATAATTTTATCAAGGGGCCTTTGGTATTCCCAGCAGTAACAAAAAGATACAGAAAACAAAACACAAGCTCTGACAGCAAGGCTAAAAGAACTATAACTCTTCAGGGTCACAAAAGGATAGAAAACCTTAAAATCACAAAATAATTAAGAGATCATTTCCGAGGAAGAACAATTCAAACTCTTCATTTCACTACTCAAAATAATATCTCTAGGTGATCAAAGTGTAAAAAATATATTATTCTTTTGATTTTCAGTGAGCTTAGCTACCCACAGTATATCAAAAACAATTAGCTATTTTTCTCGTTTTCAACAGAGGCAGCCAGATCCACAGGTAACTTGTCAGAAAGCCACCAGGAGATCAGGTCTTCAAAAAAATGCTGTTGAATGTATCTTGCTGTATCAGCAAGACCAAAAAATGAGACTCTCCTCTAAAACTTTGTTGGAAAGAGCTCATTCACAGCTCAGAGAGACAAATCAAGAAGCTTGTGTTGTAATGTCCTGTGGCCAGACTCCATCAGTATCTACAAATGGCTTATTCAGAAGACTGACAGCATTGCATCTGGAATGATCTGTATAAGTGAGTTAAAATTTGTAGGAAGCTGTGTCTCTTAGTAGACATAAGAGACTGAAAACAACAGAGAAAGTTTTCAGTCACACATACTTGTATCAGGTCAGTTGTTTCATGTTTCTGCATCTGTATTTAGATTTATAACCTTACATTTTGGACTGAGAAAGGTATTGTGTCATTTTTTCAGGCTTTATCTGTTGGTGTCCCCACAGACCCTGATTTCTTTAACACTAAAATCTAAGAAACTTTGTTCTTTCCCCTAACAATGTTTCTGAGCATAATGACCCCTTGGTCCATCACGTCCCAATTGGATTACTGTATTTGAATCTGATGACAAGCCACATATCCCAGTTCTCCAGAAAACACCTGCTATCTTTTTCAACAGATGATGTCATGATAATGACATCGATTACTTTAGACTCTGATCATTTCAGTGTTCATTTTATCAATATCAGATCAATAAGAGCAAATGCAGACCTGTGAATCATCAGATTTATGTCCAGCTCCAGGTTGTGCAGATCACAGAGCTCAAAAAAAGGTGCAAAACAACTGGTAACAGAGTATTTTTTGTGTGAGGAATAAAACACAAGACCTCAAGACCTCCTGGATCCTACCAACATACAAGGCTTCAAAAAGATAGTGGACAAAATAGTGGAAGAAAAATTCACCAAGGACTATTAAAGATACTGATGTCACTGCTGTGATTTAACCTCAGCTGGCAACTAAGACACACTAAGCTGCTTGCTCAGTTCCCCCCAGTGGGATGGGGGAGAGAATCAGAAGAGTAAAAGTGAAAAAACTCACTGGCACAAATCCAGAACGTGACTACTTGATGGAAAGCTGCAAAGCCTCTCTATTCCTTGCAGCCTTTCCTGGTATGAGTGACATGAACAGCTCCATCCACTTCAGTGGTCCTCTCCAGCCCCATTTGGCTGTAAACCATGCTGCTTCTTTTCACTCCAGAGGCTTTCAAATAACCTGCATGAACTGCAAAGCAAATCAACTACAAACTAGTTTTTAATGTTGGCCATAAGTCAAAATAAAAACAATACAAAACAAAAACCCTGTCAGTAATATTACCTAAACAGGGAGAAAAAAGATTAAGTCTCTCTGAATTTCCCCAGCATCTTCAGTTCGGCTCAGATTCTGTGTTGATGTGCAGCAGGATAACACCGCTGAGTAGGTTTTGAATTGCTCATGACAAAGGTACATTTCTGCCAGTTGGTACTGTTATTCTTGTCACTTCTCCCATCTCCCTGCTCTCTCCATGCAACAAGTGATGCCAGTCACTTGTCTGCCTCTTTCACAACAGTCTCTGTACCTTCTTTCAGGCCATGCTGAATTTATTTATTTTTTTTCATAATTTTCTGCAGGTTGGGAACAAGACTTTAGGAACCAAGGCACTCTTACTTCCTATGTACCAGTTTATCAGGACACAGATACTCTTTTGTCATGCTTTATAGTAAGGCTTAGACAGTGGTAGGGAATAAAAAAAGGAAAGAACAGAGATATATAATTCGCATTAAGAGTATGGTTTTGCTCTTTGTATTTCAACCTTTTGTGTATTTGGGTTTTTTTTTTTCTGTCTCTATAGGTCATAAGCAATCCAATGAAAATGGAACTGTCCCTACTACCTGAATAGTACCCAGCACGGTGAGCCATCACCTCTGACTGTGACTTCTGTGGCTTCATAGCACTTTTTTCCACTGAAGACATGATTATGTGAAAAGATACAACATCTATATCAAACGTAAACTCAAAATATTCCCACTCCGTGCCATCCACCTAATTTACTGAAAAGAAAAAAAAAAACCCTCTGTATTTTAGTCCATTTTTCCTGTGGAAATGAAACTAGGTGTTTGTGTGTTTGTCTGTGTGTCTTTCTCAACATCTTTGAAATCTACAGGTTGATTTTGATGCAATTTGACATCAGCCTGGAAGATAATTAAGTTTCTGCAAATTTCATTAAAATAAAGGATGGACAGAAGCAGAGAAGGGATCTCATTCCTGCCCCAGCCAAAGGGAAGTCCAGGAGCTTATAGATGTGAGGGTATATACCTTGAATAGAGACCAGAGATAAAAGGTTCAGATTAAGTTATTTTCTGACTTCTCACATTTCCCTTCCTTTGATCAGTCGAAAGATACAAATTCAAAGGACTCAGTATCTCCAATCCTTATAAAAATACTATTCTGACTTCTACTTCAGAGAGCATTGTAGAGCCCAGCACTCAGCACCCAGCAGCAGGAGAAAGGGATGGTATATATTTTGGCTTATGCTTCCCTATATACAGATATATATATAAAATATTAAAGCCTAAGGATGATCTATGAATGAAAGCTAGCATAGATAGACCGGTGCAGTTACTTACATTATTTACTTGTCTGCTGTTTATGGAAGTGGATCTCAGTTGCTCCCAACCTTCTAGCTGCCCTGTAATAAAAGCAGTAAATTGATGGTGATCACAATTATGCATGAAGTTTCAACGTGCTGCTTATAGACTAAGCTGCTGGTATTGACAAATCACCTTTCTTCTTGTAAGGAGCTGAATGCAATATGAGTTGCAGACACTGCCCTTTAGCAAGCTCCAAATGAAGATTCCCACTTTGATTTACCTTGATATTAAAGCTTTAGTTTTACATATATGAAAACTAAAAAGGAAAACCCTGCAAGCCACTGCTTGTATGAATATCACTTTTTCTTTTTGCATTATTTGAATGACTTGCAGGCAATTAGTAATCTGTGCCAGAACAAGGATTTCTATATGGCCAGATTGTGCTTTATTAATTTATGCAGAGTACCATTTACTCACATAACTAGTCGTGCTTATTTCAGGAGGACTACTCACAGGAGTAAAAGCTATTTCACTTACGGAGTTCTAAATTCCTATCCCAGGAGTATCCTGTTTCTGGAAGAAGTTGTTAGTCTTCATTTTTTCCCCTTGCTTTAGGCAGAAACCTGAACTGAGAGTGTAAGCTATCTTAATTAAATCTGATCTGAAGCTTTGCTTTTCTAGTTAGCTCATGCATTCTGATATGTAAGTCATACCCTAATCACTCCTCAACATTCTGCACAATGATATCTAAATATAACAATTAGTGCAGAAGAGAAAAAAATGAGTTCAGACTAGACAATATAAAAGAAAGATAAACTCCAGGTGGCATGGTTATTTTTTTAAAGTCAAAAAACAAACTCCTCACTGGGAGGCAGCGCTCATAAATTAGAATTCTATTTATAACATGTCAGTGACATTTTCATATCTATTTATTTTAATGCCTACCAGCATTTAAAAATTAGTTGAGGTTATGTTGCTATTACAAAGGTTAAATGAAGAGATTATGAGTTGCACAGATGTTTATAGTTTGGGTTGATAGCTCTGGGACATCCCATTCTGGAGGCATTGTGTTCCAGTTCATTTTAACAGTAATTAGAAATACCCCCGTAACGAGGTGCTTGCTGCCGAAAACAACTTCATTAGTTTGGGTGATTTTATTGGTTTCCTTTAGGGTGAAGAACGAGTGTTAATAGTTGTAATTTAATAGGAAAATTACTGAAGCAAGGAAGATTTCACTGAATCTTAAATGAGGCATTAGACAGACGTTCCTTTTCCAAATAATGAAATATAAGGGAAGAGCAGCAACTTTAAGAATTATCATATGAATGCATTTACCCTAGAACAGATGAGCTATTTTGTTTAAATATTTTAAATATTGCTTGATGCTGTTAGGAGCCTATAGAGAAAATGCCTATTAGCTTAACAAATTCCAAGGACGTTTCACTGCATGCTTGGGCATTTGCACACATTGCAACTCTGAACTGAAAAGCCTGACAGTCAGAAAGGTCATGTTCTCTGATTTCAAAGAACAAGAAGGATTTTCTTCCCCTGTCAATGTGATGTTTCTCAGCACAGAGCACCTTCTTTAAGGTACCACCAGCTCCCACCAGGCAGAGCTGACCCAGTTATTCTGGAGCCCATGCCTTTGGGGGATGATGGACTGGTGACAAACTTGCTCAGCTGTCTGAGCTGAGCTGTGTAGTCACATCCCTGCTAGAAATTTCCTTTCTCTGGAACAGGAGGTGTTACTTACTGCTGGCCTAGGCAACCCCTTCTTCCCTGGGTGGGCATGTATTATAAATCACAGCTAACCTAATCTCTACCCTCCAGAGACTGTTGAAAATCAGTATGTTCTCCAATAGCTTCTCCAGAGGCCTTCTCTGACTCTCCTTTCTGCCTTCCCTCTCTCCTCTCAACTCTCCCTTCTTCTACAGCTCCTCAGGAATTCCTAAGGGCCTCTCTGATGATCTCAAGAAGAGGTAGATAGCATGAGGGTGCTCTGTGATCTACTGAGTAGTTAGCTCAGGCCTCTGGGCAGAGAAAAACATCTTCCTTGATGAAGTATCCAAAGTCACAAGAGCAAACACTCCCTCTGAAATTATCCACCAGATCACAGACAAGGTCAGGGCAAAAGATAAGCACATCCCCTGCCTAAAAGAACGTTATATTTCTTTTACCAGAAATGTCAGACACAGATCTGTGAAAGGAAACAACCTCTGTCAGTCTTTCTGATCTTAAGAAATTAAACAATACATAGTTCTCGAAGAAGGATGGGAAGTACCATTGGAAGAAAGGTCTATTAAAATCCCTATCAGAGTTTAAAAGACTCAGAGGAGGTTTAAAGACCACTTATTTCTGCATCTGCACACAAAGTGTATCAGAGGAGGGAAGGGGAGGGGAGATTAGTTTTATTTTTGATAATAGATGCTTCTGAAGCACTTGATGCTTTCAAGAGCTTTCCAGTAACAGAAGATATGGCTAATTGAAACTGTATTAAAGAAGTGCACTCCATATAAAATGACATACACAAAAATTTAGTTTTAAAAGAGAAAGTATAAAATAAAGGTGTAAATAGAGAAGGAAATCAAGTGGAAAATAGTCTCTGAGAAGGGAACGTGAACATAAATTCAGGCAAAACATTCGTAGACACCTGTAAGAATTCCCACATGATGCAGTAAGAATTTGAAAAGTGCTGATACATACAGGGTCACATGAAGGGACAAGAACATCCTGAGACGGCAGACATTAGAAGTTATTCAAAATACAACTCAAAAAAGACACCTGAGTTAGAAAGTCACAGAGCATAGCTCAGAGCTTTCCCTGCTATAAAACAACCAAAGGCCAGTCCTGGAGAAGGGGGACGTATTACAGTTGTTGCAACACTTTTCAAGAGTTAATGAGCGCCAGAAGATGTCAACAGCATGAACAAAGAAGATGGCAAACAGCAAAATTATATTAATTTTGCAATTTTTTTTATTGTATAGAGATAAGTTGGTTAAAAGCATTAAAGAAAAGACATAGTCAAGAACTATCACATCTTTGTCACAGACCATCTAAACAGGGGAAGAAAAAAGCAGTTATCTTGATGGATATGATTCAAAGAGTCACTTGAGAAGATAGCTAAAATATATTGGCAAAATTTCCACATACAGCCTTTGCTAATATTTCTTCTCTGTAACAGATAAAAAGCAAGTAGCATAAAACTAGAAAACAAATGAATAATAAAATATTTCTACTGCTAACATTTAACATTCTTCAAAGATCATAACAAAGCCATGTTCAGCTGTACTCGTCAACTATTCTGTTTATTGCAAAGAAAAGCTATCTGGTAAATAATTTTATGATCTGGGAGTGATCCAGCCATGTGTAATCATGTTTGAAATGAAAGTCTCTTATTGTGATTATTGTACTCCAATGGAACTGCATATTCTGACAATATTATTAAATACTGGTATAGTTAATATCTCCTGACTCTTAATTCATTAAACAGAGAGTTTCAAAGCCCTTTTTCTGTGAAAGCAGAAGGAAAAAAATCAACTCAATTTCCAACACTGAGAAATTGCTTAATGAAAGGAAATCCAAGAAGTGGTGTCAAAATAAGCTTAATTAAAGATTCCATAAAGAAGCTTTTTGCCACCTATGAATAACACAGCTAGGAAGGATGAAGTATGTGAATGTTATCTTTGATCTTTGCTGAAGTCAAGAAAGTAAAACCAAATGTGTGCATTATTCTGCTCAGAAAAGCTGCTAGCCTAGGCAGGTACAACATAAATTCAATAATTCATGTCCAACACCAGAGATGGGAGGAACAGTTTTCTAATATTGAAATGCACACCAGTTTGATAAGCAGAGAATAATAATATACTGAATGGACTCCTATCCACGCAGCACAAGGGATCTTTGGAAGTCCTCAAGGGTCTGAAAAGATGAGAAAAAGAGACTGCATTCAGCTGAAGAATAAAACACTCACTGCCGGGTATGTAAGAATAAGATCTCCCCAAGCTACAAAATGTTGGAAGTTTGGGTTTATACCAGTATTTATATAATCTTTTCCCTAGTCATATATCATTTATCATGGGTAAAGACAAGACACTGGACAGACAACCTTTGGACTGATATAGTAGGGCTTTTCTGATGACAGACATAAGGGAAATGAGGTACTGTGTATTTGTCAAGCCCAACAGTAATATGTTGTCAGAGGTTTCCATGGAAGCAGCATGGCATAGTTCAGCATCAAGAGTGCTGCATAAACAATGCTTTTGGAATCCTGAAGCTGCAGATTATTTGAAAGACAGAAAAAGTTTGCATCACAAATTATACTGTATGGCAGGACAAAAACCAAAAGGCAAACTGCTGCATTATGCCAAAAAACCCACAAGGATTTCAAATTGTTGAATGTAAGTTTATAGCTGCAACTAAATTCATCTCCAGAGTGCAGGAGTACAGGGACAGAAACTATCCTCAAAAACAGTTTTAAGAGTATTGTAACTTAACAATTTTGAAGATTGCATCTATTTAGTGTTTTAGTCTTATTGGAAGTGCACATTTGAAGCAATCACCTTCACCTCCAGGCTTCAGTTTGCATTGTAGAGACATCTCAGAGTGCAGCTGGATTCCTCACCAATGAAGCCAAGCAGGGAGCTGCACGTCCTGCACACCAGCCACAGGTGAGCATTGGGCTCACAGGATGATCCAACATATAATCTCCAAAATGCATGCAGCATGGACATCAGGACCTCTGCAGGAGGTGGAGCTGTGAAGAATAGTTCCATAGATCCATCCCTATTGCTGATACAAAGATAGCCAGAGATGCTGAACACCTAAGAGCAAATACAGTAAGGGAAGAGGTCCCCAAGATTATATACAGGGATTCACCCCTCTGGAGTAAATAGCTGAACCTCAAATATTTGAGGGACTTGGAGACTACTCTTTCAGGACACTTGCTGCTTATCTGTACTTTGGAAATTACTTCACTGATACACATGCTCCTCCACCTGCTGCAAATCTCTATGTGGTGACCAGTGACATCAGTCCCCATGAGCAGAAGCCATCTCTGCTGCTAGCCTGCAGTTACCTCCTCTTTGCAAGAAGGGTGCTCATGATTCAGAGAACATCCCTGAAGACACCCTATGATTGTCCTTTGTTGGCTTCCTCATACATGGCTCTAAATGCACTATTTCAAGGAATGAAGGAAGATAAAAGAGTTGTGATTAATATTAATATAGTCACTGTGAGCTTCAGTCAAATCAGTAAATTGCAGATGCTGAATGTTTGGGAAATTCCTCACCTTTGAATCTCCAATCACTTCTTCAGCTGACTGTGTATTTGTCACACTCCACAAAATAAACCACAACAAATCTTCTAAACTCCGATGCCACTGGGGGTCTGAAGCAGGAAAGTGGGTAGAGAGGAAGAGGGCTGGGGAAGTCAAACCTATTCACATAATTCTGGGAGCACTCAGATGTGGTGGTGAAGGGCACCCTGGAGTAATCAGAAGCAACCCAAAGCAGAGACCAGGCCAGCTGACCCAGCAGAGATGCAGAAAGTCTCTTCCTGCTCTGCCCAAGACTGCCAAGAAAATGAAGCAAGACTAATCAGCAGAGGATTAGATGAACTGTTTAAGTCAAATGAATTTAACATTTAGGATCAACTAAAAAGGTCTTCCTTCAATGTTTATCAAGTCAGTGGTAGCTGGGGATGGTTACCACAGCTGACATTTCAGCAACCTCCTTTGTAAATGAAGCTTTAATTTGTGAAACATTAATTTTCAAATGTTTCAAGCAAATACTTAGAGGTCAACTATTTCATTTCATCTAGATTTTACCATTCAGATTATTGTTCACTTGTAATAACATCATGTGAAAAGTTAACCTGCCTAGTGTGGACCAAAATAATAACCATAGCATATGATTAGCACATAAACTTCCTTTTATTTTTTTTTTAGAGGAGTAAAGGTAAAGGGAAAATAATTGATTTCAGTAGACTGCAATTACTTTCTTTTTTTTTTCTCAATAGCTGCTATAGGACTACGACTACAAACCTCATATAAAATAAAATAGCAAAATATCCTGGAAAAATATTAGCCAAAGCTGGATCTGGGCTGGTTTATGCTTACAGCAGCAATATAAACTGCTATAATATGTAGCTGCAAGTACCTGTATGAATGGTGACATTTCTTGTCGCAGACCTCAGTATGTCTGAACAAAAGATGGTTGAAAAATCTTGCTAGAATGATCATTATTTACAAAAATATAATGGCTAAGGTTTCAGGTCAAGAACATATAATCACATCAGAAAGTCAATGCTTCTTCCTGAAATTCAAAAGACAGAAGTGCAAATCCCTGAACCGAAACATAGCAGGGGCTTGAGCCTGAGTGTGTTCATCTGTGACTGAGCTCTCAAATGATCAGACTAGTGAGTAACCTCAGCTGGTCTTCTCTAATGTGCTTGGATTTTCAGGGGTAATCATGAAGCACCTTCGTTTCATTCTGCAGGGGAAGAACTGCTCTAAAATCCTTATTATTTCTAAAGAACTGGAAATGTTGTCTAACAGTGAGTTTCCTTTTTCCCAGACAAATATTGGTGAAAGCTTGCTTTTAAGAGAGCTCTGCAGCATTAGAGATTCAGCTGGAGAAGTTTAAGAGAAATATCATTGGTAGTGCAGAACTTTTTTATGCTGTCATAAAGCCAGGAGAAGTCAATTAGGTCTAGTACTTCATTAATGATGTTCACAAATCACATTTATGGCAAGTCTCATATCTATTGCTCTGTTAGAATATGCCATTTGGAAAGACTAAATTTGACACCCTTATATGATGGCACTGCAGCTACTGCTGGGGTAATTAATTTTTACTTGTGCTCTGGAGAAACCAAGCAAAACTTTCTAAGACATTTGGCCAATTACACACTCTTTAGGGCAATGAAGCCTCTGCAGAAAGCTTGGCTTTATATTACCACTATGATCAAAGCTTTAATGAAATTGCTTCATGACAGAAGCCACTGGACTATTGAGAAAAAGCTACAAAAATAAATTAATGCGCAATTGTGAATCTGCAAAAAGACATATCTTTCAGGTTTCTGACTTTTTATTAAAGTGCTCCACCAAGCAGCCTCCCCTGTGTACAGTTCTAACAGATATTACAAGAACATCTTTTCCTTTTGATAAATGATAAAGGCCATCCATGGGATCTTCACAATGGGAGCATTGTATTCCCTTTGTTTTATTACAATAATTCCAGAGGGAAAGGTGTTACTGTGTTCTCATGGGGCAAACTTGGAAGGACTGGAGTTCTTTTATGGATGCACTGGCATAAAAAAACTACAGAGGAACCCGGGGAATTGCAGGCTGTTTTGCAGCTCTGATACAGCACATCCCTACTAATATATGTGTCAGAGTATTGTAAAAAAATTGGCAGTGAAGTTTAAACACAGCAATGAAAACTGTAGTTTAGGAAGAGACAAAACTTTGAAGATCATTCCTGACTATGGCTCTACTGTACACACAGCCCTGCACAAATGTGATACTATCACACACACAGAGAGTTCAGGTGCACGCAGTAGGGTGCTGAGCTTGCACAATTTCTTGCCTGAAGACCTATCTACAAAGTGTTTCTGAGTCACAGAGGATGTTAATGACTTTTTTTGAAATGCGAGGAGAGAGAAGGCACCTGCAGCACACAGACACACTGCAGCTCAGCTGAGCATCCTTAAATTCCTCCTAGATCAGTGAGTGAGCCTCATGTACCTCCCAGGTTAAAAACCACCCCAGTACAGTATGAGGTTACCGAGTCTTACAGTAACTTGCACATCCCTGATTAAGCCAGCATATGAGTCAGGCTGGTGAACTACCCTGAACCACGCACCACAGGTCAGATCCTCAGGCAGTGCAAACCAGCAGCATTAGAGCCTGACAGACATGGTAACAGGCCTGTGAGAGAGGGGAAGATGGGGGATGGATGGATGGATGGATGGATGAGTTGGGGGGATGGAGACAGGCTGGGGAGACAAAACTGACAGCAGGGAAAAGGAAATTTTCCAATAGAAAGTACAGCTTTGCTATTGCTTTCAACCCTACATTTAGTTGGGGGGTTCATCCTTCAGCTTTGCACTGATTTCCAGAGATTAGTCCATTGTACAGCAGAGGAGAGGTGGAACATGGAGCAACACTCAGCAACACGTAACTGAAGAATGCTCATCCGATTTAGCTTTAGCCAAATGAGCCCCACTTTCACAAAGCACGTCTACTGGAAGAGCAGAAGCCACTATGACAACAGAGCAGGCTCACACTTTGTGTTGCAGGGAAGCTACTGCAGTATCCAAGCTTCCTGGAAGACTCATAAAAACCAGCAACCAGACACAGAAAATAATGATGTTTAATGTAGCAAAAGATTATTAGTGGCCCTCAGTGTGCAGTTAATAGTGAGTGTGGCTTGCTGCAGGCCAGAGAGATGTCCCTAAGAGTGGACCTCCAAGGCTTGGTGCCTTGGCTGCTCTGCCCCCCTTCCCAGCAACTCCTCACCACAGAGGTCACTTCAGGCTCACCAGCTCCATGGCACTTGTCACCACTGGGAGAGAAAGAAATCCCTTCCCTTTCTGCAGCTGAATCCTCTCTAACAGTAATGAGGCACTCCGAAAGAAAGCATTTACTTAGACAAACATCATCATCTGTCAAAACCATGGCAATAATAAAACTTCTGTTGCCAGAATTCACTTACATTGAGTGACAGGTGGGTGGATTCAACAGCCATGAACTCTTAACTAAATGCATTTTTCCTATAAATTGCCCTGATACATTAACTTTTACTGATAGCAAATAGCTGCCCCATCTCAGAGGAAATCCATATTAATCTTACAAACCTGGAGGACAAAAGAGGCAACTACTGCTGACTCAGGCACATGCCATGGCCTTGCTTCTCCAGACCTGTGCAGCTCCTGTAGACATTGCCACAAAATGCCCCCAGAGTAGACAACAGCCCACTTTGCATAGGTGTAGATGTTTTTCTAGACAAAGCCCTGGAGCCTGGCAGGCAAATAAACCAAGGCACTAACTCCAAGATGTGTGAAGCAGGCTGTTGATTAAATGAACTGTTGAAACGAGCTCCTCAATTATTTTCAATGAGGACTGTAAAAAAAAGACATTGAGAGAGAGAGAAGAAATTCAGCCAACGTATTTATTGTTCTTTTCATGAGACCAGGGCTGATGCAAGACTTGGGGAAACAAGCCACAGCATGGTGAGAGTGGCTGGGATGACCAAGTGGTAAAAGGAGGAGATATTTCTAGTCCCTGGGGTCGCAGACTTTGCTGTGGCTGCAGGTCTGCAAAGGAGGGAGCTGGCCACCGGCTCCTCTTCAATGTGCTTGTACTGATGGGTAGGCACTGAGGAGCAGCATAATTGTCCTCCTAACCCCAGTCCCCACTCAGTGCAAGTCTGTAAGTCTGTGGGAAACTATCAAGAGGCAAGGAAGCCATGGAGACAAAAATATGTTAAAAAAGACCCTCTAGGAGGTGAAGTAAAAAGGACTGGAGACTTTATCTTTACTTGGAAATTCATATTTTACCACAATCCAAAGACAGTTCCTGGGGATAAGAAACAGTATTTTTTGCAGCCAGCCCTACAGAATTAATGAAAACCTTCAACTTCCCAGGACCCTGGGTCCCCTGGGGGCAATCGTCCCAATTAACATTTTCTTGATTGCTTGTCATTAGGCTTTCAGAGTGTGAAAAAGTGTTGCAGAGAAATCACAGTCCAGCCACGCAGCTAATCCAGTGGAACATTTTTATTGTTGCATCTGAGTGAGGAAGCCATAAAACTGAGAGAGAGAAACTGTGCTGAATCTTTCCAGCTCTTTGAGCAAGTACCCCCTGAAGATTTAGCACAATTTCCCCTCTCCCAGCTGTAATTTAAATAGCCCAAAACCTATGCCTTGTGTAGGAGTTTGTTATGTGCTTTATTCTCTCGTAACTTACACTCGAGGCCTAGTGGTGCAGAAAGTGTTGGCGAATTTAAGGCTCAAGGGGCACCAGAGAAGCTCTTCCAATAACCCCCAGGTGAATCAAGAGCTGAAGAAAATTATTAATGGAGATAATAATTGTGGAGATGAGGCATAGTCTCTCAGCCTTCATCTCCTCCACCTGCAGAGCCTGCACACACAGACCTTTGTCTCTGCCCAAAGACTGCCTTGAACATTCGTTAGATTGTCAAATGGGCTCATAGGAATTTACAGCACAACATTCCCATTAAAAATCACAGGAACTTGTACTCTTAAAATACACAAACCATATCAAACCTCCTGTTATGTGAGCACTGTCCCAGCCTCAGCTCTAACTAGCTCTCTCAGCTGAGGAAGACCAAGTGAGAAGGCAAAACAGGAGTCACCTGAGGAATGGAGCTGCAGGGCATGAATATGCCAAGTCACACTTCAGTGTATATTCCCAGTTACTGGGGAGCCCAAAATTGGACACAGTGTTCCAGAAGTCCACTTATAAATCCAAAAGACAAAGAAAGAATGATGTCCCTCAACCTGCTGCCTATGTTTTCACTAACGCAGCTCAGCATGTAGTTCTGGAAGGACAGAACCCTTCTTCACTGCAAGGGCACGTTACTGACTCATTTGTTCATCAGGACACCCCGATCTTTGCAGAAACAAAGCTGTCCACACCACCCAGTCCAGACCTAGTCTGTGTTTTTTGTGGGGTTATGCTGGCCCAGGATCGGGATCTAGTGTTCCCCATTACCCTATTAGTTAATCCTACAAAAGCAGCACTGTTTTATATATTCTACTACCCACCAAAACAGTAAGGGCAGTGTGAAAGTGTGCTCCAAGAGTGAGGCTCATCAGGCTGCTCAAGGATACACACTCGATAGAAATCCATTGACCAGGTGGACGAGGACTTTCATTGTGCTGTTCCAGCTGCAGGTCCCTCTTATCATTCCAAATGGTCAGAAGTGGTCAGAAAAAAATCTTTCTAGATGTCACTGGGGCACTGTGAGAGGACTGTACAGAAACAGCTGTTCACTGCAGAGGGACTAATCCTGAAGCACTGTGAGGGTGGCTACAGCAGGTTCTTATTGCTTCTGCCTTACCAGGCCCACTCTATTGACTGGATGAAAGCCAGCAAAGGAGCCAGAGGATTAATTAATTCTCTTCTTCTCTCGGTAATTACTAAACATCCATATTGCATAACGTCTGTTCCTAATATTTCTAAAAATAAGTAACGTTACTTGCAGTTGTGCTTATAATGCAAAATTAAAAACCTGACATCAAGAATCCTGACTCTTTCATGTGAGTACCTCAGCAGGGGAATAGTCTGCAGACAAGAATGTCTATATTTCCTCTCCAGTCACTGGGGTTAGCAGGGATGAAACAGAAGCAATCAAGAACAAGAACCTCAGACACGCTCCCTGTTACAACTACCACACGGAGCCCAGCCAGGATCACTGTGTCCAGCACCTGCCCCCACGGGCCAAAATGTTTAAAGTGCAGCAGCCCCAGCTGTCCAGCAACCCACCAGACCCATATAGAAGGATGACAACTTCTCTGTGTGGCATGGAGCAAGGACAAAGCACACTCTGTTTCTCCTTTTTTCAGCTCCTAAGCCCCAGCAGATGAAGAGCAACAAAGCAATGACTTCTGCTCCTTGCCTATTTTCAACTAGTTTGTCTAGATAGGGCAAAGACCATGTCTGGAATGATCCTAAAGTCTCCTAAACAGAGTTAAACATTCCTGAACTGTTTCTTTGAGCTCAGCTTCCGTTTTTGCTCAGTATTTACTAAGCTTGACACCCCAAAATCCCCAGTGACCCATAATTACTCACTTGGACACTCTGTGCACATCTTTTCCCACAATTAAACCTCAGAGTGGCACAAAGACATTAATTTGTACCTTCATATATGTCCTCAATATCATACATTTAGGAGCATTCAATTACTATGTGACCATTAACATTCAGCTAGAGCTATCAAGTCATATAACTGTTCAAGAGGGAGCCCAAAACCCTACTAGACTGTGCACTAAGCTCATTAGGCACACAATTGACCTACCAGTAGGTGGAGCCTTCTCCCAAGACTGAAATGGGCTCTCAAGGTGCATTTAAACTAATAACAATATGTCTCTGCTGAGGCTGCCAGACGAGGTACAGATCAGGTGCATACAACTCAGTTCTCCAGCCTCTGACACAAGGTGAACACTGGGAATGGATGCTTATCTATGACAAACACCAGACCATGTCCAAGCTTTCTTACACAAGTAGACAAGGCCAGAATCATGCCAGGAATTATGCTAATAATTTAACAGCGTGCACAACTAGGTTTCAATGTTCAGGCCTACAGCAAGATTAATTTTATTTCGCTAGTGTAAATGCAGCCTCATAGCTCCATGACATGGTGCTTCAAATCTACCATCTGCCTTTAAAATTGAACTTGGGACACAACAACCCTACGCAACAGTGCAGGCACGGTGCAGACTGGCTGGGAAGCAGTTTCACAGAAAAGTACCTGAGGGTCCTGGTGGACAACAATATGACCCAGCCATGTGTCCCTGCAGCAAAAAAGGCCAACAGCCTCCTGGGTCGATCAAAAGGGATGATCTTTCGTCTCTTACTCAACACTCATGAGATCGTATCTGGACTACTAGGACCAGATCTGTACAAGGAAGCATAAACTGGAGGAAGTCCAGTTAAGGGCTGTAGCTCTTGCCCTATGAGAGAAATGGGCTTGTTCAGGCTGGAGAAGAGAAGGCTCAGAGGGGATCTTGTTGTTGTCTTAAAAAGAAATATCTAGTAGGAGGGTATAAAGAAGACAGAGGCAGACACTTCTCAGAGGCTGAGGCTGACAGCAAAAGGACCAAGGGTAACAGTCATGAGCTGCAACATAGGAAACTCCAATTAGACATCAGGAAAACATTTTGATCATGAGGGTGGTCAATTATCAGAGCCTCTCTGCCCAGAGAGGTTGTGGAATCTCTGTATTTGGATATCTTCACAGCTTGACTGATTGAGGTCCTGCACCTGTTGTGAGCAGAGGCTTGGACTAGAGGAGGTACCTCCCAACCTATATTGTTCTACTACTCTGTGATGATTCTGTGACCAACCGTTCCTAGAACTACCATAAAGGGAACTTCTTTAAAACTAAATATATCTGCATTAACCTAAGTATAGTAAAATCATCTTTGATTAAGGATTTACCGAGCTGGAGAGATATCAGGTTTTTTTCATCCTTTCAGATTCCTTACTCCATTTCATCTAGGAAGACATTATCTAAATTACATACTCTTTTCCTTTCTGTACATCTGAAAAAAACCCTTCACTTTACAGTTGGCTTTCAACCAGTAGATTGTAGAATCAAGCCCTCAGTTAAGACTGCAGGAGATTTTTATTCATTTTGGCTCTGTTGCCCTGCTTCCCACAGGCAGTATGCAATTACTTTAAGGAAAATAAAAGATATTACCCAGCAATGATGCATGACACTTCCTAGTCACTTCTTCCATGAAGCACAGCACTGCAGTAAAGCACTTATTAGTAGGTAGAAAGTCACATGGAGGGAGCATCGGTGCTTCACTACACTTTAATTTCTTCAAAGGTAATGTGAAGAGACTCAATTTGGTGAAACAAAACTATGCAGTCAGCTGTTCAGATTCAGACTTTCCTGTCAGATTGTTGTTCTAATATATATAGAGATTTTTTTCTTATATTCCTTTCTATCTGTGCTGTATCTGATGCTGTTCTCTTATTTTGACCATTAGACTTGCAATATTTATCATCAGAAACACATGTTGCAAATTTTTGTATCATTCGACTCGTGTATCTTCAGGAAGTTCTAGTGCAGTCACAAGTTTCTGGTTAAACATCCTGTTTTCTCCACACCTGCAAAGTTGATTGGTGGGCTGCTTTTTTCTCTTTTTCCCCTTAAGATTACAAATAATAACTTTTGGGGATGGATACCTTTCCCCCAGATTCCTTCTGATTTTGATTCCTGCTATATTAATGATTCTGTCCACTTTAAACAAAACACGTACTTGAAAAATTGTTCCCAGCAGATTTCCAAATACGTAATTGAGTAGTGTGTGTCTGGCCAGGCTGCTTTTTCCAGGGAACTTTTATTCTCTGGCTCTCACCATTACCAGTCTTGGTCTTCGAACGCTTCTCACACTTCACATACTTCCCCACCTGATCCAATCATTTCTGGTAAAGCTCTTCATGAGCCACCCTTATGGTTTCATCATTATTTCCTTTCATACAGATGTTCTCAAAAATCTTATCATCGCTTCCTGGACATTGAAGTAAGCACAGACATGCCTCCTTTTCTCTTGCTGGTATAACTATGATATAAAGCACAGTTTTTACAGACTGCCTCTCATGCATGTATTTATGTAAGTAAACACAGATATACAGAAAGGTGTGTAATTCTACCTCGCTTAGCAGAACTAGCTATCAAAATCACCAGTAGATGCTGAACCAGTTCTTAAAAAAACATTTCCAGCAAGCTATGCGCTCTTCCACTTCTGGCTGCCTTCTCCTCCTCCTCCTCCTCCTCCTCCTCCTCCTCCTCCTCCTTCTCCTTCTCTTTCTCCTTCTTCTTCTCCTTATCCTTCTCCTTCTCCTTCTCTTTCTCCTTCTCCCCCTCCAGCCTGTCTAGCCATAATCTGCAATGAGAAAACAATTATTATTTTGGCTACAAAACTCTCAGCAGTATTTGTCTTATATAGCCTATATGCGGTTTGCAGTTTAAAGTGGAAAATACTTTTTACAGCAGCATTCGTATACAGATATAGATTATAGTTTAGATTAACTTTATGCTATTTTATATTTTAACTATACGGCCACAAACTTACAAGCAAAATGAGTATGATTTTTCTTCACTGCCATGGTACTAAATATGTATTAATCACTGGTAACAGGAGAAGGGAGGGCTAGCTTGTGATTAGTGTATGTCAGTGCTGCTGAAGGAAGTTCAATGAGCTGTACTGGGATTTCTTGGGAAGTAAGTCACCGCTGCATGTGAGACAAGGTACCACAGCTTCTCCTGAAGAGCAAGAATAATCAGCTTGTACAGAGCTTTTACGCAAGGAATATCAAACTGCTTACCCAATGTTAATTAACTCTGCCGGTGTTCCTGTGTGGTAGATGCATTGCTATTGTTATTCACAAACAAAACAAACTTTGCTAATTTACCATCAAGCTGACTGAAGTAATTAACATAACCCATATGCAAAACACATAACTATTCTCATTCAAAGACTCTCAGCTTTCAAAAAGATCGAGATAGTCACACATTCATGGATTTCTTTTCAGTTAAGAGACAACATTGATTAAACATGCTCACTGAAGATGCCACCCTGCCCCTCCATCCGAGGTGTGAGTGGGCCCAAAGATCTGTTACTTCTCACGTTTGAAGAGCATTTTTCACACTCCGCAGAGCAGACGGACATGGTCTTTGCAGAGAAGGAAGGCTGTGCACACCAGTTCCCCCGGAGCTTCAGACAACGCACACATGCTCGTGGTGCTACCATGGGCGCTAGCACATCTTTCCCGAGGGGTAAAGGAGCAACACTGGCTGCTCCCACCCAGCCCACCACACTGCCAAGACACCGGGAGCAACCCAGGGCCAGCAGAGCATGGGACTCAGGGGGTGTCCTGGATCCCCATGGTTCACAGGGTCCAGATACCACAGCAGGGCAATGGCAAAACGTGTGGCTGCTAGAAACTCAAGTGGTTCAGCAGTGCCCACATGGACATGCTCAAACAGAAGTTGCTAAATAACTAATGGTATTTTTGTTTACCTAGAAGCATAAATTATGAGCCCCCAAGGAAGCTTGTCTATATAACCAAAGATATGTAATAACTGCTGACACTCTCACATGATGTATAGCTTTATTTTGACATCTAAAGGATTATTTTCAATTATTTCTTCCTGGACAATTATGCTTATTCTAGCCCCATAATGCAATGTGTCAGTCATCTCGGGACATAAAACACTTTAATAGTGTACAGTAAGCTTTTTCCTTCCACACAAAATATCTTTGGACCTATAATTACATTTCATAAAACCTCAGTACCGTAATTTAGCAGCTCCTTTCATAATGTTAGGTCTGCATTTGTACAAAATAAAAAAAGCTGTATATACGCTTTATCTCTAAAGCTTGAATTTATTTCTTGTCTATACAAAGTGTCAGAGGTTTGGTCAAAGTGGTGTTACGAGGCAAGAAATAAGCCAGTGTAACACCTTAACAAAGCCATTCCACAACTGGAAGCAATACAGGATTAGTTTGGGTTTGAAATTAGTTAACTTTACCGCATAACTTTGCTAATAGTAGGTCAGTAATCTCCTGGCCATTTATTATCCCGCTTACTTCCAACTCCAAACTATTTCACGGCATTTTAGAGGAGCAGAACCGGCTGGCTAGGGCTGTGCCAGAGTTTTCTGCTCTGCTGCAGATTCCTTTTATAAACTGCAGCAAATCACCAGGTATGTCCAGGACTGGGATAACAACACAGGGTTTGTAAAGCCAGCTATAGCAAGGACCATATCAGGCTCAGGTACCTTGGTAGGGTTCTTATATAGCAGATAAAGCAGCAAAACTCACGGCAAAACCATACAGATGGTGAAGTAGACTTATGCTTTCAAAGAAACCAATTTCCCTCCCTCACACCCATTCTGAGAAAATTTTCACACCATTTTGAAAAAATTTTCTCATTCTTCTATGGTTATACGCACTGAGATGTGTGTGTCCAAGTAGCCTGTCCAGGATGACTTAGGGTGACCCAGAGGGTGAGGGACACCAGCTAATAAGTCCTTATCGAGTATTCTGGGTTCAGCCTGAGTGGTAATGAGATGCATGAGCTTTGGAGCCTTCACAATCTCTCTTGTCAAAGAAGGCTCAGGTCCAGCATGAGTTTTGCACCAGTGTGGCTCCATATCTGTGATGAGGTCTGTGATCTTGGCACAATCATCACTGCTTCCAACACTTGTCCTTGCTTTTATTTACATCCTTCTTTTTTGTCTTGCTTTTTTCAGTCTTTTGACTTACGATGTATACTCCATTATTCTAAATACTACTTTGACATTTATTCTGGTGCCTTTACACACGCATTGTCTTGTTCACATTCTGTATACTGATATATTTGATTTACAAATTTCTACACCTAAGAATGTACTAGCAGCAGTAAGGGTCTCACCCTAACATGTAGGGCAAGAGCACATTCTCACCAAAACACCATCTTTCATAGCCTTCAGGTACAGGAACTGGAGATCCAGGATGTGAAATCCATTCATTGTAAGAACAAGCAGAGCCATATAGGTACAGTGGAATGAGTTTGTGATATATTGCTCTATCCATCACCTCAAAGGCACAATTTCCATTCAAGACATGTCTCACACTGCTGAATAGGGGTTAAATCAGAGACATGAGTGCAGATTTTCTACCAACAGATGGAATTTCATAGGAACACAAGTCACACTGGAATTATTGGTTGCACAGGCACTATGGGTGTTCAAAGGCAACTTTCAAAGCTTATGGTTAGGGACTTAGAACAAGCATAGCTTAGTTGACCATGATTCCGTCCATTTATTAACCCCTGATGATACTTTTCGGTGCTTGGAAAAAAATAACTCTCCTGGTACTCAGGAGGCCAGGGGGAGAATTAGGTCCCTAAGTTAGTACAATCACTTTTGAACACTTCAAAGGCAATTCATATTTAAGAAAAATGCTTCTTACTGTTTTAATGAGTGTTACTGAGTAGTTCAGTCTCCCTTGCTCCACAATTCTCAATTATTCTCATGCACATCGGTAATAGGATTCGAGATCATTAACCTGTAAATCATTGGTTCAAGTCTTGAACAGGTCATTAGTGACTAGAAGGCATTAGTATCTAATGACTGGTTTCATTCCAGTGGACAAATAGTCAGGACCACAGCTGGCATTAGTAAAATATTTCAGTAGAGACCTAGGAAATGTAGCAGGTCCAGATTTTGCTTCTGCCAATCTGATATTCCAGCCAGTTTCCCCATTAAGCTTTGAAATTTATTTTTTTTTTTCCACAGTGTTTTCAAGAACACATCTTGGAACATTCTTGGGAAATAACAGAAAAGTCTGGAAACAAAGCATTTTTTAATGTCTAGATCTAGATTTTTAGAGATTTCTATCTTATAACTCAATCCCTGTAGTCTGAAAAAAAAAGAATCAAAAAGAACAAGAAATGCATTTCCCACAGCTGGGACATTTTATAATGTCTCTCTCTCCTGTATGGGTTTCTCTGATTGATCAACATCTGGAAATCCCAGTGGTCCCTGCTAATATGCAGAAACACTATGCAGTTTACTTACAGAAAGCCTCACCCATCCCGCAGCAAGCCTGTGATGATGGGACGCAAAGGCTGGAAGGACTCTTGTACACCACAGAGGTCAGACCCTTGCAATCCAGAACAGCCCAACAATGTCCATGTCATAAGCATTGCCAGACATATAACATTTCCAACAACTTCTAACAAAATTCAATTGGAAGTGAGGACAGATTACTGAGAAAAAATACACCACTATTGCTCAGTTTCTTCTGTTTAAGCAGTCACTACTGGGAACACAGCACTGGGTTAGAAGGACCTTTGGTCAAACACAATATATATTTTCTTAAAACCAGAAACACAAAGACCAAAAATCACAAAAGGTGCAATATGTCATAGGAGGAAAGTAGGAGAAATTAAGGGTATCAGGAATGCCCAAAGCACTAATAAGGGTTGGGATTTTTTTTAATGAAAGCAGGCAGTAAACCCTAGGTGCCAGATCTTTATAGGCTGCCATCTGACTACACACGTAGCAGCCTTGCACAGCCACTCTCATGTATTTACAATAAGTTATTATATGAGTCAGAAGCCACATACTGACCTTTGCAGTCCATTAATTTTATTTTTACCTCCTGTTCAATTTGTGCAAGACCTTGAGTCATTGTGGGTAACCCCAGGAGAATTGTAATTAAGAATTAATATAAAGCCAATGTGTAGTGCAAAGCTCCGAAGTACTTTTGTCACCACGTGTTTATGGTAATGAAACCACGATGAAGATTTTATTGCTGAGTAAAACACTTTTGAATGTACAGTCATTGACCTGCAAACTGTTCACATGGCAAATGTATTAGGACATTTGCCTAAAGATCCCTTTCACAACTGAGAAATAAGCCAGGCTCGTTTTGAATAAGATTTAACAAACTAATCACCACCTACAAGTTTTGCAAATTGCAAATCCTCATGCCTCCTGCTGCAAACAAGGCTTAGGTATTCAGCATGTAAAATCCAATTAGTAAATAGTTTTAGGGTGGGTGGGTTTTAAGCTACTACCTGTCAAAAGCAGTAAATCAGGTAGTTTCCTCTGCACTTACAATGTAGGTCTGGGTTAGCACACATCGAAAATACCACTCCAGCAAGAACTAATTGTAGAAGTAGCCAGACAAACTGAAGCAGTATTTGCATTTCTTCCTCTTACCTGTGAGTCCATCAACCACATCTTCAAACTCCATGCTGGTGCTGAATTATGTCATGTAGCAATGCAACCAGAGAGAGGAAATATTTTAGTGTGGACTCCATCCTGAAAGTCCTCAGCACACTCAGTTATGAAGATGCACAGTCAAGTCTCAAAACCTTCTGTGCAAAGGTTAAAAACATCTGATAGAATAAAAAGGAAATCAGTTGGTTATTTATTATTTATCATATGTTTGTTCTGGCTCACATTACATAAAGGCAGCTGGAGAAAAGACAGGCAGTGTAGTCAGAGATGTGTTCCCTCTCCTCCCTGCTGGGTATCATCCCAAAGTGGGAATGACTTTGTTCTGCTTGTGAGACTTGTCAGCTGTCCTTGCAACCCTCCTGCCTGTGTGGAGAGCAAGAACAGGTTCAGGAAGGCCAAGTGTCCACCACACAACATGCCATGATCCTACAGATCTGCCAAAGCTCCTTCCCAGACCCACACTCTTACCTGGTTTCACTCCCTGATGTCCTGGGCTCTGCCTGCACCAGGCTCAGGCTTCGTGGGACAATATTGCTCTGAACCTGACAGAATTAGGCGCTGGGGGACATAAAAGGCAGAAATAGTTGCTGTCCATATTTTACCTCACCTGCATAAAAATAGATCACTCCAGTTTCCAAAGCAAGCAGTTAATCTTCATAAGCATAACCTATATTTTCTGAAGGAGGAGAGGAAGAAAGAACAAGTTTGTTATGTCTGACATATTTTTCCTAAACTGGCTGATTGCATTAATAAGGCAGAAGAAGACACATACAGTAAAAATCCTGCATTTAAAACTTATTTTGCTTGATCTACCACAAACTGACAAATCCAAAAAAAAAATCAAAGTTATAGATGATACTTTATTTCAGAAAAGGAACAGAAATCTAAGACACAAACTGAGGGCAGCAGAACTGTCTCCAGATGAAATTCTTAACTTGCATTGCATTAAATCAGGCAATTAACATTATAATCTGGAGGCACAAAGACCAATACTTCTTGTTTTTTCTGAATTTGTTTCCTTAGGGCTTGACAGTGTCACTCAGACACAGCTCTCAATAGTGGGTAACATTTAGCTATGCCACATTAGGAAGGAGCCTCGGGAGGAATTCACAGGTTCCTATTTTGTCTTGCTCAGAGGGAAAAGAATTTCACTGTGCTTGAAAAAGGCACTTGCTTACTCCTTTCTTTTCCACTTCCACTGCTCCACTTCAGTCCTGTCTAACTGTCAAGTAGAGCTAAGCACTTTGGAAGATTCCCCCATCATAGCAAAGATGAACCTCTGGGAGGGACCTTGAGGTATCCTTTATAGTTAACTAGAATCAGAAAAAAACTCCAACAAAACACTCTCAGACTTTCTGTTTCTTCTATAAAAGTAAAACAGAAAAATGCATTTCTATATGTCCATCCTAGACCAGGTACCATAGCCTGTACCTGAGCCACTAGGGAAAAGCAGGGAAACAGCAGGTCTAGGAAATAAAAACAAAATGCTTTTAAAATGCTACATAACCAAGTTTCTACTGAGTAAATGCATGCCTGATCACATGGAAAATAAAAATGGCACATGATGTGACTTAGCTGCAGAAGATGTTATCAAAGCAAATTAGCTAGATTTTACAGAACAGTCAGTTCTTGCCCCTCCAACTCGACTTCTCAGATCCCCCATGCAAGTTTATGAACCCTTTACAGTGGGACCAGATTAGCTGCAATTGTCGTGCTTTCTTTGGCCATAAAATATACAAGACATTACAAGAGAGGAAGAATTTGTGCATAACGCATATCAAACTCAAACAGGGCATTTTCCCTGGTTCCCACACACCCACTCAAATCCGTGATCTTTAGATTTAATGTCATATATTAACTTATATTTCATTCTTTGGTTAAAGCAAGAGCTTTTAACCTTTACAGTTGGTATTTTTAAAGGAGAACAAAGGAAGGCTCCCCTCCTCCAAATTTTTATTCAAGCACTCATAGTCATACTGATTAAACTGCTTCCCCTGAAGTTAGCAAGGGCAGTTCTAGGTGACAATTTGCAGAATGAAGCCGGAAGAGACACTAGACTAGAGGGCTATCTGACATCAAAAATGAGTATGCATACATCAGAAATGCTGGCCTCGAAAGGACAGGTCCACAAAGACCAAGGGAACAGAATTCTTTCCCATATGCCATGGAACTCTGCCCAGGATCCCATACGAACAACATAACCCATGCATGCCAAGAAAAACTAATCATTCAACATCCCTTTTTCCAAAGAGGGTGAACGGCCCACTTGAACTCCTACCAAACTTTGCTGGGGGGAGAGAGGAAAGGGGCTTTCCTAGTGAGCTATGAAATCATAAAATTTATGAGCTGGAAGCCACAGTTCCTGAGTCAAGAGAACAAAACAGTTCTGTTGCTTTGACAATACAAGTCCCAGTTGTATGAAAAATGTTCACAGCCAGTAAGAATATAAGGGGCTTCCCTGCCAGCTCTTGCTAGGTAAAGAAGCCTCTCTAGTGAAGTGTTCACAGCCAATAAAAGTAATAGCTGCATTTCACTTATTTCCCCTATGCATCAGCAGACTTCTACACTTTTATATCTCTGGAAAGTATGCATTATTAGATCCTTGCATGTACCCATCACTGTGGTGCTCAAGTGCTGTTCATCTTGAACCAATGCACACTATCCCAAACTCCTGATATCCACCTCTAATTTTGCAGTTTCAGTGTGTTATTAATTGTTCCATATGCTTGGAAATGAGCCAGTGAAATTTTCTTGGCTTTGCTCCCACTCCTCCCCATATTTGAGCAAGCTAATTACTTTAAATACTATTCAGATATTTTTCTCAAGGTACTGGGAGACCTTCTGTGCTTAGTACAGTAAAATTCATCACTTTGTGACCATTAAAAAGTTCATTTACACTTCTGCCAACAAGAGCACACAACTAGTGACACTGCATGGACCTTTCTTGATCCTGGTAATAAGGTGTGCTGCCTGCACTGTGGATCAGTTACATTTTGAGATCTGACTTACATTATTCCAAACTCATCTTCCTTAGCGTCAATGAAAATTGCACAGGATGCACAGCAGAGATCTGACACAGGGATGGAAGAGCCACAGACCAGAAGCAGGTACCAAAGTTTGCCCAAAGTGTTTATAAACTTCAGTTTATAACCCATCATCCCCAGCCACCCAGCTGACAACTGCTGCCTGTGCTTGAGTTCTCCAGATTACGCTGCTTCCACTCCTCCTGAAACAGCTGTTTACTCCGCAGATTGTCACAACCATTCATCCCTGCAGACACAGGCAGCAGCTTTCAAATTTTTGTATAGCTTTCACAAGTCTTTCCCAAATGGTCATTTCAAAATGCAGACCTGCTTCTGCCTAGTGATACTTTCTCCTGGGTTGTTAAATAAATTTGTGCAAGCTTCCATCTGCTTTATCCTTCAGCACAGTTCTTTTTCACAATGGGGTAAGTGTATCCTTGGCAAGGCACCACAGCAGAGTGAAGCCCTGTATCTGCAGAAAAGGTACATTCGGTGAAACAGCAGGGAAAGCTTCCTCCTAATGCCTGCACTTTAATCCTGCCCTGGAGAGTTTCCTGCCATTGTTGCATTCTTGTTAATGACAGTTGTCAGCAGCTGACCATTTTCCTAGCACAGATGGACCCTAGGTATCAGTAGCCAAAAGCTATTGCTGAAGTCATTCACTGGTACATCTTCAGTTTGCAATTTGTGCTCAAACTCTTGAATTCCAGCAGCTTTTGCTCCACATCGCTTACATCAGCTGGTACCAACATCTGGCCCAAAGCTGAAAGCTCAGGTCTAGCTGAATCAGTACGAATTACAGCGATTTCTCTCCTGCACAGGACAGTCCTGAACACTGTACTGAAATGAAACTATTCATCAATTTAATTCCAAGCCATAACATCCTGCATTTGAACATTATGCTAAATTTCCCGTGTCCTAGCAGCAGTGCTACAACCTGCCATGTAGGCTCTTCAGGAAGTGCACGGGCAGGGAGAGACTGGAAAGGACCCTCACAAGTCAGCTGGATGCACGGAGAGCAGGTGGGCTTGCAGGTCCCTGTGGATGGCAGGCAGCACTCACTTTCCCCAAAACAGTATTGGTGAACATGCTTACCTGTTGCTAGTACCAGCAACAGAAACAGAGCTATTGTCCATTATTTTCTCACTTAAGATAATAAGACACCCTGTATTAAGATACTTTGTATTTACAATAATGGTATCAAAGATTCTTGTCTTCATAGGGAGTATTACTGAAAGAAGGGTTTAACACAGTCCTTTAACTGGAGTTAGATGCAGTTTTCAACAGAGGTACTAGAGTATTTGATTCCCCTTTTTTTCTTCTTGCATATTATGCATGTCATTCATCCATAAGATCCAAAAATATACTAAAAGCCTAAATACAGGACTAATCACAATTCTGAATAATAAGCAGTAACTAAAAATAAATAAAAACTGTGCTTAGACTGAACTCTGAATCCACAGAAATCAGAGTGCTCAGTTTAAGTTACCCTGACAACCCCTCCACTCCTTCATTCATAATCATAGAATCATAGAATCACTATGGTTGGAAAGGACCTCTAGGATCATCAAGTCCAACCTTTATCCCATCATCTCCCTAACCACTAGACCATGGTCTCAAGTGCTTCATCTATTCGTTTTTTAAACACCTCCAGGGAAGGCAACTCCACCACCTCCCTGGGCAGCCTGTTCCAATGTCTAACCACCCTCTCAGGAAAGAACTTCTTCCTAATATCCAACCTAAACTTCCCCTGACGCAATTTGAGGCCATTTCCTCTCGTCCTATCATTAGTAATTTGGGAGAAGAGACCAACACCAGCCTCACTACAGCCTCCTTTTAGGCAGTTGTAGAGAGCAATAAAGTCTCCTCTCAGTCTCCTCTTCTCCAGACTAAACAACCCCAGTTCCCTCAGCCAGTCTCCATAAGGCCTGTTTTCCAGACCTCTCACCAGCCTCATTGCCCTTCTCTGGACTCGCTCCAGCACCTCAATGTCCTTCTTATCCTGTGGTGCCCAGAACTGGACACAGTACTCAAGGTGTGGTCTCACGAGTGCCAAGTACAGGGGCACGATCACCTCCCTACTCCTGCTGGTCACACCGTTTCTGATACAGGCCAGGATGCCATTGGCCTTCTTGGCCACCTGGGCACACTGCTGGCTCGTGTTCAGTCGCTGTCAACCAACACACCCAGGTCCTTTTCCGCCAGGCAGCTTTCCAGCCACTTTCCCCCAAGCCTGTAGCGCTGCATGGGGTTGTTGTGGCCGAAGTGCAGGACCCGGCACTTACCCTTGTTAAACCTCATACAATTGCCCTCAGCCCATTGCTCCAGCCTGTCCAAATCCCACTGCAGAGTCTCCCTACCCTCAGGCAGATCGACACTCCCACTCAATTTAGTGTCATCTGCAAATTTACTGAGGGTGCACTTGATCCCCTCATCCAGGTCACTGATAAAGACATTAAACAAAACTGGCCCCAAGAATGAGCCCTGAGGGACACTGCTTGTGACCAGTCTCCAACTGGATTTAACTCCATTCACCAGAACTCTCTGGGCCCAACCAGCCAGCCAGTTTTGAACCCAGTGAAGAGTCCACCTGTCTAAGCCATGAGCTGCCAGCTTCTCCAGCAGAATGCTGTGGGACACAGTGTCAAATGCCTTACTGAAGTCCAGGCAGACAACATCCACCGCTTTTCCCTCATCCACTAGGCGGGTCACCTGATCATAGAAGGAGATCAGGCCGGTTAAACAGGACTTGCCCTTTGTGAACCCATGTTGGCTGGACCTGATCCCCTCATTGTCCTGCACTTGCCACATGATCTCCCCCAAGATGAATCATTCCATAATCTTCCCCAGTACCGAGGTCAGGCTGACAGCCCTGTAGTTCCCTGGATCCTCCTTCCCGCCCTTCTTGTATAATGGGCATCACATTGTCAAGTTTCCAGTTGTCTGGGACCTCACCCGATAACCAGGACTGCTGATAGATGATGGAGAGCGGCTTGGCAAGTTCCACTGCCAGCTCCCTCAGCACTCTTGGGTGGATCTCATCCGGTCCCATAGACTTGTGGGTGTCTAATTGACTCAGCAGGTCCTTCACTACTATTTCCTGGATTATGAGGGGTTTATTCTGATCTCCATCCCAATCTTCCAGCTCAGGGGACTGAATACCATGAGGATAAGTGGTCTGACTGTTAAAGACTGAGGCAAAGAAGGCATTAAGTACCTCAGCCTTTTCCTCATCCTTGGAAAAAATGTTCCCTCTCGCATCTGATAAAGGATGGAATTTCTCCCTGGTTCTTTTTTTATTGTTAATATATTTGTAAAAACTCTTATTATCTCTTGCAGCTGTGGCCAGGCTGAGTTCTACCTGAGCTTTTGTCCCCCTAATGTTCTTTCTACATGACCTAACTAAATCCTTATACTCCTCCTGAGTAGCCTGCCCCTTCTTCCAAAGGTGGTAGACTCTCTTCTTTCTCCTAAGTCCCAGCAGAAGCTCCCTGCTCAGCCAGGCCAGTCGCTTTCCCCGCCAGTTTGTCTTATGACACATGGGGACAGCCTGCTGCTGTGTCTCTAAGAGTTTCTTCTTGAAAAAAGTCCATCCTTCCTGAACCCCTTTGCTCTCTAGGACTGTTCCCCAAGGGACTTTCTCAACCAGTGTTCTAAACAGATTGAAGTCTGCCCTTCAGAAGTCCATGGTGAAAGTTTTGCTGCCCCACCTCCTAACTTGGCTAAGGATTGAGAACTGTATCATTTCATGGTCGCTTAGCCCAAGACAGCCTCTGACCACTACATCACCTACCAGTCCTTCCCTGTTCGTGAACAACAGGTCTAGCAAGGCGCCTTCCCTGGTGGGCTCACTTACCAGCTGAGTCAGGAAATTGTCTTCCATGCACTCCAGCAACTTCCTAGACTTTTTCCTCTCTGCTGTGTTATATTTTCAGCAGATGTCTGGTAAGTTGAAGTCCCCCACAAGAACAAGGGCTTGAAAATTTGCAGCTCCTGCCAGTTGTCTACAGAACAGTTCATCAAGCTCTTCATCCTAGTCGGGTGGTCTGTAATAGACTCCCAACAGGATATCCGCCTTGTTGGCCTTCCTCAACTTTACCCGTAAACATTCAACTGGTCCATCAAACTTCTTGACCTCCATGCAATCAAAACACTCCCCAATATAGAGCACTACCCCACCGCCCTTTCTACTTTGCCTATTCCACTTGTAGAGCTTATAGCCATCCATTGCAGCACTCCACTCATGAGAGTCATCTCACCACGTATCCATGATGGAGACTATGTCATATCTGTCATGCTGCACAATGGCTTCCAGCTCCTCCTGTTTGTTGCCCATGCTGTGTGCATTAGAGTAGAAGCACTTGAGCCGGGCTAACGACTTCATTTCCAACCATGGCCTGCCACCCTTAGGCTCAACTCTAGCTGGCCCAGCTTTACACCCTTCCCCCTTCGAACCTAGTTTAAAGGCATTTCAATGAGCCCAACCAGCTCATAGGCTAAGATTCTTTTCCCCCTTTGAGACAGATTAACTCCATCTGCTGCCCACAGACCCCACGCAGCATAAAGCTCCCCATGCTCAAAAACCCCAAAATTCTGTCTGTGGCACCAGTCTCTCAGCCACATGTTTATCAGGTGGGTCTTCCTTCCTCTATCAGTATTCTTCCCTGCCACTGAAGGAATTGAGGAACACTACCTGGGCTCCCCATCCCTCAAGTGATCTCCCCAGGGCTCTGAAGTCTTTTTTAATTGTTTTCAGGCTCCTCTCTGAAACACCATCACTATCAACCTGGATAACCAACAGTGGGTAGTAGTCTGTTGGCCAAACCAGACCAGGGAGTTTCCTAGTGATATCCCCGACCCTAGCCCGGCATATGGGAGCCTCCATTCCCCTGAGAAGGGAGTCTCCAACTACAATTACCCTTCTTTTTTTTTCTTGTTGGAGCTGGTCCTAATGCATGGGGGAGACCAATTTACCTTGGGTGACTCCTTTGATGGGCCTTTGTCTCCATTTTCATTTGTTTGTCCCTCAATTTCCAATTTACCTGTTCTGTAAAGGTAGCCAGGAAGGGGAGGGAGGCCAGGAGGGGATTCATCTGCCTCGTGTGCATTGAAGAAAAGGCAGAGGTGAAGTGAAAGTTGTCATGACAACTTTGCCTCTAAATTATCTGTCTAAATTATCTGTCTTTTGTAAATTGGGTACTTTGGGCTACATGTTGCTCAGCAAAGCTCTTGACAGAGAATGAGTTTCGTAGAAAAGGTTTGACATATCAATAGCTTCCGTTTAATTTTAACAAAAATGCATTTATGCATATATATATATATATCTCCAGAGAGAAAAAAGACTGAACATATGATGAATCCAAGCATCAGCTAAAACAGAATACTTTGTCTTCAATCAGTACAGTAATGCTAGCAATAGTTTTTATTTTGTTTTTAGTATCCCTCAACCTTCATACAGAAAACATTCGGGTGATATCTGAACTGGCAAAGATGACATACTACAGTCATGACAGCTACAGTCTCCAACATTACTAAGCAATATCAGTTGGTTTGTTAGGACCATAATCAGAAACTGCCTCCTCCCAGAGGAAAGAAGATAAGCTCTCAAACACTACACAGAGAGTTCTCCGCAGTGGGAACTGTATATCAAATCTCCTTGCATGGTATTCAATATTACTTCCTCAAGTATGTTTAACCTCTGGACTTCACAGCAGAAAAAAGTCTTTCATGGATCACTCTGCTTGCCTCATATTCCTAGGAGCAGAGCTTTCATACAGCCTCCATCTTTGTAAAGTTAAAAAAAGCAAAACAGAACTTAAAAAAGCCTTCACCTTTTGCCCTGTGTTCTTGAAAGTCCTCACTGAAGAAGTAAAATGTTCTCATTTGATCTTGTAACAGATTTCTCTTTCAAAATATGATTTCAAGTAGTAAACAGTGATCTTTTAAAAAAAAAAAAAAAAAAAAAAAAAAAAGGTATTTCCTCTAAAATACCTTCCAAATCATAACTCTGGGTCAGACAAGGGTTTAAATCCAGTATTTGTGCAGGCTGGAAAGCTCAAATTGCTTTCTAATTTGACTTATCCTATCTGCTCCTGAAAATGTCACCAACACCTGCTGATAAAAGAAACTCAGAGAAGAACTGAAAATCTGTTTTTTTTTTCTTCCTGCTCACCTCAAATAGATAATCTTCATCCAGGAGAGCCTTCCCTGGAACACAAGCTCTGATTTATAATCAGTGTGTGTAGCAAGCACAAGTCATAGTCCACAACTGTGATTCCCAGACACTGGAGTAATGTGCTTAACAGTGAAATAACAACGGCAACAGCACAATATTAGCAAACATCACCGAACTCTCCATCCAGTCCAGATTTTCTCATTACATGGAGAGGGTTTATTCTTCTTAAGTGGATCCCCAGCTCAAGATCTCCACCTGCTCTGCATTAGACCTACAGAAGCCCACTTGTTCACATTTTCACAACTACTTTTTGCTACTAACTAAGCATATGCAGAGCACCATGGGATCAGAGTAAAGGAGATTACCCAAGTGCTGCTAAAAGGCTGAATCACCTGCCCCCAGGGGTCCATGTAACTTGGGTAATACCTGCAGCTGTTAAAAGCTATTGAAATGATAGTGCTAAAAGACTGAACAAGCACCATAGAGAAAAAGCTGGCTAAAATATCTGAACCATGAAAATAAAGTGAAGATGAATGAAAGAATGGCCAAAAATAAAAATAAAAGCAAGGGAAGAGGCAAAAGGGCAAAGAGACAGGCAGAGCTGACAATCATCTGAAATCAGTTTTCTCTCCCCTTCTTACTTTCTCTTCCCCCTTCCCCATTTCCTCACTTCTCAGCTCTGTTTATCCAACTCTTTGGCCTCTACAGTCAGATTAGCATTACAGATCTTCACACTGGATTTCATGAAGTCAAGCAGGGTCAGTGAAGATCACCGGGCTCAGCTTACTCCTGGTATAATCTCACCCAAATCCATGTAGTTACATGGGGGATGAGCTGGAACCAGTGACCAGTTTCCTGAATCTTCTGACATACAACTTTGGAGCTCTGTGCCTCCAGATTGATGATATGCACTGAAGGGTTTTCTGAACACAGCAGGGGGGAAAGAAAAAATATGAGCTCCTTGAGTGGTTTTAATCATGGTAGTTGCACTACATCTGCCATATATCAGAACAGTTCCCATGTTTCCTACCCAAGATTCATAACAGCTCTAAAAACACCACCATACTTCACTGTGTTGAAAAACAAATTTCTCCATAGCTGAAGAAATATATTTTTCTGGGTGCAATGGCAAGGAACACAATGTCCTTTAGAGCAACTTAACAAAAGAAATGACCTGATTCCTGGAAAGCCTTTGCAATCTCTGCTTTTTTATCTACAAACTCTCTGAAGTTGTTTATTCGTGAAGCAATAATCCTCTCCTTTTGTCTCAGAGAAAACTTCTTCCTGGGAGATAAAATATAGTTTGTACAAATCTGCTGTATTGCTTGTGAGCAGTAATAACCAACTCGCATCAAGGCTGTATTTTTTTTATTATTATTTGTACTGCAATAATGCTGGGAGCCCCTTGCTGGCATGGGATGTCGTTGTGTTGGAATTGCGTATATATGGGATAAGAGGCACTGACGGATCCAACTGATCAGAGGCATTGCGTTTTAAATGGAAGAGGCAGGGCAAAAAGAAAATAAAACCGCAAAAGACCTCACGAGGTCATCTAATCCATATCTGGATATGTGACAGACTCACTTATGCCTGGTCAGCTACTGCTTTTGGTTGTTTTAGCTGTTTTATAGATGGAAAATCAAGAGATTGTGTCATGCCCATGAAGCCTACTCCTGGTTGTGGCAGAAGTGGAAGTTTAACCCAAATCTCACAAGTCCTAGTTGATAGAGTCCATGAAAATATTTATGTTAACTGAACTTGGGAGCCTCTAAGGAAAACAATCATAAACCTGCTATTGTATTTGCTACTATGAAATAGTGAGTTAAAGAAAATCTAGCTATAAGCTACATTTTTTTATTCGCTCTTATGCACTCAGACATACCCTAAAAAAAGCACAAAGTCCACAAGTAGCTGTACATATTAAAATATCTCCACCTCATTTATCACACTGCATTAGATATTCACTTTTCCTTCACTATCAGTAAAAAACACTATTCTATGCCATATATACACTATACAAAAATTCACAGAAGATAAAATACTAAGATCAAAAGCACTCTATATCTGACAAAGACTTTATACACACTGCAATGCATCTTTTCCCATGTATTCTGTCTATTCCATGGAGCAGTATACATGTGTAATATCAGATAAGCTCATCCATTTAGTCAGTTATTGTAGATACCAAGTTTTCTGCTTCAATGCAGAAGAAAAAATAGTTCCAAGTTACAGCCGGTTCCTTTTCTGTCATCATGTTATCATTTCTTCTCTGGGCTGAAGTATAATCACCCGCTTTCATAGGTTACTGTTTCTACCTTCTATTTCAAATAAGTTTCATACATTGATGCAACTTAGGCAAGATTAATATGGCTTTCCTCTTCAATATAAACCTTTTGATTTGTTGCTGAACGGACTGTTCTCAAGTATTTCTACCTAACTGCAAGGGATAATTCTGTTTTATCATTTCCCTGTGAAAGCAGCCATCCAGATCTAGATATTACAGTACTTTGAATTTAGAAACCATGAAATATAAATGTGTTCTTATCAAGAGCGAGTAGGAATTAAAAAAATGTTTATTTTACATCAGAAGTGTCTTCTACATTTACTTCCCGTCTATGACATCCAAATAAAAACTCCCACTATAATAGACAGATAAGACTGAAGATTTCTTGTGAATAAAAAACATACAAGTTCAAAATTAATGAAATGTAGATCATATGAAAGAAAAATTTAAGTAATTACACTTAGTCAAAAAACTAACAGAGCATTTCTCCCTTTAAAAATGTTGTTATTTTTTTAAGATAACACATCTTGGGAGAACTCCCTGATAAGTCTATTTTTTGTTTGAAAAATTGAAAAAGGAAAATTCTTTAATAGACTTCAATGCACTATTTGAAATTATTGCTTAAAAATGTTTTTACATGATATAAAATATAGTCTATACATTAAAACTGAAACCAAAAAAAAAGTATTATAGCTTCATTCACATTGTATTTCAGTTTTCATCAATTTTCTTTCCAACTTGGAAATAAGATGACATTTTATAGCTATTGAATTTTCTATCAGATAAGGAGACTGGTTCCAGTTTTCATATAATACTTCCTCTTTACCAGATAAATGGTTCTTTCTGCTAGCCATCCTCTCCTCCAGGCACAACCTCCTACAATGTGCAAAGTTAGAACACATATTAGAACACACAACATAGTTAAACACAGCAGAAGTTAATGAGGTGATGTCCTTTGTTGCTGACAGCACACTGGGAGGGTGAAGAACACTAAATCTCTTTCCTAAGCTACAGAACTGAGTTATCCTATAGTTTTTGACACAGACCGTTATCATCCTAATGACTAAACAGGGCTAAGCCTGTTTGCATGAGCTGAGGTGCTGATGCTGCGCACATACCTACTTTAGCTTGAACCAACAAGCTACACTGCAATGATGCTTTAAGGTATACTTTTCTGTGCCTTTTCCTTAAAGAGAAGAGACCCACAGGCCTTGTAAACATTCCAATCAGATTCTGTTACAACACACCCCAGAGTACTGAAATTACTAAAATGGAGGAGGAAACCCAGATCCACCAGGCAATAGAATAAAAATTAAAAAGGGATCTGAGGCAGACTTCCCCCTTGTCCCCTCTTTGCAAAGTGACTGCTTTTCTCCAGGCTCAGTCTCAATCCAGCAAGCTTGCTGGGTTGCAACAAAGCATGTGGTCTCTTTACAGCTCCAAAGAAAAGCCTTTTTCTTCCAACCCTTCTGGGCCTGCTCCTAGCTCTCCTCAGCAATCTCCACCTGAAGTGCTGGGGTCTGAACCCCAAGCCCTGAATTAAGGTTGACATATGGGTGGTCCCCATGGTCCTTTAAAAGGAGGGGATGAGTTTGCCTTTTGGCTTTCCTCCAAGGTGCAGCTGGCCTTGCAGGGAAAGCCCTCGGGTAAACAAGCCCCAGGTGCCCTGCATTGGGTAAATGAGTGCCAGGTGTCCTGTTTGGGGATAAAAGCTGGGACCACGTGCAGGAAGGGTGGAGTGTCTGTCTGTGAGGTGGATGCACTTTGCAGAGGTTTCCCTGTTGGGGAAGGACCTCCTGACTCTCTCTGCAACTGGGCCCTGGTCAGGTTTGGCATTTGCAAACACGGGCTTTGTGGGGAGACAATATGGGGCTACTTCTATCTTATATGATCAGCCTATTGACTTGGTTGTTTCCTATTTTTTCTATGGGATACCTTGTGTCATTGTTTATTCCACCTATTATTGGTCGTGCTGTGTCAATCCTGGGGTTGCTGGGGTTGATGTCTATTATTTGTGATCTGACTTGTTTGTACCCCCAGCAAATACCCATATACTGACTTCTCTACGTACAGTAGAATCTGCTTACTGGATTGTTTTTCTACTGGCTGTGTCCTTTACACTACGCCTAGTAATTGGCAAAACACCACCTCTGCCCAGCTGAACATGTCGAGTTACTTTGAAAGGCTGGAAGCTCTTCAGTCTTCTAGAGGACTCCCCCTGAATCAGGATCTGAGAGGTAGACCTCTTCCTTGCTGCCCAGCCAGGTCCTTTCCCCAGGAGATGTCCTTAAGCTCTACCAGAGGTTCTCAAATGTCACCCAAGAGGGTGTTGCAACAGGATGGGACAAGTAAAAACCTTTATCTATAGTCTAGAAAACGATCCTCACTCTAGACCAATGAAAACACTCTAAATCAAAAGAAAGAGTTTTAAATGGGTGAATCAAAGGAAGGATCAAAGTGGATGAATGACTACCTAGGAATGGAGGCACTTAGGACCTAAGAATGCTGTTGTTATTTACTGACAGATGCCCCCAAAACACTAAGAAAAGACTTCACCTTAGTACCTGACCTCTGGGAAGGCTTATGGTGATACTGCTGAGAGGGACAAATGGTAATTGGTATTTTTTGTCAGACTCTTAATCCATGTTTCTGGGGAATGACACAGACAAAGTGCTTTGTTGCACAGGTAAGTCTCTCTTTCTTGAGAGAAAGGCTAGGAAAAGGGAAAAGTAACAATTTGGCTCTTTGAAAGAGAAAAAGTGCAGTCATTTACACTGAGGAGGTATAAAACCAAGTATGGGTTTTGGATTCCTGAGGGAAGAACCTGGCACCTGTTCCCCTCCTCAGTGTGCAACTAACGAACCGGGTATAGGAGAACAAAGCCAAACAGACTTTTTGATCTGGAGAGGCTCAGACCTGTCAGAAATGTGACATGCAGCAAAAAGTTCAGCAGATAGATAAATTTTTTACGGAGTATGAAGAGCGAGACCCAAAGAAAGAGAGTTGCATTTGGTGCCCGGAGACAGAAGTGCTGTAATGGGACAACTCAGTTGCTTATCCAAGAGTGATGCTTAAAGGACTAATGCTGTGACATTATTGGAGAGGATGTCTCCAGTGCTTCTACTGGAGAGGAAATGTGTAATGGATAGTACATATTGTAGCTCCTTGTTTGTGAGCTTTCTCTGAGGTCCTTGAAACAGAAGCAATGCCTTTTTTCTCATCGAGCCCCCATCACAATTTGAATAATTCAAATATTTAGGGAGTCTTATTCACTGAAGACTCAGTTACTTCATCACTGTATATAAGTACAATATCATTCTTTTACCTCCCTTTCCATTCAAGTCAGTAATGATATAGTCCCTTCAAAAAAAGCAAGGTTTGCTTGGAGACCTTGATGATGCAAGGTGGTATCTTCATCTAAAAAAGCACCTACAAACAAGATTCACCTGAAGTGTGAAACTAATGCTATTGATTTCAGTGGGATTATTCACATGCAGGAGTTAGAACAAAATACCTGTGCCAGTGGAAAAGGGTGTATAAAGCACAATCATCTGCTGTGTATGCATGCTATTTAATGTGTACCCTTGCTGTTTCAAGATTGCAAGACCTGACTATAACCAGTTGTGGTTACAACACAGGACTCTGTCATACTGACTTTGCTAGTAGGGAAGATTCTGCTTTGGTTACCCTGATACAGGCTATTATTTTAAGTACAAAACAACTTAATTTTGTTTCCTATGTCGCGAGTTGGATATTTAGCTGGAAACAGTATGTCTGGAGGTAAGCAAATGGAGAATCATTACAGGCTCATTTCACAATTTAGCTTTGCTGTATCTGAAAAAGAAATGGGTATAGGTTAATCCCTTTCTGCTTAGAGGAGAAGGAAACAGAAAGACTGCCTAGAGCAAAATTAAGAAACAATTTTCTCTTCTCACTGTTCCCATTTTATCTCGTCTTTCCATTTCATCCTGAAGCTGCTGCCAATAGTGTTAGTCGTGGAATTAATGTCTTGCCAAAATAGTGAGAAAACTTTTAAACAGTGAGGTCTATTAAATTATGCAGTAGTTTCCACAAGGGAAATGACTTAATGCTTCAGTAGTTTGAAAAAGGCATGGATAGTTCAACAAAGGGAAGCGCAAAGTCCTGCACCCAGGGAGGAACAACACCAAGCACCAACATCTGCTGGGGACTACCCAGCTGGAAACAGACTGGAAGAAAAGGATCTGAGGATCCTGGTGGACAACAAGCTGAATATGAGCCAGCAATGGGCCCTTGCAGCAAAGAAGGCCAACGGTATCCTGGGCTGCATTAGATAAAGTATTGCCAGCATGTGGAGGGACGTGTTCCTTCCCCTCTGCTCAGCTCTGGTGAGGCCACACCTGGAGTACTGTGTCCAGTTCTGGGCTCCCCAGTACAAGAGAGACATGGACATACTGAAGAGAGTCCAACAAAGGGCCATGAAGATGATGGACTGGAGCATCTCTCCTATGAGGAAAGGCTGAGAGAGCTGGGGCTGTTCAGCTGGAGAAGAGACAGCTCAGGGGAATCTCATCAAGGTCTGTAAATATCTGAGGGGAGGGTGCAAAGAAGATGGAGCCTGGGTCTTTTCACAGATGCCCAGTGACAGGACTGGAGGCAGTGGGCACAAACTGAAACACAGGAAGTTTCCTCTGAACATCAAGAAATACTTTTTTACTGTGAGGGTGACCAAGCACTGGCACAGCTTGCCCAGGGAGATAGTGGAGTCTTCATCCTTGGAGATATTCAAAAGCCATCTGGACACAGTCCTGGCAATCAGTTCTAGATGGCCCTGCTGTAGCAGGAGGGTTGGACCAGATGACCTCCAAAGGTCTCTTCCAACCTCAACCATCCTGTGAGTCTATGAAAGAAAGCACTGAAAAGCATGTTATAGAACCAATCCTGTATTAATGTGGGGGGGAAAAAAAAAGGTATGATAAGGCACCAAAATAGACTTTAAAGCTCTTTTTTATACATACCAGTCAATGATAAAAATGATGTGTAGTGCATGAATCAGCTTAGGTGTTTTGACTTATTTTAGGGAAGAAATACAGAACAATGCTTGTTACTGGCAGTTTTTCTAAAAAGCATCAGCAAATAACAGGTAACCAAATCCAAGCACATTTCATAGACCTTATCTGTAATGCTGGAAGTTCCAAACATAGTGGAGGATCAGCTAAGTTTTCTTAACTAAGAAAAAAATGCCAATTAATGATTTGCTTGACTGCCTTGTCTGTTCTTGTCCCTGAGAAGACTGTGAATTTCTAAAAGAGAGTGGAAAGATAGAACTAAAAACATCCAGTGAATTAATTTTGTGTATCTTATCACTGTATACTGCAATATTTGAAACATCCTCCATATAGTATTACTAACAGCAAAAGTGCCATGATCTCTGTGAAACTTGTATCTATTTTTGCTTGAGACACAAGGATCTTGGTTGACTGGTTACTTTGCTGATTTTTTTTTAAAGCATTATTTTAGTACTTGGAAGGGTGATGGCCCTTGGAAAAGTTGGTACACAGGCAGTGCAGAGTTAAAAGTGACATTTTAGCTGTGGTAGAAGGCCTTTTTTTAAGTAGAGCAAGATTTTGCATCACTTCCAAAGAAAAGGCCAGTCTTGGCAACTGTCTAATCTTCCCAAGAAATTTGTCCACCCAACTAAATCCATTTAGTAAGTTTCTTATATTTAAAGCATGAACTGTTCTGAGTAGACTCACTAGTCACGTGGAAAGCTGCTTCTCCCACACTGGAAGAATGCACTATCCAAGTTGCTTCCTGTTGTGCAACCATAAAGTTATGAATAAGAATTATACTTTGCAAAAGTTCTTTGCTATTTGATTTCAATACTGTTTTGTCTCATAGCACTTACTACCCATACATTCTTTTGTTTGAGTACTGGAAGAAATGTGTGATCACAATCAAAGTGAACTTGCTAAGAATTTCTGCACTTACTATTCACTGAAAATACTTCTGCTGTCTTCACCAAAGCTCTGTTTGACATTTCTCTTTCTATCAAAACAAATTACATCTGACAGGAAACAACATTGGATGTCTGTGGAGGAATGGCTTGCTGAACAGGGCCGAATGTAACAACTGTGAGCACAGGGCTGAATGTAGCAGCTGTGAGCGAGCAGTACTGATAACGGGAGCTGTACTGCTGATAGCTGTAGCTTCCCAGGGTCACTCTGACCTGGAAGCTTGCGGAAAGCTCCAAGTCAGAACAAGCCCCGAGGCAAGTCCGGACAAGTCCAAAGCTAGTGGAAAGTTGCAAGGTAGAACCTGCGGGAAGAATCCGGAAGTAGATAACCGCAAGAGGCTGGAATATGCAAATGTAGCTCTATGCTTAACTAATCAAATATAGACGAGTAGGCATAATTTGTGCTTAGCCAATTAGACATAGATATGTAGGCATAATTTAACATAAGTAGGCATAATTAACCTCCAGTGTATAAAAGGCATAGCAGAACTCGAATAAAGTTGAAGCTTGCTTATAACTCATACTGAGTTGCGTCTTGCTTCCCTCGCCTTCTCCGCCATTCTGCAACATCTGGCGCCCGAACAAGGGACCCCACTCTACATCTCAGGGGTCTAGAACTCTGACCGAGGAGGCGAGAGCGGAACAGAGCACCGGTTAGCAGCGAACCGGGGGGCGAAAGATCGGCGATCTGCTATGCAGTGGGATTCCGCATCCGCGCCTGGGAACAGAACAGAGCCTGTTTGACCCGCTATCCGCTTAAGGCTACGCTCTGGACGACGCCCAGAGAGAGGGGTGTTCGTGCTGCACAGCGGGAGACCCGGTGTGGGGGTCATCCTGAAGCGGGAGATCCCTAAGAGGGAACCCTCCCGTCGCTATCCGGTATGCCGAAGCAGAGAGAGGCTTCGAGGGGTTTGCCGAAGCAGAGAGAGGCTTCGAGGAGTTTGCCGAAGCAGAGAGAGGCTTCGAGGAGTTTGCCGAAGCAGAGAGAGGCTTCGAGGAGTTTGCCGAAGCAGAGAGAGGCTTCGAGGGGTTTGCCGAAGCAGAGAGAGGCTTCGAGGAGTTTGCCGAAGCAGAGAGAGGCTTCGAGGAGTGACGGCTTGGACCAGCCAAAAAGGTCATGGAGCGTGAGGTAGCCTGTGAATTGCTTTTATGCTTTTTAGAAAAGCAGGGGTTAGAAAGCCTAAAGCATGTTTCGGGGCTTGTGGCTTTATTGTTATGCTTTTTAGAAAAGCGGGGATTGGACATAAGTAAAAAGACTTTGGGCTCCCTATATGCTTGGGGGTATGCCAGAGGACACTTTCAAGACCCTAATACGATGTTTGATGTAACGGAGTGGAGAAAGTGTGGGGACTCTCTGTGGGACAATGTTGTTAGCGGTGATAAAACGGCGAAAAAGTTGCGGGGACCGTGGTGGGAGGTGAGCGGTGCCCCTCCGTTTTTCCCCCCTCCGAGCGCCGCGGCGGCGGCTGGAGCGGCGGCCGGCGGCGGGGCCGTGCCTGGCGCAGCGGAGCGGCACGACCGGCATTCCAACACCACCACCCCCCCCGCGCGAGCGCTGCGGCAGCAGCCGGAGCATTCGCGGCTTGGAGGGACGCGGGGTGGGGGGGGAGGGAGCGCGCGCGCTGCGGCAGCAGCCGAAACATTCGCAGCTTCAGGGCCCCGACCGAATGCCTGTTCCGTTTTTCCCCCCCCCCCCATTCCAGCGGTGCCCACACATATGAACAAGTGCAAGATTTCAAGAGGAGCGTGGTTGGGGGTGGGCAGGCTGGGACAAGAAATGAAAAGGGGAGGGGGCGGAGGCGGGAAATGCGGGGAAAGGATTTGATCCGGGTAAAGAGAAAATGTAAAAGGAGGGGATGACTTTGCCTTTTGGCTTTCCTTCAAGGTGCGATCGGCCTTGCGGGGGGAGCCCTTGGGTAAACAAGCCCCAAGTGGCCCACATTGGATAAATGACTGCCAGCTGTCCTGTTTTGGGGACAGGGGCTGGGGCCACTTGCAGGAAGGGTGGAGTGTCTGTCTGTGAGGTGGACGCACTTTGCAGAGTTTCCTGTTGGGGAAGGACCTCCTGATTCTCCCTGCAACTGGGCCCTGGTCAGGTTTGGCATTTGCAAATGGGGCTTCGTGGGAAAACAATACGGGACTACTTCTATATGATGAGCCTATTGACTGGGAGACTTTGTTTCTTGGTTAATTCCACCTATTATTGAATTCCACCTATTATCGGTTGCTATTGTATTAACGATTGTATTTTATGTTTTCGAAAAGGTAACAAGCATGATTAAATATACCATGAAGAACGTATGGCTGGCTAAAAGAGAATAACCAAATAGTGAACCAGCCATATGGGATGTTGGCCTAGGCAGGTAGCCAAATTCTAGAAGCTACTTCAAAAGAAAAAAAAAAAAAAAAAAAAAAAAAAAAAGAGCAATGACTGCTTCACTAAGGAATGCAGGAGTGAACAGATAAGAGTGAACAAATGGACACTGGCGCTGATGTCACCATTGTCAGTTCCACACGGTGGCCGCCTGACTGGCCATGTCACCCAGCTGCCACAGGTATCGAAGGTGTGGGTGGAACCACCACAGTAAAATGCAGCGCTTCTCCTGTGTGCATCACCATCGACAGCAAAAAGCCCACACAGTTGTGAACATTTTGTCATTGCCCGTCGGAGTCGACGCTCTCATCGGACGGGATGTGCTTTCTTCAGCTGTGACTGCGTCTCACGAATGACCCTTTTTAGGGGCGGTCACTGCCCAGTGGACTTTCCCGATCCAGTTAACATGGCTCACCGATGAACCAGTATGGGTCGAGCAGTGGCCGCTAAAACAGGAAAGTCTTCTGCAGGCCCAAGCACTTGTCACAGAACAGCTGCCCATGCCTTAAAGAGATCGAAAGGCTAGCTTGTTGGTCTGTTAAGCAATCAAATATTACCACAGATATTATTAATGAATTGTTAGTAGATCAAAATAGTTTGCGACATGCTTTGCTTCAAGATCGCGCCACTATTGATTTTTTGCTTTTAGCACAAGGCCATGGTTGTGAAGACTTCGAGGGTATGTGTTGCTTTAATCTATCTGATCATAGTAATTCCATCCATAAGCAGTTAAACTGGCTAAAGCAACACACCAATAAGATCACTGTTAATAACAATCCGTTTGATAAATGGCTATCTTCTATATTTGGGTGATTAACACCATGGCTGCTCTCGCTTGTTAAAGAAGGCTTGCGCTGGATAGGAATAGGCATTGCTATTGTAGTTGTTGCTAAAATTGCTTATAACTGCATAATGAAACAAGTAGCTCAACTTTCCAACCAGATACTGCTCGCTCAAAAAGAAAAAGGGGGAATTGTGGAGGAATGGCTTGCTGAACAGGGCCGAATGTAACAACTGTGAGCACAGGGCTGAATGTAGCAGCTGTGAGCGAGCAGTACTGATAACGGGAGCTGTACTGCTGATAGCTGTAGCTTCCCAGGGTCACTCTGACCTGGAAGCTTGCGGAAAGCTCCAAGTCAGAACAAGCCCCGAGGCAAGTCCGGACAAGTCCAAAGCTAGTGGAAAGTTGCAAGGTAGAACCTGCAGGAAGAATCCGGAAGTAGATAACTGCAAGAGGCTGGAATATGCAAATGTAGCTCTATGCTTAACTAATCAAATATAGACGAGTAGGCATAATTTGTGCTTAGCCAATTAGACATAGATATGTAGGCATAATTTAACATAAGTAGGCATAATTAACCTCCAGTGTATAAAAGGCATAGCAGAACTCGAATAAAGTTGAAGCTTGCTTATAACTCATACTGAGTTGCGTCTTGCTTCCCTCGCCTTCTCCGCCATTCTGCAACAGATGTCCTGGTCCAATTTTATATTCTCCTTTATTTTAGTTTTAAGTAAGTGTGCTGTCTCATTTTTCTGTCTGAATATAAATCTCCCAGTTGATTTAAAAATGCATATAAGTCTGGGAAATCTGTCCCGGCATTAATGAGAAATGGCACCATCCATTTAGATGGAGCTCCTGCAGCTTCACTGTTGACACAGGTACCTTCATGAGTGCAAGGGAAAATGAGGAGAAGGAAGGGAGAATATTTCCTGGTGGTTTGTCTTCTCTGCATCAATTATCTCAAGTTATTACACACAAGTAGTTCTCTTTTGGCTAGTGTATATATCAAGTGAGAAATTCATGCTGCAAAGCCAGCACCAACTAATGAAGGCTTGGTTTGATTAACAAGAGAAATACAGTTTTGATCCCAGATGCTGTAGCTCATGCACATTACTGGCTCAAGTGTCAGCAGCATTTGACCTCAAAGCTGTATCCAGCAAGCCATCTGGATCAAGCTCACAGCCCATTTAACATGAGCTAGAAACATTTATCAGGACAATAAAGCTTTCAGACTAGCAGCCATCTCGGTGTATGAAGCTTGTTATGGAACCAGCATCAGCACAGGAAGATGTCAGCACATGTTAGCCCCATTCCTCTGGTATCATCTGAAAGGAGTTCTCCTTGGGGTGAAAGACATGTCAGCACAAATGAGAGTAAAGCAGGTAACTATGATCAATGAATAGAAATATGTCTGTGCCTGATAAGGCTTATTCACTTTTCAAAATGAGGTCTTCTAGTACAGATCAGGCAGGAGATGAGTCAGATGGCAGTATGTCATTGCTAAGGGATAAAAGCCCTTACAGCACACCCCTGGTTCCACCTTCATTGATACCTGATAAGCGCATTACCGAACACTAAAAATTTGATCTGGGTCAGACAACAGCACATGACTGTATTTCTGTCATGTTAGAAAAAAAGTACGTGGTACTTACATCAGCTCCTTGCCGCTTGGAAAAGAAAGTCAATACCCAGTCCACTGTAAGGGGAGAATGACATGAGACCGTTTCTGATCTGGAGTAGAGTCCACTGGCACAAAATCATCCCTTCAAAAGGAAAAAGCATTACATTTGAATTGGCAGGATGAGCTTGCATCAGTTCCATGTTTGCACCATGTGTCTGTGGTAGCTTTTATCTGGTTTAGGCTTTTAAAGTGAAGCCGTAGAACACAGCTTCAGCGTTATATGTGTTCAGCACTTTATGAGACTCCATATGCATCACTGGAAACTCTGAGGTAGGGCCTTTAGGATGCATATAGGATTTATTTAATCTAACTTTAGATGTCAATAAAGTAGGCATCTACATCTAAGATAGCCATTGGAGCCTCCCACCATAGTGAAGAGAAAAAAAGGAAGATGTAGAGCATGACTTGCTTGGTTTGTTTTAGAAGCACTTTTCACACATGATGACTCTAACCTTAGAAGCCACCAGTTTTTTACATGGACCTGAAAGAGAACCTAGGTGACCAGCTGAAATGTAGTCATCTATATGATATGTACATGGTCAACTGTATCCAACAAATGCAAATTAGAGTGAAACCACCAGTCCCTTTAGCGTAGGTGTCTCTGTCTGTATACTGTCAGGTGGCTGCTACTTTTCCATGGTTGCTGAATTTGGCCATATTTCATCTTTTAAATGAAAGTCAGCCCTTCTTCCCAGAAGCTTATAATTCACCTTAAAGGATTACCAGAAATATTTTATCACCTGCTCTGGTGTTAAAACAATTCTTAAAACAATCTACTAGAGAGGAAGAAATGTGAGGAGGAGATCATTCAGGAACTCTAAGTGGACTGTGAAATACTCAAATATGTGGTAATTATCAACCTAATAGAGTATGTATTCTGTTCTGATTGGTGCTGGTGAGTCATTTAGACAATTAGATTCCAAATTGTCAGTACAGCAATCTTAAAATTGCATTTAAAAAATATCATGCCAGGACATTGGGAATTATAATTACATGCATGCCGTGCACCTAATTTTTTTAATGGTTCCTTGTTTTTTGCTAATGAATAACTGTAAGCACAAATAATATTTGAGTTGAGATTTTCTCTTTAAGGGACTAGTGATCTGTGGTTCCTCTGTTACCCAATGCCTGACTGAAACCACTATCAAGGTGGACAGTGCTCAGGACATGGGATGTTCAGCTCTTTCCAAATATCCAGGCATTTAGAATTACTCAGACAGCTTTCCTAAATACTAAACCATCCCTCTAAGAAACACTTCAAGACTCTTTGTCCACTTACTTGCTTGCATTTTCACAAGAGACAGACAGACTGTGAACCTGCCTGTAAAGACGGATGGAGACAGATGGAAGCTCTCTCTGTCCGTGTGCTGAGTTGGACATACGCAAGCTAAACGCTGCTCAGCAGTTGTATAGCTGTATTAGCACAGCAGTATCAACACAGCTACACAACTTCTAGAGCAGAACAGATGAGGCCCAGCACTGTGCAAACACAGCCAAACAGTTTCTGGACAGTGTTTGGTGTAGTCTGGTAAATATGATTTTTTTGCCATTCCTAGTAAAAGGCCACATGTTTTTTATTGACCTGACAGCAAAGGGTGTCAGGATTTGTTTGGGCTTGTCCTGGCCTAAGCTGATAATCAGCTTGTTTTATTTAACTGGGGTAGGAAATGTCCAGCAGTCAGGTTTGCTTTGGATCAGCTCTAGTTCATAGTGATAACAAGTAGATTTTCTGTGTATATTAAATTACCTGTGATCCCAGAATAAAATATGGTTTGCAAGAATGCAAACACAGGATGATACTGGAGGTCCCAGACTGTAAACACAAATCCTAATGGTCAGTCAGTGGTCACTGCAGGCATGCAACTGTCTAAACCAGTTTAGATATAACAAAGAGACCACAAAACTGAATAAATGAGAAATAAAGAAAAGAAAGCACAGGTAATGCAGGCTGTATTAAGAAAACAGACAAACATAAACCCAAACTGACCCCAACACAGAGGAAGAAGGGTCCTCCAGCATCAAACTCCTCCTGGGGGAGAACTGAGGACACTGGTGGCAGCTGACAACCCCTCCATCCTCTCTGCTGTCAACCCAGGACTCAGAGGGACTCTGGAAGGGTGGCATAACACCGCAGAAAAGGGGGTCATTAATTTTGCAGTCAATAGGATTTTGGGGGTCCTGAGGTCCCTTCCAACTCCTACCATTCTGTGATTCTTTCTAGCTGCCTTGTAGCATGGGAAGAAAGATGCTGCCTTTTTGCCCCAAAACATATTCACGGTGAGATTCATTTCACTTCATTTGAGATATTTACTGTGTAGACATCTACATTTGCTCTAGTCATTCTGGGCTCCCATTATAGTCACTGGAGTGAAATAGATACTTGTAGAACATGGATTATCAGTTCTGGTTCAGATGTATGCTTTAGGCTGACAGGAATTGCACCCTAGAAAAGTTCATTTCCCTCCATTGACTATAAAAGGGCTCAAGGTAACAAATTCAGAGAGGGACAGTTACAAGGATTCTTACTTTTGAGCATACGATTCCGACTTTCTGTGTTCATGCAGTACCCCTGTCTTCTTTATTTACAGATTATTTCAATAGGTAATTACTCTTTGGCTAGAAAGCATGGCCCCAGGATTTAATTATAAACCAACGCTGTTAGAAGTACAGATCACTCATTTGTAAGGAATTTGCATTGTAGCAATAATAATAACAGAGCTAATAAACAAAGGCCATCATTTCAATTCTGCTGGTTTCAAAAGGAATAGATGGGAGCTACAGAAAATCAACACTTTTCCAGGAGATAATTCAGCATCTTCCTGAATTAGTCTTATGAATTAGGAAGCTCAGCTACAAGGTTCAGAACTTAAAGAGCAAAGGCACAGCTACAAGAGCAGAGGGAGAGCTCTGGCAGCAAGTCCCATGGGAAGCAAGGAGGATTTCACACTTCATCCCTATTTTACACTAACCAGCACGCTACTAGGGCATCATAAAGGACAGGACTACACTGAGTTTTGGGCTTTCCAGCAGAGAACTCTTTCCTGATCCCCAGGCAGTGAGTGCAGCAGCCTCCTGCCTCATTGTTGGGCTCAGTCTGAGAAAAGAACCAGCCATGCGAGGCACCAGGCTCCAGATGAGACAGCTCAGCTCTGTGCCCATTTATAGCTCCATGAACGACAACAATACTAACCATTTACTAACTTCTGGTAAAGACCGGCTTCTTGGGAATTGCTGATACCTCTATTTCTATGGGAAATAAATCTCTCTGGAAGCTTTGCTCTGCTGCTTTCTGAGCACACGAAAGTGCTGCTGAAATTCCTAATCACAAATTAGACTTTTGACAAGGGAAGGCAGAGCAGACAGATTGAAATAGCCTTAAAGTGCTTTTCTCTTCCCGATGGCAGAAGAGTTCATAATCCAGACAAATTAACTGATTGTAACAAACAGCATTAAGGCAGCACTGTGCAATATTGTCTCTGGCAGCTGGTGGCCAGACAGTAGAACATACTTAACCAATTAGCACAGTCCCCTGCGCCGGCCAAAATGCACATTAAGAACAACTGAGATGTGATCTGGGACATTTTGTGGTCCACATACAGCAGCTTTACCAGGTGGGCCAGAAAAGTGAGACTCTCAGTGGATGAGTTAGCTGGGGCTGTAATAAACCCGAATCTGCTGGAAATCAGTCTTTGCATATCTTATTGGCTGAACCACTCCAGGTTTAACTGAGATGTGTTGTCATGGCTTTGTAACATTTCAAGGAGATTTTAGGGGCTTTTTGTGATTACTGTTGCCTTTCTATACTTCCAAAAAAATAATAAATAGGCTATAGACCTTTCCAAATATTCTTATTCTGGCACCATAATAGTTAAACTTACAGAATAATTATTCTCAGTACTTGCACAGTACCTTCCTTCAGGTTTCATAACATGTTCCAAGCATTAACAAGTTACAGGCTTAATTTTCAAACTCAGCCTCAGTGACTCAGTAATCCTAAAAAAATACAGTCATGTACCTGTGTTCTCTGCCTACAGCTTTAGGTACTTAACTCCAGTCACTCACATCTGAAAACGAAAGCTGCGGGGACTTGAGGGAGAGGTGGGAAGAGATCACAGAGCTACTGACACTTAGTCATGTGCCTTCCTCAAAAGACTATGTTTCATCTTAAGCCTCAATGATGAATTTTTTTTTCCTAATACAGCACGGGAACACTGGCTTGCTAACACCCTGGCAGTACAGTATGCACGATGGAGGCTTGGGATCTCACAGCAGCATTCTCTCTCCCTGATTACCCATGGCTTGGGAAGATTGTCTGTCATGGATTTCTACCTGTCTTCAAGGAAAGAACTCAGAGTGGCAAGGACATTGTTAATATCAGACTGTCTATTCACTGAGCACATTAGTTTAATTTCAGTTGCAAGATTAATGAACCTTATTTTTGATGCACAGACTCATGATTCATTCTGAAGGCTTTTGCTGCCTAGATATCCCTGTACTTACCTAGCCAGTGTGACCTCACTATCCAAACACCTCAGAATTATTAATGAAATACATTTTCACAACAGCTATGAGGAAGCAGCAGTCAAATGCATGCCATTTGCAGAAAGAAAGGAAAGTAGAAAGCTGAAATCCTATTTTCCCTGATTCTCAATGTCTTGAACCTGGAACTCTTTGCATTTCCTGTTAAATCAAAAGCATTACACCTGATTTTAGTGTGTATATTACGGTAAGGTGACTCATGCCCTCGAAATGCCTTTTTATTGTTTCCATCGACTAGAAAGGGAGCCTGGGCAGATCAGCTCAGAAAAAAAGGATCTCTGCAGGGTAGGTGCTTAGAGCTAGGTTAAAAAAATACCAAAGAGTGGGAGAAAGGCTGCAGCACTGTGCTGTGCATGCAGTTGCAAACAGGAGGGAATCAAAAGCGTGAGACATCACAGGTTTCAGGAGAACTCCCAGAAGAAACTCCCCAGACTATTCTGGCCAATTTACATATTGTACTACCCCAAAGTTAAGGAAAAAAACAAAAGGCTCTGGTAACATCACACTTCACTGAAATTAACTCCCTTAGGAGTGTGGCTTGGGTTTTCAGCTGTGTAAAATAGAAAATAATATTATTGCACTTTCTAAACAAAAATTAGGTGAAAAATAGAAGTAGAGGCAGAAGAAGGTGAGGTCTGTGAGTTCTGAGAGTTCTGAGCTATCCATTTGAATCAGAAGACTGTCCTCAATAACTTTGCTAAAAATATCTTCATTAACACTATTTAGCATTTTTGTTGTTTTGAATGTTTACCTACAAAACAAAATATTTCAAGTCTGTTTCTAATTTACCTATGAGCTAACTGTAACGCTGTAGAAAACAATATGCAATAAATTGCTTTCCAATAACAAAACAAGTTTATTGATACTTACCAGATGCCTGCCTCTGACTAAATTTAAGAGCATATAATATAATGGGTTAACTCTGATTTCACCTTCATTTCACAGACAAACACACCAGCCATTTGACTGGACTGAGCTTGAGATGGACATTATAATACCACTCCCTGGAAGTGTTCCAGGCCAGGTTGGATGGGGCTTTGAGCAACCTGGTCTGGTGGGAGGTGTCCCTGCCCATGGAAGGGGAGTTGGAACTAAATGATCTTTAAGGTCCCTTCAACCCAAACCATTCTATGATTCTGTGATTATCTTACTGTTATTGCTGAAACTTCTTAAATCCATATGATACCTTCAAATGACTGAGGAGGAACTTAATCCTCCTATGTCTCATTGCTGCTAATATCTAGTTGAGGATCTTCATGTTCCATCCGCTTCTAAATCACAGAATCACAGAATGTTAGGGATTGGAAGGGACCTCAAAAGATCACCTAGTCCAATCCCCCTATGAGAGCAGGAACACCTAGGTCAGGTCACACAGGAATGCATCCAGGTGGGTTTTGAATGTCTCCAGAGAAGGAGACTCCACAACCTCTCTGGGCAGCCTGTTCCAGTGCTCTGTTACCCTCACTGTGAAAAAGTTCTTCCTCACATTTATGTAGAACCTCCTATGTTCCAGCTTGCACCCATTGCCCCTTGTCCTATCATTGGATGTCACTGAGAAGAGCCTGGCTCCATCCTCATGACTCTCACCCTTTACATATTTATAAACATTAATGAGGTCACCCCTCAGTCTCCTCCAAGCGAAAGAGACCCAGCTCCCTCAGCCTTTCCTCATAAGGGAGATGTTCCACTCCCTTCATCATCTTTGTGGCTCTACGCTGGACTCTCTCAAGCAGTTCCCTGTCCTTCTTGAACTGGGGGGCCCAGAACTGGACACAATACTCCAGATGTGGCCTCACCAAGGCAGAATAGAGGGGGAGGAGAACCTCTCTCGACCTACTAACCACCCCCTTTCTAATACACCCCAGGATGCCATTGGCCTTCTTGGCCACAAGGGCACATTGCTGGCTCATGGTCATCCAGCTGTCCACCAGGACCCCCAGGTCCCTTTCCCCGATGCTGCTCTCCAAGAGGGGCAAGCAGATCCTTTTTGCTCTTTCCCAGCCATCTGCCTCCAAGGTGTATTCATTATTATGCTGCTTAATACCAGATGTAAAATTTACTGTCATTCCCTGTATATTGTGTTGCCTTATCAATACCTTAACTTCTTTCCTTTCCACCTTCTCCCAAGTTTGGCTAATACTGACATCTCATCAAGCTTTGAGCATATGAACACCATAATTCAGGGTGCTGCTTTGCAAACTGGTGACATGATATCCGTGTAGGTGGTGGTCACTCAGCCAGAGCGGGCTCAGTGCACGGCAGGGGTTAGGATCAGGCAATACAAAGCCTGTGAGTGCCTCAGGAGCTGGTTTCACACAGCGAGGTACCTGCTGTTCTTTTAGTTCTTTCATATGCAGAGGTCAATACTTGTGTAGAGATTATCCTTTTAAATCAATGTCAGCTGATTTATGCTCAGATCGGCTTACACAAAATCTGATGGTATTTGAAGCTGTGGGAGGAATGTGTGTAAGCAGGGAATCCCATGCTGAAAGTTGGCCATTAATGTACATCCAGGCTCTGATAAAGCATTTTGCAGCTTCTTTAGTGTCTACATACAACATGACAGCGGATTTACAACATGCTGTGACAGCCCCTTCATCAGGACAGTGCCATTAATCTCCAGATAAAATACTGAGATCAGCACTGATCTCAGGGTTGGATTCCTTAATCTAGGACCCTGTGCCCAGCAGGGCCCCTCACTGCATCAGCTTGTTCCAGAGGCACAGGACTTGATCTCAGCCTGGACTCTCTTAACTCATATTTAATCACAATACTTTTCACAGTTTCCCTGCAAGCATTGTAACGTAGTGACTGAAGACACAGCCAAGCATTTAAGTACACGATTAACCTAAAGTGCTCGAATGGAATTGTTGACTTCAGCAGGGCTGCTTGTATACTTAGAGTTAAAATTCACTCAAGTGTTTCACAGATCAGTTAATTATCATTAAATACACGTGACAAACAGAAACACAGAGATGACACAGCCACAGAAGGACTGCAGAATACATCTCCTGGAGCAGTAATAGCAAATCACCTTGTTAGGTGCACCTTTGAAGTACATATTTCAACATTAAGCCAGAAGGATATTTGATTTTTATAGGAGAACACAACAGACTCAACATACAAAACAGGAATACAGTTAAGATGCTCCCAAGATGTTTCTGTTTCCTACACAATAACTGAAATTCTGCATTAAATGCATGCCAATAGTAAATTACAGAATATTGAAAACTTTATAAGGAAAGGAGCCAGTCATGGGTGCCCCTTGCACAGTACAGAAAATCACATTTTATAAAGAAAACAATATAAAGAAAAAAAAAAAAGGGGGAAGGGGAAGGGGAAGGGGAAGGGGAAGGGAAAGGGGAAGGGGAAGGGGAAGGGGAAGGGGAAGGGGTGCGCTGAGCGCGGCCGGTCCCCGAGGCGCGATCCGGGCGAGGACGGTGCAGCAGCGCCCCCTGCAGGCAGAGCCCTGCACCCGCAACTCGCCGCTCCCGGCCTCCCCGGGGCAAACCCCCGGCCGGGCTGGGCTGTGCCAGAGCACGGCACCGCTCTCGGGGGCTTCGGCGGCACCGTACGCGTGCATCAGTTATTCTCCTTGAAAAGTAACAGGAAAGGGAGAGTTTGGCTTATTGTTTCCTCATCCCTGCACTGACAACTGCAAATCATCTCCAGGATGGATTAAATTATGCGGGGGAGGGGAGGAAGGGAGGGAGGCGAAGAGGGACACGTGCGATGCAATACATTTTGCGTGATCTGCAATTTAGATTTTGTTGTATCGATTACTGTGCAATCAAAAAAAACCAAAGCCAAAAAACACAGGGAAAAAAAAAAAAGCAGCAGTTGGCAGGCCTCCGACTCGAAATATTTCGAAAATGATCATACATTTTATTAATCAAGGTCAAAGTAACCTCATTTGGCCAGTATTAATGGAAACATAGGGTGTGCGTTAACTAAAAATCACCTGAGCGAGGAGAAGGGAGATGCAGTGAAATTCGGTGCGAGCAGCTCGCGGTGCGTGGGTTTCGGCTGCCATCTACTGGGCAAAGCCCGTGCCCCGAAATGACAGGTACACCTTCACCCCTGGGCTCGTTCTCACCTCTCTTCCTCCCTCAGTGGGTCAGGCTCAGGGAACCTTCTAAACACGTGTCACTTTGGGCTGAGAAGTGAGGAGGATTTGTGCAGCACTCGAGTGCTCTGCGTCGCTGAACTGAGGCACAGAGTTGCATGTGACAGCGTTTAATGAAGAAATACTTGTCCTTAATTGCTATGGGATCAGAGGCAACATCGTTAGATTATCAGGGTCCTTCACTGCTTGGTAAATCTGTCTGGATATGGGGAGTGGGAACGGGAAAAATGAGGGGAAAAGAGGTAGAAGCCAAGCAGTTGTGGGTAGGGGAAGATAAACTGGATGAGTGGATAATTCTGGTAAAAGGTGGTGGTGGGGAGGGGGCAAACATTTTAGGAATGAATTTCCTGTCTCAGCTGAAGGTAGATCTGTCCAAGGGAAAGCTGTATTGTGCTGCTGCCTCAGAGTGACGTGACTGCAGATGTCCCCAAGTCAGTGAAGTGCCACTCTTAAAACAGAAACAGGGGTAGTAAATGAAGAGTATGAGGTGGTTCCAGCGGGAGACCCCCTCTTCCTGTCCCAGTACCCGTATGGTACTGAAACACAGAAGGGTCATGAGGAGGCTCAGGGGGTGCAACAAAGGCTGAATGGATTGGGTTTCAAAATCCCTATTTTCACAGTTTCTGTGGAAGTCCAGGGGTGTGGAGTAGGTGCATGGTGGAAAGCCCTTGCAACCTTGCAGGCTGGACTAGGTGATCTTTTAAGTTCCCTGCCAACCCAAACCAATTTGTGTTTCTGTGAAGAGAGAAAGGCACCCTGCAATGTAAGTACAGCTCAGAGCGCAAACATGATTCATGTCAGGAAAACCACTCCCAGGCACCTAAAAGAAAACGAAGGTCATCTTGAAATAGGATATATTGTGCAGTAAGGCCAAATAATTACTAGAAGTCACAGTACTTGGGAGCATAAAAAAATCCCAAAAAAACAAAAAGAAGCCTGAAGGAAACACTAATGTCTCCCAATTTCGGCTGATAGCATGAGCTATGCACGGCCAGTGCACTGCAGTCAGTGGAGTCTTTCTATCCACTTCACAGGCATCGGACTGGAGTCAGACTGACCGCCCTGTCTGGCTTTTCTGAGTAAGTATCTTCCACGTTTGATGACTCTGAGCCTGTTTTCCAATTGCTTTGTCCCAGCACTGCACCAGAACCAGGAAGGATCAATCCGTTAAGTAAAGCCAGAGTCCCTACGCAGGGAGCTCACAGCACATAGCCCTAATTTGAGCAAGCAGGTCCCTTCAGGACAAAGTGTAAACAAAACTGGCTTTTTGGATGCTGGGCTAATAAAAACCCAGATTATTCTGTAAATTCAGCGATCTTTTGTGAGCTACAGTTCTGGTTTTCAGGTCCCTTCTCCAACAGGGAGCTCCTGGACTTAGTTGGGTGCAAAAATAAAGTCTAGTGAGGGTGATGAGACACTGGCCCAGGTTGCCCAGAGAAGCTGTGGCTGCCCCCTCCCTGGCAGTGTTCCAGGCCAGGTTGGATGGGGCTTTGAGCAACCTGGTCTGGTGGGAGGTGTCCCTGCCCATGGCAGTGGGGTTGGAACTGGATGATCTTTGAGGACCCTTCCAACCCAAACCATTCTGTGATTCTATGATTTCTATGATCTGCTACAAAGCAAAGCTACCATGTAGTTTAAATTAATTTATTTTACATTGCATCAGATTATGAGTACACATACGGTCATTTTCTCTGTCCTCTCCCTTCTCCATCTCCATCTCTCTCTCTGACTCACCTCCCAAAACTGTAGATTTATAGACAAACAAACACACTTTTTTTCTTTGTTTCTTTTCAGTATTGTTTCACTTTAATAGGACCAGTGGGAACTGGCCAACTTAACGAGAGGAGCTTTGAAACTTTTTGTCAATAAATCTTATTCCATATTCTGCGGAATAAGCAAAATCTAAGAAATATTACAAACCCCCTTAAATCTGAACATAGAGGTTAATCAAAATGACTTGGGCTGCTGCAAGGTACAAACCATTCTTTTTGGATAATTTTGAATGTATGATTTCTAATAAATTTAACAATATGTTGTAAATACCCTATAGCTTCAAACAAAATATGAAACATAAGACAGAGCCTTCTCAATGTTGAAAATATTAAATTAATATCTTGGCAATTTTGAAAGATGCTTTGAGCACTTTTTAAGTTGCGGAGGTAATTTCCAGTAACCTTTTTCTACAAAAAGTTTTGTACGGAAAAAAAATCGTTCTTTTTTGATAAACCAGTTTATTAAATAGTTCCCAAACCACTCCACTTCCTAACTTTAGTAACTACTGATTTTTCATTAAATCAGAATAAAAGAGCAAACCCAGCAAGACAGCAATTTCCTGAGACCATATTGGATAAATCCAGAAATCCAGCTCTCTCCCAAAATATAATCAGTGTTACATAATCTACAGTAAGTGCACCAGATAAAGATAAATCAGCACTTGTCAACTAAAGAGGAAGAGTTATCATTAAATTATCCCATAGTAACAGTTCTTTCTCCTTTCCTCAAAAATCCCTTTTAAAAACCTGCTTTAAATGCCTATTTTTAGAAAATGCTGTTATAAAATATAACTTCCCGTGCTAAAAACTCTCTTCAAATTATTTCTCCAGAACCACATTCTAACAAGAAAGCAATAAAACTGCATACATTGTAAAAGATAAAAATACTTTATGTTAGCAGTTAAGAAAAGGGCTTGATCTGGATCAGTTCTCTGCCTGTTGACACAGCAGAGGCAGCCGAGGCGAAGACCTGTCAGGTGCCTCTGAACCACTGTCACAGGATAGGAGGACACAGTTTCAAAGTTTGAAGTTCATGGGAGCTCTGGCCCCAGTCAATGGGTCGGGTGTTTACCCACAGTGGGACCTATCTATTTTGTAACCTTGCTTTTTAGTCAAGCAGTACTGTCCCCCACCCTCAGTCCCCCACTCCTAATCATAGATAAATGTGCAAGGGAAACAACTTTATTTTCTTCCTTATCATACTCCAGGACTTTTCCTCTGTTTGCCCCTCCACAGCTTCCTTTTGCATCCTGGTTTAGAGTCCAGAACCTGCAGTCTCTGCTGTGCAATACTCCGACCATGCTAGAAAACCTGCACCCCACAACAATCTTACTATGCTGGTTTGCTATGAAATATCTGTCATTCCTGCTTCCACCACCACCACCATTGGTCACCAGGGTCCTTCTGCTCCCCTGGTCTCCTCACCATGCAGACTCCTCAGATTATCACTTTCTTAGTCTGGGGTGGGTTACCATGCCACAATTCCTGTGATTTAGTTCCATTTGTTCTCATTCTGGAAGAGAGGCTTCTTTTCAACCCAAAATATGTAGAAAGACCAATAGAAAGCAAAGCTCAGAATCTCAGAAGCATTAAAGTATCGTATTTTTACTGAAATTAATGACAGTAAAGTACCTACATAGGACTCAGGGCCAGATACACAAGAATTTCAGTGGAAAATCAAGCCCCTAAATGTGTGTTTTTAGTGACCCACAACCTTAACTCTTAATTTTTCAGAAGTTAAAAAGAAATAGCAAATGTGGGGTTTTTTGAAATACTGTTCAGTTGTTTCAAAATGGGTTCCTGGGATTCAGGAATCTGGGATTATTGACAGCAGCCCTGAGAAGAAGGACTTGGGGGTGTTGGTTGATAAGAAGCTCAACATGAGCCAGCAATGTGCGCTTGCAGCCCAGGCGGCCAACCATATCCTGGGCTGCATCAAAAGAAGTGTGGCCAGAAGGTTGAAAGAAACAATTCTCCCCCTCTACTCCGCTCTCATGAGACCTCACCTGGAGTACTCTGTCCAGTTCTGGGGCCCCCAACATAAGAAGGACATAGAGCTGTTGGAGCAAGTCCAGACAAGGGCCACAAAGATGATCAGAGGGCTGGAGCACCTCTGCTATGAAGAAAGGCTGAGGGAGTTGGGGTTGTTCAGCCTGGAGAAAAGGCGGCTCTGGGGAGACCTTACAGCACCTTCCAGTACCTGAAGGGGCCTACAAAAAAGCTGGAGAGGGACTTTTTACAAGGGCATGGAGTGATAGGATGAGGGGTAATAGTTTTAAACAGGAAGAGGGTAGATTTAGATTAGACGTTAGGAAGAAATTCTTGACTGTGAGGGTGGTGAGACACTGGCACAGGTTTCCCAGAGAAGTTGTGGCTGACCCCTCCCTGGCAGTGTTCCAGGCCAGGCTGGATGGGGCTTTGAGCAACCTGGTCTGGTGGGAGGTGTCCCTGCCCATGGCAGGGGGGTTGGATCTAGGTGATCTTTGAGGTCCCTTCCAACCCAAACTGTTCTATGATTCACATATCTGGAATTAATAGCATGTTAAGAAACAAAATTACATAACAATTCATAAGGAACAATTTTTGTAATACGTTTGATTCCTTTTGCAATGGGAGCTATTCAGTTACGAAGCACAGACAGAAAACAATCATCTTAGTACATCTGAACAGACTCATGACCATCTTTGTTCCTGTTACTTAGGTACCAGATATATTTGTTACGAATCGACGGAGGGAGACTGCACTCTCATATGAGGTCGGCAGAACTCGTTTATTAAGCAACAGGCTGCGTTTTTTATACACTTACTAATAAGCTCATACATAGTGCAAAAGCTGAGCTCCTTATTGGTTACTGCAACATTTAAAGCCAAAACCCCTCTGGGAAGTCCCAAAAGTCCCAAACTGTTACATGAAACATTTTTGTAATTAGAACACCTTCTTTTGCTGTTTACTTGCTTCACCCAGCTCCTCCTAGTCCATGACTTGCAGGTTTCAAGGTCGAGATGTCCTTGAGGCCTCTCTCTGTCAGCCACTGTTGCAAATATGGCTCCACATCTCCCCCGTTTTCTTTTGGTATGGCATAAGTTCTTGAGACATTCGATTTACATTTTTCATTACACAAGTAAAAGCAATTTTTACAACGATTACAATTGCTAACAATATTCCTAACCAACGCAAACCTTCTTTAACAAGTGAAAGCAGCCATGGTGTTAATCCCCCAAATATGGAAGATAGCCATTTATCGAATGGATTGTTATTAACAGTGATCTTATCGGTGTGCTGCTTTAGCCAGTCAAGTTTTTTATGAATAGATTCACCATTAGTAGGAAGATTGAAACAACACATTCCCTCAAAATCCTCACAACCAATAACAGGTGGAATTCAATAATAGGTGGAATTAACAAAGAAACAAAGTCTCCCACAGAAGAGATGGGAGATAACCAAGTCAATAGACTGATCATATAGAAGTAGTCCCATATTGTTTTCTCACAAAGCCCCATTTGCAAATACTAAACCTGACCAGGGCCCAGTTGCAGGGAGAATCAGGAGGTCCTTCCCCAACAGGGAAACTCTGCAAAGTGCGTCCACCTCACAGACAGACACTCCACCCTTCCTGCAAGCGGTCCCAGCCCCTGTCCCCAAAACAGGACAGCTGGCAGTCATTTATCCAATGTGGGGCACTTGGGGCTTGTTTACCCAAGGGCTTCCCCCACAAGGCCGATCGCACCTTGAAAGAAAGCCAAAAGGCAAAGTCATCCCCCCTCCATTTACATTTTCTCTTTACCCGGATCAAATCCTTTCCCCGCATTTCCCGCCTCCGCCCCCTCCCCATTTCTTGTCCCAGCCTGCCCACCCCCAACCACGCTCCTGTTGAAATCTTGCACTTGTTCATATGTGTGGGCACCGCTGGAATGGTGGGGGGAAAACGGAACAGGCATTCGGTCGGGGCCCTGAAGCTGCGAATGTTTCGGCTGCTGCCGCAGCGCTCGCGCGGGGGGGTTGGAATGCCGGTCGTGCCGCTCCGCTGCGCCAGGCACGGCCCCGCCGCGGCCGCCGCTCCAGCCGCCGCCGCGGCGTTCGGGGGGGGGGGAAAAAAACGGAGGGGCACCGTTCACCTGCCGCCACGGTCCCCGCAACTTTTTCGCCGCTAACAACATTGTCCCGCAGAGAGTCCCCACACTTTCTCCACAACGTATTAGGGTCTTTAAAGTGTCCTTTGGCATACCCCCAAGCATATAGGGAGCCCAAAATCTTTTTACTTATGTCCAGTCCTCGCTTTTCTAAAAAGCGTAACAATAGCTAGTCACAGTGTTACTTCTTTTTCCATAAACTGCCGCTTTTTTTAAAAGCACGTAAATAAATTATATGCTGCTTGCCTTTCCATTTCCTTGTTACTCGTCAGCGCTGTTGCAGCCTTGCAAGGTCTCGGCAGCACGTATCGGCCGGGCTCTCCGATGAGGTCACCCAGGGCGCGGCACCCCTCCACGAATTCCTCAGTGCTTAATTACCTCCTCGAGGAATTTTTTGGTTTAGGTGCTTATTCGCCGTCCCAGCTGCTGTAGGACCCGAGCTCACTCGTCTCTCCCTTAATCTTTTTGCCTCTACACAATATGAATCTACACAAACCTTGATTACCAGTGGTTAGCGACAGCAATTGCTCACCTCTCGCTCCCACCGTTAACTTCCAGCCACTGTGTAATTTCACCCGTGGGATCCAGCACCGTAGTCGCCTGCGACGCGATGCTTTGATCGTCCTTATTCGCGAGTCGGGACCTGGGATCTTTACTCCGTTTTTTATTCCTCGGTAGTTTCACGCCGACAGGATCACGTCAGGGTCACCACTTGTTAGGAATCGACGGAGGGAGACTGCATTCTCATATGAGGTCGGCAGAACTCGTTTATTAAGCAACAGGCTGCGTTTTTTATACACTTACTAATGAGCTCATACATAGTGCAAAAGCTGAGCTCCTTATTGGTTACTGCAACATTTAAAGCCAAAACCCCTCTGGAAAGTCCCAAAAGTCCCAAACTGTTACATGAAACATTTTTGTAATTAGAACACCTTCTTTTGCTGTTTACTTGCTTCACCCAGCTCCTCCTAGTCCATGACTTGCAGGTTTCAAGGTCGAGATGTCCTTGAGGCCTCTCTCTGTCAGCCACTGTTGCAAACATGGCTCCACATATATTCACTAAACTCACTCCCAAACTTGAAGCCATAAGCCCTGAGCGCCACAAAGGGTGACAGTATTTGGTGGGAGATGGGAAGCAGAGAAGAGTAGCAGGCTTGGAAATCACTAGCTCTGGGGTTACACAGTATCAGGGACGGGGGAGCTGAGTGGCCACAGGCAGAATTCATGAACCTATGCTTCAGAAAGTTTCCTGCATTGCCTACTCAACTGTAAGAAGCAGGAACAAAAGCAGATGCCAGTCCCACCAGCAAACATCACCTAAATGAACATTAACACAATATTCAGGTACAGGATCAACTGCAGATCTAGAGAGTGCTACACAGAATTTTGCTGTTTGCTTAAATATAGCCTTGACTAAAACAGTGCTGTAAATTTTGACTAAGCAAAATACACCAGGGGTTTAAAGGAGGGCAGAAACTATGGCCAGTTTAGAGCGTAAATCTCTCCAGCTGCAGGAAATATTATCAGCACTAATCATTTATTCATGTCCAAGTGGAGTAAGTGGCCACCCAGTTTGCCTGAATGCATATGTGAAGGAAGCTTATTTTGCATGAAATCTTCTTTATAAGCACAGTAGCTGTCTTCTGTATGCATTAAATTTTTAGGAGCTTCTCTCAACTCCTTTTAATTCCTTTAGCTCCCCAGCTAAAATGCTGAGATAACTGCCCATGTTTCCTACTTGTCTGGCACTGTCAGAGGGACAAGGGAGTGATTTAATAACTTAGGGCTACAGAAATATTGTTTTCAGCCAAAACAACAATCAAATTCCAAAGTTCTCTGAGATTTGATTCACGGTGTTTACAAAACTCTGGTTCTGTGACCTCTGCTTATCACTGCAGTCATAAATAACTGTCTGTGTCCTTCTGCTCCTTTTAGTTTCCTTTATCCACCCTCTATCTCTTACTTCATCCTTAAATTGTAAGTTCTGAGGAACAGAGACCATCTTTTCACAATAATCAACTAACACTGCAGGACTCTGCATGAACTGGTAGGTGCTTCTCTCATAGAAGTAATGAATACTCAGAATAATAACAGCGAGTTGAAACTGAAATACCCCTTCTGTGCCTCCCCTGCACGTAGTTAACATCAAGTCAGTGTGGTTTCAGTTATACTAACACATGGGCAAAACAAAGACCCAGCAATCACACAATTACTTTCTAGTGTTCTGCCCTGTGCTCTTCTGTTTACAAACAATATTAAGCACTTTGCAACTGTGATGCTTGGAATTTAACACGTAACTTAACCACCATTTTACCAACTTCAAATCTGACATGATTAAGTTTAATGGAGCCAAAAATGAATACTGTAAGAAAAGCATAATCTCAAAATAAGTTATGCCCTAGTATTGAAGCAGGCACTTTACGTGAAGGCAAAAATCCATGTCATTGCATGATATTGTTGTATTCACATGGAAGAAATTCATAAGTGTTTAGTATAAGCAATCACAGAAATCCTAAGGAAGTTTCTCATTGTGACCTATTTTGCTCACAATTGGTTATGTAGCTGTTTTTTCAACTCATGGGACAGAAAGAGAGACTTCCCTTCTGACAGAAGACAGTTGTTTACATCTTTTATGGGAATTCATAAAAAGTTATAATCAGATTTTTTAGCAATTTTTTTTAGTAAGCCCAATTAAAAAGGGGGGGGTGTGTGTGCAAAAGCCTTTCAACAAATGAAAATTACAGTCAGCACTAGTTTTAAAGTAAAGCTACTGGCAAACATCCACATCTAATAAAAGCAACTTTCCCAACACTCCCCACCAAGAACTTTCTTTCCCTCCCACAGTATCCCCATGTACTTAAAAAGTAACCGTGACAATTCTTAAGCATGTTGTGTAGCTAAAATATAAGACAACAATTAATGAACTGTGTACCCTTAGATCTGAATGGGAAAGTATGCCACATATGCTTAGATAACATCAGAAATAGAAAAGTCATGGGAAAGGAACTTAGAAACCGCACTAGCCTAAGAAATCTAAGATAAAAATCTAGCCCAGACCTCTAAGGGCACAGGTCTTTGAGGCCTTTCACATAACCAGATTATTTCATCATTCACAGTGGTCAGGAGCAATCCAGCCCATGATTGCTCATTTAGTAAGTGGCACTTTTTTTCAGGCCCATTTCACCTTGCTGCAAATGCAGGTATTTCTGCACTAAGTACTGCTTTGGAGCATAGGGAAAGGCAGTAAGGGTTAGGATATTTCCAATCTATATAATCTCAGAGCAAGTGGATCACCTCAGCAGCTGAGATCCTGTACTGGCCTCAACCTACTGTCCTGTGGTTTTGATAATTTTAAGGCAGAATTTCAAGACAGGAGGTTTTTGTAACACACTTTCATCTGGGTTTTCAGATGAAACTCTCAAGAGTTTACCAGAGCCCACATCCCAACCTCAATATCATGTAGTTGGGCTCGTGTGAACTCAAAGGTTATTTCTGGAGAGGAGGAACAAGCATACAGTAGAGGGATGGGAAATTTTAAATACAGAGTCACAGAGATGAAAAGCCCTACTGCTCTATCTGGTCTCTGAGAAGACCATACCTATACTAAGGACATCGAGTCAACATATTTTGCTAAGAAAACAAGAAGTTACTGTACTTACAAATAACTTGTGCTTGATTACTTACACTGGGTACGGACATTTGTGTTTGTATTGTCTACAGTTTGCTTTGGGGTATTTTTGAGATGTGATACATACCATTAATGCTATTCTTTTGTCCACATATCCCCAATTATCCCGAAAGATTCCTAGATTTTAAAGACTAAAAAGACACCCCTAAAGTCAGCACTAGTGTACAAAAATCCAGTTCCTCAATGAGAGGTCAGCAGGTACAAAACAATATAAGGGGAGGCTGGGAGAATATTGAACAAGAGCAGATGTGCAAATTTCACAGTAATAAGAAAAAAAAAATAAAGATTTCAGAGTTGAGTACCTAAAGTGAAAAATCCATCTTCTATTTTAATTACTTTAACAATGAAAGAACTCTCCATAGGATCTACTTTTTTCATCTAGTCCAAATGTGCAAATCTAGAATTTGAAAATACATTTTAAAATATATTTTATGTATATATTTCAAGGAATACACAGGCAAACCTGCTTTCTCTTTGTCTCTAATGCATTTCTTCACACATCATTTTTTCCTGTGCTGATCTTTCAGGGCACAATTCTATGGGGTTGAAGTCAGTTGAACTTTTGTCATTGGATCCACTGGCAGCAGTGGAACACTCATAATCTGTCTGCAACTATCTTCACAGAATCAAAGAATGTTAGAGATTGGAAGGGACCTCAAAAGATCATCTAGTCCAATCCCCCTGCCAGAGCAGGAATACCTAGATCTGCTGCCAAGCACCTGAATACAAACAAGAACTTCAGATGAAGAGCTCTTTCTTACCGTTCAAAAGTATTGGAGAACCACTGGGCCTGGTATGAAACACTCCTTTATTCTGACTTCGCTGTTGCGCAAATTAATTTAATAGATTTCTAACCTTTACAGCTATAATATGTAAACTGCCACCTCCTTACAAACAGGATTACCACACTTTCATTGCCTCGATCAAATAAGAAATAAATAACACAACAAGAAATGATTTGTAGGGATGTCAGTTTATTTGCATATGCTTTGGTAGTCTCCTTGTAGTACATGCAGCTTAGGTTAACCAGACAGATGCTCTCTTCATTATAGTTTAAATACTTACTTTATTTCTTTCCCTGATAAATAATGCAAGGAAACACACAAAAGAGGGCTTTTAATACCTTTTAATCAAGCCAGGTGAAAAAAAAGAGGGTAAGTTTACAGCTGAAAGGCTTTACAGGTATAGAGATTCTGGTACCTTAGCGTGGTAAAAAGTAAGTGCAGATGCAGTTTATACAAGCAGATAAACACTTCTGCCACTACAATTTATTCTAAGCATTCCTTGTTTCTGCTGTTGCAGGTTAAATACATCAAAGTAGCTAAGCAGAGTTTTATGGGTGGAACTCCATCTACTCTTGGCAATTTTAATAGCGCAGCTATTCTGGTCACACATCACAACTCATCACATTCTTCCTGGCAAAAGTTCGTACTCCAGCTAGAGAACTGCTGCCAAGAGATTATATGTGCTTTGTGACAAAGAGAAAAGAAACCACCCAAAAGCTAAAAGCAAATTTTTATAGAAATATCAAAATGAAGGTGAAATACTCTGAAAGCAGGATCAAATAGCACTCCTCTCATTGCACAGAAATCCTGACGTTTGTTACACAGCTCTTGGGGGTGCTAGTGAGTTATGCCTTGAACTGGTCTTGCTCAAAACTCAGCACATCAATATGGTCAGGTTACGGTCAACGCTATCTAAACCTCAGCATCATTCAAACAGAACCTTTCCAGCACAGGGTGGAATGCCTCGATTTCATACCAGCACCAGATAAACATCAAATCCTATTTACTCCTTAGTCTCCTACTTCAACAAAGAAGGATGTAATTCATACTCCATGTGATTGTGAAAGATCAGGATATTTCTGAAATCTTATGGCAGTGAAAATGGAAAAAAAACCAAGTTTTACTGGAGTGGAACTAGTGCAAAATACGGGTGATCTTGAATTAGTGATAATGAACCTTAACTACATTCAGCCTTGTACTATCCTACTATTGGACTGTATGTACTTTAGGCACTGAAGATAAAAGATTTTAACTTACACATGCAAATGGCAAAGTAAACTAGACATTTTATCGATTATTAGGACTTTTAAATAGCAGGAACAAGAACTCTCAAAGACACTGCAGACAACATAAACATGCAAGTCATCTAGTAATCGTGATCCAGCCTACAAGACACACAAAGAAATTTTTTGTATACTGAACATGATTTCAGAATCTCATGAGACCAGAAAGCTCTCAGTGTTTCAAAAAGAGATTAAATGCTAACTCCATTGGTCTCTTTTGTCTGAAATTCACTCTTTCTATGAAATTCAACCCTGCACAAAGAGCCAGAATCAGGATTAAGGATCTCATAAACCCCTTTTAATTCTTTAAAAAGGCTTCTGTGCAGAAATGAATTCCAGTCTCTGAGAAAACTTGTACTATTAACGAAAGTATGCCAAAAAAAGGCACTTAGAATTAGTCTGAAAACTCTATGCTCTAGAAAGCTTTTAAAATATTTGGAAAAACTTTTCTTAGAATCTTAAAATATTTTCTCCTAAGAAATTATAACTATTAAGGTCAATTTCTCTCTTGCTACTGGCTACAGAGTGACAGTAAAAATGAGAAGAATCATGCCAAAGTCAGCCAGCAATTATCAGGGCTTCTGACAGGCTTATCATTTCCAGGGATTCTCCCTAAAATTAGGGAAATGGTCTTCCATTGATGAGGAATGGGAGGTAGAGAACTGCAACATAGTGAGTTTCCTGTAATATTCTCATGTACCCTGTAGGAGATTGAGTTCAATAAAGACAGACTGAAAAAATGAGAGAAAGAACAAAAGAATGAAAGAAAGGAACATGGCGCTGTATTCAGTTTCTAGGCTCCAGGCATAATCTTACTTGGGGGCCTCCTGATGAGTCCTAGGAGCTCTTTCTGGCGATAAAACAGTTATTCTGTTTAATTTATATCTGTTTAATGCATTACATAAATGGACGGAACAGTGTGTTTGGGGAAGGGATAGGATGTCCCTACTGATGTCAGCTGGTGAATGGTAACGAGAACAGTCCCTTCTAAGAAACTGCAATGCTAAAACTCTTTGTGCCAGCTGAAAATTTATTTCAAAAGCATTAGAGCTCATTGTTGTGGGTTCCCTTGGCTAAACCGCTTGTTAAACTCAGAGGTGACTTGCCATTGCTGATCTAACAAGCTGTTGCTATCTGTCAGAGAGCAAGAGCCAGCTTAGAGGCTTGTGCCAGCTCCAGACAGGCCTAACCTCCCTGTAAGTTTGGATGCATTCCTTTTTAAAAAACAAAAGAGCTTTTTTTTTTTCCCCTCCCCCCCCCCCTTTTTTTTTTTTTAGCTGGGGTAAATTCCAGCATTATTATTTGGGCATGAGCCAGCCTAATGCTCAGAATGTCTGGGAGTCACAGAGTGCATGCAAATGCTGCACTGCTGCAGGAAACAGTCCCTGGGAAATGTGGGCTCCAAGTTTCCCATTGCTTACCTTAGGGAAAGGAGAATACCCCAAGCAGGAAGGGTCTGTTTTATGGAAGGGTCATTCATATAATCCTGTACATCACTGAACCCCAGAAGAGCTAAAGCTTCAGAGAAACTGCAATGTGAGCACAGCAACAGCCAGACAACCAACAGATTGGTTGGAAAGCAGCATAGCAAATCCTCAGCAGTGAAAGTAGCTAGCAACAGAAGTGGCTTGTGGGGGCTATCACTTCAAATACACTGAAGTTTCCAATATATTAATTTCTCTATTATCTAAAGTCATAGGGGTGTGGACTCAGCTACTCCAGTAAAACAGAAAACTCAGTACTGGGGAAATGTTGTAGCCATCACATGGCACAGTGATTCCAAAACTCCAGTGAAAAGGCTATAGTACACATGAAAATCAATTGCACTTATTTTTTAAGTGACAGTTGAGCTTGTTTAATATGCAGGGAACATTTTAAGAAATTCAGAGAGCAGCTTTGAGGAAAACTGGCCTGTTTGAAAAACTTGTGTCTCTTGACTGGAAATCTGCTTCTACAGTCTGAGGACACAACATGACACCACAGTGCAGACTCCTCCAGAACCAGGACACACCTGAAAAATCATCAGTGAAATCAAGACAAGATCTTTCAGCATTGTTCATAAGAAAAACTTCTTAGCTTTCCTTCAGAAGCCAGTATTCATAACTGAAACTCTCCGTGCCATTTAAGTAAAAAAAAAAAAAAGGAAAACTTATAAATTTTCTTTAGTTACATACGATATATTCATTGTAATTACTTTATTCCCTTCTCCTGTACAACTACAAGGTTTTCTTCACGTCTTTTATCACTAGGTGGCGATGTTAGAAGCAAGAAACGTAATGAAGACCAGGGACAGACCAGCACCCCGAAAAGTTAATTTACAGCACAGTTTGGAGGAAACGTTAAATCCTGGGCAAACTCTGATCCGTTTATTTATTTGAAAATTCACATACTTACTTTAAATTGTAAGCAATTAGAAGGAATGTCCGCCCAGGACTATAAAGCCTTTAATGCAATATAATCCTTGAATTATAACCACTCTAATCCTTGCAATATAAACATTATAGTGGGAATTCAACCCACCATCTACATAAACACCTGTCCACACCATGTCTCACACGTCTTCACCATGTGAAATCCATAATAGTGCTACGCAAATAAGACGAGAAAGAATTGTGTTTCCAGGTTTTTCCTCTCCTCGTGATTTCATTATCACCTATTTTTAAAGAAATACACGGAAACTTTTACAAAGTTTTGTTAAAATAGTACAAAAAACCATCAGCAGAATAAGTTCCAAGGTAGCAGTAGTTCTGTACCACAGACCAAGCAAAGCAAATTTAAGACACAAATCATGTTATTAAAATGTATCTGTAAGAGTATTGCCTCTGAACAGAATCCAACATTCTATTCAATGGATGTTTTAAGCAAAAAACCAACAGAAGCTCATTATTGTCATTTTAATAGTTTCCTGTGCATACTTACCCAGAAAATGTCTTGCTCTTTGAGCAGAGAAAATAGTGCAGTTTACTTCTTTATGAATTTATTGTACCCTCCATCTCCCAAACTCCTCCGCTGCAATACTCCCACTGTTCCTTGTGACTGAGGGAACGTTCAGGCCACCTCTCCATCCTCTAACCTCCATTTCTAGGGTTCCCCACATGAGGGCCAGCCCCAGCTGAGAACAGCACACATACTCATTGACTCAGTGCACACTACAAAGTCGCTATTACCAAGAAAAAGGGCCTCATGCTGAGCTAGCAGGTCTCTCCTTGAGCGCTGGCACTAGTCAGACCTCTCTGTGTCACTCAGTGGGATTTTCCACGTGGATATAGCACAAATTGCAGAGAACCAGAGCCCTCAGTGTGCTCCTGCATCCGGCCAAGAGAAGCTGCAGGCATCGTACCCAAAATGTGACTTACAGACACCAAAGAAAGCATTGCTTTCTTCTAAGAGGCCCACAGAGCAGGGGTGGGCTGGCAGAGGCCTTCCCAAGCACGGACACTGCCGGGATTTCTGCTCTGGCTGGGCCGCAACCTGGCACCCCCAAAGCATCCCCACAGCTACAGCTGTCACAACATTCTCTACCACCTGCCTTCACGTCTCTCATCACTTGGGGGTTGAAGGCAATAAATGTAGCCGGTTTGTTCCCCAGGCAGCAGAGATGAGTGACCCACCACTGGTGGCGCCTGCTGGCAGCCCCCTTGGGGAGGTGCTGTACCTTGCGAAAGTAGAGAGATTTGCCTCACAAATACATCCAGATCAGGAAAATGTGCGGTCACAACTAAACCATCACACACTAACGCTGCCAGAGACCTTGCCACGTGAGGCGTCGGGCGGAGCGTGCCAGACGCAGGACTCGAACCCGCGAACTCAGGCTCGCCAGCACTGCGCGCCAACCCGCGGAGCCCGGGCACACCACGTGACTCACCCCCACGCCCCCCGGCGCGGCCTGCCGGCACTTCCGTAAACATCACGGCAGGTGAGTGACAGGGGGCGGCAGCCAATCGCGACGTGCGGGGCACCGGGGGGGCGGTAGTCTCTCCTGAGCGGCTCCAGCGCCAGAGCGCGGGAACGTTAATGGTGAGGGTGGGACGGGGTCTGTGTGCGTCATGGCCGCGGGGTGGAGGGGTGGGATGAGCTCTGCTGGCCCAGGCCCGGCCTGCTGTGTGGAGTCGGGAGCGGGCCGCCACAGCTGAGGGCGGTTCGCCTCAGGGCACCTCTGCCGGGACGGGACGGTGGGGGCAGGTCCTCGGATTCGTGCGGGGTGGTCCCTCCCCAGCTGAGGGCAATGGCTGGGGATGCTGGGCCCCACCTCAGTGAGGCCTGAGGGTGGTGGTCCTCAACGAGCGATATAGGCCGATCCTGAGGCACGGGGGAGCTCTCTGCCTCAGCTGTGGGCTGCTAGTGTTGGAGGGGGTGATGGGATCTGTAGCTGCACTTCAGAGCTGTTTTTTTTCCCCTTCATTCATGTTGGGTGTGGGCAGTTTTGCTCTTCTACAGCTTTTGAGTAAGGTTTATCCTCTTCAGAAGTTACTGAGCGTGCTTCGTTATGTTTGGTGCTGTTTTCTGCGTGTGTCTCATAATCGTTGTTATAAGTTTATGTGATAAAATATGTGCATCCTTGTACTTTTTTTTATTTAATGGCATAATGTAGCAAGTTCTTTGTTTTACCAGTTTATATTTTGGTGTGTTGTCACAGCCTTCTGATGGAAATAAAAGCAGTTGTCAGAAGGTATGAAACAAGAAAGAAGACAGAAAGAACAGAACTGCCATCCAAATCCCGTGTTGATTGGAGACGTACTAAAAGGCAGCTCATACTTCTTGACAGCAATGACGAATCCTCATGTACCTCAGAGGAGGATGAGCCTACCACATCTGAAGATGAAGCAGATGAAAAAGATGAAACTGTTGTGAAGAACAGCCTTTCAGATCAGGAAGAGAAAAGCCATATTGAGGAATTAACAGAAGATGGTGAGGATGAGTGCATCACACCTGGGAAGCGGAAAAGGTTGAATACCTCTGTCTTATATGACAGCGATGAAAGTGAAGACAGTGATATACTTGTTAGAAAAGTTTTTGCTAAACGCCATTGTATAATGGATGAAGATGAGAATTCCAAAGAACAGCAACCTGAGAACACCTGCCCTGCAGAAAATGCTCCTGCTAATAGGAAACAGAAAGTATTTGCAAAGTTGAAAGAACTTGCAAGACCAAGAGCAACTCGGAGATCCTTCAGCAGTGAAAACTGTGAGGTCTGAATTTTATCTTTGAAATTCAGTTAGAGAAAATACTGGATGTAGGGGAAGGTGAAAAATAATACATATAAATCAGTGGGATAGTATTTGTTTTGGTTTGATCTTTATTCATGACAAATGAGTAGCTTTGTCACATTTTAACAGTTGTCACATGAACTAGATAACAATATTTACTGCTGAGAACCTTCATCTTGAGTATAATTTTAATCACTGAGGATTTAAGTATTTCCTTTCATTTGCTCTTTCAGGCATTCTGATGACTAAGCAATTTAGAACACAGGTATCTTTACATAGTCAGAAGGAAAAAACTTCTTTAACATTATCTTTGTCTGTAAAGAAGACACAAGAGGACTACTAAATTATTTTTATCAAGAAGCAAAATTCTTGCTGAAGTGACTTAAAGATCTCATGTTAGCTTAATTCCTATAAATAGACTCGAGAGAGGTACATGGAGATGGCTGATTTAAAGCTGAAAGTAATTTTCATCTGCTACAGAATGATATACTTTCTAGAAACATTATTTTTTGTTAATTGGACAAATGGTGTTATTAGAAGATCAACAATCTTATCCAGTATATGTAGTATTCCATCAGTGCAAATACTGAAACTTCTGTTTTAAAATTTTATTAGGATTCTAATAGCGAAGCAGAAACAGAAGAGGAACCACTCTGGTACTTGTCCCTCACACCAACAGAAGGTAGCGAAACTGACGGTGACAGCATGAAAGATTTTGTAATAGAGGAAGATGATGATGACAACACAGGGCACGGAAAGTGTGAAAACCAGCCACAACAGAAGGAACTAAATATATCAAATAGCGAGTTGCTGGCATACTACGTCCCGCACTGTAAGCTCAAAATTTGTGACAATTCTGCATGTATATCGTGCATGTAGTGCTGCAATAAATATTAATGGATTGTAAACGCAAATACTGTGTAATAGGTTATGATAGTTTAAAAGCATATTCCTAAAAGGCTTCGATTTATTGTGGAATACTTTGATTTCCACAATAAACTTTTACAGGCTTTCTTTATTTTATTAAAGGGAGGATATAATTTGAGGGGAAGGAAGGGAAACCCTGTTGCACAGATTTTTTAATTTGGTCTGATTTAGGATGAAGTAGGCTACCTATGATGCAGTCATTTGTGTGGAGACCTAAAAGCATCATCCTCCACCTTGTGATAACACACTCAGAGCTGCTGTGTTAATTCTGGACAAATTCTGTTCTGGAGAGCGATGTAAAATTCTTGCTTAGGAGTTTGGGGTTTTGGGAGGTTGGGATTTTTTTTTATAAATGTGGTTTTATTCCATGGTAGTGAGACTTGGGAGCTTGAATCTGTAGGGCTTTCTGAATTCAGTGGTCAATTTTAGGTGAACTGCACAAAGTGAGAAAACTTTTCAAGTTGATCTTTTATGAAAAGTGGTATCTGGATGGAGCAGAGAGAGCTCTGAAACAGAACTCTGTGCTAGATCTCTTCTTATGTATTTTCTTGCTTGGAAGCAGATATGTACTGACTTGACAGTTGGTGCTAGTGTAGATGGGAAGGAAGACATACACAATTTCTTCCCCAGTAAAGACCTAAGCAGAATTGTGTGTATTTGAAAGCGTGTTAGAGAAAAAACAAACAAACAAAAAACCTCCATAAGCCTGCCCTTCTCTGTTTTGCAGTATTTCCTGCTATTCATAGAACAAATTATTATCTTCTTTTAGTGTTTGTAGGTCTTACTGTGGGCTCTTCTTCCTGCAAGCATATGTGACTTTAGGATGGTAAAATTCATTAAGATCATTGGGATGAGAAGCATTATCTAAAAGCAAGGTCCGAAGGGTATGGATGTTGTACACTGAAATTATTTTTAAATGCATATTTAAATTACTTTAAAATTCTAAACTTACAACAATGGGGAAAAAAATCTTACAGATTTTTTTAATATTGTTTACTTTTTTTTTCTTCTTGGTAAATTCTGCTTATATTACTCTCTTCTCAGTGTCTCGCTGTGATCATTATGTACACTTCAAAAGAATAGTAAAGGCCTTCCTCATAAATGCAATTGATGACACATTTCTGAGCTCATTATATGGTAAGTTGCTTGAAATAATATAATGCATTCAAAGTTATACAGACATTTATTCTTTGAGCAACATGGTCTAGTGGGAGGTGTCTGCCCATGGAAGGGGGCTGGAACTAGATGATCTTTGAGGTCCCTTCCAACCCAAACCATTCTATGATTCTAGGGAAAGATGTCTCCTGATTAGAGTAAGACTGCAAGACCTGAGAGCTGTTCTTGGTTTTGCCACTCTGTAACTTTGGTGGTGGTGGTGAATTCTGTCTGAAAAGGATAGAGTAATCTAGGGAAAAATGTGTAGTCTTGATTCTTTTAAGCCTAGAATGCATTCTGAGATTTAGAGAAGTGTTTCTGTGTTACTGATCAGTAGTAACAGTTCCGACAAGAAAGCAAAATTAATTTCAAAGTAGATTTTTTTTTTTTTTTTTTTTTTTTTTTAAACATTTATGCTTTCAGATAAAACAAATTTCAGCTGCAGTCAGTACTTCCTGTCTTATTCTTGCTCAAGAAGTGATTTTTGGCATTTGGCCTACTGGGGCTGAATGGCAACCTCGCACGTAGTTTGAGAAGCACTGTGAAGATGGGATTAGTGAGAGGACTGTCAGTGTCAGGTTGTGAAAGGAGTCAGCAAAGTGCCAAAGAGAGGAAGTTTTGGTGTTATCAGGGACTAAGAGGGAGTGGAGAAACTGAAGTACACCATAAACTTCAGAATAAAGGCTGTGTATTCTTGGAGGTGAAAATGCCTTTCATCTACCACTCCTAGTTCTTTCAGGTGTTTGTTTTGTTTTGTTTTGCCAAGTGAAAATAAGCTTATGAAAAGTAATTAGTAAACTTTGCCAGGTTTATGTTGTAATAGCTTCCTTCTATTTCAAATTTTATCTGCTCTACAAAACTTAACAACTTATTGCCAAGGTGCTGGAAGTAGATCAGCTGTTCGGGTGAGTTGGAGGTTCTATTCTGTCTTTCTGAAGAACATTGTATAGTATGAACATAGCCAAGCATTACTAAGATACATTTTTGTAACACAGAATGGATTTTTCTGAGTTAACAGAAGTGAATCTGTTAATTACTTTGAATCAAGAGCAGCTACTTTAGTTCAGGGTTGCTTTTTATAGTGAGGGGTTTTTTTATGGTCTAGCACAGCATCTTCAAGCTTTTAGTATAGCTGACTTTACACACATACATTTTCAGTATATGGAAAAACAATTAATTGTAGTTATGGTGGCTATAATAATAATGACAATGAACTGGTTTTATATAGAAAGCTAGATAGCCAGTCCTTCTCGGTTCTGTTTCTTTGGTAACAGCAGTGCTGGAAGATGAGGGAAGGCAGCTGAATTAATTTGTATGTCTGTACATGCTGAAGCTCAAGATAGCACAAATTGGCCTGCACCTATGAAAGTCTTGTTTGAGTCACGGAGTCCAGCACATTTTTGGGAGACAGTTGTGGAGTAGTGGTAGTTTTACTCATCATCATACTTTTTTATTTATTTTGCTTGAGTAAGTATTTGGAAGCACGCTGCCTAACTCAAAGCATCTGACTGTGCTGCTGAAGTGTAAAGGTCAGTTTCTATGTGTTCTTCATAAATGATGAAGAGAGTTGTCAAAATTTCTGCTGTGAAGCAGCTCAGAGCAGTTTTTTTTCATGGATTGCAGCCTCCTCCCTTATACGTTATGAGTAGCTGACATACATAAACTGGACAAAAAGCAAGATACTTCCCCTGCCCCCTTTTCCACTTTTTTTTAAATGGAATCAAGTGAATGGATCTTGCCATTTGGGATGGCAGCTTTTCACTTTAACCTTGATTGTAGAGTTTATTCATGTGCCTCTTGTGATAAAGACTTTTAAAATAATTAAATATATCAGTTTATCAAAGGTGCATGGATAACTTTTGTGGATAACAGTAGAAAATGTGTTCAGCAATAATTTATTAAAATCATTCATAGTTCTTAGTATGCAAAAGCATAACGTCCTTGAAAATTTTATTTGAAGAAACCTGTACAACATAGGGGTGGTCAGCAAATTAGTAATGACTCTCACTGAACAGATGGAACAAGACAGAAGAAGTATGCACAAGATATGTTGCTGTCACTTCATTATTTGGATGACCGCTTCATTCAGCCTCGTCTTGAGAACTTAATCAGTAGAAGCCGCTGGAAAGATCGATACAAGGTATGTAGCTTCTACTTTAAATAGTGAAGTGGGCTCCAAATCATATTATTGCTGAGAGATTTGGGTTTTATACTCTTTCTCAGTAAAGGTACGATAATCACTATGATTACATATACTTCTTAATAGAAACTCATTGTTCTTTACCTTATGTAACTTGTTTTGATACTTATAAATATCAGAAGTATTTTATGTGTTTAGAAACAGATAAACAGAACAGAATCTGCTCTCCATTACCTGAATGCTTCTCCTGCTAACCTCAGCAAATGACTTTTTGAGGATTTTTTGTGACTTGCTACATGTTGTAACAAAATTTTTTTCCTCCTCCCACAAAAAGATAAAACCAGTTCAGTATGTTCATAAGGAACCTTCTACTACTTAAAAAAAAAAAAAAACAAAAAAAAAAAGAGAGAGAGAGAGAAAAAAAAAAAGAAATCAATATACAGTAACCTAGTCATTGTATGCGAATTACTGGAATAGTGTTTGTGTGATAGGTGTGGTGAACTAATAATCACTCTGATAATGGATTCTGGCCAGTGGAAACATACAGTGTATCTATTTGAAGCAGCCCAACTGATACAGTTGCACCCCCACCCTCTCCAAAAGAAAAGAGAAGAGAGGAAAAACAAGTGCCAGGATGCAGGAGCCATTCTTTAGGTCTGAAGCCAAAAGAAAGAATTAATAAACCACAACTGAGTGAAGTGTTGGAAAATGATTGAGAAAGTACATGTTCACAACTGAATGATGAAAGACTTCAGATTTGAATCTCTTTGATTCCTCTTGCATTAGTTTTGTGCGAGTACAGAGTACTCAGCAGCCTATTTGAGACCTCTTTCAGTTTATGGAGATTCTTTAATGTTACTTGAAATCTGTTTTTCAGGAGCGTGTGGATTGTTACCCAGATGTTCGCATCATCTTGAAGAACCCAGAAAATATGTCTTGTCAGGCCTGTGAATTGAATCGGTATTGTAAGTTTAACGTGCTGCTCTCTGGAAAGCTTTATAATAGTAGAACTTTGGAAGCAGATGACTTCATGTCTGATGACAAGCAGGTAACTTCAAGCAAACACCCTATATAATTATTTTTAAGCTTTGCCTAGTGTTACAGGAAATCATACAAAGGATAGAAATCCTATCAATGCATCTAATGTCTATAGTGCTAGAGGCAAGAGTTAAGCTACTGTACTTCTATGTCTAAAGCCTAGTAATTTTTAAAATACACAGACCATTTTGCAGTTTGGAGGAGTATAGTCCTGAATTTAGCTAGGAATTTTGAAGGATCTTAAAGGGATGAATAGAGGCATTTCCCTCTGCTCTCCCCCCTCATACTTTCTTTTATGTTAGGAAAGAGGTAATGAAAAGTATCCTCAAAGAAAACTAACTTTTATCAAGAAAATAAATCTGATATTTTTCTATGACCTTTGTTTTTGCCTGCATCACAATGATCAGGGTGCTGTTTCCTCTCCACTTCTGCCATTTAATATTAGTACCTGATGCAGCACACGTACTTACACTGCAGTAAGCACTAGTAAGTATGCCCAACCATGAGCAGCACTTCATGATAAAAAAGATAAAAGACATACAATAGGATTGATTGATAACTCTTGCCTTCGAGTCAAAATTGACATTTACCTCAGTTTTTCCTCTGCTTCAAATCTCTACAGTCTGAGTCTCATCCAGTGCAGGGAGGAAACTCTAGGTACACGGCATCCTACACATCCTACTCAGCATGCTTATCTTGTGTGGTGCATGTGGAGGCAATCCAAAACTGTGTGTCAAAGAGGCTGACAGCACACGTGAACATTCACGTACTAACCAAAGTTCTAATACAAACACTCAGTTATTTCTAAAGTAGTTTTTTGTTTTGTCAGAGAACATTTAATAGAAGACTGAAAATCCTAAAGTGGATGTGTATCTTAAAGAAAGGAAAACCAGTGGTAAAGAAATTACACAAGTGAGTGAGGCTCTGAGCATGCCTGGCATTCCTGGTGTTCACTAAGTACCTGAGAAATACTATGACTTTTTTTTTTAAATCTTGAATAGATCCTATCTCCATATGCCAGGAGTCTGAGGCTTTAAATCATCAAGAATGACATTTGCCTCAGATTTACATATATTCTAAATATCAGAATACCTTTTCACTGAAATTAGATCACTTGAAAGCCCTGTACCTTTATGTGTGCCTATAGTGCTCTTAAGACTTTCCCAGCAGGAACCTTGCATTGATTAGCTTTCAGAAATGTTATGAAAGTAACTTTCTGTATAATGGGCTGTCATCTCCATTGAATGCTGGTGTTCTCTATTTTGTTGCAAGTCAGGTTTGTTCTACACGGGGTCTCTAGGTTTGCTACTTCTGTGCCTACTATGCCTCTAGCATTTGGAGTGTCCGTGTGCACTCCAACTGTTTTTGTTTGTTCTAGGTCAGAAGACTGAGTGAAATAGTGCCACTGTCATTAGTCCAAGTGCAGCCTAGACAGAATTTACTACTTCATTCTTCAGATTTTTTCACATCTGCTATTTCCTGTGTAGCTGTTTACCCAGGGCAAAGTATCTTGACATCTCAGTTGCATTGACACTTGAAATTGCTGATCTCCTTTTGAGAAGACTTGTGCCTAACTACTTCAATATTAGACACTTTTTTTTCATTACTGCATTATCAGAACTACTTATCCAAACTAGAAAACATTTCCATTTAGGTAGTCTTGGATCTTTTTTCTCACTCAGTAGTCTCTACTAGGACATTTTGAATTAAATTATATTTTTGGAATGAAACACACCTTTCATGTTGTTACCTGATATTGCACTAGGCAGTCATATTAGATGACTTGAGCAGTCAGTTTTGTTATATTTCACAACTGAGACTTTTGAAGACCTTGACTCTGAATAACACAGGTGTTCCTGATATTTTAGGGATCTTCCCTTCAAATTTGCAGCTACCAGTAACTGTTATGATTAGGTATGCATATGACCATTTTAAGTAATGTAATTCATGACCTGTTATGATAAACTCAAAGCACGTGATTTGTCAAGAATAAGATATTGCTACAGTTGTGTACCAAGCTGATATCCAAGTTCTGCCTTTCTTCCTTTTCAGGAGGCACAGAAGGTATATTCCTTTTCTTTGTAAGCGTAAAAGAATTTTTGAATATAGTTGAAGTTCCTCACAGTATTTGATGAAAAGGAAAAAGCATCATGACAAGTTCTGTTTAGAATATATTTTGAAATGGAGTATAATAGGATTTCTTATATAAAAATTAAGTGAAGCCCTCATCAAACTGGAAGTACATGTTACTGAAGCTCAAGCCTATGTCATTTGGATCTTTGCAAATATTCTACCTTAGAGATTTGAGGGGCGTCAGTGTGATTATCATTATGTCATCCTATTGGGATCTGCATGGAATGCAGAATCCAGGAAAACCTGTGCTCCAGTTTATCTTTAATAGATTGCAGACCTTTCTGAGCAGAGGTTGTTAATACACTGTTTTGGTAAGACTGTGTGTGCATGGTAGTCAAGAGGGCAAGGCTTTTCCAGGAAGGCTTTCCCCTTTGTTCATTGCAGGAAAACAGTAAGTGCTTGGCAATCACACTAGCACTGATACTGCAGTCTGTCCTACAGTCGTTGTACTTCCTTACGTGCAGGCCTCTAAATGTAGATCACTAATTTAAAAATTTTCTGGTTTTCATGGTATGTGTATGCCTTGCCAAACCAGAAGTCATAAGTGAACTAGCACAAGAATTTAATCTTTAGTCAACTTCCAACTTAACTGTGGAAATAACAGTAGCAATTCTCTCACTGCTGTCCCAACATTGTCCTCTATAAAGCACTGGCTATTTTTTTGGAAAAAGCTTGAAATATCCTACTGAATATTGAACTAACTTGCTAGTTCATTTTTGTCCTCTTCAACTTAACAGTAGAAACAGTACTCTGTGTACCCCAGCATCTGGTGAGATGCCTGTGATGTGCATGCTCAATATAGCTCAGGGGTTGTAGAACAGACCCAGGAGAGAGAGTTATTGAGCACTTTCCAGTAAGTTTTGATAGTGCCTTTGTAATGCAACATTTGTGTTCTTATGGTGACCTGTAAGTTAGACTGCTAAAGATACTGTTCTCAAGTAGTCTTTGAAGTTCTGCTGGCAATGTGTTGATCAACTTGTCCTGCCAACTGAGGAAAAAATGAAAGGAGAGGGAAAAAAAGAAAAGGCACACAATGCTACATAAAAGCGGCACTTCAAGAACTGAAATGCCAGAAGGCAGTTCAGCACTGACAAATCAGATTGAATGGAAACACATAGCTGGATTATTTTCTAAAGTTTTGTTTTCAAATAGCCGAGAAAAGTGGATGTGGAGACAACAAAAACAGACCTCCAACCCTCTTCTGCATAAAACTTTCCTTTTCTCTCATCTCTGAAGGATTCTACTTTGCCAGTAGAAAGAGAAGAGAAACAGCTGTTCCAGTTTTGCTTAGGCTTGCAGTGATTGTTCTGTGTGTAGCTGCCAATTCTCGTTCCTCCATGGTCAGGGGGAATCAGTTTGGGTGTCCCCCACACTACTTTGCTCACGTGTCACCTGGATTATAAACTTTCTACTCTCAGTCTTAGTGTTCTGCTTGCTGGTTTTAATCATGCTTAGAGGACATGAATTCAGTCACTACATGTTGTGTTATTGTCAGGCTATACTCCTGCATTCCATACAAAGTGATTTAACACAGCTTTGGCTGATATGGCCAGCTTGAATAGATAAGTTAAGCATTAGGACAGAGTCACTGAGAACTGCAAGGGGGAAAAATTAGAATGAATACAGTACTGAGATTCTTTCCAAAGCTCCATTCTGAAATAGCATTGTATTTTTAGATAGTCTTTCTTGCTTTAAAAACACAACACAATTACAATATATGATATTTTGCTATTTGTGTCTGGCATTTCTCCAGTGTAGAAATACTTTACACCTCGCACATAAATGAACTACGAAACTCATTGCCAGAAGATACTTTGGAAACAAAAAGTGTTAGTAGGTCCCAAAATGGATTAGATAGGTTCTTGGGGAAGCTTCTTCCACACTGTAAAACAGGGCAGTTGGGATGATACAGACCGTCTGAACTCTTGACTGCTAGAAGCTGTATGGTAATGTTATGATCATTCTGGTGTTCTTCCTGCATCTCATATGAACTTCCTAAATATCTCCTGTGAGCTCTTGGGGAAGAACTGGGCCATCAGTTTGATGTAGAATGGTCTCTCCTATTTTACATCACATAATGTTCTAGATGCCCCACCTCATTGCTTGGGATACTTGAAAAGTTATTAAATGCTTTATGAAACACCGCAGCTCAGTTCTTGACTGTTTCAGTATTTGAAGTGATAGTCCTGGAAATTTGCACGAATCAAGGTTATGCATTAGTTAGTAGGTCGTGCACTTCAGAAGCACCTGTAGCACCAAACACAAGCCTTAGCTTTCCAGTTTGGGGACAGGAGGAAATGGAGCTGCATATAGGTACCCGTACATGATCAGTAGAGAACTGCAATATAGTAATAGGAATTTTTTATCTCAAGATGGTTAAAATTTCGGTTGATAACCATCTACTGTAGGTCAGGTCACAAGTTCTTTTAAGTGATTGTGTCTCTATTGACTTCACTGACGTTGTACCTGCTTATATCAGTTGAACTATTATCAGTTGAGCTGCTGATTAATCACACAATCACAGAATGTTAGGGATTGGAAGGGACCTCAAAAGATCATCTAGTCCAATCCCTGTGCCAGAGCAGGAATATATTAAATAAACATATATAATATATTTAAGAAATTAAGTGCATTCATCTATTTTAAGGAAATATATAAATAATACATATAAATATAAATTTAGTTTGTATAAACTTCAGAAATATACTTTTCTGTTACTGTCATTGTCAGCAGATAGCACTAGGTTGTACAAGTAGGTCAGGTGTTTTGGGGAACTGCTCACAGATGCAAATGTTTGGCCACACATTAGTAAAAGCTTCCTGAAAATGCGGGTTTAGTATAGATTAAAACTTAACCTTTTCATAATTTAAAAGTTTTCAGGTTATGACCAATGGCTGCAATGGAGGGTAGCGCTGTTGTGGCTCAGAAGAGATCATTTTGCAATATATTTTTTTTCTATCCGTTTTTTTGTACGTTTTCTATACATATGTGCATGAAATAGTACAATTGCAGCATGCATTACTGATGCAAGGAACTTTGACCTTTAGCCATTTACACAAAGGTGTGACAAGACATCAATCCAAAGCAATGCTGCCCTTGAAGGATAAGTTGATGTTTTGGTTTTTGTCAGTAAAACTAAATTTCTCCCATATGTATCAGGGCCTGAATTTCTTTACGCTTGTATTAATTGTGTTGCTTTTGAGTGTAGAAAACCTGACCTCCAGAAACCGGACAGATGTAGATTTCTCACCTGATAGGCTTTGTCTCCATAGGTCAAAGTAGTAATCGGTGCACCTGTGAGTCACAGAATCGCCTAGGTTGGAAAAGACCTTTAAGATCATCGAATCCAACCATTAAACCAGTTCCTATGACTGCCACTACACGTACAGCAAATTTCAACTACTCTGTCATGGGATCATGTACAGGGGATAGATTCCTGTTCTGATTTGCCATTTCAAGTACTTGAACTACTTCCCTTGTGGAAATGAGACAAAAGTTACTCCTGTAATTGTTGTTAAATGCAGGTGAACTTTGACTCTCTCCCTCTCTACACGTCCAGTTTCACATACTCTTAGTGAAGATTTAGGATTGCCAAAAATTCTTGTAACAAATATATTACTCAGTACTGCTTATATCTTTGTATAAAATCTGAGTTCAAGATACATGCGAATACTTGCCTGTATTTAATGTTAGTGCTGATGGATGATAATGAATCTACTCTAATCCATGCTCTGATTATGTATTTACATGTGTGTTTACCATTTGTTTATCTATAAATACTGCTGTAAAGAAAACTGTTAAGTAAGACAGCTCTGTCCTTTCTGCATGGAAATTGTAGAAGTAAAACTGGTAATAACTGGGAGATGCAGAGACTTTGATTTCTACAGCATTATGGCCTAGCTATACCTCCCAGACAGTTGCAGATTAACATTTGCATTGTATAAAACCTCAAGTTTCAGATTTTATTTTTCTGGAGTCCAATCTGTCTACATATTAAATAAATATATGTTTCTAGGCATATATCTGCTTGTATTTATTGAAGAAATATTGAGTATTGCTCTGTCTACAAAATGCTGGAACTGGTGTTTCATGTCCCTAGGAAGTACTACATATTAAGCAAAAGTAATCAAATAATTTCTCTTCCTCTGCTTTCACAATATGATGGTTGTCTAAAATGCTAGTGATTTTGTAACAGAGTTCCACCAGGAGATAGGAAAGATACTACCAATTATAAACATGGCTGTGTTTGCAAGGAAACAGCACTGATAAGCTGCCATTGCATAGACTTGCTGGCTGCCTGCTTGCTCAAAAATCGTTCTGCTGCGGCTGTGAAACTATATGGGTTTGTGCTGATTTTATGCACCTAGTGTCATTTTGTTTATTTCATTATTCAAAAATCTTCCTAGGCTGACTGATAAAATCTTACTAGACTGACTTAGCCATTCTTTATATTGTCAAGATAATCACAATTCTATCAGAGAATGATTTGTTCACTTTGGTCTAGGTTTTGAAGGTGGGCATGGTGTGTGCAGACCGTACAAGAGTTTATCATCATTTGAAGCACTTCAAATACAAGTTGTATGTAGATTGCAGCTCCTTTACCAAGTTGGATGGTCTTGAGGATGAACCAGTCAAAGACACAGTCGAGCGGCTTTTCAGCCAGTTGGAAGACAGCGGGTGGATTCGGAAGGTACGACTGGGTTATTTGATGTATCCTTTTCCAAGCAGATAAAAGTAAGATGAGGTAAAATGTCTGATTTAATTGATCAGTTCTGAATTACTGGGCTTCAGTAATATAACTGAGCTTAACCATTCATCCACTTCTGCTGACCCAGTCTCTCAAACAGTGGTATGCTGCTGCGTTCACACAGAGTTTGCGTCAGCTTTTGACATTAAGCTTTTTGACAGCTGCATGATCTTTAGGCTGTGGTGGGCAGGCTCCTGTTTCATTTGAAAGCAGAAACACAACAAACTCAAGCTGTAACTTGGAAGGATTGGAAACATGTATGTGAGGCACAGCAAGAATATTTTACTCTTCTGATTGTGCAGAAGTACCTTGAATTATTCAGAAACACTTTATGAACTATTTTAAGACAACTTGTAGTACATTGCATTTAGCAAGCTTTCAGACATCCCTGCTTCTGGATTGTTATTGGCATGCTTGTTAGTGCATTGAATAAAAAGAAAAAGCAGTCTTTATGTAATTCAGTTATTAAACATTGATAAAATAATACGGATTTTATTTTATTTGCAGAGATATAATGATCTTGAAGACTACATGAATGATGCAGACAGTTTCCAAGAAGAGAAAATAGATTAAGTGGTCATATAGCTCTTTGAAAGACACCTTATAAAAATTTGAATGGCCTACTTTATCTGCATGCACTTTATCTCTGCTTGGGCTTCAGGAATCTTTTCAGAGTCTGTTATACTATAATCCATATGCTGTATCTGTTTTTCTCATTTCTGTCAATAATAACCCATAGGTCACTTTAAGTTTCCTTCTTTTCTTAAAAATAATGCCTCAATATCTGTTCACCTGTGAGATAAAACTTCCACCTACTTATATTGAGCTGCGTCACAGTGGGAAGGTAGGAGATATATTCGGAAAGGTAAGGCTTATACAAGAACATAGGACTTGCATCTTACCTTCCTTGTTGCTTGTTGTATGCAAGTAAGTCCAGCCATTTAGAATGATAGTTACAATAAATAGGACCCAAATGCAAAGATCTATTTCCCCTCTGAAGAATCAGTATAGACTGTTGCAAGGCAACAGAGGAAATATTCTGCAGTCCTGACTACAGTTGCAGCACAGTAGTCATTCCTGTCTTTAGAGAGTTGGTGATGAGTCACGTTATAGGCGTCATACAGAGTCTGGCTTAGCCATCTAAATGAACACTTGGCCCCACAGTGCTGTCTCTGATAAGCAGCTGGGGTAACTCACTGCGATTTTAAACATCAAATTACGTTGTGCAAACTTAATGGCAACAACTTGCAGTGATTAAAACATTCAGAGAATTAATTAATGTGGCCATGCAAGGTAAGCAAGAATTCTTCCAGTGTAACTTAACAGAAAGTTGGAGTTACTCAGAATCATGATGCATGGGTTACCTGAAAACTGCATAAAGCCAAAATCAGAGTTTTTGGGGCCCAGGAAAATAGGGTTTTGAGGAGTTAGGAAGGGTTAAGTAGTGTATCATCCATTCTGGAAAACTGGACATGAGCTGGCAATGTGTGCTCAGAGCCCAGAAAGCCAACTGTATCCCAGGCTGCATCAAAAGAAGAGTGGCCAGCAGGTCAAGGGAGGTGATTCTGCCCCTCTACTCTGTTCTCTTGAGACCTCACCTGGAATACTGCATCCAGCTCTGGGGCCCCCAACATAAGAAGGACATTGAGCTGTTGGAGCGGGTCCAGAGGAGAGCCAGAAAGATGATCAGAGAGCTGGAGCACCTCTGCTATGAAGACAGGCTGAGAGAGTTGGGGTGGTTCAGCCTGGAGAAGAGAAGGCTCTATGGCCTTTCAGTATGTAAAGGGGATTTATAAGAAAGACAGAGATTTTTACCAAGGCCTGTAGTGACATGACAAAGGGCAACAATGTTAAACTGAAAGAGGGTAGATTTTGGTTAGATAAAAGGAAGAATATTTTTACATGAGGGTGGTGAGATACTGGCACAGGTTGCCCAGAGAAATTGTTGATGTCCCATCTCTGGAAGTGTTCACAGAACAGCCTTGGTTGGAAAAGATCTCTAAGATCATCAAGTCCAACCATTAACCCAGCACTGTCAAGTCACCACTACCCCATGTCCCTCAGCACCTCATTTACACATTTCTTAAATCCCTCCAGGGATGGGGACTCCACCACTGCCCTGGGCAGCCTGTTCCAATGCCTGACAACCCTTTCCGTGAAGAAATTTTTTCTAATATCCAGTCTAAACCTCCCCTGGCACAACTTGAGGCCGTTACCCCTCGTCCTGTCACTGTTACCTGGGAGAAGACACCAGACCCACCGCACTACAGCCTCCTTTCAGGTAGTTGTAGAGAGTGAGGTCTCCCCTCAGCCTCCTCTTCTCCAGACTGAACACCCCCAGTTCCCTCAGCTGTTCCCCATCACACTTGTGCTCCAGACCCTTCATCAGCTTTGTTGCCCTTCTCTGGATGCACTCCAGCAGCTCAATGTCCTTCTTGTAGTGAGGGACCCAAAACTGAACACCGTATTAGAGGTGCAGCCTCACCAGTGCCAAGTACAGGGGCACGATCACCTCCCTACTCCTGCTGGTCACACCATTTCTGATACAGACCAGGATGCCATTTGCCTTCTTGGCCACCTGGGCACACTGCTGGCTCGTGTTCAGTCGCTGTCAACCAGCACCCCCAGGTCCTTTTCCACCAGGCAGCTTTCCAGCCACTCTTCCCCAAGCCTGTAGCATTGCATGGGGTTGTTGTGGCCGAAGTGCAGAGTCCGGCACTTGGTCTTACTGAATCTCATACAATTGGCCTCGGCACATCTATCTAGCCTGTCCAGATCCTTCTGCAGAGCCTCCCTACCCTCAGGCAGATCAACACTCCCACCCAACTTGGTGTCATCTGCAAATTTACTGAGGGTGCACTCGATTTCCTCATCCAAATCATTGATAAAGACATTAAACAAGACCAGCCCCAGCACTAAGCCCTGAGGGACACCACTTGTGACCGGTCTCCAACTGGATTTAACTCTCTTCACCACAACTCTTTGGGCCTGGCCAGCCAGCCAGTTTTTAACCCAGTGAAGTCTCCACCTGTCTAAGCCATGAGCTGCCAGCTTCTCCAGGAGAATGCTGTGGGAAACCGAGTTGAAGGCTTTACTAAAGTCCAGGTAAACCACATCCACAGCCTTCCCCTCATCCACCAAGCGAGTCACCCTGTCATAGAAGGCGATCTGTTTTCTTTTTCCTTCTTCACTACTGTTATTCTGGGAATACTGGTGGGAGCACACCCATCAACTTAAAAGTAGTCAGGAATCTGTCTCAAATATATCCCTTTTAGGAAAAGTAATGCCCTTCAAAGCCCCACTTCTTTCTCTTAACAAAATCTCTACACTTTTGTTGTCTTCTCTAGAATAATAAAATAACGTATGTTTGGTGTAACTGTATTCTTCTGAAGGAAAACCATTCTGAAATAAATGAGGTTTATACCACATAATGGAGTATGCCCTGTCAGAGCCTTCCTGGCTGGTTTGAATTTCTGCTGCCTTCTGAATTGTCTGAAAACTCTTGAGACTGTATGATTTTTATTTTAAAATTTTGCTATCAAAACGAATGGATGATTTCTCATTTTGCCACATTTAAACTGTTTGCTATCAAGTTAAAAAATAAGTTTGGGAAATTTTGGCTTGCTGATTACTGGTAATACTTCAAAAATACATACACTTTGAAAATTAAAATTGGCAAATTGTTCCAGTGGTTAGTTTTACTTATTTTATGATATCTATCACATCCCAGATCATGTTTCTGACCTCCTCTTCGTTCACGTAAAAAGTGTGAGCTATCTACTTCTTTCTTATTTCTGCAGGCATTTTTTTTCCCCAGATATTATGTTTTTCTGTCTGTAACAGGATACAAAGGTATCCTACTAGAGCTTCTGGGAAGAAAGTGCACCCGTAGGTTTATTAATCTTGCCTGTGGTGTCACCAGTTGGACCAAGAAAATGCCTAGAAGTGACATCACAGATTTCTGTTTCAGTAGGAAACTGATACTTGATTTGTCTTGGCAGGGGCTGACATAATGTTTGTGTGTGTGTCGTCTCTCTTAAACTTTGATGTTCCCCTCACTGAGATTGGAGGAAGTGATAATATTTTTGTGGCTGCCATTTTACCTGAAGAGTTTCTATAAGACAGAGAATGTGAAATACCTTTACATCATGTTTACGTTTGTCTTCACCACAGGAAATGAAAAGAATGTTTAGAAGAGCCCTATATGTAAAAATTTAGATGAAATTTTCTAGGACAAGCTGTAAATGCTAGTACTTGTACAGTGTGAAGTACAAAGAGGACTCTTACCCCCTGAGACTTTCTATATCTAGAAATCCTCAGTAAGAATACTTGTAGCAGAAGTTTGTGCAAATATCTGATGATAGGAGAAGACAGGAATCTGACCAGTCTTTCATGCTTCCTTGTCCACATTAGAGAATTTGAGTGGAGTTAGGGGGTGAGAGAATATAACGTTTGTCCTGACAGGACATTTTTAATTTCTTTAGTGTTAATTTTTGGAGTAGTAGCTCTAATTAAGATAAAGTACCTGCCTTAATGGAACAATGAAGAGAGCTCAGTATGTGATTAGACTTGGCGTGTGTGATTAATGATCATACTTGGAAATTACTTTAGTTCCTGTAATGTTTCAATAATCTGCTCTAGTTGAAGTTCTGTAACTGGAGACTGTGATAACGAATCAGTTCACAGAAGGTATTTGTGCACAGGATCAGGCTTACTGATGTGGTGTTCTTCTGGGAGAGAAGGCCCTTTTCGGTGTGTATTCTGTGTCCCGTTCTTGCGGTGAAATACAAAAAGAAGTGATTTTTGTCCCCGTGTTTCTCACTTTTTGGAAAGAAAGTCACTTATGGATCAAACGAGACAGTAAACTTTGCTAATAGGAGATAGCTGTTACTGTCACTTTTTTGACAGTGAAGGCTTCTCCTGTTTCCAAAAAGCAGCTATTTCTAGCAGTTCAGCAGGCAATTACAGTCAATTCCCATGCCGAACTCCTCTAGTTTACTTTTATTTGGATAAATGAAGACTTGTAGTTTTATCCTTTAAGTCTGTCTGGATAAACAGAGTGGGTGTGTTAGATAAACACGTGTAAATACAATGCCACTCCAAGAAAAATATCCAGCACGCACAAAACACACTTTATAAAGTTGACTTTCTGATTCTACTTTGAGAAATAAGAAATACCAATTTCTAATCTGAATTTAGAGGTGAGACAAATATAAGAAAGCATGAGCTACCAGTCAAGAACTAATATATGAAATATGTGAAATGGTATTGAAAGAACCTGATAATAACTCCCCCAGTGGCTCCACTTTCCTGCATAGTTTGTGTGAATTTCAGTGTTTTTCTAGGTAATAAGTGATGGCATGGGGTTGTTGTGTTTTGGGTTTGGTTTTTTTCAGTGTTTATTAAATAAGATGTAGACATTATTTCTTTAGATTGCTCTGGGGATTATATTCTTAATTTTAAAACTGGTGTGTGTTCAAGATGGTTTATTTTACAGTTTAAACAGGGCAGTAATTGTGTGCACACTGTGCCCAAAATTTAAGGATAAGCAAACTGGCTCGGGTGCAGTCAGACTCTGCTCCAAAGTTAAGCAGTTTATCAGGTGAGCTGCATGGCACGCAAGCAGCGTGGTACATGAGCCTGCTGAGCTGGGAATACCCCAGGGAATACATATCTGTGTAACTAATCATTCAAGATGGCCCAGAACCCTCGCTGAACAGCAAATAATGGAAATGGCTGAAAATTCAAAGCTCTAGTTTGCAAAATCCTCCACAGGAATGATATTAAGTGTGTGCCATGCTTAAATAATATAGCTTTGAAGTAATTGGATACATGATTTCTAAACACAGATGACCGAGGTACGCACCTAGATTTAAGCAGGTACTCAAGTTTTTAAGTGACATAGGTTCAGCACAGTCTTTTTGTTCCATTTTTGGAAAGTTATTAGCACAATGAGATGTCTATGGTGAGAATTCCTGGCTGTGAACCCAGCAGAAGTAAGTGCTGTTCTGGTCTGGAAGGAGCTGCTGACTTGGGGAACTCAGAGCTTTGACAGCAGTGCTGAATCCACACAGAAAAAATGCTCAAGCATGACAGCTCATGTGAGATTACAGTATCACGTGACAAGGCCACAAATTAACGTAGACAAAGGAAAAAAGTAATGAATTATCCAGGACCTGTTATGTTAATGTTTTATTGTGTGTTTATTTATTAGAACGCCTGTGACACGAATCACAAGTGCTGCTACGATGATGTTAAGAACCCTTTGCTTGTCAGAAAACTGCCAACTAGCCAAACCAAAAATGACAGCGGTATCCCGGGGCTGGTAACGTTACCCAGGGGCTTCTGGACAAAACTTGGGAAAGCCGAGATGGATTTAGAGCATTTCCTTCTCTGAAACACCAGGGGCAGCATTTGCTGTGTATTGAGGGGCCGGGAGATGCAGTGCAAGCTGCAACCAGCTGCCTCTCGCCCTGCAAGCGGTGTGTTACACCTCAAAAACACATCAGATGGGGGGGGAAGGGAAAAAAAAAAAAAAAAAAAAGTGACTCTTAAACGTCTGAAGTTAAACTTCAAAGACCTTTGTTTTGAAAGATCATTCTCTGAGCTCTACAAAATCTTGTAAGAGAGAGAGAATTCCTGCAGCCACCCTGGTGTCTCCCTGAGCAGCGCCACCCATGTCACTCCCACAGCAGCTTTGAAAACCATGGGCAAGACTCATTTATTTAAAACACCCCTGCTTATTCTCCATGGGGTTCATGTGTTACCAGTTCTGTGACTGACCCTCTTAAACCCAGCAGTGACAGCCGAGCTATACAGAATGAATCAAAGCCCTAGCCAGGCCTGAAGCAAAGGTAACATTGTCTATTATTTTACAAACATTGAAAGTTTGTATTTTTCCCAACCGTGCCAGCCCATTGTTCTCAACAGATGCATGCTACCCTCACGTGCCGAATAATAACCCACTCTTCCTCAGTTGTTCAAGGTTAAACAAAAAAAATCCCTTTTTCCTGTTAGCAGTAATGCCTTCCTCTGAATGCAGCACATCCAAAAATGTGGCTTCCCCAGATCTCATCCCTCAGTGAAGAATCCAAGGCTTTGCTGGGTCGGAATGTGCAGGAGATTCCAGCCAGTGCTCACAGAGCCAGGTCCTGGAAACCCACATGGATGTTTGCTGCACCATGAAGGAGGAGGAGATCAGGAAAACAGGAGCTTTCATATTTCCCATATGTCCAACACTGCATATCTTTTATGTCTTTATATATTGTATTTATTTGTTGGTTGGTGAGACACTGGCCCAGGTTGCCCTGGGAAGTTGTGGCTGTCCCCACTCTGGAAGTGATTAAGGCCAGGTTAGACAGGGCTTTGAGCAACCTGGTCTAGTGGGAGGTGTCCCTGCCCATGGCAGGGGGTTGGAACTAGATGATCTTTAAGGTCCCTTCCAACCCAAACCATTCTATGATTCTATTTTGGGGGAATTTCCAGGAATGTGTCATTTCATCATTGGCATTCAAAGTATTGGCATGTATAACCTCAGAAGAGGATAAAGCTACCTCAGAGGGTTATCATTAGTTCCTCCTCCTCCTCAGCTTAATGGTCCCAATATGTGTGATGAAATTTGTGCATTTTTCTGACTGGACCCATTGCAGAACTAAATGAGATGAGGCACCCTTGTATTTAGGGGCTGTCCCAAAAGACCTTAAAGGCTTTCCATCAGGGATGTGTCTGCATGCTGGGGGGCCATGTTTATTCCCAAAGAGGTATTTGGTTATTCAAGTAATGCAGTCACAGTAGCACAACAGCATATTGGTTTAATGAAGCCGAACAGCTCCCAATTATTTCTGCATCCACTCGCACAGCTCACCTGCAACACGCAGAACCTGATGGCTGCCAGTTGCAGCAGGACCAGTACCAGGGGCCAAATCAGTCATAGAATCACAGACTGGTGGGGGTTGGAGTGGACCTCTGGAGATCATCTCGTCCAGCCCCCCTGCCAGAGCAGGGTCACCCAGAGCAGGTGGCACAGGTTGGCATCCAGGTGGGATCTGAATGTCTCCAGAGAAGGAGATTCCACCACCTCAGCCTGTTCCAGGGCTCTGCCACCCTCACAGTAAAGGAGTTCCTCCTCATGTTCAGATGGAACCTCCCGTGTTCCAGCCCACTGCCCCTTGTCCTGTCACTGGGCACCACTGAAAGCAGTCTGACCCCGTCCTCCTGACACCCACTCTGTAAATATTTGTAAACACTGATAAGATCCCCTCTCAGTCTTCTCCGGACTAAACAGCCCCAATCTCAGAGTGGGCCACCCCTGCTCCAAACGGAGGGCTCGAGCGAGGGAAGCACCCGGACGGTGGCTTTCCCGGGGAGGACCCGAGGTGCAGGCGCGGCGTGCCTCGCCCCGGACAGCCACAGAGCTCGTGTCACATCCCGCAGCTCCCACATCCCCAGCCTGACCTCGCGTGCGCACTCACCCCCTGCACAAGAGCGCCCTAGAAGGCACTGCTTGTTTTTCTACCGCCTGTTCCAGAGAAATCCAGCTGGGAGAGGAGCGCAGCGCCGTGATTTATTTGAGAACTCCCCGGTACTCGCCTGAAGGTCTCGCCGCCGGGGGAGGAGGGGGAGCGGCGTTCCTCGGCGGCTGCTCAGGCAGCGCACGGCCCGGCCCCGGCACCCAGGTAGGGGGCGCGGAGGGGATCGGGGATTTCCTTGGCTTCCTCCCATGCAAATACCTCCCGGGAGCGGCGGCGGCGGCGGCCCCGGCCCGACTCCCCTCGGCGGCCGCTGGGAGGCTCCGCGCTCGCCCCGGCCTCCCCGCCGACACCCGCCTCCCGCCCCCGCAGCGCCCCGCACCGCGGACCCGCACCGCACGGAGGGGCAGCGGGCAGCTCGGGCACCGCGGCGGCGGCGAGAGCGCCGTAACCCACCGGCACCCCCGCACCGCGGCGGGTCGGGATGGAATATACAAAGGAAAAGTGGCCGGACTGTTCTGGGGGCAAAATGCTGGAAGTTTGTAAGTGCAACTCTCCGTTTGTAATTACTGTCTGAAGAGGGGCTGGCTTTTTATTTTTGCTTTTTTTTTTTTACTATTATTATTTTTTTTTTTCCCGTGCTTTTCTTGAAACTGTACTTGGAACTGTTGAGTATCTGGGAGTCTGAGGAGCTCTGCCGGGGTGCGTGGCTCGCTGCTTTATGACTGCGGGGGGACATAAGCACGGAAAGCAGCACGGATTCGATCCAGCGGCTGGACTAACCGGAGGCGAAGCGTGGTCTGGACGTGCACGGACTGACACTGTTCCGGACCGGGGGATCCCTCTCTCTCTCTTCTTATTTTTAGAGGAACTACAGTTCAGCGGCAGAGTTGGACGCAGTGACGAACCGAAGCGCGGCCAGCAAAGAGCGGGCGAGGGGAACGGGAACGCACAAAGACTGAACTAAACTGAGCCCCCCCCCTCCCCCCCTCCTCCCCGGCTCTTTATTTGCACATTTACTAAATACTTTTAAAAAAACAACAACAACGAAAAAAACCAAACCAACAAACCCCACTCCGCCAATCCTGGGATATTTTTGGTCCGCCGGGGGGTTTCTCCGTGCCGCCGAGCACGACGATGCCTTAAATTTCCATTCCAACGAATAACCGCCCCCCCGCTCCGCTCCCCCCAAATAAAATCGATCAACCTGCCCAGTCTCACTCATTCCCGAGGGAGATCTCCTTCACCCACCCATTCATTCCGGAGGCAGCGGCCCGCTTTATTTTATTTTCCGCCCTCCTCCCCCGGCGGAGCCCCCGTCCCCCTCCCCGGGCGCCCTTTCCGCCCCGCGGAGCCCCTCGGCGGGGGCTGCCCGGCCCCGACTCCCCCGCCCGATGCTGGCACAGCCTTAGCGGCCGCCGGACCCCCCCCCCCCCGCCCCGTCCCACCCTCGATCTGTCAGCCCCCCGCGGGGCCGCCGCCGCCCGGGGGCCGGGTGAGGGTGGGCAGGGGGCGCGGGGCTGACCGCCCTCCGCCCCGCCGCCAGCCCCCGGGCTCCCGTCGCTGCCCCCGCCTCTCCCCCCCCCCCCCCCGCCCGCTCCATGCGGCAGTGAGGACCGACCCATCCGGAGGGCCAGCACCGGCAGTCAGCGATGGGCGACACGGCTCCCCCCCAGGCCGCGGGGCTGGGGGCCGGGCTGCTGGGGGGGGGCCCGGCGGCGCCCCGGGTCCACAGCGCCATCGTGGAGCGGCTGCGGGCCCGCATCGCCGTCTGCCGCCAGCACCACCTCAGCTGCGAGGGGCGCTACGAGCGGGGCCGCGCCGAGAGCTCCGACCGCGAGCGGGAGAGCACCTTGCAGCTCCTGCACCTCGTGCAGCAGGGGCAGGGCGCCCGCAAGGCCGGCAAGCACCCCAAGGCGGCCGCCGCCGGCGGGTCGGCCACCCCCGCCGCCGCCGCCGCGCCCCCGGACTACCACCAGCACCTCCTCAGCAACGGCGGCATCAACGGGGAGCAGCCGGCGGGGGAGCAGCGCGCCTCGGCCCTGCTGGCGGTGAGTCACAGCGCCCCCTGCCGGCGGGGAGGGGCCGCGAACCGCGGCCGTGGGGAGGAGCCCCCCGCTCCCCCAGGGCAGCCCCGCCCCGCAGCCGCCCCTCGGGCCGGGCGCGAAGGTGGGGTCGAGGCCGAGGCCGCGGCCTCGGGGTGTCCGTGCCCGCCCGGCCGGGCCCGCTGCGCCTCGCTGCGGTGGCGCCGGGACCCGCGGTGGCGTCGAGGCGGTGCGGGGCGGTGGGCAGGCCTGCAGGCCCGACCGGGGGGCAGAGGGGTTCTGGGACCGCTTGTGTGGGTTTTTTAAACCAGGCTGCGGGCCTAACAGTGCATCGCGTGCCTCCGCCATCGCCACACCGAGGCGGTGACAGCGGGCATCCCTGAGGAGGGGCGCCGGCGGCGAACGCTGTCAGCGTGTCCCCGAGCAGGGGTGGAAGCAGCTCTGAGTGCCGCTCGTGTTTGCAGCCTCCCCCCTGCCCCGTTGTGTCCCTTCCTCAGGGCTTCGGGCGGCCGCTGCCACTCGAGGCTGCAGTTCGGTGCCGTGTCCCTTGACCTCGCGTGAGGCAGACGGGCAGTGCAGAGCCCGTGTCTGCAGTGTAGCCGTGTACCTGCGACCCTCCGTCCCTCCCCGCCCGGCAGCAGCCGAGCTCCAGCAGAGCAGTGGTGCCCTGTGCTCTGGGCACCCGCTGCACCAGCAAGGGTCCGTCTGTCATTACCATTCGCGGAGCAGTTACAAGAGTTTTCCAGGCACCACCACTTTGTAAACGATACGCTGACCTTTTCCGATTGGAAATTGCTCTGAATGTGTCAAGGAGGTGAAGCCTTGTCTCCGTTACTTTATTACTAGCAGCCCGCGTACCACGCTTTTGAAGCCTGCGCTGCGCTGCCTTCCAACTCTTAATTCTCAGCACACATGCAAAATATTAAGAGGAGTGCCTGTGTCCTGATAGGCCTGTGGCTGCTCTTCGAGTGGCTGAAAATAGATCGCTCCCTCTGCTCCAGACATCAAACCTGTCTTTCTTAGTGCCTGACGTATGCTAAAATGGGACTGCTGTGGTTGTTTCTCGCTCCTCGCTCGGGAGTTCACCGTGGTGCGTGGATCGACGTTTGGGGCTGCGTTACTCAGCATCGCTCGTGGAGGTGATGATGTAAGCGTGAATGCGATAACATTGTGTCCAAGGGGAGTTTAGGCACTTTGACCTGGCTCGGTGTTCAGATTAAATCTCCCCACGTTCCTCCTCACAATCAAGAAAGCCATTATCTTATTTTTCCAGTGTGTATTAATGAAATGCTTTGCACTTGTCTTATGGGGAAAAAAAGAAAGACTTTTGCCTAATAAGCGCGTCCCAGAAAAATCCACTTTCTGAACTCGGGGAACAGGCCTGTGTGGGTTTTTTTTTCCTTTGTTTTCACGTTTTTTTACTAGTTGTTACTGTTATTATGAAATAGCTGGAGGCAGCTGTTTGAAAGCACTAAATGAAACAACTCCAAAGCAAATATTGGAAGATTTTCATCTTCTAAATGCAGAGAGGTTGTCCTTGTTTCTGAAATACCACTGAAGATTGTTAAAATGCTCTTTCCCAGAGAATTCTGTGCGCAGCCCTCGCTCCACGTTGTGCGTTATGTTACCTTCCAGGTAACTCGCACACACGTGTCTCTGACAAGGCAAAGGTCTGACATGGTTGCCCCTCATTTTTGCATGCTAGCATTCGGTACTCCTGCTGACAAGGTACGTGACTTCACTGAGCATGACGTTTGGGGCCCTAAACCACGTTTTGACACTGAAGAAATGCTGGCTCATGAAGCAGTATTGTTGTAATGGTATCAATGCACATCGCTGATCCTCCCACTCTGTGCTTGACACAGACATTCCTCATTTGCTGCTCTGGTAGGACTGCCTAATTAAGGAACACAGAAAGGCACCGTTTAAAGTCACATCTTTGTGTCATGGAAGCACATGCTCCCCTTACCAAGAGCTCATTAGAGCATTGTTGCAAATATTAAAAAGGGAAAGGAAACCACACAGTGTCTGAGTGGGATGAATTCAAGTGGCTGAGGGCCATACACGAGATGGCACAGCATTATGCTCCTGTTCTTGAAAATTCAGAGGGCAGGGATGGGCCAGGAAATAATGGGGTCTTGCTTTCGCTCTGGCCATAGCTGGAGAAGGAGTTTGCTTTGCCAGTTATTCCAAAGGCACTTGAGAGAGGAAGTTAGAAGGCCGACTAAGCCTGTTGTCCTGTGCATTACCAATGGATGAGGAAGAGAACCATCTCTAAGGCAGCAGAATTCACCCTCTGTGGGGTGTTTCCCAAGAGGAAATCCAGTGGAAGCCTTATTCGTGCTGATGGTTAGTCCTCTAATTCCAGACTTTTTGCTTGGAGCAGATGGCAGATCTGGGGAGCACAGGGTCCTGGAACAAGGCACAGCTCTGGGCTTCAGTTGTGGCAGGAACAGCTCTGGCAGAAGGGAACACAAGAGAGGAGCATTTGTGTGAGTCTCACACTGAGCATGTGAGATTGGACACATCTCTGACTCCGCGGGGGGACTGTAAAGCTCCGCCTGCCTTGCTGTAGCTCCACCATTAAAAAAATAAATCCAGACAGATGAGTGTGAAGGCAGTCATAACTCTCTTTGGGGAGTTCTGGCTATCAGGATGCTCTTTGTTCTGCAAAACCAAGATTGTGCCCCTGCTTCCCTCCTGAAAATAGCTGGGTTGTTTCCTTTGCTTTGCAGGTCCCACTGCTTTTGTTACGAGCGCCCTTGCCATGTTTAGTGGCATCAGATGGATCATTTACACAGTTGGGCTCCAGAGTAAATATTTGACACTCGCTAACATTTGAAACTACATTCACTTGAATATATCAAAGAGCTTGAAGTGATTATCTGACACTTTTGATGCTATGATTTGATAACTATCTTTTCCCAGTGGACAGTTTAAAACCACCAGAAGAGAGAGTTTTCAGTGGCATTTCATTTGGCCTTAATTTGGCAGTGTTACTTTGATTTTTGAGAAAGCATCTTTGGCAGCAGCATTTTCTAACTGCAGAGTGGAGAGCAGAGTTTTTAGCTGGACCAATGGTTGTGGGTGCGTGTCAAGGAGAAATTTAGACATGGCTAGGAAAGCTTTTGTACTTTCTGCCTCCGTGCACTTCCCAAGAGCTGAACATTTGTTTATTTATATGGTGGTGTTACTTTTCGTGGTGCAGAGTGGAACAGTTAAAATATTCTGTCTTTCTTTTATACATACATCTATATGTATGTATATGCCCTCCAGCACTTAGCTGTTTATATTATTTATGTTACACATAAACAGTTAGCTCTGGAGGGCATTCCTCACTGGCTTAAGCATTGAACTGGTAATACCAAAGTTCTTGCACTGCAGTTTCAAACCTCCAGCGGCCGATTCATTCCTTCGTTCTTCTGACATAGGCTGAGCACTGTTCATTTTGCTCTGTGCAAGCCAGGAACTCTGTTTTATGGGCATTACTGCATTATTCCGGTCAGGTTCTTTCATTGCAGCAATCACAAAGGTTGCTCTGACTGTGTTAAGTGATGTTTGTCATCAGTCACAGGTGACTTGTTCTACTTTCACCCATCTCGAAGTTGTGCTGAATTTATTATTATAAGGATTAACTTAAAATTTTAATTAAATATATTAATATTTTCTGTACTCAGATGAGTGATTGTGAAAGTGGCCTGCTCCCCAGATGTAGTCTGCAAGCAAGTGAAAAAGGGGAAAACAGTCCCATAAAGACGGTGTAGCCAAGGAAGAGGAGAACGGGTTAATTCCTCCTACTCACCTAAGCTCTCATCAGTGGCAGTACAGATCTGGAAGAGTCAGTGGGTTTGTCCCAGTTCTTCGAGGACCTCAGGGGAAGACAGGGTTGCCTGACTATTGCCAAGAGCCAAGTTTGGCTTGTAAAACCTCAATTTAGGCAGTTATTTTATGCGGAGATCCTTTAAGTTATCATGGAAGCCTTGACTTTGTTTCCTAATAACTTTTTTTTATGATCCACATGGTGCTTGCTGAGGTTTCTCCTCCCCTGTGCTAGCATTAAAAGTCCTCAAGTATTTTAAAAGGAAGTACTGTGCTCTGATATCTGTGACCTGAGTTTACACTCCCCCATCTCCCAACCTCTTTGCTTTGTTTGCCAGTTGGCTGTCAGGGTACTCTGCAGAAATAGCTGCATTTTCTGCTTCTGGTCATATGTAACTTGTGGAAGCACTTGGAAGCAAGCAGTATAAGGTGACCAGCTACGGAGCGAGGTGACATTACGTTGTGGTGAGCACTGGTGGATTAAAGCACAAACCATTCTATAAAGCTGGTGTGGGATCTTTTGACTAACAGAGTTTGGTTGCCAAAGCAATGAAATGTTCAGTTGGTGAGGTGAAGGAGCTCTGTCTGCTCCTTGGGCTTCTGCAGGAGCAAATCTGGATTCTGATAAAGACAATTTATGTAGCTGAGTCAGGTAAAATGAGTAAGTCACGTCATTGCCTTTGTGGGTAGAAAACTTTGGTCTGCTGTCGTGGGCCCTCTGGCCTGCTGGGAGCTATTGGGTTAGGAGGGACATGGGCACCATTTAAAATCTTTGTCTCCCTTGCCTGTGAGAACGTTTTCTGCATCAAAATCAAGATGACCTCTGGAAGCTGCATAAAAACTATATTTAATGAGAAGTTCAGCAAGTGAATCTGTTATATGTATGGTAGTGTAGGAGCCTTTTCAGTCCTAGCTCTCCAGTCACATCACTTGCCTCCTTTGAGATGTTTAAGCTTTGAATACTTTTAATCAAAGTCTCCTCCATTCTGGAACTGTTTGACTGTTTCCACCACCAAAGTTTCTGTAGGTAGTGAGCAGAGGAACAATTTGTCTGCCTGGACTTGACACACTCTGCAAGGCCAACCCATGGGCTTCTTAACTTCCCTGACTATTACAGCATGTCCTGTGATAGAGCTCTCGCATCCCCTGTGGTACTCCAATTGAGTCCCTTGTGTGTAGCACCACAACAAAGGAGAGTGATACACAGCTGCTGTTTCACAGAATCACAGAATGTTAGGGATTGGAAGGGACCTCAAAAGATCATCTAGTCCAATCCCCCTGCCAGAGCAGGAACACCTAGGTCAGGTCACACAGGAACATGTCCAGGTGGGTTTTGAATGTCTCCAGAGAAGGAGACTCCACAACCTCTCTGGGCAGCCTGTGCCAGTGTTCTGTTACCCTCACTGTGAAGAAATTCTTCCTCACATTTATGCGGAACCTCCTATGTTCCAGCTTGCACCCATTGCCCCTTGTCCTATCATTGGATGTCACTGAGAAGAGCCTGGCTCCATCCTCATGACACTCACCCTTTACATATTTATAAACATTAATAAGGTCACCCCTTAGTCTCCTCCAAGCTAAAGAGACCCAGCTCCCTCAGCTGAGAAGTGTGCGACTCTAGCAAAAAAGTTAGCCACTCTGTGGGGAAATCTGAACCTTAGAAAGGTACACCTGAGTCAGAGAAGCTGCTTTGCCGAAGCTTTGACTTATTTCACTATTGTTACTTCTCCCCTCACAAAGAACACTGCCTGCAGAAGGCGTATCTGGGGTTCGGTTAGCTTGCAGTGACCCAAAAACCCCCAGGCACGAGGTTAGTCGGCTAGCAGGTTAAGAAAGGCCATAACATGCCTCTCTTCCTAACTGCTGTTGGGAGTCCTTTCTACCAAGATATCATCTTTGGAGGCCCATTGTAGTCTGCCTTTCTTATCAAGTCTGTTGGCTCATGAAACTGAAACTATACCCATGTCTCATTACTGGAAAAGAAGGGCTCTGTCCTGGTCCCTTTGACAACTTTGGGAAGGGTAGTATCTCCACTGCTCCATTTATATTGCACCTCCTATGTGGTATAGTAGGAGGTGGAAGCTGGCAAGCTGCTCCAGCTAACAAAGCACTGGCATAGAGGTGCCAGCTCTGCCAGCAAGCGTCTCTGGGACCTTGCGCGTGTCCCTTGTGCTGATATTTTCATTCTATGCTTGAGCTCTTCAGGTGGCACCGTCTCACTGCCTAGAACATGGGATCCTGGTCTCCACTGAGGGCCCAAGTCTAGATGATAATGACCTGCCACCATCGCTTCTATGGAGTTCAGGAAGGTGATGAAAGAAACTGCTATGTAGCACTTCAGAGGGCACGCAATCAGCTACATGGTACACTGAAGAGCTTTAGTCACCTGGCTGCTCCAGAGAGAAGAGGAACAAGGTCTTATCTCTTTGGCCTCTCTCTGGTGTCTGCATGTCAGTGTTCCCCTGTATGACTTCCCAGTGACGGTGCTCCCAGCAGCAGTAGGATAAAGCTGATGGGATTCATGACAAGGCTGTGTTTCCCACAAATGCGAATCAGTGCCTGTAAACCTGGAAAGGACCTTACTCGTATCACACTGCTACAGTTTGGAACAGCTTTGAGCAGTGAAAGAGGCAGTGGTCTCGGCTGCAGAAAAGGAGCTGGTGCCAAGTGAGATTGGATCACTTTTTCAACTTAACAGTATTAAGAGACAGACTTTTTATGGTTTGGGGTTTTTTTTTTAGATGAAAGCATAAACTGTTTGTGCCCCACATTTCCCATGAAAAGCTTCCTATAGCCACTTGAGAGCCAACTTGTGAATTTGTCATACCTTGTCAAGTTCTTCCAAAGTATTATTAGATGCAGGTAATCAATCCGTAATTGTACTGAAGTGCCAACACCAATACTTAACATAAAATACTTGCCATGCTCAAGTTCTTAGGTGAGCATGTGGTAAACTAAAAACGCGGTGTTTCTACTCTGACTCTAGGATCCATTCAGCAGATTACTCCTGTTATTTCACTTCCATAAACCTCAGTTTCCTCTATGAAAAATACTGTTTATCACCTTTGTAAAGTGCATTGAGATCTGATGGTGAGTTTTATGGCTTAGAAGCCAAATTCATTATTGATGGAGCCCAAGATGGGATATTTGAATGTTTGCTTTGGCAAAGTTGCAGGCAATGTATGTAAGTTGATGGATTCTTCTTATTTGACTTCGGTGTTTTAAGCCTTTGAGATGCATTCAAATCACCTTTTCAGCCTTGGACCTACACGTATGAGTACTGGAAATACAAACCCAAACGAGCCTTTTGCATAATCACAAGACTCCCAAAGCTGGGTTTTTGTGGCACTGCATTGCCATTATTCACAATGAAAGTGCAAGATGCGGCAGCACCCCTTCTTTTTTTGGAAAAAAGCATTTCCCAACTTTTCATTCATAATCATAAAGGTATGTTTCATATTTTCTTGCTTTAGTTGCTCTTGATTCTGCATCAGTTTGTACTCAAATTAGTCTCTCAATCAAGCCGGCTGTGTCCAAGCACTTCATGTACCCCAGCAAACTGGGGCAAAGTGGGTCTGGAACTGAGAGCATATATGCAAGTCATCTGCTTTCCACTGAGAATGCAGCTGCACCCCAACACTAGCGGGTGGGAGCCACCTTGTCCTGCGTGTGTTGCCTCCCGTCTGGTCAGATGACTATACTGTAGTAACAGAAAGGTTCATGCCTGTGTCTTGGGTGGGAGGACAACACAGAAATATTTCTTAACTGAATAATTACACAAACATAAAATTAAAACACACTGAAAAATTATAATTTATTTTGTTTTTAATTTGAAAATACCTCACACCCGTGGCTTTGCATATAGGTGCTGGCATTTCTGTGAAGAAATTCCTTTTGTTCAGAAATCACAGAATCACAGAAGAGCCTCAGTTAGAAGAGACCTCTAAGATCATCAGGTCCAACCATCAACCTGACACTGCCAATTCCCCACTAAACCATGTCCCTCAGCATCTCATCTACACATTTCTTAAATCCCTCCAGGGATGGGGACTCTACCATTGCCCTGGGCAGCCTGTGCCAATGCCTGATAACCCTTTCAGTGGAAATTTTTTTCCTAATATCTACTCTAAACCTCCCCTGGCACAACTTACCCCTCATCCTATCACTGTTACCTGGGAGAAGAGACCAACCCCCTCCTCACTACAATCTCCTTTCAGGTAGTTGTAGAGAGCAACGAGGTCTCCCCTCAACCTCCTCTTCTCCAGACTGAACACCCCCAGTTCCCTCAGCTGCTCCCCATCACACTTGTGCTCCAGACCCTTCATCAGCTTTGTTGCCCTTCTCTGGACACGCTCCAGCAGCTCAGTGTCCTTCTTGTAGTGAGGGACCCAAAACTGAACACCGTATTAGAGGTGCAGCCTCACCAGTGCTGAGTACAGAAGAACAATCACCTCCCTACTCCTGCTGGTCACACCGTTTCTGATACAGGCCAGGATGCCATTGGCCTTCTTGGCCACCTGGGCACACTGCTGGCTCGTGTTCAGTCGGCTGTCAACAACACCTCCAGGTCCTTTTCTGCCAGGCAGCTTTCCAGCCACTCTTCCCCAAGCCTGTAGTGCTGCATGGGGTTGTTGTGGCCGAAGTGCAGAATCCGGCACTTGGTCTTACTAAATCTCATACAATTGGCCTCGGCACATCTATCTAGCCTGTCCAGGTCCCTCTGCAAAGCCTTCCTACCCTCAGGCAGATCAACACTCCCACCCAACTTGGTGTCATCAGCAAACTTGCTGAGGCTACACTCAATCCCCTCATCCAAATCGTTGATAAAGATACTAAACAACAAATGGGTCCTGTAACTATTTTTACCTATGTCACTCAATTGTCATTCCGATATGCTTGCCAACCCAGCTGAATGAAGGTGCAGAGAAATTAGCACCAATTAGAAATTGGCATGAAAGTGCTTCTGACACAGTGAGGAAGCAGATCTTGCAAACCCATTTACTTCCTGAGCCTGAAGCTAACTGAAAGACCCGGTAAGATTTTGGACTAGCAGATGAAACCCTAAGAAGGTTGATCATGGCTATTCTGTTTTGAAACAAAACATGCTGTTGTGCAAGAGTCATCCCTGTGGTACCCTGACTTTATTGCAGAGCTCTACAGGCACCTCCCTAGAGTAGGTGTTACACAAACACCCAGTGAGAACCATGCCCTCTCCTGCATACCTTAGGGCCTCAAGAGACAAGATAGACAAAGAATGGAAGGAGGAACAGAAGCACAGAAAGGTCAAGTGTCTTGCCTAAGGTCAAACAGCAGGTCAGTGGCAGAGCTGGGAATAGAGCCCAGATTTCCTGACTCTTAGTCCAGCACTCTATTAATCATCTCTTTGCTTTGTGTTCTGTGGCCTGTTACTGTCCATAGGAAATGTGAGGATGACTTTCCGACAGTTACTTCTTAGTTTTGGAAACTATTGATCATCAGCACACTATTGAGATAGAGAGGTCATGTACTGGACATATGCTGTAAAGGGTTCAGAACTAAGTGCTCTACGTATCAATTTCATTCTGGGATGCCGAAAAACCATATTTCATAATACCAAATGTTTCTTCTAAGTCAGAAATTTTAAATCTTTTTTCCCTTACATTGTGTACGAAGTAGTTTGTTTTTAGAGTTACTCATCACAGTTGAACTCCTACATTGGTGCTTGCCCTATAAATTATTTCTTCCTTGAAAATGAATTACAGCAGTTATTTAGTTAGGGCTTTTCTTCTCCATGGAATTTACCAACGAAACAGTCAGAAAAACAGAGAGTCAACAGTCCTGAGACACTTGTGACTCTTACTTATTTTCATTCCTAACCATACGATGTATTCAGTTGTCAAAGTCCTTCAATGGAATTATCTTCATCACAAAGTTAATTATACCTGTCAGATTTTTTTTTCCCTCTCAAAAATTTTGACTTGAGGCAAAACTCTGGCTACCGTGGTAATGACTTATTGAGAGTCTCTTGTAAACAATAGTATAATCACTTTCTTATAGTCATGGCAACACTGTTTGAGCAATGAGCTTGCTGAACACAATGTGCACTGTCTCCACTGAATAGCTGCTGCAGCGCTGAAGTGTATGCTGCTCATTTTCCGAGGACTCAGGGACATAAATTATTCAGCAAAACAACGCTGCTTCAGAGAGCGTCTTTGAAATTGTTGTATTTTGTACTAGCCAAAGAAGGATGCTTATCAGTGCTGACAGGGCTGTGTTTAATTACTGCACCGACAGTGTGCTTTTTGGGCCAGGTCTGCTCCCACAGAATTTGAGGGTGTCTGTCTAAAACCATTTGAGAACTGTGCTACCTGTCAGCAGGGTCATGCTTCCCTTAGCAATGTTTGCCACCGTGTGAAATCCCTAACATGGAGGGCAGAATGGCTCAGGAGGATGCATCCTGCGCACATGTATGGTGTGAGAGTTGGTGATTGTGTGCAGAAGGAGGAATTTGTTTTAATAAACAAGCAGTTCACTCCAGCAGGGCCGACCCTTTGCTTGGCCCAGGGGATCACCTGGATCCCTGTTCAGTGGATTGGGGAGGCAACTTGGAGAGTGGATGGCTTCACAGGAAGCTTCAGAATTGAACCCCAAGACAAGAAGTTGCCTCTGATTTTTCTGTTTATTTTGTTTTTACAGCTCTCTCATTCAAATAATTAGACCTGGAGGAAAGACCTTGTTGGCAACAGTTGTTGTTTTGGGATGAGTCATTCCACCAGATTTCAGAAATGCCACCCCAGTGACAGTTGGCAAAAATGCTGCATGGTCTGTTCAGTTTATGTTTTTCATTTTGGAAAATCAGACCATTTATTTAGGGTTCTGTTGCTTTAGAAACCATTTCCAGACACTCAAATTTCCTTTTTCCTTCCCTTCCCTTCCCTTCCCTTCCCTTCCCTTCCCTTCCCTTCCCTTCCCTTCCCTTCCCTTCCCTTCCCTTCCCTTTTTTATTTCCGTCCCCCTTTTCCCCCTTTTCCTCTTTCCTTCTCCTTCCTCCCCCCCTTTCCCCCCCTGTTTCCCCCTTTCCTCACTGCTGTGGTATCTCAACATCTGAGCTCTCGAGTCTCAATTGTGATCTGATTGGCCTCTCCTGAAACTGCCTATGGGAAATACTATGGATATCTTGTAGACCATCAGCCTAATGGAGGATCAAGCTCTTTATTTCTGGTCATTATACTAGTTTATAGCAAATTTTGTTTTCCAAAGAAATGCATTCTCTCTCCTCTAAAAGCTTTTGGTTCGACGTCCTTCCAAGCTAGATACACTTGGTCTTCAACATGGGGCTGCTTACCTCTATGGCCCAGTTCCCGGAAACAGTTATGCATGTGCTTAATTGTGCACACATGGGTAATCGCATTGAAATCAAGATGTGTAGAATTAAGCAAGTCTAGAAGTATTTGCAGGGTTTGTTTTTTGTTAACAAACAGGCCTCTGCCTGGCTGAAGCCCACTACACACTACAAAAAGAAACTGAATTCAAAAGTAGCATATTAATTATCAATTGACATTTCCTTAAACCAGTTAATTCTGTACTTTTAAAAACTACTTTCCATTTTTCCTGCAAATCCAATTGCCCTTCCTTTCACACTCATTTTTCCTCCTCACCGCTCAACTCCCAGCAGACCTGAGCTGCCAGCCACATGATCCCCCTTCAGAATGATTTGAGTTCCGACGTCTCTTTTTTCCTACTAACTTTGTGTATTACCATAATGGTTCCTAGGACAGATTTTGGCCAGCTTTTAGGGAGAGAGAGAGTCACACTGTTTCAGACCTTCATTTCCAAGTGCAGTATTAAATATAATCCTTATAATTATAGCACTGCCACTTGGACCACTGTAGTTCAGGCTATGTCAATACGTCGTCAAAAGCTCTCTTTCTCAGGAGCTGGAACTTAGTCATGTTGATTGAATTGAAATTTGATGGCCAGCAGCTGCAAACACACTCTGGCCCCATCCCCCTGCCTCCCTGCTTTTTTTTTCCCTTTACCACAAAATCCTCTTGCTTTCCATCAAAGTCATGAGTTTACAGAACAGAGATAATGACTGATTCCAAGCTAGGTTATTCTGAGCCACCCCTTTGGGTATGTCTAGACTGTCCTTCGAGGAGTGCCCTGAGGCAACCTGAAAGCACAATTTGCTATCTGTGCCCAGGATGGTCAACCTGAGAGCACAGCCCCAGGTGCAGCTCTAAGGCTGTCCTCAGACTACATTTGACCATGCTCTGTGTTGGAGCTCTTAGGATGCCATCAGTGTTGCACTCGGCAGCTAAGGAAGCTGTAGAAATGCCTGGGCTGAAGTCTGTGAAGCTCCTGTGTGAGCAGGGCTGGGAGCACCGCAGTCCTCTCCCCTCTCGTCACCTTGGTCAATTGCCATACAGACCTTGCTATTCATCTAAGCAAAGACATCAGGACCAGGGTAAATCCCAGCAGCAGTTTATACTGCAAATTAAACACAAAAATTTTAGCCCTAGGGGACTGGGAAGAAAATAGCTTTGAACTGGAAAAAAAAATAATTGGTATCCAGTAGTTGTCTAACACGATCCTCTCATTTTTGGTACCTAAAAACCAAAACAAAACCCCAGCATTCATCACATGAGATATTCCTGTTTTAAAAAGTGCCACTTGCCAGTACACAGTAACTACTTTTCATAAGGCCTTTTAGTCCATGTATTTACAAGTGGACCAGAATAGCTGTGCAGAAGTTAACCCAGTCCCTCGAGTAAATAGTGTGTACTTCTGAAACTTTCTATATATACCAACCATATGTAAGGCCTTTGACATACATTTGTACCACACACAATACATCTGAGGGGTCCTGACAGAGCCAGGATGACTAGTGAGGTCGATAACCCCCTCACTAGCGTGCTGGGTGTGTGTTCATTCTATCAAGCCCATGAAGGGTAACTGCATTTGAATGACCAGTGTGTCAAAAGGGTGATTTACTGAAACGGTCCATTATGTGGTTCTTGGAGCCCTCTCCCAGGAGGGACTGTCTGTGCTTGTGTCTCTTAGGGTGTCATCAAAGCACAGGCTCTTTGACACAGGTCAGAAGGACTCTTCACCACAGCCTCACACTGCCTTGTTTGGTCACAAAAGTCACACTCATCCCCTTCCCCTGGTAAAGTCCTTCTCTGCCATCCCCCTCCTCCACTTCCCAAAGCTGTTAGCCGTTCCTCCTCCTCTATATTCACCCTCTCTCACCTGGGCTATTGCCCACCCTTCTCTCCTTTCATGCTTCTGACACTGCTTCGTAATGTTGTTTTTCTAACTTGGAAGAAAGGGCCAGAGGGCCAGGCTAACAGAGAGATGCTGAACACATGGCTTCCACATGTTCTCCTCATCTTCCCTTGTACTGCTTCTCTAGCTCTCTTTCTGTCTTTGCTTCAACTGAAAGTCTAATGACCATGAGTGTATTCTCTCCTCATTAGTTTTATAAAGGACAAGCTCAATAGTCCTACATCATGGTCACAAGAAATTCAGAGCAAAAACTTCTGTGAGTTGACAATGCACTTGTAGGTTCTCTGGCCTCTCCCCTCAGGCCACGGGTGCTCACAAACTGGGCATGCAGTTGTGAATGCTCAGGCTGCAGTTCAGAACAATACTTAAAGAATATGTGTGAAGTTAAACATACCATTAAATGCCTTTCAGTTTGAGTCCTGCTTCCTTGAAGTGGGATCCCATATTGGAGAAGGCACCCTTATTGGCCTGGTTCAGAAAATACCTAAGAGTATACCAAGCTTTTAAGAACAGAAGTATGCCCACTATCTTGTATTTTTAATGACTCTTAAAAAGGGTAAGGTGGTATGGGCAAGGCAGAAAATGTGGAGGCTCTCCTGGTCATCTCTTACAATTCAACTTATCCTCTGGAATCTGAATGTCTCTGAACTCTAAATACATTTTGGTTGTGCTGCTGCCTACATGCCACTGTAATGTTCTGTAATGTAATTCTGTTGCATACTCACGTGCAGATTATTTAGAGAAATTACAATTCAATGAAAAGCAGTTAAGGAAATGTTATTACAAAGTCAGCAGCATTTCTATGACTGTGCTTGATGGTGAGTTGGACCCTTGGACCCTTGGATTCCTCTCCTGCATCCCAATGATCAGTCTGTGAACAGCTAAGAGCTCAAATCTTTTTGACTTATAACATCTAGGCATCTAATCTTCCCTGTATTGAACTGAAACCAATGGGAACTGAACACCTAATTGGATTTTTGGATCTCAGCCTAAAATCTCTGGATTGCTTTGGAAAATTTATCCCTTGGAGATTTTGCTTGAGTCAAGAATATAGACTGGAGCCATTGCTCACAAAAAAGACTCAACATGTGACATCAGTGCATCAGTCAATGAGTCATCCATCAGTGCCAGAGGTCAAAGTATTCTTTTTATTTATCTAAGAAGTAGTTACCTATTTACTTTCTGAAATGATGCTTGTAGTACTTATATGACATTTTGGTGTGCTGTACAGTAAAAACACTATTTTGAATGCCTTGTGTAAAGACAGACCTTGTTGTTTCTTTAAAAGAAATACTAGATAACAAGTGTAAAAGGCCCATTTCCTTCCTTGCTAGTATGTGTGGTCTAGGAAAGATCCCAAATTGTGCTAATAAAAGGCTGTCCAGTCTCTTTTCTTGCCGATGATGTAAGTGTTCCTCCTTCAGAGAAGGCTGAATTATTATTTTATCATTGCATTCTTCCAATCTGTCACTGTTTCTGCTTTTCCTCTGTTTTGGCTTTTCATTCTTTAAATATATTGCTGAAAAAATATATATAGAAACGAAGGCAGTAGTTTATTAAGAAGGGATTTACCTGTAAAGGGCTTTAGGCATACCACACATAGGCAAGTTCCAGCCAGAAAATCCAGTGTTAATGCTGAATCTCCGTCTCTCAGGCTCGCTCTTTCTCATGGGCGCTTGTTCCTTGCTGGGTGCTGGGATAACTGGACTTCCCAGCACGTGTGGTAACCACCAGTCTTGGTGGCAGAGGCCAGCGCTAGGAGCTGAGGGCAGAAGCAGAGCTGAAGGGCAAAGGAGGAGAGTGAAATTTTACTGTCAGTGCCTGGGTGTCTCTCTCTGTACAAGCCTATGACGTGTAAGCAAAGGAAACTTGAAAATTACCCTGGGAATAGGAAAGTGAATCAGTACAGAGTAGGATAATCATCCTTTCAAGGAGAAGGGAAAGAACTTGGTTTCTGCCAAGTTTTCTTTTTCAAAGGAGATAAAAAAGCACTGTTCCAATTTGACCCACTCCACAGAAGCAATGAAACAGGCATGAAGTGGCAGATTTCCTGTCGTTGTATGAGCCCTATTACGAAACATTCATATGTCTAAAACTTGTGTCCTTCCTTCTCCTGATATGCTTCATCTCTTCAGATCAGGCTTTCTCCCTCAATACTTAATTCCTCTTTCTCCATCACCCTTTCCTGCCTCACAGACCTCTCCATACTCTCACTTTGAAGCTCCTCTTGGTATCACTGTGAATGCTTTTTGGGGGAGTCCAGAGCTCCTGCCTCTTATAGGAACAAGTAGCTATGTGTCAGGACTTAGCTTCTTCTGAAATAGCCTGAAAGGGTACAAGATTACAGGAGCAATGGACCTGGAAGCAAAACAAAGCTCCCTATAGCAAGACAGATTGAAGTCCTGCATGAACAACTGTGCTGGTCAGAGTCTCTTGTAACTCTCTCTTATCTAATCTAACATATCAGTATCTTTACTGCATTTATTACCTTCTTATCATGGAATGACAGGAAGGAGATGGGAGCCTTGGTAAAAGCATGAGGCAGAGAGGCAGAAATAAGACTTACTGTTGAGCAAAGGTTAAAAGAGCTGTACAAGTAGGGCACTGAGCATTACAAACAGCAGACCTTCTTGTCATAGAATCTTAGAATCATTGAATAGCCTTGGTTGGAAAAGATCATCAAGTCCAACCATTAACCCAGCACTGCCAAGTCACCACTACCCCATGTCCCTCAGCACCTCATCTACATGGCTCTGAAATCCCTCCATCCCACCGACTCTGCGGTGGCAGGGACCTGATTGCACAGCCTGTTTGGTGCAGGCGACTCTGAGACCCTATAGCTCCGAAATGGATTGTTCAAAGGTTTCCTGTGTCTTAGAGGGTTTCTCCAGAAAAATTCAAATGCAAGGCCATAGATGTCAATAATACCTCTGATAATTCGCTGAGGAACATTATTAATGAGATCTTTTTTCTGAACATGTCCTGCAGTTTCTGCACCTTTGGATTTCATTTGGTTTGCCTGATGGGAATGAGCTACAGCTACTGTCAGTGTTTATTTCCAGTTAGTTTTACTTGTGGCACTCCTTAGTTAGTCCATGGTTAGGATGCTCCAGTTAATCAACCCTCCTCCTCACTGCCTTCCCCACTCACAGCAGGCAGAATGTGGTCTGCTTATTCATGAAAATTGTCCTGAAATAGAGAACACAAAATTAAGCAGGAGTGTTTGATTCTTATTTAAACATTTGCAGCTTGCAGTGGTGATGCTGCCTGCTAGTGTGTATAAAGGCTGTGGGTCAGCAGAAAATAGCACACTGATATGGTGGGGGGTGCAGAGATACAAACCAGAGCAAGTGGTACCTGGGGCTGTTGTGGCTAATGGCAAGGGACAACTTTGATGTGAAGTGCACAGGGCTTCACCACAAAGTGGGATGATGGTATGAAGAACTTCACAGTTGTTTTCCCAGCATGGATTAAGTGATTCCTTGGCTCGCACAGGAACACTAGGAAGATGGTTGAGAGCTTTCACCCCATCAGTCTGTGAAGAGAATGAGCACCTGGTGTTGCAGAGTTAAAAGGTTTGATCTACTGGCAGGGAATGGCTTTGCATGCAAAAAGGCACTTGAGTGGCTGGGTACAAAGCACACAGTGAACATGTAGACCCTTGGCTCAAGCAAGACCCTTCAGTTTTACATGCAGTCTCATTATTTGCTTCTGATTAACACCAGTGAGAGAAAGAAGAGAATCTGTACCGATAGCAACAAGGCTGAAATTTCATCTCTGGTTAATAAGCCATTTGATCTTTGCTCTTGCGGTCTCTTTGGAATCCAATCTGATCTCCTCTGGCTGAGGCATCCCCTTGGGGCTCACATCCCAGTGCATGTCCGCAGCCATCACCAGTGGCACATGAGGGAGTGACAGGGAGAGCGTCACATCCATCCTTAGGCTTCCCAGCCTATTGAAGGGAACCCACCAGCAGCTGAGGCAGACTAACACAAAGCTCCAGATTGCTTTTCTGGGTGTGTAGGTTTTATAGGTTTTCAGGCTGCCATGGCAGTGCATCACACAGTCCCTGGAGTCCCAGGAGGGAGTTGTGTTGTGTCTCAGTATGAGCCACTGGGGTTGTGCTAGTGACTCTCTTCACAGAGAAGACAGATCACGTTGCCACTGAAGAAAAGACCAGGCCCAATCCTAAAGTGAAATGTTATGTTCTTAAGCTAAGGAATAATCAAATTAAAAATAAATTTTCATAGCAGAACTCAGCCTGGATTGACTGGCTTTGTTCAGGTTATCAGTGCATAATCATAGGATAAGCTCTTTTATTGTGTCCTTGTTCATGTTAACACACACAGACTTGCATGCAAACCACTGTTCTAGAGGTCACGGACCTCTAGAATTATATTTATGAGCTATCATAGTGTGGGCTGAAGAACCAGCTTTTTTGGGGCAGTAGCTGAGAGACTCATTTCCTCTGTGGATGAGCCACAGAAATGAATGCATAATGCACACTGACCAGCAGGGTTGTGTTTTGGCACCTGTACTGTGCAAATGTAACCCAGCAGCCGGGGTGAAGCACTCTTAAAATGACATTGAACATATCATCAGTAGGACCTCATCACACTGCGGGCATCATGCAAAGTATTGTTGATGTCAGTGAGAGTTAAACTCCATGTTAGTTAGGATATCCAGCTTTGTGCTGCTGCAAATCCTACCTGAGCCATATGTATGTGTATCATGTAGAAAGCATAGTGCTACCTAAGCTTCCATTTAAGTCTGAATACTTGGTGTATTATTTCAATTTTGAACTTTTTCCAGAGAAATAATAAAAATAGCTAAATAATTTTGTAGAGCCTGAAGGACATTTTTTTTTTTTTTTTGGACCAGGATTTGAATTGGAAATGGCTGTTTTGGGGACAATTTACTTTCAAAATTCTACTTTGTCCACAAGGAGCTAGTTGCCCTATGGCATTTTCAGTCTACAAAGCTTTTTACTTTAACAAAGGCCTTAAAACTAAACAAGCAAAATCACAGTCCAAAGAAATTATAATATTGCTTTTGCTAGAAAAACTATACCCACTCTTGAGTTTACACTGGTGAGGTTTAATGGTAGAGAACTGCCTATACACTTATCCAGGCTGTCACATATATCCTCAAATTAGCCAAAACCAGGGTGGCTTTCCGTGCACAGAGCAGGTTCTTGCCATGTCTACAGGGCAATATAAAGCCTGTGGACATACCTGTCAATATTTTACAAATTGCAGATCCTCTGAAAGTTCTCCAACGCATATGAAGGTTCATTTGCAACTGATTTAAGCCTTGTGGCAATTGATTTGCTTTTCTTGCTTAGCTTTCACAGACCCTTCAGAAGTAGTCCTCCGACTCTCATGGGTCTGCAGGCCACAGCTTGCAAACCACTAGCTCTTAGTTTAACTAAGATGTTTTGGGGCCTTCTGGGCCTCGTTTTCTATTGCCTTGCAGCTTGTGAGGTCTTATATACCTATGCAAACTGAGAGAAAAATGCTACCAGATGAGGACGGTGGTGTTCAGTCCTGGCACTGGCCCTTATTTGGACAGGTGTGAAGGACACCAATGCAAAGCAGTGGCAGATCAGGACCCAGTGCTGTAACTGCTCCTCCCCCCATTGCAGATCCCCAGCAGTGCTACTGACAGCACAGAGCTGGGGAACAGCCCTATCTGCAGAGCCATCAGGCTGCTGTTATCCCCTGAAAGCCAGGCACAGGCAAGGATCAGGCCATTGGACACCTAAGGGACTCTACTCAGCATTGGACTCTTGCTTTGCCATGCTCTTTGAACCTCATTCAGTCTCAATGCGCTTACGCTTTTTGGCGTTTCATGTCTTGTACACACAGCAACAATCTTTTCATTTAAGCAAAAGTACACTGAGAAGTCTTGAGTGTTTCAGTGCCTTTTCTTTCCTTTGATCTCACCTAAAGCTCCATGCAGAGGGTAATGTGATCTCCGTCTCTGTCTCCTTTCATGCCTGATAATTAGCGCAGGTCCATGGGCTGGGTGCAATGCTATCCTTCCCGGTGCTAAGAGGGGAGACGTAGAAGGGGCTGGAGCGATTGTTTGCTGTGTTGATGACTGTGGTGTTGCCATGGAAAAGCTGGAGACTTCAGGGGAGTTTGTGTTTTGTTGGGCAGGGAGCCAACCTGCTCTGACTTATTACAACTGTGTGAGTGAGTGAGCCATGCAGAACTTTATCCCTCTGTAGCAATTCCAAGGCAGGGAGGAAAAAAAAGGACAGGACTGCTTCAACAAAGAGGAGTGCAGTGCACTTTGCTAAGGCTGATTGCATTAAATATAGGAGATGCGAAAAAAATCCTTTGCTATTTTCCACGTTACTTTTTTTTTTTTTCTTTTTTGGCAGAATGTGTCCATTCTCTTCTAAGGACTGAATTCAGAGCACTGCAAATAATGAGATCTCAAGTAATCCTCCTGGAAGCCAACAGGGCCATTTAATTGGCTGTATCTGTACAGAAAGGAGCATTTAGAGTTCTGCTGAGTCCGAGTCCATTAAAGTCTTTGATCTGTTCCAGAAACAAAAGTGGAAGCAGACTATACTGTTTTCATTATCTATCCTGAATGAAGTGCAAAAAGTAAATACATAGAGTAAACAGGGGAAAAAATGAATCGAGGCCCAGGTCCAGCAAAAAACTATCTGCACATTGAGCTTCCCGTACTCTGAGTAGTGCCATTATTCCCTGGAGGTGGAATGAATAGCGATGCATGCTCTCTACAAATCACTTTCTATGGGCAGATCTCAAAGTGATTTACTAAAGCAGCCAGTCCCATTACTCCCACATGAGAGAAGGAATAACTGGGGCCACAGGGCTCATCCACTAGACCCTGCCCCGCATCCCTGGTTAGCTGCTGCCTTCTCACCACACTCCCTCTGAGTGTACAGAAACTAGGCATAGGTTGTCAGGGTTATTCTGAAGTATTAAAACACAGCTGCATAGTTCTCTCTGTTGGAAGTGTGACTTTCCCCTACAACACTGGCTGCCATGCCATGTTCTCATGTATTTAATTGAGATAGAGGCACACACCTCTTCCTGAAATGTATTTGAGCAGGTGGGAAATGGCAAGGTTTTGTTTTGGACTTTTCTTGCTTCCACGGCTTCTGGATGTTTTTTAAAAAAAATCCATTTTCTACAAGAGAGAACTGTTGTAGGGGTAATTTTCTAATTTTGTTTTTTAAATCAGAATTTTTGACTTGACTGTTCAGTGTTATAATAGATGCATCTAGGAATGTTATTTTAGCATACACTTCTCAGGGAAAGGTGTTATAAATGTTCATCATAAGTTGTCATCTAGCAAAGCTCTGATTTCTGTAAGAACAGAAGAAAGCAAAATTATTTCTTGTAGGATTTGGTCAGAGAACACACAGCGAAATCTTGGCCCAATAGCAGTCCGTGGCAAACTTCTGGTGCTTGCAGTCCCCTGTGATCATACTCAGGAGGTGAACCCTGCTAAACCTCTGACAACGTGAGACTCCTTCTATGAACTACAGGCAATGGCACCACCTCTACTTCCAAAGGTAAAAGACTGCCTGGGTACCATCACAGTGTCTGATGTTAGGCTGGCTTGCAGTATTCTGTGGTTGAGCTGGGAGCTCTAGCTGAGAAGCTGGGGACAGATCTTGCCAACATGGGAGGTGACAGAAACTTCTATTGATTTCACTGTGATCTAGATTAGATTAAGATTAGATATTACCATAGGATCCAACCATAAATTTGTCAGTGAACCCATTGCCTCCTTGCTATATCTCATTGTATTTAACAGGATTTATCTTGGGAGCTGATTTTCCAGTGACTTGGTGACTGTGATGTCTCAAGAAGTTTACCACTGCTGCAACAAGAAGTGGACTAACCTTGTGTTCCAAATACAGCAGGACAACTAGTGCAAATAATTTGGCTTGATGGAGCTGTGACAGTTTACATCAGCAGAGGATTTACCTTGGGAGCTGAAGAGTTGTTGCTTTAAATCTAATAATCTGCTCAAAAGAGTTACTCTTATCCTGCTTTTTTTCCTCCTCTTTGCTGTTAGTTGTTCTGTGACATTGCTGGTTCAGCTCAGAAATTCGTGTCCTCCCTGCACAGTTCTAGTAGCGACGTTGTCAGGGACACTCCAGATTAATGAGATCTGCAACATCTTTAATCTTTCCTCGCAGCATGCTGAGCTTGGGATGCAGTGTGTGAGAAAGACCAAAAGCGAGGGATGCGAGAAATGTACTCACACAGGAAACTGAAACTGCGCTGTCATTCATTCCTGTAGTGCAAATAACCCTTTCTGTAACCTCAGCTTCCTGATTCTTCTGTGGCTGGGGACAGATTTGCCACTGGTGCAAACTGGTGCAGCACTACTGACATCAGCTGAGACGCACCGGTTTACTCTAGGCGATAATTTGTTCCAAGTCTTTTCAGCAACAAAAACAAGGGGACAACAGATGTAGATGAATCCAGAAGCAGCGAGGTCTTATGCAATGAAGGGATTGTTTTTAATAGCTGATGAGCATGAAGGCTGGGCTTCTTACTTACACTTGGATCCAGTTCTACCACTGTCTTCCAAAGGAAAAGCTTCTACTGAGTGCACAGTGAAAGTATCCACAAAGTTGTTTATCTTTCAGGGAGTCATCCTTAAACTGAACCACGTCTTGAAAATGCATGTTCTTTTGTATGCTGCTCCATCTGAGGAACTACTGATCTTTTCTTCTCTAAGGACCTTAACATTTCTCTGTGTTTCTTCTACTAGCCAGAGCAGAGCTGGCTGGTATAAACTGGAGCAACAATTTTCTAGGGTCACACATGCTGTGGTGTCAGAGAAATTTAGGAAGTCGGCTTCCGGAACTTCTGTTTTATTTTCTTTCCCAAGGGAAAAATGGTCTTAATAGCTATTGAGCCAGGCCCAGCTAGGGAAATGTCCAACAGCAGGTCTAGCTATGTTAGCTTATACCATTGCCAGGTCCCCAGGTACAAGTGTCAATGGTGCATATGTTCTTCTGCAAGCATCAGGGAAGGAAAGCTGGCAGAACTGGGCAGAGGTGGGCAGAAAAGGAAAGGAAACCTTGGCATACACCTTCCTCTGGCCCCAGGGGATTAGTTCTGTTAGCACTGGGTTTGTCTGAGCTTGTCTGACACCTTTTTTTATTCGGCAGAGGTGTACAAAGCTTCCCCTGTACACACTGAAGTCTTCTCCATTTGTCTGAGTGATGTCTTCTTACAGAAGTCTTACTTTTTGCCAGCTAGCAGCATTTCAGGTTAGCCAAGTGAGAAGGAAAGGTCATGGTTAGGCAGAGACCAATTACAAGGGCTCACCAAAGGTGCTGGCAATAGTGCAGACAGGCTGTGGAGATGATGGAGATATCTATATTCTCTAGCCTCCCCCTGACTGAGCCTTGCTGCTCCAGATGGGTACTACAAACTTCTGCAAGGGCTGTGAATTCATATGGTGTCTCTTTACCCCTGTCCCATGCACGTAGAAGGCCTGTGGAGACAGAATAACTCATGCTACATGTCAACACAGCTGCAGGAGCACACCTTCCTTCTCCTGGCCATCTCCTACAGCTGAGCAAGGCAGATTTTCTGCCTCCTTGAGATCACCTAAGTCCCTGTAATGGGGAGGAGATATCAAAGATAAGCTCATTAAGTGGATATCCTGGAAGCTCCTGGGTGCCAGGAAACTTCTTTGTGCTATTTGGTAGCACTTTTTCTTGGAGGTTGATCCACATGTAAACCGAAGCTCTTTAGATCCTTCCACATTCTTCACTTGGGGTATTGCAGAGTGCTGAATTCAGGGAGAGCTACACCAAACCTGCATTTCTTTATGCTGTATTAAAACAGGCCCTTGGACCAAAAGTGCAATCTGAAGTTTAATTGATCCAGAAAGGATTCTTAGTTGTGCTGAAAGTTGAGCACAGGTAGGATAGCGCATTTACCACACTCTCTTACTCCAAATAGGTGACTTTTTGTTAAGGGCTGGGTGCAGCAGCTGGCTTGGTGGGAAGGGTCAAGGGAGGCTGCACAGGACTGCAGCCACTCACTGCATGGTGCAGGTGTACACAGCACGTACAGCTGTATGGGAGTGGGACAGGAGAGGGGAAGGAGAAGAGATCAGACCACTACAGTGCCCTGGGCTTCCCTGGCAAAATTGCAGCGGACTTAAAAGGAGCAATAGACTAGGTAGAAGGGGCATTAAAAATAATTGCATTATGCTGCTTTGGTTATAACCCGTCCCTTGCTCATAACTCTATCCGTGACTCAAGTGCCCTGCAGTAGTTTGGACAAGTGACAGCTAATAAATTCATTTATTGCCAGGGCTGTTTGTTTCAGCCTCAGAACTGAAAGTTCATCCGCAGGTGCAGCAGGGCTGAGCAGAGAAGCAAATGCAGATTTACAGCTGTTGTGGCTTACTCTGCTCTCTGCTACAACAAATCATTTTGTTCGGGAAAGAGGCACTGCTGTTGGCCAAGCAAGACGTGGTCAGGAATTTGAAATGTTCCTTTGTTAGTTTAAAAGAAAACATCACTGGAGATGTTAGAGTGGACGTTTTTTAAAGATTTAGTGAAAGCTGTCATAACTCAAAGACTGGTTGAAACTGAACAGAATGTGCCTTGTTTTCCACTGTCATTTGGTATCTTCCTCCTCTGCCATTGTGAGGCTGAATCAAGAGCGGGGTTTTCAAGCGTTCAGCTCCAAAGGCCGGTTATTACTTCCTCCTGTGATCCTGTTTGATTTTCTGAAAATGAGTCAGTCATTTTCTGCAAGGGTTTGGTACAGGCCGAGCCTTTTCTCTGAGCTCCGCTCTGCAAGGCAAAATAACATATTGCTTCACAGGCAAAGCAAGTCTGCACAATAGAAGACTTCCTTACAACCAGGCTCTGCCAAGTCTGCTCTCAGCCCTGCACGGAGTCATGTTACTCCTCAGCAAGGTCATACAGGCCTAAAATAATCACTGATGTTTATCTTTCCCAGAGGATATTAAGCACCCCCAAACACCAAGGCAAGAAAATCTATTTAAAAAAAAAAAAAAAAAGAATTAAAAATAGTTTGTACCTCAGCTATCAGTAGGAGAAGAGCATTATGGCTTTGCCTTTTCTCATTAATATTTTGTGATCTCACATGTGAAGTGCTGAATTACACCAGCGGTCGGGGAGGAACAGCTTCACTATTTTTCATTGATGTTATATCTCTCTATTTTCTTAGAAGCAGGCTGTGTACCTTTCTCATCATTAATGCTGCACCTTGGCTGCGTGCTGCTTTTACGCTACTTTTGTTGTCAGGAGAACCCGAAGATGGCTTAGTTAAGGCAGTGCTGTGGCTCCATTACAGCCTAGATACTTGTGTGAAGGTGCACGAGCTGACTGTTTCGTGGATCTAGGTCTCTGCAAGACCCTTGAGAAGGAGCAAAGTGCTGTCAGCCCATTTCCACAGACGGAGAAGGAGGAGGTTTGGGAGGAGCGTGAACTGGCAGCCGTCGCCCGGCGCCGTTGGCTGTCACACCGCAGCTCCATCACCTCGCTGCTGCCTCATGTGCTCCCAAGTGGCCTGGAGCAGCTCCAGCCAAGAAGAAAGGCTGCAGGAGGCGCTGGGGATGAAGATGGGAAGGGTGAGCAGGCCCTGCCCTGCGTCAGGCTTCCAGGGGAGAAGCAGGGAGTACTGGATACACAGGACCTAAGCCCATGTCACTGAGGCTCTCCAGTCGCTGGGATTTTATCCCATTCAGTGGTGCCAAGCAGTGCTGTTAATGATTTGCAGTGCAGGGAAGTAAGTATCTGAGCTCTCTGCAGTCTGCATTCCCCTGTCTTTCACACCTGCACCTTTGAACAGCCATTTACTTCAGCCTTCCCTTCAGCCCCGTGTATTTGGCACATCCCCTCGTACCTGCATCCCTAAATTCACAAGCCCCCTCTGGCTGGCTGGCGAGTGAGAGGCATTTCCTTGCTGCAGCAGTGTTTGTGGAAAGATACGAGCCCAGGGGGATGCAGCAAGCTTCAGGCAGGTTGTTTGTGTTTTGTCAGACTTTGCTGGAGGATTTCGCTCTGCCTTGAGCCAGACGTGGTACTGGCAGATGCTGTGCAAGCTTCCCACGCAGCACTGGCAGTGCCTTTCCCATCCGATCCGCAACCACCAGCCCGCCCTGGCTCCCCCCTCCCCTCCCAGCCCAGGCCAGTGTCTATCTTGAGTGGAGAACGCTCTCCCTGCCAGATTGCGTGGTGGTTTTCTGATGTGAACAGATGGGACTAGGGGGGCAGGCTACATCTGTTCGCTGAATTCTTCCACCTTCGCAATTGTTTGCAAATGGGTGAGAGCTCAGGGAGGCTGGAGAACTATGGGTTTGGGCTCAAAATGCTCTTTTCTTGTAACGTGCCCAAGAGTGAACCTGTGCTGTGTAATTAAAAGTTTGAGGCTGACAAGGAAAACACCTGCTGGTGCAAACAGCTTACCTCTTCCCTGCAGAACCACAGATTCCCTGCAGGGCTGTGCTAATGCTTCCTTCAGTCCAGTTTAGATAGGCCCAAGTGATGAAAGATCCCTCAGGATGCCATCCCACAGCATTAGGGCGTCTTTTTTTAAGATTCAACTTTGATTTAATTCCTGTTTCAATTTCTCATTACATTTATGTAACTGATTTTCAGAAGGGCTCAGCTCTTATTTTTCCGTGTGTGCCAGACACAGGCAGATGTTAATAGCTAAAGGAGGGTGAACACTTTGTGGGAAGTGGGCCATAAATTATTTGCCTTTCTCATTGTTTTTTATACCCTTTAAGCATCTGCAGGTTGTTATTATCCATGTTCTCTTCTCCCACTTACTTCTTGCCAGATTCTCCATACAGCTCCTCAGCTTTCCTTATAAATCATGCCATCTTGCCTCTTGGGCACAATCTGAGGCAACTCTTCATCCTGAGCTTGCCAGGGGATGAACAGTCCCCATCCCTCTCACCCTGTCTCTTCTCTCCAGCATAGCATCACCTTCACTTGAAGCCCTTGGGGCTGGAGCCGCAAGTGCTGAGCCCTACCAAACCCACTGCATACCAGCACCGGGCAGGGCAGCTCTGTTGGCTTACTGTCAGCCGAGGATGCTCTCCCAGGCACCCAGCACCCAGGGGAATCAAGCACTTAAAGACCATTTTGTGTGTCCGTGCTCAGTCCCCTTCAGCTCATCTCCTTCCTGCACAACAGTGTTGAGACTTTTAAGCCACTTGTCGGTGTATTGGGCTAACGCTTCCATGGTCAGTGGAAGCCTTCTGGTCAGTGATGCTCTGCCGTGGGACTTATTTCTCAGGACAGAGGTGCTGCCTCTCATAGGAAGGAGTGTGAGCTGAGAGCTTGGATACCTCTGAGGCTCTAGGTTTGCATGTTTATGGCACTCATCTGCTCTTCCTTTGTACTCTTGCCTTCTCAGGATCTGCACTTGGATTCCACCTTGCTGAGTGTATGTAAGCCAAGTAATTAATTTCCACAGGCAGCAAGTTGCCGTTTCTGTGCCTGAATTAAATTTCAGCTTTTTACACTTTCTAACTGCAGGTTTCTTTCTAGTTGCAATATTCCTGGTTTTGTTGTTTCTTGTAGTTTCTCCCGTTCTGTTAGCAGTTAGGGATTTCATTCCTGAAGTGTTTATTTCTTCTTTCAGATCACTAATAAGTACTAAAAAAAAAATCCACCTTAATAAGCCTATTCATGCATTGCCTCACAGGGCAGAACTTATTACATTTACATGAGCATTAGCCTTTGGTTATGAACCTTCAGCCAGTTTTCAAACCACATCACAGTGGCCCTATTCTGGCATACTGAATTATTTCTCCTTTAAGATTTTATCCATTGGTAATTGTGTGTGTTTTAACAAAAAAGGAAGCACTCATTTTAAATCTACACTGCCTGTTATTTTGGTTTCCTTTTCCCTCTAGATGTTTAGCAAATTATTATGTCTTGACATTGTTTTCATTATTTTACTGTGAAGAACAGCTAGATATAAAAGATTACAATTACTACAATCACTCCAGGATCAAAAAGCAGTATTATATTTGCTTTTCTTTGGTCTTTTGCTTCCTTCCCATTTTAAATTAACTTTAAAAAAAATTCAAGTAGTTCAGTCAGTCCATTACCAAATTCCCCGAATGCTTTATGAAACTGCTGAGCACTGTGGTTGAGCCCAGTGTTAGGGGATTCAGAACAACAACTGCCTTTCATTCAAAGCCTGGCTTGGTGTTCTCTGTGAGCATTGTGTCAGCTCACTCTCTCTGGAAAACAGGAATATTCATATTTTGACCTTCCCGGTGACATGCATTCCACTTTTGGCCATATCAGAATAATCACTTACTCTTCACATCAGAGTTGATCAGTATGTTTGTTCCTAGACTTAAAGGGGACTGAGGTGCTGAGGAAAGCATATATATATGTATACAAAATATATATATATATATATATAATATTCTCGAGTGAAATGTGTCTACTAAGTTCCAAGTACATCTTTAAAAACTTTCTTCCTAGTGAGTATCAACAACTTTTCAGCTGTGCTCAGTGGTGTTACGTGTGACCATATTGGACAGGAGTAATTTTGGGGAAGCACAGTGGGAAATGTTCTCCTGTGGCCATTCAGTCCTCCCAGATGTGACACAGGTTGCTTATATCTGTAGAGAACTCCTGCAAACCTTAACAAAATACCCAGCACAGTAAGGAGCAGAGGCTATGATCAAAAACGTCTTTGTCTTTTCATTAGGAAAAAACTACGGGCCCATAATTCACAGAGCTATGGCCAAGTTCTCACTGGCTTTGGTCAACTCTTGTTAAAAACTGGCTAGGGACAGTGGTTTTCATGTTGTCCAAGGAGTCCGAGAAGAGATATATGACGCTATAAATGACATTTTAGGCATAGTGCTGTTTTCTTGAGCATAGAAACAGTTTATATCTGAGCTGGATGCAAAACATGCTTTGTTGGTGGTTACAGGCTTGGTTTTCCCTGTGGTTAGGGAGTGACTGTGGGGTTTGAATGGTGATGTGGGAAATGGTCATCTCTCCTTGTTCCTTAATGAGGCAGGTGCCAGTCCTATGATAAAACCTTGCAGGGAAGTTTGACTTAAATAAGGAGATCTTACTGTATATGCAGCTATTGAGTCCTCCAGTGCCCTCCTCCAAAAGACATATTAAACACCTATAGCAGAGCTGATCTCCCTGGATCCCTTTATGGTCTGTGAAGAGAAATAAGTACACCTTGGGTAGGATTTGATATATGAACATCCAAAATAGGTCAGCAAAATTGTACCTTAGGGAAAAAAAAAAAAGAAAAAGTTTAGGGTGGGTGATTAGCTCCTGCCTAGAGCTCTATAAATAGGTGAAATATGCCAATATGCTCTGCCCCTTAGTGTTTGCCAGAGGAGGAGAAAGACAAATATGACCATTTAAGACAGAGGTAAAAGCTTTTGGGGTACTTCTATAATCTAAGTCAAATGGGCCCTGAGGCAGCCCTTGAGGTTTACTCTCTGTACTGAGGGCAAGCTCACGTATAAGCCACGGACCCAGCAAGAACATATCACAGAATCACAGAATCACAGAATGTTAGGGATTGGAAGGGACCTTAAAAGATCATCTAGTCCAACCCCCCTGCCAGAGCAGGAATACCTAGATCAGGTCACACAGGAAGCCTGTGAGATCTCACGTACCTGAGCTTGCCCTGTGGCTCAGCATGCCACCATGCACAGCCAGACAAGCTCTGTGCCAGCCAAAGGGCCAGGAGGTGGCTGAGGGACACAGCACAGAGCACTTTGCATGGAGACATGGCCTGGAGCTCCCGTTCTGAACTGCTGTTGGCCGTACGGAGAGGAGGCCACTGCAGGGACTGATTTGCCTGATGTTAGGATGCATATCACCATTTTTCTTTGGCTACATGGCATGTCTTGTACTCAGGATTTAGTCCAGTGTCTTAGACTTGGGACCTGAACACCCTCACATCCCAGTGATACCTTTAGAAAGGTATTGAAGGCTTCTCAAAGAGGCCTCCAGTGCAGTTCTTCCTGTAGATGAATGTTCTAGGCAGCAGTGATGGTTTAATAAAAAGAGTTTGATCCCTATCAAATTTAATGCACAGAGCAGAACTTGAAGAAAAGGTGCTTTTTATGCAAAAGAAGAGTTTGTTTAGAGCCTTTTGAACATCTTAGTGTTTTTTCCTTCCTTGCCAGGCTTTTAATGGTAGGAGAAAAGTATCACACTATCAGTGCTGCCAGCTCTGTGATTTTATCACGAGCCAGTGTTTGCTATTTTGCTTAAAACCCCAGCTCCTAGAAACAATGGATTATGTGAGAATCTCTCAGCTCTGATTTGAAAAACAAAGACAATTTCTAGTTCTTTTGGTGTCAGAAAAATGGTTGAAACATGACCCAGATTATATCCTAAGAAATCCAAAACCATATTTGGAATTGATTACATTTTTATGTGCATGTTTTGAAGCCAATTGTGTGATTTTTTTCTTTTGGAAGGGGGCATCTGACTCATGATTTTTGAATGCTTGGGGAGTGGTGCTATTGCATTGGGGATACCGCCGATGTTTCCGACTCTCTCGAATGATTTCTGACGCAAAAAGCTTTAGCTCTTTAAAGCAAAAAAATGTTTTAAGTTTGTAAAAAGTATAGGACAGATCCTGCTTTAAAAATATATAGGTCACACTTTTATTTTGTTCTGCTGAGCAGCAAAGGCACTGAGCAGATCCCATGCAATCCCTAAAGATGAATTTTGATGCTGTTTGGTAAGCACAGAGAATACCCGAGTTGATCACAACATAGGCTTCACCAAAAGGTCCAATCTCATGAATGTTCAGTCCCTTTAGGGATGGTGCTGAGTCCTGGGGCTTTTGTACTTCCTAAGATGCCCCCTCTGCACCTTTCAGAATTAGGGCATTTCATAAAGACTGTGTAGATGCTCCTTTTGGGCAGCATAATTCATTGTCAGGGTTAGGCAGCAGTGCTGCCTGGGGAAGCAGGTATGGTGTGAATTGCTGCTCTGGGATGCAGTGACTCACATGTACGGAGGCTGTGAGCCAAATGTTTCCTGTTGGACCCCTGCCTCTAAAAGTCTGTGGCCAGCCCCAAGGAGACTTTATGACCATACAGTTTGGGTGTGACCTGGACAGGGCTGAGCATGTTGTGGTGCCTCAGGTGCAGAAAGCAATACCAGCCTTTGAGGGCAATAGTAACTATTCTTTGTTAGGGTGGCATTTTTCAGTTTCTGGGTTTAAACAAAGGCAGATGATAGCAGTAAAGGACATGGCTAATGAACCTGCTCCCTCTGGGAGCCCGGTTAACACACACAGTGTCAGCACCTGATAGATGATGCCATTCACTGTGGTGCCAGTGTTTGTCTAAAACACATGGTAGGTCTGGCATTGCTGTCACGCATGCAAGCACTACTAAAACATCTTCTGTCTTTTATTTACTGGGAATGTATCCTCACTTGAGCAAACCCCTTCAGAATTACCCATAAGATGGGGGTAAGGAGCGTTTTTCTTGCTGAGTACTCCACAGGCCTTTCAGATTTATTTGGTGACCCACACATTTGCAAAAACACATCCTGGGTGCTTGCCAGCAATAATGTGAAAAATCACACGCAGGCTATAGCTGTTGCAAAGGCCTATTATTCTTTCCCCCCATTGTAATCAAAAGATACTGGCCGAGTCTAGGAGCCAAATTGTGTCCCGGATTACTTAATTTGATGGGGTTATGTATATGGCCCTGTAATTAAATGAGATTGGCAAGACTGGTGCTTGGTATAAAATTCATTACACTCTTGGAATGATTATATCTAGGGGGAGTTTGAACTATGTTTCCCACTCTCACCCCCTTCTTTATGTACTTCTTTCATTATTCCTTTTTACCTTTGTTGTTCTGGATAAAAATTACCAGAACTTAATAAGCAGGAGGCACAAATTAGGAGCAAGATTGCGTAATCCATAATTGCAAGATTTGGAATGTTTAAATTTTTCAGTGTTGCTAACAGTCAAGGTGCTGGTTGCTTAGCACAGGGCAAAAGCTGATCTGCTGAGATCTGCTAGAAATGAGTGCCTGAAGACACTGAAGTGTGATGGACAAGGGTCCCAGTGTTGTGTGAGACACCCTTTCCTCCTCTGCACGGGCGTCAGAAGAGAGGTGCAAGAGGGGCAGTGGCAAGGAGGGCACCACCGGCCCTCAATCAGTGCATGAGGCTCACAGGTCTAGAGGCCAGTCGGGCATCTCTCATTTAGGCATCTGACCCTGGGGTGGACTTGGGTCCTGATGTCACCTTGCAGTGTCAGGTTTACACTGACACAGTCGATGTGGGGGGAAACAACCCCTTGAAACATGTCTGATTGTTCCATGGGCTGCCTTGAGTGGATTCACTGATGTCTACTAAGGCCACGCTGGATGGGGCTTTGAGCAACCTGGTCTAGTGGGAGGTGTCCCTGCCCATGGCACGGTTGTTGGAACTAGATGATCTTTGAGGTCCCTTCCAACCCAAACCATTCTATGATTCTATGAATTAGTCATCTTGCACCTTTGCCTCAGTGGGATCATGACTACACTTCTGCTTTCTCCATCTGTCTGCCTATTGTCATTAGACATATCGTTACCTAAAATGTTTTCAGATTAATTTTTATCTCAATGTTTGGTTAAAATCAGCCAGAAAATATAAGAATTAGGAGTTAAGACTAGGCAGATGCAAGTATTCAGACACAGGCTAGGACTGTGTGTGCTTCTTTTCCTTAGAAAACCAAGCAAAAAAAATCACACCCTAGTTAAAGAGGAGGCCAAGGAAAAATATGCTGCCCTGTGTTATGGAAAGCTTTGTGGTGGCACTTTCTGGTTCCAGAGGGCATGAGAGCCTCATCCTAACTTGCTCTGCACACTGTAATCCCGCAGATCACCAATGGTGACACAGCTCCTTTACCACTCACTGTGGGTACTGTCTGTGGTGAATTCTTCCCAACCCTTGATTTTTAAAATTACATTTTTCTTCCACAGCATTTGGCATAGAGGGCTAAAGGAGACACTTCAGTGTAGCATCCTTTTTGAAATATGCCTAAGACCTCTTAAGTACCACATTCCAACAGTGGAGACCACTAATATCTGTTTCATTCACTTAATAACCCAAAGTCACATTTTTACCTGAATAGGTCATTAGTGAGCATTCTGCTTCCACATTTGTAGCTGATGGCTGATATTGCTAGTAAAGCACTCTTTCATTTCAGTACCCAAGAAGGAGATTGTGCATAGGTTTAGGAGTGAAGTTAGCCGTTTTGCAGGCATGAATGCAATCAATAATCCCTTCTATGATTGCTGAATCTGAGCCAATATTTAAGAAGACAAGTCATTGATATGGACTTAGCACACCAAAATTATGGTCTTCAGTTTGCAGTGGGTGCCAGTATTCATGAACAGACCATGCTATTTGTCTTCACTGATTTCTGTCTTGAGAAGGACAAAAAAAATTGAATGAGGTTCATGCAACAATCAAGGTAGGTAGACTGGCAACTCATCTAAAGCAAAACAACCTTATCTAATCCCCACCCCCAAATTCACTTCTAGTTAGCAGAGTTTTTAAGCATATATTTAAGGAGGTTTTAGGACTTTGCTCTTTAAAAATGTTTTGTTTTTTGTTTTTTTTTCTGAATCAGAGACTAGATCCTTTAAGAGTGCTGTCTTCTGTGTGAGAGTCTTCTCTGTAAATGAGAAAACTCTCTGTTGCTACTGGTTTTTGGAGGGATTCTATTCCTACTCTGACTTTTTTTGGTAATTAACTGACAATTAGCAGTTGAGGGGTTTATTGTTTGTTATTTTGCCTGCCATTCCCCTCTGTTAAATAAATGATACAAAGTTAAACCTTATGGATCACACCTCTTTGTTTGCCATTGTTGACAGATCGTTTTCTGCTCAGAATGGAAATGATTAAATCATATAAGAAAGGACCATGCTTGCTGCTTATTCTCTGGCATCATATATGGAAAAATATTGCAGTTGGTTGAATTGTCTAGTTGAAATTAGCCTTTAAAGGAAAACAAAACAGAAGGGAATTGTGCAAGTGGGTTCATTAGGACTTTATCAGAACAAGGAGTGAGTGGTGAAGAGGGAGAAAAGATGACGGAGTTCATGTTTCTGCAGATTAATTTATCAGTCTTTATGGGTACATGAAAAGAAAATTATGGCTACCTATAAAGGTCTAATTAGGGCATCTAGTGTAAATTCTCTGCAGCTAATCTGGTACAGTTCATAAAAAGCTAACAATAAAAACATAATGATGTGTTGCATTAAATGGGCAATCTTCAGCAAATGGGGCTAAATTAAAAAAGGTTTATTGCAAAAGTAGATTCTTTACAGGCCTTAAATTGAGGATAACTCATTAAATACACAGCGTGTTTTTCTATTTAGCCCAGTAGTGACTAATGTGCACTATATGTGCATTCCTGGGAATGTTTCTGGTCTTGGGAGCAAGTCAGAACTTCTGGTAAAACCAGTGCAAGTCACACCATGAGCACTTGGGGAATAGTTTCATTTTTTAACACTTCTTCACAATTCTGAACTTCATTATGCAGCTTGAGTCCTGCTGGTGAGCATTTCTTGGTGAAACAATCCAAACTGAGGCAATTTCTGTGACCCAGCCTTCATATTCAGGCCTGGAGAGTGGACATTTGAGATTCTGGCAAATGTGTGAGTTAAAAATCTTTGTAAAACCTCAGATCTGTCTGGAAGGAGTAATTCATAATTACTGTAATTTGAGAGTGCAGAGAGTGCATTCTGAAAACTCATCTCTAGAAAGCCTCCAAATGTAAAGGCAGTGTGAACAGAGAGGCAAATGAATTTATTCAAAGTGATGTCAAAAATATAATTTTCTTCACTCATTGCTTTGACCACACCCTCATCTTTTTGTCTCATGGTTGACTGCCCCTTCTTGCTCACACCAGACATAAGCTACTTGTGTCTGCTTCATGGACTTTCTGGTCAGTGCCCACCTGCTTTTTTCTGGTGCTGCTAATTGATTATTTTAGTGGCTCCCTTGGCCACTAATTGAATTTTCAATGAAGTCTGTTTGCAGTTTTGGGGAGGAATTTTTCAGATGTACCAAATATCAAGTAAATTTTCTCCCTTTACCTTCAAATCCTCTGTAAAACTGTCATGGACAGATGCTTAGACAGAGCTGAACAACCATGAAGGAGCCAAGACAGCTTCCCACTTTGCTGGCCATGGTGCTCTCCTGCTTGTCCTGCCTCTGCTGTCCTCAGCCAGTCTGCATTCAACAGGCTCGCACAGCCTTTGAGGTAGACAGAGAGGAGCAATTTCTGGGAGGCTGTTGCTCTGTGATCAGCTTTCTTATATGATAACATAACCTAAAAAATGATAAAAAATGCATAAGGAAAGGCAAGAGTTCATGAGGGTGGGGATGCTTTCAAGGATGTGTAAGAGCTGCAAGTCCGGGGGCCTCAATGAAACACTGCAAAAAGTGGGGCTCCGGTGAGCATGTCATAGAAATGCAGTTCAGCTCCCTTTGAGAGAAAGCAGCTCTGTTCCCACATCCCTGAGTGATATAGGAAGAACATGAAAAACTGCAGAGGTCAAGCAGACCATATAGGTGGTAATTTCCTCCCCAGACCTTTCACTGCATGCACAAATACAGTGATCAGCTTGCTACGTGGTGCAAAAATATAGGTGAGCACATTTAGGGGGAAAAAAAAAAGTAAGTAGCAGAGTTTTGTGCATAAATTAACCAGATGTTATCCTTTTCTATGTAAAAAAAACAGACTTAGCAATTATGTTTACATCAACATCTTAGTAGGCCGTTTGAGCAGAGGTTCGTGCTTCCATGGTGTGACTGCCAACTTAGAGAATTTTTAGGTTGCGGATGATTGGTCTAATTGGTTGTAAAATAAACTATTTCAAAGACCTGGCAGTCCTTACATCTGCTGCTCTTGTCCTAATGTGTTTGTGATGTATTTGCTGGTAGAGAAAAATGTTGCTGGACGTGTGTGCGTTGGAAAGCTGTAAATTGTTTTTCCTTTCTTTTGTTTCTGTTTATCTTGGTTTGCAAATATTAAGCAGACTTAGTTCTCAATATGGACAAATGTGCTGCAAAATGCCACTCAGCTGAGGAGATCATAGCTGCTTTTCAATTATTAAAAGCATATGCAGAGGAATAAACTGCACAGCTAATTTCAGAATGAAGGTTTGCAGCAGATGCATAAGCCCTGGTGAGCAGAGGTGTAGGTAACAGAAATTCTGATGCGTTTGAATCCTTATAGCAAAATCTCCAGAGACAAGCAGGGTTGTAGGTTGACACAATCATCAAAATAATAACCTGCATGTCTGAGGGAGTGCCTGTTAAATGCCACGTAGCCCAATTCTTCCAGTCACACTGTTGACAAGCATGGAGTTTCTTGTGTGTTTGAGTTGGCCTCAAGAGAGAATATAAAGAGAGTATGGCCTGAATATGTCCATACAGGTCGTGGTACTTTGGTAAAGAGAGGTTTTTCTCTCCTTCTGCCCAAACTCCTGTAAGGGCTGGGGTTTAGTTTGGGTTTTTTTCTTTTTTTCTTTTCTTTTTTCTCTTTTAAGGCCACAGAAAATGCAAGCAATTCTGTGAATGAGGCACATCCGCCAAAACAAAGCTCCAGATGAGGGGCAGAGATAAGGGAGGACAAGGAAAGACATGGCTGCATTACCACCCTCCACTCCTACAATTTCTTTTTAACAGCCTCTCTGTAAGAAGGAAAAGGGATAAACCTTGATAATTAATGTCTGACTCAAACCCAGCACTTCCAGAAGCCCTTACCGGTGCCCAAGCAGATGTAACTTAGGACAAAATTTTAGCCATCAGTTGGGATGATATTCAGAGCAGCTTCAGAGGATAAAGTTATATGCCCTGCTCCTTCTGCTCCCTGTGAAAACCCTGGCCTTAAGCCCAGGAGAGTCTTTCAGCTTCCATGCTGTAATGAGAGCCCAGGCAATGCTTATCCATCCCACCCCCAAACCCTGAACAGTAGGAGAAGATGCTCAGACTGTTCCTTCCACTGCAAGGTAGAACTGCCTTCACACACTTCTGCCTCACAGCCATGTTTGTATGGGATGCTCTTTTGCTCTCACTGTTCTGTATAATCTCCACCAAAGACCTTTCTTTCACAGGCAGGAGTTATTCCAGTAAACCGGGTTTTATTGTCTCACTTGCAGATTTTGTGGACAATTATTCACAGGGAAAATATTTATCTTGTTTTTCCCAATCTCATTTCTACACCTGCCAAATCGCCTCACCCTTTCCAACTCCTTCTAATGCCCATGAAGATCCCATTGTATCATTTTGGTCCATTTTGTCAGCTGAAGAATGTATTGGATTGGGCAGGTCTGGCTTTACTGCCAACTATGACAGCTTATTTTAATGTCTGCTACTATCCCTGGGACAATACAATGTTCTAATCTTAACCAGAATGGCATCAGACTTCTGGCATGACTCCATCATACTCAGTGCCATTATTAGCCAAAATATTTACTCCATAATGATCATCTGAATTTGGTTTGTGCAGTGAATTAATACATTTATGATGGCAAGCTCTAATAGTACTATTTTTTTTGGTAAAGCAGCAGCCCCGAAAGAAAGTGATTAAGTAGAAATCTCAAGTTCATTCAAAAATATTTGACCCCATCATGGCTGTATGGAAAAAATGTTGTGAACATTTAGTCAATGTGTATTACAGCTTCAGAAATGTGGTAGTGAATAAATGATGGATTATTTTCATTGTTTTCTTTCTTAAATCTCGTGGATTTTTTTTTTTTTTTTAAATCCAGTCTCATGATTTTGTGGTCCAACTCTTGAATTTGAAACTCTGGGGATTTACAGTAAAATATGTAACAAATTTTATGGCTTATTTTAAAACAAGTATTATAAACTATGGATCTCAGGCCAGCTGCCAGATATTAGGAATATATGGTTACTTCTTGATAAAAACTTGCTGTCACTGAAGAAGATTTATGGTTGCAACAAGATATGAACTGATAGGGGTTTAAGTCCAGCCCATGCTATAACAGAATTTATGTGCGGTTTCCTCCACTTTAATCAGTGATTAGAGCAGGAATGTGATGCATTTGAACCAGTCGGTGCAGACTGTGCTTGTGGGAGTTACTTATTTGACATGACTGGGTCTAGGGATGACCTTCACCTAAAGATTTCAGTTGATTCCCCTGGGAATTGAATGAGGCTCTATGGTCTATCTGTCCCCTCTATTGGGGTGCTACTGTTTCCCACATGCCTGGCTGTAGTGCCTAGGGATGCTTAGCCTCTTTGATACCCACTGACTTTGACCTGAGTTGCCCAGCACCTCTGAGAAATCAGGCCACAGTGGGATTTGGTACATGAAAGCATCCCAAACTGGGGTGTACTTTGACTGGCCCAAGGGCACAGAGCAGTTTGAGTCATTGCCTGTGGTGCTCTGGTTGTAGCTGCTGTTCTGAGAACAGCTGGGAGGGAAAGGAGCTGAGTCAACAAGAGTAGAAAAGCCAAGAGAGATCTAGAGGGAAGGGTCCAGTTTCCAAGCCCTTGTCCTGGGACAGTGGCACAAAAAATCCTGGGCTGCTGCCCAGGGGGGCTGGCCTGAAGGAGAGACTGTCTGGCACAAATTAAGCATGATCCAGCATTGTAACACATGGGGTGAATTCACAGGAGAAGCTCATGAAGCAAAAACTGTGAATGGATATAAGTGAAGCCTTGATTTGTTTAGATAAAAGAGAATTGATGAGTATGTTGAAAACACAAGAAGGTGAGATTACAATCAACCAAAAAAGGGGGAGGCATGCTGGCCCAACAGCCTGACCCTGGTTCCAGCTGTGACTTGTGGTTTGAGCAAGCAAAGCAGAAAGGAGGACATCTCTGGAGGAATGTACATGAGGGAAAGGAGGTAGTGACCTCTCTTCTCAGCTGACTCCAAAACCATGTTGGAGAGAAGTCAGAGATAGCCATCTTTATGTGCTTGGTTAGAGTTTGGTGTACCTGTACAGCAACTGTACAATCTAGAGACTTCTCAGGCAGTGTTCTGGAAGCCAGACTATCATTTTAGTGCCTTCAGCTTTTCCCCTTCTCTTATACATGTCTCCTGCCCTTCTGTATCACACTACTGACTCTACAAGAGGACTCTGCACTATTCCCAGCTGGACAAATCTGCTGGCTGCCTGCTCCTGTTGTCCCAGGTGAGCGGGAAGGCAGGAATGGAAGGAAAGAAAGATTTTGATGGCAGGGACGAGAAAGAGTGGCAGAGAGAGGAATTAGAAAAGATAAGAAAGGACCAAAAATCACAGCCACATCAAGACATTATTTTGTCTTTAGCAATGTTTGCCACAGTACACATTTGCTCAACGTCTAACAGAGAGGAAATCTCTGAGCAGCATTATAAACACATCTCCCAGCCCTGGTTATACACACACACATAAATGGCTCAGGTTTCACTCCTGGGGATTATTATTGTATCACCACAACCTTGAACTATATTTATAGTCTTGTAAGCTGCAGAATTGCAGACCTGCTTCTTGTTTTTTCCTGGTGGCAGGCAGCATGGCCTGGAGCGGTGATCGCAGCTGAGAGCGTCGGTGGAAGAGCTTGGAGGCCAGCCACTTGCTCTCTGTGTGGCCATGTGCAGCTCCCTGCCTCCCCGTGCCTCAGTTTCCCCACTGATAATAGCAGGAAGGGTTGTTATCCCCAAGGCAATTGTAAGCACTTTATTAGAGCTTCTTGTACCATTGGTGCTGAACAGCTGCTGTTGGTGGTTACAACAGCTGATTATACGTGGTAGAAACAGCTTCTTGTGAGACCCTTTCTTCAGTCTCTGGTGACTGTGAGCAGCAGAGGACTGTGGTGTAGGTGTTCTATGGGCCTGTGTCTTTATGGAGCCACCAGTGGCCCATGCTCACCGGGACTTCTGGAGGGAAGACTCGTAGGTTTAGAAGACTCCACTGGCTACAGAATGATGGATAACATGCCATATCTGCATATTTTGGAAAACTAATTTTCTTTCAGAGACAGGCACTAGAGAAGATGATTTACATTAACCTTCCCTTTTACAACCATGAGTTATAGATAGGATAACGCAAGAAGGTGCCAAAGAGAGGAGTAAACTTCTCCAGCTTCTTGCCAGAGCTGTGGGTGCCCACAAACAGGAGTGCAGGTCTGAGGTGATGGTGGCAGATGCCAGAGCTCAACCCTGGAGTGAGAAGCTGTGATGATGAGGCCAGCTGCAGAGTTCACTGCTTCTTATTTGTTTGGCACAAAGTCTTCTCACGTTTCATGTGACATGACCCTGTTGCCATCATGACTGGCCCTCTGGACAGAGTCTTGTTTTGCCAAGGTTCATTTGAATTCTAAGGGCTGAAAGGTCAAGTCATATGGCTATAACTTCCAACTCCCAGACTCTCCTTTCTATCGCCAGCTCCTCACTCGCTCCTCCAGATCTCCTCCCTCTAAATGTGAAGCCTACAGACACCCACTCTTCCTTTAATAATTTTTATCAAGCTTGTGATGTGCAGTAGTGTCCTCTTTGTAACTTCTTTCTCTGATGGCAACAGTAAAGTGTTCACATGATTCGATGATTACACATGGTTATACTCTTTTTTTTTCTTCATCTTTTTTTTTTAAAACAAACAGCTAGACCTTTTTTTAATTGTCATTCCCCTCAAAACTTCTGTCACAGCCCTAACCTTAGGGGCTGCTCAGAAGTAGAGAGGGCTTTCCTTTTTCAGCACATTCCTGTCCTCCACTGTGTAAGTCCATGAGCCAAAAGGTGATGCGATCCTGGCAGCCTAGTTTTTGTGTTGAAAGTGTGCATTGTGCTAAGGCTCTTTTCCCTTGGAGTCCTCTCTGTGCACTTCATGACATGATGAAATCAGGGATCATAACTCAGCAGGTAATTAGAATGATGATAACACCTTATCCTTGGTGGCTTGCCAGCTTGCCTCACTGCAGCAGTTGTCTTGCCTTGGAGGATGGTCTCACTTCAATCTCCAGGTCTCTGAGTTCCGTGATTACTCCAAAAGCCTAGATCTTCCACCATAGCCCATCCTGCTCTTCAGCTGAAGCCCTGTGGCCTCCCTCTCTCTCTGATATCACTGCGTCATGCACAGCTTACCCCTGGTCTGTGGCAAACTCAGGGATCCACAGATAAGAAGTTGTGAAGTTGCACTGCTGTGAGGAGTACTTCAGGAGACACATGGACTGCACAACACTTCCCCAGTCCCTGGAAATACTGTAGCTCTTCATAGATTACACCCTTTATCTGACATCTAGATCTTCCCCACGAGGAAAAAAATCAGAGTTGTCCCTATCAGGAGCAGAGAAGAGCTTGGAAAGATGAACACAGTCACTTCAAACCTAGGAGTCCAATAAAATACATCCCTCCTCCATTATTAGTTGTTTTTTAAAAAAAAAAAAAAAAGAGTGCATTTTGAGCCAATTCATGATTGTAATTTTTGGGGGTGGGACAGGAGAGAGGAAAGGCTGAGTCACAGTTTCTGAGCACTCAGGTCTTCCATAATGCTTCATCACCAAGGATCTTAAAGTGGTTTTGGCATATGAATGAGTTAAATTTCACCACTTCCTACTCAGGCCAGGAAAACCTTTGTTGAGTTCATTCACAGATGAAATGGAGAAAACCTTTAGGTCAGAGTTTTCCAACCTGTATACTTCATGTTAGATACTAAAGCTAGAAGTAACATAAAAATGTAGTGGATTTGAAGTGCATTTATCCATCAGTCTACTGTCACAGTAACAAAGAATTACCTGGATTAATTTTGGATTTAACCAGACTGCTGAATTCAGTAGCCTACTTCTGATCTGGTAACACCAGACACCCCCTCTGCCCCCACCAGAGTTATCTATGAAAGGCTGAAGAGGAGGCAGCTTTGCTATATTCTGCTGAAGGGAGGGCTTCTTACAATACAAAGTAGTAGCATCCTCCCTTCTTCCCTCTCTTTTTCCCTTCCTCTGGTTTTCTGCATCCAGGATCATGGCAAAAGCATTAAGGATGCTGGAGCCTTCAGTACCTTCAGCTCCAGAGACATCTCCCATCAGGCTTTCACTCTTTATACTTCTCAGAGCTCTTGCATTGAAGAAGCTGACCCCATCCATGGGTACCATCTGCCCACAGAGGATGTGAGAGTTTCCGTGAATATGCAAAGCAAACCAATGGCTTGGACACAGTTAGGCCAGTGGGAATCCATGTGAAACCAGCCAAAGTTAAGTGAGTTAAGTGGGGCCATGCTGGGGACAAGAGGTGTGAGGGGGGACTCCAAGGAACCTTCAGGGCTCCTTGCACTGCCTGTGTGGCAAGCCTGGGGTGTGCTAACCCGCTGATCTTCACTGAGCCGTCAGGGCTGCTCACCTTGGCTGGAGCTCTCCAGAGAGCTGCCTCCATTTATCCACCTCTGTCTTCCCTGCCTGGACCTGCTCCACCTCATCCAGGGGGAAGCTAAGGTACCCCCTCAAACACTATCGAAATCTGTGCTCAGTAGCTTCGCAGAGTCACTCTGGGTGTGCAGGATCAGGCACAAACCCACTTGCCTGGGTACGAGACCTCCCAAAACAGCTGCATTCTCTTCTTTCAGAGTGTGTCTTGCAGGCAGTGCAAGCTCACAGGTTTTTTGTGACAGTGGCATATTACAAGACACTACGAGCATCCTCAGGGCTCCAGGCTAAAGTCTATTTTGCCTCTGTATCCTGCTGATCTGAGCAGAAAGGCTAGCTTAGCTTGTAAATGTGACTTCACAGAAACATGGCAAAAGACAGAGATACCTTAAGCCAGTAAATGTTTCCAGATGGGGGCATTTCTGGTGAACTTTTTACTTCTGCCTCTAAATGAAGCACTGTTAACTTCTTACAAAGATTGAAAAGATTTGAGCTTTAGGGTTAAGTGCAGTGAGACTCTTTCTTCCTTTCTTTTCTTTCCTTTCTTTCTTTCTTTCTTTCTCTTTCTTTCTTTCTTTCTTTCTTTCTTTCTTTCTTTCTTTCTTTCTTTCTTTCTTTCTTTCTTTCTTTCTTTCTTTCTTTCTTTCTTTCTTTCTTTCTTTCTTTCTTTCTTTCTTTCTTTCTTTCTTTCTTTCTTTCTTTCTTTCTTTCTTTCTTTCTTTCTTTCTTTCTTTCTTCCTTTCCTTCTTTCTTTCTTTCTTTCTTTCTTTCTTTCTTTCTTTCTTTCTTTCTTTCTTTCTTTCTTTCTTTCTTTCTTTCTTTCTTTCTTTCTTTCTTTCCTTCTTTCTTTCTTTCTTTCTTTCTTTCTTTCTTTCTTTCCTTCTTTCTTTCTTTCTTTCTTTCTTTCTTTCTTTCTTTCTTTCTTTCTTTCTTTCTTTCTTTCTTTCTTTCTTTCTTTCCTTCTTTCTTCCTTTCTTCCTTTCTTTCTTTTTCTTTCTTTCTTTCTTTCTTTCTTTCTTTCTTTCTTTCTTTCTTTCTTTCTTTCTTTCTTTCTTTCTTTCTTTCTTTCTTTCTTTCTTTCTTTCTTTCTTTTCTCTCTCTCTTTCTCTTTCTTTCCCTTTTTTTCTTTTTCTTTCTCATTCTCTTTATTTTTTCTTTCTGAGTCTTCCTCCAGTTTTTTTCTCTTCCCTCCTCTCTTTCTTCTTTGTAAAACAAGGTAGCTAAGAAAAAGGAAACACCGTTGTTTCAAAAAATACATCTTAATATATTCCTAGAAGCCTGTAAGCAGAGAACGAACAGGCAAAGGAGGGAGAGCAAGCAAGCTTTGATAGTAACAGCAGTGAGCCAGTGGAACATCTTGAAAGGAACTAGCCTTGTCTTAGGAAATTAAAAAGACATGTGTGTAGCTGTTAAAAAGCCTGAGAAAAGTGTCTATGGTTCTCAAGCAAGGCAGTCCTGCAGGAGGAAGTTTACAAGAGCTAGGAGTAGTAGTATCCGTGACTTTAATCTGGTTCTTGGAAATTATTAGTTCTAAGCATGCTGGAAGGAATTAAGACCAAACACGGGTTTTCAGTTTAGAATCTGACTCTTTGATGCTTTATGAAAGTAATTTGATTGCATCAAATGGGTCCCAGGGATAGGAACCTTAGTCCATAAATATCACCGATCCACATCATTAAAAAAACCTCAATCTGCACTTTTTTTTTTCCTTCTTCTTTTTGCAGTGCTAATGTTCTTTGGACATAAGAGGCCTGCAGCTGAATCAGCAGGGAGATTGATTTCTCTCTCTCCCTTTAAAAGAGGGAAAGAAGGTCCCTTTGGGTCAGGGTTAAGGGCTTGGAAGGGGCCTAATGGGAAAGTTCATCTCACAGCTGCCAGCGGTATATAGTACCAGGCTCATGGATAACAACAGGATGTGGGTTTTGAGCACTGTCAGCTCCTTCGTGATATATTTCTTTTTAATTTTCTCCTTTTAAAATAATACACCAGCAAAGAACATTCTTTATTATCATAACAAAATCTCTGCTCCAGTGACTCTGAGACGTTCCTAATTGTTTTAAATCTGTCAGGAGTGCTTTCTGTTTGCATTTCTGCAACCACTCAAGAGATTGTTGTAAAGAAAACAAACAAACACAAAAAAAAACTAGCCTGGTCTGATCCAGGGGCTGGGTAATGGGTTACAGCACTTTCACCTCGTGCTCACCACCACTGAGTGGGCACCAAAAGCTGAATTGGTTGGTACTAACTTGTTAGCTTTGCAACAGCCAATTTCAAGCTGTTGTTAGTACTGGAAGTCACCAAACAGGCACAGTGACAGTCAGTGAGTTAAAAATAAACTCTGCTGGTGGTGGAAGGCGCAGGGAAAACACCACCCTGTTCACCCAAGTGTGGAGCTGGAAAGTGAAGGGGAAGAGCACACGCAGTTCTCTGCACTGTCATCCTATGAATGACAAATAGCAATGCTTTTCCCACAGAGAAAAACACATCTGATCTAACTTTTCACACTGTTTCATAAAAAGTGATCTCATTAATGTGAAAGCAGAATGATTTCTGGGAACAGTCTTGTCCTGACTGGTTGCTGCTGAGCCTACGAGAGCAGGCGATGCGGAGCAGCCATATACCACCATAGCTGCATCCCCATCAGGGCGTCGTACCAGTCTCACTGTGTGATGGAGGGAGCAGTGGGAGCAGAGGGGCTGCGGGGAAGGCAGTGCACAGGAGGCCCAGGGCCCCCCGCAGATATCTGCTGGCAGAGCTGGGGCACACGGGCCGTGGGAGGAGCGCCGAGGAATTTTCCCAGCATCGTTCCCTGCGTGTGTGGGTGTTGCCTCCCACCACGGAGCCGGCGTCCTGTTACGACTCTCGGTATTACAGCACAAATGGTGGGCCCCCAGCCTGGAGGGAGTCCTTGCTGTACTGCAGGCTGTAGGAGACAGGTCCTACCTTGAATTGCTGCAGAACTAGAACAGGAGAAAGAGCGGCCCCATACAGCAAGTGAGCTGGGCACTGAAGACAGCATTCATGTAGCCCACTAGAAATGCTCATTAGTTGTCATGCCTGTCCCTCTCCGTTAGTGGTATATTGACCAAAGGTCTGTCTGCAGAGAGTTTGGATCTCTTCTTGAGCTTGATTCTAAGATGCAGTGGTCATGATGACTGTGGTCATGATGACTGTGGCCCATAGCCTTAGAGAAATCTGAATCCTGACCTGGTAGATGTTGAAGGCAACCAGAGAAAAACAGAGGGGCTGTGGATCAAGTCCACTGAGGTTTATTCAAGATGACCCAGGAAGGTGAAGACAGGACTGGGCACCAAGCTCCTCCATCACAGCTCAGTGCTGTAACTGCATGTTCCACCAGGACCATCCTTCCATGGCTCTCCTTGGCCATCAGGGCTCCAGATGTCTCTCAGTGCAGAAGGAGCTGAAGAGTCAGGGCTGGTTTTGCACGCATAAACAAAAAAGCAGAACCACAGGAACTGTCTATCGGTATGTTTGGAAGGCACTCATCACCCTGGCATCTGGAATGGCCTGAGCTGCTGTCAGCTACCAGCACTGAGAAGTCCACACAAAAACTCAAGAGCTCTGACCACCCCTGGAGAAAGGTCTGGGTCAAGAGTGGGTCAATGCAGAGTACCCAGAGCAAAGGGCCTGAGTCAGGCCTTCATTAAGAAGGATGGGAAAGGGCTTATCCTGCCAGTTTGGAAGTCATAGCTCCTTTTGCTCTGCCACAGACTTCCCAGGTGTGCTTTAGGCACATTCTTCAAGTCTTTGGCTGCCAGTCCCCTGTGTAAAATGGAGGTGTTTCCTTACAGTGCCTCATCAGGGAGCCGTAAAAGATGGTGTATTTCCAGTTTGCAGGGGCTCTCATGGTTGCTCATGCAAGTAACTTGAAAAACTTCACCTTGGAGCGAACGTTCTTTGGGACCCCTGCCTGGTCTCAGTATTTGGGAGGAAACCCAAGGTGAGAGAAAACATGAGGTTCCCCCTCCCTGACGCTGCAGAGAGGTGGCTGAGAAGCCTTTCAGCAGGACACGCTTTCCTACCTGGTTTACAGCAGCGAAAGGAGTTCTGCTAAAGGCAAGGCAGCAGACAGGTCCATGCTTTCCCACAGGAAGTGCTGGACACAGAGATAAGCTCCTCCACATTCACACTGAGATAACAGCAAATCTCTAGCAACTAGGAACGTGAAGCAGGGCAGCGACGGTAGCCACGGGGTATGTGAGGGCTCTGACACATTTTTTATGAAGAAGCAAAATTGTTTCCCCCCTCACCTTCCTGGGAAGGGGGAGACAGACCCTTGGCTAGCCTGGCTTGTCAGGAGGGTCATTGCTTCTGCTCCTTGTCCTCCCTATGCTCCTTGACTGCCTTTGCTCTCTGCAGCACTGTACCAAGACGAACTGCGTGGCTGCAGGCACCAGAGGAGCAAACAAGCTTTAGAACAAAACAGAAAGTATGTTCTCATGCAAACCTCATTAATAATGGAGAGCGAGTGAAGAGAAATGCTAAATATAAATTAATTTCTTGTTGGGAAGAGAGGGAACGTACTGCACTGCTGCAAAGAGGCAATATGAAAGATGAAGCCTTTCAGAGTTTACATCACTCCCCTGTAAAACAAAATTTAGGCTATTTTACAGCTACTTCATGATATAGACAGGCAGTGACATCCCTGTGTATTAAGATTTTTACTATCTCAGGTTTTTTGGTTTTTTTTGTTCTATTTCAGTTCCAAATCTCCAATTTTCTTTCTTACTGCTGGCTCTCCAGCACATTCCAGTTCCTGCTGAACTGATAAAGTGTTTTCTCAGGTGAAGCGAATGTGGCCCCTATGGCACTGCTCAGCAGATCCATAGCTTTTGGAGACATGCTGCCAGCAGTGGCTGTGGCTTAGCAAGTAATTCATTACTGTGGGCCACTGGGCTGCTGTCTGGCCCAGTGGTACAGTTAAGTGTTTTAAAGGTGCAGGTAATTGTAAGTAATGAGTAGATGTTACTCTGCCCATAAGTCTCTGCCATAGCATGACATAAAGACCTCCTAAGATTGTGGTCCACACGTTCTTGCTCTTTTATGCTGGCCTTTAATCTCAGCAATGCATACGAAATTGATTTCCTTTTCATGACATTGTTTTCAAATGACTCTTCTGTTTTCTTCTGCTTGTTTTTTGGCAATCTCAGTGGCTTGGGAGCTACAAGGAATATAATTCAGAGCTTCTCTGAATGTTTCAGTGCCGAAGTCGGCAGTGCTTGCTCCCTCCTGTGTTTAATCAGTCATGCATGTACTGAGGAGGCTGCAAAGAGTGGGGGCATCAGGGTGGTGAAACTCAACGCAAGAATTAAAGTAATATTCCTGAATCATCAGAAATGAGATCCTTCAGAGCTTACAGAAGTAGAACCAAGAGCAGAACTTGGATGCTAAACCTGCTAGTCCTTTGGGGTGTTTGTTGGACTACAAACTCCAGAAAGGGAACCCGGAAAAGTAAATTGCTTTAATATGCACTGCACTTCTGAACAGCAAAATTCCCAAATAGTGAAACTCCCCCAACAGCTCTCCCTTCGGCTGTGAACAGCAAGCTTACATGCAGGGAGGGGGAAAAATGCAGCCACATTCCTTTCACACTCCCACTCGCCTCTGAGGTTCTTCCACTTCCTTCCTATGGCTTTTTTTAGAACTGTAGTGTTTTTCTCACGTCCGGCAACAAAGGATGTTTTGTGCTGCTGCCGAGGTTGTTGGTTTCTTTTTTTTTTTTTTTTTTTAACTTCAGATGCAGCTATCATATTTGAAAATATCACTTTTGTTTGTGTGGGAGCACAACTTTTTTTTGCTCTCTTTTACCTTGCAAGCATGATCATATTTGTTTATTTGGTTAAATTCTCCCACCAGAGTAGACATTTGTATTTTCCTGTAACCCTCTTATTTACTTTTGAAAACCACTGTGCTGCAGCCCTAAAGGTAAAATGAAATTTGGAAGCTTGCAGTGATTTCTCTGCCCTGTTACTGAATAAGAAATGGAAACACTCCAGAATTACCATGGTGCAGCTGAGAGCAGAGCATCGTGCATAAATTTCTTCATAAAATGCACATCTCATAAACCCCACAAAACTCTTGCGGTGTTTCCAGTAAAAAATCCAATAAGGGGACAAGGAGGAGCTGATCAATAACAGAATCAGAGTCTTCAGCCCCAGGAGTCAGCTCTCCCATTTTATGGTAGTTTAACATCATGAAATCAGAGTGGAGAAATGCATCCAGGATTAAACCTTTGGGGCTTGATTTATTCTTGTCCCCAATCACTATAGCTGGGTCTTTGTCACATTGATAAATTGACCACGGTCACACACATTGACATTACTCACTTTGAGAAGTGAAACTCCAAACATCAGCCACCCTGGATATTGGATATTCAGGCATTCAGTGTTTCCAATTTATTATAATTTGTAGGCAGCTAGAAAAGGTGGGGGGAAAGCCCATAGACAGCCTGGAATTATATCATAAATCTCCAAAAGCCCTAACATAATCTTTAAGACTACCTTCAGTTTCTCAGACAGGGAGCATGAGGGATACGGTGAGCCTGGTTTTGACCTTTTGCTAAGCAGTGCTGCACAGGTATTATTACACTGTTGGCTTTGGCTTCTGGAGGAGTCGGTGCATAAGCATCTCGGAGAGGAAGTATTCAGTTCCATGAAAAAATGTAAGGACTGCTATCGCAATGCCTGCTTCATCTCAACGGTCAGGGTGAGGCAAAGAGAAAATGAGAGACTGATTCTCCCCTGCCTGGTGTGGGAATCCCTCCTGGTTTGTGCAGGGGGTACTGCACTCTGTCATGCTGGAGACATCCTTTGTACTTCAGAAATATGCTTACCCATCTTACTTGCTGGGTGTTCTTCCAGATTTCAGAGCAATAGCAGCCCTATAAAATATTGTCAGCAAAATTCAGGAGCCTTCTGGAGCTCTTACAAAGCGAGCCCTGATTTAAGAAAACTATTTGATTGCTGCTTTCGTGGTATGTCTGGCTTCCTATCCCTGCTGTCAGGTTTCCCAGAAAGGAAGGAGGAATTCTCCCCCATTATATTGCAAAAGCCTTGGAGCCTGCTCTGGTTGGTGTGAGCCCTTGAGTGTGCTTCAGGGAATCATCGCATCGCGCGCAGAAATGGGGGGTACCTGTACAGACCCTGGATGTCCCTGTGACTTCCCAAGAGCTCGACTGTGACTCTATTCCCTGTCTTCCCCCCCCAACATTATTCTCAGTGGAGGGAGAAACGTCAGTGCTGTGTGCTTGAGTCACCCCCCAACTACCACCCTCGCTCTGAAAGTCCATCTCCAGGAATTCACTCTGCAGTGCCATCCATCCCCTCTCTTCTGCTAGATTATTCCTCTCCAGCCTTCCAGAAAGCAACATGTACCTGGGCCACAGGCATCCCTGCAGCCCAGGGCAGACACGAACACATGGAGGCTGCTTCATGCTGAGATACCAAGCAGTGAAGTGGGAAGCCCAAGGCACGTTTGCTTGTTTTCTCCTGTGGCTTCTGCTACAAGGGCTGTGGCTCCGACAGAGTCAAACACCCAGGGTGGTAATATCTTAAACAACCACAGCTGTTTACCGAAAGTGAGTCAGTCTTCCATCGGGTTTGGCTAACATGAGTTAGCAAACCTGATTTAACCTCAGCCTTTTCCTTGGTATAGGTACAGCCACTTGCAGCTGCTTCCAGAAAGGCATTTTAACTAATGAGCAGCTGGGTGAGAATACCAGCAGCTGAAAGGTGGTGCCAGGTGGATGTCCATGGTGACATCTAGCTGGCACTACAAAACCTTGCCAGCAGAAGCTCTTTTGGTCACTGTAGTGGGGCATGCCGTAACAGCCTGATGAAAAGTCCTGGCCAGCTTTTCTGTGACTTGAACAGACTCAGATCCCTGAGCCATCAGCTGATAGTTTCTAACCCAGCAAGCACCGTGGCTTATGCCAGCCCCACACCTTAGAGGAAGAAGGTGGTACTCGATGGCCAGTGTGCTGTGGTGCTGCGATGCAGCAGTGAAGCGAGGTCAGTGCTCATCCAGACAGAGGAACTCAGCGTTGTCAACATAGCCTGGGAAAACAGCCTGCTAGTCTGTGGTTAGCTCCCTTTGCAAGTCAAAATCAAAAAAATGGATAAAGCTCACTAGTGTTTCAGCTTATAGGACAGAAATACCCTTAACTACTTGCCTAAGTAGCACTTTCAATAAACAGAAGTAGAGAGGGAGATGCTGTGAGGGCATTACCTTGCTCCTGCACTACCCTGGCCGTTCCCACCACAGATGCCAGCTGCCCCAGGCACTGGGCTCCGAGGTCACACCAATAGCCCAGCCTTGCTGCTACTATTACTTTAATGTTGCTGGCTTGCATTTATTTCCATCCCATTAGAAAAAATACAATTTAAACTTCCATCACTAGAGGCATCTGCCATCCTGTTTCAATAAAGAAAAGCAGGTGTTGCTGTCCCTGTCACTGGCTGGGACCTGTGCTGCTTCCCCACCACTGGGACGTTTCCCACATCAGGAGAGTGATGCCTTCACGGCCAGCAAGTGGAGTCTGGCACAAAGGGAGCAAATGCACCTACTTTGCCCCTTCCAGTAAATGTGATTTATGAGCAGGAAGGATCCACCTTCAAGGCCGGGAAGTGCAGCAGGGCAGAACTCTGGCTAGCCCAGCCAGGGCAGCACCCAGGGCTGCGGTGCTTGGTCCTGGCCCTGCAGCTGCAGGGAAGGGGAGATTGGAGTTATGTACGATTTGGCAAATCTGCACAAAAGCCTGGAGGAACTGCCTCAGGAATAAAACACAGCCCCTAGATCTACTCTACAAATCCCCAACAACCTCTGGATAAATATCAGCTGAAAACTGGCTCTTTTTGTGCCTGTGATAACTGCACTTGACAGCCAAACAGAGACCCTTTCATATTTAAAAATAGAAAAAGGCAATTAATTATTGGAGTCAATATAAGCCAGCAGCTGGCACAGTAGCAGCACAGTGTCTGTAGCAATCTAACTGTAGCAGATGCAAAGCTGCTCAAATACAGGCACAAAGCAAATTCATGCCCCACGGCAGCAGGGTCGATAGGCAACAACAAGTGAAGGCAGCCTCTGAACTCCCCCCAAAGAGCTTGGTGGAGTCCGTACTACTTTGTCAAACCCAGCTTAGCTCAGCATTTGGGCGTACTCAAGCTGAAATGCTCGCGTGTCTCTGGTTTACTTTTCTCCAGTGGCTGTGTGCGGCGAGTGCTGGTGTGGCAGAGACAAGCCTTGGTGGTACAAACACCAGCCATGAAGTTACCAGGCAAGCCCTGAGAGCCAGAGCCACTGATGACTTCACTTTCCCATAGCTGGATACTTCAGTTCAGTGTGGGATGAAGCATCTTTTTCTGTCTCAGTGTTTACCTGGGATAGACCATGGTATGTGATGACAGTGGACTTGGGGACTCCTGGCTAGGTTGCACACAGGTTCTTGGTAGCATTTGTCTGCTGGTTGACTCTGAGTCCTTTGAAGATGTGTGAGTGGCCCAGAAGCGAGCTTTCCTCATCCTCCAGAAATAGCCAGCTTTTTTTTCTATAAAGCCCAATCCTTGCATCTTGCTAGCTAGAAACTGCCCTCTTGGATTAGCAGCTCCGTGAAGTAATGAAACTCAGCTGCCTTAGGCACTTCATTTTCTGCTGCAAGATACTTGCACATGACCAAGCCCACTGATGTTTGGTGAGCCTAAACTGAGTGGAGAAATGAAAGGAGAAGCAGGTCCTGAACCAGAGGAGACTGTGGTTAGGGAACCGGGGTGGTGCTGCGATGTGAGCTGAGGAGAGACCTTTGAAGTGCAGTCTTTGGGCAGCTGCCTGGGCCCAAAGCAAACACTGCACAGGACTTCCACTTTGCTAACGATAATGAAAGCAGTTCCTGGAATGATTTGCTTGTTCTGACAGCAGCACAGTTTGGTTGAAATACGTACAAATTAAAAAAAAAAAAAAGAATAATAAAAGAGGAGCTTGTCCGAGAGGCCCGTTCCTTGGACTGGCTGTTCTCACAGTCTCCTTTCCCTGTCCAAACTGGTAATTCACAGCAAAGCCACGATGCAAGCACACGGTGGCTGCTCTTTTAACATGATCAAAGGAATAATTATACACAGTGGAATTCTCCGAACACAAAAATCGCGTGTGATCCTCCTGGCGTGAGGAGCCGGCTGTGTGTCTGCAGAAAGCTCCCGTTTGCTCCGCAGTCAGCCTCAGGTTGCAGCCAGGGACGGTCTCTGCCTGCCACCACGGAGCTCTTCCTCAGCTGCCTTCCTCCATGCAAGCTCACTCACTGCTTTCGGGCCAGCCGAGCTGCAGGTGAACGTGGAGATCCTTTGTTTCTGTCTGTGTTCAGGGGACGAAGGGGTGATCTCCCTAAAAAGCGACCAGTGCTTGCTTAGTTTGTCCTGGAATGGAGACTTCATTTATAGAAGCAACAGCAGGGCCCTAGCAACAGCAAAGTGAGCTCCACAGTTCCTGGTATGGAATATTGCAAGGTGATGCGCTTCAGCAGCAGATTGTGTTCGTGGTTTCCCCTTCTGCACCTGTCCCATCTCTTCTGGGAGCTGCAAATCAGAAATCCTGCCTTTTCTTCTTCCACTGTACAGGTTTCTTTTCCTTCCCTTCAGCAGTCAGTGTAGTGTGGTGCCGCCAGGGAAGGGCATTGCAGAGCTTTACGGGCTGTAGGTGAGGGACTGTGTCAGGCTGTGGGGACATATGGTGGTGGGAGCCCTCCTAAGGGTGTGAAAGGTTTCTCTGGTGGTCTGAAGTCAGTGGGACAGCACTGGGCCACCTGAGTGTTTGGCATTATGGGCTGAGTTGAAAGTCGCTGAGCCCTTTGACGCCAGGGCTTTTCTACCACATCCCTGGCTGCCATCCAAGCCCAAAGCCTCCACCCCGCAGGATTACTGCTGGGGGATCCAGCCATTGCACTCCAGTCTACCTGCATCTGCTCTCCCTGGACCACACAAGCTCAGGTCTGTAGGAAATCCCTGCTGCTGCTCATGTTCGCCCCATTGATAAAGCTCACCTGAATTCCCTGCCAGAGAGCACACTTGCAAGGCAGTAGTGCAGATGGTAGGCTAGTCTGCACCTTATCCTATACATGTGTCCTCTCTCATCCAAACTATTCCTGACACGTCTCCTCTCTTTTCATTCAGGCACTCGGGATGAGCATCTGGGGCCAAGATTGTCCATGCAATCGATGCCTTATATAACGATATGGAGTTCTGAAGTGGCCTTGAGCTCAAGGAAGTCACCCTCTATACCTTTCTAAATGGAGTTTCACTTTGTCAATGTACATAGTTGGGCCCTATCCATTCACTTTATCTCCTCCCTTCATTCGATCATTCCTTAAACTAGCCAACAGCTCAGACGAATGCTGTTAAGATCATGTTGGCTGCTTGGTGGTTCACACTATATCATCTTCATCAGTTTTTCCTATCTCTTTCCACATGCGGCTGTAGATTATCTGGGTTGTTTTTGTTAATAGGAGACAGATGGGAATTGGGTGTCAAGTTGTGATTCTGAAGCGTAGGAGCTTCATAGCCTTTTTAAAAATGCATTATATTAAAGATAATTTAAAACAAAATTAGTTTCTGGCATTTAACAATTAGCAAGGAAAAACAGTTGCTCAACAGAGAGGCCAGAGGGGGCTAATTCTTTAATTCTGAGTAGTCACCTCTGAACCCCAGGCTGACATAACCACATCTGGTACAAAATACCAGACTCTTGCATGCTCTAAATCCCCCATGTTTGCCCTGGCACTGCACAGCACTCAGTCCAGTGGATTGCATTGCCTTTCTCAATCAGGTGATACACAGTGCAAGAACAGTCAGGAAAGAGAAAAGCTGGCAGGACTGATATATCGAGGACCATGTGCATTAGACACGTCAGATTTTGTGGAGATTACTTTGCCTGGATCTATTAGTCAAGCCTTTAAAACCAAAATCAAGAGGGGTTTCTTGGACTAGGGCATACACAATTGTAAAATGAGCTGCTGGACTTTTACATGTGACTGAAGGAGAACTATACTGGGTCTGAAAGGGATATGGGAAGTCCGGGATCCTGTCCTAGTCCTGGACAGGAGTGGATGCTGGAGGGAAGATGGAAACAAAAAAAAAAGGAGGGGTGGGAGGCTCCAAAGTCGCCAGGTCACAGGTGCCTGGGTGTGAGGCATACGCAACCGACTCTCATGCATCACCTCCCGCAATCACTGCGTGGCTCAGCCTCCTGCCCTGACACTGTCTGGTGAATTGTGACCTTCTCACTAAGCAGCATCCAGTAGGCAAAGCCCCCATGCAGGACCTCTTGTTGCAGTTCAGCAGGTGAATGGGCAGTGACTCCAGCTCCCACCTTGCTCCATCTTGTCTCTTACTGTTTCTAGTTTAAAGTCAAGTTGATATTGTCTGGGATTTTTCATATGCATACATTTGCACTCAGTGAGCTGCCCTGTACCCCTTGGAGGCCAAATAATGCAGAGGGCAGGAAAATAGGATGCTTGAGATGTGCCCCAGATTGGGTCAACTGGAACAGAAAGATACTGCAGATCTTAAGTAACTGGTTTTCAGATGCCCTCTAAGCACCTATTAAAATTCACTACCACAACTGCATGGGCCACCACAGAAATCTTAATGTGGCCGTGTGGGGATGTGCAGCAGAAGCTCTGACAGCAACTGTCTGCTTGTTTACTTACAGAAAATAATTTATGCTCCTACATTCACTGTCAGTTCCATTTTTTTCTTTCTTAATTTATACTCCTGGAGGAGTTCTTTTCTAATCAACTAGTAGAAACTACCCTCCTGATTTAGACTCCAGGGTTAAATATGCAAAGTTATGTAGTAGAATCATAGAATGGTTTGTGAACACTGGCACAGTGTTTCACCACCCTCATCATAAAGAATTTCTTCCTTATATCTAGTCTGAATCTACCCTCTTTGAGTTTAAAACCATTACTCCTTGTCCTATTCCTACAGGCCCTACTAAAAAGTTTGTCTCCATCTTTCTTATAGACCCCGTTTAAGTACTGAATGTCTTCCTACTTCAACTGCCCTGCTCCTGTTTGGAAGGATGCACTCTACACCCAGGTTTTATACTCAGGTTCTTGTAAACCATAAGAGAGGGGATTTTTTTTTTGTATTGGTACAAGAATACCTTCAGATTAATCTGGCAAAGTACTCCTAGTGTGGGCACATCTGGCAAAGCTGTACTGGTGTTGGAAAACCTCTTTCCACAAGCAAAACAAGTTCTACTGATAGAAGTGTGGGTTTGTCACTGTAACTGAGACTACACCAGAAATGGCTGGCGCAGGTCAGGGTTGGAGATCTTATCTCCCACCATCTGGGAAAGAGGGTGGATAGTGAGGTGGCAATGTTTGCTATTGATAGTAAGCTATTAAGGGTAATAAAAATGAGAGTTGACTGCAAAGACTTGCAGAAGGCACTCACTATAGTTCAGAGTGAGGCAATAAAAGAGCAGACAAGATTAATTTAGATAAATGTGAAGTGTTGTGCATGGGAAAAACTCCTAACTGTGGATGCCAACTGATAGACTGTGAGTTAGCCGCGTCTGTTCAGGAAGGAGATGCCGGAGTTGTAAGAGCTCTGTGAAAACAGCAGCTTGTTCCCTGGTAGCAGTGTAAAACCAGATCAGACATCAGGAGTTATTAGGAAAAAAGAGGAAAAACAGAACCATATGAGTTCACTAGTTATGCCTTTCCTTCTCAGAAAGCATATATTAGAAATAAAAAGGTGTTGAAGCTACCAGGATAACCCAAAGTATAGCACAATTTCTAGATGTCTGGGACTCCTTTTTCAGAAAAAGAAGTATTTGAGAAGATGCAACAGAGGTGCTGACAACCATGAAAGCCCTCCAGCGAGTCGACAGGAAACAATTTGGTCTGTTTCTTCCAATATAAGCCCTATGAGACATCCCATAATGATGAGGTGGTGCTGGGCTCCAGACAGTCAGAGGAAGCAGTTGCAGTTAAACCATGGAACTCGTTGCTGCATGATGCTGTATGTGCTAAAGATTTGCATGGTAAAAAGCACTTAAACATTGCTCAGGACGAAAAATCCATTGACAGCTACAACATGCAAACACGGCAGCTGTGTCTCAAGAGAAACAGCTGGCAATTGGTGGAAAATACAAAGGATTTATTCCTATGTGTTTACCCCTTTCCCATCCTCTTCTTCGTGTACCTGCCTTGTATCAGCCCAAGCTGGAGATGGGGCACTGGGACAGGCTGACCTTTGGGCTGACTCACTGCAGGAATTCTTACGTTTGGGATAACCCTAATTTACATCACTTTTATTTAGATACAATGCTGGAATCATGAGGTGAAGCTGTATTGTAGTAAAGAACCAAAGTAAAACTGAGGCTATTCTGCAAGAAAAGTAATCCATACTTCAACAACTATTATATTTAAATAAAATTTTTTAAAAAGCACATAGTGCTTTTAAAAAAATAGTCTTTTGAGCATTGGAAAAACATCATGCAAGTATCCCTAATCATTTTCTGCTCCTGTCTGTCATCAGCCTATTTAACATGCAGTCTTAGCTTTCAGTCTCTTGCAAGAAATGTCTCACATTTTGAAAGTTCGCATGATGCAAAAAAACATGAAAATGTGCTAATTGGCCTTGCTTGGTTTTTCCAGCTCTTGAGAACAGGGAAGAATGCTTCAACTCCACTTTTTATAAGATAGCTGTCTACCCCAGACTGACTGTTTCAGTCGCTCAGGGTCATTTTCCCTCAGATGGCTTCAGGAAGAGGCACATGGTTGGCAGAGAGTTAGGCTTCACCCCAGTTAGCTGCATTTTGATGCTGGGCAATGGATCGTCAAGTTTAGAAGTGAACACCCAGAGTGCTTTCAGAAGAACTACAGAAAGTAGGTAATTAATTATTAAGAGGTAATTAGCAAAGAAAGAGGTTTACTTCAAAGCAGGGATTTAAAATTTCACTGGAAGCCTGGTGTTCTCCCCTGTAGAAGCTTGTGAAGAAATGTGGAGTTGCTGATAGTCCCAAGCATGCACATAAACACCAGTGTGTTGATCCTGGATTTGTGAGATGTTTAAGGACAGCGGGAGGGGGCCGCACAGCTGGCATCCATCACTTGCACAAATAGCTGCCTAAATAGCCCAGATCTGAGATACCATGGAGCGGTCGTTGCAATAACTGGCTCTAGAAATGGAAAGTTAAGACAGGGGAGCTCTCGATTTCTCTCCTAGTCCGACTGTCTGGCCAGGCAGAGCCATGACACTCTGGTGCTGATGAGAAAGGACCTGTGATGCTTCCCCCAAGCCTGTCCTCATCCCAGCAGCAGCTTCACACGTACGGGAGAGCGAGGACGCTGGAGAAACACCTCTGGCCTAGGATGCTGGGTGGCTGCTTGGCGTCCTCGGGGAGGAAGTGGCTTCCCTTTAAGGAGCTGGAGAGGTTCTGGGCAGGGATTGCAGCAAAGCATCCCAAACGCTGGGTCCCGTTGGCAGAAAGGCTGGGGGCAGCTGGAGCTTGCGCTTTGGAAATGCCTTTTTTTTGTCAGCTTGAGGTTTTCCAGAATTTCAAAGCAGAAAGAAAGAGGGGGGGGTATGAGGAAGCTATTAAAGATATGTAAAATAAACTTGAAGGGGGGAGGAAAGCGTGTTTCATTGAGAAACCGCGCACTTTATTCAAGGGAAGGATCGGTGAATGCTTATTATTTTAACAAAGACTTTTTCTGTTGCGAACAAGAGAAGCAGATGTTTAAAAGACGGACAGGAAGCGGCTGTGACAAATGAAAGGTTTTTTGATTGAATTCATGAGCTGTGTTTCCTGCCAGTAATTCATTCAGCTGTAGGCTAGATCAAAACATAATATTATGGTTTAATCAGCATGCTTTTTAACACGAAGCCAGAATATACAAGCTTTTGGTGCTACAGGTAAAAAGCCATTAGTATAGTTGGCTCAGAGGCTTCTTTTTAATTCATTTTTCATTCTTTTTTCTTTTAAGCAAATACGTTGTCTATCAGCAGACACCTGAGAACTCCTAGAGAGCCATGTTTTGGAGTTTGCACAAGCAGGTGTAGGATGGGTAAAGCACTTTCGGAGCATGGCAGATGAAATACGCTGCCTGAAAGCACAATCTGACTTGTGTTGCAGTCTGAGAAAGCTCAGCTTCCTACCAACTGCAGGGAGCATTAGATCAAGCTGGTTATCCTTGGAAAAAAAAACCCTGGCATAAGGATTTTTATTTTTTTTTCTCAGCAGAGTTCTGAAAAAGCGGGGGGGGGGGGGGGGTGTGCGCGCGCAAGCGTGCACGTGCGTGCACGCATGTGTTAATTTTTATGTTTTCTGCTTCTCTTCCTTCCTCCTAATGAATTCTATTTGTTTACAGCCTCAAGGAAAGCTTGTCACTAGAAATTTCCTTTTGAGTTTTCAGCTCGAGATTTCACAACCACAGAGCCATTGCAACACAGTGATAAACAAGCTGAGGGAGGCAACTCTGGAGAATTGAGGCTTCTCTTTTTCACTATTTAGTTAAGTAAATAGTTACCAAATGTGCCGAGAGATAGAGAATGTTATCCCTAACTGCAATGAGTATAAGCAAAAGTGGATTTTTTTTCTATCCAAAAACTTAGAGTAGGCACAGGAACTGTTTTGAACAGCTTATCCTTACACCACTCCTTGTCAGAAAGGATCAGATGCTGGGCTGTACTCCTGGGACACAGCACCAGGCTGCAGGCTGCATGGGAGCAGGCAAAATGAAAAGAGGAGTTGCAAAAGCTGCCTGAAGCTCAGGGTCACGATCCTGGATTTGCAGCTCCCAGAGCAAATGCAGGACCTGGCTGAAGCCACAAGGCGATCACCAGGATATGCCCCACACAGATACTGACTGCCCTCCATCCCCCTTGGCCAGGCTTTTGATGGAGGGATGAGGACACTAGGGCATCCTCTGCCAGGTTTCCTCCTCTGCAGGGGTGCAGGCAGCATGGCAGGACTTAGTCTTTGGTATTAAGCACAATATCCATAGATCTGTCATGATAACTAGGCAGGCCTTCTCTGCTGCATTCAATCCACTGTAAAGTTTCTACAGGTGACCTTCTCATTATACAAATGTCTTGGGGGAAGTCTTGCAGTCACTGTTTCCAGGGTGCTCTGGAAAATATGGATAAAGGTTGCTTTCTGGAGGTTGGGTGAAATTCTAGGGCACAGACTTTCCTTATTGCAAAAGAAGTACAGCTTTGGATCAACCAAAAGTTTTTACCAATACTTGTGAAATTTAGCAAGTGGTTTTGGCGTCGGCAGAGCAAGCATATCTTGGCATTTTTGAAATAACTGAAGCAGTTTGTTTTTCACTAGGAAACAAAGTTTTGTTTTGAAATTTGTCTCAGCTTTGCAATAAAAAAGAACAGCAAGAAGGAAAAATCCTTCCAGGGAAACAAAAATCTTTCAATTTAAGTTGAATGAAGATTTTTCTGTTCGGCCCAAGTTGAATAGAAATTGTCACTTCTTTGAAGAAGGAAAAAAAAGGGGCTTTAGGCCATCAAAACTAAAACCGGGCTGTCTAAGGAGTAATAATTTTTTTAAAAGTATTTTCCTATTTCTGTTTATTCGGGTTTATTCAATATAATTACTGATGTGAGGAAATGTATCAGATATGGAGGGCCAGATCCCTCACTCAGGCAGAGAAGACACATAAGACATTTAAGGACTTACATACTAGACCAGTTGAGATAAGGAATAAAGATGGGGGAACTAAATGTACCTTCCCTCTTTTTAGTAGTAGAAAACAGAGGAGTTGCCTCATGTGTTTAGCTCACAGCCTGATTCCACATTCAGAGCAGCTAAAGAAGGTGTGGTGGGATCTGCTGCCAGCCATCTGTTTGAGGCAACTCAAATCATAGAATCATGGAATGATTTGGGTTGGCAGAGACCTTTAAAGGTCATCTGGTCCATGCCCCCTGCAGTGAGTAGGAACATCTTCAACTAGATCAGGTTGCTCAGACTCCTGTCCAACCTGAACTTGAATGTCTCCAAGGATGGGGCTTCTACCACCTCTCTGGGCAGCCTGTGCCAGTGCTTCACCACCCTCATAGTAAAAATTTCTTCCTTATATCTAGAGGTTTGCAAATGGTTTGAATTTCCCAGTCTCCCAACTGAGGCACAGCATGCACTAATCCTCTTTGTGGTGTAGCTGAGGAGGAGGCTCCCCAGGTCCTTTTGTCCCATAGAGCATCTTCACCACCAGAATTGTGCCCAGTAAGTGGCCGCTCCTTGGTAAACAGTATAATCGTTAAATGTCAGCTACTGCTTACGGTTTAATTGCTTTTGAATTTTAGCAAGCAGCTCCTCATTCATAGCAAATTGGCGTTTTGTACATTCAAGATTGTGCTATTAGCTGCACAATAGGAGAGGCTGGTTTTCTGTAAATATTGAGATTTGGTAATTATAACCCAACAGTTATTAACACTCCATGGCAGATAAATGCTTCAGCTGCTGAATCTGCTGTGGGCAAACTTCCTTCCAGAAAGAGCATCTTATCAGCAAATGGAGGAAGGCTCTAGCTGCCATACTCCATTAACACCACGTTAATGAGCCAAGAGCCCACGCACCACAATGAAAACATACCCTGAAGTGTAGCAGATGGGCTCAGAAGCCAAAGCCACACAATGGGAAAAACCTCGGAAATCATAGCTAAATTCAATAGAAAACAAAAGCTGGGCAGCTTGGCCCTCCTTGTAGTAAATATCCTAGAGTAAGAGGCATTCTTGGTTATTACTGGGTGAAATTGTGGGCTTTCCATTAACTTCAGGAGGACTCAGGTCTCATCTGGTTACAGGCAGTTTGTCAAAACCCATCCATAAACCACTGCTGAGCTCTGCACCGGTGTCTCCAGTGAAATCCTTCAGCGATGTGCACGGAGGACTTGTGATTCAGCTAACCCAAAGCAAGGCTTCATGCATCTTGTTGCTAGAGCTGCTTAAAATAAAATAAACAAAAGTGAGTTGACAGATGTGACTGAATCAGTGTGAGGGGAAGCACTAACACATTAATCGTGTAAATGATTAACAAGTGTCTATTAGTCATATGTGAATGACACTTCCCCACGTACTAGTAGAAGTGCTACAGCATCATTTGTAATAGTAATGATGTCATAGCAGAAAAAACCCTCACCCTTAAATGTATTTGCTGTGAGGCAAGGGCTATTGCATGATTTTTAAGAATTTACTCTTACAGACTAGTGTAAGTCTGTTCACCTTCCCACAAGCACTACATCACTCTACCTTGTTGTTGTTAGTGAGGATGTTATGTACGTGAAGGACAAAACTAAAATTAAGTAGCTTTCAGTTGTATATGCCAGACAGAGCAAATGCGTCCTTGAAGTCCTTTGATGAAGCTGTTTAACTACGGTTTTGCTAGTGCTGTGGTTTGTAGCCAGCAGGACTAGTATCAATATGAGCATTCTGCATGTCAGCCTGGTAAAATTTCCCCTGTTGCTTCTTGTGAATGCAAAATTATTTCAAATGGAGGAAGAGGCTGCATGTTTTCCAGGGGGTTTGGTATGGTCAGGAATTTCTGGAAAAAACTGCTTGCCTACCAGGTTTTGATACAGTGGTCATTGGGAAAGGCTTTTTGGTCAAAAGTGCAATTTCCAGTCATGCAGAGGAATGCTATTTGCATCTTATATCCCTCCCTGGTCTCTGTGTCAGTCTCTGCGTCAGTGTGCCCAGCTCCCACTGCACAGCGATCTCTGCACCATGGAGATCCTTGACTCCATGTGTGCTTGATCAGAGAAAGAGCAAGAACAAGGGAGCAATCATAGAAAAAAAACTTACTAAAAATGGGGTAGGGAAGGGGTAAGGACTCCAATGTATGCCTGATCCTCCAAAGGGGCCTCCTGCTCAGGGTCGGTCTAGAAAGTGAGGTTCTTGGTAGAGCAGAACTTGGCCAGAGTTCATGGTACCAGGGCTAGTGAGATGAGAATGCAGCCTCAAACACATGCTTCCAGTTTCCAGTGGCCAAGAAGAGATTTTGGTTAATAATGCAGATGCCTGTATTAAATATATTAGAGTGATAGTTAGCTCTGTGATCTTCCATATCAGACCTACCAGACTGTAAGGCATCTTTACCATCTTGTTCTGACATAGGGTTCTTGTCAGGGCCATTTTCTGACTAGCCAAAACCTACTTTCTCTCCTTCTGCTACAAACAGGGCTTGTCACCTGTTTTGCATCTATTGTCGTTGTAGAGTAGAAGTAATAAGTACACCTGGGCATTACTGGAGAAATGGCTCGGCTGAAGCCATAAAGTGGTACTTATAGACTGAACTGAGCTATACTGATGCATTGTAAATACATTTACCTCTCAGTGATATTGTCAAATGTCCATTCAGATGGCTTTTTGGGGGGAAGAGGGAGGAGAAAGAGGGGCAGCATGAAAGCTGACCACGCCTGATCTATCCCGTGCCTGTGCGGTAAACCTCGAAGAAACAAAAACCCTACCATCACAGCAGAAAAACAACAGTGTGCCCCACTGTAAAATGGACCAGCGGCTCATTTCCCAAATGGCTCGTTTTCCCGAGGATTCAATTATCCTGTGTGTGACAACTTACTTCTGGTCTTTTGTAATTGCAAGGAGACATCAAACCAAAATAGCTCCTTTTCACTGTTTTGGTGGTGCTCTCTGCTAAATAGCAACACATGACTGCTGGTACACCACAGAAGCCAGTAACCTAATGTAAAGCGTGATGGCAGGCTCTGGCAGCAGCCTGCGCTGGCTGAAGGAGAGGGGAAGATAGTACAGAGAACCAGAAACCTCAAATGGCTCTGTGTTGGAGGAAGGGCGAGTGCATGGAACATCACAGAGCCCACAGTGACAGAACAGTTGAGGTTGGAAAGGGCCTCTGGAGGTCATCTGGTCCAACCCCGCTGCTCAAGCAGGGCCACCGAGAGCCAGCTGCCCAAAACCACGTTCAGGCGGATAGACCATGTCCACTGCACTGAGCTGGTGCATCTGCTTTATGCCATGAGGTTTGGGTGCAGTTCTGCCTAGTCCAGGTGGATGTTAAATTTCAGAGGGTTTTGCCTTGAGGGAGGATGCAAGCAGCAGTGTAAGATGCTGCAGCAGTAACTGAGCCAGCCCCATGGAAAATCAGATGGGTGATAGGACTTGGATCTTTGTCTGTCTCTCAGCATGTCATTGCTGTGCTGTAGGGCTAGAGAGGCACAGGAGTTCAGAATATAGGGGAAGGATAAGCCTTCTGCAGCCGAGCATGTTCCTGGGGTCACTCTGGCCTCCAGCCCACATCTCTTCCATAGTGGGTATACTGTGTTCACAAGGGGATACCATAGTCAGGAAGGGGGTTTTCCCAGCATGAGGCTCATCCTTCACACCCCATGGTGTGCTGTACCCTGAAATTTCTCCACATGCTGGAAACTTGCCTGCATATTTTGGAGCAGTGGCAGTTTGTGTTCATACTCTTCTCTGTTTTCATTTTTCACATGAAATTGTCATACCTCTGATATGTAGTGAGCAACTACATATTATCAGAAATATTAAAACAGATGGGTACATATGTGTCCTGATTTCCCAAGAACAGACCTACGGGCCAGCCATGCAGACAGGCCATGAGTAGCCCTGACTCAGCTGGGAGTTGACTCACAGGTGTATCCCACACCACCTCCTTATAAAAGGAGGGAGTTTGCAGAGAGGGGAGTGTTCTCTTCTTGGGGCTCCTTGCTTGATCTTGTTGTTTCTGCTGCTCCCAAGGACGGAGCTGAGTATAAGCTTGTTGTACACTTTATGTTGGTATTTGTATTAGTTTTGTTATTTCATTAAGTCTGTTTATATTTCAACCCATAGAGCTTTTCCCTTTTTTCCTGATTCCCTTTCTCAGCTGGGGAGGGGACATTGGATGTTAGGGCAACTGCTACAGTTTAACTCTGGATATGGGCTAAGTGTAGACAATATGGAAAAATCTAGAATGAGAATAGGGAGCTATTTAGCCATGACACAGGCAAAAGTGGCATATGCAGAGGCAGAAGGCAGAGCAGCGTGGCATTAGGGCTTGACTTCTGCAAGCTCCACACTAGTTGAATATCCAGCTTTATTTCCCATAGCCAGAGACTACTATTTCTATTTCTTTCTTTTACCTTTTTTTTTTTTCCCAATCAGGGGAAAAATTACATCCTTTTGGGCTTGACTAAAATGGAGCGATCTGTTCATTTAGCTGCTGAGAAGTGAAATTAACTTCATTCTTATCTGTCTACCTTATTAGCACAAATATTGCGGCTGCATTATCCTATCCCACATAAAACCCTGTACAGTAGAGCCTTTTAATTGTCTGGCTAATTGTTTGGCCTCCAAGCTGTCTATTTCCGATTGTCTAATTCTCATTAGAATGCCAGCTGACACAGAGTCCTCCAAAGCTCCCTTTAGCTGCTTTTAACCACTTCTGGACTGATTTGGTGGTGTTGAAAGCACTTACAGAAAGGCAACCAACAATAAGAAACACAGTGCAAATGTTTCTCTTCCCTAATGCATTCAACATTTAAAATCTGGTTCATAAAGGAGTTTTGATCCTGGTTTAAATGCATATATCCCTACAGAGTCACAGCATTGTTGTTAGTGTTCAGAAGTGTGTAAAATACATGGACTAAAAGTCTAGGCACAAATACTTCAGTCCTTGATCTGAAATATCCCCTTCTGAAACCAGTGGGGTTTTTCACCCCATGAATAAGGAATGAATTGGGATGGCAGGGTGCAGGCCCCCAGGGAGAGAAAGGATTGGTCTGTGTTAGAGGTCTTTGTTAACCCTACGTTAAGTATTTCTGAGGACCGCCTACAAAACCTGAATGAGATTAAATCTTGGGTTCATACTCTAAATTCAGTGCCATATATGATTGCCATGTAGCCCTTTTTTCACTGTGTGATATTTCAGCACCCGTTTCAGAACCTGGATTAGTCCATAGCCATAGTTAGAAAGTTTTCCTATTGTTTGTTCCTTCAGTTATCTTTGAATAGCTCTGGGAAATCTAGTGAGTCACTTGAGACTGGCCAAAGCTTGTCCCATGTTGCCAACAAACGCTGAACAAGCAGGTAGGAAAACTCAGTGGGGAAGGACTCCCTCAGAGCTGTTTCCCACCACCACTGCCCTGAGAAAAGATGGGGAAAAAAATATGTTCTTGCCAGTGCTTGAGTGACATTTAATAAACCAAAACCTCGAGAGGGATTCAAGCACGGCCACCTACTGAAACTGGAGGGTATCGATCTGGGGGGGTTTATTACCAGTTTTAGCACCGGGTTACTTGTTCACAAATGCAAGAGAAGAGTAGGAAAGGCTTCAGTGCTGCAGTGGTTGAGGATTTGCTGGCTTCCTGCAGATGGGGGAACCTCCTGCTTAACCTTGGCTGTTGGGAGCCAGTGCCCCAAGGCTCCCTTTTGCTGCATCCTACCAGCTCATTAGGCAGGATGAAAGGTTTCACGGAGCTTCCCAGCTTCTGCCTCTAACGCAGCCCAGTGAGCAGATGGGCAGAGATGAGGGAAGGCCTAGCAGCCTCTCTGTTACCCCATAACAGCAGGCATGGCACCTACCATCCAGGGCACGCATCCCTGGCAGCCACAGCAGTGTATTTTCAACGCGTTGCATTTAACAGCTTCCAAAATTAAATACTGTGAGATTGCTGCTTTGCGAAAGTGTGGCATTTGGGGAATTTCCTCACAATTCGTGGAGAAAAAAGTTTGGAAGGGTCACATATGAAGTTCACAAAACTCCTGTGTGTTGTCCCAGCCCACCCCAGGGGAGTGTAGTGTTCTCCTGAGCATCTCTGCACCGCTGTCCCCCAAGATATGTTAACTGCCTACTGCATTGCTATCGACAGCCAAAACTGTTAATGGTATTTTCTGCCAGCAAGGGCAGCTGAGCCCTCATGTCTGGCATATACAACTTCTGTTTATATCTTGTTCAGAAGATGTAGTAGCAAAATTATATCAACAGTTTCTTCTTCTGTGAAAGATAAAAGGGGAAGGAGAATAAATCTTCTCACAACTTGCAGCTTGGAGTGCCTGTTCCAAAAACAGGTCCTAGAGACCACAGCCAGCGCGATCATGGTTCAAAGAGCAATACAAGGCCACCTGGCACCTCTTCCTCCCATCCTGATATGGGGCATTTCTTATGTTTTTCAATACAGTTCCACTGCCCTGATAGGCTTCATTTCCCAAGCATCTTTTCTTTAAAAATTCTTGAACTGCTTTTGCCATGGGTTTTTCTTCCTCACTTTCATGCTTTCTTAAAAATCAGTGTTCTCCCTTGACACTTTCTCATGTCTCTTGGAAGAGGAGACCCAGTTACTGATCTCAGTAACTTCAGCTCTAAACACAGATGGAATGTATGGCTTCTTGAGTTGTATTTATAACTGTTTTAAAAGCATGGCAAATGTAATCTAGAAAACTCCTGTTAGACTGTTTTTTCCCCAAGCACCACCCGCTTCATAACTGCTGCAGCACACAAGGCAGGGGTGCTCAGCTTGGAGTGATTTATTGCCTTTGTAGCTATAGACACTACATGTTGTTCAGGGATTTACCTGAATGTGACCCTTACTTGAATCATACAGTTCATGTGAACCACATGCTTTCCATATAGAGGAACCACACACACCACCACTCTCGCCTGCCTCACACAGGGATAGGTTAAAGTGGAAGAAAATGCCACATATTGTCTATTGTATACATTTTTCAGGTTTGTGCCTACATTTAAACTTATAATTGCCTTTGGGTCTCATGGCCTTTTAAACTTTTTTGGCTTTGTCTTTTGTCAGGTTTTTTAATTGGTTGTATCTATCTGAGTTGTCTAGCCTGAATTTTTCGGATATCCAGAATTAATTTTTCCTTTTAGCCTAGGTTTCTAAGGAAACAAATCTCATCCAGTTGTGTTTTGTGTCCTTAATAACTTCTGGGCAACTTTTCAGCCAAATTTGATATAAAGGTTAAAGGTCTGCAACACACAAGTTCTTGCAGTTTGCATGAAAATGAGTCTGGTTAGAAGAAAAAGGAAGAAATTAGCTGGCACTGCAGGAAAGGCAGCTGTCACTCAGTGTTCAGTAGCAGCAGCCAGCAGGATCTGGCCACAGTGGTTCATCCCACCAAACAGTCTGGGAACGGGAGAGGGAGTTGAGCAAAATGCTGGATGGCAGTGGGATTTTGAGGACACTGGACACTAACCCTCAAGAAACTGGAGTTTACCAGATCCATTGCTTATGGAATTACTTTATTAAATAGGAAGGCTAAACAAACATTTTCCTTCCTCCTGATTTTGTGTTATTCCTTTTTAAGCCAACCCTTCTGAAGACAAGAGTCTAATGTTAGCACAGCTTCCCTAGAAGAGGTTTCCAAGACTCTGAGCTACCGGCAGCTCTTACTGAAATTAATGGGAGCTGCTGGGGCTCAGTGCTTCCAAAAATAAAAACACTTTGCCAGTGGTACAGATGCAGATGTCTAAATTTAAGCTGTAGTTTTTGAGCATCTGGGGCCTATATCTATATCTGAGCACTTCAAAACAAGTGGCCTGATATTTTATAGGTACTGACCAGTGTTGCTGAAGTCGAGGGACTTATGGGCTGCACAGGTCAGACTGTATGTGGAAGTAAAGGGATAGCTGAAATTTAGGCACACAAATTGGAGCACATGGGCCATGCACCTGACAGCAGGGGTTTTCAAAGCATTCAGCCTTGGCATGAGTGATCTTATTGAAGTCACTAGAGTCCAGAGGGAAAGAGTTAAGTCAACACAGAGCACTTCAGAAGGCTCCCGGCTCAGCATGTACATCTGTGTTTAAGGAGGATGCTGGAATAAAAAATACTTTGCAGGTGCAACACAGCCAAATTAGTGTGGTGGAAGAAACCATAGTTTTTTAAAATCCTTGGACTGGAGCAGCGTCTCTTGCAGCTTAATGCTACACACAAACTGGGGGCTTTTTGTATTTACTTTCGCTGTGTGCCTTGTTTTTTTAAGAAAAAGGAACAAACAGGGAGCAGTTGGCTGGCAGAGCCTGCGAACGCGGCGGGAGCTGCCAACAGGGCTCGCTGGCTCTTTGCAGTGAAAGGAGCGGGCTTGTGGAGTTACAACTGTTCTGCAGACCCCTCCTGCCCCATCCTGCCCCGGCTCAATGGGGCTTTGTGTAGAGGCAGGGGCTGCCCAGGCAGAGCATAGGATGGAGACAGGCTGCCTTTAACCCTTTCCTAGCTCTACAGCACAATTTTGATCCAAGCTTGCTTTCTGGGTTTGTTTTCCTTCTTCCAGCCTTGGGAAACCAAACCCCAATAATCCCCAAAAAACTCCAATCACACACACATTCCCCCCCCCCAAGCCCCCAAAACTCTCAAAAACACAGTCAAAAAATCCCAACAAACCAAACAAAATAAAAATCACTTTCTTCAGGCCCTGGTTCAGCACAAATTAAACAGGAGTTTAGATGTTGCTGACAAGGGAGCTGATCATTAAGCGTTGAAAAGTTCAGTCCGTAGCTATCATAGCCCTGGCCAACACCCTGTCCTCAATGCAGGAGAGGTACCGTGGTTGAACAAAAAGAGGCAGGATTTATTTGATCAGAGGTAGATGATTTATCACCTTTTGTTTGACAGCTGCAGGATTAAATGTACTATTGAGTCAGAGGTGGCTGCCTATAAGGAGATTTACCTGTAAACGTGCCCCCAGAGTGAAAGAGTCTGGATTTAATAAAGATGCCAGATTTACCACAAGCAAGTGAGAGACTACAGAGGGCCACATGATTAAGTGACAAAATGGAGGCGGAAACTGGGAGGAAATGAGGTGAAACACAAGGGAACGACAGCTCGAAAATACGGAGTGAAAAGCAGAAGGGGATAAAACACTTGGGCAGTAGACTTGAGAGACTTTTAGGTGCAAAGAGGCAGGAGAAACACTGTTCAGATACCACTGTATAGCACTGGCCTTGAGTCTTTGCCTGTCCTCTGCTGGAAAATGTGGCAAAACATTGCCAAAGGTTCCTAGTGCTATTTATGGAAATGAGATAAAATTGAAGCCAGGTTTGGGATAAGCAAAACCTCCTTCTTCCAGAGCTGTTAAACCAAAACCCTGGTTTGGATTAAGGACTCGCTGGATCTGTGTCTTCGGAGCTGGTGAGAGGGGAGCTGGTGGGCAAACAGTCCCATCAGTGCATTGCTCTGCCTTGGAGAGCGGCTGGCAGCCGGCTGTCACGGGAATGCAATGCTGCAGAGCTCTTGTGCTGTACATATTTGTTTAAACTTGACAAAAACCCAGGCCCTTAATCTGCAACAGTTTATTTGAACGGGCTGGGAAGACAAGATTATTGTTGTTGTTGTTTGAAAGCCCTGTAATTGCAAAGTTTATACTAAAGATTTGTGGATGTATGTCAGCCTAAGTATGTGAAGATCTGCGTGTGAAGTACCCAACACTGGGAAGTAGAAACTACATCCACACAGGGAAGAGCTGGTGTCAGGGTCAGAGTCCCGAAGACAGCACTGAGGAGTCACCTGGAAGAGCTGTGCACGAGCACCTCACACACAGTCCATGGGATATGCCCATCCCCATGTCCCGCATGTAGATGTCCATTTACCCTGCTTCTTTGCAGGTTGGGAGTGACCTGTCCCTTCAGCTGAGTTCACGCGCATGCGTGCTCAGTGGACACATCTTCAGTGCTGCCTTCTAAAATGTGGCCCTAATTTCAGACCAATTTACTATCCCAGTGAAAAGAACCTGCAAAACATATGGCACAAATAGCGTTTGCCTAAGTGGACTACACGGTTCAGGTTTGATTTGTGACTTTTCTTTACATTCCCATTCATGTGGGAGTCCGTGATAGGTCTTTAAACAGAATAAACTGAAACCTGTCCACAGCTGCCTTTCATCAGGGAGAGGGGCTGCAGACAGGCTCCAGCACAGAACCTGCTCTGGGGCAATTGCTGGAACTACTGTGGAGGACGGTGGGTGCACACACAGCGCGGGCAGTGGCTGCAGCAAAGGCAGCAAGCTGCTCTTTGACTTGTGCCTGTTGGTCTACGAGGCAGACATTACAGCCACTTACAGAAATTCAGTTTGAGGGAGAAAAAAAGAAGAGAGAGAGAGAGGAGAAGGAAAGAAATCATTAAAAAAACCCCAAAACCACGATGGAGATTTGGTAGTGGATTTTAAATCACATTTAGACATAAATCCTTTGAGTTCACAATTTCCATAGATTACTGGCATCTGTGGAACCCAGATAGACTGTAATCACTAAGATTGTTCTAATCTTCCTATGGGAGGTTTTTCAAAGGAAGTATTGAATTACACCAATTCTTAGCAAGGCTGGGTTTTAACTTGCAAGAAAGTGCTTTAAACCCAAATGCATACATTAGTGCCAGGCCTATAAAGTGAGAGTATAATGCTTGTGACTTTCATACATCCTGATGTGTAATTTCTTATCTGGACAATAAAACTTCACAAGATAAACGTATGCTCAGCTGCACTCAGGGGTAAGTATATTACAAACCGTCAGACCCATGGTGTCATCTCTGGACCTTCTGTGTGACCGTTCTTTGAAGCACGTCTGCTCTTTGCAGACAGTGGTGCTTGACTCGCCCACCAAGGTTGTGTCGTGCTTTAATTGAATCTTGCCACAGCGCAGCATTTTGTGCCATTGCCCTGCCTGACTGCCCCCAAATCCAGCTCTCGGCACACTCTGGAAGTAAAAAGAGTTAAAAATGGTGTGGTTGTAAAGAGACCTATTTGGTTTGGAAAACTTTGTGCAGAGAGCAAAGCTGTGGTCCCTGCTCATGACCAGAGCCTGCAGGGAAGCATCAGACAACATCAGCAGAATAAACTTAATTCTGCTCACACCTATATAAATGCAAGCTGGACTTGCTTCTCCTGAACAAGCTAGAGGGATGTGGGAAGCTGGTGTGAGATGCAAATCCCGATTGCTGTGTCAGATTCATCACTGGTGCACGAAAATGAATGGAATTACACCAGGGATTATACTGTCCCCATATGGGTTTTTATGCCTGGTAACTCCTCAATTTTAATGGGTATAAAATTTGCGCCTGCTATACTGGGTTGCACAGCTGAATGCTTTTGCTCCAGTGCTAAGGGATTAAATAGACAATTGAGGTTTCTCAGAAAGGATGCAGAAAATGTAAATCAAAAAGAGAGTTACTGGAACTGGTTGTAGTGCTGACAGCCCTTACAATGCATGTTGCCTCCGACCACTTGCAGTGACCGGCTGCCGCAGCGCCCAGGCTGATGCAGAGCAGTGTCAGGACTGTACGAGTGCCCACAAGGCAAATAGGGCATGGGGCTGAGAGCCTGCAAGCTGCCAACAGCCTGCTCCAAGGCATGCCATCTGCAAGCTGGGAAGATGAACCCAGGCTTCCCATGCAGCTGGGAGAGCTGGTGTGTCCCCGGTGTGGGGAGCTGCTGGGGGATGGCTGTGCTCTAATGACAGAGCTGTGTTCTTGCAGGACTGCGCCTCTCAGCTCAGTGGCTCTGCCTTATTTAACATGCTGCTTGCCAGCCAGACACCAGTGTGGGGAAATGTTTGCCTTTGCATTGCATTCAGATAGCTCTGAAATTTCAGGGGCCTGTCAGGAAAGTTTGGAGGAGTCTAAGGTAATGCTACACCTGCCCGGAGCAGAAAAGTGCTGGAGGGAAGGACCTGACCTTGAGAACAAATTCGTGCTATGCTGTATTATTCTATGATCAAAATGATCCAATATACTGGAGGATAAACATTTTTGTTACCTGCTTGGGAACCCGTCAGCACTTCTTTTCTGACAATGCAAGTTTCCAGTTTTGGGTTTACTTAGGGAATAAAAAATCTTTTTGGTTTCATTTGGTTTGGGGTTTTTGTTTGTTTTGGAACAACACTGCTTCCCTGCAAGGGACCACAGAAATTCATTCTCCACAGCTGTGTGAAAGCCAAGCTGTGCAGAGAAAACCTGTTCCAAGCACTTGTTGATGTTCATGCAGACTCCACTTTGTATGATGGGACAAGCAGTGACCATGACAGAAGACTGTAACAATAACTCCATGCATCAGTGTGATGTTGTCATCACCACAAGGTTGAGCCAGTTGCTTTGTCTTAAGTAGAGGAAAAGAAGATGAGAAGGTTCGGAAGGACAGTGCCAAGCACTACCACAGGGCACTCAGTGTTAGTGGCTGTTTGTTGCCTACTGTGCCATGGTGGTGTGAAATGAATCCCCAGGCTCTTTTCTGAAGAGACCTGTGGAGTGGAGAGGGTGCTTTTGGTCAGCATGGTCTGCAATGATGTCAAGGGTGCTAAGGGGAAGATGGTTACGCTGTGGTGTGGTTTCATGAACCAAAGATGCCTCTGCATAGTTTTGGCAGCCACACTTACTTATTTTCCTTTCCAGTGTTAGGTTAACAAGGTGGCGGCCCCGCCGTGGCCCCATTTTGGACTCCCCAAGGTACCGCAGAGCTTGGTGTGGGCTTCTCCTTCTCCCTGACTAGGATCTGGGTGTTGGTGTGTGCATGAACATGACAAGATGACTGTTGCTTGCATTGTGGACCTTGTGCTTGTCATTGTGCTTGGAGTTTCTCCTGCCTGTCTCCCAAGGGAACCTTGGCCTGATTTTGTGTGCAGAGCTTAGCCTGGTTTCAGTGATGGTGAGACATTTCCCAGGATCCATTAAAGTGCTTTGGCTCTGAGTGGGCTTTCTCCAATGTTCCACTATTTGTTCACTATACGTATCAGTTTGCACATATGTCATGGCTTAAACGACTTGCCATGGTATAACCTTTCTGTAGCATGCATTTGGAATTACCTGTGTTCCCTCCTAGCTGAAGAAGTGCAACTTCTGTCCGCCCTCTTGGCTGGGAACTGTAGAAGTGACCTTTCAGGAGTGATGGTAGGGCACCGGGCTTCTTGAAAAGCAAACATTTGATGAGACACTGTGCATCCTGGTTGCCTTCAAGTAGGACCAGCCTGGAGGGCTGGTGGTAAGCTCCATGCTTCTGATAGCTAGATCTCCACAACTGTGCTATGGAAAAGCAGTGTGCTGTGTTTCCTGCACATGCTCTTGATGTGTGGCTGCTTCATTTCCATCTTGTTATTGGCCTTTCCGAGAGCACTAGACAAATGAAGGTGTATAGGAGCTGATGAGTGGTTTTTGTAGCTTGAGGACAGACTTGGGGCTCCTTGCATGTGTAACCAGTCTCAGAGGTTGGATTCCTTCTCCAGTGCCTCCTTGCTCTGTGGGTCTTCTCTTTTTCGCCTCCTGTTTATTTCCTCCTTGCTGTCAGCAGATCAGCAGGATGCATTAGCTGAAGTGTAATTCTGGACTAGAGCTGGCTGCCATCCACTCAGTTTAGAGTGGCCTCACTTCACACAGCCATATATGCATGTCCAAAAATATTCTTCAACTTTAGCAAAGACCTATGGAAGAGCAGCATATATACACACAACAAGAGTGATGATAAAACTGAGCTGCTTGAGTTGTCACAGGCTTTGTACAAACCTCTGTCTCTCAGATTGGACTACATTCATGACTTAAATGGATGCCTTAGCTTGATTTACTGGAGGTTCATGTACAAATACAATAGGATTATGAAATACAGGTATCCTCAAGTAGATAATTCTTAACAGAGGGGTTATTTTCTCTGCCTTTTACCTTTCTGAGTTTAAAACCAATGATTTAGTATTTGAGAACTATCAGGGGAAGACAGCACTCCAGATTTTTCTCTGACATGTGCTACGGTGAATTAATAATAATTCTGTGGAAGGCAATGAAATGGTAATAAGCAGGATAAATCTTGGCGAGTAAGAAACATATTAATGCAAGTCCCATTTATTTTCCACAGCACTTAGGAAAAGACTTCACCCATTGTACATGCAATTTCTGCTTGGATCTAGTTTGAAAGATGCTATGGTCAGATTTAGATCCAAATTACCATGACCGAAGCCACAACACCTAAGCTGAGGTGTGGAGTTCTCCATGTGCATACATGCTCTTAGCCTGAAGCAAATGTAAAAGACTTATTTCAACCCCAGTTAATTACAGGCTAAACTAGGACAAATTACCTTGCTGCAGTCTTCCAGTATGTGCCAGGTGAGTTACCATGGCTCACCTGACCCATGTAGTAGAATCCAGCTCCAGATTGTAAACGCATCGTTGTAGTATCTAAACTCCTCCTTTACTCAGAGGACACCTAGGCAATACCATCAGTAGAGTCCTGGGAACAATTCAGTTGACCAAACATTGCCTTTTCCTATATGTAATAGGGTTGTGTTCATCCATCTCAGCATGTTGTGCATGTCAGAGCCTGCACAAACTCCAAGCTGTCTGTTCATGGTGTGTAGCATGTCACTTGACTTCTGTTGGGACCATTTACAGAACAAAACTCTATGCATCTTGGATAAGGCTATCAAATATTCTGATAGTGAGATGCAAAGTACCATGCCAGGGCACTCTCTTACTTTTATTTGAGCTGTTTCTAAAGGGCTGCACTCTATCAGTGCTTTGCACCTCTAGGGCCAAGACTGCAAGATGCATAGCAGCCTTTGTTGACTCATTGGACAGAATAAATCAGAGGCATGTTGGAAGAATGCAGCATTTCATGAGGTTATACTCATATTGATCTATCTGCGATTATTTCTGTCGCAGAAAGATGACATATTATGACATCTTAACTCCATGTCATAGAGAGAGAACTGTTGTGATCCTTCATTGGTAGATGGAGCGCAGAGAGTCAGAGACCCAGCACCACAGAAAGCTGTGACATCATTCAGCCCACCATTCCCAATAGACAATTTGAATGTGTATTCGGAACCTACTTTGGAAGCTAGAAGAGTGTAATGATTTGGGTTGCGGACCACATTTGAGTGTGGTCTGTAGTGTGTTGCTGGTGAACACCAGAGAACAACCTCAGGGTTATTTAGTTTCCTTGTAGAGACACAGGTATATGGGTTGTCCGTAAAGTTGCACAGAGAGTTAGTGCAAAGCAAGAAAATTAACTCTGATCTTGTGCCTTCTAGTCCTTTGCTTTAACAGCAGTTCAATATACCTGGCAACCAGACAAAAAGAAAGAAAAGCATGGCTTGTAGGGAGATGGAAAAAGCCACAGCACTTCATCCCCTTGGAGAAGAGTGCAGAACAGTGATGCCCAGGCTGGTTGAGATCTGTGTTGGTGAGTCTGCATGGCACAGAATGGTGCAACACTAGGAGCAAGCTAGGAGCCATGAGAACGTCAGGGGAAGCTAGTATGGCAAATGTGTTTAACCTCTTCCATGCATGCATTATTTTCCTAATAGAACATTGTCATTTTGTTTGATGCCATACAGCCATGATGGCCACAGACTTTCCCATAGGCCTGAGTGGTGGGAGATCATTCTCTGAGCTTGTCATTTATTTCCCTCACAGACAATTCATAACATTTCCCCATTCAGTGTGGGGAAATTCAGATAAAAACTACTAGAGGAGAAAAGCACAGTCCATCACAAAAGAACTGTGCCACTTCCTTCCATTTGGTGACTAATTGTAGAGTTCCTTAAACCTTATTCCTTGGTATCGTTTGAATGCCTGACAACTCCAGTCTCCCGTGGGATGAGTAAATATCAGTCTGTTCCCAGGAAGATTAACTAGTAAAATGACTGAGTAAAAAAAAGAAAAACAACACAACTTTTCAGCATGTTGCACTTAGACTGCCCTCCAGACTTCCCTTAGACTCTGCAGGCTTTATTCTTAAGGTGCTTTAATTTACGTACATTCATAAAGTCCTGGAGTGTCTAAAAATAAAAGCCATTTTTTTTTCTCACCAAAGCAGCTAATTTGAGGAGGGATTTAGCACTTTGAATAAAAACCTTTGGTCTGCTAGGGAAAGAAATTGGTAAAACTACAGTCAATCACTGCCTGCAACAGCACAGAATATATCTTGCTTGATTTAAGTCAAGCTCTCTCCTTGAGCAGTAGCAAAGTGTGGAGCACCAGGCAAGGATGAAAGCAGTCCCTGTCCATTGCAACCCCGTGAACTTCAGTGAAGCCAGATTTCCCCTCAGCATCCCTGGGAAGAGGGATTTACTTCATTTTAGTGATTAGAAACTTGGGCCGCTTGTCTCAGCTGCTTATCTAGACTATCTCTGCAGTCAGTGGAAAGAGACAAGCACATTCAGAAAGTGCCTGTCCTGGCCTTTGCGTGGGTTGGATTGCCCTCAGATGGTGCTTCTCTTCCTGCTGATGGAGGGACTGTAGTCCTGGGGCAAGGATGGAGGTTGAATCCCGTGCTAGATGTCAGCACAACCTGCAGGGCTGTTTAGTTGTGGGAAAGGGAACTGGGAAGCAGCAAAGGCAGGATGCTAAGATGACAAAGCTTAACAAAAGCTTCACCATTGCCACCGTTTCTCTAGCCCTCTCTAGGGTTCTTTGGAGCAGGAGTCCTCATAGCTGACTTCTCCTCCTCTCTGTATCACAGTGAAGCCCATATCATCCACCTCTGCTGAAAGAACACTGTCTTTTCTCGTCCTCCATGATGTGCTTCATGGAAAGATCTTGAGCAGTGCTGGTCCTAGGGCAGGGAAAGGCTGTAACAGGTCTTGTGGACCTTTTCTTCCGTGCAGTAACCTGTTGGTTACTTGGTCAACTTGATGCTCATGTGGTCCATCCAAACTCTCCTGCATGTTCAGGAATCAGGATCTTGGACAGTCGTTTCACTTGGCTTTAAAACCCTGTTCACTATTGCTGGTACTATGGAGACATGAAGCACTAGTGAAGTGGAGGGCTTCATTTCACAGGCACTTGGCTTTCCTTTTGCATTTACAGTAAAGACACAAGATCCAGACTTTTAAACTGAGTTTCTTAACTGCATTTCACTGAAGATGGATTAAAATAGACATCTCAAATACAGTGAAGTGATTTACAGCATCTGACTCTACGGGCTTCTGGGATCCCGTTTATATAACAGATGCTCAACATACACCAGCTAATCCCTGCCATTGACACCAGTTGAAGACTGTTTACTTCATTACCCAGACATGTTAATGGCATGCTCCCACTTCTCCAGTCATTTTATCCAAGGAATGCAAAGCTCTCTCCTAATGTTCATGAGTTAATCAGCATGACCCCTCTCTGAGCAAGTTTGCCCAAGCATAAAATGAGGCATGGAGAACCTAAAAGATCTACCCACATTTGCCCTGTGCAAACTGGGATTGAATTGGAAATGTCACCTACCTTGTCCCCAGTTGTCAGGAACTGCCTCACCTAGAGTAATACAGTTACACATGAAAATATAGCTTTCCGTTTGTTTTTTTTGGGTTTTTTTTTGTTTGTTTGCTTGTTTGTTTTATGGTAATGCTACTAATGTTTATGAGGATCACTTTTTGTCTACTAGGTCAGGTCTTTTGCAGTTGTAGCTAGCAAGGACTTGGCGTACTGAAACACCAAGCTGAGTCATTTCTTCTTAGGTTTCTTCTCAGGATGACACACATAGTTTTGCTTCTGCAGTGCGTAAACCACCTTGGGACTCAAGGCAGTGCTAGTCTTTGAGGACAAAGGAGAGGAAAAAGAGGACTTGGGCTTTCTTTTGGTATCTAAGCTTCGTGTCAGGTAGGAAACAATTTGTATGACTTCAGGAAACTCCCCGGTTTGAGAAGGGGAGGTTTAGGAGTTAAATCTGTACTTCTTGTTAATTAAATGTAGCGTGTGCATCTGCCTTTGAGGGTGGGTCAGGGATATGGGTGCTACCTCTCTGTGCAGCTGTACAGTCTAAACTGAAACACACATTAACCTGGGTGATTCCTCTCTGCTCACAGTGAAGGTTTCCAGCTCAGATTGTGAGAAAGCTATGTGCCCTGTATGACAGACAGAAATCTCTCTCTGCCCATTGTCTCTCCAGGAAGGGATAGCAGGAACAAGGAAGCTGCTCTAGAACAGCCATGCTTATTTGAGCTTGTGCCTTCTTACTGCTGTGGGACAGGCTGTTAGAAAAGCAAAGTGTATATCCTAAAGCCATGAGGGATGCTGTTATCTGCTTTGCACTTGTGCATCACTCTGGCAAAACACTTAAACATATGCTTGGCTTTAGCTGTGGTATGTGGGTTTTATCAACCTAAAAAGAGCTGCTCACCTAGAATAATCAAAGATGGGGTTGGAAAGGACCTCAAGAGGAGGCCCAACTCCAACTGCTCCCATCTTATCTCAAGGCAGGATCATCAGCTTCTGAATTGGGTACTTGTATTAGCCTGTTCCTGCAAACCTCCAACAGTGAGATTACTCATCCTCCAAAGGCAGCCTGTCGTATGGTACTTACTGTGTTTCAGTCCTTTGGTGGCTTGCAACCAGATTCAAAGAAATTGTAGAATACTATGTTTCGGAGAGTAATTTTATGAGTGGTTTTACTCATTCACTTATTTCACATGAAAACAAGGCTCTAAGCATTTGTGATTCAAAACCATTAATGTGTAGGGGTGTTTTTTTCTGAGTATCCTGCATTTACCTTTATCAGAAGGTACAGTGGACATCAGAAAAAGCAGCACTGATATCTAAAGTGATTATGACAAATATAGGCGTAAACTTTGTAATGAGGTCTTTCCATGTCTGGTAATTTTCCACCAGCAGCTTCCTGGACTGTAGTCTGAAATTAAGTAAATTTGAGGTAGTTTAAAAATGGATCTGTTTAGTAAGAGAGTATCTAATGGTTTTCAGTAAGTCTTTCATTCAATGTATACATTCATTTTGCAAGAAAGCTTGTTATGTGGAGAAGCTAGCAAATGCCATTTTAAGCAGAAAGGGATGTAATTTACTTCAAGTGAACTACCTTTCACAGTATCCTGCTGCATTACACAGGCACTATTAGGCACAAAAAATAGCAAGTGTTCACAAGAAAACTTCTTTACCTTGAATTAGACTGGGAGTTAAATGTTGGTCAGAAATACAGGAGAGACTGTGACCTCTCCAGGCAGGACATAAGTGGGTCACAGGTTCATATCTGTCACCAGGGAGCCTCCTTGACGGTGGAGGAGCAAAGCCAAATCTCTGCCCTGTCTCCTCCCTTCAGTAGGGCAGTGAGAGGAGCACCAGTGACTTGTGGCTGCGCCACCATCAGGCCCTAAAAATTACAGACTCCCATCTGATGTGAAGGCAGACCTCCAGACAGTACCTCTCACACAGCTTGCATGCCTTCTGAAGCCTTTTCCCACTTCTTGACCCTCCCTTTCATCACTATTTCTCACCTCCACTATTCTCCCAAATCAGCGGTCCACCCCTAGTCACTTTTCCCCTCCTTTGTCCCTTCCCACAGGGACAGATGGGCTTCTCAGGCAAAAGTCTGGAAATGGCACTGGTGTAAAGCTGCAAGCTGAGGTATAAATCATCACCATTTTTTGATGGACGAAGGCAGACTTTGCTCAATTCAAGATTTATCAATGCATCCAGAAAATGACTCATTTTTTTCCACTCCTCTAAAGAAGCCTCTGTAGGACTACATCCCTGTAGCAAGTATTGGCCAAATCTTTCACGATATTGTTTACAGCTCATTTTTAGGCTTGTTGCATGCAGTGAACGCATGTGTCATTTCAGGCAGCAGGTGAAATACTAAGGAGGGAAAGAGATTCGAACTTCTGGAGGAGCACTCTGCAGCATTGTTGCTTAGCCATGCATGCGGTACATCTAAAAATAACAGCTAATGGAATGGGAAGCCAAGACGATCTGTTAATTTATAATGGCTTTTTTCCTGGTTTATTGCTTGAGTGCCCTGCCCACTGAAATCTGACATTGCAGCCAGACTGCCATTAGATAATCAACAAATGCTCTTCTCTTCGTTATTTTGTAGCCGTCTGAATTTCTTGGCACAAGTCATTCTTTTCTAGTATCATCCAGGCAAATTAGAAAGATGACTTCTAAACTACTCAAAGCATTTTCTTCTCTTCCAGTGATGGTTACAAGATGATGCATATAGACTAAAAACCAGTGTGAGAGATACACGATCAGATCTGACCTGGATCTAAGAAATATGCTTTGGCTGGATTTATATTTCATTTTATATTTGAGTTTGTATCATTGGTTTGCATTAAGAAACACAGAGATAATAAACTGTAGGTGTCCAGACTTTCTTTCCAGTTTCAGAATTAATCCTTGAGTTGTCTTTAGAAAAGCATTTTGTCACTAGTAACAGAAAAACATGTGAGCCTATTGATCTCTTAATATATTTTTTGCTTTTAAAGGCACGGTAGATCATACACTGAGAAAGTAATATTTTATATGGTTTGTAGAAAATAAATCTGTTTTATCACTGCAATAAAAAAGGAGCCAGATGTTTAGAGGAACATGTTCCATATGGAAGAGGCTTAAAGTTGTGGAACTAGCTAAAACCATACAAAGCTGCAATTATGGAGAAAACAGGAAGACAGCTTCCTCCCTGAACGTACACCATTTCCCAAGGAGGAAGCAAGTCTTTTTTCTGTGCTCTTTGTTGATTTTGAAGCAGGGAGACAACTATTAAGTCATGACCATAAAAGGCTTGTGCTGGCAATGACATCAGTGGTAAAACCACCCTCCTTCTCTCCCCACAACAACTCTGACTACACTTTTAAGAGACTTCTGCTTCCCCTATAAAAAGCTGGAGGATGCACTGATTTCTTTGTTTTAGCCAGTATGCTATTTAATACAAGGATACTGACACCGTCCCTTTTAAGAACATATTTTCAGCTTTGCAGAAAGCTGAGTTGCCTACTAAATTTCCATGAAACAAAACAAAGGACCTCCTTAATTAACTAATTTAATTTCACTTTATGACCCCAAGCCCCACTGTGCTGAGGTGTGGCCTGCCACATCCCCAAGTGTGCCTCGCCGCCTGCTGATCTAGGTGGAAATCTGTCGTCTGGCTTTAACCCAGCAACCAGCAAGCACCAAATGTTTATTGCCTAAAATGTCGTTTAATGGAAGGAGGAACAACATGATACTATGCTATAGAGAGTGTATAATTGCATTTAGTTTTTAATGGGGGTTGACAAAGGTCTACGCACTACTAGAGGAGAGCAATGGTGATCCCATGGCTTTTCGAGGACCCGTGTGCTCCTCTGATGAACTCCTGAGTGTTCATCAGCTCCAACCTGAGTGAGGTTGGATGCTGGTGTTGTCAGCACTTGGGGTTTAATCTGAAAGCCTATAGCATTTTGCTTCCAATCCCTAGGGTGATTCCATGAGAAACTGAGGCTTTGAATTTCCAAAACACACTGAACTTGGAATCGTGCTGTGCTGGATGTTGTAACACAGGCAATGCTTTAACCCAGCTTCTTTTTAGCCTAGTCTACTGTTATCTAACCTGGATGTGCCATAGAGAGGCGTGGGGAGCAAAGGAAACCTACTAAATCCCAACTCTGTGAACCGGAGCCGAATCTTGCATTTACAAAGTATGTCATAAAGTATGTGATTTCTGCCCATCATTGTAGCTGTAAGTTTTGAGCAGAAAAAGGAGACAAAATATGACCTAAACTTGATCTTCATGCAAATATATCCCAGGAGGCCAGTAAAAAAATCCCAAATTGGTTGTGCTGCAGCTCCTTTTGGCTTTCTACATATTTGTCTGACCTTTGGGGCCTTATCCTTTGCCTTGTGAATGCTTGCAGTTGCCCATGCAGTTCCTGTCCTGCATTCCTGCTGGACAGTTCTGAGTAGGTGTTTGGAAGGGGAAGTATCTTCCCGCTTTTAACCCACAAGTGGATATCTTTTCACTTGTGATGGATTTCCCCATCTTACTGCTAGGTGCTGCTTGTTCTTGATGCCATGTTTTATTTCTAACCCTGAGTGATAGCTGTCTGCTAGTTGGATGTGCCTCCTAAGAGCTATAGGCACCACTTTGCAAACTGGTGACCATAATGTGTATGTGACACCACAGCAGAGATGAGGAGATGGGTGAAAATTATACTATGATATTCAGATTTGATGCTCAAGCCTGAGAAGGTTCAAGTGTTTTTTTGAATCATGCAGTCACGAGGGAAAGGAGTCACCACCAGTGGCATCTGACTTTCTTCTGTCCTCCACCTGCACAAACTCCGGTTTCTCTCGAGGAGGGGAATGAACTGAAAACTTTGGGCTCGGTGTAGAAGGATCTGGGCAATGTTAAACCAGATGATCAAATTAGACGATTCAAGAGTTGTCTTTATAATCACCAGCACTTGCAGGAAAGGGTGGTATGTTTGTGGCCTGGAAAGGGGCCAACATGAAGCGTCATCAACCTCAGCTCAATTTAACTAAGAGCATTTTTGTTTCAAGCTTGTTTTATCACACCAGACCAGTTACTTTCATGGGATTTGGAGTAAGTGCTGCCGCACTGCATTGGAAGTTTTGACAGTTCTTTTAGTACCCTTTAACAGGCTTAAGAGATAGGCCAGCAAAGAACCAGGATGACATCCTCTGGAGCACAGGGCTTCAAAGCAAATGGATTCCCCCATCCCTCCTCCCCCTTGCCCCTCAAAGTGCAGTGCCTTGATGACTTTGGAGTTATAGATTTTGCAGCTGCAGTGAAAAAGAAAAGTGCTGCAAGTTGTAAGGAAGCAAGAAGTCTTTCTGAGATGAGAGCCAAGCAATTTATGAAACAGTGAAAGAAAAAGATGTAACAGCTTTATATTCTCATGCACGCATTTCTAGATCATAAAGCTTTTTGGTGGGGGAATAATTTTTAAAATCCTCACCTTTTCTTCTTCCTGTGTGAGTTGACTCTCAATACTGTGCAACAGAAGCAAATTCCATGTAGAGCTTTTTTTCTCACTTCAGCATCTCTGCCTTCCCCAAGTATATTTGAAAATATTATTTTGCCCTCTTCTGCATTTTCATTTTTTAAACTTTAATATAGAATTAACCATATAATTTTCATTCTTCATATATTTTCCAGTATTAGCATAAATTAATTCCTTACAAAGATTTATTTCATAGCCAGTGGTAGAAAGTAAGACACAACAATTTTGAGCTCAGTTTGTTGGGTTTTTAAAAATAATTTCGTCTTATGTATTTGTTGGCTGCACTGGAAATTGGGCCTCATTTATGGGCTAAAGGTATGTCATTATAAATGTATACCTGTAGACAGAATGAGTGAAAAGATTGGTCACAATTGTGATTTAAATTAGCAAGTAAATAACTTTAAATTAAATAATCCTTATAAGTCTTGGTTGGCTTTGTGTAATTTAGATATTTTTCAAAGGAAAAGGAAAAGTTGAAGTTATTGTTTCATAAAAACTAAAATGTTTTGATTTGCATCTATAAATTGATTTTATGCTAAAATTGGAGTGTTTTTTACAATTTAGAGGATATATAACACACATACATTGAAGCCATAGCATACCTGACCACAAATATATTCAAATTCTAATGTTATCTATTTTGTTATGAAATAAAGCCATTTTTATTATCGAGATTTTTCTGATAATTTGTATCAAATTGCATGTGCACAGGTTTGGAATACAAAAATAAATTAGAATACCATGTTATTAAGTTGCCTGTTATTAGCTGAACATCCTAAATACTTCAAGAATAATTATCTCAAAACTAATCTATTTTTTAAAAACTACTTGATGTATTAAACCACAGGAAAACTATGTTTAGGACCAGAATTGAACAGATTATTTAAGGCCATCTTGTCCTTCAGTTTCAAACTAGTGGGTGAAAACATCCTATACGTAGTTTTTATTCCTAGACTAGAGAGGGAAATTTGGTTTGCTGGTTGGGTTTTTTTATAATTCTCAAGTGTTGTCTTGGCTTTGAGTGAAGTAATTACTGAACTGAACTAAGCTGGAGGAACTGAGAGGAAGAAGTGCTTTCTGCACCTGCAGAACAAGTTGCAGCTGTCAAGAATTGGTTTATCACTTCTGCAAATTCTTGTTCCAGGTGCCCAGCAAGTGTCTTCCCCGAAGCCTGTTGTTTTACTTTCTTAAAACTTCAATAACAGCATGCACTGCCCGAATGTTATTTGTGTTTAATTTAAATTATAGAAATAGATTGCTTCAGTCTCATGTAAAAGATGTCAAGATTTTAAATATAATGTAAATAGGATTATTCCTAAAGAAAAATACACTGCATTTAAACTGGATTAAAACAACAGTAATGTCTGAATAAAAAGAATGATAGAGGCACAAAAATCCTCAATAATGCACACATTCCTACACATTCCCTTCAGAAAAGAGAATGAAATAGCATTTTTCTTGAAATTATTCTTTGAAATGTAGTCCTTTTTTACTTCAGTCAATAGAAGGAATGTGTGAGTTACTAAAAAATGTTGTCTCTCCTTTAATCAGTTTATTAATACATTATTAAGATTTTAATTCAGTTTTTGAAGCACCCAGAGGCCTCTTGGCTATGAGATGAATTTAAGAGATGTGTAGATGTGGTGCTGAGGGACATGGTTTAGTGGTGACTTGGCAGTGCTGGGTTAATGTTTGGACTTCATGATTTTAGAGGTCTTTTCCAACCAAGGCTGTTCTATGATTCTATGTAGATAAAATGAAAAAATCAAATTTAAAAATGTTACTACTTTTGCTGGAGAGAATTCTGATGATAGTTTGCAGAACATTCCCCTCACTACCTGTGCTGAAAGTGAACCCTAAGTTCAGCTTTCTCTTTGAATTTTTTGCTGGTAAGAGGTAATGAACTCATATGACCAAAGCAACATCCAGCACCCAAGGATATCCTGAGAGGTAGCAAGCAAAAGTCCATCTAACCTGGTGCCTGTGTCTAGTGATGTCCAGGTGTGGATATTTAGACCAGAATGCAGGAAATTCACCTGGTAAACATTGCTGTTTTGCAGTAGTCACCAACATAGCGAGATCAGATGTGGACACCACTGAATGAGTCCTCTATGAACTTGTCTGTTCACTTTTTGAACTCACTTCTTCTTTTGGCAGTAAGTTCCCATTCAACTCTTGCACACAATTCAGTTAGTTTTGAGCAAGATGGTTTAAATGGCGTAAAATACACATGATAAATTTCTGCTTTTCACAATGACATGGAGAGATTTTTGGATGTCATTGAAGGACTCGCATTAATTTTGTTGGAGACGGTTACCTGCAATCTGAGAATGGCATTTGGCTGGGAGGACAGGTACATACCTACCCCAGCAAGCTTTGGTCACCTTGAAATTGTTGTACAGATGATGCCATTCTCTGAGTCTGGCTGGCAATTTTTCAGCATTATTGCTGCCTTCAGAAGCGCTAATTGGTGTGTTGAGCACAGACTGTGCTTTCAAAAGGACTGAGGGGTGAATTTCCCACTTTTTCATGTATGGAAGTATTATGGCAAAGAAACTCTTATTTCTCTGTGCTGTGAAACATAGACTACAGAGCAGATCAAAGCACAACATTTTGGATCTCATTCTAAAATTCCCTTCAATCTTAACCTTAACCAGGGCTTTTGGTTTAGTTTTACACTCTATGCATAGGTCTCTTGCTCCAAGTACTGTCAACACCCAGCCCAGTAAGCAAAAGGCAGCAAGGATTCAGGAATCACCCAGCATTTATAGCACAGTTAATTACTTGTATGGGATATAATGACTTCCTGATATCTAGTGAGAAGGCCAAAAGTAGCGACTACGGCTAGGTTCCCTGTAACTCCAGCTGAGTGGAGGAATGCATCCTTCTCCCTTGGTTTGCTGGAGCAAACAGTTTTTTGTCCATGCAATCTGAACTGCTGGATGAGATAAAAGCAGATCAAATGTAGACTCAAAAGTTACATTTCATCAGATCTTCCAGAGCACCTAGGGAGCCAACCTGCAGTCCTGGCTCTCTAAGCTATCTGACGGGGACCTGTCTTGGGACAGCCTGTTGCCCTTGCAGTGGATCGAGGGGTTCAGCAGCAAAGGGGGGAATGATGCATGCCTAGGTTTTATCTCAATGTGATGTCAGGAGGGGCCACGATGGTCGTTCAGAGTGGCTTGGAAGCCCTCCTGGAGCTTCAGCTGTGACCTCTTTGACTCCCACCCCCCATTAAGCTGAAATCACCCAACCGCTCTGAAACTCCTGGAAGAAATGGGAAGGCAATTAGACAGGAAGGCAGCAGCACGGTCATATAAACATTATTCCAGTGGGAGACTAGCTTGAAGGAGTGGGGTTTGGATGTCTTTGACTTAGATGCACAAACTGGTTGTGCATGAGGACTAGCAGGAGTGAATTTAAATAACAACAAAAAAAATACCAGCTAATATAAGAGTGAAAGATGAGACCAATTATCCTCATACCAAAAAATCCTGGTCCTTAAGGTGAAAGACTCACAGCTTTGTACAAAGGAAAGTCAGTCTCAGAAAAAGGGAGTATGTTTTGTTAAAGAATCACAGTTCATTCTGCTGAAAGGTAGAATGTATTTTTCCAAAGGGTCCAATAATTGGCCTGTGCAGTTATATACTGATGGACATTGGGGATAGCTATGGAGTGGGGGCTGGGGTTGGCCAGCCCAAGTCTAAAGACCACTTTTTTTAGCAGCTAAGGAAAATAAGTTTTACAGCCCAGGAACAACTCAACAGTTCCTTCCCTGATGAATAAAACATTCACAGAAATCAGTGGGGGTCCTGGCTGAGAAGGGAACAGAATTCCTCATTGAGCCTGTAGCCCCATGCAATGCTCTGGCGTGTAACGTGCTGCAGATCTGTGCTTGGGCGGGCAAGGGCATGGAAAGGACTTCACGATTCATGTACAGATCCTGAACTGCAGGAGGTGGGCTGTGATGGCCTCTACAGACTAACAGTGTTGCACTTGGTCTGCACATGCATTCTCACACTGCTGCCCCATAGATATGTCCATCATACCCATTGGAGAGCGCTGGCTGGTGGAAGAGCTGAGGAGTGGCCTCTAGACTCAGAGATTATTTACCATCCACACCTGCCTGTGGAAGGATACTCAGATTTCAGGCACAGGAGCTTGCAAACCAACCCCAAAGAACCTGAAGAGCAGCTCTGCCCATAGGCTACACACAGGGAGGGTGGAGACCAACCCATGTGCTGCTCCTGGCATCGAGCCTGCTTATGGGGAGTGGCGAGAACTAAGTCCACATTTAATATCAGACAACCATTGCAAGTCAGTCAACATCGATTTGGAAAGAAGATGGACAACTAAAGAAAAGACAGACTGACAGTGAGCCCTGAGGAGGCTCACTGGGGCTTATGGAGAGAAATTTCCCCAGTTTTTAGCCAGGTGGAGGGAGTTTCATGGCAGCAAAAGGCACCATGCAAATGCCTGCACGGCGCATGCCGTAGGATGCAAGGATGTGGCTGGGTTCCAAAAGGAGTTTGCTTTGTGACTGTCGATACAGCCCCTTGATTCATGGCTGGGTTTTGTTTCTCTCTTTACTTGTTTGAAACACATGTGCAAACTGGCCAGAGTTTTGCTTTTCATACTGTTCAAGGATGATCAGAACACAAAGTGCTGTCTCATGAGTTTTGTCGACCCAATTCCCTTCCAGAAACTTGCTCACATCTGATTTTGTTTCCTCTGCCCACTCTCTGTAGACAACTGAGTTTCCAGTGTCGTTTGCCTCCTACGCACGCTCATTAACCCATTTCCCTCCGCCTCCAATCCTACAATGCCCATTTTATCCAATTAATGGTAGGAAATAAGTGGGGTTTTTATGACAAGGGTGTGAAGTTCCGTCTGACACTTTGCATCTTTCGAAAGAACAATGCTCTCTTAATAATTATGTTCAAATGACCATTAAGTTGGTGCTGCCACAGTTCTCCCTTCAGTTTTAATGAATATAATAAACAGGAATGAACCTCTGCTATCTGCAGCTGCTGCCATTGTCTATGAACTGCGTGTTGCTTCAGAGTTTATTTTAGCTTTAAACCTTTTTCAAACAATGTGCAAGAGAGTGAAGAAAAAAAAAAAGTTGGTGCTTTTTTCTCAGCTTTCGCCTTTCCCAGATGTTTTTCACATGAGAAAAGCTATAGTACAGTTAAAAAGAAGCCTCATTTTCAGAAGTATTTGGGAAGCAGGACCCCAGTAAAGTCCCAGTGCTCTGAGAGTGCTCAGAAAATTGTCAGCACTGGGGTGCAAAGTCTCTCCCTGGTTGTATGACCATGCAAACCTCAGCTCTGTCAGTGGACGAGTATGGATGTAACAGAGTGCAGGTTTTTCAGTCCTGTTCAGACAAGGAGAAAATCCTGGCCTGACAGTCTCCTTGTTTGGGGGAAATCTCTTAAGCTTTTTAAAAATGTCAGCCTATCCCAGTAATGCTTTACAGCTAGGACCCTTCAAGCAGGGGTTTCAGAGCATTCCATAATAACTTCCAGCACTAAGAACAGACCTGCATGAGCCTCAAAGACCCCCAGAGCTGTGGTGGTGCATGGTCCTTGCTCTGAATGCTAACATTTAACTGACTGTGCAGTGCAGATGGACAGATACTTATTCTTATTTGATCAGAATTGAGTTCTGTGTGTATTTTGACCTTTGAATTTTTTATTCAGTATTCAGACAGATCCTGTGCTGCATATATTACCTTTAGTGACTACATGAAAGTTCAGTTGTTATTCCCTAAATGTGTTGTTTCAGATGCAGATATCTGTGGGAGTACTGAGAAGTTCTGAACACTGGAAACATTTAGTTTAGCATTATTATTATGTACATACAGCTTTTGCAGCATTGTGATTAAGGTTGTGTCAGCAAGTAACATTTAAAAGCCAAGTTTAGGGACTTATAACTCACTGGAGAAATTCACTTGGGGCTAAAAGTTGGCTTTCAAGCAGTTCTGTGGGAGTTAGCCAATATCTTTGAATTTCTTGGCCTCTCTTGCCTTTGAGTCACAATGTTACTGAAACATGAGTTTCTTATTTTCTCTGTTTAAAAACTGATCTCTTGTCTTCCCACCCATAATATAAGGTAGCCCCAATTGTTATTGTTTGACCTAAAAATAGTTATGTGTTTCTTATTCAGGGGCAGAAAATTGATCGATTGCAGACAGATTAACTAAATAACCAAACCCACATTGTGCACTGTTGGTTAGTTTTATTCCTCATGAAGATAGCTGATACATCTCTTTGCTGTGACAATTTGTAATATTATTTCCACAGGGCTGATCGTGAGCATTGTGTTTTGAGGATTTATTAATTCCCTTAAGGGACAGTATACATACATAGTGTTATTTGTCTTCCACATGCATGACAGATAAAAATCCAAATGGTTTCACCTCCAGATAGAAGTGTTAGGTGATAACTTGACTACTATTTGGTTGATTTGCACAGTTGGTGATTTGGGGTTTTTTTCCCCGACTTTTATATCTAAAGGGATGAAAACACTGTGAAACACATCCTCCGAAGGCTGCACTTCCATAGGATCCTGTGAAAGCAGCTTTTGGGATATGTCAGCTCTGTGGCTGGCAATGATTGTTTCGAGGACTTCTACTCCTACTTAGCATGGACCAAGCTTTTATTGACCCAAAGTGGAAGTCTGGCATTGTGAAGAAATCTCTCGAGGGGGCAGCTTGTCTTTTGGGAACAGGACTTGTGTGAGAAGTGGCAGCGATGGGAAGGAGGTGTGGAGGACATGGCTGGAGGGGGTTAAGGAAGGCTGCACCTCCCAAAGAAGAGGGTGCCAGGAAAGCTGCTGTAGAAGGTTGTGCTCACATCCTCACTGCAGAAAAGGGTCCAGAAGTTTTAGTGACTAGCAAGACACTGTGGATGAGGCTTCAGCAATCGTTAAGCCCCAGAGAGAACTCTTGCTGCTGCTTTTAGTTTTTTACTTAAATAAAAATATATCTTAGAGGTTAAGAGCCTTTTCGCTCTAGCACTACTGATGTTATCAAACTTCAACACACTAGAAGTGATACCTGTCCTCCTTTCCCAACTCTATTTGCTGATGCTGTTGAAAGAGGTACCCCTCAGTGCTCTATTCCCAAGCTGAAGAACACTTTTCCTTCCTTTCCCTCTTTCTTTCCACCTTGTTGCCCTTTCTTTATATCTGCATGTCTGTTCATTTGTCCTCGCTCTTACACAGTGCCCTGCATGTGTGGAGCAAGGGTTGGAGGGATGTTGCCTTTCAGAGTAATTCGTGACCCTGTTTCAGTTGTTCTGCTGGAGGTTGCACACTACACCACTTCTTACAGTTGAGGGAGAGGGGTGATACAAAATGGCTTGTTAACGTGGTTAGCATAACATGGTTCAATGTTGCTCACTGTTCTGCAAAGCTTCAGGTCACCATGATCATTGCTGCCATTTTGCAAGTCGCAGGAGTACTCACAGTTTGACATGAACAGGTTCCCATGGGAGGTACACAGGGACTGCAAGGCAGCACATATTGTTTGTGGAAAGAAGGGAACATCGAATGCATTGAGGTTGCTACTGTAGCTTCTTTGTTCTCTGACACCATGGGGGAGGAAGAACTGCCTCTCAGAGACCTAGGACTAGACAAAATCATTGAATGACCTGGTTGGCTCATGCCCATCGCATTCAGCCTGGCCACTGTGGCTCTCCCCCCAGCACCAGGAAAGGGTGTGCAGCTGGCCCAGGTGTTGGTGCAGGGGGCAGAGGTAGATGATGAAAACTCAACTTCATCATGTGCTGCTATGGTGAAATGTTTACCCACGGCTATTTCCTGGGATTTTTAAGAGAAGGCGGGCAGCAGTATTTGGTACCCACTAATTAGATGCAGTTCAAACTGTGTTGTGGTAATGTAGTGAAAATGTGGCCCCTGCTGTGACATCTGCAGTCAGACAAATGACACCGCCCAGCCTCTGGTCAGAGCCTATGTTTTGAATTCAGCAAATAACAGCTAAAACACTGTAAGGACTTCAGAAAGACAGAGATGTATGAAAGACTAATTCCTGTTTTTTCCATAAGTTGTTAGATGGGGCTGAGAAATGCACACTTTTTTTTTTTTTTAATTATGTTTTTTCAGAAAGGTGCTTTATGGACAGTAAATATTCTTTGTGATTTCTTTATATTATTTTTTGAGAGAAAAGCTATTACTAGTCTGTTGAGTAGTTTCATGTTTAAAAAGAGAGAAGAAGCTTGTTTGTAGAAATTAGCAGATCTGAAGATTTGGGAATCATTTGCTTTGGGGCATGTGAGAACTTCTTCCTAATGTACATGTTAGTTAATTTTAAAAGCTCACATAAGCCTTGCACATAGTTCACTAAGATGTTAGAAAAATGTAATTGAGGCTCACAAGTTGATTTTTTTTTTTTTCCAAGAAGCAACAATGGTGCCATCTCCAAAAGTACAGCTTAAAATATCTTGGATTCCTACACTCCCAAAATGGAGGGCAAGTGCCAAAAAGAGTAGAGATTTCATGAATGTTGCAATGATATCAGAGGAAGTGGCGTGACCTTCCCCGCTGCCCAAGCTTAGATGAGTCCCTCTATGAGGGTTTTGGGCTGAAAAACATCTGTAGTTGTGAAAAGGGTCGCTGAGAACGGTAATGTGACCAAGTGGATGCCACGCTATGTAGTGAAATCATCCATTTGGTAAATGAGAGATCTATAAGTAGTTTTTAAGGCCTGAAGAATTATTAAAGGAGAGCTTAGTACCTGGTTATGTGATCCTTCAAGAGTTCCAGCTGCTCAAAAGCTTGTTTTGGACCACAGCACAGAACCAGAGGCAGTACGTTTTACAGATGTGCTTTCACCCTTTGTGAACACGTTACCAGAGGTCATTGCAGAACATCGCCAGTGTACTGCCAGGATGGTGTGTGCTGCAGGGTTCCATGAGGCTGCCTCCACCGCAAGAAGACACTCAGTCTGTTGGCTCACAGCATAACTGCCTCTCGATTTCATCTCTAGAGGTCTGTGGTCCTCAGTGTGCTGGCAAGGTCCAGCTGCCACAGAAACGCCTGTCACCCCATCCTGTAATAGGCTGACCACTTTTTCTAACATTAATATTAATAACCCCTCTCTCCCCCACAGAGTATGGCATGGGGCAGAGCAGTTGTGTTGTCTCGCTGCAGCTACCATGGAGCACGTTCAAGCATTGTTCGGTGCTGAAAGCTGCCTCCAATTAACCCAGCTGCACCTCCTTATTAGGAGTGGAGAACAGGCTGCCATCTGACATGATGCTAACCACAGCACTCCCGCCTGCCACCAGCCAGAGAATTTGGTGTGTCCTAGCCACATCGGCTCCACAGTCAATGGGACTCCCCTTCAACGAGATTTAACCTCCTCCAGCCTAGATCTGCAATGAGAAATAGTTTCCTAAAGGCGCAGAGAGCAACTATGATTAAGAGGTCTTCAGCTAAATCCTGTTGACACCAAGGGGATCTAGGTGCCAACTGGCACAGAGCTTTTGTAAAGACTGTAGAAGCCAACAGGACATGGACACCAGAGTAGAAGAGTAAAGCACCTCTTCAGGTGCAGTAGACTATTTACATTGCAGATTCCCACATCTTTTTGAAGCCTGACCCTATATGCCTGAGGGATATCATTCATGATGCCTGCCTGACTTAGCAGAAATGGTTGGAGAGCAGCACTGACTAGCAAAGCTGGGCACTGTCACCCCTTCAGCCATTCAGGCTAAACCCAACCTAGACCATGCCCCAGCACTGCCAGCTCCTTGCCCATATATTAGTGTAAGGTGAACTCCAGGGAAGCTGAACACCGTGGGCTGAGCAGGGGGTGGCTGTACAGCATGCACACCGGTGCTGCTCCAGAGCTGCAGCCATTGACTCCAAGGCCATGCAGATAGCTGGCTGTGCTAAACTAGCCTCACACGAATTATCAGAGTTTATGAGTTAAAGCTGGAAGGTCCTTTTGAAAATAGGACCTCCACTTCTACAGCACTCAGGAGCTTCTGTAATGTTAAACCCAGGCCGCTTGGCTAGGTCTCACAAAAGGGGCCTTACTCCCCTTGCACATGTGCTAGCATCTTCCTAGAGCATGGCAAACAGGGATACTCCCCGTCACAGTGAGCACCAACAGCTCCCTCTCATCTGAGAGCAAGAGCAAAATGCTGCTGGCAGGCACTGCTGGGGAAAAGGCTCTCAGTTGTGCACCTCCACCAGGCACGTGGCTGGTCCCTTTAAAGGAAATAAACCTTAGCAGCAGCTTTCAATCTATGGGTTCCTCACCAGAAGGGTCCTGCCATGAGAGTGTAAAACACTACTCGCACCCAGAGTCTGGCTTTACCTTCTGCAAGCGCCACGTTGGGTCCCTGGAAAAAGACTGTCAGCCCTGCAGAGGTACTTGGGAGTTCGGTGTTCAGTCAGGGCTCAGCGTCCATCTCCACGGCAAGAAGCTGGAAAGCACATGAAACCAAATTACTCAGATTTTCCCATCTGTGCACATGTGCTTAGCTGGTGTTAAATTATCAGTGTAAAGGCCTAGTAGCTTCGTAATGTACACACAGAAAGATTCCCACAGATTTTTCCTTTCTTTTTTTTCATTTTATTGAAGCCAGCTGAGTAAATTCATAGGAAGTTGTAACAGGACAAGTGAAATGTATACCCACATTCCCTGGGAATCCAAATGCCTTTAACACATACTGCATTTCATGTGAAATTTATTTTAGAGGACACCAGAACAACGTAACTTTTTCATCGCTGTGTTTTAAAGCAGCTATCACTTTTGAATGAAATAAGGTGACAAGAAGAAAAAGAAAATGTGAAAATCCCAGAACTTGATACCCTCCTCCCACACTTCAAGAGAAGAGATTAACTTCTCCATTTTTCTGGGTCACTTTCAAATTTATTACTAATTACAGAATAACTTTAAAATGCAGCCCCAATTTAAACTGCCATGAGTGAGAAGCAGCTGGAATGACTTAATTTGCTTTGGAGTTGGGTGCTGTCTTGCGCTTATTCTCCAATTTGTCTCAGAAATCGTTGCAATCGCGTTTCATTTAAATAAAAACTGGTTTTATTTGTGGCAGGAAAGCACTATCTGGGCACTGCATGAGCTGGGACCATTTGAGGGGCTGGGTGAGCTATCTGATAATCTGCAGGGTGGTCAAGCCACTGAAGAGCAACATCCACGCTGATCTCCGTGGGCTTGGCAGACCTGCCATTGGTCCCAGCAGCCGTGCTGATCTGTGTGGTCACACCAGCAAGCAGCCTGGTAGTCGACAGTGGTTTGCCAGTCCCGGTGCTTTGCGAGGCGCTGGCATCCTTCACCCAGTTTCTACCCTGGCTCCGCTGCCTTTTGTGCTTAGCCTCATAAAAATCTGGGAGCCAGACCTCCAGCTTGTTTGAGTCAGGGGCTGATTTATGCTATCTGAGGGATCTGAAAGTCTCCACAGTCAGTTCCTCATTTGTAAAATAAACCGAGTCAAGCTTAATGAGATTTTGTGAGATGACTCTGGTGAGCCTTGCATGGGTGCAGTAACACTCAGCCCCCAGCAAGGAGGGCTGATGCTGTCTGTGCTGCCTGCAGCCAGGCAGGCGGCCCCTGTGTCAGAGAGATGGGGCAGTGGTCACTGATAGGAGGAAGAACTGCAGAAACCAGCATCTCCTTGGGGCTGGCACTGCCTGCCCATACAGTTTGTGATGGGGATAAATGCTCAGAAGGGCACAATCCTTCTCCCATTGAAGTCAATGTGATGTCCTACACCAACATATGAGTCTGGGTTTTCCAGAAACAGTTTCTGCGTTCATTCTGAAATTAAATGATTTGTTACTCAGTTACATGACAGCTGCATGATAACTGCAGATGCCACTTAATACTGCAGGAGCTGCTTCTGCAAAATTTTGCCCAAGAGTTGGCGTGCTGCTGAGCTGCGAGGAATTCCTTGCCCAAGTAAGGTCTGCAGGGCTAGGCTCCAGGTGTTTTGTGGGGTGGCACATTTCCAAAAGTGCAGGTACGACACAGGGACTTGTCCCACTTTGTGCAGACAGCTCAACCTGCTCTTGCTGGGCTCCTGAACCCTTCCTCTGTTGAACTGGAGCAGGAATGAACTTTAGCTGAGCTGAGTTCAGGCTTTGAGCCCTGGAGCTCCTCAGCAAACAGAGCTTTAGTTGGCATGTTCAGCAAACACAGATCCGACCCTTTCTCCCACACCTTGTCCTTCATCAATGCTGTTGCTTAAAGTGAAGCCTGATTTTGAAATCATCCCCATCTTCCAAATGAGCTCAGTCCCAGCATGCTGGCCATCATAGACAGATCTCACAAGCATTCCCTGCTGCCTTCTAAAAAGAAATCAAGACATTTAAATGAAGAGGGGGACAAGGCAATGTTTTAAAAGCTTTAATTAGTAAAATAAGTGTTGCTTTGCAGTAGTTGAGGTTCGTTTTTGGAGGCAAAGATTTATGTAAACACCTTGTTTATGATTGCAGTAGGAGCCCAAGTTGCCAGAAGGATCTGCCCCACAGATTTGTGCTCTCATGTTGTGTGGCTGTGAGTTCCCTGGAGGGTCAGGGGAATTGGTCCTCCAGCTCTCACAGAGGCTCCCATGCTTCAGTTGCTAAGCAGAGCATGGGGTTTTCCTGTACAGCCATGCTCATGGCCATGCATGGATAAGGCTTTGCTGTTCATTTTATGGTACATTTGGTTCACTTGGGCAACTGGTGGTGGTTGTGGCATCAGCTGCGTTCCTTGTGTAAGGAAGGGATGAGCACGTGAACCAGGAGCAAGGCCTTCAGTAGTCTGATTTTCCGGTGGTACCACTCATCTCTTCCCTTTGGCTTTACCACCGTGCTAACTCATAATGCCCATGACTTCTTCTTCCCACAGTCTCTCCTGGTTTGTTTTCTGTGCTATATTCCCTGCTCTGGGGACTTTTGTCTTGGGAGAGGGTGCTTGGCACTGGGCTGGATCAGAAGAAAATGCAGGAAACGGTGCTTTTCTGCTCGAATTCACTGACTCAGTGAATCTGAGCAGACTTGCATAGAGGCTTTGATTTTGGCACAGTTCTGCTGGAGTGCCATGGACTCCTGGCCTTCTCCTTTTCATCCCTCCACTTTACCAGTGTTCCACATGGAGCCAGCTCTCCTGGGCTATCCGAGGCCATGAAACCCAGCCAGCCTCACAGCCCGGCTCCAGTCCCTCTTCTGGAGTGTTTTGAAAAGTGTAGGCTTTCCTTTCAAATCCCTTGTCAAAGTCCAGTTTCCAAAGAGCAGAATCCTCCCCGAGGCTGCCCAGCTCCTCTCCACACTGTGCAGGATGGGGCCTTTCCTCTCTGACATGTGGGCTCGGTCCAGCTTTCAGAGGCTTCGTGCCCCCCAGGGGTGCAGTTTTGGCAGGGCTTGTGCGCTGCTCAGCACCACCGGCTCTCACGCAGCCATTGTGACAGCCCTAATCGTGTTGACAGTCTGATGGGGGGCTGGACCTCCCCAAACAGGGACAACTGCAGGTACAGGCAGGGAATGCTGCCTCCTCCTCATCCCCCCTCACAAACACTGCCCCAGTGGTCTTTTTGCTCTTCTCATGGAAATATTGGCAACTTTTTTTTGTTTGCTTTAAAGAGGTCACCCATCAACCCAGTGTGTGAGTGTGCATCCTTGGGAGAAGCCATCTGTGATGGCTGTTATCCCACCAAATAAAGGTACCTGGTCTCACGTACCCTAGGAAGAGTGTACTGGGTTTGTTGTTAGAGGTTAGCTTTTCATGCAGTACTTTCTTGCCTTTGTCAAATGCTGAGAACTGAGAAGGTCACAGGGCTGATTATATTGGCTATTTGCAGGCAGCATTCAGGCTTCCCAGCAGAGCTCTGTCAGTGCAGTTCAGGCCTGACCATAACTCCCCTGAGCTAAATCTGTCATTTACGCTTAGTTTTCTATCCATGAAAAATATTTACTGGGGCTTGAGTTAAAAGTTGCCAGATAAAGCCTTTGTTGTGCCTGATAGTCTGGTAGTTAAGGGAGCTTTCTAGGATGCAAACAGAGGTATTCATCCTAATACATTCATGGCATTCAATAAAATAAAAACTCCCCTAATACTGCAGAGGAGCTGAAATCCTCAGTTTCTCCCTGTCTAGCTTAATAACATCATCACTGAGTTTTCTTGGCTTGTCTTGTTCTTGAAGTGAATCATGCCAAAATACTAATGACAAGGGATTTTTAAAGAGTCGGTGATTTGTTACACTGGAAAATGGATGAGTGTGGAAAACAACAGTTTTGGAATGCTCACACAGATTGACAACCTCCCTCCAAGTTTTAGCTGAGACCTTGTGAAAATGGACTGTCAAGGTTATCAGTACACGGACAATAAACAGTTCAGGAATGCAAGGTTTTGCGGGGAAGATACAGCTCTAAAATATTTGCTGGGAAGACCTTGGAGGAGGTTTGGAGGTTTGAAGGTTTGAAATCTTCCAAAGATAAGCAGCCATAGCAATATTTATTATTTACATGTAGCTATCATCCCTCTTTCTTTTACAAGGGAGGAATCACTTTGCAAGAATTTGAAATAAAAGCTCATATATAGATGTCTAGATTAGAGATTTTCAGAAAACGCTACACATTTAAGATTGCTGCCTTAATCTAGTCTAAACCAAGGAAGTCCAGTGGGTTTGTTTCTCTAAGGGAGTTAATAGCCTCTGGTGAATCTTGCAGGGAGGGTATGTTGTTGCCATCTCAGCCACCCACCCCACTGTTGTTGTCCTGGAGGTTGTCCTGCCTGGGAGCTGCATCTGCATCTTCTTCTACCTCCTGCCCCCAGTGCCCTGATGAGAGTGAGCTCAGTCCACAACATCAGACTAAGGGGTGAGTGGCCGAGGCACTGACTCACATATCCTTCCCTTGGCTGGGGAAGGGATGGGATGCCAGCAAGAATCTTCTCTCGTACCACCCCAGCAAGATTCACCAGAGCCCATCTGCCAAAGCCCTGAGTGCCTGAGGTGCACTGTATACAAAGGATGACAGAGATTTCTAGCTTGAAACAATTTTATTTCAACTCTCCTAAACCTATACTTTGTATGTCAAAACCCCTTTAAGAACATACAGAGATTTGGGGGTGTTTTTTCTCCTTTCTCTCTTTTGCCTTGTGACATGTTTGTTCTGAGATCACCTTCTAGGCATCTTCTATTAAAATATATGTGACAAGCACCAGATCCACTTTCACGCAGCTGTGCAGTATGTTATTTTTCACACTAATGCACTGTTAGAATTCTACTGAGTGCAGTTATCTAGAGATCAAATTCTCCACATGTGTGCTGTGTTTTTTGGCTACCAGGTCAAGAGCAATAGGGAGAAGGAAGTGATGCTTATGTGTTAACTGTTCGTGTTACCTTCGTGAAACATGGGCTTCATTTTCAGGCTGTAGGAGGAACTTTTGCTTTGCCCCAACTGCCCTCTTGGTTTTTTGTTTTTCTGTCAGCACAGCTGACTGCTTCATCGAGATTTAAGACCAAACAGACTGTTATTACATGAGACAGAGTCACTGTCTGCCACCAGGAGATGATTTAATGTTATGTGATACACAACCTTACTCTATGCCCCCCTGCTGTTTTCCACACAAAAATCATTCTCCAACTTGCTTTGCTGTCAGGTTGCACCTAGAAGAAAATTTGAGTCACTGACTACAGCAATGACAGCAACCAGAAGTAATGATTAAAGACCTCCTTGTCTTCTTTGTGCCAGATAGTCCTGGGTGAAACCAGCTTACAAAGACACATTTGAATCTTACTTACCCCAAGCCCAGCGGCTGAATTTGCCTTAGATCAGATGCCTATAGTTCACATCAGGACTGCATGCAGAAGTTGCTAAAATAACCCCAAATCTCAAGATATGCTATTGAAACAAGGAGGAAATACTGGCTTTGGTGAAATACTAGAGATCATATGGTCAGAGTCCCACTTCCAAATTGCTCCTAGAAATGCAGAGGAAACTTTTAAGGTTGCAAAAAAGACTCAAAGCAACAACATACAAGCAGTGCAGCCTATCATTCATATACCAAATGCCTCTTACAGCCACTGTTTTCTTTCCAACTGTCTGAGCTAACACCTGCCGCCATGTTTGGGGTCCTTTCTCCATCGCAGGCTACTTAGCTCACCTAAATATGAACCAATGTTGCACTTCCTTGGGGTGAGAGGTTTGAAGTCTTATTCACCAATTGTAGCCTTTGAAGAGGAATCATTTCTCCCTAGTGCCTGCCCCATTGCATCCTTCAGGGAAAAGGGCATCTGCAAAATGTCTCCACCGTCGGGAGAGATATTTATCTTTTATGGCTTCTACCACTTTGTTATTTCTTTAGGTAGCAGGAGAGGCCTTGCCGCTTTTCCTTCCTTCATTTTCTCATGGTCTCAGATTGATACACCAAGGCAGTGGAAACTATTTCCCAGTTTTCTATGGCTTCTGGATTGCTGAGTGTACAAGAAGATGCCTTTTAAGTTTACACTTGATAAAAAAAATCATGTCTCGTCCATAAGTTAATTATTTGAGAATGTCACAATAATAAACTTTGACTTCTTAACCTTTTCCAGAAATGATGCCAAGACCAAATCCTAAGGCTGCTTTTTAGCTACTGATTAGTAGCTAGAAATCTGACCTTTTCTGTCTTTGTAGAAAACAGAGGCAGCTATGCAGCTCTCCATGCTGTTAGAGTCAACTTGATTACAGCTCCATCTTTCTTTCCAAGTAACATTAGCCCTTGGGTGTCTTGGTCTGTCTCCCTTTTTTCTTTTGATGAAAGAGCTAGACCTGAGCTAGACTTTGAAAAACTTCAAAACATTACTACTCCTTGCAAATTAGTTAGGCTCCATCTTTGCTCACTTCTTACCAGTTGCATGCTCATTGCTGTCATGTCTCGCCACCTTTGAGTAGTGTGTTGTGCAAAGGGGACTATCCCTTGGTCACATGGTCACATGCTGTTTGTTCTGCCAGCCTCTTCCAAGAGAAGTGTCAGTGGCTGAGAGCTTGGAAGGGAACTTAATTACATGTTTGTTAAATGTGCATGCCAACACCTACATTAAACATCCTTCCAAGATTAGGTTGAAGAATGGCATCCTGCCCGTGGAGCAGACGGTGGTGAGGTCTGTGATACTGGATAATTACTGGGAGGGTTTGTACCACCCTGTGGACTGGACCTGGAGTATGTGCTGTCTCCTGCTCAGATGAGCTTGCGTAAGGAGCTCTGTCTTGCAGAAGAACAAAGTTGTCAGAAGGACTCAGTTTCACCCTAAGACCCTCACTCCAACGCAAAGCTGCTCTGTGGTGCAGAGCAGGCAGCAGCGAACGTACTGGAGAGCTTTGTTTATCACATTGTTGTGCTCTAATGATTACTCAGCCTCAAAATTATGTGTTCTTCAGGAGTGATGGGGTTTGGGACTGTCAGTCAAAATTTGTTATGATGAGTGATGTTGTTTTCATCCCAGTTTAGCTAATGCCAGTGAGGATGTTCCAAAAATTGTTGTGTTTGTCATATATGTTCTACAGTTTAGAGGTGATCTCTTTGTGCTGTTATCCCCCTGCCACTGTTGCAGAAATAGTGCCTTCTTTTAAAGGTGTTCAGAGTCATCTGCTTAGCACTAAGCTGATGACAGCTTTGTATTTGTCTCTGGAGGTTGCCTGGAAATTAACCCCTCTGTGTTTAGCTCGCAGTGTGCCTTGTCAAAGCCTCTTCTGAGAGGTGGTGAGGTGGTACAGTGGGGCTTGGTTTGCCTGTGCCAAGGAGGCTGAGGGGTCAGGGCCGTCTTGCCCAACCTCAGCTATTCCCATAGGCTGAGGTTTGCAAAAGTCAAGGTGCTGACAGACAAAACACTGATGAAGTTTGCTGCAAAAATTAAAGCATCTCCCACTTGCAGCTCTCTGCTGACTCCTGTCCCAGGATTACCAGCCCCAGCTTGGCACTGGCAGGACCGAGCCTCTGGCTCAGCCTCTGCAGTGCACCATTCAGCAGCTGGGTAAGACCAGCTTTCATCTGTCCTTCAGCCTGAACACCCCTCCTGTGGTCCTGTCTGCCAGCTTTGTGGTTCAGACGGTAGTTTGTGGCTGAGGAAAACGAAAAGCTGGTGGCAATGTCTTGAAACTCCTGCTACCGTGTGCTGAGTGACTGTGACTCAAAGCCTCTTGGCTCGGAAATTGCATACAACTGCACCTCAGTGAGCAGAGTGCTGAGCTGCAACCTCTGACATCCGTGGAAACTTGTGGGGCTGGCATTTATCTGCACTAAAGCAAAAGAGAAGGGAGGCTGGTCTCTAAGTGCTGCAAATGTGAAATTACTCACCAATTTTCAGAATGTAATTACTTCTCAGTTAATCATGTCCCTTGAAAAGGGTCTGGCCACTTTTTACAGCCATAACTAGTGAAGTCACTTTTGTGTTACCAACAGTGATTTTGGTCCTTAATACATTTTGATTGTGAGTAAATCCTCAGATACTCTGTAAAATGAAAGCAATTTTTGGCATACCTTTGGAATTCAGACCCAAAAGAGTTTTGCACTATAGGTATGATGGATTAATCACCATTTTATTCTGCATGTAAACAAAGAGCCTTTCAAGTCAGTTCTGTGCTGCAGAGGAAGTCAGTGGAGCTTTCCCTGTAATGTGAGTAATGAGTCTTGGCTGGGATGAGCATTTCAGAGCCACAGTTCTGCAAAAATTCAAATCCCTGAAGGAAGTACGGTAGCATGGAGGCCTGTAAAGACTGGATTACAATAATCCCACCAGGAAGTGATAATGGCATGTATAAATATTTGCCTTAGTTCGTTGCAAATTATGTCCTCCAAAAAGATGTTTGTCACTGTCATTAGCCGTTAGCACCTTCTAAATGCTTTCCCAGCTGTGGTCATTCACAGTGAAGGCTCCGTCTCTACCAAGCATGACCAAAGCGTCTGAATGGAATCAGATTGGGTTTTCCTAGTGTTTTTATTCTACTGATTCAAAACAAACCAAAAGCCTGTGGTGTCATTCTGGAGTATTTTCCTGAACAACACAGAGCATGCAAATGATGGAGTGAAATTGTGGCCATATAGAAGTCTGCATCTAACCAGAAACTGAAATAAGATCAGATTCATATGCAAAGGGAGGGATTTTGTTGTCCCATGCACTACTACCACGTTTTTTAAACAGCTTTGGCTCTGCAGAGTCCTGGCTGAAGGTGGGGATGTCTCCCATGAATGGGAACAACCTGTACCAGCAAACAGCACTTGCAATTTCCCAATCAGAGTCCTGTCAAGCCGGGCTAACTCAGCCTTTTACATCTTGCAAATTCCAAGAGGGATTAAGTCTTCATTGTCAGTCTGGTGAAGCAAGTTGAAACTCAGCTGAAGTTTTACAGAAAAAAGAAAGATCCAACAGTCTTCAACAGAGGAGAGAATGGGATTTAGAACAGAAGCACAGCCAGGAATCAATGGAGCTTTTATGGCATCCCTCCTCATTTATCTATAAATCCCATTCTTTCATCTATTTAGGCCTATTTCCATGCAGAAGCTGAATTAGTTTTATTTTGTAAACCAGTTTAGGGAAGCTAGTGCAAAGGGCTGTATAGACACCCGTATTTTGGTTTAAGAGTGGCTGCAGAGGTTTAGCTGGCACCTGAAACAAAACCTCAGTTAAAATGGTACTCCTTGAGCTTGTCTGCATGGAAAACAGAGTGAAATAACTAAAACGTGAATTTAAAATGTTTGAAGTAAAACCTATTAAACCCCTGGGTGGATGCTTTTATTCTGACATAAAGGAGCCTTTAGTTTGCTTGATTAATTCCTAAAGCAAATTACAGTTACTTAATTTCTGAACGAAACCTTCTATATAAGGATTTAATGTGCTTTAACCAATCTACTTTAAATTCACGTCTGTAATTTGGCTTAGTTTCCTGTGTATACAAACCCTTTGTGCATACTGCAGGTCTGATTTGCTGGAGGAGGAAGGCAGAAAAATTTCCTCACTAAACTATATGATAAACAGTTTTAAATTTCTCAGTAAAACAAAATAAAAGGCCCAGGTAGCTCCAAAGCATCACCCAGCTGGGTTCTCGCAACACTATCAGTTTACACCATTTGAAGATGGATCCCGTTGGCTATGGTTTGCATTGCTATTTTCATGTTACTACCTTCTGGGGATGGCTCAAAGTATCAAAGTAGTATCAAAAAAGCATTTCTTGTCTTCTCCCACATTCAAGCTATCCTACCTGAGGGCAGCTTTGCTCTCGAGGTAGCAACTTGTAACTTGTCTCATGCTCCCAAGAGCACTTCTCCATCCTCCAGCTCAGGCAGGAGCTGCGCAAGGTCCCAGCTCAGAGCTGTTAATGATTTTACGTGGCTCTTGTGCTTGGTGAACTTTCGCTTTCACAAAGTTCTCACTGGCAGGATGTGGTTTGCTGTGTGAGTGTGAATGAGACAGAAGGATCTGACCCAGTAGATTTTCAACCCACTTCTAAAATACTCCAGGCTGCATAGTTTACCTGGCTTTTTTTGCTGCTGTCATTTGCTAGTGCTGTGCTGACGACTGAACGCTTGTCAGAACATTTCCTACTGCCTAGAAATTAACCTACTAATTCAGGGGAACATTCATTTACCGAAACATCCTCTCCATGACAGTGATTACTGGAGGTATTACAGGAAAAGGTGCAAACAAACAAACCAAATAACCTTCAGGGTAGGCAGTTATGAGTGAGCCTGCCAAAAGGTACTTTGTGTTGACTGCTTCGACATGTACCCACATTTATTGATGTAGTAGTGTCACAGCAGACTTAAGCTGCTGAATCAATTGCTATAGAAGATGCCACATTCAGAGATGCAAGGCTCTGATTCTGGTCTTCTTCACAATTTAGAGGAATGAGAATTAAAAGATAAGAAATAAAAAGTGGCCTGAGAGGGGATTCAGGTCAGCATTTGGTATTCTTGTTCTAATTGACAGGCATCAAACTTGTTTGAAGACCACAGATGAAAACTAATGCGGATATTCCTGACTTCTTTTCCCTCTCCTGGGCTGGAATTATATGCCTGCATTTGCCTCCGAATTATCGGCACAAAAATTAGCATAATATTAACATCTCCAAAGTATGCAAAAATAGCTAGGTTTTGTTTTTCCTTTCCTCTGTCTCCTCTCACCATCTCAGGTTTTGATGCTCTGCTGTCTCCATGATACTCTGAGCACCTTAAGCCATGGTAATAGCCCATAGTATAGTGACTGTCTTCCTCCTCGAGCAGTTCGTTGTTACAGGCTTTTTACACTTTTGGAGCTGGTGCTGCACTCTCATTGTGTGAGAGAACAACCAGACAAAGTGTTGGCCTTCAGAGGTTCCAGAGGGCCCATCCGCAGACCTGGTCAATTCCACACCACGTCCTCTGTCCTGCATCATCCATACCGACTACTGCTCAGTGGCCTTTCGGGGTTTCTGATCCATGTCCTTGAGCGCCTTGATCTTAGGGGCTGAGCCTGTGGTGTCTGGTCTCTGTAACAGCTTGAAACATGTCTTGGTTTTCTGTTTCTCATTCCTTACTCCCATTTGGATGTACTGTGCCCATATGGCATCTCTGAAAACTTATTGCAGTAGCAAATGTATTCACTCCTCTAATTTTCTTCCATTAGACACACTGTAAAGGCAGTCTTAATTTGACTTCCAGTGGCAAGTAAATGGGTACGACAGAAGTGAGTCTAATCTCTATAGTGATCTGCACAAGTGTACAGGAGGAGGTGGATCTGGGTTCTTTCAAAGACTACAATATAACATTGCAAAGACTACAATATAATATTCCATATAACATTGCAAGATACTTTCCTAGGAAAGGCTGCTGTTTGGTCAGCGTGGCTGCACATAAGTACACATCAGGAGAATCCCTCAAATCCAAGTTTATGTCCAAACCTTTGAAATGCAGATATTATCTCAGGGAAGAGCAGTGATAAAAGGTGTGTGTGAAACCTACAGCGAAGCCCACAGGTGGGAGCATGCCAATGCATGTCACCATCTGTCCTGGTCTGTACAAGACAGGTAATCTAGACATCTCCTTACTGCCCATCCATGGCACTTCGCTCACCAAGCGTTTGGACAGATGTCACATCTCACCTCTGGATCCCGATTTCAGAGTGAAAACACAGGGGAAACTCTTGTTCTCCACTCTCCAATTCACTCCTGCAGAGAGGAAAGGCTGAGATACAGGATCTGCGAGGCAGATTTCATCTTCAGAGAGAACATTTCCAGTTCTCGTGGTCCGCCCGGACCCAGGGAGAGGGGAACTCCCATTGAGATCAGGGGAGGGATCAAAGCACAGGGTTTGCCTGAGGGGAGCCGTGGGGCAGCCCTGCCCTGGGTGATTTAACACCTGCACATTCCCATTGCTGGCAATCAAAGGCTGCATGGCCCCGAGCTGAGAGCACCTATTTTCTTTGTTGCCAAACTTGTAAGTTCAAATAGAATTGGGGGGGTTTGCTTTGGTTTTTCTCAGGTTTGCCTATAGATAACTTTTCTGTTTGTCTCAGTCACATGGATCATGACCTTTTCAGCCTCTAATTAGCTCCAAGCCATATGAAGTACATTGGGCAGCATTTGCAGGTGGTGTAAGTCAGAGTAAACCCATAGAGCCATGGATCAGGCCCATCATGTTTTTAAAAAGTCGGGTGCTTTCATATCAGGATGTAAGACCTAGAAGGTCTTGATTTACCATCCCCCTAACTTTCATTTCTACTGAAATCAGTTGTAACTAAATCACTAAACTGTCATGCAGTTAGAGTAACATGGGTATAAAATACTCTTCTTCCACATTGTCCTGTGTAACTTTAATATCTTGGGCATTGTGGTTCGAGCCAAAAAAAGCACTCTTTTCAAATGATCTTTAGTTGATGCAAGTTTTCAACATCCTAATCTTTATATTGCAATATTTTAATTATTGTTTTCTTTATTTAATTACTGTTTTCCTTGCTAATTCTAAATATACATCTTTCCTCTCTACTTGAAGGCTTTTGGGATTTTTCCAATCAGTCCAGTATCAAAGAACATTTACAGTCTTGTATTTAAACTTCTTATGCTTGTAAACTAAAACCTGTGTAGCCCCAAGGCCAAGGCTTTGGCTGTGTGTTATAGGTAGCTGGTTTGGTTTTTTTTTTTGATGTATATGCTAATCTTTCAGGAAAAAGGACTTTTGCAGAAGAGAAAACCTTATCAGAAAGCTTGATGTTTACATTTTCTGATTTGGATGAAAAGATAAAAAGTGAAAAATCTGAAGTTGATAAATGAAATTTCTTCATCCTCTATTTTTTCCTTTCTTTTTTTCTCTTTGTTGGTTTTTTGTGGGGTTTTTTTCCCATGTTATCTCTATGAAAGGGGTGTGAGAAGAAACCTGTAAAGTCCAAAAGCCTTTCCATTTCATGTTGAAAAAAAACCCCAGCTTTGTTATTCTACTGAACATGAGAACATTTGGGAGATAATAGTTTCCTTTAGGAACAACAAATGTATATATATATATTTATATATGTAAGGAAGATCATGAAGCTGAGACACCCCCAGGCTCCTGAGGCTCTTCAGTACTAATTGCACTCTTTCTGTAATATTTTGCAGGATGTTTTTTGTTTGCAGAACTCAAGGCACTTGCGATGAAGGAGATCTTTAGGACTGTATCTGGTGGGGAAGCATTGCAGTCAGTAAAGTCCATGAAGACAGAGAGGGGTAGCACCACTGAGGTGCTCACACAAGTAGAAAAGCAAGCGGTCAGGATATTAGCATAGATTAGCAAGTGATGTGGTGGGAGAGGAGGGCTCTGTGGGTGCCAACGAGCCCCCATCTACACTTCTATGTGTTATGGAGTGTTTTGCTTTGGACTATGTCTTGTGCAGTTGCACAGACAAAACAGCCTGCCAGTGGTTGCATACATTAGATACGCCTCAAGTACAACTTCTGAGTTCATTTCACTTGCAAGAATGAGTTTGTGCTCTGGGACCACTCCGTGGTGGGAAGTGGGAGGAAAGAAAGAGGTTTGCTTCACAGGAGTTCACCCAATTGGACATAAAACACTTGTACGGACGCTCAGTCACAGAAAGGCAGGGGATGTGCTGCAGCCACACTGGGAAGGCAGAACAAGGCTGTGGGGTCTCCCAGTCTGTTTGCTGCCCCCACTGAGCCCCTGCTGCCTTCCAGGGAAGAGCTCACCCTTCCAGTACCCACACTGACACTGCCCAGCAGCCTCACTTCTTGCAGATGTTGTAGTTGTACCTAAAAAATGCAGTGGGGAGTGATGGACAGCTTTCAGGAGAAACAGAGCATGGAGCCAGTTTTGGCAGTCTTGTAGCACTGAGCAGAGCTTTGAAAGACGGAGTGGGAAATCTCTTGATAATAAACTTTCTCATGAGATTTTTGGCAACCTTTGTGTCTTGTCCCAGCTGGAAATGCTATGAGAACATCTTTTCTCGGGGTATTTTGTCACTCCCAATTTCAGGCAGCAAGTGGGAAAACATTTATTCTAACATCAGAGAGCTTCGAAAAATGGTCGAGTAAACTGAATCCTAGAAGAACAGGGAAACTGAGGGGCTTTGTTCTGTTTAAACTCTTTCACCCAAAACTCTACAGAAGGTCATCTGAAAGTTACAGAAATAAGAGCTGAAGAAACCTGTCCCGATCATTGGGACATCTAACTATTCTCCTTTCCGCGTCAGAGTTATTCCTTACAGTAGTACACTGTTTTGTATTTTGTCAGTCTAATTTTAAACAACCCAAGCAATAAACCTTCCACTTCTTCCCAGAGACACAACAATAAAACCCAGTAGATCTCAGAGTCAGGAGTTTTATTGCTGATATCCAGAACATTCTTTTTTTTTGTTTGTTCCTTAGCTCTTGGCTTCACAAACAAGTTACCCCAGCTGAGCTCAGCTCTGGTGGTATCTGTGTGTCCCCTCCTAGCACACAACTGCAGCTTAGCTCCAACTTATTTCAGTGCAGTTCAGGGCAAATGAGCTTTTGGGCTAAAAGTGCACAGGTGAAGAGTTACCATGGCTCTGCTGACACATGCTAACTTGCCAAGTGATGTATGCCTTGCATTTGTCAAACTTTTAAAATCCATCCCTGATGTTCCCTGGCTTAAAACACCACTGTAAATAACTCTGCTCCCAAGGCATTTATATTAGCTGGGGACTTTCATTCAGTGCTCAAGCAGGCTGCACACTGTTAACTCTTAATCATTTCACATACATTGATCCTTCCATCTGCCCCATCATTTTGCTGCCGCCTCCCAAATTTCCTGCAGTTTCCCTGCTCCTCTGGCATTTGGGACCGCAGCACACTGCTCCACGTGCTCACATCGCAGCCGTTTACGAGCACATCATAAACAGGAGTTTAGTTTTAGGTATGAGCATAGCTTTGAGTGACCCGAACAGTGCACTTTCCATTCTTCTAATACTGATTGCTCTAAGGGTAGCTGTTCATTTCCAGATCAATATATTGTGCATTGTTCTCCTAAGGTTTCCCCCTATCCTGTTAACAACTGCCCTTTTCAGAAAGATACGCATCTAGAGCTCTGTTGTTGTGTCTCAGTTATCTGCAGATCATATATGATCAATGAAAAGCTCCTCTCTTTGCCCTGCCAGCTCTGCGAGCCTAACCTGGGATTGCACAATGAAACTGGGATCTTTTTTTGGTTACACATCATTCCCAGGAATCCTGTTTCAGCCTGAACTCTATTATCAATACAATTAAGGTGAATTTGAGCTGGCGTGTAAAGTTTTCAAAAGCGCTTACATGACCTTAGAGGCTGGGGCTTATTTTCAAAGGCGACTTGGTGCACTTGGTAGCCTAATTGAATTGATTCTCTATTAGAAATTGATGCTCCCTTACATTTTAAATGCTTTTGAAAAGGGAAGTTGGGGTTCCTTAGGCATTACAGGCATGTCTGACAAAATTGCTAATGTTATTTAGGTGCAAATGGATCAGACCGCAGCTAGCACGAAAGAACTGGGAAAGTACCAAGTTTAATTTTCAAACTAAAATTTGAGTTTAGGGACGTAAAGCTCAGAAAACTTATGCTGGAAACTAAGACAATTTGATCCTGAAAGGAGTGAGAACAAACATGAAAGCCTTAAGTTCTCTCTTAAATATAGTCTCAGTCTAAGTGACTGAGACACACTCTGGCGGCCGCTGTAAATCACCAGTGAGGCGCACCCGCTGTAGCTGGAGGAAGCAATAGGACACAGTAACAAATAAGATGCTCTGTTTTATTACAGGACATTTATTTGAGGCTCTGGCATTTTTACTGGGTACTTTGCTGTAATGGGCTGCTCCTCTTTGTGGTTCCTCAGGTGTTTTTATAAATATTTCTAGTAAATATGAAATCTTCACAATATGCAAAAAGTACAGCACAGACATGAAACTGCAGTGTTGCATATAGCTGTACTGATTTACTCCAGGTTGTCTTGAGTTTTGCCTGGGAATACCATTAAATGTCCTGAAATTGACATGAAGAGAGTTTTCTGCTCTAAAGTTTCATGCTGTCAACTAAATGGGCTCCGTTCCTCAATCAAAATGTAATTGTTAACCATTTTCTGTTTCTCCATTGTGTTCACTGTGGTTCTTCATTGCTTATATTCTCTCATCAGAGAATGTTGCTCACAAATAGCTACTGAAGTGCTGCTGGATGACAGGTATGTTAGCAAAAAGGTATGTGAGAAACAACCTTTAGCCGAACTGGACAAATTAATCTCCCACAAAACACTAGCAATTCCCTTGGAGTTAGAGCAGAGTTCATCTGTGCTCTGTATAATTGTCTTGGAGTGAGATTTACATCTGAACTCAAAGTACACATTATCCTGCACTATTAGAGAAAAAAACCAAGTTTGTTAGTCACCCAGTGTTACTTTGGTGAAAGATATGAGGAACCACTTCACTTGAAACAGATTTTTTTTTTCCCTTTTATTTCAAGGTTTTAATTACACTCCCATCACTATATCACACCTATGGGGAGAAAGTAGCAGAGGTCCAGAAGAATAAGCACTGCTGTGCTTTTGTAGGCAAATGATCACTTCATCGAACTTCTGGCTCAAGATGAGAAATTTATTTTCAGATTTCTCCCTCTGCATGCTTAAACTTGCTCCTGATCTTACGGGGCCCTCCTCTCGCTGTTGTTAGATGGCTCCTGAAGCCAGTGTGACTGCAGGAGCAGAGGCAGAGTGGCTGATGGCAGTGGGGTACTGCAGCCTGACTCTGTTGGCTGCAGTGAGATTGCATCAGGCATAAGCCAGGCAGGAGCTTGTCCCCAGATCTTTTGGGTTTATGTATTTTTAATCCATGCGGTTATACGGCATTGGGGTGCCAGCCCCTCAGTTGTGATGCAGAGATCATTTGATTTTTTCAGTGATGTGCATACTTCACAGTGGTTCTCGGTGTGTTTTTGTAATTAGGCATATTTAACTGTGCCTTGTTTTACTGCTGTAGGAAGAATCTCATTTGTCAGCAGTTTTAAGCTTTGCCAAATAAAGGCTTATTGGCAAACTGCATTGAGCACTCTGATAATAACCCAACTTTAGAAAACACACACCCTGCTGTGTTGTATTCAAGCCATGGTGCTGTTGAAATTAAAAGGGGAGACAATGCCTGCTTTCAAAAACTGGAGGTTCTTTGTATTCTAATAAAAGCCTAAATTAATGTTTTAAAAGGTTATTGCTATTTTTTACCAGCTAGCTGGCACTGTGTATAAATCTTACTTAGGCAAGGTCCTACATTATTTCACTGTTTTTAACACGTCAGCCAGTATCATACTGCCCTGGATAATCAGGTCCTGAAATTCATTAGTCCAACCCATTAAATCCCTTTTGTTTAGCTTTAATAGCAGGATATTTCTGTTTTCGGGAATCTAATATATGATGTACGTTCTGACAACACCAGCAGGGACCACAAATATTTCTTACATAACCTAAAGGACATATGTTTGGCTTATGGCAAAAACAGCCTCATCATTCCAGTGTTCCAGGTTGAGGTGTCCATGTGAGGTCCTTTTATAAGAGCAAAGTAATAGGAACTATGTATAATTTAATCTCGTTGGCTTTTAATACATTTCCTTCAGCTTTTAAAGAGTGCTCTAGGAAATGGAAAAACACACAGTCAGCTATGAAATTCTATGACACCGATGCAGTCAGGCTATAAAATATTCTTTGCATCTTAATTGCATTTTATATGGCCGTATAACCTTGTGTAATTCTTAACTCTATAAATCCTAGCTTTGCATCCCAGCCTGGCAGCTCGGCGAGAGTGGCAGAGGAATGTTTCCCACAGTACATTGTTCAGTTCGGTTGTGTGGGCAGAGCACAAACGTCAGGGCTGTGCAGGGAACTTGCACTGAACTTTGCAAACTGCTATTTGCAGACAAAGAATTCTCCTCGTCCCCGTGGATGAACCTGATCTCGCACGGTGAGATCCGGATCTGAGCTCTCTCCAAAAACAGTCAGAATTTGACAGCCAGGCGAATGACGGAGCCTGTTTTATGTAGCGTGCTTTACTCAAAGGTTTGGAGGACAGTTTGGGGGAGAAGTGAAGGTAGTTTTACTGGTATATAACTGCCAGAAGAAAGCAGAGCATGACAGAAGCTAAATACCTATCAGGTGAGAAATCAAGCCAAAGCCAGAATGATCTTTCAGGCGCCACCAACCATGTGAAACATTGGCGTAATGCAAGTGTGCCTGCAGTGATGCTGTACCCTGCAACACAGCAGATGCACTTGCTGGTACTTTCTGCCTTCTGATCACCTTCTTCCAGTGAGAGCCACATCCCCATCCCATGCCACACTCACAGCCTTGTGCTTGTTTCCCCACTGTAAAACAGAGGCTGAGAAAAGGAGACCCAAATGCAGAAAAAGGAGACTGTGGTTTAAAAGTGAGGAAAACAGTGGGAGGATCATAAAGCAATGATGGATGTGATCTCTTCAACTCTGTAGCTTATTTCTAATAATAGAAGGTTTTTAGAATGGATAGACAGAGACATAACAGGATCCAGTGGCTGAAAACTGAAGATGGATAAATTTAGATGAGAAATAATGCTCTGTCTACACTGCAGATTGCAGCACAGTGTTGAGATGCATGAACGTTAAATGAGCTAATTCAGAAAGCAAAAGCCATCCAATGGCAGCACAGGGAGATCCCAGATTGATTTAGCTCAGAAAAATAAAAGAGCCTACCCAGAGGTCTGTGCTACTGCAGCTCAGCCATTCCCAGCTGTCCAGAGAGCGTTTAACCTCACCAAATATCCCAGTGCTTGGGCTGCCATCTGCAGCGGAGGCAGAGCCCATGTCAGAGTCCTCAAGAGCAAAGCAGAGCTATTATTGCAGCATCCCATTGAGGAATGTCGAAATTAGTGAGGGGCACGCCGTGTCTCACTTTGCACACAGATACAGGCAGATTTTACATTAGGATCTCCATCTGGCTTTAGGAATTCTGCATGGCTGCACAAAGTGGATGCTCTTGAGGACCTGTTGAGTACTCAGGTCAAACTATTTGCATAGTTGAAAGTTTCTACTAAACCAGCTGAAACTCAGAATTTCCATGTCATGGTGAATTTTGGTATTTTACCATTTGGCTTCATTTTACTTAGGAAGGCTTTTTTTTTCTTTCTTATGGCACTGAAATTCTGTAATGCTTTTTTCTTTAGAAATACTTTCCACAGGACATACTGGTTTTGACAAATTGGCATTTCTGCAACGGAAATACCTTTTTAACTGAACATTTCCAACTCCCCATCCCTCAGTTTCAGTCAAACCTCACAGGTTAATCTCCATGAAGTTCCACAGGACCACCCTCTGCAGGAGGGACTTTTACAGCCTCTTTTAGAGAACAAAATAATGAGGAACTGACTTTGGCCCAAAGGGATTAATTGGTATCCTTATTTCATTGGGTTATTCAAAGCAAAGATCCCATTAAATTTTCATTGGAATTATGTTAGGCAAAGTCTGTAAGCTGCAGCTGTTGGGAAGAAGTGAGGGGTCAGCAAGTTACCGGATGATAACAAAAAATAGTGTTAAAGCCTGAGAGAGGGAGAATGGAGGGAGAATAAAAGTGCAGACTGGAGATTTGGCACCTTTCAGTTCTCCAGTTTTATATTTGTTGGATTTGTGGGCACTGATGTGCCGTTTGCTTCATGTAAAATCTGTGGAGCTAAGGCGGCTTTCAGAAGCTGGGGAGAACCTCACAAGCCTGGAGTGTCAAAATAAGACTAGGTTGTTCTTGTGGTTCATCGCTGAGGCTGTTTGGCTCTCTCTGGCCTAATTAGCTGCTGTGTCAGGGGTGATTTATGTTCTTTTAGTTCACCCTGTTGAAACTGCTCTGCATACATCGTGCAGCACTAATGGATTAGTCTTGGCACCCACAAAGTGACCGCATGCATATTGGGGTGAGACCAGGACAGCATGGCAGCACGGGGAAGAGATCAGAGTAAACCTGAACTGCTCATACCTTGCGTCACTTGAAGCCTTCATGTTTCTGAAGCTGGTTTTTTGGTATTTATTTTGTATTCGATATCTGGAAATTCAATTAGATAGCATTTACACTGGGTTAGCCTGAGGAAGAAGTGAATGATGGTTACCACCTGGTTGGTTTTGGTTAGTCTTGGCCCACTTTCTGTGGCGTTTGGACCTGTGTAAAGCAGTGTTTGGACTGAGGGGGTCAGACTCCATATAAACAGCCTTCTGGGATCACCGTTGCCATGAGATGACAGGTCCACAGCATAGCTCCTTTGCGTTCAAGGGAATGCACAGTCTGCACTGAAGCTGTAAGACATCGACCAGCGCATGTTGCTGGCAGTCAGGATGCCACAGTTCCCATGGCAGTCCTGTGGCCCTATTCCTCCCCTTCCCTGTGTCCTCCTTCCCCTCTTCATCCTTCTCTGTGGTGGTCTGGACTGTCCTTAGCCTACCTTGGAGGGTCAGCAAAGCCTTGGGCCCACCTCCCCAGGGCCAAAGCACCCACACACATCCAGATGCGGGACTGGCTGCTGGTCTCTCCCATACCCTGTTCCCAGAGGGCTCACACAAATGTGACCACGGACAGTTTGTATTTGCGAGGATTCAAGGAAAATAAAAGTTCAAAATGCTGTCCTGTTTCAGCACATTTGCCAGCACTGCTTGCAGGAAGCAAAGCAAAGTGGCTTATCATCAAACAAATAATTTGCTAGAAAAATCAGATTTCAAGCCCTAAGAATTAAAGTTGAATTGATTGTTCTTCCTTTCTGGGACAGGAATGCTAAGGGTGTCATACTTTGGTGCCACTAAATGGACTTAATGCTTAGCTGCTACAGCCAAGGAGGGCTCAGCGTCTTTCCCTTCCCCTGCTTGTGCCCCCTGCTACTCCCCTTCTGCTGGCACGGACAGTTTTCTGACCCCACCAGCAAACCTGTTCAGAAAACCAAATCAGCAGAAAACTAACCCTACAGGAATGAGCAGAGAGCTGTCAGCTGGCTCAGATCTCCAACCCAGCTCATCTGAGGCCAGAAAAATGCCAGTGCAGAAGGGAGGGTGGGAGGAGAGGAGCGGGACCATTTTCAGTGGCTATCGTTTACATCAGAATAGGCTCCCAACAGAGCCACAACCTAAGACTTGAAAATGCCAAGATGGGTTCCTTGCTCTTGCTAAGCTTCCTAGGCTGTCTGTCAGTTCCCACCCTAACAGCTGAGACATCCTTCATGCTCTTCTGCAAGCCCCTCGCCTGCAAGCCCCTGCAGCCACCAGCATATCAACGGGCCACAGGAATTCTTGGCTGGGGGAATACTCCTATTTCTACTTGCTTTTTTTGTGTACTTACATTGCATTGAAAATGCTGATTGTGTTTTTCCCTGAAGATTATAAATCCTGACAAAGCACACTGAAATCATGGAGTTCTTTCAGTTAGCAGTTCCTGGCCAAAATAATGTTGTTTTTCCTCTGTAAGTAAGGTTACAACTGGTGCTTGAAATTTGGCAACCGCTGAAGACCTGTGTAGTATCAGTGAAACAGGAATAAAATAGTCATCGAGAAAACACAGGGAAATCTGACCTATATCAACCAACACCTCTTCCACCACCTGTGTGTACATAGAGCTCAGACTCTTGATTAGGTTACCACCACTTCAGTAATTGTGCTCTTCTGATTACCAGCGGTAACTCTCTGTGTGTAGACTCTTAGTTCCTGACATATACATGGAAATGTAACTTAGCATAACCAGCTGTCACTGAAGTATAATTTAGTTTACGATTATTTGAATTATACCCCATTCGCTAGGGACTATGAACACATGCACACACACACACACACACACACACACACACACACACACACAAGTGGAGTTGCCACGACTGAGCTGACACATGCCAACACATCAAGCTGCGGGAGCTGAATTATGAGTCTGAACTCATATGGATATATTCTACTGGAGGAGAACCAGCATATCTGTACTGGATCTAACAACATTGAAGGAACTGCTCCTGAATTTAATTTTGGTATCTTATAGCTCAGCCTGTTTTATTTATGAATAAGAAGGGTGAGGACTGACTTTGTTAGTCTGTAGGTTGCTGCATGAGGTACCACAGATGGGTGAGAAATCCCTGCAGCCACATAGACAGAACTAGAAGGGACTTTAATAGCTGGAAGCTAAATTCAAACAAATCAGTCTACAGGTCAAGTGTGATGTATATATGCATGTATAGAATGATCAAATGATTTGGGTTGGAAGGGCATATATTGATCTTTATGGACCCACCAGTGAACTTGTATCAACAGAGGGTCAAATTCTTAATTGAATTATAATGATGAAGTACGATTCCACTAATTGCAGCTGCTCCATGACATATCTGCATCTTTCTTGTGCAGTTGTTAATATCTTGGTTCTTCAGAAACAGACTTGCTTACTCTGTTGTCTTTGAAAAACAGTCCTTGTCCTTGCTGTTAGCTCTGTTTCATCTAGAGTGAAGCAGTAGGTTTTGCAGGCTAGCATACATTCCCCAGAAATGCATACGTGTGGTGAGTGTGTCTAGGCTCACACCCCTCAGGAGAAAAACTTTCTTCTACTAGTCCATCGCACATGATCAATACTTGCCCCTCTTTAGAGGTTTTTAACTCTCTTTAGGTTTTTACATTATGCAGGGTGATAGTATAGGATATTTTTAGTATGTTTGAATAAACAAAGCTTATTTCTATCTTCAGAGTTTGAGTTTTAACTCAGAAGATTTGTACCTGGGACTTGAGCATGGGACATAATCTAGCAGGAGAAGCGAGAATGTTCAAAGTTCCTTCATGTTTGCTCCTCTAGTGGTTGCACAGCCAGAGCCATCATCTGAAAAAGACACATGCACAGACCTTCAGTTTCCACGTAGATGGTGAACTGGCAGTTCTTTAAAGCCAAGTTTCTGCTGCGGGACCCGTGCCCTCCACAGTGCTGCTCCAGTCCTGGTCCCCTATGCACCACGCTGTGGGGCTCTGCCCACCGTGGGGAAGACAACCAAAGGGCAGCTCTGACATTTCCCTCTGCTTCTTTTTCCCTTGATGGAGAAAGCAGAACATTCATGAGTCAGTTCCTCAGTGTTGCCAACCTCGGTCACTCATAAATCATTAACTGGGCATGCAAAATCATGTCATTTGGGGCTGTTAGGGCTGGTGTGTTTTTTAACTCTGTATCTTTTGCTTCCTAGGTTGTAGGAGCTTTGAGTGCCTTTCTTTTGTAGTTCCCAGTTTAAACAGGCAGTAGTTCCCCACTCAAACGTAAGGCAGCAAATTTGCATACATACGTAGGCTGCAGTTTGGGATTTCTTCAGACACATTTTGATCTCTTGGCTATTTTTCTGCTCCCAAGCCTAGCTTATGAAATGTTTGGGTTTATAACCAACCTATAGACATTATAAAAAGACATTCAGAGCAGGGTTTATGTGCTTTCTTGTATGTTACAGTCAATCTGAATTTCAAATACACCAAAAATCCTTACTCACTGTGCTCTTAAATAGCATTAGAATTGCCATTTTGCCATTTTGCTACTATGAATCATTATACTCCACCAAGGTAATGCCCATTAGATCATCCAGTTCAGCTCCCGATCCATGTCAGATTGTTCTCTACAAATATTTTCCTCGTACGAGGTCTTGCATTCAGTTTACTACGTCATAGACTTTCCACTGCTTCCCTTGGAAAAGAGTGGATCAAGAATACTAGGAAACATGAAAACACATTGAGTATGTCATTCCAGACTGTAAACAAACACAACTAAAAATAATTTGAGGACCATGTACAGTGGAAAACTTCCACTTCCAAAAAAACAACCAAACAGCTATTCTAAAGGAGCCCTTGCATATCCTTCTACTGCTGTAGGTTCTTCTTTGTCAGATATTTTTGTTGAAAATATAAGATGAGAAAGAATAGCTAGAAGCTCAGAATAGCTGTTTCTCTTGGAGAGATAGAAAATGAAGCAGACTTGAGGTTCTGCTGCTTGTTTACATGTCATCCTCCGTTATTGGCAAATAATTATAAGCAGAATCAAATGATAGATATCTGCTGTGCTGAATTCCACTGCTCTGATTTAGTTACACTAAGCATGGAGGTTTTGAGTCTGATTTTTAAAACTGTCAGGCGCCAAATGGCATGCTTCACATTAGCCTGCAGTTCTGTACCTAATTTGCATTCAGTTATGCAAATTAAACATTTCACTTGAGTAATCACACACAAATCAGCATGTCTGATCATTTGCACACATGCTTATTCACTTCATTTGCTCAAATAAAATATATACTCAAACTAAGTAGACAGCTTAGTCCCTAACCATTTTAGTAACCAGATTCAGTACTTCTGAGGCTGATAATGTTGTTTCTTAATAGGGCAGCTGCAAGCAGTTAATAATATAGGCATCCTTTAATAACATTTCCCTTGTGCAATTTTGCATGCCTTTAGAATCTGCTAGTGATGGACAAAAGGTCGCCTGAATGCATGGAAAGTTGAATGCATGGAAGTGTGCTAAAGCTGACCTTCAGTTGAATTCTGGACTGGTGGTATGTCGAAGGAAATAGGGAAAAGTAACCCTGAGGACTAGTGAAGCATGCTCATAGAACATAGCCTGATTTGGACAGCTTAAGCGAAAAGTACATCTACACATATACTAGTTAGAAAGGTGCAAATTTAGCATTTTTTGGCAGCACAAAAACCAAAAATTAAAATTACTTCTGTACCTAAATATTCATTCTGTCAGTACCGTTTCTCTGTTCCAGGAGATTGCAATAATATGGATTGCTATCTGATGAAAGATCAGCTTTTGGAAGAAATACGTAATTATTTAGCAAGTGAAGCAGAAAGTGGGGGTTCAAAATATTTCAAATACATTCAGTTCTTCAGGGAAAAGTGGCTGTTGGCATAGGCACAGAAAACTGCCTTGATATACTAATGCTTAACAAATATCTTGTCTATGAAAAATGCATTTGATAAGCAAGGTCTTTTGAAATTAAGATGGTTTTATTATTTCTTTGTGTGCAAAATTGGAACATAACCAATTCCTATAAATTAGATAAATAAGCAGTTTAGGAATTAATCTTAAAAAAAAAAAGACCTAATGAAAATACTATTCTCCTGAGACTGCCATAGGACATACTGCAGCTGCCCACTCAGGTGATGTGGTACCAAAGCTGCCCACCTGTGTGGTGAACTCTGAAGGACTCTGAAGGCTGTTTGCCATCAGTAGACCATTTCTTGTATTACATTCAAACCTGCTCAGGTAGATGAGGAACAAACGCATTAACTGAAAGGAGCTCTGTACTGTACCCCTCTGAGAAAGTATTCTTGGACATTGGAACAGGCTGTCCAGGGCAGTGGTGGAGTCCCCATCCCTGGAGGGATTTACATGTCATGTTGACATAGCACTTAGGTGTATGGTATAAGGACTGTCAATGTTAGGTTAGTGGTTGGACTTGATGGTCTTCAAGGTCTTTTCCAACCTAGGCGATTCTGTGATTCTGTGAATTACAGGAAGCTGAAGTCCCTGTAACGGCGCTGAGATCCCTGCTTCTCTGTATGTGCTAGGATGCTTTGGGGAGTATTCATAAGCCTTTGGTACCCAAGCAAATGGGCTCTCAGGAGCATCAGCTGTTATTTTCAGGCACCATCATGAGTTGGTTGGTGCTTGAGATAACCCAACTGCATCCCTCTTGGTTAAGTACGTTTCACAGTGGTGAAACTGGCCTGATTCAGGCCAAAATAACCTATGGTCAGGAGGGGAGCTGCCGAGGTCTGTTAAGGGATCTTTACTCACAAGTGGACTCTTCTCCAAAAGGTCCAAGATGGTCATGACAGGCAGCACACGAAACGGTTCTGTCTCCCCAGCATCCATCCATGCCATGCCATGCACCCACAGGGAGACTATGAGCCTGCAGGGAATATTTAGAAGGCCTCATATGATAAAAAAAAACAGTGTATGAAGCAAACCTGCAAGGCAGTTTTTGTTGGCAGGAATCACACAGACCCTGAGCATTGCTTGACTTTGGAGGAGGCTGCAAAGCCGACTGGTGAGAGGCATGTCCCCTGATCTCAGACTAAACAGCCCTTTCACAAACAATGCAGACGAGAGATAAGTTTTGCTTTGTTTTGGCCCCCACATTAATTGCGATTAAAAATAGAGCCCTCAGCAGCAGCAGGGAGCAAAACAACTGTGGCATTGTTAGCTCTATCAGGAGAAACAGGGAGCTTGAAGGATGAAAACATGAGGCAAGCAGAGGGACTGGGACTAGAAAAATGATGTCAGGTCCAAGGCCTGAGTCGGGCTGGACCTCCTATCTCCTCCCGGGTCGATCTACTGGCTCATTTTTAGTTCAGCACAACAATATGTTTTCATCCGTGCTTTGTATTTAAACAAAAGTTTTAACCTGTCAGTATTTAGTGGCTGGAGATGACAAACCTGTTCTTAGATCACCCATTCTTTGCTTCCAGTTCGGGATTACACAACTACAACTAAATTGTTTGGTGTTCTCAAAATTTAAGCACTGGAAGTAAAATCTCAGCCCCACTGGGATTTCCAGTAACAACATAACCATCTGTTTCAATGGATTTCACCCAAGGGAAGTAACATTCCAGCTTATTCTTAAAGACATGGCTGAGTTCATCTCTAAAAGGTGAAGACTGCAGCACTGGAGACTCAGTCTCAGAGCTGTGTGGGGAGATGCTTCAGACAGACCGATGCTTATGTTTTCTAGCAGCTTGTTTCAACACCACGATGGATAAATTTGGGCTTAGTGATGAGAGAAGCGTTTGGAAGCTTTCTTTTAAACAGTATGGAGCAGAACCACCCGTGTCTGCAGAAACAGATCCCTTCATTATCAAGTGTTTGCTATATTACACCAGCACCCAATGATCTCTACCACATGAAAGCTCCTTTTTCCCAACTGTCATATGAACATATATATAACATATATATATAACAAAGGACATTTGCGGGCCAGAAGACATGAGACCCTAAAAAAATTATCGTGTTCCTTCCCAATGTGTTTTCTAGTGTCTGGTTCTGTATCTGGTCACTCTTAGTGGTCATCAGTGCAAGAGCATATTAACCAGGTAAGCATACATTAACCTTTCCCAGGATGCTCTCCCAGCCTCCAGCCATCTTTGGCTAAGCATCAATAAATGGTGTATTTGCATTTAATAGCTTGAATGGATTTTTCTTCAATGAATGTATCCATTTAAACTTACATCTTGCTAAAAATAGCACCATAGCTGTGCCTCACAGAAGGACCTTCTTTTTTGCTTTTACAGTGCCATGTGCTCATTTTACAAGATGTCCTCCAACTCTTGCATGGGAAGGTTCATTGATCTCTGTTCACTTACTCCATGTGATATGTTTTATCCATTTGCATCATACTCCCCCATCAATTTGTCATTTCCTGGGGCTGAAAAATCTTAGTCTACTTAACTGGTTCCTTTATGGAAGCTGTTTTTTTCCCTTTCACTCTCCTTTTTGCCCTTCTCTGTATGTTTTATTTTCTATGTTCTTTTTGAGGTAGGGAGTGGATTTAAGTAGTGCCAGAATGATGTGTTTTTGCTTTGCTCTCTGTTCCTTTGCTGGCATTTTGCTTGCTGTCTGAGCACTTGCACTTCTGAGTGCTGAGACAGTCTTTATAGCACTGTCTGTTCTGACCTTGGGATCTCACTCCCAAGGAGTAAGACTGAGTTTAGGGCCCATCACTTTATGTAGAATAAGGACTGTTTACCATGTGCTGGATTTTATATTTGTTGGTATTGAATTTCATCTGTTCTTCTACCACCTAGATACTGGTGATCTTCCTTCACCTTGAGAACTGATAATTTGTTCTTATCCTGTGTAGGGGAAAGGGACCTGGAGGTCCTGGTGGACAGGAGGATGACCATGAGCCAGCAATGTGCCCTTGTGGCCAAGAAGGCCAATGGCATCCTGGGGTGTATTAGAAAGGGGGTGGTTAATAGGTCAAGAGAGGTTCTCCTCCCCCTCTATTCTGCCTTGGTGAGGCCACATCTGGAGTATTGTGTCCAGTTCTGGGCCCCCCAGTTCAAGAAGGACAGGGAACTGCTTGGGAGAGTCCAGCGCAGAGCCACAAAGATGATGGAGTGGAACATCTCCCTTATGAGGAAAGGCTGAGGGAGCTGGGTCTCTTTAGCTTGGAGAAGAGGAGACTGAGGGGTGACCTCATTAATGTTTATAAATAAGTAAAGGGTGAGTGTCATAAGGATGGAGCCAGGCTCTTCTCAGTGACATCCAATGATAGGACAAGGGGCAATGGGTGCAAGCTGGAACATAGGAAGTTCCACATAAATGTGAGGAAGAATTTCTTCACAGTGAAGGTAACAGAGCACTGGAACAGGCTGCCCAGAGAGGTTGTGGAGTCTCCTTCTCTGGAGACATTCAAAACCCGCCTGGACATGTTCCTGTGTGACCTGACCTAGGTGTTCCTGCTCTGGCAGGGAAATTGGACTAGATGATCTTCTGAGGTCCCTTCCAATCCCTAACATTCTGTGATTCTGTGATTCTGTTCTGCCTTTTAACCAATGATATATCAATCTGGAGAGCTTCCCTCTTACCCCACAACAGCTTAGTTTCTTCAAGCATCTCTAATAAGTGATTTTACTGAGTGCCTTTGGTCACAAGCTTTCCAGTTAAACTATATCAACTTAATTCCTCTTGTTCACATGCTTGTTATCTCCTTCAAAATACCTTAGTAGAGTTGTGAAGTACAATTTTCTTTTGCAAAAGCTGAGCTGGACTTCTCCTATTTATCCAGGTGTGACCTAAAGCTATTCCTTAGAATTTTGTTTATATATACATTTTACCTGTTATAAGCACTTTCCCTAGAACCTTTTTAAAAATTGGTGCCATATTTGCCACTTTCTAGTTTTCTGATGCCAAGATCACTTTCAGCCGAGAGCTGCACACAAAAGTGAGCAGTTCAGCTGGATCAAGATAAATGTAGGAAAAAATATAGATTTTTTTTTGTTTCCTGGAAAGGAGTTAGTTTTGCAAGATTCTGAATGACCTGGCATTTTAGTTTGCTGCTAATGTCAACCCATAATATTTAGTGATTATCTGCGAGTTTATCTTTTCACTATTTGACAAATATTGTGATAAAGGACACTTGGCCAGCCAGAGAGTAGAGAGGCTGACCTGTGCTGAGAGCACTGGGAAACTTGAAATGAAATGATGAACACAAAAAAGTAAACCTGAAACAAAGTAAAGTGAAAACTAGCATAAAATAGAAAACTTGGAAAGAAGCAAAATAAAGCACTCAGTTTTGTTTTGAGTCATTCTCAACATTTTTCCATTTCAAAGAGGTCACTCTTCTCAGTGAAAACACAACTTTGCTGTAAATGTTTCTGCCATTGTTAGAACTGAGCTTGTGAGAAAGCAGCGTGTTCAGCAGTATCTATTACTCATTGGGGATGTTGTGTATTTAAACTGACGTAGGACTGCACTACAGAGGCTGGAAACATTAAATAATGTGCGAGTTTGTGTTTCCTTGTGAACATAATTGCCTGACCTCTACAACAGATGCGATTTGCCAAGATTTTCTTAACAAAGGCTGTGACCTTAGTTTACTACACCGTATGAACGTATTCAAGCTTTGGCACTGGCGTATGCTGCATTCCCTTTCTTTCCTCTGCAGTTTTACCTATTGTTTAATTCACTCTATTTACTTGAGGCCCAAAAAGAACCGGCACAAACTACCTGCTCCACCACATATATTGATCAGGCTGATATTGAATTACAGTTCCTTATTTTAAGAAGTTTTGTCAGTGTGCAATCCTGCGGAGCGTTGTTTATGAAATAAGGCTGTTACAAGGTCAGAGGACTAGCAGCCCCATGGGATGGTAAATAGCATTGCAGACCATATACTGTTAATTATTTAACATGTCTGCAGATGAGTGATTTGAACTGAACTGGCTCATCTTTCACAGCTAAATAGTGAAGATGACTCAAAAGCTTTTATGGCCTAAATCATCCAGGGTAATTTACCTCTGAAAACTGAGATGGTAAAGAAACAGAAAAAGAAGCTGCGTTTCATACAGATATCATTCATTGTCCCTTTACACTCCCTTTTCTTACCAACCACAATGCACCCAGCTCCTTCTCCTGTGTCCTATAACATCTTCAGCAGGCAAAAGACGTCATATGCCAGCTGGGTCAATTTGTGACTGTGTCAACCTCTGCTGAACAAGCTGGCTGGGTTCAACCAGTCCCTCCCTTGTCTGTGCCCCAGGTGGGATGTTCTCCTCTTCCCAGCTGCTAGTTTTCATGCAATGTGTAAGAGCTTTGCTTCTCTGAGACTCCTGCCGGTCTGTCAAATCTGACTGGAAGTGGCTCAGTGTTGGCAGGAGAGGAGGGAAACACAAAGACCCTAAGAACCAACACTCTGATGGTGTGGTGCTCTTCCACGCTTATTGTCTCTGGAAACCAAATGTCCCCTGTGTCAGTCATCCAGCCAGGAACGTTCTATTTTAATATAACCATCATACTTAAAAGTAGATCATAACATGGGTGCGTCCTGCAAAGGTTCACTAATGACAAACTACTTCACACATGAGCTGTCCTGTAAAACTTGAGAGCTGTGAAGATCTGCCTGCACAGCACAGACAGACAACCTCTCTGGGCCTGCCATCCTTTATTCTTTCACTTCATTCAGTCTTCCTTTCTTCTTTAGTTCTCCAGGATCTCATTGCAAATCAATTCCTTCAATGTTTTCTCTTCTCCAATATTCCTCAGACTAAATCAAACACTGTCACTCTCTACTTCCTCATTCTCTCAGATGGGTAATTTCCTTCTTGTTCCATGTCCTTTAGATCGTTCCTTTCCTTCCTTGTCCAGTCTTCCCATCATCATCTGTTTTCTCTCTACCCCTGTCTTGTTGCCTTCTCATCCTTATCTCCCTGCTTCCTAATTTATTCTGTTATTCTCTGTCTCCTGTTCCTCTTTGCTGTCATTTACTTGAATTGCACCATGTCTACATGAACTTGTGCCTTCTGAAATGCATACCAACCGTATTGGTCAGAAAGGGAAGAGGAGACAAGCAGGACCGAGTGAGCACCTCATAACTCACCCTCAGATCTGCCAGTGGAGTTTAGACAGCTGCTCAGCTTTGGCACTTAATCCCCATTGATTTTGAGTAGGATTTAGGGGCCTAAATCCCTCTGAGTTCCTGGTCAGCAACATTATCCATCCCACATCACGGCCCCTTAGCAAGACCCACCAACGTGGTCTCACAAAACTTAAGCTATTAATGACAAAGTGGCCAGTGTATGTGGATGCTCTTTGCTATGCTCACATCACCTATTTCCTAATTAAATTACAGCTGTGCTGATTGGAGGAGATGTACTTATGCTTGACACCATGATAAAAAGCTGCTGGGGGAAGAGGCTGAGAGGGAGGGGAAAAGGACAGAGCAATATGGAAACCTAGGCACTGTGGTGATGTAGGTCTGCCAGTTTGTAGGTTGCCCAACTTCACCAGGCTCTCAGGAGAATTAAGTCTCTACACACATTCTTCTCCCTTTTCCTCTCTCCAATGCTACAGCAAGGAGAACTGAAGGAAACCATGAGTCGGAAGGCAGATTTTCCAGTCTGCTTTGTAGGAATGACCCACTTAACAGATGATACAATCAGGGTATTTACTCTTTTTTTGCTGCTTCCAGTAAGGGATGCTCAAAAGCCAAATGCCCATTCGTTGAGGTGCCCAGTGCCCAAATCGGCTGGCACAAAGGGGCTAATCTTGTCCTCAGCAATCCTATTTGTTCAGGTGCAACTCTAGTGCCTGCAGTAGCTACCAATCTAAATACAGATGTGGGGGCCTAACAAAAGAAAAGGAAAACAAAGAGAAAAAGAAAGAAAGAAGGAAGGCCATTTCAGACAAGCCATAGTGAGCCCAAGCAAGTTTCAAGTAAATTAATTGTGGAACAACACAGTGTACGATTTTGGCCTCCTAAAATGGAACATATTCCTTATAAAATGGGCATGCTGTGCAGCTCTCTGACATTTCCAAGTGAAACAATAGGACCACTAGAATGGAAAGTCTGCAGACAAGGAAAGGAAGTTTAGGTTGAACAAAGGTTTTGTTCATTTTTACAGCCCCTAGAGGAAGAGCAGTGCTGTACAGAAGCTGTTAATGATGGGCTGGATTGGGCAGCCGAAACCAGTGCCAAGATCTAAATGTGTTTCTACTCCAAACTCCTCCCCAGCTGTCCAGATACCCCGCAGAATTTCCAGCTGGTGTGAGCCCCACGGGCTTCGTGGACCAGCAAAAAAAAATCGTGCGGGGGGCAATCCTATCCGTCATTTGCACATCGCCTTCTTACTTGATAAATGCAATATACTTGCACGAAATAGCAAATCATTAAGCTTTGTCTGACAAACTGCAAGTTGACCTGAACTCTTGGGTTGTAGGAAGGAACTGTGCTGTACTGAGGGCTTGCTCAGGTAACTATGGTAACTCTGCTTCTCCTTTAGGCTTTGAACGAACTGTTCTTAAGTGAAAACAGCTTCAGCCTACCATCACTGTTTAATAAATAATCCGCCAGTGAGGAGAATTCAGGTTCGGAGAAGCTGTGCTTCCTTTCAACTAAGAGCTGGAAAATGCAAAAGTAAAATTCAGCAAAGCCGTTTGCAGAATTGCCATGACATGACTTTGTTCCTCTGGCATGTAAACAAATCCCTCACACACACCCCCGGGGCTCGGCAGAGGGGTCTGGGCTCAGGGACCCGCTCCTCGCTGCTAGTTTCCCAGCAGGTAAATGCAGACTCGGAGCTCATGAACTGCTTTTGCTCATAATCTCCCTGTTGTACTTTTCCAAGTCATTTCTAAGCTGCGTGTCATCATTTTAGATCTACATGAGCAAAATGAGATGTTTCTTTGTATTAGGCAGTGAGGGAAAGAAAAGGAGAGAAACCTTTAGAAATTTGTCATTCAGGACTGGCAGGGTGAGATTCAACCTGCGTAAGTTCTGCGATATGTCAAAGTGCATCGAGGTCAGAAAAAAACACTGCACAGTTCCTGAGTGGGAATGATGTTTACGGGCTTTTCTTTTACAAGTTTGGAGTCTGCCAGGGACATTACATGAGGACTTACAATTTGTTCTTTATAACTAAGAGCCGTTTTGAACAGTAGCCAGGCAGTCTGGGCCAGGTTCTTCTTTTAGGCTCTGATGCAGCAAGGACTGGCCTTGGGGCCCAGTATGAGTTTTCTGTTGACTTCAGTCGGAGTTGGTTTAATTGGGCATCTCACAGGTATAAAGGTGGGCCAGCTTGGTCAACAGTGCCCTCATTTCTCCTGCCTCTCTCTGCAGTAGGGTGAAGGAGGGTTGGCCAAAGCCATGTGGCTTTGCCCTACTGCTTGAGCTTGTCCACGTGTTTTGAAGCCTGAGGCAGCTCTTCTGCCACGTGTTCTGTATGACCTCTCCTTCCCAAGGTAGGGTGGGCATCACAATATATCCAGAAGTGTTGTCAGATGAACAGAAGAAAACTTCTGGGGCCACCTGAGCATCTTCCACCAAGAGAGAAAAGCTCTTAGAGATACCTACCAAGATATAGGATACCTTTCAGATTTAAGCATTTCAAAACTTGCCTTCAGCCCAGTCTCCTGACCAGCAAAAAGAGCTCTCACCCCATGTTCTCTGCAAGGCAAACGAAGGGACTGAGTGCCACAGTGTGCCTTTTCTTCCCTCCCTGCCCTCTCACTGTGTGAATCCCATCCAAGTTTGCCTGCCAATATCCACTGGTCTCTGCCAGCATAAACAGTGGCAGAGGGCCACAGGGGCTGCAATTCCACTTATGAGGAAAGGAACAATAAGAGATCAGTTTGGTCCAGAAAGCATATGAAAGTGGCCAAGATGGAGGCATGACCAAAGCAAAGAGAAGACCTACAGAAATGGTACCTGCTTGGCCCCTCTGAAATGCTGCAGAACCATGGTAGGGTCACCTCTGCCTTCCACAGCGTGGGTGGAGGACAGCCGTTCGAACCCTCTGGATGCAGGGTCCAGCTTCATCAAGGGGAGCCCCCTGCCTCAGCTATGTCCATTGGGTGTCAAGACACTGAAGCTATTAGGAGTGCCAGGCAGGAATGGGATCTGGTCACCACCCCACGGCAAGCCAGGGGCAACACCAGGGGCAATGCCAGGGTGAATGGGATGGCTGAGGAAATAGAAGGAAACGTGTTCCCCACTCAACACCCCCAAATTTGGAAGACACCTTCCACCTTGTCACATCTCTGTTGTTTGATTAAGGCTTTCAGGCTCATAGACACTATCTGGTTATTGTCTATGAGGCTGGGACATGAAGTCATTAAAAATAACTCCTCTTGCCACTACCCAAGTAACTCAATGGGATTGACTGTAGAGTGACTGTAACCTGATTTGGCCTTTTGTCATTCTGAGTTCTGCTATTACAAGGCTGGTGATTTGAGGAGAGCAAATTCCCCTCCAAACAAAGGCCAAACCAGAGCCAGGGCCTCGTTGCTTGTCTCCAAGAGAGTAGAGTCTGATGGCCGTGCTTGGGTCCTCTCCAAGCTGAGGCAGCCCCCGAAACACCGTGTTCCTGGGGGGCGCTGTCACTGGGGATGGCTGAGCACCTTCCACCAGGAGATTCGCCTGAAGTGAAGAAGTGAAGGTTTATCACTGCAATCTATCAACATCTGGGCAAACTGTACCTTTGTAGGTGAGATAAAGTTTCCACTCCTGACTGAAAAAAAGGAGGAGGAGGAAAGGGAGAGAGGTTCAGAGCCGAAGAATCCTAATGCTTAGATGCCTTAATTAAAGGTAAACTTTTGCTTTCGGGTGGCTGTGGTTAGAGCAGCAGGCAGAGACCTGACAGCACAGGATAAACAGAGAGAAAAAAGGCTCTTTCTATTTTTTTTTTTTTTCCCCAAGCATTCACTTTGCCCTCAGTCTGAAATGGCTTTGAAACTGCAGACACCTTCATGTAAATGTTCTTAATAAAGAAGAAAAAAAAAAAACGTCCACTGCGGGACATTTGTAATCCCTCTGATTTAGACGTTTTAATAATGTGCAAGTTTATCTTGGAAGTTGGTGTCTGACCTGGAATTAAAAGTATGGCTCTGCCAATGTAAGACTAAGAGCCCAGACAGAAGACTTAAATATGATAGCATAATATGTGTCTGTATGTATATCTGCACATATATATATACGTATATATGCATGTGCTATATAAACATATCTCTAAATAATCATAAACTCTCTTTAAAAAATATTTCAGCCCAAATTAAGGTATAGACAACATCTGATTGGCTCAGACACTACAGAGTGGTGCCCCATAATATATTCATTTCCTATTCTGGTGTGGTTAATTGGGTATTTCAATTTAATTACCACAGTCAATAGCACTTTCATTTGAGTGTTTTAAGTGTTCATTTAATTTACTGTAGATTTAATAAGGCAGCAGTTGTACATTAAAGCTGTTAACCATCTGGATGGGCTGCAAAGCCCATCTCTTCTCTTGGGTAGCTGGGGCCTGATCCAAGACACACTGATGTCTACAACAGTCTTTCTGTTGACTTCAGGAGCTCTAGACTTGGGCTCCTTGGGGAGCGAGGAGGTGGGCAAATGCCTTTGGCTGTGGGCTTCCTGGCTGGAGTGTGTGAGGGAGGTTATTTTAAGGTGTCATTTCTTTTCTGTAGGCAATTTCATAAAGCAGTAATGGCAGGAAGAGCAATGACTCGTGGCTTGGTAATTGTGAACTATGAGACTGACCCTTATGAGTTAGGATTTAAAGTGAATTTTCAAGAGGCTTCTCACAGCCTGGGTAAGGAGGCCACAAGCTGGGTCACACCTAGGAAAAATTAAAATAAACACACCAATTTGACAAGCCTCATGCGAGTGAGACCTATTTTACCCCTGTCACAAGGTCTGGCAGAGCTGTTCATCATCTCTCCACCTCCTATGAGTCACTAGCTCATGCCGTGCGTCAGGAAATATTCAGCTCTGCAGGTCTTGAGATCCCTAACATACCAAGGAGCAAAAAGAGGCAACCAGCAGATATCAGCATATTCTTTCTTGATTTCAGGGGCTCTCTTTAAGTGGAAGCATGTTTTGTTTAGGCAAAGGATGATACAGCATAGGGCTGTGATCGTAGGGTCTGGACTTCAGTGCCTGGGGACCTGCCCATCCTACCTTCCTCCAGAGACTTACTTGCTGAGCAGGCTTTGGTAAAATGGTAAAATAACACTATTGGATGTTTTAGAGATGTGCTTGTGCTTAAAGATGCTGGCAGGTACTTGAGAGGATTTCCAGGAACACCTGGGTCAGGAGTGGCCAAACATGATGTGTGCCAATATCCTCACAACACAGACCATGTGCCTTGGATGGATGAAAAGATGTGGGGAAAGACGAGGGGGCTCTAGGCAGAGGATAAGGAGTCAGTTTCCACAGCTCTGCCATGGGACAAACAGGAGGAGAGTGTTTTGGGGGATCCTAGAATAGCCTGTCAGTGTAAGCCATGGTGACCCCCTTGCTTGCATCTTACTCCAGCCAATGATTGGGTTTATCCAGCAACCGCCAGTCACATAAGACCAGTTATATGATGTTGCCCAGACTCAGGGCCATAGCACGCAACACAGGGGCCACAGGTTCTCCAGGGCTGCACACTCCCATGCCCCCCAGGCTCGAAGCCAGCCTGCGTTTAAAAACGAGCAGCAAAAACATCGGCAGGAGCAGGACTCCAGCACATGAAATCAAGTGAAGGGAAATTCTTCTGCTGCAGAAAGTAGGCAAAAGGCAACTGGAGATGAATAGGCTGCCTGACAGTTGGCAGACATGCAGACTGTCTGCCGTAGATGGTAATATAGGCACTGCAACGATTATGGCATCCAAAGTCAAAAAGCAATAAAAAGCTTTAACCTCTGCTATCCGGGAAAACAAACAGTGGCTTCAGATGCAGTTGGTGGGGAGAAGTCTTTGCGATGCTTGTGACAGGCAAATGGTCTAGAAAGCTCTGCTGGGCTGTGTTTGGGATTAAGGGCTAGGAATGCCTGGGTTCGTGCTTTATTTGTACTAGTTACACAGCCAGTTTTAAAAATTATATTACTGCTGTTGTTATAATGATATTGCTATCACTACTGTTATTTTCTTAACACATCAAGGGAGCCTGGACAGCCGCTCTTTATTTCTTACATGAATGCAAACGGCATTTAGATACTTGTGGAGATCAGACACCAGACACATTCCTACATTCTTGTCCGATGTTCAATATTTTTCCATGAGTCAAGGAGAACAAGAATGGGCATATTGTGCAAATGCAAAACTCTGCCTTTTTAAACTGACACGATGAATTTCAGCCCTGCTTCTTTGTCTCTCGTCCAAGCAGGGGCTTTTCAGCCTGACAGATTTTGTTACTTACTATCTTTGAAAACAGAGGGAGGGAAAAGTCAGCCCTTGTTAATTCATTGTCCTAGCTACCTAACACTGCTGTGTCCTTAAGGACTGCTGGGGTTTTTTTGCTTTTCTGAGATGGTGAAGAGCTCTTTCTTTCCTGCCAGCTCCATTGTGTTCCCTTAGTGAAAGTGGGCAGCACTAGAGGCACTTTAAAAAGAAGCAAGGAGTCTGTTGCAATAGACATCCAACAAAAGTTCCTGCTGCAATCCACACTTCCAGTAAACACTGGTTCATAATCCAGATTTCAGGCTCCAGGGCTGGTTCTTAATAAAACACTGATACAGGTCAGAGTAGCTGCATGTGTTTACAGAAACACAAAATCTGGGTTGCATCGGGCTTCAGTACAGATTCACAGAGAAGGACATGTATGCAGACAGATACCAGCATATACGGGGTCCAGGAATTTGAATTCCACTTGGGGAACATGACAAAACACTTTGCCACCTCTGCTTTTTAAAGTGCATGTGAAAGGTGCCTGATTCATGACCTAAAGACTTAAATCACCCATGCCCGCCAGAGCAACAACTGCTCAGATTTGGTCCATGTTCCAAGCAAGACTTCATGGCCTGCCTTTCCAAAGCCTTCTCCTAAGCACAGACCACCAGAGACAGAAGTCTGTGTGCAAACAAAGTAAGATCTTTTTTCCAGACAGAAATGTCCCTGAATTTTTGCAGATATTTTAATAGGCTATAAAATTCTTATTCCCACACAATAAATGAGAATAAATATGTATCTACCAAAGTAAGCCTAGTTTAAGCAATATGCAAGGAAAGTTTCACTGGAGTGCTTTGATAACCCTGACTTTTTGTGGTCTTTCTAAGAGCAGAAAGTTGGTGAGTGCCCTCTGAGCACATTTTACCCAGAGCTTCCTAGCTAAGGCTTATGAAAGAAAGGGGAGCATACGAAGGGTGAAAGGAGCTAATTAGCACCAAGAATGATGTAGTTGTTTGTCCACTAGGAACCAGTCTGCTACCTGCAGAGTTTCATATACAGCAGTTCACTGTGCAGCCCTTCGACTGTAATGATTTCTGTCGGCATTAACTGGTGCTGTAAAGGTGAAAGGTTTCACATTAGTTGTCAAAATGAAAAGTTATTTTTTATCCAGCCTAGTGGTTTCTAAAGTATATCAGGATCCATATTTTGACACCTAAATAGATGTCTGCTTTTCAGAGGTGCTGAATGTGCATCCATGTCTTTTGGAATTTAGCTGGAAAACAGGGCTCATTATTAATATGTTTGACAGTGTCTAAATGCATGAAGAATATTTTTCAGAAAAATACATAAAGTCTTCACGCTGGAACCGTATAATCAAGAAGAGAAAGACAAAGTCTCGCAAAGTTCATTTAAAGACTTGGATATCTCAATGGACTTTAAATGTGCTTAAGGAAGAGCATCATTTAGCAACTTGGATTCATCTGATGCAGAACCAGTTTGCTCGAACAACCCTTTTATTGTTTATGTCATTTAGAAGCTACTGATCTGATGCTTTCCCTGAAGGAATCTGCACAGAAAGAGAGACTGACGTTTCTGAAGTGCGTTGTGATCTATGGCTTTCATCTCCTTCTCCTTCCTCATCATATCTATCATTGACTGGGAGACAAGTCCGATTTATACATTTCCTCTATTCATTCCATGCATTCACTCTGCATTCAATGTTTTCCAGTTCCATACCAGATCCTAGAAGTGAACAACAAAAGGATGAGAGGCAAGGAATATAAATTGCTAACTAGGTATAAGGAAAAAAACAGGAGGCCCAGAGAGATTGTGGAGTCTTTGCCCTTGGAGGTGTTCAGTGCTTGCCTGGACAATGTCCTGAGCAACCTGACATAACTCTGAAGGTAGCTCTGCTTTGGGCAAGGCCTGGGCCACATGATGTCCAGATGTCCCCTCCCAACTACGTCATTTTATGATCCTAAAGGTCTTCTAAGGAACTCTCCACTAAGACCCTTGCCACAATACTTCTATTTTCTTTCTGTGAACACAATAAATTGAAAAGTAGCAAATGAACTCTCTCTCTACTCTGTTAGTGGTCTGCAGAGATGGAATTTAAGAGACACAGCTATGGAGCTATACAATTGCAGAGGGTTTCCACTGCATCACTCTTGGTGAGGACTTACTCCAGGTGCCTGGACTCCCTGACCCAAGGGTCAGCAGAGCAGCTGAACAGTTCTGCCTCTGGCCACACCTGGTCATCATTGAAGCATAGGCTATGAAAGTGATGCAGCAAAGCTCTGTGGTAGTTGAGGGATCCTTAGAGTCCTTCTCTGAGCCATTTTCATTGTGTAGACAAAGGAACACTGTTTCTTGTGATGGTTGTGGTACCTGTGAGCAGTCTTGCAGGAGCGTGTCCCCTTGTCACAGTGTGTTGAGGAAGGAGATGCTATTCCACTCAGTCATTGCCAAACAGAGTATTTTTATCATTTTGAATTTTCAAAGCCAGGGGTAACGACTGGCTCTAGAAACAAGTCTGAGGCTGCTGTGGAGGAAACAGATGACTCTGAGAATAGCTATTGTCTTTGAAAGGCCTAGGACTGCTCATTTTTCAGTGCTGTTTCTATTTGGATGAATTCACTCAAGTGATCAGTGCGCATAGGAAATAAGGCATGTAGGAAACATCAAGTGTAATGAATCCACTTCTCTCCCATTCACTGGAAACTATCACAGTGGCTAAAATTACCTGAGAGTACTGTGGTGACCCTCCGTGGCTTACCACCACAGGAGATGTAACAGATGGCGGGGACGGGCTCCTGTCCAGAACTACCAGGAGCATCTTCATCAGCTGCTTAGCATCCCCCTGTGTCTCGTGGGACTCAGTGACGAGTCCAGGACCGACGATCTCCTTGAAGAAAGCTGTAGTCATGATAACGGCATTCAGGACAAAGGCTCCTCAGAGACTGGATGGCTGCAGAACCACGAGTGTCCGCAGCAGGGGATTGCACTGACAGTCTAGTCACTGGCATTGCAGCTTCAAACCACAAACCACAGGGTGTGCTCAGCAGCAAAGTTTTGCCTCAGAGGGGCAGGACAAAGGGGCTGGAAGGCTGCAGTGTGCAACCTGCGTCACCTCGTCACTGGGGAGGTCTGCAAGTCCTGCCTTGGCACTGTGGAGCCTCTCCTCAGTCCCTCTGAGGGTTGCTGAGGGCACTGCCATTGAGCCTGTCTCCTACACACAGGCCAAGGCACGGCTCTTGTGCTTTCTTCCCCTACTTTATTCCTTCTCTGCAGCACATTGTGTCTTCACATACTCCTCCTACCTATTCAGTGACCAGTGTAACACTGTTCAGTGTTACATTTTAAGCCATATGATGATGGCATCTGGTTCAGAATCAATAGCTCATGAGACACGTGAATGCTATTGCAATGTCATATTCTTTTCCCAAAGCAAATCTTTTTGTAAAAGCCAAGCTTTTGCTAGATGCTCTGCTATCAAATATTCTCTTTGCTAATCAGAGAGAAAAAGAAACCCAGAAAACTTATTTTCACTTTCTTCAGAGTCATCTCTGTGCATTTGACTTGTCCACTTGTGCAAACATCTTCCACTCATCCATCTCAACTCTGCTTGTCATTTCTCACATTTCTTTTAAGCATGATCTTGTAAGGTTTTCAATACTTGAATGATTGGGGGTTTTTTTTAGCTTTCAGGTGCCTTTTTCTTACCTCTTCCTGGTTCCCTTTATCCATACTGACCTTTTTCAGCTCCTGGAGCATTGCTTCCTGGGTAGTTGATTGTTTCCAAATCTTTCCATTCGTCCTCTCTGGCCATTTTCTTAAGTGTGGATTCTTTCAACCTTCTCATAAAACATAATCAAGATGGTACTCAGACCAAATAATGCAAAATCACCTGAATGGCAACACGTTAGTCCAAGATAATAAGGTATTCAGAGTTCCTGTAACCCACTGATGATCTTCCATTTTCTCAGGCTGATTTTTACTATTCATTCTTGTTCTGTCATTCTGTCTGTTTTCAGGCTAAAACTAAACTCAGGAGTGCAATTAGTAGTAAACATTTAGATACAGGTAAAATGACTCCCACTTTTACAGTTTTCTTCCAGACTTCTAAAGTGTTGCAAATCAGGAGTTGTGAAACATGGCTAGACACATGTCCTTTCTAAACTTTTACAGCACCTTATCAATAGCAATGACAAATATATCAAGGGAAAGTACACAAACATCTTGACAGGCCTGCAAAAACCACCACTCCTCCCCCTTACCTCTTCCTCCCCTGCTCACTGACAACCATAGCCAGTCCCCATGAACCATAGACTGGTTTGAACCTCGATGTTCAATATTTCACATCCCCTTCTGAATATTTTATTGTCACCTTCCATAAGTCAGCATCTTCCCATTTCCAAACAAATGTCCAGTTCCTCTCTAAATCTTGCTAAGCTCTGGATCTCTCATGTAGATCCTCAGACTCTATCCACATTGGAAGAAGAAGTTTATCATTTAATTGGAATTGTATTTACTGCTGTTCAAGTTTGCTAAATACCCTCTAGATCTGTGGTTAATCTGTTAGAGTCTTATTATATACACTTTCATAATTTTCTCTTTTATTTGTCCCTTCTATTGCCCATTCTTTTTATAGGAGTGTCTTCAAAGCTCTTAAACTGTTGTTGTTGCTTGTTTCCAAATTCCTCTAAATTTTTGCCTGTTCTGCTCATACATCCCACCAAGGTCAAACTCTTGGTGGGATGTCCTTGGTGTGTCCTGACACTGCATGTTTAAGCTGAAGGTTTTGAAAATGGCTGTAAAGTACTGCTTTTACTTTATGTCCTTCTTGATGTGGTGGATGTTGATGATGGGGAGAGGCAGGAAGAAGATGCTAATACAGGTCAAACTCAGCCATCGAGTGCAGCAACCTTGCTAGAGATGTTATCTTACAGCAGGCCTGGATTTGGTCCTAAATATCACTTTTCCACTGAAGTTTTTGGCAGAGCATCAGGACCCATTCCTCCTAACAATAAGTCATTTTGCCAGTTGTTCGTTAAGAGTCCTAGCTGAAGCAGTGATGGAAGGCAATTGTAGTTCAAGCAGACCCTCCTTGTCCTGGCTGATAGAGTCTGATGCTGGAAGCACGACTGGGTAATATGATGAAGGGTTTCTTTTTGCAATTGAGAAGTGATGACTGTATCTCCTGTGAACTGTAACTTACTCTGCAGAAGACCTCAAGGCCAAACAGTTGGAGTAAGTGTCCTGTGTGATGCATTGATTTGCAGGAAGAGAGTAACAGTCTAAATATTTCCTTATTTTCCAAGGCTGGCTGGATGGTTGCTCTCTTCCTCCATTGGTTGAACTTCTGATACAGTGTTGCAGAGGAGACAGGTGCTTAGACAGGTAATAAAAGCCTGTGTGTGGGCATGCATATGTGTTATAATGAAGCTACAAAGCCTTCACACAGCCATTTTGGAAGTGATGCTAGGCAGAGGACCAGGAAACACTCACTGCTCTCAGCAGGTGAAATCTGCTATGCTATTGATCCCTAAAAGGCAAATCAAATAACATCAGACACATTTTTAAGGATTAGGAGCCTCCTGTGGAAGACAGTATGTATTTTTAATACTTTAAGCTGACTTACGAAACTGGTAAACAATGTGGAGGGTAGTGTTGGATGACCTCTTTTACATGCCTGATCATCCTGTCAACATTTATAATGCATTTGATATTTCCTTCTCATCAGGATAAGATCAGTTAAGCAGTCGCATTTCCCAAAGCTCAGGTTGCATTATGCTTTGTTCCACATCTCATGGTAATAAACGTTGACATAAATTTCTGTAGATTTCACATAAAGTGATTGTTAATTTATTCATGGTTGAAAAGGATCTTAAAAAAAAAAAGAAGGAAAAAAAAAGAACAGAGAAGGCTTCTCCAGAAGACAAATGCACAGCTTGCAGGATAAGGAATATCTTTCATGCCTATTTGTTTTGTACACAGTAATGACTGCTACATTCTGATTAGCAATCTTGACCTAGTTAAAGTGCTATTGTTTCTCTGTGTTCCTATTCTTCTAAAAGACTGTGGCTAGACATGATATTTTATAATCCATCAGATGTAAAATCTACATAAAAAATATAATTATTGTGCTTCAGAAACTTGGACCAAAGCCCTGCCATGCTGGTAATTAATCATGCATTACTGTTAATGACTGTAGGAATTGCGCTCTTTTTTTTGTCCCTTCTATTGCCCATTCTCTTCATAGGAGTACCTTCAGAGCTCTTAAATTGTTGTTGTTTCTAGGCAGTACACTGTGAATAATATAGATGCATTTTTATGTTGGTATGTTTAGTTGGCAAGATATGTCATTTTTCCATAAGTGAAGCTAAATTGTGGGATTTCTAACCTAATGATTACCATTCCAGCCTTGTTCCCAGCTAATGGGAATTAAGTGGATACTTGTCAGCCAAGGAACATGCTTATTTATTACCATAAATTCAGTTTTAGTAGCACTTATTACAGTAAACAGGGAGAAAAACTTGTGTTACCTCTCAGTCAGCACTGTTATTGACAGTGGTGCTTATGCCTAAGGGACAACCAGAGCTATGACACCAGTGCAAGAGGCCCTGTATAGACATCGAGTCTCTTCCCAAAGAGCTTCTGATAGGGATGGGAGGTGGGGAGGTTTGGGATGTGTAGACCAAAAATCTCAAGGCAGCAAACCTTGCTCCTTGTGATCAGGAGCTGAGTAGCTAAATGGGAGAGGAGTGAGGCAGAGTGGAGGTGTGCTGGCCCAACCTGCACCAATAGTGTGGGGCTGAAGGCACCTGCTCCTCTTCCTCACTGCTCAGAGAGAGCACTTGATCCCCTTCCTGCAGATACACTTGGAGTGGGTAGCATGTAAGGGCATGAAGGCAGCTGGAGCTGAGCCTGTGCAAACCAGGCTGGAGTGGGAAACCACACCTGCTACTCTGGCACAGCTCTTTGCAACCACGGTGGGGCTGCCTTGATCCCACCATGGGGCTGTGCAGTGCTGTGAGGACACAGCAGCTCTTGGCACTGCTGTCCCCCACGCTGAGTACCCAGGGCCCCTGCTCTGTCACTCAGTCCTGCATGAAAAGTTAATGTTGTTTCCCAGATCAGCATCATCCAGCAGATTGGACTTTCTGAACTGGAAAATCTTTTTAGAACTTTCTGAGTTCTAAAAAGTCTCTGAAGACAACTGTCACGCTTGTATTCTCAGCCATGTCAGGTAGAAGTTGCAAATGAAGACAAAAGATTAAAAATAAATACCCTGGTGCTGTGCAGAGGCAGCGTAGAGTAGAGGGGCCAGGGAGAGGTGCTCAGAAAACCATGCTAGTGAGATTTTTAAAAGAGATATCAGCGTGAACCTGCTGCCGTGGGTGGGGGGAAGAGTGGGAATGGCCAGAGCTGCCAGACTGCAGGAGATGTGTAGAAAGAGCAGTAATGGGAGCCCTTTTGCCTGTTCCTCTGAAGTGCATCTGTAGTCAGGAACAGGCTGTGAGGGTGGCTGTGTGATCACAGCATCAGGACCTGCCATGGCCTGGGAGCTGGCAGCTTGAGGCAGTGGCCTGTCTCATCCTTTCACCAGCCCTGGGGTAACTTGGTGACTCTGCAGCTGGCCACAGCATTAGTCACCACAACCAGTGTGTCTGCTTGAAGAGGTGAGGAGACAAGGAGAGGAGCACCTAGTCCTCCCACGTGCCAGGGAGATGCCTGTGACAGAGAGGCTCTGTGGTCGTGAACCACCCCCTGCTCGGAGGGATGGTCCCTGGCTCAGCTCACCTCAGGACAGTGCAGGAGGTGGCACTGCAGATGGCTGGCAGCAAACACTGCAAACCACAATTTTGAAAAGGAGAGCTCTGCTGTTATTCAGGATCAGGCCCTAAATCCTGGGGGCGGCTTGCTGGGTCCAGCCCTGGGATACAAAGGTGCTTTCACAGCATAAATAAGAAGTAGCATTCAGCATGTTTTCCTTCTTGGAATGAATTCAGTTTGGGGGTTTTTTTGGCCACTTTCATTGTTTGAATATTTTCTGTATTTTTCATGTAATTCCCTTACCCCTTCCCCTCCCCAGATACATGAAGGATTTTGTTTACAATGAAGCCATAGATACAGTCAGCACATATTGTGAGAACATCTAGGAAGTCCAAAAGGGACCTTTTAAAGTGGATTTGTCTGCTGCTCCTATATTGAAAGCATAAAATCCAAAGCTGCTCTTTTAGCTTCAGAGCTGTTACTCCATGTGAATGTTAAATATAGATTTTTTGGTGAAAACCATCTCTAAAATTTCTCATTGACAAATTGTGCTTTTGCACTAAAAAAGTTTTTATTTCGAGTTTCTGAAATAGCTTTTGAACCAGAAGAAAAAAATAATAAATTTCCAGGAAAATCCTCAAGTTTTACATTTAGTAAAGAATTTCAACCGAAAGAAAGGTGAAGCAAAAGCCTCCTTTCTTTTTTTTTTTTTCCCCAAAGAGAAATTACTCGATACCAGACTTTGGTAAGCCTTAATTATTAGCTTGATGGAACTCCTGCTGATTTGGCCTGGTGTCAGGGAGCATTAAAGAAGAGGCTGCCTCTCTTAAATCCTTTTTAAGACTCAGAATAAGTTTTAAATAGAAATGAATTGTCCCTCTGCACAGGACACAGTGTCACACCGGGTCGTTTAGACTAAGTCATCTCTACAGTTTGCCCTCCACTGTTAATGTCCCTGAGCAATTTGTCCAGGAACAGCACTGTGCTACCTTGCAAACGTGATCTCCAGAGGCTTAGCCCGTGCAGTTCTAACTTCAGAAGGTCAATGCATCCAGCACTCCCTCTCTATAAGTGCATGAGCGCCTGCTGACTCACCAGAGCCTGCCCAGCAAAAGGTCTTACAATGACATGGGCTGCCAGGAACTGCATGCACTCTTTGGTGGTTCATAGAGGGCTGCCCACCTCTGTGGGATGGAGCTGTGCATGGAGGGCTCCCTTCTCTCCCATTTACTGTCATGTCACTCATTTCCCACCACGGAGCCTTTCAGTATTACACAGTTCAAGCAGTCTGAGATGTGTAGTCGCAAGCCTGTTTGATCTGAGGAATGTGCTTGTGCGTTATAGAAACTTTTGCTTTACGTTTACTCACCCAAATCAATCATGGATTGCAAATTGGAAGAGATGGAGCTTGACATCTGGCGAGCTCAGTTTTTTGCCCTCTGAAGAGTCTGTGCTTTGCTTGGGGAAAAGGGGCTCCAGTACTGGCTTTGAAACAGTAGTTGAAAAAAGTGATTGCTAGAAAACTGCAAAAATTTGTGTGATCGAACCCTGGTCTGCTCCCCTCTGAAAACAAACAGGGATAACATTAGGGCAGCGGTGCCCCATAGAAGGCAGCGTTCAGATGAAATGGCAAAAGACAGAGAGGCTTGTGATGGACACTGCTCATCTCAGTGCAACGAGGGAGAGAGGGCTTCATCCCCATGGTCTGCTCATATCCTTCCCATGCTCTCGCCTTCCACATCCCAAACTCATGTGAAGTCAGAAGCTTTCCAGCAGCCTCAGTGAAGTCCCCTGAGAGTCCCCTGCACCTTGGCAGCCTCAGCTGCTTTAAGGTGGGGGCATCTATTGACCAAGGTGTTGTCAGCATTCAGCAGGCAGTGTTTGCAAGGTTTTGGGGAGATGTGATAAACCAGCACTTGTTACTTCTTCTTTAGAAATGCATAGTGCCCTTTTTGGTGGTGCATTTAGCAGAGGAGATGTCATGAAACCAGGAATCCTCCAGCCCATGTCAAGGGAGGGAGCGCTTGGTTAAGGAATGTGTCTGGAGATTGTGGTGCTCTCCTTGGCTTTGCTGCTGACTTGTGCATGTCACCAGACAGAACACTTCACAGCTCACCTGTACCTGCTAGCTGCGAGTTGGAATGCAGAGGAAAAGCAGCGACTGCGCAGAGCGCAGTGTAACACCTGCGGTTTTAATTGTGTCAGAGAGCCTGCTGCAGGTGCTCTGAAAATGGGAAGACATTTCAAACAGTTCCCTCTGCTTCAAGATGTCAAGCAAAAGCAAAATTAGCTCAGAAAGGCATATTAACCACATAAAGCATATACATATGCAGAGTATATATTATTCATTATCTGTTCAGCCCTTCTTGTCAGCAGCACATCTGAAAGCAAAACGTGCTGTCAAATCACATATTCTGATGACCTGGGGACTTCCCCATTTCCCAGGAAGATGAATTTGGAGACACAAGAATGATTTCTAATAAACACACTGACAGCAAAGATGATGGTAAAAGGAAGTGCAGCTTACCAGCTTTTTTTTTTCTTTTTTCAAAGGAAAGTACAGTGACTCATCTGTCAGAAGGAACACACTAACCAAAGACAGTCCGTGCTCTTTGCAAGTGACCACCCAGAACTTTCCCCTGGGGACACCTAATGACAAGTAGTTACTCTTGAAGGCACAAGGTCTGCGGACTTGTACATTTAGGCACCAGCATGTCTGTCCTTGTGAGATGAGAACACGAATCCGTGATTCAAAAGCTATGCTGGAAACTTTAACTTGTGATATGAGAGGAGACTTTCAGTGTCAGAGAGAGAAATCGCAAGCATTATTTTTAAGGGGTAAACTCAGTGACCTGCTGATGCAATAGAAGGACAGGTGGGTACAGGGGAAATATATATTTGTCATTTGAGCTCTTCCCAAGCAACTCACTGGTCTTCACACCAGAATAAAAGCATTCACACCTGGAGTTATCTGGGAAGAGGTCTTACCTATAGATAAGCCTGAAGTTGAGGGGAATGGAGACCACAAGAGTGTATTACGTGGCCATGGACTTCTGTACATGAAACAGTATGATATAAATAACGTGACTGGAAGATCTCATAAATCATCCTTCCTCACATAGCTGGAAAATCAGAGTTCTCAGTATTTCCTCTGCCCATCACAGGCTCCCAAGGGATCACGGTTTGTACAGGTGCCGTTTCCTCACTGGCACACACAGGTATTTGTCAGATGACATTGTTGTGCTGCCTCTGAGGCCAGTGCACTTCTGCCCAGGTGCAGAAAGGCTGAAGATGAGCCATGTTTCCCTGCAGAATTTCCTGATGTTGCTTGCAGCTGAAACAGTGACAGCGTGTGTGCCAATTGAGCTAAGTCAGCGTGCAAGCACGTTCACGGCTTGGTGTGTGTGTCTTTGATGTACAGAGTTAAGACATGACAGCTGGGCTTGTTTCAAAGTGATCTACTCTTTTATGAACCGTGTGTTTGAAATTGAAAGCAACTATAGTTAAGGGTGTCTGCATCAAGTCCAAACTTTTCAGCTCTTGGGACTACACCTTTGTTTTGTGTGCACAGGGTAGGAATTTGTGTGCCCAACCATGGCAGATGAGTGTAGTCAGGTGGACAGGGCTGTGAACCTCTTTTCCTTCAGCAGGGGTTGTGAACAGATGAAGGTATCACTTTATTCAAGGAAAGGAAATAGAGTTACAGTTCTCAGAGCAGTGTTTTATAGCAGATGTTTCAGGACATAAACAATTAGGGCTTGATGTATTAATGTACATCTCTGGAAAATAATCGGGCAGTACATCATGGGCGGGACCCTTGGCTGACATAACCTGACATGGCTCCAGTGGCTTCATTTTCAGTTTTGAACAAGTTTGACATCTAAAATCTTTAATTATACACATCCCTGGCCAGTGTAAACCTACGTGAGATTAGGATGCCTGGAAATCATGTGTGCCATCAAAATGTCTTCTAGGACCTTTGCACTCTACAGCAGTCAAAAATACTTTCTCGGATCATATACCAAAATCATGAGAGTGAAATCCTGCAGCACTGAACAGACACAAGGGCAATTTCATGACTGCATTAGTCTCTGCTGTCTGAAAATACTTTAGATGTGTCTGGCACAGTTAGATGAGAGAAAATCTGGGGCAGATATGTCCTAGGCTTTGCCAACTAACAGCTCTGGCCACCTCCTTCCACTGTGGGAAAGGGGGTCTGTGATCAACAGGAGGCAGAAAAATGATGATGGCTACAAGGACAGTGGTGGTGGTGGCAGGGAGATGTCTCACAACGTATTTTCCTACAGTTCTGAATAGTTTCATTGACTGAGAAAGTCCAGAGTAGCTTCCTGTACTAAGCAATGCTTACTTGCCTATTGACTTGCAAGATCCCTCTGTCAAGTAGACTACAGATTGTTTCTTTGGTGTCATCTAATGATTACTTTTTTATCTCTGCTTCTTTCAGCTCCAAGGCTCCTTGAAGAGAAAGTTGGTGGTAAATCTGTCACCTGTCAACAGCAAGAGGCCCAATGGTGTTTCAGAGAGCTCTTTCCTTGACATTAAGAGGTTAAGAGTGGGTGACAATATCTCAGTGGGACAAGGCGGACAACATGTTAACAATTGCCAAAGCCAGTCAATGTCAGGAACTATGTCTGTGGGGCAAGGATCACAAAGAAAGGCCAGCAACCTAGCAAACAGTACACATGCTAGTGGGAATGGCATGTTTAATATGACTTTGAAAGAGGTAAAGAAAGAACCAGGAGAAACAATGTCCTGCAGCAAACACTTAGATGGCCAGACGTCGCATGAAAACATGTTCCCTAACAGATATGGGGAAGACTCATGGGAACAAATGATGGATCTGGAGCTTCAGGAACTATTTAATGAGCTGACTAACATATCAGTGCCACCAATGAGTGATCTTGAGCTAGAGAATATGATAAATGCTACAATAAAACAAGATGAGCCATTCAACATTGACCTTGGGCAGCAGAGCCAGAGGGGCCCTGTGAGGTCTCTGCAGATGGATAAGATGGTGATAAAGAGTGAATATGCACCAGGCATGAATCAGGCTCCTGTGGGCTCCCCACAGATGAGGCCTTCTTCTACAGGTCCAGCCTTCACTATGGCCACTGCTGCCATGTCCACCTCTTCACCCATCCCTTCGGTGCCTCAGAGTCAGACACAGGTATCGCAGGTTTCTTCTGCGTCCACTCGGCCATTGCCTAACTGGCAAGAGGTGTCTCATGCACAGCAGCTCAAACAGATTGCAGCCAATCGGCAGCAGCATGCCTTGATTCAGCAGCAACAGCAGCAGCAGAACCAGACAGCCAACTGGTCCACCTTGTCTCCATCAGGACCTTCCCCTGGGCCCTTCGTGCAGGAGAAAATCCCCAGTCCTTCTTTTCGCCAGCAGCAGTTCAGCCCACAAAGCTCATCAGTGCTTGGGGTACCAGTGAATGGAAACCAGTCGAAAGGGATGAACAACTATGTTTATAAACCAACCACTCCCCAGAGCAATCCCATGGACATAATCATGCAACAGAAGCCTCAGGACCTCAACAGAAACTTTATCAACAGCACTCAGCCACCACTAGAGCAGCACCATGGCAACACAAAGCCTTTGTTTCACTTTAACTCAGAGCAAACAAACCAGCAGATGCCTTCGGTTTTGGGTTCCCAAAACAAGCCTGCCCTTCTGCACTACACACAGCAGGCACAGGGTTCGGCCCCTGTGCAACAGCCACAGCAACAGCAGCAACAACAGCCACAGCCACAGCCTGCTCAGCCTCTCCCAAACCAGTCTCTTCAAAGGCCACCTAACGTACCCCTCGCAATGCAGCAAAAAATAATGCTTCAGAAAATGCAGCAAAGCCAGCAAATCTCAGGTTTGCAGTATCCAGTCTCTCAGCAGCATAGACAGGTAAGGTGAATTCCTCCTTATTTATTACAGAATCGCTCTCGTCTGAGTACAGAATCATTCTGATCTGAGAATCATTCTGGCCTCATTCCTCCAGGAGACCTGTACTGGTGGCAGATAATGACCATCTCAGCACGTACTTCAGCAGAGCTGATAATGGTACATTTAGCACCTATTCAGGTATATCATGGATGGACATTCATAAGAATTTCAAGAAAGACATGTTCCTAACACTTTTTTCTTAATGCAATGAAGTGAATGTGTCACTGATATGTATCATGTAGATACTTGTCAGAAAGGTGAGATAGTAGGGCAGATGCAAGCTTATTTTGGACCCCTATCTAAGTTTTGTAGCTTACAAAAATTTAAACTCCTCTGAATGGGAAAATTTTAATGAATTCCTATTTTATCTTAGATAATGTATTTTACAACGTTAATTTTCATGCCATCGTTTTCCTCAGGGAGGCAGGGTTAGGAAATTCTGGTTTTAGATATCTTTTGACTGACATGACAAAAATACTGTTCGCATGTTTGTTATCTGTTTGGCAAAGGAAAACTAAGACTTATCTGTGAGCTCTATAAACACTCATCACACTTCTGGGAATATTCTGTGGATAAAATACTTGCTCAGATAGGAAGGTGAAGGTTGCCACAGATACATTTACAATTATATACCACATGGCCAGCTCCCACGGTGTTATCATGAGACAGTGCTCTGACATGATTTATTACTATAGCTCAGCTATGCTACATTAAGTCACTGTGCACCAGGATCCCGTTTCAGCCCTGCCAATCAAAGTTTGAATAGGTAACCTCACTGTACCCCAGAAACTGGAAACCAGGTGCAAAACAAATAAAACATGTTTGACCTTGGGATGTTTAAGCCACTGTGGGGAATTCTGGTGGGCCATGGATTCAACACATTTGAAGGTATGGAATAGAAATATAGGTGTGGAGATCATTTGTGGATGTGAAAAACAGCTATAAGAAACTACTGAAAAGTGAAAGCCTAAGTCTTCCATGAAGTCCCAGAGAAGCAGCATTGTGAATGAATCATTTAGAACTGGAGTTTCTTCACCAAACTGCCTGGGTGAAAAGTTTGATTTTTTTAAAGAAAGTAAAATAAATACAGTTGTATCCATGGACACCTTTCTCCTTTGAACTCTTTTAAATTCCCTGGCCAACTAACCCTGACCAAAAGAGAATCTCTTAGCAAGGGGTACCCGATGAAACATTTAGGCAGCTTTGGGTGGGTAGAAGTTGCTTTGTTGGGAGATGCTGGAGAAGAAGCGGTGTCAGGAAGCCAGCACAGCTTTGCTGCTTTACGGGAGGTCTCTGCCTGCTGTTCTTCTCCTTGGGCCACTGTGTGCTCTCCTTAAGCGCATTTCCCCGCTCTCTTAATAGACTGGCAGGCAGATGAATTTTAACAGTTCCTTCATTCAGCCCTGATGAAGCTTCCAGCAATCTGTCAGCACAGGGGAGACAGGCAGGACTTTTGAAAACACTACTATTTTTCTGAAAAAAAGAAAGCAAGGTCACATACTAGAAAGGAATAAAAACACTGAGAGCAACTCTGCTTGAGGCAACGTTAGCTTCTTGCTCTGGGTCCTCTTGTGCTGCCTCCCAGGGAGGCAAGCCAACAAGATGGTAATTGGCAACATGGCCATAGTAGTACTTGCAAGGTTTATCATGAGTGTATCTGGATCTCTCACCTGTGCAACCACAAGATCTTTGCGCTTAGGAAACTTTCCCTAAATGAACTTTGCTGAGTGCCAAACTTCAGATATTACACCAAGGAAAGAGTTTTGCCTGTCATCACAGACTTCTGCAAGTAGCTCTCCAAAGTGTCCTGTGACTTGACCGCCTTCCCATAGTTTTGTCTGCAGGATGTGGCTACCTGACCCACAGCACAGCTGAGAAGCTTAGGAGGTTTGTAGGCACAGATTATGGGACTTCTGCAGCAAGAATGCTGTTGTTTCTATGCTCTAGAGAGGTAACTGGATTTTTTTAGAGTTTCTTAGCAGTTATTTCAAAGTTCTGCTGAAGTTCAGAAAGTCAGGTAGGTCTCTCTCAATAGAGCTGTAGCTGCTGGAATGACACTTAGACACTTAGAAATATAGTTGGTCAATAAATTGCAGAGTTTTGGAAAGGTTTGAACATAACTGTTCACCTGGCAGTAGTTCTGCGGACTCCTTTAGTGCCTGCCCTGCTGCAAGAGCCTGCTTTCCCCATAGGTCCAGTCTGAATATTAAATCAGAGTGGGAGTACTATCTTCCAATAAAGATAACAAGGGTCAAAGCAACCTTCTGGGTCAGCTCCCACTGATTTTAGCAATGGGGACATCACCTTATTTAGGCTGCACAGTCTTCTTTCCTGGAGGATCATCTCCCACCTCTGAGAATTCCTACACGTCATTAACAGTAATGCATGATTAATTACCAGCATTTACTAATTAACTTATTATTAATATTTATTTTACTCATGCTCTATTCGTGCATAAGGAATCAAGGTTTGATTCTGCTTGGTATCATTCAGCTCCTCAGATCCACATTATAACTGTGGATTATAAGGACCATCTCTGTACTGACTGGAATACTTTGTAGCTGGAAATGTGAGTGCACATTCATAAAGGGCTGCTGTGACATTGCCATCAGATAACACTGACTAGAACACTATAAATTCACATTTTGAACTGAACCATCTCACCTTCTGGATTTTTACTCCCCAAGCTTTAAGATCCCCAAAAAGCATTTTTGGCTTTATTAGCCTAAGCTTGCTAACTGGGAATGTAAGGCTTATAATTTCTCTGCTTGTCACATTCACTTTGTGTCAAATTGGAGCAAACTTGTAGTGGGATTTGTTAATTAAATGTCTTCCCCTTTAGGGAAAAGTCATAAAAATGATGGAAATCATCTTGGTTTCCTAGAAGGGTGATCTGAATTAAGGTTTTGTTTGCTTCTCTATTTTATTCTCTATTGTTGTGGGAAAGATTCACCTTTCCATTGTCTATCAGGATGCAACTTATGCACAGCCATGAAAAAACTCTTAGAAATTCAACACTTCCTTTGCTTAGGGAATAATTAGAAGCTCCAAATTCTGCACAGGTTTAATCAGGTTTGAAATGCTTATCCAGAATCTGGGCTGATCTGCAGAAAATCTGTAACTGGGCTTGGGTAGCAGTTTGAAGTCTAACTTTCCCCTTGTCCAGTCAGTGAAAGATGCTTCTGAAGTGAAACTTAAGTTTTTTGAACGAAAAACTCGATATTTTTAACTAGTCTAAGAAGTTCCACACATATTTTCAAAGTTTTTGATCAGCTGTAAGACTTGTTCAGTAAGATCCATTAGTTTTACGTGAAGAAGTCAAAAAAACAATTTAAAAAAAATAAAAAGCCTGTATCTACTAAATAAAATATTATTCATCCCCTTCTGGTTTTGACCTAAAGCCAAATTAAACTCAAAGGTTTCAAGCTGACTTTTTCTCCAAATTTTTTTGTTCAACTCCATTCACTCAAGGGAGGGGAGAAAATAAGGCTGAGCTCATGGGAACAGCAACCCTCACAGAGCAAGACCACTCTATGTGCTACATGTGGGCATGTGCCCTGTTTAGTTTTGACTTTGAGGGCAAGGATAACACAAAGGATCATGAGAGCTGCAGCCCCCACTTTACATGAACAACCTTATTTTTAAGGCTCTGGACGCGTCAGCGTTGTCTATGTAGTTACAACCCACAACAGTGTTTTCCTGTGCAGAGCTCAGGGCCTTGTTAGCCCTTGTTCCTTTATGATTACTTTGAGGGTGGGATGATCTTCTCCTTTTTTTGGTTTTTACCTTTTTTTTTAGTACTTTTTTTTTTCCCAGAACCCAGGAATGTGGTGTGATTAGTTGCAGTTTGGGGCTTTGTTTGCCCTTACTTGCCCTAATTGGGCCAAGCCTTAGATCATTTTCTTCACCGGGTCTTAACAGGCTTCTTTTGAATCCAAGAGGTCTCCCCTCTTACTGAATGCTGAGCAATCCCTTCTTCGGTACCTGCTCCAAGCATGAGTGCCCCATACATGCCTCTTGCCTCAAGCTCTCCCACAGCAAGGCTTTGTATTTTGCAGCATGTGGCCCATGGCCTTTCAGGTGCTCCATGACCCAGGCACACAGCATGGCTGCATCTGGCTGGAGGGCAGCCATGGTGCAGCACTGCACCAAGAGATGTGCCACCAGCGAGGCGCTTGTGCTCAGAGGAGCTCCAGGTGCTGAAGTGACCCCCCCTTGCATGCCCTCTTCGTTACACCAGCCCTTCAAGTCCCAGAAAATCAGTGCTTAGCTGATATATATGAAGCACTCTTAAATGTCTCCAAGGGACAGGGATGGTATTTCAACTAACCTGTCACATCTGCAGAGATGCCGAGACAGATTCTCCTCTCATTTTCTCCAGTGTAAACCCAGGGTAATTTCATTTATTTTCAGGACAGCATAATTGGCCTTACAGCAGCATAGTAAGCAGCAGGGTATGGCCTTCTACCTTTTTTTTTTTAAAATCAGATTTAATAAGAAATGTATTTTAAAGTGTCTGATTGTTAGAGTGCTATGTAAGTAAGAAGCACCAGGAGCAAAAGATCTAATGGCTTTTTTGAAAGTGCAGATAGAAAAACTCTTGTTATTGTTCACTACTGAGTGATAACTTACACCTCTAATTTAGCCTCCAAAATTTCTCAAAGAAAATGTGGCTTCTTTAGATGATTCATATCAAAATAATATTTTCCTAGACCTTTGTGTTTACCATTAAAGAAGAACACATTTTGGTGAGGCAACCTCTCTGTTTTCAAGTGTGAAGGAATTATTTTGCAAATATTTGTGAAATGAGGAGAGAAAACCTAGAGTGGCTTGTGGTAATTGGTACAAACTAGGACTTAAATCATAAATAACAACGATTCCAGGCTTTTGGAATCTTCAATAATAGAAACTGTTCCATAGTGTAAGAAAATAACAATGTGACCTTTCTTTCAATGCTCACTATAAAAATAATATTTGGATAGCAGCTTTTCTTGATGGCTCCATTTTGGTCGCATTCCTCACGCAAGGGCTTCTGAATTAAATATTCTGGATAAAAACTTGAGTATGTCCCAGTAACCACCATCGATTGCAGGGTCCTAGCTGATTTATGAACATGAAACCAGAGAGTTCCTGTATTGTCATGGTGGACAGTTGTCTTGGCAGTGCCTTATATCATTCATGCTCAGTTTGCTGAATGAAATATATAGCCAGTCACACTGTGGATGGTCAGTCCCTGAGGACATTGTAATTCAAAGACTCAGAGACACTGTCAGTGCCATAAGGTTTCCTGAACTCTTTGCACAAAGTATTTACACTGGTAGAGTAGTAGAATATTAGCCACTTAGGTCAAATGCTTCTGGGTTTGGGGATTTGGGACGTAGCTGAGATAGTCTCTGTTGTCTGATTTGGATTGCTCGTTGAAGGTACTTCCATGAAGACACCAATAAAAACCATCATTGCACTTGCCTGGATAAGTTCTTTGCTAATGTCAGTACACTTGAAGTCTTATTTATTATTTATTAGTGTTGTGAAAGTGCCTGGGAGGCCCACTGACAGGGCAAAATGTAATTCTGTGAAGAACTGCATAAACTCAGATTAAAAATGGCCCCTGTCTCAAAGAGACAGTGTTGATCTGGCTTCTGTAAGAATGAAAGAAAAGACGAGTTTTACAGAAGGACTTTGAAGGATATCAGTCCCTACGCACTTGTGTGTCTAGAGAAGTTGATTTGAGGACTGTGGTGATCAAGGAGGCACTTCATGAGCCAGTCAGTTGTCTTGTCTGTGAGGAAAAAAAAAAATGCTGTTGGAGATGGGAGGTACAGTAAGAGTGCTGGTTCCTTCAGGGTGCTAGGGTAGGGAAGCAGAGGGACAGCCAAGGTACCTGGCGTATTGTCCCGGTTCCCCAGGCACAGACCCATGGGCCAGCCATGCAGGCAGCCATGAGTAGCCCCGAGTCAGCTGGGAGATCCAATCAAGGCAGCTGACTCACAGGTGTATCCCACACCACTTAATCATGCTCATCATAAAAAGAGGGAGTTTAGTGAGGGTGGAGTTCTTCCTGGGGTTCTTCTCTCTTGGCCTTCTGCTTCTGCTGTTGACATCAAGGACCTGGCTGAGTAGAACTTTGTATAGTCTATGTAGGTTGTATTAGTTTTATTATTTCATTATATCTGTTTCTACTTAACTCACAGGCCTTCTCCCTTTTCCCCTCAATTCTCCTTCTCAGCTGGGGAGGGAGCATTGGGTGGTAGAAAAACTGCTACCATTTAGCACCGGGTACTGGCTAAACATTGACATGTGTACAAAAGAGAAGATGATGGTGGCTGCAAGGAGGAAAGGGCAAGTGAGGAGATCCACAGTGGATCTCCTCAGATCCACAGATCACAAGTGGCTGAGATTACAGTTTACAGGCCTGGGGTGGTGGGGTAAAGTAGGGAACCATCACCAAAGACAAGACATGAGTTTGGGTTTATGAGATTAACTGAAAAGAAGGTGTAGTAGGAGAAGGCTGGGATAATGAACTGTGAAGATGCAATGCTGACCGAGAGGCAAGGGGCCAGGGATGTTTCAGGTCTGGTTCTCTGCTACTAAGCAAGCTAGTCTTGACCTGTGATCTCATCAATAAAGCTGGGATATCCATAAAAACTTCTTACCTGGTCAAACTGAGGATTTTTGCTATTGCTGGGTGTGCATCTGAGGCCAGAGTCAAGCCCTGAGTCAACTTCCTGCAGGGATTTTGGAAAGGCAGCCTGGAAAAACAATATAATTCCAAAGCCATTTGGAGCTGGCATGGTGAAAACCCCTTTCCTGTAAGTTTCTGCTTGTTTGTAGGCAATTTATGAATACCTCAAGAAGTCAAGGAACAAAAAAATTTTAACAAGCCCCAGCTCCCATTTCTCTCCCTCAAGTATTCCTGTTATTGTAATTCCCTGAAGTCCTCAAGATCAAGTCCCAATAATTTGTCTCTCTAGGGGTTCAAAATGAAGGAGTATTTTAATGGCAAATACTTGTTCCTCCACTCAGCCACTTTTACTGCTGGTGTTTTTATGGTAGAGACCTGCCCGAGGCCACAGATGACTGTCATTAAGACAGCAACAGACCTAGTAATGTTCCTTTAATGTGAGTTTTCACGGGTGAATTTACCATTTGTATGTGATGGTGATCCAGAAAATCAGCCAGATGCTCCAACAAAACTATTCCAGAACCATCTGCCTGCTTCATTTACTGCATGGCTGTTTCTGTTAATGTACACATACAAGTGTAAGAGACAGCTTTGGTCCTGAAGAATTTATAATCTAAATAAGCAAGTAAGCCAAACCTTGGGAGAAAGGAAATGTTGCTATAGATTTTATATATTGTATCTTTTGGGAAAGAGAGAATGAAGATCTCATCCAAAGCTATTACAATAAATCCACTGGAGTCTTTGGATAAGGACATAAGTAACATCTGCCATCACAGAAGAATCCTCTGAGAGGGTCTGGACTTGAACTAGACCCAGTGTCAGTCTCAGAGACACTAACCTTGTGTTCCAGGATAGTGCCTGAACCTATCACACCCCTCTCTGCTCATCTTGACCTTCCTGCCCCTTGCCTTTTGGTCTAAGAGTCCTCTCTGTAGCCTCAGCATCCACAGCACTGTGCCTTCACAGCCTGAGCTGTCCTCCAGCGTAGATCTCTGGAGCACTTACAACAGTGTTCGATGATTCTTTTTCTCTTTGTATCTATAGATGTATGGCAAACAGTCCATCAAAGTGCACTGAGCAGCTTGCCAGCTCTCTGAAGGGCCTTTGAGACACCTGTGCATGGGTGGACATGCCCTGGCTATGCCTGAGATTCTGCTTGCCACCTTGTGCATGGGAAAGGAGTGGGGTCTTGAGAGCAGCCTCACACCACATTGAACAGACCAACCATGTTGACTTCCTGTCATCTCTTCAAAAACAGTCCTCACTTCTCTGTCCCCTCTGACAAAGCTACGTTTTTTCAAGCCCCAGCTGGAATTTGGAGGGGAACTGAGCTGGTCCTTCTGAAAAGCCATGCACTTTTCCTAGAGTCTTTTAAAAGTAATACCTAGCCTTGACATAATGGTGGAATTCATAGGAAGAGGTAAGTATTTATGAGGTCTGCATCATACTGTGAATCAGTAGAACATGCAGAAATTGGGTAAAATGAGGGATATTCATCCATCTCCATCATACCAATTATTTGTATTTAATGCTAATGCCCTAAGCTTCCTACGTGACCAGGGAGGAAGGTGCAGCTGAGAGTACCTAAGCCAGACACATACATGGGTCATAAGCTCTCTGCAAAAGACTCTCAGCATCCATGACCCAGCTGTGCTGCTCTGCTTGCCATACATGCAGAGACTGAAACTACAGTGCATTGAATTGCATGACACTGTGTCAAAGGAAGGGGAGAACAAGGGGCTTTAGACACTGTTAGGTAAGGCTTCAGAGGATGGCAGAGCTGTTCTAAAGGCTAGGAGCTTCAGAAAGGGGCAAGGAGGTCTCTCCCAGCACTCAGTCCACTCCTTACTCTGGCACCAGCTCTGGCACTTGTCTGGGCTCTCACAAAATTGGCAGGAAACTATTCTTTGTCTCTCTGTGTTGTTTTTTGCTCTTTTAGTGACTTTCTCCAGATTGTGGGGCCAGACAAAGCCAACACTGGCACAAGGGAAGTGGCAGGAGCATGTAGCTGGACGCAAGAAGAGGAGATGGGATCCCTCCTGCCAGCAGCAGCAAGTTGTTAAACTCAGGTGGCTGGTGCTGGGGAACCTCAGCTACGGGTGTGGGAGAGAGTCACGGAGTAGAAAATTTAGTGCAAGGGAATGAAACAGCCAGGTGGGATTGGATCCAGAGTAGGGCAAATGGGATAGGAGGGACAGAGACTGGGAGGGGAGGTGGTGAAGAAGTGCAGGAAGAGTGAGGGTTTGAGAAGAGAAAGAAGCCTGGAAGGCAGTAATACAGAGTACAAATTGGGTTTGGGTGAGGGGGAATGAGGGACAAGGAGTGGGAGATCAGGAGGAGGAAGCTGAGAGGGAATCTGGGTGCAAGAACAGGGGATCCAAGGATGGGATATAGTGTGGGAGGAAATGGGGCAGAACAGGAGCTACTGAGCACAAGGGAAGAGCACCTACAGTCTTTGCAAAGGGGAGAGTAGAAGACTGGTAATACTTAAAAACTGTCTGTATCCTATTCCAGGAATAAGTGAAGGGGCACAAGGGGCTTGTTCAGTAGTTCCCAAAGTGTCTGTGGGAAGTCTTCAGGACAGGACAAGAAATGCAGCTTTCCAGACCTGCCTTACTCAGAGTACTTAAAATTGCCAGCTGAAAGGACACACTACAGATTTCAGACCATGCTATTCATCCTGCCAGTCTCCATCATTCAGAGAGACAGAATAAACAGCATATTTGTCCTACTGGAAAAAATGAATGCATCCCATTCTCTGGTTTTCTACCTTCAGGGGACCCTACAGCTCTTCTACCACACCCAGCTGCAAATGTAGCCATTCAATAACCAACATAGATAGAATAGAATAGAATAGAATAGAATAAAAACATTCAGTGTGAAGGGACTTCCAATGACCATCTAGTCCAACTGCCTGACTACTTCAGGGCTGACTGAAAGTTTTAAAACATCTTCTTAAGGCATTGTCCAAATTAGAGACCACTTGGCCAAATTGGACATCCATAAGTCCATGGGCCCTGATGGGATGCACCCACAAGTGCTGAGAGAGCTGGCTGATGTTATTGCTGGGCCACTCTCCATCATCTTTGAAAAGTCATGGAGAACAGGAGAGGAGCCTGAAGACTGGAGGAAGGCCAACATCCCTCCAGTCTATAAAAAGGGCAAGAAGGAGGACTCAGGAAACTGCAGGCCGGTTAGTCTCACCTCCATCCCTGGGAAGGTGATGGAGCGACTTGTTCTGGAGGTCATCTCCAAATATATTGAAGAACAGAAAGTTATTGGGAGTGGTCAACATGGATTTACCAAGAGTAAATCATGCTTGACCAATCTGCTAGCCTTCTATGATGTTATAACCGGTTGGCTGGATGAGGGGAGAGCAGCAGATGTCATCTACCTTGACTTCAGCAAGGCTTTTGACACTGTCTCCCATAACATCCTCATTAGGAAGCTCAGGAAGTGTGGGTTGGATGAGGGGACGGTGAGGTGGATCGAGGGCTGGCTGTGTGACAGATCACAGAGGGTTGTGATCAGTGGAGCAGAGTTGAGTTGGAGGCCTGTAACCAGTGGTGTTCCCCCAGGGGTCAATACTCAGTCCAGTCTTGTTCGACATATTCATCAAGGACCTGGATGAGGGGACAGAGTGTATCCTCAGCAAGTTCGCTGATGATCCCAAGCTGGGAGGGGTGGCTGGCACGCCAGAGGGCTGTGCTGCCATCCAGTGGGACCTGGACAGGCTGGAGAGCTGGGCAGACAAGAACCTCATGAGGTTCAATCAGGGCAAGTGTAGGGTGCTGCACCTGGAGAAGAATGCCAGGCACCAGTATAGGTTAGGGGGGACCTCCTGGAAAGCAGTTCTGAGGAGAAGGATCTAGGAATCCTGGTAGGCAGTAAATTATCCATGAGCCAGCAATGTGCCCTTGTTGCCAAGAAGGTCAATGCCACCCTGGGCTGCACAGGGCAGTGTGTGGCCTGTAGGTCGAGGGAGGTCATTCTCCCCCTCTACTCTGCCCTGGTGAGGCCACAACTGGAATACTGCATCCAGTTCTGGGCTCCCCAGTTGGAGAGACAGGGACCTACTGGAAAGAGTCCAGCGGAGGGCAACGAGGATGACTGGGGGATTGGAGCATCTCCCCTGTGAGGAAAGGCTGAGAGAGCTGGGACTCTTTGGCCTGGAGAAGAGAAGGCTGAGGGGTGATTTAATTAATGTTCACAAATACCTAAAGGGTGGGTTGAGGGAGGATGGAGCCAGATTCTTTTCAGTGGTTCCCAGTGACAGGATGAGGGGTAATGAGCACAAGCTGGAACATAGGAGGTTCCATTTAAATATGAGGAAGAACTTTTTTCAGTGAGGGTGCCAGAGCACTGGCACAGGCTGCCCAGAGAGGCTGTGGAGTCTCCTTCTCTGGAGATTTTCAAGACTCGCCTGGATGCAGCCCTGAGTGTTGTGCTCTAGGGGATCCTGCTTTTAAGCAGGGGAGTTGGATTAGATGATCTCTGGAGGTCCCTTCCAACTCTGAATATTCCATGATTCTGTGAAATGCCTCTTAAACACTGACAGGCTTGGGCCATTGACCACCTCTCTAGAAGCCTGTTCCAGGATTTGAAGTATCTTCCTCCCTTGCAAAAGAGGCACATGAGGAAGAACAGTGGAGACTGAATGGTCCTCTCAAGCCTTTGTAAGAAGCTGTCTAGTCCACCTTGGTTGAAAAGTTCCCCGTGATTGACTGATACCAAAACACTTGCAATGACAAAGGTCTGAAAATGAAGAAAGATGGTATTTCTGTGGAGACAGTTTGTTCTGTAACATGTAAGAGGGAGAGAGACTCTGAGGACTTTCCATAATTCTGTGAAGATGGGTTAGATGTACTCTCGCAGTCTTTTCTTTTTCCAGTCCTTTCTATAATTTGCAGTGGTTGCAAGCTGGGCCACAGCCTGACTCCAAGTGTGTGATGAATGACTAAAGGATTTAGTGCTTTGGTTCTGGTTAGAAGAGCATCCAACTTTATCCATTGCAGAACTGGATTTCTCCAAGTGACTGTAAGCTGCAGTCCCAGCTAAAGCAGGCTTTGCTGGGTTGACTCCAGTCTTGTCCGGTTTCAGCTAGAATGAAAAAAAAAAAGAATGGCTTTTTTTTTTTCTCCTACTGGAACTGGTAAAAGACATGGGAAGACATAGGGATTAGCAGAAGTATTGGGAGTTTCACAGCCTCAGTGCAAAATGGAGTGGGAGGAGGGAGGGTGGGAGTAAATTCTGGCTATCGGTCCTTAATCCAAAGCTGTCTGCTCCTTCCCAGGCTATACTTCACTGTCATACACTTGCAAATTCACTCCAGGAATGAAAACAGACTAACTTTAAGCTTGTTCCCAAAGCTGCAAATTTGTCCCTGCTGGGTGTTAATTTAACTGCTTCCAGGGCACCAGGATGTCTACTAGTGTTCGCTTTTCTTTCTTTCTTCTTTTTTTTTTTCACACATCTGGTGTTGTGAAAACTTCCAAGGCACCACACAGCTGAGTGATGAACTGACCACTTTTAACCCTTTCTATAGCATGCCAAGTATGAACCTGCCTCTATCTCTCGCTCCAGCATTTTGTCCCTATAGCAGAGTACATAGGCCTTGAAATGCATGGGATCCACAGGATCTGAAGTGGGGCTTATGAGTATTTCCCAGGCTGAGAATTGAGCCTTGCTTCAGCTCCGTCATCCTCTGTTTTTCCTGTGGACAAACCTGGATAAACAGTAATAACTGGACTTCAAAAATTTCCAGCAGGAAGAAGCGGGTTTGGGGCAGGGAGAGGTTTTTTCCAAAATATTTCTTTTTTCCTCTTGCTTTTATCTGCTGTTGCCACTTCCCAGCAGGGAGGACGTTCAGTTTGATAGTTTTGCTCAGATTATGGCAAGCGATGGCCTTTTCCTGTTGGTTTTTGACTGTTGCATTTGTTCCTTAATGGCTGCATTAACTGTTTATCTGCTGCGTGGACTGAACCAGAGCAAATACAAAACAATCTCGGTGTCTCATTGCCAGTCATGGCTGTTGTACTTTACCTGACTCTCTCCACTTTGTTTTCTTTCTGTCGAACAGGTTGTTTGTATGGCCAGCTCACCTCTTTCACTCACATATTCCTACCAATAGCACACAGACTGGCTTTTTTGTCTTTGGTTAGGTCTTCCTAAAAAAAGCCAAACATACTTGAAGCCCAAATTCCTCTTGCATTTGGTCTGTTGTGCAATGCCAGCCCTATGGCACAAGGAGGGTGCAAAATCTTCCTTTCCTGTCTTTCTCTCAGCCTTATTACTTTTAATCCTGCAGCCCTCCTTTTGTACTTCCATCCCAACAACTGTCCCTGCTCAGCCCTGGTTTCTCTTCAGCACCAACTCTGGGGAGCTGAAACACCATGGAGAATCATCTCACAGCCACGTGGGCTGCTGAACACAGTGAGAAAGCAGCAGTATCCATCGCACTGATGCAGGAGACCCAAACATGCCACAGTCCTTGACTGTGGCATCTTCTCTTCTTCATGTAGTGTTTTCACGCTGAGTTTTATTTTTAAAAGAGGTAAATAACTCTCCATCCACAAATTACAGGCCTCTTTGGTAAACATGAAATCTACTTCATGGGCTAAGTACAGCTGCGTTGTCAAAATCTTGTTTCATATTCAAAGTGCTATCAAGGGTGGCCTTTTTCAGAACCAGCTCTTCTCTGTGGGCCAAGCCCTGGCGCCCCAGGAAGCCTCAGAGCAGTTCTTCAGAAGGGTTTTCCATAGCCATATATATGCTGCATTAAAAAAAAACAAAAACAAAAACCTCTTCAGGTTTTTAATCCTGCCTGAAATGGTTTCTAGAGCGTTAGACTCACGCTCTGAAAATACCAATGAAATTTGGTTTGTGGAGATACAATCATTCATCTCCCTATCAAGTCTGAGCTTTTTAAAGCTGCAGAGTAGGACTTCTGTGTTCATAGCCAAATTATTTATGCAGATCTAGAGAATGTCAGTCCAAAAACCATATAGCTTTAACATGTCCACCCCTGTTTTTCTTATGACAAGTTTTCCAACTGGTGCACCTAGTAACCACCTTTGAAATTGGCCATAAGTAGATTCAGGCTGGAAATTAGCAGCACATTGCCAGCAATTGGAGAAGTTTGGCTTTCCCAAGGAGAGTGTTGGTGGCCAAAAATCTAACTGCTTTTAAGATAAAATTTAGAATAGATGTTAGATGATATGTGATAGCAAGGCACTCAGTTTAAAAATGGGATCTCTTTCTACTTCTTTGCTTTCATAGCAAAATACAAAATAGTCCTCTGGCTGTTGCCTCATGGTTCCTTTTACTTTGAAGGAAACAAGTGGGGAGCTGTGTAAGCCACTGCTAAGCAAAGTGGAGTAGATGTCATGGCTAGGGACACCAGACAGACTTACAGATATTTCATGGTACCATTCATTTAAATATATGGTCTGCTGTTATGAGCTCTGAGGATCTTTTCCTTCCAAAGAATCCAAAACAAATCGAAAGCTATTCAATTGGTACAATAATTGTATATAAATTTGCATATGAATCATTAATTAAAGTCAAGCTGTGGAAAAAATTAAACAGGCTAAAAGTCCTTTGGACATTTGTGTGAAGACCACTACACTTGATACCAAGGAATATAGAAATGTTTGGACTGTTTGCTCGAATGGGCACAATGTTAATGAATCATTTTAATCACCTTCAATATAGTCTTTCAAACAGAGGAGACTCCTATGCAAAACCAAGCCTGACAAAAACAACATACAAAACCCAGAGGCAATTGTGAGGCTGCTAATTAGATAACTTTGTCTTGATATTTGCATTTGAGCCTATGGATCTGGACATTATTCTTAGGGCAAGAAGCGAGCGAATGGCTGCTGCCCTGCATCCTCTTGAATAATGTTTTCAAGGTGCTTCTTGGTCTCTTGCATCCCCCAGGGTAAATATTTAGGATAGGCTTTATTGTGTTTATCCCAAATTTTTCTTACATCTCTGGTGTTTTGGGGGCAACAAAACAATGCAGGAGCTGGAATTATGCTGTAAATGTTAGTGGAAAAAAATGTAGAATGCCTAGATTTTGTATTATTTTAGCCACACAAATGCTACAAGCAAAAACTAAACCAAATTAAATTCATGCACAAATATCCTTAGGAACGCTGAGATAGTAGGGATAGCAGAAGTAATGAAATTATGTAATATATGCTAATTGTTTTCTACACACTAATTCATCCATAAAGCTTCTGTGAAGTGAGTAACTGTTAACTCTTCTGTAAAGGTTAAAAATTGAGACAGTGAGATCAATGCTTTTTTCTAACACATCTGGTGAAGTTAAAGCATTAGAAATACATGTGGTGCATCTAAATAGATGTCTTGGTACAAAGTGACTGAGTTAAGGAGAGATGAAGTAGGTTAGATTGGGAAAACAGATCTTCTATTTAGATGTGTAAGTATGGCTTTAATTTTAGTCTCCAAAATAGGGCTGGATTCAGAATTAGCATAAACTTTGCAGTTTTTGTAAAAACTCCCATCAAAAATTCAGGTAGGCAAAGATTCCTACAAATGGCAATGTGTATTTTCAGAAAACTTCCTTTTAAAGATTTAGAGGCTTCAGCAACCAAAGTAGTCAGAATTTCATTTCATTAATATTTGAATATCTATAGCTTAAATCAGTTTAAAAATTCAGAGGTTTGCATTCCATGCTGAGGGGTGCTGTATGTGTCAATACTTGTGTGTGATCAAATCGAGCTCGTGTGCTCTAGAGCAGCAACTTTACACCTCACAAAATAGCAAATAATTGCACAGGTAAGATCTACACTTTCAAATGTAGATCACTGGAGAAACTGATTTCACACTGAGGCTTCTGAATTTGCATCTCAACTGCTTTGTAGATGTCCATTTACACAAAAGGCAAATATATTTTCATGTATGACAATGCAGAGGGAAACTCTGTCCCTATTGGAATGATAACCAAAATATTGTTCATAATTGCTATGTTACATAAACAGTTAAAAAGAAAAAAAAAAAAAAGGTACATTTAAATATTTTCAGTTTCAAAGCAATGCTCTTAAAGATTGGGAAAGCCTGTTCAGACTCAAGTCTGCCTTCTTGTCCATCAGTTCAGTGTTACTGAGGTCCTGTGAGAAACACAGGGCAAGCCCTGCAGTTAGCGAGAAGGAAATGAAGTCAGCACTCACCTGCAATACCCTCACTGAGTTTGCTCAAGACAGCAAAGTGAATGGCAGCTGTCACTGTGGTGGAACTAGAGTGCACGTACACACAGATATATATACTGTACCACTAGGTGTTTGCATTCCAAACACCGTCTGCAATCTGCACATCCATCGCAGGCAACGTATGGAAGGGAAGAAGCAACTTTATTATACTTAATCTGAGACTTTTCACACAAGAAGGTATGAGAGAGGAGATATAGATGTAGACAGAGATCATGAGAGGCATGGGGAAGACAAACAGGGAAGGATTAATCACTGTTTCTTCTAGCAGGAGAGTTGCAGGCACCTGATTCAGTCATCAGGCAGCAAAACAAACAAGAGGAAAGAGTCTTATACCTAACACTGGGGAACACCTTTTGTGGGCATCTTTGCTTCACAACACTGTGGGTACCAAAAGTAACCATGGATTCAGAATAGGAGTTGGGCAAAATCAGAAGAAATATTTGCCAAGGGCAGTCAAACACTATGATGTAGATGCAAAGTTGCACTTAGAAAATCCCTAACTGCAGAAGCCAGAAGATATATTGGAGGCAGTCCCAGCCTACAGTTGCTCTGTTTCTATCGTCCATCTGTGAACATCTCTTGGCCACTCTGGAGGTGACCACTGTAACGCACAGTTCTGTTTGGAGGCACAGAAATAACACTGCTTGTTCATAGCAGAAAAGGTTATTAATACAAACAATGCCAGAAATGGTGCCTGGACTGGGGAAAGTTCAGCTTAGCCATGTCTTCCCAGTGAAGTTTAGGATCACCTTACCTACCAGCAGTATTTTTTTTTGCCAGTTGACTGGTCTGTAGTTGACCTGGCCCGTTGTAGTCCCGCAGTCCCAGGTCTTGTGAAAGTGGATCTACTGTTTGCTTTTCAGCCGTGAGAGCAGGCACAGTGATGTGATCGTCAGCCATGTCACTTGGAAAGGTTTTTTTTAAGGTGACAGCTCTAGGACAGCTTAGCACCTCGCAGCAGTTTCTGCTGGCGTATCTGCTCCTCCCGTTGCTGCCTTCAAGGGAAGTTTAATGATCACTTTCACAGGGTGACAGAAATGTGCTGAAGAACACAAGGAATGGAAATGGTGATTTTCAGCCATTTCTAACTGACCCAAACTGGAATGGCATTTTATGCAGAAGCCAAAAGCAATAGTGTTAAGGTAGTAGTCTTGCTCACTTCCAAAGGTTTTTGCAAAAAATGAAGGAAATTAAGTACTGCAGGATCCCTTTCACGCACGATATGTAAAGCCCATGTAATACTAATGCCTGCTTTTCACATTACGTTCAAAAGACTTAGCTGATTACTAGAGTGATTTGTGTAAATAGTGACAACGATCCTTGTTTTCTCCTTCCTGCTATTGCAAATTCCTAAGCAAAGATTTGGGGTCTGATTCTTATTCGGGCTGAGATCCCCTTTATATCATTATGACCACAGAAAGGAGCCTTTAATCGAAGAAAAATTTAATTACATATTTGGGCCTCTTAGGTATAACAGGGAGTCAGTGTTAATAAGAATCAGGCTTTAGGTGTTCCAAATGCTTTTCAAAAAAAGAGAGACAATGTGCAAAGTAAACTCCGAGGTATTAATTCAAGAGCAGTATGAGCAGCAGCAGCAGTAAAGAAACCTGATATATCCATCAATCAACACTGTGGAACCCTGTTTGTTTGCACTAGTTAGAGAGTGATGAATAGGTCCTCTGTGTAAAACATTCAGCTACAGTGTGAGAGGGTAATAAATTATGTTTGTTAATTTTATATGCCATACGCATAAAAATCACTAAAAATTGTTAATGCGCTGTAATGGTGACAGAAACGTCTGGTGCTGCAGGAACCTTAACCCGGTGCTTTTTCATCTCCACAAGTGAGGGTCTCTTTTGGCATTTCCTGTGTTTCAGGGAATATGATATAAAAGGCCTGGAGGAAGAATTTTACCTACTGATCACTCAGGTTCCCAGCTGCCTCGCTCGACTATACTTACCTAAAAATGATGCTTCTCGCTTACACTCATAATCCCCATTACCTCAGGAGTCAGTGGAGAGAGACAGGGACCTCCAGGGAATGAATGAATCTGTTCCCCAGGAGGTGCCCAAGAGAGGTGGTGTGAGGGGTGGTGGTGGCAGAGGTGGGGGGCAATGATGCCATGGCTCACCCCACTGCAGAGAGCTGGCAGCGGGCGAGGGGGATCCCCAGCAGAGTGGTGTATGGGCAGGCATGAGCTCGGCTGTGGGGCCAGGCTGCGAGTACAGTCCTGGCCTCTAAGCAACCAGCAATGAGCATCGAGAGTTTCGTCTCAAATCATCCCATTCTGGCATAGGTAAAGAAGAAATTTAGACCTGGGCATCTGGCGTAGACTACATAACCACCTCAGCATGGTATTTTTTAAGCCCAGGTTAAACTATTGCAATTAGGTTCATCTTTATCTGTGTGAGCCCTTTCCACTTTTGGCTATGAGCTTTAACCAGACAACACTCTGCACACACACCCCTGCCTTCTGTCCTAGGGCTATGCTGTCCTACGACTCTGTTCATGTTTTCACACCAACTTCTGTTGCAGCCAAGGTTAAGTGGACATGTGTGCAGCCTCAGTCACGCTTGTATAACCTGAAGCTGCTTTTCAGAAATCTTTCCTCTTGAGATAAGCTGGTGCTGTTGCCCAGTGCACACTGTGGGAGGGTACAAATCTGCAATGACACTGAACAGTGCGGAGCAAAGTATGTTTGAGTATTTTTTAAACCATTGTCTCAGAGGAGAAGGCAAGCTTGAGAAACTGCTTTGCTTTCCAGAAGTTTGCTTTACGGCAGTATTTATTTCTCAAGTCAGGGCAGCGAGGAAATGAGTCTAATGCATGAGAATGTTGCCATGTTATTAAACGGTGGTGTAAAAGCTGTGCTTACTTTCATGGGAATGAGGTTCTTTGCCAAAAGTGAGATGCCTCAGCTTCCCCTTGGGACTGCATCCTAGTTTGGAAGGAACAGAGGAAGCTGCTGCGAGCAGCCGGAGCAGATAGCAGGGAAGATCGTGCATTTGTGGCAGGCTGATTGTGAGGACAGAGGAGCAGCTCAGCGCTTGCCGGGCGATGCAGCGAGCACTGCACGGGGTGAGGCCAGCAGACCTGCCCCATGTCCTTGTCCTTGCACCCCAGCGAATGTGCCCCAAACTGCTGCTTGCTCCTTCCAGAGCTTGAGTGTTGCTCTCATTTACACTTGGGTGCAAATCCAGAGTAGTTGCACTGAAACCCACTTATACCGTGCAGGAGGCTATGACAGGGCAGAGCTGGACCTGCACACACGAGACAGCACAGCGAACTGGCTGATCCCTACCAGGGAAAACCAGGAACTTCACCGATGGCAGCACTACGCTTCATCCCCCAATATGTACATTAAAAATGAATGTAAAAAAAATTTGACTAGCTTTGTTTGACTTGTTAAACACAAATCATTTCAACCTCCCTGTCAGCAAAAAGTAGGGTGTTTTTTTCCCTAGTTATTTTTATTTTATTGGAAATGGGGAGAACTCATTAACACTGGTGTTTTGAACTGTAGTTTAATAGAAGGCAGACTAATACAGTTCATTAAAATATGCATGTTTGATGTTTGAGGTAATGTTTGCACAAATCCTCGGGGAGAGGATACTGTAGAGCTAAAATGATGTTTTTCACAACCAAATGGCATAATCTCATTACCAAAGTTTTGTGATCGAGATGAAAGGTACACTTAGTAATTGCAAGGGATAAACATTTTTTTTTTTTCTCGTAACTGCCCTTATTACTCACAGATAACAGATCCAGTGCAGACTGTTACATTTCCTTCTTTTCTCTTTCTGTCTCCTTTCCTTTACCACCCACTTTGTTTATGATTCACCAGCAGTTTCTATGGACTGGATGTAAGGAATGAGGGAAATTTCTGTTTGCCTGTTTCATGGCAAAAGAAAATCCAGAGGAGATGCACTTGCTAACATTCAGCCTGGAGGTGTAGATACTGCTCAGAGGGGACAAAATTTTAAAGTCTGAAATTCTTCTCCATGACTTTTCTCCAGCTTCTAGCATTCTGACAGGCTGTTCAGCAGGCTGCTCCTCAGCCTCTTCCAGCTGGTGAACCCACATTATTTCACAGAAATCCACAGACCTGGTACAGCAAATAGAAACCTTGCTTTTGACCCTCAGAAGTAATCTGTGAACGCCCAGGTGTCTGATCTTACACTGAAAACTATGGGTTTAAGAGATCTGAAGGAGAAAGTATACATCTGCCAGAAAAGTATCACTCTTCCTAACGTTCCTCTGACCACATTGTCTTTGGAGAGGGAAAAAAAGATCCTTACCTCACTTGCAGGGTATGGGAAAAATCCTTTTTTGCCCTTAGTTCAGTAGTGCTGTAACATCAGTTGGGGTGGCCTTTGGGCTGGATGGTTACAAATAACTGAACCGATGAAACTGCAGCACAGTCAAAGCCCTGGACCCTAGTGTGATCTGGTGAACATTCATTTTACATGTGCTGGTGGACATTTTATTGTGTACCTACTGACATTTCTGGTTCAGAGAATGCAAGATAAATTGCACTGCGAATTTTTTTTTCTGCTACTTTATGGCTAACATGTCATATCTGAAAATGAGGCCTCTAAATCAGGAACTGACACTGTTCCCATGTCCTAAATGATTATATGACCCTTTAGGATTGAGTGATGTGTTAATCTTTTCTAATTATACTATACTGTATCTATTGCATTCAAACATGGTCATGAACATGGGGCTGTTTCTGCTCCCATAGCTGTAGGTGGCAGAAGGCCAGCTGGAGCTGCACCAGATCCCTTTTGCAGTGACCATGTGTTTTTGGGGAAAAGTGAAGAGCTTAGGTTCATGGAAGACACAAGAAATAAAGATGCTGGGGCAGTAGCAGGATAAGGTCTAAAATGATGTTTTGAAGGTTCTGTCTGTTTTGCAATATGATTCCTCATTCATCATGCAAATTTATAATTTTCATGCAATTAAAAAATAATTTTTGTGATGAAGGTGAGTTTGATTAGCTTGTACAGTTGACAGCTAGTACAGCTGTGTGAAACGTTCACACACACAAAAACTCCCTTTCGAGTAGGAAACTCCACTTTTTACTGAAGAAAGAGCATAATTCCCTCATCATAAGCAGAGAGGGAGGATGAGAATTCCACACAGCAATGCCGTCTGCAGGAGTGAGTATTTACTGCCATCCCTTCTCCTTCCCACTGGTCACAGCACTGGCTGAAGCACTGGGGTGGATAACATCTATGCTGACAGACAAGCCTTATTATCAGCTTAGTTTATGTCATTCAGCAGCAGTAAAGCTGCCAGGAGAAGGACTTCTGTCAGCATACGGTGCGTCTCCACTGGGGGCTATGCCAGCATGTCTGCTGTGATAGAAATACCCTGGTGTGGACAAGCTTGGTCTCCTTCCACTATCCTGAAGGAGCCTTGGAGCATTACCTGGTTGTATCATTCCCTGTGTAAAGTGTCTTTTAGACAACAGAGGGATTTGGAGGTATCTTAGCATACAGCCAAGTCAGCCAAAGTGTGGCTGATGGGCTAGTCTTCCGAAGCCCTCAGCGTGCATGGCTGCAGCCAGATCTCCAGAACTGCTTAGCATCTTCTGAGGCCAGGCAATGGAGCAGCCAAATGCCTGCCTAGGACCCAGTCCAGCTCAGGACTACAGGACTCCTCACTGGAGTGATACAGGCAACTGGGTCATGGCACTGCCAGCGTCTCAGCAGCCTTGTGGAGATACCCAAACTAACCCCTCACAAGTCACATGAGCTTTTGTGTCCTGCCTCCCTGGAGCTGGGCCTCCATTTCAGGGAGTGGCCATGCCCCAGGAGAGCCCACACCTGGCAAAACTTCTCGGATAGATTTGTGACCCCTCAAGAGCTATATGCGCTGCGGGCCAGAAGGTCTGGGGCAGAAACCATGCCATGGGGAAGTTCTGCTGCCAGGGACACCCCACACTGTGTGCTCGCCTGCTCCAGCAGCCCAGTCAGAGGCCATGCTGTGGCCTGGGTTGGCACTATGAGCCATCTCTGTGGCCTGGGTTGGCATGGTGAGCCATGTCTGTGGCCTGGGTTGGTGCTATGAGCCATCTCTGTGGCCTGGGTTGGTGCTATGAGCCATCTCCTTCCATGTGAATCAGGCAGATGACCAATACACCAAATGAGTCCTGTGTGACTCAGCTCTATAGAGCTGTCTAACGATGGAAGGAACAAGACATGAGAGCTATTGCATGTTGAAAGGTTGCAAAAATGATAACTCAGACAGTATATTTTTTTTCTGAAGATGCTCAGGCAAGCTGGAGGTCAGGTTTTCAAGAGTTCTCAGTTTGACAGCTGCCTCTCAGATGTATGTAACTTGATTTTAGCAGTCAGCATGCACCTGCCACATCCACCTCTTCCAAAGACATTGGTGCCAAAAGTCAAAACTGGGGGATTTTGAAAAGCTAATCCAGAGCTGCTGGTGGCTGTCATCCCGGGTTTGATGCTGAGTAGCTACAGTTTGAAAGGGTGGATGAATGATTGGTTCATGTTACTGAGAACTGCTACAGAGGCGTTAGTTACGGACTACTTGCTGCTGCCTTAGCACTCAGTTTAGTCCTCACTGAAGTCCTTTCAGAGAGGAGTTTGGACTATTGGCTGATTCCTTTAGCTAGAAGAGTTCAGTAAGCCCAGCTGATGGGAATCTTGAAGCTGAAACTTAATTTGATTCCAGCCCTTGGCAGCAGGTCTCTATCAAAACCCGATACACTCACCCCTGGAAGGAGGAACGACAGTATCTTTTCTGGTTAGACTCATATCTGTCAGAAGCATAGGAAAAAGAAAGTAGGGAAAATAAAGGAGCAGAAGAATAAAATTATTATCTGTCTTGTCTAAATTTCCATTTGCCTTCCAAGTTCTAAGGTTTTGGGAGACAACCATCTAAAGTAAGCTTTTGACTATATGTAGCACTATTGCAATACTCATTTGGAGGCCAAAGCATCACTGGCTATGGACAGAAAGGAAGGGAGTGAAACAGTTACCTTCTTACTCAACTGATCTGTCCCTGGTGTGCATTATGAGTCATATCTGCTTATTTTGCTAACAGAAACAAGTTTTTACTCTTTTTTTCCCTTCCTATTAGCAACACATAGCACTGACAGCAAAGCGAGGCCTAACTAGATCTTACTCTGGCTCTCAGATCACCAACAGAAGAATTAACTACATTTTTATTGCTGTGATGGTGCACAGGCTAGAAGACCACAGCCCGACTTTCAGGCCTCAGGTAGCATTCACAGTCCTGGCAGCTAGAAGACACAAATGAGGGATTTTGCAGTGGAAAGAAAATGTGAGCCCAGCCCTCTGAGTACCCACATTCACAGCAGATTCTACACAAAAGTATGGCTGTATAAAACCCCGTAGAAAAATCAGCAGATTGCTTGAAAAAAGAAAACTGTGGGACAAGTCCTACCCTTAGTAAACTCTAAACCAGTCCATGCCCTTTTTGAGAACAGAGATGTGGTCTTGAGTGGGCAGAAACAAAACTGAAAGGGAAGGCAGTGCAGCACAGCAGGAGGTCATAGAGAGACCAGGGGCATTTACTGTCCCAAGACCAGATGTACATACACCACATGAGGCATCACGAGCTGGGATGTGGTGTGTGTGGATGCCATGTTCTCCCTCCCCAAGAAAATCCCCGTAACTGGACTTGGGCTGAGCAAATGATTTTGTGAATGATAAAGTAACTGGTTGGTTGATTTCTCAGCTGAGGAGGTTCATGACAAGAAAGTCCTGTTCAGTCTCCTACGTGTGCACTGACTCTGCTTTAACAGCCTAAGGGCCAAATACTCCAGTCTGTTTCCAGTACTGGAAAACAAGATTTAACCAAACTGGCTGGCTAAACTGGGATTATGGCAATGATGTATTTCATGCTCTTGAGTCTGTCTCTTATGTTTGTTGCTAACCAAAACAGATTCCATTTAACCAGGAAAATAAACTGGGCTGGTAGGTGCCAATTTTGCATGAACCTTATGCCTATAGTAATTTTCCTACATCTGTGATCTCAGCTTTCCATAAGTTTGGTACATGTAGACGGATAGTGATGCCAGCAGCTTTTTTTCCTCCAGTTTCTGTTCATGTGCATGCTATGTACGCTTATTTACACTCACTAGGAAACATTCCCAACGGAGGCTGCTCTCAAGCATGCTGCCAGCACATAGCAGAGGTGAAACCACCGGGCTTCAAGGAAAAGTTTTGCCCTTGAGGCAAAAGAGGGATGAAGACAAAAAGCATTTATCACTTCCTGTCACTACTATTGTCTCATGGTTCCTCCTCAGCTAATGCCAGACCTCTGGCAGTGGAGCAAGGAGGGATGGGAGGACTCATGCTGTGCATCCATTGAATTAACAGTTTGAAGGAAGAGGGTTCCAGTAGCTCCTTGAAGAATCGGTTAGAAGTGTACCTCAGGCAAATCTCCTGCTTTTTAGGTAGGTCCCTTTGAAGGGTAGATTTGCCTTGTGAATTATTTAATTTAGTTTAACTGAAAAGTTTTAATTCATTCAATTAAATGCACTGAAATCTGCAGTAGTATCCTACAGATCCATTGGAGTCAATGGGAATCCTTCTAGTGACTTCAGTGGCTTTGGTTCTATAAAATAATTTTTCTAATTGTATTTATTTAATGTATTTAGTCATATTAAAGATTATTGGCATAGGAAAAAAGCATCTCTTGCTTTCTGAATTTATACCTTTTAAAAGTCGTGTTTCAATGAAAGACTTACTTAATTCTACTATCAAACCAAATGAAACATACAGAAAGTCTGAGCTTTCCCAATCTTTATCGAATGTGGAGGCAACTTTACTATGTACCAGAAAGAAAGGAAAAATTCCTTTCTATTGGAACTAGAATTTGAAATTTCCCTCTGTACTTTTTCTGCATTTCAATGTTGAGTATTAATTTAGACTAGAGACCCACCCCCAAACTACTAAACCAAAACCCTCAACAAAAAACCCTCAACAAAAAAATATCAATGTCTCCACAAAACACTGATGATTTGAAAACAATATGCTTGACCCTTTCAAAATGTTCATACTCACTCCTACGCCAGTAGCACTTTTATTTTTGTAGCAGCCCAAAATCTGGCAAGACACTCATCTCTCGCATTGACATCACTGAATCGTGGATCAGCGCACATAGGCTGGAAGCTTGTCATATAATTCCTTCATACTAGTATTTATACACTTTCTTAATTTTACTCCTAAGAATAATCCAACTACCGTCAGGATTTTTTGGTTCACATTATAACTACGAGTAATGATTGCAGTTTATTTCACACTTCTATTGTAAAAGCAGATAAAGGTGAGCCAGGCCACAGGCATGTTGTCCTCAGTGCACTCAAAGGTAAAGTAAATGGCAGTCACCGTACTGAAAATTGTACGTGTTCTTTGACTCATTTATAAACTGTGATATACCATTGTGATACTTTGTATGTGTATAATAATCAGAACTATTAATGCATATATTGCTTTAGTGGAAAGTGCTGCAAAAGCATTTTGTTACCTATCCCAAAAGAGTTGCTACTTTTTACCTATACAAAGCTATAGACAAGTCCATTACCAAGACAAGTCAGTTACAGCAGTTGCAAAGATTGCGCTTCACCAGCTTTAAATTATTTACTCTTCAGCCAAGTTTCAGAGTTGATTACTTTTCAATTTTGAAATAGCACTTCTACATCTTCAGCCTGACCTCTCAGCTGGTATTTAGTAACTGCCCTAGTCCAGGATCTCTGCTGGGAGTCTGCAATGCAAAATAAAATCACTTAATTAAAACCAACTTTCAGGTGGCATCAAGTTGAGGGGACAATAATTTCTTAAACAGTATCAAGCTGATCCCTTGCTACTTGCCCTTGCCCATGGTCTGACCAGATGCTCTTATAGGGCACTTCCCTGCTATTGCCATGCCTCTCTGGCATCTGTGTGTGCTCCAAGCTACAGGAAAAATCTTGAATACTTGGTTTTGCTTACCCTCATTTTGCACTCCTGCTTTTAGTACCAGAAGTAGTCCCAGGAACTCTGCAGCTCTCAGTGTTTTGCATTTTTTTGGTATAAACTTTTGTTCTTTCATACTTCTGCTGTGATGAGGGAGCAGGGTCTTCCTGACAGCTGTGTATGCATAAGTGAAACTATGTTGGGCTTTGAAGGCTGAGCCCAAGGCAAAGCATTCCCAGTAAGATCTGTTTCATATATATCATCTCTTAAGTATCCTTTAAATGCTGTATTAATTGTGAGGCATTAGTACAGGGAGGAATATCTTTTCACTTAATCATTCATGACCAAGAGGTTTCTTGTAAGCTTGATTCACTCATCTCTGGACTTTTTATTCTTCTATCTTGCTCCTCATTTGAAGTAGCAATCTGCTACTTATCCTAAAAACAGTTCTTTCCAGGCCAAAGGAAATGGTATGAAGCTGCTTTTTCCTTCTCCCAGGCCTGTGGCCAGGGCAACTGAGTCCAGAAACTTGCTACTGAGTGTCCGACATAGAGTCCCAACAGAGACAGATGGTGTTCAAGCCCACAACCTGGTTCAGAGCTGGGGAGATGATGTCTTTCCCCAGTTGCAAATGTCGTGTTACTTAAGAAAAGAGCTGGTCTCCCCTTCTATCAAAACAGAAAAGAAATCTGGTGAATTATTTTCCATAAAGTTTGGTTTATTACTTACCTTGCCAGCTAGGTGATGCTTCCTATGAAGCTCACAACTTTTATTATTTTTCGTTGCTTTTTGGGGTGGTGGGACCCCTTTGAGTCCGCGAGTCTCCATCATCACCCTGGAACTAGAAATGCAAGGAAGAAAAGAAAGAATTAAAATTCTGTACAAAGGTCAGAGAAAGCTTAAAGCCTGCAACTTGAAACCACTGGCACGGAGCTGCAGCACTTCATATTTCTGCTGGGAAGGGATCCCGCTTGTGGAATCAGAATAAAAGAAGTTCTTGTGAATCTTATGAGTGAATTCAGTGACATATATATGCAAAATTATATGTATGTGTATGTATACATGCATGCATGTTTCTTATATATATGTACATGTATGTAAAGATGGAAATCTTTAGGGGCAGTTTTCATTTGAAATCCTTGCTTACTCCTGGGTGATTAGAAAGGATAATAATAACAATAAAAAAACTCTCAAATGGGGATTAAATCCTCAAGAGAAGAAGTGCTCCATTTATTGGAGCCTTGCTTATCTCGCACAGAGTAAGGGGATTATGCGATTGCTTTTGTGTTCTGAACGATTGTGGCTAGACAGTTTCTGACATAATAGACTTGCCTACTGAAATAGAAACATTACTGTTAGATGGATTTGCAGCTGGCTGCAGAAATGCATTTGTCTGAAGAGAAATGTCGCTTGTAACACACTGAAACACTTGCTCTGAGTGTGGAAGTCAGGCCTTTTGGCAAAGATACACTGCCTTTTGTTGGGCTTGCGAGACGCTGTAGCCTCTGGAGACACTGGGGCTTGGGGCACTGTGGAGAAGGGACTTGAGTTTGTAAGTCCTTTTGAATTGAAAATGCAACCTAATACTTGCAGAATGGAGGCTGGTATATAAGAAAAACTAGCTCTTGGGATGTATTCCTAACTACTGTAATGGCACCAAGCGAGGAGCTTGATTCACAGGATCGCAGTGGAATTATGTGGTCAGCTGGCATGGTCTGTACCCAAGAGCAGGGTTGGGAAACATTTCTGTGCTGGAGCTCCATCTCTCCAGGCATGAGGAGTACAGGGTCCTTTGTGATAAACATCACCTGCTTCAAATACTGCTTGGGAGACTGTGGGCTGCAGGAGTCCCTGCTGACCTCCCAGCCTTGCTCTGCTAAGTCAGGCTGACCTGTGTGCTGTCCTCCAGTGCTGCTGGTCTGCATTTTCTGGCCACTTATGCACTCCTTGGAAGAGTTCAGTCCTGTTTTGCTCTGGTGTCATGATCACAAAAGGGCTTTGAGTGTTAGAGACAACTTTTATAGGAGTAGAAGGGAGCCTTTGCATCCTTTTCCAACCAAGGACAGAAGTTTCCCTGCTAAAGGTGACACTGGGGCATGAAGAGCAGGGCTCAGTTCCTCTCCCTCTGTGTCCCCCGCCTTTCCTTGGGGTGCTTCTTTCCACACTTTGATAGTTCAGCAAATCCCATGTGACAGCAGAGGTGCTCCCATCCGGTGTGGCTGGGTGATAACAGGACTGAAACCCCCAGGTTGGGGCTTTTGAAGTCCTCAGTGTGGGGTGAGCATTGTTGGCTTCAGAGCAGCAGTGTGAGGCCAGCACAGAGCACGTGGGAAAAATCCTCCCCATCCACACCTGAAACGCCACACTGGCAGAATGCCGAACCAGATCTTTGAGCTGTGCTTTTGCTACCCCTCCCTCCAAATGTCAACGTGTCCTTTCCAAACCTTTTGTCAAAATAAAGCCTGATCCCAGGGCTTCTCATCTGTCTCCTGTGCCCATGGCTGGCTGTCCTCAGGGAAGGGACAGTCTGGGAGGGGTGTGCCCCAGTATGAAGCTCCCTGAGGCATGATTGAGTCCCTCTATCCCTTCCATAGATGGAGAGCACTCATGGGTCAGAACATCTTTTGAGGCTAGGCAGCCCAAAGCCACATGAGTGTTGGAAAGGGACACCAAAGGGTTAAGGTGTTCGGGCCATCACAGTCACATCAGAACTACTCTCCTTTCCTGTTTTCATTCACCTCTGGCCACTTCCACCAACACACCCATTCCCACCCCTTCCCATAACCTGGTCACTTTGTTTGGGGAAGACGTTAACTTTCTGCAATGTTGCCTTTAGTGTGTGTGTTTTTTTTCTTTAAGATTATAGTAGTTTAAAATCATTTCACTTCTAAAATGACAATAAACTTTACACTTTCCTGCTGTAAAGCAGGCCAGTGCTGTCACTAGTCTGCTCGTTCCGGGGGATTTATGGCCCCGTGTCTGATGTGATGCAATCCTCTCAAATGAAAAATCATCACGACTGAGCCCGTAGCACAAAGAGACGATTTAAGAGGAACGGGAATAATTAAGGCTGCCCCTTACAAGCCCAGCACAAAGGCATTTCTTAGAGCTGCCTGTACTCTTAGTGAATAGGCAGAAGGGGATCTTAGTTTTCTAAGACTGAAATCCCCCATGGTCTCCACCACATCTGTGAGTGAAGGCGAGCCTGTGTCTTTGGATTTTAGCTGGTGCATGGGGGAAAAAAAGAAATTGCCATTCTGGGAGGGGGATCCTTCCTCCCTGAGCCCTCCAGACCTTGCCAACACTGTCTCAGGGAGGGGAAGATGGTGAGCATGTGCTGGTTGCAACACACACGGGTCCGTGTGGCTCTGCATCACCCTGCTTTCAGTTGTTCCCTCAGTAAGGAACCCAGAGCATCCTGTGAGCCCACATATTTGCATAAAAAGCTGATAGGACTTCAGTTGGGCCATGTCTGTCATCCCTTACTCAGCAGCTGCTGTCTCACTTGAGTCCCTGGCTTGTTTTTGGCATCCCTTGGATTTGGAGGCTCCTGCTACCAAGTCTCCTGCATGAGCTGCTCACCCTGGTGCCAGTCCAGGGCAAGAGTCTCCTCAGTATCCTGTAACAGCCCAAATCAAGAGCTGTTTAAAATTTGTAATTGTTTCCCAGAGTCTCAGGGGCTGTCTGTGTTAAACCTCCCTGACGTCTCTCTTCCCCAAGGTCCCTGCTGCAGCCTGTCTTCCCCTCGGGGACCAAGGTGCCAGGTCACCACCTCTTGCTGTGCTGCTGAGGGATCAAAAAAGGGATGTTTGGTGCACTAATTTTCCCCTCTGACTTTTTCCTAAGGCACCAAACTGCCTTTGGGGGTGGGAAACTGCCCAGCAAATGTGTGTCATCCTGTTAATTTACTATGTGCTTGAAATTAGAAATTGGAGAGCAATTACAATTCAAACCAGGCATTTAAGGAAGAGAAAAAGGCATGTTATAACTGAAATAATAATTTAGGTTATGTTTTACCGAGACAGTTTCCCCAGAAATTTGGGGGATTTCAGACAGCCACTTTAAATGAACTACTGTGGATGCTCTGAAACTGGCACGTGCTGTTGCCGTTGAGCTGCTCTCTCTTTAGGAATGGAATTCATGTCCAAAATGTTAAAGGAAATGACCACTCCAGTTAAATGACAGGGTGGTAATTTAAAAAACACACAACTTTAGTTTATCTGCCCCTCTTCAACTGAAAAAAACGACCAGTGGTTGCAACAGGAACAGACTCTGGCTGAAAGCTTTTATTAAATCTCACTCACTATCTAGAAACGTGACTGAACAGAGTACTAGCAAACATGTTATAAAGATCAAGTTTTTATTTACACAGGATTTTGAACTAAATTACATATATTTTTTTTTCATTTTCAGTTTCTATCTTGGCTTTGTCTGCCTTTCCAAGAGGGAGGCTTCAGATTATAAAAGCCTTAGGTCAATTTGTGGCTGAAAGCGTTGTGCACACAAGTGGTGCAATTTAATAAAGATAATAAATGTAATAAAGATGAGAAGTGTGCCAGTGCTAAACACATTTCATACAATCAGGCTTTTTTGGTCTTAATGCAGAAAAAAATGTATCTTTGATACAGCTCCTCTTTTTTACTACCATTTGAGTAATTGTTGTTTTATGTACTTCTTAAATCCAATTATGAATGTGACTCACTGTTGTTCTCAGCAGACTGCATTCAGGGTGACCATCTTGTCAAAAGTTAGACCTGAGATAGTGGCTCATTTACTCTATATACTTACTCTCATTTTCTGTTTGTAGGGCATCGATGCAAATTCCTGATATTCAGATAATTGCATTGCTTGATTTTATCTGAAGGCATGTTTTTAAACTTTGAACTGTTCATGAAGAATTCTCTGTAAACATTTAATGGTCTAGTTGTGATAGTTAATTATACATGGTCACACCAGCCCAAGAGGATCATTTCTAATAATTTATTTGATAGCTGTAACAGTTACGTTTGAAATGAAAAGATCTGTATTCCTCCACTATACTGATTTTCACTGGTCAGTGAAGCAATGCCAACTGGAGACAGAATAGAGCTGGACTTGCATGTTGTCCCAAGAAGAGGTAGTGTCCTGAATTTTTCCTCCACTTCATCCCGTCAATATGTCCTCCACATTTTTTTCTAAATACTTCTCCCACCATCCTCCTCCAAACTTCCCCTCCCCAACTTTCTGTCCCCTGTCCCTCCCTGCTGCTTTCACAACCTACAAAGGAATTGGGCTCTGAGGAACATCTGGAGTTGGAACCGCAGATGTGCAGATCTGACAGTGCTGCTGTGGCCATGCTAGTCAAAACTTGGTCTAAATCCTGCCTATCTAAACTTATCAAACCATTTGAACAAAGTTCTTGTGTGTCACTCAGTCATTCTCACATTGTCCTCAGAGGTGAAATGAAAAGACAGCATGCAGCTACACAGAGGGGCACGAAGGAGTGTTCTCCTACTCCATGTGTTCACCATTGTCTGGTTGAGGGTTGCAACTGCTCCAGCTCTCCAGCTGTTGCTTAAGAAAGGATGGTCTTGTACATCAGCCTCATTGCCCCTGGTATTGTTGCTTCCATTTGGCTTGGTTAAGTGATAGATTATACTCCATTTTAGGGTTCCTGTTGTAATAGATGGAAATGATCTGCACTCTTTGGTTGCTTTTTTTGAGCTGACCTATAAATAAACACTGGTTCTTCTCCAGGACTGAAAAACCCTAATTGTCTGAACAATGAGAGAAACATAATGGTTTAAGCTGCAAAATGAACGTGCAGTGGTGTAGATTCATTCCTGTTTGCACTTTCCTTCAGCACATTTCCTGCACAGATAGATTGTAAATTTGGTTGCTTTAGAAGAAAGCGGTTGCAGGATGTCTTTGGGCACATGGTGAGCTACGGTAGAAGTTAGGGGGAGGTGCCATCTGCTGGAAAGTTTGGACATTGTCGGAAGGAAAAGCAGAGTTGAAAGCAGACGTGAGCAAATGTTATGGAAGTTTAAATTAACGCTAAACGTCCGTGAGTAGCCACTAGCTACACTAGCTATGGGTGAATCCCACCTCCCTCTTGCTCCGCAGCTCAGAGCGCTGAAGCTGCCGCTCATCTCTCAGTGGGATGTTTGTCTGACTCGTGTTGGCTGAACAGCTGCTGAATCACAGCCACCACCCCTGTTTGTGGCTGCATGAGACTGGGATGGAGAGTGTGGAGGGGAAGAGAGAAAGAGGTCAAATGGAAAGATGTAGGATAATCAGTAAGAGTGGGTATAAAGGAGAACAAAAGGTTAAAAATCTAGATATGTAAGTGGGAGGAAAAGTAAGTCTACAGAAGCCTTGGAAGGGAAAGCTTTTAATAGCAGGAAGCGCAGGAGCAATAATTGTCATCAATGGGGACTGATAAATGTGTGCCTCTAATCCAGCAAAATGTTGAACTTCACTGAGTAATGCTACTAACACCTTAGTTCAGCACTTATGCAAATGCTCAAATGAGAAAGATAAAATGAAACCAAATGCAGGAAACAGCACGTCAAGAATAAAACTGTTAATTGTTTTTTGATTTAATCCTCTGATTCTCATTATTGCTTCTCCCTACAACCCACTGTGTTTTCACTGTAACTTTCAAACTTTCAAGGTGGTTGTAGAGAAGTAGGTAGAGCTTAGTGCCTTCTTCATTTCCCCCCAGTGTGTGATTGCACTAAATGTGTTTTTAATATTGCTTTTTACCACTTTGACTTTTTATTTTGTTGTTGTTGTTGTTCACATCAGAAAACCACAAGGCAGACATTAGATATGATTTATCAGGAAATATCTGGGGCTATGCCAGCTGATTAAAAAGGAAAAAGAAAGCAATCACCACACACATGGGAGCCCATCTGAATAAGATTCATTGGGCAGCAGTCATGAGAGGAGTTCTCTGTAAACGGGAGTTGGATGAGCTGACAGTAACAAAGATACTTGTGTCAGTTTGTCATGGAAAAGGAGAAATGATATCTCACAGCACATACTGATAGGAATTAAAAATAATAGGCTCAAGCATCTTTTTTTAGCAGCAGAGTTCAAACATATACAAATGTTTATTGCTGTGAGGCTCCACTTTCATAAGCTACCCGAGATCCAGCTCAGAGATTCAGGCATTCAGAAATGTAAAGGTTCATCCTGGTTCTGCTCCTGCTGAAGTGGATGGGAATAGGCATTCACCATTAGATGCTCCCACTGACTTTAAGGCCAGTGTTAAACCCTTGGGAACCACAAACCATGGGTTTTACTTTAGCAGCAGGAGGCCCCGGCAACATCCTTAGGTGGATCTTGGGGCTAGGAAGTAGAAAGAAGATGTCAAGGACTAAGAAGAGAAGAGTGAAGGAGAGAATGAGAACAGAAAAAGGAGAGAGCAGAAATGTAAGTGCTTTGTATATCTATTTTGTGTTGGCAACTTCATTCCACTTGGAAGCTCCATGTCTTCCTTGCGCTGGTTCATAGTAATGACTTGCAAAACTGTGAATTGTTAAGAGACTTTTAAGGTTTAATCTTCAAAGCTCTTCAAAGATTGCGTCTCAAAGATCTGGAGAAGTTCAGGTATAATGGTGATGAAAAACGACAGGCAGTCACACAGGTAACTGGGTGTGTAGATGGCTAACCAGCCCACCGGCTGGCCAGGGATTTAAGAAAGTGACCTTTGGATGACCTGTGTTTCATTTGCATGAAAGTTCAAATCTTTTCTTCCTCACCTGGATCCTGAAACTAGCCACTAGAGGATTAAGAGTTTGCTGGGGCTCTCACACTGGTCTCCATGAGGGGTCACTTCATGAAGCACCTCACCCTTGTGCATGGGATCACCTACTCTGGTCGGGGTGAGCAGATGGACCTGCTCCTTCAGAGTGAATCCAGGCTGTTGGAAGCATCATTCCCAGCTCCTCTCAAAATCAAGGAGACATCTTTTGTATGATTTTTCCCAACAAGAAGAAGATGGGAGAATAAGGCCATTTATGCCGTCCCTGCCACCAATGAGTTTTACATGGGCTCCAGACAGCAGCACTAGGGGTTGTGCTAGTTGAGAGAAAAAATGTGGATTGCTGGGAAGAGGAAGGAGGACAAACTTGTATCTTCTGAGATTTACCTGAAATTTAAATCTCTCCAAGCTTCCTGAATTTAGCTTTTATATCTGAAAAGTTTTCTTTGTGCTCATCCCAGGACTTTAACACCCTAGAAGACGATAACACCAGAGGACCTCTTTGTCAGAACACAATAATACATCCAGTGTAATTATAGTACAATACTAATAACTCTAGTAATAATAGTAGCCAGAGGAAGAAGGAAAGTTGTAAATCCTACTGTTTGAGGAATTCTACATGTCCATGAGCAACATTGCTCTTGTCAGTGCTGCAATGCTGCTTTTCCCTCCTAGTGAAAAATAAGGTACGCTGTCCATCTACAGAATGTGCCAAATGACATGTGAGTCAGCCCTAGCGCTCTGAAATCCTGTCTGGAATGCCAAGGGAGTAGTTCAGCAGCTGCCTTCTTATTGTCATAAAACTTGATAACTTTTTGCAAATATGTACAAGCAAATGTTTTGTTTGCTTTTAATATGTTTGAACACGCATGCTGCCAAAAAGCTGAGCACCTCCAACAAAGTTGGGTATTAATTCTTTCCCATCTTCACTTGGTTGCTTATAGATTTGGCAGGAGAAAGAATTTACAGGATTTAGGGCAAAACAAAAAGTAGCCACAATCTCATTGTCAAAGTTGAAAATTTTTAAGAACGTTTGGAAGAAAACAAATGGTGGTTTTGTGGAGCTGGAACAAAAAAAGGGGGAAGGGTACTGAAATACCTTCATTCACTGTCTAAAACAATTGCTCCAAGCAGGAAACTTGGCACTTAAAGCATTTATTAAATCAATTCAGAGGGATCTGTTTTCAACAAATGAGATAAATGTCAAGCTGAAGTTTTTAGGCACTCACAGTACATCACATTTTCCTTCCCCTAGAAAGCAGAACAAAAATGTGCACAATTAAAATTACTTACATATGTAAAAATCACATTCAGTTTAGTCTTTTCTTCCTGCCTGGATGTATCAACAGTGTCTCAAAGCCTAATGTAATCCTTTAAGAGTATGATTATTTGAGAATGTTTTCATCTTCTCTATTCTTTATTGTTAATCTACATCAAAGCAAACATGTAACAATGTATTTATCTGGACAGCATCTTTATTTTGGTCACTCTGGTTCTGGGTGCTTCCTATGCGTATATGGAAAGGGGACATTCAGGTAAATCAATAATAATTCCTTACAGTTTTTTTTGCTCTCATCCATTTAGCAACCTCTCTCTTTCTTTTTGCTCAGTCTCTCGTCTCCCATTACATGCTTTGCAGACTGTTCCAGCTGCTGGAAATGTCTGTTTTTTCTGCTGCCTACTCTTTCCTAGCACCATGCAACCTAATGCTGCCAGGTGCATGTGTTGTGGCAGACAGGAGGGAGGACCTGGCATGGAGGGCATGCTGCTCTCATCTGCAACCTTCAAACTGCCATTGCCAGTTAGTCCAGAAGCTTTCTGGCAATTGAGTCCTTTGCATTTTAGTAGAAATATGGCAATGATCTTCGGTGCTTGTATTCCCTTTTCTTGGAGAAAAGAGGCAGAGAAGATGCAGGTTGAGAAAACACTGAAACACTTCTGGGTCTTGTGAGGTCAGAAACTGCAAGATAATCACAGAATCATAGAAGGTTTGGGTTGGAAGGAACCTTTAAGATCACCTAGTTCCAACCCCCCTGCCATGGGCAGGGACAACTCCCACCAGACCAGGTTGCTCCAAGCCCCATCCAACCTGGCCTTGAACACTGCCAGGGAGGGGGCATCCACAGCTTCCCTGGGCAACCTGTGCCAGTGTCTCACCACTCTCACAGTCAAGAATTTCTTCCTAGTATCTAGTTTAAATCTACCATCTTCCAGTTTAAAACCGTTACCCCTCATCCTATCACGCCATGCTCTTGTAAAAAGTCCCTCCCCAGCTTTCCTGTAGGCCCCTTCAGGTACTGGAAGGTGCTATAAGGTCTCCCCGGAGCCTTCTCTTCTCCAGGCTGAACAACCCCAACTCTCTCAGCCTGTCTTCATAGCAGTGGTGCTCCAGCCCTCTGATCATCTTCTTGCCTCTCCTCTGGACTCATTCCAACAGGTCCATGTCCTTCTTAGTGCTGATCTCTTCATGCTGACTCTCTTCCTTGAAGATCCAAGAGTGGTGCCTAAGCAGTCACAAGAAAGAAGGAAGTTTTATTTCCAATTTCTCATCACAGTACCACCTGATCATGCCTTTGCAATACAGGGGAGGGAGGACATAAACAACTTAAAAAGCTGGGGGGTGCTGAGGGAAGCTTTCAGTCCCAAAGTACTGAGATTTGTAATCCTTACTCAAGATAGGGAAGGCTATTGTCAATAGTCCCTTGATATTTAAGCTCTCCAAACCACTGAGTCATTGGGCCTACTCATCTGAGTCATTACAAAAGGGAGGGAGCACTGCTGTTGCACAGTGGACTTTAGCAAAGGCCAGTTTTCAGGGCCTCACTGGACAAATCCTCTCCCATCTAAATGTGAAGCATGTTCAAAACTCAACAGAGCAGAGCAAGAGAGAATCAGGGAGAGGGTGTCAGGTGGGAAGTGGAAAGCAGTGATGAGCACAACAGATCAGATGACTTCTGTCTTCTCTAGAGGATGCTCAGCCAGTTTTCTATCCCTGCTTCACATGATTCATGCTTTGCTCTCCCAGCCTTACTGATGGGAATCTCGAAAGATCAGAGAAGGAATGAAAAGAAAGTTTGTTCCTTGCCAGGTCAAAACATCAGCCAGGGACAAAACAACTCCAGGAAAAGCCACGGAAGAGGAAAAGTATCGTTCTGATGGCTCACATTGCTGGGTACAGAGTTTGGCAGGGTGATTTAGCAAGCCTTTCTGAATGAGCTGTCTGGCAATGTGTAGCAAGGCCCAGTGGTCACACAGACTTCTATGCTGGGCATCTCTGACACAAGTGTTTGTCAGGTTGACTTTGACCTTGGGTAAAACAATGCTCTTTGGTCTTATGATGGCATTGAAATATGGAACTTTGTCTTTAAAGGAGAAGCTCAGGGAGACTTTAGAAAGCAAATCAGGAAGTTTCCCCTCGTGTTACTGTCACTGAATGCTTTAATTGAAAGATTATTCCTCCGGGAGGCAGGAGCTTTGCTTCCAATAACCTTTCCATATCTCCTACAAATCTGTACTCTTTTATTACCTCTTCCTCTTAATGTAATGAGGCTCCAGTCTGACATACCTGTGGAGAAAAAAAGCCCATATCAGTCTTTACATTTTCAGCATTTATGGAAGTGACCCTGATTCAGTCTCCAGTCTGTATCTTCACTGCAGACATACCACTGTATGCTCGGTTTGGTCCCCAGGAGATTGCAGGAGATGTCGTGATGACAAAAATTTCTCAATGATCCTTATATTTTTCTCACTTCTCAAAACACGCCTTTGATAGTAAGGAGCCTTAAGGCAATAATCCAGATCTTCGAGTAATAAACAAAATGTGGTAGCTTTATTTCTCCCCAAGGTACAAACGTTGGGATTGTGTCTGTTGTGTCAGTACTTCACACGTTGGCTTCCAAGGTAGAAGATGGGGTTGGAGATTATTAAATGTTTCACTCCAGAGCTATGAAAGCTATGGACATTTGTCCTCAAAGGGAACTGAGATTTTTAAGACACAGGTATCCCATGCAGACAGAAAGCCAGCATAATCACATCTATACTTTCCACTATTTTGTAGGCACAGGAACCATTGCATGGCCAGGGTCACACAAGGAGGGTCTCGGACAGTGACAGTAGCTCTTGCAGGTCCATTCTAGCTGACATAGGTTAGAACAGGTTTCAAGGTGCTTTAGCTCATGTGTAGGATTGTTTTGGCATCTCTAAATGCCAGAATATAGGATATTCAGATCCTTGGGTTTTATTCTGGGTTTTGGAAGTGGTCTGCTGGTTGGCTACAGGAAGTGCATCCAGGAATCAACTCGGGAGTGCAAACATGGATGGATTTTGGGTCTGGTTTAGCAGATACCTGTTTTCTGCTCCACATCTGGCTTAAAATGAACTTCCACTTCCTTTCAGTTCTGTTATGTAAATAAGGAGATGTGGAGACTTTTATCTAACAAAGTTCAGATTATCAATGGGCTATGAGAGAAAGTCAAATCAAGTTAGGAAAGAAACTGGTGATAAATGGTCAAGTTCTTCGTAAAGGAGTTTTATCATCCTGGCCTTAATCCCAGTACCTTTGGTTGAACAGATACACAGATCTAGAAAAAGGAGCGAGAAACAAAGTAATAAAGTTTGCTAATAACAGAAATTACTCAGTGTAAAACCAAAAGGCAGATGCAAAAAGTGGAGAAAGGGTTTCTGAAAACTGAATGACTGTATGAAATGGTGAATGCCTACAAATACAGAGTAACAGATGTGGTTAAAAGAAACAGTCCTGTGTATATGTACAAAATCATGAGCTCTGACTTAGCTGCCACTGCTCAGGAGAGATATATTGAGTTACTATGAGTAGTTCTCTGCAAATATCAGGATCAGCAGTTACCAGAAAGGCAAATAGCAGGTACAAAGTATTTGAAAGGGAATAGAAAGCAGACTACAAAACATCATTATCCCAATGTTTCAGCCCATGATTCACCCACATTTTGACTGCTGCATGCAGATCTGTTCTCCCTAGAAGAGGATCAGAGGAAGGCAGCAAAGATGATCAAGAGGTATGAAATGGCCTCCAGGTGGAAACAGATTAAACAGTCCAGCACTTTTCAGCTTGAAAAAGAGAAATCTGGGAGGGCCTGACAGAGGCAGACAGGTACGAGAGACATGGAAAAGGTATACAAGGGGAAGAAACACTCCAGGCATTTATTACCAGTTGCTGCTGGAAACAGGATACCCAGGTAACTGAAGTTGTTTGCTAGTTTTATGCTCTTTTATTTGGGACAGGAGTAAATTGTTACAGCCAACTATAACTCATATGGGAAACTTCTATTGCATCTTGCTGTATTGTGGATGTATCACAGATTTTTGCACAGTATTGAGGGCAGCAGAGAAGGTCAGGCCAGAATTTCTGCTGAGGCATCAGTTACAATGAAGAGAAACGATCCGAAGTTTAGCTTGTGGGCAGAAATTTCCCAGAATACATTGGCAACTGGGCAGAATTAGTGCTTTGGCTTGGCTCCCAAGCACACTGGCTCTCCCTTCCAGCGCAGGAACAAACCTAGGCAGTGTTTTGTAAGACGGGTAAAATTCCTCAGAATGGACTGGATTCAAAACTATCTGCTAGTCCACAACTGTGTCCCAAGTCTAAGGGTCATAGTAACTCTAGTGGGCTGTGGTAAAGGAAATCACATGGTGATGCTTAGTGGAGGTATTTCAGTTTATAAAGTTGTCAGCTACCTATCAGCAATTCAGAGAAATGCAGAAATTACAGCAGTGTTGTTGTAATTATTGGTGTGCATTATCTGTCATCATCCCTGGTAACACTCAAGCAGTTAACATGCCCTTTGTTAAAGAGCATCATGAATAATTGTTTTGTCACACTGATACTACTAATAAAAACTAACGGATTTTGTGTGATTACTAATGCTGTCAAACTGTGTTCTCAGCTGAGTATTTCAGATCTCTTATCTATAGTTGGTGTTATTTTATCACCAATGATAACTGGTCATAATTTTTGTGAGGGACCTCAGTTCAGATGAGGATCCCACTTCACCACCCCAGTATCACAACATTGAGAGGTCTGGCCTTACTGGGGCATCACCATTGCTGGCTAAGAGATGGGAAGTGGTAGGATGAGATAGGGTGCACACAGCAAGGCTTTCTGTGATGGTGGTCTTGGATTTGCGTAGATCTGTTTCCTCACAGCACAGGAACACCTCAGGAGCAGCTCTGATGATGGTGGATGTGTATTCCTATGCAGGGAGGTTCATCTCTGGATTAGGAGTAGGCATTGTAGGGTTAACTTGTGGCACTGCTTGAAGCTGGCAACAGAGGAGCTGGGAGTGTCTGAGAAGCTAATCTACATGCTGGAAATGGTGTGCTGGAAACATTAACTCTACCCAAACTAATTTTTCTTGTTTCTGAGCTTGCTCAGAGCTACTGCAGCATCTCTCCAAGGCACAACATGATACAGCTCTCTGATAGTACCTCCAGAAATCACATGGATGTGCTCTGTTAAAAATGGGAAGGTACTAAAGGTCCTTGCCAATAGACTTTAGAACTATGTCTTAATTTATCCATGGCAGAGTGTCTTACTCAGTAGGTGAGAATTTAGCTATGAGTATATTGAGTGGCAGCCAGCTTGGAGCATGAGTCTAATTTACTGTAACTCTTGCTACATTCTGTCTGATCATTATCGAGCTGAACAAAATGTTTTTAAAGTGCTTTTACAGAGTTGAGTGACTTATTCAATAATTTATACCATTTTGGAGGGATTAGAGGATGAATTTAAGTCATCAGATAATGTCATTATGGCTCAATAACTACGTTCTTTATTGAGAAAAAAAAAAAAACAGTTGTAATTATGCTCAAAAAGACAGAGACTCTTTATTCAGCAGTTCCCCCAAGAACAATGATATCAAAGATGCTGATAGGTCTCTCAGCTGTAAAGAGGGCTGTCCTTCTTTGTTAGGAAGGAATATATCAGCTGCCGTCTGCTTATCTATTTAACCATTGGGCCATTTATGCCACGTATTTTCAGTGTGTCATGCCTTTCAATGTCTGCTCTTTGCAGAGGCCAGTGATCTGTCTGCATGCAGAGCTGTGCAGACTCTCTGGGAGCCCTTGGCCACACCTAAGTTAGTGGGAGTTTTGTCATGAATTTCAGCAGAGAATTTCTCTCTGCTAGAGCTCGTGGAGCAAAAAAAAAAAAGGCACAATCCTTGTGGTGTCTCTCTGGAGACCTTTATTCACACCTGATTGTAAGGTGTCAGCCTGGCCCTTAAGGATTTTTCAATGTTTTTTCCCACTCATTTGTTTTTATTTGTCTAAACTATAACTGGTCTGGCTTAGGGACCACTGGTATCTCAAGGTGGATGTGCTTTCCACCGGTGGACTGAGCACTGCAAGATTTCATTGGACCCAGCTTATGTCTAATGCTGGCAGACTAGCAGTGTAAGCCAAAGCTTTCATTTTCTCCTTAAAGATATCCAGTGAAATCATGAAATCCTGCTCATTTGACCTCTGAGCTGGCTTTTCAGACCAGCTTTTTGCAGCTTAGGAAGACTTATCTCAGAGAGGAAAATCAGGTCATGCAGTGTGCGGACAAAGACTAGATAAGTCTGATCTGAGCAAGGGAGGAAAATACATTACATCATCCCTTATCCTTGCAAAACGACGGTACGTACAAGATGGGCATTAAGTGGAGTAATTCCCCCAGAAGGGCTCAAGAGGAGCAGGCCAGAAGCAAACACATCTCTCCATGAGGGTGTTTAGGTTTGTAGCTCTCTGCACATCGCTCTCCATGTCCTTACTAACAGCACCAGCCACAAGCAGACAGGCCACAAAACAAAAGCTCATTAAAGACAGGAGTAACAAACAAGGAACACATTCAGTTTAATGTCTAAAGGCATATACATTACTACTAAGATCCACGCCTGAACAATATTTTATTGCAGGCATTCCCCTCCACGCCATTTGATGTAATACAACTTTTCTGAAGTACACTCCTTCTCATCCAAATTGCCACCTGGTTGCTCCACAACCATGTCTCTGTCCTTCCAGATCAAAGGTACCCTGCCCCAACAGCCAGTGAAACATGGAAATCTATGTTATCCTCAAAGAAACACTCCCCTCCCCTCCAGCCATGCTTCCACAGCTTGAGCTCTGAAGGAGGCTGGGTCCTCACAATTCCCAAAATTTCTTGCCAGCATCAGAGTTTCTGCAGGCTAAACAAAGCTATTAATAACACATTTGTTGTCCTATTAACAAGTTAATGATTTCAAAAGCAGAAAGAATGGAAAATCGTATGTCGATGACTCAAAATAACAATACCATTCAGCCCTCCTGTCTGGTAATGGTGTTGGCCGTACAGGTCTTGCAGGAATCAAAGGCAGAAAAAGTTGATATTTTGGCCCAGATTCACCAAGACACTAGCCTTCCTTACTGCCAAAGTCTAACTGGCTTTCAGCCAGACCATCCTAAACAGAATAAACTTCAATTCATCCTCATTGTTGGGCAAATATGTATGTGGACACACTGAAAATACTCAGAACTGTGAAAAACAATATTTTAAGTGTAATTATGAAGAGCTCTTTGGACTGGAGTGATATTCCACTGATACCAAGTTGAGGAAATTAAGAAACTTAAATGACTTGTTGGGTCATGGTCTTGGTTGCTAACTTTGATACACATGGAAGCAGAGTAACAAGATGCCATTTTACTTTTTTTTTTTTTTTTTTTTTTTTTTTAAGGCAAAACCAGCCTTTTTCTAATCAGTGGCATTACTTTACATTATCCTTTTCTACCAAGGCTGGAATGAAGGAGTGGTGTGACAAAGAAGCTTTACATGTAAAGACAATGCATGCAAGGGAAGTGCCACAAAGTGCCTTTGTTTCATTTTCTTTCCTTCTTTATGTGATGAGGTGTATAGTATTTTTGCACATCGTTTAGCCTGCTTCCCCTTGAGGATATCACAGCAGATAAGAACTCATCTTTATGACAGAGCCTGGTCCACAGTCCAGTGGGATCTCTCCATTACGTTTGCATTTGGCTTCTAAATCTGTTACAACAGACTTGGTGCCCATGCAATTTCTTATTCAGTTTTCTTACCATCAGGTGAGAATCATCTCATTACAACATATGGTCTTGTGTCCAAGTTAGCCTCCCAGGCTCCTCCTCTCAGCAGAAGGACAGAGGCACTTCCAGACTCACCCCATCCATTTCAGAGGCCAGTCTTGACGAGTCACTCTCTGGAGACAAGAAGTCACGTCTCTGCAAACAACTGGGAGAGCATGGGTGACTGGATTAGGCATGACATGACATGAATCGGTTTCTGGCTCCTAGATGGGACAATACAGTAACTCCTGTCCTCTGCATGTATAGGAAGGCAGGGCCTGGTGAGTCTGGCTATTAAGATGGCTGTCTGAATCACTCAGCACTCTCTTGAATTTAGATGCCGTAGTAGTTGCGACACCCAATTATCCATGTATAGTGGGTGGTCTAAATAGGAGTGCACAGCAGAGAAGCAGATGTGCATTGCTGCTGTCAAATTAGATTGAGATTAGGAAAAGCTTAATTAACACTTTATTTTCATTAGATTCAACTCTGATTAGTCACACAAATATTATTACAGAAAAACATGGTGGACATCAAGAGGCACAGCTAACATTCTTATTATTAAAATCAAGGAAGCATTTTCACAGAGCAAGATCTTGCTAGTAAGAGGCTATTCCCTGAATTTGACACATCTTTGGTCTGGAAAACAAGACGAACTTGGGAAGAGCTCTTCAGTATGGCAAGCAACTACTTTGTAAACCTGCTACTTCTAGCCCACACATCCCTAGTGATCTAATTTACATGATCATACATATTTCCACACACATTTAAGGTACTTTATGCCATTGGTTAAGACTCACATTATTTCCCATCATATTAATTATATATTTGTAATAACAAGAGGGACACAATATTTTAGAGATGTTTTATCAAGACTTAGTAACCTTAGTACAATTTATCAAGAGTTTTGGTGTCAAACCAGCTTCACCCCACAAATATCATACCAGAAGTCCTTGCTACCCAGTATCAAACCCTTCTCATGATACTCTGAATATTCTGAACCCACAGTTCAAAAACTCACAAGACTTATGCCCTTCCCCTAATTAAAAACTGGAGGTGAACTGTTCTGTGTCAGAGTCTCCTCCTCTTGTTTGAATCCATGCAGTCTGGTGGGCTTCTACTGCCTGTTACATCTAAATAACTTACCAGAGACTTTTATGTGGCCCAGAGGGATGGTCAGTTGCAGGAGCAGAGTGCAAAGCAGCCTTTGGGTAAAATTCATTTCTGTGCAAGATGATGCAAACCAGTGAGCCAAGTAAATCCCATTTAAACCTTAATTTGAGGTTAAAAGAAGCATATGCTATTGCCCAAGACTGAATCCAACTTTTGCTTTTTAGGACAGGGAAAAGGATGTCACAGATCAAGCAGATAATTTTTCAGCAGAGCAAATATGCAGGTTTGGAATATCTAAAATCCAAAATAATCCAAGCTTGCAATAAGTGAATACTTCTCTCTTGTCCTATACTGTAGTCCAACTGTCAGGACTGCGAAGGGATGACCTCTACAGGCCAAGTCAAATCAAACCAAGTCAGCTAATTTTTTTGCTTCCATACTGTCTAACCTAGTATTTACAGAACATAGTACAACTCCATGTAGTTCTTTTAGTTCAGCTGGTTTCTCCTTATAGTCTTCCTTTTGATTTCTCTCCTCGCTTTTATGAAAGCACAGTTAAGTGGTCAGTTGGGAGTTTCTACTTCAGTGTTGTGTCTGGGCTGTCTGGTCCAAAACATCTCAACAGGCATTGCAGATGCCTATGAAATGTTCCTTACTGTACTTTTATCTCCTCAGCTCTGCCACCAGACAGTGAAAAAGATATTATCTGTCCCCTGAAAAGACTGATACCAATAAACTGTGTTCTTTCTTAGTTTATGCATTTATTAAATTGTGTCTGAGATCATCAGAGTGCTGAACATCTTTATTCTCATGTCTGCTTGCTGTCTTCTTCATGGATTGTATTCAGTCTCTCCAAATTGTTGGAGAAAAGCTGAGCAATGTAATGTTGACAAAGGATTTCTATAGTATTTGCTTCTTAAAATAATACTACTTTTATATTTTTAGTATATGCCATGAGACTAAAGAGAAAATGGCTTGTGTAGGGAACACAACAGCACAGGGGAGGGCACTGAAATAATTCCTCCCCACAGGCATTAGAGGCTGAGGGCCAGTCAAGGCCAGGCTATACATTCAAGAAAGCAAAGCTAACAGTGAAGTTTCCTTCATCTGCATTTTTGCTGACACGTGAAACAAGGACCCAAGGACGTCTCCATACAGAATAGCAGGGATGTGGAAAACTGAAACAAAACATTTAGGTACGGCCACATGTAGCAGCAGAAAAGAGAACCTTTTGTGCCAGGATGTGCTCACTAACGCTCATGGTAACTTAATTAAGAAGTCGTGTTAGAAGGGCAAGAGGAAAGAGAGAGGTCAGCACATGCTTCAAGCCATGGATCAAGTTCCACCTCCATGCAAAGATGGGGGCAGAACTTGCATCTCCCCAATGCCTCTTTGAAGGCCCTGCCAGAAGACAATGGCTGTGGCCCCCTCAGTGAAGCCCAGGGCTTGTCTGTCGGGGGACAGCATGAGTGTAACAGGCTAACCAGAGACCTCTAATCCTTGTACTGGGGGGTACTGACCTTTGCTATTTCCCAAACCGTGGGAAATGCCACAGCATAGTTCAAGGATGATTTGTAGACACAGACCATTGCATTTGCACTTTCCCCAACTCAGAGAAAGAAAACAGGACAGTGATACCCTGTCCACCTGTTCTTTTTCATACGTGAGTAGGTCTGTTTAGAAACAGGGATGCAAAACAGGTTTTCACTGCTCTTGCACAAGAGTAATGCAAAATGAGCAGAAGTCCAAGAAGGTTTTTGTTGGCACCAACCTTCCCATTCTCCGGAGTCACACTTTATCTGATAGCTGGAATACAGCAGGCCCTGGATAGTCTGTTATTCTTTCCCACACTGCAAGATTTGAGCAGTAAATAGCTGAAATAAATGCCAGAAGTATAATTCTTTTTGACCTCATCTAGATTTAAGGAAGCCTTTCCTCAGATAATTCCTCCCAGGCATGCTGTCCAAGGCGGGACTGGTCCCTGGTGGATCGAGCTATTCTGACCTCTGTAGCTGGCTCCATTTCAGCTTTCTAAAGGTTGGAGATAAAGAACAAAAGAAACAATTCACTACATCCAAGTACTATTGGCCCTTTCTTTGAGCTCGGTGAGATTCCAGTCTCTCCTTGAAGGCTCTGTGCCACTATGCGGTGGTAGGAGCCTTCTGTCACCTTTGATTAACCTTTTTTTTCTGAAGCGAGATAAAAAAAGTAACCACTATGCAGCATTGCCACGTCCAATAATGATACCAGAGGGCAGCAGATAAATTCTCATGATGAGGATCCTGACCAGGGAAAGAGCTAAACCTGCAGGGCCGAAAGCAGAAATGGGTGAGCTCTCTCAAACCCTGTTAACCCCCAGGGCCGCTGGGATACCTGATAAAGCCACACTGATTCCTACGTCTTGAGTTCAGAGTGAAAAATGAGGCAAATCCCAGAAGTGCTCTTTAGGAAACCTGGTGTTTTCCCATTTTAATGAAACTGCTGTTGGCACAGACAGATAAAGGATAGATAGATTTTTCAAACCCCCAGGCTGCTGTGGCCACTGGCATAGTTTTATCACACTCATCAAGAGAGCAAGAGGGGATGGCAGGAGCCTAAGGTTTACATCAATTCCTGGAAATTAACAGCCATCAAATTAAGTTGTTTTATAACAAAGACAGCACTCATTATAAGGGAAGGAGAAGGTCCTTTGGCAGGAAGAGGGAAGACTGCAGTTGGGGTTGTATGCTAGGGACTCATTTAAAACCGAGGAGATGGTCAGTCCTATCTGCTCCGTTGAACTCTGCATTGTGCACTCACCAGTACTGTGGGCTGTCACAGTGGGGAAATGATTTGTTGTCCCCCTTCTGTGCCCAGTGACACTTGGCTCTCAGCCCCAGATGCTGATTTGGGCTAGCATCACTCATTGTCCCAGGACAGGCAGCTTGGAACAAAGACATCCAGTCCCACCATGGGTCCCATCTGAGGCTTTAATCAGTGCATAGAGATGCAGGTCAGGGCCACTCTTCACACGTTGCTTTTCAGTATTCAGCATTGTTTTCCATCAGAGTTCAGAGCTGTTGGTTTAGAAAGCGGATCCCAGGAGGCTCTGGTTTAAGGATGCTCATGTTCTTGCTGTGTATTCTCAGCAGGAGGGCTTTGATTGTAATGTGTGTCTCTGACAGTCATGTCACTCATGTTGTGCCCATTTGTATTCGAGTGTTTGGTCCCAGTGATGTGGTTTTTCTGTTGTTGTTGTTGTTCTTTGTGCTTTATTATTTTTTCTTTCTTCATTAAATATTTTGTTCAGGTTGTCTGCTCCCTCATACTGCCAAAACTGGCATTTTATGGTGTTTGCTTTGCTTTGCTTTGTTTTGTTGCTTGAGGAAAATTTTCACATTATGTCATCGTCTCTTTTTTCTTTTTCTTTTTTTTTTTTTGTGGTTGTTATTTAGAAGTGACACAAATGTGTTTAAACTACAGACAATTAATGGGGAGGGCAGATCCTATATGAGGAGGGATATGGAAGATGCAAAGAAAACCCAGATAAATGGCAGTGGGAAAAGCTGAAGAAACTTGAAAACAGCCTAGAAATCAAGAGGATTAAAAAATCAGTTATTTCCTATAGGATTTTGCATTAGTGTTTATGATCAAGAAGAAAAGGCACAGTCTGTTTGATTCTACTTCTATTAGAGCCAAAGCAATTGTTTTGCAAATACAGCACTAGTGTCGACCTGATCTTAAGTGACAAGGCTGGGCAGGTTCAGGTCTGAAAGATGGCTGCATTCACACAGTCCTCATGAGCTAAACGTGCCTCAGTTCAATGTCCCTCAGCGTGGTTTATCTTTGACAGCAAATAGTGGCCTTTGAGAACAAATATTCCACACTTAGCTAGTTCACTTGTCACTGCTCCATGCAATCTTTGCTGTCCAGGTCTCCACAAGCCCAGGGACCTCTGGACCACACGCTCCCCTATGGTGCCCATATGCCCTTGGGTTAGTGGGACTGTCAGAGGGGGGAAACATGAGGATGAGGCAGGAGGGTTGTACCGCAAAAAAGACACATTGCATATAAGCCTGTTATATGTAAGACATCAGTGTCATTTTTAGCACTGCTCTGTAAACTGGGCATTTAAATATAAGCATGTATATGTAAGAGTGCCACCGATTACTGAATTCACCCAACACTTCCTCTTACAAGACCCTGGTTTTGATTGATTGCTTATAGTTTTTCTAAGTGGGATGAAATTTTCCATATCAACCTCAGGCTAGGTAATTTTGGGGAAAGATAATAAATATGTGGCAACAAGAGAAGAACATTTAGATGACTAAGGTATATCTATCCACAGATAATATATGAGCACACTAAAGATACAGACAGATAATCACAAGTGTTTAATTCAGTTTAGGAAGTTTTCACTGCCTCAGCTGGAAATTACCACTCCTTAGTGGAGACACAGAGCCTGTGAGCATGCATGTACCTTGTCCTGAAGTACTAGGCAAAACAGGTCCGCTCACACTAGCTCTTGTTCTAGCTAGAGGAGTGGCAGTTTCTTAAATCTCTCTAATTTGGTTTCCTGCAATTGTGTGATGATAAACTAAAGGTCTTGGCTTGCAATGTGGATATTGCATATTACAGCCACTGCAAATGATAATGCTATAATAGAACAAATTAGTATGTGTCTGATCTTGTCAAAAACCTGATAGGAGTCTTCATCATTCATGCTTCTTGGCATACTTATTTCAATAGAAGTTAGAGTATATGAGGCATTTAAAATCAGAGCTTCCTACAGATCTCAGGAGAGTCTTTGCCCAGGTACATTAGTGGAGGCTCTTTGCTGTTGTCTCTCTGAACCAGGCAAGTATCTTGTCCTGAAGGTGTACACTGAGGTCACTCCAAGCCAAGGGTGCCACTGTGCCCCTGTGTCTGGATGGAGACCTGGGAGGAAATTCTAGTCCCATTGAAGTCAGCTGGCGTTTTGCCATCAACTTCAATGGAGCCAACATTCCTGTTGTGATGCAGACGTTTCACACTAACCTCCTCTGTTGAACTTTCAGCACGTGCATGTTATTTTCATTACAATAAACAAAATCTTTCTAAAATGGAGACCTTCATATACACATTATGCCAGAAGATCACATTAAAAGTTCATCACAGTGCACGTGGTAAAATACTAATAATCCATCCTTGAAGTCTCTGGGAAAATTTCTGACATGAGCAAATCCCCTTTAGGTCATTTTGCCTGAATGTGCAGCAAATAGATGTACAGCTGAGGGTTTATTATTTTTGCAGAATGCACATGCATTCCGAATTTGCCGTGCTCAGAAACAGAGACAAGACGTTCATCTGTGCGGTTGGCTTTGGGAAAAGACATCTCTGTGTGTCCGGACACAGGCCCTGGTATAGCACAGACAGGAAATCTGCCAGACTGCCTCGGCAGGAGGCTGCCTCCAACACGTGCAGCAAGGAACAAGAAATGTCTTAATGATTAATCACTGTCAACCTTTGTTCTCGTTCAAAGACTTGATTGTCGGACAAGGCTGGTAATGAGGCACTGTTCCTGGGTCTGTTGCTATGTGATTGTGCAAGTGCTGAATCTGAGCCTCGGACCCTGCAAGATGCAGCTCCCACTTTGCCCAAGCTGGGGTTGGAACGTTGTTCTAAGAGTGCCTGCTAGTGGCTGTAGGGCTGGGCAGCTTTCTGGCAAGGGATTATGACAAGGCTGCAAACAAATCACTAACGGCTGAAAATCAGTTCACAAGGATCTCAGGAGTGAGCAGCTTCCTTGTTGGTGCTGAAAAGGCAAAGTGCTATAAAAGGTTTATATCAAGAACTTCACAAGTAACTATCTGTCAAAGTCTCTTGCTTGTGGTTTCTCATCAATAGTGGAGATTGGCTCCTTTGAGGTATTTGATCACCCATTTTTACCAAGGAGATTGTGCCATGTCCTTTTTTACTATTTTTGTGTATAAACTTTTGCAACACTGAGTAGCAGGATAATTACCCATTTCTGAAAATAGTGTTGGGGTCCACCTAAATTTCGGCATGTCCAAGAAAGTGTCCGTTTAAAAAGCCTGGCTTCCCTGGCTCTCCCAGTGAGTGCTGCAGCAGTTGGGTGTGCTGAAATACATACCCCTCTGCATGCTAACTACTGCACTGCTTGATATCCAAACCTATCACCCAATGGGTGACTCACACCCATGAGGCTGCAGGAACTGGGTGTGTGCTCCCTACCGTCATTTCCAGCTTCACAGCATCTGAAGGGATTCATCAGCATTTCCTCTTCGAGCTCCATCACTTGGTTTGTCAGAGCAGTGACACAGCATTTGCTTCTTTTCCCTGGTTGGATGAAGGCACAAGTATTTCTGGCAGACAGCCTGGGCTTGTGAAATTCAGATGCTCCTGTCCATGATTCCTTGTCTATGTGCCTTGGAAACATGGTGGGCCCTGAAATTTTTCTCCTGAGAGCTCAGATGTTCACAGGATAAAAACACAGAAGATGGTCCCATGTGGCTGAGCCATCTTCTTACAAACACTCCACAAAATTACAGAAGGGGAGTATTTTGCACTCTTTGCCCAGCTGTATCTCTGGATATTAGACCTAGCAAAAACAGGTCTTGGGATCTTGCAATATTCGGGTTTTTCAAATGCTGTTTATACATATGAAAACAATCTTGCTGGAATGCATAAAACTACTCTCTGGCAGAGTATTAGGAGAAATTCAACCTGTAACAATATCTTCTGCATGATTAACTTGAGAGGATTTTAGACCACTCTATATAGCAGCCTTAGAAAGTGATCCACTAGTGCTTGACAGATCAAGGGGTGTTCACACTCACTCTCCCAGGCATCTTACTCAAGTGTGACTAGAAACATCTAAAGTGAGGAGTGTAAGGAAATGTTCCTATCATCTAATCTGGACTCCTAACTTAGTTGTCTAAATTAGGCACCTGGAGCCTAATTATACAGCCCTGTCCCTCTGTACAGGGAAGGGAGAGCTCCAGCAGGCAGTTCAGAGAGAATCCCAGTTGTTGCTTAGAGACCTAAACTTAGAGGAGACTCACTTTTATGCTATACATTCCAGATATGAAAAAAGGTTTGAGGTGCTCAGGAAGATGCTTTTGCACCCCCACTGAGCTAAACAAGCAATGAGGCAAGGGAGAGCCAGGCTGGCTGGGTTTCTGCCCAGTCTGAGTTATTTCCAGCCCTGATACGTAGATCAGATCCTCAGCTGCTGCAAATCAGTGTAACCTCAGGAACTACTTGGGGGTCTCACCATGTACCCTGGCACAGGAAGCAGCCCTCTGCACCCCAGACAACAGTGGGAAGTTATTCCTAAAAACAAGAAACCCCTTTAGCTTTTTCACTATAACTAAAAGTGTTCTTACTCTACAGGCACTGTGCCATGGTCCTGCTGCAGTTTTGTTTCTTGGCTGAGGCAAGGACACAAGCAGGCAGTGCTTGGAGTCCAGGTGATGGTGGAAACCCCTGTGTTTAGCAGAAGGGAGTGTTTCTGCTTGCATTAGATGCAGCAGAAAAGAGGTGGTTCAGAAGCAGGCTGGCAGGTTCTGAGACCAGCTGTTCGACAGAGCATCCTCTGCTTGGCTTCCTGAAGTTGCATGAGTGAGATCGGCTTTTCTGAACAAGCCTGGCACTGCCCCCTGCTTGGCCCTGAGCTTGCTGGAGAACCCCAGTTTCTGGCTGTGGACAGGACTGTGCCAGCTGAGATGATGGAGGTTCATACCAGGGGGTCATGAGGGGTCTGGGCTTTGCCACCAGCCTTGCACCACCCTGAAATGGTGTGGCAGGACTTTGGTGATCCTTCTCTTCCTCCTCCTCTTCCTCCTCCCAGTGCTTGGTGTGCAGAGTGGTTTGCAGCCACAGCTCCATGTCCTTGAGAAGCTCATAGGGTCAGGATGGACTCTGATTTAAGGGGAGGAAATCCACAGAGGTGCCGTGATCTCCACCATCTTCATTGTAAATAGCCTGTTACACCAATTAACACAACTGATTCAAACAGTTTATGAGCAGGAACATCACACACAGGTTTGGTCACCAGATGAACAGAACTTTGCACAACTCTTCCCCTGGAAGCAGCTTTTGGTAAAGCAGGCATCTGCTGTGAGCAGGCTTCAGGGAAGGGAAGGGAAAGCAAGGCAAGGCAAGGCAAAAAGTATTTTGGAAAGTCCATATGTGTATTAGAAGCTAAAACCTCCCTTCATTTTTATGAATAAAAGTCAGCTACAGCAGGGATAGTGACAGGCAAACACAGTCTTAAATGTTTTCATTTACTGCTAATTTAAACATTTGAGCATAACGTTCTTTGTGATGCTTATGAAAAAAACCTTTCCCTGCCTCTGCCTCTCTTCCTGCTTCTCATAGGTTTTATATCTCACTGTAACATCAGAGAACAGAGTGCAAAGCAGGCACACCTTGAGCTCTTTGCACCTGGAGCATCACTGTGCTGGAGTTTCAGCACCAGCAAAGCAGAGGGGGACTTGTGGTGCTTGGTGAACACTAGCTCAGCCCTTGGCTGCTGCCCCTGCCCTGGCTGGCAGCGGGCACGGCCCTGCAAGGGCTGCAGCTCGTCTGCAGGGCTGGAGGGATGTGGCGTGCACAAGTGGTGCCAGCAGTGGAGCAGGAGTTGGGGGTGAAGCCAGACTGACATCTGTACCTGCCAGAGGTGTGAAGATGCCATCCCATCCCTGACACCTGGCTGACCACAGGGATGTGCTCCCAGCCATGTCACCTGGCACGAGGCAAAGCAGGGAGAGGGTTACCTTCCCCGTGCAGGGAAACAACATGGTGTCACCGTGCAGGCAAGCACATGGGGCTCCCCGGCCGGAGGGATGCTGGGCTGCCTCTGCAGTCCCCTGGGCAGAGGAATCCCTGGGCAAGGGGACACTCATGTCCCACTCCTGGCTTTCTTCACTGAGGGGTTTCTAAAGTTCAAGTGCATAAACCACAGGCATGGGAACCCAGGAATGAAGTTCAAAAGGCCACCGAGAGCTTTAGATGTGTGGAGTCATGGTAAAGCTGCTGCAGCAAAGCCAGGCTTAGAGCGGAGTGAAGCGGGTCAATGAAAGCAGGGTGGCTACAACCCAAATCTGCCCTTCCTCAGCAGGGATGTCAGAAAGCATGCTTTGCCTAAGCGCAGGGGCAGAGCCCCACGTTCCTGGCAGAGGTGTGGCCCTTCTGCCTTCTGGTGTGCAGTGATGCAAGCGCAGGGTGAGAGTAAGGCTGGATAGCACCGGTTCACAAAGGGTCAAACTGCCGTGCTGCTAATCCTCTGATTTATTAGGAAACTGTTCTTCCTTCTCCCATCCCAGCGCTGCCAATGCAAGATCAGCAGGCAGGAGAAGTAACACATCCTAGATTCATAGGCTCACACTGACATTTCATGAACAGCAGAGAAAGGACCAAATGCAAAAAAAACCCACCCCAAACTGGCTCCAAGTTGATGATTTATACCATTTTCTCAGGGCCTGCTTGCCAAGCAGCTGGTGCTTTGTGCCAATTGCTATTACAGAAGAGCTTTCTTTGATAGGTATTGTGAATGGACACTACACAGTTTATCTTAAAATAAAATCCCTCCCCACAGTTTCCATAGGTTGGCAGGGGATGAGGGAGAGAAAAAGTTGGGCTTTGTTGTTGTTTTTTTTATTCAGGACTATGAAAACACACTTAGGGGAGCCTGCATTATCTGTGCAAAAACACAACAGTTGAGTTCTATTAATGGATGTAACATGTGGCCGGGTTCAAGCTAAAGTTGTCATTTAAATAAAGAAGTCAAAGCCAACTTATTGTAACATATTTTTCTTTTCAAAATATTTTAAGAAAGACAAAGTTTGCACAACAACTTGGCAAGCAGGTCAGTTGAGAGGAGGTATTTTCTATCTTGCCGCTAACATAAGGGCTGAAAAATGTGGCAGTGCCGAGCAATCCTGGATTCCTTCTGGAACTGAAAGAAAGTGTGCGGGATATAATTGTGTAAGAGCCTAATAAATTTTGAAGGGTGGGTTTCTAAAACTGCCTTGGGGGCTGCAGGTGGCTCCAGAAGAAAGTCATGTTTTTTATTTCACTAACAGACATCAAATACTTTATCTAGCTAGCTACTCACTCGTGTGGCCCCATCTAAAAGCCACAGAATTGTTTTAAAATAGAAATACCCATACCAAACATTGTGTTTCTTCCATGCCAGATGGTAGAAGGATAAGTTGGATTAGTCTGTAGTGTCTCTGTGTGTGTTATTGTGTGTATGAAGGGGGTGGTGTATTTGTGTGCTGAACGCACCAAGCAAAAGCTAAGGCACAGAAATGAGCTTTCCTGGAGCCTGCAAAGTGATGAGCATCAGTGCTCCATGGGCGTCAGGGCATGGGCAGGCTATGCCTGGCCAGTCCTGGCTTCGCTGTTGGTCAGTCCACATTTCTCTGGATGCCATGGGAGACAATGTCCATGGACTAGAGCTAGACCAGACCTCAGAACTACACCTCGGTATTGAGAGAACCGCTGAATAACAGGGAGCATCAGACCGCAGCTGTCGGGGATTCCTGTGTGGTGGAGCAAATACTCTGCTATATTATGGCCATACAGAATTAAGCGGTTTGGTTTCTATGGTGAATCGCAACAAAGTGGAGTCAGAAAAATGATGTTTCTCATGACTCTTGTGACCTCTCCAGTGTCTCCTATTTTCTTTATAGCTGGGCAGCCAAGGAATACCTGACTATCAAGTGATCCAGCATAGGCTGAATATTCTTGTGGGGTAACACATTTTTGTGTGTGGAAGGAGAAAACTAGTTCCTACATTTGGTAAAGGTCCAAGTACCAAACACTGGTGCAGTAAGTAAAACATATTGCTGTCAAGGGAAACCAAGGGTCAACAAAAATGAGCAGGATATTGTCATCCCATGTTCATTCTCATCCTGTATGTGCATGGTCTGAGTTCCCAAGTACCTTCCCCATTGCCCCCTGAGATGACTTTTTGCCATCCCTTCCTCATGAAGCTGCACATGGGGAAGAGGGAGGGGATCTAGATGCATCACGAGGACCTGGGAGACCCTAAAGCCCTCTTCAAAGTCCTGTCCAGTTACACAATTGTTTTACCAAGGAAGCTGATAAACTCTAAGCCTATTTAATCCTGCCACTAATGGGAGACAATTAGCAATCTCTGAGATTGTTCTTGTCAGGGAGATGACAGGACAAATGACAATGGCACCACTCACCCCACTGCGAAGTAACAGCTTACCGCTTCTGTATTTTCTAAGAATAGATGCCACTTCTAGCAATGAGTCTGTAACTTCTCGCTGCTGCTTGCCAGATGGTAGGAACCAGCAGGCACTGAGTTTGTTCCCTTGTGGTCAAACAAACTGCCATACGGCCCGATGTGAGTTTCCTGAAAGATCCCCAGGACGGCTCCATTAACTCTGTTAAGGTTTCCCAAGCTCCTGGTACAACATTGAGGTTTTCCACTGGAATCACCTAGCACATTTTCAGAGTCTTCCATGAGCGATGAAGTTACTCAATTCTCTTCCTAATATTGTCAAAGCTTTTGTATCAGTCACTTGTCCTGAGAGTCTGTGGGTTGCATGCTATACTTGAGCTAATTGCATAAAAAGGATTATTTCCTTTTCTTGATGCTTGTTATTATTTTCATCCTTCACGTCCCATTTCTTCTGTTTCAGGATCAACACTCTGTGGTAGGCCAGGGAGCTGGCCCCACTCCAAGCTCCAGTTCTTGCTCAAATCCAAACACTGGAAGTGGTTACATGAACTCATCCCAACAATCAATGTTGAATCAGCAACTGATGGAAAAGAAACAGGCTCTGCAACGGCAAATGATAGAGCAAAAACAACTCCTTCTACAGCAGCAGATGTTGGCAGAAGCTGTAAGTTTTCGAATTCCTTATCTTACGTGGAAAAAAAATACCTTAGAAACAATATAAAAGAAAGCTAAGACTGGGAAAAGAAAGCCCCCAAAACTTTCAGGTCATTTTGGCAATGCCTAGACCTTCTTGAGTGTGCCTCATAATTTTTCAGCACTTTGCTAAGCCCTTTTGAAACCTTTTGCAGTTTTTATGAAACAACTCAAGCATTTGAGCTACTGTGGTTTCATTATGAGAACAGTCTAAGCGCATGCTTAATTTGAGGCATATGAATACTGTCTGTAGCCTTTGCAAGATAAGCTAAGGTGCACTGCTATGCTACTTCAGTCACAGAGGAAAGTTGACTTCCAGGCTCTGCAACCTACGCAGCATGGTGTAAAGTGCCTGTGTGTAAACAAGGAGCAGGTACATTGATTTTTGTGTTCAACACAAGCTTGTGTGCTTGGCTGGCATCATACATAAGTCCTCCTTTCTCTGTTTTTCTTTTTTCATTTTCGTATATTTGTAGCCAGTTCTGTCTCCCTTGGTATCTGAGAGACCAGTTGGGAGTTTCTGGTCATTTCATGAGACATGGGGGATATCTGTGGTCTTGCTGGCAGTGATAAGTGCTATAACCCACTGATTTTGTTCCACTGAACTGGCATTGCCATTGATATTGCATGAACTGAGACAGCTGAGGGTGCTTCATGGCCCATCACCCATGGCCAGTGCAACTGAGGGGAGTCCCGGCTGTCCATAGCAGTAGCACATGCCCCCTGCATACTGATATTCTCCATTCCATGGTAGTCCTGCTTGCCAGAGCACAGAGAAGAGAGGAGTCCTAGAAGAGGAGCTGAGCTTGGCATATACTTGGGGCAGGCAGAAAGCAACATGCCCTGCGGCAGCTAGGGAAGGGCTTCAGGGAGGATGCTAGAGAAGGATGGAGGTGACACCACTACCTGCTTTGCTTCCCCAAGGCTGCAGTGACAGTAGATCCCACGCCTGTGACTTATTTACATCAACCTGCACATCTCTCAGGACAGCTATGGGGCAGACCCATTCATGCTGGCTTGACATTTTGGATCCAAAACTTTCTTTTGTTTATAAAGATGTTGACTCAGAAACACTGACACATTTAGTGAATGCCATTCAGTAATTAAAGAACAGCACAGAAGTGGAAAAACATTCATGTTTTTGTGGGGATGTTTTCAAAACAAAAATGTTTCAGTTTTTTTTAGAGAATATATTTTTGTTTACAAATTTATTTCCATTCCAAAAAAAACAATTAGAAAGCTTGAATTTGAAATTAAGGATTTCATTTATCCTATAAGGGAAATATTTGTTGACCTTTTAATTTATGCAGAAAAAAACTGAATCATCAAGTCAGATCTACATGCTGCAGTTTTCTGTCAAATTTTTTTGTGGAACAAAATTGCTCAAATAGCTCTTCTTAAAAATAGATACAATTGAAACTAAATTATTCTACATAATGCATTTTTTTAATCAGCTTGCCTTTGCTTTTTTATAATGTACATAGAAACAAACACAAGCCCTGCCTACAGTTTTTACATGTATTGCAGGGATTTCCTGGGAGATAACTTGTCTTTCTTCTCCACAAGGGTTCAGGTCGAGCGGTATGTTAAAATGAGCCTTATAAATCTTAATCAGACCCCTCTCTCCCAGAGTGCATTACAGAAATGCCTCACTACCGCAAGAAAGGCTCTTCTCCCAGCGTTTTAAAGTGCTCTTGGCAGAAGGAAGAACAGATTTTTCATGAGAAGGTCCGTTTGTGTGCTATTTTCAGGCAGAAAATCCCCAGATTACTCTGACAGACATCCATCACCATCCAGGGCCTGACTCTTTCACACTGATGAGCCAGTTTGCCATTCTGGCAGCTGAGCACGAAACCCAGGCACGTTGCAGAGAAGGGGTGATACCAGCCCAGCAGCTGCCCAGTAAGCACGACTCCAGGAGATACATCTGCACTGGCAATGACTTACCAGTGACTGAGGTGGTCAAACCCACGTTTTCCTGCTGTGTATCCTGAGAAGCCATTGCTTATGGGCGGGCAGTAACACTCTGAGAGATCAAGTCACAGTGATGCTGATGAGAGGTTTAGCGGTGACTTTGGCACCTGCACTTTCCGGGTCTTTATGAACACAGGGCAATTAGTCAGATTTCAGTTCAAGGACTTGGATGTCTATTTTCCCCTCACCAGAGATGTGTCCCTGCAGGCCCAAAATAAAAAATCTCCCCTACTAATCAGCTTTTTCTGCAATCTTTCCCCGTTGTCCTTCCCCCAGTGCTTGCACTCCCAGTGTAAGAGGAAAGACAGCACCGTGCACATGTACAGGGAAGCACAGGGCAACAGTGAGTGGCATGAAAACCAAATGGCCCGTCACTAAACCCTGGACATGTCTCCTGCAGCATTCCTGGTGAAGAGAGGCACAGGGGAGGACAAAGCAATGGGTTCTGGTGATTTTTGTGGGAGCTCCTCCAGTGCAGGAGGAAGGAGACAGTGAGGGCTGGGGATGGCTGGGACAAAGCACGTTTAATGACAAGCTGAAATGCTCTTTGCCAGCTGTGCACACTGACAGGTCAGCATGGGTGAAATGGGTTGAGGAACGTTGATGCAGCCAAGGGACAGGTGTGGACCTTGTAGGTCTGGACCCTGGTTGCTCTGCAGCTGCATCCCAGCTGTGTGTTTGAGTTAGACCTGGGTGTTTGCTCTCTCTCTGTGCTTTCTCTGAAAGTAAACCCAGCTGCACAGACATGGAGGGAGCCATGAGGAACCATCAGGCCCCTCTGTCTGATAAGCATGGTGAGCAAGATGGTGCAGATGTTGGAGGACACTTCATTCTGCGGTGCAGATGTGTCCAATGTTCTCAGAGGCTGAGAAACGCTCAGTGGTTTTAAGGAAAATTAGACCAGACTCAGACACAATACCACCAGCAGAAAGGTGTCCATACAGACTTCAGTGGGTGATGGCACAGGTTCACAGCTTCCTCTCCTGGAGACCAGACAGGGTGAAAGGAAGGAACACTTCAGCTTTTTACATACTGAGAAAAGAAAGAGGTGATCCAAACACAGAACCAATAAAGCATTAAAAAAAAAAAAAAAAAAAAGCAAATTGATATATTTCTACTCTAATCCTGTAGGAGAAAATCACTCCGCAAGATCAGCTGAACAGACACTTGACACGGCCACCACCAGATTATAAAGACCAAAGAAGGAACATGGTCAACATGCAACAAGCAAACCAATATCCTGGTAAGTGCCCATGTGCTAAATGAAACTGTTTCCTTCCTTCCAGCTGGAAGACCATCCAGAAGAGCCACACATGCACTGATAAGAGGGGCCTGATTTTCTGAGTATCCACCTACATCACTGCATAGAGACTGAGTGGTGGCTGCTGCTCTCCTGTGCTGTTTACCTCACTGTCCCCCACCACTGAGAAGTGCTGATACATGATCTGGAGAACCAGCTGGTTGTTCATCCAGGCTGATGCTGCATGTCTCAGGCACAGGGAAGCGGTGGCTCTCCCATTAGCACTGCCTGAGGCAGGGCACCCAAATACTTGATACAAAGGTGTCCTCTTGACTGTGCAACCTCACTCTATCCAAATGAAAGTGGTACATCTTGCTTCAGAGACTGAGATGAGAACTACCCATCTCTTTGCATGGCAGCTCATGTACAATGTGAGGACCCTCATACTGATTTTTAAGTATCTCGTGTGACACCATCATGGACCACCAGAGTGATCATCTGAACTTTTTGGTCTGTTTAATATGGCACGGTCACAGCCCCAGTGCTGCTCTACAAGCAGCATTTCAACAGATCAGTCAAACAGTAGGGTAAAAGCCCCTGCTTTCAACCAGAACTGCCTACAGCAGAAAATGCCCAACACTTCAGGACTAGGCCTTTGTTTCAGCCCTTGTGCCTTCACCTCCTTGGAGAGTCTAATTTTGGGAGCACAGGACTGCTGTTTGGCTTTTCATGCTGTTCACCTTGCTGGTTACCTGGAGGCTGAGAGCAAAGGCAGAGTAAGGAAAAGATGCTGGGGAGAGAGAGGAGGTGGGGGGAAATGCAGCAGATGGGATCAGAGGATATTCTTTATACTGCAAACATCTGTGCATTTAAGTATTAAAAGGAAAAAGGATCTTTTGCCTTCTAGTATATCTTTGTATACAACACTCTGAGGAAAAAAAAGATGTTTTGATTAATTTGATTTTCCATAACTGTTGGTTCTGCAGATTCAGCCAGGTATCTGAGTCTTCCCTTCCTACTTGTTCTTTGTAGCAAAATTTGTTCAGCTTCTATTACGTTTCTCATGGGTTCCCAAGTGCAGCTCGCTCACATACCAGCCCTCTGCCCAACCTGCTGGCCACGGCACTGACAGCCCAGCTATGCCAGGAAGGGCCAGGCTGGGCTGCTCAGGCAATGTTCATGCACCCCTTTGTTCTGTTGACAAGTTCTAGCAGCAATAAACTTGCTGCAGTCTGGGAACTGCTGCTTTCTAATGGGCCTGAGTGTTTATCATCTTCAGTAAATTTGCACAATCATCACTGATGCCAACGTAATGACCCATGGTGAGGGCAATGCCACAGGACAGTGTTGCTTGCTGGTTTGGTACCTCCTGTGCTCGTAAAACAAATGCTTTGGCAACCCCATCAGTTTGCTGGGGAATCCTGTGATTTGGTGTGTTGTTTAAAGGCTCATTCCTGGAATCAAATGATTAACTGAGATTCTTGGCTTTTACTTAAAAACAATCCATTCCTAGCCCAAGCGAGAAAATGGAAATGACTGCAGTCACATCTGTGAAAAGCTCCAAATTAAGTAGATTGCCATTGTTATGCGGCTCTTCTTCTTGTTCTTAATCTGATGGACTCTCTGCCAATCTCGTGGTATTTGGCTTTGAAACATATGGGATTGGCAGCACTTGTCCATTCAGATCTCGAGTCCCTGCTGAGTGAGCCCAGGGAGGAGAGCAACTTTTCAGGCAAGCCAGGGAGAAAGGGCCCTGCTGGGAGCTCGCAGCAAAGCTACCAGATGGAGCAACTGGGAAACTCTTGCATAAGGGAGTAACAGGAGGGAATTTGTTCCCTTTTTCTGGGAATAGCTTTGCTCAGGTCAGGGAAGAAGAGACAAAAAAAGTTAAATAAAATAACATAGGGGCTTGGAGACACATAGTTAAGCATTTTATTCCTCTATGCTTTTCCTCATAGTGCCATGTCATGGCAAGAAACCCCCAAGACAAGAGCAGGTGAATCAGGCAGTGAAGGCGTTTCTCTGCATCACTGCAGCCTGGGGTGCCCAGCTGCTGCACACAGTGCTGCTGGGGAAGACATTTCTTCCCATCTGGAAGAAATCAGAATGGAAAATATTTGCGTTAAAAATAAAAGGATAAAAATAGCAATACAAAGAAAGAGGAAACTTTGTCTTTTGCACAACAAGTACAACCCATGTCCCGACCACTTGTGCTCTTTCAAGAGCATGGCATTTGCAGAAGCAATGCAATGGTAGCCCTGGGGGCACCTCAACAGCTGGCAAGGTCACCCTGCAGGGGCTTCATCCCTGCAGCAAGTGAAGTGACTGTCCAGTTCTGGGCTCCCCAGTTCAAGAGGGACATGGAGCTACTGGAAGGAGTCCAGTGCAGGGCCACCAAGATGATGGACTGGAGCATCTCCCATCTGAGGAGAGGCTGAGGGAGCTGGGTCTGTTTAGCTTGGAGAAGAGGAAGCTGAGGGGGGATCTCACCAATGCTTATAAATATCTTAAGGGCAGGTGTCAGGAAGACAGGACCAGACTCTTCTTGGTGGTGTCCAGTGACAGGACAAGGGGCAATGGGCACAAACTGGAACACAGGAGGTTCAATCTTGACATGAGAAAACACTTCTTTACTGTGAGGGTGACAGAGCAGTGGCACAGGCTGCCCAGAGAGGTTGTGGAGTCTCCATCTCTGGAGACATTTAAAACCCGTCTGGATGTGTTCCTGTGTGATCTACTCTAGGATCCTGCTCTAGCAGGGGGGTTGGACTAGATGATCTCTGGAGGTGCCTTCCAACCCTTACCCCTCTGTGACTGTATTTGTAGTTCAGTGGGAGGGAGAGAACTATCTCTCCCCAGATGGCTGTTCCAGGTCTTTTGAAATGCCACTGATTTCCATGCAATTCCTCCTTTTTAGTACTGACATAAGGGAGAAGAGAATCAGAGGCCCCCATCTTTATCACTCCTGAGAAAAGATGTCACAGTATTTCCAGAAAGCAGTGAGCAATACACACCCAACTAGCAAAGCCAAAGATGGGACTAATTGTGAGGTTGCCTGCTGAGCACTGATTTTCATAGAATCATAGAATAATTATGGTTGGAAGGGACCTCCAGGGTCATCAAGTCCAACCTTTATCCCGTCATATTCCTAACCGTTAGACCACTAGACCATGATTTTCTCCGTTTCCAGAGCTAAATTCAGTTAGGTGGCTCACTGGGAGGACATGAAAGATAATTTGATTGTCCCTGTGTAAAACCTGGTAGACTTCTCAGAGCATCTCCTGTCACAGGGACTGCCCAGCTTGAGGACTGAATTTAGGTACTTAAGTTAGGACAATGTAATTGTTAGGACAATTAGATTCTCTATAGTCAAGTGTCTCCTGCTCAGAGCCAGTCTGTGGAAAAGGCTTCCTTCCAGGATGAGGTGAGCTTCTTAATTTGGGAATCTATGTTAATTCTTCACTGTGAGGGTGGTGAGACACTGGCACAGGGTGCCCAGAGAAGCTGTGGCTGCCCCATCCCTGGCAGTGTTCAAGGCCAGGCTGGATGGGGCTTGAAGCAACCTGGTCTGGTGGGAGGTGTCCCTGCCCATGGCAGGGGGGTTGGAACTGGACGATCTTTGAGGTCCCTTCTAACCCAAACCATTCTGTGATTCTGTGATATTGATTTGGAACAAGCAGCTCTGGTTGTGGAGCCACAGTCAGTGTTAGTAATGATTTGGGAAAAGAGTATTTTTAAGTACTTAGGGAAAAAAGGACTCCTTTGCATCCATTGCTAAATGGAAATAGCATATGTATAAAAATAATGCAGAAAAAGCAGAAATATATGGTAATTTTTTCTTTGGTTCCACTCTGAGGGAACTGAACATCATTATGCTGAAATTTCAACAGGCGCAGTATATTAAACAGCCGTTCCTAAACATAGACTTTTTAAATATGTATGTGCATGATTTGTCTTCAAGAGTTTTAAGAGAGCTGGCTGAGAGGTTCTCCAAATTTTTAATGTCATTTTTTACTTAGTCTTGAAACTCCAAGACTGCTAACACCATGACAAAAATTAAGAGAGTAAGTAGGTAATTGTAGCTCTAGTGACCTAATGCAGAGCTCAGCAAAAATGCTGGGGAGCTGATACAGACTGAACAATAAAGAATTCGGGAAGGAAATGTAATTCACATAGGGCAACATAGGCTGATGTAAAAGAATCTTTTCGAACTAGCATGGTATTTTTTTCAATGAAACCACAGCTTTGGTTGATAAAGGTAATAGTTGTTTAGGTAATGTCTTTTAAAGCATCTGACTTTGTACTGCCTATTTTGATTGAGTGATACAAAATTAACATGGCACATAAGGAAATGGCTGATAGGTCTCCAGGTATCAATGTAAGCAGGCTGTGTGATTCAACCAAAAGGACAAACACAGTCTGAGATGATGTTGAATGAGGAAAAAAGAGCTTACTTTATATCCATGTTGGCGATGATGTGCACGAACTATTACTGTGACCAGCTCTGATGTACAGCCTTGAAATCAAATGTTGAAAACTGCCAAGTTTTGAAGAGAGCTTAGAAGGACTAAAGGACTGGAAAACATGGCACACACTGAGACTGATGTGTCTGGAGAAGGCTGCAGGCATGGTCAGTCTTGAAGCACCTGCGCAGTCAGAAGGAATTGATGATGGACCAACAAATAAAACGAATCACACAGACTAATACAAAATATGATTTTATGACGAAGTCAAAGTTAGTCAAATTCAGCCTGGATTTGTTGTACATATGAAGGATCAAACCCAGGTGGTGTCCCATGTCCAACAATTGCTACTACTTGCTACCTAGGCAATAGCAAAGCTCCAGGGCTGCATGTTCCTGTGTTCCTCCTCTGGGAGAGGCTCAGGGAATTCCCAGAATGTGGTGGCACCTTGGAGGCCAGTCCATTCAACACTTTTTCCCACAGTGTGGGAGCCACCCAAAGTGGTACGAGTATTTAGCTCGTACAGCACCATGTGGCAAAGATTTCCTTGGTTGACCCACGTGTGTGGAGAAACACCTCCTTGCATTTGCCTTGAACCTGACCTCCTAGCAGCGCTTCTTGGAGGACTTGTACTGAAAGCAACAGTAGCGAAGGAAATTAAGCTATGGAGCAGCTGATCATGTGCAGAGGGGGGTTCTCCACAGTGCCATCTGCACTGGGTGTGGTTAGAAAATGTTTGGCCTTCTTCAACAAATCTCTCTGGCATTAATGCAGAGCCTTCCATTGCATAAGCAATCAGGCTACATTACATAAATGACTTATTGTGGCTTCGAAATAGCCACAAATCTACCACAGAAGTGAACTTGTGTCAAGGTCTGGAGGCTGAAGAGATGAGAAACCTGTCTTCTTGTGATTCATTGGTAGATGTCAGGTATGGGAAAATCCTTCACTAAGCAGAATTAGCCATTGGTAGATATGTGATACTGCCAACTCATAACTTCTAGTTTTCTGATGTTAATATGCAACAAATGCCTGCACATCAGGTATCAGGTGTGGCTCCCGTAGGGGCAAGTCAGCTTCTGCCGGGGCAAATGGCCATAGCCCAGCTGGGAATAGAGCTTAGAAGGGGCACAAGGATGGCACTCACCAAGCACAGCACTGAGCCACGTTCTCATGCTGGCTTGGCCACCATGCAGAAGGGCAAGCAGGTCACAGTCTGGGCTGAGCTGCTCTCCCAGCACTTGGCTGGGAGGAAGGCTCTGAGTGCTGGAAATATGTGAGACAGTCCTGGCTCCTGCTATTACCTGGGACAGGCCTTTCCAGATAGGATAGATACCACTGCTGTAGGTGTCTAAGAAAGGTGGAAAAGGGGCCTGATGATGGTGCCTATCACTCCCCATTGTCACTAGAGGGAGTGAGGATGAGCCATGCTGTGTAAGGAAGAAAAGTTCTTGATCTCTGTCTCTGTTCACTTGACAGGCTTTGTCCTGTCTGACGTGTCTAGCGCTTCTGTAAAAAAAGGCAGAAGAGTCTTCTCTCCTGCCCAGTGGTTGTCTGTCCTTCCCTGCTCCAATATTTCTCTTACAATGAGCACCCGTTTTGGCTTATCTGATGTCCTCTAAAAGGATGGAAAGGCCATCAACGGCTTTATATAGACCAAACCACCCTCTGGATGATAGGCATCTTTAAGGCATGTTCATGTAAGTTCTCTTAAGAGCAAAGTATCTTCTTCAAGAAATTCTGCTGCTAGAAAACTGGACTTTTAACCTGTATGTGAATGACACCATGCATTGATGCACTCATGTTTGTTTTAACGCTTTTGTTTTCTCCTTTCTAGGTGGTTCACCAGCTGTGAGTATGAGCTCCAACAATATGTCCTTATCCAACCCAATTTCAACTCATAGCATCATGCCCCAGACTTCCAGCCTCATGTCCACCCCTGCTGGGACCCGAATGCCTTCTGTTCCTGCTGCTCGGAGTATGGGCTGCTATGGGAACCTTTCTTGCAACCAACCAAGTGCATACAACGTGACTTCAGGAATGAACCAAATTCAGCCACACAGAAACCAAAATCAAGTCCTGCCCAGTCAGAATAACCCCATGATGCCTCGACAGCAAACCATGACACAGGGAAACAACGTAGCAGCCTTCGGGACGGGGTCAGTGGTCAACTCGCAGCAAGTAAGGCCAAGCTTGAACCACGGAGCCACAGGCATCCCCACGCAAAGGCCAGCCAATGTGATGATCACGGCTACTGCCACTGCCCAGAACTGGGCCCCACAAGAGGCTGCAGTGAAGCAGCAGGATGCACTGAAACCTGCAGGAGTGCGTTTCCCCACCGGCACTCCATATCCTAACCAGTCTTTGCAACGCAATGGAGGCAACCAGCATTTTCCTCAGCGTGCATTGGCACCTCCTAATCAGTTAACAGCAGGAGTCCAAATGAGGCCTCCTCCGAACCAAATGCACCAGAACCTAAATGGACAATCTGCTGGCTCACTGCGAGGTCTCAGCATAAGACCTAACCAGCTGAGAGGACAGACTGTGCCTACCTTGAATCAGCCAGGAACAAGTATGACACCTCCATCATCTCTGCCATCAACCAGTTTCACATCTACCAACCAAAACTCTCGGGCTTACCAAGGAAGTGACCATGGTAATGACCTGGCCTTTGACTTTCTGAATCAGCAAGGTGACAGTATAGGACCTGCGCTCAACAGTGACTCAGACTTTATAGATTCTTTACTGAAAACGGAACCTGGTAATGATGACTGGATGAAAGACATCAACCTTGATGAAATTTTGGGGAACCACTCATAAGTGACAGTACCAAGGGCAAAACAGATGAAGAAGCAGTAAGGACATTTGCTTTCTCTTTAGATGCCAACAACCTGCTTTATTAATTTACACTCCAGTAACTGGGCTGTCCTTTAAAATACCATGTAGGTGGTGACTGCCCTGTTTGCAGAGTGGCTCTAGGAACAAAATGGAAGTCTCCCCCAATGAAACGATAATGTAAGTGATATTCATGCCTGTCACAAAGGAGTGAGAACGCGTGAAGGGTCTGTCCCCACACCAGTGCCCAGCGCATGACAAACCCATCAGTTCTTCTCACGGGGGCTGTGTGGGAAAACGTGTTTAGCTTCACACACACACAGGCACCAGACAATGGTATGGTTTGTGGAACATCATTTCTCTGAGTGCAAGAGGATAAGCGGTCCAGAGTTCTTCAGTCACTGTGTTCACAGCCCTTAACCTCCTTGGGACTACTCAGCCCTGACCATCGAGCCCTGTGTAAATCTCACTGCATTACAAAAACTGTTTACTTCTACACAGAACAAACTCACATTTGCTTTCCTGATGATTTTGGTTCAAACCCTCTATGTTTTGTAGCACACAAAAGGGTAAGTGGTCTCATCCAAGGGAAGAAGGAAACAGATCATCCAGTGCATTACTCAGTGTGCTCTAGTGTTTGCTTTCTCCCTTTCATCACCGCTTGCAGCCAGTATCAGAGGAGGCTACAATCCTGCCAGCAGCACAATCATTTTTGGCATTGAGGGAAACATCAGATGAACTACACCAAAGTTCAAGAGCCTCACTCTGCCACCTTGCCCTACCCCAGGAACTCCAGTGGCTTAATGGACAACTTAGGTGTTCATGATTTGATCCTACTTTCCCAGTCCAGCTTAGAGTTTGGGGCTGGCCCAGCTGACATTGCCCTGAGCAACTTCTGTGTATTGCTAGGGAGTTAACGTGGGGCGAGGATCATTCCCATAGACAGTTTGCAGCCACCTTGCCTTGGAGGCTAACAGAGCAGAGCAGTGAGGATACAAGTTGTTTCACACCGCTTGACCTCGGTGCCAGAAAATAGCCTCAACCATGTTAAATTTTATCCTACAGGCTTAGTCAGTAAGAGCATCAGAAGGAGGTGCTATGCCACTATAAAGCAACTCTGCAGTGAGTCAGACAGGAGGATTCATAGATGGGAACAGATCTTGCAATTCAAATGAAAATGCTGTTCTTTAAAATGATGTGGTGAGACGTGTTTCACAGCCTCTCTGAATTAGCTAAGACTAGATGTGGCAAAGAAATACAATGCCTACGTTCACATGCCTCAGTGCCAAGAGGCATAGCTCTGGCCCATGCAAGGGCTTTATTCGTCCTTGTTAGTGGCAGTGGGATGAGCAGACTACTTGACAATAGCCTCTGCACTTATCTGACCTATTTCTCAAGAGAGGTTTTAATAAGGCTTGAGAGGTTTTAATAAGGCTTTTCCGGTCATTTCACCCTGACATTTCATGTGGGCACACTTTTTCGTGATGCTGCAAGAAGCATCATCAGACAAACAGGCACCATCACCTCCAGGAAAGGTGTAATGTGGGCATTTAGCTAGATATGCCAGTTGAGGTGGGCTGGTCCGTGATGCTGTTCATTCCCAGATGTGTTTTTCATAAGAGGAAGAAAGCCTGCTGGAGAGTCCCTTCTGCTGCCCCAGCGAGTGATCACTGCACACCCCTGCACTGTGTAACGTAGCTCCCTCTTCTCCCCAGTTTTGGCTGGGGTGCATGTGGTCCCTTTGATATGCCAGTACAAATTTTTCCAAGTCTTTAAAGACCTTTTGAGCCCAAGTCACTGGTGCCACACCTAAGTTTGGAGAGATACAGATGCAGTCTAACAAATGAGTTCCCTACGAATTGTGCAAAACTAGACTGAAATAGTAGCTACGTGAGTGTAAAGTGGAGGGAAGATCGGCTCATCTCTCTCACACACAGGCACACACCCAGTGACTGCCAAAGCTCTGGCAGGAACAGACAACTGTGATGCCACCAAGGCCAAGGCTGAGTTAGTATCATCATGAGCAATGGGCACTGAAATCTGGAAACATCAACTACCCTCACATGCCATTGAAAAAGCCACCACTGGTTTCTGTATTACGACCAGATTATTTTCCACGTCCTTTAATGATGTAAAATAAATTGTTCAGCTGAGGAGCTCATCTGAAGACTTCAGGATATGATCTGGTGGTGGATTCAATGCTGTGCTCTGTCCCATTGGCCTCAGCCTGGAGCAGGGAAGACACTGGGCTGTGAGTGCCATCCACAGGATCAAAATTTCATCTTGTCTTGAGTAAATTCAACAAAGGCAGAGGCCATATGCAGTCCTGTAAAGAAATGCCTGATGCATTTGAAACATGAGCTTGTGAAAGACTCTTGCAACCAAAACTTGAATCCAGTATAATTTCTTCAGAACATTTGTATTTGAAGGGAGCTAGCGTCTTTTTTCTTTCTTTGCAATGGCTAAGTGCACTACCCTTATAGTCTATTTTTCATCATTGACCGGGCACTCTTCGCAGTATTGGGTTGTAAATATAAAGAATTATTTGTTTTGTAAACTTTTGTAAAAAAAAACAAAACAAAAAGTAATAATATTTTGGTAGGAATAATAAAAATCATATTATTTGGGTTATATTTATACATATGTGAAATAAATATACTATCAAAAAGTTGTATTTTATACAAAAAGTCAACGGTTACCTTTTGTATTCTATATACAAAGTTTTGTATGATACGATTGTTTATTTTTATCTGCAGACTTCAACTTTGGATTTTAGGGGAGGGCAGAATGGGATTCTGGTTAAATAGCCAGGCCTGACCGCAAGCTCACTGAAACCAATGGAGTCTTTCCATTGCCTTCACAGGGCTTTGAATCAAGCCTTTAAATCACCTTCAGATATGTTTGACGTCTGAAGCTCTCTGGAAACCTCAACACAAAAACATTCCAGGTTTCAAATTTTTTCCCTGAAAAAGACTTTTATTATTATTATTATTATTATTATTGTAACTCTTGGGAGGCAGGTGGGACCTATGTAACTGTCATGTCCTTGTTGCATGTATGTCTGCTTTATATTTTCCCCATATTATAAACCAGTGTTTCTCTATACAGACCGAAAGGAAAAGTTGCTGTACAGAAATGTTTGTGTTTATGCATTTTACATGTGGCTGTATATACCTCCTAGTACTATGCAGTGACACTTATTTGACTCCATTTATTTTTCACCTAAACATGAATAGTATGTTTTTCAGTAGCTATCAAAACTCTGCCAAGTAAATCAATCAAAATTATCCCAAGTGTGTCTTTTCTTAATATGAATTTTATAATGAATGTCTGTTTAGTCAACTGCTCGTTCGTCTGAGTAAATTAAAATTACAGTGATATTTTAGGAAGAGGTGAGAAAAATATGCATCTGGCAGCTTCTGGGAGCTCAGTCAACCTCTTTGCACAAGAGCTGTGATGTTTTCTTACTGACTGAAGCCATGGTTTCATTACCAGCAAGGTTAAACAAATAACACATGGTATTTTAGCTCCTGGTGAACGGGCTGGTGTAGTCTTGCAGCACAGCAATTTGCTCTGGGATCCTGCTGAAGTTATAAAAGAGAGGTGGTTACCCCAAGAGATAGGTACCCTGAGAGGGCTGACTGGGTCCCCAAGCCCATGCCCTGCCCTGGATCATGCCCTGGAGATATCTGCCCCTCTCTCCCCACTAGCAGAGACCTCTAATGAGATCCCAGAAATCAGGCAATGGGTTTCTCCTCCTCTTCTCCATGCTTGCCTCGCATTACACCTCATTTTAGCCTAAAGAAATTCCAGTGTGCACCAGATCACGTTGGGTTGTGGATTGTTTCACACAAGTATTCATCCCCGTCAGGTTATTTTTAGCAGGCCATCCCCAAAGCAAGTGATTTCCCATTCCTCAAGAGGCTTTCCTCATTAGCTGGGCTCTGTCTCCAAGTGGGTGTTCCTTTCCATCCCATGAACTGAGTGGCAAGGGGTGGCGGAGGGGTTGCTTTAAAGGGACAAATGCCAACACAGTGCTGCCCCTGCTCGAAGGCTGCACTGTGCTGTTTTCAGATGTAGCAGATGAAAAAGGGCTCCCCACACCCCAACTGCTTCACTGCAGTTGGTGACGCCTGGGGACCTCCACTCTTTTAGTCCCTCTCCTCTCACCTTCCACCACAGGGTAAGAGGGGAGACACCTTTCTTGACTGCCCCCCACAAGCCCAGCTCTGCGGGCTGCTGTGCTCCTGGGGTTTTGCCAGCATTGCTCAGTCCCTACATTATATCTGACTGCCACCCACAAACGATTCCTGCATCCTTGCCTGGCATCCAGGGGCTGCACAGGGAGGGGCAGGGGAGGGATGCTGGCATGTGCCCTGGGCCCCACCACCTCAGCTGTGCCCATGCTCCCTGTTCCAGCTGGAAATGCAGAAACGAGGAGGTGCCCAGGAGATGTGTGGCTTTCTCCACGCTTCAGCATCTCCAGCGCAGGTGGCAGACAGAGAGCCCTCAGACAGGGCTGCTGCCTGGCTGAAGAAGGTATGTCTGTATCAGTGAGCTGAAGAACAGCCAGGGACCCCTCCCAGACCCTGTGCCACTGGGCTGTAAGAGGCCCTGGTAGTGCTTGACTGCAATGACTGCCCACCCAAACAGGTCCCACAACCAAGAGCTGTTCCCACTTTGGATGCAGGATAACAGAGATAAGAGGGTATAATAATATGGACTCGAGTCACCCTGTGCCACATGGGCTCAGCACCAGAAAATGTCCCCAAGCATGTCTCCTGTGCCCAGGAAGATGCAGCCAGTGAAACCACAGGGAGGGGTTGGGAAACACTGGTGGCAGTGAGCATTCTCCCTGCCTGGCCAGACGCAGCACAGCAAGAGCTGCCCCAGACTGAGGCAAGTCTGACCTTTCCCACTGCATCCAAATCACTCGGTGGGAAGCACTACAGCCAAGAGCATTGCTCCCTCCCACAGTGGCACAAGGTCCTGCAGCCACAGGAACCAGGGATGACATGGAAAGGACCCTGCTGCAATAAAAGCTTACTCCATTGCATCACTCTAATTTTTAAATTAGGCATTCTGGGTCATGTAGATCACTTTGATAGAGCCTCTTTAAATAGGGTTCCAAAGCAAATCCGAAATGCACGTCTAAATAAAATTTATTTATTTTTTTCTTCCAGCTCACAAAATTGTTACAAACTAGCTCAGCCACAAGTTACTGCCTTACCGAAAGACTCATGGGGTGAAATCCTAGTCCATATGATACAGAATGGGTCAGGCAAACTGATAAAAGCAGTCTGTTTAGGACTTTAAGACCTATATGTTTTGGTTTTTTTAAAAAAGAAACCCAACCCCAAAACTAGCACTTGCCAGTCTAGGGTTCTTATTACAAGGAACTCCTCCAAAAGAGTTGAAGCTTAAACAATTGTTTTTTCTGTAATGATTCAGCCTCTTCTGTGCTCAAGAGCAAGCGCCCAGCAAGTGACTGCAGCTCCTGGTGGACATGTGCTGATGTTTGTGTTGCTGCTGCCAGGGTATCAAGGTTAGCTGAGCTGCTTAGTCGTCCTCAGGGCATGCAGCAGCAGAGCCAGTTAGCATCTCCCAGAGCAGCATGGAAAAGTCCCACTGGCCACCCCGGCGTGTGCCTGGTGTGCAGCCCTCTCTCCCCAGACATGTCATATATTCCTGTGCATGGCTTGAGACAACAAAGATGCTCTATCTACATTTTTTGGAGGGCTGCCTGTGATGTTCTCACTCTGGCTGACTGGTCTGCCTTGTTCTACAGAACACAGTTGCTGTTTTATCCTTCATGCCTAGGAACACTGGGAAAATCGTGTGGTGATATTAAGCATTTGGGTGAAGTTCTGAGTGTAGGTGCATTCATGCAGCTCATGTTCAAGTTAACATGTCTGATGGCAAAATCTATACCTCAGTATTGATTTGACGTGAAAGGTTCCTGGTTGTTGTGAAGGTCAATGAACATCACATAAGGGCAGGATTTGCCCTTGTCATCATTATGTTGGAGTGACATGGTGAAAATAAAACCAGGGAATGTGTTCAAACTGCCTGTTGTGCTGACCTGGTCTCCAAGTTCAACTCTAGAGGCCTAAAATATTTTTAAAAATTTAAATTATTGCCTGAAGAGCACTAGCTTCTTATCAGCTGACTGAGAAATTCTTATTAGAAATAACTGTGTGATCATAGAATTATAAAATGGTTTGGGTTGAAAGAGACTCACAGATCATCTAGTTCCAACCCCCCTGCCATGGGCAGGGACACCTCCCACCAGACCAGGTTGCTCCAAGCCCCATCCAACCTGGCCTGGAACACTGCCAGGGATGGGGCAGCCACAGCTTCTCTGGGCAACCTGTGCCAGTGCCTCACCACCCCCATGGTAAAGAATTTCCTAATGTCTAATCTAAATCTACCCTTTTCCAGTTTGAAGCCATTGCCCCTCATCCTATCACTACATGTCCTTGTAAAAACTCCCTCCTCAGCTTTCTTGTAGGCCCCCATTTGAGGATTTGATCTGGAAAGCTTCTTACAGAAGTAGCCCATAAGGCTACCATAAACTGATCATACATCTCAGTCAGGTTAATATATGAGTGAATCCAAATATGAGTGTAATTTCCATCAACAAAAGACATCTAACTTTCTCTGGGAAAGGCATATCTGAGGACTCAGCAAGTTGGCTGTGTCTCTTCAACTTTATTTTAGAAGGAATTTGACAAATTTTCTGAAAGTGTAGTTTTTAAGAGAAATATGTCAGAATGCACATTACATATTATTTGATTCCTTAAATTTACCAGTGTCTTTAAGGTAAATACTGAGATGTCTAAGAATATATATGCACTGACCAAAATACCCCTTTGTGAATCTACACGTCAACTTTGCCAATGATGGTTTATTCCTTTCTTGAATTCCTTTCTCTCAAGGATCATGCTTTTTTTTTTTTTTTTTCCATATTACTTGTCCTCCAGCAAGACTTCTAGCTGGCATAAAGTTATTCACAGTAACTCTATGAGTAAGTGAACTCAAACTACAACTGGTGTAAAGGAACCTGTTGTGCTCTCTCCTGTAGTTTCCTCTGTGTGAACATGTTAGCCTTGGTCCGTTGGGTAACCAGGCTCACAGGATGTCTACAGCAGAGGGAGGAATTCCATGTGTCTTCCCAAAAGGCTGACCAAAGCTGCAGGGCTACGTGGTGTCCCCATTCACATGTGAGCAGCAAGTTAGCTGCATTAGCACAACTAAAATAACAATTTCATGCATAACACTCCCTCAAAGCCAACCTTTCCCTTCATTTAAGAAACAAATCCACTTATCAAAGGAGTTTCCCTATATTTACATTGCATCTTTATGTTATAATGTGCCACAAGAGTCTTGATTAATTGTGTGGATCTCAGTATAGTAAAGCTATCACATGTTAATCTTATTAACTTTCCCTCCAACCTCAAAGACTTAGTCCAGCCTGTTTTACCATGTAATCTGCTAGCTTCTTACATACAAATACCAACTGACCATCTGTTTATACTAGAGAGTTTAAAACCTTCTTGTAGAAAATGTCTGGAATGTTTTAGAGGGTTACAAAGCTTTCAAATGCCGACAAGATAGTGTCCTTTAAAGAAGCAAACCATTTAAAAAACAGAAAAAAAAATCCATCCTGGAGAACATTTCATTACTTTCTCATCATTGAATACAGTCTTTTTGCAAGTGACTCAAGTGCACAAAACAGCACAAAACCTCAGAAATTTCCTTTTGTTACATCGTGGGTTTTTTAAGCCTCAGTAGTGTCCTATTTTGGGTTTCTTTTTCATTTTTCTTTAAAGAAAAAAAAAAAAGAAAAGAAATAGTGTTCTTTTTTATACACTTTGCTGTGCCTCCAAAGCCTCCTGCTATTAGATCAGTTTTAGCTTTCAGCAAGTGAGAACGTGCAATAAAGAAAAATCTCCCGATGGCCACCAACACCGTGACACAGTGTAGCTGTGCATTTGGATGGCAGATCAGCTCCAGAAATGCTACTTTATATTAAGCTATCCAAGCTTTCATCAGGAAATGCTTACACCAAGCATTTGCAGCCTTTGATAAAAGCCAAGATTTTCGAAAAGGAGCCCAAAGTCTGGCTTCCATGCCCACGCTGATCAAAACGGTGATGTCTGGCCCTCAGACTTTAGCCCCATGTTTGCTTGCAGAATAGGGGCACCTTGGTAATGTGGTGTACTCTGGGCAGAAATAAGCAATGCAAACGATCAGAAGTCTAGAAAATATATATAAAAGAACTGAGGTGATTTAGCCTAAAGAAGAGGAGGGATAGGACAAGGAGTGTTCAAATACAGAAATCATTGCTGCCAGGGGAAAAGATTATGTATTTCCATATTGGTTTGCAGAGGCCAAGAAATAAGTTCAGGACAAATGCCAGGTTGAAGTTTTTAACAAGAAGGATAAAATGAGGGTGGACTATCTGAGGAGAGTAGGGGGTCTGAAGGTTCTCAAGGCCTGGGTGGGCACCTGTCAGAAATGACACTGGTATGGTTTGTCTGCCTTCAGCCAGTGGAATGGACTAAACATCTTCATGGGTCCTCATGGGAAGATGGAAAAAATACAGAAAACAATCAGAAAGTTTTCATGTTGAGGAAGAGAAGGAAAAGAATCAGTAAATACAGTTATACAGGGCTTAAATCGATGAATACTCACCAATTCACATGGATATCACACACACCCAATCCTGTAATGCAGCTACTTGAATCACTCTCTGCTCCCATACCATAAATACATGGCAGGAGGCCTGGGAGAGTTGGGTTTGTCCCAGCTGTCCTGCCTGCCCCTTCAGTCTTTTTCCTGGGGGGGTGAAGTTAAGGAAATCTCCCATTTGAGCCCCTTTCCTGGAGAAAAAGGTTTTTATTCTATGCTTGTGCTTTTGTGTTAAAGTTACCAAGGCGGGCTAGCTAATTGCTGGAATGATCAGAAGGTCCCAGAGATGCCCAAATCCAGCCCTGAGCACGTCTAAGTTGATGTCTTTGTTCACTTCACAAAACCAAACAGGAGTAGCTTGTGTGAGGATTAGATATCTGCAATTCAATCCAGATGATCGCTTTATTATGGAAAACCATTCCTCTCCATACCACCCAGAAAGACAGCCACCATGGGATGAAGGATCGTGGGCTCCTGTTCCGTCCCAGTTGAAGCTGCAGGCTTTAAAGGCAGAGTTAGAAGAAGACATACAGCTGCCAGAGGAGATGAGCTTAACAGCGTGTGAACGCCATGTGCTTGTAAGGATATTTAAAGGATTAGGGGGGAATCAAATGTTTGTCTGTCTTTGTTGTTCAGCACTACTTCAAAGCTGGAAGATGATATTAAAGGAGATGTTTCCCCTTTTTAAATACCAGAAGGGGACTCCTCAAATAACAGCTGGAAAATGCAGGCATGACCTAACAGATTTATACACAAAGACGCTGGACGATTCTTATCAGCCGGGTGAAGAACATGCTATTCTGCAGTATAAAACGGCGATATAAAGTTCACAATTTAAAAGACTAGTGAATAATCTCCAGCATGGACCAAAAAGCCAGCTTAAAATTCCTCTCCAAGAAACAGAAAGTAAGTATCCTGCCTGGTGGTTTCAATTTACCCTGCTACGCTAGGTTGGGGGGTAACTGGCCAGCAGCAGAGCAATGCTCCCCATGGCCGCTGCCAGGAGCAGCTCTCTTGGGGAGGATGGGGTGGGCAGCCAGGGTTGGTCACCAGTTCAGCTGCTGCTGTTAAATCTGCCTTGTATCTAGGATGAGAACTCTTAAGTTCCTGAACAAGGAACTTTATAACCTTTTAGGAAAAAGCAAATCTGTGACAGGAACACTGTTGGAGAGATTCTCAGGACAGTGGGTGCTTTCTGGGTGTAAAGCTTAGTTAAGGATACAAATAAATTCAGTGCCTTAGCTTGCAAGGAGAGAAATGGAGAGTCTCTAAAGGAAAGAGACATCTTTCTCAAAGAGGTTATGACATTAAATCAGAGTTTTACTGAACCGAGAAACTTGCAAGAATAGGACTAAAGTGGTCTTAAGATACGTTGGCATGTTCCTCATCTCAAGCTATTCTGCCTAGCTTAGTTGACTTCGGGGACATTGGCTGAGTTGTGGCACACACTTCACAGCAACTGCCCTCTGGACACCAGAGCTTTGCCTGGGGCAGCCACTCTGCTCTGCGCTGGGGCTGCGCTCTTGCTCTGGGCTTTTCTGTCTTCACCATCATCTTCTCAAAATACCAGGGCCAGTGTTTCTGAAAGCATCTTGAAAAGGCAGACCGATGGCTGTTTCTGCATGAGGGAACACCTCTTCCAGCTACATTTGGGGCTTTTATGGATTCTTCCTCACTGTTCTCATTCTTTTATTCATTATAGAAGGAGCAGAGCAAAGGTGAAAACCTTGCTCATTATATCTTTCCTCTCTCCTCGCTCCAGTCCAGCTCTCTGAAAGATGCTATCACAGAAACAGTTAATTTGGATTAGTAGCAATTGATATCATCCTTAGAGAATAAAGGGAAATTCTTTGCAACAGCAAATACTCATTCTGAGAAAATGCAATCCTGATTTCCTAAGCTGCCCATCACCTAACACAGCTGCATTACTTCTGACTTCACAGGCCTCACAGTGAAGAAAATAACTTTCTTCATCTTCTGTGACACCACAGTATAAATTTGAACTGTGTTCAGTTTTGTGTTAGGTTTAATCAGAGTGGGAATGTGCTCTTTAGAATATTATCCAAGCATTTTTACAATGGGCTCTGAGCTAACAGATATTCAGGTTATTGAGCAATATATTCATACAGCCAAAGGTTTTAAATCTTGTACATGAAGAAATGCTTGGGCAGAAAAAGGACGTTTCTCTCCTTTCCTTCTTTTCCTTTCTAAAAGTGAATTAATATCTCTTACTGGGGATGCTGGTTCATCCTACATTAACATTACTTAACCCTTGCCTTTACAAAGGATTCTCATGACCCTTCTCCGGAAAAGGATCACACCTCCATTTTTTGGAAGCAGGTATTCAGTATTTGGCACAGGGAATGCCCACAGGGTAAAGAAATATCTTTGCCCTGGGAAATTCCACTCTGCTTTGGTTGAGACATTTAATGTTAAACCTCTGTTCTTTCACTTCTCTCAGTTTTCTTAGGCTGGAAAGCATGTTGGCAATGCGCCAGCATGACTGAAGCACCCGAGGGAGCTGTGAGGCACATGCTGATGGTTCAAGCCAGGGCTCATTCTGAATTCCTGCTGGCTTCAGGCACTGCCAACCCCACAAGCACCTCTGCTCTCTGCAGTCGCTTTTGTAGCAGAGTTGGCCAAAGCAAACGTGTCCCAGCCAAAGCATCAGCCTCCAACCTGTCTCTGCTCACGATCAACCCGAGCTTGTCTATCAGCATGCTGAGGATGGGCTGAACCTGTTGGCAGAGCAGCAGCAGATATTGCCTGGAGACATTGCTGAGCTGCCAGAGCAGCTGCAGCTGGGAAACGGTGGAGGACTGTGCTTCATGTCGCCATCCCATCAGAGCACCCTGGAGCCCCCATGATGGATGGAGGGGTACCATCTCCAGGCAGGAAAAATAAAAAGACAGGTTACTTTATGCATATTTCTTCTCCCTCCACAATAGTGCCACCAGATCCAGCACTAAAATTTCTTTCTCGTCTCTCCCTTTCTTGTCCAAGGCAGGAATCCCGCAGCTGAGAAACGAGGGTTACCATCTTCCACCCATAAACTCCCCAACAGTAGCGTATGTCCCTCTCAATCTCTCAGACAAATTGCATGAGGCCCTTGCCTTTCAAGGGCAGGAAAGAGGATGCCGGATTGTACTCCTCCTCCTTATCTCTTGAGCCAAACACATTAGACAGCAATCCTTTTCAAACACCTCAGACTCAAAACACACAGACGTGCAGAGGAATGAGGGTATCAAGACCATCACAGTCTCTGAGTTACAGTACTGAAGGCTCAGGGGTCACTCACTGCAGATGATAACTAGGTGACTTATTACACTTACATAAGATAATTAATGCTTAGTTTTGGCCTTCACAAATTACAGGAGTTTATATATCAGCACTGCATCAGAGTCTTGCTATGTGGGGTAGAAGCAGTTGACATCCAAATGCTGGAATATGGCCAGAAATGGCTTATTTGGAGTTGCTTGTGAAACCTGAATTCAGCCACACTTACATGCAGGCACTAAACTGATTTTTAATTACACAGTCCCATCATGCTTTTTGTCCTGAACCTTCACTGCATCCAGCACACAGATGGGATGTCTGAACAGGATCTGTTCAGGTTCACGGGGAAATTTAAACCAGACATTTCCTAATTTTTGGTACACATGGCATTGCAGCCTAAGTATTTCTTCCGTGCATTCATTTGATGAATGCAACATAGATTTGACTAAAAAACAAGTGGCAGGATAGGCACAAACTGGCTGCTACTTCCATGATCTAAAATTAGCTTCAAGAGGAGGTAAGTGGTGTTTGTGTCTACGAGAATGGTAACAGTAACCGGTCCTGTCAGCTCATGACAAAATTTTAGAACCTGAGACCGTTTGTAGGACACTGCATGCTCCTGCAGTTGTGCATTTTCCTGACCAGCCACTCGCTACCCCCTTTCTGGGAGAAGCACACACTCCCCTTTCCAGCTGTGTGGTGCTCCCAGAAGCATCAACCAGTATCCCCATACTGGGCGTGTACTGACCTTGGAGGCAATGAGAAACAACTCCCTGGGCAAGTCCACATTGCTAAATACAAAACGGTCAAGAGAAATGCTGGGAACCACAGTATAAGAAGGATAAGAAGGACATTGAGGTGCTGGAGCGAGTCCAGAGAAGGGCAACGAGGCTGGTGAGAGGTCTGGAAAACAGGCCTTATGGAGACCGGCTGAGGGAACTGCGGTTGTTTAGTCTGGAGAAGAGGAGACTGAGAGGAGACCTCATTGCCCTCTACAACTATCTAAAAGGAGGCTGTAGTGAAGCTGGTGTTGGTCTCTTCTCCCAAATTACTAATGATAGGATGAGAGGAAATGGCCTCAGGTTACATCAGGGGAAGTTTAGGTTGGATATTAGGAAGAAGTTCTTTACTGAGAGGGTGGTCAGGCACTGGAACAGGCTGCCCAGGGAGGTGGTGGAGTCACCGTCCCTGGAGGTGTTCAAAAAACAGGTTGATGAGGCACTTGAGGCCATGGTCTCATGGTTTAATGGTTAGGAATATGATGGGATAAAGGTTGGACTTGATGACCCTGGAGGTCCCTTCCAACCATAATTATTTTATGATTCTATGAAGTCAGGTGGAGCAAACTGGCTTCTGTTCACACTGGCCTCATCCGTGGTATATGGAGAAGTTGTGGCTGCCCCCTCCCTGGCAGTGTTCAAGGCCAGGCTGGATGGGGCTTTGAGCAGCCTGGTCTGGTGGGAGGTGTCCCTGCCCATGGCAGGGGTGTTGGAACTACATGATCTTTGAGGTCCCTTCCAACCCAAATCATTCTATGATTTTATGATTATTTTGCAGGCTATTTAAATTCAGCATGTCTGCTACAAAGCAGACAAATTACCCACTAGTCTGGTATTTTCATGGCAGGAAAGGACAGGTAAGCTGGCACATCTGGAGGTACAGCAGGTGAGCACAAGGCTGTTTGAGAAGGCACTGCTTGCTGTCTCTGTGCCAGAGGCTGCGTAGGGTGCAGGGAGCCCAACATGGCACAGTTCCACCCCACAACCCCTTTTGAGAGTCATCACTGGGGCAAGCTCCATCTTGAAGAACATTTGCCCAGTGGTAAGTCTGAAAAGGCAACGTGCCTTGAAGGCAGCAGATTGAAGCAGTGTCCCCACCTCAGGCAGTAAACTAACAATTAAGTAGTGGGATTAATCAAGGCTTCAGCACTTAAATTTGCTCCTTGTGCCTCTCATTTGGCATAATTGACAACCCTGTGATCTGCTATCTCCAAATTATAGTACCACTGGAAATGGCAGTAAGCTTCCTGCCTCATTGTATCCAAGGACTTAATGTGTCTTCAGTAGCTTCCTGAATGCTTTCCACAGCTCACCCACTGTAGATAGGTTGCTTACACAGAGCAGATAATCAAACACCTCTCAAATACTTCATTTTTATTGCACTCACTGTTAGGCCTGACTCCCCAGCCCTTTCATCACTAGAGCTGAACGCCGTATTGCTTCTAAAAGAAAGTCAGACAACTGTATGAGCCTTCCACATGGAAACTCGAGCCATCATGGTAAATAAAAGGGAAATCAAAAGGAATGAATTCCTGCTGTATTTCATATTCTACATCTGTCCTTCTCATTTTTAATATCATCTCCAGATCTTACCATCATCATTTTACTGTGTTTCGTTAAAACACTATCACAAATGCATATCTTTCTTAATAGGAAAAGAAGCATAAACTAGATAAAATCAAGTATTCTTAACCATTTCCCTAATTGTAGCTATTAAATACTGTAGATTAAGATCTCATTTTGAGAAATTTGTGCACACATGCACAATATAAAGACAATACTATTCCAGACATAAAATTATCAGGATTTTAAATTACTGTTTTCTGGAAAATTAGTGTCTAGATCAGGACTGTGAAATAAAGATTTGAGAGCCAAGCGGTATAGAGACTCTTACCCTGCATATAAACAGCTATCCCTGTTGTTCTTAATGAGACTGCTCAGCACAAGTGCTGCGATCTCAGAAAATCTCCCTCCTAATGGCTAGCAATATCAAAAACAATTAATGCCCCAAAGTCCTTCCAGCTTGATCACCCTTCAAGTTCTGGAAATACATTTATTTCCAGCAGTGGTGGTTTAACAAGTGCCAGAACTTTCAAATTTAACTCCTGTGAGTAATTCTTCATGTTTGCCAGATTGGAGACCATTAGACAGATGGCAAGGAGCTGCTGAAGTGTTGCAGTCCAAACCCATGGACAGTCAGACAGCTGATGTGATGTATTTAGTCCTTCAGCAGGAAAGATACTATACTACTTTATTTGAAGTGACACTAAAAATTGATCTTCTAAAACTACAGTATGTTTTGCAGCATGTAATGGAAGTCCTGCCCCTAGGGACTGAGGAGTGGAGCACACAGCAGGTGAGACAGCTTCATGCTTCATGCTCTCCAGAACAAGGTGCCTGCACCTTCACTAACGTGCTTACCTTGTCAGCCTTGGACTGCACTGGTATCATTGCTTAGCTATAAGCAAATGCATGCTACAGTATGTTGCAATAAATCCATATCTGCAGAGGTCATTAAAAATTAAAAGCATAAGGCAATTAAAAGCCGGGTGAAATGCCTGACTCCAGGCAGTGGTCTGCACAAACTGAGCACATCTCAGGATGGATTCTGACATACTCATTAGCCCATCTGATATTTACTGCCTCTGCAAGCAGCCACGAGCTGGTGGTGAGAGCGAGGGCAGGAAAGCACTACACAGGCCGAGCAGCAAGCAGAATAAATATTCTGCCATCAGAAGTGCTCTGTAAACAGTTAGCAAGCTATAGAATGCAGGATTAGGTCCAGGTAGAGTCCAGAGCTCCACACCTGTAACACCCTGCACCAGTATGTGCACAACTGCACAAAAAAACCCGCAATCAAGTGACAAAAATAGGAAAAAAAAGTCAGGGGCCCACTGATCATTAGCTTCTGCTTCTATCAGACATGTGGGGGGTACAAGGCAAAAGCACTGTCGGGATACCATCACAGCCGGTAAAACACCACATCATGGGCTGAGCTACAGTGACCACTCTGATCAGGTTAACCTCAGGTACAATCTTGGAGACATGGTGACAATTTAAGTGTAGCTCTGAGTCCCTCTCTTGGTTTTGACTAGTTTCAGGCTTTGACTGCATAGGCATCATGCATCAGCAGGACCAAATCCATGCATGTGCCCCATGACCATCTTGTAACAGATGTTCTTGCAACCACAAGCAGCTCTAGCTCCAAATCACAGCCACAGCACGTTGTTCTTCATCAGCCTCTCTGTGTGTGCCAAAGCTCTCACTGTTTCTGACCTCATACTTTATCAGCTGATGGAGCTTGACAAAAGGAACACATGCCACCTCCAGAGTGATTTGATGATCATACATCACAGTGGGGTCTCACCAGTGACAATCCGCCCTTCCCAAGGCACTGAGAATCTTTTATTGGCTGCCCACTGCCCTTAAGCTGTACATCAAGGAGACAAGAAAACGTAATAAATCTGAGAACCATTTTAGTGAATCAAAGGGAGAGACAAGGGTGTCTCTGGTTGTGTGGTTTGCAGAACAATTATGGGACTGAGTCATGCTGCAAATTTGTTGGACTCACTGATGTGGACTACTAGAGAGGAAGGCGCAGTGTGTGAAGCTGCCATTGCCATGAAAAAATTATTTAATGCATTGGCTGTTTTACCAGTTACTAGGCCTAGCACAAAGGATGCAACCAGCAGTAGAACGAACCAGTAACCAGATTCTATTGTACACAAAAGGGTCAGTACATGGGCGATCACTGGGGGTACAAACAAGTCAATGAAGTTACACATAACAGACATCAGCCCCAAGAATGATACAACATGGCCAACAACTGGTGGAACAAACAAAGCAACAAAGTCTCCCATAGAAGACATAGGAGACAGCCAAGCCAATAGGCTGATAATAAAGGATAGAGACAGCCACATGTTGTTCTCACAGAGCCCACATTCACAAGCACCAAACCTACCAGGGCCCAGTTGCAGGGAGAGTCAGGAGGTCCTTCCCCAACAGGGAAACCTCTACAAAGTACATCCACCTCACAGACAGACACTCCACCCTTCCTGCAAGTGGTCCCAGCTTTTATGCCCAAAGCAGGACACCTGGCACTCATTTACCCAATGCAGGGCACCTGGGGCTCATTTGCAGGCTTTCCCTGCAAGGCCGGCAGCACCTTGGAGGAAAGCCAAAAGGCAAACTCATCCCCTCCTTTTAAAGGACCATGGGAACCACCAATATGTCAACCTTAATTCAGGGCTTGGGGTTCAGACCTCAGCACTTCACTAACAGGGCACATGAATGTACAAGTGTAGTGGGGAAAATAAGGGAGATGCATAGAGCTCCAGCAAGGAGAGCTAGTTTTAGGGTGGATGTGATTTTAATGTCGGGGTTGGAGTGAAGGGGACAAGGCAACCATTTTCAGAAGGGATTAGGGCTCTTGCTATCTTGTTATTTATAGGCCTTTCAAAAAACTGTTTTGGGTTGTATGATGGGGAAGAGAGGGAGGGAAGAGAATGTCTGATGAGCTGTACCGTGTGAAGGCAGGTTATGACAAAGATTGCATCAGAGGAGCTTGCTTTCTTAGAGAGAATCACTGAAACACATCACGGTCCACCCTTTGAGCACCTACTGCAGAAGCACGATTCCTCCTCTGCTCTGCCACCTGATGCTCCAGGTACACTTAGTCAAGGAGTCACAGACCACAACCAAATATCCCAAGATCCCTACGAGCATGGAGGCAGAGTGAGGTTGTGCCGGGATGCCTGGGATGTGTGACTGTCCCTAGCTTTGGGGAGCACTGCACTCACAGAGTGAGACATGACAGGCCTGTGTGTCACTGTGCAGCAGCAAAGTTGGGGAGTTCCAAGGATGGGAACATCTTAATTTGTAACATCTGGCACATTCATCGATCAGATACCAGATGTATGGACTACATATACACACAGAGCCAAAAAGCCCCTTACACAACAGACACGCAGTTTAAATAGGATGGACGCAAATACGATCTCCCTTTCACACTGAAGGACTGAGGCAAAAGTTTTACTCCCCCTCACTTAATCATGTTTTATGTGGTACATAAAATTATCCTCTTCCTGCTGTATTCCCCACAGCTTTGACAGACTCTAAACACTTAAAAAAAGCCAGGCTGTGTATTTTACACTTCTTATGTGCTATAAACAAAAGTTACAACCACATACAATTTCAGAAAGTATGGGAGGATGTCTGCATGTCTGCTTGCCCTTTACTTGGAGAGAATCTTTCACACCTTTGATTCAAGAAACTTCCTTGTCGTTCTCTCTTTCAGGATATCATTTGCCTCAGCTGTGTCAACAACATGGCATTAAAGATGAACACCGATAATTCTATTACTTAACCATGATGTTAATTTTCTTTTACTGTTTCCTGTGTTCAAATCACAAAATGGCAGAACATTTCCCTCATAAAAAAAAGCAAGTGATGATACTTGTAAGATAATGGTAAGGGATGTGGCAAGAAAAAGTAGGTTAACAGACTGAGCTATGCTTATTTTGCATCAGTTATAAAACAGTCTTGTGGATTGTCCTTAATTAGTTTTGGTTATGTCAGGGTCTTTATTTAATTCCCCATCACTTGTAAGAGCCCTGAGGTAAGTTACTTCACAGAGAGAACATTCTGACTGACTTTGAAAATGTGGTATTGTTGAGCAAAAAGACTGGCTGAGCAGACTGCTAGTTTCTTTCAGCAGCAGGAGAGATCCAGGAGGTGATTAGCTTTGTTCTCATTTACAAAGCACCAGTGGGAATTTCTAAAGGGTTTCACAGGCCCTGGGGATAAGGCCAAGAACAAAACAGGGCAGTGAAAAGCAAATAGAGCACTTCATCAATAAACTACTTAGAGATGCCACATCAATAGTAAATTAGGAAGAAAGGAAGGCCCTCTAATACTTTCACGTAGCAAAGGAGGTTTATATTTTGTTTTTATTCCTACTTGACTTGTTTTAAACCACTGCATCGCTATCAAACTATGCTTAGCAGAGGGAACAGGGGTAATACCAACCAAGGCTATTAGCCTGATAAGATTTGAAAGGGAGACATGCACTGCTCTGTGTTAGTTCTACCAGACTGACCTCTCCCAAGGGTTACTACTGTCAGGAACTCCATCCTCGGCAAGGCTGGGAAAAGAGCGCACCAGTGGGAAAATGCTACCAGGGACTGCCTGGCTGCTTACCAAAGATAGAAAACTACTGCTGTTACAGCACCCCCTGTCTGCTTGTCTCTGAGGTGGGGATGGAAAGCTAAAGAGAAGCTGGTGGGGGGGAAAAGTATCTCGTTAGTATCTCATTTTCCATTAATACATGGTACTTCTGAAAGTTTTCTTGCCTCTAACTACAGAAAAAAAACCCACAACAAAACAAGCTGGAACAAAATCAGCACAGGTCTATCGATCTTTTTATTTTAATAACGTTGAAGCATTTTGTTTGAAACTTAACACTGCAATAAAACACTAGCAATTAGCCTATTTTTTAAACAAAAATCTCACTCCTAACCAGAAAACAGAGTTTTTGTTTCAGAAAAGCCTACACAGGCTCAATTATCTAGGCTGGGAATAAAACCAAACCACTAGATAAACTCATTTGCCAATATATAAACTTTTCTTTCAGAAGATTAAGTGAAAAAAAAATACAGAAAAAAAAATTTGCTTTTAAAAAGCTACGTTTTCAAGTTTAAACCAGCTTCAAAACCATCTTACATCAAGCTTGCTCAACAGCAGCTGACAGACACTAAAGGAAAAAGCAACGGAGGCAATTTCATAGCTGCTTTGTGCAGTCTCAGGCAGGGTTGCTGCAACCCTCCTTCAGCACCCTGATGGTGTTCACAGACTTCTGCGTGATTTAAACTGCTCGGGAGTTACACTCCAATGACAGGAACAAAATGGCAAACAACGGAAAGAGATAAAATCAATTAATTGACTCCTCAGAGCACAGAGGGATGATGTTTCGGTAACCATTTTACAGCCACAGAGTATTCAGATGTTTAGAAGATAGAGGATTTATGCTGGTTTAGACAGTTTTTCGAATGGGAAGGTCGACTTGGATGCTCATGGCATCGGGTTGGCTCTTCACCAACAAATGGGCCTTCCTGGAAACCCACCTGCCTACTAACACGTCCCCAGTGTTTCAGTTTCTTTGCCTCGTGGGGTTTTCACCCAAAGAGCCGTGCCTTTGGAAGACTCCTTCGCGCTGGGCACGGGAGGCCACAGCTGCAACTCCCCAGCCGTGGTCAGCAATGCCAAGAGCTTCCCTCTTGCACACCGAACTGTTCCAAGGAACTGAACGCACCAGGGCTCTTCCTGCAGAACGTTTGATGGCAAGCTGTGACTGCAGAGCTCCCTGGGCACAAATGGCCAGGGAACTCCTCCCTGCGAGCACACAGGACGCGGGCGGGCGTCCCACGGACTCGCGTGGTTTTGAGCTGCCGTGTCCGACAGCCCCCGTGCGGCCCAGGGACACACTCAGAGGGGATTCTGGAGCAGACACGGGAAATTGCCCGTTTCAGGACCATACTTTTTTTATTATGGGTACAAGGAGGGGATCTCAGCAGCGCCTCCAGCAGGTTAGGCTAACAGAAATAAGATGACTTCAGGGGGACCTTTCAGAGACCATTTTCCTGCTGTCAGGAATGCTCTCCGTGCCTCGATGCTCTCGGGAGGGAACCCGGGAGCTGCTGCTGTCCCTGCTCTTGAAGAGGCCATTTTTTGGCCAATTCTGCACCCGCAGAAACAAACACCTCCACCGCGGGCTCGCCTCCTTCGTCTCCCGCAGCCCCCGCCAGGCTCACGCTGCGGGAAGGGCGGCGGAGGTGTGCGGAGGCGCGACCGGGCACACCCCTGTCCCCTCCCTCAGGCGGCCCTGCCCCGCGTGGGAACGTGGCCACATGGCGCCGCCACCCCTCTCCCTGGCTGCCGGCACTGCGGGCTGAGGGGAAGGGACACCCGGGGAGGCACCGCCGCCGCGCTCCCATCCCCGCAGCCTCGCCGCCGGTGGGCTCGGTCCCCTCCCGCCGCTCCGCCTGGGCCCGCCCTCCCCGCGCGGCACGCCGGGCCAACATGGCGGCTGCCCGCCCCGCTGGGTGCCCGCGGCTGGGCTGACAGGAGGCACCTGCCCCGGGGCCGCCCCGCCGCCCGGCATGGAGGAGAGCTCCAGCTGCGAGAGCCTCGGCGCCGGGCGGGCGGTGGCGGCGGCGGCGCGGCCGCCCAGCGGTGACTCCCTCTCCAGGTAACGGCCGCCGCGCCATCGCCCCCCGTCGCCCGCGGGGGGCCGGGCCAGGGCCGAGTCGCTGCCGCCGCTCTGCGATGGGGCTCGGCAGCTTGAGGGGCCCCTCGTCAGTCAGGAGCCATGGCGGGGCGTGGGGGCAGAGGAAGAGAGAGAAGAGGGGGAAGGACCCCGAGGGGATGGAGCTGGTGCCATTTCCCCCTCCGTGGGCAGTGGCCTCTGGCTGCGCCCCGCACCGGCTGTCGCCCTGCGCGGTGTCCCGGTGCGCGGGCTGGCTGCGGGGGGACGGTACCGGTTCCTTTGGCAGGTGTGTAGTCAGCGAGGGAGGTGCCACCCCCACCAGCCCCTGGATACAGGCTCTCTGAACAACCAGAGCCGGGCTTCTGCCCTTGGTGCGCACGGTGAGCGGGGTCAGGCCGTGAGCAGTGCAGGGGGGCTTTGCCGGGTGCGTTCGCTGCCCCTGCGCCCTGCTGTCCCCAGCTGTGCCCTGCGCCTCGGTGACACCTTTCCCGGGGGGTGTGCAGCGTTTGTGGGTTTGTCCTCACAGCTTTTTCTGAGGGTTTGGCTTTGCAGCCTGCGTTACTTTGAATTCCGTGTGGGTAATTTCCAAGGTCTTTAAGCCACAGAAGCTGACAAGAGACTTCCATTCCTCCCACCCTCCGCAGGCTGTCCGTGAAGTCTGAATTCTGTGACTCGAAAGCGCACCTCGCTTGGGCCCTGAGCCTGACGCAGGAGAGCGCGGTCGGTACCACGGGAGGACATTGGCAGATGGACGGTGGTGGCACAGGAGGCCCTGGGGTCTGTGGTAGGCCTGGGAAGCAGGATGGCTGCAGGCTGTTCTGTCCCATTCTGGCTGTCCTTGCCATGGCCAAGTTGTAGGATCACAACTGATGATACAAAACTGGGAGCAGTGGCTGACATGCCAGAGGGCTGTGCTGCCATCCAGTGTGACCTGGACAGGCTGGAGAGCTGGGCACAGAGAAACTTAATGAAATTCAATAAGAGCAAGTGTAGAGTCCTGCATCTGGGGAAGAACAGCCCCATGGATCAGTACAGGCTGGGGGCTGAGCTGCTGGAGAGCAGCTCTGGGGAAAAGGACCTGGGAGTCCTGGTAGACAACAGGCTGACCATGAGCCAGCAATGTGCCCTCATGGCCAAGAAGGCCAATGGCATCCTGGAGTGCATTAGGAGCACTGTGGCCAGCAGGTCAAGAGAAGTTCTCCTCCCTCTCTACTCTGCCCTGGTGAGGCCTCATCTGGAGTGCTGTGTCTAGTTCTGGGCTCCCCAGTTCAAGAGGGACATGGAGCTACTGGAAGGCGTCCAGCGCAGGGCCACTAAGATGATGATGGGATCTGAGCATCTCCCATATGAGGAGAGGCTGAGGGAGCTGGGTCTGTTTAGCTTGGGGAAGAGGAAGCTGAGAGAGGATCTCATTAATGCTTATAAATATCTTAAGGGCAGGTATCAGGAAGATGGGGCTAGACTCTTCTTGGTGGTGTCCAGTGACAGGACAAGGGGCAATGGGCACAAACTGGAACACAGGAGGTTCAATCTTGACATAAGAAAACACTTCTTGACTGTGAGGGTGACTGAGCACTGGCACGGGCTGCCCGGAGAGGTTGTGGAGTCTCCATCTCTGGAGACATTTAAAACCTGTCTGGATGTGTTCCTGTGTGATCTACTCTAGGATCCTGCTCTAGCATGGGCGTTGGACTAGATGATCTTCGGAGGTGCCTTCCAACCCCTACCTCTCTGTGATTCTGTAATCACAGGGTAACTCAGGCTGAAGGTATCTCGGCATCATCTCCAGGCTCCTGCTCACAGCAGGGACAGCTCTGAGATCAGATCAGGTCGTTCACAGCTTTTACCCAGTCTGTTCTTGAAAACCTACAAAGGTGGGAACTGCACAGCCTCTCTCTGAGCAGCCCATCACCATCTTCTGGATGCTTTCCACATAGGCACTGGGCCTGTTTTTTGCTCCCCTGAAGCAGTCTCTGCTTCAAGCTCCCCCAGCCTCTCCTCACAGGCAAGTCCTCCAGCTCTGTCATCCCGGTGGTGCTTCCCTGAACTCCCTCCAGCTCATCCACGTCTTTCGTGCACCAGGATGTAAAAACTGGATGCAGTATTCCAGAAGCACTCTAACTAGAGTGCTGAGTGCAGGGAGATCCTTCTCTAGATCTCGTGGCTCTGCCTCTGTTCTTACAGCCCAGGGTGCTCGTGGTCTCTTTGTTGCCAGCGTCTGTTCTCTCATGAGTGGTATTTTCTCAGCAGGACCCTGAAGGCCTTTCCTGCAGGGCTGCTCCCCAGACAGGCAGTGCCCAGTTTGCACTCAGGTTTCTTCCTTCTTGAGTCCTTCATGACTCCTCATCCTCATTTCACCCTCCTTCATCGAATTGTTCAGTTCTCTGCTCTATCATTTTCCTTCTGCAGTTTACCTGTGCTCTGCCAGATGCCTACAGGCCTCTTACCTCACTATTACCTCCCCTTACCTACCTAAAATACTCTTATTTTTCCCTCTGCATCAACTCGGGCAACTTGGACCCATCTAGAGGTCAATCACTGTAAGAGACAGAGGCCTGTCGACACAAAAGAGAGCTTAACTCAGAAGAGCCAGTGGCTACAAGGAAACTCCTGTTCAGGCTGTCGGCAGCGTGCCCTGCACAGATGGAACCGTTGGGAAATTGAGATGATAAGTCTGTTTCTGTTGAGCATGCACAAGGCTATGTCCGCCATGCTATGAAAAGGCCCAGACTTGAACAGATTTCTTGGAATATAAAAAAACTTGTCCAAAAGCTTTCAGAATTTCAAGTCTAGAACTTGTAGAAGAAAGCTAGCCAATTTTTATGTATTTCAAACAAAATATATTTTTCTTCAGCTGTGTTGGAAATAGATAAATGTTTTTCATCTGCAGTTATTAATAAAACACCCCTCATCTTGAGTTGGTGTATGCTGTGAATTTTTTTAGTTTAAATGGTTAAGATTAAGACAAAATTATAAGAAAGTAGAATAAGGTTCTTGTAATGAGAGGTACTGGGTGACCTTCAGAATGCTTATTACCAGGTTCCCCTCTGAACCTGGTGACACTTCTGCACAAATAAATAATTTTCCTATGAATAAGACTGTAAATCTATTTTGAGGTTGGGTGGGGTTTTTTTAAGAATTTTTTCATTAAAGCTGCACTGCAGTCAGATTTTATGCATCAGAACAATCCCTCTGAAGATAATGGGACTATTTTTATGCATTGAAACATACTTATTTTCATCTCTGTGATTTAGGGTCTAACAGCCAGACCAACTTTGAATTGTTAACCTGTGACTATAGAGATGTGACACATTTTCACTAAGTGTTTTTGTTGAAAGAGAAAAAGTTAGCTTTGGGGGTGGTGTGAGGAGCACAGTGAATCGTGAGGGTGCTGTCATCAGTTTTTGTCATCTGTCTTATTTAAAAGGAACTGCAACTAAAATACAAGTAGAAGGTCACTCATCCCAGATTCTCAGTTAACTAGCAGTGTGAAGCCTTATTGAGTTGTAGTTGACTATTTTATGCAGAATTTTGAAGTCTCGGAGAGGTGGTAGTGTGAAATATATACAGCAAAGCATTATTTGGATTCTTTCAGCTCTAGCTTGGAAGTTAAATGAGTTTTGTATTTCTAGAGATACTTCAGATCTAACTTCTCAAGAAGACATGCTTGGTAGAGTTTACTTATACATAAGGTTGCTCACATGAATAAGTGCCTTAAAGAACATATATACATTTATTTGTCTTTTAATAATGCACATCAGATATGGCAAAATGGCATTTGACAGTGAAAGCTGCTTTGATATTTTAATAGACTAATAATGTGCACTACTTGTGCTCCCTGAGTAAGACATGGCAATAACTAAATAAGTGTTAGCTACTTTCCATCCTAAAGAGGAAAGTAATTGAAAAACTCTTTAGGAAACTCACAGTATGGCTGTTTGTACACGGTAAAAAAATCCCCAGCTCTGTGTGGAAATACCGAGTCCGTTTCAAACGAGCAGGTCACAGCTGATTAACTCAGCTGCCCTCACAGTTGTGCTGAAACAGCTATTCTGCTTCTCAAGTCTGAGCTGTCTCGCCCAGTGCTAGTTTGGGGAGGCACAGCACTGGGTGCTGCAGCTCTTGGTGGTTTCCAAAGGTCAATATTTAGGATGGACTTTCCCTTTGCATCCTTTTCTCCTGGAAGACAGAGGACCATGAGCCAGTTACTCATGAAGAGCTGCAGTGGTATTTAACTAGCAGCCTGCAAGGAGCGCTAGCATGTCTGCAGAGTCAGGCCAGGAACAACTCATGAGACAGAAAGAGGAGTGAGGTAAAACATGATTCGAATGTTTGATGTGCAATGTCATGGTTACGCTCAGAAAAGTAAGCTTTACTCAGTCTTATGGACTGCTTTTATATCTTTAAATTGGCCTGGTGATCCTGGGTGAGTAGTAAACACCTTTCAGCTGTGGTAGTTAATCAGACTGTTTCAAAGACCACTCTTAAAATGAATTTGTAGGTAGAGTTGTGGGTGACTTTTTGTTTTGTTTTTTAAATTTGGAGTTGCATATGGACCCTCTGACCTTTGGGATTCAAAGTAACAGCCAGTAAAATTCTATCATAATCTTTCCTTTTGTGAAGGGAAAGCCAGATAGAGCTGTGTATGACTTAAGCAGAACACATGACTTTAGGATAAAGGGGATGTCAAACTTCAGCTATTTACTTTCTATTGAAAACGATTAGGCATTTTGTTCATGCAGTCTGTGATTATGTGCCGTGGCTTCTGAATGAACATGTATCTTTGTATTCCTCTGGAATGTTATCTGAAAAAGCATATTATGGTCCACCCTGAACAACAGTCCAATAAGAGAGCTAAGAGTCGTTCTGTTAGATCTGCTGAATGTAAATTTGTATTGCCTGTGCAAAAACGTGGAGGTGATTTTACTGTAAATAAAGTGCTGTAGGACATGTCAGTGATATTTCAACCTCAGTATAAAATGAGAGGAAAAGATAAAGCAGCAGGCAGATGTTTCCTGCCAGCATGACTGCAGCAATGTTTGATGTTACCACTTTCTGGTTGCTTGTTACCACCTCTCTGCTGGTGGTTATCATCCACAGAGGTCTGCAGACACAGTGGATCCTGTGCATTGCACTTTTACTGAAGCATATGAGAATAATCATGTTCCTTGTCTTTATGTTTGCAGGGATAACTCTGAAAACATAAACTCTGTGTAAATCAGTGCAGCAAGGTCTGTTGAAGCAATAGCTCCATGAGGTATGAACTCTCCGCTTGGTTTCAAATAAGGTCTTGTCAATACCTGGTCTGATTTAAGGCTACGTTGAAGGAATTCTTTCCCCATGGGTGAGAGTGATGGTGGAAGGAGTTGGGTCTGTAAGCTGTTGGCTGAGGAGGGCTTGCTCGCACCACATTGCTACCAGATGTGTGAGATTTGCTGATTGAGTTGTTTTGTGATGAGTCACTGAAGTTAGAGTTTGAAAGGAAAGAGTTTTGCCAGTTCTGGTGTTCAGTGAAATGTGAGTAGCTGTCATTTTCCTCATGGGCTTTGCGAGCACTTCTTGCATTTGTTTTTTTTGTATGTGAGAAGCAGGATTTCTCAAGAGTTGTTGCCATTAAAGACAAGTATGTTGCTGGCTGAGTGTTGATAATTAACTGTTTTTTTCATCTGAGAAACTTAACACTATGCTTAGAACCAATTAGCAACTCCAGATGGGCTCATTATCATTAATTTTAATGTGAGTGATGATTTATAGCACTTATTTGCAACTGAAGTCCATTCTGAGATAGGTTTTCATGTACTGTATATTGTAAAGATAAAGAGCAGCTTTGCCTGGATATACGCTTGCAAAGTGAGGAGAATCTCTTTAAATTAGAGTCTGAGGATTTGGGACAGAAAATAATGAAAATAACATTCAGTCAAAAAGGCTTTAGAGCTTTTAATTTATGCAGTGCGCTTCTGAAGACAAATTGTTACCTTTGAAGAACTCCAGAATTGTTTTTAGTAGCAATCTTTGGCGTGCAAGTTTTGGCTCCTGCATTGAGCAGAAACCATTCTTGCTTCTCTTGGAGTGTGAGACCATCAGTTAGTTGTTTTCCTCTGTCAGGCACATGCAGATCTCTTTGTGCAGGCTCTGACCATTCAGTAAAAGTGTATGTGTTTGATTTTTAAGTATACTTTCCATTTGACAATATAAGATACAATTGGCACTCGTTTCTTCTATTGTAATTAATATTACATTGCTGTTCAAAGGCCTGACAGGAATTTGGGGTGCCATAGTTCCAGCTGCTGTGTAGATACACAAGGTGATGATTTCTGCATTGAAGAGCCAGGGACCAGGTATTTAAATGTGCCTAAGCCAGAGCTACTCTATTTTTACTATTGCCTGGTGGGTAATTTTCCTAAGCTTTTGGATGTGCAGTCGAATGCTGAGACTCCTTGCTGAAAGATTGAGTGAAGAGTGAGAAAGTCTAAGGGTGGGATGAAAAACCACCATGGAGAGATGAGGCAAGATCTGACAGCTGGTGAGGAGTAAAGCTAGGCTCAGAACACGAGTCTCCCGGGTCCCATCAAGCACTGCCTCTTCTGAAGAGAGATGGTAATGTTATGTTGACTAACAGTCTATTTGCTAGACAGTTTTGAGTTGTACACGTAGTTCCTTAACCACAGGCTGTTTACAACAGAGACGCGATTACAGAACCTGAATTTTAAGATTGAGGATGACCTGACGATGTCAAATGACACAATTCCTATGTTATGTGATCGTACCACTGCTGGGACTTCAGTTACAGGTTAACACCAGTCTCAAAGATGTTTTGTTATCTATTTCTGGTATTTTATCATCTCCCTTCCTTTGCTAATTCTTTTATTGCTCATGTACAAAGGGAAGGACTGCATTTGGAAAGGTCTTAACAACTCTTGAATCACTCGGCAGAATCAATAGTCCACAGCTGCTTTTTCATGAATCTTCTCCTGATGACCTGCTTTACTGTGGCTGTTTTTTTCGGTGCAGAGGGTATCAGGTAGTGTAAAAAGAGACCTAATCCATACACCAAAGGGCTTATGCTACCAGAAAGCTTAGTTGAGGGAAAAACCGGCAAGCATACATCAGAAATGCATTGGAAACATTCCAGAGGTCACTCTGATAAGGCATTATATACAAGGTGTATGACATGCAAATAAGTGATCTTGTTATTTGTCCGTGAGAAGCCCATTCCACCCTGAAGAAGAGGGTCACAGGAAAGTAATGGAGTGCTTGGTTTGTTGAGGTGTTTGGGATAACCCAGGGAAGTGCAAATACAGAAGAGACACTGTCACAGTAATTACCTCCATCTTCATTTTTAACTAAAAAACATCTGGCTGCTTTATAGCCCAGTAACTGGGAGCTAATTGAAGAAAAAATCAGTGGAACTTTTCAAGTATTTGTTTTTCCTTTTCCCACCATCTGTAGTTTCTTATGCCAGACAGTGTTCTCACTCAGTAATTTTCCAGTGATTTCAAGGTAGCTCTTTTCCTTGCTTCTTTCTTGCCTCTCTGCTCCATGAGTTCTTTTCCATTGTTTTCTAAACTGTGATGTATTTGAAGAGAAAGCCTTAGCAGTTTTCTAGTCCATAACCCCTTCAAGGTGATGTTCTAGTCATTTTGTTAGCTCTGCATAAATGCTACCACTTTACAGATCTGGCCTTTCTATAGTTTTCTGACTATGGCTCCAAAATCATTAATGTCAGGTCATCCAATGGTTCAAATTCAATCTGGATCAGGTGTGGATATGTGGTCATATTTCTGTTGTACTACTTAGAAAAACATGAGCTTGTGGATTTTTTTTTTTCATTGTTCTGGGAAGATGTGCAACACGTGTTTAGACTAAAACAAAGGTTTTATCTGGATTTATTTAGTGTGATGTAAAGAGACTTCATGCCCATACAAAGTGTTACACTCAAAATCTTGTTTGCGGGCAAAAAGGCAGCATATCTTCATGTAGCAAAGAATTTGTTATTAGTGTAACTGAAATTTTGAAAGTCTAATCATTATTAGGCCAGATGCAATTATTACAGAAATAATAATAATAATAATGCAGTTAAAACTTTCATACATACAGTTCTTATTTTCTACCCCTCTTCCTGATGTTATGCTCACTGCTCCCTTGCTCCTCTGGGTCCCAAGGTTGCTGGTTTTATTCTGGCGATGGTGGGTGTTACAGCAAGTTGTCAGCGTCTGGAGCCCCTTGCTGGGAGAAGTTATGAGGTTTGTGTTGATGCTTTCTTATTTCCTTACTGTAGGATCCACCTGGGATTATTTTAGGATGTAGGATCCTCCTGGGATCATTACAGGATGTTTGGTAAAACAGCTTTACACTTATCTCTTCATTTGTTTGCAGTTCCACTTCTCATTTGATTTTTGCTGTATGTGGTTGCTTCTATGTGAATTAGATACTATTTCTTTGATATCCCTAAAACCAGTTTTGTCCAGCTCCAGGTCTGCATTTCTTTGACTGACCATTGTTGAGTTGTTTATAGCCATGATCTCCAGGGCCAAGCCTGTGCCTCATCTCTCCTTGTCCTGTGCCTATGCTCCTTTATGCCACGTCCCATGTCTCCACTTCTCTGGGCCTCTGCTATCATACCAGGCTGTTCTGTTTCTCTATACAAAGTCATTATGTTAGTGGCAAATACCTCATTCTATGTAGAATAACTGGTTGTTCCTGCTATCTGTGTAAAACTGTGGTTGTACCACACACAAACAAAAATAAAACAAAGTGCATATAGACACCTGGCCAATTACAGAAACTGCAGTCATAACTAAACCAAGTAAAACAAAGCTCCAGGCACACCAAGAAAAGTTAAGGCAAAGCAAGAATAACAAACCTTGGTCCTGAGGCCTTGGAAATCCACTGCAAAGCTTATGGCCTATGAAGAGCACTGGCAGTACTGACTGGCAGGGCTAAAGGCTGACCCAACTATATTTTTCTGAACAAAATTTAACCAGTGGAGTGAGTATGCATCTGATCAGTGCTTGGTGTTTTGTGAGCAAAGTGTTTGGTGTTTTTTTTTTTTTTCCCTAGCACAAAAAGCACTAATATTGGATTTACTGAGCTGCTGAACCACAGCCTCATTCATACTTCCTGCCTTTAGTGAAAATAAAACATTTGTGCAATTTTTATTGCTGTGCTAATAAATCCTATTGCTGATTTCAGTGATACCAGGCTGTGTCCTCCAGTCTAAGAATGGTCATCCCCCTTCTACGCTGAAAGTGAGCCCCTGCACCTCATGAGAGAGTGCTTCCCAAGCCTTTTTGCTCAAAGGTGAAGGAGCATGCTACCAGTATGGTCATTAAACGACAGGGTGTTACGGGATGTTTTGTGGATATGCTCAGGACTCATGCCAGCAGAGCAGTCTTGGCCTTTCACTTGTTACTGTCTGTTGGGGTACAGCTTCTGCTCATCACTGCTGCCTCCAGCACCATGCAGGGGTGTCCTTCATCTTTTTTTGTTGAAACATATTCTGATTCTAGATTCCACCTTCTGCTTCCACCTCTCATAAGGAAAAACACAGGCACCCTAGATAAGATTGGTTTCATCTCACTGAACTGATACAGATTTCTGCTGATCTCTGGGTTTCTTTTTGTAGACAGTGGGGAAGAGTAAGTCATCTCTGTTTCTCCCCAGTGACTGTAAGGAGAGCCTACAGTGAGTAATTCAGATGTGACCACCTGTGCAGAACTTCCCCCTAGTCATTGTGGTAGGGGCAAAAAGTGCATTGAGTTTGGGTTGTTCTCCACTCCTGAAAAAGGAAGGAGCTATTTCCTAACTCATGTTACTGCACTTCTTTTGCATATTAGTTAAATCTTTTGGCAGCTGAGGAGAAAGCAGAGATTTATAGTCTGTTTCTTAAGCCTGTTGCTTCCTGTGCATGTGTGTATCTCTCTAGTTTGTCCACTAATAGTGTTTGTAACATCTAGACAACTTTAATCGTATTTGACAGAGGAGTGAAAGTAATTACTTATGACAAGTTTTACATTCTAAGCAGAGATGGAGATGGGAACGGAGGCAATGTCAGTTTTTTCCATTATGGAAAAAGCTTGTTCCTTTTTCAACATAAGGGAATACCTAGATGAGAAAGATGTCACAAATGTGTGTAGTTTCTCTTGGACAAGGCTTTTCTGAAGTTGGATAAATATTCTCTGTCTCTTGTTTTGGCATTTCCTTTCCTGGGCTTTCTCTGGTAGCTGCAAAAAGCTGTGTTCAGTTAAAACGAAAAGCAAATACAAACTTCTGTGTCACAAGACACTCATCTTCTGGAAACCAGGGCAGGATCTAGTTCAGATTGCCATGTCTCCGTGTGAAGTAGGTATCTAGAACTTCCCTACCTATATACTCCACAAGTAATTCAGTTGAACAAAGGTAAGCATTGCTGAATTGTTGTCTGACTCCATTGCATGGGTTTCTGTCGCCTAAGTGGGAGCATAGGCACCTGTGGTATCTACCCCTTGGAGCTGAACCATCCAGACCTCATTGATCCTACTCCTCTTTGAGTTACTTTGTTTTTCGTGTACACTGATTTCTGCTTGAGGAAGTGTTTGTGGGTGATCTTAGGTCATTTCAGATGCATGAGAACTGATACACAGAAAATCTTCAGATGAGCTTGCAGACTTTGTCTGCCTCATTTCGTTGTAAGGTGGAAGCATTTGAAAGACCTTTGTTTTCAACATGTACCTACAACTCGCCAGTGGGATAAATGAGTGCATAGAGCCCTTTGGCAAATCTGGGCCATAGAGACATCAATGGCTGCTGAGCACTTTGGAAACTGGGCTTTGTATTTGGACAATAAATGGCACTGAGTTTGTGGGGAAACCTGGTCCCAGACATGAGTGTTGAACCTGCGGACTTCGACTGATGGACCACACTCTTCAGAGATGCTCCGCCCTCTGGAAGTTGTGTCAAGATGCAGGTGCTCGATGTTTCTGAAAACATCCTGTGTTGTCCTAGCTTGAATTTCTGAAAATAAAGCCCCCATGTTATTGAACACTTGACTTACTTTAGCCTTGAGACTCTGCTAGGGACCAATTTTGTGCAGGGGCTGGGCTGCTGACAGAATATAGTTGTTCCTAGTCCTTTTTTGAGCCAAATCTGGCAGAGCATGCAACTGCATAACTGTCTATGAAAGCTTATCAAGGTGTTAAACCATGTCACTTTTGCTAGGTGATACAAGACTCTCCAGATTGGCTGTATTTATGTATTACCTATTTCCTCCTTTTGATTATTCTCAGTATGGAACAACTGTCATTGATGAGTAAATCGCTAGTATTTTTAATTCCTGTGGGTGTTTGGTTTATCGGGATGAGGGCGTTGTGTGGCGTGTGTTTGAAAGAAAATCAGAACATTTAACAATACATGTTACGTTCTAACTAAGGTGTTTTTTAAATAGGGAAATAGGTAAGAATCTGAAAAAAAAAAATTGAGACAGCACATGAACTGTGGGAAGTACACATATATTTGGTTAGACTATACATAACTGGGTCTTAGTGTGTAGCTAGAAATTAAAGCACTGCCAGAACACAAATAGTAAAAGAGAAGTTACATCTGTCTTTTTATCCAGTTCTCCTTTCTGTCCTAAGGTGAGTACTTACTAATGTGGGTATTACTTCTATTTCTTTCCTTGATCAAGTGAATAGGTTTCTTTAAAAAAAAACTAAGAAAAAATTAACAAGCAACAAAGGATATGATAATCCTGTGTTGGTTTCCATTTTTTCTGCTTCTCCTTGCTCTCATACTCTGGAGTTACTATTGCAGCTTATCACGGGACTGTCTGAATTTGCATCAAAATCCTGATAATTTTTTACTTCTGTGTTTTTCTCTGGCTTAATATATTTTTAAAGGAAGGAGGTAGAAGTTTATATGGTAAATATAAATATTAGTAAACAGCAAGAGTGATTTTGAACTGTATGCAGGATTTCTGAAATGACTTTTGTCTGCGTTCAGAGTACCTGTGGAGACAGGTAGGTGTTGCCAGCCCTGTTTCTCCTGTGAGGTGCAGTGGTAATTCTGAGGTTGCTCTTATGTGGGATATTTCTTCACAGTGAGGGTAACAGAACACTGGAACAGGCTGCCCAGAGAGGTTGTGGAGTCTCCTTCTCTGGAGACATTCAGAACCCGCCTGGACATGTTCCTGTGTGACCTGACCTAGGTGTTCCTGCTCTGGCAGGGGGATTGGACTAGATGATCTTCTGAGGTCCCTTCCAATCCCTAACATTCTGTGATTCTGTGATATAGCAGCACCACTCAGGTCTCTTACTTCTTTGCCCCAAAATGTCCTGCGCCCTGGAATCAGCTTCTTCCACAGGTAGGGCTAAGTGACACAAGTGGTCTTGTAGCACCAGGAAACACTTGGATTTGGATTCTTGAGTTGATTTTGATTCTTTTTGCTAGAGGCAGTGAGGCTGCATGGAGAGCCCCTTGGCTATGGTCTGCCCAGGCTGCTGCCTGGGCTGCTTGGGGGAGAAAGCTGCAAGTCAGGATGTGCTGATTCGTCATGGCCTGAGAGATCACTTGCCAGATAGCTCATCAGTCAGTGATCTCCCTAGTGGCTTTGTCACTGTGCAGCACTTCTTCAACCATCTGAAGCCTGAGGTGCTGGAACTTCTCTTCCTCAGCCACGTTTTTTTGACCTAGAAATACTGTTTTCTCGAGGGGATCTTCACTTTTAGTTTGGTCCTGCTTGCTGCTGCATCTTATATTTGAAAACAAAGGCTCCTTCTGAATAACCCCAAATGATTCCAAAAAGCATAGCAATAACCTAATGTGTAGGAAGGTGCAGAGATGAGCAGGTGGGAGCACTGTTCTGGCAGGCAACCTTGTTTGTGTTTACAGTAAGCAGGGTTGTGTTTTGAACCCCTCTTCACCTTAGAGTTAATTTATTTTCAATGCTAAGGGTGTGTCCTGGTGACTGTAAACCCAAGAGTTTTGCAGCACTGACCAAGATGTGCGCACCATCTCTGAGAAGGCTGTTGAATCTTTTTCCCAAGCCTTAGGGCAGAGCCAGAATGACTGGGCTGCCTTTCCATTGTGTCTCACTTGGAGGAGCTGGATTACTTGCCTTGCCCAGCACTCACAGCCCGAGCTGCTAATGCTGCAAGCAAAGGTACTTGTGCTAGTGGTAGATTTTGCAAGCCAGACATTTCCAGTAGGAACTGGAATCAGACTGAACTACAGGATTAACAGCCTGCTTTCAGGGGATACTATGTAATTTTGGACTCCAGATTTGGGCTGAAGTTTAATTGTTGAAGCAGAGTTAAAATGTCAGTTCCCAGCAGGAGTCTTAACAACTTGTTGAAAAATACTTTTTTTTTTTCTTTTTTTTTTCTTTCTTCTGTTTTCTTCCTTGTAGCTGAGGAGCATCCTATACCAGCCTGGACCTTGTTAGAAACCTAAGTCCCCTTTTTTCCTCTTGTGAATACAGATCATTTTGTAGTTATCTTCCACGTGCTGATCAGAGGTGCAGATTAGTTCAGGTCTCTGATAGCTGCTGTTCTTCCTGTTTTTTACCTTCTGGGTTGTTTGACTCATGAAAGTGTGATCCTGTGGGCTGCTAGCTGTTACTAGTTACATGCTGCCCATTGGTTTGCCTTTGGGTGTTGGCTTTCTATTCTCGGAATCTTGCAAATATTTTAAACAATCAGCCTATTGTTTAGCAAGTGCTCTACACACACTGTAGGCCTTTTGTGGATTTCTGTTTAAAAAAATAATAAAGGAATGACTAATGGAGCACAAACAGTGCTTGTGACACTGTAGTCCATTGTGACTATTGAGAGCAAAATTTGCATTCCTAGAAAAGCTTGTTCACGGTCAAAATATAGGACATTCTCTTTATGGCTCATGGGAAAACATGTACTATATATTCAGGATGTTACTTAAAAGGATCAACTTTTAAAAAATGACATTTTCCTCCCTTGGAACATTGAAGTCAGACTGAGACCCGGCTTTGCTTGGCAACAGAAGTGAACCTTTTTCATTCAGGCAAGTGGCGTGGGGGGCTATTTTAGGTCTGTCACACACATGCACAATGATTTGTTTGCTGAAATGGCTTCTTTTTAAGATGTTGTTAAGCTCTGACATTGCCAGCCCTTTTGAATGGAGAGGGTACATTATTATATTATACAACTGTCTGCCTGCTCTGAATGCCAGAGGAAGCCTGACAGTTGGTGCTTTTCCTTCCTTCAGAAGCATATTTGTTTATGGGTTTTTTTTCCCCCCTCTGAGATTGTTGCAGATCAAGCAGAGGTTAAAGTAGGATTTTTAAATGTTTAGAGAAGTTGTGAGTTCCATGTACTTCTGATATGTAGCAATTGTCTATCCTGTGTGTGCCTAAAAAGAGGGTATTGTGTGTTCTGGGAGGGTGAGGGTCCATCTCATGTATGCTGTAAGTAGGTTTTTTTGGTACCTGTTGTTTAAGTAGAATAAACCTGTTCTGATTTTTCTTTCCCTGTGAAGAATTAAGATTGAGTCACTGCTTGCTGGAGATACTGCTCCTTTGTCTGTGTCAGCTCTTCAGGAGAGGGGTTGCCTGTTGTTATGGGTGCGCACAGTGCCGACCACTGTGGGATTCCCGTCCTGGGAGAGGTGGTGTTAAGATACTAAAACGTAATTTACAGCAGCAGAGCCTGTTACAGCCCTGTGGCAGAGTGGAAGCCGGCCCAGAGCGCCCAACTCCTGCTACAGGCCCTGGTTCAGTCAGATGTCAGTCGTGCTTTCAAGTACTTGCCCGAAGAGGGGCATTGGAGAGACTTCTGAGTACCCTTAGGTATGTATATGTATAGATAAGGGCTGTGGGGACCACTTAGCCTTAGCACAGATCCACAGAGAGCTGCTGTAAATGGGAGAGCCTGATGTGGGCAGCAGCTGGATCTCCCAAGCCAGTTCAGCCAGTACTAGCTAGGACAGAGTCATATTCATGGGGAACAAGCACTGGTTTGTCTCCCTTTGCTCTGATGTGACCCAAAAGATTTTTCAGTATTTCTTGTTCCTTCTCTGAAAGAAATGGGAGTGTAGAAAGTTTTGAGGAGGGAGAGTTGTCGGCTTGAGTTTGGGAAGTGAGTAGGGAGTGCTCAATACCTCTGTGTCATACTTCTAAGAGAAGTGCCCAAGTGCTGCAGGTGTTCCTCTTCATGGCCCTGCTGTAAATTTGAACCAACTGCACCCTGCTCTCTTGGCATCTGAAGCTTCCAAATTAAATTGTGCTTGCCACTAGTCATCATTAATTTGCAGTTTTCACCTTGATTAATTTTTAGGAATGTACATAATGAGAAATTTTTACAAAAACAGGAAGAGAGGAAATGGAAGTTTGCCCTCTGCGGTGTTTTTCTCATTTATGACCTCTGCGGCTGAAACTGTAGCGCCCAGTGGTGCATTTTATCACCTGTTTTCCATGTCAGTTCAGTGACTATTGAAACAAAGCATTCAGTTTGATACAGAAGAAATGGTGTGAGCAGCTCACACCAATTAACGTTTGAGTAATTGGCACACCTCTGCAAGCAATGAAGTAGCTACTTGTACTGGCAGGGAAGGAGTATTCATAAAGAAGGTGCTGCAGAGCTGACTTTATCATCACTGGCTGCATTTTGGTTATGTTATTCATAGGAGTGAGTCAGGTCAGTATTTTAAGACATTGGTATAAAAAAAATAGGTGTCCTTGAGTCCTACATATGTGCTGTAAATAAAAATGGCATATTTTCCAAATGTATGTTTTCCTCCTTTCCCATCAGTTTTTCACAGAGGTCTGGGTGTTACACTCAGACACAGGTTGTAGGTTTGTTGGGGTTTTTTTCCCCCCTTTTGTTGTCTTTTTTTTTTTGAGCAAGACACAGATTTGTTTCTCAGTTTTTGAAGTCTGAACAAGTGTCTTCAGAAATTAACAGTAGTTTCTCAGGGAGTTGCTACCCATAGAATCCTAAAATGCTTTGGGTTGAAAGGGACCTTGAAAGATCATTTAATCCACACCCTGCCATGGGCAGGGACACCTTCCACTAAACCAAACTGCTCAAAGCCTCATCCAACCTGGCCTTGAAGACTTCCAGTGGTGTGGCGTCCACAGCTTCTCTGGGCAACCTGCTGCACTGTCTCACCATGCTCGTCGTAGCCAGTTCCTTTCTGCATAGGTTTGTTTCTTACCTTTAAGAAGGAGTTATGACCTTTGTCTCAAGTTTTGCCAGAAGTTGTTGTGAAATTTTCTGTGATACATTAAATTGGTTGTCGTGACTTTCTTCTTAGGTCACGTGGCCCAAGAGAAGAGTTTGTGGTGTGGTTGTCCTTAGGCATGATGTTCACAGAAAGCTCTTCACAGAGATCTAGGAGTTTTCCTTCCTGTTGAGAGTGGGGACAGGGAAGGAAAATACCCTCTTTTGGAGTACAGAGAAAGCTGTATTAAATTTCCTATGATAGGTGTGAGGATACAGGGAGGAGAACTCAGGGCTGCATAAATGGTGCATTTGTCCGCATCAGGTGAAAGCTGTGGGGCTTCACAGTCTGATTTGGGCGCTTCCTTTGCATCTCCATGCTGAGCTTCTACCTGACCTGAGTTCACTGTGTTGTGCTCAAACCCTCATGTGACCAAAGTGCCATCTTCAGAAGCTGCACTCGTGCTTTCTCCTTCCAGGGAAAATTGTTGCTTATCTACTGTAGGAAAGCAATAACTTCATATTCACACTCTTTCTGTAATAGTTGGCAAAACAAACTGCAGTTACAAGTTTTTATTTCTTCTCCTTGGCTTTCTTATACACTGGTTTTTAGATTGCAGGGGTCTGAGCTTGCCTCAGATGGCTTTGGCAGATGCCATTTAATGACATTTTTTGAAAAGGCTTAAGGCTTTATCACTGCTTTCCTCCAAAATATTTCCTCTGCACCTTCGTAGTTTAACAGGCTAAGTTTGCATGTCTCAGACACTTTTGTTTGCAGCTTCTTTACACCTTTGTTGACAGTTTAAGCTAAGCACACTGACATACCTTCAATTCTGCTACGGGTGCAGTAATACCTTTCAATTGCCCTAACACGAATCACCAGAGGGCATCTGCCTGAGTCTGAATTATGTTTGAAAACCATCTGGCATGTTGTGGGATAGTCCTAATAATAACAGTAAATACTTTATCAGGAGTTGAGTTGTTGTGCTTGGTTTCCACTTTAATTCTCTTACTAGTTGCATATATGTATATATATATATACAACTGCATATATATACATATATATATACATATATGCAACTGTAACATTGGTTCCATATAGCCAAGGGGTTAATACTGCGTGCAGGTACTGTACAAGAATATTGTGCCGCCAGCCCTCATATGGACTCCTGTATCATTCAAAATGTGGCCACAAGAAATGGAGTTAAATAATAAAAAATAATTAGTAAGATGAAAGATAGGAAAATTGCATCCTAAACCTGTTTCCCACTTCAGCGTGGGGAGAGAGAAAGGAGAGGAGTAAACGGAGATGGCAATCACAGGAGTGAGGTGCTTTTGAGCTGTTGTAGGGGTCTCTTTTGGCACTTAACAGAGATGTCTGTTGGTAAGAACGGTGTGAACCTGTCTGGGCCTGAAGCGTGGAGAGAGGAATGCTCCAGGAGGTCCTTGGTCTTCACAGGTTCCTCACAGGAACATCTGCACTTGCTTTCTTTCCTATAGGAGGAGCTCAAAAGTATTTTGTGAACCTGAGTGTATGTTGTTTCCTAAAATCTTAATGAGGTTCAGAGATAATATTGTTGTTTTGCGTGTTTATTAAGTTGTATTGAACTAGACCTTCATCTAGCAGTGATTGGCACAGCTCCAGTGATTTTTAACGCTCGCTGAAATCTGGCCAAACCTACCTGTGTTCTCACATGTTTGTCAGGTGCCCCCGGACCCAGCAGTTACCTCTGACCGTCGTGCCCTTGCCATCACTCGGGTTTGCTCTGTGTTGTCTTACTGGTGGAACATAGGTGTTGGGGGTATGTCCCTGTGGGATCCTCAGCACTTTAGGCTGATTGCAGAACTACTCTGTCGTGCTGCCAAAAGTATTGTATGAGACAGCTTTAGCTTTACATTGGCAAAAGCTGGGATAATGTGCAGAAGCCATGGCAGAAGCAGGAGTACATTGTTTGCCCAAGATGATGCAGAAGGGCCAATGGCAAAGTGTGGAAGGAGCTCTGATCTCCTCTCTCTGAGTTTGCGTGTCAGCTCCAGGACGCTCTCCCCCCTTCCCCACCCCAAGTCATGAAACTGCGTGGTTTGAGGATCCTTTTCAATTAGTAGCAGAGGAGAGCTCAAGATTGATTAAACCACTGAAGCTAATAAACTTCTCATGTGCATGCAGGAATGTCAGTTTAATTAGTTTGCAAAGCAGCGGAGCTGGAGCGGCACAACTGCCTAAGAGGAGGGAGCTGCAAGCCAGCGGCGTTTCGGTTGTCTGCTCCTTCGTTCCTTCTCAGCTCCCTCTAAGAGATGGATGAGGAGAACAGAGGCAGCGAGCCAAACATATGCAACCTATGCATACTGCACGGAGCTGCGTAATCCAAGCAGTATTGTTCGCTGTACGTGCAGGCAGTGCTTCCCAAAAGCTGGCGCTGCTGTTACTGGAAGGAGGCTTCACCGGTGGCTTCTGCGGGAGCAGAGGGATGCTGGTGTGGGGAGCTTTTGAAAATCCACTTCTAAAACACAAATGCTTTCCTTCATTAAAACTCACTTGAAGCCAAGCGTGATCAGCAAACACAAAACTTTCACAGCTCAGACATGCTGTGGATTATGGTTCTTTTTTTTTTTTTTTCATACATGAAGCAGTTTGCTCCTTAGCCTGCCAAAGTGACATTAATTAACAATTTCATAAAAATCTTTGGTCTACAATGATTAGATAATCACTGTTTGTGTATTAGGTAGACACTGGGAGAGGGCAGACAAGTTGTGTAAGCAGAAAAACTGGTAAAATTTTGATCCTTTTGTAACCACTCTCTCTCCCTGGGAGCTGTTAAGAGCAGGTTAGACTGACAGGTCTCAGAAGTTGTTGGGGTGTAGCTTGTCCTTAGCTTGAGGGCAGAGAGACTAGCACACTCCACTAAACCTTCCCAGCCTTTCCAGCTCCCTTTTCTGTGACCAAAGGATGTGAAATTCTTGATGCAAATACTCCTACTAATAGGTTAGTGTGCTTGGTGATTTAGTGGTGGTCTCCAGTGAGTAAGTTGTCCTTTGTGGTGCACACGGGCCAGGTGAGCTGCTGGTGTGCACTCTGCTATTTATTTACACCTGTACTAAATGACTTGTTAACTCAGCAGAGTTGCTGACCTGTAAAATGCATTTAAATACTCAAAATTCTGGGCCCTGAAAGGGGAGGGAGTTAGAAGGCATGGCTTCTGGAGGCTTACTCTGAACCTCTGGCTCCCCCGGCTGGAGCTGGCGCAGGAGAAGGCACTGTGGGGACCCATGGAGAGGAGTCAGAGTTGTCACCCAGTGATAAAGGCATCTGCAGTATCTGCTTGCTCTTTGTGGGTAACTTTAAGTACCATCTCCTTATGGGCTACTGCATGCTTTTAAAAATCAAATTAATTAAACAGTTGCAAACATGAGGGTGAACACTTAGAAGAGGAAGGCTGACCATGCAGAAACCAGGCTGAAAGGAGCTTAAAGGGAACACACCCAGAGGTCTGAGCTTGTTCAAGTAATGTAAAAATGTGGTTTAGTGCTAAGCCCGATTTAGCATGCCTGCAGGCTGCCGTGCTCAGAAGTGCTCTCAGCCTTCCTCATCATCTCCAGATACAGATTCCCTCCCTCTCTGTGTGCTGCATGTGATGATTTATATGGCCATGTAATGAATCCAATCAGCCCCATTAGCCAACAGAAGACTCTCTTCACGTTTATTAATAGTTTACTGCCCTGGCAGACCAGCAGATTGAACTGTGCATGCCGTGATGCTCGCCCAGTGCGATGGAGATGGCAGCAGTGTGCAGCCCAGGTTGAGAGGAGGAGGAGGAAAGGGGAACATGAGCAGCCCGTTCAGCAGCAGCGTACACTTTATATCAATTTTGATATAATGTGAAACTAAACAGGAGAACAGGAGGCTTTGCAGATTCGATTCCTGTTATTTTAGTGTAAGATTATTTTCTGCCTGGGACAGAGACTGAGGCTGCTGCAGTGTGAGCAGCACTGCGTGCACAAGTGCCACTGTCCAGCTGAAATTATGTGAGTTTACCTGGCAACACCACAAGAGCTGAGCGAGTTGGAAAGCTGAGTGCTTAGCTGTTGAACCGTGTACAACAAATGCATTCAGTGGAATTGTGCTGTTTGGTTGGCACACCAGTATCGTTTATTTTAAATACTTTTTTTACTCTTCCCAAAGGTTCCATTTCTAAGTTTCTACTTTGTAGGATGAAAGAGTTGCCAATACTCTAATCCTTGGAGAGAAAGGACTCGAGAAATGACCCAGCAAGAGCCCAATTGCGGTGTAGTCCGACATGTTTTTAACACTGCCTGTGCAATAGTTTGCCAAGCTCCGAAGAATAGAAATAAAAATGGAACAGTTTGGCCTTTCAGTGGCTGTTTACCAGCAGCAAAACAATTTTCAGACAATTAACAGATCTTCAGGCCCTTTGGAACCTCAGATATAGCTGTTTCTAGGTTGTTACATGTCTAATTAATACAAGTAGTAACAGTAATACTCCTGCTGGTATTCTGCTTTGGCCAAGGCTAAGCTTGCTAGCCTGGTAGCTGATCCTTAAGAGTGTCTTTACACCCAGGTAAAACCTTTCTGGGGTCGGTAAGAGTGGGAAATAATTGGCACAGGCAGCGATCACAGCTGTACTGTGGCTTCAGGGAGTAACATTGTACCAGGGAGGAACTTTCTTTACAGTCATCTGGGGTTTTAAGAGCATTATTATCAAATGCCAATTTTAAGCAATTATAGTTGTATGAGAGGTTGTAGCATAAAAATGTTATAAAAGAAACTTATTTTAATTACTTACAGCTGTACTAGAAAAACTATAGAAAAAGAAAGTAACTGTTTTGCTTGCCTATTTAGCAAATCACTTTGTATCACCAGAGAGGTATGCTGAGAAAATCTTTTTAATTCTCCTGAGGGTTGTACTTATACCTGAAGGAGGAAAGTTATTTGTGATAGAAGGAGTTTTTATTCTGAGTTTCTTCCACCGTTGTAAAGCTGCGTGTGGTTGGAGTTGTGCTGGCGTGCGTTCAGGAGCCTGTCTGTTTTCATCCCCTTGCAGTGCACTAATATCTCCCATCTGAAAGCCTGAAATGGAGGCCCTTAGTTTCTGTGATTTAGGATTTGATCAAGTGTGTGATCGTGATAACATTGGCTCAGTCTGAGCTGAGATTTGGTAATGAATTGTGCGTGCTTTGGTAATCCGTGGCAACGGCGAGTAAAGCAGGTTCTCTTAAACCACTGCTGAGGGCTGAGTAACTGAGGCTAGAAAGGCTGGAAACAGTGAACAATGCCTGATATGACTGTAAGCAAGTGGCTGTACTTGGTGGCTTTTGAGGAGTCTTCAGCATGATTTTGATACCCTGTGGTGTTTCTCTTTATAGTGCTTCCACCTCTCACTCGGACCATTCTGCTCACACCAAATCTGCTTCTGCTATATCGTCTGACTCGGTCTCCACCTCGGCAGACAACTTCTCTCCAGATTTAAGGGTATGTGTATGTGTGTGTATATATATATATAAAGTGGCCTCCTTCAGAAGACATTTCTTGCTGAGTTTGGATATGGTAAAATGATGTCAGCTTTCAGGTTAATGCCAAATTTGTGTAGCCAAAGCATGAAAGGACCCAAAGTCAAACAGGTGAAATTGAAGTTTAATCTCTACTATATTATTTCCTTCTTTATAAAGTTGTTTAATCTTCAAAAAGCTGACTGTGCAACCTACACTTGGAGATGAATTTTCAAAGGAGCTTCATTTTCTTCTAAGTACTTCAAGTAAGTGAAATCTTCAACCTGACAGTTGTATATCCTTTTCTTTTTTTCTTTTGTGTGCATATATGAGATGCACAATTCTCTTAAGAACGCCTGCTTGTTTGTAAACACTGAGTCCTTGGAAGTATCTTATTTCAGAGGAAGATTGCTATCTCCAAGCTGATAAAAATAATCTTTTGTCACAGTAAATTGCTCTGACATAAAAAGGTCCAAACAAGACTCTTTTAAGTCTGTTATTAGATTAGTTAATTGTAAATTCAGGGTTCTAGTTCAGTGTCGCAGGAATTTTGAAAGCTCTCTCTACGCTCCTCCTAGGAAAACCAAGGGGTTTGCTGATACATCTTTGCTTTAAAAAAACATCCCTGCATATAAAGCTGTTGCTGTTGGTACATTCTAGTAATGTCTTTTAGCATTTCTCAGATGTGGTTGAACATCTTTGTAAAATCTAAACACAGTAAAATTGCATAAAGACCTCTACGTGCCAAGCTAATTCCTTTGACATCCATGATAATTTTTTTTGTCCCGTGAGTGTTGTCTCAGTGGTCCATAATTAATAACAGAAAGTCCACCTTTTCATAAGTAGGAGGAACATGAATGTTTCTTTCTAAAAGCAGTTTATTAGCCAGTATTAAGCTCAGATTTGAAAATTAATCAGTAATTTGTGTAATCTAATGATAGTTTACACCTTTTACCTATGGATTCAAAAAGTAATCTTCAGAACAAGCCTGTGTAAGGAAGTTTGTAATATGTCTGAATTTTTCCCTATGTGAAGTCAGGGTGTTCAGTTACTCCTACATACAGAAAACATAGTTTTTAGGCTGAGGCCAAGTGATTAATTGATATGGATATACATATGCAAATACTGCTACAGCTGTAACTGTATAGTATTATAAACAAATTTACACAAACTTTTTTTTTTTTTGGCAATAAATTTTGCATTAGTGGGTTTCTTTTTCCAGTTTTGATGTACAACTCAACTGCCTTTTCACAGTTTTTGTGACAGTTCAGGATTACCTTTAGAAGCAGGGAACGAAGCAACATATCTTTTCTAGAATTGAGGCTGTGTTCCCTTCCTGGTGGTTAAGTTGGCTCAGCATGTTTTCCTTGTACCACTGACTGCATCTTGTGACTCTCCCTCCTTTTCTCACCTTACCTGTGTGAATTGTAAGCTGTCTGGGCAGGGGTTCCAGCTCTCCTGGGCTTGTTTGGTTCCCCATCCAACAGGACCTCTGTATCCGCCAGCAATCACAAAATATGTCTGCAGAGGAATGTTCACTTAGCTGCATGATAGATTTTTAAGGCAGAAGATGCATATGTGTTGTTTACTGGAGGCCATTAGAAGCCCATGCTTCCTTGATGTGCCATGGTTTCTGTAATTTGCAGAGTGATTTCTTCACAGCCTGCCCTCTTATTATGTTTATTTTATTTTTTTTTATTTCTCAGCAAAGTTTTACCATGGTTGGAACAAATGCTGCTCCCCTTTCATTTTAGAATAGTGTTTAAGGATGTTAAAGCAGAGAACTACTTATTTAGAATAAAGGCACTACAGGCCCAGTGTGAGCCCGTGTCTGCTGGCAAAATACTTCTTGCTTTTAACCTGCACCAGCTTTGCAGGCCCTGAATTCAACATAAGCCTGCTGTGCTTCACCTAAAGCTTGCTCTTGCAGAGCAAGTGGTGTGACTGGCAGCAATGCAGTTGTGCATAGGCATGAAGCTGGTTTTTGCCTTTATACTTGAGTGACTGCCTGTCAATGGTAAGCAGACCTGGAGAAACCCATCGTCATCTTTGGATTAGGGTACAGGGAGAAAGGACCTGTTTCCACTAGTACAGGTTGACTCTTTTTCTCCTAGAGGAATTCATCCATTAACCATTTCTCTTTTCATTCCTGAGAGTGTTTGATGCTGGAAATCAAACCTGGAAGGTGGGGTGAAGACCTGCCCTCTACCTCTGGACAGCCTCTTGTGTTTGTATTGCCAGTGCAACTGCAGTCCCACAACCTGTCCTCAAATCAGTCACTGTTGATGCTTGTGTGTTACTGTTTGCTCCCCAGGATTGCTCTTGGAGCCCAGTGCTAGCTCCCAAATGGAAGATTTGTTATGAGTGGTGATCAGCTAACACCAGTTACTTTCAGGTTTTCAGTCCAGGAGAACAGGGGTCCTCCCTCTGGATTTACCATTCTTTGTCCGATTTTCCTGAATTAATATCTCTGTCATGTGACAATTCTGCAAGGCTTTTTTACGTCAGTTCTGTGAGATATTTCAAGGTCCTGATTGTTCTTACTATTTTCTTTGATCTTTATGAGACGTGGCCTTCTCTTTGATACTGCAGATGAGGTCACACCATTAACTGATGCAGTGGGCTGAGTATGTTCTCTGTTTTAGCCCTTACCTTATATGCCTGAGCATCTTGTGAGGCTTTTATTGGTACAAGACAGCAAGAACTCCCAAGTCTTAACAGGTACTGAGATGTGAGCTAAGCATCTTACTACTTCTGAGGACAAAAAGAAGTCCCATATTGTTCCTGGAAAAATGCAAGAGAATAAGCCCTGAAGTGGAAACTAATGCAGTTTGTGGTAACTCAGTGGTATGGGTGACAAGTGCCTGGGCTACATGGTGTTCTCACAGGAAGGCGTTGCATCAGTTAGCTTTAAGAGGCTGAAAATAGTCTTTTCAAGATTTTGAAGTGGATCTGCCAATTATGGTATTATGCTCTTGATATGTATTTAAATGTTCCCTGCTGCAATGAATTGTTACATGGATCCATCATCACTCCTACCTCTGCTTGGTCCCTGCCTCTGCGTGTGCATTGACTCAAATTTAGGAATTAAATTTCTGTGATGATGGAAAAACACTTTGTGATAGCTACAATTAGCACTCTCTTTTTTCTCTGGGAAATTTTTAGGAGAATTGTAGGTGTCCACTAGGAGGAGGGAACCAGGGGAAGGACCTACATAATTTCTTGCAGTCAGTGCAAGCAGTTTTCTTTTGGAGGGCAATTAACACTCTGTGTGTGTGTGCACATGTGTGTAATGAGGTAAATGAGACAACCACTGGGGATTCCTACTGACTCTATGTGCAGTATTATTTCTAAATCTTTCTCCAAAGTATTTAATAATAACGTCTATGATTTTTTTTTTTTTAAATGTATATTGAGCATTTAAATATCTGGAAGAAAGATTAAATTGCATTTCCACTACAATTTATAGAATTTTCACTTCATAAACTAACTCTAAATAACTTTTGGCTGCTTCAGTTAGCTTCATAGGGGAAAAAAATGAAAAAAACCCACAAAAACAACCCAAGCCCCAACAGAAAACCAGCAAAGCTCTATTAGGTTCTACTTTCCACCCCTTTCCTGATCTCAAATCTGAAACTGTTTAGAATTGATTTAGGGAATGCACTTTTTGAGGGAATTTTTAGCAAATACACTGCCATATGTTTTAACATAAGTTATAGATCAGGCAAGAACAGAATTGAATAAAAGTAGTTGGAATTGAAAATGATCTGGAAATTCATGGATACTTTGTAAATTGGGGTGAGACTTTAAAAACACCTTAGACCAAACATTGCCAAAGGGATTGAGGTGTGTATATATCTCTTACAGATCTGGGAACTTGGTGGTTGTTGAAGTACAGTGAGATTCTTGCTCCCAAGTCCTGTAGGTGGTATTTTCTCCCGTGCCTATGGGCAGATATGTCTGTGCATTTTATAGTACTTCTCTTAAGTCTTCTTGCTAATGCCCTGGCTTTTATCAGTAGGGGCTTTCATTTTGAGTTAGCTGTTGATTTATAGGATAATGCCTGAAGTTTACTGCGTATGAAGCCTTGGAGTAGCTGTCATAAAAGGGGTTGGGTCCTTTCCATCTGCAATTGGGAAGCAGTGGATACGGCCAGCGGAGTCTGCTGCCGCTTCCCATAAGAACAGTACCTTTGCCTGAAAATTTGTTAAGGTCCATTGTGTTTGGTTTTGGATTGTATACAGTGAAAGCCTGAATCAGAGGATGGAAACTCTTATGTTGACTTTCTTATATTGCTTCTTGCTTCTAGCCCATTCTATGGACAGAAGAAACCAGTACAGCAGACCGCTATGTCACCTGCTTTGTTGTTGTGCAGTCTTCAGAAAAAGTGGTTCAAATCTTTGTTCTTGGTGTTGCTGTTTGACCACTAAACCACTCTCCCCTTTGAGGGCAACAGTAAGATCCACAATTCCCAATATTCTTCTGAGGTCCAGCAAAATATTTTACAAGCATGTGTCCCATCCTTCATGATTGTTTGCTCCCTCCATAATAATTTTCTCCTTCAATAATATGAGGCATGGATGGATTTGCAATGGGTTTATATATGAGATGCAAGAACATTATCGTAGCATGCCCAGGACTTGAAGGTTAGAAAAGGGAAGAAACGGATTTTATTGTATAACCTTAATTTATTATCCATTGTATGTATGGTTGGAGACTGTAGACAAGCCCATGTGGTTTATTTTGTAAGATTCATAACTGATGCATGACAAAAGGTATATGAAGGAGTCTTCTCCTTCCAGCACAGTAAATGGATGCCATTGCTGTTTCCTTAGGTTTCCTGGGTGGAATCTGTTTGAGCAAGTCTGCATTCAAGCTAGCCAGCCACAATTCCTTTGTAGTCGATGGAAAGAAATAGGTCGTTTATGACCTGATTTATCTTGGCTTTAAGGAGATGCCCACCCTAGGTGAGAACATCATGCAGCTGAGCTGGAGAAGTCCTTGCTGCAGGATGTTGCGAACATTATTTGAGGGACAGCAATTGATTTCTCAGCGTGGATGCCAGCTTTAGCTGTGCTCCAGTAAAGGTGCAGTTTTTCCTCATTTGAAAACTCACTGTGTTTCTCCTCTGGCTGTGAGGAGAGTTCAGGGTAATTTCTCCAGATGTAGACCTCTAAAACTGAGGTAAATCTGTCCCTCAGGTGATGTTGGGCAGGATTATGTGAAATGCCAGTCACTGACTTTGCCACCTTTCTGTTACTTTATTCTAGCTTTAGTGCAAAGTGGCTTAGACTAGTTTTATGTAGAACATATACATTGTTAGTACAAAAACATATTGAAGAAAGATGTGGTTTCCCCCCACCCTCCTTTGCTGTAAATCACTGAAACTAGCCTCAGTGAGCTTTTCCATTGCTATCTCCCTGCCAGCGCAGGAAGTGTGTCAGGCTTTGGTTATGTGTAACACATGTTCAACAAGAGCTGGGTTTAGAGACCGGCGTAACTTTTAAAACTCATTTAAGCAATGTTTTTTAGTTTTAAGGGACTTTTCAGTTAGTGAGTGATGCTAGCTTGGAAGCACTAAATCTTGAAAAAAAATTCTGCCTGAGCACCTCCAGGGTAGTTGAAGACTGCTGTGCCAGTCGTCTCCATCCCTCCCTTTAATGACATTATGGGGTGAGTATTCCTGTTTCAGACTGGCCCTTGACTCTTCGCATGAGACTGCCTGTAAGAGGATTAGTCCATAGCAAGTGCAGAGATGTCTTCTGTGGTGTGAGCTTTCCCTCCTGGTGCACTGGACTGTGACTGCTATTAAATTACAGACCATATTGCACAAGCCACCAGATGGTGAAGATAATTGACCTGTGGTCGCAAAAGGCTTGGCTAAATGTGAACTGGTGATAGAGCAGTGAAATTAAATAAACAGTTCATCTTTTTACTGTCACTGTGTGAAGACTTGACCGTATGTGTTTCTCTGTGTTCACTTTGGGCTCAGTTCTGTTCTCACACGGAGGTGCACTTCATTTTTGTGGGTGTGCAGGAGTGGAAGCTATGCAGGCAGAAGTAGTCCTTACCTGATCAGCATGCAGTATTTCCACAGGTCCCATTGCACACAGGGATAAAATCGGGGTGAATACCAGGAACAGGTGATGCTTTACATTATCAAAGGTATCAAGTAGAGGGACTTAAAGAGCAGCAGAGGAGAAGTAGGAAGATCTTATGGGGAAAAAATATTTTAACTCTCTCAAAATTCTGATTTTGGCTGTAGGAGTTGCGTGTGTGTATCTGTGGGAAACGGGCTTCCTTTCTTCTTTGGAGCATTAAGCTGACCATGAACAAAGGCACAAGGACTGGTTCTGGAGAATGAATGATGCTCTTGTCCATAAGTGTGGTCATTCCAGGACAGCCCCGTGAGTGACTGGAATTCAGCCCCTGCCATTGCCATGTTTTTCTAGGACTCCAATTTCCATGACTGCAAATGCTATATATTTCATGAGAATTACAATCTTTTTAAACTGTCCTAAGAGATGGAAAATCTTGGTCCCCTCCCTGCACCTCTCCCCAGTAAGTCCTTTTCTGCACCTCCCCCTTTCAAGGAAACAAAACCACAGAGTAGCCAACCTCTGGGTTGCAAAATATTGATTTCATGCAAATTAGATGGGGGGAAAAAGCCAGATGCTGTCAGTTTTCTGTCTCCTTTACTTGGAAATAATACTCCCTAAGCGCTCATCTAGTTAGAAGAGAGCAAAGACAGCAAGTGTTGCTAATTTTTCTTATATAGAGGTACCTGGATGTTTGAATATGAAGTAATGCGCAGTGAAAGAAATCTCTGGAAGCGTTTATGATTGCCATCCATTAGGAATGGAAAATGAAGGAGGATAAGCAAATGGCCTTCATATGTTCCTCAAAGATATTTTCAGCTCTTCCTAATCGACTGCCGTATTTCTCCTAGCTACAAAGTGCAAGAATTCTTCTTTTGCTGAGTAAAAATGGGTAAGAGTTGGCTTTCCCCCCCCTTTTTTTTTGCCTTCTATAGTTATAGTTTGTAGATTGAAGCACAAATCAGGCAGGAATGAACAAGCATGGTATTTGAAAGGAGCACACGGATTTGTGACTGCATGCAGTACCTGCCAAGATTTGATTTTCTGTAGGTGTTTCTACACTGAATGAAATATCTTTGTTCCCCTCTGTGTGGTTGTATACGCATTGTAAATGTATATTTACTTATATCTTGAATCCTTATCTTATATATATCACTAAACTCCAAAGTGAAATTCTTGGTCGTGGAGACAGTTTTCTGTGACTTATTTTAGTTGGTAGAATTTTTAACTCTCTCTTTGGTCAGTGTTTTTCTTTTACTTAAGACTGATGATACGAGCTTCACTGAACCTACTTCAATAGTTTCCTTGAAAATTGTAATCTATTTTCCCTTATAAGTTGTTTGCTAAACAACATACAGTAAAAATAAAGAAAGGATAGAGTCAGGCTAATGTGTTGTCCAAAGTTTTTGAGCAGCCAGTGGAGAACAGAGCTGTTGTCATTTGAGACGTATGTGGAACCCTTGGCACTGAAGAAGGTTCTGTATTAAAAAATGTTGGACTTGTCTGAATAGATAATATCTGCAACCTTCTGTGCCAGGGAACGTTACTGTGTCGAGTCAATGACGACTTTCAGTTGGAGCCTAATGAGAGAATTGTCTTGAGGCACCAAGCCATACAAACTTGAAGAGACAAGCCAGCAGTGGTTGAATGAGTGGCCCTCAACAGTGTGTTCCTTTGAGCTTCTAAGGCTTGCCTTGTGCTTGTGCAGCGAGGGCCTGGGAGGTTCACCAGCCCAGAGAGGCTGTTCTTCATCACTGGACACTCGGGTCTGACTGGAGAAGTACATCGTGGGAAAAACAAAGCAGAAAACCCCAGGGAAATACTGCATGGTGGCTGCTTCCTCCTGCAGAGAAGTCCTTTTCTATTACCCTGGTGACTGCTGGGTTTTTTTTTTTTTAAATGCACTAATCTTCAGCTTCCTTTTAAAGATTTTCAGGACAGTGGTAAGTAAGCAAGTGATTTCTCAAGCCTTTTTATACTTTCTCAAAATATATATGGTAGGTAGAGATCACAGTTTGTGATTTGTTTTTTTTTTAGCTGTGTCAGGAAAGTGTAGTTAAAAGGCATTTGCAGTGTACATTGTATGTGATTATTGTCTTTAGAGTAGTGTAATAGTTGATCTGTTGTCAGAACATTTTATTAATAACTTAAATATTTCTAGTGTTGTTTTTTAACCAAGCTGGGAAGCCGCCTTTGGCTGAGTGCCCTCTTAGGAGCTGAAGGGGCTTGATGTGGTCTTTGGACGGTGTATTTGATTCTCTGTGTACTATTCTGAAACGATCCATCTGTCCATGGTGTTTTGTATTTTCCCCTCTAAACTTCTAGTATCCCAAAAGAATAAGACACAAAGCATTTCCCTGCAATTAATATCTTGCTGGCCTGAATATCTCTAACATAGCTTTTCAACCCATTTGTTCATAATCCTCAGAAAAGTCCCTATGCCTCAGTCATGCAGAGATACTGCTATTCTTTCCCATAGTCATTCTGCTGTGGTATTCTTAATGATTCAGAAATAATCAACAAGGTCCATTTTCTTGCTCAATTTGTCTTTTTATTGCATTTCCAGTACAACACGTAGCACATAAATCTTGTCAAAGTACACTTGAAATAGCTGTAAATGGCAGCTGAAAATCTCTCCAAAGTAGTACAGTGTTTGCAGTCTCCAGGAGGATTTGTCAAGTAAGCATGGCTACTGTTTAGCTGTCCTTCCAGTTGAGCATTGAGAAGACAGGAGCGTCTTAGCAGCAAAACACTAGAAGAAATGTGCCCTTTTTCCTGTTGTAAGAAATGTTTCATTTAGAGAATAAACCAATATACCTATGAAAAATTATTCCACAGAAGCATACTGGTCTTGATTCTGCACATACTCATATCAGTTCTGCAGCTTCTGTCAATGTCAGCAGGACAGAGTTAGGCCTTTGTGTTTTGTTTTGGTTTGTTTTTTTTTTCCTCTAAGGTGAATGGAAAGAGGTCTTTACACCATCATTGGGTTAATGATAAATCTTAATACACCTGGCCACAGTGGCACAGTCCTTTGATTGATTTCTAAGGCCATGGCAGTGGAAAGGGATGGAGTGGGAGGGCAGGTCAGGGGAAGGAATAGGTGAACATAGTCTGAGACCACCAAAAGGTATTTGAAAGGAGAAAAACATTGGTTACGTAAGTGTATGTGTTTCACTCTTGGTTTACAAAGAAAATAATTTTTTTAAAAAATCGAGTATGTAAAAATAATCCTATGGCTCAGCCTCTGCAGAAAGGCTGACTTCTCTCATGTGGTTCTCTGAGACAGCAGAAAGGAGCCACCTCTGACCCAAAAAGCTGTCTCTAGTAACTCAGCTAATAAGACCTATCCTACAAGCTTTGGAGTCATGTCTGTTTTAATGAAGTTCATGCAAGTTTTGGATCTGGCCTGGCTCATCTCCTACTGCCTCTCTGCACAGAGTAAGTTTGCACCGCTCTGCAAAGTACAGGTTGTATTGAGATGTCCAGGAGACTGGGCATTGCTACACTGGCCACAGTGAAGCACTGGAGATGGGATTTGCCCTTCCAGATCTGCGTTGGAGTTACTTACCCTAGCTCTCAGCCTTTGGTGGGAAGAAAGGCACTCATCCTAAAGGTGAAATTCTTAGGTCTCCTGCTTTCTACTGGCTGTACAGAGCACCTAGGGTGACTAGCTCAGATACAGATTTCCAGTTTTAGATGAAATGGATCTTCCTGCAGTTTACTGACTACCCTGTCTGCAGAGTGGCAGGAGTGCTGATTCAGGAGGGCATTTAATCATATATCAGTCCTTGAGAGAAAGGCATTTAAAAAAAAAAAAAAGGAAGTAGGAAAGTTTAAATGCATTAACTATGAGCATAATGTTCCCAAGTAGTCAGTCCATTAAAATGTGAAGTATCAGACAAATATTTTCCTGCAGGAGATAACACCTTACACTTGGCTCTTGCATTTCAAATCCATATTTCACCCATTATTTGAAAAGCTATATATTTTTAAAATCTGCTGATTCTGTGTGTATATTCTTGCGCACACACATGTACAGCACGCACATTCTTGTCCCCACAGCACATATCCCGCCTGTTGCTGCTGACCAGTGCATGCTCACGAGGTAGATGTGCCAAACCTGTGAGTTCAGGGGCTGCAGATGCAGAGGGATTTTGTGTGTGTGTATGATGTTTGTCTGTACAGACAGGTTATATATGCTAATGTCAGGGGACCAGTTAAGAGACTGACTTCCTGCTGTGGGAAACACAGAACAGAACTGTGTGTAGCTGGAACAAAAGCAGCTCCAAGCCTGGAGAGCATGTCTTTTCTATAGGTGGGGCACACATGACTTTGGGGAAAGGAATCATGCAGGAGCAAGGTGGTCATGGTGTTGGGTGGGACATGTCACACCAGTGCTGTGGCTTTGTGCCTAACAAATCTGTTCCAAATATGCAGAATGATTTGGAGTGTGTAGGAGGTTACCAAGGAGAGATTAACTCAGAGGGGGGAAAAAAAAAATCACAAAAAGGGTACGTTGTAATTTTGTTCAAACCAGAAAAGATTCTTTTTGTTCATTTTGATTGTGATTCAGCATGGAAGAATCTACAGACTTGGGAAACTGTTACACAGGAATTTGGTAACACAAACCTGTGGTCTCCCCTTAAGTTGCATGAAGCCAAAAAATCCTGACCTTTGTCTGTGGATTTTAGGACTCAAACATTCAGGAGAAAGTAGAAGAGAATAACTGGAAAATGGCTAGGAGGGAGCTCAGGTGCTCTCTTCATGCATCTTAGTTATCTGGAGGCTTGTGCTGCAGATGTCAGCATCCAGGGACAAAGTTACTGTCCCTAGTGAGTCCCGGCTGCTCTCACTCCTTCACCATGGGCTTACGTGCCTTCACTCATGTAGTCACACCCTAAGCCAGTCCTGGCAAAATGATCCAGCTTATGGAAAAACATCCATTAAAAAAGCCATTAAGTGAACCCAGGCATCTCGACTGAACTGGATACAGGAGCAATTACAGCACTGGCAAATTGGGTAGGAGGAGACAGTCCTGGCTCAGCCTCAGCCAGCACAGGACGTATGTTGTCAACCTGGCCATGCAGCTCCAGTGGCAGGCAAATGCCTCTCAGGCAGTACAATAGGAAAATGTATCAGTTGTTCTGTTCACAGGCAAAAACAAACCCTGAATACAGAGTTTCCTGTACCCTTCTGGAGCAGCGTTCAGCAATGCTGTGACCTCTGAGACCCTGTACTTAAAGTTATGGTGCAGTGTAACTGTGCCACCCTGAGCTGGCTGTAGCCACTCAGGATGAGCTACACACGTGAGTTGTGCAGAGCCATCAATCAGGAGGGGGAGTTTTGGAGCAGCATGCTGGCTGCTGTGTTGGGAGGCAGTGTGAACACATGGTTGGAGAGGCTTGGCAGAACCACAGTGCCCTGAATCACACTAGGAAGAGGTAAGGGATGAGGCAGGGTGCAGTCTTACCTTTTTAGCAAGGTCTAAACCTCTTTCCCTATCCCAAACATGCAAGCAAAGGAGATGATTGTTTTGTTGCTGAGATCTGGAGGTTGTGTCAACAATACAGCATCAGGGTTTCCCTGCCTTGGGTGCTGTAGGTGAGAAGACCATGAGAGAGCTCTGCACCTTCAGCTGTGGTAAGTGGGCTGGAGCTAACACAAGGTGGGATCCTGGAGTAAGAGAAGCAGTTGTTAAATGTAGCAAGTGTGGGTTTGTTCTGCCAAGTCACTGCTTGAGCAGAGAACAAAGGTAGGTGGTGGCATGAAGTCCTCACACCCTCTTTGAGCTGAGGCAGGACTTGTCTTTAGGTGCTAAGCATAGGCTCAGTATCCTGGAGAGCTGCTTTATCTAGAGAGCGAGCTGCTGATGGATGGAACAGGTGGGTCATGTGACTCAGTAAAAGAAGACAGAAATAAAGGTTATCCTGTTGTGTAACTAAACTCTTTGTTCCCTGGAGGTTTGGTTACCAAGCATAACATTTTTATGGGGAGAAGATAACAAAGACCTCATTTGGCTTAGAGGCAGGGCAAGGTGGTCTACTGATATTTGGTGGTTGTACTTGTTTCTGACAGAAACCATCTTAGTGATGGTTATGACAGATATGCCCAGTGTGTGTCTCTGTCAGTGTGGTCCAATTCCTAAGTAATGCTGACTCTGCCCAGCTCTGGCTGTGACCTTCATTGCAGATCTCAAAGCACTCTTTGTTTTTGTTCCCAGTGAACAATTTAAAAACCTGAAGCACACAGAGGTGAAACATTTCAGTTACAGATGTATAAGGTACCTGCCTCAATAGCATTAATGCATTAGTAGCCAGCTGCCACTCTCCTGCAGCCAGGCTGCCCCAGTTATGTCCCTGGCTCCCCTACCTGCTTCCTCACCTCACTGGTGCTCTTAATTTTGTTTTGCAAGATTGGCAGAGGGCTAAATCTGGGATCAGGAGTGTTATTTTTAGAGTCTTGAAAATAAGCTAATGTACAAAAAAAGATTTTTCTGACAGTTTAATGAACCACTTTTGGATTTGAGGGCGGGAGGGGAGGATGGCAGTAAGATGGAGGGACTTGTCATGTCATCTCCTTAGTCATATAGGGGACAGAGGGTCCATCTGTGGTGTTAGCATCCTCCCAGAGCTCCATGTGCATTGTCCCATCCCATTCTTCCCCCTTGATCTGTTTCCAAAACTCCTCTTTCCTTATCCACCCACATTTCCTCCCTCCTGCCACCCCCTGTCCTTTAGCGCTGCCCCAGATGTCTTCTCCTGCGCCTGCTGCCTGCATTGTCAGCTGCACACAGATTGCATTTCCCTGAACCAAGTCTAAGGAGCTGTTGATGGAGGCAGATTTCAGGAAAATGCCTACTGTTCATTTCTCAGTTCCTGCCAGGACAGGTTTCAAGTGTCCATGTTCCAACTAGGAGGCTCTTTCAAGGTCTAGAGCTGGGTAGATGCTGCAAAGACCTACACACCAGAGAAGTGTTTGTGTTTGTCCTTGGCTTTCTGACCATGTCTGTCTTGGCCTCTTGGGAAGGGTGACTGTTACCCAGGGGTGATGTGCTTATGCTGACTCTGAAATCATTGTGAAGGCAGTTGGTGCTGTGTTACCTGAGGTAGGTCATCTGGTTGAGGTCACTTAGGGGATAGGGAAAATGGCAGTTTAGCCCTCAACTCTGTACCAAAAAAAAAACCCAAACCCAACAAAAAAAAGAAAGAAGGGGGGGGGGGGGGGGAGAAGAAAAGAAAGAAAACAAAAGGGGGAGAGGCAAGGGGCCTGAAGCTGTTGACCTTGAAGTGCTGTGCTTCCAGGAGGCCATCCATCTGCTGCCCTGTGTTGAAGTGAGTGCAGGTTTAGATTGCTAATCCTTTCCTCTGACCCTGGGGACTCCACATTTCAGAGAGTGCGAGTGAGCAGATGGATTTTATTAGACTTACAAGAGCCATTTTTTAAAGGGAAAAAGCTTTCAACCTTGTCTTTAGCAGAATGGTGTTGACATGGAGGTCTTTGTCTTTCATACTGCTTGGCTCTTCTCTCCTTCTCTCCCCCACCTGCAGTACAGTGTTTAAAACCCACCTGAGCACTGCCCATCATGGCAGCTGTTTGTCATACCAAATGCTTTCTATGCTTTCTTACCTCATATTTGTTTTGGCTGAAGATATAACCCAGTCCTCCGAATGTGTGCGGCTGGATGTGCTCCCACTGACATCTGCAGGAGAGCAGCGGGTCCAGCTGTTGACTGAAGTGATCCTAGCAGCTGCTGCTGCCTGGTTGGGGCACGGCCCTTCTCAAAGAAGTTATGATCCTGTCCTGAACACAGAGTGTATTTTCACTAATGTCATTCCAAGATAAAAGGCAACAAAGATGACCACCACTTATGGACTAATTAGCCAGAAGCCGCTGTCGCATTTGGCATAATCCAGATGTTATCCTCCTAATTTCAAGGCTGTTACTCAAGCGTGAAAACTGACACAAAGGAGTTGAGAGCGGGTCTGCATCACAGGCTTTTGTCGAGGAGGCCGTCAGTCAGGGCTTTGATGGGATGTGTGATCTTTGGCCAACACAGCTGTGCTGACAAAAAGTCCTCAGCATAGACTTCTGCTACTTATATCAGCAAACCTTGTTTTTATTGGTATTGCTGATGTGGGGGAGGAGAAGCTTTCCTGTGCGTTGAGTGCTGCCAGTGTGGGCTCTGTCAGTGTTGGCCTCCGTTAAACCATCCTGTAGACCCCAGTCCTGCTGCTCCAATAGCCTCAGTGGTAGGAGCTGCCCTAAGTGGGTGCAGTTATGAGGTTCCTGTTAGGAAGTCAGGACTGTGCTTGCTTTTATAATTTTTTTTTTTTCTTAAAGAGTCTTTTGAATGCATTTTTTAAAAACTTACATCTTGTTCTGAAGAAGGCTTTAATCTTATTAATCTTCTCATCTATACATCAGTCTGTTGTGCGAAAATGCTGGAATGTGCTCTTATTGTGGCATGAGGTTCCTTTTTTTTGCATAGTTTAGAGTATTTTTCTTCCCTGAGGCTCTCCTTCTGGCTTTATCCTACATGAAAATTGACCACAGACATGTCAGGTTCTAGAGTGCCACTTTAGGTCTTTGAATTTTCTTTGCAGGGATTCCTGATACCAAATTAAAACAATCCTTTCTCTTCGGTTGTGAGCAGACACGAGCTCTCTCTGTCTGTCTCCACTGGGTGGGATGCACACCGTCTTTAAACCCAAAGTGGTGTGCTTACTACAGCATGAGGCAGGGTCTGAACTAACTTACCTGCTCTCAGTGTTACTACATTGAGCAACTGGTGTGCTGCTGTGGTTGCGGTCATTTGGCCCATTTGAGGCATGGGCAATGTGGTTAAATCTGTCTGTGTTTGGCCTTAGTCTTGGTCACTTACATATGCTCTTCTCCCCTAGTTCTTACCATAGGTTTAGACCTCAGGTTGTGCTGTCATAGTTATAGCTGTGCTCTCCTAAAATGTCCATCTGCTTGCGATAGCAGCTGTTCTTGTGAAAACCCTGTGTAAAAGCAATCGTACATGTGAAAAGTAATGCCCCTTCAACCCAAGGGAAAATGGAGGAGGGGTCATATGACAGCCAAAAAAAATTTGAAACTCTACCTCCTATACATGCTTATCAAAACACAACTGTTGTAACAAGTCACTACTGCTGAGCCAAATCAGGATCTTTGCCATTGTCAAACTCTCAGTGAAGACAGTGGTGTGACAAGGTGTCCTTTCTACCTTTCCTCAGTGTAAACTAGAAGTTGCTCTACTTAATAGTTGATAGCATTATGGTAATTGTTGATCACTTCAATTGGGAAAGGAACTGATCCCTTTGGTTCCATACGTAAATGTGAAAGAGGTTGGCTTGTGATGGTAGACTGGAGAGGGGAAGAAGGCTGGAGCATGAAAGGCAGCCACCTGGGAGGTGTGCTGTCAAAGCATGCAGGCTGCTCTGCACAGCCTCTCCATCGCAGGCATCCTTGCTTTACACACTTAAGCACGGTCCAGCAGTGTGCTCAAGGACTGCACCAAGGTCTCTCACATGCTTTGTGTTGACCTTTAAGAGGCTGAGACACTAGGCAGTACTTCAAGATCTTTGAATATTTGTTGCACTTGATATTGTTGACCCATTGCAGGTAAGTGTAAACTTCTTGGTTTATGAAAACGTAATTAATTTCTTTTTCTACTTTTATCTTTTTCCTAGGTCCTAAGGGAAACTAATAAATTGGCTGAAATGGAAGAGCCACCTTTGCTTCCAGGAGAAACCATCAAAGACATGGGTATGTGAAGAGGAAACTTCTTATTGTTTGTTGACCAAATAGAATATCCACAGAGCAAAATGTCTTGGTGGTCATTGACAAACAACAGCAAATCACTGATGTTTTGAGAACCATGATCAGATTGTTTGGTTAATCAAGTTATTGCACATCACATGAGCCAAGGTAACTCTATGTTTCCTCTTAGCAGGTAGCAAGTACAAGGCAATTCAACATATCTTAGCATGAGTATTGAGATAGGTTGTACAGCTTTGCGTTTGCTGCCTCCTGAGAGGGTATGGATCAACTGTTTCAAGTTGTGCTTGCCACAGGGTGATTGTGTGTTGAATTTCTATCGCAAACTGTAGGAGAGGATACAGTGCTGTTGCAGAGAACTTGCTGTGATATGGGGATGGGGTTTTTATCTTCATCCAGACTTGCTGGCATGCACAAGGTTTGCTGATGCACTCCAGTCTGAAACTTTGAGTAAACCTCTTGATTAATTTTCTGTGAAAGGTTTTGCATTTGCTAGTTTAACAGGTTGCCTTCCTCTTAAAATGATATGGAAGAAAACAACTTCAGTCCTAAAAAACCGCCAACACCCTGCCAAAAGAACCCACCCAACGAAAAAACCCAAAGCCTAAAACCAAACAAAAATATTCCACCTCAGTACTCAGTCCTTGTCTCTCCTCTATTCCTAAGGACTCTGGACTCATACTCCAACCATGCACTGCAGACTGACATCTAACTCACTCCACAGGCACAGTTAGCTCTGACAGCAAGACTGTGTTTTAAACCATTCCCCAGAAACCCTTCAAGAGATCAGAGTTACCAGTATTTTGTCTGTTGGCAAATGATGTGATGAACCACTCAAGTCTGTAAGACTGGGTGGCTTTCAGAGCAGGCCAGACAGCAGCTGCCTGGTCCAGCAAGAAGTTGAAGGTAGCACAAAGGAAATCTCTATTATTCATCATCAATAACTGTTCCCTGATAAAAGTGTCAAGAAAGGCAAATGTAATTCACTTTGTATTTTGCAGGGAGGGTAAGAAAAATTATTTCAGCCAACCTAATAGTTTAGGCTAAGATTGTCCCTATAAAAACCAGGAATTTCATAAGCAGGGGAATTAATAAATCCTGGTTTCCAGTATCTTTCTCCCATATGGGTTCTCTTATCAGGCCAAAGTCTGAGCTTATTAGACTTTCCCTTCTCATACCTGACATCTGTTCTCACAAATAGTGAAGGATCTTAATGCCTTGGAGATCTCTATTAATCAGATAGAGACTGCTGGAATCATACAAGCGTGGTAGGGTTAAGGTCAGACAAGCCATGTGTGTAGGTACATGTGTACATGTGCAGTGTCATTAAGTAAAATTGTTTCCTTAGGAAGCCAAGGTAATGAAATGCAAATGTGAAAGGTGATGTGGCTTACAAGCTGGCAAGGCCAGTGTTTGAGATTGTGCCTGGGGTTCCTTACCTGGAAAACATTTTCCTAGCACCTTTCCTCTTTACCCAGAAATCCTGTTCCTTTTCAGATGTAAATGCACACTTCTCTTTTAGTAGGTTTTGTTTTATTTTTTAAAAAAACATTTTGAAACTACATTTTGAATAATGGGGACTGTAGTGGCAAAACCAGGCAGGCTGCCCTCACCCTTATTATGCCTCATGAGCCTGCTTTCAACCCCTGTCAAACTAGTCTTTGAAAAGAAGTGATTAATAATCGGCCAGTAATGAAACACTTGGTTTAATTAGAACTGGCTAGAAGCATTTTGTGTTTAATTGTCCTTCCAACAAATGCATGTACATTAAAATAAACAAATAATGACATTTCTAGCATGTATATATATATGTATTTTTAAATTTTATTATTTTTAATGAAAATTTCCGTGCTACATATTTTGCTCTGAATTAGTCACTCCTGATATTTTTAAGGATCCTTTTCCATATCCAGATCTTGAGAGTCAGTGAAGACTATGCAGAAGCAGATCTGTCATGAGGATGATTTAGTTTTATGAGTTGCCAGTGCCCTGGAGTAAGGCAGTCTCTCTTCCTCCCTCCCTCCTGGCTAAACCTCAGGGAACAAAGGTAGAAGAAATTCAGGTCCTCATCCTGATGCCTCAGCAGCCTTGTGCCTCTTATGCATGGTGGCTGTCACCTAGTTGGGAGGCGAGCTGTCCTTCTGACTTCACACAGCCCTTGCAAATGGATCCCAGAGGGTTTGGAGGCTTGAGGTTATTAAGATAGTCCAGGGGGTTCTTTCATGGATCTGGCAGCTCTGGTCAGTGGGTCTCCTTCTGAAAGGACCTCTGTGTGTTTGAGGGGTGCCTTTACTTGTCAGTGAGAGCATAAACCATTGGCACAGCACAGCCAACCAACTGCTTCAGGGACAGAAGATGTGGTGGGTCCCTGCTGGGCGGCAGGGGGCAGGGAATGACTTGAATGTTGGCATTTTTAATTGACATAAACCAGAAGGGCAGTTAGGGGAGGTGTTTGCTGTGGAAAACCAGCAGCACCTCATGCCTTTTGCTGGAACAAGTGAGAAACGTTTCAGGCCTTTTAAGGAGGGGACTGGTTTGAGTCACCGTCACTCAGGCTCAAAAATAATTGAATTGTTGCAAAGTAACTTGATCGCAGAGTTCAAACTTAAAATCACTGGCAGTTGGGTTCTATACAGATTCCTGGCTGCTGGAAGTTGCTGTAACTCCACTGGCTTTTAGCATGAGTAACTTCATCCCAGGGCTGACTCTGCATGCAAGGGTGTGCAAAAGCACCCAGGCATCCTAAAAGCCACATGTAGGAGAACTGCCTTCTCCTGTCCGTGGTGGCACAAACCAGCTCACTGGCGATGCTTAGCTTTTATACGGGTTGTTGTCAGCTTCAAATGTATGTGACTAGGCAGGAATCAGCTCCTCTTTTCGTGCATGGTGTTCTCAGCTGCTGGCAATGCATTTCTCAGTAAGAGTAAACGGTTTGCAAGTGAGTACTGGCTTTTTTTTTACAGGGGTAGCAGTTCTGTGTAGATGTAGGATTCTAGGTGAGGGTGCTTGCCTGGAGTTCAGTTGATACCTAAACTCTAACCTTCTCCACAGAACTGAAACTTGGATGTTAGCTCTATACTAGAGCTCCAGATTAGGCTGGTTTTCATTCCACCATTGGAAAAGTAGAGCCCCAAATACTGTTGCTGTCATAATTTTACTCCCATAAATGAACCATGAAATTAATAACTTTTTTTTTTTCTTTTTTTTAAGCTAAGGATGTTACTTACATCTGCCCCTTCACTGGAGCAATCAGAGGAACCCTTACTGTTACCAATTATAGACTGTATTTTAAAAGCATGGAACGGGTAAGCTTTTGAAACCACCTGCTTTTGTTGGCTATTCAATCTTTAGTTGTACGTGTTCTTTGAGGGTAATTCTGTGTGAATCATAGCTATATGTTTGGGAATATAGGCATAAGGGAGCAGGAGCTGGGGATTTTTCCCCCTCCCCTTTTTAAACTCACAAATTTCAACTGTCTACAGGACCCTCCTTTTGTCCTAGATGCATCTTTAGGTGTAATCAACAGAGTGGAGAAAATTGGAGGTGCTTCCAGTCGCGGTGAGAATTCATACGGGCTGGAGATTGTATGCAAGGTAAATTTTTATCTGTTTTACAATAGGGGAAAGGGAATATATATTTTAAAATATTTTCTCTGTTGTACTGTAGGAAATTCTGCAAAACATTTCAGTCAGTTTGGCTTCACACACTTCAAAAACCATCTGATTTTAAAAGTAATTTTCAGGATTTTCTAGCACTACTCATTTGAGATGAGATGCAAACCTTTATTCAGGCTTTGTGTTAGGTAGTGGCTTTTCTTCCTGGTGGAAACCTGGGCCTGCATCCCACTAATGCAGTGCTCAGGGGTGCCTGCCAGGGTATCCCAGGAAGACTCCAGTCATTGTGGAGTACAGGATGCCTTTCACTCACTTGCATTTCAAGAACAAGCAAGGGTTACGTTTCCCCCTAAATTATTAGCTTATGTCCACCTGCTGCTGTGCTGTGTGGTGAGGGACTGGCAGTCCTCCTTGAGGCTTCTCTTTCATTTCTTTCAAGGCAGTACGTATTTCACATGTGCCTCTCAGGAGCCCTTGGAATCATTAGAAATGCAAACTTCAATAAAAATTAACAATTCGCCTCCTGGTGTCTACTTACTGTAGACCCACAAAGTAGATAAAGCCACCATCTCCAGTCCTAAACCCATACCTCTGCTGTTCACCAGGGCATGGCCCCTCTGCTTCCCTCGGTGGCCATGTGGGGAGAGCTGGATTCTGCACCTTGTAGGTCTTGAGCTGCTTGGAGTTCTTGTCAGAGCCCCGTCAAGGCTGAAAGGATGCCACTTTCTGGATAAGGGCAGATGGAGGAATGAAGATGAATCCCAAACCCTGGTCACTCTGTGATTTTGAGACACCAGAAAGCAAACAGGCTCTCAGGCTGTGGGCATGCCGAGCCAAGAGCAGTTGATATAACCTATACCAAATCACCGTGCTGCTCCCTTATGCTATTGCAGTCATGATCCCCTGTGCCGAACGTAGGGGTGCTGGTGCTGTTCCCTGTTTTGATCTGGATTCCTAGTCTTCAGCCATTTTGCCTGTATGTAAATTTGCTCACATGGTAAGGTTTGGAATGAACTGCATTGTTTCCCTGAGTGGGAAACCCAAGCACAAACTATACCATAGGTATCTTGGCCCTGTACAGCATACATATATATATGCCAGCCTGCTTGGCCTAGGATATACAGAGCTGTTTAGTGCAATAACAGAATAGTACAGATACATCTTATGCATCCTGAAATGTCCTCTGTCTGAGACCAGTTACCTAATCTCAGTCTTGTGAGACTGCTGCTGTTTATCTCATTTTCTGACTTGCTGTACCATCTTCATATGCTTGAACTTGATAGCTCATTTCATGTTGGTGGCTTTTAAACTGTTTACTACAATTGTTTGAGTTGTAGGCTTGACTGGAAAATCTTGGCATCTTAGAGATGCTTTATTTAGTTTCTGAATTTGATTTTGTAGATGAGTACAGAAAGGAGGTCTTGGGTTAGCACTCTTAGTGGAAACTGTGCTGCTGTGCAAAGTGGAGGAGTCATCCATTTCAGTCATCCTCTCTAGTAGTCTGAGAGATGGAAGCTTTAAAGGGAGATGGCATTGGTTGCTTTGCACCAAACTGGTTGGACTTGGGCTCCCTACGTGCAGTAGCCCTGTGGAGGTACTTTGTGAGGCAGTCCCTTCCAGCTGTCTTCTGGCACAGCACAGCCTGACAGCACAGTGGGCGCTACAAGGTCTGTCCCACAAAGTCCTATCTGCCGGTCAGTGATAGCTTCTCCCTGAGCAAGGCTCTCCCCTAGACTTCTAGCAAGTAAAGACCTTCACATGAAGGCACGATGCTGCAATCAGGTGCACCCATGCACTCCCTCTGCTCTTCCACAGTTGTGCCAGGCTTTGTTGGAGGCTGCAAGTGACCACTGAACCAAGCCCGGAGTTGCAGTACAACAGTGTCCAAAGCACGATATTAAATCAGTACTGGGAAGAGCATCATGATGTGACCCCATGTTGAGTGCTGGCTTTTGGATTTTCTTTGAATTTTGAAGTGGTTCAAAAATGTGCAATTTGATTTCCCTCTTTTTTCCCTAGGATGTTCGAAACTTGCGATTTGCTCATAAGCCCGAAGGCAGAACTAGACGATCTATATTTGAGAACCTAATGAAATATGCATTCCCAGTTTCAAATAATCTGGTAGGTTTTTTCTTTTCATTTTTTACTAAAAAACACAGTGGCAATAAGATGTTTTGTTCAGTCCCATTTACTTGGAACAGTGTTCACATGGGGTGCATTTTGTTGAAGGAGGAGAAATGCCAGGTTTTAAATCTGTTTTAGAATTAATTCTGTAGGAGTTTAGATTGTATAGAAAACAGGAAAAGTCTAGTGCCATGGGGCTGGATAGCTGCACACATGGAGAATGACTCACTGATACATCCTCAGAACAGGGAAATATTCAAAGCACAGTGACATCCATCAGAGGTTTACAGCTAATGGTGACTGCGCTGTCCCAAATCTGGAATGCTGTTCATCTGCTCTGTTGTGTTATGGCACTGTGATTGTTGCTTCAAACACTGGTTTAAAGGATCTAGTCCTTAATATGTAAGAGCTTTCTTGCCCAAGTAGTCTTCTGTTTCTCTCTTTAATAATGTACTTCTTTTGTCCATGTACTACTAGTTAATACTCGGGCAAGATCAGGGGTATAGAGAAAAGTACACTGTTCTACTAATTGCCTGCTACAACAAGCGTGTTGATCTTTTTCACAAACCCCTAAAAGTAGTGCAGTGGGAAAAAAGAAGGACTCTGATTCTCATGGGGGACCTCAACCACCCTGACATTTGCTGTAAAGGCTACACAGCCAGGCATGCACGGTCCAGGAGGTTCCTGCAGTGCATTGATGACAAGTTCCTGATACAGGTGGTGGAGGAACCAAGAAGGAGAGGAGCACTGCTGGACCTTGTACTGATAAACAAGGAGGGACTGGTCAGGGATGTGAAGGTAGGGGGCAGCCTTGGCTGTAGTGACCATGAGATGGTGGAGTTCAAGATTGTGCAGTAGGCAGAGAGCAACAAGCGGGATCATAACCCTGGACTTCAAGAGAGCTTACTTTGGCCTCTTCAAGAAACTCCTTGGAGAAATCCTGTGGGACAGGGCACTGGATAGTAAGGGGCCCAAGAGTGCTGATCAGTATTCAAGCATCACTTCCTCCAAGCTCAGGGTGGTAGTATCCTGAAGAGTAAGAAATCATGTAAGGGAACCAGGAGCCCTACATGGTTGAGCAGGGAGCTACAAAATAAGCTCCAGTGGAAGAAGAAAATTTACAGAACATGGAAGAAGGGGCTGACCACTTGGGAGGAATACAAGAGTGTGGTCAGAGAATGTAGAGATGCAATAAGGAAAGCTAAGGCCTCCTTAGAATTAAACCTAGCAAGGGAGGTCAAGGATAACAAGAAAGGATTCTTCAAATATATTGGAGCCAAAAGGAAGACTGAAGGAAATGTGAATGATGTGGGTGCCCTGGTGACAGAGGATACAGAGAAGGTGGAATTACTGAATGCTTTCTTTGCCTCGGTCTTTACTGCTAAGGCAGACCCTCAGGAGTCCCAGTCCTTCGAGACCGCAGAAGAAGTCAGGAGAGAGGAATACTGTGCCCTGGTTGAAGAGGATTGGGTTAGGGAAAAGCTAGGTGAACTGGACACCCACACATCCATGGGCCCTGATGGGATGCATTCGTGGGTGCTGAGGGAGCTGGCAGAAGTCATTGCTAGACCATTCTCCATCATCTTTGAAAAGTCCTGGAGAACAGGAGAGGTGCCTGAGGACTGGAGGAAGGCCAACATGACTCCAATCTATAAAAAGGGCAAGGAGGAGGACCCAGGAAACTACAGGCTGGTCAGCCTCACCTCCATCCCTGGGAAGGTGATGGAACAGCTTGTTCTTGGTGCCATCTCAAAGAGTGTTGAGGAGAAGAGGGTTATCAGGAGTAGTCTACATGGGTTCACTAAGGGGAAGTCATGCTTGACCAACCTGATAGCCTTCTATGAGGACATAACTAGATGGACTGATGAGGGGAGGGCAGTCGACATGGTCTACCTGGACTTCAGCAAGGCTTTTGACACTGTCTCCCATGGCATCCTCACAACCAAATTTAACAAGTGTGGACTGGATGATTGGGCAGTGAGGTGGATTGGGAACTGACTGAAGGACAGAGCCCAGAGAGCAGTGGTCAGTGGGGTAGAGTCTAGTTGGAGGCCTGTGACCAGTGGTGTCCCCCAGGGGTTGGTACTGGGTCCGGTCCTATTCAATATATTCGTTAAAGACCTGGACGAAGGGACAGAGTGTATCCTCAGCAAGTTTGCTGATGATACCAAGCTGGGAGGAGAGGCTGACACGCCAGAGGGCTGTGCTGCCATCCAGTGTGACCTGGACAGGCTGGAGAGCTGGGCACGGAGAAACCTAATGACATTCAATAAGAGCAAGTGTAGAGTCCTGCATCTGGGGAAGAACAGCCCCATGGATCAGTACAGGCTGGGGGCTGAGCTGCTGGAGAGCAGCTCTGGGGAAAAGGACCTGGGAGTCCTGGTAGACAACAGGCTGACCATGAGCCAGCAATGTGCCCTCGTGGCCAAGAAGGCCAATGGCATCCTGGGGTGCATGAAGAGGAGTGTGGGCAGTAGGTCAAGGGAGGTTCTCCTCCCCCTCTACTCTGCCCTGGTGAGGCCTCATCTGGAGTGCTGTGTCCAGTTCTGGGCTCCCCAGTTCAAGAGGGACATGGAGCTACTGGAAAGAGTCCAGCACAGGGCCACTAAGATGATGAAGGGATTGGAGCATCTCCCATCTGAGGAGAGGCTGAGGGAGTTGGGTCTGTTTAGTTTGGAGAAGAGGAGGCTGAGGGGGGATCTCATTAATGCTTAAATATCTAAAGGGTGGGTGGGTGTCAGGAAGACGGGGCCAGACTCTTCTTGGTGGTGTCCAGTGACAGGACAAGGGGCAATGAGCACAAACTGGAACACAGGAGGTTCAATCTTGACATAAGAAAACACTTCTTTACTGTGAGGGTGACTGAGCACTGGCACAGGCTGCCCAGGAGGAGTCTCCATCTCTGGAGACATTTAAAACCCATCTGGACGTGTTCCTGTGGGGTATACTCTAGGATCCTGCTCTAGCAAGGGGGGTTGGACTAGATGATCTTCGGAGGTCCCTTCCAACCCCTGCCCCTCTGCAGTTCTGTGATATATCAAACATTCTGGTAATGGGCTCTGAGTGGGCTCTTAATGGTAAATTTTCTTTTTTTCAGCCACTTTTTGCATTTGAGTACAAAGAGGTTTTCCCAGAAAATGGATGGAAGGTGTATGACCCCACTTGGGAGTACAGAAGACAGGTGGGTATTGTCCTCCTTCCTCATCCTCTCTACTCTTCAGAACTGTGTAATTACAGGTTGCATGGAGTGGAGAATGATCCTGCTGACAGATGTTGTGCAGGCTGGGTTAGGACATTGTTCTCCACACTGCAGTGACTGATGAGAGCAGTACAGCTTTAGAGGAAGCAGTATGCACTGATGGAGATTACTCGGGCTGCAGAGAGCTGACTTTACACTTTGGTAGAAAAAATTGTTGCTCTGGCTTAGTCATCAGCCACTGCTGGCAGCGAGGAGTGGAGGATGTGTTTTGCAGGTACAGAGATCCCATTGTTGATTTTCACACCTCAGCTCTTGCTTGTATCAGTTTTTATTCTTTCCAGTTTTCTGTAAGATATCTCAAACAGGAGCTTGGAAGGAAAAAAGTTAAATGTAGAACGCCTTCATTTTCTTAGGGAATCAGTGTAGGGCTTAACCTAGAGAGAGCTGTGATTAACCATAGCTTGGAACAGACATTTGTAGTGTGTCCAGAGTAGACTGGTTAAAGGTGTTAGTGGTGGTGAAGTGGCAGGCTGTCAATTAGGAATACTGCAATAAAAACTTGAATGGCCCTCCCTAGGGGAAAAGATGGGAAAATTTTGGGGTTTATAATGAAATCACTCTTGTAAAATTCTCAAGTAGAGGAAACAGTTAAATTTGGTGACACTTTTCCCCTGGAACAGTAAACTTTTGTCTCATCTAGATCTGCCAGGATAAAACCAATTTTCCTTTGTAAAATTAAGAATTTTACAGCCATGTAATTTAAAGATTTATTTAGGTCTTTCCCATAAAGCAAACCAAAACAAGACGTCTGCCCTAGCCTAGTTGTTCATCTGATTCCTGACATCCAGAACCTAAGGAAGGGATTAATTTTCCTAGCTTTGGTCTTCTAAAAGCTGGGCATGCCTTCTAATTTGGTTATCTAGGCCTGTCATTAACAGATGGGGAGAGAGAGCTTCACTGTTGGGGGTGATTTGTTCCCTCCTAAAATAGCTGCCTAAGATAGATTGCTGGCTTTTAGACTACTAATTGAAACTGAGATCTATCTTACCTCTACCATCTTCATGACAAAAAAGTGTGTTTGCAATGAGATGCCACAGTCTAAAATCCTAGCAGATGTAAACTCCAATCATTTGTAATCAGTGACACACATTGTATCCCATGCCAGCTTTGACTAATAAGACCAGATAATGCAGTGATTATTGCTTTGTTTGGAATTTACCTCTTTCTTGGTAGTTACTTTAAGGAAGGATCTGTTTATAAAGAAAGATCTGCAGCCCAAGCTGTATGGGAAAGATGCTTCTTTACAGGACTGAAAACTTTGGAGTAAAGACTAAAAGAATACCTGTGCTATCAAAACAATCTCCATTGAGAAGCCCAGCATTCACTTAACCAGGCTTCCCTTAAAACAAATGAAGTACAAAAGATATTCTGCAATACCTGAAAAGAAAGAACAGTGACCCTTAAGAATTTCAAGGTAAATTATTCCAGTTTCTTAATCCTGGCACATTTGTTTTTAGAACACAAGCTTTTCTGTCCATATTAGTTTTTATATTGTGATTGGCTCTTTCTTAACTTTGGCAGAAGCTTGGTTACACAGTGAAAGGATGCATACATTTACATGCATGTGATTTGGAGCTCTTCATGGCCCGTCTGTAAAGCAAATGGGACTCTGAGCCGTGCAGTCTTTTTTTCTGGTCACACAAGGTAGCACTGTTGTGTGTAAAGCATGTCACAGTTGAGACATTGCCGCAGCATGTACTGCTTTTGTTATTATCTGCTTTTGTACCATTTTTGAGTGGACAGGAGAAACTTAGCCTGACTGCTCTTATGTCAAGAAATCACACTGACATGCATGTGCTGAAGCCCTCAGTCATTTTCTTACACTGGTAACTGCAAAAATGAATCCAAACAGGATTTTTTGCAGCCATGGCCTATCTGAATTTTACCCATGATGGGCCACAGTCATTCCCACTCCAGATCATGCAATCCATCTGTTCCAAAAGCTTATCTCCAAAAGTGACCAACACCAGCTGCTGAAGAAGAGGCAAAGCATACTACAGGAGATGTTTATGTTGTGATCTGGCCAGGAGGAGAATTTCATCCCTTTTGTTAGAGTTGATTTAGGTCCTGCAGTGTGAAGCTTTATGTCCCCTCCAAAACTTTGAGGTATTTCAGTATGTTTATTTAATTTCAGCATTTATAATTATAGATGTTCAATTTATCTGTGTGAATGTCTTAGCCTTTTTTCTTGATCCAACCAGGTTCTGTTAAAGCAATAACAAATACTACAGTAAATCAGGATTATGTCCTGCAATAGCAGCAGGGCTTTGTTAACAGTGAAACAAAACTGGCATAATCAAATCAGATAATGGGATTACCTGTCTCTGACTGTATGAACTGTGATCAGAAATAGAAAAGCAGGACATATGTACTGTCTGCAGGACCTTTTAGAATTGGTTTAGAAGCTATTAGAGGAGAGCTGGCCTAGGGCATAAGCAGCCCAGCAGTACAGCCAGGTGTTACCTTGGTATATCTTAGGCCAGGTCAGTCATTTCCCTGTGGGAGCAGGGACACAGAGAGAGGGGAGCGGAGGAGAAGTAGAAGCCACCTATCAGGCATCCAGAAAAACCTTGTAGAGTAGGATCCATGGTAGTATCTATGCCTACACTGGTAGGCATGTCAAGTTTGCATGAGGTATGATTTATTATAATGTTTTTTCAGATTAATGTAAGTATGTTGATACAATAGTGATTGTAGCAATTAGGAAAGATACTCAGTAAACCTCTGACTTCTCTGTTAGTATTCTTGGAAAAGATGGAAATATGTAATTTATTAAAGATCTGTGATTGTATAAAATTTTGGGACGTAATAAACAACCTGTAGAGAACAAAAGAACTTGGAGAGGTTTGGGATTTAGTCGGTAAATGGAATCACATGTGGCAAATGAAATTTCAAACTGAAATTGCTCCCTGATTTTTATTACACGCGGGCTGGCAGAGTATAAAACAGAATTGCAAAGTGAATAAGACTTAGCTGAAACCAAAAAGCCTTAAGATGCCTTTGGAGTAACTTAAAGCTTTCATTTTCCTTAACAAGGTGGAGAGCATTTGGAAAATATTACAAGGGGCTGTGAAGCTGAAAATGTGTGGTGTTTCCCTACAGAAGTCATCTAATCCTGTGCTCTGGTCTCATGTACCAGGGAGCCACAGTAGAGGGCTGTGGTTTCTGCTTTCTGAGAAAACATATCAAAATGAATAATTCAGGAGAGGAGCTGACCTGTTTTGAGGACAAAAGAAGTGCCCAGCATTAGTGTACAACCAGAGTGGGAAAGGTAGAGAGCATGGGCATGTGAGTCTGTAATTCGAGCAAGAAAATTATTTTTGGGCATTGGGCATGTAGTGGTAGAATGAGAGGTAACAGTTTTAAACTGGAAGAGGGTAGATTTAGATTAGGTATTAAGAATAAATTATTTACCATGTGGCTGGTGAGACACTGGCACAGGTTGCCCAGAGAAGTTGAGGCTGCCCCTTCCCTGGCAGTGTTCCAGGCCAGGTTGGATGGGGCTTTGAGCAACCTGGTCTGGTGGGAGGTGTCCCTGCCCATGGCAGGGGGTTGGAACTGGATGATATTTAAAGTCCTTCCAACCCAAACCATTCTATGATTTTTTTTCCCTGTCAGTGGAAGATCCTCATGTGCTTAAGCTTAAACGTGTGCTTTGCAAGGTGCTGGTTTCAGCTCATGTTTCTTCAACAGTTTTTCCCTGCAAACAAAGAAACTCCGTCTTCTACAACATGCTTAGGTTAAGTGATAACTGAACACAGGACGTTAAAGTAAGACAGGAATGACTGTCCAGAGGGAAACCAAGGCTGTCTTGTGTGTGGAGATGACACAAAGGCTGCGTCTCTGTGGTTGGATGACACAGTCGTAAGGAGTGTTCTCAAGCACTGGGGTGCCTTCATTGCAAGTTCCAGACATAGCTTCAGTCCAGGCTGTTACTGTCCCTCGAGTGGGTGTGTTTCAGCATCTTCAGCCATGCACACTCTGCCAGCAGGGTGCATGCAGATTGAGAGTATGAAGCCATTATTTACTGGCTAACACACAAAAAGGATAGCTGAGATTTAGCTAGCTACTAGGCTGAACATTGGTACTCACCACCTCATGGAAGGCTTGTGGAGAGACTCTTCTGGCCAGGCAGGCACCAGTGTGAAGCTAAGGCTCAATCAGCCTCTGCACCTCCCTCAGTGGGTTGCTGTTGCCGTCTTCCATCAGTAGTGTCAGCACCAGCACACAGATGACCCAGCTGTTGGCCCTCACCCAGCGGCCGCCTGCTCAACTCACTGTTTTTTTCTTTTGGATTTTATGCCATTCCATGATGTTGTTTTCCTTCTTGAAATCTTGAGCTACAAGCAATTCCCATCTCAACAAATCCTCTTTCTCTATCTGCAGCTTGACATTTCTTGCCTTTCTGTAGATTTTCACACAGCTTTTCTGCGTGGCTTTGCAGTGTCCTTGGCAGTCTGAGCCAGGTTTTGCAGCTGGCCCACATCTGAGCTGGGACCTGGAAGAGACAGTCAGGCCCTTGTGCAGCAGAGATGAGAGAGGGCTGCGAGGCCAGCTAGCCAAACTGCTCCTGAACTTGGGCACCTTTCAGGGGCTGATGCAAGCCAAGGATCACCAGTAGGCAGTTTGGGCAAACTGCCATTTTGAGGATAAAAGTTTAATAGTGTGGATGTGAGGTGCACTGCGCCAGCTGGTCTCAGTGAGAACAGTCACAATTACTGATGTGGCCATGTTGCCTTCCTTGCTTTGTCCTCTGGAAGCAGCTGAACACGAGTTCTCCTGAAATCAGGGTCTGCTAGCGGTGTTAGTTTACCTGGAGAAGACAGACCTTGTGCACCAGTGAGGGCAGCAAGCTCTGGTCACTGAGGTGTCCACCCGGGAGCCGCGTTCCCTAGCAGGTTCAGGACGGTCACTGCTGTCAGTGAGGGGTGCCTGGTTCCTCCTGCAGGTGCACAGGCAGGCAGCTCCCCGAGCCAGTCCTGAGCCTGCACAGGCTGCTTGAGTTACATCTGTAACAGTTTGGGTTGGTTTGATGGTCGGCTTTTGGGTGCTTACAGCTTTCCAGGAAGCAGTGAAATGCATCTTATATGAGGAAATACCAATGTGCTTTATAGCGTGTTTAGCTTTTTCTATTGATTCCAGCTGGAGAAAGTGCAAATCTGAAGGAGCATGAATAAAGGCACAAGCTACATTGCATCATGGCAAATGTCCTGGGAAGATGTAAATTCAGCTCCTTTTCTAACCTACTTAGCTTGTTTCTGTTTGCTTCAAGTCCTTAGAGAAAGTCACGATCTGAATCCAAAGCCCTCTTTGGGTGGTGCTGTGACTCCAGGCTCTTGTGCCAGGGGAAAGCAGATACTCCTTGGGATTCAAAGGAAATTTGAACGCTGACATGCAGCATCTTTCCTTTCTCTGAGGGATTGTCATGGATTTTCCTGGCCTGGGCTATTGCAGAGGAAAGATTTAATTCAAATTTGTCAGGGTGACAGCTGAAAGACTTAAGAGCTTTGGAGGTGTCGGTTCTGGTCCGAGCAGTGTGTGGTGAAGCCGTCCTGCCCAGCACTGGGAGGAGGGAGTTGCAGGGTGGAACGAAAAGGAGCTTTTCTTCCACGTAACTGCTTGTCAGCTCCCATTTTCCTTGCCAAGAGTGTGCTGACAGCGTCGTTTTAGTTTGGATTTGGGGAAGATGAAGTCTCCAAGCATTGCTGATGGATGCACTGCAGTGCAGTCATGTACTTACTAGGACAGGACTGAGAACAATTTAGTCATTTGCCATTAGTTCACTTCCAGATAGTAACCAGTTTGATCACAGCTGATGGACAGCTGTGAGCAAGAGTCTTGCTATTCCCTGGTTAACAGCAGAGCTGGTAGACCTAGGAGATTCCATCACTGCTGGTAGACCTCTGAGCATGTTTTCCCCATCAGTAAGGTTGGACTGTGTATACACACTGATGCCTGTTTTTGCCACTTCTTCAGCTTCAGGCACTGCCAAAAATAGCTTTCCTTGAGAGTTTTGGGGTACTGGTCATCCTGGCAGCTCTGCTGATTCCTTCCCAGGGAGGGCCCCAAGACCAGGGGTGGTTCACAAGCAAGGTGTGAGTGGTGTTATACAGAGGGTCTGTCCTCTCTTCAGATTTCTAACCATGACCTGTTTTGACAGTGTGACTCACTGCTCTGACGGAGAACCAGCTGCAGTCTGTGTGGGTCAACCATAATTACCACAGCTCATCTGACTTGGGTTAGATCTGTCATTTATTTCCTGTGGGAGCCGCGACAGTGGTAATCAGTGTCCCACCACCCTCCTTAAAACAAAGTACTGTTTATTAGAACAGAAGGATGTATTGTTTTAGGAGCTGACGTTCCTCTATAACAGGCTCTGTGCTTAGCAGTCTGGCCATGTTCACTGTAGTAGATCCCTCTTCCCCACAGAGATGCTTTGTGTCAGTGCTCACCCCTGCTGCAGCATGTTTCTGTTTAAATCTTCCCTTGCAGGCATGCAGTAGCAACCACACCGTTTTGATCTGTTAACTCCCAGCGGCGGCCAGACGAAGTCTGCAGGTTGTCAGGGTTGTCTGCATCGTGCTTCGGCTGTTATTGTCTGGGGAGCTGTGGAGTTGCTTCCCCATCAGGGCACACTGTGCTCGGTGATGTGTGTGCAGAGATCCCTGCTCTCCCAGCCCAGGTACAACCAGAGAGCTTAGCCCGAGAGGGACACGGGAGTCACACAGTGTGCAGATCACAGTGTCACGCAGCTGGAGGCATACAGTTAGCAGTTTCTGGTGGCTTTAGGGGATTCCACAGCTGTGTTACAAACACTGAACAAGGTCCAAACCAGGTTGGGTTTTTTTTTTTGGCCGTTTTACTGTCTGTCCTCCCTTCCATCTTGCCATCCATCCTGTCTGGTGACTCCACTCTTCATCCCCAGTTTCCACGCACCACTTTTTGGCTAAGTGCTGAGAGGGGAGTGAGGACTGTTGGTCACCTGCACTGTCCTGCTGCTGGCTCTCCTGTAAGCACTGTGATGAGACCAGGACATATGTTAAAGATGCTCTCAGGGATGGATCACCTGTGTTGCCACTTCTGTAGCCTGTGCAGTTCCTTTGCCATAGGTGAGCCTGCCTGCAGTTTCTTAGTTTTCCTGTTCTTCAGTGACCTGAGCAAAACATCTGCCTCTCTGGGAAGAGACATGAAATGCAAGTTACCAACCTAATGCTGTCCCAGACTCCAGCCCTAAATGTCCTTCATTAACAAAAGTTGCCTTGAATTTCAGGTCTGGGGATTTGCCTGTGCTGAGCTCTCAGAACAACTCATTTGCTAATCTGCTGTTGTTTCCCCTTTAGGGAATTCCCAACGAAAGCTGGAGGCTGACCAAGATTAACGAGCGCTATGAGCTGTGTGATACATACCCTGCTATTCTGGCTGTGCCCGTAAACATTCCCGATGAAGAATTAAAGAGAGTAGCATCTTTCAGATCAAGAGGACGCATACCAGTGAGTGTGACAAGAGAAGCCACTTTGATGTGGTGGTGCCACATACCTTTGGGCCATAAATAATACCAAGATCAGGCTGAGTGGATTCCAGGGAGCAAATAAATGGTCAATTGATAATAAAAGTGACAACAACATGTTTGAGGAGTTAGAAAGCAGCATTATCTGCTGGAACTGCTGTTGTGAAAGAGATGTAGACTAAACCAAAATGAGAAGATAAGATAATCCAGACCAAATCTTAGGTCAGTTCCTGGGAGATGTAAAGCAGCCCTATTTGGTTTACAATTGTCTGCCCTACTCTGACTTTCAGGGCAGAGGAATACTTAGTGATACTCCTGATGAAAATACTTAATAAATGAAATTAAGACAAAACACATCATTATGATTATTTCAGCACTAACTGAAAATGTACTGTTTTACTTCTCAAACCTATTGAAAATTAAATCTGTTTCTGAAGTGCTAAATTTTACATAGTGTAAGGTAGAGTAAGACATAGCTCAGTGACTGCAGAGTGAGAAAGCTTGTTTGTGACTCGCACAACAGAGAGAAAACAGTCTGCATCATATTTAAAAGTCAGACTTAAACCTGTTCAGTCACCTCTTGTTTGTTCAAACTTTGGGAATGCCACCAGAACAACTGAGTAAGGACAGAAGAATTCTTTCTTTCATTCAATTGTGATTTAATAGAATCCAGCCTTCTGGAACCAGCTCATACATGGCTGTATCCCAGCACACGTCATTACAGGTAAAACACTTCACTGGTTTAATGAATCCCATTTTTCCTTCATTTCCTTCTCATTTGTTTCTGAAGGTATTGTCATGGATTCACCCAGAAAGTCAAGCAACAATCACTCGCTGCAGCCAGCCAATGGTGGGAGTGAGTGGCAAACGAAGCAAAGAAGATGAAAAGTACCTTCAAGCCATCATGGATTCTAATGCTCAGTCCCATAAAATCTTCATATTTGATGCAAGACCTAGTGTGAATGCTGTAGCTAACAAGGTCAGGTGCTTTTTCCTCTGTCACAAGCTGGGAATGTAATAATTTAGAGCAGATTTCCCACCACCATTTCAAATTATTCCTTTTCTACTATGAAGAGATTCATAGGCAGTGATCTGATTCTCTAGACAGACTTTTACACCTGCACTGGTACCAGTAGATATCAGTGTGACAAGGAAAGGTCCATTTGGATTAATCCACAATTTGAAATGAGATTGGAAGGGGGAAAACTCCAAGTAGTATGGAGGTCAAACTCCAGCACCCTGAATCCTGTCTGTCACCATTTTTCACTTCACATGGTTGAAAGACTGATTCCTCTCACAGCACCAGAACTCTGTTAACCCTGATGGGGGCAGGGGTTACTCAGCACTTCCAAAAATCAGGGATCATGGTCTTTAGTTTCAAAATATAAGATGGATATAAGATGGAGGATCTTCAGTGTCTAGGCATGTTGCTGTGTTCCTCCTGCTGTTGTGTCTCATGCCATCACTCTAAGCTCTGTTTTAATGGTAGAACGGCTTTGTTGCACTAAAGTCAATTTTTTTCATATTTTTTTTTTTAAATCTGTCTTTCCCAGTAGTTAGGAAAGGCAATTAATGTGTGGGATATACTCCTCTATAATAGTATGGTAAATTTGTAAATGACAGAATAGTGAATCTAATGAGCTAGCAGCTTGAGTGGAGATAAATGATAATTACAGAGAAAAAGAACGCTTGTAATGTGATATTCTTTGGTAAAATTATAGCATTCATTACTGTTGCAGGAAAGAGACACCAAGTGTGTGCGTGTACATATTTGTTCCCAATTGTAAGATAAATCCAATGTTTTCCCCCTGCTTTAGATAGCACAATCACTATGGTGTTTTGTCAGCTGAGACTTGCTCAGGGCAAACAATTGGGATAAAATATAAAATATGGTTTTACCTAATCATTTTTATGTGGCTCTTGTTCTTCAGGCTAAAGGAGGGGGCTATGAGAGTGAGGATGCCTATCAGAATGCAGAATTAGTGTTCCTGGACATTCATAATATTCATGTTATGAGAGAATCGCTGAGAAAACTGAAAGAAATTGTGTATCCCAATATCGAGGAGACTCACTGGCTGTCTAATTTAGAGTCAACTCACTGGCTAGAGCATATCAAGGTAGGCATGTCTGCACCCACTGGATGTGGCTGAGTAGCCACAAGTCTGTACCAGTCAGTTCCATGGGAAATGTGTCCAGAGCTGACTCCAGTGCTGGATTTTCACTTCATGAGAAATCCAAGACTTACAATGTGTTTTCAATTCAAAACCAACTAAAACCACAGTTTCTTGCAGCAGAGAATGTTGAGGAGATGGGAAGAGGGACAAGGGAGGAGGTTGAAACACTGAAAGATGGTGTTTTGGAAGTGAAGTGTGTTCCCGGGTAATGTGTAACTGTGAAAACCCTGGGTAGAGCACAGGAGTCCCAGAGTTTCCAACATCCTGGAATTACTGCCTGGTCCAGCCCGGCAGATGTTGGGAGTTCATGCCCCATCCATCAGCCTTTTGGGAATCCAAGTAGAATTGAAATGAGTGGGGAAAATGCTTCTGCCTCTACAAATACTGGTTTTCAAATTAAGCTCACTCTTTCCTAAAAACATCCAGCTTACGTTGTCTGCCTGCTAGTGCAGACAGGGGCGGTTGCAAGGTGATGGCCATTTTGTGTTTGTGTTCAGACACAGAAAGTCCTGGTCTGTCCAAGGACTGAGCTTAATGCAGGGGCTCTTCTAGAGTTGTGCCTATGCTACAGTTTAGATGTGTTATCATCTTGCTGGAACAAAAAATGTGTTCACCAATTTGCTGTCCTAGTTACAAAGTAGTTGGAACTGATTTACCATTCTCCTTGAGGCAGACAGAGCCCTTGGTTTGTCCTGTGTTGTCACTAGCCATTTTTCATTGATTGTTTATGTTCCAAAGAGATTTCATAACCTTTTTTTTTTTCCTTGTCCTAGCTCATTCTCGCTGGAGCCCTTCGGATTGCTGACAAAGTGGAATCGGGGAAGACATCTGTGGTTGTCCACTGCAGCGATGGCTGGGACCGGACAGCCCAGCTCACCTCTCTCTCTCTGCTCATGTTAGATGGCTACTACCGAACTATCAAGGGCTTTGAAGTGCTAGTGGAGAAGGAGTGGCTGAGCTTCGGCCACAGATTTCAGCTGGTGAGTCACTAGCCCTTGGAAGGCACTGAACAGAAAGTTATTGTCCACCTTGAAGGATTTCAAAGGAGTTCAGCCTTTCCTGTGAGAAGTCTCCCAGCTGAACTCGCAGAAGAAAGGTGAATGCTGCTGCTATTGTTTTCTGCCTATAATTCTGGTCATCTCTTACCCTCCTCGGCGACATTCTTGGTTAGATACAAGGATCAGGTGGTATTAAATCTCTCAGGTGCCTGACTCTTATGTTGGTGTTCCCTTGCTTGGGCTTAAAGTAACAGTGTGCTTTGGGTTCAGGATAGGGATTTCTGCTGGGAGTTGGCAGAGACCACTGGGGTATTTTTTGTCTTTCTTTCCAGTTCAGTCCATTTTCTGAGGTTGCTTGGACATCTAACAAATGCCTTGGTGTTGAAGAGGCAGGGGAGTTCAGTTATGGACTTGACCTCACATTTTGTTCAGGCACATTTTATTTTTGGGGAGTCTTTTAATCGTTTAGGTAAAAGATCAGCAGTTTGAACTGGACCAAAAGCAGCCTGTGGTTGTGCCCCTGGAGCTGGCAGAGAGGCAGCTTGTGGACCTGTGAGACTGCAGTTTGTTACGGTCTGCACTGGTGGGAACTGAGAATGCCTTTCAGACTCTGTTCCTATTGTGTTTTGCTCATAGCTGTCCTCTTGCAGTCATTTAATTTGGCAAGGACTAGAACAAGGTCTGTTTACAGCACATGTAATGGTGTGTGACACAGTTAAATGCTCTGAGGAAAGTGGGGAAACTGAGGCACTAAGCAACTGAGGCTTTGCTGCAGCAAAACTGTTACCTGGTGTTTGAACAATGAATATTTTAGCTTCCCTGTCTATACAAAGAATATAATAATACTGGTTTCCTTTGGGGAGAGGAGAACAGAATTACAGAAGAGGTAGGGATCTCTGTTACATGTTTTTGTTCTCTCTGTACGGTACTCAGGGCTCCTGGGTGATATATAACCAGTAATGTACTATAGTAGTTATAAGGAATCAGGCCCCACGTGTCTTATCCAAGGCCACACAGCATGGTCAGAGTTGGAGGCCTACTTCTGGGGATGCTTTCGTCACTGCCTCTCCTGAGGTGTGAGGAGATGGGCTGGGTTAGTGTTTGTACAGCGCTTGGAAGCTGCGAGGTGTTGTGTGACGGTTATCGCCCCGTGCCGTGCCTGAAGGTAGTGTTTAGGTCTAGCACTGTACTACTGAAGTAGCCAGGACGACAGCTGCAACTGAAGCAAAAAGCATTCTCGTATTTTTTTCCTTATGAACTTCAGCTATTAACTGAAGTCGGTGCCAGCGTAGCATCTGGAGCCTCTACTCAAACAACTCTTGTTTTAATTTAGCATGAAAATATCCCCATAAAGAAATCTCACTTCATAGACAAAGGGAGTAGCTGTCCTTTGCTCCTTTACCCACTGATGTGGACAAAGGAAAATCTGGACTCATTTGAACCTTCTTAAAGCTGTTAGTAAAGGCTTGGGTGACCGAGAGGAGACCCCAGCAGTTTCCTCATGAAGCCTCATGCAACTCATATCCTTTGTCCTGCTCTGTTTCAGAGAGTTGGCCATGGAGACAAGAATCATGCAGATGCGGATCGCTCTCCTGTCTTCCTCCAGTTCATCGACTGTGTCTGGCAAATGACAAGACAGGTAAATTGCTGGGTGGCACATGTGTCCACAAAGCCACTGTACCAAGACATGGCCCAGTGTCTGGCCACAGGAGTCACCTCTAAGCTGACCTGCACAGGCTCTCCTTCCTGGGCTTCTACTCTTTTCCTTACTCTGGCAACAAGTCTCTTGGGAGTCTGTTCAGCAGATCCCCTGTGGCTGGGAGGATTTTCCCCAGGTATGTGGGACCTGGAAGTTTTTTTGTCTCTGCTGTGGCACTAAATGTGTCGCATGACAAGTGTCAGCCATGGTCAGGCAGTTCACTGAAAAAATTGGGCTCATCATGGATTAAAAGAGGTGAAATGGAAAAGAAGGATGCCACTATACATGAAGCTGTATCATATCCAAGCAGAGAAAGAGGGAAGCTTTTACCATCTTTAGAAGTCACTTTCATGGTGCTGTCCTTGCTCCTAGAAGCAGTCATCCCAACTGCTGGGGAGGTCAGGGTGTTGTGAGCAAGGCAGTCTGGGAAGAGAAGGGTGGTTTGTGAGGGAGAAAGGCCTCCTGCTCTCCTCTCCATCACTCCAGCATGTCTTTGCGGGTCACTGCGTGTATTCTTACTGACCCTTTGTGGAGCTTCAGTTCTCCCTGTCTTGGATCTGATTGTTTCTGCATGGTACTTCAACAGCAAACACAGCCCCTGCCCATGCACCTTACACCTGTTCCTCCTGCTGACCTCTCTTGTAAGATGCCTCCCTGCTGTTCCCTCTGGGAAGCACTGTGTTGCACACACAGGTTATTTCCATTTAACCCCAGGAAATTTCCATTTCTTTTTGTGCATTATTTCACATATGCTTCAGCCTTTCATTCACAGTCTTGTTGCATGGTCTGTTATGAGGGGCAGGCAGAGCAGAGCAAGCTTCGACTTGAAGCAGTACTGGGTGTGTATAAACACAGCAGTCAAACCCTTCAAACCTCTGGCTTTTGCTCAGAATTCCTTTTTGCACATGTAAAGCAGCTTCCCAAGAGAGAAACTCTTGCTCCTGGAAGGAGCAGATATGATCCTGAATATCCCAGACAGGGAACAGGGACAAATCCTGTTTTAGAAATGGAGAGGCCAACTCCTTGCCACGAACACAAAGTGGGAGAAAGTTTTTGATTCCTGTTCTAAAATCTCAGCCTAATTTTCTGGTTCTGTCTGAAGTTTCCTACAGCATTTGAGTTCAACGAGTACTTCCTGATAACCATCCTGGATCACCTGTACAGCTGTTTGTTTGGGACCTTCCTGTGCAGCAGTGAGCAGCAGAGAGTGAAGGAGGTAAGACAGCTTCTCTCCAAGGTGAAGGCTTCCTACTGTGATTGCTTTCACTGGCCGGACAATGCTAGAGAAGTTGTTTCAGCACTCAAAAATAGTGGTAGATGCAAGTCTGGGTAATGCCAAGCCCTCTTCTTAACAGCTGGGACACGGGTATTTTCCTCTTTGAGCAAACTGCTGTCTATTGGAGACTACATTTCAGAGCACCACTGCTTTTCAGCATGGCTTTCAGCTACTCACTGATGACTGAGCAGCTCCAGCTGTCTCCCAAGTAGTTGGAAATGCAGTTTTAGTTTGAACTCCAGTTTAATGTAACCTTCTTTGTAGAAACTGGTACCTCCTTGTCCTCTCTTTTCCTTGAAGTGGTCCCTTTAGGTTGCTTTTAACTACCAAGTGTGCATTGTCATTCTGCACACAGAGTTTACAGCAAATAACTGGTCTCAGTGTGTGTTCTTGCTGTGCTTGCATTTTCCCAGGAGAGGACAGAGCCTCTGGTATTAGGAAGGACATGTCACCAGCTCTGCCCTGCAGTCTGGTCGAGGTTTGTTTGCCAGGGGCGGAGTGTATAGACCTGTACATCCAGACCACTCAGACACTACCCCGTTCAGCCCCAGTCTGGAATCAGAAGGAAAAGCACTGACACTTGTTCTGTCTCACCTACCCAAAGATGAAGCATTTTGTCAGTCTCAAAGCACGACAGTCACCAAAAGGTTGCAGCCTAACATCACAGAGACGTGTTGAGGACAGTGCTGTCTGGATGTGATGCGATTATATTTCACAGCACATCAGCTGAAATATAAAAATAATAATTAAAAAAAAAATTTACTGTAATACAGAAGTGAAGCATTGTAGTGAAATCAGAGTCCCTGTTTCTCTGGAGTTCACAGTGACTGAATAATTGTAATTTCCAGAGAAGAAAACCTGTGTGCTGCTTGCATGTGGATTTTAGGGGTTTTTTTTAAGGCCTCAGCCTAGTGAAGTAATTAATCTAGAAAACACTTCCACACTGGTTTCACTGGGACTATTCACAGCCCTAATTATTCCACTAGATCAGGGCCTAAATCAAATATTTTCTTTTTCATTTGCAATTAAATACTCCAGCGAGTCCTCCAGGAGCACTTTGAAGAGGTGAAGTTTAACCGAAGCGTTGAGCGTTCACATGCCAGTGTCCCCTTGCTCTGCCCACGGTCTGTGTTGGCAGCTGGGTGGGTGAGAGGGGAGGTTTCTGTGCCAGGGTGCGTGTGTGCCTGCCTGCATCCCTGTGCTTTGATTACAATAACCACATCAAAAGAACGTGAGGGGTTTTTTTTAAAGCTACAAAAAGCAACCAGCTCGGTGTAAATGGCAGGCATATGGATATGCTGTTATTTGTACTTTGTAGATAAATGCTGGGGTTTGTACGGGAAATAAAGCCTCCTCCACGCCCTTCCCTTACAGAGCCTTCCAAAAAAGACTGTGTCCCTTTGGTCTTACATCAACAGCCAACTGGAAGACTTCACTAACCCTTTGTACGTGAGCTACTCCAACCATGTCCTGTATCCCGTGGCCAGCATGCGCCACCTCGAGCTGTGGGTCGGCTACTACATCCGCTGGAACCCCAGGATGAAACCCCAGGTACGGCTCTTCCAAGGATCCTGCTTTTATTTCCCCCCCTGCTAGGACTCATACTGTCATTTTGGAGCTCAAGACCTTTGAAGCACAAGAAGTAATGTACAAACTTAAGCTGCCACTGCTTAAATCTAAACCCAAAAACCTAAATTCAAATGCAAGCAAGTGCAGTAATAGGAAGGGACATACTCCTGGACTGCCTCAGTGTCCACCTGCAGGTAACAGAGCTTTGCAAATCTGGGGCATTGCATACAGAAACCCAACAAATGCTTTCCAGTATGAACTGTTTAACAGTCAGATCTCTGTGAAAATATTGAGATAAATATGTGTTGGTTTCTTTTCCCCAAATCCCTGAAATTATGTCCAGGCTGAGATGCCCAGGTGAGTGTCCCCCACAAATGTCAGTGATTTGAGTTTTGCAATTGTCACCTTTTAAAATATAAACTAAGTTCTGTTTAGCCACCATTGTACTATGTATGTTGGATAAAGTGAGTATCCCAAAGCCAGAGCAACTACTCACTCACCCCTGGGCTGGAGATAGAATCACAGAACAGCCTTGGTTGGAAGAGACCTCTAAGATCATCCAGTCCAACCATTAACCTAACACTGCCAATTCACCACTACCCCCTGTCCCTCAGCACCTCATCTACACATTTCTTAAATACCTCCAGGGATGGGGACTCCACCACTGCCCTGGGCAGCCTGTGCCAGTGCCTGACAACCCTTTCAGTGAAGAAATTTTTCCTAATATCCAATGTAAACCTGGCACAACTTGAGGCTATTACCCCTTGTCCTATCAGTTACCTGGGAGAAGAGACCAACCCCTGCCTCGATACAACCTCCTTTCAGGTAGCTGCAGAGAGCAATGAGGTCTCCCCTCAGCCTCCTCTTCTCCAGACTGAACACCCCCAGTTCCCTCAGCTGCTCCCCATCACACTTGTGCTCCAGACCCTTCACCAGCTTTGTTGCCCTTCTCTGGACACACTCCAGCAGCTCAGTGTCCTTCCTGTAGTGTAGCCTCACCAGTGCTATGTACAGAAGAACAATCACCTCCCTGCTCCTGCTGGTCACACCGTTTCTGATACAGGCCAGGATGCCATTGTCCTTCTTGGCCACCTGGGCACACTGCTGGCTCGTGTTCAGCCGGCTGTCGACCAGCACCGCCAGGTCCTTTTCCGCTGGGCAGTGGATGTAACCCACCTACCACCCCTCCTTCTCTCATAGCTGTGTGTAAGGTCAGCGATGTTTTGTGGTTCAGGCTTCCACTTCCATGCTCGCCTCCTAGCCCTCAGACACACGTTTTTCTTGCAGGAACCTGTCCACAATCGCTACAAGGAGCTCCTTGCTAAGCGGGCTGAGCTGCAGAAGAAAGTGGAGGAGCTGCAGAGAGAAATCACCAACCGTTCCACCTCATCCTCGGAGCGAGCCGGCTCTCCCGCCCAGTGCGTCGCTCCCGTACAGACAGTTGTGTAATACAGACTATTTTTGCCGAGTACCTTCCCAGGACCATCAGGGTAGCTTTTCTGAAACCCTCTGGATTTCCAGCGTGGTGTGTGGGAGATGCCAACCTATTTATTTATTTCTCTCCAGGGTAATTTATTAGTACTGTAGCACTAGAGGAAGCTTAAGCAAAACCAAACAAACAAGGCTCCCTATGCAATTAACCTTCTCAGCGGCCCGGTTATAATACAAGCTAATTGCACTTGCCACCTAAAAGAAACCTAGAGCTCGCTCTTTGTTCTCTTATGTGCTGGAGATCACTTGGCTTTAAAGAGAGACTGTGCACTAGAATGAAGTACCGTGGAGTAAAAACACCTACTCAGAAGTTTGGAAACTCTCCCCTTTGCTAAAAGGAAATCCCGCCCCTGTCTCGGAGCCTAGGGTACAGCTGTGAAGTGATGAACCCCTCTGCTGTCCCTGTCTGCACAGCAGTGTTAATGAGTGTTTGCCAGCACAGGGACCGGCAGTGATAGCTCCTGAGACATGCTGCTGCTCTTCTCGCTTTCCCCTTCCCTTTGGTCTAGGTCATAGGAAGCCATGTAAACGATGCCTTATTTAAAGAAAGGGCAGCTTCTACCAACAAAACGTGGTGGTGGAGGAACTACCGCGGTGACTTAGCTTTGTAGGACAAAGTTTTCTCCCATCTCTGCAACTTGAGCGTCTCGCCGATGGTTTATGCTGGGTGTGCCGCGATGCAACGTCAGCGCCTTTCCGAGGGGGTGGCAGAGCATGGCACCCCTGGGCTTGCTGCAGCTCCTCTGTCCTCCAGTGCCTCACGCTCACAGGGGAAAGGCAGTGGAACACCACGGGGCACGTGTGAACTGCTGGGATCAGGCCTTTCGTTTTGCTTGGGTAAGCGTAATTAGTGATTTTAATGCTTCTGTGCAGGGTCATAGTGGTGTACTTAAGCTGTTTCAGTTTTCTGTTAACTAAGGGAAGCAACTGTCCACCAAAGAAGCCTTTCTGCCTGCATTGCAACTGCTGCTGAAGGTTATTCTGGTAGACTGAAGAGCTTAGCCAGTTTCTGAGCCCTGTGTTTAGGTCTTCTCCCTCATAGCATGCTTCAAGAAATGGCAGCACCTGACTAAACTTAAGCCCAAATTCCATTTTAATACAAAATTTTATGATAAAAGTGGAGATCAAAACCACAGTGAAACAATGACTGCCCCCCTGCTCTTCCACCCAGCCAGCTGAGTGTGGGGCTGTAGAAGATAGGGCTTTTAGAGCAAAAGGTTATGTGTGTGCAGGGATCTTTACTCCAGGCTGCTTCTCATCTCCGTGTGAAGGAAGGGGCACTGCTTGGTCTGGGTCCGTGTTGCTCTGTTGTGACAGGATCCCCCAGCTGTGGTCACCTGTTTAGTACACCCATCACCACGCTGCTTCTCTCTGCCTCCCTTCCACAATAGAGAAATATTTCTGAGAGGGTACAAGAGTGGACCAATTCACACAGAAGAAGCTGCCTGTCAAAAGCCACCTTCCTTCTGCAGCAGTAACACTAATTCCCCCTGCAGGCCCCACTTCTGCCTGCCCTGCTGCAGTCAGGGTCTCTGCTTGCACAGAAATCCACAGCCACCTTCTGACAGAATCTGTACAGCATCGCTGCATTTCTTACAGGGTGGCCTGACAGCATGGTTCAACAGTGCAAAGAATCCACACAAAACACCTTCTGAAGGATGGGGTGTGCTTTAAGGTTAAAGGGCAGCTGTGCTCTTACGTACAATCACTGTATAAGATGGTTCATAGCATTCTTCTCTGTTAGCAAATTGTGTGTATATTTTGTTTCTTGATGAAGGCTGTTTGGTTTCCTTAACACTAATTAAAAAAAAATTGATAAATGGGTAAAATTCCTGTGCTCTTATTTTCAACTGTGTGGTTCTCCAAAGGACTTGTAGCATGTGCAGGCATTAACAGAATAGCACTGACAATTTTGTATGTTGAAGCCTAAAATATTCCTAAGCCCTCCATCAGTAAGGAGCTGCATCTTCAGATGATCTAAGAGAGCCTGACATAGTGCTGAAGTTCCCCAGAGATCCTTCCCAAGCAAAATTGCTGAGTGCAGTTTCAGCTACTGATCTTCAGGAACCTCAGATGAACTCCTTGCCAAGTGGTTACTCCAGCTCCCTAAGGCCTCTCCCCCTCATGTAAATGAAGTTAAGGGGAATGGCTCCAGGCCTCATTAAGAGCTTCTTACTTCTCCCCTCACAGCTAAAACCTTCTGTGCCTCAGGTGCAAGCAGGGTGGATCACCTACAGAGAATTAAAACTCAAATTCCTTCTGCCTGTGTTGACCCTACAGCGTTCCCTCCTGTTCAGCTGCAGGCAGGGGTGGACAGCACTGACTCTCACCTTACCTGCAGCTTCCTAGCAGCTCATGGTCACCTCCCTCACCAGGGAGGTGTCACAGAACCACAAAAGGCATGCTAGATGGGGCACAGTGCTGCAGCAAACAGAGGAGTGCAGCTTTCCCACAATTTATTCAACAGGCAAGCTGGCTTTATTATTTTTCAACTGTATAAACAGATAATTTGGGTCTTCTGTACATTCCATTAATAGGAAATTCTTTACATTATTAACATAATAAATAACATTTACTCAGCTATCCAAGTCAGAGTGCAAAATGAACTGCACCACTACCAAAGTAGATAGCTCAAAGCACATATTTCAAGTTAAAAGCAAGATGCCAGGACTGAACAGCATGACTGAGGCACTTGCAGTTTAAGATACCTGTGGTTTATCTCACTCCTTTACCACCCAATGCTGTGGACCAGGAGATGGAATATTATCCCCTACCCTATCGCTTTTTCATAAAAGTAGGATTGCTGTAGAAAAATTTCACTCTTCAGACTTGAAAATCATTCATTCAATCATTGAGCAAAATAATTTGGGAAAAGTTACTTTGCTCCTTTTTCGAGGACTCAAACATCCATCACCATTAATGCTGCCTAATGCAATGCAGCAGAGAAGGACTAGGAAAGCTTTTTGAGGAGAGCTCCACAGATCACCTTTAACAGGTTCCCCTGTTCTCCCTTAGGCACTCTCACAGTTTGAGTAAGAGCAGGTGCAGACAGAACAGAACTGACAGAAGCCCGTGAGGCTGAGGGTCAAAGGAGACGCATCGTGAGAAGCCTCCCAGTGCGCAGCTCAACAGCAGCGTGAAATGGCACTGGCATTCACACACAAATGTGTGCTGCTTGGTCTGCTGAAAGAAGATGGGAGGGATGGCTGGAACCATAACACAACAGGAACTGGTGGAGGCCCGTGGTTACGTTCAGTGGCTGGGTACCTTAGAGAGGGAATGTGTTTTAAGCTAGACCATTATATATACAATCAAACCCAGGGGTGGAGAACTAAGGGCCGGTATTTCAAAAGTGCACTTAGCATACAGTAGTCTCTTTCACATAGCATGAGAGGCAGCTGCTTTGTATCCAGAATGTGAGAAAGTTTGACCAGAGTGGTGTCAAGAACATCTCCTGCAGAAGAGTCAGTAGTCCCAGCTGATATCATCTTTCTGTAGCGAAGTCTGTATGGTCTGCATGTCTCTCAACAACTGCAGGTTTTTCCGACTCTTCTCTCCAGGTTTCACTTTGATGGGACCGGCGTTCTTCCCTTTTGTGGTGACTGTAGTTGTTACTTTAACTTCACTAACAGGGAACCTGCTGTCTTTTATTTGTTTAGCAGAAGTCTTTTTGGACTTGCATTCTCTCTTAAGTCTCTCTAGCTGAAAGAGAAACCCAAAGGAAAACATGATGCAGGGACCTTGATTCAGTTTATGGTGGGCAATTCTATCAGAGAGATGAAATGCCCCACCCCTCATCTCACCCAGCCCAGCCAAAGGCATGCTCCCAAGTCACCCTGAATAATAAATAATTTGTTTCCCTTACACAGCACTGCTATTTTAGTATCTTTAGAACTGTGTTCAGCTTATAGCCAGAACTACTAGGTTATCTTGTTAAAAACTTACAAGTTTTCCATGGGGGAAATACCTCCATGGGGAAATATCTCCATCGTGAACATAATGGAAAAGTTATATATGGCAACAAGCTGACATCACTGTTACCATCCAGTGACTGAAGAAAAAAACCAACCAAACAACAGAAAACTTTTTTTTTCCCTACAGCTAGTCACTGTCAGTGAAGTAGTTTTGCTCCCTTCTCCTAGTTTACAGCATGCAGCAATTTCCTTAAATGCTGACTCCTAAAATGTTGGTCAGTAACCAGTCAGAAGCCCCCATATTATGCAGAATCATTACTCCTGGGAACTCCTGCAACAGCTCCCCTGAAGATTGCAAAAGATCAAAGGTGAGCAGTGCTTCTGCCTGAAAACATTTCACCTGTCCGTTCTGGATGTCAGCAGCAGTGCTCCCAGTACATATATTGTGTATGACTTACATCAGAGGAGGGTGAATTTTTGTTCCTACAAACTGAACCAGATTAAACACATTGAGTTAAGCTCTTTGGAAGAATTTCACTAAAATGAATGAAGATTATTAAAAACAGGGGATCAATAGGTTTCATAGCTTTGAATGAACAGGCTACGCTATTCAAAACATTCTCAAAGTTGTTTTCAACTGAAACAGATATTTCAGGTTTTATAAAATGCAAATCAAAACATAAAGAGCTCATTTACTCCAAGCAAAGGAGAATGGTTAAAGATTCAGCTCAGCAGTGAAAGCCCCTGGGAATGCAGGTATCTCTAACTACAGTTGAGGTTACCGTGAGTTCCACAGCATTCACAAGGGCTTTCCCCCACTCTGTGCAGCCAGCTCTCACTAGGGTCTTCACACAGAGCAGTTGCTTTGGTTCAGCACAGCTGTTTGATGCGTGCCAGGAGTGAGTGTGACTGATGAGAACACAGACATGTCCTGACACATCACATATCCGACCAGAAACACCTCCCAGACACACCGCTGGGGGCGCAGGAAGTAGACTCACACCTTTCAGCCCTCTATGCTCTTTCTCAGCTTTGTATTGCTCACCAGCTTATGTTGCATCTACACAGTTCAACAGCAGTGGGATTTGCTGTCATACAGTGGACAATCTTTTCCCTGTTTCGCGGGTGAGGGGAGTGTAAAATGCAATGCAAGAACAGATGTGCAATCTCTGCCCAGGACAGGATGAAGAGTGGGCACAAGGGTGACATGGTAAGACAGGAAGGATACCCCTGCAGGAATACTGGGATAGAAAGATGGAGGCATGCAGACTAACTCTGGGACATCAACGCTAATGCTAGGCACTACTGCTCTACAGAAGTTAATTCTGCTTTATTTAATTGCTGTTGGATTAAGATATAACACAAAAAAACCTTAAGACAGCAACTTTACAGAAGCATGACCATGGTCAGAAGTAACTCACCTGCAACCGATGCCTCCGGACTTTGCTGATCTGGTCTGCCTTTGCTTCCATCTTTCCCACCAGGGCCTCAAGCTCCCTCTCCAGATCTTCCCTCACTGCAATGGTTGGGGCTTCCTGGACAAGCTTTGACAGCTGCTGGTGATCACTAGCATGGAATTCAGACAGAACAAAGCTTGTATCAGACTCCCTCGGCTTCTAGTGCTTGTACACCCAGTCCAGAAATAACACTTCTAGGAAACCACAGCATCAGCAGCCAAACATGTTCAACATGCCATAATGAACCAGTAAGAACAGTTTTGCTGGTTGGCAGCATCCTTACAGTAGCACGTCCTGGTGGCAGGCTGCTGCAGTGTTAAGCCTCAGTAACATAAGTAGCTTCACAGATTCAAAATGACCAAATAACCCCTCGACAGCATGATCTGAGCACTCATTCACTTCATATTTTGCGTATCCGTATCTACTGCAGTTGTGCTGCAGGATAACAATTTGTGTTCTGTTAACCAGGACAAGCATAATGACTAGTAAAGCTGTCCTTTAATGGAGTATTTGTCCATTGCATCAGGGGCTGTTACCACACTTCTCCTTGACCCCTCAAAAATTTGATACTGCTGCATATAAAACCAAATAGGCAGTCCAGATTGTTTACCAGAATTTATTTTTAACTACAGAAATAAATGACAGCCTCCGCAGCCAGTAGAAGAGAGATTATATACCAGACACTTCCCAAAACTAAATCCTTCCTCAGGAAGAACCTTCCAACTTTAAAGCAAAATGCAAAAATGTAAAGCATCTACATTCATAACCTGCACCGGAGAATATGCCAAACTTACAAACTCATCTGCCCAAATTCATCCTGTAAAGTCAGCAGCACTTCTGAGAGCTCTTCCTGGGATGAAGAGGAATCCTTTGGCAGAGATGACTTTCTGCTTTTGCTGGCAGGATGACCAGTACTGACGGGTTTTGCTAGGGGAGTATCATTCACCACACGACTGTTACACAAAGCTTTTGTGTGCTGTTTCATCAGGTGTAGGACATGTTGCACGTTGGCGCCAACAGAATGACTGGGACTGGTAGACTGGAAAAGTAGGAGAGATTTCTTTTAAATGGCATTGTCAACAACCTACTTGATAATAATGGGGAAAAAAACAGTAACATTTTTGATTTGCTGCCAAGAATTTATTTTTTGTTTGAATGACTATGCACCAAGAAGAACAGCTTGACTAGCAGCATAGAGAGGACTCATATTTTGGAAATGCCACTTCAGCAAGTTACCGACACTCAACAAGGCTTTTGAAGACAAACTGGAAGAGTCGAAGAAAATGAAATGATCTGACCACTGGGTGTCAGGAGTGCACCAAGCCAAAGCCACTTAAGGAGCTGCAGCTACTGAGCATTAAGCTTTGAATTAAGCAGCTCACCTTCCCAGCTACAAAGGGTACGTCACCCAGACACAGTCTGTAGTGGGGCTGTGTGCTGAGATGGCTGGAACGAGAGCACTTCTGGAAGGAAAGAAGAGAGAAACGTTTATCAAAGATGACAGTACAGCAAACCCATTTTCCCTTTCCTTTATAATAAAAGAGGCAACCTACCCTCCCACTCACACCCTTAGTTAACTCCTCAGTAATTCCCCTTCTCTTTCCCCATGTTACCTTCTCTGGCTGCTTAGTTTTCTTCCTGGGTTTTCTTGCTTTTGGAGAAAGCAATGGTGATGCTGCTTGAATCAGTAACCTGTTGGTTTCCAGGCCTGTCTGAAGCTTAAAATGAAGGAATAAAGGGGGGTTACTGGAATTATATTAATAATCAGAGACAGTAAGCTGCAAATTGCAGAACAACAATTTTTAAAATACAAGCTCTCTGAAAGCAAGGGCTGCAAGTTTTTAGGATGCTTCTGCAGTCCAAGGTCAGTTTAAACATTAAATAAGACTATTTCCTCTGGTAGCACTACTGTCATCACTAATCCTATGAAGTTAGAGAATTAGTCTTACTGCATTACATCCAAGTGCCAAAACAGCTGTGCTTTACACTTGACAAAGTGTTAAGAGAAGTCGAGCCAGCCAATCCTGCTCAATTAATCTTGTAGCATATAGTTAACAGACATTTATTCCTTCTGCTCTATTAAATTTGACAGTAAAAAAAAAACCTCAAACCATCTACCTGAAGAGTTAAGGTCAGAATTCTCACTGTCAGCAGTGAGCTGTACACACTTAGCTGTCCCAACAGGAACCTATGGCATGGCTTTAGAAATCATCCTAACCCATCTCCAGTAGAAGCATCACAGAACAATTATTCATGATTAATTTGAGACACTCTCCCCCTCCAAACTCACGGCAAAGGTTAAATACGTTAGGCTGCAGCATTACCTACATACTTCAGCACACTACGAACATTTAATGAACTCAGGTTAGGAGAAGACCAGTGTCCTTATGGGCTTATAACCAATCGTATATCACCTCATTCTTTTCCTCCTTCTACAACATGTCTAGTTACAACTAAGAACGAGGGAGCGCCTTTGCTGACCTTGATCTGTTTAAAGCAGTGATCCTCATACATCCTCAACTACAAATCTGTCTGAATTTCTACTCCTCTTTTCTAACTAGCCTCTTTTACTAAAGAAATAAAGCCTCAGTGCACAGGTACTGTTAGAAAAAGGTTTCCAAAAAGCTCAAAGAACTTCAGAACCTTTGGCACCTCGAAAAAGGAGAGGGGGGGAAATAAAGACAAACCCAAGGTTTTCATTATTCTGTATATGGGAGGCATTTTCAGCAAGTTTAGTTGAAAAGCTGATGGAAAGGAAGAGCTAATTACAGTGCATATCAGTTCAAAAGAAATTTCCTGTTGGTTACCTCAGCTGCTTTTTCCTGAACAAGCTTCCTCGCATGTTCTTCCTCCTGAAGCTTCTGTTCCAGCTCTTTCATTTTTTTCTAGTCAGTTGAATAAAAATAACAGCATTAATAATTAAATAGTTCTCTTTTTTTCCCCTGAAGCCTACAATACTAAGAGCTTGAGCAAAAGTATGAGTGCAACTTATGACTTAAAGCTAAGTGAAGACTTCAGCATTAGAACGATCGCTGATGTTTTGTCTGTATAGGCATAAATACAGCAGTCAAATGCTTAAGCTTAAAACTTAATTGATTTTTTTTTTATTTTTGCTTTTGCAATTGGTATCTGAATTTAAGTCCCAGCCTACAGGGAGAACAATACACAAGGCTGTTCTGCTCTTCAGTTCTAAAAAAACCCTAGAAAGTAAGTTGGTTTGTGTACATCATCCTGAAAGATTTTGTACTACAAAAGAGCTAACAAAGGTATATCACGTGTCATCATAAGCTGAGGGAAGACTTGCTTTATTTAGACCACTAATGGTGTTTTTGTTACTATCTGTAACTTAAACTCTTAGAAAAGAGGAATTTTTGAACATGTAGCCATGTTCCTAATAAAGAGGGAGGAAAGTTTATATGATGCCTCAGAGATATCTTTAAGCAAAACTGAAGCATTTTCATCTTTTTATGGTAAAAACATGAAAGAACTCTTTTGAAAGCCCTTTTCAAAGAAAAGGGTTAAGGGGAAAGGCAGACATTTCTTTGCAAACCCTCCAACAGAATGAAAACCTTGTTTCAGCAGCATACACTTATTGAAACTCCCAATGTGAAACTTATCCAGTAATTCTCTGATTTTATACAGCAGAGAGAAAAAACAATCCAGAGCTCCAAGACACAAAACAACTTCCTTTCTCTTCCCCCAAAGACTCGTTATTCACAGAGCCACTAATCAAACTTAAGGCAGAAAAGCACAATCAAAGTAACAGCTATATTTGTACACTTGTTTGTTTATAAACTCATTACACTGAGGTAGTCAATATTTCAATTCTGCTTTACTTAAAGCATTAACTGCAAGATTAATGTAAACAGCTGTTACACAAAGGTGTTAAAAAGCAAAACCCTGGATAAACACTGAGGACAAGGGTACTGTATAAAGGAACTAACTTTTCCTGTTGAATAAAAGAACCCTTTTTGACTATTATTTTTTCTTTTTAATTCAAATCAGCTATATTCCAGGTAACTTAAAATCATCTTCTGTCCTTTACAGTATGCAGCACAAATCTTGATTTCCATGCAGTCTCACAGAGGTCTCTGTTTAACCTCTTAAGTATGATGGAATTTTTAATATGAAAACACTGAAGCAAATCTCCTGTTTCAGTTGAAGAGTGGGCCAATGCTTTGATAGTGCAATCAATGAGTATTCACTCAGCCAGCTGTTCAGCGGCAGTGTTCAGATCAAACTGCACAGCAAGAGTCTATCTTTCTGTCTTGTAAACAACAAACCCTGTTAGAAATTATCTATCCAAGTCACACGCCCACAAGAATTCTTTTTTCTTGCTTATAGTAAAAGTACTACATGGATTACTGATCCATCACTAAGAGGGAGCGGCCAGAGGGCCAGCTAACAGAGAACACAGACGCTCCCCAGCCATGCTGTCCATCACATAAGGTAGTATGGCACAGATAGTGTGCTGCAGGTCAGCACTGGGCTGCCTAAAACACTCTGCTCAGTTACCTGTAGCTGCTGCTGCAAAAAAAAAAAAAATCACTGAAAAGATAGAAATAAAATATTTCAATGTCTATTTTTGCCTGTTTTCTAAGGGAAATTACATTTCATGCAATTACCTTACAGAATCACAGAATAGTTTGAGTTGGAAGGGACCTTTAAAGGTCATCTAGTCCAACCCCTACAGCAGTGAGCAAGGACATCGTCAACTGGAGCGGGTTGCTCAGAGCCCCGTCCCACCTGACCTGGAATGTTTGCAGGGACGGGGCACCTACCACCTCTCTGGGCAACCTGTGCCAGTGTTTCACCACCCTCATCGTAAAGAATTTCTTCCTAATATCTAGTCTGAATCTACTCTCTTTCAGTTAAAAACCATTACCCCTTGTTCTATCACTACTGGCCCTACTAAAAAGTTTGTCCAAATCTTTCTTATAAGCCCCCTTTAAACATTGAAAAGGGCACAATAAGGTCTCCCTGGAGCCTTCTCTTTTCCAGGCTGAACAACCCCAACTCTCTCAGCCTTTCCTCACAGGAGAGGTGCTCCAGCCCTCTGATCATTGTGGCCCTCCTCTGGACCCGCTCCTACAGGTCCATGTCTTTCCTGTGCAGAAGACCCCAGAGCTGCACACAGTACTCCAGCTGGGGTCTCTACGAGAGCGGAGTAGAGGGGGAGAATCACCTCCCTCAGCCTGCTGCCCACGTTTCTTTTGTAGCCCAGGATGTAGCCCAGGATACAGTTGACTTTCTGGGCTGCAAGCACACGTTGCCAGCTCATGTCCAGCTTTTCATCCACCAGAACCCCCAAGTCCTTCTCTGTACAGCTGCTCTCAACCCCTTCACCCCCCAGCCTGTATCAATACCAGGAGTTGCCCCAACCCAGGTGCAGGACCTTGCATTTGGCTTTGTCGATCCTCATGAGGTTCACACAGACCTAGCTTCTCAAGCTTGTCCAGGTCCCTTTGAATGGCATCCTGTCCCTCAAACAACTAACCAAAGAAGACAAAAAGGTAAGAGACCTCAAAGATACAGAACACCTAAATTTTGTAAAAATTGGCTGGTGGGATAGATATCCAAATTAGTTCCACCAGAGAGGAAATGTCTCCAGTGTGAAGGCAGCTTTTATCTGTGTGCTTCACTACCTTGCAAATTAGCACCTGCTTGACAGCTGAGCACTCAGCATACACCCAGCTGGAAGAGGGCAGCTGTTGCTTCTCACCACCTGGCAATTAGAGGACAGAGGAGAAACAAGAGGTGCAGGTAGAATACAGCCACAACAGGATGGGAGGATTCATTACTTCTGTTGTTCACAGAATAGTGGGGTTTTATTAAGACTCAATGTTAGCATTAAGAAAAGATCGATTACTACCAACTACAGTTCTCCAAAACATGTCATCTACACATACATTCAAATTCTGGCCATCTGGCCACACGCAAGACCAGAGCCCAAACAGCACTTTTCATGTACAACCCCACCTCCTAACTCCATCCTCGTAGACATGTTCAGCCCCTCTGTCAGCTCTCCAGAGACTGCACTGTGGGACTACAGTTGCAATCAATAAACACCAGAAAATGCTTTTGAGGCGAGTACTTCACATGAATGAGATCCTCAGCATTTCCTTTTTACAATCAAAATTAACACTGGCAAATTGCTTGAAGATAATACTGACAGGGCCAGGAAATGGTGGCTCTGGAGAGATGAAATGCTCTCTCAGCAAGACCCACACACAACATGTGCTCTGCCAGAGCATCTGAAATCAGAGGCAGTTAAATTATTGCTCTCTCATGAGTAGCCATCTCACCACTTTCCATCCATTTCAGCACACCATGTTTGGAAATAGTCTGTCTTATCTATTTCTTCCTTCAAATTAAACTTGCAAGTGTTCCTGTGGTCTTGCCACATCTAAAGCAGAGATCAAAGAGGCAACAGATGCAACTGTTTTGAGGAAAGTGTGCAGTCACCCTTTCAGGACTATTAAGGTAACACACAGCACACGGATACTCACATAAAAACAGCCTGCAAGCACAGAGGCAGACAGACCTGTCGATCAGAAAGTGGCTCATGACAGCATAATGATCACAAGGAAAGTGACCTTCAGTCACAGCCAAACGCAGATCTCTCTCAGCTCCCAGAACTGATTCAAAATTCTGTGAATTTAACACCCAGTTACACTACAAGATTTAATTGTGACAGCTGCTAATTCCTAAGGATATCAAAGAAGTAAAGACATCTTTCAGGGACAGGCTGAGAGAGTTGGGGTTGTTCAGCCTGGAGAAGAGAAGGCTCTGGGGAGACCTTATAGCACCTTCCAGTACCTAAAGGGGCCTACAAGAAAGCTGGAGAAGGATTTTACAAGGGCATGGAGTGATAGTACAAGGGGTAATGGCTTTAAACTGGAAGAGGGGAGATTTAGATTAGATATTGGGAAGAAATTCTTGACTGTGAGGGTGGTGAGACACTGGAACAAGTTGCCCAAGGAAGTTGTGGCTGCCCCCTCCCTGGAAGTGTTCAAGGCCAGGTTAGACAGGGCTTTGAGCAACCTGGTCTAATGGGAGGTGTCCCTGCCCATGGCAAGGGGTTGGAACGAGATGATCTTTGAGGTCCCTTCCAACTCAAACCATTCTATGATTCTATGATGTAGTTTGATCTAGAAAAAAACCCACAACCAAGCAACCAAAACTGTTAGACTGAAATAATTTTTACTAGCCAGGCACAAAAAGACAAACAACCCAGCCCCACCAAACTCCAGCTGCTACCAGTCAAACACTTGGTAAAAGCCTTTCTGAACAGAATTTCAGTTGCTGAACAAGTTACTTCAATTCTGACCCTGGAGGACCCTACTGCTACTTTCAGTGAACAAGGCCCAGGAGACACTCATCTCTCTCTGCAAGCATTTGGCCCAAGTAAACCACACACTGCTACTCCATGACTGCAGCTCACCACTATGGGATGTCACGATCTTGAACAGCTTGTTACAGCTGCCTGGGGTCAGGGACTTCCAAGAATAGTTGTAGCACCTAAAGGTCCTGCAGCAAACCAACTGGTTAAAAGATGTACTATCAAACATCTCCTTATGTACTCCTGGAAAATACTATCTACGTTCAGCACCCAGCAAGATCTGGTGTGCAGGGTGGCAAGCCTACAATTTTGACAGAGTCCAGAGCTGTCCTCAATACCACAATATCTAATCATGTACTAATTGCTCCTTCTGGGGGTCAGGGGAGAAATTCGTAGGTGGAAGCCTCTCCCTGGTTAAGCTCTCATAGTTCCCATGCTTGGGAGTGTTGTGGTCTCTCTACAGCAGCAGAAAGAGGTAGGATGTGGACCGGACTTCAGAACTGACCACCACAGATGATGGCACACAAAGAATATGACCAAACACAGTCAAATTTAACTTTTAAAAGCTAACCAATCCTGAAGAGGCAGATTGGTTCCAAGCCACTGCCAGCCAGCCAGCGCTAGAGGCCTAGCAATGCCAGGCTCCAGAACTCTGCAAACAAAATAAACTAGTAATAATTGTGTTTAAGGAGGAAGGCAAATGGCAAAAGTAAAAAAGAAAACCAAACAAAAAACCCCAACACATCAAACCCCCGCAAGTCAAGTCAAATCTAGGTCACAACAGACTATAACTGCTGGCATTCAGTAGCATGCAGGGCACCTCAGAAGTTGGGAGCTTAGGAATGTCCAGTCCTGCATGCTTATGCACCAACTAACCACAAAAGAGGAACAGCAAGAGATACCGTTAAGGCTAAATGAAGTGAGGTGACTGAAAGCCTACCTGGCCATGTAGACTTACAGCAATAACTGCAAGTTTTTACAATACTTTACCTTTAATAAGATGTTTAGCTGCTGTCTTTCTCTATAGCAGAAAGGTCTGCTCAACTCTGTTATTGACATATAGCTATAAAGCATTGATTGCAATAAACAAGATAAATCTGAGAGTATCCAGCACAAATGACAGACCTCTGCTATGGACTGCATCGTAGTGAGTTTGCGATACTCTTTTTCCAGCATATCCAGCTTTTCCAACTTCGACTGAACGTGTGATTGATCAAGGAGCCGATCTCTCTCCAATGAACCCTTGAAGGGAGAAGTGAAAAGCAAAACAATTCTAATCACAATAAAACAAGACCATCTGTACTAAGCCTTGTGCCTGTAGCACAAAGGAGGCCCATGGACAGTCCAAAGGAACTACTGCTTCCCCTGTGCAGTTTTAGATGGTGCAGTTTAGATGGTCCCTCTGACCCCAACATGGTAAGAACTTCTTATTACTCAGCTATTAGACAGATGCCTTTCTTAATTTTTTTTCTTCAGTAAATATTTAATAGACTAAAATAGGACAGCCACAGATACCAATGAATGGAGAGCACTAAGTGGTCCATACTCCCATAGAACAAAATTCAAGCTCATTTTAGATAAAGGGCAAATCTCAGTCACTGATGGTGGAAAACAAAAAGCTTACTATTCTTTCTACAGAACCATTATTTCAGCCCCAGATTAGCAAAGCACTACTAGTAAAGAAAATCCCCAAAGATCTGAAGAGTGTAAACACAAAAGGGAGGGGTTTTTCCTCCAGCGTCACCTGGGACCCCACACTGAGAAATAAGGATGAGCTACTGCAGTAAGCCAGTCACAGAAAAACAAACAATTCCTCTTAGTATCAGAGCCTATGATATTGCCTTAGAGATAAGTGCACAAAGGCAGAAAATACCAGGGTCCTGATAAGACTGGGAAATTTAAGTAGGCAAATTATCCACACCTAAGTATATAAAGGCCAGCTGAAATAGACAGCCACACTTAAAGATATTAAAATTACAGTAACTATGAAAAATCATGACATAGCTCATGATTTTTATAATTTAACCCTGAGATTATCTTGAGAACACACCTGTTTCTCCAGGAGATGTGACTTCTCATTTTCTGCATGCTGGATCATCTTTCTCATGTAGTCCAGCTGTTTCTCTAAAAGGCTGCAGCGAGACTCAGCAGCTGCCAGCTGAGAAGCCAGTTCTAAAGATAACAGAAGGCAGAAAAGTGAAATCATGCACTGCTTTTTCCTGGGATTTTTTTTTTTTATGTTTTCAGGGCAGTTCCAAAACAAACCAGAAAAGGACCATCTAAAGAAACCCTCTGATTAAGCCTAATGAACTTCTGTACGCATGCAAATCCCTAAAACAAAGTATGCTTTTAAAATTGTTTCTCTGTAACTCCATGCGTAACTGCAAAGTAAAAGATGTTGAACAAAGTAAATTAAAATCATTTTACGCATAGATAAAACTCAAGTTTCACCCACATCAGTGTTCTATAGTATCTAGACAAAGTTTGCAAACAACCTTGATTTTTCTTTGATACTTCAGTCTTGTCATGCTCTTTGTGTTGCATTTGTTCACTCAGTACTTTCTTATAGTCTGCTGTTTCCCTGCTGAGGTGTTTTACGTTCTCCTCCGCCTGCAGCCGTTCCAATTCCAGTCGACGAATTTTTTCCTGGAGATTCTTCAAAGCAGAAAATATTGCTGTAATTGAATGAGTACCTTTTGTTAGATACCACTAAATCACCACTTCAAGATAACATTGAATTTGAAACATATTTATAAAAGCATGTTATGGAAGAAAGTCAGAGTGTTCCTTACCAGCATCCAAGACTCCTTCCAGGAATTAAAACTTGCTTCTCTTTAAACCATAACTGATTCTAAAACTAGTCTCAAATGAATACATGCCCTTGGTGCACACCTTCACCTGAAACATTTGGGAAAGATGTGTCCATTTCTCAGAACAAGGCACGTAAATATTCTGTAGATTAAATGCAAACAGTGCATCTTCTGAGTATCAAAAGGAAATGAAAATTCACAACTCAATAGTTACAACAGTGGCAGTTCTCCATATTATTAGTCCTCTACAAGTGCATGCTGGCACAACAAATACACAAACACAACATCCCTGTGAACGGTCACAGAGCAGAATAAAGGTTAGCTATTCCACAGGCTATAAAAACATTTATTTCTCTAAGTGGCAGCTCTTTTCTGATTCTTCTGGTTTTGCACCTGTGTTCCCCCACTCCCATTGACCTCCCACCCCCTCACCCCCCCATCCCCCAAGACATGCATCTCCATTGAGCTAAACAACTTTCCCTTTTTCTGTTCTACTCCTTGCTTTAACAATTACTCAGCAAAACCTCTATATATTCATCACCACAAAAAGCAAAGCAGTTGCAATACAACTCACATCACCTTGCAATTAGACCATCTGCTGGTAATCTGATGTATTACGTCTTTGAGCTGTATTATTTAATTTTGCAAAGGGAACCATAACAATAAGGTCTTTCCCCTATACAGTCCTGTTAAAGTAAACCACAGGAACATCTGCACAGAGAGCTCATATAGCACACTAATCTGCAAGGTCACATTAATCTACTCCTTTGTGCTTAAACCCACTCTAAAGAAAGAATGCAACACCTTTATTATCAAATGCATGAGCATGGGAAAGTTAGGACTGCACACTTGTTTCAGCATCAGATCGCCAAAAAAAAAATATTAAAATTATCAGAATGAGTTTTCCAGAGTAAAAGTTCATCAAATCTTGAAATGCAGAGTAGCACATTAGAGTATCACATCAATAAAAACTACCTGCTTTAAGGTAACTCTTAAGTAAATAAGAAGCAGGTGACAGTCCCAGTTAATAAGAAGTTAGAGATAGCTTGGCCCTGTTTGCAGGTTCAGAGTCACCAGCTGTAACCTCTTCTCTTTACTTCTGTTCCTGTTATCAGGATTCAGCTGAAATGGGCATAGCTGAAACTATAGACAGCTTTGTTACTGTTACCCTTAGAGCTAAATCAAAAATCCTGCATATTTACAATAATAACTAAGAAAATATAGGAATGAAGCAATTCAAGAAATGAACACATAAAGGTGAAACTCGACTCAATGACAAGTACCATTCAGTCATCCTGACTAGAGTATCAAAACCAACTATGTATGCTGAGACACACACACACACACCCCCCCAAAGAAATTCAAACAAAACCAAACATAATTTACTATACTCAATTGCAGGATTTTTCAATATGATTTTTTTTTTTTTTTTTTAAATCAGGGAGTGGGAGGAGCAGTAAGGACCCCCAAGAACAATCAAATCTACTTTCCCACGTGAAGTTAATTCCTATATCTTTAACCTTACTACACTACACACTCCATAACATTTCTGCATTTTTCAAACCTACACAAAGAGAGTAGTAGGATATTGGATCATCTGTTTGTTGGAGTTTTCAGCATGTAGTCATATTTAAACATTTTTCAAAAATAAAAACATTTCATAATTTTTAAAAAGGGATATAATTTATCAGATAGACTCCCTCCACCTGTACTTTGAAAGTTCAGAGTTGGCAGATTCCCTGCTTGAAAAAAGTTGCCAAGTGAAAACTCAGAAGTCAAGTTTGTCACAACACAATCTATGAAAATATGCCTGCATCAGTAATTCATAAGGAAGCTCTTTCCTGCACATCCCATTTTTCATCTGTCACAAGCTACTTCAGTTTTATGTCAACGACACTCTCAAAACTGATGGCATTGGGCATATGAGAGCATAAACTGCATTTCTATAGTGCTGGAAGAATTCAGATTTCGCCTACCAGGTCATTAACACAGAAGGCCCTAGTAATTCAGACATGAATTACGTTACTGGAACAGGGACTTGAGCCCATCATGCTGACTTCTTACTTAGTTTGGGTAATGACAGAATCACAGACTCTTGAGGGTTGGAAGGGACCTCTGGAGATCATCTAGTCCAACCCCCCTGCCAAAGCAGGTTCACCCAGAGCAGGTGGCACAGGATGGCATCCAGACAGGTTTGGAATGTCTCCAGAGGAAACTCCACCACCTCTCTGGCCAGCCTGTGCCAGTGCTCTGCCATCCTCAAAGGAAAGAAATTTTTCCTCATGTTTAGATGGAACCTCCTGTGTTCCGGTTTGTGCCCACTCCTCCTTGTCCTGGGCACCACTGAAAAGAGTCTGGCCCCATCCTCCTGACACCCGCCCTTTAGATATTTATAAGCACTGATAAGATCCCCTCTCAGTCTTCTCCTCCAGGCTAAACAGACCCAGGTCTCTCAGCCTTTCCTCATATGGGAGATGCTCCAGTCCTCTCATCATCTTCGTAGCCCTATTATTAGGATTCATTCTAAATCTTTCTCACTTTTCCCCCTATAAGGAAAAAATATCAAGTTTTTCATACCCTGAAGCCTCCATGCAACTCCAGTCTTAAAGGGAGTATTTTTCCAACGACCCTGAGCCAACAGCTCACATCAAAGGATCTGTCCTGCTCTAGCTTCCCAACTCCCCTTGCTGGCTCCTGTACTTACCCCAACGCAGCTCTGGAGTACGTCTCACTGCATGACAAGCCATTTCACTAACAAAACAGAAAACTAACCAAGAATGTTTTTGTTCATGTCAGGTCAGGCAAGACAAATTTGTTTATCTGGAGATGAACACCAGGACCAGAGAGGGAAAGGAGGGAGAAGGAATAGTCTAGAAACAAGGAAGAATAAACGGGAGTAAAATTTCCTCCCTTTTTGGTGGTGTGATCTCTCTGCTCAGCACTATGCTGCACCACACTCTTTCTGTAGCTCTAAATCTTCACTGATATAACAAATATTCTTGCCACACCCTTTGTCCACGACAAGCCTTCCCATTGCAACAGCACCAAACCTCTTCCTTTTTCCCCAAACTATTCTGTGCGCTGAAGTCTAACTGTTTCCAACTCAGCTGTGAGCTCAGGAGAGGAAAGACTGAGGGAGAGGAGGACTGGAGAAGGGGCAAAGAAAATATGTCAGGACAATTTCACAAAGTATTCAGCCAATGTTACACTTCTCTACTACTGAAGATGAGCATCTTTCTTCAGCTGTAAGATGACCTTTTCCATTAGGTATTCTTTAGAAAGAGAAGTGCAAAGTATCTATAAAACAGGTGACCTGCACATCACTGGGAAGTGATAAAAGAATAAGACTGCAACCTTCGTAGATGTGGACGTACAGTATTTCACCACATGATTTGGAAGAACTTAAGAAAACAGCTTTGCTGAACTATTACCTCTGCTGTTGCTTTCAGGATATGGAATTACTGGTTTCCGTGGGGAGCGCAGCAAATCTGAATTAATAAATGGTTTGTGCTTTGGATATTCTATAAATGAAGTTGTAGAGAGTCCATCTGTGGCTGATGTGGAGTTATGAGTTTTGTGTAGATCATCCTGAAAACGAAAACAAAGCTGTTATTTAGCACATTTGTTTCTCTGTCACAACAACAACAAAAAAGTACAATACAATTAGATGGTGTGAGGAAGTATTGCTGCAGGGGACTGTAACACCTCAGCAGCTGTATTTCCTTCCTTATAGCCTTAGGCTGTGTCATTTTTACATCCAACTCCCCTCCACTAAAAACAGTATCACAAAGAAAATGTCTTATCCATACTAATTTTCGATTTCCACTTTTGTTCTCCACTTATGCTGTCTCTTGCTTATTGTGAGAAGGTAACGCACCAGTCAGTTGGAAAACAGCCGCCTTAACTAATAATTATACTCAGTACACCTGAGATGCTGCACTAAGGTGACCAAACCTGATAAAGCACACCCAGGACCACAGTTCTGCATCCACTCATCTAACAGCTCACTGACTGTAGATGGGACAAAGGACACGGTCTCTCCTCCCCTCACCCTCCCAGCCGCGTAGTCCCAACCCCTCTTTTCCACTGGCTTTAATTCATCTTTCCTGTCCTTCCATAAACAGACTGCACCTCACCAGCAGACACATCTAGATGACTTTATGCTACACCTGATCAGTGGTATCAGCACCAGAAAAGCAGCAGCAGATCATGTGCTTTCTAATGAGATTCTTCTAAGCAAAAGGGCCACAACACTTGTATACTGTGTTTATGGTTTTGACTCAAAAACCAGCTACCTACCCTAAGCTTTCCAATTTGTGTATATGAATTAAATAAAGTGAATGCTTATTTTTAGCATGTAAGAGTAATTTCTCTCAACTGCACCCACTACTAAACATTTCAGTAACAGAATTCAAAGTAACCTAAGAGAGAAGCGGGCTGCAGGCAGATGCAGTGCTCCTACAGCTTTCCACAGTGCACTTCACTAATTTGACAGCTGAGCAATTGCTGACCTTGGCAGGGTTTTTTCAAGCTTTTGCAAATACCAATTGTTGGGGCCATATTGTGACCTAAATTAAAATACAGAAAGTATTTGTGAAAGTACTTCATAGCAAATCAGGTAACAGCCCAAAACAGATTATGAGGAAGAAAAATAATACAAGGGAAAAAAAAACAGGAAAATTTGTAAGATACTTAAAGACTCCACGCAGCTGATTTCCTCTTATCAACAAAGTGATTCACTGTGGACAAATTAGGACCTTAAGTACCCTGAATGTATCAGTCAGTGTTTCTAAGCCCAGTTTTACAAATGTTTTGCAGTTTGTGTTTATAACATTTCCCTACACAACATAAGTGTTTTTCTTGTAATAACTGCATTTGCACAAGAACTTTTGCTACCACAGAGTCAATTAGGACACTAATCCCTAATTAAGAATATATTGAGAAAAATATTTTGAACAGATTTTTGTATGCAGTATATACACACCATTTTATGCTCAGCAGCTACACTGGTCTAACTTTTTAACACTACACGTTCTACAACCAAATGAAAGCCTGTGAGGTGCTGACACCAAGACCTAAACTGCACTCCTGCAAAAATACCACCAGTGTTGCAGGATGCTGAATTGCCCAACACAGAATCATGAATAAGACCAAATAATAAAATAAAAAATAAACTTAGTAAAACACAGTATTTTATGCAGCAGGCAATAGAATAACAGCAGCAACATAAGCCTCAGCAGCCCAAACAACAGAAACTATTGATTCGAATATCCATCTGCTATTTTTATCTGCCATTGATTCAAATCAAAGGTGTTCCACAAAACAGTCAAAAGGGCAATCAGTTGGAAATCAAAGTAGGTTTACCAGCATCAGAATCTTCCTAGATATCTTTATTTTCTACCTGTAAAATCTTGTCTATGAATTAAAAATAATTACATGAAAAAAATGCAAACTACAGGGTTTTTTTTGCTGGCACAAGTAACACTTTTCTAGCCAACAGCAGCCTAACTGAAAGAAAAAACTAGCATACTCAAACACCAAGTTACACAAAGTAAAACAAATACAAGCTCCCAACCAGTTTGTACACGTGTTCTAAATTTCACCTGGATGCAGGGTACAGGCATTGATGTGAACAGTGTCATAGTCTGTACAGAGATCTGCTTGAAATACTGAAAACTTGTGCTGAAATACTGCCTATAAGCAACTGTTCTTTGCTTCAGTCTAAATAATCACTTGCTACAAACTATATTTTCCTTACAACTTAGGAAAAAGGCTGGTTTATATTCTGTTTCGCAAACAGTAACTTCTACATAAACCTGAGTGAAAAACTAAGTTTATCAAACAGCATCAAGGAATTTCACACCATGAATCTCAGATTCAAATATCACACCAATCCTTTTGCTGTTCTCTTTGCTTTCTCTCAAATCATTATTCAAGTCTGTTTCTGCTCTTGGAAACTGTCACGAGGAGCATCATGCTGAGATGCTCACGAAAATCCTGAAACAAAAAAAAAAACCCCACATATGAAAATCAGTGAACTCTGTACATTCATTCTGAATCACAGCTAGGCCACATATGCTAACTAAATCCCTCTCTTTCTGGGTACTCTCTATAGTCTTTCCCTCCTTCCTTAAGCCACACTATAAAGCCTCACAATCATAAATGAAACAGCTTAGCAGTCCCACAAGGAACTAAGTGCACCAGTATAATGTAAGGGTAGCGAGCTGAGCACATTTAACATTCACAGGTCTGAGGACATTACCTTCCACAATACACTGCTGCTGCCATGGCGCATCACCTGCCCACTCAAGCATGCAAAAAACCAAGATTAAAAACAATGAGCAGTGGTGGCTTAACGTGCCAGTAGCATATGGTGACCTCCTGAAGCTCCCAAAGACTAAATACAGCGAGGAGGGGGAAAAAAAGAAAGACACAACCTCATATGGAAACTTTTCAAATAAGAATCAATAACCTGGGGCACAGGGACACATTTTAAGTCAAGCACCTTGTGTAGATGGTAAAAATAACCCACCATAACATTGTTACTTCTCTGTTGCAGTAAAGAAACAGGGTACACCATGAAAAACCTTCCAGAAGACTATTAATCTCACTGGTATTCCAAACATTACATCAAGAAAAAGGAAAAAAACCTGTTTTTCTCATTATCATACCAATTTGACTAGATCCATGGACAGTAAAAATAACAGCCATTTATAAACAAACTGTAGAACCAAAGAGGCAGAAATATGCATAAAGTCTCTCAGGTAATAACTGCTGCAAGAAAGCATGAAGGCAGAGCCTTTTGTACTAGCATTTCAGCACTGGGAAAAGGGACTAAACATACTGGAAGTTCTTATATGGGTGCTCAGAACAGAAAAAGATAATAAGAGAAAAAAAATTATGCTTGGTAATGCTCTAAGTGACACACAGTAGTCTTCACATTTGGTCTAAAAAAAAAATTTAAAAATGCAGAAACATGGGAAAAATATGTAGGGACTGGTTAAAAACCAGAATAATCAAGTATTGAATTCACTGAGCATAAAGTACCCAAGTACTCAGGTATTAAAACTTTCCAAATCACCATTTTGAAGGGCCAATCTCAATGAGCAGCCTGCCCTCATCCCTCAGTGCTGTTACCAGGAGGGTGGGTAGGGAGGAACAGCCCCTATCACCCAGATACCAACTGAAATGCTGCCTGTGCCTCCCCGATACAGACTGAGTCAGGAGTGCTCTAAATTTAAATAACATCTCTAGCTAAAAGCAGACATTACAAGGTTAGCTTAGTCAAGCCATTACATCAAATAGGGGGGAAAAAACGCATTGGCACAATATGGTATTTTTTGTTAAGTTTTTGCTGTTGTGGGCCAGAAGTATTAAAAGCAACTATTTTTAAAGCTCGGGAAGTGTAAAGTTTGCTTTTCTTTTTCTTTTTTTTCTTTTTTTTTTTTTCTTTTTTTTTTTTTTTTTGTAAAAAAAAGTCTTCGGTAGGCACTTTTTTTCCTAAAAGTTTTGTTTTACTAACTAGACTAATTAAATACCCTACATTCAGCTACTTAAGACTAAAACCAGTTTTCTGACATCCTTCTCTATGCATGCTAGAAAAAAACACCAGTCAGGAAGGACTTCAGAGTCCTCAGATCACTCTGTCATCACTCTTACTGGCGTCAGTGTAAATATTGGACCACACTGCTGAGGAGGAGATACACAAGAGAACACTGAGCTGGGTGCTCATGAAGCAGATATTTAGACCACAAACCATGAAATCTCACAAGACGTATACTGCACACCATCATTCCGCATCCTTTTCACTATCTTTGCTCCTCCAAAGTATTACACAAGACTTGCAAAGAAGAAAGCCACCAAAAAAACCCTACTTGACTTCAGAGCTACAAACATCAACTCAAAACATCAAATGAGAAAACCCAGCTGGAAAATTCTGTTGCAGGCGATGAGCTGAGGGAGGCAGGCAACCTCCACCCAGCTCAGCTCAGCCCTGTGCTGCTGCCAGCCAAGCCTCCATTGCTCCATGTCACCAGTCGAGACACGTGTCCCCTTGCTTCTCTATGCTCACCAACCTGAGAAGAACACGAATGAGGAAATTCTGGTCCCCTGCTTGCAGCCACCTACACATCACCTCCAGATCTGCCAGGCGCTGACACGCACGCCTAAGGACACAGGTGTATATATATATATACTCAGGTTAAACCTCTGTTTAAAGTCACACTTTCCTCTGGCAAGTGTGGAGGAGTAGGCGCCAAATCCATTCCCAGCGATCCACCGGGATGCAGCAGCTCATGTGGCAGCATAACTGACCTGTAATTGCACGATCAAAGCTTTAATTGTGCCCCTTCTGGCTTTGCAACAGGCGTTTTCGAAATCGTGACCCCAATTTCTGAAAATAAACCGAGTTTTAATAAGCATTTTATTCCCATTCGCTTACAAAAACGCCCTCCAGAGACTGGCACAGGGACGGTGAGAGGTCCGCTTTAAAGACCAGAGGGTCTTCCTCCTTTTCTGTCGCTTTTATAAAATACGCGCGAGTACGTGACGGGTTTCCACATACATCTGTATATCGCATTGAAAAGACACGCCAGGTTCCACCGTCAATGTCGCTCCCCGCACGCCCGGGCGGGCAAGCCGCTGCCCCCGGAGCCCGCCCAAGCCCCCGGCAGCCGGCTTGCCCGCCTCTCCCCTCAGCGCGGTCCCGCCGCGGCCAAAGGCCCCGCTCCCGCCTCCCTCCTCTCAGCCATGGGCACCGCCGGCGCCTGAGGAGGCCCCACCGGCCCTCACCACTGGAGCGGCCACGGCACCGCTCAGCAGGGCTCGGGCGAGCTCCCCACCACGCCGTCGCCCCCTCAGAGGCGGCCGCCGAGCCTCACCGTGCACTGGTACCCGCGCGCCGCCGCCATGTCCACCAGGGTGGGCGCGGAGCGCGTTGGTGTCTGTCCCTTTAAGGAGCGACACCCGTGCGGCGGCAGCGCCTTTCGCGCCGACCAAGTCCCACTTGACTGACACCCCAGTTTTCCAATGAGAAGGGAGGAGCGGGGGCGGAAGCCCCGCCTCGAAGGCGTACGAGCGCTCGTCAGAGACTCAGATTTGAGTGGCACTTGAGCTACCCAATGAAAAGAGACGAGGGGCGCTTCTCAGCCAACCAAAGGGGAGACGTCAACAGAGGCGGCGCGGCGTGGAGGCGTGCGGCAGGAGCGAGAGGCCGCGGGATTCGTGTGCGGCACACGGCGCCAGCCGCGCAGGCGCGAAGAGCGGACGGCGGAAGAGGACGGTCTTTGTCAAAATGAGCCCCCGCACTTCAACCAATCAAAAAGCAGAAACCCCCCCGGGGCTGCCCAATCAGCGCCACGCTCGCGAAGCCAGCCAATCAGCGCCCAGTGCGGGGCAAAGCGCCCGCGGCGGGATTGGCGGTGGCGGGGGTAACGGGGGCGGTGATTGGGCGGCGAGTTTTGAAGGCAGGTTTGGCGCGAGGCGGTGATTGGCTGCCGCCGGAGCCCGAGCCCGGGGCGGAGGGAAGGGCGGGGGGCGCGGGGTGACGCCGATGCCGACACCGACACAAGGGGGACGCGGCTTGGCGGCGCGGGCTCTGCGCGGGGCCTAGGGCGGCGGCGGGGCGCGCTCCCCAGGCGCGGCGGCGGCGGGAGGGGGGGGGGCGGCTCCTCGGTGGCGGCCCAGGCGGCCGCTCCGGCCCTCGCCCCGGCACCTCCCTCTTCCCCTCCCTCGGCCCGCCCGTGTCCGCCCCGCCGGCCGCGGCGCGGATGGCGGCGGCGGCCGCCCCGGCTCTTTATGCCTGCACCAAGTGCAATCAGCGCTACCCCTTCGAGGAGCTCTCCCAGGGCCAGCAGCTGTGCAAGGTGCGGCGGGGCCGGGCCGGGGGCTCTCGCAGCCCTGGTTCCCGGGGAGGAGGAGGAGGGTGCCTGGGCTCTGGAGCGGGGAGGCAGCGGCAGGAGTCGGTGTGAGGGTTCCGCAGTAACGCGGCTCTTTTCTCCTCAGGAGTGCCGGATCGCCCACCCCATCGTGAAATGCACTTACTGCCGGTCGGAGTTCCAGCAGGAGAGGTACGGGAGGGTTTCGTGACCCGCCGGATCCCGGCGCAGGGCAGTCGGTGGACCGGCAGCTGTTCCGCAGGCGTCACCGTTTGTAACGGCCGGAGTTCACAGCGACGGAGAGGCTAACGAGGGCAGGACCGCAGTGAAATCACCTGCCTGCCTGCTCTGGCCGCACCAGCGTGTCCCATAAACGCAGTAGATTTGTTCACTTGTCGTTAACCGCTTCCCGCAGCCTGTGTTTGCATGTGTGTTTTCCAGTAATTGCATGGGGAAGAGTTGCAAGGTGTGTGTTTGTCGCTGAATTCAACATTGTGCAATTTTATCTTTAGCAAAACTAATACGATATGCAAGAAATGTGCCCAAAACGTGAAGCAGTTTGGAACGGTGAGTAGGCTGTTACTTCTAAACGTTGACGTTAAGTTCATTCACGTTTTAAGTTAAAAAAAAGTTCTCTTGCAACTAAACTTATTTTCTTTCGGGGGAAAAAAAAAATAAGATTGCCTTTCAAAAAGGTGATGAAATCTACTGTCAGCTCTTGATGTCCTTTGTGGCTTCCAGTTTCTTTGTTTTAATTGAAACCCTTTGTGATTCTAAGTAGCTTAGCACTTATGAATAACTGCAGTATAGTTATTCATAGTGAAAATAATGTTCTTTCCTTTTATGCATGCAAAGTATTTATTTGCATATTCTCATAAACACACACTTCACAGCAGAAAGACCATTAGCTGTGTTTTTAATTAGTGGTAAATGTGAAAATATAATAATACCCTATCACATCTGTCACATACTTCATGTTATTTAAGCCTCAAAATTTTTAAGGACATGTTAGTCATGTTAAGCTGTTATGTAGAAGAGATGTTACCAGTACTAGCTTTATGCATGTTACTTTGTGTCTTCTCATCTTGACTTTCAGCTTCCCTTCTGTTAGGACAATTAATTCTTTAACATGTGAATACACGCACTGTATCTGAGTGCCCTGCAGGTAGTAGTTTATAGAAGGCATTGAGATAATCTTGTTGTGAAACAAAAGTGCCTAACTTCTATATCCTTGACATAAACCATATTAGATGAAATTCAGCTTATTTGAGAAACGTAACAGCTGCTGGTATGTATTCAGGCATTTTGTGAATGTAAAACAAAGAAGGTTCTTTCAAAAGCTTAAAATGTAGCAAAATGGAGTGTGACAGATCCAGCAATGTTTTTTATCAAAAAAAAAGAACTGTGTTGAAGATCATCAACCATTTCCAACATATGAAAACTGACAGCAATTTTATTTTCTAGCAGCACATTATTCTAGTTAAGTATATGGTATAAAAGTTGATAAGCTGAACTGATGGTCACTGTCGTTGCGGGTTTTGTTTTTAAGTTTCCTACAGAATTGCAGGGATCAGGGTACTAATCTTGGAGCTGTAGGGTTATCAAATCCCTGAGCAAGTGCAAGGGAGAGGGATGGTAAGAAAAAGGTTCTTTAAGATAGGTTTTATGAAGCCTTAGGAGTTTAGAAGCTTTATTGTGAAATTTGAAATACCTGTGTTTATTACAGAAACTGTAAATGTATTAACCACAGCAAAACTTACCTGTTTTTCAGCCCAAGCCTTGTCAGTACTGTAACATAATTGCAGCATTTATTGGCACAAAATGTCAGCGTTGCACCAACTCAGAGAAGAAGTACGGCCCGCCTCAGACGTGTGAACAGTGCAAGCAGCAGTGTGCTTTTGATCGGAAAGAGGAGGGAAGAAGGAAGGTAGGCTTTGTTCCACAGCTGTGATGGCTTAGGCTGACAACAGACAATGCTCCTCCTTCATAAGAGAAAGACTAACAGGAATGTATCTGAAGTGCACCAAGATTAAAGTTGCTGTGCTTTATGATAATTGAATTAAATTTTGCAACTTGGAATTATGTTAGCTACTGAGCTAACTTACCTTAAATTAAATCACTGTTTTTAAAAAGAAGCTCAAGCGTAAGCTGACAGTTATAGCTGGGAAACAGAGGTTAAGCTGCTGAAAAATTTCTGGTGCTTTGATTTTTTTAAAAAAGAATAATTTTTATTTTCCCATCCATTGGATCTTATATACGTCCATAACTTGAATCCGTCACTTTACCTCTTCTGATTCCCCTGCGTTGCCTTAAAGTACAGCACCACAGAGGTGGACTGCTCTGAGCAGCCCTTTGTGTTCTGTTTTCTTAAATAGCTTTGGTGAGTGCCACTTTCTCATTCCAGAAGGTGCTGAGGAAGTGACCTCAAAAGCCTCCTGCCTGAACCCAAGAATAATGCTGGTTTTGCAGAAGGATTTACTTGGTACCAGTAACACATTGGCTGGACATCTTGGTTCTGCATGGAATACAATGGGTTGAGAGAGGGTACATGGTGTCTAAATTAAAAATGATCTGTCCCTTGAAAAAGTTATTGTCACTTCTGCAATATAGAGCGAGTCTAACATTTACTAAGACTGCTTTCTAGTGTAACTTTACATGACAAAAAGAAATGGAATAAGATTGACTTTACTAAAGATAGTGTGCATATATTGGAGATACGGTAGTGCTGTTTCATGCCAAAGATGTGTCTGGGTTTTTCCCAAAGGTAACAGATAAAGTGAAACAGTTTTTTCTTGCAAACTTCTGATGCAAGTATACTTGGAAAAAAACCCTGCTGTGAATTGTTTCCCAAAAGGTTGATGGGAAGTTGTTGTGTTGGCTCTGCACACTGTCCTACAAGAGAGTGCTACAGAAGACAAAAGAACAGAGGAAGAGCCTAGGATCTTCACATTCTAACTCCTCATCTTCATCTCTTACTGAGAAAGACCAGCATCATTCGAAACACCACCATCACCACCATCATCATCGTCACAGCAGCAGTCATCATAAGTAAGTATGTCAAAAATCAAAGTAGCTGTTGGTACCTTTTTCATGTCCTGTTAGTACTGAGATCAAATCAAAGGAAATAAGAAATGCTGTTTAAAATGTGGCATCAAAAGCTGTAGCAGAATGTTGTTCTTTTATAATCTGTCAAAATCCTTGTATTCTTACAGTTTGGATGAAGGGACGTCAGCAAAAAGCTGAAATTCTTGGTGATCATCGAAGTAGTTGATGTTAAAATTGGTAGCAAATCTAGAAAAGAAATTGACATCATGGCTACAGAGCAAGTGACCTAGGGATAAACTTGAATTTGGCTTTCTATGCAGTAACTGCAGTGTGATAACTGCTATTTTACGTGCATTTGCCGTGGATTAAAAGGTGTGTATTAGCAGTGAGCACAGAACAGCTACTTTGCTTGGAATCCCCTCCCTAACTTACTTGATCCTGACTTGTTTGTGTGCACATACTTGCAGTTAAATGTAGAAGCTGAAGCAACAGTGCGGGATCACCCTCAGTGTAGGACCACTTTGTATCTCTTTGCTAGTTTTTATACTCAAATCCTGCTGGACTAGGCAGCTGGTGAGTGGCCAGCATACAGACATGGGAAAATAACACTGTCAGCTCAGTTACTGGCAGTCTGAGAACACTTCACACATTTTTGTCCCACCTTCTGCAACTTTTCTCAGCATGCCATCTCTGACCACGGGATCAGCAGCATACCAACTTTAATGTACATCTAGTTTGTCTAGTTATAAATCATGGGACTGATTTTTTTTTATTTTTTTTTATAATAGTAGTCATAATTCTTTTCATCCATAGGTTTATGGCAGTGTAACTTTAGAACTACTTACATTCTTTTTATTTTTATATCAGATGGTGCTGCAATGGTAATGACCCTGACCTCAGACACACAAACAAACACTTTCATTCTAAGCTTCACTTTTCCAGTGCTTGTAACTTTCCATTTTGACTGAAACCTGCTTGACTAAGTGTGACTTAAAGATAGAAGCAAAATAAACTGGAATGATATTGGCAATGAGGAGAATACTCCATACATACTTGCACTTAAAAAAAAAAAAAAAAAAAAAAAAAGTAAAAAAGGATGATTTTGTTTTTATTAGGAATTTGAGGAAGAAAATTATCCTTGTGCAGAGAGTCATTGTACTGTTCCCATTCTCTCAAATCTCTGCTGGAAATCAAGTTTCAACAAGCTAAATCTAATTTAATGCATGTGGTAGAGATATAGTAAGGATTAAATAATAATAGTTTTTACAAGTTAGCTTTTTACTACAGAATAGAGCTTCTAATATACTCCAGAGTTATAAAAGTAAGCATATCTCTATACGGATCACAATGTCCCTAGTCTGGCACCTTTTTCCTATAAACTACCATGGGTCCATTGCTTCTGGTCCAATAAATACTGCTCTTCTTCCCTATCCTTTTCAGATATCATTAAGATGACACAGTGGAGACAGTGAGGTGGAAATACAGATTCATTGAACTATTTCGTTTGGTGCAGTCTTTTACATTTTACTATTCCTGTTTATTAAAATTGCTTTTGAAATTATTGAAAACAAATCTTTAGACCTGAAAAGCAGTTATTTTCAGGAATCCAAAACTTAGCTTTGCTCTTGTGCCATCACATAAGAACCACTTTAGACAATGTTTATGTTGCTGTATGGGAATCCCAGGGATGTTCTTTTGGACCTGCTTGCTGGGTACAAGATAAGCAATATAAAGTTGACAAAAATTGGGAGATACCAGAAAAGAGGTTTAGCCATCAGTCTGGAAACACCCTTTGTGTCTTAGCTAAATGTTTACCCTATTGTAAGAAATATTTTCATAGCATCGTGACACAGTAAAGAGTGATCACAAACGTGACAGATAATGTGACTGTCCAACTGAAAATTATAATTGGTCCATTTTTTTATTTTTAAAAAAAAAAAGAGGGGATGGATTTTTCTCAAGTACAGATTCCATTCACAAACCTGGAAATAATGGCATGTTTGGTCAGTTACCAAATACATTTAATCTATTTCAGAATCAACAGTCTGAGTCCAGAACAAGATCAGGGACTATGGAAACAGAGGTAAATATGATATTGTTTATTAATTTCCTTTTAATTTATCTTGCAGTTTTCATTTAAAGGAGTTTTTTTCCTTGATTTCTGGCTAGTCTCTAGCATTCCAGCTAGGAGCATGAGTTAGTGATTTTACATGTACCAAATAGTGATATTAGAGAGTTTTGTAGTATGAGGCTTTAGGTTTACATTTTGTTTGATTTCAGCCATAAATCCTCTGCAGCTATTCAGAATGAAACTCCAAAGAAAAAACCCAAACTGGAATCCAAGCCATCAAATGGAGATAGGTAAAGTTATATTTTTACAAAACTGAGCCATTTTAACCAAATCAAGCACTGATTTGTGGCCAGTTGCTTCTTTCCTTTTTTTTTTTTTTTTTTTTTCCCCAGTCTGAAGAATGAGGGAGGTGAAACTTTTGTCCAGCCAGCCAGATTATTGGGTGGCATCTGAGTGCTGTCAGTCAACTAAATGACTTTATTAGTAGAAAACTGGCACGGTGTTCCTGCATTTAAGCTGTTTGGGGCAAAATTAAATAAAGCTTATGTCTAAGACAACAAAATAAAATAATATTCCCTAATGTCGGTGGTTTGTTGGTTAGATGGAGGGTTGAACCTGCTGCCTTAAACTGACCTAGTATCTAGAGAAGTCTTTTGGACCTTAATGTGTGAGACTGAATCTTTATTCTGTCTTTAGCCAAACAGTTGGAATGAAAGTAAAAATGGCTGCTTCACTCAAAAGATATTTGTCCCCCTCAAAGCTAATACTTAATTATATTTCTGCTGGTGTATGTTATATGTGGCATTAGTAAGGTAATTTGCCAGTTGCATCCATTTCTGTCAGGTACATACTTTTTTTGTGTTAGTCCTTAAGGATGTTTGTGGAATTATTAATTATCCAATTTGAACTTTAAAAAAAGTTAGTGTTTTTTCCTATTGATGTTGCAGGTAACTGTTGTTTTTTATTTTTAGTAGCTCTATAAACCAGTCAGCAGACAGTGGGGGAACTGACAACTTTGTCCTCATAAGTCAGCTGAAAGAAGAAGTGATGTCACTTAAACGTCTTCTGCAGCAGAGAGATCAGACCATTTTAGAAAAAGATAAAAAGGTAAAAGTTTCACCTGCTTTATAAGGACTTTATAATTTTGTTTTCTTTTTTGTAGACTGCTAACAGTGTCAAAATGGTGACATAAAATAAAAATCAGATACATTTTTTTTTTATATAGCAACTAATCAGATCTTACCATTTAAAGGACAAATTTGGGGCTTTTGTATCATGAATATATGTTCGCTCTAAATCAAAGAGGAATTCATCTTACCTCACTTCACCCATCTAGAAGCTAGCTGTCTTCTTCACTGTAACTCAGGCTGTGCCACAGGTGATGGATAAAATACCACACAGTGGTTTGTATGTTTTGTATACCTTAAAATGAGTCACAGCAAAGATCCTGGATCCCTACATAGGCTGATGGGCAAACAAGGTAAGAGGAGGACTAAGAGTAGTGACCACTCTGAGTTTAGCATAGTTTTTGTTTAGTTTTAAACTAAAGCAACTATAGCCATAATTCATGAGTTGGTGTCCAAAGTTGCATGTACAGTGTATGAAAATTCGGTATTTTGGTTTTAAAAGATTGATAGCATATGTGTAGTATAGGTTATCAAGTCTTTATGTATGTTCAGAGACTAGAAGAAAAGCTTGGGTTAGGTGCCTGGCAGTCAACAGAATTTAAACAAAACAGTCAGGCCCAGATGGCTGCAGTGAAACTCACACAAAAGATTCACCCTTCCATCAACCTAATGATTAACAAGACAAGATAAATAATTACGAATAGTAGTTATTACTTGCTCTGCCTTTATTAGAGCTCATTTCTCTTGCCTTCTGATTAGCTGGATGCTTTTAAGACACTGTAATGGTGGCACTAGAATGTCTGTTCAGGATTGGGTAAGATATGGAATTGTATTAAAAATAATTAAATATACTGTTTTTTCAAGTAAAATTTTTATTATAGATGCATGGTGGCATATTGAAACATTGGAGGGCTCATTGATCCCAAAAGGAAAATGCTTCTGCTTTTAAACCGTAGTTCAGTATCTTCATTTCTACACTTAAATGTGTTGTGTAAAGGATGTTGAACCTTTTTTTGTTCCTGTCACTGTTAGAGTGTGCCTAGTGCTGGAAGTAGTTGCTATTTCAGTCCTTTAAGTGGTTAATGTGAAAGAGCTGAACAGTCTGCCATGGATTCTCTTTAGGTAGTTTCTTCAAAGGACAGACATTAGGGTGATGATATCTCTCTCATAAAGCCAGGAGAAGATCATGAATGAGTAGGAAATTCACTTATCTATTTTTATATTTGTTCTATTGGGCAAAGCTAACAAAAGGGTTAGGTAAGGAAATGTCACATGCATCTGCATAACCACGGCAGTAACTTGTTTTGTGCTGTTTCTGAAGGGAAAGCATCTAATAATTCTAATATCCCCACTGATTAAACCATTTATTTGACCTCAGAGTTCTTTGAACTTAGACTCCTTCAGATATGAATTACTTGCTTCCAGAATGCCACTTTCTTCAGCTGCTGAGGGCAGGGAGGAGAAAAGCTGAACACCTTGTACAATGTTTGCATAGCTGAAAAATTTACAACAAATGAACACACTGCAGAATTTTTTTGACTGTGAGGTAGTAAATGTGAAGACGTGTACTGGGCTAAAAGCCTGAGCCAGACCTGTGGGAGATTCCTGCTGAGATCTTGTCCCAAGAATTGTGTTGGGACAGCATTTGGATGGTTTGGAGCGTTTCAAAGGAAAAAACCTGCAATGTATAATGTATGGCAACAAAACCAACTCGGTACACCAGCTTTACACACAGCCCTCATTCATTGTTTTTTGTTGTGAGTCAGGATCTCGGACGTGTCATAACCAGTGCTTATTGTTTGCAGTACTAGCCTTGTTTCCCTTTCTGGACAAAATATAAGTGAGACACCAAGACTTTACTGTGGGGCCCTGAGGCTTGATCATTAGAAAGGGACCGCAGTTTGCTGAATGTTCATGGGTAGTGTGTTTGCTTACCTGGTTGCATACTTTACTGTGGTGCAATACTACCACTTGTTTTTTTGATACGTAGTTTGTGGTATGTGGTTTTGTTCTGGATCCCCTGGAATTTACAACAGCCTTAAGTGCATACCTTGAGCAGGAGTCTGTGGACAGTGTATCCTTATATCAAGATACCTGCACTGTATTTTAAGAACTTTGATTGACTGTTCTTTTGAATACCTTGTTTCACTACATGTGATTTGACACATACCAGGGTTTGGTAATAGCAGTCTTGGTAGTTGTTCTAGGAATGTATGCTCCAGTTTGTTATAGCAGGCTAGCAAAAGAGACTTCATTTACTGATAAATCCACATTGACCAAAGAGGTTCAAAATAGCCAGGGCGGAGAATGGATAGAGAGTGGCTCTGAGGAGAAGGACTTGGGGGTGTCGGTTGATGAAAAACTCAACGTGAGCCGGCAATGTGCGCTTGCAGCCCAGAAGGCCAACTGTATCCTGGGCTGCATCAAAAGAAGTGTGGCCAGCAGGCCGAGAGAAGTGATCTCCCCCTCTACTCTGCTGTCACAAGACCCCACCTGGAATACTGCATCCAGTTCTGGGGCCCCCAACATAAGAAGGACATTGAGCTGTTGGAGCGGGTCCAGAGGAGGGCCACGAAGATGATCAGAGGGCCGGAGCACCTCTGCTATGAAGACAGGCTGAGAGAGCTGGGGTTGTTCAGCCTGGAGAAGAGAAGGCTCCAGGCAGACCTTATAGCATCTTCCAGCACCTGAAGGGGCCGACAAGAAAGCTGAAGAGGGACTTTTTACAGGAGCGTGTAGTGATAGGACGAGGGGTAATGGCTTTAAACTGGAAGAGGGTAGATTTAGACTAGGTATTAGGAAGAAATTCTTTACTGTGGGGATGGTGAAACACTGGCACAGGTTGCCCAGGGAAGTTGTGGCTGCCCCCTCCCTGGCAATGTTTAAGGCCAGGTTGGATGGGGCTTGGAGCAACCTGGTCTGGTGGGAGGTGTCCCTGCCCATGGCAGGGGGGTTGGAACGAGATGATCTGTGAGGTCCCTTTCCAACCCAAACTATTCTATGATTCTGTGATTCTATGAATCTGGGATGCTTTGAGGAACTAAGTTTTTTAAAGAAGTGGTTCCTAAAACTTCTGTGTCCATATATGACAAACTGTTAGTAGTTCACCCAGCTGCACAGACTTCCAGAAGCAGTATTCAGCTGCTTGGATAGAAACATGTATCACAGTTTAGAAACACCTGCCTTGGTGTATGTCATCTGGATCTCTGCCCATCTCGGGGGAGACTCCATAGCAGCAATACTACACTATACAGTCAGAGTTAAATTGTAAGTTAAGTCATTTTAGTTACACATTTCTAATAACATGGTTTAGTTCACTATTGCTGTGGACAGAGAAAGAGTGAAGCTCTGAAATGTGTACTTCTGTTTGGGACAAATTGTAGCATGAAAGGTCACAAGGGAATCCTTTCTATTGTCTTTTGTATGGAAGATTTTTTGTGTGTTGCCATACCATATAACTGAAGATTGTGATAAGTATCTCACGGCTGAAAGAACAGCCAAGATTATACATCACTAGTCTTGTATTTGATTTTTTTTTTTTTTTTAGTGTTGAGGATTAACTTTGTTTATGCCAAATCCTGAACAAACAGTGTGGTTATATAAGTACAGTTGTTTTCTGCCTGTAAAACAGATATACTTAATTTTCAAGCTACTTCTTAAGTGCTGAACAGTCAGTACTACAATAGTAAATAAATGTAGTGTTTCTTGAGATTCCTGAGGCTTCCATGAACATTTCACAGATTGTTCAGAAGATGTGTACTGAAGCAGTCCAAGGAATTTTCATAGAATTTGTCTTTTCAGTTGACAGAACTAAAGGCAGACTTCCAGTACCAGGAGTCTAACTTGAGGACAAAGATGAACAGTATGGAGAAAGCTCACAAGGAAACTGTGGAACAGTTGCAGGTGAGTAATTGATTATCAATAATTGAGAAATGCTTCAGATGGAATTATGTATTCAGGCTCACAGCAGTGAAATAGTACAAATTCTTGAACAATCATTACCGTGTTTAATTTTGGATGCATTGTACAGCAGTTCTACAGTCATCAGACAATCTCCATATGAGTTAAACTCACTGTAAGAATTGCTTTCTAACTAAGAGATAGAGGCTTACCTCACATGTTTTCTCAAAGGTTGTTATCTTTTGTGTTTGTTCTCTGATATTTAATCATCAGGGTGCTACTGATCTGAATTAATGACTCAGTGTAACACAATTCACAGTTAAAGTATGCTTTCACAAGAGATATTTATCAGGAAGAAAGCCTGAATTAGCTGCCTTATAAATTACAGAATGCACAGATACTCAGTGTGGTACCTCAGATACTAAATTTTACAATACAGAAAATGTGGTTACCTCTTCTGTTAAAGATGGAATATGCATATCAAAAAGCATATACAAATCTTTAAAAAGTTATCACGATCTCTGAAGATTCTCAGCATGTGAATTTTGAGAATTTGGTTGATAAATACAGTGGGAAATTAGTGCATGACACTACTACCTGAGACAGAATCACAGACTGGTGGGGGTTGGAAGGGACCTCTGGAGATCATCTAGTCCAACCCCCCTGCTAGAGCAGGGTCACCCAGAGCAGGTTGCACAGAGTGGCATCCAGGTGGGATTTGAATGTCTTACATTTCAGTAATTCATAACCCTTTTTTTATCTGTATTACAGGCCAAAAACAGAGAACTGCTCAAACAGGTTGCAGCGTTGTCAAAGGGTAAAAAGTTTGATAAAAGTGGGAGCATACTAACATCTCCTTGAGGGACTTGTCATTCATGGGGTTTGCTACTCAATGTAAATTTGAGTAATTCTGTGAAGCCCTTAAAATCCTGTGTAGTGGAAAAAAATATTTTTGCACACCAGATTAGTTGGCATGTTTCCTACACATTTTTATAATTAATATGCAGCTTTTTTTAGTTACTGTTCAGATGAAATACTTCAACTGGCTTGAAGAATGTTTTTATTTTTTTGATATTGGAAACTTTTTGCCAGCAATAGTATTAAACAATTGCATAGAGAGCCTAGCAGTGCTCTCTCTAAAAGGACAACATGCAATAACAAACTAGGTGTACTTTTTACAAAGCAGCAGCTCAGTCTTTTAAACTACACTGATGTCAGCCAAAAGTTTATGTATCTGCGGTGACACTGAACACTGGTTTCTGGCAACTGTTCTTTTACTTTGTATCAAAATATAAATTCAGAATGGAAATCGTGGTGCTTTCAAGTGAAACTAGAAAAAGGCATATATGTATGTGTAAATACAACTGTAACAGTTATATTCTTAGTTATAACAAGTAATTAGCGTTTTACATTCTTGTGATAGGGATTTACTGAAAGATTATCTATTGTACAGTAACAGAGGCAGTGTGGTTTTTGTAAGATTTACTGTAGATTTTTCTTGCAAGTGCCTTTCTCCAACTGTTTATTTATAGGAATGTTGGTATTTTGTACATAAGGTTTTTATGTTTTAAAATAATGTTTAATAAATGTTTTATGTAAATATAAATGTGTGTACAGAGGAACCTGAAACAAAGATCAAAGTGGCTAGTGCAGTGCTTGAAGCAGCGTTAAGAGCTAGCTAATTGATGGACAGTGAGTACTGGCTTTAGATAACCTTTTTAGCTTGTGTCTATGAGGTGTAGAATTTTGTTAGTGCTGCTCATGCCAAACACTTCCTGAACAAAAAAAATGAAGTGTTTTTTTGCCACACTGGAGTTCAGTCCTTTGTTTATATATTTTTCCCATTTGGCACAGCGCTAATTTTAATTCCGTAGCAGACATTGTACTCCCAATGTTGCCTCCGTAATTAGTGATATACACCCAATTTTTTTTTAAAAAAAAAATATTTCCCATTGCCTGATTTAATGTACTTAGTTGTAACTTATGGTGATTCTTCTTCATGAATTGAAAGATTCTCTTCCTCCAGTAAAGATACGTTAGGAGAAAAGAGTAGCCAAAACTAATGGTCTTGAAATGAATTAAGAGACTGGATGTGGTGTCAAAGAGTAAGTTGTTTCAATGTTTTTGGGTAGATTTTGATTCTAAATTACATCAGTTTAACTCTACTCCTAACAGACATTAGTCATGTTCAGAAATTTCTATTAAACATAATTTAGTATACCCCAAGGTCTCTGTTCAGGAAGTTGAGTTGTGAATCAGCATGAAGTGAAGTAGACACATAAGTAAAGGTTTAGTTCAGCTCTGGGTACTGGTTGGTATCAGGGTAACTGCTTATATTTCAGTAGGCTTAATTATGTAGAAAAAGCTACACACCTTTTAATTAAAGAATTAAAATCTAAAGTTCCTTGGCTGTCCACCCATATACTGAACTATGAATACCTTTTCAATAGTTGAAACAAGTTCCAGACTACTAAATAATTGGGGAAAAAAAAACAAGATACTGCTTTGTGCAGTATATGTGTATTTTTATACCCTAAAATCAACTTTGTATGTTTATAAATGCTCTACTTTAAACTTGCTAAACTAGGGTGGAGAATGCTGCTATCCTTTTGGGATGTTATTAATTTTTTTTTATACACAAATTTCTGACTTTCACTAATTCAGAGTTAGTATTTTGATACTGTGGTTTTTTCCAGTTGAATGGCAACCCATGTTTGGTGAAATTGGTTTTAAAACATAGGAAAGGGATAGCAAATTGAAATTTCTGGATTAAAATCACTTAATGATACCTGTTCAAGCTGCAGTAAGGACCTTTTAAAGGAACAAAATGAAGTTCTGTATTAGAAGTAATTGACTTTATAAATCCCAGTCTGAAAAATTTTTAGGGGCTTCACAGTGTTTGGTTATAATTAAATACCTGTGGATTTTCTTCCATAATCTCATTTTTAACATGAATTTTTAAAGTTGTAAAACAGCCAACTGAATCCCAGTCCTGAAAATAGTGTCCTGGAGCTGTAGATTATCGACATAATAAACTGATGTTCTTTAAATGTGGATCTGCAAGGAGATTGTTGTACTGTATTGTGATTTTTAGCCTGTTTCCAGATGTTGATTAGCATTGACCAGTAATGCCCATTTTGGCTCAAGTTATTTATGTATTTTAAGCCTGTGAATATTGCAGCCCCCTTTTAGATAGTATGTCTAGATAGGCATTCAGCAGTGAAGCTATTCAGCTGTCCACATGTATAGACTATTGCAATACTGTACTGGCACACATCTGACCGTTGACATTTTGTACCTTTTCTAAATCCAATGTTTCACAATAAAATCTTTTCAAAACATTAATCCGTCCTTTTAAAATTATTTGGAAATTCGTATTTCATGTTAATCCTTCATGCTATGTCACCTGCTAGAAGTCTGTGGCAAAAGAAAGGCAGAATTTAGTATTTTCATTTAGTATTTAGATTTCTGGGAAGTTTAAGACACTTTGGGCTGTCTACAAACTAACAAATTAGAGCTTCAGATTAATTTCTGTCAAGAAAATATTTTCGTTTTCTACAATAGGATTGCAATATGTAGAAATGTTTTCTTGTAGAGAAGAAAAAAACCTTAAGGTTTAACTGAAATCTAGTGACACTTAATAAAGCCTTCAACAGGCTTTTTACACCCTGATTAAGATCAGCAGTCATGTTTAAAAGTACCTGAATTTCAGTCTTAGTCTGTTAACCATAAGGTTGTTCTTCCTTACATACATTGTGTACAAATTAGGTGATTCTGAAATTTGAAGTGACATCGATAATTTCCCTGTCCATTCCGTGTCTTGTGTCAGGAGTTAAGTGCCCACACCAACTCACCGCTGGCTGCAGTGGCTCCTAGTGTTCAAAGCACTTGTCCTGCAATTTGTACATCTCATTTTATAATTTTCACAGCGATCAGTCTTCATCTTTCTGCAGTCCAGCAGAATACTTTTAATTTAAGTATTAAATTTCAGGATGAAAAAACCCACAAAACAAAAAAACCTTTGCACTACTGAAGAAAAAGCCCCAAACCAACAAGAGAGTAAGATTCTGTAGCTTTCTGCTCAAGGCAGTTGTCTAGAAGGAGAAATCTCTGAATTTCAGAGCCCTACTATTTAAACAGTGTATATTTTATATTAGGTATACTAATGAATAATACGCTGTTCTAATAGTGAATTGTTCTTTGCCTTAATTTAATGCAAATTTGCAATGGCTTTGTTGAAGCCATTCATTTTTTAAGCTTAGTGCAAGTCAAAATCATGTGTGGTACCAAGTTTAGATATGGCTCCCATGTGACACATGCAAAACTTCTATAACTGGCTGTATAACAGATGATTGATTAATGAAGATTTAAGTCATTTTAACCTGTGTGTAGGCACTTAGGCAGTTCCAGTAGCTTCAGAAGCTCTCAGTCTACACTGATTTTTTTTTTGATTTTTTTTTTTTTTTTTTGGAAAACACTGAAGTTTATGATTGCAAAATATTATCTTAACTAAGTTTTAAAAACAGAGTAAAAGCTGTTCATGTCATTTTTGTGATTTCAAATGAGTTACTAAATTACTGGTTTGGTTGAAATTTGTGCAATAGAAGACCCATTTTCTCATATAGCATGTGCAATTCCTTTAGCTTTCCTCATGGAAAAGGTATTGATATGTCAAATTGCCTCTGTTGAATCCCACAGAAGTAGGGGGAATCAGGCAGAAAGGTGGAAAGAGATGTTTGAGGTGCTCCCTGGGGAAGAACCAGGGTGGTGATGGTGTAAGGGCTAATGGGGAAGAGAAACTTCTGGGATACCGTGTTACTCATTTAAGTGATGTACTGAATCACATGGGTGGGGTTTTTTTCAAGACATATCTCTGTGTGTTCAAAAATGGCAACTCTTTAACACCAAATGCAGCATTGCTTAAAGGAGCTTTTGGGTTGTTTTAATGATAGTGGACTCCAAATTTGAGAAATGAACAGAATAAACAGCTTGAATAAATCAAAATATAAAGATATACAATGTAAGAATGTCTTATAAGCAGTTAGTCATGCTGTTTAGGCCTAGAAAAAACAGGTAAAACGGTAACAGAGAACTGTATACCATTGTCACAGCTGGGTAATGGTGCAAATTACAACACAGGACCTGAACTCAGCTTGTCTGTCTGTTCTTACACACTAGGCAGAAATCGTCCTTGAAGATATATAACTCACTAGCACATGAATCATTGTCATTTTCCCTTGCTTTAACCTAAATTTGCCCGTTCACCTTTAAAGATTGTCATTATAGTATGCTGGCACTGTTCCAACTGACCTTCTTGCTCCAGGGATTTTCACTGCAGTGCCTCTCCTTTGGTGGGTAAAGGCAATTTTACGTTTTGACTGAGTGGGATTTAAGTACTGTGGATGCTGATGTGTTAAACGTGCCAGGTGAAAGTAGAGGTTTGTAGAGTGTAGAGTTTCCTTCTGACTCTTGGAGTATTTGGGTAGGTTCATTTATTTTTTGTCAATTTAATAAAAGGGCCTTCCAGCTTCTGAAGAATATTAAAGGCTGAAGATAAACCCGCATCATCTTCACATACAAAAGGTCAGTCTTAGAGGCATAAGCAGAAGACTGCTTTTATAGTGTCTTCCTTCCTGCAGAAGGCTCGTGGACAAACAAAAATAAATTGGAGTCACTGTGGACCATGGTGATCTTATTACAGGTTGGGTCACAGGAGTCTGATGAATTCCTATTGCAGGTATTAGAATTTGCAGCCTCAGTGGAGTTTTAGCTCCAGTTGTAAAACATCCATCCCCTGTTTTAGTAACTTGCAGCAATTTGTTTTGAACATAATGGTTAAAACCTGATTTGAATCAACATAAATGTGTTTTGCTTTATTTCAGTAGAAGATGTAGTGCATTCACAATTTATCCTTCATCAGGTGCATCAACTCATGTCTTTTCATTTTATGGAAATCTCGAAGGTCAGTTTTGTTTATAGGTGTTCCTTGAGAACGTTCTTAAACTTTCTTAGACAACTCCTTGCGTAGTGGTTTACTTTTTGCAGAATTGTATATTTATTTCCCCTTATATTTGTATGCTTAAAATTCCACTGCAGCACAAACAGTAGAATTATTTCCTGGAAAGTTTTTGTCAAGCCATGGTCTGCTCTTGAAAATAGTCTCTGACTTTATTAAATTATTAACTTAATAATTTAAACTTCAACTTGGAAGTTAAACTTCTTTTTAATATTAATTAAAATTCAACTTATAAAAATGTACTGTTAACTAATAAAAATGTATTGAACCAGTTTACTAACAAAAAAGTGTCTGTTGCAGACAGATTATTCCTTTCATTGGATGTGAATGTAAAGTGAGGCATTAGGAGAACTCTACCACTTAAATTAGTGTGTTTACAGGTATGATGTATTAGAACATAAAAAAACCTTCCAAAACAGGGCAGAGTTGTAATGCTGTATTTGCCAGAATAACTTCAATCACTGCTGAAAGGGTAATACGTTATCTAGCTGACTTTGCTGAAGCAGTCCAGGAGTGCTCATGCAACCTGTTGCAGTGCTGTATTGTGCAGGATGTTACCAAATGCATCTGGGAATGCAGATTTCAGTCCTTAAGGATCTACAAGAATTTCCTTGCTAGTCACCTGACTCACAGCGCAGCATTCATTAAAGTTAGTGCAAGATACCTTTATATCTTTTAACATCCACAAAATCTTGCACATCAGCACTCAATTCTTCCTGTTACTGGAAAGGATGAGATTATCTTGCATAAAAAACCCAAATTGCCTTGCAAAATGTAGTTTAAACTTAATTACTGTGTTCCTTGATTGAAGATACTTCAGTCTTTCTCCTGTAATAAACCCGCTCCAATTTTTAGGGTGTGATTAGTAGTCCACAGTGCTTTTTCCTCTTATTTTATAGTAAAGGTAATAAGTAAAGATTATTTTTTAAAGCATACACACCTTTGGATGTTGTTTATCAGAAGGGATGGAATGAACCTCTTCCCTTCCTAAATGCTAAATTAGTAGGAGAATCTAGAGCTAAATAGGAACAGCTGCCTACATAAGTTTAGCCACTAGATGTTGCTTAAACCACACAGTTTCTCAAAAGTATGTGGCTGTACGTCCTTTCCATGCACCATGTGACATCCACAGTGGTAGCAGTTCCTATTCAAATACAACACTGCTGCTTAAATGGGAATATTCTAAATACTGAAATAGTTTTACTTTGGACTGTATTTTATAAAATTTGAAGTATATTTTAAGCATGTTTAATATGGTAAAATATTTAAAAATACATATTTGGAACTCTGTTCTGTTTTCTCTGATTGCTTTACTTTAAGACAGAAAAAAAACCCTGACATTTGATAGGTCAGGAGGTTTATCCATGACAGCTTGACTGCTGTCACACAAAAGGCATTGTTAGAATTGAAAATGGACTCCAGGACTCTCCAAGTAATGAGGAGATTGAGTATCTTTTTCCTTTGAAGAAGCTGCTATTGATAAGTTAAAGTCTGTCATAACCATCATAGATGTGTAATAAATCTGTGTAATAAAGTAATATTGTAATATTTAAAAGTAATAATCTGTGTAATATGTGTAATAAAGTCAGCATTAGTTAGATGACTTGGCATCAGAACCTTAGAAACCATTATTAAATGTAACTGATTTATTCATAGTATGGATAACAATACAAAGGTGAGAATAATATACTTTTGACTTGAAAAAATGTTAAAGACCTGCTATTTTCTTCTTTCTTTGAGTCTAATGCACTTCTGATACAGATTTTTCCCGGTCTGATTCTGTTAGTAAATGTATTTGAAATCTTGTGATTTTCTAATGAAAGAGAGAGTTCTCATCACCATTTAAAAATTGAGGCCGTTTTAACAAGTCTTGGATTCACAAAGATGTAACTGTAGTAGAGTGGGAAAGTGTTTTCCTTTGTTTATAGCCATTTTTCATATTGTATTTATATAGTCTATGATCAATCTTAAGGTGGAAGACCCAGGGAACTACAGACCAGTCAGCCTCACCTCAGTCCCTGGGAAGGTGATGGAGCAGGTAATCCTGGAAATCATTTCCAGGAACATGAATGACAATAAAATCATGAGTAGTCAGCATGGATTTCTCAAGGGGAAGTCACACTTGATGAGCTTGATAAACTTCTATGATGAAATGACTGGCCTGGTAGAGGAGAGGGGAGCAGTAGATATTGTCTACCCAGACTTCAGAAAGGTCTTTGACACTGTGTCCCATAAGATCATCATGCACAAGCTGTTGATGTATGGGCTGGGTGAGCAGGCAGGGAGGTGAATGGAAAAGTGGCTGAAGAACTGGGCCTGGAGGGTGGTGATCAGTGGCACAGTCTAGTAGAGGCCAGTGACTCACTATGTGCCCCATGGATCAATACTGGGTCCTGTCTTGTTTTACACCTTCACGAATGATCTGGGTGCTGAGTCAGAGCATACCCTGAGCAAGTTTGCAGATAAGAAAAATACAGGAGGCATGGCTGATGCACCTGAGGGTCATGCTGCCAGAGATACCTCCACAGGCTGGAGAAATGGGCTGAAGGAACCCTCATGAAGTTCAGCAAGAAGTGCAAAGTCCTGCACCTGGGGAGGAACAACCATGGACTCATGGAATTTTCAGAGTTGGAAGGGACCTCCAGAGATCATCTAGTCCAACTCCCCTGCTTAAAAGCAGGATCCCCTAGAACACATCACTCAGGGCTGCATCCAGGAGAGTCTTGAAAATCTCCAGAGGAGGAGACTCCACAGCCTCTCTGGGCAGCGTGTTCCAGTGCTCTGGCACCCTCACAGAAAAAAGTTCTTCCTCATATTTAAATGGAACCTTCTATGTTCCAGCTTGTGCTCATTACCCCTCATCCTGTCACTGGGAACCACTGAAAAGAGTCTGGCTCCATCCTCCCTCAACCTACCCTTTAGATATTTATAAACATTAATTCAATCACCCCTCAGCCTTCTCTTCTCCACGCTAGAGTCCCAGCTCTCTCAGCCTTTCCTCATAGGGGAGATGCTCCAATCCCCCAGTCATCCTCGTTGCCCTCCGCTGGACTCTCTCCAGTAGGTCCCTGTCTCTCTTCAACTGGGGAGCCCAGAACTGGGCCCAGTATTCCAGTTGCGGCCTGAGTAGAGGGGAAGAATGACCTCCCTTGACCTACTGGCCACACACTGCCCTGTGCAGCCCAGGGTGGCATTGGCCTTCTTGGCGGCAAGGGCACATTGCCGGCTCATGGATAACTTACCGTCTACCAGGACTCCCAGATCTTTCTCCTCAGAACTGCTTTCCAGGAGGTCCCCCCTGACCTGTACTGGTGCCTGGCATTCTTCTTCCACAGGTGCAGCACCCTACACTTGCCCTGATTGAACCTCATGAGGTTCCTCTCTGCCCAGCTCTCCAGCCTGTCCAGGTCCCACTGGATGGCAGCACAGCCCTCTGGCGTGCCAGCCACCCCTCCCAAGTTGTTATCATCAGCGAACTTGCTGAGGATCCACTCTGTCCCCTCATCCAGGTCATTGATGAATATGTTGAACAAGACCGGACCAAGGATTGACCCCTGGGGGACACCACTGGTTACAGGCCTCCACCTTGACTCTGCTCCACTGACCACAACCCTCTGTGATCTGTCACACAGCCAGCCCTCGATCCACCTCACCATCCCCTCGTCCAACCCACACTTCCTGAGTTTCCTAATGAAGATGTTATGGGAGACAGTGTCAAAAGCCTTGCTGAAGTCGAGGTAGATGACATCTGCTGCTCTCCCCTCATCCAGCCAACCAGTTATAACATCATAGAAGGCTAGCAGATTGGTCAAGCACAACTTACCCTTGGTAAATCCATGTTGACCACTCCCAATAACTTTCTGTTCTTCAACATGTTTGGAGATGACCTCCAGGGTCAGAAATTCCAAACAAAGTGCCACAAGGATGATGAAGGGACTGGAGCATAGATCTTTTCCTATGAGACAAAGCTGAGAAAGCTGGGACTGTTTAGCCTGGAGAAGAGAAGGCTGGGGGGAACTTACTGATGTCTGGAAGTACCTGAAGGGAGAGCAGAAAGAAGATGGAGCCAGGCTCTTTTCAGTGGTACCCAGTGACAGGACCAGAGGCAATGGGCACAAACTGGAACACCAGAGGTTCCGTCTGAACATTATGAAACACTTTTTTACTGTGAAGGTGGCTGAGCACTAGACTAGATTGCCCAGGAAGGCTGTGGAGTCTCCATCCAAGGAGATACTCAAAAGCTGTCTGGACATGGTCCTGGGAAACCAGCTCCAGGTGGCCCTGCTGAAGCAGGGGGGTTGAACCAGATGACCTCCAGAGGCCCCTTTTCAACCTCAACCATCCTGTGACTCTCAAACTTAAAACAGGGCAAATGTCTTTTCCTTCCTGAACTATTAAAATACACATTTTTCTTATGAAAAAATAGATAAGGGATGTTTTGATGTTCTCAGTTTTTCCCTCGCTGTGTTCAGTTCATTTGAATGGAAGAGAAGAAAACCCCAAGAGTTTCTGCAATAGCAGTTCACCTGCTAGGCAGAGTGCTGCGTTAGTGAAACATTTTACATTATGGGGATGACTGTTACATAATCATCATGTTAGTTTGCTGAGCTTGTAAAATAAATACTTTTGCATGAAGAAGCATTTCTATAAGCTATTTTTGGAAGCAAATTTCAAGTAAACAGAGCAGGGAGCAGTAGCTTCCCATCTATTTCTTTCCTGTTAATCTGTTGCCAGCATGATATAATTCTTATACTATGCACAATCAGAAAAAGTCTGAAAATAGTAAAGTTCCCAAGAGTGCTTATCTTGCAGTTCAAATCTTTAAAGCCATTTTGCTTTTTTTTTTAATGTTTAGTAACAGCGTTCTAAATCAGTTTGATATTGAGTGTGTAGGACATCAAGAATATGTGTAGTTTTGTGATGTTTTCCCTTTATCCCTGGCCGTATGTCTTACCTTTTATTAAATGTGTATGATTGAAGTAGAGCTGTATATCACACTCAGTATGTATCCCCTGGTTCCAGCAAAGCCCCAAGCGCCATCCTTTTAAAACAACTTCTGTTTTCCTAAAAGTGGTTTTGGATCAGACTTTGCATATTAATTTAAACTTACTTTGCATGTGCATCAGAATCATAAGTCATGTGAGTCAGAAAAGCAGTGTTTTGGAACTGTTGGGACTTATTATGTATTTATACACAATATTTATTATGTACTTTTAGTATATGCATTCAGTTAAAAAAGCAAACTCAAAGTACGGAGTAGTTCCTTACTTATTCCCTTGTGTCAGGAGAATAGAGTGCTGCAGCTGAATGAGGAATATAATTTTCCTTATATTTTGTTGCTGTGACACAAACAGATACATTTTGTTCCTGCAAAGTATTTTTGCAACAACTCACAGAACATTATTCTTGAGTAAAAATACAGGCAAACAGAAATCATAGCAAAAATCAGATAACATCTTAATCCATTTATAATGCTGTCATAGTTAACATTTTAAGTTGAGTAAACTAGGTGATGGGGGGGGGGGGGGGGAGAAAAGATAATTCATCCAGATCATTTTGAAAAGCAGTAAACAGAAATCTTATGGTGATTCAGAGTGCACTCATAAACTTGCTTGACAGTAGCCAAGATTGTGATCAGGCTGATAAACACGTTTTCTCTCATAAAAACAAAAAATGAGTATGTTTTACAAAGTGGTAAAACAACATGTTTTTGGACTATAGTTAGGAACACAGTTATTGATATGTTATTTACCAGAACTGTATCGGAGCTTATAAAAACAGTAATTTATCTAGTCTCAAACTGTCTCTGCTGCTTCAGTAGAACATGGAAGAATTCTTTTGGTAGTTGATACAAAACCTCTTTACAAATAATTTTTCTTTTTAACCCCATTGGAAGTTTTTCTGTAGCCTAATTTCTGTTTCTCACTACCATTGTAATCTCAGTTGCATTTTGTGGCAAAAAGTTCCATTAATTAATCAATTTAATCACAATTTCTATGATGATTCTTTCTTAGTTAATACATTTATTGGCTTAGAATTTAAAGGCTGTAACTCTGCCCTCCAGTATCAGCATATTCAGAGATTCTCCTATTATTTTTGTTCAATTAAAGTACTTCATTGATAATTAGCACCATTGACTTTTTCTCTTCGCAATAAGATTTGTTCTTTCAGGAGTCAATAGGTTATCTACTCTGTGTATGAAGGAAAAAAAGGATCATCAGCCCCTTAATGTAAAATACACTTCCATCTCCTTGACTCTTGTTCTAATACTATTTTTTACCAACATAAAAATGCCCAGTTTTGTGTGCTGGAGCTAGTGAAACAGCTTTTCTGGCCCTCCCTGGAATGACTCTACTCTCCAGTTCATTCCACCCATTGGGCTGGCTGAGGTCCAGACCATGTTCACCTATGGTCATTCTCCAAGAGGCCAGCAGAGATTGTACATGTCAAGCCACTACATGTTACTTCATGGCAGAGCATGAGAGAGAGAGGGTGAATAGGGCTCCTGCTGTAATGAAGGAGGGGTGAACAGATCAGTGCCCCCATGCTTACTTGGTGGTGAGAATATGCTCTACAGAAGTGGCTCCCGATGTAAGGTCTAGAGCCCCTTGGTCATAATTAAGTAGTTTGGAGCTAATCTGCAACAGTACAATGCCTTTGTCATGTTGCCAGTTATGCACGTGTATGTAGTGGACTGTATAAAGTCTTAATGATTTCAGCACTGCAAAATCCAGAAAATTCAGAAGAACTGCTTCAGAAAGAGCTCTGTTTTCTTAAGCATGGAATAGCGAGTTAGAATTGGTGGGCATTCATCCTGGTGACACTTTTCTCTCTCAGTCCCTTTGTCCCTTGAAAGGGTGTTCAAAGGTATGCTGTCAACCTAACACCAACCACTTACTGATGGACACTCAGAAGATGGATACTGTGAGAGAGCAAGTATATGAGCTCCTTGGAGAAGGAAGAGGCAACGGTAGACCTCTGAGGGGGATAGCAGACTGTTCAAATTATGTCTTCATTAGCTAGTTTAAGATCAAGTTGAGGTATTTTCAGTGACCAGTTCTACCAAAGTAGACTAAACATCTCTAGCATGTTCTCAAGGCCATTCATACTGCCCAGATTAGGAGGACAGTCAGTCTAGGGTTCCTATCAAGTTACCAGATTATTCTAGTGAGCAATTTAGAGTTAAATAAAAAAAAAAAAAAAAAAAAAAAAAAAAAGAATTCTCACATTTGTCCTCTGGATGAGCCTATTTTGCATCATTTCATATGGATCTTAACTTTCTAACAGAGGAAGTGCGAATGCTCTTAGAGTAACTTTTCCAAAAGAGGCCTCAGTTTGACTTATTTCTTAGAGCTTTGCTGCACATGTAAAATCTGGCTGAAGTATGCTAATGTATATTACCTCCTGTACTCCTGCAGGAAATCCTCGGTTCTTTTCATTTTTCCAGTCTTTCAAGATTACATTGCACTCATTGATGCAATTTCCAGGCTTAAAGGCAGAATTGTGTGCCCTGCTGACCCTATAATAAGGCTGCTGAACAGACCTGAGAGGAAAAAAAAGAAAAAAGAATAAAGTAATGAGTACCTCTAATTTATATAAATTATATGTATAAATTTTATATAAATTATATGAACAATAATTATATATAATATACGACAATATTATACAATATAATGTATTGTATAAATATATATTATATATAACTATTTTTTATATCTATATAAAATGTCTGGTTACCTGTCTTTTCTCTCACCCAATGCAAATCTGGTGGGGTCAGTAGCATGGGTCCTAGTCATGCATTCTATCCTTTATAGACTTGTTTTCTCTTAAAATCAGGCTGACTCTTTCCACCCAGCTCACCTCTGATCAGTCAAAGACATCAGTAGGATTGTTCTTTGGTTTGAAACCTAAATGGGTGGAGAGTGGTTTGGTTTTGAAGTTGTTTGTTTTGGTAAACACATCTTTTCCAAATACAAAGCTGCCATAGAATCATAGAATAGCCTTGGCTGTCATCCAGTGCAAGGTCTCTGTTCCTCCCCATAGGTGAGGAGGGACTGGGACTTGTTTATTTCCCTGTCCTCTCCAACAAACCTCACATTAATGACAGTTCCGACTCAACACTTTCAAAACAATCCCTGGATAAGCCTCCTCCAGGACACCTCCTCTCAGTGCACAGGAGACTGCTTAGATAAAAGTGAAAAATACACACGTAAAGTATATCTAAGAGAATTCATACACCTCAAATTAATATTTTACAATCAGCAGTATTTAATAAGCCCAAACCAATCTCAGAATTGTAGTACAGCATAAACAGATAACTCCACCCCAGATGGAGCAGAGAAGGCAGGTTTACCACTCTGGCAAATGTAAAGAGATTTCATATCCTACATGCCCCCAGCACGCTGTCTCATAGTAAACTCATACCTTTCTTTTTAATGGAGCTTTTACTGGATGTAACTTATGGAACTCTTTTCCACTCAGTACATTCCTCTGATGTCTGCAAATTCTCCATGATCATTTTAACTTTTTTCAATTAAAAAGAAAAAAAGTGAGCAACCTTTTGTTGCTGCTCTGCAGCTGCTGAGTGTGATGCTGTGGTCCTAAATAATACAAATCCAGCATCACTGTATCAGCTAGTAGCCGAGCTTGTGTACTTTCAGAGCATTTCTGCTTTCTGCTCTGGCATACAAAATATCATATGTGTTTTGCAGTAGTAGCATATTTCCAGCCATCTGTAATTGCCTCCTACTTGCATATGCATGCTTAGTCACTGCATACAAACATACACCTTCTGCTGAACTTTAGAATTATGCTCCCCTCTAGTAAAGCTCATTATGTTTTCAGCAGTATGGTATTCTACAAAGCTTCTTTTGACAACATTAGAGCCCAGTAATCCAGATTTACCTCCAAGGAGGCCAAAGGAGATAATTTAACCAAACCATTACTGTAAGTACTTACTTTCTCATGTGATTCAGTGAAATTTTGACAGAAGTTTTGTTGTCATCAGTATGCCAAATAAATGAAAATACACTAGTATAAAAAAAAAAGTAATAAATTTAATAGTGATAGGACCAAAATAACATGAATACTCTAAACCAACACAACTTAATAACTCTTTTACATCCCCTATATTGTTAATATAGATCTTGTATGATCCCTGATGCTATTGCTAGGTTAATACTTCTCAAAATCATGGAGTACTCAAAGGTGGACTTACCTCTGCCCTCCAGTCACCAGCTGGAACCCAAACTGGTTGTCTATGAGTCTGTTTTATCCACAGTGGATGTTTCAGGGGAGGGTTTACCTGCCTCTGAAGGCACAAGGGTCACGATTACCCAGATTTCTTCTGGTGATGATGTTTCAAGTTTATTGACAAGTCTACTGTCTGTTTGATCGTTCAGCCAGAACGTAGCTCTCTGTGGCAGTCACTGTTAACTTAGGGAGAGTTTGTTTGAGTCAGTGGTCTTCAGGACCTTGAAGCCGAGGAAACATACTTCCCCTGGTCTTCTCCCTCAACAAATATCAGCCTTCAGGATGTGGTGTGATGGAGCTAAATGCCAGGATGATGTACTTTGAGAAGCCTGTGTCTCCTAAACAGATGTGTTCCTGAGATCTGAACCAGCACTTACAAGTGGGAAGTTTCACCCTGAAAGAGGGGTTGCATGGGGATGATGTTAGCCTTCTAAAAAAGTTAGTTGTATTTGGGGAGGGAGAATGTGTCTTGGAAACTTGACTGACTTCTAGCCAAGACAGGATCCCAGAAGAGGAACCAGATACTGATAGCCAAGGTATTCTTTCCATGATCACAGCCATTTGGAAATCCCAGAGTAGTGAAGAATGTCAGGCTGCAGGCCATCTTAAGCATCTTTTCTCCCTCACAGTTTGATAGCATGGAGCTTTTTAAAAGAACTTCTTTTCCCCCTCAGTTACTTCTTTATCACTTCCATATTCTTCCAATCTATGCCATTTTATAGTGGTCTAAGAAAAACCTTTCGAAGTACGTGTAGTCAAACTACTATTGGCATTTCGGTCTCTGCTGCTGCATCAACCCTTCCAGCCCTGTTTGTGTAGGGTTGAGCTTGCAGAGGACTGACATGCCAGCTACACAGGCAGAACTGCTGTCCTGGGGTATCCTGAGAGAACTCCATGAAACCGTTGCTGCACAACCTTTCTTCTTTCCCACTTCTGGCAAAAGAAGAAGAAATAGTGGAGTTCATCCACAGCTGGTCATGTCAAAGTGCAAAAGGGTTTAGCAGCTTGATTAAGGATTTATGGTACCTGTTCATGACAAAGAGGAAGTCTATTGCTGCTTGCTGCTCCTGTTTGATCTACGTCCTGGCTTTGTGAGAAAGGTTCAGCTTGTTGCCAATACCCAAAAAGAGTTGGCAGGCTTCCTCAGGAGCATGCTGCAGGCTTCCAGAGGAGGAATATTACTGTGTGCTACATCCTGCAGGCTGAATTAAATTCTATGGAAAAAATGACTCCCTATCAAATTACAACCACTTCATAAGAGAGTATTTCAGAAGCTATTTTATGCAACAAAAGGTTTTATCAGGCAGAAGTACGTGGCCCCCTCCCCACATCTGCATCTGGTGAGCCTGGCTGACAGCACTGTGTGTCAGAGCTGGTGCCTGCACAGGGGAACCTGAGAGCATGCATGCCTGGGCATGCGGGGAGACAAGCTCAGCCTCTCCACCAGTAGTGCAAATCTGCATCTGTTTATTCTTTTGCTGAAGCGATACTCAAAAACTCTCTGCCCTTGTTTCAGTTCTCTACCGAGGCAAATAGCTCTGCCCTATGAAAATACATTAACTAATGTGAGACGGTCAAACACAGAAGTAGAGGGGAACACAGAAATATTTAAATGCATAAAGAGAGAATATTGTAGTTAAGTTCCAAATTTCGTGTTGATATTTATGTTAAACACTGTAATTATGTTGTGACTTGATTACAACACAAGCCTTTCAGAAAGAACAAGAGCAAAACATCTTGTCTCTACACTGTAGAAGTAATTCTTAAGATGATGAAGAAAGAAATGCCTTTTATAAAGCAACAATATAATCAGCTGGCAAAAATAATAAGCTGTTTTGAGAAACTATCAATGGGCAAAGCAATCTGAAAGAAATGAGACATTAAGGGAGGAATGAACACCATGCAAGACAACACCAGAGGGAGTTTCTAGTTATCCTTCTTTAGGTTTGTATTCACGAATTGCACCACTATTTAATTTGTCTGTAGACACTAATTTTGTTTTTACTTTCACATAGTGAAACTAGAAAAGGATAAGATAGAGAGAGCACAAGATATTGGAAAAAAAAAATCAGTAAATAGAGCTATTTTAGTAAAATACAGGTCCTTGGACTTCATAGATTGACTGAGAAGCATAGTAAGGGAAAGAAATAGATATCAGTGAATATCTAACATTACTCTCTTCATTACAATGGGAGAAAACCTAAAAATTTATGTTTAACACCTGCAGTGTATTTGAAGAAAAAAAAAGGATTTTCAAAGCTCAGATTAAATCAGAGGAGTGTACTGATTAGCCTTAATTGCTGCTGATAAAGGCGGGAAATTAGAGGGGCTTTTAGACATTTTTGTTACCTTAAAACCCAGCTGAACTACCTGCTGAGTGCTAGATATTAGACACACACTTGTTTTCTGTTGTATTAAATCTAAAGAAATGGAAGGAAGATTTGGGCTTGATACTGCAATAGTTTAAGGGAGCTGGATTTCTTTTCTGGTTTCTCTGCCAACCTTCTCTAGACTTCACTTCTCCTTTAGTTTCCCTTGTACAGAGGGAATTCAGATTACTTTCTCCCATGCTCCCTTTGTCTCCCCTGCCCTTTTAGACTAGAGATGTTCACACTTTTTTCATTGTCTCTTTTTCCTTCTAGTTCTCTCCTAGTCATTGTGGAGAGTAAGAGGAGGATGTCTATCCCCTCCTCACCCAGGCTGGATGTGGGAGGAGGTGTATCCAAGAAGCCTTTCTTTGTGCCAGTCCTCTGTGATCTTCTTGAATTAGCTGGTGTGTAACCTTCATCTGCGTATCATTATCCCATAACTGATTTGCTATCACCCTTGATCTCCCGATTCCAAAGCACTGGCACTATTTAAGTTAAAGCAGCTATATGTTGCAAGGGACAAGCCGTGCTTTTGTGCATTACAACAGTATGTCACTAGAAACCTGCCAATGAGATCAGAAGAAAATGGAGGCGTCAACAGGTTCATCTCACAACTTTTCTTTCCTTTAAAGGGTTTATCATTTGTTTTTCTCCTTTACACCATTTTTTACCATTCTTTGCAAAGCAATTACTTGACATTTCCTTGCACATACAAGTGTGCAGAGTTCCTTTTTCTTGGGTATTAATGTTTTGAGTCTGTGCTATCAGTTTACACTATCTGTATCTGCTCCAACACCACTAACAGCTCACAGTTTCCAGCATTTTAGTAACTACTCTCAGGACTATTTTTCACAGTTAAGCCGAGGATTTTTGTGTTTCTTTGCCTCCTGGGCACTTGAAGCTCTTATGTACAGTCTGGAAAATTGAAGATTATTTTTATTTCAGAAACTGGGATTAAAAAAAGGGAAAATAATCCAAAATATACCAAAAAGTGCATGAAACATCTGGCTCAGAAGCTTATTTGAAAGATCATAACAACTCTTCTTATCTCAGCCCTGTTTCTCTTTGCCCCCAATATTCTCTTTCTCCTTCTAGTCATTAGGGTAGGCACAATAGGCTGAATTTTGTCCATTGAGAGAAGCGTTCATAAGGCTTTTTCGTTATTTACGTCCCACTTCAGTCTTCAAAACTAGTCTTTTCCAGAGATGAATTTTACCTGGTGAGAGCTCATGCTTTGTCTCACTGTGTAACCATCAGTCTCCCACACAGCCAGGTCCCTGAAACAATATTTATAAGCTCTTTCACATCTAACATAATAGTTAGCTCTCCGAGCTCTCCTGGGTTGTTGTTCCCCTGCTCCATTAGCTGTATGCTGCTGAATAAGTTACCTCAGACATTTCAGTGCCTCAGATGCTTCGTACAACTGGCAGTTATAATGGTTGACCTTTGAAAATGGTGGCATCCTTAGCCTTGTCCTGATGTTGCTGTCTTGCCTGGTAAGTGTTACTGCTTTGGCCTCTCAGTCATTTGCTGGTCTGTTTTGGAAAAGCCAGGTTCGTGCTTCTTTGTCCTTTTCTTTCCCTTTTCAATGGTTCTCTAAAAGTTCCTAATTCACATTTGTTTTGCCAATTACTAGGCCTAGCACAAAGCACGCAGCCAGCAGCAAAACAAACCAGTAACCAGATTCTATTGCACATAAAAATGTCAGTATATGGGTGATCACAGGGGGTACAAACAAGTCAAGCAGATCACACATAACAGACATCAACCCCAGCGACCCCAGGAACAACACAGCACAACCAATAATAGGTGGAATAAACAAAGAAACAAAGTCTCCCATAGATGAGATGGGAGACAACCAAGTCAATAGGCTGATCATATAGGATAGAAGTAGCCCCATATTGTCTCCCCACAAAGCCTGTGTTTGCAAATGCCAAACCTGACTGGGGCCCAGTTGCAGAGAGTCAGGAGACCCTTCCCCAACAGGGAAACTCTGCAAAGTGCATCCACCTCACAGACAGACACTCCACCCTTCCTGCAAGTGGTCCCAGCTTTTATGCCCAAAGCAGGACACCTGGCACTCATTTACCCAATGCAGGGCACCTGGGGCTTGTTTACCCAAGGGCTTTCCTTACAAGGCTGGCTGCACCTTGGAGGAAAGCCAAAAGGTAAACTCATCCCCTCTTTTTAAAGGACCATGGGAACCACCCCTATGTCAACCTTAATTCAGGGCTTGGGGTTCAGACCCCAGCACTTCAACATTCAATACAGAACTCAACTTCTCCATCATATCATGTAATTGTTTTTAATCATATTAATGTGCATGAAAGTTTATAGCAGTTTCTATTGCAGGACTTTGAGTCATGCATGTGTTTTCCAGTATTTAGTTTATTGTTCTTTTTTGTTTCCTGCTTTTCTTGAACTTGAAATCTGATCTTTAATCTTCCGAAATCTTTTCATCTCCAAGATAATAGATTTTGCAATTAGTCATTAAATTACTAGCATGATGCACTTACTGAAACTGTCTGGAAAATATGTTTTGCTGTATGAGTATTTTTTTTGTAGGTATCTGAAAGGTTATCATAGGCTGATCTCATTTATACCTGTTTAAATCCAGAAAGACAATGCTGATGGCAGAGGAGACACACTCCTGTTATGTTCATGTGTTTAGGATAAGAATCTGGGCCCACCTTGTTTTAGCTTTAGTCTTCATTTCTTTGAGTGGAAGAAGTCACTTCCCTGTACAGTGATGATTAATAACACATGCATCCCACAACAGAAACAAAAGCAGTCCTGGCTCTTGCTATTGTGTTTTTTAGAGGTGATAATTTGTCTCAAATTCATTTCTTTCTCATAACACGTCTCTGTCAGGGGAGCCATAATAGCAGGAACTTTGTTACTGTATAATAGCATGATTAGATGTTGATATTTACTCAGCACTTTGTTTGCATGTTAATAAATAGCTGACTTCCACTACAAACCTGCACACCCTGAACATTGCTTGGAAGAAAATGTTTCTTTCCTTGGAAATGTACATTGAAAAGAAAAGCTAATTTACAGCTAATTTATTTATTTATTAAAATTCCCTAGCAGAAAGTGCAGAAGAATTTTCTCATCAGTTCCTTATCACTCTCTTATTGTGGCACTTAAGGTTTCATGGAACCTCAGCCCTTACAGTAGTTTTAGATGTCTGTGCCTATCTTTTATTTGGAAAATTCCTCAAAAACTGTTGTAATAATAGCATTTCAGGCTAGGCTGGTAGGTTAAAGAATCAGTTTTCAGCAATGGACAGAAGAACACAATTTAAAAATATAAATGTGTATGGAAATGGAGCAAAATGCCTACCTATAGATGTTCACAAATGATGTAGAGATGATTATGTTGAGGTGATGAGCTGTGGAATGGGCTGAAGGCAGGTTTCTCTCATTTATGGCTAGACTGACAGCATATGTATGTTGACCCATACTTATACCAGGTGAAATTAGAAGTGTTGTGTCTGGTTAATTGTTCTTAGCTCTTTACTATTTTGTTCTGTGTCACTTAAAGCTTCTCCTTCTTTCAGTATTGTACTTCTGCTTCATCTGTGCCTCTCATCTTCTCACTGCAACCATCCTTTATGCTTTGCCAGTGGCATTGACTTTGACATGTCATTTGTCCACATCTCCCAAAAATCATCTTTGCCTTTCCCTACTCTCTTTATATCCACATGGCCGCTGCCTGTTTTTCATGGATGTCCTTCCATGCTTATGGGCTAATAATGACAAGGCTGTAGGTAATTCTTCGCTGCTAAAACAAGTTTTATTTTTTTAAATTTACATTCACATTACATTATGTCACCAAGACTGTGTGTTATCTGGAGCAGAGGTAGTCACCATATAATTTCAAGTTTGCTTTCCCTTTTGTCAGCCCTACACTTCCTTGTCTGTCTGTCTGCACTTTTCAGTGGGTCAGATCTCTGGAAGCAGCCACTGTGTAACATACAGGTCCCAGTTTAGCAAAGTACTTGACCATATGACTAACTTAAAACATCTATTTAAGACATATGCTTATGTGCTTTGATGAATGCTTTGCCAAGCAATTTCTGTGTCTTGCTGGGAAAAAATATAATGATAATGTGCCAAGAATTTGACTACGAGACAGTCGTTAATGAATATGCCAACATGGAATATTTGCTTTTCCAAATAAGCTTTTGCTATGCCTTCTCCTTTGTGCTTGGAATTTCACTGCAGGGACATTTAAGTGATGAATAGCTATGCAACATAGTTATGCTAGCTAGCAGTCATGTGAAAGATCTCTTTATTATTGCAAAGGGATAAACTGGAGAGAAAAAGAATCAAGTATGGAGCAATAATATAACAAGTGAGGTGACTTTTCCTTCTTGATTGACATCACTCCAGTACAGTCAGTGCCAAACTAATGTAACTGAGGAGAATGCAGCTAACGTTATTTAGAAGTTTGCAGTCCAAGCTGAATTAAGGTGCAGGTTTTGTTCCAGCAAAGGTTTTTAGAATGCCAGTATTTCAATCAGAAGAGAGACTATGAGACTGCAGGGAAAGAGAGAAATGAAATTTATCTGCTCACTTATGGAGGGGAAGAAAGTGAGAGATTTCCCTTTTCTCCTTTACGTGGGTTACCTATGGGGCTAAACCAATGGGAGTACCATGCTCTGGATGAAGCTGCATCCCATCTTTGGCCCTGCTCTTGATAAATTCGTTTCTGCATGAGCAGCCTTGGAGATGCTTCCTCCCTTGCTTCTGTGAAAACAGCCCACAGAACAGAGATATGATAATGAATAGGTCTCTAATTGCTTTCAGTCTGGACTGGCTGCTACTTGCTATTGTCGTGGGACAGGGGAGAAGCAAGAATTAATTGTGGCCCTGTGGAGAGCCTCGTGCCACAGCTGTTCCCAGGACCATTCCTGTAGCTCAGGCTACACGCTTCAGTGCCCTGCAGAGGAACACAGTTATTTTTGTCCATCATTGATCTTTGCTCCAATGACCAATGCTCTAAATGAATGGCATATGCAAAATGCTTATCCTAAGATTATATTCTCCCCAGTACATGGACAAGAAATCAATAGAAGGAAAGTAGTGCAGTAGTGCAGTGTCACTGAGACTATTAATTTCTCTCAGAATAACAGATTGAAACGAGAATCCTCTGGGCATGCAAACTAAGCCAAGCACGAGTAAACCTTAGATGCAGGAGAAAAAAGAAGAAACTATGACATTATGACACAGTCTCCAAATCCCAGCAGATACTTTCCAGGAAGAATTTTCCATGGTGGTGGTTACCTGGAGCAATATGTAGTGGTGTGATAGGAGTGGTGGCAGTACTTGGTAACCAATTTATAAAAGGCAATGCAATGACTCTCTTGGTATTATGAGTGCCTGCAGACCCTAAAGGGAATCTGTGGGCAAAAAATAAACCACTGGATTTCTATATACTATCACCCAGAAAGCATCACTTTCCCCTGAATTTCTTTAAATTGTGTTTTTGTAGAAAATGTGAGGAAATAAGGTGAAGAACTTCTTGCAACAGAAGTAACTATGCAGCTTACAGTCTCAGAAATGGTGAAAAAGATGTGCAAAGGAAGGTTAAATGGTAAAATTCAGCAAAGGTACAGGATTTACCATCAAATCAAGGAAAAGGAGATTTTTTAAAATATTCTGAGACAAGAGTTATGATTCTGTGAGGTCCTCTGAGGTGACATTCAACCTCCTCCATGTCATTCAGATTTAGGAGTGCTGGGGAGGCCTCTCTCAGGGATTGGTGTGATGATTCACTGAAGTTGAAAAAGTGGATATTTTCCATTAGGAGGCACAGAGCACCCTAGTGCTATGATCCCTCTCTAAAACATTGACGCAACACAGACCTTTGCCAAGACGTGATGTGGTTCAGTCTCCCAAGTTGGATCAGAAGACATTTGAGAGGTCTGAAAAGCTGAGCTTGATAATGATTTGGGGCCAAGGCAAGCTAACCAATTTGCATCCTTGATTGTCCTGGTTTGACTCTGGGCATCTGTAAGGCTCCATCCCAGTTGTTACCATTTATGGTGAAGATTTGCCCTCATGTAGAGCAAGCCCTCCAGAGAACATCTTTTCTCTTCCTAGCAAACAGTATAGCTTTGACCTCTTTCTGAAGGGCCTCTTCAAGGCACCTGCTAATGCAGAGGGCAATAGTAGAAGACCCAGGGAATACTAGAAGATGATTCTCATTGAAGATCGAAAAGCATGAAAGCCCTCTTTTAAATGAGATGTGTAAGACTTTGAGGCACTTCTCTGCACTGCAAGGATATGGCATAATCCAGGTTCTTTGAGATACTGGGTTTCTTTCAGGTGGCCTAGAAGTCTTGAATCCAAGATATGAACCCTGGAAGTCAACCTACTCAGCAGTTCACCCAATAAATGGGATAGAAATCTGAGTGTCAAGATGACTGTTGGCCGAAAAAAGACTGGGCTGCATCAAAAGAAGCATGGCCAGCAGGTCGAGGGAGGTGATTGTCCCCTTCTACTCTACTCTCGTGAGGCCCCACCTGCAGTACTGTGTTCAGCTCTAGAGTCTTCAGTACAGGAAAGACATAGATCTTCTAGAGTGGGTCCAGAGAAGGGACACAAAGATGATCAGAGGGCTGGAGCACCTCTGCTATGAAGACAGGCTGAGGGAGTTGGGGTTGTTCAGCCTGGAGAAGAGAAGGCTCCGGAGAGACCTGACTGTGGCCTTTCAATATTTAAAGGGAGTTGGGGACAGACTTTTTAATAGGGCCCGTAGCAATAGGACAAGGGTTAATGGTTTTAAACTAAAAAGATATATTCAAATTAGATATAAGGAAGAAATTTTTTATGATGAGGGTGGTGAAGCACTGGCACAGGTTGCCCAGAGAGGTGGTAGATGCCCCATCCCTGGAAACATTCAATGTCAGGTTGGACGGGGGCCTGAGCAACCTGATCTAGTTGAAGTTGTCCCTGCTCACTGCAGGGGGGTTGGACTAGATGATCTTTAAACCTCCCTTCCAAACCAAAGCATACTATGATTCTATGGTTCTGCTGTGATTCCCCAAAGTGGAACTCTTATCATGAGAAATGCATGAGCTTTCTTCCAAAGAAAAAGTGTCTTGGGAGAAAAAACATCTGCGCTCGTGAGCATAGCTATGTGTTGGCAGGAAGGATAAGGTCAAGAGATAAAAAAGCCCACTGAAGATTATAGTAGTCTTTTTTGACGTTAAGTGTCCATTAGTGCTGAGTGAAGAACATACTAAAAAAGTGTTGTCTTCACAGGCATGTCTACTCTTTATCCACCCTTTGATTTGATGAGTGGTGTGTTCTCAAGTCCCAACAATTCATATACACCCTCTGCTTTATCATTTGCTAGATCAAGGGGAATATCTCCACTCTCCTATTACAAAATTTGACTGCAGGAAGAGAAGGGAGCAGGTTTCCCTTCTCTGGAGATCAGTGATGGTTTTTCAGGGCAGGTATTTTGCTGTATCTCAGATGCCTGTTTTTGCTCATTTATCTAATTGCCTAATATTATGATTTGGCATCAGGAATTTTATCTCACCTCAGATCAGCAATGACTGAGTGGAGGAGAGTTGTCTTCCACTATAGTTCATGGGGCATGGTTCACTTTGTAAGACTGGCCTGATTTTTATGTAACAAACCCCTGCTTTTGGAGGGACATAGCATATTGATCATGCCATTCATTTCTCCTGCTGCCCCCCTATCTCCAGTATAGTGGCAGCTTTTGATCTTCCACTAGGACTGAGGTTTGTTAGAAATGTCCTACATCTTGCAGCATGGGAGCACACAGCATACGTGTTTAATGGGTCTGCTGGGTCTGAGTGTGATTACACTGGTGCAAGAGCCGTCACACAGGGCTGAGCTCAGTACCTGGCTGCTTGGCTTACCCGTTCGCAGGCTACGAGAGAAACTCAGGCTGCTGCCACTTATTCCTGAACTCCTCAGTAACTTCTGCTTGCCCAGGAAGACAGCAGCCTTGCATGCCTTGCACAGTCTCTCCAGTACAATGCTCACATGGAAAACCTGAGTGAACAAAAAGAGATTTCCTAGGGAAGAGATTTCTCTGGAAGATTTCTGAAGGAGAAAGATGAAGGTAAAGCCCTGGAGTCATGTCGTTACAGAAAAACGATCCCAACTGCTGATGGTAACTGTGTAAATCTACTTGAATGAGAGAACAGTGAAGCATCTTTATTTTTCTCTCTTTCATAATAGAACACTTAGGCACGAAAACCCATAATTTCCATGTGAGTCACTGGAAAAGGGCAGATTTCAAAGGAACCACCATGAAGTATGCAGCAGGTGAAAGCAGCTAAAAAATGAGATAAGGGTGAGGCATTTCATGTTCATAAGCCAGTCAGCAACTTCAGTCCAGTCAGCTCATGCACTTATTGCATTCGTGTGGGAGACAGTAAAATATGGTGGGGTTTTATGGAATGAAAAAAACAGAAGCCTACACATGGACTCTAAGTCTCTCAGTTCATCATTTAATCTTTCCTTCAATGATATTTCTTCTTAAAAGCATATGGTTATGAACTGTCTTTGTCAAAACATACATTAACAGTCCGCACAAATTTAAGCAAAAAATATATTGTATATTTTTGTAATTTGGGTCCCTAACAGAATATGAAGAAATGTAGCAGATTCTTCATCCTTATATTTTCACATCAGTATTGTATATCTTCATAAAGGAAATTATCTAATTACTCCAATAAAAATTTATATGATGATCTATATAGATAAAGCCCTTTGCCATGTGTTAGACTGCAGCTCAGACTTGGTAGCTTTACTTTGTCTTTTAAATCCTGTGTTCTCTACAGCAGGACAAGATTCCTCAGCATGCTTTGAACTGTCAAGCTGTGTGAGACTAGATCCAAATCTCACTGAAATCAGTGTGAGCAATTTCAGTAACTTCAGTGTGCTAGGGAATAGGTCCTTAAAACGTACAATGCTGAGGCTATTTCATCTTCCATGTGTTTATAGAGATAAGGGCATGATCAGTAACAAGGAACCTTATTCAGCCCAGTGGTGACACCAGCTATGTGAGTGCCCTGAGGAAGTCGCAGTCTCAGTGCTTACCTGTCAAAAGGAGCAAGGGCTCCAGGAAAATGCTGCAAAGACCTCTAATGAAAGCCCTTGTGAACAACATCATCCACCTATCTAAAGCTTAAGTGTATCCTTACAATGGTTAGGCTGATTGCTGTTTTTTGGAGCATTTCATGTGAGCAGTGTTAAAGGAGTCCTTTGAAATCTCCAAACCAAAGCCTAAGCACCATAAGATGAGACAACTGCACCAATAATACATCTCTGGTGACCAAAAACGGCAGCCTGGCTTTCTTTTTCTTCTTGTCCCTTACTCCTGGCATCTGTGGCACTAAGTGTGACCCTGCAAGGGGCTAAATCAGCTCGTTGACCCACCCTAAAAAAATCCACTTTTTTCTTCTGGTGTAGTCCTCTACTAGTCAACTGACCTGGATTAGCTCACAGAGGGTTTGTACAAATGCTCACAAGAAAGATATGGTACTGCATGGCTGCATGCGTGAACGTGTGGAGCATATCAGTTTACCTTTAGAGATGTGAGAAAGGACTCATGCTTGAAGACTTCTCTTTTTCCAGCTATATCGATTAGTCTGATACATGCTGATACCTCTCCCTACAAACTTTCCTGCTTTATCCTTAGACCATCACAGCTGCAATATTACTACTCAATAATGCATACAGTGATCCCTTTAGTCATTAAAGGAAATCCCCAGGAGCCATCCTGGACTGAATAACCTCTGTAAAGACCTTTGCAAAGGCTAGTTATTACATGGAGTGGACAATAAAGGGAAATGAGGTTTACATTTGCTTATCCAAAAGGCCAGAGAGAGTTCACAGATTATTCTTTGCACAGATAAGCTAGACTTAATGTAAACACTCCTCACTGCAAAGAATCTGCTGTTTGTTTTCCTAACTTTAACCATGTGGCTAGCAAAAGCAGAATAAATGAAATAAAAGACAGGCATTTTAATAATAAAAAATCCAGTCACTTTGAAAACTCATGTTCCTGGTCCCTGAAAGAAACTTAAAATTATGTTTTCTTCTCACTGCATGAAACACACACTGATGTGGCTGCAAAACCTTCTTGTAAGTGAAAACTGGAAAGATTTCAATCCTGTCCCATCAGATATTCATCATTACATTAGAGTGGAACAGTCTGCTCATTTTAGTTAAACCACTGCTCCTATGCCCTTTATTTGGACAATACTGATGTTATATCAGGATTTCAATGAAATTAATGGCTATTTGTCCAAGGGAGAGCTGGAGGATTGGAGGGGAAGGTTCTAAAGCTTTCCAATTCTGTTGTAGAAAACTCCAAACAAAATCCTTAGTGAATATAAATTAGCATAGCATGGCTCTTAAAAATCTCACCCACTACCCATCTGTATCTTTAGGTTCATAAATATGTGAAGAAAAAAACTCTGTCCTGTCTGAAAAAACTGTTTACAGATTATTTCAAACCAACCTGTGATTAATTTGTTTGCTCTTCACTGTCTTTTTCAAATGTGACCAAACTTAACAATTTGTATCACCAAAGTCTTGAGCCTCCATTGTAAGTTGTCCAACTGTGCCTGGGTATTTCAGATCTAACAAGAGTGTGGTTTTTACAATTTATCCTCTTTGATAAAACTTTCCACTCACAAATATAAAACTTTAATTTCTGGGTTTTTTCATTTAAAAAATTGCAGCCTGTTGTAGAAGAGTTGGATCCATGGGGCTGGGTAAGGGAAAGGACTGGCCCCAGAAGGAAAACAGAAGACCTGGCTGTTGGAGCTGGTCCCATGCCGTGATGTAGTGATGTTTGTGATAGCTGCTGTTTCTATGGCAACGTGGCAGCATGATTTACTGCAATAATAGAGAAAGCAAATGCAAAGCTTTTGTTTAACTGCAATGCCATGAGCTATTTGTTGATACTGGGGAGGAGGAAGGGAGAAGTTCTTTGGCTTCTAGTTAAGCACATTAGCAATGTGTCTTAAGTATAAAGAGAAGTCAATAAAGGGGCTCGTGATGTTCAAATCTCCCTTCTGTGCTCACAGAGCTTGCACACACTTGCAGACACGGTGCTCAACTTCCCTACAATGCAGAGCATAAGAGATTTCTCTGTGCAGACCACAATACCCATCCATTGCCCAGTCCAGGAGAGAGGCACAGCAGAGCTGCTGGCTCAGGCTTCGTGCTGGGCTAGGTCTCCAGCTGGTGGCTGCAGCTTAAAGGTTAGATGAGTTGCCGTACTAGGGTGACTGGAGATGATTGTTTCTGGAGCATGTCAGCAGGGAAGGGTAAATGTATGGCACTGGCAGAGCTGAAGAGATGGGATTATTGCAGTCCATGATGGCTGCAGGGTCCTGTTGAGGTACGGTGGTGTTGTGGCTGAGGTGGGGAGAAGGGCTAGGGTTTGGGAGAGGAAAGGTGGAGATCCACCTTTATAGTGGGGTTCCCTGAGGCTCAAAGGGCTAGGATAGAGCTTGGGCTGGTAAAAAAAAAGCTGCTTCTCACCACTGTGTTTGAGATCTGGTCCTCTGTACTGGGTTACGTGAAGGTCTTGGACAAAGGGGCAAAAAAGTATGTTTGTACCTACTCTTACAAGATCCAGAAGGGAAAAGTAGAGGCTGACAGGTAATTGTTCCAGGTTTGGAAGATCATTGAGGCTTTCTGTAATGAAGACTTGATTAACAAAGGGAGAAATGGATAGATAGGATCAGGCACAGTGTTGGGCTCCATGTTTAGCTTTATTGTTGAACCATACATCACGGCACTGAATTGAAGGCTGGTTGTCAGGCATGGGAATCATCTTTTCTTTAATTGTGGGGTAGGTGTGTCATACTATCATGGGATTGTTTTGGTTGGAAGATACCTTTAAGATCATCAAGTCCAACCATTAACCCAGCACTGCCCAGTCTACCACTAAACTATGTCCCTAAGCATCACATCTACACATCTCTCAAATCCCTCCAGGGATGGGGACTCCATCACTGCCCTGGGCAGCCTGTGCCAGTGCTGGGGAACCCTTTCAGTGAAGAAATTTTTCCAAATACCCAATGTAAACCTCCCCTGGCACAACTTGAGGCCATTTCATCTCATCCTATTGCCTTTACTTGGGAGAAGAGACCAACCCCCACCTCACTACCCCCTCCTTTCAGGTAGTTGTAGAGAGCAATGAGGTTTCCCCTCGGCCTCCTCTTCTCCAGACTAAACAACTCCAGTTCCCTCAGCTGCTCCTCGTATCTGACTAGGATTAGGTGTTTGGATACCAGGGCTGGGCAGCTTGACTCTGCCATCACCTCATTTCATCTGAATTTTCCCTTTCTGTCTCTCTCTTGCTGATGTTCCAAGACACCATCATGAAGGAGTGGGATCAGCCAGGGTAACCCCAACAGGGAACTGAAGTCCCCCGGTATAACACTGGCTCTGCCAATGGCTGCTCAGGTGAGTGGCTCTGTGGGGGCTGCTTAGCACCAAAAATAGGCCATGAGAGACTGTCTAGTTTCCAGCACTGCATCCTCACCTGAATCTTTCACCTTACTTGTTTTGTGATGCTCTCCTGTCTGGGAAAGTACGATAATCCTGAGTCCTTGCCATGGCTGTGCCAGGTTTGAGTGCCTGGAGTGGGGAGGTCCTGGCCAAGGCAGCAGCCACCTTTACTCTTTCAGTGTCTTATATTCAACCCTTACTGTTTGCTGCTGAGCATTCTCAAGGTCAGGAAGCTCAACTAGATAAGTCTCCCATCTACTCCACTAGGACATGTCAGGAATATGTCTGTATTAGTATATTAAGCACAGTCTGATGTCAACTAGCACTGAGCCATTTGGGTCCCTGCCATCAGATGACCTCATCTTTCTGAACAGGGTGGCCCCATGCCATCATCCTGATCCTTGCCCATCCTAGGGACAGCTCCTGAACCCTGCTATGCAGGTCCACACATTTAAATGGAGGTTCTGCTGCTCAGAAGCAGTGTTGGTAAGATTCAAGTCAGCCTTTACTGTCCCTTGTAAAAGATATCTGATGTCATAAGATTAATTATTTTGTCCTGTGTAAATAGCATGATATTGTACATCAACAATAAATAGCATTGTTGAAATGACAGAAAGCTTTGGGGATAGTTATAGGGAAGAAGTTACCCCTTTACCTTCCTTATACCTTGCAGTTAAAGAAAGGTGTTTGTTTATTCTTTACTTAATCTGCTCCAGTTCTTGTTCCATAAGACCCTTTTGTGGTGTATGCTGCTGGAGTGCATTTGTAAAACAAAATTAGCAAAGAGGACACAGATGTTGCTCTGCATTCTCTTTTTAGCCATACAAATTATAAACAATGTCTCTTTATACTCAGATACACTTTTCTGTCTCATATTGGTTTTAGAGCTGATTCTTTCAGTATGTTTTCTGTTTACAGCAGCCTGTTCTTGGTTAAATATCACCACTACTGTACTTCATGTGAAAGTAATGCTGCTTTCACATTCAGTGCACATATCTCAAATCCATATGTATATTACTGAACCTATGCAAGGACAGAAGAATTAATAACATCGTAGAGAGCCACAAAAACGTACAGCGCATTTCTCACTAAAGCCCACAGTGACAGAACCAACAAGTGTACTTTGGCTTGCATGTAATGAGGTAACAGGTAGCAGCCCCCAGAGCAAAAGTGCCTTCACCGCTGCTACTTTATCTGAGCATGTCAATAGAGAGTCCAAGAGCTGATAGAGGTGGAGCCTGAGTTGTCTTTCACTAAGACTTTATTGCAAAGAATTCTTTCCTGCTGGAATACATGGCATTCAAATGCTCTAATGCAGATTTCATAGTGCAGAAATGTTAAACTTTTTTCCTGTCCAAGATCAAAAGAAATTAACCATATTTCTGGTATTGTTTTCTTTTATAATCCTGATGTGAATGCATTCTGACTTCTGTCAGATTTTGATTTGTTTGACCATGGTTGATCTGCTGATAAGAAGATGTATTTAAGATGAGTGTTTGTGTTTTTTTTTCCCAAGAGAATCAATAACTAGATCACATTGTTTTTAATTTGATATGTGCTCCCACCAAATATATATATTAAAGATGAACTGTGTTAAGATCACTACCCTCAGCTTCTGAGTAGACAGCAACAGATAACAACATGACAACAGTGTGTGTGCATGGGGGGGAGGGGTGCTATAATTGCCTAAAACTGGAAGAAGTTTATTATGAAACTGTGAACAGCTGTTGTTAAGACTCATTCTGAGCAGAAGAATGCACCTCCTGATGTTTCTGTTCATTCGAGACATTTCTGTGCCACATGGTGTCCATCATGCTGAATGCTTTCCCTATGGGCTGGGTAGCTCATAAGACAGAGCAAGCTTTATGTTGAACAGTGAGATGTCTTGAGTCAGCAGGTCATATGCAGTAAAAAACTATGGACTTGAGTGATGAAAATGCATTTAGGATACTACAGATTTGCTGATAAAAATTCTCTCCAGCAGTGAGCATCATACGAAAAAATGAAATTGTCCTGCTTGATCATTTTTTTGTTATTTTAATGTTTGGAACAGGATATTATTTGGGAGTTTTACGCATTCTACAGTAGGACTTGCACTGGATTTTTAAGATTTTTGGGGGATTAAATTGCAGTTTGGGTTATTAGTGGGACTTTTGGGTTTATCTTGAAGTTAGAATCGAGAATGTTTCTGTAACTGCTGGAGTCATCTGGAGCTTTATTAACCTAGAAACTTGCAGGAGGTAGGGTATCAGTCCATAATGGAACTTAAAACTGGAAGTCCAGTCTCATGTTTGGGAAACTGAAGAGATTGATTGAGAACAGGCCTATCTGAGGTAAAGAATGATCTTGATGGACTGTGATGGATCTATCTGTGTCACATCACCACTTAGCTTCAGTGTGGAAGCTAACGCAACCGAAAAATCAGCAACCATGAATCATTTTGGAGGAAGCTTTAATTTTACCTTTCCACTTCTAAGTAGTGTATCTGGGTTTTAAAGTTTCAGAACACACACTTTAAAGAAGATCATAACCTGAGAGTACTTTCTACTTTATTATGTGAAGTATGAGACTACTTTCCCGGCATACCCTTTGATTTCCCTCTGAGTTTGGCAAGTTGAAGCATTTCCAGACCCAAAGCAGTCATTTTGCAACCAACAGCTGCCTCTCCTGAGTCCAGCTGGCAAGCACCCTCACCTCTGCTTTTCTCTTTTTTTACTGCTGACATGTTTTGTCCCATTATATGTCCTGAAAACAATTAGACAGCCATCAAATGGCAGTCCTTTCCGACTGCGTTGGGGTTGAACTCTCACGAAAGGTCAAACCATTTCCAATCATCCACTTTCACAGACAGCCTTCCTTGAAATGTGCCCTCAGAAAATCATCCAAACACAGGCAAGAAATTTGCAGCTGGCTTATATGAAGGACCATTCATTAAGTGTGTGTGAGATAGTTTATATAGCTCTCTTCATGAGTAGAACAGGGGCTGGAAGAGGTCCAGTTGGTGCCTTATTCATCTTGTCATGGCTTAGTCAAGTCCTCTCCCTTCATCCTCATTCTGTCCCTCCTTTACTTCTATTTCATTTCAAACTGTCAGCCCTATGTTCTTCTTCCTCCTTTCTGTCATGCAATTGTTTCACTTTAGCTGTCAACCTTAGGATGAGATGTACTGTGCCTATCAGTCTGCATCAGTTCTCAAGGAAGCTCAAACTACTGATTCCAATGCAAACATCTGTCCTGCAGTCATCTGGAGACAGGAGAGAGATGGCACCAGCCTCAGCACTCTCAAATAATGGATTCAAGGAAAAGGGTATTGGAAGCAGTAGAACAGCACAGGGCCTGCAAACATTTCATCACAGCACAGCATGAGGTACTACTCTCCTTCATAAAGACCAGGCATTTGTCACTTGCTAAGAATAGTTTACCAAAGAACTGGCAACTGAGCTTTTTTCATTTCACTGCTCAGCCCAGTATCATGGCCAGTTTCTTTTTGCCCCTTTTATTTTTTAGCACTGGGAGTTAACAATTAAAAGGTACTCAGAGTTTTAAAACACAAATATGAGACTTGAGAAACATGTTCAGTGTCTGCCTCTGTGCAGATTTCCTCCAAGCTTTTTGCAGGAGGTAAGTTTAAAGATCCTTAAGATTTTTTTAAATGTTTTGTTTAAGCAACTGGGATAAAACCTGCAGTCTTACTGAGGCTTTGTCATGACTTCAGCACAGAGAGGATTTCACTTTCTATGTACCTAAACCACAGCTGATCATCTGGAAAACAGGGGACCTTTCATTCCTATTTTTTCTCTTTAGATCATCAGCTGTTGAAGGGACTTATTTTCTTACAAACTAATACAACAAAAGCCTGCACTCAGCTCAGACCGCAAGTCAGATGATTATTATTAGTGCTACTTTTGACAGCCTGGCAAAGAGAACACTTAATATAATGAAGAGGTGAGAACAGGTAGGTAATTTAACTCACTGGTTGCTTTGTATATCCAGGATAAAATTTTCAAAAAGTATAGAAGAATTGTTCCATAAATACCTATTTTGTTTATCAAGTGTCTTGGAAGGATAAAAGCACAATTTGCTCTGTGTGTGGGCACACAGGCATGCACGCACACACACACGGACGCGCGTGCCTTGGAAGTTGCTTGCAGTACCATAATGAAGCAACCTCCTGGAGCTGAGCTCTAGATCCTCAGGGGAAATACTGACTCTGCTCTTTTCAGTTTGCTGAGAAGAAACATTTCATTTTTGAGTCTGAGTCAGTGAAAAGGCGGATAGCAGCCGTACTGAAAAGCCTGCCTTTTGAATAAACACTGACTTGCTTATCCAAAAGGCAGTATAATCACCTTTGGTTTGATGGATTCAGCTGCAGCGTTGAGTAATGAGTTGAAAAATAACATTGCACAGACCTGTCAAGGTACCTCTGCATGATCAGACTCAGCATTACAGGAGCTGACAGCAGGCTATGGTGGGAAGTTACCCACTGACAAACTTTTTCAAACCAAGTCAGATCCTGGCTTGTATAATACAAGCCACAATTGTCTCCCTGAGTCCTCTCTGAGAACGGCTTATCTGTAAACCACCAGAAGTGCTTCTGGAGCCCTTTCAGCTTTGATCTCCACACGGTTACAACCATGACCTGGGCCACATGGAAACTGTGGCCTACAGAGGACAAGATGTGCCCAGCACAACCCTTCCATCCTGGCTGGGAGATGCTGGTCAGGGCTGCTGCATGGGGTGTTGGGGAGGGTGCTCAGCTCCGCACTGCAATAACAACCAGTTTGGGCTGAGGCTGCTCTAGCTGTGCCATATGCACAGTGGTCATGCTTCAAGCAACATTTGTCACTTATTTTTGATTTGCCCATTCTCTTCAGGGTGGTAAATGGCTGCCTCTCTCTGCTGCCAAAAATGGCAAGCCCAGAAGTTTAACAGCATTTGCAAGGTTCATTGCAGACAACGTCTTTCCATACACCTAAGTGAAATGCTGCTGTTAGTGTGTTGTAACTCACATATATAGATGAGCCACTTGCTGCTGCTGTGTTGCAGAATAACTTTAACACAAGGCCCTTGTCTTGGGCTCTGGGCACTGCTGGATCCTGCTGGCATGTGCTCAGCATGCAGAGCTGGTGCAGGTCCAGTCCAAGAAGGGCCAGTGCTCTCAGGGCTGCTGGGGCACCAGGAAGAGGAATCATGATTGTACTTCTACCAGCAGTGTGCAGCTGAGGACACACATTGCTGAGCTCTGCTGGACCCCAGTCACCATCCCCATCCCTGCTCTGGTCTTCTGGCTGGGCGCTGCAGGATGACACCGTGTTAGTGAGGGCACTGCCCTGTCCCTCGCCATCACCCTCGGCCCACAGCTCACCTGCCCTCACCTGTCAAGGTGCATTTTGGTGGGCACACTGCTACATCCTTTTTTAAAATGCAAGGACAGTTCCTTGTGAGACTGCTGCTGATGTATGGATGAAAAGCAATGCTGTGCCACACCACGCTCAGACACAACTGCAGTATGTACCCGGGCACCTGGCAGCACATCCTGGCACATGCCCTGCCCCAGAGAATCAATGGGAACAGGGACCTGGAGAAAGGCTCATGTGCCTGTGAACTAATCCATTTTTCCAACTATGGAAGAAGTTGTGAAGACCAGGAAGCTGACCCAATAAAAAATATTGCTTCTACCTATAAAATGTGTCTTATCTAGGTCCTTAAACTATCAAGGCTACAACAACATTAGCAATAAATGCACCTGTATTTCACTCATAGCTGTTTTATAAAAATCTGTTTTTCTTTGTGTGAGATCCTCCCTCCAGTACAAGAAAGGTAATTCAAAACAGACTCAGGAATAGTGGGATGCAGTCTCTGCAGAGAAGCCAAGGTGACTCTTTATATAATCTTTAAAACCTCAAAAGAACTAGATGCTTCTTTTGCCTCATGAGGACTGAAGCCCTAAAGACCTGATCCCTAATACAGATGAAACACGTGAGAAGTGTGAACATGACTTAAATTGATCATGGCACTCCAAGTTAGACTGTTCTGGAACAGTTTGCCATCATGCTTATATTAAGGCTCTGTGCACAGGTAGTTTATAGAGCCTTATCTGATGATTAATATCTGTTATAAACATGTACGGGTATGTTAAATGTGTTACACATACTATAGATAATATTCTAGATAGATGCAAGACATTACTGTAGGTGACCTATTGATCTGTTAGTCTTTGTAAAAAAAACACCTGTAACAGCTCATTGAAGTGAACATAACATGAAGGGTGACCCAGCTTGCCCTAGGGTGGGGATGCTCTTGTCACAGATGTTTCAGATAAATTCTCTATATCTGTCAGCATGTTTCATCACTTGCTCAACAGTTGTCCTATTAGTGCTCACATAAACCTTTTCTGCTTAGCTCCTCGGTTTTGATGGGTACAGTAAGTGTCACTTGGCTTTATTTACTGTAATGTTCTGAAAATACCCCTTCTATCTACGTATGGTCTACCATGTTCCAGAGACACCATGCAGAGCTAGTCTGCAGGGCTGTGTGTATGTAGCAGAAGGCAGCATGGGGCAGAAACCCCCAACCACCTCTGGGCAAGGTGAAGCAGGTGCCAGAAAGGCAGCACGGTGCCAGGAGGAGCTGCTTGTTTGTCCCCAGCAGCAGAGCTCTCTGCAGGCAGCGTTAGGGCAGGCAGAGCAGCACCAGCATGGTGGGCACTGCACCTCTCCTGCATCCACTTTCAAGGCAGTGCTGATGCACAGGCTCTATAACACTGACTAAGAAATGGACTCACCTCTCTTAAGAAATCCCACCTCTCTCCAGGCCGTGTCTTTTCCGCAGTCTTGGGTTCCCTCTTATTTAATCCTAGTCTGGCCCCAGAGCCCCAGGTTGCCTCTCCCTAGCTGTCAGTGTGCCATATGATGTGGGAGCTGTGGGTTCAAAACCTCCAAGCAGCCTAGAGTTGATGTCTCCTGCTCCCTGGGCATATTTCATATCCCTTGCTGTGAAGGTTCCTGTCTCCATGCCCTCACACGGGCTGTAGGAAATGAAGAGGCTCAACCTCACCAGAAACCTGAACCCAAGAGAAAGGTGAGATTTCAGAGATATCCCACTTCTCAGCCTTGCTGCTTGCCTGAATCCCTGCCCTATGTGCCAAATCCCATTTGGAGATGCTTGGCTTTAACACCTCCTTCTCATTTACAGGGAAGCAACACAAATATACATCCACATACTGGGGTATATATACTCCAGACATCACTTGGATGCTTAAAGCTTTAGTGCTGCCACAGGAATTTACCTTGAATGACTTATACGTGAAGTACGAACAGAGACCTATCCCCAGTCCCAGCTCCCTCCCCATCAGTCTGTCTCCTTACTGGCCAGAGAACTCAATACAATATTTTGTGTGCTCCTGAGTTCCTCTTAAACACTGGTGGTCTCTTCCTTGGAGTCCACCTAAAGTTGCCATGTGAGCACAGTATAGACCAAACCCTTAAGCTAGCCCTGCTTCAGGCAGGATGTGGGGACAGAAGATCTCTAGGGGTCCTTTCCAACCTTCATTTTCCCCTCCTATCAATGAAGAAATGTCTATAGGCTGATTTAGCTGCAGAAACAATGCTGGGGCCAGACTGTGACCTGCACTGTAATGTCAAAGCAAAGCCCAGAGGAACGTTCATCTGTGCTTCTGAGATTAGGATCCAACTTCTTTTTGTAAGTCCCACGTAATACCTTACTGTCACAAAATCCCTGAGAGCACTGTCAGACAAATTCTGCACTGTAAGATGGGATCAGTATTATCACTGATAATAGTTACAAAGGCACAACTGATAAGGAAATGTCCAACTTGCACTCAAGTATTGATTGCCATGGATTTATGCTGGATATGCCAGTATATTTGGAATAACTCAACTGGGATTTCTGGCTATCTAACATACAATAAAACCCCCACCATTTCATTTTCTTCATTTTTTAGCTATTTGTAATCAAAACCTGCAGAAAAAGAAATAGCCATCTCAATGATTAAGGAATATGTGGCACATGTAAAATCTTGAAAAAGAAATATGTTTTGCACAGTGCCCTGTACATCCCAGATGCAGACTGTTTGAGAGAAGGGATAGAGTTAGCACCAAACTAACTTGCCCTGCCTCCTCCCTGGGAAACGTCTGCCAGGGACTCACACAAGTTTGTAGTACGGCAGCACTTGCTCACGTACCCTTGTTTGTCAGAGTTGCAGTGGGACGGCATGGGGAGATGCCATCTCTCCAGCCATTTCAAGATTTATAGATTAACAACCACACCTTGAAATACCATCCTCTCGTGAGCTGGGCAGCCAGTCAACAGCCTGGAGCATGCTCTCATGTGTGGTCAGTATGCAACTCTGATTTATGAGCGAGTGCTGCATTTTGTACTGACTACAGATGCCTGTCTGTTTTTGACAGTATGATCTCATTGCTGTTTAAGTGAAAGATGACTGTTATATTATACTGCTGGTAAGCAGGAAAACTATGGTAGAATATGAAATGATGGAGAGCCAGGAGTTGTTCTCCATTGCAAAACCTCTCTGTCAGGCTCATGGGACACTGCCTTCTACCAGAGGTGCACTTTCAACACTCTACTGAGCAAGAAGCCAGCACTGTGGTCCCTGTGGGCAGCAGTGGGCAAAGCAGACAACCTGGCAACTTTCCTTGAATGAGCACAAGGAGGCAGGTTGTAGAGTTGTTTTTGAACAAAGCTAGTGAGAGATCTAAAACAGGAAAGCCAAGTTTTGCAAATGAGGACAGTGTGTCCTAAAAAGCAGTAAATATCATTGATTTAATGAGTTTTATATACATACATGCCAGCTTCCTTCTGGCCAGACTGTAACTGCACGACTCCCATGTTCCTACAGGCAACTGGGCACTACTTTGTCTTTTGCATCCATCATTCTCATGCTTCCTCCTCTTCAGTTTCTAGCCAGTGTGCACCTTCTTCCCTCTCCCTCCAAAGAAGATTCCATAAGAGCTTTCTGGCTCTACAGCAATAAGCATAGAAGTAAGAGATGGTCTCAGAGTAGAGAAATGAGCTTTCATAGACTGCTCCAGCTGGTGACTCTAGCAAAGCTATAAACAGTTAGCCTGCTAAAGATGTTCCCAAAGACTTGCTCAGCATGATAACACAAGGCTGGGAGCCAAGGGTGAGGTAATACAGTAATTACTTTACCAACACAATAACTGAGCCAAAAGCAGAATGCAAAGTGAAACACTTAAAATCAAAAGTGTTTATTGAACTTCAGAGTGCTCTGATCAGGCTGTGAAGACATGACCACTATTGTCTCAATATACCTCCATCACAATGACCCCTTCTCATCAGGGAGGCAAGTTTACTAAAGGCCCAGGAGAGCTACTGTGGCATCAGAAAGGGGAAGGACAAGCTGGTTCAGCTTCCATTCCCATGTAAGTATTTGGGTACTAAGTGCTGAAAGCCTTGAAAGTGCAGGAAAATGGTACCTGGATTTGTTGTAGGGCTGATAGTGCTGTGCCTTTACAGAGTATGTTTTAGTTTTCCTTGCCCTCATATTTCTACAAGTGTGCTGGAGAGAGTCACCACTTTGTAGTGGGTTTGACTGGGCCCTGCAAGGAGCAAGATGATCACCCCATGCTCTTATGTACAGAGATCAGGTCCTCCTGAGGTGAAGACTCATCCTCTGTTGATATAACATGGAGTAAATGAAATTGTGCCAACTAATAGCAAGTGCAGATCATACCCAAAGCTTACAGCTAACCTTTGTGTTTGGAAAAGTAGGGACTAGATGGACTCTGAGTCCTGTTTTGGATTTCTAATCCTTCTCCAGAAGATAATGTCCAACCTGGTATATAGTATGCATACTTAAATGTTCTAGGATGAGAGGCCAGATCAAAAGAGAAAATAGAAATTAACTCATGCACCTGCACAGGGCTTCTGTTCAAATGTAGGATGCACCTCAGCTGGACATCAAGGAATTTATCACCTCCTTAAGACCATCAAATTAGACATTCCCTTGCCTGAGTCCTCTGCAATACCTGAACATCTAGATGTGCTCCAGACACTCCCCCCTTCCCCGTTGGTCCTTGCAGATCCTCTCCTGGGCCATTCCTTCCAGAAAGAGTCAGAGTGGAGGGGCTGGACCCCATCTCTGTCATTGACCTGAGGTTGGACCCCATCTCTCTGCTGCTGGACTGGGGATCTGGACATTGATCCCAGAAGCAGGAAGCACAGGTTGGAGGCTGCAATTTCCACCTACACCCTGGTGTGCCCAGGCTGCCCATTGACAGATGAGGGGAAGTCAGAGGATGCTCCAGTCTCCTCTGGAAGCCATGCCCTGGGAGGCTTTGGTACTGACCAAACGGGTGAAGGGAGACCAGTGATGGTACTTTGGGACCTGGGGCTCACCTGGGGCATGGGGCAGTCCTGGGTCCCAACACCAGGCCTTCATCTGCCTCCATGAGATTTTTCTCTGTACGTCTAGGCTGATTTTAAATGTCAAGAGCAGCAGGGGCTTCCCCTGGGAGCCACAGGCACCACCAGATGCATTCCTCAGTCAGGTCATTCCTTCCTGCAGCCCGAGTTTTGCCTGTTTTGATGCTGTTTCTCAAATCAGAAGTGATGTCCTCTTCCATGTGCAACATTTTCTCCAAGTGCCTTAGCAAAGAAGAGAGAAACAAGAGCAGCCTCAGACAGCACCAGGTGGCTGGAGGATGCACATTCACACTGTTTCTGTACGTATCCTGGAGGCTTTTGTATTTTTCTTTGCCTCTCTCAGACGAGGATAGTTGCATCCTCCTGCTGCTCCCTCCAGTTCTGTATCCCGCAGCTCATCTTTCAAGGCTCTGCAGAACCATAAGGCTTTGCTTAGGGCATCATCACTCAAAATCTTTGGTCACCAATGTGACATTTCCAGGTATTATGTTACAATGCTGCTCTTCAAGTTTTAGCACTCAAATCCTCAGCAATGTGGGAAGGGAAAAGAATAAATGGTTGAATGTGTTCCTCTGTTTTCTTTACAGAAGTTTTCACAAATAGGGTGTGGGAGTTGTTTTGCTCGGAACGAGTGGGCACTGGAAAGTGGTGCCAACAGCTGGATTTTGAAAGACATCTGTGAAAAGAGAAAAGAGGCCATCGGACAAGCCAGCAAGGAAGAGCCAGCGGTTGTGAAAGCCTGAGCTGGAGAGAGCCTGACTGGTTTTTGGCTGTGCTGGCTGAAGGCAATGCTGAAGTCTGGATGTGCTATGGAGGGAAGCAGCATCTGGATGTGACATGGCTGTTTGGAGCACAGGAAAGGGAATCATAGAACAGTTCATAGAATGGTTTGGGTTGGAAGAGACCTCAAAGATCATCTCGTTCCAACCCCCCTGCCATGGGCAGGGACACCTCCCTCCAGATCAGGTTGTTCAAAGCCCCATCCAACCTGGCCTGGAACACTGCCAGGGAGGGGACAGCCACAACTTCCCCGAGCAAAATGTACCAGTGTCTCACCACCCTCACAGTAAAGTATTTCTTCCTAATATCTAGTCTAAATGTACCTTCTCCTAGTTTAAAACCATTACCCCTCATCCTATTACCACATGCCCTTGTAAAAAGGTGATGCTTGCCTTTTCTCAGTGGGCAATAGCAGCATCAAATCTTCCTACCCTCTACCCTACATGTCAGTTATGGGTTGGGTATTTGAAGGTGTTCATGGCAGTCTGGTTCCCAATTCCCACCAAGCTTTGGAGCAATGTGGATGCTCAGCTGTCACAAAGTGACCTTGAAAAATCTCATCCAATCTGTGGAGAAAAAAAACAATGCTCTTAGAGTGCAGCTTCAACAAATGTGTAATGCTCGCTGGTACCAGGTTGGGACACAAGATGAAAGCTGACTCAGAAAGGCGATTACCTCCTACTGCATGACTTCACTGCCTTAAGGAGCAACCAGGTGTTTCCTGAGAGACTCCCATCTACCTGGCCAAGGGTGGTGGGAAGAGACAACGGGGAAGATCACTGGGCAAATTATCTAATTACAGGAATTGATCACTATGCCACACTGTGGGTAGAAACATCTCTGAAACATGCTCTTTTCAGATAAATCAGAGGAAAATTGAAAACAAAACATAGCATAAACAAGGCTGGGATGGATTTTTTAACACTCTTTGTAACACAGCAATGTCCAGTGGTACTAGAGGCCTCATCTAGGCATTGAACAAAAGTGGATGTAGTTACTCTATAGCTCATAATCTATGAGGCAGGCACTGAAGGAGATGAAGAGTGGGATTTGCAAATGCACTTGAAAGTTATAGAGCAGAGCTTCTCCTATTTCAGTGGGACACGTCCTTGGGTTGCACAAGTGGTTTTTTGAGAACCCTGCTCTAAGGGATTTCTGCAGAGAGATGCTTAAGTTACATGAGGGGTTGGGTTTAGACTTCACCAGCTCTCCCCATTCCGATTCAGAGCCTTATCCATTATAGTCTAAACAAGTCTTGCCCATGCAGTGTCAGTCACAGCTTTCATGAAAGTCACCAGAAGCCTGTAGAAGTTTGCAGAACATTAGAAAAATCATAAATCAAACTTACAAAATTCTCACACTTCCTCGGGCGGTCCAGAGGCTCATACCAAGACAGCTGTGCCAAAGCAGTGCCTCATGTTTTCAAAATGTTGAAGGAGCCCTGGTAGAAGTCCACTCCATGGAAATGTTTTATGAAGAGAATTACACTGGAAAATGACAGGAGGGATGGAACTCTGCAATTAGATCTTGCTGGGGAGCTGTGTCACATCACTGCTGGCATCGTGTCAGGTTTGATGTGAGAGCAAGGCTTCTTCACCATGGTCTCCACCCTTCCCCTCACCTGATGAATAGCCCTTCCCAAAGCACTGCTGAGCCCATGAAATGGGGCTGCAGTGAAAGCATGACGTGTTTGTATGATTTGCCACCCGCCTCAGTCAGGTGCCAGGCACATGGGAAGTTGTCATATGTCCAGGCTGGAAAGACAGTAAGTCAGGAAAGCAAGTGGGACCCTGCTGGGATGGACAGAGGCAAACAGCCTGCATCTTCCATCAGCGTCAAGGGCTGTGGAGGCAGGGAGGGGACTGTTCCTGCAGAGTGGTCCCAGGGTGCATCTTGAGCCCTGTGCTAGTGCATGGGCAATTTCAGCATTTCGTCCTTCTTCTCACCATTCCCAATAAGCCATTGCCTTGTTTCGGAGGCTGACAGCCCGCTTTGGTAGCACAGATAGATACAGACTGCTCCCTGCCAGCTAGCCTGAGTGTCCAGACACTTTCCTGGCCTGTTTAATGAATATGGTTGTATACTGAAATACACTCTGGCTCCAGAGAGGAGCTTCTTGCTCTTTTGTAATCTATTTAAGGTACTTCTTCTCCTGGAATAAGAGGATCTGCATATGGGGATAATCAGGCCCAGCTCTGCACAGGGACAAGCCTTCCTCATCAACAGGAAATTCATTCTTTAACACAGAAGTAGCCCCAATGAACTGCAATGTGGATGACCAGAACCAGACCTGACTGGTTCACTTGCTGATGGTTACAGTTTGAAAGGAAGTGCAGCCTTGCACAGATGAACCCTCTGTCCTCAAGCTGTCCTCTAGAATTTCAGCAGAGTGGTGGGAACAAACAGGCTGATTTTCAGCACCGAGCACTGACTTCTTTCAAGAAGCATGAGTTTGTGAGATGGGATTTCAGAGGGTGCTCAGCTGCTCAAGCACTGGCACACGGGGAAGCTCATAATACCCCTTCCTCAAAATTTCAGTACTTCCTTCATCTGTGCCTGTGCCTCATTCCTCCAGGGAGGGTTACACAAAGGGCACAGCCAGATTTTCACTTCAGGACTATCCAAAGGGGAAGCCTAGAGCCAAAATCAAGTGCCTGCTGCAAATTTTGGATTTGTGATTAGCACAACTTCCCATGCATCCAGCATCCTGCAGAGGAGATTTTGCAGACACGTGCAAGGAAATCAAAGGGGATGGATTAAAGCTTATAGTGTGAATAAACAGGATTCAGAGTCAGAAGCTGCAAGAGGAAATCTTCCTTATGCTGTTGTCCTGCTTGTCTGTTGACCGTGTTCATTTGGGGCTGGTTCAGTAAAGCTATGAAGCATCAGGCCACTGTTGCCTGAGGTGTCTGCAACTCCCTGTCACACTGACACTTAACAGCCATCTCAGGTTTTAGTCTCAATTCTCTCAAATCAGCACAAATTTCAGAAAGTCACCCTTAAGCTGCTTCTGGCCTCTCCCTTCCCTGGTCCGACACTCTCTTCTCCACCAGGCTGTCAGGAACAAGCAAACATGGGAATGGGTGGTGGGGAAGCAGTCACTAAATAAAGGTATGGAAATGCTGTTGTGTAGCATTTAATCTTTTTTGTTTTTTCTTTAATTGGAAGCCTGAATGAAGCTGGTTTTTTGTTTAGGGAAGTAGTTAAAACATCCATAGCTTTTAACAAGCATGACACTCAGATGGAAGAGCTCAGGTCTTATAAGCAAGGAAGGCTGGGTGTTGGTACTTGTTGAATCATCATCAGGAACTAAAGACGCCTTCTTTACAATACATTAAGCAAGCCAGTGTCTGTGCTACACTGATTTTTCAGCATTAGAAAGCATAAATGGAAAAGTGTCATTAAATCATATGGTCTGGGAGAGGAAAGCTGACTGAGCTTTGAGTTCCGGGAAGTTTAGTGTTCAATATCTCTGGCTATGGTCACGTGTCCATGTGTTGGATGGGGAGCTGCTATCTAAGGCAATCTGTGGAGTTTAAAGATGCATGTTGTGTATCTTGAGCTGCCTCCTTGACGTTACAGCTCCAGAAGCACTGGCTGCAAGGGGCTTGCTGGGTCAGCAAGCCTGGTTCCTTTCTGCAGCCAAAATATCAAACGCTGCCTACCATACACTGATATGGATCTGGTTTTAAGCAACTATATTGTCCTGCTCCTGCTGAAAGACTCCTTCTGTATTGGTGAACAGACTAAAGTAGCTGCTGGTTTATACCCACTCGTGGTTGGTTGGGTTCGTATTATCTCCAGCTTAAACAGTTTTTTTCCTTCACAGGTTTTTGTCCTGGTGATCTCATAGACAGCAATCCTATCCATCAGGCTTCATTTACTGGGTCAGACACCTCCAGCTCTTTTCACACCTCAGGAGCACCTTGGCACAAGCAATTCCTGGCAAGGGCTAAGTTGCATTTCCCTGGGGCTGGGCTGAAAATATCACTGTGGGCTTGCAAAGGGGACCTATCACCATGTCTCCCTGCTCTGTGCCCATGGGAGAAATGCAGTCTTGCAGCCCCTTTGCTCCTCTCTGAGCAGTTGGTGGCCAGAATTCACTGAGGACTCGCAGCTGCTGCTGAGGGCAGGCAGGTGGAGAGATGCTGCTTCTGAGAACATCACTGAGCAGCTCATCCCGTGGGGTGGCACAGGGAGGCAGCTGACTCCAGAGGTAGGGTAACACACCAGCCAGCTCCAGCAAGGCTGGTGAGAGCAGGGCTGTGTCCCTGCTCCTCCTCCTGTCTTGGCTACAGCACACCAGAGCCTCCCTGCAGCCACTTGCTGGAGTGAGTAGTTGGTCCCTAGCTTTGTGCTCTTCATCTGGGACCTCCCAAGGAGTCAGCAGTCTGACATCAATAAGACCGTCCAGATGGAAAAGCATTTCAGGAAAGCTCTTGGTAGGCAATGAATTTCCTACAGATCTCCCTCGTGATGATTAGCATCCTGGCTTTGCTGTCAAAACTGCAAAGATGGAGTATCATTTCCACTTTTTATCCCCCTCACATCTTTGTGTATAATTCCCAGTTATTTTGAATCTGGGCCTAAAGTGCATTTTCTAGCCAAGCAGGCACGGAAGAAGCTTTGTGGTGTGAAAACAGTAGGTTCATGAGGGATGTGCAATGACAGGATCTGTGAGGAGAGAAAACACAAAATGAACCTGAATGAAGACACAAGATCATGCACACATGGGCAAGCAGGGCCGTCTGGGACACCCCCACAAGGCTGGGAGATGTAGCACAGGAGCTAAGGAAGACTCTTGTCCTTTTGGAGCAGCAGCTAGAGGTGAGGTGGGGACACCCTAGAGCATCTCAAATGGGTTTAGAAGCCTGTATTTAGGCAAAGGAGTCCCTGACCGCCAGCAACTAGAATGGGAGCCTTGATATCAAGATTGCAAACAAACAGCCATACAGTAGAGGCTTGAGGTGCCTGAAGGTAAAGCTGTATTCCACCCTAAATGTCATAAACATGTTTAGAACCTTACCCATAATCTGCCTCTGATGTTTATACAGGCACCCACTGCTGCATGCTGGAAGCGCCTTCTGCCAAGCAAGACTGGAACATTCTCTGGTGTAAAAGAAGTTGTGTAACCAGTGTAAAAGAAATTCAAAGTGTTTGAATTTGGCATACTTCTGGTATATTGATGTAACTACATATACTTGGCATGTATTTGCATCTTGAGGAAGTGAAACAAATACGTGCTCGTCTACCGCAGCCTCTGTGTTTACCCAGCACTGAATGTGACAGCACAGCCAGGCACTCACTCTTTTGCAATATTTCCTTTCTGAGTGGATGGCCGAGGAAGGACGTGTTTAAGCTGCTCTACGACGTGAGCTGTGACACGTGCTGGAGTTCTGGTCTGCAGGGGCTGAGTCTGACCACAGCATGTTTCTCTACTGTAGACTGAAAACTCAGGTTTCCTTTGGCAAAAATAAGCAAGGAGAGAAGGGGGATTCTCAGTTTGACATGATTTCAGAATAAAACCAGGGCAGGATCCTGGATCCAGGAGTTTAAAAGCATTCCTGTCTTCAAATTTAGTCTCAATTACTGCAGAAAAGTGCACCTGCACAAACATTTTGAGACTGACACCTGCACTGCACCTGCACCCATGGGACTGGCTGTATTCCCATCCACCAGCTATGGGTGCTACCTGTCTGCAAAACAGTCTGGTACTCACCCCTCACTTCTCACTTGCAGGAGGAGCTGTGCCATCTCATGGCTCAGGAAATCTGATTTTTCCCTTTCTGGCAAAACTCCTGACCCACATGACCTCTGGTGAGCTATATAGGTGCTACAGCACTCATTCTCTCACTTCAAAAAATAGGATGACAATAGCTACCTTGTACATGGGAAGAGGGCTGTGAAGCTGGAGCTGGTGCTGGAACACCGACTCATGCCCTGTATATTGCTTGATATGTTCATAAATAGGATTTTAGGACACATTTCTGTGAGCAGGAAACTCGAAGCAGCACACCCATTTCTGTGGTCCCAATCCTGACTATGAAAACTGTGAATCCATACCTTGCAAAAAGAGTACAGCCAAAGGGAAGAGCTGTTTGATTAAACAGCCCCTGTCGCAAGCACCAGATATATCACACGTGCAAACTGACCCTAAGTCCAGACCTCGGGAGCCAGTTGCCCAGATGCCTTTGAGGATCTGGGCCTAAGGGCTCATTCCAATCAGCTGAAGTCAATGGGACTATCCCTATATTTAAGTTTTTGCTGGATGACAGCCAAAAGCCCAGCATCTTGCAGAACTGGCTCTCATGATGCTGCATTCCTTAATAGCTGGGAAGGAGAGGAAAGCAGTGTACAGCAGAAAGTGTCCATTCATATTAGAGGGTATTAGTAACCACTTTTAAAGGCCTAATCTATGTAAAAATGTTTTCACTCCGCCATCAGCAACTTCTCAGCAAAGGCAGGAATTTCCCACGGTTGACAGGCCCTGAGCAAATGGAGGAGCTGAAACAAAGAGCTGGATAATTAGCTGGGAGGGCAGGCGTTCCCGCGCCACACAACATAACTGCCTCGCGCAGCTGTGATGGGGCTTGATGGAGTGACCTGGAAAATAGACCTCACTTTCAAAGTGCAGAGGGTGAGGGTTTTAGTTGTGCCTTTTTAATTTTAAACACTGCTGCCTGTGGCTTTACAGCTTCATGCAAAGGCGGGCAGACAAACTGAAGTATGAAAGGAGCCTTATTAAAACATGCCATACATTATGTATGAACTTGAACTCTTCCTGACCTCTGTAGTCCTGGATCTGCCCCAATCCATAAACAGCTTGGGCCAAATTTTGTGCTGCTGCAGTAAGTAATTTGAATAAAATCACAAGCTGTTATCTTCAAGACAGTATGCCCAGTTAAAAAAAAACCCTCAAGGTACCATTTATTACAAAATGCCTATCTCAGAAATGTACCTGAATAATGAAGCTAGATGTAAATATTTGTCTGTAGCTACAACTCCACTGTAAAACAAAGCACAGCCCCCTCCCAAGCAAGCTATTGGCATTTCTTCATTGCCACTTACTAGAAAAAGTATATTTAGAATGGCAAATGTACAATTGCAGTTAGAGCTGGTTGAAATATTCAGCATGAATATGTGATCTGGTGTTTTTTTTTTTTTCTGAACTGTGTGCAAACAGACTGAGCCACAAGGTTGTTTGTAGGCTCCTCAGCTCAGCTGTTTGCTTCTCCCGGCACATGACAGCTCACCCAGCTCACAAGTTCTTGCTTCTCTTTCCTGATTCGCAGCCTCACACATTTCATAAGTTTGAAATGTTATATTAAATATTCTGGTTTCTGTGCAAAGTATCTTCATTTCTATGCAAATAGAAATTTGACCAAGGGCAGGTAGCTGGTTTCTCCTTGGAGCTGCACAGAGCCCTCCAAAGCCACCGGTCCGCAATTCCTCCCCTGCCTGGCATCTGCAGTCCCAATTCTACAGACCCGGAACGAGCAAAGTGAGTGTTTCCTTTCCGCTTCGCTCAGGAGAGATCAAACCCGAACCCCTCTCACAGCCTCATACCCTTGGCACAGGATCAGCCCACAGAGGAGGAACCAGCCCTCCAACATGGATGGAGAGGCAGCTCCACCCAAAGAAGTGTCAGCATTGCTGGACTGGACATCTCTTCTGCGGGCAAGTGAGTGGCTGTGAGCACGCTAAATGCAAGCCCTGCCTTTCCTCCATCAGCACTGTGCTGTGGGCTCTTCGAGGAGTCTCTTCAGCCAGAAATACTTCTCTGCAGGGCAGAAGTTTGCTGGATAGGGGCCTCAGAAAGTTAAAGAGGAGATGGGGAGGACTGGGAATGATTTCACAGGTGGTTTATGCAAAACCTTCCCAGTGAGACATGAACCAGTCAGCAAAATCATGTCACCAGTGCAGGAAGAGTTTCTGCCCCAGACTTTGTCCCCCAGGAGAGAGGCAGCAGCTACAGAAGTGAAAGAGAGAACTACTGACTCACATTATCCAGAGACTTCTGAAAATTCAATTAAATTGGAGGCACTTTTCACAGGGAAATATTTTTAAGGTAAATTAAGGATGTTTGGCAAGTTCTAAGCTTCCAAGATATTGATTGATTCTTTAGGGGTTTTTTCAGTGAATTAATAACATTTCAGTGGTGAAGCATAAAAGGTCATTTTCAAGTTTGTGTGTTACGAAGTGCAGCCTGCAAAAACAAAACATAAAGTGTCTCTGGAAAAAAGCATCACAGCTGTGATAATTGCTGGCAGTGGCTGTAATTCCCCGGAGCTGTCCATACTCAGCTTTACACAAAATTGATTTGACTTTGCGTTTACTTTTTGATGGGGGCTCAGGTGATTTGGTTCCAGGCTCAAATGAAGTATGGTTTCCCTTGTTAAGATGAAGCAATGTATCAAATGCCCAAGGGAAGAGAGCAGAAGGGAGTTGGAAAGAGCTTTGTTCAAACTTTTAATTATTTTACCTCATTCACAGTCTGAGTGGCACAATGATATGCTTTTTTATTCAATCATATCAAACTTTCACGACACTACTTTTTTTTTTCCTGTGATGCTCACCTATGTGAGCTCTGTTCCTCACACTTCAGAGCTAGAGGCTGAAGCAAACAAAAAATAATAGCCAAGAGCTCATTTCTTTGCCTACAAACCCAGGTCCTGAAACACCATGGCAGCCCTTAGCTTCTTGACCAACATCACTGAAGGCTTCCCTAAAAGTGCTTACAAAGTAGAAAGTACTTTTCCCTGGACCTCCCAGCTACCAAGCTTCTGCTAAGAAAAACACCCAAGTTTTGCTTACACATTTCCAATGAATAATTCAACTCTGTGTAATGCCCACAAACATGTCAGGTTTCTCTTTTGGGGGGTTTCCTCCCAACCCTGCTGGTCCTGCTGAGCAACCTGCAGTGCTCGTTGGTCTTGTAGCTTCACGGAGCATAAAACCTTTGGAGGACTCCAAAGATGCAACATAAGGGCTGTCCTCACCCTGCCTGTGGCTTCACAGGGGAACTTGATGGCAGGACATGGCTTGTCCTCATGTCTCCGTTGAGCTGAAGTTCTCAGAGCCTCCCTCTTTGGCACATCTTGGTAAATTGCCTTTAGGAGGTAAAACACAAGTAAAGATGCAGAGGTCATCTCTAAGCAGGTGAGATCCAGACACCATCCCAAGAAGTGGACATCTTGCATCCACCCCCACTCCTTTACTTAGGAAAGGAGACAGGCAAGCAGCTTTTCTGGTCTCTGCTCCATTTGAGGAAAGCAATGCTGGGGGAGAGAGAGAGATATCTTAAGGGAGGGTAAAGTCTGCCACACCATCACAGGCACCCCCTCAATGCCACTGCATCTGGCAGCAAAGACAGGGAACAGACTATATTTGGACACTGCCCACATCAGAGTGACCTTTCAATGTGGCTCTTTCCTTGCTGCTGGTACAATTTCCCATTGACTTTGCAGCAGCATCCATCTCTGGCACAGCGAAGAGGGGTCTTTCACTCTGGCTAAGCTGGACCTCAGCACCAGCCTCCCTGAGCTCTTCCCATCCTTTCATGAAGCAGGAGTGAAGCCAGCACTAGGCAGAAGATAATACACCCTGGCCCTCCAAGGGCAGGAAGAGTCCTAATCATCAGAACTATTTTTGGAGGGATCTTTTAGCTTTATCCCCCTTCACCCCTCTGAAGCCGGAGAACAGAGCCAAACACCCAGAGGGAGAAAAGAGGATAAAAGGATTTTTCTTCCTAAGGGGAGGAGGGACCATTATCGGAGTCGGAGAGAGAAGATCAAAAAGAGCTACACAAAGCAGAGGGGCAGGCTCTTTCAGTCTGGAGGAATGAATTGCAAGCCAGCAGAGTACCTTAATAACAAATTTCTAAGCTCTGCACATCTGTTAATTACATGCCACCAAACTAATATGGCATCAGCATGTCTTGTTAATGCATTAGAAATCAGAGCTGCCCCTTCAAATTTTGGGGATCTGTGATAAATGGGGCAAGGGAATACTGAGTAGCTGTGCCAGGGTGACTCAGTAGGTGTCCCAGATGTGGTGGCAAAGTGATCTGAGCAAGGGACTGAGCAACCAGAAAAAGCACTGGTGGGAAGCTGCATGCAAAATCTGCTCAGCTCTGCTGCCCCGAACAGTTTATAGCTGCGTGGTTCCTGTGTGTGTACACAGCCAGTCCGCAGGGATGTCAGCCTCACAATCAGTATGGTTTTCATCAACAGGAACAAAGACATGTGAACAGCTACTGGCAAGCGGCCAGCACTTTCCCCCATCACATTTTTCACAGTCATTTTGAATATGACCTCAAGAAGACCTTTTTGTTTTGCCGTAAAAGGCAAAGGGTCTAATCCTAGGCAGTTTTGTGCTGATGCTTCTAGTTTTGCAGCCATAAACGCTTCTGCCTGAAGGCATTAGTAGAGAAAAGGGAGTCAAGGTTGGTTTTGCCCTGGTTCTTCACAGGGTGAGAGAAGGAAAAAATTACACGTAGACGCAAGAAGGAGGTGTGGTACTTAACACATCAGCACTTGATAATAAATGCTACCCAGGCTTAGGTATTAGAAATGTATGTGTTTGTGAGCATATCTGGTGACAAGAGAAATGCAGTATAATCCATTAGTGGTGACTGCGGCACAACCAACTGCTCTTTGCCACTGGAGAAAGTAAGAAATTACTCTAGTCACAGTTCTTGCCACTTGACATGCTTGGGAACTCCCTCCCAGTCAAGAGGTATGTATTATTTCTGAAGAAAATTGTGCTTAACAGCTAACATGCAGTTCAGGACCCATAAAATTCCGTAGATTAGGTCTACAGTCAAGAGTGACTGGTCCTCAAAGGATCCTCTCTTAGCTCACAAGCCAGGATCCATGATGTGCGTTTTTTGACAGTTTCATCCCTGCCTTGCTGGGTATCCTGGAGAAATCTGCTTCACCTGTGTGTGGGTTTTTTTCCATTTCCCATTTGTTCCCTGTTCAAAGTATAAGCTCTTTGGAGTTTACATCAAGCACAAGATGCACCTGTGAACTTCTGTGAAAAAATTATTATGAAGTAAAGTCTACAGTTCAGTGCCAAGTGATAAGTCCCTCCCCTAAAGAGAAGTTGACACTGATATTGCAAGACTCGTTTTTGTAAAGACTTCATAGACTACATGAGCAAAAAGTTTGCTTGCCCATGATGATGGACTAAATATCAACTAACTCTACAGATGATCTACACAATGAAATAAAGTATGTTCTACTTTGTATTCACACAGTTGTCTTACACATGGGCTGGACAAGTCAAAGGTTCTCTGGGCTGGACTCATTTGAAAATCTGTTCTTACAGTGTTGAGTTACATTGGAAGACAAGCACCCACAGAGCCTAAGAAACATGTAGAGAGCTGTAAACAAGTGAGGGAGGCCGGTATGCAATGGCTGGTGTTGGAAAGCAAGCATACAGAAATCCAGCATGTTGGATTCATTGTTCAGAAAAATTTCATCCTTGTGAAGGTATTTCTTCCTTCCAGTGCCAAGATCAAGGAAAGCTGGAGTTACTGGTTGCAGAAGTTCCAGTTGTGTAAGACGGATCTTGATGAAGGTTTGTTTTAACTGTCACACTCCTCTTCCTGAAGGATGTTCCCCTTGTTTACTTTCATGGATGTCTGTCCATCACGGGTACTTGTTCTTTGTCCTTCGTATGATCCGTGATGTTATTTCTTATATTTCTTTAAACATACTTATTTTTCCACCTGGACTGAAAGAATAAACTCAATAACAGGCCAATGGTATCCTGGGGTGCATTAGGAGCACTGTGGCAGCAGGTCAAGGGAGGTTCTCCTCCCCCTCTACTCTGCCCTGCTGAGGCCTTACCTGGAGTCCTGTGTCCAGTTCTGGGCTCCCCAGTTCAAGAGGGACATGGAGCTACTGGAAAGAGTTCAGCACAGGGCCACTAAGATGATGAAGGGATTGGAGCATCCCCCATACGAGGCAAGGCTGAGGGAACTGGGTCTGTTTAGCTTGGAGAAGAGGAGGCTGAGGGGGGATCTCATTAATGCTTATAAATATCTTAAGGGCAGGTGTCAGGAATACGGGGCCAGACTCTTCTCGGTGGTGTCCAGTGACAGGACAAGGGGAAATGGGCACAAACTGGAACACAGGAGCTTCAATTGTAACATAAGAAAACACTTCCTTACTGTGAGGGTGACTCAGCGCTGGAGTCTCCATCTCTGGAGACATTTAAAACCCATCTGGACGTGTTCCTGTGTGATCTACTCTAGGATCCTGCTCTAGCTGGGAGGTTGGACTAGATGATCTCTGGAGGTCCTTTCCAACCCCTTCCCCTCTGTGATTCTGTGAACTGTCATAAAAGGTATTTAAATATGAGAAACTGGAAACACTGTTGCTAAGCTGAAAAACTAATGCACATTCTTTTAGCACCCTTCAAGAAATGCATTTGTTTAGATAATAACTTACGCAGAAAACTAACTCACACAGAATTATGCTGGACAAGTAAGAATCTGCTCCTTTATTTTTTATTACAGTATATGCAATTTTAATTTTTTTAGGTCTTTGGAGTGGTAAAGTTCCTGAAATACTCAATTTATCTTTATTTAACTCCGAAAGGAGTAAATGGAATGATTTGGTTAAGACTGAGTCAGTTGCTCTGCCTTCAATTGAAGGAAAATTGAAGACTACTACTATAGGGCTTCACTACAAGGAATTAAAGAAGTTGAATACAAATTATGTCAATCAATTATTTTTGACAATTAGGCCTGGGGTACCCAGTATGATATTTTTAGGAATTTCCAAAAGTGATTGGTAAGGGTAACTACATAAATATAGCATATACTTCCATAAAATACTTGTTTTACCATACACTTCCCAACAAAGAAGCTACAGTGATAGAAAATCCCTAAGGTACATGTTGAAAGGTTAAAAACCAGTGAAGCGTTAAGTGTCAAAATATAATGCAAGACAAATGGAGACTCACTGATTAACAGGTGCTTTCCTAAAGAAGTCTTGCAAAGGTCTTCCACTTGTCCAGTCCTCGGACATTTCTGTCACTTGTTTGAAAAAGAACTCAGATGATTGCTGATAACATTTCCAGGTGACACAAAGGCAGTGGGAGAGGTGAGAAATGATGAGGGCAGGACAATCTGGATGAAGATGATCCGTAGTGAACCAAACTGTATGTAAGCTGGACATAAACAAATGGTACATCTTGACAGCTGAAGGTAAGGTCATGTCTGTAGGTGGCCAAGAGTTCAATCATACTTAAAATATGTGGTTGCCTTTCTGAGAAATATAGATATGCACAAAACTGGGGAAAGTCATGGCAGGGGTGACCAGCTGACATCCTGCTTCCATGATATGGCCAGTCAGCCCTCATTAGCTCTTGGCTGAAGAAAAGAAGGGGTCTCAGCTACGATTAGGCAGGTTATGCTCCTTCTGTATCTGCAGACATCCGATTATTCCTGGAATAGCACATCAGGTCTGGGGTCCTCCTTTCATCTTGTAACATGAAAAGTTGGAGAGAACTCAAAGAAACACAGACATGATCAAAGGTCTGGAAAAAAATGCCTTTCAGTGGGATTCAAAGATGTTGGTCTATTTACATTGAGTACAAGGAGGGACTTTTGTCACTTTTCATAAGAGTCTACATAAGGAATAATAATTTGACAACAAAGAGTGTTTATACCCTCATAGACATAGGCATAACCAGATCCAATGGCTGGAAGTTGCAGCTGGGGAAATCTGTATTTGAAATAAGTCATGATATGTCAAAGTTGAGACATACTAGCCAGTGAAATTGCTTATTGAGGCTTCTGATGGAAAATCCATTAGCTACTAGTTTCTTTAAAACTAACACTAGTATTTCAAAACTGAGAAGCAAGTCCTAAGCAGGTGGTCTAAGCCACGGAAGTAGTCTCTTCTGGTCTCAAAATGCAATAAACATTACGTGTTGAAGTTCTGTGCTCCAGAGATGCACTCAATACCACACTGGTGTGTGTGGTTCATCTGCATCCTGCTCCTCCACCTCCTCCCCCTAAACCATTTCATATCAGCTATTTCACTGGCATAAATTTTTCTTGTCTTTGCCCTTGCTCTTCCCTCTTCTCCATCCTAACTTTTGGCCAAGCTTCACAAGTGCTTGACATATATAAACCAAACACTTTAGATCTTTGACCATGGCAATTAGTGACATGTTACAGGCAATTGGTGCATGAATCACTAAAAGAGAAAAATAAAGTCTGCTACTGATACAATTTTTTGGAAGAGAAACTTGAACTTTCAGGGTGAGATCCATTTGCCCTATGTCAGACACAAGGGTGAGATGAATTGGGTGCCAGAAGTGCCTGTTTACCAGCACTGAGTCTTGGAGGCTCCTGGAGGGACCTGCTACCAGTCCCCCTGATGTATCTACATACATCTGTGGAGCATCAGGCTCAGCTAGATGGTGCACCCTCTTGGACGCTCAGTGGTGTTGCTGGGTCCTCACGTGTAAGGCAACCTAAAGAGCTTGTCTGAAGGGTGGGCTGCAAGGAGTTTTGGGGCCTTTCCCTAGTGCTGTCTCTGACACACTCAGGGCCCTGTGGGAGACTGTTATAATCTCTCTGTGCTTAATTTTACCAAATATGAACAGCCATTTTTCTTGTTGCCAGGTTGCCCAGAGAAGCTGTGGTTGCCCCTTCCCTGGAAGTGTTCAAGGCCAGGTTAGACAGGGCTTTGAGCAACCTGGTCTGGTGGGAGGCGTCCCTGCTCATGGCAGAGCTGTTGGAACTAGACAATCTTTAAGGTCCCTTCCAACGCAAACCATTCTATGACTCTATGATTTTCAGCCCCTGGTACAAGTTGCTCCGTGAGTGTAAACCACGCTATTAAGGAACCAAATCTGTCCATGGATCTCCTTGTTCATTAGGGACTGCTGCCTTGCTGAAGCCGATTACAGCTCCGCGGCCTTCTTAATAGGATTTCTTTTTTCCATCTCTTATTCTATTAATCTCTCAGCTAGTTTGCTTGCAGGTACTATAATGTGAATTCTGCTGCACAGGTCAGAGCTGGCAATAGCCTAAGAGAATGTACCAAGGTTCCCACTGTGGGTTTTTTTGTGTGGATGAGGTTTCCAGCTCCACGCCATACACACTCAGGTGTAGATTGCCACACTCAAGGAACTGCACATGGTGACATAACTGACCAAGCACTCGACCTCCAAAAAACTTCTCCTGAAAAGAGAAAAATGTCTGTGATTTTTGTAGCTGTACTCAGGGCAAAGGTCCATCAAATTAAAAGCTGCTTTTCTGTCTTTCCTCAGCCTCTTCATTGCTTCATCTGACTCCTTGCCCTCTGTGTTGCAGCGAAACTAGTCCTGCCTCTCTCAGGTCTGGAGTCTGGGGCTGGCCCGGCTGGTTGCTGTAACCGCTGAGGGAGGCAGCAGCTCGGCCAACACGGAGAAACCCCACGGGGATTTCAGTGTGCTCCAGCACATCTCTCCTTCGAGTGTGCAACCTGCAATTTGAAAGACAATTTGGACAACTCAGTGAGGGTAGATTTCCATGCATGAGGCCAAGGGCACATACTGATGTACAGGTCATTCTCATTGACAAATTTTAAGTCCCCAGTCCAAAACCTGAGTACCTTTGGTTTTCTTCTAAGAAAACAGCCATGAGAAATGTATTTTTCTTCTCTCAGCCACTCTGGCTGAAATTAACCCCTGCACACATGTAGAAAACAGCCCAGAACAGACATGCAGAACAGAAAGTCCAAACACTTGAACTTAGACCATTGTATAAATAACTGCAAACAGGGATATGTAAGGCAACAGTCATAATAATGATGCCCAGAACAGCCAGATGATAGACAGGAACCCAGTAACCTCTTAAATGCCAGAACAACTCTGCAGCTTGCTCCAGCTGCACTGGTTTACAGATCACAGTTATTCTAACCAATGAGGGCATTTTATTATATTACATTATATTTTATTATATTATATTAATTCTATTAGGGATTGTTTGGCTGTTTAAGAGAAGAACAAAGTCTCACAAGAGCCTCGGTCCCTTGCAGAGAGAGCCATATGAAAATCTGATAAATAACAGTTGCCGAGAGCAATTTCTCAGCCCACATGCTGCCTTGTACAGAAATGATCATCCACAGAAAAATTTTAAGAAATCGGGAGAGAGACTCAGAAAAAGCAGCAGGAGGGATGGAGGAGTGGGGGAAATGGGTACGGAGGCTGGAAACTTCTGCCAAGCATTACTGTGCAACTGCTCGCCTGAGTCAAGTGTTTTTTCTTTAAATATTTGCAGCATCAAGGTCTGGATTGATAACTTGAATATTAATGTCATCAGTACCTTCTAAATGGGTGCCTAAAAGCTCCCAAGGCTCTACCTGCCTTTGCTCCTTCTCCTTCCCTCTCCCAGCCGTCTCCGCTTCACTCGGTTGTACCAGGTCATTTTAAAGGGGAGGCTCATCTGGAAAACTGCTGCATATTTATAATAAGACCATCTATTATACCAGTGCAGGATGGAATTGAAAACATATGGTGCCCTGGGAGCGGCTGTTTCTTTTTTTAGGCCTCTTATGCCCTTCAGAAATGTCAAGATAGAGGAACGAAAATGTCAGGAAACTGCAATATGCTTACTCTAAAGGCCTCCTGTCGGTGACGTATTTATGAAGTTGTTGGAAATTTGATTCGCACCGAGCACAAGAGACCAGGTTTTAAAGACCTCATTAACAGAGTGGTCTGCTAAAACCAGTCCTCCCAGTCTGCACCTTGGTGGGACCTTCTGCTGCTTGGACACAGGTTCCCACACACCTCAGGAGAAAGCCCCCGCTCCTGTAGTGATGGTTCAATGCCACTTGCTTGTCAGGGTCTATAGAGATGTCCCCACACCTTTGCTAGCATGGCTGGAGAGCCGTGCATCACTGTGGTGGTGAGCTGCTGCAGTGGATGGTGATGGGGCAGCTGGATGGGCCAGCCCAGTGGGATGCATATGCAGTCCTCGATGTTTAAAAGCCAATAAATGTGATCAAACAAACCAGTCACCTGGCAGGCTCTGCCTGCACTGCGCCAGCATGGGGTCAGTGCTCTGGGACTGTTTCAGTTCACCAGTGAGCATGCAGCCACATGGACCAGTTACAGGTGTATCAAAAGTCCTCCTAATGTTTTGTGTTTAGAGGTTAAGCCAGAGCTTCCTTACAGCTGATCACTTTTTAAAGGTCCAAATGTCAGCATCAGTGTGGTACAGTAAAGGCACAGCAGGTCCTACAGACCATACAGGGCCAAGCAGGAGAGGAACAACTAAGCCCTGTTCCCTCCCAGGACTATAAAACCCACTTTCCTGCAGAACTAGCTGAGAAATTGATCTTATATAGTATGCACAGACAGCAGGGGCCTGGAAGCAGGCCACAGGAGTGGCCAGTGGAGCTGTATTGTCTCCAGCACAAGGCAGACTAAAGTTGCAGAGCTGCCTTTGAAACCGATTGCAAATACGACCTGCTGATGCAAAACCCTGGCTCTGCTGCAGGAGCAGTGACTCGGCCATTGTGCTGGAACTGAGCTGTGTCATCTTAAGTCATCAGTTGGTGGCTTTAAAATTCCCAGGCAAGCCCCAGTGAAGAACCACAGGAGTTGGGATCATGGTGTCCTCCCAGCTTAAGGAGGACAGGAGAGTGCACTCGGGTGACTGTGCTGGACTGCCTGTGCCATGAAATAGCAGTAGCATCTCTTTTCCTTCCTTACGGCCAACAACATAGTCCAACAGAGAGAAGAGAAAGAGGCTTCCAGAAGTATGCTGGAAGAGATAGTGGAAATATTTCAGTGAAGCTTCTCAGGGTTTTTAATAAATTAGACTTATCAAACATTGTGGTTTGGTTGGTTTTTTTGTAGTTTTGGGCTTCTTTTTTTCATTTTTGGCAAAAATTTCTGGCAAGGAGCACAGAGCTGTGACCATATAGCAATTCCTGCTATGGGCTGTGTTAGAGGAAAAGGATGTGGGAGGTCTTGGAATAGGGAAGGGCTGGGGAAACAGATCTGCCCTGTTCCTGAGCCCGGAGTCTGGGATGTGACATGGAAAAGTGGTAAAGTGTGGACAGATGATAGAGGGCCAAAGTGTTGGACCATTTCCAGAATAGGGCTGAGAGAGAAGAGAAAGGATGGGTCAAGGAGCTTACCCCTTGAGCAAGGAGCTCAGCACCTCTGACGTGCCAGCAGGATGGGCTCTGTGGGTTACCTCCCGTCTGCAGCTCACACACACGTGTGAGATAACTTACTTCTACTGCAGTTCATCATGCTGGGGATAACAGCCCTGAGAGAGGCACTTTCCCCAGAGCAAGTGGATTTGGGAAGCTCATCTGCAGGTGACACTTGAGGCTGTGCCTCCAGAGGGGATGGGGCCATGCAGGTTCCACTCCAGACCCTCTTCTAGAGAAAGAGGCAGAAATTATCATGTTGGAACACAGAGTATGAGATACTGGGCAGAGTATGGGCAGCCCCATGGGAGGGAACAACAGCTCAGGATAGTTTTTGTTCTGCCTCTAAACCCTGGTGTGCAGCTCACATTGTTCCTAGCTGCCCTCCTCCCTTCTGCATGTCCCTGCTAGCAGGGTGAAAGACCATGCTGGAAGTCATATGGCAGAACAGGGTAATAAAATAAACACCAGCATACACAGGGTAGGCAGGAGTGAACAAAAAAGTGGATAGAAACATGATATTGAAGAGAAAATAGGGAGGACTTCAGGAGCAAGAAGAGATACCACCTGGAGAAGATTAGCATGTGAGCAACGATACATAAAAATTCAAACAACTCACACTTCTGCTTGCAGGGAACAATCTCTGCTGGTCTTTCACATATTCATAGCTCTTCTTTCACCTTAGAACCAGTCTGCACATTTCCAAATGCAGAAATCCCTTCTGCTGGCTGTAGGTGGGGTGTAATAAGCTTTATTTCCAGCACCTTGGGCTCCACTCAGTCCTCTGAGAGAGGGGGAGAGAAGATAATAGAGAAGGATAGATGGTAGTGGTTGGGACTGAAGAGACTCATGTTGGAGATGAGGAATGACAAAGAAAGAAGGGAAGGACACAGAGAAAGAAATTGTCTGAAATCCAGATAGCTCATGGGCATGCTCAGACATATATGGATCCCTGTGGGTGCTGGGTAGTACGTACATTTGCATATCAGAAATACCAATGAGAAATGCAGTGAGTGATCTCCCTCGGTCCCATGGCCCAGGCAAGGGACGAAGCATCTCCTGCGCCTATAAAGCAGTTTGATCTGGACCCACTGTGTTCGTCCTCCCACTCGATTGCCTCAGACCTCTGTCTGTATAGTTATATATATAGGCAATATAGTTTATCTTCCCTTTGCAATCCCAGGCTCCACCAGTGATCCCAGTCAGCTGTTGTGAGGCTTCACTGGCACAGATTTCTGTGCATGAGGAAAAGAACTGTGGCCTGTAACTTGGGGATGGCATGGTTCAGAGCAGGGGTGAGGAGGTGGCGTGTTTTACTCTTTGCTTTGCTGTTGGTTTGTAGCCAGATAGCCATTGGCCCTCTGAGAAACCCTCTCCCTTCCACTGAAGCCTCATCTGGGTGAATTACATTGGCAGGAAGCCCACGGCAAATCATTCCAGGGTGATATTTTGAAAATCACTCCAGAGCAGTAGGATTTTCCATTCCCCTTCAGAAGAGATTACTGTTGTTGCAGTGAGACATCATCTCAGACACTCTCCACCCTTCGTTCCCAAAGGTTGAGGTAGTTTGCCTGCTGGCCTGGGGGCCAGATGTGTTGCACAGAGCAGTTCTGGGGGCGATGCAACCACCAGCTGTGAATCTGCAGGCTGGGAGCCTCTCCTGGGGTGAGAAGGTTGCTGTCAGCCAGCTCTGGGGCATTCCTGAGGCAGCTTCACACCCGAGCACTTCCCTTGGTTTTGGGCAGCCCAGACAGGAACAGAGAAAAAGCCTTACATGTAAATCTGGAGCGAATCATCCCCAGACAGCTCACGCCAGCACAGCAGATACAAGAAGAGGGACTTGCTCAGGTCTTCTTCAGGTGGGGGCAGATGTGCTCCTCCTGAAACAAGCTCATACTGCTTGTAGGGACTTCATCACACGTTCATGGTGGGTGTTAAACTAGGAGAGTTCACCTCGATGGAGATAAAACCATCTAGATGTCTGAAGCCCTTGGGAAAATATGACCTTTGGCCTTTCTCTCTTAATTTCCCTGCTCTGCGTGCTGGACATAGTCTTATCTGCCTTTGTTGAACGCGTTGGGATTTGCAGGAGAGAAGCACTGGGTACATGACTAACGTCAGCATCATCCTCATCATCCCTTTGCTGAACCCCGTCAAGCTCAAGTTGCTGAGAGTCAACTTTGCACCAATTTAACTACATATGTGGGGAAGACACACAGTTGTCAAGCTCTCCCTGAGCTGTGGAGGTGCCACTAAAAACCCTCATTCAGGAGATTGAAGCCATCCAGTGAGATTTTCAAAGAAAAGTCCAAGTCACCAGCAAAAGTGGGTGCGAACTGAGCACAGAAGGGAGGGCAGGGAGAAGTTAATATTTCACAGACACTATCTACAGCCATGAAATGTGATCATGACTGGGAAATGTGGGTTTGTGTTTTTTTCTAAATTAAAGTAGAAACAAGGCCAGAGCTCCAGCAAAATACAGAACTGGGGAGTTCTGTTTCAGCTTTGCAGCAAAGTTCAAGTTTGCCTTTAATACTAATTGAATCTTTTGCTGTTGTACGAGAAAAAGTCTCAGCTAAGAGACTGTCTCTGCCTCCAGAGCTTTTGATGTGGTTAATTTCTGGAAAGGAGAACTGGGGACTCAGATTTTGCTGTGTTTCACTTCACTGTCCTGGCCTGAAAGAAATACAAAAGCTTGCGCCAAGAAGTAACAACAAGAAAAATATTTTTTGTGGGTTTCTGCTGCAAAGCTGAGATGGGGATAGAGGGACTGACTTGAGGCAGGTGATGAGTCTCCAGGGTGCAGGACCAGTGCAGGGCACAGCCATGAGAGAGGCAGGGGAGTGAGTGCTGCCCTCGTTACCTTACAGCAGATGCCATCCAGATCGAGGTACAAAGGTGTTGGTGCTCACAGTGTGTTTTTGCAATATGTCTATTTAAATAAAATCACTTATTGGATGCATTTCTCAGTTTAACTAAGATGGAGACTGGAGGGAGGATAAAATTCAGAATGAGAGGAGTTAATGCTTGTAAAGGGCTAAAACCTGCACCAGTGGGATAAAAGCAAACTTAGTCAGTGATTTCATTGCAACTCAGCAGTAAATCCAGAGTCACTATTTTCTGTGGAGTGCAGATGTCTGAATACCATCCCTGGATGGGAATAAAAGGAAATGCTGTTTACTGTGAACAAAATGCATTAAGAACAAACTCTGACACACCCTAAACCAACTTTCTTTTGAAAGCAACAGAAGGTTTCATTAAAAGCAAAATTTGTGAAAAGAGATTTACAGGATATGTGGGAACTTGCTTGAATGATTAAAAATTAATTCTAGGAAGGGGGAGGATGTAGAAACACGTTGTGTTAGGATGTCTCTGCATGGCCCAGGCAAATCTCTTTCTGAGACTGTAAATTCAGCCCCTTTTCTTCCATTCCCTCGCTTATACCTGATTCTCCACTGGGCTTGCTGAACATTGAAGCAGATGCATTTACACACTTGAAAAGCTCAAGTGATTCAGTGGTGCAATGCTCCTGGTTAAAGCCGTATCTCCTCGTCCCTCAACTCATTTGCACTGTCATAGAGTGAAATGCTGAGCTCGCTGAACGTAAGAGGAAGAAAAAAGCTCCCACCAATTTCTTGAGGATTGTTAGGTTAGAAAAGACATTAACACTTGCCAAATTTGCAGCCTCACAGGTGTCAAGCAAAGCCACCAAGGAGATGGTGGAAGTGTTGCACAAATGGGCTGTGGGTGACAGAGCCCTGGGATAGCCATCAACCCCACTCTGCCCCCACCTGTGTGCCCCATGCTTCCGCCTGCAAGTGGTTTTTGTCCAGATGCCCATTTTCCACCTTCTGTGGAGGTGGAGTGTGACAGGGGCATCCCTGTCCACCCCTCCGTGAGCTGGTGCTCTCAGCAAGATCACTTGTGAGGCACCATGAGACCCGTCCCTGCCATGGCAGCATAGGGAGTGACAACCAACCATCAGCTCTTTGTGTCTCCTCTTGGGCTTCCCTTTAATTTTGGTCTGCTGGTGTTTTGATTTGCTTTTCTTGGGTAAAGCTGTGTGAAACTGTGGAGCAAAGGGAGCACGTGGCTAGTGATGTGACTGGGAAGTGATGGCAATGGTGCTTGCTTTTCTTGTATTTGCTTTGCATGTGCTGAGGAGCACAAGCCTAGAAGCAGAGGCTTCTTCAGGGGCTGCTGTGGCTGTACTGAGTTGACCCCACTTTGGGTATCCAGTGCACAGCACCCCATACAAGGCTGGCTGAGGCTGGGCTTGGTGACTTGCATGAGAAATGTCCTTCAGTGGTCTCCCCGCCATCCAGACAGTGAGCTGCAGAAGAGAAGCAGTTCAGCCATAACAGCAGCAGCAGCACACACTGGAGAATGATGTCCAGGCTGACCTGTAGCTGTTGACACCGTCCTTGCTCTTTTAACCCCACACGTGTGGCTGGTGAAAATGAACAGGTCTGGTTGCCCAATGCCTGCTGATGCTGGTGGCTGTGGCAGATGTGCAACACTTTGAAAATGAGAGCAGAAGGCAGAAGTGAGTGGCAGCTAAGAGCAATTCCCTTCTTCCCACCATCCTTTCTTTTTCTCCATTCATTTGGTTTGCATTTTTTAATATTTTTTTTTTCTTTTTTCTTGGCCATGTACAAATAAATGTTTGTCCCATACAAGTCCAGGACACCTTCATTGACCTTACCATTCCAGAGGGAAAGAAAATAAAAAACACTGAAAGCTAAAAATTGGTTTGATTCAAGCCCCTGACCTCTAGTTGCCTGAGAACAAGGAACTGCTTTGTTGCTTGTGTATGTTTCAGTGATCTTGCACCATTTTATCTTGCCCAGAGAGCCGCTCAGACATAAACCAGTGATGAAGAAGAACTTGGTCTTTGGCCCATCCTCCTCTGACAGTCCCTTAGCTCTGTTAAAATACCATTTTCAAACAAGCTAGATATTTTCTCCTCTATCCTCTTCCATCTTATCTGGCCTTTATCTTCTGCAGTAATGTTATCAGCCAGAGTGTTTGCTGTGATCACTGCAGTACATGTCTGAGGCTTAGCAGATGTACAGTAGAGCTGCAAGACTTTTATCCTGCAATTCCTTTCCCATTAATTTCCAACTATTTTGCTTTCTCCAGCCCCAGAGCTGTTTATCCTTGCTGTGAGCTCCTCAGCAGGCTGATTCACCCCTCAGGTTGCGCCAACTTGTGTGAGGGAGCCCAGCGCTTGCCAGCTGGCAGCCCCTCCAGAAGTAGATGAGCTGGCCTGTAGAAGGACTGAGGTCAAGTTGGCTGGAAGAGCTGCTCATTTACCATTTCTCCAGGGTTTTCTCCAGTTGTGTGTCTGGGCGAGAACTTGGAGAGAATTTAAAGCACCTCTGCAAGAAATCCAAGAGAGGAAGGACAGTTTGATGGGGAAAGTGCTAACTTTGGATTTGGGAGAGCTAAATTCAGTCCCTTCCAGCACCATTTAGCCCCTCTGTGCTTCATTTCATGCTCTTCTCCAGGGATAATGCTACTCCTAGGAATTAAAGATGGTGCTCGACTTGGCATAGGGACTGTGTAAGTCCCCAAAGACAGTCTAGAGCTGGGCAAAGCCATGGTCTGTTGCATGTTGGAAAGGTCTGTCAAACACATCTCCTTCTGACTCCAGTTGCAAGATTCCTGCTGACCCAGGGAAGGGGCAGCAATGGGACCATTTCTTTTTGTCTCTGCACTCTTTCCAGGCCTTCCCCCTGCCTTGTGTTCACACTCTGCTCCAGTTTTATGGTGGTAGGTGGCAGGGATAAATTCAGGATCAATTATAACTTGTCAGACAGATTTTCTTATTGTTGTTATTTCTTTTTGGGAATCAGAAGTCTTGCCTGGAAAGAACTACAGGAGGACAGTGAAAACCTCATTAACCAACATTTAGTGTGCCCATCTGTTACATAAGACAGAAAAAAAAAAATAAATCAATGCAATTTGCTCCTCCCAGGGCATGGAACTGTGAACCCCTGAAGAAGTGGATGAGGATGTGATAACCCCATGGAGGAGATGCCCTCACCCTGCCTGTCCAGAGGCCTCCCTGCAGAGCTCTGTTAGCTGCTGTGAGCTCTCTTTGAGCCTTTTCCCTCTTTTCTGCATGCTTTCTCTCCTAAAAACTCCTTCTGTCTGTATAATCCACCTTCCATGCCTCTTGTATCCTATTCCACTCAGTAGCATCCACCCAACAGCCCTTAGCAAAATATGGTCTCTTCTGCACTTGGAGTAAAAGCATCCTGTGGAAGGGACAGCAGACATCACCTTTAAGATTTTGGCTTTCATATGACAGTTCAATGGCAAGAGAGCCAGAGGCCGTACAAGGACTTGGAGAGAGGCAGCTTGTTTTTCTCCTCCAGCATATGTCTGTGTGGGAAGTAGGGCGCTGATCCACAAACAGTCTGCTTGCAGTTTCTTCCTCTCCAGGCAGGATTCGCGGGCTCCAACAGGGACTTCTGGCCCAAGCTGTGTCTGTGATGAGGCTGATGCGGGTGCTGTGGCAGACTCTGCCATTGTTTTGTTCTCAGTGTGTGTGGGATGGCGGCCAACTCATCCTCTGATCCTGATGGGGACTCCCACCCTTCTCTGAATATGCAGGCCAGCATGGCATCCCAGCTCGTGCTGCTCTGAAGGCCAGTGCATTTGGCAGACTGAGCCTGGAGCCCCCAGACTGCCAGAGGAGCAGAGCTGGGAGGGGTCTCCCAGGGCACAGCAAGTGCAATGGGTCCTTTCTCACCTGGGGTCAGGGCGTTGCTGCTGGGAACAGAAATGCATGAGCCATAAGGTGCACTTGGGACAGGGCTGGCAGGACCACCTCCCAGGGGCTTAACAGTCTAGGTCAATGCCAACTGTCTCTAGTCATGGAAAACACCCACTGGAGTCAAGGGAAGTTCACTGACTCGGTGATTGCAGCTGTTTCCAGATGTTTTCCTCACCTGAACATGAGGAAAAACTTCTTTACTGTGAGGGTAGCAGAGCACTGGCACAGGCTGCCCAGAGAGGTGGTGGAGTCTCCTTCTCTGGAGACATTCAAATCCTGCCTGGATGCCAACCTGTGTGACCTGTTCTGGGTGAGCTCTGGCAGGGGGGTTGGACTAGATGATCTCCAGAGGTCCTTTCCAACCCCCACCAGTCTGTGATTCTGTGATTCCGAGATTCTGTGATGTCTCTCCAGGAAGCCCCTCTTATTAAGAATCAGGCTAACATATTGTCTGTCTGGGAACTGTATAATCCCTTGTATTGTAGGAAAAAATCTTTCATCTACTTCACTTTCTTTCAATTGGCCTTTCCTTATTTTATTCTTATCTGTGCTTCTCAATCCTATCTCAAAAGCATCCCACCAGACAACTCTTATTGCTGCTAATACTAAAGTCCATGTTGTAAAGACCACCCCCTTTCCCATAACAACATTATGTTTACTGTTTTTCCTCTAGTTCTTGGCACACCAAGTATATGCCCAGGCTCACCATCAGGACACTCCATTGCTGATAATATTCAGTGTGTCATTTGTAGCTGCCCCCTCCCTGGCAGTGTTCAAGGCCAGGTTGGATGGGGCTTTGAGCAACCTGGTCTGGTGGGAGGTGTCCCTGCCCATGGCAGTGGGGGTTGGAACTAGATGATCTGTGAGGTCCCTTCCAACCCAAACCATTCTATGATTCTATGGTGCTAAGCCTGTGTGGACCAGGACTGTTTCATATCACAGACAATGTCATCTGAAATGTCCAGGGACAGTCCAGTGAGAGGGTGTGGATTCCAGATGCCTGTGCTCACTCTGGGCAGCTATTTCTGCCACATGCATGCTGTTGCCTCAGTTCCTTTGCTGGATGGCAATGCGAGCTTTCCAACATTGAGTAATACCAGAATACATCTTATCTAGGGAGCTAGTTGCGGTTAGAGATAATTTTCTTCAAGTATTCACACACACTGCTGTACAGCTGGGATGTTTGGAGAAGGTAAAAAGAAAAGCTTACAAACACGTCTGAGCCAACATTTGTTTATTTGAACGTTAATGAACGTCTGCGGGGCAATGCTCCTGCTTTGTGCTCCACAGATCTTGCTCTGCTGAAGAAGTTCTCCTTTCCCTGGTTGCTATCATGAGCAGGACCTCCAGGACATCAGCTTGCTTACCACCAAGGGCACCTAATTTCCCTGATGGCATAGAGAAATCACAGGGAAAATTGATTACTATAGGAATTTGGTACCTAAATAGCTTTGGGTACCAGTCTCAGCAAAGTCAAACGTTTCAGTTTAGCAAAGGCAGAACTGGGCTGGTGCTGTTAATTTTGAAGCATTGCATCGGCAATCCCTGGAAAAGCATTAGCATTCTTATTGCAAGTGAAATATTCCAAAAATGTATATGATCAGCTGAAATCGCTGGAGATAAAAATACATGAACTTAATGTGAAAAACATCATTCCTGTATTTGTTCTTAGGACTGAGCTCAGCAAAACCCAAGATCATCATACACGCACTTGACTCTTACATCCATACACTTGAGATCAGCATTTGCTATCATGAGTCTTGCCATGAAACTTGTAGCTGTGGCGTGTAGGCAATGGGGTGTTCTTCAACACGGGATCTCCAGGCTGATGGGATGAAGATTGCTACAGCCAGGCCTGGCTTGTGCAATGACCTGTGGGCAGTGTCACCCTGGGCTGCTTGGACCACAGGGATGTGCCAGCTGTTAAATCAGCTCACAACACAAATGCTGTGGATGCTGATGGCTGCAGGTGGAATGCAATCAGACCTTTCAATAACACCTCAGTGATTTAATCAGGTCCCTGCCAAATGCTGGCTGTGTGTCCCATGGCACTACACAAATACAGTAATTACTCCTGTGTGCCATTTTGCAATAGAAGATAATTTACTTGGATTAGAGAACACCATTCTGCTGCCAGTGGTCAGCAGCCCCCCTCAACAGGCACCCATGGGGGTGAGGTGCCTCTTTGAGATTGAAACTGCTGTGCTCAAACAAAACCATTTCTGTTCTGGAGTATTAAGTCATTTCGTTCTTGTTTATGAGATTAGGAAGTGTTGGGAGCAGCTTTATGGATAAAGCTCTGGCTGAACTGAGCCCTTATACACCAGAGGATCTGATTTGAAGGGGGTAAAAAAGGAACCATGCGAATAGCCAACGCACAGAACTGAAAACAAGAGCTGACTAAGGCAGTTTTCGCTGCACACAGCCCTGCAAACACAGATGTGTTTCAATGAGCACAATTTGAGAGGAGATGAACTCATCTGGAAGCCTTGTTTGTTCCTTTCTGCTCCTCCACCCACCGGCCACCCCCAGGAAAACAGCGGCTGCTGCCGCTCCGGCCCCATGAGCGCTCCTTCCTGAACGCTCCCTTTCTTTTCTCCGTGCCCAGGGGCTGTCTGCAAGGACACAAGCCTTTTGGTTTCTGCCTGTGCCTCCCAGGCCAGTGGGATGGGGATGCTGAGATGTCACAACCCCAGCCCACTCAAGACTACCCTGAGCAATCGGGAGGCACCTAAAGCTGGTCCTTGCTGCAGATCTCATGTGGTTGATGCTGGCTGGAGAAAGGGTCCAGGATCCAGGTCCATGAGCAAGATGTTCTCCCCACTTTCTCCTCCTGCAGCCACAGCTGAGCAGCGCTTTGGTGGGGAAGCAGGGAGAGATGGTGAAGAGTATCGCACTCTCCTCCAGTGGCTCAGGGACCCTGTCTGCTGAAATATCTTGGAAATCTTTCCTCCTCCATCAGATGCAGTTAGGGTGGACCAATATTCTGAGGTTTTTTGGTACTGAGGGAGGAATAGTACATAGATGGAATGACAGGCGGCACAACGGCTTGTGCATCATTTCCTTAGGAAACCAAGCTAAAAATACAGAGCAGAGTAAACATGAAGTAAGAAGTGTGACATGCTGGGGAAGTAAGGACAGAATAGGAGAAGTATCTAAAATAAAAGCGATATGGAAATAATAAGGGCAGAAGTGATGAGATTCAACACAGATAAACAGTCCATTTTCTTTAAGCAGGTGGAAATCTGGCATTGCATTAGGAGGGTGCCTGCTGTTGCAGTCGGAGCGGATATTGCAGACAGTGCACCAGGACTGTGAACCCAGGCTGCCTTGGGCCACCTTGGGCTCTGTATGAGCATTGAGGGCCAAACCCTTTCCTCTCATCCTCCTGCTTGTCTGTGAAATTAGGGGCTGCTCCATACAAATTCTCCCACTGCCAGTGCAGAGATGCCCAGGTCACCCTGTGGGAGGATGGCAGGCAGGGTTTGGTTTTACCACTGAAAGCATTTCATGCACACTGGCACTAGACAGAATACATTTTTATTTTTATTTCCTTTTACAGGGAATAGGCAAAATTCGTCCCACACCGGAGAGTGGTCTGTTCATCGCCCTTGTGCTACCTTCCCGCAGGGTGAACAGCCCTCTTCGCACAGCCAGACACGTGAGGACCAAGTGGGCCAGAAAAAGGCGAAAAACATCTAAATGCTCCTACCAATTTATTCGTGTCAATGGATTTCATTATTACATTATCTCCCCTCCTCCCCGCCCTCCTCCTCTGCAAGACGGGCAATCGCATCTCAGATCTCAGCAATAATCGCTCCGCCACGCTGACAAACACAGCAAAGAAACAGCGCTTGTCGAGAGCTAAGAAAGCTTTGCAAACATTGCTGATTAGCCAGATATAGCCCAGCTTGTGATCAGAGGGTGAGTTCAACTGGAGGTGATGGGGAAATATCCCAGAAAAAGAAAAGGGGATAAAAAAAAAAGATGAGGCATTATAATACCCTTTTTGTTGTTGTGCTCTTGTTTGAGGCACGGTGTCTCTGCTTGCCTTGATGGGATTCATGAAGTATAATCTCCACGTTTGCATGAAGGACGTTGAAATTGCTTGTTTGAAGCAGCAAATAGTGCAGACATGCCCAGGGGTGATGGACCCTCAACACTGGGCTTCGAGCATGGGTTTCTGCTGACATGAGGCACATGCATTTCCCAGGTCCTCATGGAGTTCATGTCCTCATGGAGCACAATATGCTAACACCAACGAACTGGTGCTTTTTACAGAACAAACCCTAGAACTATTGGTGGCCCACGTTCAGGTCTGGCACAGCCATGCTCCTGGCGCCCTGTCCTACCCCAGGAAGGCACTGGGGTACCGGGGTACTGGCCCTTGCTCCACCAAGGAGCTTACAACTAAGGAGCTTATGTTGCCGTGTGATGCTGCACCAGGAGCAGGGGTTTAGATTATAACCAGGCACTGTGCGGGGCCTAAAGACTTCATGAGCTTCAGCGGAGTCATTTTGTTGTCTCTCTTCACTTGGCAGCTATTATTTCCCCATCCCATCCCTTGCACCCTGACTTTTTCATACCTACTACATCCCTCTGACTTCTCCCTTGATACCCCCTGTCGCCTTGCCTCCAGCACCTGGGACTTCCTGAGGTGCCATGCTCCGGGCTGCAAAAATAGGATGGAATGAGGGCTGGATCTCCCCCCTGCCCTGGCAATGCCATTACTACACCCTTGTTCTCCACCCCTCGGTGTGGCTCATGTCCCATGGGGAGTTCAATCCCAGCAAATGATGCCATGATCTTGTTGTGAACATCACCATGGCTGTGTCCTCAGCCACGGACAGTGGCCTCATTCATTCTTCCACAGAACAACAGCTTCCCAGATTCCTGTTGGATAACTACATGGTAAACTGCTCCCAGGGAAGGTGCAGCTCTGGTGCTGGGAGTTAGAGGGGCCAACCTGGCTCTCCTCGAGAGGTTCATTCGCATCCCCTCCAATTCGATGCACACGTGGTTTAGCTGTTTTCCAGCTCATGTCAACACGCCAGTGTGCTCTGTTTCAGGGGTCTCCCTGGCAACAGGGCGGATCACCCACAAGGAGCTGTGGCCTTTGGTGACATCCCTACTTCCAAAGCAGGGTGGATGCTGGGCTGGGTGGTTAACAATCCTCAATGTAAAGTGATGAAGGAATCCAAGAACCTGAGTGCACTTTTGAGATATTTGGGTGATCCCAAAGCTCTCTGTGAGGTCCAGAATTGTCATGAGACCACTCTGTCCCAAAACACAAAATTCATTTGGGAGAAAATGTCAAAAAGAGAGCTAGTTTTCTCCAATGTGTTGAATGTTTTGATGGTGTCATGATGCTGCTATTCAGCAGAGCAGAACTGTCACTTTTTCTGTGCTTCCCTGAATGTCTCTGTCCTCCATTGGGTCTTGGCACATGCACTGACCCTCTGAGGACGGGCACATGCTTATTTTCCATGCAGCACCCAACACGAGAGGATCCATGCCTGTGACTAAATACTCTGGAAAAAATAACTCTCACATCTACTGAAGAGTAAAGCTAACAAGAATTTTATTCCAAGTCTTTAAATATAATTCTGCCTACAACATTGAGAATGCAGAAGATTATTTTATGAATTTATCTTCTACTCCTTCTAAAAAAGTCCTTCTACACATCGTATTCTCCCTTGAAACAAATGGTCAGAAGAAGTAAGCTTTTTTACTGAAGCAGCAAAACTCCACACAAGGTCAGAACAATATCTGTTATTTACTCCAGTGTGAGTTATGATCTGCCTACAGCATACAACTTTTTCTGTGTTTCCCATTGATGCAAATCAAAAGCCTTTATTGTCTTTTTGCTGATTTTGTGGTTCACTCGCTCATTACACTAGGATTCATTTATTCTTTTTTATACAAGTGTATATCTCACTGTCACAAAAGAACCCATTTTAGAGCGAAAGATCTGAAGCTGTTTGTAGCTGAGGGCTGAGATCTGTGCAGTCCTACTCTTGTACTGTGAAGTAAGCATATATCAGTGGAAAATAAATTACTCCATCACACCTGTAAAATGGAAGTAGCAGGTCTGGGAGGATTATTAGTCTATAGGCTTTTAAAAACATCTGATCCCTGGCCACAGACTGAAAGCAGGGGAGAGGGACCAGCAGGACCTCAGCAGGCACTGGGAGGAATGGTGAGAACAAGAGGCTGAAGAAAAGCCCTGTTTGAGACATGGCACATGGTACGTCAGAACCCATGCGCTGGTGATCACTGTGCTGCAGCTGACGCAGATGCCATCACACACAAGATCTTCAGGCATCATTCCCACACAACCTCACCCTCTTTTAATGCTGGCAAAGCTCCCTGCACAGAGCAGGATGCCATTCAGCAGCACCTTTGATGCACTACAACCACACCCCTAAAGTTACTTTGGCTCCAGACTCCTCCTTAGATAGAATTATAGAATCATAGAATAGCCTTGGTTGGATAAGATCATCAAGTCCAACCATTAACCTAACACTGCCAAGCCACCACTAAACCATGTCCCTCAGCACCATGTGGATTCTCCATTGTTTTTAAGCTCTTTGCTTTGCTTTGTATCTCTGTCTCCACCCAGGAGCTCCTGGGCAGCCTAAGGGAGGAGCAGGGAGGCAGTGGGACCTCAGGAGCAGATGGCACCGACACAGGGACAGGGTGGTGGGCACAGTGCTGAGCCCAGCACCCCCTGCCTGGGTATGGGCAAGTGGGAAAACAGCTCTTGGGACATCTCTCCTGACAGGGTGATACAACCCTCTGCCAGCAAAGCCTTAAGGGGGAAATTTCCCAAAGCATGACGGCGATGGGGCTGCCTGACTCCCATTGGAAGTAAACTGATCCTTCAGGCACTGAGAGGTCTGTGGCAGTTTCCTGGGAGAGTTTTTTGGTTTGGAGATTTCATTTTCTAATAATGTAGTTTTCTGTTACATTATTTCAGTGAGACTCTAGCCATGTACTAAAAGTGAAGGCCGGCTCACACTCAGTAGGGTGAGTGGATGCAGTCTGTGCTTTGGTTCCATATGCCTCAGTCTGCTTCAAACCTCTTGTAACTTGAACAAGTTGAATGATGGAGCTTTTTATGTGCAGCATGACTCAGTACTGCAGGTCTGTCAGAGAAACCACAGCAGAGCAGTCCAGAGCACCTATAATGCTAAAGAGCAGAAGAACCAGTGGGTTTACATTATCAAAACACAAAGGGATATCATCTGTAGGTGCTTACCAGTCTAACCTACCCAGTCCTTTTAATCTACCATCCACTCACCTCCAAGCACAGACCTTCTGACTTTCTCCCGCAGCCTCTATCTTGACAATACAGACTCCACCACATAAGTATTACTGCTTTTGCCCATTACTCATTTCAAATGGTCCAGAAATCCATCAAATGGCCTAAGCATCTACGCACATTTTCACTAGAACACAAAAAATATTTCCCCACTGGTAACGTTAATCAGTTTCCAATTGTCTGGTAACAGTACACTTACAGAGAATTTTGGAAATTAGTAGAGAGATAAATACTACCAGGATAGGTAGTGTTACGTTAAATTTACACTTTTCACATATAAATAGAAGAGTAAATGCTACCAGTAGTAGTGACATCTGAGTATTCCTGGCAGTGAGAGCCAGCAGAGTTTTTTTAATGACATAATGATTGAATCAAACAAAGGCAATGTTACTTTAGTCTTTTTCTTGCTAAATAACCACAAAAATCATAGTCCATAAATGCGTCCTTGGATAGAGTAAAAACAAATAAGTCTTGTTTGAACTACATGTGAAAGTAAATAAAAATAAAGGTAAAAGAAAATTTGCAATTTCAAAAGGACAGATTAATTTCAAAGGGAACTAATGAAGTTAGCTCAAGGACTTGAACATCAATGAAGCCTGAAATGTCTTTACATAAAAGATGCAAGACTGCTCACTGGAGCATAGAAAACAGGTATTTCAGATAGAAAGGATAAAGGGGGAATTACAAGAAATAAAGTTGATATAGACCTTGTAGAGGTCATTAAAATTAATAGGCAAGTTCTTCAAATGAAAAGACAACTGAAAAAAGTGGACTTGTGTTCAAGGAATATTAAAGATAATACGGGTGATTCTGTGATTCTGTGAAATGAATATTTTTCTCTAGTTTTCAAAAAGGATTATCTTGAATATAGGAGGAAAAGAAAGATAACACAGGAGCATGAGAACAAAATTAATCATACCTGATCTAGAAAAAAATCTTAAAAAACCCAGTAGTTACTCAAAAACTACAGTGCATTCTCTGTGCCTAAGGCAGGAAGAGCCAGCATATGAAACTGCAGAGGCAGAGAAAAGGAGACTCATAAATTAGTCAAGCTGGGAGTAAAAGCAAGGGCAGTACTTACACTCAAGAGGGAAATGCAAAGTAATAGAGGCAACTGCAGTCTGCTTGCTTCACATCAACACTATATTAGGCAGGAGAATAAACTGCATGGAAAGAATCATTAAAAACAGGGACATAGATGGAAAATGGATTAAAAACCATCAAAATTTGTAATAGTCATGCCAAATAAATTTGATATCTTTCTCTGATACAACTATTTTCTACACAGGGATCTGAAGTAGGTCTGCTGTTTGGTATGATGCCACAAGAGAATTCATTATTCGAAATAGGAAAAATGGGAATTATGCAAAGAACAGTAAAGTGGGGACAGAGCTGGTGAAAGAGGAGATGGTGGAGAGTAGTCCTGTAAGAAGCTGCACCTGCAGGGAGGAAGGTCATTAGGTGGGTTTCTCATAGAGGAGCCTTTGAACTGTTCTTACTGAATATTTCATTAATAATTTCAAAAAAAGTAAAGGAAAGTGTTGATTAAATATCCTGGTGTCACAATGTCAGAGGGGAGTGTTGGTCAGTCGGAGGAGATGACTGTCATTCAGGAAGATTAAAATCACCATGAGGACAGAAGCAACAGAGGCAGAAATGTGATTACAAAGAATTCAAGGTCCTATATTCTGAGAAAGGAAGGATCTTTGCAGACTTCTACAAATATCTCCAAATCAGCTGAAAATCATATACTAGAAGAAAAACACGGGTGTAGTAAACAACTGGAGTGGGCCATAAACATAACAAGGCTTATGAACAAGAGAAGTAAGACTAAGATGTTGCTGCTAAAGTACTTCCAGTAGAAAAGGAGAGGTTTTAATACCACCTGAGAAACAGTGTAGACTTCTGTCAAGTCATGTTCAAGAAAATGGTATCAAATATCTGGAGGTGTATTAGAAGGCGGCTGGGAAGCAGAAGGGAATGGAGACCCTTTTTTTATGCGAAGAAATCAAAACCATAACCTTATTCGGCCTCAGCAGCAGTACAAAAGCTCTCTACAGATTCACCTGAGGTAAACATGGGATGGGGGCAAGAAGATCTACTGAATTTAAAGGAGAACGTTGGCATAAGAACAAATGGGAATGAATTTACCACAGAGCTGGAAATGAGGTTTCTCCTCAGAGGCATGAAGTTTTGGAATAGCCTTCCAGGATGAGGACTGAGTTCAAAAGCACAACTGCTTTCAAGATGGAGTTAGTTCAGTCTCTGAAAGGGGTTATATGCTGTGGCTGCTCCCAATAGCAGTGGGAAGGCAGGGGTTAGGTTTGGCGAGCCAGAAACCCTATGCTGCTGCTGCAGAGCTTGTTGGCAATGCAACAGTTACTGCAATAGCAGCTCTGTTTCAGCAACGTGTAGCTGTGCCCCCATAGCAGTGGGGTGCACAGGCAAAGAGCTTTACCGAGTGTCCCTGTCAATGCAGTAAATGTGTTCCTCTGTCTGTCATCCCTGATCCTGAGCAGAAGGGTGATTTTAACTTTAGATTTCTTGCAAAAACCTTCTTGCAAAAACATATTCCACGTAACTGCCAGAAAGCGTTGCAAAAAAACATTGTCAAGAGCTGGTTCAATGGTTCTTCTCCAAAACTCAGGTGACCATAAATGCTGTTGTAAAGGTGAGACAAAAGAAGTGTAATTAGCCATAAGAAAGGATAGCAGGTATCGCTGACACAGATTTAGCTGGGCAGGGAAATGACAATACAGGCATTTTACAACTGGAAGAGTTAATGCTGCAGGCTGGGAGGGCCTTGTTCACAGGAGCAGTGATGGGACTTTATAAATAAGGGCTCGTGGCACAGCACTCCTCTCTGCATGACACCACTAAGAGAACTGCCACTGAGAGGAGTTCAGACAAGAAACAGCTCAGCTAGTTCAGCTCAACTCACCTTAGAAACATAATGTAAAGCACTGACTGTGTGTAACAGCAATATCTGATTATAGACATGTAAACAAAATCCAAGTTAATGCCTACATCTTGTCAGCTGTGCAGTTCTCCAGACTCCAGGCTGATTTCACCTGCTCAGCTACCTCTACTTGGGGCTCTGTTTGTTGCCCACATGCTGGTGGCAAGTACCTGCTGAGATACCCGAGCATATCCAAGGCACCACACAGTACTGGCAAACATGGGAGAGACCTAATGGAAGAATGTTGCCTTCTGGAGTAGCTTGTAGCGGTTGGGTGGGATGTGGCTACGCAGAGCACCTCATCTGCCTACAAGTGGGACACTGACTTGAATCCTCATCTCCACCAGCTGCAACGGGAGCTTAGAGACCCACCTTATATACAGGCACCTTCATTTAGAAGGGGTCTAACTGCCTTCATCTAAATTGAGTTGTCCAATAATCTGGAGTTGATATCTACTCAAAATATCAATGTATAGAGCAGAGGAAGACAGGGACTTGCCCATGGACTTTGGAGAGAGAAATAAAGCTTGTAAAAGTGCATACAGCGAGGAGAATGTAACTCTTAATAAACATGGCTAGGTCTGTTAAAATAGGCTTGGTAATATTCAGAGGTGGATTAAGACCAAGGATTAGAAATATTTAAATGCAAACCAAAGTCAAAATGGCAATATTCCTACCAATCAGTTTTTACCGTACTTAACACAGTGGTCCCAGCTCTTGCAGTTTTATCATAATTATCACTGAATTCAAGTTTCACAAGTCCCAGCTCCCTGAGCCTTCGGAATCAGCTCCTGAGAGTGTCAGCTTCTGTATTTAACAGTTATGGGGGAAAAGCTTGAAAGTGTGACTTGAGCATGTGCCAAAGATTTAGAAACAAAAAGTAAATAAAAACAAATGCCAAATTTTAATGCTTGTTTTTATATTAAAAACCCAACCACAAACAAACTGAAAACACCCTCTATTTTAAAGATAATCTCATGACTTTGGAGGCCTGGCTCATTATTCTTGAAAGCTTGATATTGGCAACACTGTTAACTCAGACACTCTTTCAAGAGGATTTGTGGAAGTAGACTGAAAGAGCTGCAGTGTTCTTGAGGAAAACCCAAGGAATGCTTATGCTGTGTAAAAAAGCTGGTAAATGGATAATCCTTGATCTCCTTCTTTCCAGAGTAGAATAACAGAGAAGGGGCAACAAACGCTGTCAGGAAGATGTGCCTGGACACGTGTAATGCAGAGTACAAGTGAACAGGATAGGTGTCTTTGGAGAAGTTCAGTATACGGATACCACGCAAGCAGAGGGGCAGCCCTGATGGTCGCTGTTCTCCCAGGGGAGAGGGCATTGGAGAGGAGGTGTGTGGAATGCAGGTGGGAAGCCTTGGCAGTGGAGCACCCTTCCTTGTTTTGACTGCAAGCCTGGGGTTAACATGTTCAGAGGTGAGGCAGAGACCACCAGACACGTAGAAAGATGTGTTCCCATCAATTTTCACTTTCCTTTTCCTTTGCCAAGCAGTTCTATGGATCTCAAGGTGCTTATGAAGACCATATGCCTTCAGAAGGGATTTCTGTCTTGAGTGTGTTATCACAAGTACTCCACAGAGACTGCACAAACCTCTGAAGCAAATTCTTTTCCAGCACAAACGATAGGACTAGGACCTGTCATTGGCTGAGGGATGTATTCAGCCTGTTGGGTCATATGGAGCCACAGCACTTGGCCAAGGAATGGCCCTTCTCAGGGCTCCTTTTAAGCCTAATGCCCCTTGATGTAGCCTGTCCCTACCAACCACTTTCTTCTGCTCTGAAAGCCCACATACCAGATGCTGCTTGCCATCTGCCAACCAGCTGTGGAGCATATGGAGTCACAGAGCAAGAGAGGCTCCAGCCTTATACTGCAAATGCAAGAGACACAGCCCCTGTAAGAGAAACAGTGTGGAGGGAGACAACGGTTCGAGTCTTGCACTGAATGCATGAGATTACACGGGTCTAGTCATTGAAGGGCAGGAGGGTGGATGTTTGCTCCAGAGCTGCAGCTGACTGCTGCCGTTGCCAATGGGGAGAGGCTCAGGAGCCCATCTCCAGCCCACGCAAGCATCCTGGGCTGCTTAATGTGGATCAGATGGGGAAAAGAGCTCAGATCTGTTGCTTGGAGCAGTCAAGCCACGGCACATAGCAATAAGCCTTCTCCACATGTCTGTGCGGAGGACGAACCTGACACTTCTGAGTTTGTATCTGAGCAATAAATGGAAAACAGCTTTTTTTTTCCACCTCTGGTTTTGTGGGGGAAAAAAACTGTAAAATTTTGCTCAAAAGCAGTTTTGTGCCTGCAAACAGGATTTATTTTTATGAGATTTATTTTTAATTCCATCCAGATGTTTATTTATAAAATAATTTAGGACTTATATCCAAACAGACATCAAAGAAACCTTCTGGGAGTAGCACTGTCAGTAGCAAAGGGTTTTAATGATCCATGAGCCGAGTGAATGGGTTTGAGGAGTGTCAAGAGTGCCTTGGGGGAGTGCATGCATGGATCCAATTAGGAACCCATTCCGAGGTCACAGAGGCGCGACAGGAAAGATGCCTCCTTTGGGAGCAGGATGCCAGCTATTATGCACAGTGTGATGTGGGGTATGGCAGAGCACAGATGCTTTCCCAAAGACAGTACCAGGAGAACTTCTGTCTTAAAGAGTGTCACGTAAGCTACCCACCATGGCAATGGCTTTGGGTGACTCCCACCCCTTGGAGGAGGTGTATGTCCTGGGCAGGGCTCACAGGGCACAGCTGCTGCCCCATGAGGGTGAATTATCTGATTTCATGGACCTGAGAAGCGTGATGCTGTAAGAGCCCCCATGCCAACAGGGATCCAGGGCTGTGTCCTGCTGGGGGGGATGGAAGGGGATGGATACTCCCAAGTCTTTCACATAATGTCCTTAATTCCCTTTCATGCAACCTGTAAATCCCACCTCTCCTCATAGGAGGTGACATCTGCTGCTGCCCCCCAGCCTGAAGATAGATGGGCAAATCCTATTATCCCTGTGAAAATTTAGTGGGACATGTACTGGTGTGTTACCTCAGTATTTATTCACTTCACCTCCACACAAAAATGTGGTTTGCTTGCTGGGGTTTGGTTTTTTTTCCTTTTCTAATGTTTAGTTCCACTGTGTAAACTTTGTGTCTTTCTAAAATTGGTTTCTATCAAGCAGTAGTACATGGGTCTTTGCATCCTCAGTAAATTCTGGTAAGTCAAAATAAACTAAGTCTTAATTGCACAAGGTGTCTACTCCAGTTTAACAACATGAGATTAAAAAGATCCTTTATCAAATTTGTGCAAATTTGCTTGTAAGTGTTCCTTTTATTGACATCAGACTGACTGAGTAAAAAAAAGGTGCTCCCTGGTGTTCAACTCAGAGGCTTCCATTCAGATTTGTGCCTCTCCAACTATAACTGCAATTTTTGCAGCAAACCCATGGCTCAGTGTTAAGAATCTTCTCTGTTCTCCAGTGCTGAGCCCCGTGGTATGGAGTAGAAGTGTTACAGGAATGAACCAGATTCACCATGGATGGGATCCCCTTTTCTGTGGGAGGGATGCAGGGAGAGGGGGCGTTGCTTGAAAGAGAACGCTTGAAAGAGGACACCTCAAGCTGGGCCAGAACCCCTTGGCAGCACTTGGGTTTTCCTCTGAACCTCTGTCTGCTCCAGGACAGTGACAAGCAGCACGGGGTGGCATGGCCAAATGTGACAGTTTCCAGGACGGGCTCTCTGCTGCCAGGGGATGAGGACCTCCCCTGCGCTGCATCCTGAAGGGCATGGCCAAGGAGCTGGCTTGTCTTGGACATGTGGTTCTGCAGGAGGGTGGCCAAGCTGGCTGGGTCTTTGTAGGTAACCCTCTCCTGGCTGTCTGAGACTGAACCTGAGGGGGAAAAACACAATTTTGGAGAACTTATCACTTTTGAAATGGGGCTGCTGGCAGGCCTGTGTGCTGCAGTGCTGAGAGCAGCAGGAAGTGTGGTTGCATGTGAAAACAAGCAGATTTGAAACAGTATTCACTCTGAGGGATTACACAAATAATACCCCAGTGACAATGGAGCTATTTACTCAGTTGACACTATGAAGAAAGCATCTCCTTTTATCTACTTATGGTGGTTAGCGGGTTCGTCTCTCTACAGCCTCTGTTGCTGCTTGCCGCTTCCCTTGATGCTTCTCTCTGGTACTTTTGTGACATCTTTCCTTAAAAAGCTGTTTATTTGAGGAGGGTGTAGGCTTCATGCCAGAGAAGGGCAGCTGCAAAGTCACACAATGAGCAGCCTCACAGATACCCAAGCTAGTGTACATTGGCTGCCAATGACCTACTGGGCATTGAAAGGGCTCTCCTTCAGCCTGCCCTACTCCGAGGTGAACATACCACTCAGTTTGTAATATGGGAAGAGCTGGTGGCATCTTCCCATTAACAGTTGTCTGCTCCTTGCTCTGGTGTCTGGGATGACCATGCCAGCTACAATGCTTACTCAGAATGCTTCTCAAATAGCTTCTTCTACAGTGAAATAAACAGCATCATGCAAGGCCATGCAAAAAGGAATGTATTCATGTCCAAAGCATACGGGGCACAGGCAGGAGTGTTTGAGCATACAGTAGGGATAGGACTGAAGTGCATCTCTGCAGCTGAGCAACATGCTTGCAGCACCTTGAGTCTGCAAGCAACACTTCTCTTGGCTGCAATGCAGACTCATAACTTCCCCCTGCTCTGCTGGACCCAGCCAGCTGCAGGTCACTCTAGCTGGCTGCCTGGGTGCAGGACCCTGCGCCAGGGCTGAGGCATGGCTGGCTGCAGGAGGGACGATGACCATGCACGCCTCCTGTTCAGCCTCCTGTGAGATGTGACAGCAAAACCGAGGGTGGGTCTTCCTTGAAGGGCTGAAGTGTCTAGGGCACAGGCCTAGGCCACCTCTTCAGGAGGAGATATTTTTGCTTGTTTTGTTTGCACACGTCTGTACTTGTCCCTCCCCCACAGGTCTCACATATTGCCCGTGGTATCTCACCACGACAGGCCGTGTAGTGATGTACAAGAGATCATGGCAATGGTTCAGGCTTCTATATTGAGAGATGGGGGACCGCTGCACAGTCCATAGCTCTGCCACAAGCACCTTGTGATTGTGTTTAAGGAGGATCTATCAGACTGTTCATGGATCCAAACTACAGACAAACCTTATGAAAAATACCAGACTAGCACCTTTGTTTCTTCAGGGGTGATACAAGGTAGACAGATCTGGCAGCCCTTGGAGTGGGAGATGTAAATTAACCCATCATCTTTCCAGAACTTGAACACCACTGGACTGTGCAGACACTCTGGTTGTGTCTGTCCAGCCTCAAAGCTCCACACCAGGTAATGAACTCCAACCACTGACTGGTTGGTGTGCCCCAGTTTGCATCTATACCCCCTGGACCAAACTCTCCTATTCGTAGATAAAGAGCTAATTCACTGTCCATACAGCTCAGCCAGGACCCACAGCAAAGAAGGACTGTTATGATGTGATCCATTGCAACATTTGCCAATTCAAAGCCACCAAAAAAGCTGTAAGGCAGCATAAACCTTTGGTCACTACAGGTCTGGGCAATATGAACAGAATTTATTACACTAAATTTAAGCCATCTAAAAACTAGAGATCAAAGCTAAACCAGTAATTTTGGGTTCCTCTATAGACAATTTGTGGTTACCTTCAGAGAGTAGCTTAGGTAGGCTCTGAGACACCTAGGCTGAATTGTCCTTTCAAGGTGCCTTTCTCCATTGCCTAGAGTGGGAACCTAAATGTCTTAGAATTCTTAGGCCAGACTGCTAATTTTTAAATAGACAAAGGTAGATAAAATGAGTCCCAGTGACTTTCAATAGTGTCTGGTAGAGCCCAATGAAAGGTTGAAAGTTCAACTGTCCACTCACTGGAACACATAGTCTGTCTTGCACAGTTAATTTTGTCTGTCTGAGGTTAAAGACAACCTCTTTTGCAACTGGCTTTCCTGTTGCAATCATCTCTTAAAAGGTCTATTTCTGAGAGCTTTTTTATGTTTTATTGTTGATTTTAATTTAAGCCAAAGGAAAAAAAAAGAAATTATTAGCAAACACCAAAATAAAAAAGGAAGAACATCACGGTTGTTCACCAAACTTACACAAAGTCAAGGCAGATTTTGCTAAAGTCTCTTCTGGTCCTTCTGTGCTGCTGAAAGGATTCATTGAGTGCTCTGTGATAAGTAATGACCTCCCCTTGCTGGGTTAGGGTCCTGGACCCAGTTGTAGGTTGTATCAGGGAGCTGTACACACAAAGAAGTGCTGCTCTTTCAGCTACTAGAGAAACACAAAAAAAATATTGATCTTGTGACTTCCTGCCAATAGAAAGGCACATATGTTTTCTATCTGCTGATAAAGAACCCAGTGATACTGAGCTTTGCTGGAGGAACGTCTGTGTTTTTTAGTGGATACATAAAACCTTTCCTTCATGAACCAAGATTCATTTCACATCCAATATGTAATTTCACCAGTCTGCAGAGAGTTCCTCTGTGGTTGACTAACTATTTCTCGTATTTTTTTCAATTCCAAAAGACAGATCAAGAACTGAAAAACTCTTCTCCCCAACCCACTCCTCAGCTAACCACCAGCAGTTAGGGGAGAGGAGGGTATGGAGGAGAAAAGAAGCAAGCTCCTGTGCAGCATGGAGACGTGGAGCAGCAAATGGAGAAACCTCACAGAGGTGAGCTGAAAAAGCTTGGCTAAAAAGGAATGAAAGAGTGGGACCCTGGCTGGACTGAGCAAGAAGAAAATCTCCATCCATAATGATGGAGTGACCTGAGGTAGAGAAAAGGAGTTGAGATCCACCCTCTTCTTGCACACATCCAGAGTTACCCTGTTAAAGAGAACTGGAGATGGCTCATGGAGACGAGGACGGGATATTTAGAAGAGACCAGCTCAAAGACACATGAATAGATATGCATGTTTGGCAGTAATTTAAGTTGGAGCCACCGCCATGGTAGAGTCAGTACAAATGGGGATAAGAGATGGAGACTGATATGAAAAATCCATTCTACAAATGGGAGTGACTGACCAGAAGCAGTGATATGATGAGGATATGACTAATAATGTGAGACGGGTCCAAACCACAGACCTTAGGCCTGGAAACAGAGCTGGATCTCTCTCAGTTCAGTGGCAGCAAGAGCCAGCCCTTAAAAGAGTAGGACCAAACCAACAAGAGCTGCCAGAGTTTCAACCCAGAGATTTGGGTTTGGCTTCTGATTACTGAAAATGACATTTATTAAAATAAATGATGGCTGAATCTCCAAAAGCTTGAGGCTGAAGTCTGTTCCCACTGCTTGTATGTTTACCTTGAACAAAGATGAATACCTGAATTTGAAGCACAGCTATATTGGGTTTGCATGGCAAGGTGCTGGTAGTCAGAAGGTAACAGAGGTGGCTTCTGTGATAAGATGCTGGAAGCTTTCCCTATGTCCAACAGTGATAATGCCAGCTGGCTCCAAGAAGGACCCGCCACTGGTGAGGGCTGGGCCCATCAGCTATGGTAGTGGTGCCTCTGTGATAACGTATTTAAGGGGGAAAAAACTGCTGAGCAGCAGCAATTGGGAGAGAAGAGCGAGAATACGTGAGAGAAACAGCCCTGAAGACACCAAGGTCAGTGAAGGAGGAGAAGGAGGTGCTCCAGGCACCAGAGCAGAGATTCCCCTGCAGCCCGTGGTGAAGACCACGGTGAGGCAGGCTGTCCCCCTGACACCCATGGAGGTCCATGGTGGAGCAGATATCCACCTGCAGCCTGTGAAGGACCCCAGGCTGGAGTAGGGGGATGCCCAAAGGAGGCTGTGACCCCATGGGGGACCCATGCTGGAGCAGTGCATGAAGAACTGCAGCCCATGGGAAGGACTCACATTGGAGAAGTTCACGGAGAACTGTCTCCTGTGGGAGGGACCCCATGCTGGAGCAGGGGAACAGTGTGAGGAGTCCTCCCCTGAGGAGGAAGGAGCGGTAGAGACAAGTGATGAACTGACCACAACCCCCATTCCCTGTCCCCCTGCACCACTCAGCGGGAGGAGATGGAGAAATAGGGAGTGAAGTTGAGCCTGGGAAGAAGGGAGGGGTGGGGAAGGTGTTTTAAGATTTAGTTTTTATTTCTCATTATCCTACTCTGATTTGATTGGTAATAAATTAATTTTTCCTCAAGTTGAGTCTGTTTTGCCCATGATGGTAATTGCTGAGTGATGTCTCCCTGTCCTTATCGTGACCCATGACCCCTTCGTGATATTTTCTCTCCCCAGTTTAGCTGAGGAGGGGAGTGACAGAGCAGCTTTGGTGGGCACTTGGCATCCAGCCAGGGTCAAACCACCACAACAGCTCAAGAAATCCCACAGGAAAATAAAACTTAGTAAGAATCATGAGAAAGCATGGCATCTTTGACAGAAATGGACTCTTTTATCATGAATCCCAGTGTGCAATGACGAGTGGATATGGGCAGAGACTCTTCTAAATGAAGTTCATCTCAGAGTCAGTACTTAAAATGGTGGAAGGGTGGAGGACGAGGCATCCCATTTTAGGTAAAGATTTTATTCTTTAATACCTGCCTTACATTATATATTTTCAGAGTCAGATAAGGGAAGAATATCCCCTGTGGCTGCTTACATATATTGAGTTACAGCTCTTTATGTGAAGGAGAGGAGCTGCCAGCCTACAGAAGTTTCGGGCTATTCATACTCTAGTGGTGAATGAATTAGGTGGTCTCTTCCTGTGACTCATTAACCCTTAGAAACATATTGTCATGAAGAAATAGGAGAGACTATTTAGTTAAATAGTGGATACAGTTTTAATTAAAGACAGGTCCATACTGAGGCATCCCAAACAAGTCCTGGGCCTCCTCGAAGCTCAGAGAAATTGGATAATCTGGAATTTCACTTTGAAAGAAACCTCCTACATTTCTTTGAGTATCTATAAAGAACGCCTGCCTTCTGCATAACCGGGCACAGATTGATTCCTCTCATCGCTCATTACTTTTATTGCCAACTTCATAGCTTTTGATTGCACAACGCAAAAGCGATAACAACACTGCAGGGCAGCAGAATGACTCATCAGGCATTACTGCTCGCTGTTAGCAAAGTCTTTTCTGTTTACCTAGGTGCTTGTGCGGCCTTCATCTCCATGGTGTTTGAGTGCTTCCCAAACAAATAAAACTGTCTCTGCCCTTGCTCCCTCTGCAGACCCAGCTGGAGCGTTAGGTTGCCTTGCTGCAGCGTGGGGAGACGTGGGATGAGCTGGGACCCACTGCTGTGTCCCAGGGCGCTGAGACTTCTACACCACAAGGCATGTCCTGTCCCCATCAGACTCTTGCCAGCTGTGAGATGCAAACTGGGAATATGTCCCCCCACCAGAGAGGCAAACAGGGAATTCATATGGTGCCTGTTGGTGGTACAAACAAACAGCCCCTTTCCTTACAGTTTCTTTAAGCCTAATAAAAGTTGATGTGCTAAAAAATTCTTTCCTTGGCACAGATTTTACAAGGAGAATGGAGCCAAACTTAGCTCCTGGCTCACTGGACATTAGGTATGTCTTGCACCTCATCCCAGGGCAACAGTAGGCAAAGCATTGCATTTTCAGCTTTGTTCTGTGAAGATATGCTCCCAGGAGCATGGGTCTGCAGGGGAAAATGAGGGTGGCAGCAAACAGGATTACTCCCACGCTGTCCTTTGGGAAGTGGCAGGAAACAGCTGCCTGCTGAGTACTGGCAGTGGGGTCAAGTTCTCTCTGGACAGTCTCTCACAAAGTCCATATTCACCAACATCCTCTTAGGATGCTGGAAGCCAGTAATGCCACTGATCTGCAGTCACAGGAGAGGACAGTTCATCTTGAACTCGGGCCCACATGAACCCTGACAGCCCAAGGGAAGAGCAGGTCCTGAATCCTCATCCCTTGGCCCTAGCTTACAAAATCAACACAAAACCTAAACTGTAGTTTTCAGAGAGTTTGGAGCAGTGGATTTAAATCCGCACTGCAATCACATTCAAGCATGCATAATTGCAGCTGGATTTGAACCAGAGAATAGTTGCACAGAGGCTGATCTGTCATTTTGCAGTTGAGACAGGCCAGTGTTGAGGGCTGATTCAACCCTGAGCTTTCCTCCAGCCCCAGAAGCATTTGGTCCAGGGCTGAGCTCAGGCACTGCAGGGACCATCCTAAATCATAGAATCACAGAATGGTTTGGGTTGGAAGGGACCTCAAAGATCATCCAGTTCCAACCCCCCTGCCATGGGCAGGGACACCTCCCACCAGACCAGGCTGCTCAAAGCCCCATCCAGCCTGGCCTCGAACACTTCCAGGGATGAGGCATCCACAATTTCCCTGGGCAACCTGGGCCAGTGTTTCACCACTCTCACAGTCAAGAATTTCTTCCTAATATCTAGTCTAAATCTACTCTCTTCCAGTTTAAAGCCATTAGCCCTCTGCAATATAGGCTTCCCCAATGGCCAGATCAGGGTGTGGGACTCCCAATCACACCCACCTCTGATGGAATGATGGTCCACAAGTCCTGATGAGAAGAGACACCTGCATGTGCCACCAAGGCTGGTTTTACAGACTTGCTCCCTCTCCTCACCCCCCTACAGATCTTTTGCATGCAGAGACTGTGACCACTCTAGGATGTGACCTACAGAGGTTCTGGAGTGGGACCAGAGACATCACACTTCCCAGAGAGCATGCCACACCAGGGATGTCAGAGAGGCAGCGACAAGTATTAGTTTAACATGTTTAACTCAAGCTTGTACTATTTTAAGATGAAAAATTTCCCAGAGGGCCCCATCCGCAGCTGGAAAGGACTCACCCTGCTATTTTAGTTTATTTTTTTTTATAAAAGGCAGATTTTATGCTTCATTTAAAAATAGATGATATCTTTACATTGGCAAGATCTTCATACCTACATGGCAAGGATTAACATGAGTTTCTAATCAAATTTTGTACCTCCCAAGTATCTGTCCTGCCATTGCACAGGGCCAGAATCATGTCTGGCCACAACATATCTGTCTCTGTGCTGGACTGGAGCCATCTCATGAGGCTGGTCTCAGCATGGGATCCCATTTGAGTCCTTGCAGAGGAGAGTGGGCAATAAGAGTCAGCCATGTCAGCTGTGCAGGATCCCACAGACCTGCACAAGGACCAGTGTCACCCCACACTGCTGCTGCTGCTGAGTCATGGCTGATTTCCTTCCTACCCCAGACATCAAAGGAAAATGTAGCTTCTTAATTTGCAGAAGATGATACTGAGATGTCCATATCCTCTGCAGAGAGGCAATAGGCTACCCTAAATCATAAAGCACAGGGAACAACTGTTTTGGTTTGTTTTTATGAGAACATAGAGTTTGAGGTTATGGGAATTCCATAAGGGACAATGTCTCACAGTAGTAAAAGATTATAAAACAGAATTACAGTTCAAACCAGTAAGTGTTACATTATGCACGGAGACACGTAGACTGTAAAGCTTAACAATACACCAAAGCTGCCAACACTAGAGCAAGGCAAAGGGCCTCCTTTTAAAATTCAGTTTAATAGTGCCTGACACAGAATGAGTAACAATGTTAAGCAACACAGAATGAACCATAAAACACTGCTATATGCAATAGCTATTATCCTATGTGCTAATCTTCATATCACATTATTTCCTCAAATAATCATAATATTGTGCCAACAGCCCCTTCATTCTAGCTCATTATTTCTTGAGCTTGCTTCCTTCACAAGGGACAGGGCTTGCACTAACAATGCCCTCAGGGTCCACAGCAAAGCCACGCGCTCCAGTATACCCAGAACAGAGAAAGCCTTTTTCTTGGTCCATTTCTTCACTTGTCTATGTTTTTTCCTTCATGCAACTACAAGGTAGTAGGAAAGACTGTTGTGGAACAACATAAAGAAATCCTTTGTCATCACAAGCCTTTCAGGCACTGCCCACTCCTCTGGTTTATCCCCTGGTTACATGTTTTTCCTCCTTGTTCTCACTTCTCATCAGTCAAGTTCTCATGTTTGTGTCTCTCGGTGCAGTCTCTGCTCTAACATTGTACAGCGTGTTCCTGCTGAGAATGATCAGCTTTGACTTTCCACAAATAACAAAAAAAAAATATCTCTTGCCATTATTTTGTCACACTTTCAGCTTCTACTAAATAACTAATTCACAACAATAAACCTCCTGGTTGCCATTAGAGGCAGGCTGCCAAACAGTTTAGATGTAATCTTGTGTTATGTTGTTTTCATAAAGGTTTCCCAAAACCCAGTGTGAATAGACTTAGGTTTTGTAACTTAAAGTAAAATATTTGCTTAATTTTATATTCAAAATGTTACTACCCAGAGCTGGAAATGTGAATGTAATGATTTGGGGCTCCTATGCCAGCACAAACAAACTTCTCATGCATCTCATACACAAACCCAAATGTCTTTTTGTCTTTGTAGAATAAGTTAAAACAAATAAGATCACCTCATTTTTTCTTTGTGTGTCCCTATCTACTCATGTCTGTCCCCTACTCTCTGGCCTTGCATTTCAATTCCTGGCTCTGGGTCTGGGGTATTTTTTTGAGTGATTTATACAGCACCTAGCACAACAGGGGGGGGGGGGAAATAAACAATGGTGAAGTTGCCATTTAAGATGACTACGGGCACATGCATCTCCCCCACAGCCCCTGTCAGGGTGAACGCATCATTTCTGCCACACCGAAAACAAAGCCCTGGATGCTGGTCAGATGTGAGGACGGGGTGTAACGCTGATAAGGCAGAGGGAGGAGTGGGGCCCAGGGTGGGATCTGAGCAGCCTGACATCCCTGACCGGGTTGAAGGAACTAAAATGGTTTTGAGCAATGTCAGCAGCAGAGTGCAAACTGCCTTTTGGAAAACTTCATTTCAGTGGCCTCAGAGGTACAAAACCATCCCTTGCATTTTTTCTACACCCTTGTTTATGACTTTCATCACAACACTGACCCACCAACCAAGAGAGAATGGCTTTAGCAAGATTTTTCTTCCACTCGTGTATTATCCAATTCATTGACTCACAGATGCCTGTTCTATCCATCTAATGACACAACTCCATGGGTCTTTGCAGATTTCATGCAATAAATGTGGCAGCCATTAACTTTCCCTCCTGTTGGGCACTTGAGAAGATAAAAATCCCCTCCTTCTGCTGTAAATTTCTGCTATAAATCCACCAATGCAATTGCACACAATCTAATTTCTGGCTCCTGGGCCCACATTCATCCTTGTCCAACTATTCCTCTTGACTGAGCTGATTAGATTATCGACAAGGGCAGGCTCTCTAAATGCAAGGTCATGTATCTTAAATTAAATCTAAAGGAGCTACGGTAATATATATAATAGAACTTTGACATCTTTACTATTAAAGAGGTGGGGAAAAGTTGCTCAGCTGGCTCCACTCTGGTGTCATTTGGCCTTGAGAAGAGTAAGATGGCTTGGTCCTCCTTTGGAAATCCTCAGGGACTTGATTCCCAGAAATGTTGATACTCTGACTGTTCCCAGAAGCCAGGTTTCTGGAGCCATTTGATGCTCCTGCAGGTACTGCGTAACTTATGGATGACATGCTGTGCCTACCACTGCCTTTGAACAGTTGAGTGGGAGGAATCAGGATGGACACTGGAGCGAGCAGTAATGCTGCCTCCTGTAAGTCACACTGCAACTCACTGTACACCACATCTGGGCTGTAGTGTGCAGCATAGTGTGGGGTATCACCCTGGATACAGAATGAATAAACTTGGACCAAAATCCAGACACTTCTTTCATATGCAGAGGTCCTTGCCTGCTACAAAACAGGTTTAAACCTGTGATATTTTGAAAGGCTTGTTAGCCTGGTGTACCATCCAGTTACCTTATCCTACAAACAAAGCAGCTTGCAATTTTCTGGCTATTGTCTTTTTTTTTTGGTTTTCTTTTTAGAACAAATGGATGATGGAGTTACACAATATGTGACACACGCTGCTTATTTACCAGGAACATAAAAGGTCCCTATTTCCCAACACACAGTGTGAACTGAACAAGCTTCTGTGCTCAGAGTTCCCAGCCTTGGTCTAGCCAGCCATCAGCCTAAAAGTGCTCCCTTACAAGTGTTTCTCTGACTTCTCCTTGCTGCCTTGTTTGCCCTCCTCATTGGTGTTTCTGCTCCTTCTCAATCCCCTGCATCCTGCTTTATCCAACAAAGCATTTTCACTTGGACCCCATCAATATTGTCTCTGTTAACAAGCACTACAAACAAAAAATTGAGATTTTATTCATGAGAATTAGAATGGCAATAAAGTGATTTGGTAGAACTAGAACAGGGTTTCAACTGAAAAGTTGACCTGCCAAAGCAACAAGAACGGGGCAAGAGTGTTATGGAAAGAGTAGCTAAGCTGCACTTTTCTAAGCTGAGCTAGCCGAAGAGCCAGGAGAAGCAGTTCGTGGAGCAGAACGAATGATGAATGCTTATGCATTTCTGAAATGTACTGTCATCAGCTTACAGCTCAAAACCAGAATGGTTCTGGGTATTCAACTAGAAGCAACTAAAATTCTAGAGCTGGATGTGAAATTCTACTTTCAGGTAAGAACTCGGGCAGAACTAGAGCTGGCCTGCTGCACAAGGAATAGAATAAGAGCCGTAAGTGCTACGTTGCTAAAACAAACTGCATTAGCACTTGCCAGGCACCTTGGCTCAACCCCCATCATTGTGCTGGGCATAGCCTGTTTCAAACAGGCTATGAAGGAATGAAGGAAGGGCGGAGAAGAGCTGACACATAAAGAAACTAGGGAAACATGATATGAAAACTAACAAAAGAAATAGAGAAAACCTGCCTTGCAGGTGTCTTTCACCTGCATGTGTCTTTTGACACCTATTGTGGGTCAAGCTCAAGATTATGAAGTCACAAAACTTGCAGAGGAAGATGGCTGTTTTTTTTCTTTAAACCCTGATCAGTCACACCCATAAAAATCCTGAGCAAAAGCTGAGATTTCATTTGCTCCAGGTATAAAGCTCAGACTGAATGAAATTCCAGGTCAGGCCAAAGACACAGAACAGTACATGCTACCAAAAAGAACTCCAGATTCAACTCAAGTGGTTCATGCACAAGGTGGCTTTATTATTATTTTTTTTCTGTATTATTATTATTATTACCCTTTATGAAGGAGCACATCTTGAGAACAGCTGGTGGCTGCTGATGTATCGCTTAATGCCACATCTCCACTACCACATCTTGCCAGCTCCAAACCAGCCAGCTCAACGCCCATCACACAGATGAAACTTAAACCAGTATCAAAGTCTTTTCCCCAGAGAAGATCTGTATGCCTGTGCAGATAGGACCTGAATGGTCCCATTCAGGTTTTGGGAACATTAAATATTGGTCCAAAATATGCCATTTATCATGCACCAAACCCATCCATGTGACCACTGGGAACATTTGTTTGCAGGAGTTTGCTGGCATCCATGTGAATGCAGTACGACATGCAGCCAGGATATCCTGGCTAATCTTTACATCCATGTAACACTCTGATGACAGCTCTGTCCATGAAGCCAACCTTCATGGAATGCCAGGGAAGAGAAGGGTGAGTGCAAGGACCAGTAGAAACTCCGTGGAGCTGGGCTGGACAGGATCCTAGAGACCTTGCTGGGAAGCCCAGCTGAGTCCCAGCACAGCCTCAGAAGAGAAGTCTGGGAGCTGAGGGAGGGTTTGGGACCCCCCCAGGAGGGGCACCAGCCCCCAGAGCAGATGCTGCTGGGACTGGGGTTGGCTGAGCTCCCCAGCTGCAGGGACTTGGTGACCACTAGGAGGGTGACTCTCAGCCTCCAGGAAGGGGTGATAGTTTGGATGTGAAGAACAAGAGTAGACATTGTATTTTACAGCAAACAAAAAAACCTAGATTTGAAGGAAGGGAATACAACTGTAAATTCTCTGCCCTGTGACAGAAGCATGGGATGAGTCAAAATAATCTGGTGGGAAGAGACTGAGGTTCCAGTCCTACACAGGGAATACAGTGAGGGACTGCACGTCCGCTCATGGGATGTTGTTTTGCAATTACTAGGCCTAGCACAAAGGATGCAGCCAGCAGTGGAACGAACCAGTAACCAGATTCTATTGCACACAAAAGGGTCAGTACATGGGTGATTGCTGGGGGTACAAACAAGCCAATTAGATTACACATAACAGACATCAGCCCCAGTGACCCCAAGAATGATACAACACGGCCAACAATCGGTGGAACAAACAAAGCAACAAAGTCTCCCATGGTAGAGATAGGAGACAGCCAAGCCAATAGGCTGATAACATAGGAGAGAGATAGCCACATGTTGTTCTCACAGAGCCCACGTTCACAAGCACCAAACCTGACCAGGGCCCCCTTGCAGAGAGAGTCAGGAGGTCCTTCCCCAACAGGGAAACTCTGCAAAGTGCATCCACCTCACAGACAGACACTCCACCCCTCCTGCAAGTGGTCCCAGCTTTTATCCCCAAAGCAGGACACCTGGCACTCATTTACCCAATGCAGGGCACCTGGGGCTTGTTTACCCAAGGGCTTTCCCTACAAGGTCAGCCACACCTTGGAGGAAAGCCAAAAGGCAAACTCATCCCCTCCTTTTGAAGGACCATGGGAACCACCCCTATGTCAACCTTAATTCAGGGCTTGGGGTTCAGACCCCAGCACTTCAACATTCAATACAGAACTCAACTTCCCTGCTGGGATTGTCCTGATGGAAACAGCATCAGAATCATTCCCATTTGCAGCCCCAAAACCTTGATCATCTGCAAGACAAACAGTTAGCTGTCTCTCACACCAAACCTGAGAGAGAGAGCTGCATCTCCTCCCCAGCACCCACCCATCTTGATTCAGGTTAAGGCTGGTGGGAAATGACAAATCCTTTCCACATAAATCTTAACACTGGCTTGAGTTTGTTGAGAAACAGCGGTGATTTACGGGGGATTAGCAGATCAGAGTTGAGGAATGTAAAGAGGTTTAGGCTAACTAAGTGGAACGCTTAGAGCTGGGTCACGGAGAATTTGATGCAGGCTCAGGACTCTTAAATAGAGTGCAATAAAAAGTAGAAGAGGGAAGCACACATTTCAAATGTTCCTTGCAGCTTGAGAGGTTGTTTTCCTGTGTTACAGTCCAGAGAAAAAACTTAAGCAGCCTTCTGTGTGATGCCGATTCCTGGCTCCTGAAGTCTAGCATAAACACAACACTAAAGGTGCACCTATTTTTTAAGTGTTGTTATTGTTTGCAATTGTACATTTCCTGCAGATGGAGGGACAGTATGATAGGAAAGGCAGTAAAGTCAGAAGGCAATGAGTCTCTATGCAGTCAATAAAGGGTTACTAGGTCATTTCTATGTGAGAAGAATCTAAGCCAAAAGAAGAACAAATAGGAAAAAGTGTCTTTTTTTTCATTCAGGATGGGGAAAGCGAGAAACAATCACCTTGTGCCTCCCTTTAATTGTTTTTCTCATTTGCTTTGTGGCTCTTGTGATTTTTACAGCGCACGGCACAGTAAGTAAGCACATGACACTTCCCGAAGCTTAGAGCTTAATTTCAAATTCCGGGCTCATAAACCAGCAGATCCTCGCCGGGCTTGTCAACAGCTGCCTTCTACCTTTGGCTCAGCCCAAAACTGCTAGGCACATCACCGGCCCCGCACATCACCCCAGTGTCACTCCCCACACAGCAGCACAGTCACGTCCTGTCCTACCCCTGCGTGTGACGGGAGAGAACAAGTAGGAAATATCAGTCAGGCAATCAAATGCTGAGGTTCAGCAGGCCAGGTGAATAATTACAAATAGGCCAGCTTGAGTGAAATTATTTGGAATGACGCAAGCTGGTGCAAAATAAAATTCATGTCAGAAGCCCTGACAGAGCCAGTGGTCTCACTGCAATTACTCATGTGAATTATGTTACGCAGAACTAGACCCTACTTATTGCATAACATGTATAGGTTGCTGCCCTGAGTTAGAATAATCTATTTATCCAACTAGGGATGAATATTTCTAATGTGTTTTGCAATAAAACTGCCAGGCGGTTCTCTTTCTGAATTACCCTCTATTTTTTTTGTAAGACCAAGATTTCCTTTAATTTCAGCAACTACAAGACAAGAAGAGCAATTAAGTTCAACCATATAAACTTTTTCATGTGGTTTTAGGGGATTGTTTAATGTTCACATGTTAGCAGATAAGCCATGCATCCACCCATCCACTTAATTACAGGTCTAGTACCTCCAGTCACTCTGTTTTTTAATTTAATTTGCTGCCCAGTTAGAATCTGAAGAAACCTTTGCCATAACATACCTACCACCTGCAACTTCTACCATCTTAACTATAAACTTCCAAAACGAGCAGTTCTTTACCACTATGAGACACTGTGAGCAGGTTTGTTTCACAGCACTTCATCCTTCATCCTCATCAAGAGGGCAAGAAATAGTATTTCTGTATCCTGAGCTCTGAGCAGAGATAGATGCACAGAGGGTTAAACAACTACGTGCCACCTACATTAAATGCAATTGGTACTTCCAAAAGTGAGCAATGATTCTCACTTAACTTTGCTTTCAGGTGCACAACCCAAGACCCTTTCAGAGGACCTCTTTGTCAAGGCTGGGATGAGACTGAGGAGCTCTGGACATCTCAGCCTGGGCACCTTGCTCCTAATTCACACTCATCTGAAAACAGGGAGTAAACCCAAGGCAGGCACGGAAGAGCTAAGCAGAGAAACCCACCTTCCTGAAAGAAGCCCCCCATGCCTACCCAGCCAGGGCAGCACTTCTCTTTCCAGCCCTATGATTATTAATTGCAAATAGTTCAGACCAACTTTACTGGCCAGGGATATTTCAAGTCACTCTCAGTGACAGAGCAACATGTATTTGCATAATAATCTTCAAATCACCATGGACTTTGACTGAGCAAGGTTTCATAAGTGGATGTTAGCAAAAGCTTGAGCTTGTAATGAGGTGAGACATTCATCACCGAGATGTGGAAGTTAGCTGCTGCAGTGCAGATATTTGTGTCATCTGAGAGAAAACAACCATCAGGAGGATATTAAAAAAGAAACAGATATAATTATCTGGCTCCTGTGTCCACTATTGGGTCACTGCAGGAATCGTCATGGATCACTTATCTGACCCCAAGGGTGTCAGATACAACTGCCACCAAGTGAAAATGCATTTCACTTTTCCAAAAATAGCATTAATATTAGCATAAGTCATTAAAAAACAATGAGGCTGGAACGTGGTGTCTTAAATAAGTTGATGGGCTCTCAGCAATGATACCCTGTATAGAAACCTGCATTTCCACCAGCACAAGGGGAATTTCTGCCATTTGACACCAGTGTCAGCAGAGTCACAGCAAGGATGAGAAACTGGTCTCTGGCTATTTGCCTGCCAAAGACCAGTCGGGAGGCAGTTGCTAAGGTTTTTTGTTTCCTTCTGCATCAGCAGGTCCCAGGGCATGAAAGCAAGACTGACTTAATGAAACTCAAAACCCATATGGGGAAATTCGTATGGCTTAGTGCTTCAGACCTTGAGTCTGCACTGCCAGTGACACCTGCATAAACCTCGAAGTGGGCGTCACCGAAGCTTGTACTTGGCCTGTTGGGACGGGGAGCAGTGCAGGAAGGATTAAGCACAGGACTGGATCCAGCAAGCAGTAACGTAAACCTCAGTTTGGCTGTAGAGTGGATGGGGTGGGAAGCGCTGCAAGCGGTTTGACATGTCTTTGTAACACACCGCAGCTGGTGTCACTGCTGGAACATGCAGAAGGGCTTGGAGGAGGGATGCTCATACCCTCATGGAGCAATGCTCCAGTCAGAAACCACCTCATTCCTGGGGTCTGGGATGGGAAAGGAGAAAGTCCTTTGCTCAGCCTGGGTATAGCCCTGGGGGCACTGCAGTCCAGTCTGAGCAAAGAGGTGCTTTGCATTAGGAAAGGTGCCTGGTATAATACGCTGAGCACGAGGAGAGCAGTCCTAACCCTGGCTCTGATGCTGATGCTGGCAAATCATGTCACCTCATGGGGTGTGTTTCCACACATTTGGGTGAGTGACATCAGGACCCGAACAGCAGGATCCAAAGTTATTTGTGCCCCCGGCACCCTGGTTTGTGGGTTAATTGCCATTTGCCAGAAACACTTTCACTTTCAGGCTTTCCCTGCCATAGAGTGCGTCAGGTTTTGGTATTTTTCTCTTCTTGCCCAGGCTGTGAAAAAGGCAGTGTTAACAGAGGTGATAGATAGTGAGGCACACCTAAGCCAAGACGTATAGAAACATAGAATCATAGAATCGCTTTTGTTGGAAAAGACCTTTAAGATCATCAAGTCCAACTGTTAACCTGGCACTGCCCAGCTGTTAACCTAGCACTGCCACTGCTAATATTTCATGGGTATTCAGAAGTCCGACATCTACTGAAGACTTATGCAAGGTGCCATAGGAAATAGGTGGTGAGACACAGGTGGGGACTTCAAGCAGTACCAGCTAATCCCTGGGTCAGCATTGTAATGACCAGTCAAACTACTGCTCTATATGCTGACTCTCTGCTAACAGATACAACTGTTCCAAGGTTTAATTAATCAATATCCCTAAAGACCCTTGGATGGAAGTCTCTCCAGATGTAGATAATCCCAAATTGATCCCACCTTGCTCGTCAGGGCAAGGACTACGGTAAGACGAGTGTGTTTGCACTGCACTTAATGGCTAGAGCCTCAGTTCTGACTTGAGAGAGCAGGGTCCTACTGCAATGTCAATACAGAAGAGTAATGATTACCAGGAGAGGGGTTCTTGAAAGGCTCCATCCCTCTCAGCAGAGATGTTTGACAGTAAGTGACTCAATGTTCTGTCTTTCATAACCATAATGACTCACAGCCCCAGGATGGAGAATGAGTGCAAGACAGCAAGTGCTATTGTTCGGAGCCCATCAAAATAAGCAAGGTCATTTTCAGTGTTTAAAAGAAAATGACAACTCATTGGATTAATTTGTGGGGGGAAAATGCACAGAAAAAAATAAGAGGGATGAGTAAATTTTCAGAGATTAAAGTTCACAAGGAGATGCAAACACGAATTTTATAACCACAAGCAAGACAGAGCAGGAGCTTGACTTTGATAGCATTTGCTCAGCTATAAATCAAGATTAACCCCATGTGGATTTATAGTGGCATAAGTCTGGCATAAAACAAGAGAAGGATCAGGTTTAGAGCACTAAGTGCATCTGGGTACCTTCTGCATTGCCTGACACTCCGAGGATCAGAGAGACTGTTTCTTACCACTGTGCAGCCTTACAACTTCGACACACATCTAAGGGTAAGTAAATTGTCTCTGAACATGTAGGAAGGCTTAAACACAGGAGGTAACTAGCATCAGCTGTAATACTCCCTGGAGCATGTCCCAAGCGATCTGCAGCTACTCAGATGGATAGGTTACAGAATCACATAATCACCTAGGCTGGAAAAGACTTGAGACAGCTGACACGATGCAGTTTGGAACCTGAATTTAAAAACAAGATGTGCAATGACGTATCAGCTCCAGATGAGAAGCTGGAGGCAGATCTTTCACTGTCATCAACTGGTGCAAAGCCACAGATTTCCAGTTTGTCCTAGCTGAGGACACAGTCTCTGTCAGACCACGGCCAACTCAAAGCCTTAACAGTTATCAGGTCAATGAACTGGAGTGCTATGCTCATTTCTGAACAAGGTGGACTGTGATTTTTAATGTGTTCCTAAAATGAAACCCACTGGGCTAAGTGGCCTGATTTCTCCAAAGTGCTGAGTATCTACCAGGACACCACTGGGTAATTGGTACATGTGGAAATCAGACCTTTCAAATGATAACATCGGAGAGAAGAGCCTCTGTAGTGGGACCTTTTCTGAAGTTCTCATCTGATGGGCAAGATGCCTGAAGGCCAGTGGTAGCTCCCATAAAAGCAGCTTTACTGACGGACGCTGCACACAAATGAGTGTCATCCCTCTCTTTCGCAGTGTTTCTGCACACCATTTGGTTTCTGTCTTTCACAGGGTAAGTTACACCAGAAGGGGTAAACGATCCATCTCAGCTGATTGACAGCTGGACAATGCTTCCTAAGAGGACAAGTGATACTCTCTCTCTGTCAGAGAAGCATTTCACCCAGTGGCATCACCAGATCAGTTTCCTAGATCACAGGAAAGCTGTTCCTGCATGATGGTGTCAAGTGGCTGGATCCTGCTAGCCTTGCTCAGGCAAAATACCACTGATGGATACTCTACAGCACTGGGGCTCATCAGGGAGAAGGAATGCTTTGGAGCGAGGTGACAAGCGCCAAGGAGGGAATGTGGGGTGTAGCTTTCCAGCCTTGCTGGCAGAGCAAGCATAGCCCAGCATTCCCTAGAGGAGTCTGTCATTCTGTGAGAGGCAGCTCCCACCCAGACCCCTGCCACTGGAGAAGATTTGTTTGACCTCCTGCTTACAGAGGGGGCACTCTGATACCTTTGAGACAAGGTCAGAAAGAACTGTGAAACGTAGCCTGCACAGTCATTGATTAAGCATGATGCCTTTTAGTGTCCCCTGATGCTGCACATAGGACAATGAGGCTTATGCACTACCCTGGGGAAGAGGAAATAACTTTAAACAGGGAGAAGAATAATGGGCAAGTTCAACGTTTGGTTCCTGGTGGTAGGCACCACCTGGGCAAATATTTGCAAAAGATAGCTCTGGCTCTTTGAACAAGGAAGGGAAGTAGAGGAGCAGGGACCTGCCCAAGGTCATCCAGACAATCCATGGCAGATCCAGAGACCTTTGGGTCACAACCCAGCCCCCATGCTCTAGACAGCATCATGTCTCACCAAGAACCAACAGCTTCATGCCTTGCTTGGACTGCGTTATGTTTGCCTTCTCTTTGCTTGGGCCTTGCTTTGAAATCCTGGATGTTCTCCCAATTTCCTGAATCATGTTTCTAATTTCATTTTATTGTAGTGAACAGTGCTTTGGGTGCAGTTGCTTGGGTCACTGAGTCCAAAGCACCTGAGATCTAGGAATAATATCAAACTTCAAAATGTTTAATCAGCAAGTCTTCCTTCTCACCAATTGAAAACACCATAAAGCTGATGTGGTCCTTTGCTACAGACAGCCTGAAGCCCCTGATTACCACCGGGGACTGGCATACAAATAAGCATTTCATGAGAGCCAGAAGTCGCTTCTTCATAACATATGGAGTAGGTCACTGAGATTTCTGAGACATAGTGATATACCTGGAGTATAAGGAGTGGGACACATTAATACCTGGCATATTGTTGACTTAAGTTTGCCAAACATCAGAAGAAAGAATGAAGGTAACTAACGTTTGAATGAAGGAGAAAGCAAGCCTTGCTTTTCCCGTGGATAAGTTGCGGTTATAGGTCTAATAGCACTTGATACAATGTTTGCTGAAAGCTGTGGGATTTCCCATTGACTTCTCTGGACTTTGGACAGGCAGATAGCTTGGAAGAATGAAAACGGCACCAGTCTGATATAGACATTTCAAAACCCCACCGGGGAGGTTTTACTTCTGTTTTTTACAGCTTTTCCTTAGTGGGAACCAGGTGCTCCAGTAACAGTACGGAAACTTCATAAAATCCCACATCAAACGTTGCTTATCCAAATATGAAAACCAGCTCCTGCTCTGCGATACTTTCTGATCTGCATTTTACCTGAAACCTGCAGATGATTTGCAAAGATGCACTCAGCTCAGCACACCAGCCGCCTACTCTCTCCTGCCCACTCCCTGGTTTGCAGAAGCAATGATCAGCAGAGGGAGAGAGGAAGGAGAGCTCCGTTCTGCAGAGAGGAGCTCCTAGAAACTGCTCTTTTACTGTAAAAATGCTTGGTGCTTAGCACAATCCTCCTTGTCTCAGATTTTCCTTAGTCTTCTTTTTTTCTGATCTGACATGCAGAACATAAGCCATGCTGAGGCATCAGATAATTGCATCCACGTTGCTCACATCATCCTGCGGGGTCTACTGTATCCCTGATGTGTTCACTTTGTCTCCTGCTCAACCTAGGAGACTCCTTGAGGAACAGAGCATCTCCAGATGCCTGCTGGGCTCCTTCTCTGCCCACTAGCAAGGGAGGGCTGAAATAAGGTTTCTGCACATTATATTTTTTGCTCCAGAGCCTGGCCAAGCAGTCAGCCACAGCTCCTGCACCCGTGCTGGTGGTACCTGGGGCTGCCACATGGTTTCCCACATGCGATGCACAGGCTCCCAGCATGCTCAGCTACTGCAAATGCAACAGCAGCAACAAGTGCATTTCTTCCCAAAACTTAGAATAGATACAGTCTCTTCATATTTAGAGCTTTAAGCTGCAGCCATCTGTACCTTTTCTGATTGTTTCATTTGAAATCAATAAACACAGGCAACACACTTGATGTTTCCAATGTTTCTACCCAATGCTTCCAATGTTTCTGTTGGGATGTAAAGGCCTTGTGGATGTGGGAAACTTTGCAGCCCTTCCCAAAGAGAAATGGCCTCTGAATTAATTTGGAGAAGCTCATTAGTGAGACCGCTATGCCAGGAGCCTCAATGGCCGTACTCCATCCCGGCACATGGCAGCAGCCTGCTTTATACAGGTCTCCCAGTGCTAATGGGCACCGCTCAAAAAGTAGGATGGATATTTTGCTGGTGGCCTGCTAGGGCCATCAGCTGTCTGGAATGAACCATAAAGCCATTGCTGATAAGGTGTATGGGTGGTCCAATACAGGCAGAATAATAAATAATGAGACCATTATACAAAGCAATCAGGATCCATTCAAACAAAATATGCTTTAATAAAGCCTGATTTGTATCTGCCGATACACGGAGCAAAGCTCAGATGATTTAGGGCCAGAGCTGTGGAGCATCTCTCCAAAGCATGTAGCAAGAGGGGTTAAATGACCTTTGGATATTTAAACAAGAGAATGATGATTACAACAAGGAAGGGGATTTTACCTCTTCATAGGGATTTGATGAGATCAGTACCATAAAACTGTATTCAAGTTAAATGTCAGCATTTTTAAAGGGCTTTTGACAAAATTGTACAGGTGGCAGAAAATACTCAGACAAATGATGTGAGGGTAAGGAGAAACTCCCGCAATGAGAATTATGTGAGTCTTGTGCTGTTCAGTTTATCAGGAAGAAAAGTGAGAGGCAGCTCTGACTGGAATGGGTAAGGACCCTCACCAAGAGAATTGGGGGGTCTCAGCTCGCTGTTGTGCTCAGCAGGAAAAGACGTGAAAAACTGGAAACCTCTGCTTAGGCAAATGAAAAGGGGATCAAAATGCACGAGGCATGCTTTAACCCTATGTCAATACCTGGCCTCAAAACAGAGGTAGTGAGGTGATTGCTCAGTGGCCTGGGACACACAACAGACCAGACTATTTGAAAAAAATGCTAGACAAGTTTTAAGCCCAATTAGCTGACCTTCCCCTGCAAACTTGACGTCAGGGATTGCTCCATGCGGTGCCAGACGCTGCTGCGGTCTGTGGGAGGTGAGGAGCAGGGTCCAGACGGGACCCGGAGGAAGAGCAGACCCACGTCTGAGACCCACAGTGTCATCCCTCCCAGTCTTGCAAATGCAAATGGAAAAGCTTGGGAATAAATTAGCAATGATTTTTTGTTTTTCATCCTTGCAAAACAGTAATGAACACATTTCATATCAAGCAGCTGGAGGCATTGCTTTCCTAGCAAGGGGCTGAATTTCTCATGCTATGGTAGAAAGGAGTTCTCAGCAATGAGGGCAGAAGAAAGGGTTTCTTCTGCCTGCAGTGGGGAGCTCAGCTTCTCTGGTACACCCTGCACTCCTCTTTAGGATCAGTTCCAGCATTGTCTCACATTAACAAACCTCTGAAGCAACTGTTGGGCAGAACTCAGCATGAGTGCAGAAGGGGCTGCCAGTGTGACCTGAGTGGTACAATCAGGAGCTTGGAGACCCTTCACTGGGGAAAAACTAAATATCTGAGATGATTCTGAGCTGGCACCCTGCATCTCAGGTGGGACTTAAAACCCAAGGGCAAGAGCAGCACTGACAATAGGTTGGGGAGGCTTTCTGCCAATTAAGCAGATTTTGCTGTGTGCTCCTGTGTGTAACTTCATACAATCAACCTGGAACATGCCCAAGCTCTCAAACAAGAATTGTTTCACATGTTTGCTGTGCAATACACACCGATAAAAAATCCAGCACAGGCCAGCAAAATATCTGAAACAGCTAAACTGAGGTAAATACTTCCTGCCAGTACAATCAAATGAGTAACCCTCTGTTTGCCTGAAGCTGATGGCAATAGGCAGAGTATGTTTTGCTGTGGGTGTTTAGGAGGACAACAGTTAAAGAAGTATCTAAAGGCTGATAGAACTCAGAGTTCAGAAACTTGGAGCAGTGCAAATAACACCCTCACCACTTCCCCCAAGTTTTCAGTGAGGACAGCAACTGCCCTCCTCTCTTATACACACCAATTTTTGGGCTCCAGCTCCCAGCTTGCAGCACACAAGTTAGTTACTAGGTCCTCTTGCTCCACCTGGGGATGTCTTTTTCCCCAGCCTGCTTCATCTGAGGGGCTCAGGAGCTGGGCAGAGCTCAGCACTGACCCTCCACCACATTTGGTTGACTTTCATCTTTAGAAGTGGAGTCAGCTGCCCAGACCTCACTGGTAACACCATGCCATTGAGCCCACATCTGTATAGGAATGAGACAAATGCTTGAAGGATATACAAGTTAGCCCTGGTTCCCACAAGAAAATAAAGGTTTCCTTCAAAGATCATCATGCATGCATGCCATTTAGGTCAAGAAGTGGTAACATTCATCAGAACTAATGCAACCAGCTTGGATGACGAAGGTTACTTGGCCATCCTGTACCCTATCAAAATCCCTGTATGTCCTACAGGGCAGAACCTAGCTGTCTACACCTCTGCTTCCCTGCCCCAGCTCTGTTCTGCAGAGTTGGGTCTGCTCTAGTTAAATTGGCTGGTAAAATCAGAGACATTTCCTTCACGCTCCTTAAAAACCTGCTTCCAGCACATGCTGAGCCCCACTATAGCTGCTACCCCTTTCCCAGGCATTAAGTGACCATATTTACCTTTGTATGTAGTTCCCTTTTCCTCTACTGTTGGGCTTCAATTCTTTGTGTCTGCTCCAGGGCAGGATCACTGCTGGATTTCCTCCTTCCCCGTGAACCTGGAGCCAGCTGGTATTTAGGGTGCAGCACAGATTTTGCTGCTGTAACTCACAGGAAACTCAATTCAGAGAGGGTCACAGTCAGCATTAACCACAGTCAATATTGCAGACTACGATTCGTATGCATTTTCCTTTTGTGAGCCCTCTGCAGACAGAGATGGGCTTCTCACTCTCTAAGCCCTGGAAGGGAACACATGACTGCAAAATAGGGCTTCAGATTCAATTTTTTTCCTTCAATATAATCTTTCTATCCAGATTTAGCTGGTGCCATCTGCACTGGGATCTTGCCTAAACTAGATGATGTTGGCACTGTTAGTTTCTACTTGGTCTGTTCCTAAAGATCCTGTCACAACTTCAAGGCGCACAAAGCAAGGAGAGGTTTAGTGGATGGGCTTATGAGACTTCAGCTTTCTTAGCAGATCACATCAGTGATATAGTCCTATTTGTATCTTCCCTGCTTGCCTCCAGTTCCTCAACACCATCTGTTAGACTTAAGAAGCCGGATGGGAGCTGCAGTGAGCTACCAGGGAAACAGGAGATGGAAGACCACAGGGTGGTCTTGTGCTCTTCCTTAGCCACAGCCCCACTCTGCAGACCCTTCCTTGCCAAGTGACTGGGTGTGGGAAAGTGTTCTGTCACCCCATGGGTATGGAAACTCACCTCCTTCCTTCTCACTAGGGCTGTTTCCAGGCTGACCTGTGTAGTCTACTGATGCCTAGGTCTCAATGAAATGAGGTCCTTGCACCCTTCACCCTGTGTCTTCAGCAAACCAAAACTGGGGACAGAATGGGCTACAGGTGGGTATTAGAGAGAGGCAAGACTGGCAGCAGCATGGTGCTTCCTGAAATGAAAGTACTTGGCTATTTTTCATTTCATATTCACCACTAAGCACCAGCACCTACCAAAGCAGAACTGGTAAAATGAACATCATTTCCAATCCTGTCCTTGGCCCAGCTGCCTCTGTATTATCCACTATTTAAGGCAAACAGACCTGTGTCACTCTGGCTGGAGCAGAGACAAGGACTGTTGTGCGAGGAAAGGAGTAAAAATCTGCTTGGTGACTTCTTTACCAGAGGGACTTGAGATTTTGGAGGAGCACAAGGTGAAGTGCCTCCTGTTCAGGACAGTGCACCAGCAGAAGGCAATGAGTCAGTCAGTGTAATCCATACACTTTCATGGCTGAATGGCTGCTGTCCTCGACCCAGGGGTGTGAGCTCGGCCCTTTGTCTTGGTTTGTGCTGATGGTGACTGCAGGCAGTTTGCACCACAGAGCCTGGACTGGATGTCCAAAGTGGCTGGACAGGATGGTAACCACTCTTCAGGTGCCAGCATGTCTCCACCACATTAGTTCATTAGCCTGCTAGGCTTGGGATATCCCTTTGACCGATCAGGCAGATGGTATAAACAACCTACTGTCTGAGAAGGTCTAAACCTTTTTATTTCTAAAACTAAACTTTTCTCACAGTAGAATCTTCCTAACAGGGTTTCTTACACCTTCTTCCAAAGAAGCTTAAGTTGGTCATTGGTGTTCCCTCATCTGTGCCAAAATTACAAAGCAGGAGAGCCTAGTATTCACACGGATGACAAGACTGACTCTCCAAAAAGGGTGGTGCTAATAACCCACAGAGCTTTCACACCTTACAGCCACTTTGGTCACATTTAGCAAACTGCCATGTCAGTGACTGCTGCCTCTTGACTACCGTCACCTCACCTCTGTCCTGAGGGACTGGCAGAGGGCAGAGGGGGACTGGAGGACCCAAGAGCATCATGGACATCCGAGTCTGTAGGATGAGGCACCCACCCAGGCACCCTCAGAAGATCAAAGTAGGAATTCCCCAAAGACCTCACGTTTATTGTGCTTCCCCCCACCACTGCTGGACCACTCAGTGTTCATTCCACAGGGTGGAAGAGCTCACCAACCTCAAACCATATTCCAAGCATTCCATCACTTAAATAGATTTAAAAGCAATAGTAACACCTAGGCACCAAGCACCAGATCCTTTGTGATGATTTAACTGAAGGAATACCAGACATGTAATGGGATCTCTAACTGCAGTCTGCAAAAACATTGGCAGTGTATGCTAAGATCTTCAGTTTATGTTCACAGGTTGCCACAATATAATACAATTTTCTTTTCAGTAGCTCAGAGATAAACTGTGTTTGTGGGAGTTGTGATTCCTATTTAGCTTTGCACACTAGTGATGCAGCCAAGCAGGAATGCATAGGGCTGCAGGCAGTCTTAATTTCTTGAGCCAAACCTGAACTCTGTAAAATCAGACTTGGACTAGCAGTGTTTATACAGGACAGCATGTGGTCCTTCTGCTCTGGTATGTGAGGTAAGCATCAAGACTTCTCAGCTCTGTAGAGAGGAAATAGGAAATAGTTTAAATGTATGCATCTTTACTTTCATTTCCTTTATTTTTTGGATTATTATGTGTAGCATAATTTTTTACAGCCTGCTACTTCTAGCAGAGACCTAGGCTTTCAATTTTCTCCAAAAGTTCCTTGAAGTATTTTGGTTTTCTAATGGATTTCTCTTCCTGTAGGCAAAATTTCAGCATATACATGCAACGGCTTCACATAGTCTCAGAACTGCGTCTTACCTTCTGTCCATGTCTCCTTCAGCCCCACAACCATACCTAAGGTCAACACAGTTAATTACTTTTGGTGGAACTGGGATCAATATCTGCCCTTCATATGCACTTTCCACCCTCTGTTGAAGAATTCTTTATGGGCTGCCAGGGTCTCTTCGCTGGTGGGCTGGCTTCAAAATGTTTCTCTTCTTGGTAGTAAACTGCCTTTTCCAATGTTTCCTCGGGTAATATCTAGATTTTGTAGGCCACCTTCATAGGTGGTCTAATTTAGGCCAGATGCACACACTTGTTAATGTGTCTGTGATGATATATAAAAGCTCTACATTTAGAAATGCCTAATAGGGCATTTCATAGCAAAAATTAAAAAGAAAAAGAAAACAGAAAAGTAAAATAAAGCTCTGTTCCATAAGTGCATGTGACCAGTAAAAGATTAACTCTGAAAAAGGTGGCTTTTGGTAACTGCTGAAACCAGCATCAAGTCTCAGGCACAATGCACTACTAGGAAGTCACCCTGACAGTAAATAGCCTCAGACAGAGATGCCCAGCTCAGTGCTGAAGAAGTTCACAGAAGCTTTGAGACCCAGGCTCAACAAATCACTCCAGGTTTGGTTGTCATATTCAGTGCAATAACACCTCAGGAAACCACGGAAAACAGAGCAATGCATTTCTACCCATCTCATTTGTAGCATTCCAGTTGTAATCTTAAAACTCCTTTTCAGACAAGCCATTGCTGACCACAAGAAAATAGTTACTGCAGTTGCTGAAGATACTTGCCGAGTTTGCATCCTTTTGGGATGATGGGCCAAATCTGGCCTCATTTTTAGCAAGGGGAGGGCTTATGAATGCTGTCTAATAAACTCAGCTTTGCATACCTGTTGATATTAGCCACCCAAAGAGACCACCCCAGTTCAAGTGACAGTAGGTACAAGACTAAGTGACTGCAAATTGCAGGAAGGCTTTGTTCTCAGTTCTACTGTTGTAAATCTAGAATATCTCTACAATTCCCTTGGTGCAACCCAGACTGACTCCTATGAATGGGATTAGATTCTGTAGGGTTTTCATGGCTATGGATTGCCCCAGACAGAATGGAAATCATTGAAAACATCTGTAAATGCTTATCTGCTTTCTCAAAATGTCCCCATCATGTATTAAGCAGGGAAATGCTTCTTTTGTAGTATTTGCAGGGCATAGAAACTCTACAGGGTCTCTACATCCTTTCACGTTAATTTGTGACACTAGATTTTCCTCCTCAGAGATGTTTCCCACTCAGTTGATTTAGCAGACTGGGCTTATTTGCTGTCCTGTACCACATGATCCATCTCCACTCGTTACCCATCAAATGCAGCAGTTGTCCTCTAGCAACCCATTAATGCAGAAACTCACACATAAGAGAGCTGATTGTGCTGCACAGAAATCTCCTGACCTGTACACTCTCATCATATGTGATGGACAACCACTGCAGCAGACCTTCAGAGCATGCTCCCAAAGGACCAGTTCTGGATGGCAGAACTACCCCACCTGGTGCACCACTTCTGTGAAAGTGTCCTCGTGCTGGCACAGGAGGTGAGGTGAACACCAGTTCACCAAATGCATGAAAATTCATTAAGTAGCAAATACTTCCCAAGCTGTAATCACCTGAGCCCCTAACACACATATGTGTGAGGTGAAGGTGGACATCCTGTGATACCAGAACTGACATTCCAAAAAACTGTCTTAAAGTCTTGGAAAATTTGAGCTGCTCTTTGTAACATGAAGGTTATGGTGAATGTACTTGAAAAGAAGCCAGAAGAAGGGCAGAACATGGGGTCCCAGCCCATGTCAACATTTTAATGATTTTCCCTTAAAGGACATGGAGACTGAAAAACAAAATCTAGGTAAGAATATCCCAGGGTTTCCAATATTTGAAATTCCTGAGAACTTTGCCAATTAATTCTTTCCTTCTAAAGCCAGGAAATAAATCACCAGCCTCAAACTCATGCTTTTTCTCATCCTACTCCACCCCAAATAGTGTAGCCTAAACTTATTTCAGGAATAAAGCAACTACCTGGTTTGCAAGTAGACCTTTTTCCTTGCCACTATCAGTACCTGTGCAGAGCTAGAAACAAAACCAGAATAAACCCATGAGCTTAACTCCAGTTTCTCAGCTAAACACAATAAAAGGATGAAAATATCACCTGGCTGGTTATTCAGCTGGGACCCCCTGAGCTAACCTCCATGAGCTCTCAGCATATTATTTTTCCTTAAAGTGGTCTTCAGCTGCTGTAGATTGGTGAAGCACTATCTTAATTTACCCCAGATGGAGATCTCCCTTTTTCTCCCCCTTTCTTCCTTCCCTTCACCACAAATTTTAACCAAGTCCAGACTCTGAGAGCCTCTGGCACCATTCCTGCAAGCCTGCAGAATTTACAGTATTCAGAAGCTGTGGTAAACAGGGTCTGAAGATAGCGATGTTCACTGCTGATCCAGCGAGGATTCGCAATATAGCAGGAGCCTTATGACAAAACCATGTGAGCAGAAGCAGATGACTGTAACAGCGCTGCATCACTATATTGTTTTCTCACATTCAAGCTATGATTTGTAAAATACTCAGTTGCCCAGATGGCTCACAGAACCAAAAATACTCAAAAATACAATTTCAGGATTTTAAAACAAACTATGAATTTTCAAAATTACTTTTATCTTTTGTTGTTCACTACATATTATACTCAGATGCTAATTATATATCTTTTATTTTTCCCTTCCTGCTTCCATATTCTTTCAGCAATTTACCATACAAAAAGTAAATGCTGCTTCTTTAACTAATGCTATTTGTCAAGTTAAGCTTGACATGACTTCCTCAGCTTCAATGATTTTGATGTCCTGGCTGAGATGATGTAGACAGGCAGTAGAAAAATGTGAATATTTTGTACTCTTTTGGTCCCCAACTTCCATAAACCTCCATATTATTCTACTAAAGTGCTACTATGCTTCATGTCCTCCTAAAGACTGAGCACACGCCTGAAGTCCAATCTCTTTGTGACAGTCCTTTTCACACGTTTCAGCACGGAGCTGTAAATTTAAGCAGTGCTCTGGACTGACACTGATTTAATAATGGTAACACTTCATGCTCTTACAATGCGCTGCATTTCCAAAGGATTGCTTAAACAATAATTAACTCAGCACAGGTGTCAGAGTAAAGCAGGTGGGTCAGTATTTGCTTTGAGTGCCCAACAGAAGGGGAAAGAGCAGCAGTGAGCCTGTGAGCTGCGGCAGCGCCCCCCGATCCTGCTCCCACATGCAGGATCCACTCCTGCTGCACCCCTGAATTGAGCTGTGCTTTGGCAGTGCCCCCTGGGAAGTGGGGTAGGCAGCCCCTGCAAAGCCCTGTTAGGATGCAGCTCTCCATTGCCACCCAATGCAGCTGGTACATGACATGGTGTTGGGCCACTTGTGTCTTCTGCGTGTCTGTCCTGTAGAAGACAAGGAAGGAGGCTGTGCTCATCGGAAAGGAAAAGAAAAGCCACTGGGCAGAGAAGGGATTCCCCTGTCAGGGTACTGCTATATAAATATCTTGACAAGATATAACTTGCTCAAAAAATGGGAAAAACAGCACAGCGCACGGTTGAGCATGGGTTAAACCCTGGCAATGACAAGTTTCAAATGTAACGGTAATTGGGGAATCTTCCTCAAACAGGATCCCATGAAACTTTTTCTTGACTTTCTGTTATTTAACATTTTAAACCATGACATGGAAAGAAGAGATATTTCCTGAAGTTGATAGCATATATATATAGGTATAATAGCAACTAATGAGGACAGCACACCACTGACAAAGTAAATATCTAACAATGATGACAATTTGCTTTATATACAAGCTGACGGATGTTATGGAAAACAATGACTAAGGCCATGCATGGATAAATAAAAAGTTGCAGCCAAAAGCAAATGAAGCCAAAGTGATTGAACGAACACAGAAATGCTGAGTAGGAGTCCAGAGGTTATTGTGTCTCTGGCATGACTGTCCAGCTTTGGTGACAACATTTTAAGAGGAAATTCAAAAAACTGGATAGGATTAAGAGAAAAGCTCTGGGAACAACCAAAGGACTAGTTACATGGTGGAAGACTTAAAGAGTTCAGACCTTTGGCTATAGAAAAAATAAATTAAATAGTGCCTTGATGATGCCTTTTAAGTTCCTCCCATGCAGGAATAGGAACAACAAAAGGTTCACTCCTCTCATGGACAAATCTGCAACACAACCCAATGTCTTTAAGCTGACATTTGGCACATTCAGAGTAGAAAGATGAATTTTAATAGTGAACAGTTTAATCACCAGAACAGCTCACTAATTGCTACAGAGAATTCTCTATCAAAGGAAAATTTAAAATCAGGACTCATGACTTTTTTATAAAAGTCATGCCCTAGTTCTGGTTGATTTGTGGGAGTCACAGCTTTATAGAGTCTGGCTTGAGTGACCAAAACTTGTAATAAGGCCCGTGTTATGCAGAAGATCAAATACTTGATGTAATTTCTAAGTTTTACAGTCTCCGAACTGAGAAACCCAGCAGATGACTGTTCCCCAGCTATGTGAGCACTGGGGTCTGTAGCTGTATCCTGAATTGCAACTCCCAAGGTAAGACGTGGCTGACAAGTAGTAACTCCCTTCTTTCTCAAAGCACTTAAAAGCATGGAAAGTTAGAAATTAATTGGATTCAGTGAACTAACTTGGGCTTTTTAGGGTAAAGACCCATTTTAAAAGTGGGATAAATTTCTTCTTTCACCATCTAAAAGTTAGCAGTGAGATTCAGTTGCAGATTGAGACACCTTTATGAGGGTGTCTGCCATGCAGAGTGCACATATGAGCTGGGTGTGTAAGTTCCTTCATACCTCACTGAGAGCTAGAATCTTGATTCACATGGACAGGTATTTGAGACATCCCAGGGTATCCTGTCTATCCTCCAGCTGCTTCTCGAGAAGGTCTCAGCTCTTCCTCCTATCTACCCACCCTGTGTGGATATCTTGATATTGTAAATCATCTTATATGACATTATATGTCATGTGTAGGCAACCAAATCTTGGCCTAGCCAATGGAGCCCAGAGACTGACTCACATTAAAGCAGGTATCTGTATGTGCCAACCTGAACATCTCCAGGCACCACTGACTGGACTTATTAGATCTCCCCTGATTACAGTGAGAGTTTGGATGCCCAACTCATATGTAGTCAATATCTAAAAGCAGGTGTCTGAATCTGCAGCTGCACCCCACCCTTGAGGTTTGATTTGGTTTGGTTTGGTCTGGTTTGGTTGCCTGTTATAAACATCTTGCTCTACGTGATGTATCCTTGACTGTCCTGCCTGCCTTGTAGTCATCTCTCATTAGGGCACTCATGTCCACCAACCTCATGCAACATTTCATACGCCCTCAAGCGTCTCAAATGGCACAAAGTGCTGTTCTCAGGCAACCTAATCACGACATAGTACCCAATGTAAGGTAGTTGTCTAGGTTCTCTAGACCACTGATGAGGATCAAGAAGAACATTCAGAAGGTGATCAGTCTCATCTGTTTCAACCATCTCTTTTAGGATCACTCGTCTTCCAGCACACCAGCCTCACAATGTGCTATTGGTTTAATCTAATCTTGGACATTTCATGCAAAACCTTTTGTACAGCTGTATTTTGCTCACTTCCTATCCACGTTTTCTTGTTCAAGAACCTGCCTCACATTGACAGAACAATTTTCTGCAGTCTAACAATTGGCAAAATCAGTCAAATATGAGTTGACATTTGCAACTTTCTTTTTTCCCTCCTCAGCAGGATAGGAATAAATTGCTGAGTGCATGCAAATGGCTCCAGACATCTTATAATGGAAGTATGAAAAATGGAAACTACTCAACAAAAGGCAAGCATTTGGGGAAATATCCATTTCTGTGGTTAAGTCAAAGCCTGCAGTCAAAAGAAACAAGGTACTAGAAATAATCCTTCAGCAAAACAAAATGGAACAAGGAACCCTTTGGTGGGACCCTTCATCTCATGACGGGCAATCATGCAGAGACCACCCAGTGCTCCAGCTGCAGACAAGTTGTGACCAGCATCGTCTTGAAAAGGGGAGAGGGTAGTATATAGCCACAGCAATGCTGCAGTGGCCCAGGAGCCATCCAGCCCATTAGCTCAGCTAGTCACCATCTGGACCCCCCCAGCTAGGTCTGGGCTGGGCGTGCTGAGCAGGCTTGCCACTGAAGCCTTTGTTAGCTCTTTCCAGAGTGTAGACATGCCCTGTGCGTTCAGTCCTGGCCCTAGCAGACGGAAATAACACTGAGAGCAGTTCCATGGCCCTCGGCCAAGAGTTATATCATTCAATTCTTTTTAATAGGAAATGTATGTCTTTCTTCATTTACTTGCTGGTGTCCAAGCTTTTTGAGCTCCTCACTTCATTTGCAAGCTTTCTCTTCAACTTTAAAAATTAGACATTCCCTTAAAAGACAATTCTTGATAATAATGCAAAATCCAGAAGCTGGAGCTTTAAGATGACAGATACTATAAGATTAACCAGTAAAATATTGAGCTCTGTTTGCCAGGCACCCACTGGTGTCAATGTGGAGGAGGGCTGAAGAGAAGTGGGCCCACAGTCCCAAACCTACACATGGGCTCATGTGTGAACTGTGAATCTCCTGTCCTCTTTTGCCTCTTGAGCTAATGAGATGTTGAACCCATTTTGACTTTAGACATTTCTAAAGATCTTGTATGCTAGCAGCCTCCCATTAGAAATGGCAAAATTTGCACCAGTTATGTTCTAAACCATTACATGCATATCTAAGTACGTGGAACACACACACGTATTTATGTAAGAGAAACAGAGAAATTAAATTTCCCTCTTGCCCAGTTGGTTGAGAACAGTTTTTCATGATTATCAAAGCAAGGTCTTGATAAACTACAAAATGCAGTGATCAGGACTCCGATAATCTGCATGCTGAAAGCAGCACACAAAGCTATAAATACAGAACAGGAAAAAACAGTGATCTCAGCAAGGCAACTGCCAGTAGGTGAACTAATGAAGCAGACACAATATTAACGTCAGTTCTGCAGCCCCATCTGATAGCTGATAGAAATAGGAAAGGCCATTATCAGATTGACATCATCTCAGTCCTTGCAAGTACACTTCTTGGGGAAAACAAGCCAGAAGGGTCTGCCAAGCTTAATAACTCTTTGTTCAGGAGTCTTCTCAGTGTTTAGAGAAATTGCTTTCTAAAGTGTGGAGGTTAAAAGTGGGTGATTGTTGTAACACAGCTCTGAGGAGCCTTACAAACCTATGCCTAGACTCCACTTGCAATGCAATCAACTGGCAGTGTAAGGCACAGCATGAAGATTTTAGTGGCAAAAATACTTGATGCCATGTACCATAAATGGCAGAGCAACATTTGGAGACAAAGTCTCTTGAAGTTGGTGGAAACTCATGGTTAAGACTAACCAAATTGTGCCAGGAGCCCTAAAAGGGGCCAATACCACTCCATGGCCTTCGACTCTGATAGGCATTTTGTGCATCTTCCATCCACAAATAAAATCTCTTCAGCTACTCAGTTGGAGAGGGTAATATTAACATCAAACGTTTCTTACAGACACTTTTGTGTTAAGCTAAATCTCTGTTTCCATAAGTTCAGCTGCAGGACTCAAATCAAGAAAAAATATACAATTAGTGAATTTTCAATGCCTTTAAAAATGATGTATAGTAAGTTTTCTGGAGCTAAAACCACCATGACTTTAAGGCCTTCTATGTCTCAATTTGTCAGTCGAAGAAGATGCCGGTGGTCCCTGAAGAAGGCTGAGAATTTATCTTTTCCAGTCACATAAAATTCCCTTTTTCAAACCTCCACAGTCACACAATAATTGGCCTTCAAACCCATTTTTGGTCCAGGACTCGATATCGTCTACCCTGCATTTCTATGGGTCATTATACGGGGTGGATGGGAAAGGAATTTCCCAACGGGGGTAAGAAGGGAAGTAGTTTTGTGACAGGTTGATCTCACTTCAAGGACCAGTGGCTGCTGGCAGCCTTGGGGATGTTTTGGACCAAGAGAAGCGCCCTTAAGAGATGGATCAGTGTGGCTGAGCATGGTGGAGGTGGTCAAAGGTGCACAATCAATTTATCTGCACCACTGCCACGGATTTCGTGTGTATGTACGTGTGTATTTATGTGTGTGTGTAATGTAGTACATTAATATTGTTGGTTAAAAGGATCATTGCCATCCAGCCAAATATTTCATAATTTTTTATGGTCTGCTTAGCCTTGGATCGGCTGATACATTGAAACATACCAGTAAGTGCTATATAATAGATTGCAGACCTCTGTGAAAAACCACTATCAGTGTTTCAGCAGCACACTGTACATGTGTCAGAGAAGTGCACTGTCAGCAGGATAGCGGCTGGCTGGGCATCCATCCACATTTTCCTTACTGTTAAAAGAGCCGGTGACCTTCCAGAGGCCTTGATCAAAATGGGATGAATAAAAACTAGGTTAGGTATTGTAGTTCTTGGTGCAGCTTCTTTCCTTGTGCATAAAGTGGTCTGTATGTCCATTTGTGGGCACGGAGGCTGAGTTTGAGCACTTCTCGGGCACTTAGCATAAATTCGTCCACGCAGTCTGCTACCGTGCTGCCAAAAGCAAACTGCACCTCCTGTGACAAGCTTTCAGAAAAGGATCTGGACAGATAGAAAACAAACAAGCAGAACATAAAATACACCTCCAAAGCAGAGAACTCAGCCCACACTTCCAGATTGCTTTTCTCATTTGTTTCCTGTTCTCTTCACTCTCCTGCAGCCTCCTTGTGCAAAGGTATGGGCAGAATGTGCCTGCTGCTACATTTTGGGTGTGTTTAGAGTCAGTATGCTTACACAAGATATAAAAAGCACTGGGTGCATAAGGGGGAGAGTCAGGAAGAAGTAGAACAAGAAGGAACCTGAAGAGATGCAAAGTAAGCTTAGAGGGACTCTAGACACCTGGCATTAGGTGATTCTTCCCAGCACTGGGATTTTTGTCAGTCAACAGCTGCCAAAAACATGCTATCAGCATTACAGAGGGACAGTGCATGCCATGGGAGGACAGAAAATGGACCATGAAACACTCCTTTTGGGTCTGAAGTCCCCAGAATTAGTGGAAAACCTTTTACTGATTTCACTAACCTTTGGGTTGGGTCTTCCATCCACTGAGGAGCACCAGAGGCATCAAAGTTGGAACAAAGACTGCAAGATTTCTAATTAAGTTCAGTTTGATACATTGCTGTGCCAGAATGAACCCAGCTCTACCAGGACTAGCTGAGCTTCTCAAAGTGGCCCTTGTATTTGCCCAAGTGGTAATGGCTCAGGGATCAGTAGACACTGATTGCCAATAAAAATCCTGCACCCTGGCTGGGCATAGCAATTGGTTCTAGCTACCCTTGGTGAGTTAGGAGGTATCAGACCTTAAATATCTTGCTTCTTGATCCCATATATTGCATCCTGGATGTGTCTTGTGTTTGTTCTCACAGGGTCACCAGCTCTGTCTGTATTTCTGCTCAGGAAGGAGGCACAATCACCCCACCGTGCTATGGTAACTTGGTCTCTGACCTGCTGCTGAGCCTTTCAAATGTCCAGATGGTGACCCAGCAGTGAAAATCCAGACAACAGACTTGCCTGCTTCTTCCATTGTGCTCTCTTGCTGCTTCTGGTGGCTTCCCTCCTGCCCTGTGACACATGCCAGCCGTGGATTGGATGTATGAACTATCTACTGTCTCAGCACATGGGCCAGGGACAAGCTGGGAACACGTCACCTTGCAGGGCACCACATGCAGTGATCCTTGCTCAGAGGCATTCTCTCAGTCTCAGCACTGTGGCCTTCCCTCAGTGCCTGGTTTGGAGCAGCAATCCACATAGGGACCAGCAGCTGGGTCCGGGTGGCACCACACAGAGCACTTCACATCCCCATCAACAGCTTCTGAGGTGTACAGACTCCTTGGTGGCTGCATGGAGGAACAGAAGCAGAAGGAAGAGTCTGCAAATGACTCAAAGTGATGTATTGCAGTCAAAACTGAAGAGATTTCTAGGGTTTTAAGGAGCCAGCCCATGCTCAAAGAGCACCTGGGATAAGGGATCCCTGGCTTTGGAGGATCTCAGTGTCTCACTGAAATACAGACAATAAATGCAGTCTTCAGAGGTTGCTAACAAAGTTGGACTCTCAGTCCTCATCACACAGTGTGGCTTATGTTGCACTTTCACCAGTAGGTCCGAAGGCCCTTCAGGATGATTATCCCCACTCACAGATGGGGAAACTGAGGCAGGGACAGTGGCAGCTCACAGCCAGCCAGCAGGCTGACGAGCACAAGGAGGGGGAGCAGCAGGCTGCCACAGTCAAGCCTTCTGCTAGGTGATATGGTAGCAAAAATAAGCAAGCCTACTCCATCCCGTCCTTAAGTGGAACCACCCCCCTGGGCTTTACTCCTGTTTCTATCATTACAGATTAAACCAGATCCTCTTGGCTCACTGCATCCCAGCACAGAAAGGAAATATTCCTTTTGTAAAGCCCTTAGCTCCAGAGTCTCCATCAATAAAAGAGTTGCTGGCAGGAACAGCATGAGCTGCCCAGGCTCTCTGAGGCATCAGGAGTATCTGCAGACACCCAGGGAACAGCTCAAGGTGCTACCAAAATGAAATCACCTATCAGGGTACAGTGCCAGTCACGCACAGAGCTGCAAGGAAGGGTTATTTAGAAACCACAAGTCAGGCTGCAGGTATTGTACTGTTCTGTTTTGTTTGATGTCCTTTAAAGCACTCCCTACAAGGATATGGCAGAATAAAATAAAGAGGGGAAGATCAGAGATAAAGTGAGTCTTTCAGAGCAGAAGAGGAGGAATCAGAGGTAGCTTGGTCAGCAGTGAGTGTTCTAGAGCTCTAGAGCTCAGGTTCCCAAGTGCTCTTTCCCATATATTGTCAAAACCAGTGGTTCCTGTGCTCCAATGGGCCAGGTATTGCTCCAAAATGGGTTATGTACTTCCAGTGGTATTGGTACCACATGCTGGGCTTTGCTGGGCTGGTTAGGTAATGTACCACTCTTGCAACTCAAGCAGCAAAGGAAGTTTGTTGAAATAAAGAAGATGGACATATTTCAAATTAATTTATTTGTACAATGTCTAAGCAGCCTGTGGAACTTGGAGACAGAATTATGTCAACAAACTTAGCAGAAGTAAAAATCACAAAACTGCTTTATTGGTAAGTGCACCATCTGCAATTAGCAGAACAACTGCAATTACTAACAAGCACAAACAGCCTCCACTTCAGGATACTGCAGCCAAACTCAGGTAGACTTGGAAAGAACATTATTTCTTCTCCTGCAGAAGTGGATAAGACATTATAAAATTATTTTGTCCCAAACCAGGACAAAAGATCAAAATCTCAAAGACATATGCACATCTGAGAACTCATGCAGACTATCTTAATGGAAGAATTTGAGTCAAGGCACTCTCAAAAGTTATTTCTTTAGTACTGATCATAATTATGTTTATATGCTGAAGTGTATCAGCATAAGTGCATCTTCCCTCCAAATGGTGGAGAGCTTTTATGGGACTGTAGCAAATAATGCAGACGTTCCACGGACTGGACTTGACTAAAAAAAAGTTTCTTACTTCAGTATATGCCTTGGTAAATCAACTTGGAATAGGATGTCCAAACTCAGACTCAAATATTTAGGATGCTTGCAGTGTGATTCCTCTCCTTAGCTTGAGTTGAATGCAACAATATCAGTTCACACCAGAGCTAGCTGTCTAGACCCCATTAAACTTCATACACCTAGGGCCCTCCAAAAGGGGCTGTATCCAAGCCACCTGGGTGAGCTGCAGCCTCTATCTGTTTCTCCCCACTGATGTGAAAGGGGCTCTACTACCTGTCCATATGCAGATGTCACCTTTGTGGACGTCTAAAGTTAGGCGGGGTGTGTCCTTGGGCCCTATTGTAGCACACAGTGGTTAGCTATGGTTTGTCCAGCCGAAGATCTTGAAAGCTAAACAATATATTTCAAATCAACACCTCATTTGAAATGGAAAATCCAACTTTCTAATTCCAAACGTATCTCAATAACCATTTGAAAATGTCCCATCCCAGCCTCATCAGAGGCTGCTGCCACTCAGCCTCTGCCCCTGCCTCACTCCTTTGTTCTTCCATCCTTCTCCAGGTGTCTTCTCCTCAATCCCACATCCATGGGTTCCTGCAGTTGCCCCCTTCTCAGCCTTAACCATTACTTGGGCACACACTCCCCATTCTGTCACCTCCTGAGTGTTACCACCTCCTGCTACCCAGCCTGGTGCTTGAACCCAGCTAGGACAAGCCTCTCCCAGCACTAGGGTACTGGGCACACTGGGCAGCCTCTCTGACTCACCGTGTCGGTGCGTGCCTTTCCCTGAGTGGGCACTGGGCCCTGCTACCCATCCCTTACAGGGGACATAAATATGATACTTGAGGGCAAAATGGAACATTATAATGTGAAAACCACAATGAAGAGGTCAAGAGGGATTTCTGCCACTGCTTTCTGCAGGGCAGGGTTAGGCATGTCAATTTTGAGCTGTTTTAACTCTGTTCTTGGAATGTTGCTTTTCAGTCCATTCTATATTCTGGCTGTAAACCTATGGCAACAGATCTGGAGAGATGACTGGGGTATGTGCTCCTGCAGAGCACAGCGATGCAAGGAATCCCTCCATCTTGCAGAGTTTATTTTGGTTTCTGTCTGATGGGGAGAGTGTTACTTGCTCTTTTCAGTAAAAGAAGCTCAGAGGTAAGCTAGCCTTTCCTGACAGCACACTCACCTCCCTCCCCCACACTCCCCCTCACCCTGGCCAAACTGGATGAACTGGATACCTTCCCAAGATACACCCCAACTTTCAAAGCACCATGCCACTGATACGGTCTAATTCACGTCTCCTTTCAGCTCCTCCACATACAATGACACAACCTCTCGTTGATTCCCAGGAGGATGGGCATCGCACACTGGCCTGAGGTACCTCACATCCCAGGAAGACAGGCTGCGTGCCATCGGCAGCAGCAGAGCAGACCCGGGCAGACACATCACTCCAGAGGATGAGCCGGAGAAGATGGTTGGTTTCCATTGATGTAGGAACCAACTGACTCAAACTTAAATAGGGAGATCATGGGGAGCAAAGACAAGCTGCTCCACAGCATGTGCCTCTCTTCCCACCAGGGACTGGTGAGACTCCTGCTTTTCCCTTGTCCCCTGCACCCAAACCTCCCCAAGAACATGACTGGAGCACCTGGATTTATGATGCCCTGCACAGTGTTCAGTCTCTGGACACTCAGATATACAAGAGCAATTCTTCTTGTCACATAGCCTCAGCATTAACTTACTCAACTGAAGTGAAAAGAAATTGGGTCATCCTTTGAGGACAACAGAATGTGTGTGTAAATAATAGCTCTCAAAATTGCATGTATTTTTTTATTCCACTTTTATTTTTTAGCCTTGGCTACATTTGATCTGGGATAGTCCAGCACCCAGACTGACCTTTAAAATAAACAGGTAGATGTACTTTTTCACCCATCACATAATTAAATCATGGGTCTCAGTGGCATGAAATGTTGTAGAGGCCAATAGTTAGACAAGTTCATAGAGGAAAGGCCTACCAAGAGCTGCTGGAAGTAATGTTCTGGATGTAACTTCCAGACCACGAAGATCTCAGACTGTCAACTGTGAGAAGATTTATGTCTTTTCTTGAACTCTTGTTACTCACCAGACTGAGCTCAGGCTGAGCTGGATGGACTTTTGCTCTGGCTGCAAAAGGTGGTTCTTCCCTCCATGTTTTGTTCATGGCCTCTGCCATGAACAAAAAGCTTTTTTTCTCCAGTGCACCTTATGCTGTAGAGCCACACTTTAAGGTCAGATGTTTGCTTTTCTGGAGGGGTATTTGCTTGCTTGGGTTTTGGTTGGTTTTGTTTTGAAGAGTGATGCGGTTAAATAAAAAGAGGCGCAGGCTGGACTCTTGCATTATTCATCAGTTAGGCAATCCCAAACAAAAGCCAGGTTGGCATTAGTGGGAGTTTCACGTGTTACTTGTTCCTCAGGAAGATCTGCTCCAACAGCGCTAATTGGTAGCCTCAACACCAGAAGTCCATGTCTCTGCCTCTGACTTTCCCAGAGTATGATGACACGGGAGTCACTCGCAGCTGCTGCAGCCACCATGCAGCATGCACCCACCTCCCCCATGAGCACAAAAGGGGGATGCAGGAGTAGCAAGGCAGCTACAGCATGAAAGCCTGTGCCAAGTTGCAAGAAAAAGGAGAGGAAGGTGTGATGGATGAGTGAAAACTGAATCAAAACAGGATACAGTAGGTTGGATATTCCCTTCACATACAGTGGTACACAGCAAGACTTGCAGGGACATACAGTGGGTAGCCCAGAAGAGAGCCTGTGGAGCCAGTGGAGATGTGCTCAGCTATTCCTGTGGCACATTGATGTGTGATGCACCCTGGGGCTGACTCATCCTGATGCTACTCTGGTGGATCCCCTTTGTTGTCAGGGCAGCAGGATCAGCACAAAACAAGGAATCACACAGCAGTAATTTTGGGAACCGAGGAGTGGTGTTTCCACTAGAATCGGCCTCTGGTTGCCATGGTCTTTGCTGTGAAGAACAAATAAGGTTATGGCATGAATTGAACTTTTAAACTCAGGCTGTTCAAGAGGGTTTGAAATTAGGACCTTCTTTACTTAATTAAAAATGAAAGGCTCTTTACAGCGTTAAGCTACCCTTTGATACAGTTAAAATTGTTCGAAGGGAGACAAACCAGAATCTTAGCTCAGGTTCGGAGATGTAGTTGTTTCACCTCAGTGGAGCACAAGTTGTTTACAAAACTGATGTTTACAATAGGAACAAAGCACCCTCAGATAAAGCAAGAAAACCCCGTTTACCTGTGAGGAGAACTGGTAACAGGATGCCTAAAATCCCTAGTTCAGCAGGGCATACTGAAATGAGTTATTTTGTGCTGCTTTCTGTTGATTTAAAATGAGATGACACAGAGACAGATTAGCTAAAACCACAGACATTATAAATTGCAATTTGGCCTCAAAAGCCGAAATGCTTTGATCTGTGACTCAATTGGGGCCAAACTGAAGAGCATTTAAAGAGGGGGAAACACGTACGAGGGGAAAAGAGCTTGGACATAAACAACATTTTCTCAAATTACAGTAGCTGACCTGAATAAGTCTTTGCCATTATTTTCACAGGAGTTTAATCATGTCCACCAGAAAAGGTGCATGGCAGTGCCCGCACATGGAGTTCCTAAGACAAGACATGGCAGTCTGTAGTATGCTCATTAACCACAAGCCTAGAAAGCAATTCTTCTTTGCTGCCCAGTTTTGGACTCATATTTGGTCTGGCCTTTCTGTGAGAAGTGTGGTAAGACATTTTGAAGCTGACACATAAGCAATTAATTTGATTATTTTTTTTTAATAGAATAGGAAAATCTAGGATTTGGCAGCTTTGAAAGTCCTTAAGGGTTAATAATATGCTTAAAGTTAAGTATACTGAAGCAGGAGCAAAACTTTCCTGCTCTTTAGGGAAAAAGATTCTCCATCTCCCTCCCTCCCTTTGAAAGGTTTCTGCTCCAGCCAGCCCTCCCCACTGTACCCAGCCCATTGCAGAGCAAAAACCTGGCTCATTTTCTCAGCAATGTGAGCTCTTTACTTCTCATCGCTCTTTACACAGCCTGGCTCTCTTTTGCAGTCTCTTGCAGCATTTATCTTTTGAAACAACACTTTATTTTCACCTTGTGAGCAGCCTTCCTTTGTGCTCCCAATTGCCTTGACAGGTGTTTCACAATTTCTGCTTCTGCCAAAAGGGTAAGTCACAGGGGGGAAGTTTCCAGCTCGGGGCTGAGTCTGGCCACCCACATAAGCTGGGCTGAAGCATGGAGGTAGCCCCAGAATAACTGGAAGCCTCCCCAGGCAGCAGCTCAGGCACTGGAGCAGGGGCAAAGCTAGAGGAAAACCTGCATCTTTCCCATACATCTGTGCAAGCTGGCTCAAGGTCTCTCCTGATGTCGGAGGGCATCCACTGGAGCCTCTCTGGAACATGGCAGAGAAGAGGTGCCAGATTTGTTTGGCACAGGTAGTTTAAGCCTGAGAATTTTCCTACTTAGAATCATAGAACAGCCCTGGTTGGAAGAGACCTCTAAGATCATCAAGTCCAACCATGAACCCAGCACTGCCAAGTCACCACTACCCCATGTCCCTCAGCACCACATCTACACGGCTCTGAAATCCCTCCAGGGATGGGGACTCCACCACTGCCCTGGGCAGCCTGTGCCAGTGCTTGGCAACCCTCTCAGTGAATAAATTTTTCTTTATATCCAATCTAAACCTCCCCTGGCACAACTTGAGGCCATTACCCCTCGTCCTATCACTAGCTACCTGGGAGAAGAGACTGACCCCTGCCTTGCCACAACCTCTTTTCAGGTAGTTGTAGAGAGCAATGAGGTCTCCCCTCATCCTCCTTTTCCCCAGAATGAACACCCCCAGCTCCCTCAGCTGCTCCTCATCACACTTGTGCTCCAGACCCTTCACCAGCTTCGTTGCCCTTCTCTGGACACGCTCCAGCAGCTCAGTGTCCTTCTTGTAGTGAGGGGCCCAAAACTGAACACAGTATTTGAGGTACAGCCTCACCAGAGCTGAGTACAGGGGAACAATCTTCCCAGCACACAAATAAATGCACTTCCAATCCTTCTCCCATCAGCCTCGTTACTGCCTAGCAAGCATTAGCACAGTTGTGTGAAGAACCTCTCCAGATCCATCAGCGCTCCTCTTTCCTGTATTGGATGTGCACTCATACCTGTATTTGTTTGTGTTGCGTTTCAGAGGCTTATCAGCAGTGTTGTAAACACTATCTTCCATCCCAAGAGCTGTTCTTCCATATGAGAAGGGAGCACTGGACTTGCTGGGATTACCCTAGGCTGGAGGCAGGCAGCTTTTGGGTGATGTATCTGGTGGTGGCATCTGGTGATCCAACAGTCTAGTCCCATGTCTGCCATGGCACCGACTGATTCGCTGCACACCGTAAATCCTTTGGTTGCTCTGCCTCAGCTTACCTTTGGCAAAAATATCAGCAGTTGTATATCCCAGGATAATTGCACTGTTTAATGAGATAGCGGCCCTTGTCCTTCTTTCTTTAATTGCTCCTTCTGAAGACAGACCCGTCCCCAGAGTAGGACGAGGAAGATTTAGCGCAGTATTTGCACAGATCTGTGGTATGAAGTGCTGCTGGGGAAGTGTTTGGGTAGGAGAGTAAATATGACTTACTTTCCAAAAGGCTCAATTTGGAGAGGTCGATAGCTTAAATTTAGACACCAGTTCAACATATTGCTGAACTAAATGCCACTCTTTTGTGTGCAGTTCCACTCTTACCACTCATGTGCTTAAAATTAAGCATATGCTTAAATACTTTGCCAGATGAGGTCTCAGAACTCCATTAGCACTGTATGTTTTTGCTCTAAATTCACTGTAATTGTTTCTCATTCAATAGATGCTCACTGAGTAAGATATAAAAAGAGCACGGGAACAAAGGGGCCCTCAATCTGAGACTTTGATCCACATATTATTCAAATACATAATGACTGCTTTGATTTATGGATTTATAATTCTATTGAGGCATTCCGGAGATTACCCAAAACATTCCAGCTCTGGTCGATGCTGGAGGGTGTTACCAGAGCCCCTGCCTGGAATTAGAGGGATAAAATTGAGTTGCCTGTTTGCTGCTGAGATTACATCACAGATTGCAGGATAAGAGCAAGCTGCATGGCAATGCACTCACTTACATTTGGTGCTAACTGCAAAGGCTTTTTTTACACTGTCACCTAAGAAAAGCATCTGAAAGTACAGACTCTCTTCTAGCCGCAGTATACAGAGTTTTGGCAGTATAACAAGACAGCAGACTACATAGTGGGTGTGTGGAAAGAAGGAGCAGATGGTAGATTGCTAGCACAAGGACTTAGCAATGCCTTTAGAAAACAGATTATTTTGGAAGATGAGAAATTATGAAGTATGATTAGCCCCCTCCCCTCTACTCCCACTCCCCTCCCCAAACATATCCCCACAAAATGTTAGTTTGGCCATGCACCATAGGAGTGACTCAGCTTCAATATTCAATAAGATTTTTGCAAGAATTCGAATAGGTGACAGCTGGGAAGAAAAAAATGCCCTGCTTTTCATTTGCATCAATACCAGTTTGGATTTATAAATTCATTTCACCTTACACAGCAGACCCACCCTGTTGCTAAGAGAGGATTACTGGCACAAAGGGACCTGGCCTGCAAGAAGGACCATTCCCAGGTGATGGGGATTTATCACCCATCTCAGGAGCTGCTCTTGCTGCTGTCTGCTCCCCACCTACCAACCTACCGCTGTTCTTGTGGGTAGAGGTGTTTCTTAGTCAATGGGAACTCAGATCTAGGATGAGGACTTACTTTCATGCCTCCCTGGCTGTAAAATTTCTCCTTTCTCCCATTCATTACATATTGGTTATGCTGAGAGATTTAGGTGTGGGATCAAGTGTAATGGTTCTGCTGTGTGAGCAAGGAAAAATAAAAAGATTTCATTAAGTGCTGAATCTCTTCATGTCATCTATATAGTCTGGCTTCTGGGAAAGAAAGAGCAACATCAGAAAAGGGGGCAGCCTGTACTGGTAGACCCCAGGGAGTCTTTTAGTTACACAAGTCCTCTCTTTTTTTAAAGGTGGTCTTATCATGGGGAGAAGATAGATGAAGGGCTTTGTACTGTGAATGGGTGAAAACCCTGGAAATGTGAGAAGAAACAGAAGAAACAGAGAAGAAACACTGCTGGAACTCTGGAAGTGGGACTTCGGGGTCAGCCACAGATCAGCTTGGGGAGTGGCTGTGTTAATGTTTTTCTCCACTTGGCCATAGTGACAAAAGGGGATTTAAGAAGGACATAAGAGGGGCTGTAGAATAATATCTGGAAAGCCCATAAGTGTGAGACAAGGAGTAGGAGCTGGGCAGGAAACAGGAGTGCTTTTCTGGTACGGTGCAAGGAGGTCACTCTTACCACCCACTTCTCTGCCTCACAGCTGCATCACCTCAGTAGCTGCCATCATGGGTGCAATAACAGGGACCCAACCTGAACATCGGCAGGGGAGTCTTGTGCCCTCAGTCCCTGTGGCATCTTGAAATTAGGTAACAGCAAATCACAGAGACAATACAGATCCTTGACAAAGAGTTTAATTTTGGTCCTTTCCAGCTCATCCTCTCAGGATTTCAAATTCTTGGGACACCTGGAGACCTAGATCACTTTGGATGTTTCAATTCATGTCATCCTAAATAAGAGGTCTAAAATAAATCAGGTGCATTTCTTTCTGAAGGTGCTTGTTTCTTCCCACGACAACTATATAAAGAGCCCAGAGTAATCAGCTCAGACATAGATTATTACTGTGTAGACATTTAAGATGGGTGAGATAAACACCACTCATAGGTCCTGGTTAACTTTAAGAAATGTTCTGTTGGTAGGAAAATCATCCACCTCCAATCCAAAAAACAAATGTAGTATGTTACGTACGCATGAGAATATTATTGAACACAGCTGTCATTTAGCAGTACACCATGACTCAAGGCCATTAGGGAGAAGAGGAGGCTGTACTGATCACTGAGAGGAGATTGGAGATGGAAATGTATACCTCAGCATGAAGTGACACTGGGTTTAGTGTGTCATTTGTCCAGGTGAACCATTGGATTAGTTCATATCGCTTCACAACTTAAATTAATTCTTCAGTGTAGTGACATTGGACATGGTCACTCCTGGCAGTGTCCACCTGCCTGGAGATGATGCAACTGAGAAGGCAGATGGGAATTTTCTGGTCATCAAACCAGCTATGTCTCAGCATGTACTAGCAGCTGAGTGTTTGGATCTCATTTTTGAGTTGGGAGTGGAGTATAGGAAACTCAATCTGACATCATGCATCAACCACTACTTCTGCATTTCAGAGTGGAGGCATGTCCCTCCAGAAACCACCTGTTTTCCATTCATGCTAAGGCTATGTCCTTTCCACTATGCAGAATCACATCAGAGGTTTCTTCTGGTTTTACATAGACTGGTAAGTCTGGAAGGTGTGCATAATCACCAAGGAATTGCTTTTTTGCGGATAGGATTGATCTGGTGGTGGAACAAACTCACAAAGTAATACAGTCCTCGTCTTCTCTTGTGGAGTAAGGACTACAGGAACCCCTAAGATATTGTAGATGTTGGAAGAACAGAATTTATCTTGCATCTGTGTGGTCTGTGGTGGATGAAAGCTGGTGGAGAACTATCAGGTCCTTGACTTAGCGATGGTCAGCTCTGCTTTTGAAGAAGGCAAGCTGATTTTGCTTTGAAGGAATCAATAAAGTATTTTTTGCTCAAGATGCCATTGCTGAATATTGGTAATCCTGGACACTCCCATTTACTACATTTTCTTTTGGGATCAGATTGTGGAGAGGCAGCTCTCAGAGGAGCCAAGTGCCTTTGCTCTCCTCAGTGTCACTACAGCACTGTGTAAAACACAGAGTTGGCTTAGAAACCTCCTTTTGGAGACTTGTGATCCCCAGGGACATACTGCCATTGGGCTGAATGCTGGTTGCAAACTTTCCAAACGAGGGGTTTTTTTCCCCCTGCAAATACTGATCTGATACAAAGAAAACATACTTTGGGAATGGGATGATTTTGACAATACTCTGACAGAAATCAGGCAAGTTTCCAGTGCAGATCCATTTGCCAGGTGGGTTTCTAAACCCTCCTTGTTTCTTGTCGGCTCACGCACAGCACCCCTGGCAGGCTGCCCTGCTGAATCCCAGGCACAAGGCTCGTGGGTGCAGCAGGTTGAAGGCGCTTCCCTCCACTGCACTGAAACTGCCCAGAAAAGGTGGCCAATCTCAGGGCTGCAGTGCAAAGAAAGACATCCTCCCTGAGTCTTCTCTGGGAGTCTTGGGAATGTTTGCAAATGATACAAAAAATACCATCTTTAAGTTTTCTCAGATGACTTTTGGAACTTTGCCATTTCAAAGTTTTATTTGCCTTTGGAGTAAATTTCTTTTTTCCTGGTCCCATCTGTGGAACTGAGCATGGAATAAAATATAGATCCATCTGTTCAAACTACCAATTACCTCCAACTCCATCAACAGGGAGGTGTTGCTGCACTGCCTGCAAATGTTTCTGAGAGTAGATGTGACCTCTTCTCAGCAACTTCATTCTTTCTCCTTGGGAGATCTCTACAAATGGCCCCACTCCCTACACATCCTCCCAAAAGGGCTCTCAACTGTGGGGCACCACAAGGTGTTAATCCTGTCAACCTCTCTTGTTCCTTGTGGCCATGAGGAAAAGCTGATCAGCAATATGTAGCTCTCTTTCCTTTTTATCAGGTCTTCAATGGTCAAAGGCATGTCGCTGTTTCCTCTGGGCTGGAGGACACAGGTCAGCCTCTATATGGGACCGGTGTGTCACCAAGGACAACCAAAAGGAACCTCACGCAGGTGAGATGAGGGAGATTATGGCAGCCTGGAGACATGCTCTTTTAACACAGGATTTTGACCCACCAGCTCTTTTGACTACAGGATTACACATTCCCATAACTCAGGGAAAATCTGCAATTCAGAACTGATTTTAGACTTCTTGCTCATTCCTTGGTGGTTTGGTCACAGCAGTGACACAGCCAGCTTTGCAGAGCCTCGGTCTGCCCAGCAGGTTGTGAAAAGGGGTAGCCCATCTTTTCCATCCTTTTCTCACCAGGTGATCAGGTAGCTGCAATGCCCCAGTGCGTTCGATGGATGCTGCAGTCAGAGCCCTGCCGCACAGCAGCGGCTCACTCACCAAGTACATGAAACCCACTGGTTCCCAAGGGGAATTTAAGAAAACCCAAATTTAAAAAAAAAAAAAAAAAAAAAATCTGGGTTTTTTTAAGCCAGTCTTTTTTTTGTGTGTGTTGAAGGAGTGGCAGATCTTGGGGATTTCACATGCTGCAGTGCCAAGCACAGCCAGGGAGCAGCCGGGAGCCCCTTGCTGGGACAGGGCTGGGCTGGCAGCTGATCGAAAGCACTTGGTTCACTCTTTAAAAGAAAGACTTGAAAGGCTTCACCATGGGGGAAGAAAAACACAAGAGCAGTGGTATGAGGAGCTGGCTGAAGGGACAGAGACAGGCTGCAAGCTGGGGTTTAGCAGCTGAAGCCTATTAAATGGACAGATCAATCAATAGTCTTTTTAATGGGAGAGAGAGATCAATCTTTTATCTTTCCCTGCATGGCTTACTGCTGCCCCTGCTCCCTTGTATTCACTTCTTACAGCCAGGCATATTCAGAAGAGCTGGACTGTGGGAGGCTGGATTTGGCCCAGAAAACTTGCACTGGAGCAGGATGCTGCTGGGCTGTGCTGGCTGTGGCAGGGGTCCTCACTCCATCCCAGTCTGGCCAGTTGGTACTCACCTGCCGCTGGAGCAGGACTTGGGGCTGGGCAATGCTCAGAGCAGGGAGGTAGGAAGTTAGCAAGTCATACTGGTATAACTTGTTAAAAAGTCATACTGTTAAACAACAGGGTCAGGTACAACACCCGGTTTTGATCAGAATCAAGTGAAAAAGAGATGTCCTTATGATTTATGCCTGTGGCTGAGGAGGTCACTCTCCTGTTTGCCATAGTGAGCAATGCTGGAAGCTTCACAAGACGGGTCCAGAACCTCTTCAGTAAGCAAATATAGTCTCTCCTAATTGGAGATTAGCTTCAACCCTGCCGTGTTGCTTCAGAAATGTTCCTATCAGCATTTTGCAAGGATCCTGTACTTGCCCACAGGCAAGCAGAAAGCCCATGAGTGCCAAGAGACTGTCCTTCAGCAGTGGCCCATCCTCTGCCTACTTAATTCGGAAAGCTCCCAGGCACAGGCCAGCGTGCCTGCCTGCTCGAACAGCCCCCACAGAAACGTGCAGTGCTTTAGACTTGATTTTTATTCAGAGTCATGAAAATAGTCCACCCAGTCAGACAGGCACAGCTTTATATTGTTAGAAGCTGGTTCCACTGGGGAATTTTTGAATTCAAATTGCCCAACTCTAGCTCGGCAGGGCTGGGTGCCAAGGTATTTGGGCACAAAACGGTCAAGTGAGGTTTCATTCTTTTTTTGTAGGCAGACAATATTTTTATGCCCCGTCATGGCTGGGCAATCAAAACAGCAATTAGGTTGCATCAGCAGATGTGCTTGCTTTTAGTGACTGTCGGTCTCAACAGCGCACAAGCTATATTCTGTTTGGTACAAAGATCTTTTCATTTCCAAATAAAACTTGGACCTTTAAAGTGCTTTGTCAACCAACAGAAAAGCTGAGCAGGGGTGGCTTTTGCTTTCAGCACTCTCAGCCCAGAAAACTGCAGATGTTTATCTTTAGCACTCCCATAAGGTGAGCAGAAAATGGAGACCTTGCATCTGCTCAGCGAAGGAAGGCAGAGCACAGCCTGTGCCGTTTCTCACAGTCCTGGATAGGAACAACAGAGTAGATTTTGTTTTCATGTCAGCACAAAACCAGCCCAGCTTCCTAGGTCTGCAAGGCCACTGGGAGACGTGGCTCCACACTGTTGCTCTCTCCCCTGGTGTGGCCTGGCCCAAAGTTAAGCAGCTGTGTCGAGAGTCACGTAACGTCTCTCTGTGACTGGGGACAGTGACGGTGCTGCAGGAGGAGTAATCTGCAATGAGTTCCCCAAGTCAACAGAGAGAAATGGTGACTCACACGGTCCAGAGCATCTTAAACAGAAGCGACAAACCATCTGCTGAGGGCTCCTGCCTCTGCAGGTGACCAGAGAAGACGAGCCACCAAAACCTGGCACTTTGCTTTTAGATGACCAAAGCTAGGTGCCATGAATCCCACCTTCTACCTATACATAGTGTCTGCACTCACAATTTCCCAAATATCCTGCATTCCTAAATCCACCAAGCAGCACTGAAACTTGCTGGTACCCGTCACTTTGGAAAGCCAGGTCTCAGCCATGCCTCGAGCTTCACAGGAATTTTTGCAGGTTGGAGCAACTAGGGGATTAGGTACAATAACTTACATGAATTTCACTCAAATTAGATGAGATGCAGCAAGGAGAGATTAGTCTTCTGCTGGCTCAGGTCATCATGGGTGCAGCCACGTGCCCGTCCTGGCACCAAGGGAGAGCAGGAACATCCACCTAGTGGCACAGGCATCTTGGGTTACAGAACACCACCCTGGAAACACACTGCCAGGAGACAGTGCAGGAGAAGCTCAGGGTTTGAAAAGCACATAAGAAAATGGGGCTCCATTTTCATTTGAGCATCTTTGGTATTAACAGAATATGAACAGAGTTTAGCAGGCTATTACATACGGCAAGAGAACAACCTGGTCATCTTCAGGTTGTCTGTGGGCTGCCTACACAGAAAATAGCTTCACCTCTCCATGTTAGGTCATTTCTAATAATGTTAGAAGTTAAGATAAACCCCTTATTTTTCCATATTGCTCTTACTTCTCTTATACTCACTTTGTTCTTTTTTTCTGCACATGCATATTTGCACATGCATGTTTGTGCTGAGGATGGTTAGCTTGTAGGAAGTACATAAGTCACTGGATGCTACTGGAACTGGCTAAAAAATATAATTAATTCCACATCTAGGGTCTGAATTATGGCAAGTAAAGGTCATCTGAAAAGTCTTTTACTGCCTTCAGAAGAATGATAGATACTTTGTGCATGGAAGAAAACAAAAACAAAAACAGAAAACCTCCACCAAAAAGACAAAAAGGAGAGAAGCAAGTCCTGAGCCTTCCCGCTTTGGCCTTGGTCCATCAGTTAGTCAGTGTGTGTTGCAGTGGCCGAAGCACCAGCTTCATGGTGAACGTGGGATGAGCTGGAGAAAGGGTTCATGAGTGCTGAGAGGGCAGGGACTTTTCCACACTAAGTTACAAGGGCCCTGAGCTAGGGCTGATGGAGTGGCTGTGATGGATAAGCCCAGCAATGAGAGCCAAAGGGTTCCCTGGGGCTTTCTCGCCCATGTGTCCCTTGCAGGCAGATTTCATCAGATGCAATTTAAAAGATATCAAGCTCTTTCCTAACTTCATTTGTCTGTATAAATAACTACTGCAGTTGACAATGGGCTGTTCCGGGATCACAAAGGGGATAGGAACTACTACTCAGAGCTGGAAACGGGAGGATAGACTTGAGACAGCAGTGTTTTTTCCAGGCAAGCTGTCCGGGGCCTCCTTTAAGCCTCTGCAGCATCCTGAATCCTCATCACCTCCTGCAGTGCTGGGGCACTCAGGCTGGGCATGGAGGGTCAGCTGATGATCTTCCACTCATTACAAGAATTGAGATTTCAGGTGTGCAGCCTCCATTCAATAGACAGGGGTCTGGGACTCATTGCTACTCATCCTATGTTACTGTGCGATTTATGTCTATTGAAATCCATACCAGTCACCTCCACTTTCCCAGCCTGCATAACCTCCTTACAGAAGCAGGGCCACCAAGGTTCAGGGCAGTAAGTGGCTACTGAAACAGCCTCCACTGCACTGTGGCTCCTGATTTCTCCTGCCTATAGCAAGACAAGACTCTCACCAGCACCAAGACTTGTGTTGTCTTCCTGCTGTAGACCCATGGCTGGAGAATGGCTACCAATGGTGGCCTCAAGTGTCTATATTTACTGAGCTAAAAGCTTAGGGGCTGATCTGCCCAGAGCCTTAGGAAAGCTCAACCATTTCTCTCACGGTGTACAGAGCTGGGCATCAGGACACCACCACGGAACGACCCAGGAACCATGGAGTATCCCCAGACCATGCTGACTGCAATACTAGGGCGGGCATGGCTACATGCACAGGACACATCTACAGCATAAGCAGGGATACTCGCACCTAAGCTCATGGAGGAACCCGAAGTTCAGGATCAGACACAATAAACCCTGAAATACCAACATCCTGTAAGGCTTAGGCTCATCCTCATCCTGTATCACTCACAATTATAGGATTTTCCAGTGATGCTTCAGGGGTCAAATGGGCTGATTTACCCTTTGGAAAGGTCCATCTCTCCCAGATCTCTGCAAAGGGAATCTGGCATATCTGTGGTCCTAACTTAAACACCTCTGCTCTGCACATAACTTAGGTGAGCTGAATAATGCCCAAGAGCTTTTCATGAAATTGTGCAAACACGTACTGAACTCCTGGGAGGAAAATGTTTGTTCATTCCTTGATCCCTTATCTGGTGCACTGCAAACGCTAAGACAGGCCAAGGAATTCAGCTCCAGAATAGTGATGGTCTAGGAATGGAGATTTGCTTTGTGTGCTGAACAGGGGCTCTTGATGCAGTGGCATTTTGAAACAGGTGGCAAGAGGAGGGTATGAGACACAAAGGAAGATGCAGTTTGCTTTTGAAAGAAAGCCTGAGCCCTCCCACCTTTTTTTTTTAAAGATAAATTCAGTTTTGAAGTTGCCAAGCATCTTTTCTCTTTTCCCACCTCATTTTTAGTTGATGGACAAATGTAGGGCATAAGGAGGGGAACCACATCACCCTCTAATGCTTTGTGAGCCCATTTGTATCCCTTACCACCCTCTACGCTTCAGCAACTACAGAATTGACCAGATGCCTACCAGAGCAGCTCGTAGCAAAGTGCTGCCTGTTGCACATATGCAGGAAAAGCAGCCATTTGAACATCCTATTCCTTTGTGGATTTTTCAAACACGGTTTACATCCAAGGACTTGCTTTGTTTGTAACAACTAGGCAGAACCATAAATAAGAAGGATGTCTCATAACAGTGGCTGTTATCAAAGTACTATTAGTCAAAATCTCCATCTCTTGTTGGACGCTATCCCTTTAAATGATGATTTTGCAGTATCACTGGGATGTTGCCCTTAGTTAAAGAGAATCTCTGCTGGCAACTGATTTTTCTGCTGGTGGGAGAGAGCTCGTGGTACAACCTAAGTAAGAGTACAGTCAAATCAAAAGGTTTCTGAAGTGTGCCAGTGTAGAAAGACAGATTCAAAAGTTCAGTTCTCAGCTGTGCCCATGCCCTGTGCCAAGTCACTTCATCTTCCCGTGCCCCCATTTCCGCTCCAACCTTTTCACATTTATCTCCACGGCTTGGAGCTGGGCAGATGAGTTTCATTGTGTTTGTACAATACATACTAAACCAGAGCTGTCAGCCTGATTTGTGCCTCTTGGCGCTGCCAACATTACCAGTTCTTGGGGATTTACTGCAAGTCTGCATGTTCAGTGGCTCTCATTAAGTCTCCTTTCCTGGGATGATGCGTTGAATTAATTTTTCATTTAAAAGGAAAGTACATTTTTAGGCAAGCTTGAAAAGGCAGCCAGTAAAAGTTCATACCTGAGAATGGAAATAACGCAGAGGTGACACGGTGTTATTGTGAGTGTGCTAATCATTATTTTTAACACTTGGTGTTAGCAGCATGGCAGTAACACAGGAAGAGCACAAATGACATACCCACAATAGTAAAATTAGTAGAGAGTCAAATGCTCCTGTTGCAAAGGCACTAGACAAGCAAACAACTAATTACCATGTTATAGCAGTATGGAAACCCAGGTAATTTACCAGGGGTTGCCTAATGTGTCTGCATATTCTGTTTACAAAGGCAGATGCTGCCATTCAAAGGCTGTGGGTTTGTCAGTAGGGGTTTTTTACCCTGTTTTATCAGGCCAGCCTCACACTCCTCTGCTCTGCCGCACATGATGCCAGTGGCCCGGCACTCCCCTCCTCCCAACAGTGCTGCAGAGCCAAAATCCGCCTGCTCCCTATGTGCTGCGCAGCGCAGCCCTCCAGGGAGTAAGAAAAGGGGCTGGCAAGGAGCAAACCTGGACTTTCTATTTTTTTGCTGTTGATTCCATGGCTGGCTTGTTATGGCATGTGGTGGCCTGCTAGCCTGCCTCTAAAATGAGGATAATGAGTCATTATCCTGCCAATAACAATGCATATCTTTATTTAATTATCCTCCCGGCGCACTGGGTGCCAGCAGGTGATGCAGATGGCCCAGGTCGGGTGACAGGGTGCAACTGCCAAGCAGCTGGGGTGAGAACCAGGTGCCCGGGGAGGGTGTACATATGCCACGCTGGCTGGTGACAGCACCCAAAAGCCACCTCACCCACGGGCGTTTTAGGGAGGTGCTGGGAAGGGGACCACCACCCCAGGGAGCTGAGCACAGTGCAGTGCACTGGGGAGAGGTGGAAAGCCCAGTGGCAGGGCTCCAGACACCTCCCATTGTATTCCCGTGCATGATACCCACAAAATACTCACAAAAGTGGGTTTATCCCATTGCCCCTCCCAAGGTGGGAGGCAAAACAACTTGCCCCAAGGTTAGTCCAGGAGCCTGCAGCAAAGTCCAGCCTGCAGCCAGATTTGTGAAGGGAGAAAGAGGAGCTGAGACCCTCCTCCAATCTCACCCATCTGCACAGGACGCCATGAGGCTGCAGCGGGGAAAAGCTTGTTGTTACCTTACAAATAATTTAATAAATTCAACCTTGGGGTAAGCAAGTCAAATTGCTCACTTTGGCAGCTTTACGCTCAGCTCCGTCCTACCTTGGTAGTTTATGAGTTTCCCAGTTTATCTGACAGTGGAGGGACACGCAGCGCATCTCCCCTCCCCGTGCCAGCCGCCGCTGAGCTGAGCTGAGCTCCACCAAGGGTACCTGCGTGGTCCCGGCGCTGCCTGTATCTTGGCATCAGATCTCGTGCTGGTGTGCCGTGTACAAACCATTACATGCAATAACAAGCAAAGCGCTGCTTGAACCTTAGCACAAAGAAGCAAAAAACCAAAACAATAAATGCATTTTCCACAAGGGCAGAGACAGCAGCCTTTGAATAGGAATTGCTGGATCGGCTTATGACTCAGCTGGCTGCTCACAGAGCACTTCAGCACATGCTCAACTTGGGACGGCAGCTGAGGCTCTGATGGCTTTGCTGAATTCTCAGCAAAATGCATGTAGAGATGCGTGGTAAAGGGTGTGGGATAGAGTGGAGGCCTGTAGCACTGGTAGAGCAAGGGGGATGCATTGCCCACGTACCCTCCCTCCGAGTGATGGGGTCAGCCCATTGCAGGCAGCCCCTCAGGAGCAGCCCGGGTGCCAAATGGCAGGCAAAGGGCAGTGCGTGCTGCACACAGGTCTTGGCGTGGCGTGGGGTGCAACGTGCAGGGCTGGAGGGATGCTTTTCACCACCCGGGTCAAGCCCTGCTTGTTGGAGTGGGAGGAGGGAACCAGCCCAGGCGCCAAAATGTCTGTGACTCTGCTTAGATCATACTTATAATGTTTTTCTGCATACGGATCTAAGTAAATAGAAAGAAACTATTCATCTCAGCTGGGAGGACTGGCAGCCTTTGGAGTCACCCTGTCCACTGATATCCAGCCACCTTGTTTTTTGCCCGCTCTTTGATTTCTGCCCTCCTCCCCCCACCAGCCCTGTTCCCAGGGCATTGTCCTCATGAAACGGCCTTTTGTTCATAGGTGCCTGAAGCCAACGTGCTTCTTTGACTGGCTGCTTCGTTTCACGCCGACACCCTTAACTGCTGGTTTCATCTTCCTGGTAGCGATTGTCTCAGATGAAGTTTCAGTATCACTGTTTCTCATCTGCGGCTTCAGAGACCCATTTTCACCAGCCAGAAGCCAAAACCCTTGCACTTGCCTGACCTCTGCAATTACCGGCGGGACTCTTGCTCCACGGCGCTGCAGCCTCTGGCCATGAGGAAACTTTGGAGCAGGGGCCATGAGGATAAGCCACAGGAGACCTAGAAACGGCGCAGAGTTTGTTTAAAATGTCCGCCTCCTCCTGCAGTTTCATTCAAATCCACTGCTGCAACCCCACTTGCTGTGAAGTACGGTTTTGACTGCTCTGTCATTTGAATACTGCCTGTGATGGCAGAGAGCCTGTCCTCGTCTCTGGGGGGGTCCACTTCTGTTCTGATTTTTGCTTCTCAATCTAAGAGAAAAGTCGCTAGCCACTCTGGACTGCAAGTCTCCCATGGCAAGAGGCATAACAGAAGTGCAAAGGAAAGCGTTAAACACAACTATTCGGGGATTTCTCACCTCCAATGCATATTTATATAAGAGCTTATGCAAGTCTCTTGGTGCTGCTCAGGATATTCTGCTAGATGCACGCCACCTTTGGTTTTCATTATACCGTAAACATCCGTCTAACATCAGCCAGCAGCTTTTAATAGCTCTTCAGGAAACCCCACACATTTGCCAATGCCTTCAGTGGTGTCAGGAGCCCGCAGCATGCATTTCTACCATCCTCTTAAAAGATGAAGAACAAAGCGCGTCAATACTTCTGCAACAGATTGAGTGGAAAAATGGCAAGCCCACTACATGCCCGTAATGCTGCTGCACCAAGTAGGTTCATTTTTGATTCCAGCTATCATATTTCAGCTGCAGCGCATCGGAGTTCAGGCTGGAAACCCCCATCACATCATTGCCACGCCATGGGTGTGTTCCAAATGCGAACTTTGCAGATTAGGAAAGCACCCAAAAGCCAGTGTCCAGGTGCAGTGCCCATGGGAAGCCTGGCATCAGAATAGATTGCTTAGCTCCACGCCCTCTGGAAATTTTTCAGCAATTAGGCAAGATATTTAAGATAATTCAGAGGCCCAGGACCTGCCTGCCTTCCTACGGGCTCTTCTCAGGCAGCTCTTTCTCCGCCCAGGGAAGGCTGCCTGATGGAACAGCAGCACCATGCAATGGGCTGGAGGCCCATGGTGCCACTCGCCAGCTCTGCTCAGGGGCTGGAAGAGGGACAGACACTCAGCCCAGTGTCAGAGAAGCTAACTGGCTCTGCTCCAGCACACGACTGTCCTGTGTGTCAATACAAGCTCTAGGAAATACAGGCTCGGAGGCCTGGGCACCACGCTCCAGCATAGGCTATGGCCATGCCTTGGGTTACCCAAGACAGGAAGTAATCTCCCCTTGCGACGGCACACCACCTTTCAGGGATGGATGCCGCCATGGTACTGAGGGGGAGGGAAAATCTGCTGCTCAGCTTTTCCCCTGCACTAACCAGTGGCAGCTAATTAGATGTCTAATGTCTCACTAGGCCGTGTAGCTCTCCTAGGAAACCCTGCCTTGGCTAATCACTTTAGCATGAACCACAGGAAAGTGCTGATAGCAGAAGAAAATGAGATCACACTAAAACTATCACACTGCCGTTCTTGGTGAGAAGAATAAAATTTATTTCCGTCCGTCGCTCAGATAACTTCAGACACGCTGTGCATGACCTGCTGAGCTCTTCCCAGTGATACCATTATCAAGAGCTCAGCAGCCACATCAGCTTTGTCTTCAGTTTGAGTATTTTCCTGGTTTACTTTCTCTGTAGCTTATCAGGTGTAGACACTGTTCTTTGATAATTCCACCGATAACTGCTCTTTCTGGACCTTTATTTTCACCATTCAGCACCTTGCATGAGTGGATCTCCATGTACTTCAGGAAGCCTTGAAAGGGAGTATCAGGAGGCAGATAGGGTCTGATTCTCCAGTGCCTCATGTTGTCCTTTATGAGTACATAAAGCTCAAAGACCTCCAAAGCAATTCCAGGTGTGGGAAAGGAGAATCCAGTTTCACAGAACTGCAGATCCTGGCTGCTTTCCATGATGAAGCTAGATGCTGGTGAGCACCATGTCTCTAGAGTGTAACTCACACAAAAGAAGATGCAAGAGGTCTGTGGCATCCTCAGAAGAGAGCAGTCAGCTGTCCCAGCCCCCAGTGCCATGTTTCAACAAGGAGCTTCAGCAAACAAAGGCAGTGGAGACTGGGGCTTGGGTACCAGGCAGCTTGGGAAGGCTACAGTATTTTTAGCACTGAGGAGTTTCATTACTGCCACAATGCCCACTCAGGACAGGTGCCTCCACAGCAGCTAACCAGCACCCCTTCTTGCTTCTGAATAATCTCTCACATCCATCATGCTGGTGGGTAAAAGGAAAACAAGCTGCAGAACGGATGTGCCTCAATTTTATTTTTTACCAGACATCACCTATTTTGTCCAGTAGTTTTCAGATTAAATGTCAGTTTCTCTGCTTTGGGGCAGATACCTACAGGTCTGCAAACTCGAAGATGTGATTTATTCACTTGTGCCCCTCTCTCCCACCCGTAACCAAACAAGTTGGCGATGCTTTAATAACAGCTGCACGTGGCAGCTCAGAACACAACCGACAAAATTACCTGGCATGGTTGCAAGTTGTTCACCACACTGAAAAACAGTTACCAGTCACTTTCTTCTGCCTCTCCTAGCTTAGTCATACTACAGACACAGCTTATAAACCACATCCTTCTGTTGCAGTATGACTTGTCCCCACCGCTTATGACATGTTTTCTGATTAAAGGCATGCCATATTTTATCGCGGGGAGAAGTTGCTGCAGAGGTTCAGAGGATTCCCAGTCTGCATGGAGGATGCTTTGCCCACCAGCTGCAGGAGCTTGCTGGAGGTACCAGGACCCCTTTTGCCTTTAACCAAGCGCTACCCTCATCCCACGGTGGACTTCTTGGCACTCTTCCTCCAGTGCTGTTGGCTGACATGTTACATGCACAGTAGCACATCACTGCTACTTTACTCAAAGGGAACCTACTGATTCTGCCAGGGAAGTAAGGGGAGAAATTCACTTCTAAACTGACTAGGAAGAGACAAATTCTCTGCCTATCAACTGGAGCGTGCCTATCAATAGCCCCTGTGTAAACACAGATTACATATTGCAGAACGACACTGAGCGTGGTTACCACCAGCCATCTCTTCCTGAAATTCAATAGACATTGATATTTATATCCAGCCTTTGAGGTTTAGCATTATTAATACCGCAATACATTGGGTCTTATTGACTCTTATTGAGTCTCATTTCACTCACAGATATACTTTTTTTCCCAGACTGTCATGCTTGAAATAAGTTAAGCCAAGAGTGAATGATCTTTCAGGAGAGTAAGTAATACACTTAAAGGCCACATTCGGCATTATTTTCCTTACTTCCCTTGACCCAAGTGATATTTATAGAGAGGCCTACATTCTGCTCAGCAGTACACTTGTGTTAATGATATGTGACTCCAATGATTACAGCAGAGTGGTTCTGAACATACATCGACAACACAGGGAGTGGGAATTTGGCCCAGCATTCTCAGAATAGGAGTACTAGGACTGGAGTTATGCCAGGGAAGAATTTGGCCCATACTGTTTCTGAAATGAGGGAGCCACATAATACAAAAAGTAAGCTGATCTGTAGGCTGTTTATAAGAAAATCCATTATCCCCAGTGATTTATAGAGCCCAGCTAGAGGAAGGTTAAGTTTCAAGAGCAATACAACATGACTAAAAGAAGTTATTTCTCCCTGTAAAACAGCATTTTAATAGAAAAGAAGATGAATAAAATTCTTAAGACATGACCTTGCTGTGGAAATACAACCCTTTTACGTTTTCCATCTCAGATCATGCTCCTGTGCTTTACAAAGGCATCACTCTGCCTATAAAACAATCGTTTCTCTACTTCTGCTGTCCAGCATTCTCCAGAATCTTCATCAATATAAATGCTTCAGTGGCGACAGTAAATAGTCATTGAATCACAGAATAGCCTTGGTTGGAAGAGACCTCTAAGATCATCAGGTCCAACCATTAACCCAGCACTGTCAAGTCACCACTACCCCATGTCCCTCGGCACCTCATCTACACAGCTCCTAACTACCTCCAGGGGTGGGGACTTCACCACTGCCCTGGGCAGCCTCTTCCAGTGCCTGACAATTAGTCGGGTCTGTATGCCTGAGGTTCAGTTATGCTAGGTGGGTCTGGCAGTCGGCAGAGCAAGATACAATGACCTCCGTTATTACTCATTTATTTGCCCAAACAGGAGCTGATTTCTGCTGTTTCCAGCTCAGGAGCTCCAGCACTGAAGCACTGCCAGGGCTTCACAGGCAGAGCAAGGTGCACTACTTTCAGCCTTTTTTTTTCCCTTCCAGACTGACCCTCCCTCTCCCCTCTCGTGACATTACAAATAGAGCTTGTGCCTGCTGCAGAGCTGGGCTGAAATAGGTCAGAGAGTCTTCAAAGGGAAATCTACATGCAGGAGTCATGTGTTTCCATCCGGCGGCAGACAAACAGGCAGCCTAGAGGAGATGGGAGCAGAAAGGAGTTGGCTGCTGTTGGTCCAGGGAAGCTGCTGCTCCTTTTCTCTCGCTCTGCAGCACCAGATGGCTGGGCCTACCCTGTTTGCTGCACTTTGGTATGTCACAGCAGGCACTGCCTGGCCACGCAGGAGGGAGGGAGGCAGAAGTGCCAAGGTTAGCGGGTTGCGCGGCTCCACACAGGCACACTGTGCTGCTGATTCCATCAGCTGGCTCCCCTGCAGGGGTCTTTCTTTAAGGCTGAATCTCAAAATTTAGGACCTCTCCTGTTCAAGGACGTCCCCAGCATCTGGATGGTGGTCGATGAAAGAAGAAACATGCCACGCAAACATGCCTTAGTCAATTTTGCTGAGGAAGATCCCATGTGCTAACTGCCTTCACTCACATGCCTAATTGCTTCGAAGCGTGGTACCGTCTGAGAAAATTCTGCTTGCAATGACACTAGTTTTTTTCAGGGTGTAACCGTAAGAAAAATAATGAAACAGGGTAAAACCATTTTTAAATCAAAATAAGCCAAGTCCGTAACAGATGCAAATCTTTCAGCACTTCAGCTCTTCTTTGTCTAGAAACAATGAATAGAACTCTGCCATAATTCAGCCTGATCTTCCAACATACTTATGTTCGTATCTCGGGGGCTTCAATGGGAAATAGACCTAAATTATGTGCCGTATCCCAAAAGCTGCTGAGTTTTGCATTTGTTTTTTGTATTTGTATTTTGTATTTGAAAATAATGAAAGTCATAACATTGCCAGTGAACACAGGAAGCTAATTTCACTGATCAGCTTCATCCCTAATGTGGCATCATGCCGTACCATGTGTTTCATTTGCAAAATATGAACAGACAAGTTCTGCTGCTTGAGAAATTTTACGGGTTTTTCATCCAGACAAAGACATTGGTGTGCTTCACACTGGCTGGGCACAGAACTGAGCCAAAGTAGTGGAAGCAAACAGGCAGCAAAACCCTGGTTTCGCCACCTCCCCAACCAGCAGGTATCTGAGCCAGCAGTCACCTGCTTGCCCTCTTTTGGCTCCTTGGCTTTGAACTCATGGCATCATGGTATCCTGGCTGCAAAAGGCAGGCTCGAGGTGTTTTTACCCAGCCTGACCTACAGGGTCGTGGCTACGTTGTACTCTCCAGTGATGTGCAACGTAGCTGGATGCCAAGGCAGGAGCTCCCACTTCCCAGCCAAAGGCCAGCAGCATTTCTCCATCTTCTCAAGGAAATCTTGTCCCCCACAGCACTGGGGGACACCTACATTTCACAGAGATGTCATAACCACAGGTGTGATGCAGGCACCCATGTTTAGGAGAGGGATGAAACTCTGGGCGCATCCTTCCCAGTGCTGCGGCTGGTGCCTCGTGTCGCAGTTGCACAGCCAGTGCTGAAACCCAGAGTTGTCCCTGGCATCCATGTCCACCCTGTGAACTCCACCTCTAGTCCTGGAGGGGACAGGCATTTCTGTCACCAAAGATAGTTCTGCTGCTGTCATTAAATCTGCTCAATAGAACTATCTTCAATATTAATATGAAAACATTGCAAGGGATTACTTGCAATTCTCCTTTTGCAGGGAGCGAGACCAGGTTACCTTTGTCCTGCCTTTCAGATTTTTTTTCAGTCAATGCATTTCCCCACTGTATCACTTGCAAAAATTGTACGTGCCAAAATACTTCCAAAGTTAACTGGAAGCATAACCTGTTTTTTCCAGATGATCCCTATTCACAGGCTCGCAGCATTGGCCAGCGTGGTCTCTGAAGGCTGAACTGAAGTAAACAACATGTTGAAATACATTTAGTGAATTATCATACAAACCACAGAAGAACATAGAGAGAGGAGAAGAGGTTCCTTGGTCAGGTAGTGATTTAATGCTTTTTAGAGTTATTTAACTGTCAGAGAAATTAGATATTAAAAAGGCCTATTAGGTCAGCGAGCTCACCTCTCCTGGGCTAGGCCGTAATTGTTTCTTACGATAAACATAATTTTGAGTGCTTTATCTCATCAGGGTTTAAACACTGCAAATGAAAAGGTGTGTACCCCCACCCTCAAGGAAGAATTCCACAAACTATCACATCTGGCTGCCTCATGTAATTATCTGAACACTCATCTTGCAAATTAGGATTTGTAATCATAAGGATGGGAAGTGTCATTTTGTAGTGTCAAAGTGTGCATAATATCACTCACAGCACAAACTTTATCTGCTGCCCTTCCTTCCTCTAACAACATAATATAAATCCTGTGCAAAGTGATATTAAAATGGTGCAACAAAAATCATGGTAATGAAGGCAGGACTATCACTCGTTTGACATAATGGCAAGGGGCTGGATTTTTGTCCTTAAGAAACCACATCTATTTTCCTATGGATGTATGTTTGATACGGCTTTACTGAATGATTCATGGACTCATGAAATGTAAAGCATGTGACGTGTGTCAATCACCTCACCTAACCACATGCACAGCATTTTATAGTGGCAGTCAGATGGGGAGAGCGGGTAAGGCTCCAGAGCTGGGTGCTCAGGCATGCCCTCTTTTCCTGATCCTGAGCAAAACTTCAAGATCTTTTAATTTCATGCAGGATTTCTAGTCTTGCAGCAATCCACTGAGAGCTATCGCATGGCAGCTGCCCCCTCCCTTCCTCTCTCTCCAAGCTGCTGGAGGTTTATGAATCACAAAGGTATTCACTGCACAAGCAGTTGGATTTTACAGCACTGATCTTGTCAATCCAACCTTTTCAGAAAGCATCAAGCAGTTCCATTAATGTGTGAACAACAAAAGCACTGCATGCTTGTACAGTAGGTGCACATCTTGGGGAAGCATCATGTGGACTGACTGAGCACTCCCGCAGCACCTGTACAGCACACTGCAGCAAGGCTGACTTTTCTGGGCCAGACAGCATGGTCAATACTGTACAGTTGATCTACAGAGCACCTTCTTGGTATCATCTTGCTCTGTCATCTTCATGGCAGAGCACTGGCACAGGCTGCCCAGAGAGGTGGTGGAGTCTTCATCTCTGGAGACATTCAAATCTCACCTGGATGCCATCCTGTGCGAACTGCTCTGGGTGAGCCTGCTGTGGCAGGGGGGTTGGATTAGATGATCTTCAGAGATCCCTTCCAACCCCCACCAGCCTGTGATCCTGTGATTCTTATTACAAGAGCAATTGCTTATTGCTCTGTGCTCTCTGACAGATTGGTTGCACAGCAGATGGTTGTTGGGTGTGATGCTTTCTGAAAAGCAGTGGAGATGCACTGTGTCCTGCTCTCAACCTTCACTTCAGGAAATTCCAGGCAGAAATATCGCAGCCCCAGCAGGAGTTCACAGCTGGTATCACATTGCTAAACTGTGGTACAAGTGCTCGTTCTGGGGGATGAAAGCAGCTTGATGTTTGGATGTGCTACATCTCTTAGCCGGTCTGTTTGAACCATGCTAGCTTGAAGGCTGCATAAGGCATGAGGAGACCTTTGACCTTTTAGCAAAGGCTGTCACATCTCATCCAATCCTACGGTGAGGTCAGCAGTCCCCACCTGGCTGCAACGTGTCTGCCAGAAATGCATCTGGTGATTTTAGGAGGCAGCGAACGCCTTACCTCCTTTGGAAGTTTGTTCCTGCCTCATTGTTTCATCATAGTGTTTGTTTTTTAAACTTTGCAAAAGTTAAAATCATTGATGATAAAAATCTGTTTAAACCAGTAACCACTTGTGCAACTCTCAGCAGATCAGTAATCTCTCTGAAAGGATGTGATGGTCTCGAGTCAGTAGGCTCCAGATCATCAAGAAAAAAAAAAGGAATCTCCACTTTTCCTATAACTCACAGCCTCTTTAGGTGACCTCAGCAGAGAGCAGTGGCTGTGTGCTGCCGCCCTAAAATTTCCTGGCAGGTCAATATGCCAGGCTGCTTGTAACCCAACTACCTCTTCATTTCAGGATCTTGCTTTTCTTTACGACTCAATAACTGGGCAAAAACTGAAGGAGACCTACAGCAGTGGATGGCAGGTGAGCTACATCATAAAAGCTGTCAGACAATCATGAAGGGAGCTTTGTGTAGTTTTTGCAGTATTTCTTTTGTGAAGTAAGTTCACAAGAACTTTCAAGAACGTGGGTATGTTCAACAAGAAGCCAGCTTGTACAAAGAGAGGCTTTTACTCTGTAGAACTCTCTGCAGAACTCAGCACATGTTTAACTCAAAATGAAACAAGTGAAGAGCTTAAAATCAGACACACATGCACAAGTCTTCGCAGGCAGCAGGACTGAGCAGATGGCGTAAGATAGGCACATGTAGGGTGTTTTACAGGATCGGTGCCACAGGGATCCCAACAGCTCATTTCCAAACACTGCATCTGGACAGAGTTCAGGTGTTTTGAAAATTCTGATTCTGTCTGTAGTCCATACACTGATTACCTCATACTGACACTGGATAAGCACTGCGTAAGTACCCTGTTAGGTACACTTCTGATCTCTATTAGGCATTAAAACTCTTTATGAAAAGAAAATGCAGAGGAAAAAAAATGAACTTCAGAAAATATATCCAAGAGAATTTTTGTTGGGTGCAGGAAATGATTTTAGGCAACTTCCATTTGCTGTATTGTTTCCAAAAACAATGAAACACTTTCAAAGTTTATGCTTCTCTTGACATTTCTTGGATACTGAAGTACTGAAAGGCAAGACTGGGAGCCACAGAGGTACTTAAGTGCTGATGGTTTAAGTGAGGGCTAGTCAACCAAATACTTCAAGCATCTGGGCATACATGTCCCGCCCCTTTTCACGAGAAGTTTGTGGCAGAACAGAGTAGGTATCAAATTTCTCAAATTTTAAACTGCCGTACAAGTCAGCCTAACTTTCACACTTGGCTAATGGAAAATTCTCCTGGTTTTAATGGGCTTTGCTAAAGGTCTGAAGCTGTTACTCAAGGTGGAAATAATTTCAGTGGAGGGCAATGGGACCCAACAACATTTCTGAGGATGTCCAGTCATGTGTACTTGCCACAGTGGAAATAAAATGAACAGAAGCTATTATTGTAATCTGAGCATTTGGCAAAGTTCTAATTAAGGGTAACTCAGTTGAAATCATTCTCTTACCCATGTTTCAAACTTGCCTGCTACCATCCTTGCCAATGGGTCTGAGTTTTGAACCAGGCACTTCAACAGCAAATAACTCAAAGTGATCTTACTTGAGCTGAAGAGTCAACTCTCCAACGCTTGTGGCTGTAATAACACTGGTGGCTGTAATAACACTGATCCTCTTCTGCATGTGTTAGAACTTCTCTCTTCAGATAACATTATCATGGAGTTCAGCAATAAATAAAAAGCCATTTACATCACTCACGCTGCGTACTTACATTTTACCATTACATTCAGATTAGACAGTGGAACTAAGCGGGTTGGCTTTCCTTTGTCACTGCAGTTGTAACAGCACCACGCTGTAATATGTGGGATGCAGACACACCACAGCAAGTACCTGCACTATAGTAAACTGTTCTCTCACTTTGGGATGCCATTTCTACTATACTGATTGGAAATAAAACCCAACTCTCTTTCCTTTGTTTCTCTGAGAGCATTTTGTATGGTTGCCTGTGACTGTAACATGTTGATGCATTCCACATTGACTCGAGTGGCAATAGCAGAGTCCACAGTGTGTCCATCTGCTGAAGGCAGCACTGCCTCGGGAGAAGATCCCTTTGGAAATGGATGGAAGGGGAAGGATGGAGGAGGGTGGTGCTGTGGATGCAGTTTTACTTACAGTGGCAAAGTTTTATCTGAGAAACTATTCAGTAGTTCTCAAACACAGTCAGATATAGGTTCAATTAGTCTCTTTTAAGAGATGCAAATTACTAATTGCATTAGAAATTTTCTGTTTCCATAACAAAAACAAGTGCTTCTATATGATAATTTTTCACGATAGGAATTATATAATGCTCATCATTTAATACACAAACTTTTATTGATGTCGATGGGACAATTCACATTAAAGCTCATATATGCATATTTAAAATCTAAAGCTAAAGAGCATACAAACAAGGAAAACTGCAGTGATGCTCTGATGTAAAAAAGAGGTTTATACCCCAGCTACCCTAGGCTGCAGATTATAGATTTCTCTCTGTCCTAATTATACACTCCATCTCCATGCATTAGCATGGAGCCTAGAAAACCTGACTCATCATTTCTAACAATCCCGTCCACCCGAGGCAAACACACACGCACTCGCATGCGCGCTCCAAACGCTCCCAACTTCCCCTAAAGCAAATCCCTCATCCTATTCTGCCTGGCAGCACGGCAGTGCTGTCCCTGCGTGTGCCAGCTGCCGCCTCAGCGCGGGCACCTCCGCGGAGCGCCGCTCACCGCCACACGGGCAGCCCCCGCCTGCGTGCCTTCGGCCGGCAGCGGCCAGCGCTCTCACCGCGGGGAACGGGTGCGCGGCTCTGAGGAGAGGGTAACCCGGGAGGAGGGCCTGAGCCTGAGCCTGGGCCTGGGCCTGGGCCTGGCCCCGGGGCCGAAGGCTGAGGCCCGCACCTGATCACCCCGGTGACCCTTCGCCCTGCCCCGCTCCGCGCCACCAAACTTGGGTCCCTCGGGGACCATCTTGGAGGGGGGCGCCCCCCAGCAGAGCTGGCGGGGCGGCGGAGGGCAGCTGCTGGGAGCCGAGGACGCCGCCGCCCGCTGTCCCTGCCCGCCGCTCCCTCACAGCCCGCCCCGCGCCGCAGCACCCCGCTCCGGGGGCGGGGCCTCTCGTTCGCATAGCGCCCGCTGGCCCACCCTATTGGCCAGGGGAAGGCACGCGCCGAACCGTCGGCCCCGCCTCTCTGCCCAACGCTGCCCAGAGACGGGGCTGGCCACGCCCCTCCGCGGCGCTGACCACGCCTCTTTCCCCGCCCCCTCGCCGAGGCTGCCTGGAGATGGAAGCCGAGGAAAGCTCTGCCCATTGGTCGGCGGCGGGCGGCCTCCGTGATTGGCGGGACGCGGCGGCGGTGGGCGGGGCGGCCCGCGCGGATTGGCGGAGCGCGCAGGGGTGTGCGCAGGGGGCAGCGGCCCGGAGCGGGGTGCTGGGGCCGCGGCTGGAGGATGGGGGCGGCCGGCGGCGCGGGCTGCTGAGCGGCGAGGAGCCACCCTGCCACCTCCCCCCCTTCCCCGCCCGGCCAGCGCCGCGCTCCCCGCCAGCATGAACCGGCTCGGCTCCGGCACCGTGGGCAGCGCCACCGCCGCCTCCGCCGCCGGCCAGTACCGAGTGTGCGGCAATTGCCGGAAGGTTCCGAGACAGGTACCGGCGGGGGAGGGGGAGCGGCTGTGGGTCAGGGGGAGCTGAGGGGCTGCGAGCGGCGGTGGGGTGCAGGGCTGGGGGGAATGGGGCAGCGGGGAGCGGCTTGGGGGGCAGTGGCGTGAGGAGGAATGGGCCGTAGGGCGGCAGTGGGGCGGGGAGCTGGCGGGAGGGCAGGGTGGCTCCGGGGTGCGGGACAGCGGGGGCGATGTGGGGGTGCGGGCGGGACGTGCCGGGGGGTGAGTGCCCGGGAGGTGGGGAGTAGCGGGGGGCTGCAGGACGGGGGGGACGCGGCCCCAGGTGTGGCGGGGGGTGAGCAGGGGTGCCGGGTCCCGCGCCCCCGTCACCTCCTCCCCTGGGACAGATGTCATTCGGTCCTGCCCGAGGCTGTGTGTCCCCCTGGGGCTGGGGGGGACATGGGGGGGGGGGGGGGGGGGCATTGCATTGGGGCCCGGCTGCGCTTGCAAAGTTCATCCACATATCTCACCGGCAACATTCACCATGTCCGACCGGCCTTTGTGCGGGGCCCTCCGCAGTCACAGCTCGGCACACACGTAAAGACCCCCCCAGACCCCCCGCTCCCCCGCCCTGCAGGTCCCGGGGTGCCGGGGCAGTGCGGCTGTACCGCCCCCCCCGCGCGAGGGGCAGCGCTCGCGGAGGTGCTGCGTGTTTGTCCAGCGCAAATGAATTAAAATCGCTGAGCTGTGCAAACCCGCCCAGCCCGCGACGGACGCGATGCTGGGTTTGGGGGGTTATTTTAATTCAGCCCCCCCGCCCCGATGCGTTTCGCACCAGGTCGCTCCTTGCAATCGCTGAGAAAGCTGTAAGTCAGCGAGCTCAAATATTTGCGCTCTTTGTCCAAAAACTGTTTTTCTTCCTCTGTGGGTCAGGCCAAGTGCCAATCAAAGTTGTTTTTCAAGCCTCTCTTCCCTGCAGTAGGATTGCTTTTTTTTTTTTTTTTCTTTCTGCCGTTTTTTTTTTTTTTTTTAAGGGTTTGGTTTTTGGAAAGGAGGTGTGTATTTAGGGGAGGGGGGAGGAGAAAGGTTAAAAAAACCGGTCAGAGAGAGAAGCGGATCTTAAAAATCATGTTTCTCGAATATTTTAATGGAAACAAAATCTTATTAAATGTGCATGCTTGGTATGTGCAGTTATTTTTTCCATAAACTCTTGGATCATATTACAGCTGATACTTGGTGCTCAGCTCTGAGCTCAGCCTGCGAGAAATGCAGTGGATCAGAGGAGCGCGCATCAGCAGAGTCTGATTTTTAACCGTTTCGTTGCAGCATCAAATCCCCTCTTGGCTTTGCCTCGCTGCTGCTACTGCTTTAAGAAAAACAAGTATTTAAAAGAGAGAAGTTCTGCGGGGTTAAAGCCTGAAACAGCTTCAGACTTGACATACGTCTAAAGACATACAAATTAACCGGTGCCAAATATGTATGTGGAGAAAGAGGGGAGGGAGCTTGCTTTGTTCTGCCAAATAATCAAAATGGTTTGTTGACAAATAAAGTGGTACTTGGCAGCACTTGCAGATCTAAAATTAAATTTAAATTATTGAATTTATTTGAAGCTGTAGCCTCATCCTGCTGGGAAAGACTTTTTTTATGTACTTCTTTAATATCAGTGAGGGGTGGAGGGGAGGACTAGATGTTACTTTTCTGGTTAACAGGAAACTTGCTGGATTAGATTTATTTTTTATTTTATTTTAATTTATTTTTCTAAAGGGATTTAGGGAGGATGATGGTAAAACATAGGTACTCAGTTGAGTCTGCTGAGGAAGGCAGGCCAGTGCTGTCCTGCTTTGTCTATGGTCATTTCAGCTACTTTTGTTGCAAAACTGGGGAAAGAAAAAAGAAACTGAGCCACAGCCTGTGAAACCCTCTTGAAATATAGGTGTATTGTGCTCGCATGGTTGTTGTGCTGGGACATCGTTGCATCTGTGTATTAGGCATAGAAGTACAAAGCTTCTGACTACATCTGTAATTATTTTAAAGTTGGTATAATAAAAATCACTGTAAATTTCAACCTTTGGCACTTCATTGGCAAGCATGCAAGTAGAAAACGGGGGGGGCGGGGAAAGCAGCTTGGTGGAAGTGAGATGCAAATTTGACCTGAGTCTCAGTATAATAATCTTCAGATAAGTGCTGCCTCATCTGTTCTTTTGATGGTGGTGTAGTGTTTTGGTTTTTTTTTATGCTGATGTGATAATATGCTGGAAAAATGATTGGCCTTAAAACGTGTTGAATCTCTTCTGCCCTCCTCAGTCTTAAGTTTTCATTTGAAGTCACTTGAATGCTCACAGTTTAGGGAGTGGTGTTGGCCAAACTGTAAGGGGCAAAGCAAGCTTTCTGCTCAGTGGCCTCTGGTGAAATTTGAAATAGCCTCACAGGTTTTGGATTTTCATGGCTGAAGGTAAGTCCCTCTTTCAACAGGAAAACAGGAAAAGATAGATGCAGTGGTTTAGGTTTCAGCCAATTTCAAATTAATCAAAGTTGTGTTTTATTATAGAATGTTTTATTGGGGTAGTGCTAGAAACTTGTGAAGGATCCACAGGTTAAATTTGCCTATGAGGAAGGTTTTTCATATTGAAAAGATAGAATTTCTGGTTCGGTTTATTGTTACAAGACACTTTAAATAACCAGATCTACTTGAAGAACAATAGCTGCTGACCAGAAGGGCTTCGACAGTCATAGATATGACACCTACATCATTATTTGATTTAGAAAAAGAAAAAAAAGGCAACCAGTAATAGGTGATGCTGGTTTGGATTTTGCAAGTGAGTTTGTTGAACAGATGACCAAGGCTAATGCTTTGACTCAGCTTAAAATAAATGGAAGAATGAGCAAAACAAGATGAGTAGCTCCAGTTCATGGGATTGATGGGTAGGCATTGTCACAAAACTGTGGCACATCAGTATGGAAAAGTGCTTAAAATGGCCTGAGTGCTGTAGCCAAGTCTTTCCTAGAGGTGGCTGAGAGCTGCTGCCATTGCAGCCCCCAGCTCTCGCGTTTGAAAATCCAACACGTTGGGGAGTCCCTGGGCAGGGGAGCTATGGGGTGTAAACCTGGAGGGGATCTAGAGCCTGATGGAAACCCAAGGTTCTCCTGCATAAACAAAATCAATAGCCCAAGCAAGCAAGAAGAGGGTTTATAGGAAAGGCTCAATATTTCTTTGGACAAATAAGTGCTTCAGGAAGGCTTTTAGGAATAAGCAAAAAGTCTTCAGGGGATGGAAGAATCCTGATATGTCAGGAAATGTAGGAACAGGGAGAGTTTGCCAACTGTTCAAGCGTAGTTGCAAATTGCAAAGCATGTGAAGTAAAAGGTTCTTTTACATGTACATACAAGTTGGTAAGATAGAAAAGAAAATGAGTATAAATGTGGTTCCAGAATTAAATATTTATTTTGTTTTGGATTTCAGTGAGAGAGATAGAAGGGCAACAGCAAAGTGGGTGATGGGGGAGTGCAGTTTCTAAGTATCCATCACAGTGATGGCAAGGTGGAAGTGAACCCAGCTCAGCTGACCCTCCTGGCTTCAGCCAGTCTCTGTGCTGGAATCTGGGATAAAGGTACATTAAATCCACGATCTGTTCTTGTTTTTCATAGTCCTACCCAATTGGGGTGATCCTGTGAGAGGGAAATAGCCCTCTATATGATGGACATAATTTTCAGTGCTCCTCATCCCTCCATGCCAGTCTCCTCCTTTGGCACAAGTCTCAATACTACACAAGTTACTAATGCATATTTTGATGGAAAAGCATACAGATGCATGGGGAAAAAAAAAAAAAAAAGTATGACATGATACCACCAAAAGTAGGTCACTCTAGACTAATGTAGTAGTCTTCTGTTGATAAGACATCAGCTGGATTGTCCTCTTCTGAAAGCGTTGGGTGGACTGAAACAAGACTTCATTCATTAAACATCTGAAGTAACGTCAAAGGTTGAACTCTTTGCTGCACTAGCAAGTCAGCTCAAATTAAACTGTAGGATTTACTAACACAAAATGTTCTAAAGAAGTTTACATGGATTTGAAAAGCATTTGGGCAAATTCATAGCAGAAAAATTAAATGAACCTGTGAATATAAAATAGCAACACTTTCTGGTATAGTTTCTGTATGCTTTCCTGGCTGTGGCATGTCTGCTATTCTCCCCTGTTAGTGACAGGTTACTGGGCAATGGGGACCTTTGATCTGACACATTTTGTCTATTTTTCTGTTCCTGTTAATTATAGAGAAGTGATTGGGAACTGGGGAGAGTGGGGATGACGGTGGGCTGTGCTGAAAGGAGAAGTCACTGTGCTGAGAGGAGATTACCAGTGGATTTTCAAAGCATCACTTCTGAAACAAATCTGGTTTAACACTGTCCCAAATCATGATGTGAGTGTGACTCTTTCTAAAAGATGTACACATGTCAGAAGGGGTAAATGTTGGTCCAGGGAAAGAGCAGAAGATTTCACAGAAATCTGGGAGACCTTGAGTGCTGGCGTAGTTAGAGTTGGGGTGAAATCCAGTGGTATGACATCTAAGAGTTACCGGCTTGGCTATTTGTTACTCGTATCTTTTAATAAGAGCATCTCCTTGGAAGGAGCAGGGAGAAGGATGTGCAGGAGGACTTACTTACTGTCACCCTCTGGGGCAGTGTCATTGGGGAGGAGGCTGGGAAGGAGGGACTCTAATTAAGCAGGTGCAGAGGTGAGCTGGTTGGGTGCTGGGAGGAATGGAGTACTGGTTTTGCAGCAGGAAACTAAAAGAGTTTGCTTTTTTAAATCCAGCAGAAACACAGGCTGAGAGGGGATATAGTCCATGTCTATAAATATATCTGATGGTAAGAGCCAGTGAGGAGAAATTAGCTCAAGAGCAGATGGATGTAAAATAGGCATAAATACATTTAGGCTAGAAAATAAAAGTGTCCAGAGGTGTGAGGTTCTGGAAGAATTTGTTCTAGGTCTGGGACTGTCAAAAAAAGCACCTACTTTTAAGACAGAAAAATGTGTGAATGTCATTAAACAGTGTGGTGCTTACAATAGCGCTAGCCTAGACGCAGGGAGCTGAGGTCATATCCAAAAAGAAAGAAGAGACACTTCCATTCACTTCAAAGTTCTGTGTGGGTGAGTAAGAAAGTAGCCCAAAAGTGAACCAAAAATAGTCTGATGTCAGGTCTCATAAGCCTGTGTAAGCTAAAATATGTGTCACCATGAGTCATGAAGGTGCATGGAGATGCTGCTACCTGTTCCATAGAAGTCAAGAGGCCTTTCAAGGACACCTCGACTATTTTGATGGAGGTCAGCCTGCTTCCATCTATTGTGCACACAAGCAAATGAAAGTTGCTATGCCCTTGCTTGGAAAACACCCCAGGTTTTCCACAATGCAGCGCCTTTGTCGTCAAGTTGCACAGTGTAGTTGGCTTTGGAAATCTCATCAACAAATCTGACTGTCACAGAGAATCTTATTTTGTAAAATCAAATTATATCTTCCGTAGTTTGACCACTCTTAATAATAGTCTTGTCAGGCTGTAGTTGTCTTAATTTACGGTTGCCTACATGGCTTTAAATCTCCAATGTGCCTCTCTCTAAAGGAGTTCTCAAAGTGATTTGCAAACTCTTAATATGAAAACTTAACTCTGTTTTTATCAGTTCTAATTTTAACAACTTTCTGTTGTGTAAAACACAGTGTATGCCTTCAGTGTTTGTGTCTTCCAGTCCCCTGGCGCACTGCCGGGGTGAAAGCAGCTCAGGCCACTCCTCCACTGATCCCGTGAGCACAGCTAGCGGGAGGAGATGGGTCTTTGAGTGTCCAAAATGTAAAGCTATAAACCAAGAGCAACAACCCCCACCTTTTAGGGCAGTTAAGATTGTCAACAACAAGCCCATCACCCTCATCGTTTGTTCTTACTTTTTCTGGAAAGATTTGGTAAAAACAAACAAACAAATTACTTAAGAACAAGATTCTTTCCTGTGAAATAAATGCAGTGAAAATCCAGAGATGACTCTGATCTCTCTCCTTCCCCATCCTCATGAGCCTTGTAGTAATTTAGTCTGACCCTTTGAAATAATTGTTCTCCCACCCCCTGTGTAATTATTGGCTTTGTTGCCTGGAACTGGAGAGCACTATTGCTCTTTGCCACGTGTATGCTGGTCGTGAGGGTTCCTGGGTTCTTCCACTTCTGCCTTAGAAGCTAGTGTAAAAATTTTTCCTTGTACCTTTCTAGCCTTATGTGCTGAAAATGAGAAGGCAGAACTATTAAATTTTCATTAGACCTGTAATGAGAGTGGTGTGAGTGAAATGAACCTTTGGTGAAGGAGACTGTTTTGCAATGAAAAGCTGTGAGAGGTGGCCTCATAGGAACTGTGCTCATTTAGAATTTTATTTAAAAAAAACAACAACAAAAAAACAATCTTCCCTGATTTACTGGGAGGGAGTGGGGGCAGGAAAGGAAGGAAAGTGGGGAGGAGGATTTTCTTCAAAAGAAACTTTGAGGTTTAGTGTTGGGAGTGGGTTAGCCAAGCATGGAGGTTGTCCTCTGTTAAGACATACTGCTGCTGGTAGGAGTGGTACATTGCATTAGCCAAATCGCAGGCTGTGGTTTGGAGATGTGGACTCTGTGAGCATTTGCTTTAAATTTATGCATATTACTTAATTAGTGCTTCAAATTTCACATCTCTTTAAAAGGCGGTGTTTTGAAATCTGAAAAAAATAATATGGTTCGTTATGCATCCTTGGTTTTTCCTCTGCCACATTGGTGAGGGAGCTGTTAATACTCGCTTGGTTCTTTATTTGAACCTTTTTTTTCTGGCTAGGGAGATTTGAGTGAGAGAAGATAGTGGTATAATTCTCCCCTGGCTTTACATAGCTAGGGGAGTTGGTCTGGAGATTTTATTATCAGATTGCCATTTGTAGGGCTGGAGAATAAAGAGGGATCGCAGGCACAGTTTGTGTGGCCGGGCTGAATATTGGCTTCTGTCTAAGTGGGTCAGGATAGACTGGGGGGAAAAGGGGCGTTTTCAGTAGAAAAGAAATTCAGATTGTCAGGAGGGAAACCTCAGTTAATGAGAATTTGCACATCGTCATCTTTGGAAAAACCTGTATGGAAATAATTTATGCTGTTTAATTTCTCTGTTCTTTGCAGGTGTTCCTGTTTGTATGCAGAGGTCGTTCCCATTGTTGTCTCTGCAGCCCAGCCTGGTAGTCTGTGCGCTTTAAGTAGAAGCTATAGGGAGCGTAATGCAGATGACTCAAATACCTTGTGAAATTGCATTACAGGGAGGTAGAGATATTCGCCACAAACAATTTTCTCCTGACTGTTTATCTATCAGTCAGTCCATTGAATGTGTTTGGGATAGTTCAAGAAATTTTATGGGGTTCTTGGTATGCCACCCTGGGCAAACTAGTGTTGCTGATAACAGGGGAAGCCCTGATCAAGGGGTATTAATTTTAAATGTCTCTCCTAACCACTAGTTTCAAATTTTTATTATAGGATGCTTCTTGCATATCAGACATTGGATAACTATTAGCTGGTGCAAAACACCGGTGTAGATGATAATCAATACTATGTGTTTATGACGCTGAGAAACTATTTTGTTCTTGGTATAGACCATATCAACCACTGATTTATTCAAATGTCTTCATTCTCACATCTTATTTAAATTGGAAGTAAGATGTTTTGAAGGACGCGCATAGTGCTTGTGACAGTCGGGGACTCTAAGTTAGGGAGAGGCTGTACAGGGAGTAAATGATGGTGCTCAGGGTAAGGGACAGAAGTAGGTGCTTTTAATGTAGAGATGTCTTAATGTCCCTGGGTACCTGAATTAGAGTAAGATAAATAAACAGCTACAGCCTCCTGATTTAACACCTATTTTTTTTCCTGTTAATGGCTCTCTCATATTTCTCTCAAGGTAAGCACCTTGTTTTGTTGTACTGACAATGAGTTTCTAATGCATCCTGAGCTCAGCATCCAACCTAGTGAACTTGATAACAGTGTGAGGCTACCTGCAGTCACCTTCCTGAAGGGATCAGGTGGGAAAAAATAGTAATGGAGAGGAATATGAATTATTCCTGACTTCATGTGTTGTGAGCAGGCTGGAACTGAAGTGACAAGGCCGCATTGCACAAGAAGTAAGTTCCTCATGGACTTGTTCCATATTGTGTGGTCAGGGCGTGGACCACCCTTTGGGTTGTGGTCTTCCAAAATACACAAATGTTAGCTTAACATGTATGAAAGCCAGGAGAAATCGCGTTCTGGAGAATTATGTGGAACCGTAGGTCTCTATTATCTCTTCAAGCACGGAAGACATTTGGAAGAAAAGGAAAAGGTGACTTTAAAATGAGGTTTTCATCTATTTAGAATGAACAATAAACTCGTAAATACAACCAGTACGTCTCAATTGCTGCACTTCAGAATCGAAAGGCATAATTGTGTATCTGTTTTAAAGTGTATTAAATTTGAACTTTGTTTTGACATGAAACTAGAGAGAATTGTGAATTCTTTTAGAGTCAGTACTTTAAAGGATCATTTAAGCTCTTTCTTAGAAGGGAGGAATGCTTGCAAGGATTACTCCTCACAACGTTTTCACACAAAAATGAACATTAAATGTGATTTGAAGGTTACTTGGGAATTAAGAATTTAGGCTTCTGAGCAATTCCACATAACCTAAGTAAAACAGAGCTATGTGGATGATAACGGAGAAGCACTAGCTGTCTTGGTGGAAGCCATTCTTAGAGCAATACAGAGCTGCTTACTCAAAATCATCTTTTATCTGTCTCTGGGCTGTTTATTACTGCATTGAATTTGCTCTGGCTAATACCAACAACTGAAAGCCAGCATATGTTCTCTCCTCTCTGTGAACTGTGCAGTTAAAAACTATTTAATAAGACAGTATCTTAACAGCGTTGAACATAATTTAATAGCTTGTGCTTGTGAATATGTTTAATATCTCCTGCTTTAGCATGTGGTGAAGGGAATATAGTTACATTATTGGCTAAATGTATCTGGAGGGGTTTTGGCCATATGGTACTAAATCTGTTTTAATGTAATTATCCTTATTAACTAAAAAAATAAAAAATACTCCCTCTGAGTTGATTGACATTCTTCTCAGTAAAGCACCCTCCTTGCTGATTAGAGGTGTGGAAATAGTAATTTGTTCTAGCATTTAGAAATTTGATTAGACCTCTAATGAAATGGAGCGCCTACACGCTGTCTAAATATTCTACCTGACACCAGTTGGATGTCATCCAGTATGGAAGAACACTTGAAATGTTGCTTTATTACAATATGTTTTGTGTCTTGAAATCGACTGCGCTGCCTGCGTGCAAATACCCACCGGCTGTTCAGCGGGCAGAGTGAACCTTGACCCTGCCTGGAAATCGGCATCAGGATTTAATTATTCTGCTGAGAACTCGTTGCCTTACTGCAATAACTAGCTTAGAGTTAGGAAATTAAGGCAACTGTTTATGTGGAAGCACCCAGACTGCTGACTCCACACGCTGGACTTTAGAGCGGGTGCGCACACGCGTTGTGTGCAGTACGAGGGGTACAGGAGGCAGAAGCATGCTGTTAAAGTTCACAAGTTTTCACCATTTTTGTGTAGTAATAAGTTGATAACAGCACACTACAAATGCACATTTAAAGTTAAAGCACCACATTTCTCTCCCCATTACGAGCTGGCTTGTTCTGTTCCCTCCAAAGGCTGACTGAAAGACCTGTTGGGTGCCACGGCCTCTGTTCTAGCACCCATGTTTTAAGTCTTTAACTCGGTTGCAGCAGTTTTCGCTAAGAGCACTACACTGCTAGAAAACTCTGAATCAGGGCTCTTCGTTAGCATCCTGTGGTGGAAACTTCCAGTCCCTGGTGGTAGGAAACACATTAAAACAACACTTTTGAGGTACATGATGTTCATGAGTCAATAGTACATATTCACTGGTTAGCTTCTCCCTCTGCAATACAGAAGATACGCTCTAATGCATCTGAACTAGAATCAGACAGAGTCTTGTCCTCTTCCGTGTAGTTTTTTTTATTCTGTTTCTCCATCATATTTAATATTTTTACATTTCAGTCTCCACATTTAAACAAATACAGTGGAAGTGTTGAACCAGAAGAACTTCAACTAATTTATGCTGTATTAATGCTTCAGGAGACTGCAGACATTTTTTTCATCTTCTGTTCCTTCCAGAAAACCCAAACAAACTTTTCAGTTACATTAGTAGTCTAAGTTTTGTGTTAGTGGGGAAAGATTGGATGAGGCAGTAACATCAGGGATCATGCAGGTAGAACCTGCTTTGAGATAAGTGACTTTTATTCCAGCACTTTAAAACTTGTTGTCTCCGTTCAACGCTGGTGCTTCACAAGTAGTTAGAAGAAAAGGTGTGTTGGTTGAAAAGGTCAACTGTAGCGTAATTAAAGGCTGAAGGAGCCAGCATTGGAGTTCTTCAGGGCAGACAGAGCTTGGTGTTCGTTACACCTGAGCAGAGGATGAGTGCAAAGAGAGCAGTGCGCACAGTGGGAGGGTATGCTGGAGCTGTCTTTCACCTATGGCTTAGAAAAGTGAAATGGGAATGGAGGTGGAAGGATGGCCTCCCTCCATGCCCCTGCTCTTTAGGTCACTTACGCAAAAGGTATTAGATAAAGCTGTAGTTACTTGACCTATTTATCCAACAGAAACTTGCAGTACAAGCAAAAGCAGTTTGACTGTCCAGTGCTGTTGCTGTTTTGTATGGGACACTCCTCTGGGCTAAGCTGTGCCTCATGAATACTTACAGGTAGCATCCAGCCGTCCGACATGAGTAATGTGTCTTGTTTGAGAAGCTAGGTCTACGGCATTGGTTCTTGTTTTCCCAAAAAGTTGGAATACCCATGGCATGATCTAACTTCTGTCTGTACAGAGCTAAGCTGGGTGCAAATAAAGGTGGTGAATGTGTCTCTTATGAGCTGGGCTTTCTCTGAGGCAAAGGTCTTGGTTTGGGTTAGGTGACATCATTCAGAGAAAGGGCAAGTAGACTGGAACACAATGGAGGGTCTCATCAGGCAATGTGTGTTCATCTGAGGGACATGGTGTAGTGGTGACATGGCAGTGCTGGGTTAATGGTTGGACCTGATGGTCTTAGAGGTGTCTTCCAACCAAGGCTGTTCTATGATTCTATGATCACTCTTCCATAGCTACGGAAGTCTTTATTCAGGCAGGGTATAAAATGAGTGGGTTTATTTTTTCTGTAGTACTTGCTGGTGATTTTTTTATAGAGTCATTAAGTCACTAAAATGTAGCCAAAAGTCCTCTTAGTAGAAGCATAGGCAGTAATGTGAGGAGATGGTAGCGCCTGTCAGTTCTGAGGTTGGAGGTAAATGTGAAGTTCTGCCAATCTGCTGGCCTGGATGGCTGAAGAGAGCAGGAAGAGCTGATGTGTCTCTGGACATGCCTCAGTATTTACATGCAATACATCTTTGTAACAGTTAAGAGTCTTCATTTTTGAAAATCAGCATCCCTTTTAAGCTCTCTCAGGAAAACACCTTTGTACCTGAGGTCTTTGCTGCCACCAGCTCAGCTATGTTAAGTCAGTGTGTTTTGGAGATTGTATCTCAGTAAAGACTCACTTTGGTAAGACATATCTTACGATGCAAAATGTTCTTTAAAAAAATAAAAAATAAGAGAGAAGAAGAAACTGCCTGACTGCAGGTATTGTTATGGTTGTTCCAGCAAGTTGGTGGCTTTAGAATGTGCTTCTGAGTTGAAGCCTTTCCCCTGTCAGTCTCTTGCCCACACCTCTCCCAAACTAATTAAACATAAAACATTTACCATGTTAGCTTGTTGCTTATTGTAGAAGAGTCTCCAGCCTTAGCAAACAAGACTCCTTGGAGAAATAATTTGCTTTAATTGGTGACTATTTTAGGATTTTCCTCTCAGGTGAAGAAGCAAAAGGGCTCACCTGTGGTTTTCCATCAGTGGCCCTAGCACCTATGAGATTTCTTTGGACTTCTTTGAAGGAGACTGTGTAAGAAAACTCAGAGGCATGGTGTAGATGCCACCTCCTTCTGAAAAATGCTTATGAGTCAACTAATCAAAAAAGGCTTAAACTCCTGGCTTAGACAGCAAGGCGCTTGCTCTTGGAAATTGTACCTTTAGGCTAGAGGTAAAGCATGTTAGTCAGGGAGATTTTATTTTTCGTCTGGCATGTTCTTTCCGTTTGAGTCATCGACCAAAGAAAGATGGCAAAAAAAAGGTGGTTCTCTTAAAGCAGGAGAGCATTGATGCTTTTGGATGTCCAGAGGAACTATCCCTTTCCAGGTAGGGCTATGAGAAGACCATCAGCATTCCTTATGTTATTTGAATAAAGATGCTCAGTGGTTATCGATTGTACATGAGCATTTGTTTGAGAAACTTGTGCCAAAGGGGCTTTGAATTTTTTAAAAACTTTTCAGCGTGTTAACTTTTAAAATTTTAAGGAATATCAGCCACAAGTTCTGTTTGCTGTAAACTAGAAACCTTATGTGAGCCTCATGTTTTAATATTTTTAAGTTGTCTTGAATTTTAATGTGAACAGCTTAGCTGAAGTTCTCCATAGTGAGGTCGCATAGCCAACATCTGCTTATATTCTTCCAGGTAGATACCATCAGTCTAAACAAACATCATCTGCCCATCAAGTGAGTAGGGAGGGTACATATTTATGTTGTCTTCATGTTTTTACCCTTCAGGGTTTTTTTTTCCTCCTTTTTCAGATCTAAATTGATGTAACTTCTGATGAGACACTTTCAGAAAAGGGGAAAAGATAACTTATGTTTCCTAAAAGCAGTGTTAGTAAATAATTAAAGTGTAATGTACTCAAGATTATGAAATAAATTATATGATACCACCTGTGTTGAACAGACAGTGTAGGAATGTGCTCACTCAGGCACTAAGGAGCTCCACAACGCGGGCTACAACTTTTAGACTGGGTTAGCACAGTGCTTATTTCTACAGCAGTCCAGTTTAGCTAAAATGTCTCCTTGTTTGGGCAATGCCAATTCCTATCTCTATTAGAAAACAGGTTTCATTTTTTAAATAGCATTTATAGAATAAGTAGTATTCTTGAACCACTCTGCTGCAGATGTGTAACACAACAGCATTACAGCAGATACAGTGGGTCAGATCGAAACTCGGTGTCCTTTCTCTGACGGTGGCCAAGGGAAGGTATCTAAGGGAGAGGACAAAAAATGGAGCAAGCTCATCGTGGCACTCCCTCAACACTGTCTCCAAGGATTTGCAACTTGAAAACTTCCTCAGCTGGAGGTGGTTTCTCTGTATTTAATAACTGTTGCTGCATTTCTCTTCCATGAGCTTGAACAATTCACTTTTAAACACACTCTGACTTCAGGTGCCTGCAGCATCTTACAGCAAAGATTTCCACAGCTTAGTTGCACATTGTGGAAAAGGTTAAGTACCTCTGCTTGAGCTTGTCACCTGCTGGTTGGTTCCTAATCCTTTTATTGGAGGTGGTAAAAGCACTCTGTGCATGGACTGTGACAGCCAGGAGGCAATCAATTAAAATATCTTGACATGCTCATGACAGCAAGCTCAGCAGTTCAGAGCTGCTTTCCAAGATTCAAGCTCCCGTTTCACAATCCTGTGTGAAAGAGATGGCAGAAAGCTAGCTGGGGGGCTCCAGTACTGAGCTGAGCACAGTTCCCTCTTTTATCAGGGTGAGAGGATTTATTTTTCTGAATTCTGGCAAGTTACTTCCATGACTCTTAAGATAGTTCCTGCACAGATTTAAAATAGCTGCTATGATCATTTTGTACATAAAATGTCTGGGAAAAGCAGTTTGAAAACCCATGCTTCTGCCATCTGCTTGACTTTCCTGTGTCTCAGAATAGCATTTGATTTTATATAGTACCTGGTAAGTGAAAGGTGCTTGGGAGCATGTTTCTGTAGCAGCATGTTCTGGGACACTGTTTGTTTGCTCAGTAGTAGTTTTTATCAAGCTGAAAACACTACAGGGACACAGACTGATCAAGAGGGAGTGTCGGCAGGGACACGTGGGGAGTTTATTTCTGGAGTTTGGGGCTTCTGTGATTTTGCCTTTTCCTTGAGATGCAGTGAAGAAGCACCTGTGATACACTCCAGGCAATGAAATGCTCATGTGCAGCAGGTGTGCTGCTCTTCTGGTAAAACTCAAACTCTCCACTCAGACATCCTGGTTCGGTGGTTCTGGCCAGTTGGCTGATCAGGGGAGCAGACAGAGTGCATCGCCTCCTGCATTTTAAGGGAACAGCTAGAAGGAGCAAGAGCTGTAGCCAGGCATTGGCATTGCCTGGTGAAATATTTAGTGAAAAGTAGTAGAAGTGCCTGCGAGGCAGGACTGTATGGTCTGAGGTCTCATAGCTACAAGTCAAACAGCTTGTCACATTGGAAAGATCCACAACCTTTACTTTCTTGAGTTAAACTCTATGGTGGGTTTCTGCACTTTTCTAGTAAAGGTTTTTCAGTGTTTGGTAGTAAACATGTAGTGTTTGACAATAGTTACAAACATGCTTGACTGACACCTCAGCCAGCAACATGCCTTGTGTGGCCAGGACACCACTGCAGCCTTGTTGCTTCTGATAGCCTGTCATGCAAGTAGTTGAAGCTGGGGAGGAAACCGTTTTAGCAAGCTAGTGCAGATGTCAGAGCCCAGCTTCCTCCCTTGCAGCTGCAGGTGGATCGAGATGCTCATCAGAAGAGGATATTGTCATTGTTTTTTCCATTAAAGTGCAAAGGTAAGATTCTGTACTTGCTGTGAGCTGATCTTTTTATGATGCTATTCAGTCTGAACTGTCCAGCTTCATCATTTCACCTGAAAACTCAGCAGTGGCTGAATTAATGTTTGTCTGGTTTCTCAAGCAGGTTGTGCTGCTGAGCTCCACCCGCATGCCTGACTTAGGAACTGTTAGCCAGAGACTTCTTTAAAACTGCTATTAGCCGAGGACTCCTTTAAAGCTAGCTTTAAATATTTCTAGAAGAGCTGCAGTTGTGCTAGTGACTGCAATGCAGGCATAACCTTAAGAGTCTTACCCTTGGAAAAATCTAAATCTTAGTGGTTTATGTCACACTGTGCCTGAATTGTCTCTCTGCACTTTGTCATAATGAATGCAATGGCAGTGCCAAAAAAGAGAGGTGAGAGCATGCAGCCTCCCTGCCAGTCCCTGGTTAAACAACTCTCCCAGTCTGCTTTTATAGTAACCTGCAGTTAAGTGCATCTTCCTTCCTATAAACCCTGGAGAGCGTGAGCTCTGCTGGAACACTGTAGCACTTGAGGATCTTCCAGCATGAATTGCAATGGATTCCATTAAAGGTTTTCTTTAAAATATATTGTTGGAGTATTTTACTGTGTACTGCTCTTAGGTTAATATTTCGGACATTTAGCATCTTGAAAATACTTTAAAAAAAACCCAAAACAACAAAACTAAGCCACTTTCTTCACAGTAGAAGGCTGTCATTATGCATTTACAGTATGGATGGATACCATTCAATTTTGCTTGCTTACAAGGCATGTATTTTCAGACAATACTTCTATTAAAAATTCAGTAGAGCATTCTTGGGAGACAGTTCTGCCAGAGATACATGACAGATTTACATAACCCTAGGGGTCTTTCTCTCTCTCTTTTTTCTTTTTTTAATATCCACCAGTTATGCCTCTCTGATTGGCAGTATGCCCAATAACTCAAACGTGTGTGTGTTTATGAGTTGAAGTATTTAACCATTGAGTTACTGAATTGTAAAGAGTCTGTGCTATCGGTAGTTAATTTAGGTATTACTTCAGGCCTGTCAAAGCAGCTGCTGTTTTATCTATACTTGCTATTGAATGTTTGTTCTACCTGTTGGCAGTGGTTTGCTGCATGGATTGAATGGGGAAGTCAGTACGGTCTCTCCATAGGAGGATGGAGACTACGTGCATGACCACGGCTGCTGCCCTCACCCAGGCTGAGCATGCAGCCTCCCCAGCACGTGGGACCTGGCTGGCAGAACGAAACCAGGCTCGGTTCGATGGGCTGTGCTCGGGCAGGACGAGGCAGCCCTCTGCACGGGAGGCAGTGGATTAAAGGATACGCCACGCTGCTTCAGAGACTCTTCGTTCGCAAGCAGCACTGCTGTGCTGGCTGACGATGAGGCAGATTAACTCGATGCCGTTTTGCCAATTTAGTGGCTAAAGGCTGTGTTCCCCAAACGAGATAATATTGGTCTGTCTCAGTACGTCAAACTTGGACTAAATCTGAAGGTGGAAGTGGGCCAAGGTACAGATAAAACAAGTCCCAGCTTAAACCACTGAAGTTTTCCACTGTAACTTTTGCCCTTGATATCTGATGCTGTTGAAACACAGAAAATGCTCTTCTGCTGTGCTCGTAGGCCTTTGAGTCATCTGGATGATCAGAAGGCCCTCTGCCCCGAGGGCATTTCTTGGGGAGCATGCACCCACCAGTGTTAGGCTGGGTGCACGGGGAGGGGAGGAGGCGAGGTTCTCCATGGACTGATAAGAGGGAAGCTTTGTTTCTCTTCCCCCGCCCCCCCTTTTTTTTTTTTTTGAAGGCTGAAGTAGGCCAGAAGACCATTTGTTGTCTGCTGGTTGTATGTGTCTTGTCTAGCTGCTGACCATTATGTTTGGCTTGGTTTACCATGGATTCCTGTTAGTCTGTGTAGGAAAACCAAGCCTTTTCATGGCACAGTTGATCTCATCCTGAATTAGACATCACCTTTCTTCTGCAGTTGTAACCAAGGTCCAGCTGGCTAACTGATTTGGGTGTCTTTGTTTGGTCAGTTGAATTTCAGCTTTGGTGTCTGATAAGGACTGGGGCATGAACAAGTGCTCAGAGGTTTGACTTAAATTAGATGGCAGGGAATCTCTAGCAACAAGGAACTAGAAGTGGCTGTTTGTCTCTCGTCCGTTTCATGTGTTAATAATCGACGTTTAGGTTTGACTGCTGGCATCTTCAGTTGAGCAAATCTTAGGAAGATCTTTCCATTTTTCTAGTCAGGACCCTCAGCTTCACTTTCTCAGTTAGATATACTCTGTAACTTCAGTTACATTAAGTTACAAGGGTGTCTTTTACTTGATATATTCAGGTCTATTCTGACAGAAATGCAAAGCACAGTTCGACTTCTTAAATAAAGAAGTGTTTTGCAGCATACCCATTACTCTGACATTTGACTTGCAGTCCATGCCTGCACTCAGTTGTAGTTGAAGGATGGTTTTGGTTAATAGCTGAAAACAGCTTTGAAATTATCCCCAGGACAGGGAGAATGATGTGACACAAGTAGGACCAAAAGAGGATGTAGGTGTAGGTTTTCTTTATGAGAAGAAGTGATAGGCTTTTCTGTTCACTTCTGAGTGTTTCTCCCTTGAGTTGAGTGTCCCAGATATCTTTCAAAGATCGAGGAATTGCTGTTGGACTTCTGCTGCCCGGCCATCCATCTTGGGTTGGGTAGAAATGGCTGCCCTTCGGTTTCTAATTAGTGTGGATTGTGTTCTTAATAGCTGGTGGAGGGATGGGAACTTGGGATAGGCTTCCTTTTATTGTGTGAAATCCAAAAGGGCTGTAACCTGTTACCAAAGCAAAAGCTCCCCATCAATTGTGCTGCACTGGCTCTCTTCCCAGCTCCTTGCACCACTTCATCAGCTGTTAGGCACAAAGATGCCAAATTCTTAAAAGTGACTGGTTTAAGTATTTTGAAATGCTGCTCCATAAAAAAGATTTCCTACTCTTTGACTTCCTCTGCTAATTTTCATCTTTATTGCTTAGTTTGCATTTTTGGAGCTGTACAGTCTCTTAAGAGGAAGAAACGGTTGCAAAATTGCTTGAAACACCCTTAACAAATGACTGTAGGCTAGGACTTCTGCTTTGTGAACTCTTAGCATTTTGACATTGTTTGTTCTGAACAACTCTTTTATTGCTTCTGGAGATATGTCCTGGGTTTAATTATAGGAACGGGTCAGTCGTAAAGAGGAGTTCTGCACTGTCAGCAAATGAAGTGTTGTGCATCATTCACATTATTCCTCTTCACATTTTCTCTTTTGTCTTTCAGCTTTTCTTTCTCCACGGAAATCATTTTGAAAAACGGGACACCAAAGTTTATCCTTCTAATGTGTACCCAAAGTTTTGAAGTTGCAACACAAACTTAATTTGAGATGAATTTCAGATATGTTCTGAAGCTATAAAGCTCCCAATTTTTGTTACGTTACATGCCATAAAGATATTTTTTTCTTCAAAAAATGATAGATCATTAAATGTTTGCCAATAAATTTCAAAATTTCACAGCTTTGATGAATATAGTTTTTTGGTTTTGTCAATCAGAACCTCCCAAGAGTACTGACACGTGAAGGCAAGTAAACTGTGTCTAAACTGTGTAAACTCTTAGGTGAATAAATTAAAATGCAACTTGGCATATGTAGAAATAAACAAAATCCCTCTCACATCTTGAGGAAGGATTTAAATAATAGTAGAAGCTAAGATAAAAGCAGTGTTCAGATAGATAAATTTATTTTTTGGTTTTTTTTTCATGCTTGCTTCTGTCTTCAATGAGGGTAGAATGAGCAGACAATCCAGTATAACTGTAAAATTGCGTTAGGCATTAGTGAAGCCTGGAGCATTTGATTGTGATGAGAGCAGGGAGGTAGACCCTGCTCCAGGATCCAAGAACCAGGAATGGAAATGTGTTCCGTGAGCAATAGCGGAGGTAGGAGAAACCAGTTTGTAGGTAGGGGGTTAACTGGCAGCAGCAAATCATACTGCCTGTACCACGTGAACTAAAATGTAAGGCATTTGTGTCTGTCAGACTGAAAGCCAAAAGTGGACTCTGCAGCATCAAATCCATGAGATTGAACTGGTAATTTTGAAGAACTGTCAGATAAATCTGAGACTGGGACAAAATCAAGCCCTTCGGGGAGATTCAGCCCTAGATAGGGAGTCTTGAACTCCACTCCCACCCAGGTGTCCCAATGACAGACTCAACTCAGATTACTGCCACAGATGATAATGTGTATGACAAAGAGATAGACCACTGAATTTAAATAACAAAGAAATGATAGATGGTAGCAATTTGCATATAGATTATAATATAAGAAAAGGTATAATAAATAAGAAATACATACTCATCACCTTCCCCCCCCAAAAAAAATTCCTTCTTGTTTAGGAAAAAGAGTTTGTTCCTCAGGAGAAGCTAATTTTGGGATGCCCTTAGGACTTACATTTGATCTAGTGCTGTGTATTACCCCGATGTCTTTATAGTGGTGGCCATTTTTGTTGGAGTGGAGGCTCTGAGACCCTTCGTGAGTGTTTCCCAGCTGCTTGCAGGGAAAGTTTGCAGGGACACAAGTGGGAGTGTTGCCATGGCTCTCAAAATTCCTTCTTGAAGTGCAAAGTGTTTCTTCCCAGTGATGTTTTTTTTTTCCAGTTGCAGTGTGGCCACCTTGATGGTGAGTTCAGGATGAATTAGCTGTTGTGCACCATGTGCATGTGAAGCCCCCGTACACTTTGCATCAGGGCAACCACTGGCTTCTCACCTGTGCTTTCTGTGTTACTGGGTATTCAAAAGTACTTCCTAAACCAGCTGTTCCATCAGCTCGCTGCTCCGTTCTCAAATAAAACAGCCTCCTTTTACAGCTGGCTAAAAATAACCATTTCTTTAAAGCCTGAGGACACGGTGACTCATGTGATAGCGAAGAGGAAGAAGGGTTATTTCTTTTGCTTTAGGAGGAAAGCTGCTGTGCTGCCCCAGCGCTGGCCGGGCTCATGCTTTCTCCTGCTTGGGCTTTGCAGCCGTGTTGCCAGCTGAGTGTCTCTTGCATCCCTTCCTTTGCTGTGGCAGCCCGAGAGCTATTTGAGATGCAGGTGCCATGTCCCAGTGCCCGCAGCCTCTTGGCTCTGGAGGGAAGGTGCGCAGTCAGTGCCACGACTAAAAATAAACCTGTGAGACGGCAAGTAGCAGCATTTGGCTCTGGGGGTTTTGGGCAGTGCTCACCCAAGGATGAAGGTATTTCTTGCAAATTATAGGCATGCAAATATGAAATGGTTCCACTTCATCACTATTAAAATTTGATACTTAGCTCACGACACCGTTCCAAGTGCAGCTGAAGGAGAGAAAACAAGTCACAGATCAAGCTTGCTCAGACCTGATTTTTCATGAATTCCTGCAGCAGCTCTCCCATGGTCTGCAGAAGTTTTGTTCTGCTGTCTGACGCCACAGCGTGCTACTGCAATACCTGTGTCTGGGCTCTGGCTTGTGGTGGCCCCTCTCCTAGTAACCTGCCCGCGCTCAGTTTTCTCTGCTCTTATCTTTGAAGCTCTTCATCATCATTTTCCTTCCAAAGAAGCACCCCCCAAAAAAGCACTAGTCTTAATGTAAATGGAGTTGGTTGCACACCTTTTAAGGTGACTTGCTTGCCCTCCAGCAATGCGTTTCTGGAGGAACGTGAAGCAGAATGGCTGGTATATGTGCGCACAGCATTTTAGTTGCTGAGCAACCTATTATTTCTTGCTTCAGCCACTTAGCATAAGAATCCAATTTCAAATAAGATATTTGGGAACCCACCTGACTTAGCAATAGCTGGTGTAACCTGTAAAGACTAGTTGGTCAGGAAATCAAACCCACTTTCTTGGGAAACAAAAAGCTTTGCAAGAACAAGGGTACCAGAGCACTGGCACAGGCTGCCCAGAGGGGTTGTGGAGTCTCCTTCTCTGGAGATTTTCAAGACTCACCTGGATGCAGTCCTGAGTGATGTGCTCTAGGGGATCCTGCTTTAAAGTAGGGGAGTTGGACTAGATAGGTCTAGGGCAGACCTTAAATCACTGCTCTAGAAAAAGCGTGCCCAGAAGCAGTGGTTCTTATCTACAGCTCAACAAAGCCAGTGTTATCTTTCTTAATGCTTGTAAACTTCCCATGTTTTTATTAATAGCATCCTGAGAACTTGTGCAACCAGCTGATATTTGCTCCTTTTCTTCTGACAAGCTTGTCTTAACTAGTATTAATAAAATAAAAGCTTTGGCGTGAAGGCAAAATAATCTTTCATGTTGATGGAATAATACAGAAAAAAACCCAGCTCCCCAAAAGCATGTCGTGATTAGACTCACGGACTTGAATTATCATGTTGGGGGGTTTGGGTTTTTGTTCTTGTTTTGGTTGGTTTGTGTTTTTTTCAGGCTTGTGTTTTGTAGAACTGCCACCACCCAAAAGGAGATGGGGTTTGTCCTTTTTGTAGTATATTTAACACACCTTTTTCATATCTGACTATCTCCTTGGCTGTCATCATTCACAGGAATTAATTGGAGATGCTCACCTATGTTCATCCAACCAAATACTGTTTTCTTTCACTCTTGGCAGTAGCTTATCTGCAGGGTCAAAAGAGTACTAGCAGTCACACTGAATGGAGGAAGAGGGGAACGGAGTCCAGATCCCACTAGAAGAAGCATATGCATTTTTTTTGCCCTGGTTTGCCCTCGAGGAGCAGCTTTGCAGAGCCTGAAGAAGCAGGGTACAGGTCAGACAGCAAAATGAAGACAGTGGTTCAGCTTTGGTTTAGACCTGTGCTCCAGCACAAGCTGACATTTTGCAGCTATCCAAGTTGTGTCACTCACACAAGCTGCTTCCTCCAAATTATTCAGTATGAAATGAAGGTTTTTAACTCTAATATCCAGATAACCTTCATAAAACAAGTAAAATGCAACCTTAATAGTAATCTTGGAAAACATTTCTCTTTTTAGTGTTGGCAGAGATGACTGGGTGCTAGCAGGATTGTGTATTTAAAGCTAGAAGAGGTTTTTCTGTGCCTTGTGTAGCTGTGCGAGGGAGGGGTTGCATGTGCAGATACTCAGTCTCTCTACACCCTTTCTTCTTTAGATGGAGTTCATTTGATTCATAAGGAGTATTTTATGGGATTTGAGGCCTGTGACAGCAGGCAGTGGTTGCACTAACTTGCCTCCTGGCTGCTGGGCTTCACACAGTAGATCCAGCTCATTTCTGCATCCTTTAGCAGCTAATTATTCCAAAATCACAAATCTAATTGTCCTGTGAGAGTTTGCTTTGGAACATCTTTCCTGAATAATCTCTGCTGGTTTTTGCATGTTTTTTCATAACCTAATTTAGAAAGGACAGGATGTTTTTAAGGAGCGGGACAATAGTTACGCAGCTCCAGTGGCTTTATTTTCCTGTGTGGAAATCGGTGGCATGCTCCTTCTGGGACCAGCGCTGCTGTTCGTGCACGTGGCAGTTAAGCTTCAGCCCCACAGTAGAGGTATTTAAGGGTCATTTGTTATGAAATACCTTGGACTTCTTTGTTAGGGGTGCAAAATATTTAGTATTCAAATGCGATGCTGCTGTCGATGGATAACTTATTAAAATGAGTCACCAACGCTGCAGTGCAATTAGGACTCAAGAAAGTGTGCAGCCATAGTTTCCAGATAGGTGGAATATAGCCATGAAGAGGAAGAGCAGAAGAGACAAGAAGCAATGGCTTTAAATTGCTGCAAGGGAAATTCAGGTTAGACATTAGGAAAATTTTCAACAGATCTGAGGAACTAAGCAACCTGGAGAGATGGGAGAACCTCCGGGGGGTCTTTAAGAGGAGATTGGACCAACGTTGGTCAGGAAGGATGTGGACAATGCTGGTCCTGCCCCTGGTGAACCAGAGGAGCAGGCAGCTTGCCCAAGGTCCCCTTCACCCCTCTGGCTGTCAGCAGCCATGCTGAGAAAGCCTCCACAGTTTTAGTTCACTTTCTTATCCATAATAAATCAAAAAAGTCCTCTGGCTCTTGTTACAGCCTGTTCTATACTAAATATATCATCCTCAAAGGATGCTTCATGACTTCTAGCTGAGGTTTGTGCACCAAGGCTTGTACTGCATGTGGTGTTCTCCTCCAGGCTCGGCAGCTGAGCAAGGCGGCCGCTTCGTCAGGTTTCTAGAACGGGTCTTTAATTGGGTCTTGCTGGTTTGCGCAGACTCAGCTTTTCATGCCAATATTTGGTGCACAAAGTGCTTACACTCATCTCAGCACTGAGGATCTCATTAGATGCTGATACTGAAGAAAACAGCATCTTGCTTATAGTTACCCGAGCGTGGCTTTTTTTCCTCTCCGCTCTCCGAACTTCCATTCAATCCAGTAAATTGCTAATTTTAGCATTGTGCCAAACATTTTATTGCTGCTGACTATATATCTTCAGTCTGGTCTGTAAACCAACTGGGATTAGATTTTTGATTTTTTTGTGTCTCACCTCTTGCCAAAATTGGTGCCGTTCACTTGCACAAAGTACAGGGATGAAAGCTGGTGTAACCAACATGGTGTGACAGCTTCACCTCCTCAGTGGGCTGTAAAACACGCAGGTGGCCTTGGGAAGAGAACCAATCCAGGCCTTGGAGATCTATTTTTGTGAGATAAAGCAAGTTAATATGATATTGCTGACACTGACCGAATTATGTGACTGTTTTGCAGGAAAAAAGGGTACAAGTCTCCCCGCCGTTGACAAGAGGACCAAGTGCCTTTATACCAGAGAACGAAGTAAGTTTGTGGTTAGCTCAGCTGGGCAGGCAGTAGCTTTTAAAATGGAAATACTGTAGGGCAGTTTTACAGTCCTGCTTGCCCAGTGGTACCCAGATAAGCCCCTTTGTGAGCAAAAGCAATGATTTCTCTGGAGCAGGCTCCAGTGGGCAAGAACCACCCAGCCCTTTCACACAAGTGGTGCTATTTTTGGTTGCCAGTACTCCTGGAGACAGCCATGAGTGCCAGCTCTGCTCTTCTCCTGGGGGATGATCACTTAAAACTCTTAATGCCAGGCCTAAGGGGAGGCTGATGTAGTGTTGCAGCAGTATGATTATATAGCTCTCAGGGCAACGACTGACCTTCAGTTTGAGAGAACCTGAAAATCTGACAAACTCCTTAGACTCTAACTGTGGCTCTTGAGAGAATTTATGGTTGAAAGGTACAGTTTGACTTTTAAACTCAAGATTTCTGCCCATGATTTAGTGTTCAACTTAAGCCTTGATTTGCAGCTTGCTGCAGTAAGTGGAAACTTTGTTATCTATGGTGGTGTTCTCCTGTGATTTCAGTCTTCACAGAGCATTATATGTCAATCAATTAATTATTTGGGATGGCCAACTATAAAACCAGGACCTATTTTTGTTTTGTTTTAAGTAATTGCTAAAGGTAGATAATTCACATGCTAGAAGAGCCACAAAGGCATTTTGAAAGATGAGGTAGCTGCTGTTTTCTGAGTCTCTCTCCATTTATACACCGTCGAGGTTTGAATCTCAAATCAAACAGTGTAAAGGCTGGCAACACGAAAAAAAAAAAAAAATGAAGCAAAAAGGAAGAGAGGTCAAAAAGAGTCTTTTAGACTTGGGAAGAGAGGAGCCGAATGACTTCCAGCCAGCCAAACCTGTGGAGAGGACTTCCCTCTCATATGAAATACAAGATGAAATTAAGATGCCAAACTTCATAATGACTTGATTTTTCTCAAAAAGTCAATAATTTTATGAAAAGTAGAAAAATAAATGTAGTTAAAATGCTAACATATTTTGGGACAGTTGTTAATGAATTTATTTCACAGCTGATACCCTTGGTAAGGGTGCTAGCCAAGAGTGCAGGAGGAATCACTGAGTAGCTCTCAGAAAGGAGTAACCCCAACAGTTACCCAGCAGAAGAAGGGAACCTCCACCTGTGTGGATAAAACAGCTATTTGGTATCACTAACTAATGTTAAATATTGTTTGTTAAGCAAATTACTACCCTTTTCCCCCATTCCTTGGAATGAAATAATACAGTGGGTAGGAAGGGTGTAGTTAGAGATTAGTAACATATTGAATATCTCGCAAATCTTGATAATAACCCTGCTCATGTCAAAGCCTGCTTTATTGTCATAATGGAAGGAGTATGGACAGAGTAATAACAAGTTAAATGTAAAGGTTCCTGTTAAAGTGCCTTAAGGTTTTACAAGCAGAATAAAAAACATGTTTGTGAATCCATGGATGTTAATACATCCATGGAAGTACATGGAAGTACATATACTTTATGAAGAGGATAGTAATACAGGTGAAGATAAATCTCAGAAGCAATAATGCTGCATATTTCTATGCCTAACATAGCAACAGTGCAGTCCTATAAGATAATATTTCAATTTTGCAGCAGAATTTCTTCTCCATAACTTGTACTGTTACAAGGAGAACTCCTGGCAAGCAGGAGAAGATTAGAAACCTTACCAAAGACATGAAAAGTGTCATTTCCTCAGGAACTACTAAATTAGATAAAGTTCTCTTAAATACTTGGGACATACGCTTGCTGAAGAATAAGGGGGACTCCTTGGAGTGGAGTGAGGGATATACCATAATAAGTGAGATTAAATGATCTCTAATGTGTGAATAAACTTCTGATAGTAAAAGCATTCTTAAGGAAAACTGAGGTGTCATCATTTTGGGTACAAAACATAGACAAGCTGTCCTGGTGAAGAGCTACACATGTAAAAATGATGAAGCTGCCTAACTGCATAACTGTTTCTTCCCTTTCTTTCTGGGCCCACAAATTGAAACAGGGAAGTACAGTGGTGAGAAGTGAAAATGTAGTACATTGTTTGTGTTTCTTTGTGTGTAACTTCTACATAAGATTTGATGGAAAAATATTTGAGACCAGGTCCATTCATCAGCCCATCATACAGAAGGAAAAAATACTTGAAATAGACTATTTCAGCAAAACATCATGCCTTCTTGGTTTTAGGCACTTCCTATCTTCATGTGCAGTAAACCAGCTAAAAAGTTTTCTCATTTTGTGGCATTTGCAATACTAAGCTGGCTGGTTTAATACTGTGCAGTTTCAGAATAAATACGAGTCTTGTGCTTGTAACTTCAGTGGTGAACGTGTTGAGAATGGCTGTTCTTGGTGATAAACTCTGAGTAATAGCACTAATACCCTGTCAGGGCTTGCCATGCAAGAGCTACTTACTCTTTTGCTGTTCCATTTCATCTTGTGCCCAAGGTTTGTATTGGTTGGAATAATTAAAGAACAGCTTTTGTTTAAAGAAAGCATTAAATCCCTATTCTAAATAATACTTGAATGTTATGGACAAATTAGCATTTGATCTCCTCTTCAATTATATAAGCACAGAAGGGGTAGATTGCCAGGCTCTTTCTATAATTTGGTTACATAACCCAGTTCCTCTCCATTAATTTTGAAATTGTTTTTAGGGCTGAGTGCTCGGGTGCTGTGTGTCTATACAGGCTGACTTCCATAAAGACTTTACTTTGCATTTAGCTCTTGCTTACTTCCAGCTCTCAGTACAGATTTGACTTGAGGCATCTGTGAGTTTAGCCATTTTGGAATGACCTACAGAAAAATGTTTTTACTTTTCATAGAAACATATTAAAATAACAGAGGTACAGTGTGAAGTTCTCTTCAGTTCTCAGCATACAAGTAGCACCTGTATGTGTGTATTCACATGCATGCAAGCATGTATATTTACAAATATACATCCAGACCTCCAGCACTGCCTTTAAGTTGTACACGAGCAAACCTTTCATACTGCAATATGTTTCTCTCCAGGGCTAGACCTGGAGAAAATCTTTTTCTCTGTTAAGTTTGTCCATATTATTTTTAAGGTTATGCAAGCAAATGGTTTGGATGAACGTACTAATCTTCTTGTGGAAGAATACTCTACGTCTGGTCGCCTGGACAACATCACGCAGGTCATGAGTATCCATACTCAGTACCTGGAGTCTTTCCTCCGCAGCCAGTTCTATATGTTGCGCATGGATGGCCCCCTTCCTTTGCCCTATAGGCACTACATTGCTATAATGGTATGTAACAGCAGACTATATATTTTCTCCTGCAACCTTGACTTCTGTATTTAAAAAAAAAAGCACAAAACCCCCCCAGGAAGACTTTAGAAAGGAGATACTAGTGTGATATTTTGGCAGGGGATGAATTTTTGTAGTTGATTTTCACCAGAATAAAGCATGCCTAGTCAGAAGGTTTTCAGTGAGAAGAGAAAATTGGCAATGTACATGTATTCCGTTTCCCACAGCGACACACTTCTCACATGCCCACGAGAGTGAGGTTTTACAGAGAGCAGTTAAAAGCTTATCACCTTATTTCTGGATATTTAACCATCAGTGCACAGCAGTAGGATGAGATGCAGTGGGCTGAAGTAACAACAAATTCCAAATGGACACTAGGAAAACAATTTTTACCATGAGGCTATTGAGACATTGCAACAGGGGCCAAGAGAGGTGTGATCTCCAAGGATGGAGATCTTTTCTGGCTAAGGCTTCGAGCAACCTGATCTAAGTCAACCCTACTGTGAGCAGGGGGTTGGACCAGAACTCCTCTAGAGATCTCTTCCAACCTAAATTAGATTCTGCAATTCAGAGTAAAGAAATCAATCATATTTTTATTGGAGAATCCTCCACACTGTATAGAAATACACTGCAATATAAAACATGGCTCTTTGGAATGAAACTGTATTTTGGTTTTGTGTTAGTAACATGTCTTCCACCTGCAGCAAAATCAGATGACAGGCTAATATGCTGCCCTTTTCCCTCTGTTTAATTGTTCCAGGCTGCAGCCAGACATCAGTGTTCCTACCTAATAAATATGCACGTTGATGAGTTTTTGAAGACTGGCGGGATTGCAGAGTGGTTGAACGGTTTAGAATACATTCCCCAAAGACTGAAAAATCTGAACGAAATAAATAAACTCCTTGCACACCGGCCCTGGCTAATCACGAAAGAGCACATTCAGGTACCTGTTAAGTCGTGCCCTCTCATAGCAGTAAATGCTCATTAGTCAGAACTGCTGAGAACCATACAAGTGTCTGGTTAGGCTTCGTTACCTTGAATTAAAAATTTCAGGGAAATACTAGAGCATCAAATAAGCCAGTAAATTCTTCTGTGTGACAAAGCCAACAAGATTTGCTTTTTAGGAGTAGCATTAGCTAAAATAACCCCAAAAGAAAAGACGTAATATAGTAGAAGTCCCTTTTTTTTTTTAATCTAGTGAGATTTTGTGTGCAAGAGGAATATTGTGTTATTGGAAGAAAGGAATTGATCCCTTTTTAAAATACATGGTGTTTTATAGAAAAGCTGGAGGCCAAAAGAAATTTTATATTTACACTTCTTTTATTCTCATTTCAGAAACTTGTCAAGACTGGGGAAAATAATTGGTCTCTTCCTGAACTGGTGCATGCTGTTGTCCTGTTGGCACATTATCATGCCTTGGCAAGTTTTGTGTTTGGGAGTGGCATTAATCCAGAGAGGGATCCGGATACGTCTAATGGAGTCAGACTTATAGCAGTCAACAACTTCTGTGTCTGTGATCTTGCCAATGACAACAACATAGAAAATGCATCCCTCACAAGTAGCAACTTCGGGGTTAGTGTCGCAAGAAGATTCTTTTGCTTGCCTCTGTTTTGCATTAGAAAACTTTCTTCCATTCTTTCCTGTTTAAATTTCAGGGTAGTTTTGTCTACTTTACTGGAATGCTTGAGTCTGGTGACTTACATTAGCTCGAGGAGTTTGCAGTGTAATCTATTGAAAGCCACATTGTGGCTTTCAGTACACGCGATGGCAGATGGTCGAGCAATGTGATTTTGATAGTTCATCTCACGACACATTGGGCAAGGCTAAAGCTTTGCATTCAGCTGAAAGCTTAAAGTCCCAGTTTTTTCAGACAGTGTGCTGCTGAATGCAGCATTGTGTCATCCATGTTCCTAACATGTGGGATGAAAATGGAAATGGGAAAATAAAACAGAATTCATAATAATAATAATTTTGACTTCAAGGCCTACAACCACAAAACAGGTCAATTCTGAAACAATTCCAGTCTTGAACCAACCAACAAAGAACTTTGATTCCTAGTTAAACGTGGAAATCTTTTCCTGAAAGTGGCTCCAGAGACATGCCATTGAATTAATACTGATTGATGAATGAGCCTCGTCACCTTTGGTGGAAGATTGGGATTTTGAGCAAGAGTCATTAGATGGGTTTTTAAAAATTAGCAGTACAGTGTGAACGTGTGATCAGTCAGTTCAGTTGCTGTGTCTTGCGTTTCTGGGCTGTAGGACATACTAGCTCAAATCACCAGGGTGTCTTATTCCCCATTTGTAGTGGAGAAAGGGCTGCTGCCAACTCTGTGCTGCTTGTTGAGCAGTGAGTAGCATCCTAGAAAACAATTATAGCTATGGGCAGAAAGACAGAATCAAAAAGATGGAAAAGGAAAACCAAACAATTTATCTTGGGAAAAATATGAATGGTAAGTACAGATCACAGAACCCCAAATGTTGATGTATTTCTGGAGCTGTTTTCCTCACAAAAGCAAGGAATAGGGTCAATAGAATATTATTTTGATCATGTGTAGTGACAAGAAAAAAAAAACAACACTTATTTGCTGTCTCAGGTTGTGTTCCTGCACTGCAGTGTTGTATCTCTTCAGAAACGTATTTTGCATTACTAATTGACGGAAAAAGGTTAACTTAGTATTAAAAGATGTTTTCTGATACACATAGGGTGCACAGATGGCTTTTCCTGAGCCATCTACATGCTGGAATATATATTATAAATGACGGGTTTCAGACACCACCTCTCCCACTGTTAATCCTGCTGCAGTAGATTGCTGCAATAGGTTAGAGTAACGCTTCCCCACTCCCTTCTTCTCACTGCCTGAAAGCTGTTTGTCTGCACTGGATGTGACAAAATGCATTCTGGCTTGAGTTTCTGTGTTTGCTGCTGCTATCTGTTTTTGAGAACGTTTGTTGTCGAGCATGAAATCTGAAGATGACGCACGTTGTCTATCTTCTAATTTTGCAGAATGTCATGGTGTTTTTGCAGATTGCAGATTCTTTAAGTGAGCTGGAAGCCTTAATGGAAAGGATGAAGAGGCTACAAGAAGATAAAGAGGATGAAGAAGCCTCTCAGGAAGAAATGGCAACTCGCTTTGAAAAGGAGAAGAAGGAGAGTCTGCTAGTAATTAGTGGAGGTATTTGTGCTTTTCCAGTCGTGGTTTGTTTGTGCTTTCTAAACACTGGAGGCCAGTTCAGTGAATACAACTCTTTCTGTTCATTTCTTTATTCTGGCTCTTGGTCTAGTAGGAGTGTAGTAAGGGTGGTCCTCTCACTTGCTTCATCTGCTTAAGATTTCTTGATTGGCAAATAACATCATGCTTTTTGCTATTTGAAATTTGGCTTTTGCATGTTAAAAAAAAAAAAATGCCTGTAGGGTGTAAATTTCTCTTTATATGCTCTACATCTTCAAATTCATTCATTCATGTAAATATTCAGTAATATTTCACAGGTTTAGGTTCTATAGTGCTTAGAACTTCAATGACACTCATAAGTAGTCTTCAGATATGACATTCAATGCAGGAAAAAGATTTGGGATGAGACTCAACTTCTTTACCATTTACTGCCCACCTCAACAGGATATTTCTAACTTACCGTTCTCAGTGATTATACTGCTGGGCTGTTCCTCTGCCTGTGTTGTGATAGAGATTCTTAGCATTTTTTTTATTCTTACATAATGTTCAAAATTCTGAGCTGAAGACTTATTTTCCAGCATTCTTCATACGCTGTAGAAGCCTTCATCTCTAACAAACCATACAATGAAATCTGTTCTTATAGACAGGAAGGTGTGGGGTTTTTTCCCAAAGAAAGTGCTCAAAGAAAGAATACTGTTAAGACAATCAGAATCTCCAACCAACCATTTCCTCATAGTAGAGGCTTCTTGAAGATGATAACTTGTGTCTTTTTAAGAAGTGACCCATAAAATGCTTCACATTTTACTGTCACTGTTCTTAGACACTGAATTGAGATCTCGGTTGCTTCAGAGCAAGCGTGTTTGAAGGCATCTAAGTTCCTGTGCACTGAGCCCAAAAGGGAGGAAGAATGTATTGTAGATCAGCAGAGATTGTTTTATGGCTCTCTAGGAATATTCAAAATCTCTGAAAGAAGATACATCCAGCAACATCATGGCTGGATTTTAAGAAACAGACATTGTCCATTCTTGCTCTATTTTTTCTTTGGTGAGACTGTATCAACAGTCCCAATAAACTGACACCCATTGCAGTCTCTTTATCAAATCAGGATTTCCATGAGCCTCTGCAACTTCAGGCATATAAGGAAGAGGTGTTGGTCGAGACAGAAATGTTTCTTTGATGGGGGTGCTGATGAGTTTTGTTGACTTTCCTCCCTCTCTGCATTTTGCTGGTTTGAGTTGAGGAGTGTGTAGGTGTTGAGCCTTTACCCTTTCATGAAATTCAGTCCTTGTCAGGGGGGGAGGAGTGTGTGTGTGCAGGTTTTTTATTCTTCACCGAGGATTTGCTGTAGCAGATGCTGTGCAAGCTTCTTCGTACACAGTTATGTTTTGATTGTTTAATGTGGCAAAGAGGAGATAAAGCACTTCTGCAATTCTTAGATTAACTGACTTTTCAAGGTGCTAACAGTGGACATATGGCAACTGTTCTGTCAGCGCAGGTGGAAGCGAGCCAGGATTTTAACATCAGGGTCAAATGCAGTCAGCTATGCAGCAGTCACCTTCTGCAGAGGTAGTTACACAATCAAACCACCTGTTTATTCAGGAGGGGAAGATTGATTCCTGATAGAGAGCCTGCGCTTGCTTAGTGACACGTTTTGGAGCTCTTTGAAGATGCTTAGTTACTAGAGCTTCTGGCAGAATTTCAGCCTGATGTACTGTAGAGCTCTTTGCTTTCATATAATCTTCAACTGATATTTACAAGTGGAGTGTTGCATTGCTTTATGGTTGCTCACACTCCAGGTTATGGAACAGAGTTGGTGTAATTCCTGACACCATACCTGCTCAGCATAGCAATCCTGTTGTCAAGGGTGCATTTTTCTATTTCTTATTCTAGCACAATGACTTTACTACAGGATTCATCTTCCTGATTGAAGATACCTAGCCTCCCTGAGTCAAGAGAGGGAAAAACACACCTCCAGACAGAAGTTTAGCCCATCTCTTCCCATTTTGTAGAAGTACGTTAGATGTCTGGTGTAGGCTGATATTTAGTTGGCTCAATGAAAGGGATGGATCCCATACAAGCAGTTGTGATTGAAATGTTTCTTTCCTTTGTATCATGCTCTTCCTTTGCACAACTTCTAAAATTGTTCTCTAATTCTGTAGTAGAGTGGTAGTTGGAAGTCTGCAAGAACTCATGTGCTTGCCTAAAGCAAAGCTGTTTTATTCACAGCATTTGATGATGAAATCGTTTCTACGGATGTCTCCCGCTATATTGAAGATCCTGGGTTTGGGTACAAAGACTTTGCAAGGCGAGGGGAAGACCACCTGCCAACATTCAGAGCTCAGGTACCATCTCTTTAAAGTACATTCACTCAAAGAATGTTTGTGTATCTCCTTACAGGGCAAATAGCATAAAGCAGTTGTAGTGGGGCATGTTTGTTGCATGCCTCTTTTCTTGTCCTGGTCCATTAAATAACTCACAAGCTTCCATAAATCTACCTGAGGTGAGACTTTTACTATTTGTAAATCTCAGACAAGGGAATACTTAGCTTTCAGTCTTAGTCCAATTATTACCAGAATTAATATTTGAAAACTGTAAAGTGTATTGCTAAATCTGGAATAAAAGTGAAAGGTAGAAAACAATATCTTTTCTGTCCCTCCAGATGTTGTAGAAAAAATCCACTGGAAGAACTCTCTATTTCTGTCATTTTATCAATTATTTTCTGTCCAGTGGTTATCAATACATAGATGTATATATGTCTATGAGAGCGATTTGGTAAGTATCATTCTCATATATGCACCAAATCCCTGGACACTGAATGTTGGAAAAGGAAAGGAGTTATTAAATATGATTACTGAAGTTTTTGGCTATATTTGAATATATTTTCTTAGTGCTGTTGAAGGAACAGCATGTACATTTTACCTGTACACTGCCTTACATATTGGCATCTTTTTCCATGACCAGACTCATGAACTTCTTCATGATACATGTAACAGGAGGGACATTCTAGGTCGTTCTGTTCCTGCTTATAGAGTAGGTTAATCAGCAGTCTAGTCATAAATTGTAAGCAGTAGAAGAAATCTTCAACCAAATCAGAGAGCTTCAATTAAAAAAAACAGTGGGTGCAGGAAGACTTCATGGTCAGAAGATGTATCTAAGACTGTAAAATAAAGAATCCATGAACCCTCTCAGGAAATGTATTTAGCTATATAGCAGTCTCTGCTGATCTGGATAATTTACTCTGTGGTCTTTATATGAGCCCGAAATAGGTAGATATTGCCAAAAAGAATAAGGCAGAGTCAGTGACTATAAATCAAATATTCTGCTTAACTACTTTAGGAGCAGCAGGCTCCCATGGAAAAAAGCTCTACAGAAGTTGAATTTGGAACTAAAACATCTCTGCTCTTAAAGAAACCGGACAGCTTCTGGCCTACATTCATTACCTTGATAATTTAACTTTATTAGTATGTCCTGCTCTTAAGCAGTTAGATGTGTATACCCACAGCCTCCCAAATGCTCTCCTATTCATGCTGTTTAAATTGCAGTAGCATCCCAAAACCCTGCAATGAATCCAGTCCTTATTCTGATAAAACAAGACTGCCTTTATTTCTGTGGGTTTAAATTTAGTAGTAGAAAATGGTATTCCGTACTTTATTTTTTTTCCCCCTTTTTCATTGTTAGTATGGATTATCTGCTGTTAGTAAACGCTGCTTTCCCCCTTCTGAGACCTCTGGTTTTCAGAGGCTTTTGTGATGCCCCGGATGCCAGGGACATCTTTACAGGGCTGGTCGGTACGTCATATTTCTCACAAGCCTTACGGTCTTTTGGACTGGCAGCTGGAGGCCAAATGTGATGTGGCGTGTTGCACATGCCACTGAATGCCTCTGTCAGGCAGCTGAGTAGTGCCCTACATACTCTTCCCCACTACCCTAACCAGGGGACCAGTCCAGTAGACAAGCTCTAAAGCACCTGGGTGAGGACCCTTGCCCAGCAGTACCTGTTGAAAACAGCCAGATACAGGAAGGACGTGGAGATGGTGCCCTCGATTGTAAAGATGGCATCAGTGATTGAATGACTGAACACTTGCCAAGGATGTGGGCAAACTCACACGTTCTGTATAACTGCAGCATGGAGAGTGGTTGCACGCTGCTCTGAAGCAGGGTCATTCTCTGCTGCTGACTCTGTGTCACCGCTCTGCAAAGATTTCCCATTCCTGATACAGGCAGGCAAGCTTTTATCTTTGCAATCCAGGTGCTTGTCTAAGCAGCCTGGATTTTATTAGTTTGTTCAAGGACAGTGCAGCACTTTACCCAATGAGTGTACATCCTGGGTGGAAGTAAATACTCCATCTCTGCTCAGAGCTAAGCATCAAAGCTTTCATGAGGAACAAGTTTGTAAACTTACAGGCCCATGCCACATAGAATGACACTGGTTGGAGTGGCACAGCAGACAGTGAATTGCTTCAACACTTCAAGAGAAGCTTGGGGGGTTGTCTTCTGTAGGCTAATGATATCCAGCTGGAGGTGGGGTGTTGTGATACGATAGTCATTGCCAGGCAGCCTGGCAGAATGGAGAAGGTGATACAGATGAAGGATTCAAAGTGCAAATTTTTTGAAGAGAATAAAGTTATAACTAGCAGATGATAAAAACTATTGAGCTATAGAAAGGATTAGACAGGGACTTCACTTCATTTGTACGTTTATGTATTTCCTTCTCTTCCTGCAGGACTATACTTGGGAAAATCATGGCTTTTCCCTTGTAAACAGGCTTTATTCTGATATTGGGCATCTCCTCGATGAGAAGTTTCGGATGGTATATAACCTCACGTATAACACTATGGCAACACATGAAGATGTTGATACAACTACGCTGAGAAGAGCTTTATTTAACTATGTCCACTGTATGTATGGAATCAGGTATGGATGAAAATCCCCTGGCTTAGGAGGGCATTTTAAAGTTTGTAAGCGGCATGAAAAATGAACTATGTGAAAAGCATGACTTTAGACTCTGAGTGTTAAAGTGGAGATGGTACCTCAGTCAGGAAGTTAGAGCAGTTCTGCTGGCATATCAGTGTAACTTTTGCTTCCAGTGGAGAAAATTACTATAAATCAGGATGGAAATTATTATAGAAATGTCTTCTCTGAAGCCAGCATGTATCCTTTGTTCAGAAAAGACAGCATCCTGGTTCTAAGCCTCTCAGGTCCTCTGTTAGCAGGGGGTTTTCTAGCATGTATAAAAAATGCTCTAATTCCAGACTTAAGAACACAATGCTGCAAAAGGCCATGCTTTTAAAAACTTACATCCAACAAAGTGATTGCCTGTGTTATTTAGGTATGATGACTATGATTATGGAGAAGTTAATCAGTTACTTGAACGCAGCCTGAAGGTTTACATAAAGACAGTGACCTGCTACCCAGAGAGAACTACCAAGCGCATGTACGACAGTTACTGGCGTCAGTTCAAGCACTCGGAGAAGGTAGGTACTGCAAAGCCAACGTGGCTTCACACAGAGCCCCACGCTCTTTAAAAATGAAAATATGCCAACACCCAAAAATGGCAGTATCTGGCAAATGAACTGTTTTGAACCAGAGAAAAACAAATGAGATTCATTCGTTGAGTGTTAGGGACCAAGTTTACAAAAACACTTCTTAGTCTACTGGAAATACTGAAACTTTTTTTATTATTGTTTTGAGTGACTTCTCCATAAAATTGAATTGACAACTGTTAAAAAAAAAAAAAGGTAGATAAACTTGGGAATGCAGAAGTGGTCAACTGTGTCAATACTTGGGATCTGGGGATCAAAAAAACCTTAGCTCACATATATATATATGTATGTATATATGTATATATGTATGTGTGTGTGTGTGTGTGTATATATATATATATATAAAATCTTCATGGTGTTTTTCATCTGTAAAAATGTCATATCTTCGCATATCCAAGTTAAATGTTTCCTGACAGGGGTTCAGTGCTTGTGTGCCAGCTAGCCTATCTGGCATGTAAACCAGTCCTTATCCTGTGCTCCTATATAGTGGTCACAGGTGGTAGTAAAGAAAACAAAATAGAATTCATAAAGAAGTAATACCATTAGGATACAAAAACGGTTTTATTGGGACTTCTCAGATGGAAGGTTGCTCAAAGCAGCTGTTGAGGTTAGATCCTTGCAGTCCTAGGGTGTTGTCTAGTATTGCCTGTTACACAGCTGTACCAAGAGGAACTGGAGTCCTGCAGCAGGGTGCAGGGAGAAAGCACATAGTTTCTTGCAGTGCTACTTTACTAAAGGTTAGAAATTTTAGCCTAAATGAATAAATGATGTTGCATTCAGAGGTGAACTAAATGGCCGATGTAATTTTTAACAGGTTCATGTCAATCTACTTCTAATGGAAGCTCGTATGCAAGCGGAACTCCTGTACGCCCTTCGTGCCATAACTCGTCACTTAACCTGAAGCACCTCTGGGCAGGAGGAGAGGAGTTTTTACTGAGTATGTAAGGACCTTTTGAAATAGATACACACCAGAAGCTGTTTGTGATGTAGCATCAGGTTACTCAATTCTCTAGTGTCAAAGTTTAGCCGTGCTTCCTGGCGGCTGTAATGTGCAATGACGTGTTTTATTTTCTTGATGCTTAACATTACTAATGATAACAAAAGTAACACTGAGGAGCACTACTCTGCATTGTTTCCGGCTGGATTTCTGCGCAGTGGTCAGGATCCTGAAACTCTTTTTATTATATCCAATCCTAGCGCTTTGTTCTTTAAGCACCGGAGTGAAGTGCTTAAAGACTTCTTTTTCCAAGCAATCATTTTTCAGATTAGTGGAGTCCAGCAGAAGATGGGTTCTGCCTGTCCTGAGAACGTACCACCACGTCGTGACTCGTGACAGAGACGCGCAGGCTGCGTTGCATTGAATTGCCCACTGGATTCTTCTGTGTCTCCTGGAGACTGCTTGCCAGTCACTGTCCTACTACAGCAGTTGAAGGTGATGCGAGATGTGGATGCAAACATTGAGCACACTTTAATGTGAAATCGATCACGATAAATCCTACAGCATGCTACTGAAGTGCAAAATTCATCTGCTTTGTCGGGCCCCTTCCCAGGAGGAGCGGCCTCACGACTTGCCATTTCAGCCACACTTACTGTGTTCCAGTCATGCATAATCTTGTTTTACTGACAGTCACCCTCAGTCGTCCTTTCAACACCCATGCTCATCACATGTTGCAATTTGTTTAGTTGGCACCTATAAAGTTAATACGCAGGCTGACCAAAAATAGGGTTGTGGGTTTTTTTGCACTCTCTTCTTTCTCAATGTTTTAACTAAGGAAAGTAAAGGAAGGCTAGCATATCTGTTCTGTCATATTGGATGTATAGAAATTTATTTCCCATAACTTTTTCATAGCATGAAATTTTAATATTCAAAGTTTAAAAGGTTTCTATGCATTAGTGTGAGTGAACAAAAGAAAAGTGCAATATTTAAAAAGAAAGCACGCTTTTTTCCCTGTCATGCCACTGCTAAAGTGTCCTTCTTCTATAGCCATAAAGAAATTTTAAAACCAAATTTCTTTATTGTCTAAGGCCTAGCAGTTTTGTTTTAGCTTTTATGGCTTAAGACAACCTGATACTGAGATGCCAAAGCATCCCCAAAACAAAGCATTCTTGGACAACCAGTAATATTGGGGAAGGGAAGAAATAAGCTGCCAAAAATGTCACACTTTTGTGCTGTTTTCTGTTGCTTTTGACTAATTTTTAAGAGCACAAAATGTTGATATTTATAGCTTTATTTTGTATTGCATTTAATGAACCAGTGAAGTGCCTAAAGAGATGCTTAAACTTACCCGGTAGGATTCAAGTTGTCACTGCTTCAACTTCCATCTGTTGGTTTGGACTTTTCATATTTCCTTGAGGAGGGTGACCTTTCTTTCTGTTGAATACATTCAAAACTAACTGGATAGGTTTATTTTTAATGTTCCATTGGATTGTAGAAGTTATTACAGGAATTTTTTCCATTGGTGATTGCAGAATAGTTTTAAAAAAATAGTATCAATCATATTTTCATGGACAAAATCATGGACCAGTACGCTACTAAGGTTAGTTTTCTCTTTTCTTCCCTTTTCCCGATACCTTGCTGTGACTTCGCATGTTGGTTTTTTCGCTTTAACTGTGTGTTCCAGATTGGAAAGCTAAATGATTGTACACTTTTCTGCACTTTCAGACTGCAGATTCTGCATGTGAAAACCGTTTGAGGAAGAAATTAGTATTTTTTTATATTTTTTTTGAGTAACGTTGGCTATTTAGAAAACCACCCAATGGACAGCATCGGGCTCTCTCCTAGAGAAAGCATTGGGTAAAACATCAGATTTATTTATCTTGTATAGCTAACTGCAAAGATTTCTCAGAAGGGTTCAGATGGTCATATGTATGAACTTAGATTACCTTTCTAAGTTGTTATGATGCTTTTCCCCCCTCTCATGACTGTAGTGGCCATACCTAATGGCTTTTGTGCATAAAACAGTTCTGCTGAGAGAAGTTTTCATGCAATACTTTTGCTGTTTTTCAAGTGATGGGAACTGCACAGTACTACTTTAAATTCCTTTGCTTTGAAAAGTCAAGTAGTTCTCAAGAAGCACAGCTGAGCTCTGGAAAGGAGGTGAAACTAGATTTGGGTAACTAATATGATGGCTTAGTTTCCCTTCAGAAATGTAAAGACTCTTAGAGTAGGCTGAGTTTTATGTTTGGAAACATGAGTGCCTTTACTTCTTTCCTTATGAAATATACTTGCCAGCTCAAATGCTTTCTGAGCAAAGTACATGAGCAGATTTAAAACACAGAAACCATAAATGGATTCCTCCATAAAATTTGTAGTAAACTAGTGATTTATTTTTCTTTTCTTTTTCAAGGTGCCATATCAAGTCACAGATGGCCTGCAAGACATTCCACCGCAGGAAATGTCATTGTACAACTAGTTTGCTATTTTTCTCTTTTTTTTTTTTTTTTTTTAATATTAAATGCAAACTTGAAACTTCTGGAAATGTTTTTCCACGTGACATTGTGACTTTTTTTTTCCAAACTATTGCATTTACAGTGTAACAATTTATAGCCTATTTTTTTATACTCAAATTTATGATTTTTAATAGATGTTTGTTCAGAATAGGTGTTCAAAGTCAGACAACTCTACCATACACTTTACGCACGCTTTAGGCTCACACTGTGCCAAATTTTAATGTGCAAGTGTTCTTGGATTTTTGCATTTTTAAAGCACTCATGAATGTGAATCTTCACACTTTGTTCAGTAATATTATTCTTAAGAGTACCGTAATTGGTGGAAGTGTAGATACTCTCCCTCTGTGTTCCTTTACTGGAATTGCTATTTACAAGCATTAAAGTTAGTCCACAAAATTTCAGCCGTGACCAACATAAAAACAAGTGTACAGTCGCCTGTCTACTGAAGAGAAAGCTTGGTAGGTACAAATTAACCAGCTAGCATAGGGAATGCTCTAAGTAGGGAACAGAGCTTTTGAGCATGGACAGCTTTGTATCAGAAGCTTCTAATCACTTCAGAATGTGTGTTGTGATAGAGTACATCCTGGCTGAAATTGCTCCATTTTTCTTGGTAATGAAGAGAAGTGGAAAAAGTGCCAATGGGAGAAAGCATTTGTACCTCCCAGAACACTGCCTGCAGCCGAACATCACAAGAGTGCCACTATACAGGAACAGAAACCATTTCAAACTAGGGTACAGTTTGTGCAGATAGCTACTAAAGCTCGTGTTGTGGTACCCTGTGAGAATTTTGGTGAGCTGTAGATGGATTTATTTTCCTCAGGACTGAACTGAACCATATATTCTTTGTCCTAAAGCCTTCATTAAAATGAAAAGGATGTACTTTCAGCTTTATGAGTTAAAGGACTGCCACTATCAGCTCTTCCTTTGTATTAAAAAAAACTTTAAGGACAGGAAAATCAGTGATTGTAAACAATTACAAATGTAGGTCTCTAAATTTAGAACTGGTCAGAACAGAACAAAAAGGAAAACATTTTGCTTCTCTGTTACTTGAGTGCAGAAAGTCAAAGCACCAGATTCTTCAAAAGTATTTTTGTTCATAAGGATGCCTATAGGTGTTTTCATGGCATTTGGAAAAAGCAGTTAGTTGCTAAATTTCAATGGGAATTTAAGCACCGAGGCACTTAGCAAAATCCTACAAGGTGCCCACTTGCATTTTTGAGTCAGATTTTTAAAGATACTTAGTCACCTAAATTCAACAGAGTAGCTTCAGTTTCCATAGAGATTAAAGGAATAACGTGTAGCAGATCCATGTGATTTGCAGCACTCGTTAATGAAATTGGTTGTTTTGGGGACTTACTGTAGGCTTAGAGAAATCTTTCCCAAAGCAGTTAAACTGTAAGCTGCTGCTCTCCCAGAACAGGTTCTCAATGTTTCTCATGCGTGTGTGTTTTCCATGAACATAGGCATGCATTTCAGGCTCATGTTCCAGAGTTTGGACTCCCTTTTAGAAGAGCTGGATTATTTAACCTCTACTTGCAGAAAAGATTTATTGGCAGTAGCAAGTGGATACAGCTTGTGCTCGGACTAAAAGGTTTATGCCAGAAAGAAATACTCCAAATCTTCTTGATTGGATCAAGTGACGTTCTTTCAGTTATTTTCCTTAGAGGTTTGGATCCTTCTCCCATAATTAAGGGGTGATGTTGCACCAAATGGAGGGAGAGGGGAGTGGTTTCATTGTAAATGAACTTTCCCAGAGCTGATCTGAATATAAAGCTGCAAGAATAAGTTTGCCGTTAGCAATCGTTCCAAGAGCTGGACAAAAATGTCAGTTTTCACTGCCTGAACTTCAGATTTATTCTCCCTCATGTCCCCCAGCCCTGTGTTTGTCTGAAGAGATGCATCCACCAGCTTTGCCACATTCGGGAATTGTAAATTGAAAGTTTTATCTCCAAATGGAAATGGATTTAGCATTTCGTACCTACTGCCTAGATCGCAGCTGTGGGAGATGGAGAGAGCACAGCAGTATGAAGAAACTTTAGGAGCATCTTGATCAGTGTTAATTTATGCCTTAGAGCACGTTTCCTGGGATGTGGTCATGCTGCTGCTCCCCCAACACACATCAGGTCTCTCTTGCAGACATTTAATCCTTCTGCTGCTCACCAGGGGCAAAAATTGTCATTTTCCAACCTGCCACCACCCCCCCACACCTCCATCAAGTGCTTCCTGTCTTCCCAGCTCCCAGCCCCTAGCAGTCACACAGGGACAGCCTCCCAGCTTTAACCATGTAAAACGATGCTAGGGTCCTGTATCACCATTTGCTTTGAGTCCAGAGGGTCTTTCTCCTGTTCAGAAACACTTAATTGCCATATTAGGTTATTTCTGGACAGGAAAATTCTAAATCTGGTTAGAAAGGATGACACTCAGTACTTGCTTACAACATTTAGGTGGCATTTGCCAGTAGCGTGTCAGATCCCGTCTCTGGAGTTGCAGTAATAATCCAGTGGATCCATTAAGAAAATGCTTTTTTTTTTTTTGGCAAAACTCCCCATTCTTGAGCTGTTCAGCCATGCAGGTTTCTTTGAGGGACATCTAATGGAGGATTTGAGGTCCTCTTGTGCCAGGCAGGCTTACAGGGCCTTTGGGTCAGCAGCTCCCTGGGTGCCTTGCAGCCGGGCAGACTGTGGCTGGCCTCTGGAACAAGCAGATTTAGGTTTTCTGCTTATTTGTGGGATAAATCCAGGTGCACGCCGTGGTGTGGCTGCTGGAGATGTAGGCAGGGTCGAGTGATCCCGAGTACTGAGTATCATCAGGACTCGTGGAAAACAGAAATCTGAATAGTAGTTAGAGGTGGTATTGAAGATGCCAATTAATATACTAATTGTGGGGAGGAAGCCACGCATGCTGTCAGCATCAGAAGGTACAGACCACGGGAGCTCTCGAGGGGACCCAGCCAGCACAGGAGGAGCTGACATGTTGGTCAGTTGAAGGAACTCACCAATGTGTCTGAGAGGTCCTTGTGTACGTCTGTGCATAAGGGAGATGGTGGGAGATGCCTCCTTCCGAGGTGTCTGAGGGCTTCTGTAGGACAGAAGCTGGGACTCTTTCCTCACTCCATGGATGGAGCAGGGGAATACCCGAGAAAAAAGTCCCCCTGTGGAATTACATTTTCCTGCCCCCATCAGCCCCTTGAAAGGAGTTTTCAGCCCAAATGGGTGAATCACCAAGCACTGTGTCTCCAGCTGCGGGGCCTGGGGGCAGCGACAGCAGCAGGTCCAAACACGCACGGTCCAAAACTGTTTCTCATTCCCCACTTCACGCTCATGTCATGCCACCAGACCCAGACCTCTTCCCTCCAGCTTGGCTGCCATGTGCCTGGGTGACTGCAGGAGCAGCCCACTTGGGGTGGTGGGAGACATGGCCGCTTTTAGGGGAAAAATAATAATTAGGCAACAGCCCTTGGACCCTGCAAGGCGACACAGTCAAAGATCTTTTCACGACTGTGACCGGAACTGGATATAAACTGTAGCTTAAAAAAATAGGAATTTTGTAAACTTGAAATCTCGGTTTTACCCTTTTCTCCTTTTGCTGGAAAGCCACACGATGAATGTATATGCTTTATCTTTATATCCGACATAGCTGAAAATCAGACTGCCAACTCCTTGTTTTTTATTAGCCTTTTTTTTAAAGAAAAAAAAGAAAAAAGTTTGTGAGCAATATATGTAGCATGCTGTGAACGTCTATTTTGATCTTTATAGTTACTCTTTAATCCATCAGTATTAACACCAGTTCTTTTTTTGTGTTCCCCTTGGTACTTCGTATGCCGTGTAAGCAGAAGCTGTGATCGGCTTTGCAGTCCTGTGCCGTGTTACTGTAACTCCTTGATTTTTTTAGGAAGCACCTGACTGTGGGCCACCCTGGGGCAGGCAGCGTGCCTGTACACGACTGCCACTTTTCAGTCTCTTGTACTATGTATAGTTTTAAGTAGAATAAGCTTTTTAACAGAATATTGATGCGGTTTATGAGTCACGCAGGCTGCAAGTGTCTGGTGTGTGAGAGTCTTTGTATTTATAGTTGTTGGGGTTTGGTTTTTTGTTTTGTTGTTGTTTTTTGTTGGTTTTTTTTTTTTTAAATTCATAAAGTAGCAAACTTGATAAACATAGCCACTTTAAACTGCTCTTGCTAAACAGACCCTGCTGTAGATAAAATACCACTGTAGACAGGGGGAGGTGCACCCGCAGACCCCTCTCCACCGTGGGTGAGTTGAGCCCCTCTCTGTGAAAAGCATGGTCCGAGCTGCACGGCCGCCCTGTATTTGGCTGCACCCGGACCCAAACACCAGGAAAGCCGGGATCTGGCGTGTGTTCCAGCCCCCTGTGCCCATCAGCCGGATGCTGGCTGCCCCCAGTCTGCTCAGTGCTGCATGGGGGGCAACCTGAGCCATGCTGGTGTGGGAGGGATGGATGGACTGGCCGCTGGACCGTGAACGTGGGCACAGTGTTTCTGCAGCCAAAAAGCTTCCAAGCCTCTCTCGAGTGCAAAATTCAGCCCTTGATTTGCTGTCTGCAGAGCCCAGTGTGTGGGGGTCAGAAGCAGCGTTAGCTCCCCATTGACGGGTGGGCCTGAGCCCCCTTGCCTGCAGGCAGGGCAGGGCAGGGCAGGGCACTGCTGTGCCAGGGGGGTGGCACTTCATTGCATCTCCCACCTCTCACCCTCTGGACAGGGGGTGAGTTGTACCCAGCCCGGCAGCTGTCAACTTCTTGCCTCCTCCTGCCAGGGCCATGCAGGTGTTCTGGGATGGGGGATTAAGGACAAAGCTCTGATCCTGCTGCTCTCTCCCACCACAAAGTGGGGAAGCTCTGTGGGTCCCACGGTCCCTACAGCATCCTGCAGGCAAGGCGGGTGGCACATCGCCTGTCCTGCCTCCCGGGCCACCACCTGCCCCGAGCTCTGGAGATACTTCTGCAGGAGGTTTGCCTGCAAGGTGAGGCAGCTGCTAGGAGCTCACTGTGGGTTTCCACAGCAGCTTTCGTCTTTTATTTTATTCTGTTGTTGCTGGTTGGGAGTTTTTTTGTTGGATTTTTTTTGTTTTGCAGAGGACAGACTGACCTAGTGGGATGGATTTTTCTTTTTGTGTGTGACTTTTGTTAGTTTTTAAGTTACCCGACTTGAATTTATCTGAACAGATGCAGAAGGAACTCTTTTTTTTTTTTTTTGTGAGTTAAGAGACAAAAACGCATTTTTAAACAAAGGAATCGTATTAACATTTTAACAGCAATTCATAAATCTGCACTTTTTATGAGGTTTTGAAAAATCTATTTATAGGTACGGAACAATGGGGTTTGTTTAAAACTGTATCGCATTTATACTTGCTGAAATTACTTTCATTGTTATCAGTAGGAATTTCATTGGTTAAATAAAATGGACAAAACCTGTCTGCTGTTCGAGCATCATTTGCCATGTGGTGGGGAACATGTCTCTGGAGCAGAGCATCCTGTGTTTTGGGACAAGATGCAGTCCTGGAAGTCTCCTTCCTCTCTGTGCCCTTGTCCTGGTTTTTAATACATAGATTATTTAATCTATACGTAGATATAGATAATAATTCTATTTAGTCGATGTGAACATAGGTCCTGAAAAATGTACAGCGCTTGCCAAAGGGGATGTCTTTTAAACAGGCAGTTGTCAGTCATGAGGGATGGGGCGATGGGCATCATGATGTTCACTCTTGATGATGGGGCTGGCCACCTTTCCCTTCAAAATGTGTTTTGGGAAAGCCACGGGCAGTGGGGTGCACCAGGAGCTGCTCCCTCCCTCTTCCAGGGAGCCCTGGGCGAGCCCCAGAGCAGAAGTGGGCAAGAGCCATAAAACCATGAAGGAAATGCAAAGGAGAGAGGTGATGTGCGCCCAGGGCTCGGGGCAATGCCAAGCTTGTCTGACAGCTGAATTGTCCCCACAGTCCTGCCATCTGTCCCTTCCAGCCCTCGGGGACGGGAGGCACAGTGCTGAGGGGTCACCAGGGGGGTTGTGCTGGGAGAGATGCTCATCTCCCCTCCAGAGAGACAAAAGGAGTGAACACAAGCTGTGGACCTGCGGTGTTTCGGGTGTATCTGATCCTCCAGCTGCTGGATGCTCAGCTGCTCTGTCCTGGAATGGAAATAACCCCCCAAAATCCCCCAAATCCCATTTCCAGTTCTGTTCGAGCTAGTGTGTGCCCTGCGGAGGGCTGTGACCAAGGGCTGTCACAGTACGGCCATTAACTACTGGCATCTTCAGCTGCTTCAGCTTCATCCTGCCCTGAAAAATACACATCACAATAAAAAAAAAGTATAAAAAGTTCTTATTTATTTGCTCTCAATGGGAATTTTAAAATACTGAGAATATCTATCACCTTGGGTTGAGGAAGAGCTTCCCATCCCCTTACAGATGCTGTGCAGCTCCGGACTGGAGGGAGGGCAACTGTGTCACCAGCACTGTCGTGAAAAAAAAACCAACTTGCAATATTCCTTAAAGCCAAGGGCTGCTGCAGGGTCCCTGCTTTCATTCCTAAAGGTCCCAGAGAACAGGTGAGCAGCAGGGCAGGATGGAGCCCTCCTCAAGCGAGCCCTGCCCTGATGTTGGTCCTGGCACCTTCACCCAGTGGTGGGAGCGCTCAGACGGGGACCCAGCACAAGTAGAGGACAGCCCCACTTCCTCTTCTCACCTCCCCGGCCAGTTCCCCCAGGAAAGGCAAAGCCAAAAACATTTGTGTGTGTTGGCAATTCCCCAGACCTTGGCCTTGACCATCCTCCCCAGGCAGCTACAGCTCTGCTGCCATCTAGCCACACACCCAGTGCCTCCTGCTCCCACACTGGCTCACCCGAAACCCAGCCTGTGGGCAGAGAAACCCAGACACCCAAGGTGGTGGCAGGCCAGGGGCTGTGTCACAGGGATGCTCATGTGCCCGTGCCAGGCATCTGCAGGAGTCTCCCTGTGCTCTGTAGGTGACCCTTGTGGGATGCTCTGCAGGATCTGGGAAAGAGCCGTGCCCAGGGTAAGGGTGGGCAGCCCTGTACAGATACCATGTCCCTGGGGACACCCAGCTGAGCTGACCCCCAGACCCCCCAGGTCCCTCTGCAGCCTTACAGAGCATGGGGAGACACCCAGGTGTCCCCCATGACTGGCATCAGCTGGGAGCATGCAAACTCCCCCCCACTAACTCTGAATTTGAACATGACAGAGCAATCTGAGGAGGCACTTGGGCAGCAGAGCAGAGGCTCTACAAATCCAAGCTAGAATTATAGATGTTATAAATAACATCACGTGTCCCATGTAAATATCACTGATTTTTTGGTAAGCCTTTCAATGTATAAAAGATGATAATTAGTGGATCTGTATTTCCTGCTAAATTAAAACCTACCCTCTGCATCCTCCGCGGGTGCTTCTTGTCCTCGGGCTCTCTTCAGGCCCTTGGAGCAAAACTTGAATGTTTTCCACCTGCAGGGAAATGCTTTTCAGAAGGGAAGCCCTCCTGCTCCTCCTGCCTGGGCTGGTGCTGAGGGTATCAACGTGGCCTGGGAATAAAACGTTGCCAGAAACCGGTCACAGAAACTGCAACAAAACATGGTATCAGCCAAAAGTGTTTCAGCAGTCATGACCCCAGCAGTTTGCTGCTGCAGGTTGTGACCCCACGATGAGAGTTTGGCTTCAGCCCAGAACACCTCTCCTGGGCTGTCCTCGTGGTCTGCAGCTTCTCCTGATGCACCAAAAGCTCCAGGAGGAGAGCTGGGCTGGGGAGACGATGCTGCCCGAATACAGACTTTTTAGTTGTCTTGCTAAATTGCCTAGCTAATCTCTCGTGGCTTCCTCTGCAAGCGGTGGAGAGACGGAGAGACTCCACCAGAGGGGGACATCAGCCCTGAACCATCTCCTGAGGGAGCCTCATCCGCCTCCACCCTCCCCACCAGGGAAACACGGGAAGCACAGCTGGGTTCCAGCGTTCTGCTCACAGAAGGTGAAACCGGCACACATCTGCCATACAGCCCAGTGACACTGAACACATTTTTATTAGATTTAAGCTAACCCCTAGGGTTTTCCCACAGAAAAAGAAAACGCAAGGAAAACACATTTTTTGCAGAAAACAGGAGGCATCCTCAGCTGAAGGCATCCTCACCAGCTTGAATTAGTAGACCTGAGTGCAAATCCCCCCCACTGCAGAGGTCCAGAAGCACAGTGCTGTGTCCCCAGGAGTCCCAGCAGGGCACACTGCAGGGATATGCTCAGTGCTGAGCACCGACATCTGCTCACGGCTGGGAACGGGTGACGGAGAAGGAGTAAGACTTTTAATATGCTCCTAAGAGAAATAAAGGCCAGGCACAACCCACTCCACCAAACCTCCCTGACTGGGCTTGGGAGGATGGCCTGCGGCTTTACAGAATCTGGGGATGGACAAAACTCCATCACTGGAGCCTGAGTGCCTGTTCCCTGGTACTTGATGGCACCTGGCATTTGAATTGTCACCCTTTCTCCTTAACTCCCTGCTGGTGGAATAATTTGCACCGCTCTGACACCAGGACACTAACTGTTACCATTCAAACCTCTTCTGCAGCCCCTGGGTTCCATGGTCTCACAGGTCCTTGACAAGGCAGCCCCTTTGCTCCATATCAAATAACTCATCTCCATTTTGCAGAGTGCAGGGTTTTTGTTCAGTGCAGTCACCTACAGTGTGAAGATGTACAGTTACATCCTCCAGATGCCTGAGGGTGGAGGATGCACTCGGCCACCCCACTAAGATGCATGTTTCCCATGAACTCAAAAAATTGTGGGCCAAGCTCTTTGGGGGATGGGATCACTCCACACAGGTCAGGGCAGCTCACAGGGTTTGAGGCACACATGGTGGTTAGTCCCATCTGTTGTAGCAGGACCACACACAAACCCCACCACCACTCGAATGTGGCTGTGAGCACTGGGGGTCGTTTCCAGCAGCACTCAGGGGCCATCAGCCCCTGCATCACTGCTACCTGCACGGAAGGACTTAGTGATCCAAGAGCCTCTGATGAAGGGGCTGTGGGAAAGACCATCTTTTAGCCTTGAAGAGAAGGCTGAGGGGTGATTTAATTAATGTTTACAAATACCTGAAGGGTGGGTTGAGGGAGGATGGAGCCAGACTCTTTTCAGTGGTTCCCGGTGACAGGACTAGGGGTAACGGGCACAAGCTGGAACACAGGAGGTTCCATTTAAATATGAGGAAGAACTTCTGCTTGGTGAGGGTGCCAGAGCACTGGCACAGGCTGCCCAGAGAGGTTGTGGAGTCTCCTTCTCTGGAGATTTTCAAGACTCTCCTGGATGCAGTCCTGAGTGATGTGCTCTAGGGGATCCTGCTTTTAAGCAGGGGAGTTGGACAAGATGATCTCTGGAGGTCGCTTCCAACTCTGACAATTCTGTGATCTCACCTGTATGATCATCTGGGTGACCCATGCCAGTGGACACCTCAAAGGTCTCTGTGGGTGGAACAAACCCTATCAGCCACTAATGCCAACTAAGCTTCATTGACCCCAGCTTTAGGCAACCAGCTGAGGTGCCAGGTGAAAGCCTAGTGAGGTATTTATAGTGAACGGAGAGAGTCCAGTGCCTGCAGAGAAGAGATTGTACCTGCTCACACTTGGGTGGCACAAATCCAGATAGCCATGTCTCCCTGAGTCTATTGTATCATCTGTCTGGAGCTGCTCCACTCATCTCAGAAGCTTGTTAGTGTCAGGACCGAGAAGAGACCACTTCTCAGCCATTACTGTTCACTATTTAGCTACCAGCCACTTGGTTTCATAGAATCATAGAATCACAGAATGGTTTGGGTTGGAAGGGACTTTTAAAGATCATCTAGTTCTAACCCCCCTGCAATGAGAAGGGACATCTTCAACTGGATCAGGTTGCTCAGAGCCCCAACCAACCTGGCCTTGAACACTTCCAGAGATGGGGCATCTACCACCTCTCTGGGCAACCTGTTCCAGTGTTTCACCACCCTCATCATAAAAAATTTCTTCCTTAAATCTAGTCTGAAACTTCTCATCCATCTGCTGCTCTTCCTCCACCAGTGAGGAGTTCCCATGGTTCCTCCCCTGCCCACTAGCATCATGCTGTCTGCCTGCTGCAGCTCCTGGCTGTGGTCCATAACCATCCCCTACCAGCAGACACTGGGAGGTTCAGCAAAATCCACAATAACACAGCAGTAAACACACAGTGCCATCTGTTCCAAATGCCCATTCTCGACCATGTTAAATTAGTTTAAGACATCAAGTTATTAATAAAGATGATACTGCGGAGAATTTTGAAGCCACTGCTTCAGCTTTGCAGGCAACTTTGCTGCTGGCTCAGTGGAAAATGGCTTCTGCCTCCCAGGAAAATGGTCACAATTTCGGTGTTTTTGGAAAGGAAACAGGTTTTTTTCACCCTTACAAATGGGAGAAAATGAGACATAATCTGAGATGGGCCATGGCTTTCAGGGCACCCCAAGATGGAGACAACCACATTCACGTGCCAGGCCTGGCTTTAAGCAGGAGTGGGCGCTGAATGTCCATGTCCAAACCTCTAATCCAGACCTTGGGCTGCTCTTGGATAATTCTGGTCCTTGTTCCAGCCTGGACCTGAAAAATCTTTTCCACTAAAAATGGCAAACTGCCATGAAAAGAACCCTGTTTGATAAATCACCCCTTTCTGACAGGATATATTTATTTCCTTGGAGATTTTCCAACCAGCTGTAACACTGACACCACTAAAAAGTCTGTAGGCCTTTGTGCTTGGCTGGAAACACCAGTTCTGTGGAAATCAATGGCAGATGTTACCCAGTGTGAGATCCATTCCCAAATCGAAGTAAATCCAACAGCCTGGGAGATCGTGCAGCAAAGAAATTGTCCCATGCCAAACCTGCGGGATCGCAGCCTCGCGAACGTGCACACCCCAGACACACCTCCTGCTCCTTGCTCCCAGGCAATCCTTCCTGGCCAAACGAGTTACACTGGTATTTATTTTCCAATACCTTTTCCATTTTCTGTCACTGACTCTGCTGGAGACATCACCTGTGAACAAGCACGGCTCGGTTCCTGGCCGAACTGGAGCAGCAACCTGGCCAGCGGGAGGTGCGGAGCTGGTGATGGAGCTGCATGCAGAGAGGTGAGCAGCTCTGAAATATGCAATGGCAGCAGAGGTGTGACCCAGAGGACCTGAGCCCAGGGGTGTGACCGAGGGGCCACGCTGCTGGGGCTGTTGAATCCCACTGCCGTTATAGGTGCCCATCCCCAGGGTGAATGCAGCAGAGACAAGGGTCACCATGAGGTGCACAGAGACCCTGGTGCTGGGTGAACTGGTTGAGGCAGGGACACCTTTCACTAGACCAGGTTGCTCAAACCTGACCTCAACCATTTCCAATGATTGGGCATCCCCAGCTTCTCTGGGCAATCTGTTCCAGTGTCTCACCAGTTCCTGCAGAGCTGAAAGGAACGCGGACTCCACTGGAGGGGTTTCCCTGCCCAAACAGAGGTACCTGCGAAACACCGGCGCCAGCACCTGATCATCCCAGGATCTCTGTACCACCAGTGGAGGAAAATGGCCACTTTTAGGGGGTGCTGCTTCTCCTTCTAAAGAAGCTGTGATAAAACCAGTCAAGGGAATGGCATCACACAAGGAGTTTTTCCCTGTCATCTGTGAAGAATCATCCTGCTGTGATGTGATTTTTCTGCATCAAAACCAGCCACCGTGCTGCACCCCAGGTGCATCTCACAAGAATAAAACATGCCCTCTCCCCTCTCTCTCCTGGCACACACAGAGCTAAATTCACTGCCTGAAGCCCCTCAGCTTTTACCTGCATTCTGCAGCTTAATGAATTGACTCAATATGCTTTGAGAGAGGAGAGGTGTTTTAAAAGCACAAAAGGGCCATTAATATCAGATGTCAAGCCATAACAAAGAACAACTGTGCTGCTGGTGCTTTCTTGATTAGTCAGGGCACCCGGGGTTGCATTATCTCGTTTGCAACTGTGACAGAAACGTGATACCAGCCCCTCGTTGGAAAAGTAACTTTTATTTTGTTAAAGCATATGTTTCCAAGGATAGAGTAAAGCTCAGAAGCCATAAATCATGCCCAGATAAAAATAATCTCAAACAATAGTTAGTTTGTAGCAGGATGTTGCTTGTTCTGTGATAATTGCTCGGAGCTCGAGGCAGATTTCCCATCTCCTGCTCAGACACACAGCACAGAAGAAAAATGCCGCGTGCCGGTTGCGGTTCTTAGTGTTTGAAACCTGAGCATGTTGAGACCATTTTAGTAATACTGTTCCCCATCTGCCCAAATCCTGCAGTGCCACAGCCCCTTAGATTTCAAGGACTGTCCACTTGCAGTCAAAAGACACAGTTGCAGCAGATACCTCCTGGCCTGACCCAAGCTAGGCTGGGTAGCGATGGTGGTAGAGATGTGGCAGCGCAGACCTCCCCAGGTGCCTCAGCTTTACTGCCTCTCAACACATAAGCTCCCATGTCACTGTGACCAGGGGGTGAACTGGAGATGCTGGTGGAGCTGGGATAGGGGGGCTATGGGGGTTAAGGTGTGGGGAAGCTGCTCTGGGTGTAGGACCCCCAAGAAGTGCATCACCAGCTGCTGTGCAGCACTGCACAGCTAAGATGGATCAAAGGTAAGGCCATACAGAAGGCACAGGACAGGCAGCTGTGGGGGCCAGCTACCTCCTCCCCAGTGCTTGGGCTGCACTTGAGAGCTGCTGCCACCACACGTGTCTTCAGAGGCTGCTAGGGACCCTGGGTCCCCTAGGCTGGCACCCCTGGCACCCCACCCTGGCATCTCCTGGGACCTGAGCTGGCTGCTTTCCTGTCTTGACGGCTGCCATGCAGCCCAAGAGGAGTGCTGGGGGTGGGACAGGGTCTCATGAAGGAGTGGAAAACCAGCTCCACATCTGGCTCTACAGGAGGGAAGGCATATTTGAATAGGCAGAGATGCACAGAGAGCATCCACAGGCTGCTGTCTGCCTGCTGGGAACAGCAACCTGGACCTTGCTCCTTGCACCCGAAATCCCTGAACCAACTGCTCCAAGGTGAAGGAGGGACTTGTAAAACACCACTGAGTTCACCCAGCTGTACCCACTTTGGCACAAAAAAAGCTGCCTTTCCTTTTGAACAAAGCTAGCACTGCTTGTGGGTGGCCTCTCTTCCTCCACAAAACAGCCGTGGCCCACAAAGGGGGAGATGAGGAGTCATCCTCTCTCCCCCCTCATCCCTCCGCCTCCCCACTCCATCCCCATTGCTGGCATCCCCAGTGATGCCATTAGCATCATTGCTGAACAGGGTGCCACCTGGTCAGGTTGCATTGGTCTGGGACGTGCACACACAGCTGGTTGCACTGAAAGTGGCCCCTGAGCTCAGGAAACAACCCTCTGCTGCCACCATCAACCAGCAAAATCTCCTTTACCCTCTGAATCTGTCCTCCCCCAGCTCAGCTTTGCTGCAGGCAGCATGAAGCAGAGAGGCAAAGCTGCCATGTTAAGTAACTGGGCTTTCTTCAACCCAGGACTGGCCACCACCAAGACAGCACCACTGTGTCCCCTATAGCAATGGCAGCACTGTCTTGCACACCTCTGGGACTCCTTATGAGATGCTAGATCAGGGGTCCACAACCAACCTGGGGCTGGAGGGAGGGACAGAGGTGGGGGTGAAGGGAAGGATCCATGTACGTAGGATGCCCAAATGCCTCTTGAAGTCCAGTCAGAGCAAACCCTGCTGAGATTGAAAGCCTCCCTCCTGCAGGCAGCTGCACCAGGAGATCCAAAACCCCTCACTGAGCCAAACCCTGGGGAAGGGCAGCACCCCTGTGCCCTCCTCCAGCAGCAGTGGGTGTCCCTGTGCCTCTCGTCCAGCTGCAAACCCCTGATGGTCCCCTGAAAAGCCCCTGTGCATGCCCCAGCTCGTGTCCCAGATGCAGGGGGTTCCTGGCTCACGCCAACGGGGGGAAGGGGTGAAGAGTGAACAGAGAGGACGAGCAGTGCAGAAGAGTGGTTGGGTCCCCCTCCGACATAAATGTCTGCTTGTGCACGGGTTCACCAGGTGGGTATTTTTACAGCAAAACGTGCACTGCACCCCAGATCTCCCTCCTGCCTCTCCTTCCACCTGGCAGTCCATAGTCCCTACAGGAGACAGAGGCAATGCAATCACTTCTTCCCTCCTCCAGGTTTCCAAAATCAGGTAAGGAGGGGAAATGCCCAGCAAAAGGCTTTGCTGTTAGGACTCAGGCTGAGTTTGGCCATGCTAGTTCCTGCAGCTGTGACAGCCACGCAGACCTCTCTTCCTCTCGCAAGTGGCAGAAGCCTCTTCAATGAGTGCTGCCAGGACCTCCAAGTGCAAGTAACTCACCACGAGTATCATATTCCCTCTGCTTTTTCTCTCCCAACTGCAGGTCCACGTTCCTTGACATCCCTCAGGCCAGCGTCACTCCCAGCACGGCGCCAAGGGGACCACCTGCCCTGCCAGGGCCAGCTCCTGTCCTGCTCTGACTCTACCTCCAGGTAGGGGCTGCAAAAACACCAAATCACCCCATGCAACAGCAGCAAACCCCTCTGTGCTCCCCATGCATGTTCTCTCCCATGTCCCCTTTCTATAAGAAGGTCCCTGCTGCCAACCCAGACCAGTGGGAAGGGCAGAGCTGCTTTTCTTTTGCCCTAGAAGGAAAGCCAGGAGGACCATTTTTCCTCAGCGAGGTGTGCTTTCAAAACAAGCCTCAGAAGGATGGCTGTGATGTTGCCCATCACCAGCCTGGGCATTGTCCCGTGGAGACCTCAGGCACATAAATACCCCTGCGTGCTTGGGGAGCTGTCAGCTCCCATGGGAGGCAGGTCAGGTGGCAACTGATTCAAAGCCAAAAGTGTGACTCTTGCGTGCTGCTGCGCTTCAGAGCAGGAACAAGGGCTTCAGGGCTGAGACATTCAGGGGCTTAGAGCTTCAGGGAATGCTATGTCTTGAAGCTTCAGGGCTTATACCTCCAGTGGTCACCAGAGAGCAAGGAGGGGTTGGGGGAAGACAATCCTGGTACAGCTAAGGGAAAATGTGAGATGACAGGCAGCGAGTCTTTCCTCACAGCAAGATCCATATGATTTCAGCTGCCTGGACAGGCCTGAGGACTACAAGATACACCCAATCACATCCCCTCCACCAGTGCAATGAGCAGCGCAACATGCAGCAGGACCTTGCCCCACTCCCACCCCGCTCCCAGCCTCAATCCTTGCAGCCTCACCTCCTTCTCCTTTCTCCAGGTCCCAGAAAACCCTCTGTAACTAAAATCCTCCCTCAACCACCAGCTCCTCCCTGGCAGGGATGGGCTTCTGCAGAGCTCACTGCCAGTGCGTAGGTCTCAGTGTTATCATAGCCAGAAAGAAAGAACCTCGTACCACATTTAGTGTGCATCTCCCAGAGGAAGCATCTTGACATGTGCAAATCACAGAAACTTTGTGGCCTGCACCGATAAAACCTGAACACTTTACAACAGACAGAACTTGAGTTACAATGGTGGTGGCCCCTGGCAACATTACCTCAGCCCTCCCGGTTACTCCCCAGGCGGTTCATTGTTATTAATGTCACTACAATAAATACCAGAACAAAATTGACAGTGTTTGGACACATATCTTAAAGCATTGCCCCGCTCCTCCTTCACACTGTATCTTTGCAGCCGTGGTTTCCATCCCTATAAGTCACCAGAGGAGCCTTTGGGGACAAACCGTTTGACTATGTGACCAGCCAGGTAATAAAAGCCATGCAGAAGTGTGGCGGTGGCATCGATGACCAGCAAGAAGGTGCCACCGATCCCAGTGGCCAAGTCTTTGAGCACAGCAGGAATGGCACAGATGGAGTGGTAAGGGAAAGCAGCGAGGTGAAGGAGAAACCCAGCAGGGATGCACAGGATCCTGTAGGTGATGGACACCACATCTTGAACAATTTGCAGGAAGCCCAGGAAGATGTTGATGATGACCCTCCCGACGTCGTAGGGAATGCTGATGAGCACCATGCTGATGGCTTTAAGGTAGGACACCACTCCGTTCCACAGGTTGTAGACTCCATCCAGAACTGTACCACCAACCCACTTGATAACAAGCCACAGAAAACGAAACACAAATTTCACCAGCTCCACAAACACGTAGATGAGGAGTTCCAGAAGTTTGATGAAAGGGGTAGCAATGATGCCAGCCACTTTTCTCACCAAGCTGTTGTCTTTGGCCTCCTGGTTGTCACTTGTTGATACTTGCCCTCCAGAGCGGATCTGACTGACAGCATGCAGTATTGCTTCTGTTTTCTGCCGGCTTGGGTTGCCTTCCCCACACGTGCCCTTGAACAAGTGAACTCCTGCTAGAAGCTGCTTCTCCAGCTCTCCCACTGTGAGGTCTGCCAAGCTGTTTTCATCGTTCATGTTTTTCACTAGTCCCAGGGACCATCCCTCCGGAGCATCACAGCAGGCTGCCAGCCAGAGGCTCTCTGGCACTGCCACCTTGCCTTTAACTCGGACACTGGAAGGAATTGCACCTGCAAGGAGATACAGATGATCCTTCTTGGAGCAGTGAGGGACCAAAGCTTGCTCCACTACCCTCCCGATGTCTCTGTGCCAGCTTTTGCTCAGAGATGGGCTCAGAGGGACGGCGTTCGTGAGCGTGTAAGTGGCCACCTGGAAATCCTCCTCATTGAGCAAGCTGGGATTGAGTAACCCTCTCTCGTAACCAGAGCCCACGTAGTCTGAGGTCAGGGCTTGATTTGCACCAAGGTTGGACACAGTGCCAATGATATTGGCTTCGTGCACCATCTCACGCAGGTCATTTTCTGGATCATCTATCTGAAAGAGCAGAGAGAAGAGTTACTGGATGCAATTTGCTTTCCTAGAAAGCAACTTGTAAAATGGGCCTTGGAGTATATTCTCCCTTATGATTGCTACTACATGCTATGCCTCGGACCACATCCTGCACTCACCTCCTTACTTTCTTTATGGCACTTCAGAGGAACATAGGCTCTACTCAGCCGCCCTGCCAAACACATCAGTTTCGGCTGCAAAGGACACTTGCAGCTCTCCCCTCTGGTCTGCAGCACAACACAGCCTCCAGAACCTAACCAGCCATCCTGCACCAAGCTGCTAACTTGTGGTTTCCTTTCTAGAAGATATTTTTAAGACTGTTAGATGGCTTGATTTAGGGCCATGTTCTCACCTACAGCAGTGGTACCTCCAGCTCATTTAAGCACCTACCATGGTGCCTTAATTCAGTTCCTCTGAACTATCAAATCCAAGCCATGAAGAAAAGAACCAACATGGTATACAAGACACTTAGAGAAGGCATTTACCTCTCACCACATTGTGTAAGAAGCCAGAATGAAGCCAGGCACCATGGCAGGTGACCTGGACTTCCCTGCCTTGAACACAGACACAGCAGTGAGCTCCTAGGGCTCTCTCAGGGCTTGTCATTAGTAGTCTGAACCTCATGTCATTAACAGTCTGAACCTCATCCTTAATGACTGCACACCTCCTACTGCAACATGGGCAAGGACACCATCATCACAGGTCCTTGATGGAACCTGTGCTACCTACTCATGTCTGCCTGCACTTTGGAGCTGGAGGTAGCAATTGCTGCAGCAGGAATTCATCCTGGAGCTATGCATGGAGCCATGCACAGGGAGGTACCAGGCAGTGGGAGCAGGAGCACTGAACGCCAGAGCGTGCTCAGGTCTTTCTCAAGTGACCGCAGCTCTGTCTGCTCCTTAGTCACTTCTGCTGACACTGCCTGCAGCTGCTCCAGAGGGGTGTGCCAGAGAGACTGTCATTCTTTTCCCCAAATTAGAGGGTGAGTATGTCGGTAGAAGCTCAGGGGTGGCAGACGGTCTGTAGCAGTCATGGCCTCCTGTAGTCTTTGTTTCAGGGGCTGTGGCCCTCAGCTCCCAGCACTGTGCTCACCCAGTTAAACACGCCACCTTTGCTCCTGGCCTACAGACTGTTTACTGCACCATATGATATGTACTTTGAAGATATCTACAGCAGACAATTCATTTTCTACCTTGAATCACTCCCCAGTCACCCTTCCTCGTCCCTTGGCCATCCTGCAATGCACTTGAACAGATGTCCAATTACGTCCTTGCAACCTTACACAGAGTTCATATCCTCTTAGTGCCATCCTCTCTGCGCCAGCCTGCACTGAGAGTCAGGGTGACAGGGTCAGCACCAGTGACTACCAGCAGCTATCCATCACCCTCACCACAGGACTGAGCTCTGGCTGGACTCCTCCATCAGCCAAGCCCCTGTGGTCCAGGCTCAGGGCTCCCTCTGCACCAAGGCTGGTCACAGTGCCAACACTGGCCATTGCAGAGGGCTGCATTACCCCCATCTCCTGCTAGGAGGTTTCTTGTGCTTCGTTCTGAAGCATTTGATGTTCTTTGCTTTAGGAGTGGAAGGACCATGGTGAGTCCTATGTGCTGATGCACAAGTCATAGCTTCTTCTAAGTACACCGCTTAAAAAAAGACTGCTTCTGCCTTATTCTGCTCCTCTTGTTCAGACACCCCAAACTCATGGGCTGCAGCTGGCTGATGAGGTCAGACATTATGTGTTCCACAAAATCACTGTCCCTTCCTGCCCCCCAACACATTCTCCCTGTTCTGATGAGATGATGGTGTTGTGCCATGGGACAAGGGATGTACCCGGTGCATTTAATCCGACAGTACGGGTGAGGGGGAAGTGGGCACAGGTGAGAGGCTGTGCCTGGGAACTGCCCCCCATGCTATGGCCTTCAGAGCCTCACACCCTTGAGGAGACGCTCACCCCTTCTCGCTCCCATGGCGGTGCTGCAGCACCTTTCCTGCTTCAGGACCCTACTGCCTTCTCAAAAGTGACAGGAAATGGTGGAGGAGGGCTGAGGTGCTGTACCACAAGGACATGTAGACCTGAGATGGGTCAGCTCTGCCTCCTGGCAGAGATTCCCAGCCTACATGAAACAGATGGTATAAACTTAATTTTCTCTGCTTATGAGCTGATGCATGCAAACCTTGAGGTGCCTATCAAGAAAATGTGTCTCCAGTTACCTGTTCAGCTGCAGGCTTTTGCACATACCATTGGGATTGTTTGGGTGCAATTAAAAAAGAACATGATAAAAATGTGGCAGTGAGCTGTTTATGCGTAAGGCTCTGACATCACCGAGTTATGCTTATAATAACTCATATTATGGTTTGTAATAACTCATGTGTAACTGAGGTTTTCATGCCTGCTCCAGCTCAGCCCCAAAGGCAAGTTGTCTCCAGCACTGCATCTAATCTGCATTGCAAGCTATTTTTCCTCACTGCTTCAAAAAGCTTTTGGTTTGTGTCACCGCCAAAGCATATCTGCGTTCATGGAGTCAGCCATGAAACCACCTGTCCAAATAAGCAGGAAAAGCTACGGGCAACATCCAAACAGAGAGGTAAACACCTCATTCATAGGATGGGGATTTAAAAATAAATAATGCATCTGAACACCTGTACGGATGTGAGCACCTGACAATACTGATGTGTTTCATAAAGTGGGGGTTGCAGTTTCACAGAAGGGGCAGAGGCAGAGAGGGATTAAAAGTATGGTAAAACACAGCTATTAGAGCAAGTAGCTTCCATCAAGTTTGGTCATTTAACAAGGCAGGACACTGTTACCTCCCACCTTCCCCACCCTAGTACTTAGGATCCCAGGTGAACTTCAGCATCTCACTGCCCTCACTACTGCCTCAGGCATGCTTATGCCTTTGATTGCAGTGGAAATACTTCATCCAACCTTAGTGTGGGACTCATTTCTCAGGGAGGAGGCACAGTGCATCTTACGCCAAGGTTTCTTTTGTAGGATGTTCACATGAGTGGCTCTAGAAGTACCTGTTTCTCTTGACTGTCTTCCAAAAGAGATGGCAAGAGCAGCTCAGAGGTAGCTACACTATAGCTGGGTTATGCAAATCTCACCTTGGTCACCTGGCTGGTGGTAGGCATCAAACAAATGAAAACACAAGGTGATTCATCATCCAGCCCCTCATACATCAGGACAGAAGTTTTCCATCTCTCTCTAAGCTACAGAAAGAGTCAAACCCAAAGATTTTCAGACAACCAAAAAGAGGTGAGGTGAAAGGCACCAAAGTGACTTGCTTTCAACCCCTAAGAAATCTGTGGCAGAGCAGGTTTTCAGACCTGAGCCTGGGAGAGTCCCATCAGTACCCTGCTCATCAGCCTACCCTTCCTGCTCTCTAATTTTTCAATAATTGCTAAATTAATTTGCTGTTTCCAGCTGCCAATTGGCAGTGGGTGGCACTGACATTCCTCGCACTTCTCACCCAATTACTGCCTCTGTGTTACATTTGGTATTTGTTTCTCAGGCAGACATTCCCGAGGAAGTAGGCATGCCAGGAGTGAGACAGTGCCCTCACCCCTTACATCATCACCCAAAAAAACCAAACATGTGACAACCCCGAGGCCCTCACCAGAGTCCTGAGAGCATTTTTATAGTGATCTCTTTCTGCTTGCTGTGTTTTTGCATCTCCATGTACATGCACATAGACAGAAGCACACGCCACTGTGCAGCTGAGCCTGCTCATACCCAGCAATCTCTGTCTTGGCCAGAAAATTACCCAGAAAACAGGCAGTATAACCTCATGGGGCTTTGCTGCAGAGCAGGTGTTGCTAAGGGTTCCCTTCAGCAGCCATCTGATGTTTCCTAACCACTTAACTTAGCTTTGGCAGGACCACATATAATGGGTGTGAAACATCTTCCACACTTTCTCCTCCTAGACCCGTTGTGGCGGTGCCTGAGAGAGGGGTACCTGCTTATTTCCTGAGTTATAGGAATTTTTCATAGTCCTGATTTTTTCCTAGCAGTTTTCTGTCTCCGACTGAGGTTCCTCCAGTGAACTGCAGAGCTGCAATCTCCCACCTCTGAAACACCTGCATTTCAGCAATGGGTGAAGGGGACCCAATAGTATAAACTAAGAACAGACCAACAGTAACTCACGAGGCTGCTCTAGAGAAGCCAGAGCAACTAAAGGTAGCAGCTGGCCAATTATTTCTGGGGCTGCAGTAAGTTTTGGTGGCAGGAGACACACTGTTTGAGACTCTGGAGTGCTGGCAGGGATGATGACAAGGTGAGAGGTGAAGAGGGATGGAGCAGGGAGGGCAGGGGAGCCAGCTGGAGGGAGATGCTGGAGAACCGAAGGTGCTGTGGAGGGGCTGCCCACTGCTCCATGGCAGGAACAGCTTTTGAGCCTGCCTGGGCAGGTCTGGCAAGTCAGACCACAGGGAGCAGGAGGAGATATGAGGGCTAGAGGTGACAAAGAGTGTCAGTGGCCAAGGCAAATGGGAAAGGATCTCATCTCTGCTGCTCTGCCTTGCTGCCTCCATGGCACTGACTGAAGATCCTTGCTCTCCTAGGTCCAATTTGTGCTTTGAAAATTCATCACCCTCCTCAACTCCATAATGTCAGAATCTGCAAAAAGCTTCCCTCTGTTTTAAAAGGGCATGCAGACACCTCCCACAGACATCTGTGAAGTGAAAGGAGAGCAGATTAAAAGGCCCTGGGGAACTTCTGCAACTCAAATCCAGCCCAGAAAGCAGGGAGACAGTCCAAGGTGAAGACAGGGATGTAGGTTTTCCCGTCTTCATTGCCTGTGACCTCGTGGCCTTAGTATCACATCATCCCACACGAGGAAAATGAGCACAGCAGCTATTTTCCTGGGACAGGGGTGAGCTTTGATTCTGGCAATGTCCAGCACCCAGCACCCAAGGGCCTGGCTCCCAACAGGCTGCTCTGATACTGAAGCCGTTCCTGCCCTGACAAAGCACCCTTGCACACTGCCAATCTTTCCTGAGCGAAATAGATGGGGGTAGCTTGATGTTTGCTACAAAATTTCCCATGAACTCTGCTGAAAAACCAGAAACACGGAGAGGAAAAAAAAAAGAGACCTAAAGCATACATTTTATCTTAGGGCACCAGCAATTTTTTAAGGATTTCTTTTAAATTTAATGCCTGAAGGACTTGCTTAAACATGCCAAATGACAGGAAAGATAAAAAACACTGAGGCTTCAGGGAAATTTATTTTATCCTGCATGCTCCAGGACACAGCAACTCATTTCCCTACCAGAGTCTGCAACACAGCGACATAATAAAAAGCTGCAGCGTCAACTTGGTGAACCGCAAATGGATGTTTTATCCCTGCGCAGCAAAGCTAAAGACAACTATCAAGCTATCAACACTGTGATCACACTGGCAACAGGACAAACTTCAACTTGACACTGTGATGTTTAACCCTGCTACCCACCAGCAGTGTTCCCTGCCCACGACAGCCGGCTAGGCAGGACAGGAGCATGAGCTGGTGTCAAAAATGACTTTCCTCTCCACTCCCAGCTTTCATTAAAAGCCTCCTGGGACAAGGAACTATTTGTTTGCTCAGTTCCAAGCACACAAATAAGTTCTGCTTGTGTTAAATTAATACCAAAATAAGTTTGACAAGTAGAGCTCCTGCCTCTCTCTGCCAAATCCCATCCCCAGCTTCGCCCCAGAGGAAATGTTCTCCAGGAACACTTGCTTTACAGCAAAGGAAAAGATGACTTACCTGTGGTTCAACCAGCCAGTTCTCCTCCTCGTTTTGGGCTGGCTTTGTATACTTGAAAGCTGAATAAAGAGGGATTTTGTCCTTAGTACTGTAGAGGGTCGCAAAGCGTGGCTCTTTGTTGTACTGCTGACAGATTTTCACGTGGAACGGCTCTGTAAATCCTTCGGGTGGGACTTGTCCAGGGAAGAACACGTTACACTCAGCAAAACCAGTTTCATCCTCTCCAACAACTCTGCCCTGGGAAAAGCCTGGGAACACCGAGAGGCAAAGCAGAAACACAACTGACGTCTTCATGGTCCAGTCCCTGGAGCCGAGGGAAGCCCCGTCTGCCTCCGCTGGGTATGGCAAGGGACCTGTGCTCTGAGTCCATGCAGCAGCCAAGCCAGAAAGCGTCTGGAATTCGGGTGTAGCGTGCGAGGGAAATGAAACACGAAACCACAGCCGATCCCTCCGGGGAGCCAGCGCGTTCTGCGTTCTGCCGTAGAGAAACCCAACGTGCGCCAAGCCGCGCTGACACACGCTGCGGACGCCAGCTGCCGCGGGGGAGAATGCCGAGCAACCTGAAATCATCCGGGCTCCTCGGGGACAGGAGGAGGGATGGCCGTGCGGGGCTAGAGCGGAGCGGCAGCGGCTGTCCAGGCTGGGGCTCGGTGCCCGCGGGGGTGTGGTGTGCTGCATTGCAGCAGAGTCCCCGGCAGGAATTTTAGCTGATGCAGCCAGAAATCTTCCCGAGGCTGCCAGGGGGATGCTGCAGTCAGATTCACCACCTCAAAAACGGTGTTAGCTGCCCTCCCCAGCCATGAGCCTGGCTAAGGGAGAGGGAGAAGAGAGGTGACAGGATACTGGCACTGCTGGGAACCCACTTTGCCCCTTTTTGGGGTGTCTGTCACCACTGTTGCTGCCAGGCACGTGCTGCTAAGGTGACTGGGAAAGGCATTCTCCTGTGTCTCTGGAAGGCATCCCAAACCCTCCTGTGGAGCAGTATCACCTCATTTTGACAGACCCTCTCTCAGGAGAGATTAACAAGAGGCAAAAGGATTAAGACCCTCGGATCACATACCCCTAATCAACACCCACCTCTGAATATTTTGACCAAACCTATAGAACTAGGAAAAAAAACCACAACAACAAAAAAAAACTACCTAAAGGGAATGAAACCACTCCTCTGAGTTTATGATCAGCAGAGCTACTGCTGGGTAAAGGCTGTATTCCTTCAGTGACTGGGAAGATTAATGTTTTCAGACTAGTGGGGATGGAAAGGAGAATACAGAGCAGTTCCTCAGAGTCAAGAAAATGTGCAATTTCCCACCCAAGAAGTTAGATGTGATCAGATGTGTTAAAAAAATCCTGAGTGCTGATAAGGCACAGGTCCCTGTTAGACAGAGCTGGTTTATACTGTTAAAGTGATTTCTGTGCAAAAATCTCCAAGTGCTACCAACCCACAAGTGCTTTGCAGATGAGGTAGGAGTAGTCTATATTGCAGATGACAAAATGGGACAGCGGGTGGTTAATTTGCCTGCCCAAGGTCAGAGAAGGAGCCTGTAAAAGTGCTAAAAATAGACTGGACTCTAAGACTATCATTCCTCCACTCAGGGATGACTTCTAGAAGCATCAAGGCAAGAAAACATCAGCACCTCTCAATGTGGTGTTATCAGCTGGGGGAGACAGAGACAGGCTGGACAGGCTTGGGAACAACAGGAAATGTAGTGAGTGGGCTTGGTTTGGGTCCAGGCAGATTCCTGGTCACCCAGCCCTGACAGAAAGAGTTAGTCATGTTCAGGAAAGATGATGGACCTGAAAGCACAGATGTAGCCTGATCTGAAGACAGCAGCTCCAAAAGACAGGCTTAAAATTTCATTTTCCTGGATGTAAAAAGGCTCCTGGGAAATCAAGAACTGAAGCTAAACCTTGGCTATTAGATGTTTTTCTGATCCTAGGCTTGCAATTACCAGGTCAGCAGAAGAAAATGTTTTCACAAGCATGCTAAGCTCTGCTCCCCAGGCAAACATAGGCCAGGCAATGATGCCTTTAAACACCTCACTCCAAGACTGACACGTGTTACCCCCCCAGGATAGCCATGGCCTCAATCCAATAAAAAGGCAGCATGAGGTGTCTCAAGATGGGCATAACAGTGACCAGCACACTGAGCAGACAGGTGACTTCCACCAGGAAACACGCTGCCTCTGTGCTGGACCTGTGCATCAGCCTCCTGCCTCAAAGCAACACCTCTGTCTCTTCAGGTGCACAGCCCCAAGCTGTCTTCTGAGCCTCAGGGGCTTCTCACCTGCTTTTAGGGAACTCTGAGCAGCTCTTCTCTTTCAGGCTGAGAGGCTGGGGCCTCCCTGCCTATTTAGGTGTTTATTTAGCAGCAAATGTTTAACCCTTGACTCAGTCTGAAGAGCCAGAGCCTCGGACTCTCATCTCACATGAAGAGCATCAGTGTGAAAGCCAGAATGGAGTTCCACTCCTCTACTCCCATTTCCATTTTCTCTCCAAGCAAGGCCCCTCTCCAGTTTCTATCTAATTTAAGATAGCTGTCGCGACCCTTGAGTGTGGAGCTGTATATTTTTTTCTGTTCTTGCTAACATTACTAATACTAACGAGACTAGTGCCATCATCATGGTGTGGCACTCACTGTGCTGAGAAGATAAAAGCCAAAGGCCTGGCCTGCCCAGGAAGATAACACTCTCAGCCAAGGGATCACAGACAGACAGAAGAATCAAACACAGTGAGACAGAGTCAGTCAGAGGTTTTGACGATACAGTGCTCCAGTAGCTTATTTGCCATCACATGCTTTTATAGGCATCACGGAGAGTGATGCCTATGGGGAGTGATGCAAAAGGGAATATTTATCAGGTCCAAACCAGCCCTAAAGCTGGTGATGCAAGCAGAAGGGCTCTGGCAAAACGCACATTGAGTTGGAAGTGGGCAGCATAGGCCGGCAGTGGCAGCATGGCCTTGCAGGGGCTGCCTCCTCCAAACCCACCGAGGGGTGACAGTGCAACAAGCCCAGCAGTGTCAGCAGTGCAGGTAAGCACCTGACATTTGACGTGATGGAGGAGAGGAAGCCCAGGGAAGATGCAAAGAGGAAGGAGATGTGGTCAAAGGGACACGTGAGAAAAGTGGCAGGCAGAGGTATATTTGAGGAAGAACTTCTCCACAGTGAGGGTAACAGAGCACTGGCACAGGCTGCCCAGAGAGGTTGTGGAGTCTCCTTCTCTGGAGACATTCAAAACCCGCCTGGACATGTTCCTGTGTGACCTGATCTAGGTGTTCCTGCTCTGGCAGGGGGATTGGACTAGATGATCTTTTGAGGTCCCTTCCAATCCCTAACATTCTGTGATTCTGTGATATGGGAGGAGAGGCTGTAGGCAACAGACTGTATGGACAGAGTTTGCAAGGCATACCAGAGATAAAATGTATTGGGGAAAAGAAATTAAAGACAGAGAAATTGAAGAGTGGGAATGGCAAGAAAAGAGATAAGGATCGAGAAAATAGTGCTGACAAGGAGGAAAAGGATGATATTGGGCAAAAATTAGAGTTGAGGGGGATCTGCATTCCTTAAACGCTGGGGTACTTGGGAAAGACTAAGAATGAAAATGAATAGAAACAGGTGTGAGGAAACTCAGGAGGTGGATTGTGATGGGTCAAGTGAGGAGATGAAAGCAAGCTGAGGAAAGCTGTCTCATTCTGTGGTAAGAAAATGAGGAGAAAACATTAGGAGGAAAAGGGGGAATGGAGAATGAAAGGAGGTTTCCATTCATCTTCATTGACCTGACATGGATGACCAGTCCTCCTCTTTCCCAAGGGTCTCAAGCACCAAGATCAATGTCTCAACGAAAAGAATACCTCCCTGCAAAACCAACCTGAAAAGCATGCCAGCATCCAAACCCTTCAGCCACAAAGAAGCTGCCGGGCTTGTTTGCCTGCTTTCCCACACTGTGCCTCCAGCCCTGTCTCTCTGTTCACACGGCTGACACTGGATTTGCTACAAATAGCAAATCTTTCTCCTCACATGCCTGACCCCTCTAGCCTAGTCTTTCAAAACATTCTTGACTCCAAATATTTTTCCAGGCCAGATCTCCCATCTCCTACCATGACCTTTGGGTGGGACCACGGTGCTGCATATGACTGTCTCATTCTTCTGAAAAGGAAAGGAAGAAGAAAATGTCTCCAAGGGCAAGCAGTCCCACTGGAGAGACACCACCTGATTCAGTGGAGATAGCAAAGATAGGGCTTGGAGCACAGCAGTGCCAGCAGACATGCCATGGCTTATCAAAGAGCACATCTGCCTCCTCACTGTCTCATGGGGAAAGAGCCTTTTCTTAAAATTAGCTTAAAAACTTGGTCTGGGAAAGGAGCCCAGTGCTGAGCTAGGGAGAAAAGCAGGAGTGAAACAATTTTCCTGTTAAAACTAAGAGATTCAAGGCATCGGCAGGGATGGCGGAAGGACAATAAATTCTTCATGGAAGAGCTTAGCAACATGCTGTTGGGATTTTGATTCCCACCTTAAACCAGGTCTTGATGCCAGTTTGTAAGGTGTTTACACAGATGTCTTCACACCTTCCACAGGTGCCCCTTGCACTGGTGAGGAATGGCCCACTGCTGATGGTACTGCTTCATTGCTCACCTTCTGCCATGATGCTCACAAACAAGCATGGGCCAGCAAGAAGCCAATAACCACCTCGGACTGCCACGGATGCTGATCTGGCTACTCTCCTTCTTCACTTGCCTTTCCTCCTGGCCGCACTTGTGGTCTCTGTTCACAGCAGCCAGTGGATGCCTCGAAGTGCTGTCATGGATGAAATCAGAGAGAAAAAGGCAGAGAGGTTTAAGTCACAAAAAAATGGAGGAAATTGTCTGTGGCGCACAGTCAGAAGAAGAGGGTGGTGACTGGGAATGATGGAGCACTCAAAGAAACTGTTCTCTGGGTGATAACACTGTATGTAAGGACAGGGACTGGTTCTGGGTTTGTACAAAAACTTGCACACTGGGAGTCTGACAGGGACCCTGTAAGCCATGAAGTACACATGCATTGCATAAATACTGAATGCAATTAATAAAATCCAGAGGCTTTTTTTATTTTTTCAGAAGTGCAGTTCAGTCAATGCCAAGAGCTCACCGTGCTAGGTGCTGCCTGAAAACAAGGTGTGAGAGAGCTCCTGACGGTCTGCACTGACAGGAGACTGATGGGTGGGAACAAAATTAGAGGTATAGACTTGTTAGGCTTGCATCATCTCAGAAGAGGGAATGAGAAAGCCATAATCCTTGAGAAAGCTCAACCTGCTGGCAGGACCCAGAAGATTTAATCAAGAGGCAAGACAGCAGCCACACCCAAGACTGCCTGTCTCCAGTAACAACACTGTGTTTTGGAATCAAGGACTGAGAGGAGGAGTGAGACTAAGGGTTTGGCCAGACCTGATAGATGGAGGTGAGGTCCCAACTATGTCCCCTGGCTCTGATGCCTTCCATGCTGCTTGCATCGACAGTGGAGATGCCCACATGGAGCCCAATCATCCCAACAGCCAAAGCAGAGACGCAGGCATTGCAAGAGTGTGACTTGCGTCATCCTACATGGCCATGCAAGGATGAGACGGCACCCTCCAGATGTGCCTCTGTCTCTGCACTGGCTGTAAAGTGAGCCCAGGATGTCCACAGCTGGTCAGACAAACCCTGGGCAGGACCTAACATACTCCTGCCGCTGCAGGGAAAAATTGAGTGTGTTGGCTGTGCGAGGGAAGATCAAATAGGTCTTCCTCTACCCTCCTCAGAGGCCTTGGCCTCGCTACTGAAATACATACTGCAACTGCTGCTAGGCATAAACGTAAGATCATATTTTCCACATATGTTGCTTCTTGGCCAGTACTGCCTGGGGAAAGATTCAGATGTGAAAAACACAGTCATCAGTCCCAGGATCCTGTCACTGCCGTGAGCACAGGGCACAGCTTCTGCCCTTTGAGTTCACAGAATAGCACTGGTGTACGACAGCCAGGACAAAGTATTTCCTCTGAAAAACAAAAGCAGCAGTGCTTTTAGTGACACAAACTGACCGCAGGGTGCGAGGAAGTACTGGCCTTAAATTAATGCTTTAGAAAAATGGGTGACTGTTTGGGACTGCAGGTTAAATTACATGTGCAAAACCTGACGCCTCTGGAGAGTAGACCTGGGAGCTGCCCGATTTCAAAAAGTGCTCAGAAGAGAAGAGCCAGACTTTGCAGCGTGTCAGCTGGGACCTGCTGCGTAACTGTCTGACCTGAGTTACTTGGGAGATGGTATGAACTCGTGTGTGGCTGTGTAACACTTGTCATATATTGGGCTGAGGAGCTGCCAGTTCCCAAACACATGGTTCATGAAGTGATATTCAAGGTGCACTCAGCCTCAGTGCCGTAGTGTCTCATGTCTAGATCTCCTTCCATGCAGTAAAACTCAAGATCTCAGGGTAGGTGTTAGGTCTCCCCAGACGATACAGCAGAACAGAAATCACAGAAGTCAGAACATTACACAGAACACCCATAAGCTGGACAGTCACTAATGACAAAACATAAGGCTTCAGCACTGCTCTGCAAAGAGAATTAAAAGCCTGCATATCCTCAAGATCTATAGCAATGAAACCTCTCCTGGCTGCAGGTACTCAAGAAAAGGTAACTTTTTTCTCTCTCTCTTAAGCTCAGTACCAGCATCTAGGAGATTGAGGTTTTGGTCTTACCTCCATCAGGAGGCAGGAGTGGTTTGGGGTCATAGAATCATTGGATAGTTTGCGTTGGAAGGGACCTTTAAAGATCATCTAGTCCAATCCCCCTACAATAATCAGGGACATCTTCAACTAGATCAGGTTGCTCAGAGCCCCGTCCCACCTGACCTTTGTGATGGTTAGGACTATCAAAACCCGATTAGCAGTGTTGGTTGGTTCAGGATTTGTGGTGGCCAGTCCCTTCAGCTGCACATGGAGCTCCACAGTGGGTGTAAGCAAAGCCTTATCTGCAGAAGCAGGAGGCCTTTTGAACAGGGCATTGCATGCCCCCCTGCAGACTTGGGGCACAGCGAGAAGGTGTTTGCTGCAAACGTGTCTGCAGACGTGCCTCGTCTTGGCAAGGCTCTGCCTGTTTCTCTGTCATTGATGCTGAGGATTAGGAACTGAAACTCAACTTTGAGTCAACTGTCAACTTTGTGTCAAGAGTCAACTGTCTCACTGCTGTAACAGTGCTGCAGTCACTGTCCTGGTGCCCTGGGCTGCTCGCTACTGGACTTTGCACAGATTGTCACCTAGCCACAAAGTCAGAAGACAAAACACCTGCCCTTAGTTCTGTAGAGAAAGCACAAGAGTGAAAGACTCACGGTCCAACACAGACCACACTGCTTATAGTCCCTCTGAGCAGCAGCCCCCGTGCCTGCAACACGATGCTCTCAATTGTCTCCTCTGCAGCACTCACATGAACCAGAACCCACCTGCAGAGCATGCCAGCCCTCTACCCTTCCTCTAGCACAAGGCAGTGCATAACCACTCCATGTTTCTTACTGAACATACTTACACCTGATGTGGAGTGCTTTGAAGCCTACCTAGCACAGATTATAGAGCTCATAGCTGGTAAAGACTGCAGGAGTTGGAGTTGTTGGAGTAGGCAGGCTCCAACACAATGAAAACTTGAAGGGGGGAGAGAGATGAACAGTGCAAAAAGTGCATTCATTGCATGCCAAACATTCCTGTGCAAGCCCTATCCCCATGGGCACCAGCTCCATCGGGGCTTCCCTCTGCAGCCACTCATCCAGCCATGGTGGGACTCCCCACTGGTGGGACGCAGCACCTTGCACTGGACAGGGACTCCTCCCTCTATTCCTGCTTAAAATTTTATCTGCAAGGATGGCACAACAAAGTTACTAAGGGCATGCTAAGGTAGTCCTGGATAGGAGCAATGAAGTCAAGCTGCTTCATGTGCATGTTTTTGCAGGGACAGACATGACATGTGGCTGCTTACACCATGCTCATGGCAGGCGACAAGCCAAGGAGAAGAAGAAGGGGAGGGAGGGGAATGCAAAGTTTGGTTTCAGTTACTAATCCTCAGCAGCAATGATACAGAAACAGGCAGAGCCTTGCCAAGACGAGGCACGTCTACAGACACGTTTGCAGCAAACACCTTCTCACTGTGCCCCAAGTCTGCAGGGGAACATACAACGCCCTGTTCAAAAGGCCTCCTGCTTCTGCAGATAAGGCTTTGCTTACACCCACTGTGGAGCTCCATGTGCAGCTGAAGGGACTGGCCACCACAAATCCTGAACCAACCAACACTGCTAATCAGGTTTTGATAGTCCTAACCAGCACAAACCACTTAAACTTCAGCTGAACACTTTCCACTCCAATGCCCAAACCCCAAAACACAGATCAAAACCCAGGAAGGGGACAAGTTTTGTCAGGCTCATCTCATCCAGGAAGGGCTGCAGTCAGGGTTACCGACCTTGTAGAAGCCTTCCTCATCCCTAGTCTGTGCCCCACAGCAGAACTCAGTGTACTAGCCTAGCTCAAACAGAGGTGAAGGCTCTGATGGCAAAATTACACAGCAAAGCCCTCTGGGCTTTGTAATACAGGAAATCAAATTTTGTACCCATGGGATATTACATCTACAGACTGCAGAGCAAAAGCCTTTGGTCCATTATCTGTGGTTTTATAAAGAAGGAAATGCTCAGCACTTGGGGAGGCAAGGGTTCCTTTTTAAAGTCCCCCAGCTAGTGGCAGTGCTGAGAAGAAAACACCAGTATTGTGAGCACCAGCTCTTGCACTGACACAGGCCCACATAAGCAAAAGGCTCCCTTGAGGCCTCAGCAGCTAAAATACTGTAAAATTGCAATCTAGAGCTACAGGAGAATCAATCTGGTTGATCTGACTTGTGGGTCAAGTGTTCACTGTTTTCCAAGCTGTTGTTCTTTGTTTTCATTTGAATCAGAGTACACTCGCCTCTGCCCACGTCTAACAGAAACAATGTGAGTGGTTAAGACTCTTCCAAAGGCAGAATTGCCTGACTACTGGGTGAACCCTTTGCACAGTGTGCTAGTTCAGTAACTAAAGGATAACTAAAGGTTATTAAGGACAAACAAACTAAAGAATAACTAAGGATAACTAAAGGTTATCACAGTGGTTAAGTGGGCTCACGGCTGGCTGATACCAGCTGGTATCTTCTTAGGTAGGAAAACATGATACATTCATATGGTGTCTTTGGAGGGGGTGGGGACTGATCCTATGGCTGATCTTTTCAATGAATTTGAGGACTGCACTAGCGAGATGTTGCTGGAAAGGAACCTGAGTTGGGTTTTAACTTGCTCAGGATGACACTTAGCTGTTTTACTCTTCTTACCAATTATTCCTTGTATACCTGGTTTGGAGACTCAAGATAAAGTAGGAAATTCAGTGTTTTCATTGTGGCTGCTCTATTCCTTACTGCCTCATTTATAAAAAGTACTCATCTGTATCTTGAAGCTTTCAGTAACAGAAATTTTAAATCCAGAAAGATCTCATCTAATCTAACCTCATATTTGGAACAAAACTACTTCTGTTGTTTTACCATGTAACATCAACATCTTCTACCTGCCCTTATAACATACGGATGTAACACAGGGCAGGATTTTCTGAGATTGCCCAAGACACGAAAGGAATCACCTCCCAAATGAATCTGTCATTTTCCACTGAACAGAAACAGAGCCTTAAAGATTTGCCTAGACTACATACCTCACTTACCTAGAGCCCTGTGAAAGTAATCCTAAAGTTAAGGGAGAGCAGCAGATAAACTGCGGACTGACTCAGACAGAAAACATTGATGAAGAGCTAAAACAGAGAAAAAACTTGTCGAGCAGAATGGGTACCAGCTCCTGATGCTACTGCTAAAACTCACAGCTGCAGCTGGCTCTTACAGAGGCAAGCGCATTTCCACTTCATCCCACCCAATAAGATCACTTGTGGAATACTTCACTGCCTTCTTTGTTCCACATCTACATGGAGAAGATAGTGAGAAAATGAGCAGGTCCAAAGCCAGAGCCACTGTGGTGTGTGGACAGCCTGCCCTTCCTTCCGAATAATGCCGGGTTTTCAGAGTCTGGGCACTGTGCTACTGAGACTCCTCCCAGCCAGACTGAGTCATCGTCAGCCAGCATTAAGAAAAGGATAAAATTAGCTTAGCTATTAGTAGAAATGTTTGGCTAATAAATAAAACAGTAGGACATTTTTGCTTAACAGTGGATGCAACCATAGACAGAGGTATGTCCTGGCTGCTTGCCTGGATGTAAATACTGCATGGCTAAAATTGTTTGCTTTGTCCAAGCTAAAAAAACAATTGATTCGGTAGAAAGAAGAAAGCTTCCATGGAGCTGAGCATGCATCCAAGCCAGTGAGACCAGGAAGTGTGAACTGTGTCCATCTCGGGGCGTCACTCTCCCTCCCCACGTCCCCGCGTGCCTTTCGGTTGACATCACGTCTCACGTTGAAAGAGCACTGGGATCTCAGCAGAGAGCTGCGTGCATGGGGAAGCAGGCAGAGAAAGACACGGTAAATAGAATATGCATTCAAAACCAGTATGTGGGACCTGCAGCACTGGTCCAGCCCGTTTAATGGCTGTCTGTGGTGTCTGATGAAGGTCATCACTGTCTCGGGCAGGATCCAGATAAGGTCCTCACCCTGTGCCTTTTCTTTCAGGGAATTCCTGCTGACTCCCAGGATTTTCCTTCCATTGTGAATAGGTTACAAGGTTTCTCCCTTGCTGCAAAGCAGGAGTTCACAGCAGCTAAATCCACTCAGGACTGGAGCACTGAAGGCACAAGGGGATAGAGCAGCCCAGGGGATGGGATGGAGCACAGAAGCAGAAAACTGGAGAGAGAGCAGTGGGAGGTGGCAGGGAAGAGGGTAAGGGCCAAGATGGCTTTGTGAGCATGGAGAAGCAGCAGCACAAGGTTTTTACTGCCCCACGGCAGCAAGGAGGGTGTGACGGAGAGCTATACAGCGCAGGATGGCCTCATCGGAAAGCAGCCCCCGCTGACTCACTGGCTGACTCACAGCCTTGCCCAGCCTCTATTCTTTTCCCAATCAAGGAAACAGCAACTTCCCACAAACTTCTTTTAAGGCTGCTGTTGGTTCGGATGCTGAGCATTCCTGCACCAAGCCTCTGCTCTTGACAATCCCCTGTGCCCTCCCCTGACTGTAACCCAGCAGGAGGCACGTTCCTTCAAAGCACACGGTGTCCCAAGGGAGGAAATATGCCGTGGCCTCTCCTGAACAGAAACAGGATTTACTGCTGCTCAGCCCATGGAAGCTGTGCCCCAGACAGCAAAATACAGGCTCCTACAGGAAGGGGAAAATTCAGGCTGGGAGATTTCCATTCTGGCACTGAACCTCTGCCCTGCTGGAGGAAAATGCTCATGTTCATGGTACCAGGCTGCTTTGAAAGAGGAGGTTGCATGCCCTGCTGCTGTACTTCAAGGGTGGGCAGAAAATAGCTCAAGAATCAACAGTGGAAGACCCAAAAATTCAGGAAAGAAAACTGCCTCAACTAAATTCCCATCTGGATTCAGAAAGAATCAGTGAAAAGCAACAATTAAGAGTAATGTTGCAGATGGAAGAAAGGGGAACAGATAGCAAAGAGTAAACATGAGAAGCTTTAAAGAATTGAAAAACTACACAGGAAATGGAGGGGGAAAATCCCTGCATTGGCAGGGCTACGAGGGAGATTTTAAAGTCTGTTAGGAACATAAACAATCTTCATAATGCTACAGGCCAAGAAGTAGATGAGAAAAACATTAATAAGGTTCCAAACAGGCACAAGGTTTTTATAAAGCTTTCTGTTCTCTTTCAGGACACAATGTCTTTTGCAGTCTTGCAATAATCTCTGAGAAAGACCAGCACTTAGGAGAGACCTGCAACCAAAGCATGTTGGTCTCCTGGTGTGATCCACAAGCAAATATAAAATTGCACTGGGAATATGTACAGGTACCACAAAGAATTTAGGATGGTAGCTAAAAGACCGTGCTAGTGACACCAGCGAGGGATTTCTTTTCAAGACAGATGCCTTCAACACAGCCAAACATGTTTATTCATCTCAGCTCAAAGCCTACAGAAAGCAACAACCCTGAGAAGGACTCAAGAATCACCATGGACACACACCTGGATTCAAGCACCCAGTGTGATCCTCAGACAGAAAAACAACTGTGTTGAAAGCTGGGGGAGGAAAGTGATTTTATCTCTCTAGTTCACATCAGTGAAGCTAATACTGAAACAGTTCTTCTATTTTGATGTTGATAAATTGGATAGAGAACAAGAAAAAGTCCTTAAGTAATTGGTGGGAGGAAGGAAACAATTCTAAGAGACTAGAAGAGCCCAGTCTGCTTACTTTATCCAAAGGCACTTGCAAGACTAGATTACAAAGTACAAATACCTGGTGAGAAAGCAGCCTTTTAAAATTACCAGAGAAAAGCACAACAGGCACCTGCGGTTGGGAATAAAGCCAACTGAAATTAAAAATAAGGTGTAGTTTTACACTGTGAGGATAATTAATCACTGGAGGAAGTTATCACTGGAAGTGGTGACTTATCCCGCTTTTCATGTTTTCCATGCAGCACACAATACCTTTCCAAGGGTTGCCACAGCCAAATTGCCCAGCAGAGGAATAACTGAGGGTGTATCCCTGGTGACCATTACTGTGTGCAAAGAGATCCAAGGCTTAGTGTGCCACAGGATGAAGGAAGTCTTCAGCCTTGAGCTGTGCTGTGATTAGAGCAGCCATGGGATGGGGGAAGACCTGGGGTTTTGTCATTGTCTGGTTGTTTACTTTATCCAATGACATTTTAATGAATAATCCTGGAATTCCCACTTGCTGCCTCGTACCATTGAACCCGACCAGGTCCCTTTTACATACATACTTTCTTTTCTGATGAATCTTTAATTCCTTCCCTTACACTCAGCTAGTCAGCTTCACAAACACGGGAAGAACATCCCTGAATACCAAAGCAGCCTACAGCTGCCTGACTGACAGGGCAATTCTCCACATGCAGAGTCAGCCCTGCTCAGGAAAGGGCTAGAGGATGTGCTCCAGAGGGGCTGAGAGGCTGATAGGGATATCCATGAGTGCTGGACATGCTCTGAGAATAATTATTGGAGGAAAGCTCTCCGAGCACTTGAGCTAGGGGACAGATCTATTAGGCCCTGGTGGGAGTGTGATACTAAACTTCTTAGACCTAAACTAAGCCCAAACAGGTTCAAGACTGGGCAAAACTCTGCATGTTGAGATCTTTAAACTCAAAAGTTGTGGACCTAGGTGTCTCTGCAACAAGACTGAGCAGGGATATTTGGGAGTCTGGACTCAGGCACCTCTGCTCCACCAGTATCCCTCTTCAGCACCCAAGTCTTCTAAACCTTATGACCAAACCTTTGGACATAAAACACGTTTGTAGCTATTTGTACTACATATCGATACACACAGGTTGGGGGAAGGGAAGCACCTTGAGGCTGTGGGGAACAATTTTGGCCAAAGACAGTAAGCCATTCCTTTACCACTTGAAGAATCATTGTATGTCTTCAGAGCAGGGACTGTGCTAGTGTTTTAGCTCTCATCTTCAAGTGATGCTCCACACAGGGAATGCTTGCCATTTACTCTAACCCAACAGAAAGAGAAGTCTCTTCAGTTCTTGAGGTCTTTAATCAAGACTTCTGCCAGATGGATATTACAACTGAACAGTAGGTACTGCCTTCCGGACAGGTTACTGAGCAAAACACAACATTCTGCTGCACCGCAACAGTCAAGTTAGCATAACAGTTCCTCCTGATTTAAAGTTCACAGATTTCCAATCTATGGGTAACACCCATCATCAGAGGATGACGCACTGATTTCAGGCTGCTGTGATCTGCAGCCCAACAACACTGAATTCCCGACCACCCAGCTGGGAAGTCAGGCTCCTCTGCGAGGTTTGATCTTGAATCTGAACTGCCTGCAGTGAATCAATCATAAACCCATTTCACAGGGTGCAGACTGAGGCCTGCAGATAAGAAAATACAAGGGCGGATGCTTGGTTACTGGCAGGTGTAGCACTTAGGAAATGACACAGTACTTATTGTTACTATTTACCTGACTTCTGAGTGAAGTTTAACATTTATGACAAGTTGCGGGTTTCTTTGTATACCAAGAGCCCACTTCTTCCAAGCGCTTTCTCCGATGGCTTCCTGATCCAGAGGGTGAAATTTACACTGTTGCTATAGCTCTCTGGATAGCAGTATCTCTGGGGACCTCTTCTGGGCTCTCCTCTAAATTGCATGCTCAGGAAAATGTTTCCAATTGATACATCGAAGAGCCTTTTACTTCACATGCCCTCCTGTGAATCTGCAGAAGTTTAATAAGATGTAGTTAAAAGCAGCAGCAAACACATGAGAGTGCATTTTAAGAGGGGGAATTTAATCCCTGAGTGATGCTTATTTGCTCATTTACACTTTGACTTCTTTACAGAGACAGCTATGAACATACACCATGTAAAGGAGTTATTTGTAAGGGGGCAGGGGGAAAGCTTGCTGACTGACAGTCGGGCTAAGGCTAATGGTGCTAATAGAGACCTCTGAGCAAAGAGAATCACAGAATCTTAGGGACTGGAAGGGACCTCAGAAGATCATCTAGTCCAATCCCCCTGCCAGAGCAGGAATACCTAGATCAGGTCACACCCGAACTCATCCAGGTGGGTTTTGAATGTCTCCAGAGAAGGAGACTCCACAACCTCTCTGGGCAGCCTGTGCCAGTGCTCTGTTACCCTCACTGTGAAGAAGTTCTTCCTCATATTTATGTGGAACCTCCTATGTTCCAGCTTGCACCCGTTGCCCCTTGTCCTATCATTGGATGTCACTGAGAAGAGCCTGGCTCCATCCTCATGACACTCACCCGGGTAACTATAGACCAGTCAGCCTCACCTCCATCTCTGGAAAGGCGATGGAACAACTTATCCTTGGCACTACCTCTAGGCATTTCAAGGCTAAGAGGGTCATTAGGGGCAGTCAACATGGCTTCACCAAGGGGAAGTCATGCTTGACCAACCTGATAGCCTTTTATGAGGACACACCCGGTGGATAGATGATGGTAAAGCAGTGGATGTGGTCTATCTTGATTTCAGTAAAGCATGTGACCTGATCTAGGTATTCCTGCTCTGGCAGGGGGATTCGACAAAATGATCTTTTGAGGTCCCTTCCAATCCCTAACATTCTGTGATTCTGTGATTCCTTCTTGCCCTCTTTGAAGACCGGAGTGACATTTGCTTTCCTCCAGTCCTCAGGCACCTCTCCCATTCCCCACGACTTAACAAAGATGATGGAGAGTGGCCTAGCAATGACATCTGTCAGCTCCCTCAGCACCCGCGTGTGCATCCCATCAGGACCCATGGATTTATGGATGTTCAGGCTGCTTAACTGATCACTAACTCTCATCAACCAGGACAAACTCCTCCTCTATCCTGACTTCCTCTGGAGCCTCAGGGGTCCTGGGCTCCTCAGGCCAGCCTCCAGCAGTATAGACAGAGGCAAAGTAGGCATTCAGTAACTCTGCCTTCTTTATATCCTCTGTCACCAGGGCACCCACCTCATTCACCAGTGGGCCTACATTGCCTCTAGTGTTAGTTTTATCTGCAATGTATTTGAAGAAGCCCTTTCTGTTGTCCTGGACCTTCCTTGCAAGGTTTAATTCCAAGGAGGCCTTGGCTTTCCTAGTTGCCTCCCTGCACCCTCTGACAACACTTATATTCCTCCCAAGTGGCCAGCCCCTCCTTCCCATGATCTGTAACTGAGGTATTTCCTCTTCCTCCACCTGCCATTGTTTCTATCCTTTCCCATCATTTCTATAAGGATCCCAACCCTATCTCCTCAACCCCTTTCTTCTTCCACAACCATTTCCTCATCCCTCCTCACACTGACATCCAGGGGAAGCACTGTGAAGCCCTAAAGCGCTGTTTCACATCACTAATACACCCCCCTTTTCCAAGCCTCCATCGAGTGAACAGCCTCTGGGCAGACTCCGCTGAGACAGCCAACTTGTAAATCTATTCACGAGCTAATTTGTGAGAGGCTCCAACAGCGGCTCACACCAGCAGGTTACAGTTATGGCTGCAGTATGTCCTGAGGCCCAGTCTCCGCCTACCAGTGCCCTGGCTTCCCCTCCCCGCACCGGTGAGAGCACCGCGGTCTGCGCAGACCGCCAAGGGGAGGCCGTGCCTGGGCAGGACCAGCGCAGAGCCACGGCCTGGTAGCACCTCAGGGCAAGGCCCTCCTCGGGGCAACCCAGGCCCGCAGGACGGCTGCCTCAAGCTCCCTGTTCAGAGCTGGGCTCCCCCATCCCGCTCTGAGAAGGAGGAGGAGGAAGAAACCCCCATTACTACGCAGGCAGCAACGCTGCCGCGCCGCACCGCCCGCTTCCGCCTCGGTAGCCATCCTGGCGGACAGTGTCCCTTCCCTCACGTGACAATCCTCGAGCCCTCTCTATGGTAAGTCCGCCGGCCTCGTCTCTATGGTTACCGCGCGGTGCCTTGTGGGCGTTTGGCGGAGTTATGGTGGTGGGGTAGGGCCTTGTTGCGCGGGGTGGCAGGCGGTCGAGGTGTAAGTACTCGGGGCGGCGGTGGGACTCCTGAGGGGGGAAGAGGTGGCGCTGGGGCGGGGGCTGCCGGAGGGATCCCTGTGTGGGGACGGACTGGGACACGAAGGGGCCCTGGGGGGCGGGAGCGTTTCTGAGGAGAGCGGTGGGGTTGGGGGGCGAGCGGCGGGCCCCACGGCGGAGCTCCGGTCCTGGGCGGTGTGAGGGAGGGAGCCCGCCGGGGGCAGGCGGGAGCAGCGCGGTGCCGCGGGTCTGGGTTTTCGCGGGGCGGTGGCCGGGGCCGGTGCTCGGGTTCGGGCCCTGCCGTGAGGGCGGTCAAAGGGCCGGGGGTAGCGCGGCTCCTGGTCACCTTCTCGTGGGTGATAACCCCTGCGTGGCCGGTCCTGTCTTCGTGCAGCGCTGCAGAGGCTTCTCCAGGGCTGTTTCTGAAACTGACGAGCTCAGCGCCACGGTCCCTTGGCGGTTTCAGACTGAATTTGGGTCCTCTAGGGCCAAGCCAACTACAGACTGCCTGCAGAAAGCGGCAGGGCCAGTTTCTAGGGAATTTGTTAATGCTTCGTGAAACTACGCGGCCACATTGGATCTGGGTCCCCCTGTTACATATAGTTAGCACAGATAAGTTCTGAGAGCAAGTGGCTTTCTTGGACCGTGGGTCTGGCAGCCTGTGTGCCAAGCCAGAGCGCAGATGTTTTGCTGAGCTCCAGCTGACTTGCACAGCATCACTGAAAAGCGTCAGCAATCCTTGGTCAGCGAGCCAAGGCTGGTTCCTTCCTCCCTTCTTTTTAAAGGTGTCTCCGTCTGTTAACTTTGTTTCCCACTTTTAGTGGCAGTAACTGTGTTCTGCCTGATGACAAATTATTTTACAATATTGACACCGAAGTCATATGTTTTGTGATCTCATTAAAAGTGGAAAAAATAACAAATAATGCAAGCAGAGCATAAATAAATGTTATTTGTGTATCACAAAAGCATATGAAGCAATATCATGGTTTTTACTGTGCTTTTTAATATTCTTTAATATGTACTCTTGTTATCCTTTAACATCCAACCTTCTTGTTGGTGGAACTGGTGCCTTTATGTATCTCTGCAGATGTATCTCTCTTGTGCCTTATGTATCTCTAGTCTGTGGTTAATGGATGTGCATGTCTCGGTGAAGCAGGAGTGAGCACAGTCTCAGCTAGGAGATTTAAGATGGCGCTGGTTGATCATGCAGGGTTTTTGGCATTGGTTAACCGTCTTAAACTCTTGGCACAGCGGTTTGGGATTGCAGTCTCCAGCTCTGTCAGGCGGTGCTGAACACAGTGTGTGCTGACAGGGTGTCTGTGTGGCTCAGGCCGGCCAAAGTCTGTTTCGCTCCTTTGCCACAGAAGAATTGATAGGAGTGATTTTAGGCATCAGCTAGTTCATTTTTTAGGACATGCTGGCGGTACGTGAGTTTCTAAATGAGAGCTGGTGAAAACTTCTGCATCTGTCCAAGCTTTTTTTATTGCACTTTCTTTACATAAGGGTAAAGCTCTCGGCTTTGTGCTACCAGGGAAACATGAACCCTCGCCCTTCGGAAGGTTTTGCTGGCCAGCTGGAGCTCTGCACAGGCCAGGCCCAAAGGACTGTGCTGCAGTATTAATGACAGGGCTGTGCCTGTACTAGAGAACTGAACAGGGCCATGATGAGGGCTGGAGCATTCAGGTTGTGTGATCTTCATCAGTATTTAATTATCAACACCATCCTAGGCATGCTGTGGTCTGTTAGTCAGCATTTCTGGTGATGATGCCTAGATACGGTTTGGGGAATAACAGAGGGGTCATTCCCAGTAGGCAGTCATTTTTGGCTGTCATTTTTCAGGAGGGGATAGAGCTTCGTTACAAGACTGTGCCACTTGTCTTAAGGGTAGGAGACTGGCTCCTGGGCAGTTTTATTTACTTTATAAATATTGCTTCACATTCTTGTTAGAGTCTGCATATCGTCTTTCAAACATCTTGGGAAAGACTTTCTTTTGAAAACCTGAACAGATTCTGACAATTCTGTCAATAAAAAGCTTTGTAAATTTTGAGGATCATAAGCCAAGTGATAGATGGTATTCTGTAGTGGGACTTGTCATTACCTCCACAGTTCCAGGAACAAAGTAGCTTCCAGTGAATGTCTTTCATTGTAAGTTGTAGTAATGTCTGTTTTTATCCCTTGATTTTGTAGTAGTTAAAATGACAACAGCAGCGAGGCCAACGTTTGAACCTGCGAGAGGAGGAAGAGGAAAAGGTGAAGGAGATTTAAGTCAGCTGTCCAAACAATATTCCAGCAGAGACCTTCCTTCTCATACTAAAATCAAATACAGGTTAGTATGGGGTTTTTTTGGTCTTACGTCAAAACAATCTGGGAGTGATTCTTTTGTTATGAGCGATACTCTGAAATATTTCACAATAGATGTTGATGTGCGTGGCACTGAGCAGACACCAGAGATTGTGCAGCAGTGCTGAACGAATGGGCTAAAAGTGTTTTAAGTCTCAAAAGCAAACCTAGGAGATTGAGTGCATTGCAAGTAAATGGAGAGGTTTAATTTTAGTGGTATTTATTACTGCTGTGGAAGTGAATCATCAGAAGGTGGTGAGCTTGGGAGGCAAAGCATTTCAGGCAGCAGAGTGGAAAGAAAATCCTTGGGAACAACGGGAGCTGAGTGAGCTGCTGAGGGTGCTGTCACTTGCAGAGCAAGATGGGATAAGAGGAGTGAAATTGAGCACGTCTTAAAAGCAGGAAAATCAGGTCATGTATTTGGCAAAGGACCACCAGGGAAGAAGCATTAAGAGGAAGGAGGGAAATCGTGGAGTAGCACTGAAGCAGTTGCACATGTTGGAAGGGCTGATGTTAAAGACTGCATGTGGTTCGTGCAGGTCCTGGGGGAGTAAATTACTTTAATCAGTGGGAAAGATAATGGGATCTTATGAATATTTTCCTCTGTTTGAAATGCATAATAAATCTTCGTTATCCTTTTGAAAGACAAAGTGAAATGTGGAGTCAATGTGATAGAGATACCTACAGTTTAAGTGAAATGTGTCAGCTTAAGAATGTTTTTTTCATCTATCTGATGTTACTCTTGTCAGTGAAATTACTGTTAAGGTTTTGTATTTCCACTTTTTGTGCAGAAGGTTACCATTTCACCACTTCCCTCCTGCCCTTTTGGTTTTGAAGATGTATGGATGGGGGAGTTGGGAGTGTTTTGGAGAATACCAGAATCCACAGCACAAAAAGTGCTGTCAAATACATTTTGTTGTTATTGGAAAAATTGCTGGTGGTTTGCTTCTTTAAATAAAAATGGGGTTTGGAACACTAGTCTGTTGCTTTGAAAGAAGTGTGTGTGGACAAATATGTACAGAAATACATAATGTATGTTTTAACAGATCCCTCTGTGTGCCTGAGAGAGTGAGATGGAGGGGGCATCAACTGTCTTCCATGCTTTCTCCCAAATACCTAGTACAAAATTGTCTTTGTTAAATTACCAGGACTGCATCACTGCAGGAAAAGTTCAGTGTTTCAGTCCCACTCATGTTCACTTGAACGACACAGGATTTGGGGGCATTTTGGAGCTATATCAGAGTTCAGGTTTTTAATTAGAAAGACAAATTAAGTACTTCATCATAAAGACAGGCTGTGCACACAATGTATTTATAATTGTTCAAGTCTGGGCTTCTTCCAGGCACTCTTATTCCCAGCACTGAGTTCACAGAAAGGTGAAAGGAATTGCTGCTTGGTTTTATTCACTAATTCTTTTCAAGATTTCCATGGAAAATTCAGCGCTTTCTAGGTGGAATTTAGTGCTATTCAAATATAAATAGTCTGTTGCTTTTTTGGCCAGTGTGTGTTATATAAAAGAGGGGGAAATGTGTATTTGCAGTATGTTTCACTAAAGCTAGCGTTTTCCCTGTTCTCCCAACCTTTTTTTTTTTTTTTTTTTGTGGTCATGGGAGATTTTCCCATATGTCTCTTGGAGGGGGAAAAGGTTTATGAAAAGTGTGTTGTAGTCTTAGTCTTATCTGTAAGCCTTAGAGACTGTGTTCGCAGCTGCAAGATGGAGTGATAAAACAGTGAGGAAAGTTGGCCATAATGCTGGTGAGTGTCTTCTAGAACACTGGGCTTGGCCTGCTGGAGAACAGAAGATTTAGACATAGCTGCAAGAGGTAGATGTGGTCATCCTGTCTTTGCAGGAATTTGTGTAGGGTCTTTTAATTCATTTGAGAGCCACTAGAAGGAACGTGTGTGTGTGTGGCATTGTGTGTCTCTCTGTGTAATGCATACAGAGAAGGGGGCTGATGAAGGGAGAATAAAGAAACATATGTCTACATGGTGTCCAGTTCTTATTCTTTATACTTACTTGTTTGCTCCAGGATTTATTGATGTCTTTCAAAAAATTGCTCCCAGCTGCAGACTGTCAACTTCATCTTTTTTTCTTTCCCCTCCTGTTGTTTTAGGCAGACCACTCAGGATGCTCCTGAAGAGGTGCGTAACCGTGACTTCAGAAGGGAGCTGGAGGAGAGAGAAAGGGTCGCTGCAAGAGAAAAGAACAGAGACAGACCAACCAGAGGTAAAAACAGAGAAACAAAAAGCCTTAGGAGCTCTGTGTGGCATTGCTCTTGCATACGACTTGGCGTTGCAAGAAGTTTGCAGGTTGCAGACAGCATGTCATGAGAGTAGAATTTAGGGTATTGGTCTGATAGTTCAGAGCTGCTGACCTGCAAGGGAATGTCCGCTGGCTTTCATGCTGGCTTCCTCCTAGCAAAAAATCTAGGCTAGCCAGTAGGAAAGCACAGGCCATCGTGCAGGCCAGCTGGTACAGTATGATTGTAATCAACAGGCAGCAAGTGTGTGCAGCCAGTAAAGGGTTTTTTTTGTACTTGAACAAGGAGAAGGGGAATGACTCATCTAGTGTTGCAGCACTAATGTAACAATAAGTCTGTTTTTAAAGTATGCAATTTTGTTCAGCTGTAGTGAAGCGATAATTAAAAAGAATCAAAGGTATGGTTTTTGAGAAATAGCCATTTATAATATTAAGCTTGACAAAATTTAAGTGCTTCAGGTTTAGGTGTGACATGTACAGAGGTATTGTGGGGCTTTCAAGTTCACAGATGAAAGCAGATGTGGTTTGAACCAAACCAGCCAACAGTAGTGGGTGGTCGCTAATGGGAACCCTCCAGCTGAGTATATATATAATAAGGAGATTTCTCCACAGCTTTTTCTTCTGCTGTTTTTCTGCTTGAAATGATGGCTTCAAAAAACTTTTGGAGGTCAAAGTGTAAGTTTGGGGTTGTCACTGCTTCCCTTGAGGATACCTACTGAGGAAGAATTAGCGTGGGCATTAACATTGAGAAATGAGGAAAAAGTAAGCATAAGTTTGTGTCTCTAATGCAATCTTTGTGAAGATTTTTGCTTTCTGACATTAGATGCTGTTAAATGAAGTGACTTTGTAACTTCTTTTTTTTTTTTGTAAAATCTTACGCCATAGAACACACAACATCATCTTCTGTGTCTAAGAAGCCTCGGCTAGACCAGATTCCTGCAGCAAATCTTGATGCAGATGATCCGCTTACTGATGTACGTATCTTTTTCTGTCTTCTTTCCTTTCATTGTCCTGCCTTCAGGATTTGCTGTTAATAGAATATGCACTTTTATTTTAAGTCTGCTAAAGATTTAAGACAGGTTCCAACAAATGTTCCTTTTACAGTTACTCTGCTGTGGTGGAAGTCCAGAGTGGTTCAGAGGATTCTGGTTCATGGTGTAATGGTTGGGAATGGGTGACTTTTTAAACTCGGTTAACTACTGGGTTAGTTAAAATGCCCCTGAGGTGAAACTGTTGAGATACACTGTCTGCGTAAGCAATGGATTCATGCTCTTGGCTTCTCTCCTCGTGCTGACGTCTAGGAGTTAGGTTTAAGGCTTGGCAATAAGCTGAGGTTTTTTTAATCCTGTTACATTTGGTCCCAACAATATTGGATGGGGTATTTGAACACACAATTACAATGACTTAGATTACAGTGATTAGAAAGTGATTGAGGATGGTCATTATCTATAATCTGTCAGCTACATAGCACTTGAATTATAAAAACTAATTGCAGTCATCCAAAAATCACAAACATGTTTTTGTCTTGACTTTACTGTACAAGAGCAAATAAACCATTTGTATTGTATTTGCTGCAGCTGCAAGCACCCAAGTACTTCAGAAATCAAACGGCAGCAAATTGCAGCCTTAGCTGGGCAGACCAGGTCTGTTTTGGGGGCTTTTTATTATTTTGTTTTCTTTTTATGAGACAAATGTCTCTGCAGTAACCTTCAGAACTAAAAACTGGTTTTGCTAAATGAAGTGAATAAGCTGCTTCGTGTTTCCATTTGTTGCTATTAGGAAGATGATGAAGATGAGGACTTGGAAGACAGTGATGATGATGACACTGCAGCTCTTCTGGCTGAACTGGAAAAAATCAAGAAAGAACGAGCTGAGGAACAAGCTCGAAAGGTAAAATCTCACCCATTAAAGAGCATCTGTTTTTTTCAAGCTGGTGTTTATTAAAACTGGTGTGCCTTATGCACTGAGGGTGAGTGAGAACTGGTAAACAAGGTAACTGCCCTTTGAAACTCTTCTCGAGTATGATGGATTTGTTCTTCTGTCTAACAGTTGTTGTCAAGGATTTTTTTCTTTGGTAGACATACTGAACATTTTACAGGCTAAAACATTTCATTCTCTTTCCCAACACTTTGTAGAGGCAGTGAGTCAAGATAATCTTGCTTTTCATATGCAAGTCCTTCTCTGAAGATAGCTGTCGTACCAACCTGTATAGTGGCATTAGTGAGCTACGTACCATCCAGTGTAATTTCATTTGTTAACTAGCTTTTATGAAACACGAAAACACAATTTTTATCTCTGAAATAAAAATAGATACACTTTTTAAATGCTTTTTCTTATGGCTGAAAGTTTTATGCAGTAGTTGCTCTTTCGCAGCATTGGTGCTGTGTTGCCTTGGCAAGGAGCACCAGCTGTAACTGTAAGACCAGAACTATCATCACGTGATTATACACAGGTGAGTTTATTTTAAAAATGTCTCTGCAAAAATGAGTCATAATGTGGCAGTGTTTTCAGAACCTGGAAAGTCAGCTCCCATGTAGCCTTCATACCTCCCTATAATCTCTCTCTACAGATAGAAACCCCATGTTCTACCCTTGAAAGGGGAGGGAAGTCCCTGTAGATACAGATTGTTTTCCTGTGACTGTGATCAAATCCTGTGCTGTTGGCTCCCACTCCTTCTTGGTGTAAGAAACATCGTTGTGGTGGAGTGCATTAGCAAAATCCCTGATTGATGAATGGACTTCTAGGGCTGTTTCTGGGAATAGTCTGTGTTGTCAAATACAGTCCTAAGTCTTGATCAGTACTGTTTCTAACAGTGTATTGCAAAGGAGTTCAGAGTCCAGTTTTCTCATCTGCACTACAGAAACACTCTGCCTTGGTGGTGCAGCAGAAGTGGTGGATATGTGCAGCATTTCCTCTTCTGTTTTTAGTAAGCACTTTCCTTTTTTTTTGAGTGGAGCTTAAACCATTTTATTGCTTTTGGAAAATGTTGCGTACTTCCTTTTGAGTAGTTCTATATGTTGTTAGAGTCTACATCAGTGTAAAAAAAGGAAAAACCACACACAAAAAATCCTCCAAAAATAAAAAACCAACCTTGTCATCTTTGTATAAGGTAATCTGAGTTATTTTTAGAACCTGCTAAATAAACATTAAATGCTGATCAGGATCTTTGCTGCTGTGACAACTTATTGTTTTGATGCCTCTGCACTACTCATAACCTTATCATAGCTTAGCACAGACAGTCACTGCTTCATGTTTTTCACAAATGCTCTCCAGTAGAGCCAGCTGGCAGTGCACAGGGCATAGCATCCAGTGGGCACTGGGAACAGTTAGGAGAGAATAATATTTTAAATGCTCTAGGCAGCTGTGTAGTGTTTGACCACTCTTGGTTAACAATATAGAAATTTACCTTTCGAATCAGCAAGGCCTGTAAAACCAGTGAGTACTTCCAAGTACTCTGGAAGGCTAAAGCTGTGTCATGCTGCTTCAGCACAGAAATTTTGCTGTAGACTGCTGATTGATTCTCCATCTGGCCTATGAGTGGTCTTTTGCATTAAAGCGTGTCTGAAAGTGTCTCTCCATCTCTTTGTCTAGGCATTTGAAACATATCACACAGCAATGAAATTGTGTTGTGCACTAATAACATGTTGAAAACGACTTAAAAACACTGGCAACAACTTTTGCATGTATTCCTGTGTGAAATGTACTAAATTATAAATTAAGGGTGGCAATATTTAGGAAAGCCTCCTACTGCAGCTGTTCTTGCACAGTGCTTAAAATGAAAGCTTAGGTCTGGATGGACTTTTCACTTTGCCTGATAGTTGAAATTATACTTCGAGATTAAACAGCATAGTGTGTCACATTTCAGCATAGAAAACTTGCATTAGGAAAATAATGGTAGTAAATTGGAGTACAGACAATCAAGTGGATGCTTCTCTGTGTGTAGAAAGCAGGAATGTTATCCTCTCTTTTAAATTCTTGGTTTGTCACTAGAGGGCGCTAAAAGCTATGGAGTACTTGCTATAGCACTTGTTTCATTTTGCTGTCTCTTAACTGGTGTTATTCCTTCCCTTCATGGATTTTCTCCTTCCCCCAGGAGCAGTGTTTATAATGTCCAGTGCTACGTGCATACTGAATACACACATGCTTATCTGAAATAAATACATTTGTTTCTTCCTAAAAATAACAGTTATTTGCAATCATGGACACTGTTGCACACTCGCTGCCAGCTCTGTTCATCCTTTCACTGGGTGGTGGCTGATAGGCTCTCTTAAAAATTGACATCTTCATTAATAGTAGGTGCTGTACAGGTACTTGGAATTTTGTTTTATTGAGTTTTTTTGAGAGTAGGAAATGAAGACTACATTGATGGAAACCAAGGTGAAGCCTTGGAAAAAGTCTTTGGGAGTAAGGGTGTCCTTAGGAAAGATCACTTACGTATATTGGCTTTAGGGCTGCAGTCTTTAGATTATGCCTTGTTTTCTGTGGGTTTGAAGTAAGGCATTACTGGCAAAGGATTTTATAGCCATTTTCTATCATTTCCCTTCAGATATGTGGGATTTCATATTACTATGTATTGCAAACTGTAATTGAAACCTAATTTTGTACGTAACCTTATATCAGTCATCCAGCTGGCTTCAGGATAACACCTCATGTAAAGTCTGAACTGTATAATCGCTATTAGTCCTAATCCGCACACAGGGGTGGTTTATCTGCTGAGACACTGCTATCAGTAGTAGACAGCATGGGTAAACCAGTGGCAAGGCAAAGGGGAACTGCAGAGTGAATGCCTGTCTCTCTTCTGCATGTTGTTCTCAAATCTCTTTGATGTTATACAGGCAGGTTAACGTGTCCCTGCATCTTCTTGGAACTTGCCAGGGTCTTAACAAGATGAAGTGGGTAAAATACAGTAATATATCCCAAACTTCTGCCTTATGTAATTTTTTTTCCTGATACTGTAGTTATTTTGATTTATTAAGAAGCTAGTCCAGTTCTTGCTGAGACTTCATTTAAAGTTAACTGTATTTTTGTTAACTGTTTCCACACCGCTTTGGTGTCCAGTATTTAAGTTGCCATAAAGGAAGACTGCTCTTTTTAAAATGCATCTCTGGTGAGACAGCAGTTAAAAACAAAAGATGAGAATCTGCTTTTTACAGATAATCGTGCTCTCTGTTAATTTCCCTTATGTGGCAATACCAATTTCCAGAGATATCCTCTAAATCTAATTTTGGCAAATTACTGACTACAAATGCTTTTAAAAACTGATTGAGCACAGGAGTCCTCCTGATTTTTCTCCCACCCTCCACAATTTTAGTCTCTCGGGTTGTTTCTAGTAGACACTAAGCTGACCAGGAAATTCTGGTTTTGAAAGGCGTTTCTGTGGAATAATTCTGGGTCTGTCTAAAACTGTACAAATGCTAGGTCTGCTGTCTCTGTGAACTACCCATGGGTAGGTTTCATGGAAACATTTCAGTACTCCAAACTCAGCATTACAATGCTCGTGATTTTCAATTTCAAGCACTTCCTTAAAAGGTAAATGGAAATAATTAAAAACAAACCTCAAACCAGAGAGCAGAGTGCAGTTCCAGCAAAGCTATTTTAACATCCAGTGATTTTATGCTTATTTGAGAACAGACTTAAAGCTTTTGGTTTGTTTTCTTACGGTTTGATTTCACCAAGCGTTTCTCTATAACTGAATATATTACTTTACCAATGGTCAAAATAGATCTTAACTCTGTCTTGTGTTTTAGCCATGTCACAGACTTTCAAATAAAGCATTAGAAAATGAGTCTTGATAGGTATTAACCTTTTCACTTAAATTGTAAGGATCTAACTAAAACTAGAATATCAAATCGGTGATTAAGAAAGAATTTCAATAAAGAGGCAAAAGCAGGTGGCAGAGTATGTGTCTTCATTAAATGTTTGACACATGCTAGCAATACTTAACCTTGCCAAGAACTAACAATAATGTCCCCTCTGTTGTGGGCAGAATGACAACACTCTGATAATGATAGGCACTGCAGTTGTGATTACTCTCTGCTCTTGTTTTTAAAAGTTTCAATCAGTTATTGGAATCACTGTATTGCGCTGAGTTAGTGATCTGCGTAGGATCAAATATCTGGGATGGATCTCTATTAAATTTTGTTCCCTGCTGCTAAAGGCAGTGCTCATAGGTTGTCACTCAAAAATTAGCATTTGAATAAGGTTATGTGATTTTTTTATTTTTTCAGCCTTCAATGAAATGTATTTCAGGTTTTCTTTTGGCTACTCAACAACTGAACAGGATAACTTACTTTAATGCAATGGAGTCATTTCAGGAATTTCAGTGCTTTCTGTAAAACTAATCTTGGTCTGTGCTAAGGGTAGGAACGATACTAAAATAAAATAACCATGGTAACAATAATGTTTTTCTTTCCTTTGCGGTCAGAAACAAATATGCCAAGGGACTGTTATTCTTACAGCAAGATAAGGAATAATTGTTTAGTTAAGGTTAATACAGTTTTGTCTGCTTTGTATTTTCCCCAACTGTGATGCCACATGGTGAGTTCAGTTGTACAGTAGAGGCTTGCTGTGAGATCCCATTCACATAGCAGCATCTCCATCTGTTTCCTCAGGGTATAGGACTTGTCTGGCAGTCCAATCTTATTCCCCACACCATAATATTCTGTTTTATAGCCTGTGCCTCTAACAGGGTGGTTACAGCATGGTCAACGTCTGATTTATCTCTGCAGATGGTTGATGCAACACGCTGCCATTGAAAAGCACAACAGCCCTGCTCTCTGTAGTGATGGAATAATCTGTAGCATGATTTTTTTGCTAAAATGGCTTAGGAAGAGAGTTGTATACCTCCTTTTGCTGAACAGGTAGGCAGCAAAGAGACATTATTTTAGAAAGGATGAACCGAACACAGATGTGTTATTTCCCCCCCTTAGGCTTTTCTTCTGTTGTGGGTTTGTTGTATCCATAGGGTTTTAAGCCTTTGTTCCACCACACAATAGAACAGTCTAAGCTTTGGAGCAACCGGAGCCACTTATTCTGTGAACAGCTGTGGTAGATGGTGCCTCAGAGGTGTGAAGCTCAGACAGCCATGGAGGTTACGTCTGGTCTGTTTGATTTGATACAACCCATGCTCCATCGCCTGGAGCGTCCCAGCTTTCAGTGGAGGAGCACGCAAAGGAAGATTTATGTGGAAAATTCTGAAACATAATGAAACCTCTTTTGGCTGGAGATGAGGGATTCTGCGGCTCTGGCCAAAATGTATAATTTAGCTTTAGTTTAAATGTCAACTTTGCACAGCTGAGAGTTAACACCTAGTATTTCCTCCATGTCCTGTCTCTAAGATACCAAACTTAGTAAATTACTTTTTTTTTTTTTAATCTTGACTACCTTCTTTGGGAGGTTTTAATGAAGCTAAATAATACAAAGAATCTTCGAGGCTAATCTTTAGAATTAGCCTGCTTCCTAAACCTTGTGGCAAATATGCTGAAATGTCATCCAACCTAGAACAGCTTTGAACAGATGAATTCCATAAATAAATTGCCACATGCGCCAGGTGATCTTTGTAAAGTGACTAAAACTTTACTCAACAGATCTGTTCCGTTTGCTTTCAGGCTCTGATCTGTTGATCTTTAATGACAAAGATAAGCTTACACAGTTTGTTACTTCTTCCAGTTGTGCTGCCTCTGTGGGTCTACAAGACAGGAGAGTTCTGTTTGTGACCAGAGCTGAGGAATGGCCACACCAGTGCCCAGGGGCTCTGCTGCATCGCTGACAGGCAGTGGGCAAAATCAGGCTTTGGAAATAAGGTTCATGGATGTTTTCTGTAGCTGTTGTCACTAGAAAAGAATGTTTGACAGCTTGTTGGCGTTGTGTTCAGAATTATTTTTAATAATTTAAGAGGTGCAAAAGTAAAATGTAATCATTCAAAACTCCCAAGATTGCCCCTACTAGTTCTTTTGACTATAGTGCAATTTTTGCTACCCTCCAGTCCTCTGGAATTGTACTTGACTTGAATCAATGTAATTTTTTGCTAGCAATTAGCAGTTTTAGACATAATTCAGTTGAGCTTGAAGTGCCAAGTTGTTGGGGTCAACGTATGAGTTACATATCCCAGCTTCCATGGTGGTGCAGTAGAGATGCAGAGCCTGGAGCATGGTTGGTCTCTTGTGTGTGTAGTTTGGTGTGAGCAGAAGAGCAGTCTTGACTCATTGTATTCTCTATGTCTCTGCTGAGATGTGAGCTCAGATGCCTACAAGCAGATACGTAGATGTAGGTGTCTTAATCTCAAGCCAAGTCTTGCTTTTAGTCTTACACTGCTGCTTGTAGTGTAAGGCTTCTTAAAAGTGTCATTTCACTTTTGATTATTTTTTTCTGCTGTCACCATGTTTTGTCACTTCAGTCTGATAATGCTGAGTTTTATCATCAGAACGTGAATTATATCAGGCTAATGGAGGCTGAAGGATATTACATGGGTTATGTAAAGCAGATAAAAGGTAGGATGATGCCTGACGTGCCTTGTTAAAATCTTATTATAGAAAAATTAAATGTGCATCTGTGTATAAGAACAACACTGGAGTAGTTACTACTGTATGCATATATTTTATGATTCTTACTGACTTCATCTTCTAGTGATTCAAATGAGCACTTTTCACTTCATGCATGTTAGAGAATGCTGGAACAATCTGCTTTTTAGGAGCTGTTGAGATTAAATCTGAAACAGAGGAAGAGAGGGGAGAGGAACTATAATTCCCCTGAAAAAAGATGCTGACTGATTCCAGTGGACTTTTGACAATTGAAGAAACATTGCGTGTGGAGTGCAGGGTAGTTCTGTATTTTTAAGTGGTGTGTGGATATGTTTTCATGCATCATTACAAAAAAAAACAAAAAATCAGCATAAGATCTTTATATGTGTCCCAGATAAAGTGGTGCATGATGCACAAGTTCAGTAACTTTGGATCACAGCTGAGGTCTTAGAAATTTGAGGGTGAGCCTGTGCCATGCTCTGCATGCCACCTTGAGAAGAGTTCCCCTGGAGTTCAGCTCTAAAATGGAAAACTCCTGTGTCTGTTTGTATATATAGGACTTGGAAGAAGTTCCCTCTACAGAAGCATTTGTCAACAGGGGAGTATTAATTTCTGACAATGCTCCTCTTAGTGCTGCCCTCTCTTGAGTGTAGTCCAGTGTGAATTTTTGGTTTGTAGCATTCTCACTTGCTTTTAAGTTTGTCCCGGACCTCTTGTTTTTTCAAAGTCTCACTTTTAATGGCACATCAGAGATTAGATTTAATGATGCAGAGCCCATCTCATTTTGGACAACACAGAGAACACTTCATATGCTTACATCCTGTTGTGAATTTGCCTAATGGGCTTAAAAAGAATCTGATCACCTCTGGAGAGGTACCTGAAAATCAGTACTGATATTTCTTTGCTTGTACCAGAATCCTAGATTTTGCTTGGTTTCAAATGAATGCTTTGCACGCACGTGCTGCAGGGTGGGCTGAGGGCTGCTTGGCTGTGGTGGGAGCACATCACACAGACTGCAGTAAATCCGTTTTCACTGCTGTTTGCTCCTCTGTGTTATGGTAAGATGGTAAATCAAAGGTTGGCTTACTGTGCAGAAGAAAATGCATACGTTTCTTGTCTGTGATCCACAGAGAAAGAAATGTATAATTTGAATTTGTGTTTCTAATATGGGGGGAAGTTGCTGTTCCATATTGAATACTTCTGCTCTCTGCATTTCCTCATTTACTGGGGTGGTGGTAACATCTGAAGTTGGAATGCAAATGTTGGATTTAGTGCTGTGTTTGAAAATGCAAAGCTTTAGTTTATTTGTGTTAATAACTTCTAACTGCTGCAGTTTGTGTTAAAGCTCCATGGATACAGCAGCCAGGGCACGTTTTCCCTACACGCATGTTTTAATAAGGGCATTACAGGGCTTGTCCTGAAGCTGTGCCATGCTTTTAAGCAATATGCCCTTCTGGGGAGCTTTTCCCATCCCACTGGCAATTAATTGCAGCTGGTTCTAAATTTTATTTGAGAAGCAGTGTAATGGTAGATGGTTTTTTTTAACTAAAACTCACATAGATTTTGAAAGGTGAAGTGTTTTCCAGTGATCCTGCATCATCTGATATTCACATGTATGTTAAGTTGTTATTGTTCTTAAGAGGTTTGGGGTGTTCTATTGGAATATTTTACATACTTGATCAGTCCAGTTGAAAAACATTGTAAAGTGTAGATAGTTTGAGTAATATATTGCTTAGTATTGATTAAATGTTTGAAGCTAGAGAACTCTGCGTAGCATCAGTGTTCAAGTTTACCATTTAAGCCTTGTAAATGCTATCATCAAGGAAAACATTTCCTCTTTTGGGATTCCATAGCAGCAGTCAGCCATGAATTTTCTGCAGTTTGGGGAAAAAAAAAATAACCCATGGCTTTAAAAAAATGATATAAACTAAAGACAAGGAGATTATAAGTAGTTTTGGTTTTTGAGTCCCCTGCAGTGCTAATGAGACTTCAGTGCATATTTTGTTAAAGTAGAATGTCTTCAGCCCATATTTTAGCATACAGAGAGCAGGACACCTAGTTAGTCATCCAAATTAAAGAACTTTTTTTTTTTTCCCTTCTGGTCCTTTCATCAAAGAGCAGTCCTTGAAATACATTTGAAAGGTTCTGGAGAAATATCTTAATGGAAAATTAATATTGTGTATTCATTTTGAAGTCTGTGAACATTTAAGTCACTGAATACATTAATACAGCTGGAAGTGTGGGCAGAGAAACCTACTTTGTGTTGCCTGTAGTGCAGTGCTTCACTTAGGCTTGAGTTACATGCTTTTGCCAGTACAAGGAGAAGAAAATTCTGTTCCTTAATATTGGAACTCTTAAGTAATCTTATGACATCCACTGCTCAGTTTCACCTTAGATTTCTCAATATTCTTTTTAATCAGTCCCTGGGGAAGTTGTAGTTGTAAAACCCAAGCAGGTTGCTGAAGATGGAGAAGTTTCAACATGCTGTAAGGTTTCTTCCACCTAATGAATATTGTATAATGTGTTCTCTTTTCTCATGAGGATAAAAAACATCATTTAATCTGTATACAGTTTTTAATATAATGAATATGTAAATGGTAAAGCTAGACTCTAACTGAATATTTGGTGGGACATCAGAGGTAAGTAGAGCCGATACGAGTGTTAGATTGACAGTTTATTAGCATTGTTAAGCTCTTCAGAGCATCTCTGCTTCTACTGATACACAACTGTCAAACACTCTGAAGAGTCTGAGCTAGGAATTAAAGCTGTATCTGTGTGGGTGCTTGAGCTAAATAATGTTTATCTCTACCAACTAGATGAGAATAGTGGCCTAGAAAAGTAATATCTCCATTTCTGGTTCTCAGGAACAAGAGCAAAAGGCTGAAGAAGAAAGAATTCGGATGGAGAACATTCTGAGTGGTAACCCACTGCTGAACCTCACCGGCCCAGCACAGCCTCAAGCAAACTTCAAAGTGAAGAGGAGGTACTGTGCACTCTGTACTGTGACACCCATCCCCTTGCTCCCTCGATACTCAGAAAATGTCATCAGTGCCGCTGGCATTTATTTCCTTCCTCGGATCTTGTCACAAGCAGTGCTGTGTAGAATTGGGTACTGATGCATGTGGTGACAGTCTTGTGCATTTCTCTGAACAAATCATCCTGCTGCTTTGGGTTTAAAAAAGAGAGGTTGAAAATTGTGGTTGTCTGGCATTGTGCACAACGATACAGAAAGTACCAGGACCGAAGTTCCTTAAGAGATTTGATGTTGTGCTCCCCTTTAACATCTAGCTGGTTTGGATTTATTTTTTTAAATTTGATTTTTTTAGTGTAACTAGAATGAATAAATATCAGCCTTTTTCTGAATACAGTGCTTATTTGCAGGTATTTCAATTACTGCTATGTTTATCAAAATTAGGGCCAGTAGATTAAAGTTGTTTGGTTGGGTTTATTCCTGTTCTGTTCAGATGGCCACTGTTTTCTGTAAAGATAAATTAATGTACTGACACTTACCTTGCTCCTAACTCAGGAGCATGTAGGAGATGGCTTGGATTAGAAAAATAGATCTTTAAGAAAAAAAGACTAAAATCAAATCCTAATGACTAGTTGTTCTGAAGAGGGCCAAACGTCATTTGTATGCTTTTGTAAATTGCACCTAATTTTCATACAAACTTACTGAAGTTAAACCACTTTGTTTTCAGATGGGATGATGATGTTGTCTTCAAGAACTGTGCCAAGGGGATAGACGAAACAAAAAAGGACAAAAGATTTGTGAATGATACTCTACGATCAGAATTTCACAAAAAGTTCATGGAAAAATATATCAAGTAGTACAGTTTTATGTGCGGTGGTGCTGAAGGACTTGGAAGGTCATGGTTGTTCCCTCCCTCACCCTCAGAAGTCAAGGCTGAATACTCGTTCATGAATTCCCAAATGCTTTTCCAAGATCATCAACAGCTTCATAATTAATAATTGCTGCGTATCTGGAGTTTTTATTCCTGCAGTATGTGTTCCTTTTCATTTTTAATTAAATCAGTCTGTGTTTCATGAGTGTTTTTCTGTTTATGTGCGTTTGCTTTTACTGTCCACCTTGTAAGTGGTAGAAGAGAGGAGCTAGTTCACAATAAATACTTCTAATTGTTTAAATTGCTGTCCAAAACAACCTGTATTTGTAGTGCTGGTGTTTTGTAACTTATACGACTTTTGTAAATGTCAGTGTTGTGAAAGATGGAGAACAGCTGAGTAGGATAAACAGTGAGAACGGGAAAGAGCTATACTTTCTCTAGCAAAATGGACTTCCTCTTCACAGTTAGTTAGAAACCTAGTTAATAATCTTCCTTTTTAGTTTCTATTGACTGCCAACCAAGCTATGGTTTAGTGGGGTAACTCTAAGTTCTTAGCAGCCCTGCTTTCTTGGTTCAGCACTTCTGGGGTGATAACCTCGTAGTGCTTGGGGGAACATGCCAGAGGGCTGTGCTGCCATCCAGTGTGACCTGGACAGGCTGGAGAGCTGGGCAGGGAGAAAATGAAGTTCAATAAGAGCAAGTGTAGAGTCCTGCATCTGGGGAAGAACAGCCCCATGGATCAGTACAGGCTGGGGGCTGAGCTGCTGGAGAGAAGCTCTGGGGAAAAGGACCTGGGAGTCCTGGTAGACAACAGGCTGACCATGAGCCAGCAATGTGCCCTCGTGGCCAAGAAGGCCAATGGCATCCTAGGGTGCATTAGGAGCACTGTGGCCAGCAGGTCAAGGGAGGTTCTCCTCCCCCTCTACTCTGCCCTGGTGAGGCCTCATCTGGAGTGCTGTGTCCAGTTCTGGGCTTCCCAGTTCAAGGGGGACATGGAGCTACTGGAAAGAGTCCAGCACAGGGCCACCAGGATGATGAAGGGATTGGAGCATCTCCCATCTGAGGAGAGGCTGAGGGAGCTGGGTCTGTTTAGCTTGGAGGAGACTGAGGGGGGATCTCATTAATGCTTATAAATATCTGAAGGGCCAGTGTCAGGAAGATGGGGCCAGACTCTTCTTGGTGGTGTCCAGTGACAGGACAAGGGGCAATGGGCACAAACTGGAACACAGGAGGTTCAATCTTGACATAAGGAAACACTTTACTGTGAGGGTGACAGAGCACTGGCACAGGCTGCCCAGAGAGGTTGTGGAGTCTCCATCTCTGGAGACATTTAAAACCCATCTGGACGTGTTCCTGTGGGATCTACTCTAGGATCCTGCTCTAGCAGGGGGGTTGGACTAGATGATCTCTGGAGGTCCCTTCCAGTCCCTGCCCCTCTGTGATTAAACACTGAGGGGGGAAATGCTCTGTGGAACCGTGGGGGGTTTTTGCTCCTTAATAAACCACTGCAGTGCTCAGTCCCTCAGCCACAACCACATGGCCACAAGGCTCAGTGTGAGCATGGTTCAGTAGTAATAATGTTGTCAGAAACTCACAAGTGAGTGTTTTTATTAAATGAGTGCACTTTTATTAAATGTGTGCACCATAGTGTGCTTTGTGTACTTCTTAAATGTACATTTTAACACTTAATAGGACAGTATGAAATATGAATGACTGGAAAAAATCTCAGTTGTGAAAAGATTATTTTTTTTTTCCTCTTCTGACATCTAAGTTGCATTTGGAATCTTGGCCAAGTGATGCACTGGATATGAACCTAACAGTTGCAAAATGGAGTAGTTACCTCTCTACCTAGAAGGTAGATGTGTTTTTATAAAATTCTTGCCCTTTTCCTTGCCTGTGTTATGCTTAGTCTAGTTCAGCCCTACAGACACTGCTTTATGCTATTACTGTAGTAATCACAGAACAGCCTTGGTTGGGAAAGACCTCTAAGATCATCCAGTCCAACCATTAACCCAGCACTGCCAGTTCACCACTACCCTATGTCCCTGAGCACCACATCTACACATCTCCTAAATCCCTCCAGGGATGGGGACTCCACCACTGCCCTGGGCAGCCTGTGCCAGTGCTTGACAACCCTTTCAGGGAAGAAATGTTTCCTTATATCCAGTCTAAACCTCCCCTGGCACAACTTACCCGTCATCCTATTGCTGTTACCTGGGAGAAGAGACTCATCCCCACCTCACTACAACCTCCTTTCAGGAAGCTGTAGAGAGCAATGAGGTCTCCCCTCAGCCTCCTCTTCTCCAGACTGAACACCCCCAGTTCCCTCAGCTGCTCCCCATCACACTTGTGCTCCAGACCCTTCACCAGTTTTGTTGCCCTTCTCTGGACACGCTCCAGCAGCTCAGTGTCCTTCTTGTAGTGAGGGACCCAAACTGAACACCGTATGTGAGGTGCAGCCTCACCAGAGCTGAGTACAGGGGGACAATCACCTCCCTGGTCCTGCTGGCCATGCTATTTCTGACATTATTATTTTAAAGCTCTTAATTTGAAAATATATCTGATTTTCTTTTTGAGAAAGTAAATGTAGAGCACGATGTTTTAGACTTTTGTTGAGCATGACTAGTATCCCATAAAAGCTCTCATTAGCTTTAGCTGCATTTTCCACCCTGTCATTAAGCCATGCACCGTGTGCTAATGCCAGCAGCTAACAGCCATGTTGACTTGGAAGCGAGATTTTCAGCATGCTTAAGGTCATGTGAGCTCTTACAGCTACTGGAGGAATATGTGTTTGTGTTACTTCTGCAGCCTTCCTCAATGACAGTAATGATTCTCAGGAAGCAGAAAAATGGGTGTAGTTTGGAATTCTCTCAGTTTAAGTTAAAGCTACTAAAATCTTGGTATATAGACAATGTATTTAGAATGGGGAAAAAACGTTAAGAGCTGTACTTGTCAGGGTCTGGCAGTGGAGAAGCCACCACCTGCTTTCACTCTGACCTAACAGCATAGTTGTCATGGCAACAACAAAAAAAATATGCTGGTCTCGCAGTATTATAAGATACAATCACTGTGCCAAAGCGAGCAAGTGAGCATACAGTTTTATTGGAGAGGGGGAGACATAGCTGAAATGCCAGTTCAGTGCCTTCATGGAAATCCTAAGTGTGTAACGGCATCATTCGTGTTCTCGATGTAACTCGTTTCTTACAGAAAATAGTACTTTTAAAAAGTCAGGTGGCTGGGGCTGGGTGAGGTCTTCAGCCAAGCAGGCAGTCCTCCACACCTGCAGGAACATCCCTTTCTTAACCTTTTGCATGATGCATAGGTGTACTCAGTGATATTTTTTTTTTTTTTTTGGTAGCTCTCTCTGTGTCCCTGGTTCTGGAGAAAGAGCTGTAGGGACCGAATAGCTCCAGGCTGCAGCTTTATTTGAGTTTTTTTGTTGGCATTGTTCAGCTCAACCACAGAATTTGCAGATCCTATCTCTAACCTCCCCCTTCAAAGCTTTTGTATTTCAGCCTCCTGCAGTGTAAGGTGACCCACAATCTTGAGGACTCAGCAATACACAAACACAGTTAATTAAGGAATCTCCAGTCTTATCTCTTGGTGGATTTTGCATCATTAACCACTTGAGTTTTCTTCACCAGTACTGGAAAACTAAAGGGCTCTGTGCTTTTTGTCAGGGAAGAGCCCTGTGCTTTCAGTACTGATTCTGTATTGATGTTTTTTACTTATCTAGGAAAAGACAAGCAAATCATTTGTTTTTGTAAAATGCAGTGTGACTGTGAGTTCTGAAAAAAAATCAGGCTATGATGTTCTACACCTCTGCTCCCAGTGTAGTTTTTTTCCCAGGAACCTCTGTTCCATCTGACAAATAACGCCGAAGGCAGCAGAGCTGGCAAGGCAGCTGTTCCGGGAGGTGATGTGGAAGGAAGTTAACATATGACACCTCAAGGAATGCAGTATTTTACAGTTCTGAGGAATCCAGATTGTTTAATCCTGTGTTTTTGTAAGCAACACCTGAACTCGCTGTAACTTGTGGCTTGAAACAAAGCCACTTGCTTTAGAAACAGTTTCCCCCTTATTTGTGGTTATCTTCGGCGTAGTGTTGGAACTGAAAACCAGGATCTGTTTTCCACAGGGGCTAACGGTTAAGTTTCTGAAGCTTTTTTAAAAAGCCTCATCTTTCAAAATTTTTCTTGGAATATGTTTTATAATTCTAAAGGGATTAATAGTATGAGGGATAAAGCTTAATGGTAGTCCTGCAGCTGGAAATAATTGTGCTGTGTGGTACGCAGTGCTAACATTTTTAACATCTATTTGTCTTCCTCAAGTAGAGGGCTGAATATTAAAGGCTTTGTATTGCAACCAGCAAAATTATGATGTGCATTTCTGAGGATTTCACACAGTCATAGGTACTGTGTAGGCATCCTGTGAATGCCTGGAAGGAGAATTTTGTAATTTTTGTTTAAAAAAAAGCCATTTTGGTGAGCTCCAGTTCCTCTGTTAACTTGGATTTTGTTTGAAGTAGAACCCTGGGGCAGAGGGGATCTGGTACTTACCTTTGAGTGCCTCCTGGGCAGCCCAGCTGGTGCCTGGGGTGGTGGCAGTCTGGTGTCTCCTTTCAGCCATACACGTATCCGTTCCCATCGAGCTGCTGAAATTTCTTTCTGCTTTTTCCTACAACTCCAAATACCTTGAAGTCTTTTCATGCTGGAGGCGAGATCTGAGCACAGGGTCAAACTATCAGATGGATAAGGGATGTTGCTTCACTTCAAAGGAAGATCTGTAGGATTCAAGCCTTGAAGGGATGTGCTGATGCTCAGAAAGTACTTCGGGCTCAAACATTTATTCATACCTGCAAGTCATGGCTAGTTGGAGCCTGAAGCCTTAATTCTCTTCTAAGGAAAGTAAGAATCATATGTAAGGGCTTCTCTGACTTTCTTTCTTTCTCAGTGCCTAGTGCTCTGCAAGACAGATTTGGGGGGAAGGAAAGAAAATACCCACAGAAATGTTTCCATCCATGGAAGTCCTTCCATCTTCTGTCAGCTTTTAGAATGAAATTCAGTTAGTTGTTGGTCAAGAACAAAATTTCTTGTCAAATTTTGTCTTGCTTATTTGGGAGAAAAACTTTGGGATGCTTTTTCCAAAGAAATATAGTCAATGTTTTGGTGTAAGATCAGCTACATTTTCCCTAGGCAGACAGACATATTGCAGGATTTTGCCGTAAAAGCAAATGCAGCCTCATCACCATATGTTATGTCCCCCAAGATGTGGTTCAACTGGAGTGTAAATGGGCACATTTGGAAGTCATGTGTCCTAAGGAAGATTCCTCTCAGGTCTTTTTTTTGAATTGGAGATAAGCAGAAAGAAGAATGATGTTTCCACAGGTGTCAAAGTCACCAATTTTAAATAATTTTTTTAAAAAATTCACAGGTACATTTTACCATTTTGCTGCTTTCTTCCTTTGACTGAGATCATACAGGTTGGCTTTTATGAATTTCAGACTTGACTTGATTTTGTTTTCTTTTCCAAGAGGGACATATCATGGGATGTAACAGAAGGATGACCATGATACTGTGATTGGCAGGGAAATAAGATTGAAAATCAAATAGTGACTATGTCTAGTCTAAAACTGCTTCAGTTAAAAGACCTGAAATATCCCTAAGGGGTACAGTAAAAGGGTGTACATGGAGATGGGTTGGGATTTTTTCCCCTTTTGTAGCCTCTGACCAGCAGTTCAGGAGCAGAAGCTTAATGTCACCGATCTTCCCAAAATTTGATCTTTCAAGTGGGAACTGCAGCTTGGTGGTTTAAAAAAACCCCATACACAAAATCGTTGGGAATTCTAGTGTTCCTAGTGCAGCTCAAACTAGAAAGAAGAGTCATCTTGATGTAAACAAATTTTAACTCCTAATCCAAATCCCGATTTGCCACCAAGCCTAAGAAATACCTTCTGAAGTGGGGGGAAATGGCACTGTACAGGAGGTAGAAAAATGGAACAGAGAAAACAGGTAAGTCTGATTGCTCTCCATTGAAATCAGTAGCATCTAGATAGGAGAAGATTATTTCTAAATTGCACTATAATTTTATAGCTGACAATGGAGATCTGTTTTATTGGTTTTATGCAAACGGAGGCTGTACAGTAGGCTGTGTTCTGAAGAGCCTAAATGTTCAGAAGTTTGGGCAGGATGGAGACAGACTGTTCATTCCCACGAAAAATAGTATTTGGGAGCCAAGTGGTGAGCCCCGCTCCCCTCAGTACCTGCCCACTGCCCCTCCTCCCCGCTCTTAGAAATACCCTTGGTTTAAGTTAGGCTGTTTCTTTGGTTTTTAAGTGAGTTGTTTCCAGTGGATGGGCTTTCCAGCAGCTGGTGCTCCTCCAGTGGAAAAGGTTTATTTTTAGTGCACTGGGAGAACAACATGTAAGCTCGAGCTGGATAAGGGTGGAGGATAGATCTGCCAGTCAGTCTGCTTGCTTTCAAATGGGGTCCTCTGGGGCTGATCTCTGTCCTTTGGGTGGCCTGGTTGAATTCGGGGGCACACGATTCCTCTGGTGTGCACACCAGGGCTGAATTCATTTCAGTTGGAGGCACAGGTAAGCTGATGGTAGCGACAATGAATCATGTGTCTGAGAGCTTCAGAAATTAGTCATAGATGTTGAAATCTATAGCTGCTTTATGCCCACCTCCTCTTTAATTTATACTTGCTTTTCAAACACCGTCTTTTTAAAAATGTATATTCTCTCTTTCAGTGCAGACAGTGAGAGAAGGAATAATTTTAGAAAATCTCAGAGCCAAGGAATTTTTTAAAAAGCAAATTAAAGTCTTTTTTTTATGTAATACTCCTTTCTGCCATTTGTTCCAATAAAGAACAAAAGCAAGATGGTGTTATGTAGGCGTTAAAGCAGGGGATGGTAATCAGGACTCTCGAGTCTATTTCCAGGCACTAACCCAGGATGGTGGCCTGGTTTTCATTCCCCTTGATGGATTTATGCTGCAGGACTTGTTATCTTTGTGGAGTCAGGCATGAAGCGAAGGGGTGAAGCAATGATTTCAGCCCTACTCTAAGGTGTGAGGAGAGCAGGGTTCAGATTTTGGCTCTGCTGCAGTTGGTGTGAATTTGCAGGAGCGGCTCAGGCATGTAAACCCTTCCAGTCCTGGATCCGAGCAGAGCACAGGGTGCTGGTGTCCCTGCCCTGCCCAGCTCCACCCCTGCTGAACAGGGTGCACCTTTACCCACACAGTGCAGAACCATGGGGAACAAGGCAAGGATCCACTGCAAAGCATCTGATAGCCTCAGTGGTCACAACAGAGACACAGGAGGTCTGAATTAATATTGCTCAAGGCAAGGGATAGAGGGAGAAGTGCTCAGCATTGATCCCTTGGGTAAGTTCATGGCTTATGTACCCGTGGGTCCCTCAGCCTGGAGAGTATCAGCCACTCGTGGTCCTGTGGCAGGGCCTGGTCAATGATGTCTTCTGCTGGTCTGGGAGGAGCATTGAAGTGAGATGAAGCAAATGTGGTCTCTGGTACAGAAAGGTACATGTTGGCATAGACAGCAGCTGTGCTGCCCTTCTGTGGTGGGCAGTGGTTACAGTGGGGAGACGCAGCCCCGCTCTGGTACATGCCTGGGGTGGCACCAGCCATCCATATGTCTGCTTCCCAGGTCAGACTCCTGCAGGAGGACAGAGGCTGGGACATACCTTGTCTGCTGAGCTCCGCCATAGCTGCAGAGCACAAGAGCGTGGCTGGATACAGACTGAGGATGGGGAGTTAGGGCCTTTGGCATTAAGATTTTATTAAATCATACATTATCAAAGGCAACATTTTTGGTCAATTGGCCGTGATCCATCTCAGAAACACATTTTAAATTTTACTCTTCCTTTTAATAGAAAGCTACTAGTAACTGCGGATTGCAGATGGGAGCATTTATGGATAAAGCCTTTCCTTTTCCTACTGCTGCAGCCTGGCTGGCTAGCTCCTCCTTGGCGTTTGTTGGAGTGGATTTGTTATTTAATTTCATCTTTTTTCCACAATAGTTACTCCTTGCCAACAATATCAAATCTGAGAACTGGGGCAAACGTGTTGCAAGAAAACAGAGAGATGCCACGAGATGCCTTGGTACAAGGGAATGCGAGGAGGGACTTGACAGGAGACCTGGAGGGTGTTTGGACCGCGCTCAGCTGGAGATGGACACAGTGCAGAACTAGCAGATGCAGAAAGCTAAAGAAAAGAATAATAAAATGGTGAAAAGAAATGAAGGGAAGAGATGAGGAGATCAGAAGGAATGGGACAGAGGAGCAGGAAAGATGAGCAGAGTAATGTAGACAAAGAGGAGCTCTTCCCACTCCTGTAACGTGCCCTGGCTGAAGAGGTGATAACTCACTAACTAGGACCAGATGGACTCGTTTGTCTGCTCTCGACAGCGCAGCAGAACTTGTTTCAGCTGCCACAAAGGATGAGTTTCAGAGTCTGAGCACAGATCATTGCTCCTTTGACAGCCAGTTCAGGGGCCTGTCAACAGCTTTTCCAAAGCACTCAACGTCTGCGGGAAAACTTCGAGCAACATCTGAAATTGCGGTCAGTTAAGAAGCATCTGAAAGGGAGCTGGGAGCTTTTGAAGATCTAATTTCTGTCCCGGGATGCTTGAAAACTAGTGCTCTGAGACATTAATCCTGTGACTGACATGGCTCTGGTTTTACCCCAGCGTTACACCGCTGGCTGCGGGGGAGTTATTCTTGGTCCTCACTGCTGTAAATGAGAGAGCAAGACCAAGATCAGTCTAAATATTTGGAATTCTTTTTTTAGTGAAATGTGTTTTCTAAGTGGAAATAACAATAAACCAAAGACTTTTTGTGGAATATCCTGAATATCCTGAGAGTCAGCCACATCTTTTCCTGCTGAGTGCAGGGAGTCTGGTGGGACAAGCCGCCCCCACCAGCCACAGGGACAGTGAGTAACTGAGTGTCTGAGAGCACCAGCTGCAAATCAGAGGTGACAAGCTGGGCTCTAGAGGGATGGGTTGATGCTGAATGGCATCATTACAGGACTAACCCAGCAGCTGCTCTTCCTAAGGAAAGAGATTGGTCAGCAAGTTGAAGACTCCCCACAAGTTTTCTTTGACGATGCAGCAGAAACAGGGGAGATGTGGGGACAGCAGGGTTGGGGCATGAAGGACACAGGGGGACCAGCACTGGGTCTTCAGCGAAGCCAACTTCTGCCAGCAGAGGAGTGGGTCCAGGGCTTGTATTCTGCTTCTGGCTTTTAATCCTCTTCTTTTCTCTGTAATGCCTAAATTTTAAAGACAAAGCAGTGGAGATATATAGAATTTCTTTTCATCCAGCATTCAGTAGGACCAAATATAATTGGTAATTTTAAAGCAATATCCAGGGAGCTCAGAAAGGATGAAGATACTCCCAAGCTTTCTCTTCCTTTTTATTGTGAGCTGGGAACTGGGAAAGGCTTGATATCTGCAGGTGCTGCCTGTGCAAGGCAACATGAATTGGCATTGGACAGCAAGGCTAGAGAGCTTTGCTGTAACAATTAATGCCCATAAACAGAACATGACAGATGCAGCAGGAATGGCAGCCCCAGCTCATCTCCCATAGCAGATGTATCCTCAGCCTCTGGCACTTCCATGCCAGTATTATCGTAGGCACAGTTGGAGGGGGCGAATGAGAAGGAAATGTGACACTCTCACAGTTTGAGGTCCTTAACTTGTCCGTGTAGCTTAGTGGGACAAGGTAGCTTAAGCCTCAGGGCAAGGAATATCTGTTTCTATACAATATGGGCGCGGTCCTAACAGAGTCTCTGGGAAGTGCTGGGGCACTTGTTGGCTTTGGTAGGGCAGCACCGTTGGCTTCACACCTCCTTGGAGGTTAATGCAGCACTAAACTCCAGTTCCAAGAGCCCAAAGAGTAATTGGCTCCTCCTGTCTCTCAAAAGGGTTGAGGCTAATGATAAAACTTCTTGATTGCCCTCAAAAGCAAGGACTATGTGATGGCTGTGCTGTGAAGGGACTGTGGTGGCTTTGTCTGGTTGGCAGGTGTTTGCTGTGCCTGAGGAGCAAGAGAGGGTACCCTTCCATGCTGGTAATCCTGCAAAATGGGTATGGTTGAATTGCAGTGCTGTTGATTGAGTCAGGTCAAACATTCAGACCTCGTGATAACTGATACACGGGCGGCAGAGCGCCGGACGAAGAGTCGCTGTGTGCTGGGGTGGCTCTGAAGGTCTGCGTGGGTTGTTTTCACTCTCTCTTCCTGGCTGCCAGTACAGTGCTCCTGGAGAGTGATGGAAAGCACTCACAGCTCTGAAAAACCTCTTTGCAGTTGTTCTTGGAGGCAGTAAAAGGGGCAGCAGCTGTGATGTGGGTGCAGAATGAGAGTTTCCAGGACACCCTGTACCACAGGGGACAATGCCATCTCTTGGGGGGACATAGGCCGAAGCCCTCCGACATGGCAGTGGGGAAACCAGCACACTGCCACCACCCCTGCAGACCCTGGCTCCCCACCCATCGCAAAAACTCATTTTCAAGAAGTTGCCTTGAAACTTTCTCATTTATTTTCTCCTGGCCACTTATTTATGACATTTTAACAAGTTTCGAGCTGTGCTGTTTGAATTCCCCCAAGTCCCTGTGTTCATCATTATGCCAATACCTTGTTTCTTCTCAACGTGTGTTCACTCAGGGCTGCCCACTGGGTTTCCATTACCCGAAAGCTGGCTCCCACAAGGCTCCCCCAGTGAGTGGTGCTCCTCCAGGGGGGCAGCTGGGAGGGTGAAAGCCTGCATGGAAACACAGGGACACGCCTTCTCCTCAATGCCAGGCAGGTGGAAGGAACCCAATGGTCATGAAAGCTCTTTTCAGGTCCCAAAGCCAAGCCTTGGGCTCACTGGGCTGCATCTTCACAATCCTTTTATGCTGGCCTGGTACGATGCATAGGTCACGGTGAAGACCACACAACCTTGCCTGCCCATCAGGGATCTCTCTTGCAACGGCCTCTGTTGTTCCAGCCCAAGGGGCTCTTACACGTTCCAAGCTGTAAGACACAGCATGATGGGTCAAGGCAAGGCCAGAGATCCCAAGGGAAAGAAATGAAAACAAGCTCCTTTAATATAAACTATATGTTTTCTTGTCCTCGTTCAATTTACACGCTGCATTTTTGACTCCTTTCTGACAAGCAGTGTTTATCTGGCAGGAGACAACTCTCATTAGCAATGAAGGGCAGCATCAGATTTTTCTGTGCTTTGTTTAAACAGTATCTTTTGCTTGTGTTTTCCTTTTAAAATGATTGAGCAAATGGCTCAGAAGAGACTGAGGCAAGGCCGCAGCACCCTGCTCCCTTCTCACATGCCTCCAGCTATTTTAAAAGTTTGAGGGAAAATAAAACATTGAGTCAAGTAAAACATTTCAACTTGCTGATTCAGAAGGGTTGAAGAAAACCCATCTCCAGGATACAAAAAAGAAGTGAGCTTTCAGCTTCTATCAAAACTGCTGGCTGGCATTTATGAAAAACATTGGGTCATGATAACACAGACTAATATTTTAATATTTAGAATAATCTCTGTTTACACAGAAGTTGTGTTTTACGTGAAGGTCATTTCTATTAAGTCAGTATCTTTTCCAGGAATAGAACTCTCTTTCTTTGGAAAGCAAGAAGAAAAATGCAAAGGCTGTTATTTATATAAGACTGAGCAGTTCCAGCACTCTTCTCAGCCCTGGGTTGGCTGAGGGCCGGAGGGGCAGCAAGAGGGCCACCACCACCCCACTGCACTAGTCCATGCCCAGTGCAAAGCCTTCCCATTACCCGTCCGTGCCAAATAAATGCTTTTTTCCCCAGCTCATTTCCTCTCCCCACTTCCCTGTGATCACAATATGGAGCTGAGCATCCCACCCTGGGCCAGCTAAACCAGAGGGAGGATTTGCTTTGTTGGCTTTTGGAGACAATAAGCTGGTTTTGGAGCTGAAGAGGGTCCTGGCAGCCCTGGCATCTCACCCAGGAATCACCAGGGTTCAGCCAGAGGCATCTCTCTCCCCTCAAACCCCATCCCATGAGTGCCCCCCTGTGCCGGGGTGCTCTGGCTCAGCATCACCTGTGGGAAGGCACGATCTCATGCAGCAGTGGCCATACTCCACATCTGGGTCCAACCCTGAGGACCTTGATTCAGCGTTTGCTGACTTTGGAAGCATCCACCATCCTTATTTTTAGCCCTACATTTCCAGAATCACCTTGTGCATTCAGAGAGTTGAAAAATGTTTCGCAAAAGTCGTTAGCAGTGTCACAGCGGCCAGTCAGCAAGAAAGCCCTCTCCTGCCTATGAGGTCATATACTACTGGCTTGCCACCATTAAAGCAAAGGCTCCACAGTGCTGCTTCTCCTGCATCTTCTCTCCTCCTCCTCCCTCGGTGCCCCCTGTGTGGGCTGGGATCTTGGCTTATTCCAAGTCCCCACCTCCCTTGCCTCCTGCAGCCCCCGTGGCCACTCGCTTTGTGCTGGCCCTGCTGCAGTCCCCACCTCCTGCTCCAACAGGGCACACTGCATTGGACAATTTTAATAGCCTGGGCAAACACCAACACGTGCTGGTGCTCCTGGACCTGGGGAGATGTGTCTTCAGCGTGCACTGCCCAGGCAATGTTCAGCACCTGCTTCCCACCACATTCCCTGACCAAAACAGTAAGGCTGGACCAGTGCTATGAGGTGGACAGATCCTGCCAGGCCAGCTTAGCAGGACACAGTTCCTCCCCAGTGTCTGTGCCAGGTGAAGACGTGTCTGGGATGCGGTGATGGCCATGTGACCCAGCAGGAGGGCGTCAGGCACTGTGGATGCCACCGCTCCTGGAGTTGCTCCCTCCCATACAGCCACATCTCCATCACGTGGCACTCGGGGGGTGTAACATGCCAGGTGGGGCTGGTTTAGTGTTTGCACCCAGCTGGTGGTTAGGTACCTGCCTGCTCCGTCAGTACAGAGGTGCCTCCTGCATCTGGTGTGGAGCCAGGGAGCTGCTTTGGGGTGGTCTCAAGGTCAGCAAGTAAATCCACTGAAGTGGTGGGCTTGCTTCCAGCCTTGCTGGCTGCCTTGGCGGCTGTAAGGTGTGCTGGTAGGAGCCAGGACCAATTTTGCACCTTCCAGGGGACAACAAGGATTTAAGGGTCTGGCTCTAAGCACCTCCCTCCTGGGGATGGCAGGTGGCTGTCTCTTCAGAGTGCCACAAGGGTAGGTCCCTTTGCCTTGAGGAATTGCTCAGTGATCCTTGGGTGGATTTTTGCTGTGGAAATGTTACAACGCATTTGCAACTCCCTTTTCAATTCTGCTCTGTCAGACAGTAGAGCGCATTGCCGTGTTGCCTATAGCAACATCTCCTGGTTGAAAATAAGCTGCAACAAATGAATAGGTTTGCTGGTTGATATGTAAGAATGGTTGGTGGTTATTATTATTATTGCTATTGCTACTACCACCATTATTTATAGCTTTGGGGGCCTTGCAGCAAAGCTATTTTTGGTTAGGGATGCAGCAATGTGCAATTCAAAGGCAGTGTCACTCAGAGGGCACCTCCACAAGCCTCAGGACGCAGCAGCCTGGGGCAAAGGGATGGAGGTCACTGCAGATCTGATTCTCTTCTCTTAATTAAACAACTGCTTTTCTTGGCAGGGACCTGGTGGGAAGAGGCCTGCTGCATCAGTAGGGAATGCTTTTTCCTGGAAAAATATCTATCTGTGTCAGTGTATCTGGGGCAGTTGAACAGTGCGGTGTGCCACCAATGTTCAGGCTATGGGATGTACTGCCTGTCTCTAGGGACCGTGCTGCTTTGTGAGGTTCTTGCTCACCAACTCGTGACTGTTGGTGCACAACAAGCAAATCAGAGGTTTTTGGCAGAAAGTGTCTTTGGATGGGCTGAGCTGTGCAGAAGTGACTCATGGCGTTGAATGTCTTGGTTTCTGGGTGACCCCATTTGAGTTATTTCGCTGTACTCTGGGTTCTCATTGCTATTTCGTGTCTCAGGGAACTCATCAAAGCCCGTGGCTTGGTGCTCCAGGGGTGTTTTGGGAAAGGTGCCTTCTTGTGGGTTCTGAGTCCAGGCTATGCCGAGATGCCAAAGAATAATTAACAATTGGTTTCAGAAGAAGGTCTTTTTTTTTGAGGGAAAGTTCCCAGTGATTGGGGAGTGGACTTTGGCCTCATAAGCTTTAATTTTTGATCATTTTCCTGTTGACTGTTAGCCTTTAAGCAATTTACTTTGCTCTCTGAGGCTGAGGTTATTCATCCTTAAAAGAACGATGTGGCTCACACGTGGCTCTTCCTCTCCACTCCCGAATGCTCAGCAGGCTCAGGCTTCCCAGGTGGGGTCAGAAGTCCTTGCACCAATCTACAGGTTTCCTGGGATATCTGGTTTGCAGCACTTTTTGCCTAAGTCTAGAAAAGCACACAAATCTTCAGGGCACCATCAGCTGCTCTACCAACCCAGGACTCACCAACTGCTGCAGCAGAGTCCACCCAGGGATGATGGAAACAGGCACCCTGGTGGTGCCTGAGGTGTGGTTGTGTAAAACATTCTCACTTCAAGGTAGGGAGGAAAAAGCAATTCCACTTAAACAGCCTTTTGGTGGTTTCCATCCGTTTGGGTCTGGTTTCCATCACACTATTTCCCCGCTGTGGATCCATGCTCAGTTGTTCACTGCTGGGTCCCTTCCTGAGCCTGGGGACATCCTGGCCAGTATATTATTTATTTTGCCACTGGCATTGTCAGAAATACTAAATGATTCCCAAGACTGATCTTTGTGGATCTCCAGGAGTTATCTCCCTGCAGCCTGAGAAAACCCTTACTGAGATAGAGCACTGGTATCTCCCTTAGTCCATTTGCTACTCATAGCACAGTTTCTTCCCACCAGGTATTGTCTTTCCCATTTTAACTAATAATTTCACATGGGACACCATAAAAAAAGAAAAAGTGCCAAAGTCCAGCAAAATATGACTGAATGCCTCTCATTGCCTAGAACATCAGTTATTCAGGAAAGCGTGCAGAATTCTCTGGCAAGAATTCGTTTGGCAGACCTACTGTAGACAAGTGAAGCTGTAGTTGCCCAGGGCATCTTTCTTGCCTCTCTCAAATTACTATTTTCCAGCACTGCTTCTAAACCACCATAGATTAATTTCAAATACTTGCTGCTGAACTTGCAATTTCATGGCCATTTCTTCCCTGGCTCTGGGGTAGAGCTGGTCCAGTTCCTCCAATTTGCATGCACTCGGCTCTTTGAGATTTCCTTCCTCTTCAGATGTGGTCACTCCCATATCCTGATGTCCATCATCCATCTTCATTTTGGCCTGAGATTCAGCATCTTCTTTCTTCCCAAAGCCTGACATCCAACAGCCGCCTCGTCTGAGGGACGTAGTTTTAGTATCTTTACCCCACCACACCCTGGGCATGCAGAAACCACATTTCTTTCTTCTTTTCTCATTTATGACTCACAAACATTTTGCTAGCTGTTTTAATTTCCTTTGCAAGATCTAATACAGCTTGGCTTTGGCAGTTCTCACGTTACCCCTGCACAGCCTGACCTTTAACATAAACTGATTAATCCCTTTTTCCATCCATTGCAGGCTTGTGGTTATTCCTAATATTCTTTTTGCGGTAATTCTTCATCCAGTTAAGGCTTTGGCCTTTCCCCTGAGAGGTTTCCTCTCTTGCCTGGGATTGCATTCCAGAATGTTGTCAGTTCAGTTAATTTCCCTGATTAATTCCCTTAATTTTTCAAAATTCCCCCTCTGAAAAAGTTAGCAGAAAGCTAGCTTCTCCTTCTTTTTAATTTAAGTCAAAATACTATGAGGGCATTCAAAACAAGATATTTTCTATGACAAATTCCTTTATAATGTCCTTACTTTTTATCAAAGTAAAGCAAAAAAGTCTTCCCTCCTGTCAGATTAATGACACTTCAGCAAAGAAATCAGAATGTTATGTCCAGGAGTAGCTGCATCTCATCATTACAAGCAGCGTGATGGGAAGTTAGGGTCTTCATTAAAGACACTACTCCCATGCTTGACAGTATCAGCCCTATGACGACAGCACAGAAATCCCTGTCCATACCTACGTCTGACCCTAATGATCTAAAGGAAAGTGCCAGCACCGCCCTTATACGGCCTTTTGATGCTCCTGTCTCCTTCCTGTCACTGCTGATACCTCCTAGACACTTCCTAGCCAAAGCACCAAAGGATGTGATTCCTCTCTCCTGGGCTAGTGCTCTCATTAGACCATGTTTCTGCAGAGCCACCATGAGGTCTGCTTACTCCTCTCCATCCCTGCTGCTGAGTCTATGTCCCACTCATCAGTTTCCACATGCTTCCCCAGCCTGATCCAGCTGTTTGCCTGCTCTTCTGCAGACTCACCCTGGAAGCTGCCGTGAGAAAGAGCTGGTTTGCTTGATACAAAATCAGCCCCTCTTCTATTGATGTTCCTTCAACAGGAGCCAAATCAAAGCTCATTAGACCCTGCTTTACCTTAGACCCCTAATAAAGGGGCACTTGGAAGTGCCTGTAGGTTCTTGGTTGAAAGCTGGGCACCATCCTCAATTTCAAGACCAAGGGTGACTCCAGTCTAGCTTCTCTCTCCACTTGTCTTCTGTCCTCCTCTTTTGCCTCTCTGTTGCTCTCATTTTGTGAAGTTTTGTAGTTCCTCCAATCCACAGGAACAGGAACGTTTTAGGAGCTTTGAGATTTACAGGTCATGGAAGGCTGAACACTTTGAGACCTAGGTGCAAATGAGATGTCAAATAGCTATTCCACTGCTGCAACAAGTTAGTATCTGCCAGTGATTTAGGAGGAACTCTACGTGCTATCAACCTCTAACCAGTGGTTCTCAGCACCATGATTGCAAAGCTCGATAAATGACAGAAGCATCCTGAACTATTTCATCCTCTTCTCCTTCTCTTCCGTTGTCTCTCTGGAGATAAGAACAGGTCCTTAGACCATCTCTGCCCCATGGCTTGAAGCCTGCAGGAACTTGCTCTGTGTCCAGCATGCTGGGGCTGATTCTTCAGGCCTTTTTCCCAAACACAGCTCTTCTCTTTACAGCCATACGGCACACCACTAACTTGGGGCCCAAACAAGCGTTAATATGGCTGAGAACAATTTCCTTTGTGGGTCTGGGGGGAAAGGTTGAGAAGAGAGGGACTGGAGAGGTCTGACAGAGCTGTTTCGCCAGCACAAGGGGGAACGCCTGCAGTCCCTGCAAATGCGTTTGGTGGTGGGTGGAGACTTCATGGTGCTACTCTGTTGGTCCCACAGGCAGAGGGGACACAGAGCTGGCAGGGTGAGGGGGAGATTGCCAAGGGGATTCCCAGCTGCTGGTCGGTGCCTGAGCAACTCCAGGGCTGCTGTGCCCTTCCATGCCAGCTCAGCCGGGGTCGAGAGGGACTAGCCATAGTTCATGATTTTTGCACATGATGATGCTGAGGGGCTCTGGGACCCCAGAGTGGGTCCCACCAACAGCTGCTCAGTGCAGCACGATGCTGGAGCTGGTCCTGAGGCAGGCCCTGAAGTGGCATACCTCTCCCCCGTGAGCTGGGGGTGAGTCCACGCGTCCGAAATAAATATCTTCTACTTAGGACTTCAAGAGCATTTTTCACGTGGGAAAAATCTTGCCACTGGTGAAGGATCCAAGGAGAAAGCCAACATGTGCCGGGTGAAGGCTGCCAAGTGCTGGGAAGTGTTTGCTCTAAGAAGTGTATGAAATTCCTCTCGAAAACCGAAATTAACCCGGCCTGCGGTTGCTGTTTTGGGTCTGAGCAGATCGACTGGATGATGAGGCAAGGAGGATTTACCCGTCCAGGGGCTATGTAATAAAACTGCAGCCCAGTTCCCACGAACACATCATCCCATTTTCTCCATAGAGACTCAAACCCTGTGCTCAGGTCAAGACTTTTACCTGGAAAGGCGTAAGTTTGAGCTGGCCTGGCCACAGCCAGCAGTCACAGGGGAATAACAGACAATTTTCCCCTTGCCTGGACATGCAGCACATTCTGGAACCAAATTCTTCACCTTCAAACCCTTCTTTTGCCACCTGTTGTGAACAAATTTATTATTCTTATTCTTTCTTATTTTTGTTCTTATTCTCATATTTTCTTGTTCCCTGTGGTGCACTGAATTGCTTTATTCTTATTCCTCTATCTTCCTCTATTATTGCTATTACTACTACTATTACTACTATTACCATATTACCATTGCTATTATACCATCATCACCATTACAGGCTGGAGTCACCTTTTGCACCAAAATCCAACCGTGCTGTGTGCTGCACAAACACAAAACGTCCACGACCCCCATCATGGAGCCTTCCCAGCTTAAGTGACAGGGAAGAGTCGGCAGGACTGGGCAGCAGGGGCGAGTGGCTCCCGTGCTGCCCCGGCACACGAGCAGACCCCTTGCTGCCAGCTGGCTTTGCCCAGCAGTTGGCACATGGCCACTGCAGACTGGCACTGGGGACCTGTGGCTGGTGGATGGGGAGGAGGGAGGCTGGTGGTGCAGCCCAGCTGGGGTCGGATGAGGCTGTGGGGCCCTGCAGGCAGGGGAAGAGCCAGCGCACACACAGCCATCTGGGTAACATGATAAGGAGCTCACGGCATCTGAAAATAAAGGCTCATCCATCTAAAAAAAGCCCTGCAGTGAGGGAGAGACATTATTTAACACCTAAGAGGACTCTTACTTCTGTGCCAGATCTAGGCTTTGGGAGCTTGTACAACAATTCCATTTTAAAACCAGAGGTGCATCAAGCTGGTGTGCAGATGATGATAATAATACATAATAATAAATAATAATAAATAATAATAATTAATAATAATAAAAATTGCTATGACCATGGGGTCACCAAGTTCCACCACTGCTTTGATGGGCTGAGGGCATAGACAGCATCAGACCAAAGACATGGTGGCCACCTGTCCTCCAGTAAGAGCAGAAAATCAGCAGATTTGGTGCTCGGCCTCCTCGTTTCTGGGTGTGCTGTGAATTCAGGTGGAATTCATCCCCTCAGCAGCAATTTTTTTTTTGTGCACCAAATTGCAATGTGATTATAAAAGTGAGCCTACCAGAGAGGGTTTTCTCAAAAGTACTCTGAATAACCGGGCCAAGGGAAGGGATCTCCATCTCCTCACACCCTGTGACACCCTCCTCCCTCCCAGCGCTTCCTCCCAGTGGGATTTCTCCTGCCTGGGTTGATCAAGTCCCAAGCTGGGGGGTGCTGGGGGATGTCAGCTGCCACCACGTTCCCCTGTCCTGGCCCCAAGCCCAGCTGTCCCATGGGAAGCTTCGCACGCCTGGAGGGTCACTGCCTGCCCACCCGGCTTCTGCAGGGGCCCGAGGGCACTCCCAGGGCACATGGGCACTGGGGGGGGATGTGAATGTGGAGTCAAAGCGGCCGCTGAGCAGCCAGGAAAGCCTCCATGACGGCCAGGCATGCGTATGATCTCCTAGGAGAGGTGGTGGCACTGCTGTCCCCCACCTTCCAGCTTGCTGTTAGCTCCATCACCGCCTTTCCCAGCAGTACCCAGGAAAACACAAGCTCCTGTCCAACACTGAGCTTTGCTGTGGATCCTCAGCCCCTCACGAGACGGGGGGCTGATGCAGACTTGGGTCTCATCTCCCATCACTGCCCTGCTTTGTGTCAAAGAGGAGGGTGCTGGCAAAGGACCGAGGTCCGGGCTGCCGCAGGGCCACGTGGGGTTACTCTGGAAAATATGTGCGCTGATATTTTATTCATCTAAAGCTGAAGTGGTCGGTATGAAAGAAAATAGCTTGTGGTCTTTCATACCTCGAGTCAATGAATTCCTGGGCCTTTTATAGCTCAGGAATGCCGGGTGCTCTGGGTTGGTTTTACAAGGCTGTGAAGCCACGGCTTAAGGTCTGGATGAGCATCAATCACAGCGGGGACGGTGACAGCTGCTCGTGTTTTACCCAGCTTTCAGGCGGGTATCGCACTCCTGCACAGTGCACCCTGTTTTCCCCACTGGTCTGGGACATTTGCTTTGGTCTGTGTGTGCAGGGGGATGTTACCTTCAGGCTTGTGGGACCCCTGCGTACACTAGTTTTAGTATTGGGATTCAAGGGGGGGGTCCATGCCCAGCACACCAGTGCAGTGCCAGCACAGGAGGCAGCTCAACACCAACCTTGGGCACATCCCTCCACTTTGCTTTTCCCCCCAGGCTGCCATCCGAGCAGCACTCCTGCACCATGGGGGAGAGCAGGAGTGTTTCCCAAATTACTGTGATCTCTGTAATAAGAGCTACAGACCTGTAAGAAGATGGGGCTCAAGGTCCATCTCTCAAGCTCCCCATCACTGCAGGCTGATGGCTGGGAAAGGCAGCCCAGCACAGACCCCACCAGCTACCACCAACCTGTCAGGTCTCCCCCGCCCCCATGCCATCCACTTTCTGGGCGAGAAGCTCATCTGCTGCAGGGTACCCAAAAACCTGGCTAAAGGTGGTCCAGGAATACAACAGGATGCTCAAACCCAGCCCAGTTTGTTGGGTTGCATCCAGACCCCACACTGGGGTAAGCAAGCTCACTGTCCAGTACTTTGGGGAATTTGCAGTAATTGGGGATTTTAGCATTTAAACAAATTGACTCTGAAGTTTGCTCCTTTGTACTGTTCCCCCCCCCCCCCCCCCCGAGGTTAATATGCAAAATATACTTACCTTGGAGACAGCATTGCAGTGATGCTCGTGGTTTTTGACTGGAGCATCCGTGGTGAAGGCACAACCCAAAAATGGGATAACTCCACCTTGTTATATACCTGAACACAGCTGGCCACAATGCTTTCCCCACCCTAATACTGCTTTTGCCTCTGTTGATTCCCATGGCCTTGAAAAACCAAGCTAAGCCCCAAATCTTACCGTCAAATCTTGACTTGAAGAAAGCTGAAAAGTCACAATCTCAGCAGTCACCAAATTTTTGTTCTTGGTGGTAAAGAGACAGGGCACTAAAAAAACTCCCAGCTGCCACCTCTTGAAGATGGAGTAATCAGATGGGTCAGGCCAACCTGTACTCGCATGTGGGACACAAGGTGCCGGGATGCAGGTGAAGCAAACCTCTGGGTATTTGCTGACACACTCCTGCCCAGGACAGGTTGTTTTTTTAATGTGTGTGAGGATCTGGGAAGAGGAGGTTGGGAGAGGCAGAGGAGAACCCACAGGGGAGAGATGCCCTTAGTGGCTTTCATGCCTTTCATGCCTGCAGTTCCCTGGGCCCTGATTCAGGAATTTTCTAACAGACACTTTCAAGAGCATGTGAGAGCCTGCTGAGCAAACCTCCCTTACTCAAAGCCAGTCACTTGGGTAACTTTTTCTCCCCTCCCCCAGTTTATTTCAATTGCATAAGCAAACATGAGAGCAATATTTCCACTGGGCTGGAGCACTCCCCTTGCCCCCACAACAGCTTGAAATGGGATCTGATCTTTATTCCTTACTGAGGAAGTTACAGTAATTCAAGAATATCTAGATCTACAAGGTATTTAGGCTATCTTGCTTACACTGATCCAACACCTGTCAAATAAAGAAGCCTCAGACCCTCAAGAACAACAAAAAAAATAATCAATGGGAATGCTATGCTTAGCAGGAATGTAGGGCTAAAGGATCTTCAGATCTTCACCAAAGTGTCTCGTTAAGCTCCCACCAGGTGAAGATGATCTCACTAAAATCCTGCTCTTCTTGCTTGGCAAAGCTCTCAGTTTGATGCTCTGCAGATCCACTGATGTTGTGCCCATATACACCTACCGATGGCACCTGCAGCAGGGCATTCCTTAATAGCTATGAAAAACACAGAAGCCACAACCTTGAAGTCTCTGAGGTATCACTTCTCAGTCTCAGCACATTGTGTGCAAAGCTTAGAGAACTGTTTAAAAAGTCCTTTCTTCTTGGGGACTGAATATATTCACACTGGAAAAGTGAGAAAAGAAACATGTTTATACATTTATTATATACAATATTAAGGCACAAGTTTAAACAGCAAAGAATAAGAAATCTTTGGCTGACCAACAATATCAATATTTGCTGTGGGTGACACAAAACATTCTGCATTTCCCCCCTATGTACAAATAACCCTCCAGCTGTACAACACTGTACACCAACTTCTCTATACAACCAACGACAATAACAAACGACAGTATTTTACAACTAGTTACCAACATCACCTGGAACAGCTACAGCACAGTTTCCCAAAACACAAAACAGTTCCAAGAGCTGGGAAAACCTGCACAAATGGAGTTGCACTGCTCTGCTGAGAGGGGCTGATTTATGGCAGTAGTGCTCGGGCTTGGGGGAGACCCACTGATCCTCCAGACCTTCCCTCCAGGAAAACGAACATCTTTTAAGTTCAACATAATTGAGGAGAATAAACCTTTGAGTTTGAGCTGGAACTCCAAAAGCAAACAGGAGTTGCCTACACCATAGTCTCTAACAAACGGTTTCCTATATGTGACCATGAACCTGGGGCAGCGTTGGGTGTAAACACACCTTGGGATACCAGGAACTGGAGGGTCTGTGGTCTCCAGGAGGAGGAGGAGGTGGTACGCTGTACTCCAGCGTCTTGGAGAAGCTGAGCTGCACCACTACCAAACATAACTGAAAGCCACATCATGCACACTGACCCAACACTGTTTCTGCTGGACGCCTAGCTGTCTGCCTGTACACAAATTATTAAATACTTTCATCAAAGAAATAATACAGCCAGTAATAAAATGCTTTGGGACTTCCAAGCACCTGGGTATCCTTATTTCTCGGAGAAAAATGATGAAATGAAATATTCACCATTGTTTTACTTGCATTCCCTTGATCTTCCTCCTGCCCCACTCCCACCACAGACACTTGAGGAAGGGCCCCAGAGGTGGGTCAGCGCTGCCGTCACGAACGGGCCCACCTTGTATGCAAACACTTACAACCTTTAAATTAGAGAAACAAATAAACTTACTTTGAAAGGCATATATTAAGCTGCATAAAATCTTCCAAGGGTTTTACACATTTGGTTTCACAAGGCAAAGCTGCGAATACTCAAAACACACAGTTTGCTTGCCTCCACAACCGACCTATCGCTACTTTGCTTAACAAGTGCAAAAATCAGAAAGAGGGTGACACTGATGTATGTCTAATTCTATATACACACAACAATAAGTGCATAGATTTAACGTAGCAATTTTGTTTTCAAAAAAAATGGTATCAGCCAGGCAGTACTGAGTGCAGGGCTCTGGCCCCTGCAGGCGCTGAGGTTGCAAGGACTTCAATTTTCAGTGAAAGCAGAGTTTAAAGTGCCTGGTATTGTCACAATCAAGGGCTCTGACCTGATCCCTACAGGAAGGGGTGACCTTGAGCCAGCCCTCAGCACACCATTATTTCCAGCACCCATCAAGCTTCCACTCTAGGCAGCTTCACATCAAATCCCATCACCCTTTTTCTCAAAGCCAAGTTCTTCCTACTTTTATTACAGTGCACCACAAGGTTCAGGAACCACAAAGCCAATACAAAAATACCTCCAACATGAAAATTTCCTGATCAGCACATGCAATGCACAAAGCAAATGGTATGGCATGATTAATGCTGCTGGTGAGTTGGCTGTCTTACAAAGACAGTTACCAGCTCTTACAGAAATCAGAGACTAAGCTGAAAATGTGAAATGTTCCATCTTGGGTAAAACAAGGTGAAAAGAAACTGCAGCTCAGCACAGAAAACAGTTGATGCTCACGCTTTGCTTTGCAGTTAAGCCCTTCCCAGCCCAATCCTACACCCCTTAATGCCCAGTTGCATGTCAGCTTGAACAGCAGGTTTGTATGCTCAAGGAAGGTAGGGTTTGTCTGTAGGCATTGAAAATAAAGAAAACACCCGTTCTTACCACAAACACACTGATTCTTCCACTACTATGAACAAGTGCACAGTTAGAGGCATCTTCTGATCTCACATGCAAGCCCATCTTAACTCCACTGGAAACGCACCCATGCAACCCTCCTCTGAATAAGTTCCTGCACTGCACAGCCCTTTGGGGAGCTGCTGGGATTCTCCCCCGACCTTCCCTCCTGAAACCTTCCTCCCATCCTTACAAAGGGATTGCTTCAGCAGAGTCCTCTTCTCCCCTTCTACCTTCATCCTCCATGGGAACTCCAGCCAACAACTGCTCCTACCAAAAAAAGAAGTCTCAGCAAGCTCTGAGGTTGCAAGACACGAATATTTGTACTGTAAATCCAGTTCCAACAGCAACACTTGTCCAGCCAGGAAAGAGGCACCTTACCTGCCTGCCCAGGAAAACCACACCACACCACTTCAAACAAACACAAGAACCTGCCGTGCACATCTACAGACCAATTATTCACCAAAATTAAGCAGTGAATACTTTTGAGAAATGAATTGATACTGAGGAAGTTGCATGTTTCTCCTGGGTTATTCAGAAACTCCCTCTGGCCTCAAAAACGCCGGGATGTCCCTCCCTGTCCCAGCTGCAGAGAGGCAAGAAAACAGAGCGGCAGTTTGTGCCCAGCCTGTAACTTCACTCCCTTCTCTTTACACCAGAAAATGCAGTTTCCTTTTCCCTCCATGATCCCCTTCTCACACCATGTTCCATTTTCAACGCCCATTTCTGCTCAGAAAATCCCAGATGTTCATTTCATCGTTCCTCTTCAGCGCTCTTCACTTCTTGCCTGGTCCAAAGTCTCAACATATCAGACACAAGCTTCATTTTGGGCACAAACTTTCTCTATCTTTCATCAGACTCTCAGGGTTAGTTTTTAAGGTTGGCACACCGAGGACCATCTTGGACCTGGCTGTACACACATGAAACCCCAGAGATGTTGTCCTCTGCTCAGATAAGGACTTCCATCATGTCTGTATCTGGAAACTCGGGCTTGTGGAGCAAGCTGCTCACTCTGCCTTTGCTGTCCGGCAGCTTCCCATGGCTGGAGTTCTCTGCAACAAGAAGAAGGGAAAATTGGTTTTCAGCTCAAATTCAACAGCAAATTGTCCAAAGCAAATATAAAACCATTTTGTGTGTGTGTGATGGTAGAGGACATCTTAACTGTATGTCCTATATACTGAAAGTGAAATTTGATCAGGAGACTGAGAACATGTCCTGATGAATTCCCTGCACAATGACAGCGGGTGTGTCGGTGTGCACAGACCCCAAGAGCAGGCGTAAAGATGGTATTTAGGAGATACAGACCAAAGTACCTCTCTAGCTGTGGCTAAAGCTTTAGCTGTGGAGAGAAACAGGCAGCTGTAAAAGGACTACATCCCTTTACCAAGTTACTGCTTGTCATCTGATCTATGGTAGCTCTCCACATGTATATTCCTGTTCTGCTTCAGGAACAAAATTTAGGAGTTTAAAACATCAGGAAGGCAGTACAGAAATAATCGGGCAGGTGGTTTAATCTAAAATATGTTAGTTTGCCAGCAGGACAGGCCAAGAGAACACATATGGCCAATTATCACAATGTATGATAGATGTTGTTAGGTGTTCATCACCCTAGTTCTCAACAATCAAACTCAGGGAGAAGAACTTTTGAAACAAGACAAATGTGTAGGAAACTGGCTTTTTCAAAATAACGTGTGTAAAATAAATGCCTCCCTTGCTAGGGCTGAAAACCAGCAGTTTCCATCTTTCAAAACCAATTAAAGTTGTATTTCTCGACCCACTCTCCACATCAAATCTCCACTTTCTCCTTACTATTTCCCCCCAGGTTTCCTTTAAAAATTAGGGAGAAAATGGTGCTTTCACTAACCATGGTTTAAGTTGAAAAAAATAGAAGGGTCTGAGTACATGAGCAGGTGTGGAGTGTTTTCAGGATGTGAAACTCTGTAATTTTATCATTCACAGCATGAATAATTGCATTTGTTGGAAACTCTGTCCAGCGCAGGCAAGTGGAGCTTTACAGAAGCTGCTGGACACGAAGCTCTGCAAAGCCAGACTGAGCACCCTTCTACGCACCACCTATGATTCTATGAAAGTTCTCTATGATTTTCATTTCCCTGAAGAAACCTCCCCACTACCTTACAAATTGTGAAGGCATCACCCCCCTCAATCAATCCTGGTATGTCTCTGGAGATCCGCTGACAGCCCTGGGGGTGCTGGTGTTTCACACTGATGTGGGGATCTGGCGGAACTCACCCAGTTTGTCGCTGGCCACCCGTGTCCCCGGGGGCCGTGGGGCTGGGCTGTGTGACGGGGTGGTACCCAGCCGTCCACGGCCAGGGAAGGAGGCGGTGGTGGGCCAGAAGAGCTCGGTGCTTTTGTCCGTCTGGGTGCTGCTGTCTTTGCTGCCTGTCTTCGTGTGGGAGGCTGACGGTGCCGGGATGGACATGCAGGACAAGGAGGGCAGCAGAGGAGGCAGCGCAGGTCCCAGTGGGTGGTCATGGTGCTCCTTCCCCAAGAGCACCCCTGAAAACATGTTGTGGTCTGTCACATCCTGGCTCGAACATAAGTGCTGTCCCCCTGTCCCATCCCAGAGCTAAAAGGAGCTGGTCTGGATATGTCTCCAGCCCTTTAGCTTGGCTTAGCTTTTCCCCTTAACATCACCTGTTGCTCTTCTCCTGACATCCACACAGTACTTTCCTACCAAACCAGCCTTGTGAGAGCAGCTGCCCTTACTTGCATCTCCTTCTCCACGTCCGTCCCAGTGGCACCCCCGGCACAGCCTCACACACCTCCACAACCCCTGCTCCCAGGCAGCCCTGAACCACAGTCCTGCACTCACTTTCCCATGTAGCTGCCACACCACACCATGCACTCCTACCCAAAGGGTTGCTCACCTTCTTGTTGAACCAGGCTTTTTTTTTTCCTAGCCCAAATTTGCTATTTACTCCCACAAATTTGCAAACATATGCTTGTTTCTGGAAGGTTTTCCCCAAACTATGGCTTTCTTTAATCAGTGCAGAATGATTTAATATGATTAAATATATAATTGAGATACAATGCAAGGTTAACAAATGACTAATTTTTGACTTCAGCACAAGAACACACATTCTTCCCATGGCAAGAGCTCTGGAAATGAGCTGTTGGGGCAATGTGTGCCACAGCCAGGGGCACTTTTGCTAAGCTCAAGCAGAAGGATTAGGACAAAGTGACGGATGAGCCAAAGCTTAAGCAAAAACTGAGCTTACCTATGCTTCCCTTCCAGATCTTCTCTTCCTTCTTCTCCTCAGCTATCTGGTTGCTGGTGAGCGAGGTCTGGCGCGAATGCGTGCCCGTAGCTGCGGCGATGGAGGGGACGGACCGAGCTGGTCTCAGGCTGGCGCTGTCTGCTTTCCCAGGGTCCTTCCGTGACCGCTGCTGAAGGACCTTGATCATGGCATCCTTCTCAATTATTTTTGCATGGAGATTCTTTATTCTGCCAAAGTATGAATGCCTTGCTTAAGAGAGTGGAAGAAGTATTCATAGGGACAGTGCTCCCCACCCTGGAGCAGCAGGATGGGTCCCCCAAGTACACGAGCTACTGCGCTGTCCACTCTGGCTTTGAGCGACTCGGACAAGCCAGCCCCCACCAGTTCCTCTGAGGATAACCATGCACTTTGAGACAGGCAGCGTTTCTAGCTATTAAGTCAAAACTGGGAACTCTTTTCTGCAAGGTTAACTGAACCCATCTATTGCTGTGGCTTTACCAATCCAGCAGAAGCAATGACAGCAGCATCCTGACCGGGCTGCAGATTGCTACCTTCACCAGAATACAAACACATAGGCCATTACCATCCTCATAATACATTGGGGCCAAATTTGGAACCCCTCCTCTGGCAGGCTGAGCTAACCTCATGATTCAGGTTTGTTGTCAGCTGGAGTAAAGACCTGCTGAAGAGAGCAGAAAGGTTTCCTTCGGTTTCTCACCGCTGCAGAAATGATCAGCACACAGTGTGCAGAGCCAAGCAAAGCTTGGTACTTCTCTTATACAGATCCCGAAGACTCTCAAATCACAAAAAAATAGGATTATCTGAGACTTTTCTCCAGGACTGATTAACAACAAATCATACAGAAAGACTACAAAACTGCATTTTTAAAAAAATAATTGTACATGTACAATAAGACTGCCAGATGACTATAGCTTGACTCTGATGTACAATATACAGTCCAATGCAGCTGCATTTTGTGAAGCAGTGAAAGCTAAAATGTTGCATTTGGAAAATCTATACATACAAGGGAGACAGCTAGTAACTTCATCTTGGTGTTAACTTTTCATAGTCAGATGCCTAATTTGCAATGAAAACACAAGATCCTAATCTATCTTTAATGAAGACAACAGCAAAATTTCATTACTTCACTGGAAGCAGGATTAGCTTGCTTCTATGAGTAGAAAACAAGAACCAAACCCAGTAAAAACAATCACTGGTATTTTCCACAGGCAACAAATACACCTTTTTATAAAACTGTCTGCAGACTGGTGCTTTTGTGGGGAAGCCAATAGTGAAGAACAGTTTTTAAAGTTTCTCAGTAAAAATCTAGAGGAATACACAAACTTTCTCAAGGGATTTTCACCCATCAAAAAGCCACTTTTCATCAGGAAAAAAAACTGGATTAAAAATACTGCCCAGGCCTAATGCTCATTGAACTACATGGCCACATGTCCACTTCTGTGCTGAAAATGGAGAAGTATCTGCAACAAAGCACATTACTCTCACTGACTGCCTATGCCCAAAAATGTTTATATCTTCTACTGCTTGTAAATGCCTCTTTTTTAGAGGTGCTCATGGTGCTAAATCTTGCAGATTTGTTCCTAAATGCCAATGTGACTGTCACACAACTTGGATGTGGGAAATTTAGTGTATCTATAAAGAGCAACATGCAGGCAAGGAGCGAAGAGCGAGGCAAAGGCGCAAGCCCTCATGTTGCTGATTATGTAGGAGTGGGATTACAACTTCAGTTTTTACAACCAGACACTCTTGTTTCCAGAAGAGGATTTTCACCGAGATTAAACAAGCATTCAGCTTCCTCGCATGCCAACCTACTTTTAATAGTGGAACAGCTTCTGTTTTGTAAGAAGGTCGGGTTTGGCACAGAGAAGTTTTAACAGGAAGGTAAGGAGGAAGTTATCTAACGACAGCAACTTTTTAATCCCTGTTTTAATGCTGAAGAGCAAAACTAAGTCAAAATGAAGCCCATCCTTTCCAGGCATGCATGAAGGAATGGAAGGGCATCCTGGTTTATCTGAACCCAGCCCAAAGCCCACAGCAAGCAGCTATGGCACGACGGCCCCTTACGTGTACTCCATGTCCTGGCAGCGCCGGTTGGCTTGCACGATCTCCTCCTCCTCCTGCCAGCCCCGCACCTCCAGTGCGCTCTCGCCGTAGCTGCCGTTGCGTGAGTGACTCGGGGCTGAGGTGTCCCTGGCAAAGCAGTTCAACATGGTGAGTCAGGCTCCCGAGACCACGAGGGTGGCTTTTGCACGTGAGACTGGCAAAGAAAACCCCAAACCCACATTTGAAGAGCAAACTAATGATGGCTGCCTGTCAAATGGATGGCTGTCTGGCACTGGGTCATCTTGCTGCAGGCTACTCTTGGCTTGGGTTTAGTCATTAACACCATTAATCAATTGAGCTGATGGAACAGAGATCACACTGAGATTGTGGGCGACCCCCACAGGGTTAATAACCAACCCGAAGGACAGGGTCAGACATCAGAGGGATTCACTCACTGGGGAACTGGTCCCAAGTCAACAAGACTAAATCACAAACAAGAAACAAAATTGTACACTTTAAAAGGTGAAAAATCACACAGGAATTGCTGCCTCGACTGGAGTGCAAAAGAAAAGGATCATCCCGAGTCACGCACTTAACCACATTTCAAAGGGATATCTCCTTTTAGGATGTCTTCAGGGGATTTGGCTTCTAAGAAAGTGGGACAAGAAGTTAATTATCCTGTCCTCCTCATTGCTGGAAAGCCTCACTGCAGTGCTTTGTGTGATGTGGGCACTATGCTTTGACACAGACAAACTGGAGACAGTCCTGACAAACGCAACGGGAATGGGAAGGGGTTTACACTAGGACATGCAAGGAATGGCTCAAGGAAGGCAGTTAGCTCAGGCCAGGGAAGATACAACAGGGGATATCTGTCTTCCAATATTTACAAGGCTGTTACAGTGTCAACAGTGATCTGTTGTTCATCATGTACACCTGGGGAGGACAAGAATCAGCTGAAGTAATTTGCAGTAAAGAAGTTTAGCTTAGCTATCAGGAGAACCTTTTTAATTGGAAGCTTAATGAATCAGTAAACGAAGGCCACAAAATTTCCCTCATTACAGGTTTTTAAAACTGGGTTAAACAACCACTTTGCAGACTGTGGGTGCACGCAGCCACACACCATCAGTCCCCATCAGTGCAGCAGGGGGGAGCTGCCTTACCTATGCTGTGTAATTTGGCAGCCCGAGACTTTGCCGTTGAGGCCACTGCCCAAGTCTGGTGCATGGATTTGATAATCAACTTTTGGACCTGGTCGGAAGGGTAAATCCTGTTGTAACCCACCACTGTGTCTCACTGGCACGACACCATGGAGACATGCATTAACCCTGGTGGCGCAACCCACCAGGGAAAGGCAAACAAAATCCAACCTTAAGAAAATAACCATCCCTTATTATCCCCTCATGCTTTCTGGGGTGAAGAGAGCTGCCTGCTCGCAGCAAGGCCATCTTACCTCTCCATTGTGGCTGTGGCTGCGGCATTCATGGCGAAGTGCCTGATCGTACTCTCCTCCAGGTACTTCTGTTCCCACTTGGTCATGTCAGCTTCCAAGGCCAGGATCCTCTCCTCCTTCTCCCGCACCAGCTCCATCAGGGCCGGGGCATTGTGCTCCGGGAGGCTGCTCGCCTGGTAGCTGCCCTGTCTCTGCCGGTAGAAACAGAAACAGCTACTGACGCTTTGCCAAACACAGGAGCTGCCAGCCTTTTTTTACCCACATCTTCTCCAGAGTGCACAAAAACATTCCCATGCCTTTTGACATCCCCAGGGCAGGTGAAAACCCCAGGCCTTATGTTGCAGGAGGACAGGCAGGTTGACCATGTGTGCAACCCCAGCACATGCTTCTCCGGACGAAGTTGAGAGAAGTAGGAGTCCAGCTGCTCCCTGGATGTGCCAGGATTCCATGGAATGCCTCAAGCCAAAGGAAAAGGTAGGAAAAAAAAATGCTGATAGGAAAAAAGAAGCAATGAAGCTTTAAAAACATTATTTTTGCTGGGATTTCATCCCACAGCTGGGCAGTGCTCAGTATGGACTGAGTACATCTCAGTATGAAGATTTGCCGTTTGGACTCAGTTACCAACAGCCAGGAATAGAAGAGATTCTGGCTCACTCTCTCCTTGTGTGCTACGTCTCTTGTGCTGAATCCAGTTAAAAGGAGAAAAAAAAAAAGCTCTTTTTTTCTCTGTGATGAGAAAATGTTTCAGTAGATAGAACATTGGTAACTCAGAGAAGAAAGCTCTGAAGTAAAAACTTGGGGCATATGGATGCAATATGATTCATTGCAGCACTGTGGCTCATAAAACAAAAAGTATAAATAACAATAGTAAAAAATACCCTGAAGTCTCCTCTCAAAGCTGACAGGTGAGACATGAAGTTAGAGTATCTTTCTTCTTAAATCTTATTAGTGGGAACTGGTGCAAGCATTTGAGAGCTACAGCAACCCAAAATCCAATTGCTAATTACAGTGTCCAAAAAAAATTTAAAATTAAGTAATCTATGAGAGGAATTTTCTGCCAAAACGAGCCAACGTGGCCTGAACTCCCAAGACAAGGACTTCAGCAACAGTCCATTCAAGTTACTGAATATATTGATTTGTCCCTATATTCCAGCCCAGAGAACAAAACCTTTTCTACTTCTGGTTTTACCTTCACTTGAATATGAATTGTATTTTCTCAAGTGTTCTTTCATTAACACCAGCATTAGCATGTCACACCCATGGAATTTCTTTTTTTAAATTGAAGGAGAGCAGGCTAAAGGGCAATTGAGAAGAGCTACTGGAAGAAAACAGAACAGCAAGCCCATGGTGGACAGGGCAGGAAAGACTTAACATACTTATAAAGTAGCAAGGAAGAGCCAAGATGGATGGGAAGCAGTGACAGTGATGATGCTGGAGGGGTGCTGGGGGACCTGCCCTGCCCTGGGGCTACCAGCAAGAAGGAGAAGCTCTACCCTGAGACTCCGCAAACAGCTGATGTTGCCCATAGAGCTATTTCCCAGCCACATCCTATCGACAGGATCAGACCGTCCGCTTTCTGGCAGCACAAGCTCTGTGTAACAGCTGCATTAGTCTCCACTAATGGCTCATAAATAAGGAAGGGTTGTTGCAGCAGACGCACTTCTTGACAGAGAAAGTGAGCCCTTCAAGCGTTACAAGAGCATCGTGCTTTGCTTATGTTGCTGTTTTTTCCCCAAGTGGTGGTTTGATACACTCAGTACATCTGCTTGCCATTGCCCGTGTATTTGGCACTCGGTGCTGGCTGTAACCTGGAAATCCTCTCAGCAACCTCCCCATGTTTCTTTCCCCCCTTTTCACAGATGACTGAACTTTGGGACTCGGGGATGGAGGAGAATGCGAGAGACCGGGTTAGCTCCCAAAGGGAAAAACTGTGTATAAAATACAAGCATAGCACTATCCCTCTGAGGACATAAGGTTGCCAAAAAAAACAAGGGGACAGAAACATAAAACTACACTTATAGCCAGTCTGGACTGGATTAATTTTAAATAATTTATTGTCTGAAGATGATGACACCATTGGACTTGATGATCCTTATGGGTCCCTTCCAACTTGAGACAGTCAATGATTCTATGACTTATCTCCAGATCTGTTATGGACAGAAGTTTCTGTGAACTGAGTACATCATCTTTGTCCAGAACGAATATTGCCTTGCTCTCACCTAATCCCACCTTGCTTTTTCAATAAAAGTTTGGCCAAAATCCATGGGCTAAATCTCACACCCACATGTGCCACACCTTTCCTCTCCTCCTTCAGTGTGCAGCTGATCTTGCACAATCTGAGATTGCTGGAGAGAAACCTGGAAGGACATTCTCCCCTGGCGGGTGTGGGGGGACATGCAGAGGCAGAGCCCTGCCTGCTTTATGGCAGGGGAGCCAGGACCCCACAGCCCCACAGCAGGCAGGGCTTGGCTGTGCCCAGCAGCCCCACTGCAGAGCTCCCCCATCCTCCGCTGAAAATCAGGAGTTAGAATCATAGAGTGGTTTGGATTGGAAGGGACCTTCACAGATCATCCAAGTCCAACCCTGCAATTCCTGCAGGCTTTCCCCAGGAGCCCCTGATCCCTGTAGCCCCGGAAGAAGTCAGGGTAAAGGAGGAGTTTGCCTTGGTAGATGAGGATTGGGTTAGGGATCAGCTGAGCAATCTGGATATCCATAAATCAATGGGACCAGATGGAATGCACCCAAGGGTGCTGAGGGAGCTGGCAGAGGTCATTGCTAGGCCACTCTCCATCATCTTTGGTAAGTCATGGAGAACAGGAGAGGTGCCTGAGGACTGGAGGATAGCAAATGTCACTCCAATCTATAAGAAGGGCAAGAAGGAGGACCCGGGTAACTATAGACCGGTCAGCCTCACCTCCATCCCTGGAAAGGTGATGGAACAGCTTGTTCTTGGCACGATCTCGAGGCACATCAAGGATGAGGGGGTCATTAAGAGCAGTCAACATGGTTTTACCAAGGGTAAGTCATGTTTGACCAACCTTATTGCCTTCTATGAGGAAATAACTAGGTGGATAGATGATGGTAGAGCGGTAGATGTGGTTTATCTTGATTTCAGTAAAGCATTTGACACTGTCTCCCACAGCATCCTTGTAGATAAGCTGATAAAGTATGGGTTTAGTGACCAGGTAGTGAGGTGGATTATGAACTGGCTGAAGGGAAGAAGCCAGAGAGTTGTGGTTAATGGGACGGAGTCTAGTTGGAGGCCTGTGACTAGTGGAGTCCCTCAGGGGTCGGTACTGGGACCGGTATTGTTTAATATCTTCATCAATGACTTGGATGAGGGTACAGAATGTATCCTCAGCAAGTTTGCTGATGATACCAAACTAGGAGGAATGGCTGACACACCAGAGGGTTGTGCTGCCATTCAACGAGACCTTGATAGGCTGGTGAGTTGGGCGGGGAGAAACTTAATGAATTTCAACAAGGGCAAGTGTAGAGTTTTGCATCTGGGGAAGAACAACCCCATGTACCAGTACAGGTTGGGAGCTGACCTGCTGGAGAGCAGTGTAGGGGAAAGGGACCTGGGGGTCCTGGTGGACAGCAGGATGACCATGAGCCAGCAATGTGCCCTTGTGGCCAAGAAGGCCAATGGCATCCTGGGGTGTATTAGAAAGGGAGTGGTTAGTAGGTCGAGAGAGGTTCTCCTTCCCCTCTATTCTGCCTTGGTGAGGCCACATCTGGAGTATTGTGTCCAGTTCTGGGCCCCCCAGTTCAAGAAGGACAGGGAACTGCTCGAGAGAGTCCAGCGTAGAGCCACAAAGATGATTAAGGGAGTGGAACATCTCCCTTATGAGGAAAGGCTGAGGGAGCTGGGTCTCTTTAGCTTGGAGAAGAGGAGACTGAGGGGTGACCTCATTAATGTTTATAAATATGTCAAGGGTGAGTGTCATGAGGATGGAGCCAGGCTCTTCTCAGTGACATCCAATGATAGGACAAGGGGCAATGGGTGTAAGCTGGAACATAGGAGGTTCCACATAAATGTGAGGAAGAATTTCTTCACAGTGAGGGTGACAGAACACTGGAACAGGCTGCCCAGAGAGGTTGTGGAGTCTCCTTCTCTGGAGACATTCAAAACCCGCCTGGACATGTTCCTGTGTGACCTGATCTAGGTATTCCTGCTCTGGCAGGGGGGTTGGACTAGATGATCTTTTAAGGTCCCTTCCAATCCCTAACATTCTGTGATTCTGTGAACCCCATCATGGGCAGGGACATTTTCCACTAGATCAGGTGGCTCAAAGTCCTGTCCAGCCTGACCTTGAACACCTCCAGGGAGGGGGCACCCACAACCTCATCCAAAGGAAAGGTTTAGGTGGAAAGCCCAACAGCCTGAACCCAAAAGTAAGGTGGCACCTGCCACGGCTGCAAATGACCATCCTTCCTTAAAAGCAACACCAAAGGCCCCATTCTGGGGTCCTGCACAGACCACCCCATCCTCACCTGCTGCATCCGCAGCGAGTCCAGCTCCCGCTCCAGGCGTGTGCGCAGCCGCCGTTCCATCTGCTCCCTCTTCTCACAGGCCGCCTGCAGCTGTGTCAGCGCCTGCTGCAGCTTCTCCACCTTCTCCACATAGGCCTGCTTCCTGCGCAGCTGTGGGGGACAGGGGATCAAGCAGTGCTGGGGGGCACCGTACCCCCACCCTGGGTCAGTGGGACCCCCGCGCACTTGCAGGCATGCACTGGGCTCGAGCATGGCTCATACCCCAAAAGGAATTTGCTGTAGTGAACTGTAGATGTTCAGGGCGCTTAGCGACTATCCTCACTTCTTCTGGCCTCCTAACATGCCACCAGGCACTCAGTGACACCACAGGGTATCACGACTGGCTTGAGAGCCCTCGAGGAGGCTGCAGACGCCGGACGTGCTGGGCACCAGCTGCGCTGGGCACAGGGATGGGCAGCAAAGCCCGTGCTCAAACCTGACCCCCAGCCAAAATCTGGCACTGAGAAGCAGCGAGTTTATGGGGGTCAGGCACACCTGGGTGGTCCATGAGCCATTCTTGTCCCCAGGAAGTGTGGACACTGACCCTAAAACTCTCCTGTGGGGCTGTGGCAGCAAGGTCTGAGTGCTCACCCTATGGGCTGCAGCCCCAGCCTCAGGAAACTCAGTTCCCCTCTTCTCCCCCTACCTTTCTAAAGTTACCTGCCTTGTAGCAGAGAAAGCAACAGTGCACACAAAGTGAATCTGCAAACCCCAAAAGACCTTGATGAACCCCAAAAGACCCCAAAACACTCTCAGCCCTCCTGACCCAGAAAGAGAGGGTGAATTGGTCTGAATGCTGGATCATGCAGACTTTGGCAAGCCTCAGTCGGACCCCATCTGCAGCCTGGGGGTTAACAGGGGATGCTCGGGGTCACTGTCATGAGCACTAAGATCCTCTTTAGGACTTCTAGTCTCCCTCATTTATTTGTACACTTGTTTGAGACCTGAAATTTTTCAGAAGCAAATTAGGAGGCAGAAAAACACATTAACCCCAGATGATACCAGGGAACTTAATAAGAGAGGCTGGAGAGGTGCTGTGAGCTGGTCAGGCCAGGGCCAAAATGACATCTTAGTGCCTACCTCTAATTTAAGTACTTAAATCACTACTTAAATTAACTGCAATGTGGGTTATGATATAGGAGCTATAGCCACAAAATATCTGAGTCTAAATATCTAGTGAGAAGTTTGCTGCCTGGCTGCTGGGCATGTGGAGCAAATAAACACCAGCACTGGGTCCTCCTGGCTCTGTGGGGCTCCCCTTCACCCACAGTCCTTTGCTTAACCCAGGATTCCCAGGCTGCAAAGAAGTTTTTTTTTTTCCACTTGTGTGATGCTGGATTCACCTAGGTCCCCTCCCACTGATTACAATGACAATAAAATAACTTTTTCTTGAAATCCTTCTTCTGCCACCCTAAATCCACCCATGTCACAGGTGAAGAAAATAAAATATGGGCTTGTTCACAGGAAAAACAAAGCTTGGCCTAAACAAACCTCCTCAGTCAGAGCCAATGACTGGCAGCATGACCTCCCTAGCCGTGCTGTAATCCAGGCTAACGCTTACAGCTCCCGGGGCTTTCCATGAAAATTAATGAGATTATAATCCCCACTAGTCCCTGGCAGCAGTACGAAGACTGCATTCCTCAGGAGCTCACGACTTGGCAAGACAGACACAGGGGTGGCTTCCTGCTGAATGTGCTATTTTGGCAGTAGGAAAATGCCTGTGCCACCTCCCAGCTGCACCATCATGGATCAGAGAGGGGAAGGGGGCTCCCCTGGGGCCCCTCCTTGGCAGCAGACCTCATCTGCTTCCCCACATCCTGCCGGATGCTGGAGGGTCCATCTGTAGCACAGCAGCCAGATTTTGGCTTTGCAGCAGCCCTCTAAGCTCCAGGGTTCACACGCTTGTGCATGAGTGCACTTCCATTCGTGTGTGGGTGAGGTGATGCACACGTGTCCACCACCTTAGAAAACTATTTTGTTGGAGATATGCAATATGACAGTTCCCACATTTATAAATGTATAGGGAGGTTCTTGGGCCAATTCTGACTTTTCTATCATGCCTGTAGATTCATAAGCAAAAAAATTTATCCACGCATTTAAAAAATACCGTACAAGATGTTGTTGTTTAAATTAATGGGCTTGTCAGTGCAGTATGTATCCGTAAGGGAGGGGGACTGCAATCAGAAATACAGGATATTAAGCTCCCCTACCGTCACAGACACATGATACACAGACAGACTCAAATAAAAAAAAGCTGGATGGCACCTGGAGAGGTACCAGCCCACCCTCCCACTGCAAGGTAGGATTCAACTCTACCTAAAACCTGGTGCATGTCTGTATAATCTGTTTACAAAACCCTCCAGGGCTAGGGACTCCACAACCTCCCCCTGCAAACTACTTCACGTCTTATTTTCCTTTACTGCCAGAAAACTTTTACCCTAATGCCTAATCTGGCTTTCTCTTATGCAATTTAAGCAAATTACTTCTTGTCCTGTTTCCAAATTGTGATCTACTAGAGCAAGAAGCATTTAATGAAACAATTCACATATTCACAAGATCAGCAAACTTGCCTGAACACTGCCCTTGTCCCAGGGATTAGGAAAATAAAGATGAAGAAGAGCTAAGGCAAAAAGGGAATGATCCAAGCAAATAAATCTGAGTAAAGATGAGTGGGTCTTGGGAAAATATCTGCACTAGGAACATAACTCCATCTTAAGATACAGAATATGGATTCTACAGATATGAGATTTGAGTTAAAGACTGTAAGAGGGAGAATCCGCTATCACCCTAAGTAGGTAGTTTCAGTGTTAATTACTCTAACTCTTCATTTCCAGTCTGATTTGCTGAGCTTCAGCCCCCAAACACTGCACCTCATTATTTCTTCTTACATTAAAGAGCAACATTTAATCTGGCTAGCAGTGATCCCTTCTTCATGTTCATGTGCACAGACTGGAGCTCAGCAACCTCTTCACTTTACCTGTTCACAGCAAAAAACAGGTTCTGGGCCCCAAATAAATTCTACAGATGTTTTCGGAACCCTCTCCAATTATTTTGTCTCCTGTCCAAAGCATGGACCAGACACACAATTCCAGCAGCAGCCTCACAAATGACATGTGGTGATAATACCACCTACATATTTTAAATTAAATGCTTCTACTAGCAGGCTCTCAGGATAACAGATTTACATAGTACACTATCTTATGTTAATTCAACTTAGTAGCTAGTGCTTTTTCCTCAAGCCTTGATTTAAAAAGCTTTTAAAAACTTAATTACATTCTACTGGTAGAAGAAATCTGGGTGGATTTACAAAGCAGTGCATGATGTAGAGCTCTGTTAGTAATAATAGTAATTTTCATTTGAGTGATTTTGTGTTACCTTCAATATATTCCAAATTATAGTAAAAATCCCTAGTTTAAGACGAAGGTTCGAAACTTCAACAGTATCTGCTGTATATGTGTCAAATTGAGCTTCAGAAATACTGGAGACTGTTGAAAAGGTGCTCTGATTTAGTGATGAAACAGGCCAAAAGCAAGGGAAAGGGAGCACAGGAGCTTGGGCACATGCCAGCAGCCACAGATTAACTGCACTTCACCCCAGCTGCATGACACTGCCTTGAACAATTAAAGCACGACAGCTGGGATAAAATTCATTTGAACTACCTCTAGAATGACAAAAGCATTTAAACACTACCAGGTCAACCTGGGTTTGCTCAGGCTGAGGGCTCTGACAAACTGTGGCAAATACCATTGCATCACCTTCATATGTTGTTACCTCTGAGATCTACCATGTCCTATGCAAGAGGTTACCACCTCCATAACATCTACCACGCCACAGACAGGAGGTTAGTAGCTCTCTGGAGGGGAACATTTGCCCTCTCCTCAGCTCCACCAGTCCGCAATCCAGGATCCTAGCTCCAATCCCCAGCACAGGCACATTTCTGTTGGATGACTAGACTACAAACTGGCAACTGCAAAGCTCTTAGAGACAGAGCCCTAAGGCTGTAAATGTATTTAGTACAACCCAGCAGGCACAGGGTAGCTTCTTACACCACCTGCCTGGGAATCTGTGTTTATGCTTCTGCTGCCTTCACCAGTGTGTATTCAGCAAGTCAATGTTACCTGCCAACACCACACTGACAGTCTGTGGAGCAGCCAGGAGCTAAATGCATATCTTCCCATCCCCTGCATGATATTGTGACTGTAGGAGCAGGTGTTGCCACCTAAAACGTTCCTTTATTCAGCCACTTTGTAATGAAATGCAAATAGAAAATCTCTGTTTGTCTTTAAGGCAGTGTCAAGTGAATTATGCACAGATTAAATGCACCTAGCTCCTGCAGCTACCCCAAAGGGACTGGGACAGTGAGCAGGCTTTAGTCGAACTAACAAAGGAGCAGTTAAACTTCATGTGAACCTCTTCTTGCTGCTGAGTGTATTCACTGGAGGCAATGGAGTTTTTAAAATGCACTTACATATAGTACCTTAAATCTTCCAGACTCTAAGTAACTATTAGTTAGCCTTAACAGGGGGTCTGTCATGCTGGATACCCTGATAAAAAACATTCAAATATCACTGAGGTCAACTCACCCTTCAGCTTTCCAAGACAATGAACTGCACTTAAGTTACTAGCAGGTATTTGAGAAAGGACCTTCCCTGCTCTTCACAAGAGGCTCTGCGTCCATGAGGATGCACCTCCCTGAGGAGGGTGCAGGTGAGAAATGAGGCACTGAAGGGGAAATGACCTGCCCAAGATCACACCAGCAGCCTGTGCTAGAGCATGAACTTCTACCTAAACCCGTTAGGGGGGCACTCTTCCCCTCATGGCCTGCCCACTCAGATAGTACAGATTATTTTATTCCCCATAAAACATCCTCCCTCTTTGTTGGTCACAGGGCTAGAGATCTTAGGGCCAAAAAGGCCTGTTTTGACAGTCTTGCCTGATCTGTCAGTGTGCATAGACTTTCAGTTAGTTATTAAACACATTTTGGTTGAAGGTCTTACGAAAGAAACTAAAAAGTGAGTGACCTCTAATAATAGAGTACTGACATCACTCTTAGTTATAGTTAAAACTGAGCATTATTTACACTTTGAATTTGTCTAACTCCAGCTTCCAGCTACTAGATGCTGTTCTGTACTCCTCTGTCAGTTTGAAGAGCTTTCTGTTCCTGGGATTTCTCTTCCCATCTGAACACCTATTTTAATTATCAGGCTTATAGGACCCTTGACCTATTGGGGGTTTTGCACAAATGGGACTTCTTGGGTCCCATGGTATGATAGCTTTTTTCCAGCTCTGACATAAAACCTGTAGCTTTTTGTAACTCCAGATCCTGGAAGGTCTGCCTCCAGCCTGACTGGTCAGCTCTTTTAAGACCACTGTTCAGATGTGAAGTTACCAAGCCCTGCACTACTGTGCACATCTCAAAAGCCTCCTGGCATTCTTTGGGGAGAAATGGGATGCACAAACATCCCATGTTTGTACCACAGTCCTAAGTAAGTGAGCAGTCATCTTTTTATTTGATATTTCTGGTAAGTTCTATTATTACCTCAGCTACCAGCTAGCTGAGTTTGGTGTTGCTCCTGGTCACATGTTGAAGGCTCTGCTCTGAAAACATCTATGGCTGTGGTCTCCTTTGCTTGCTTGTTTGGCTCAGTATTGTGTAACTACACATTTTCTCTCTGAGAGGGCCAGTGCAAGGGGAGCAATAGGATCTGCCACATCATGGCTAGAAGAGATTCAGGACTTGGATGGAGAAAGCCCTAACCACGAGCCACTACTAGCCTTGGAGCAGAGAAACGTTGCCTCACCTCCTCTTCCAGTTTGATGACCTTGGCTTGTGCGTTGTTTAGGGCCTGGTCGAGGATTTCAATGTGCCTCCGCTGGTCCTCGTTGGCAGAGCGCACAGCTGCCAGCTCCATCTCCAGCTTCTCCTTCTCCTTCAAGTGCTCTTTGTCTGGAAGAAAGACAAGAATAACAGCCAATCCAGGAGGACAACTCATAGGCCCTGGGCCACACACCAGATGTAAGGTGCCACATCCCTAGTAAAGCAAAAATTCTGTGAAGCAGCAGTGAGTAGGGCCTTTACAAAACAGTGTGGGCAAGGAATTTCTACTCCAAGGCTCAGCCCCTCAATGCTCAGCCTTCTGTGAGCACCAGCAACAGAAACAAGTGGCATCTTGGACTGAAGCTGAACTAGCAGAGATTGTAGACCTGAGCACTGCCTCAGTTGTCCATTCTGCTCAACTACTGATACGTTTCCCAGCAAAATTTTGGCTTGCACCAGCTACTGCTTTCCCTCAAGCAAGGCCTGGGCCTTGTGTGAACATCATACATCAAGGACTGTTTATAGCTGCCAGCTTGGATGCTGCTGCCTTTCTAAGGGGCAAGAAACCTCAGCCATGTGGATGAGGGCTGTGCCATGCCCACTCCATTTTATTTGCAAGGATGGAGACCATGAGACACAGACCATGTGAAGAAACCAAATAATAAACACAAATTTGTGTGGAATAGCTTGAAAACAGAAAGAGGGGAAAGCAACAAGAAAGAATAGGATAGGAGGCATCTGAATAATCTTTCTCGGGCCATAATGAGAACGGGGGGCTGTGGAAGGCATTCCAACCCTGTGGGGGCCCTGGGTGACTTTCTAGTCCTCCTCTAAGCACCCAGTGATCGGTGCTTCTCCCTTATTAAGCACCTTCAAGCACTAGGAGTGAGACTAAGACATGTAGATAAGCTCTACACTGAAAAATCATCCCTTTTTTGGGTAAGATTTAAAACTACGTTAAAAAAAAAACCAAACTGGCTAAATTCAGTCAGCTTTGCTCACATCTTTTTCTTCAGCAACAAACTCCAGGCCCACCATTGACTTCCTTGGCAAGCTGCCCGGGGAAAGGCTCTGTTCCATCTACCTCTGCCCTGACAGTGCTGAGAAGCCACTCCAGGGAACATGAGCATCGCAGGCCGATCACTGGATCCCTGACGTCAGACTGCAAACAGTTAATGACTGGAGGGAGCAGGGGGATGGAGGTTTCATTCAGTGAAATCTGAGATTTCAAAATCTGGCCTTCGTTCTGAATGACAACAAAAATAGAGCACTTGGCAAGCCTCCAGGAAGGAAAATTTCCTCCAAAAATTAATTTGGCATAGATTAAACCTTGTTCAGATTTTTCACTTTCTAAACACAGCGTTACAGAATTTATTGGGTTTTTAACTGAAGTGAAAAGTTGCTCCAAAACCACTGAAACGTGGAAAGTTTACCCCTAATATCCAGTCCATTCCACCCAAGCGTGACCAGTTAAGCTGGAAGCCCCACCATCCACATCCCCCCGAGGAGGGCCAGGAAACTTCACATGGCCAAAGCCATCCCATTTCAGATCTCAACTACCCCTAGAAGGGCCACCTTCTTTCTTAATTACAGGTTTAATTTATACACTACCAGTAGGTGCCTGCAGCAAGGCGAGATGTGTACAAGCTGAGCCACGTGGAACAAGGCACAAGTGGCTGAAGTGAGCCCAAACCCACCTGGCCATCTTCCCATTTATCCTAAAAGGAGGAGTTCAGCACCTCACAAAAACATTCCCTGGCAGGAAAATCAGCACATTGGCCTCTGCAAAGCCCACAGGCAAAGCCCAGTGAGTGTTGTGTGCACTGTGCCACCAACTGCCACCACGAGCCATCTCAGTATGACATGGCCTTAGTCCTCCCATGTCAGCGAGAAATTTTATATTGGACATGCAGGTCTCTTCCTTCAACACAAAGACATTTACTTCAACCAGAGTCACCAGAAGGAACACTAGTATCTATTGTACAAAAGTGTAAATTTGGGCAAATTATCAAGCACCTAATTAGAGGGTGAAGAAGCTGGAAGATGAATGCTGTTTCAGCCCTGTGGTACTCCACTGTCTCATACTGGGACCATACTTGCTGTGCTCCAGATATGAAACCTGTATTAAAGGAGGACAGGACACAGAAAACCAGGTCTTGGGACCTTCATTTTCAACTTTAATCTGAGGAACTCAAAGCACTCAGCTTGCTCTGGTGCATTACGTTTTCTATCCCACCCTAAAAGGAGGACAAGATTACGTTGTACACAAAATGATCACTGAAGTCACTAGAAAGTTGACAAGAAAACTTTACTTAACAGCTCTCAACAGTTCCCCATATAGGCTTCTCCCTGCAAAATGCTGGAGGCACATTTTATAAATACTTTCTACATTGCATTAATTTTTACTAAAAAGGTCTTTGTTGAACGTACCTTAAATTCTCTTCAAGTACATACAGGTATCCTTAAAGTCTACAAATACTGTTTTACTGTGCATGTACCTTCTTGCCCAGGCATGTGCTTTTTACCTAACAGACTCCAGCTAGTAAATATTTCTATTTTATGCTACATCTCATTAGCGAACAGTCCCCAAAAGGCTTCTCTGCTGTAGTTTACAGTTGTAATCTCACACTTTTCCACCCACTGCCTCTGACTGTTGTACCTCAACACACTGAGGACATTACACCAATACTCCGTGGCTGGGTAGAAGAAAGGAGATAAAGCCAGAAGCCTGTTTCAATGCTTTGCAACAGGCTTTCTGAGTTGTCAGGCTGGGTAGGTATGCCGGGAGTAGACCGGCCTGGACTCTGCTTTGAAGTGGAAACATCAGATGGAAAGATACACTCAGTCTCTGCCTCCCCTTCACTATACTCAGATGTGACTCCAGCTTTTCACACAGACCTCATATTAACAGAAGGTTTTGATCTAATCAGTCTTCAAAGAAAACCAAGAGATATGTTTTTAACGTACCATTTACTTATATCAGTTGAACGTGTGCCCTCAAAGCCACTCATAACTAAACACTACATTATAGATAGCACAGGTCCTCCCTGCACGCTTCATGAGGAGCAACTGTGTTAACCCCTGCATCCCAGCCAAATGCCAACATAGCTCATTGCAGTCTTCTCCTCCTGCAGTTTCACTCACAAACAGCACGTTCTCAACAGTTCTCTGGAGTTTGGACCATGCCAGCACCAAGGAAAAGCTGAGAAGCTGCAGGAGGTGGTGCTCGAGGTCCCCGAGTCCATTTTCTCACGTGGTGATTAACAGGGATTCAGCACTGGCATTAATAATTATGATCGATTGTAATGTACTTAATAAATGGCTCAGCACACGGTTACTTGAGGTCACTGACCTAAGCAAGGATGCAGAAAGATTTGATGCTCTGTTGTCAGAGAAAGTCACTGAACCTCCACTGAAAGTTATGATGGTTTTCCTTACCCTACAAAGTATTGGTAGCAGCTTAAGCATGGTCTGATTGATAGGACATTTCTATTTGCCTGTCATGAAGTACAAGTCAGGGGAGCATTTGACCTTCACATGTTAAAAACTGAAATCAGATTTCCCACTCCCCTTCTCTTGGGAGTGCAGGGGGAAGTCACACAGAACAGACACATTTTTCTACACGATGCCATTTCTTCAGGATGCTGCTTCCTGCGCAGGTGTCCTTGGCTCCAGGTGCAGGGTGGCAGCAGCTCCTCACTTCCCTGCGTGCAGCTCAGAGCTGTGAGATAAGAGGGCAAGGAGCTCCCTTTCACACACCTCTGAAGCTTCTGCCTCTGCCCTGATTACTTCCTGGTTTAATACCAAGTGGCTCTTCGTTTGCTCAAAACCCCACTCTTAGAAACAACTACTGTGAGCATTTTCTTCGGTTGGATTCATTCAATGGGAATATTTTTTTGCCTGGGATATTTGGGACAAAGATATACGCACAAGTATGTAGCCCGTCTGTGGCATGCTCTCACAAAGCATGAGGCTCTACCAATACACTGCCAAAACTGTCTGTGCATCCCCACTAATGGGTGCAGAGCTGTGTGGATGGGCACAGACCTCGATCTGGCTCAGACACCTGAAAAAACAGCCCCTTGGAGGAACCCCTGCTCTGACAGAGTGTCTGTAAGTCCAGAAATCCCAGAAAAACACACAAAATTCTCAGACTCCACCAAACCAAATTTTTCCCATGATATGCTGGATCATAAGCTTTCTCCATGTCCTTGAAACTATCCTCAGTCTTTCTGCCTCTCCCTTCCCACAGCATCTCTTAGCCTCCTCCTGCCTGGCTCTTCTCTTGCCGGTATGGGTCCATATGCCTTTATCGGTCGCTGCTTCATGTCTTTCCTTAAAAGAACCTTTTTCACTGACAAAACATCACATAATTATCATGAAACCAATAAGGCTGAGAGTTCTCTCCTACCCCAGATACAACAGCAGCATTTTTCTTAGGCACAAATGCCTCACCCTTAATGTTTTGAGGCATGCAGCCTGGCTTTGCCTATTACTACTACAAAGAATAAGAGTTTTTGTCACCCCCAGTCTTCATCTCAGAGCACGCGACTGCTCTGCACTGTTGCACTGGTAATGGAGAGCTCTGTGAGGAACTGAGAAATGATCTCTGCACGTCCTGCCTTCCCAGACTTCTTTTTCAGGGACTTTTTCCTATTATTGGAGTTTTATCACAGTATTAATTCTGCGTTTGTAATATTACCAAGGACGAGTGTGAAAAAAAAAATTCAGGAGTTTTCTCTTTCCTTCTTCATCTCATCATAAAACTGGCTTAAAAATTATAACTTTTAGAAACCTGCTGATGTTGGAGTCTTTTTTTATAACTTGGGTTGGGGACATTAAAGGTCATGTTTTCAGGCTGTTTTCCATAAATGTAGGGACTAGAAATCTGGTTTTGTTTTCCTAATGAAAACTAAGATTTGCATTTACTAATGTGACTTAATAAGCTACTACCCTTAGGGAAAAACCAAACACGAGTTTCACAACAAAACTGCAGCAGCTGATGGGAGCGCAGGTAGGCACCATTTTTTCTCTTCTAAAAATGATTATTTCAGTCTCAGAAAACAGGTCAGGTACACACAGCAGCTAAAACTAGCTGCACCCCTTCTCCTCTCAGTTTTCTGCCTCAGCATTCCATCAAAAGATGTGAGGAAGGTACAGACCATGCTTGCAAAACCCCCAGTTTGGCAGTGGGCTGAGTCATGCTCTGCCCCTGGGGAGACTCACAAAATCAGTGTATAAATGCAGTCACTGACAGAGGATTTCCAAGCAAAACCCTCTATAGGCTCTCAGAGGGGTGTTTTAGCCTGACACCCTGATATTGAGGTCATTACTGCACGTGCCCCAGCAGCCCAAAGAACATGACTGAAGCGGACCTGCTTTACATGTGTCCATTTTTCTATTCTTGGAAGCACTCTGCATCGCATTGGTAACATTTAGCTCTCTGGTCTAGTCAGGAGACACTCCAAGCATCCAGCCCATCTTATGAGATAGGATCCGAAAAGCTATATTTGTTCGTAAGCTGTGAATTGATAGCAGTAATATGCTGAGTGCATAGTGCAAAGTTTTACAGCTAGATATTTACCAGTAGAAGCATAGAGCATGTTTATGTCAAATTGAGTCCATCCTGGGGATTTAACTTGCCCTTGTAGCTACCAGTACATGGGAACACTGCCAGGCTGTCTCCATACAAAGACAGTAGACCCCAGTCTGCAATTTGCACTGTGCAACTTACCTTATTTGAACTCTACCCAAGGATGACAAGACTCACATAGCAATGCTATTTTCTTAACAGATCATTCCCTTGGATTCGCAGCAGTATCTACATGCCCTTGTGGCATCTGCTAATATGGCAAAGCTAACACCGTCATGGAAAAGATTGTTAGATTCTCTTCTGGTTTGTGCACACATGCACCAAATTATCAGTGAAGCTGTTATGCTGGCATTGTCCTGCTGGTGGGAGGTAGAAGAAGGTTCTCCTGCATTTGGACCAGCTGGTGGACATTTCAGGGCTGGTGGTGAGGCGTGCTGAATGGTACCGAATACCACACTGCTAATGGAGGTGCCCAGTTCTCCACCTAAGGATTTGCAGTTGCATCTCATCTTCCAAGGAAGCTCTTGGTGCAATAAATAAAACAGAAGGACCAGTCGTGCGCAGCATTTAGTTTCAATGGGATTTAAGCCCGCAAGGTACCACACAGCTCCCAGGTGGTGAAGCCCTTCTGGAAGTGTGCTGAAGACACTCAGGATACACGAGAAACCATGCGCTGTCACGCAGCATCCAGCTGCTCAGGGTTTAGTGTGGCTGGTCACACGGAGCCATCAGCACATGGCAGGGAAATGCTTCAGCACTGTGCTCAGTCACTACAGGAGCCTAAAACTTGAGAGGAATTGATGTTTTCTGTAGTGGTAGAAGTTGTAAAATCTTTGTCTCTTCCACCCTTTGTGAAAAGAAGCATCCAGCTCTGCTCTGCCTCTCGTTAGTCAACCCCTATCACTGACAAGAAATCAGCAGAGATTGCTCTGGGCTTATCCCAGCCAAGAGAAGAATCTGGCTTCTCTAAAAAGCACGCAACTCCAGAGATGATCCCCACAAGCAACACTTCACAATTTCAGATAAATATTTATCAAAAATAGGCTAAGTTGTGTTACCATTAACTCCCACTGACTGGTTCTGGTGCTCAGAGAGAAAAATCAAAACAGTCTAAACAATCCAGTCTGCAGATTAAATACGAGTATGTGACGAATTCGCTGATTAAAACCAAGCCATAAGGACAATAACAATTAATAGCAAAATATTCACCTCCACTCCAGCACATATATTTGTGTGTGTATATATATATATATGCACCTTCAAAACAGACTAGCACAGTACTCACTCTGAGTGACATAAAGGCCCTCTGTTGACTTATCCTCATGCCCATCGAAGTCTCTGCTGGCAAGCTGCCTATTGGCTGTCTCCAGTCGTTCTGCAAAAAAACAGGAAATACTTTAAGTATAAATATACGTATATAAAATTGTAGGCTAACCAAGAAAATAAGATGCATGCCAGCAGAGCAGTATAAATAGACTCTCTGAAGGAGGACATTAAAATGGAGGCTGACACATACATAAAAGATGAGGCCTTTGACCTCTTCCATGAAGCTGTGTCGTTCAGATTTTCAGAAACTGGGGGAAAAGCTTCTGCCATTCATGGCTGACTTGTCCAAGAACTTCATCTCTCATGCTGTCCAAAATGCATAAGGCATTTGCAACCTGAATTACTCAGCTTTGCATCAGGATAAATGCTTTCCTGCAATGGAGTGTGGCCCCTGGTGCAACCAGATGCCCTGAGAGAAGGCAGCCCCCAGCCTGAGGACATCGATCCTTGGGGACACCCTGGGTAAGGAGCAGTTTTCTTAAGCAGGGGACAGATTCCCCTGGGAAGGGCCTGCCTTCAGGTGCCCCCTCCTCCTAAAAACTATCCAGCCCCCTTGCACTGTTGCAAAAAGCATGAGCCAGCTTGCAGAAGGCATCTCACTGCCTAAAGACATATCAAAGGACTCCCATCAGGCACCTGGACAGGTAATAGCTCAAAGTCAAAGTCACAGTCAAAGGCACCATCTGAAGCTGACTCTCATATTTTGCCAGAAGGTTTCTTTGCAACTATGGGGAATGACTGAAGTTTTGTCTTGTGCCAATGAGCAGCACCTGATCTCTCAAGAAATTTATCTAAACAATGTGTGAACCCATTCCTTTAAAGCCGGCTGCTCTGGAGCTTGTGAGATGTGGAACACCATGTCAACTGGGGGGTAAAAACCTCACATAAGCAAGCGTAACATACCACGGAGATCCCTGTTGAAGTCATGAAGTCTCCTAATTTCTCCTTCAAGCTTGTTTCTCATCGCTTTGTCCAGAGACTCCCTCTTAGTAGTGGTCTTGACCAGGCCCTCATAAGCTTCTGAAATCCTCTGAATCTCTATTTCAAACTGAAAGGAGAGAGAGCTCCCATTAAAGTCTGTCAGGAACACATCCCATCCCAGTGTCTGCCCAGAGTGTTTCGAAAGGGTGCAGGGGATGGGCAATGCCTGTGCAGAGTGCTACGCCAGCCATCAGCTCTACAATGACCAATCTCACTGGTGGAGGATGGCAAAAAGCCCCAGTGGTGCTGGAAGCTCCTGTAGCAGGGAGTGATTGCTGGACCCCTGCAAATGACCCGTGGGGCAGCTTGCCATGCCACAACACCTCACACCACCCTGCAGGCAGCTCCCAGATGAGTTTGGGCTGGGCTTGACATAACTGCTCAGCTGCCTTCACTCTACAATCAAGGTGGCTGCTTTAACAGCCAAGAGGAGAAGCGAAGGAAACAGCACAGTTGTGTGAACTGTATTCTTTCCTATAAGGGGTTTTAGGAGGCAAGATTTATTGTTCTGCTAATCCTTGATCCAAAACTTAGCTCTAAGCTCTGCGTGTCACCAGAAATGCTTTAGCCTCAGCTCTGACCTGACATCAGTCTTGTACTATTGTGGTCCACTCTTTTCCATCCTTGACCAAAGACTGCTCTATACAAAAAGAAACTACAACAGATCAAACCAATTGTTTTGGGTTTTCAATCTCCTTAACTTCATATCTCCATGAAATCTGGCAAACTGCAAGCAAAGGATGCAGAGGAAGCTCTTAGCAGTGATCTTGCATCTTAAGACCTGAACCTAAAAAACTGACAGGAGGACAGTCCCAGGCAGAGTTTCGCTGTACAGGGCAATCCCATCCAGCTTTTTTAATAACCTAATGCCTTGCTAAGTGTTTTGCTGAAATCACTGCTGCAGGAATGATAAAGACCAATGTGGAAATCTGCTCCTGCGTGCTTAGCCCTCGTGTTTGTGGAGAAAAGCTTGATAATGTGCACAGGCTGGAAAACCAAGAGATATATATGGCCTCCCACATATCTTTCTAAATTTGGCACTTTTTTAGCCTCTTGAATTGTGGGTGGGACAGATTAGTGATTTGTGAAGCCAGGGTGTGAGCCCACCTCCACTTGCTGTGGAGGTAGGTCCCTCTAAAGGGCTTGTTAAGCTTTAGTTATAATTTGTCAGCTGCAGCACTTGCAGAATAAAAGTTCCAGGGACGCTGGAGCTGTCATCCCACTGCCTGTGTAGGAACCTGCAGCCAGGCTCCAGTAGCCTGGACCTGGACCTGCACTTCCCATGATGCCAGGGCCACTCCGTCTGGATATGGCCCATGGTCACGCAGCACCTCCAGACCATGCACTGAGGAAAGCCTGGCAGAACCCTGATGGGAAACCCAGTCACCTACCCCGATTTTTGCTTTCAGCTCACTCAGGCACAAAAGCTGGAACAAGTGGTGCCGTGCAAAGCCCATGATGTGGCCCCCGTGACACCAGCAGTTTTGGATTAGTACCTTGCTGGGTATCACACCACCTATCTCACACTGATGGTAATTTAACAGCTTGAAAGTATTTCACAAACATACAAGCCACTCCCCTACATGCATGACATTAAAAGATACCACATGTAGATTAGTTCTCAGCTGACAGCTCTCCACAGCTCCAAAAGGAAGATTACCTGTAGAACTGTCTGTGAGACTACTCCTTGAGTGAACTACAAATTTAGTCAGATTATTCTGACTTTCCTTTTTGTGTTTTTAAAGCAGGAGCTCCAGGAAGGCCCGTTACATTTTCCCTATGCACATCTAGAAAAGCAGGTCCTTCCTCCCCACCCTGCTGACACATGGCCAGACACAAAGCTTGTTCCCACCACGAGGGCAGCACACTTGGAGGAACGCTGCAGAAATCCAAACCTGTTTGAAGTTCAGACTGAACCTTACCATGGTTCTAAAAAAGTCAGTGAGTTTTATTTTTCCTCATGTGCGTGGCAACGCAAGCTTGTACAAAGCCTCACCAGAAAGTCTGAACTTTTTTGAGAAAATCCCTTTCATGTGAATTTTTCAAAATCAAAATGACATGCTGATTAGTTACTCCAAGAACAGCATAGTTTCAGCTCCTTGATTTTGTCACAGCTTTTTCTTCACATCAGTGTGACCTCTGCTAGCAAAAGTTTTCTCTTCCTAAAAGTAGTTAAAGGCTATATTCAAGCTGCCTTGCATTGCTCTCCTTGACCATTTAAGCACATTGAAGTTCTCTCTCCTTGAAAGGAAGGTTTGGCTTAGCAAAAATAATTTTTAAAGCACTTTCCTGAATTCTTAACTACATGATCCCAACCAGACACTGTGCTCAGGTGCGTGCCTTGACACCCGTCAGTTCCTGCTCCTTCTCTCTCCCAGGTGAGATGCTATCTACAGAAGATGCCTGCTCCAGAGAGCTCCTACCACAGTGAATCAGATTTGCCAACACAGCAGGGGGTTTCCACAGCCCGACAATCCTGCCCAACGCTGTTGGTTAATGTAAGGGCCCTGCTCATTATCTGCCATTATTTCCCAAAACACGTCACCACACAAGTCTCCTGCAGCCCCAGAGGCTACGAGTTGCTGCAGGAAAAGAAGAACCTCCATCAGCACTGAACAAAATCAAAGGAGAACGGAACAGCCATAAATTGTGTCAGTGTCTCTCAGCAACTCTGGGATTTCCTTTCCCTTCTTTTATGGAGAGGAAAAACAGTTCAGTGTCTTCTCTGCTTGGTAGCTCCCAGAGCCGACCCACTCAAACAACCCACAGACACTGCACAGGGAAGAGCCAGCCCAGCCTGGCAATGAAACTTCAGCAAGGTAACACCACTCAACAAAAAACAACAGGAGAAAAAAAAAAAAAAGATGAAGTAATGCTTTGCTTTTGCAAAAAAAGCTCAGAATAAAATGTGTACAACCCCTCTTTCCCCCACAATTCTTTTTAGGTAAGAAAACCAGACAACTCATCAAACAGCACAGGGATTAATCACCACTTTGTACCTCTCTACGAAAGGTCTGTTCAGACATGACTGAGAATCTGACAACCCTCAGGGCTGATCTGTTCGTACGAACATCCAGGGAACCCTCCACGTCGTGCTGATTTTCTCTAATTTCTTCTCCTATTCTGTAATGAATAAAAATGATGGAAGGGTGCACCTATCTAGAAGAAACTTGTTACACACAGACAAATAAGAAGTATTCCTCGTGACCCTTCCACTTCCAAGAAGAGGCAATAGTTTCACACCTAAAGTATGTAATTTAACTCACTGTCACGTTTTCAGAGGTGATGTTCAGCCAAAACTGTGGGAACAGAGGAGGACCTGCCTGGTCCTTGTGTTCAAACACAAAAAAAACAGCATGGGAGGGATATTGTGTGTTAAGGTTTGGTTCAGGACGTTTTCCTAAAGAAAAAAATGCACTTGAGCATGTGTTTCACTTTAATGCTCTGCTTACATTCTCCCAAAGTCAATGGGACTCAAGTCCACACTCTGTTGATTGAAGTGAGACTTCAGCCCATGCTTGAGTACCTTTCTGTTGGTGTCTGATGCAATCGACTTGCGGGGCATCCAAGATAAAGAGAGAGAGTCGTTTCCAGGAGTGTAAAAGGAAATCGGAATATTTTTAGGGCATCACACTCAAATACCTTTTACTGAACAACACAGCTTTTGTAAAATTAATAGCTGGAATATTTGTTGTAGCCCACGACAGCCACAGGGAAGTCGGCACTCAAATCTTTGCAGACGTCTTCACAAATAGTTAATGTTGCTGCAAAAATTTCTCAACTAAATTTAGGAAATTCTGTGAATAAACTCAACTTATCGGGTTGCAGAGAAGGAGGCTGAAAATACAATAGCAGCTACAAAACAACAGGTCTTTTTTCTAACCTGGTTGAACAGATTGTCACAGATTTTTCCCAAAGCTGAGGCTGAGACATGGTCTCTCAAAGCCACTTCTTCTCCTGTGAAGGGTGTCTCCAAAAACACTCTGATGCCACGTAGCACAGAAAAAAAATGAGCTCCTACTTAGACTCCTAAATTCAGAGAGAAAAGACCTGCAGCCTAAGCCTATTTGCGTATAGGAGATGGAAAACGTAAATTAAATAGCAGTGTAGGACCTTAAATAACTCATTCGGTCTGGCCCCTGGGACCAAAGCCAGCAGATCTGGGGAGTATCTCTGCATTGCCTTCAGTGAGCTCTCATTTTAAGCAACTTCAGCTTTGTTTGACTCTTCATCTTGTCACCTCAGGCAGTGTGCAAGACATCACCCTTCTCCACTGAAAATGTCAGCTTGCATCCAGAAAAGAGGGGGCAGGATCTCTTTGCTAAAAAACTTTAGTAAACAGCTCTTTCAGATAAGGGGACAGTACTTTTTGAACCAACATGTTCAAAGGTGGGTGTCTAACATCAGCTCTTAGAAACCCATAGAGCAGCCACTGAAGGCCTCTGAGATCACCAAGTTAACCCGTTTCCAAATAACAGGCAACCTCACAGACAGCTGTTACCCTTCCAAAGAGCATGGAGCACCATGTGAGCATATAGTAGTGGACAAGGCCACTCAGGACAGATGTGGTCATGCTCTTCAAATGCTCCTCACCTGCAGCTCTACTGCCTGTGCAGATGGTGCAGGACCCAGCTGCACCAGGAGCAGACTCTGCCCATGGAAGACTTCCAAGAAAAGCTCCGGTGAGGACAGCACAGAAGGGGAAAGTGCCCAACTGAGAGACATATGGTGGGCTGCCCCATTTCACCCTAAAGGCAGAAGAGCCCACAGGCTATGGGGCATAGGATGACACTTCTGGGAGACCACCACAGAACCACAGAATCATAGAACGGTTTGGGTTGGAAGGGACCTTAAAGATCATCTCGCTCCAACCCCCCTGCCATGGGCAGGGACACGTCCATGGAGAGGTAATGGTTAGAGGCAGCCACTGGTGTGTCGCTGTTGCAGTCACATGACTATGAAGAACAGCTTGGGGGACCCAAATACAGGAGCACGAAGATGGTTACCCTGTGCAGGCCCCATCCCCACCTCTCCACATACCTTCTGCAGCTTGTCTGCCTTCTCATAGTACCCCTCCAGCTCCTGCCGCAGCATGTGGTTCTCCTCGGAGAGCATCTCCACCATCTGCTGCGCCCGCTCCACGATGGCAAAGGCGTCAGGCGTCAGCTGCTGGCCCAGCGGCGTTGGCGTCGGCGGCTGGGCAGTGGCGGGGGCTGGCAGCGGTGCCAGGGCTCCCGGCGGCAGAGGGCCACCAGTGGTGGTGGCCTGCGAGGACATGGGGCTGTGCTGCTGGGCTGGTGGTGGCGGGAAGGGCGGCTGGCATTGTCGGCTGCAAGGAAGCACATGGGGGGAGGCATTAGAGCCGCACACCCTTGAACTGCGCACAGGAGCTTTCACCTAACGACTGTATGGTCTATTAACAGGGTTACAGATGTACAGTTGTGATTCCAGTCCTTAGTCACTCCTGAATACCAGAAATCACAGCAGGGACCGGGTAAATTGTCTCCTTGCCTGCTCTTGACAGTGATGTATACATCTGGCACAAACGGATAAAGGAAGCATTGACTCAAAACCGGCATTTTTGCCTAGGTGCACAGCTAATATTTCAGCAGCCAGCCAGCCTCTCCCTGCCCCCCCCTCGCCACAAACCCCACCGCTGAGCAGCGTAAGCCAGCAGGCTCGAAGGAAACACAAGGGATGCATTACTCACCCTTCTACCACCACTCCCTGCCTGGAGCGAGACGGGCTGATCGGCTGAATTGGGAGGTGAAAGGAAGTGATGTGAGCGAAGCAGCGTCCCCGAGCGGCTTTAGAAAGCAGCAAAGGGAAGGGCTGCTGCGGAGCTGCTGGCGGCATAGCCCCAGTCAATCACGGCGAGCCACGAAAGCCATCTCCAGTGCGAGACCTCATTGTGTCACTCCCCGACTAACGGCATCCATCACGCACCAGGCTCATATCAGGGCAGGACAAGAAGCGAGCCGGCGGTGGACCTGCTGGTGGGCCACGCTTTCTGATGGCAGGCAGCTCTTTAATCCACCCGAGTCACAATTTGCAATGGCTGGAGGATAACCCAGGAGAACAGCTTAGCAGTGAGGGCAACTCTGTGGCTGGTGGCCAGGCAGGACTGGAGTCACTCACTCCTGTCCTGCGTTTCAGCTCTGTGAGCTTAAGAAGGGAGACTGCCTCTGTTTAAGAAGGGGGAAATTCAGGAAGGGAGCAGCTCAAAGCTTGTCTGCACCAAACATCTCCATTCCTCCATCCACTGCACAGGCAGCCTTGGAGCCTCGGTCAGGGTGAGTGGCCCCACGCAGAGCATCGTAGTGCACAGACCAAGCCACTCCTCAGCCCAGATGCCAAAGTTGTGAAATTTCTATACCACACTTGTCTACAAGTCTCAACCAAGACCACGTGAGATACCTGTGTCAGAGCCCAGTTTGGCTGGAAAACAAGCTGGCTGCTGGACCCCACCTGAAGTCTGCAATCAAGCACCTTCTGAAAGTTGCATTTTAGCTTAACCACAAGCTATTAGGCTTGCTGTAGCTATTGTTGCCTTTATTTTCATACCCTACAGAGGGCAGGAGATGTAACAAACAGATGTATTTACCCCATTTGGCCTCAAAGACCCAGAAATGCTATTTTTCAGACAGACGATTTTGTGCTATATAAATACATAATAAACATGATTACCGTTGTCTTCAGCACCTACAGGGCTTCTCAAAGCAGGGTTTTCAAAAGCTCTCAGCATTGGCTTAATTCTACTGATAATAACCTGTCACTCCCTTCAACTGCAGCAGCACAAGATGAAAAGCAAAGACAATTTTAAAGCCCTGCCCTAAAAGTGAACAGTGCTGCTCTAACAAGCTTGTCCCCACCAAGCCACACAATGGTGAGGAAAACCAGCAATTCAGTTGTACCTTCTGTCCAAACTAGAGGGAAAGCAAATGGGGCTCTGCAGCCCCCAAAACACAGCACACACATAGCCCCACACTCCCATCCCAGCCCTCGGGCTTTGCCCGATGCATCCACCATGGCATGGAAAGGTACTGAAATGGAGCGAGGACCAGCAGTGAGCCCATTCCCGAATGCAAGCACACTGCTGACCTGCCTGGCAGCACAGATCCTGGTCCAGGCTCAGTGTCCTTGGGAGGAAGATCCCAGCCAAGCTTTGTGCAGCACGAATTTCGAAAGCTTGTGCTGAACTCACCCTCGAGATGGTTTTCACCTGCATGGCACAGACATACCCTAAGGCCATGTAAATTAAACATTCATGGAGGCAGCTCAGGAGCACAGGAGGGGGGCCATTCCCCACAGGCAGCTTCCAGGGCCAGGAGGGTTTGCTCTCAGGTTAATGACCAAGGAGCTAAATGTCTACAGAAAGCAGCTAACACTTCCCAAAGGACAGTAAGGCAAGGAGGTGCTAAATGACAGTTCACATATGGCCAGCAAAACATGCAGTAATTCATAGAGTCATGGAATGGTTTGGGTTGGAACTTTAAAAATCACCTAGTCCAACCCCCCTCTTGTGGACAGGGACATTTTTCACTGAATTAGGTTGCTCAAAGCCCCATCCAGCCTAACCTTGAACACTGCCAGGGAGGGGGCAGCCACAACTTCCCTAGGCAACCTGTGCCAGTGTCTCACCACCCTCACAGTAAAGAATTTCTTCCTAATATCTAGTCTAAATCTACCCTCTTCCAGTTTAAAGCCATTACCCCTTGTCATATACCCCATCTAAATCTACTGTCTTTTAGTTTTAAACCACTGCCTCTTGTTCTATCATCACATGCCCTTGTAAAAAGTCCCTCTCCAGCTTTTCTGTAGGCCCCTTCAGATACTGGAAGGTGCTATAAGGTCTTCCCAGAGCCTTCTCTTCTCCAGGCTGAACAACCCCAACTCTCTCAGCCTGTCCCCATAGGATAGGTGTTCCAGCCCTCTGATCATTTTTGTGGCCGTTACAGAAGTCCAGATGGATGACATCCATAAGCTTTTCCCTTGCCCACTGATGCAATCACTCCATCATAGAAGGTCCTTAGATGTCAGGCACTAATTGCCCTTGCTGAAGCCATGTTGGCGGTGTCTAATCACCTCCTCTCTTCCAAATGTTTCAAAATAGTTTCCAGAAGGATATGTTCAATGATCTTACTGTTTCTTAAGAAACATTGCAAAGTTTTCTCTGTCATTGCTGGTGCAAGCTCTGCTCGCACTGGCCCTGCTCACTCATCCTGTGCTGCAGCACATACTGCAGTGCAACACAACAGCACAGAGAAGTGGGAGAAAGGGAACTACAGCAGCTATGCAGAAACACCCCTCACTGTACACCATGCTAGCTGAAGCCAAAAACGATCCCACCCTACCAAAGGAGAGGATGCTCCACAGCTCCTTCCTCTGTACTGACTGCAGTACTCCACATCACCTTAGCAGGATGGGGGCATTCCAACAGGGAGCATATCTTTTTGGTTCAGGATGCCAGGCTGCCTTGCTCTCTTGCATTTGTCACCAGAACAAATCAGAGTGATGGCACTCACAATGCGAAAGATGCTCCGCAAGCGTGTGTGAACGCAGCCAAGCACGCGGCATCTCCTCGGCACTGCTGACAGCCAGTCTGCACTTGCATATTTTACCAAGGTAATTAATTCAACTAAGTGTGAGTCTGTCTGCCTTTATCAAAATAAAGGCCACAGCTGATTTTATGCAAGTAAAAGCCCAGCTGTCTGGACACAGTTATACCACTACAAAGGCACAGATTTGCTACAGGTACAGATTTTCTCACTTCTTTATGGAAACACCTTACAGCAATATAATTAAATATATTTCTGAATCTAAACCAGTGGAGTTACAGCGATCTTTCCTTTTCATAATGAAGTAGCACCATCTTTGGTCTTAGATAGCTCTTAAATGCTTGCAGGAACTCTTGATACTGTACTTCAGGGAAATCTCAACTCCCATCAAATTTAACCTTCTCACATGCACTTCAGTCTGTCAAGCTTTATGCTACAGAGGGAGGAGAGATCCCCAGAATCATCTTCTTCTTGAACTGAAAACCACTTACTGAGGCACTAAAGACTTACACTCTGTAGCAGCAGCCAGGCACCAGAGTCTCAATAGTTAGAGCCACAGAAGAGATTCTCCAAAGTGTTTTCCAGCGTGGAAAGTGAACAGGTACAATCAACATTACGCCTTTTGAAGCATAGCTGTTCAACGTAATGAACCTGTTTCTGACTTTCCTTTTATTAATCTGTCTCAATTTAATTCTGACTTAGCCAACCACAAAATCTCCGAGTGTATGTGCAATAAAACCAACACAGCAATTCACATTAACTAATCAACATTTCTAGAAATAGGAGAGTTATAACACCAGCTTAGTACACATCCAACCTCTCACATAAAGCTCCAAAGAAATGAAGCAATCAGGATTACTCTGAGCTCCTTTGAGCTTAGTAAAGAATGACATTCTCAAAATACTTCAACTGTATTTTAAATGATGATCTTACTTTGCATTAGAACAGGTTAAAATCTTCCAGACAAACACGTTTTCATCTAAAATTGTCCTTCTTAAAAGCATGAAACTGTGGAACACGGTAAGTTTTGGATATCTCTGCAACACTTCAGGAACATTTCTATTGAAAATATATTCTTTTTTGTTGACATTATTGCAGAAGCAGGACTCCTATATACTTCTGCAATGCAATGTAAAGAAGCAAAACCACAAAATAATAGCTTTTAGAATAGGGAGCACCAGGCAGACAGTGAGCCTTTCAAGGGCCACCATGCTAGGGTCACCAGACTGAGATATATGTAATAGCTTGCTATATATAGCTTGCAATACAGTGTCTTCAGCAAAATATGTGACCATGGACCTCACTTTTATGAGAAATCCCTCAGAATTCAGCAAGGCCATCCAAGCCCCCAAATTCAGGCATGGTCTTAATACACATACTGGAATCCTTGCAAGCAAGAATGGCCAACACAGGAACTTGGGGGGAATTTGTAGCTGTATGTAGGAATAAGAAACCCCAAGTTGACAATTAACGATAAAGTCCACTTGCTGTTGACCACCAGGAAATTGTAAATAGAAAAGAGCTACTCCTTAATAAAGCAGGGCAGTACTAGGAAGTAATAAAATGAAAATGCCTGTGAATGTTCTGGAAAGTCCATCTCTGCCCTGCTACAGGTAAAATGCAGCTCTCCTTTATGTAGGGAGGGAGAGCAGCCAGTGGAGAATGGACTTTGTTTCCAACATACCATAGCATTTACATTCATAATTAAAATGCCCTTCTCTAACCTATTTAGCTCATCTTCCTCTGAAGGCTCTGCCTTCCTCTGCCTCTAGGGCAGTCTGGCCTACTTCATCTCTCCAAGGCATTCCCAAAGAACTCATCTCACAACTTCAAACATCTACTACGGATGCTCTAGCTGAGCCAGCAAAGAGAAAGAGGTGTTTCTGAGGTGCAGTTCTTTGAAGCTACCTTATGCTTTTACCTTACAATGAGAGCAAAAAGTGCATGAAAGGGGCTTATTCCTGCCCATTGACTGGGAGCCTTGAGCCTGGATACTAACCTCAGACCCAGGTATCTACCTTCAGCTATGATTTCTGCAGTCATGGAGCAGACTTCAAATGCTATTCTTTGTAGCTGTGAATAACATAGAAGAATCAGTGTTGCCACTCTGTGGGAAAAAAGAGGATTCTGCGAAAGTCAGTGAGCCCAGTCTGATGGTAATGGGGCAAGGAAACACAGTTAGAGACCCATTATTAAATGCTGATACAGACAGAAATGGGAGAAGACTTTCCATAGCCAAGACGTAGCCCTCATGGTGCCCTCTGGCTTATAGGATCAGCAACAGTTGCAGCACCTTGTAAACACAAAAGTTTATTTCAAAACCATTTTGCAGACTTGGACTCACATGTCCAGAGTTCACTATTTTGTTAGTGATGTTTGTTAGCGCTGGGAAGATTTGGCCCAGCTTCTTTAGGGGATAATTACATTAAGATTTGCAGGACCAAATCATCATCTGAGAAGACACACGCCATATTAAACATATAGCCTGTAGGTAAGAGAGGAAAAGGATACTGTATTTCCTTCACAGGGATCCACACTCAGAACAGATACTCTTTCTAAAGCCCAGCTGATTTTCTGCAAAGGAAGAGGTGCCTTCATCAACCTCTGTGCTCCTAGAGGAACCAACCAGAATGATAACACAGAGCGTAAGAGGATAAAGAGAAGTGACATGGGCATCACCCAAGCTGTGGGAACAGCTTCATTTCTTTCTTTAATTTTAATGAAAGGCAGATTAAACCAGAGGGGGACAACACAAAGTTCTTCTGCAGGGCTGCCAGCATCCACACCAGCTGGAAGTGCAGCCTCTGGCCCACGCTCGTGCTCGGGCTATCCTCACAGAGAAACGCCAGCAGAAGTCAGCTTGGGTGTGACATCCCTCGGCTCGGCCACGCTGCCAGCACTCCTGCCTGCCTCGGGTGTCTCGGAGAGGAAAAGGAGCTCCTTGTAGTTCCCTCAGCCACCACAGACATGTGGTTGAATGAATAAATACCAACAGGTTGTCTGAAAACAGCAGTAATGGGGATGGGGAGGGCTAATACACAAATAACCAGAGAAGCCATAGACTATTCTGGCAGTTAAATATAGGCTTCTACATCCAGGCAGGGTGGAATTTTATGAGGCACATGAAAACCTGGGATATCTTTAAAAACAGCCCAGATTTATCCTTCAGTTGCATGCCGTCTTTTAAAATGAATAGATTAAATCAGAATTAAAAGGTGTCTGCACGATTAACTGCTGCATGTAGTTCCGAACGAAGCCCCCTCAACATGCAGTGGTGTTTCCAGTTCAAGGCTTCCTTTGCATTATACACGGTTTTTATTAACAGTGTGGAGAAAGAAATCATTCTGGATAAAAGACACCAGGATCTGTCGAGGGCCACTGGGAGCAATGAGGAGGATGCATTGCACTGAGTGATCCAGATCACTGCTTATGCAGGGCACAGAGAAACAATATGGACTTGAGCAGGTCCAAGTTCATCCACCCAGGAATAAATACAGCAAGCTACAGTAAAAGGGTGGGAAATCCTATCCTGGGCTGTGACTACCCTCACATACCTGACCAGATAACAAGCTGGATGGGGAGCTCTCGGGGTGCCAACGTCTGAAATGGCAAGTGTTAACGAGCTAGGTAAAGGAGGAACATTGAGTTGCATTGCAGAGGTGATATTTTATCTGATTAGCCTTTGGTTCACCTGGTGCTGCAGCAGTGTCCAGGTTGGCTTTCCACAGAAAAAGGAGTTTTGACAGCAGTGAAATAATTACAGGGCTCCAGGCTCCATCTGTTAAATGCATTAAAGGACTGATAGCACAGAGCTCCTCACTGTATCTGACAAAGATATTGCAAAATCCCAACTGGTAACTAGAAAATACAGGCTAAAACTAAGATGCAGATCTGTGCCAGAGATGGCAATGAGCTAGTGGAACAAGCCTGTAAAGGCTGTGATGGATTCTCCAGACAGAGCGTGTTATAATCACCAGGACTAAATGTTTTGCAAACTGGAATTAATTCACAGCGTTATGCAAAAGACCAAATTAGATTATTTCCAAGACCTTTTACCTGACAAGCTGCAACTCTCTGAACAGGCACCTTAGGAAAGTTAGCAAAGACACCATTCAGGAACAGCTGCACATCTAGGAAAGGAAAGGTTTTCTAAAGATTATTACACTTGGCCGACTTAAAGTATGCAGAAGTCATGAGTCAGGGCCTCAAGCATCATGCAACTGGCTTAAAAATACTGATATTTTAAAACAGGAACAAATATTGGTTCCCTTTAATTTACCTTCTGGCTTTTTGGCCTTTTAAGCTTCAGGGTTCAAGCTCTACTCTGCAATCGTGATGCTCGTAAGATAGAGGCCACTAAATCTAATTTACATACGTACTGAAATTACTGCAGCATTATATGACTCTAGGAGGTCTTCAGAAGAATACCAAATATCTTGAGATTTACAGTAAAGTTGTAATATTACACCACAGTGATTATAAAGGCAGCGTTCCCTTTAAAATCAGACACGTGCAAAAAAAAATGCCAAACCAAAAAAGCAAGCTAAGCAGCAGCTGCAGTTATCCCATCTCCTGCAACAGCTCCCTGCCAGCATTTGTGGGTTTCCAGCCACATTTCCCTCATTACAGAAAGACTGGGGGGGACTGGGGGATCGGTGACCCTACAGGTCTTTTCCATCACTGGTATTTGTAGGTGTTTCCTCTGGACTGATGCAGCTCTGTGCTTCCCTCCTCTCTTTTCTGGAAGGCAGAAGCCTTTTGCACAGTCTCTGTCCACAGGACGCCAGAATGGATGGGCTGGAAATAGATATGGCCAGGACAGAGGGAAGGAGATGCTGGGATACACGAGATTCCCATCTGACCACAGGCAAAGCTCTGTTTCCATTAGCTTCTTTCCCAGGCCCTCCTGATGAGATGAAAGCTGGAATTTCTCACCTTGCTTGCTTCTCTAACAGAAAAAAAAACCAGCCTCTCCAAACCCTGCTCTCTCATAGTCCCTTATTTCAACCTCTCTTATCAAGGTACTCCATCCCAGACGGCTGGCTGTGAGCCTCCCCAGAGCCCAGGTAAGGGGGGGAGCAGTGAGCAACAGCAGAGGCATAGGACAGTTTGTGCTTGGGAATAACCCAGCAGTGTAACACAGCCTCCAACTCTCTTCCAGCAGTGCTCAGGGGCTGCCACCCAGACAAGTCCTCTAGCAGACATACGTCTGAAGTCCCTGGACAATTAACCTGCCTTTACCCTCTCCATGGAGAGGAATATTTGGGGCAGAGGCCATTTTGTGAAATTGTATTTTAACCACACTCATTTGAGACCTGGGCAAGCCCATCCTGCAACACAGCCCAAGAGGCGCACAGGGATGCACTGGAGCACAGCTGCTGCAGACAGAGAAATAGCAAGTGATGAGCACACTGGGATTACTGCCACTTCCTAAAGGCTTTTGTCTCCCTGACCTTCCCAGGTAACAGGGCCATAAGGGGATCCTGCAGCCTGTGAGGCCAGTTATAAACTGGGATACGGCACAGGAGAAGAAACCAAACCAGTTCACGTCAATTCAGAACAAGTCCAAGTAATGCCAGCAGTGAATATTTCAGCACTCGGAAGCAAAGTGAAAGGCTGACATCCCTGTATCAAAACATATATAGAAAAAAGCCTGAGATGAGGATGCAGACCACTGCTTGCCGACATGTCCTATGCAGCCAAACCTCCCCCCAGCCGCTGGTGCTGTGCAAAGCAATGGCACAAGATACAGTCTGCAAGTGAGCAACTAGTGTCCTGCTAGTGCTAATTACTGCCTCAGATGCAGCTGGGAGGAACATGCAGGCAGGAAACAATCCCCAAAATCCACGCACCACATGAAAGGAGCTAAGAGGGACCTGAAAATCCCTGTGTGCACACCAGGACCCAACGTCACCTCAGAGAAAGCACAAGAGAGACCATAAGCCTTAGACCGAACTAAACTTTGGTGAAACACCCCCCAGCTATGCCAACCTCCTAACCTACTCCTGGAAACACATGCCAGAGCAGCCAGCAGGGATATATGCAGACCGAGAGGTATTAAGGCCCTTGCTGAGCTGCAACAAAGACACCACCAAAAATTTTTTAGAAAGTCTGCAAACGACAGCAGCTCTGCTCTGCCAGTCCTCTGCTGCACAACACATCCCCCTGGTGCCCCTGTACCTACCAGGAGGGACATTTCTTCACCATCATGCAAAGAAAACAGCACATAGGGATAGCATGCATCCCCTCTGCAGTGTGATCTGGGGGTTAAACCCTGCTGCCTTACCAGGAATGAGCAATAACCACTGTCACAAGCCAGTAGGTTTCTCCCCACAGCTGCTGGGGTGATCCAGCAGCACCCTGGGGCAAGGCTGGGGGATGGCCTGTGCTGTCAGTGTGGAAAGCTGCCCTGAAATCAAGGGGTTTCTCAGCATTAACCTTGCTGATCAGGCATCTGGGAAAGGTTTCAGAAGTGGCCCCAAAGGGTTTCCCACTTGACACTAGTGCCGTTCCTGGTTAGCTGCAGCAGTGCATGCAGCACCCAGGTCTGCTTGTGAACACGGACTCAGCAGAACAGCCTCTGTGGGTATAGAATCAGCATTTTCTAAGAATGGCAAAAAACCCCAAACCAGCTCCTTTTCTGTGGGGATGAATCTGCTTAGTGCTGGAGATGTTTGTTAGCACCACGAATGGTTGCAGCAGAGCATGGCCCCAGCTTGACCCCGCTGCCCTCGAGTTCATATAGCTGTTTCTTAGCATAAACAGAGATTTTCGCTGAGCTCTTAAAAATATCATCCCGCTCTGAAAAAATTGCACAGACTCTGCACAGTGGTAAGCTGGTAATCAAAACACATGTGTAGCTGGAGGAAGGCCAGCGGTGCTCAACACAGGCCCTCCGCTTGTCACAACTGCCTTGCAACATTCACCGAAGCCACGCTCCGAGTTCCTCCCAGTCTTGACATGAAACTCATCACTTCTGCAAACACAGAAAGGGAGAGGATTCACCCCGATTTCATGCCTTGAATTTTGGCAAGGAAAAGCCGAGACAGTTGTCCCATCTTTTATCTGTGCCTGCACTGTGGCAAAACAAATGCATGCAACTTAGTTGAGGCTGACAAAATCTTTGGGGATTTTGGGGTTGGTAAAAACCTAATGAGGCAGCTTGCAACGTGAAAACCAGCCACAATCACATCAGACAACACCAGCCTTCCAAATACAGCAAAATACTGTCCGTGAGGTCAAAGAGACAAGGAAGAGACAGAGAAACACTTGTATTTGGGTACAGCAAACACAAGGAGGGGAGCCCTCAACGCACAGACTCGCCTCTGAAGGCAGCAAACCTGCCCAGGCGCTGGGCAGGACCCGCACCACTCGCAGGGATCAGCTCGCAATAAGTAAACGCTCTGGATTATTTTTAATGCGCTTGGAATCAACCCGTGCTCGCGGGGAGGCCCAGCATGAGGGGCTCTGTACCACGAAAGCCCCACGTGAGCTCTGCTGGGAAGGTTTAAGTAGGGCATAGGCGGCATATATGCTCTATACAGCCCTTCGGGAGAAGCACGAGCCTCCACCAGCAATCCTGTGGGCACCAGCCGCAGGGGTGCAACGTCCCCACCGCGTGCCTGAGTCTGAAGCTCACAGGGGCCATGTCTATGTGAGGGCCAAGTGCTGCAAAAGTGGGCTCCTCGAGCGAGGGCAGGATCAGCAGACCCACCCCCCATGGCCATTACCTGCTGACCCCGTACTCCGGGGGCGGCTGGTAGCGGACGAGGGCCACCTCGGCCCGGGCGGGCTGAGGGGCGGCGTAGGAGGCCTTGAGGACATCCTGCGCTGGCTGCTCGCTGTAGAAGAGCCCGTGCTCCTGCGCCTTGCTGCTGGGGGCCGCTGCCTTGCCTTTGTAGGGGTACTCGGGCGGTGGGCCCCGCGGGTCTGTGGCCTTGTTGGGCGGCGGGGCTGCCTTGAAGCCCTTTCCAGCCCCTGGGGCTGGGGGGTGCTGCTTGGCCCCGTTCCTCTCCAGCGAGAGCTGCATGATCCTCTCGCTCAGCGAGCGGACGTGGCCCTGCTTCAGCTCCTTCAGCGCCTCGTCCTTATGCGCCTGCCCGCTGTTGGCCCGGTTCACCGTCGGCCTCCCCTCTGTCCTGGACTTCTGGCTGGAGGTGCCATAAAAACCCTGCGTGGCGGCGGCAGCCGGTGGCTGGCCTCGGAAAAACTGAGACTGGGCCTTGGCCTCCTCGTAGGTGGGGAGCTCCTCGGTGCCATGTGGGGGCTGCGGGGCCCGGGGCTGCTTCTCCATCACAGCACCGTCCCCCTGGTGCTCCTGCCCCTGGGGTTCCTGCCGCCCCGACGGCTGGACCATTGGCGGCTCTTCGGGCGCAAGGTTTTCTGCGGAAGAGAGAGTGCTGGCAGTGCTGTTGGAGGGGCCGGCGCTGCCCGTCGCCTGGTGCTGTATGGCCAGCAGGTTCATGTTCTCGCTGGGGTTGCCATACCTCAGCCGCTCCTGGATCAGGCGCTGCAGGACGGTGCCGGCTGCCACCTCCTCCGCCCCTCGCATCTCCGGCTCTGGGCCCCGGCGGAAGCTGGGAGGGCGCAGGGTGCAGAGGGCCTCCTCGGCTGGGCAGGGAGAGACAGAGAGGCAGCCATTAGCTCTGCTGCCTGTGAGGTCCGATCCCCACCTTTCTTCCCCTCCTGCACCCTCTGGCTGTGACCCCATGCCCAGGTTGTGCCCCTGGGCAGTGCCCTGTCAGGGTCCCCCTGGGAGCAGAGGGGACATGGCTGGAAGCTGTCAAAGGAGGGAGAGCAATGCTCCCTCCTTGCCCTCCCATCCCAGCTCATCCCTAACTCTGTCTGCAGTGACCCCTAAAAACCTGTCCTGTCCTCTCCCCATCCCTTCCCCTCCATATTCTCCATGCACCCTACAAACACCCTCTAAACCCCCTCCCGAGTCAACAGATGGACAGGCAATGTCACAGGGAAATTTGGTCTAAGATACAGATGGGGTAATTTCCCCCTGGAGATGCCTTGCAGGGCTTACGGAGGCAGCCTGCATGGCAATACTAAATGAGATGTTGCATTTTTGATGGCCAAAGTTAGATGAGTCAAATCCCCTCCTAAGTGCACGGCCTGCCATGATTAAAGAAAACACAGAATGTGTCACAGAAAAACTCTGAAATGACACTTAAAAAAAAAGGGTCCTAAAAGTGTAATTAAAGAGGAATCTGTACTCTGCCATCTTCCCATAAAAATGCAATTTCCCTTCTGGCCAATAACGCTATTAGTAAGGGAGTCAATACTAACTGTTGTAATTTTGCTGGGTGAGTACAAGGAAGGTGTTACAGTCATAGATGTAACACCAGCATTTTAAAAAGAGCACAGATGGATCAGTAACATAATCAGTAAGACAGGCTACTCAAGTCATTCAGAGGCGATGGCACCATTTTTGCACTATACGCACAGCAGAGCTTGCCTGGAGCTACGCATCTAATGGCATATAACCACATCTGGGAGGTTGAGATCTTTCCCTCCTGGAGCCCTCCTCCTGCACCCATCCCAAAAGCGGTGTAAGACAACTGCCCGAACAGTGTCTGAGCCCAGAGGGGGGCTCCTGAAAGACCCCAGTGCAGACAAAAGTGAGAATAAGCCTGCAGCTCTTGACAGAGGCCTCCCATGTCCCTAGGCAAGGAGGTGCTGGGTTTAGTTCATTTTTTTGAGGTCATTCTTGGCAACTTTCTCTCTTTCTCCTGCTGTTTCCAGTTCTCAGAGGAGTACGTCAGAAGGTCTTACATTCAATTTTTGGCATTTGAAAGTAGCTAAAAAGCAAACTTTGTCTCAAGATCTGGTATTTCCCTGAGGTTTCATCAGTTACTGCACATGCTGTGGGATAACTTAGATCCAACCCAGGGGAAGAAAAGCTTTTGACTCTTGACTACAAGAATAGGTCATTTCCACTAACATTTTTGCAGCAAAGCCTTAAAATGATTGTGGGGCTCGAGGGGGAGAGAAGATTCCCAGGCTGTTTTACTCCTCACCTGCCCAACAAAATACACTTCTTCTTCCCCTGAGATAATGTTATCTGCCTGCCAGCCTGACTCGCTGGGTTTGCAGCCTGGCCACCAGCTTTTAGAGGGTCTGTCAGCTCCCCAGACTGGTGTTGGAGCCAGCCAGCTGCACAGACACACACATCTCCATCTACCTGTCTGCACAACAGCCAAGTAACCATCTACTTTGTATGTCCCTGCAGTTACAGAAAACTCTTACTGCCTTATTCATGTTATCATATAATCACAGAATGGTTTGGGTTGGAAGGGACCTTTAAAGGTCATCTAGTCCAATGCCCCTGCAATGAGCCGGGACATCTTCAACTAGCTCAGAGCTCCGTCCAACCTGACCCATTATCACAGTGCACAGAAGCCTCACCATAGTGGACATTTTTGCAGACATGCAATAAGTCTCCCTAACGTAGGAGAAAACTTACAGCCTATGTTGCTAGATTACGCCTGAGATAAACCTGAGGAAAGTGGATAAAGCCAACGTCACATAGTCAAGGCAGCTCTTTACCATACAACAGGAGGATTTTCACCTCTGTGCTAGTCATCTGTTAGAATCCTTGTATTTGGGAGATATACTTTAGTTATCTATTATTGAGGTGCAAAAGGACTGATCACAGCAAGCCTTCCACAAGGTGCCTGTGGTCCTGCTCCATTGACAAAAAGCCTTGGACTTCAGTCCAGCTGTGCAGTGAAGAGCAGCCACGTCCTGGAGGACAAGTGGAAATGCTGCATCCTCCACAAGCACAAGTGGCAAAGGAGGGTGGGTCATAACAATCAAGTCAAAGCTAAGTCCCTTTCAACTCCACCAAGGATGCGGAGCTGGCCTTCAACTCTGTAAATATTATTTGTAAATGGTCTAAATTGCTCAATTTATTCTTCAGGAAAAAGCTGGAAGTAAACGGGGTGATTTTGTATAGAAGTGTGGCCATGCACCTACCAGCTTTCTCTTTGGCACTGATCGCTTCAGCTGTTAGCGGAGAAATTTCATGCCTGCCAGTAAACAACTGGTGATCCTGGTAAAGAAAGCCAGTGTCTTCCAGTACCTGAACTGGGCTAGTAGGCTTGTAACAGACAGAAGTGGAGCCTGCAAGAAAGAAGAACAGGATGTCAGTAAATAAACCACTTGAAAGACAAAATGTAAAGCTGTGACATATGACAGGAGTCCAAAAAGTTTTCTTGGACACAGTTAGATACCTGGCAAGCCCTGCTGAGGCCACCGAGCCAACTGCCTCTGCTGTCCTCACCACCCAAATAACAGATTAGCTCTGAGGAACAAGAGGCAGCCACCGAGTCCTCAGCACTGCTTCATTCACTGACCCAACCTGGCCTTTGAGGACCCCAGACCAGATACAAAGCAAAGCTGGCGCACCCCAGCTTGTATGAGCTGACAGTGACAAGCTCAAAAATCAAGGCACAGCCCTGGGACATGAAACCAACAGAGCCAGGGTAACACTGAAAGAGGGAGTGGGTAAAAAGAAGGAAAGGAGGATAGGGGAGGACCCAGCCACACATTCAATAAGGCTAAAGTCTGGGAAAGGCTTTACCACAAAATCCACTCATGAATAATATAGTTCAGTAACACAGAAAAATACCGAGACATAAAATACAGTCAGTGTTATCAAGGGAGTTTATAAATCACTTTGTCCAGATGTTCGTAATACGTAAGGAGAGGATGTAGCTGGAGGGCCATGGGAATGTGTCCAGCAGACTGACTGCACAGGAGCCGCACGCCCAAACTCCAGCATCCCACAGACATGGATGGCTGGACCAGTCCCCCAGCCCCTTTCACAATTAGTGAGCAGGAACAAAAGCTCTCCTGGCAAGCAACAAGGCTCATCCTAAACCTGCTCTCAGGGATGGCTTTCTTCAGCGGTGCTTGTTTTAACAAGCTCATACAAAATGCATCGCAGCAGTGTTAACACAGGAGTGACATCGGCTTGACCTCACATTTCAAGAAAGACACAGACAGACTGGAGAAGGTCGAAATGAGGGCCAGGAAGATGATCAAAGGGCTGTAGAACCTGCCCTGTGAAAAAAGGCTGAAGGAGTTAGGTCTTTTCTCCCTAGGGAAGACTCAGGCAGGGGACCTCCTCACAGCGTTCCAGAACTTAAAGGGTGGCTAAAAGACAACAGAAAGACTCTCTTCACAAGAGAGAAGATAAGGGGCTACATGGAGAAGATAAGAGGCAACAGGCACAAGTTGCACCAAGAGAGGTTTTATCCTGCCTGACATAAGAAATTCTTTACAGTGAGAACCATCATTCATTGGAACAATCTCCTCAGTGACACGGTAGGGTCCTCACCATTGGAGATTTTCCAGATGCGATTGCACGGGGTGCTAGACAATCTCACCTAGGCTCCCCTTCCCACAAAAGGTTGGACCAGATGATCTTGTGAAGTCCCTGGGGTGTTCTATGATTCTGTAGCTTTCTACTTCCTACTTATTTTTCTGAGCACTGCTTCATTTTTGTAAAGAGAAGGCTCTTTGAGGTCCAAATCTCAGAAGCGAGCATCTCCTGGCCACGAGTACCCTGGTGCAGCAGGGACACAGAAGAATCACTCTCCATTTACACCACCAGTTGCTACAGGTGTTAGACTAATGGAACGGCCATCGACCTCCAGCATCGGCCACTGCTGAGGGACATGCTTGAGCAGGAGGTGGATGGCTCACACTGCACGAGTGGGGCGTCCATCTGTCCCATCAGAACATCCATCCATCCCAGTGAGGCAGGAAGACCACGAGCACCCTGCTCTGTGGGAAAAACCATCAGCCACGGATGATCTGGACTTCTTAATCCTGACTGCTTGATTTGTGCTCAGCTAACTGCATGCTCACTGGTGTATATCACACGAAGAGGTTGCTCTGGTCTCCTTATGTACAGGCCATCACTAACCCCATGGAGCCCCCACATGGAGCAGGGTAGCAGAGGGCAGGATCCAGCCTGTTCTCTCTACAAGCACGAAGATGTAGATACTATTTTCTTCTGTGCCCAGAGGAGAGGAAATAGGCACTTCTGCGAAATGTTAATGAATTCATCACTTTACCATTCATATTATGCATGAATGTGTATGGCAGTTATCTATATTTAGAGAGCAAGACGGAAAGATTGCTCACTTGAGTAGATCTAAACTGAACATGTTTGTGAAAATGAGCACGGTAGACTGGTCTGGGATTTGTGCTGATGCTGATACAGACCCAATAAAAATCTTAAGAACCCTAATTTCCAACATTATTACCCTATTCTTGTACAGAATAACATTAAAGACACCCTTCACTACTCCCACACTTGGTCCCGCCTTGGAATCGGGAATCCCGTAAGAAACAAGGGTGTTTTGAGGTCAGGCTTGTTTTATGAGTATGAAGTGGATTGGGGTGAAACAAAGAAAATACACACACCCAAAGAAGTCAAACGGTTTCAAGCATTACAGGTGACCTGAACAGCCAGCAACTACCAGCTTGGCCTCACCGCTCCCCAAACAGAATTTAAAAGAAATAAACTGTTAGCAAAACTGTTCATTAGCCTTCTGCGTTTTGAGTCTGTAGGCACCCTTGGGCCATGGTTTCAAATTTTCCAAGATGCAAAACGGAGAATAAAGATGTGTTTTTTTTCTGTAATAAGAGCAGAAATTCTCACCTAACCTTTGGAGTCTTTGGAGGCTGTGGTCATGGCAAAGTAATATTGTACTAAAGTCAGGACTGGTAAATGCTGGCATCTGCCAAGCTCCTCAGTTGCTGATCTCTGTTACACCAGAATTGAAATCAAGCAGCTCCGACCCAGGGAGAAACCACTGCTCTTTGCTATACTCACGTTGATGTTTTGTTATCATAAAATGATGTAATGATGTTTTACGATGTTAAAAGTGATGTAACAATGTTTTATGTTCATTCACGCTAGGTTCTAATAAAATGTCAGTTGCAACTGGCACAGAAAGCCAGTTTATATGTAAAACACGTAACCGATGATGAAAGATCAGTGGTGTGTGGCCACAATCCAGATCACGGGCAACAACACAACACTTGAAAGCTCAGTGAAGCCTCAAGAGCAATTTGGAGCAAGGCACGAGCCTTTTTTCTTTTCCCCCTTGCTGTCACTGGAGCCTCCCAAATCCCAGCTCCCCTCTCCAGAGGGGAAGGATTTGCTACACCCAGCTCTGCACGGGTGCAAAACACTGTTCTGATGCTCACTCACCTGCTCCTTCCCCAAACCTCCCCATTCTTCTACGATTCTCACCAAAAAAGCAATTTCCATCCCTAAAAATGAATCCTTGTGCTAGAGCAGCAGTGCCCGGGTGCCATGGATAAGCAGCTGGTTGAGGGCAACCTAGATGGAGACTATTACCCCGCTAAGGACATTTCCCCAGGGAATGGTTTTTTTATCCACATCCAGCCCAAATGCCCGGAGCCACAAACCATGGCTTCTGCCCCGTGTTTTGTCGCTGCTGCTGCCAAGAGATGACCCCATCACCTTTGTAGGTGCCTGCGGGCAGCTGCTGACTATGCTGTGTCCCCTTCTCTCCCCCTCCCAAAGCGAAGCGAGCCCCCTCAGCCCCAGCATGCTAAGACACAGCCCAGACCATAGACATCACCTCTTCAACTGTCGCATACCTGGTGTCTCTTATAGTCAACCCTGTAAGACATGATCACATTTCTGGCGGGGTTCGGTCCTTGCTGAATTGGGCAGCTGCTCCAGACCTTCATTTCTGCATCTCTACTGCCTCTCCCACATCTACATGATTGCCTGATACCAATTCATTTGTTTTCTCTTTCTTTTTCTTTTTTTCTTCCCAAAGATAAGCACGCATTACGCCATACAGAAGCAGACTTATTATCCTGGGGGTTACTACTCAGCAGCACAATTCATTTGAAGATTCAGAACTATTTCAATGAATCATTTGCTAAGATTAACACCAGACAGTCAGTCAGCAAGCACCTAGAGACAGAGGAGTAACACTTAAATATTTCCAGCTTCTGATGTGGTTGCAGTCTGGTTTTGAAAAGGATCTAAAGCAAAACCTCACAGGAGGCTCACTGCTGCGACATCACAGGAAAGTCACATTTTCAGAGCAATAACAGCATCCCCAAGAAGTGAATTTCCTCCCAAAAAAAACAGCCAGAGAAGATGGTTTTCTTGCTGCCAGACTGTACTACTACTCTTGCCTTCAGTACAACACCAAAAAATGCCCGTTGTGCAAAGACAGTTTGCTGCTATTTAGAGGCAACACCTTGAGGCAACCCCTGGGTGACAAGTTTCTGCATCACACCCCGCTGCCCACCCGAGTACCACGCTGTGGCTGCCTGCAGTACAGCCCATGCTGTCAGCATGTATGGTTCCTCCTCTGCCACCCAAAAGCCACCCAGACAAACAAAACCATAGAGTTGTCCAGCAAAAAATCCTCTTCCAATTTGTACCCTGCCAGCTGAGTGATTTGAAAGAGACAGAGCATTTCAAATGCCATCCAAAGCAACCATCTGAAATTAAAAAGTAAGTAAGGCAGCTTAACACTTTCCTATAAACTCTTCTGTGGTTTGTAAAGGAGGTCCAAAAATGACAGAACAAAAATGACACCGTTTCAAAGTCCACATCTGTCCTTCTGTCTCATAGCCAAGCCAGAAAGGAGTATAAATACCTTATTCCACATTTAAAACATTTTCCCTGCCCTGACGCTGCATAAAAGTCTCAGATCAACAAGAAAGGAAAATAATTATTTAAAGGAAATAATGAAAGGATGGCCAAAGCGTTCCAGGGTCCCAGGGGCTTCCCAAAGGCTGTGCCAGGAATTCCTCAGGGTGGACCCATCAGTCCCTCCAACAGGTGCAAGGACCCGCCATGTGCATCCCAGCCCATGAACCTTAGTTTCTCTCCCAGCCTAGTTTCAAGAGGGGGGATTGCTGTACCCCAGCCACACAGCCATGCCACCCTCCCAAGGCTGGGAGGAAGATTTAAGTTTCCTTTGGCTCATTAAAAAACAACTTGCACGTCCTCATTCTTGGTTTAGGAACAAAAAGTGGAGACACTGCTTCCAACAACATCACAAAGGATGCTTTTGGTACCTCCAGCAGCTCTCCTCCAGCAGTACTGGGACTCCTCTGCAGCCCCGGCTCTGACAACGTGCAGGGGCTCAGGCAGACTGGGGTGATCATTTCCCATCAACAGCTCCCCGGTGGATGTGCAAGTTTTCTGGGTCACTTCTGGGGTGGCCAACTCACCCCCACACCCCATAAGTCTGCTTGGGAACTTCACATCCACTGAGAGGACTGAACAAGCATCGCCAATATTATTTTCACGGGAGCAGAGCAACATCTGGCAGGACAGAAATCCAACCCACATAACACACACCAGCTGTGAGCGAGCAGCACCTCTCCTTTCCCACATGAAAGGTGGGGATCTACCACATCTGAGTCGGGAGAAGCCTCACCCCTGCACCTGGCAGAATTCCTTCCAACCCCTTCCACTCTGTGATTCTGTGATTCACCAGACTGAGTCCCCCCTCCACCGCTCCCTGCTCTGGGGAAAGAAAACCTCATCCTGTATTAGCTTCAGGATCCACATTGTGCTATTGCCTTGTTCAAGAAGAGCTCCTGGAGTCTCCCACCCTGGGTATCATCATTTCACTCTCCAGAAAGTGTCCTGACCAAGCAAGCACTAGCAAGACTAATGACAAAAGGCAGTGGAGGCAGCCAAATCCCATCTCTCCCAAGGAATCGTGCTAACACATCCAAATTTAACTGCCTACAAGGACGAATGCTTTCCGTGAAACTTCTGCCTCCCGCGCTTATTTTCATATATGCTTCCCCTCAGCAAAAAACAAAGCAGACAAGCAAAAAAGCTACAAGCAAAGCAAAGGCGCCTTTAAAGCAACTCCCGAACCTGGCACAAGATCAGATATATACTGGAAAGAGCAGAGCCAAGTCTGTGTGCCCGGGAGATCCCCCACGGATGCCCGCAGCTCCCCGCCTTCCCCATGGAAATCAGGTGCGCGGGCGTGTGGGGGAAAACAGTGCCCGTCACAGCTCTTTCATCTTGCATGGCTACAGGTTTCATAATGTTAGAATAATCCGCTGATTTGCAGCCCCCTCCCCGGCTCACACCCAGAGGAGAGGCAGGAGGCAGGCTGAGAATTTTCCTCTCAGCTCAAGGCACTGAGCAGTTCCCTGGGCATCAACCCACAGAGGAAGGGGTGCATGTTCCTTAGGTGACTGTGCTAGAGTTTGCACAAATATATGCGTTTTTAAGGCCTCTATATATGGTAAGCTATAAATTTGCCTCTGCGGCTATAACTCTGAGCCTACACTACGCAGCCAGCCCAAATTTATTCAAAGAATTGAATCAATAATTGAAATTTCCACTTTGATCAAAGTGCCAGTGGCACAATGACGACTCATGTCAGCCTTGCTGCTCCGAGATAAAAGGGTAAGTGTTATTCAGAGTTGCAAGTAAGGGAAGAAACTCTCCGTAGAAGAGTGAAATACAAAGGCTGACATGGAGCTCGCGAGTGAGACAATGCTTCTGCTACAGCCACGCCGCTTGTCAGCACAGCGAACTCTGCAGACATTTTCACTATGCCATAAATCCTGATTCCTAAGCCATAAAAAACCCTCCAAGATAAAAATTCATCACGAAAATTCTTAGGGAAGGAATTTTTTTTTCCACTGGGGAAAAAAAAACCCAACACAAACATAAATCAACCAGCTGCTACATACAGACAAGACACTCACAAAGCAGGAGTTTACGCTATGATTAACTTTGCTGTACTTACTGCCTTCAAAAATGATCACATTACAGAAAGCACTGGCATGATCCCTGTCACTTGGATATTTAAGCTCTTCCATTAATTAACCAGAAGTGAAATAGGACCTAGGACCGTGGATCATTAAGTCTAGTTCCTTGTTACTTTGACCAACCATATTATAAAACTCCCCTCCTGAACTGAATAAACAGCATCTGGAGAAGAGGATTTTCTTTCACTCCACTTGGAGGTAGTTTCAGGATCCTCATCCTCCGATCCACATAAATATTCTTCTCGGTTCCCCCTTGCAGTCACTGACATCGCTCTTTATCCATCTATTTTTTTTCCCAGTGGTGTCCTTTAGGTTAAATAGCTTTCTCCCTGAGTCATTCCCACAAACTTGCAGTGTACAAAGGAGCCTGGGATAAGGACAGAACAAAAATAGTACAAAGACTGTACAGTACTCTAACTAAAAATGCAGGCATTGAACCCTATCGTATGGATCTTCACATTTCTAGAGCTTTTCCATTTTTTTTTTTAACACAGGCAACAAACCGCAGACTAAGGATCCACAGAGCTTCATTTGATCCGTGTGAAGAACCGTTTGTGATAACCTTACACTGAGTGGAGCTTTTGCATTATTCTTATCTTAAGTGTCATGTCTAAAGGAAAAAGAAATCAAACCTGTTTCCCACCAGAATATATATTAAAATTATGAGCCTTCCATTATTAAATCATTACATGCAATTTATATTCAGCCACTTTTAAAATGCAGAAATTTAATAAAGGTACTATACACAGAAGTGCTAACGAGGTAACTGCTGTTAGTTCCTGCTCCCAGATGGCCGAGCTCAGATTTAGAACAGGGAAAATCATGGTAACAGCCAATGGTGCAGAGCCATCACCTCGAAAACCGCCCAAAAACAATGCACATTGCAGGCAGGGACCCCCAAGACATGCTTCCCCACTTCTGTGGGCTGAGGGAGCCCAGACCAGACCCCTGGGGAGGATCCAGGTGCCTCCTGCCCTCCAGGCACCTCAGGGGACCCACATGTGGTCCCCTGGCCCGGCAGTGACTTAACTATCTGCACATAACATACATACTGAGAAGGGAGGGCAGAGGAATAACAGGTTTTTAATTATTTCAGTTGTCTTAGGTCTTAAAAGGTGAAGGAGTTTTACTAAAGTACTTTAATTAATAAAAATATTCATTAAATTAAATTAATAAAATAATTTCATTATTTTCCAGCTTGAGCCTTGATCCCTGGAGTTACTGTTGTCTAAAGCACATTTATATTCATGCTAACCAATATGGTCAGAGCAGATAATCCTAAATATTGCTCAATTATTTAATCCCTATGTTGTCCTGAGATGTGGCATCCCCCTATAGATCACCCCGCTCCTCAAAAGGCGCTGCCTGGCCACGTGCCGGCTGTCATTGCCGGGCTCATGCAGCAAGGACCTGCTACAACTTCAAGACGTGGCAGAGATGTGCACGGGGCAAGGCACAGCCACTCACTGCGGTGGGACACGCCGGGGCTGGGCAAGGCCACCGAGAGCCAGCTAATGCTGCAGGACCCGCTGCTGCACATGAGATACACCTTTCTGCAAGGCAAAACTCTGCTCTCACCCACGCTGGCCCAAATTCGGTGTGATTTCACCAGCTTCTCAGATTTACTCCAGACTTACACCCACAGCAGCATCCCACCTACGAAAAAGTCACTATAAAGGACTAAAACAGAACAGACACACTTCCTAGATGCAACATTTCAATAGAAAAGTTGCCCTAACAATTTTTTTTATAGAGGTGATGTTGCTCTTGTTATTACTATTATTTTCTATCTGCTTCCATCTATTTCTACTTCTGTCCCGAGCCGAAGGCAGGCTGTTCCATTTAAAAATTCAGGACACAAATGGGAACCAGATTACATCTATCCCAAAGCTGCCAAAAAGCAATTGCTGCATGAAACCAAAAGTCCTCCTGGGATTTTTCCCAAATCCGCAAAATATTCCCGAGCACCAGAGTTTCCACTGGGACTATTGCATTAGCAGATAGTCTCTGTGCGAAAACCCCAGTATGCAGCCGTGCTCCTAATGGTTTCCAGGACAAGGAGGCTGCACAAGGCACGTACTCACACCTTAGCACTGAATAACATTTATACCAGATCCGGCCTCTAAGGAGAGTTATATGCTCAGCATTAACAAAAATGGCACTGAGGACCACCAGGCTTTCGCTTCCCAAAGGAAAGCTGCAATGGTCAGCAGTAACATCTCCATGTCACCCTGAAACTCCCACGTGCACCCTAAGAGTCCAGCGGAGCCTGATCCCTGGCAGCCCCAAGCACATCCCTCCCGGCGCTGGTACAGGGGTCCCTACAAAGCCCCTTCGGTGTGTCCGCGCTGGAGGAACGCAATGCCTTTAGCTCTGCGCTGGTGTTTCCTCGCAGAGGAGCTCTTGCGAGGAGCACCGGGGCTGTCTCTGTGCCTCGGTCCCACCACCCAGGATGCCAATGCGCAGAGGGTTTGGTCCAGATCATCGTGCAGGGCCAGGACCCCAGGAACTGCCCCTGTACCCATCCACGATGCCACAAGTGCATGGAAATGAAAAGTAAGTGAGAGCAACCACCGGCCCTGTGGGCATAGGGGCTTCAGAGGGGCAACACGTGCTTTTTTTGGGTTGGAGCTGCCCTCCAACAGCCAAGTGCTTTCCAAAAGGGAAAGCAAAGCTCCCCCTGCCAAATGCTGGCAGAGAGCAAAGGGGAGTGATGGACATCAGGACTGGAGGAGGACTGACATGCAGGTGATGATGGGGGTCCCACCAGCCCCACACAGCCTGGGGTAAGTGGGGGGCTCATCCCCTTCAACACTGGGGGGCACATCCCCCCCGTTTAACAACCTGAAACCAGGCCCCTGACTTCATCCCCTCACACCACTGCCTGAGTCAGGGCTGGGGATGAGGAAAGTTGGGCAGGATGTGGCCTCTCTACGGGGGGCCATGGCACACACCCAGTGCAACCCTGGAGAGGGTTTCATTATGGGCTCTCATCCACCCAATATTCCCTGTCCTCTCCACTCAGGCATTTCTTGATAAGGTATTTATAGAATCATAGAACCACAGAACAGCCTTGGTTGGGAAAGACCTCTAAGATCATCACGTCCAACCATTAACCCAGCACTGCCAGTTCACCACTACACCATGTCCCTTAACACTTCACCTACACATCACTTAAATCCCTCCAGGGATGGGGACTCCACCACTGCCCTGGGCAGCCTGTGCCAGTGCCTGACAGCCCTTTCAGTGAAGAAATTTTTCCTAATATCCAATCTAAACCTGGTACAACTTGAGGCCGTTACCCCTCGTCCTATCACTGTTACCGGGGAGAGGTGACCAACCCCTGCCTCCTTTTTAAGAACTTTTCTGGCCATTAGCAATGACTACATATATAAAAATATATATATTATATATATACAGACATATAAAAAAATGCATACATGTGTAGTATATTTTACATGTATATATTATATATATGTAGTTGTATATATCTATACATATATAAACATATACAAATATATGAACATGTATTGACATATTTTTAGATATCTCTACATATATGTGAAAATACATATCTATCCATTATATATATAAAAAAATATATACCTCTATGCACACCTGCTAGCAGAAAAATCCGGGGACTCCTCACCTTCACAGCCACCCCTCTCAGAAAGCTTTTTAGGGTTATTTTTATTAGGAAAAGGCCAAACCTCAGCTGGGTGGGGGGCAGGCGGCCAGGCAGATGCCGTGGCACCGAGCTGGGTCTCCACAGGCGCTGCTCCCCACTCCGGGGACCTCCCCAGCACCAGGAAAGGGAAAATCCCACCTCTTTCCATCGAAAGAGGAAAAGGAGCAAGCAGCGACCTTCCTGCCTGTGCAACCGGGAATCGCACACCTGGCAGGGGGATCCCAGTTCAGGGCACGGGGATCCCAGTTCAGGGCAGGGGGATCCCAGTTCAGTTCACGGCAGTGTTTTTCCATGCTGTTTTTATTGTTTTCCCCCTTTCCCCAGCAGTTCTCGCTGCTCTCCCCGCAGGGCAGGCGGGTTAAACAGAACCGTTCCGTCTCACCACACCGTGACACACCGCTCTCCGCGGGGGGACACCCACCGACACCCCACGGTGCTGCCGGGGCGGCCAGGGGGGGTCCCCCCGAGGCCTCCCTGTCCCGCGACCCGGGGCTGGGCCAGGCGCTGACAGCCGGGCGCGGGGGGACCCGCGGGACCCGCTCGCTCCGCTCCTCCCCCGGACCCCGGCGGGGGCTCCCCGCCCGCACGTCCCTCCTTCCAGGCACCCCGCGGACACCCGCTCTGACCGGCGGCCGCTCGGGGCTCACACACCCGGCGGGCTCTGCCTCGAAACTCGCTGAAGTACTCGGGGAGGGCTCAGGGCGCGGAGGAACACGGACAAACTCGTCCCCGCCGCGGGTCGGTTTCCCACGCAGCCCGGGGGCCCACCGAGGGCTGCCCGTGCCTTCCCCCGCCCTCGGCGGGGAGCTGAGTGTCGGCTCCCGGCACCCCGCGCAGCGCCCGCCGCACGCACGGGTGGGAACGAGCAGGGGCAGCCCGCACGGCACTGCCGCACACACCGGCACGCAGAGCCGGGCACCCCCGGGGCACCCCCGGTACACACGTGGGTAACGGCACACGCACGCACACGGGGGCACACACACGCATGCGACAGACACTTGTGCGGTGACAGACACGCACACCTTACACACACCCGCACACCGCCGCTACCTCCGGCTCCGCGCCCCGCCGCCCCCGGCAGCACCTTGGCCATCCGCGCCGCTCCCCGCCGCCCCCAGGCGCGCTCCACCGGCCGGGGCGGGGCGGGGCGGGGCGGGGCCGGCAGAGCGGCGGGGGCGGGGCGGGGACAGGGGCGGGGACAGGCACTGGAGGCGGGGTGGGGGTGGAGCCGGGGGTGGGGCGGGGCCAGGCGGGCCCTGCACGTCCCGAAGGGGGGAGCCGGGCAGCGCGGAGGGGTGACATGGCCACATGTACCTTCCATCAGGGGTACGGGGCCGGCAAGCTCCGGGGGAGCCTGAGCCCCCCAGTGTAAGCCCGGGGGGGGCCCTGCTGGAGCTTTGCAGCCACAAACAGAGCCACCAAAGACACCTGGATGCACCCCAGGGTGAGCCTGTGTGGCAGCAGGGGCTCCCCATCTCACGCTTGGGGATGCTGGGGACCTAAATCCCACCCTGGATACTGACACAGGCTCCCCAAGTCCCCCCTGAAGCCTGGCAGGCAATGACAGGAGTTACTCCGAGTCCCAAGCCCACGCATTAACCCTAGGCAGCATCCTTGCCTCCCAGGGCTCCGACTGCTTCCCGCATGCATGAAGCGTGAGTGGCTGTCTGGGGAGCAAGTGGGCTGCATCTAGCCAGGGTGGAGCTGAGTCAGACCCCCAGTCTTACATCCACACCACTGTTCCTAAGTGCAGCCCCTTTCCCCTGCTGCCCACCTGCTTCATTGCACGTTTTCACATGAGCAGCAGATGCACACATCCCTTGACATCAGGGGATTTATGGCCCGTGCTGGACACGAGCACTGTGATAATAGGAACACAGGACATTTGTCACCTCGGGGTCTCTTTGCAATTTGGCACATTAGCTCCATGGGCTGCGGCCTTTCAGTGCCTATAGGGTCCTATAGGAAAGATGGGGTCACTCTTTTTAGCAAGGCCTGTAGTAACAGGACAAGGAATAATGGTTTTAAAGTAAGGGAGAGTAGATTCACACTGGATATAAGAAGGAAATTTTTTACAACAAGGGTGGTGAAGAGCTGGCACAGGTTGCTCAGAGGGGTTGTAGATGCCCCATCCCTGGAAACATTCCAGGTCAGGTTGGATGGGGCTCTGAGCAACCTGATCTAGTTGATGATGTCCCTGCTCACTGCAGGGGGGTTGGACTAGATGACCTTTAAAGGTCCATTCCAACCCAAATCATCATATGATTCTGTGATTCTATGATTTTCATTAGGGCTGGGGCCACTGCTTCGTCTCTGCAGCCCACCCAGACCCTGCTGCCAAGACTCTGGCATGGGGGACAGCACGGGAGATCTTCTTGAGTGTTTGCACCATGCTTCATTCCCCTTCTCAGGGCTTTTTGGGCACAAATTGGGTTCAGAAGCCCCTCTGCATCCTTTCCCCAGCACTGCCCCACAGGGCAGACCTCTTTTCAGATGACTGCACTGCCACCACACTGCTTGGGTTCCCCTCTCTCATTGCTCCAGCCTCCTCCAGTCTGGCAAGATGCCCAGTGACACCAAGGATATAATTTCCTTTTGTAATCATTTCTCTCAGCTCTTAACACACGGACAAGCTTTTCAGGCCCGTAAGAGACTGTCGTTGGCTTCTGCCTCCCAAAATACTGCACCAAAGGGGTAAAAGCAGGCAGAAATGCAGCAACAAGCTGAAGAGGAATGCACTCAGTGCCACTGCAGCCGGGTAAAGGGGCATGGCAAGACGGGAGCTGGCCTGGTGCCATCGTCACAGGAATGGATGGATGCAGCAGGGACGCCTGGCAACTCCAGGCAATGGGACCATGCTGTGAATCACAGCAGTCTGAGGCATTGCTTTTTTTGAATTGCAAAACCCAGCTTTGCTCAAAGTTTGGGTTTTGCTCAGGTGCAAGACACGGGGAAACTACAGGGTATAGGAAATGGGCAAAGGAGGAAAAAATATTGGCAATGAAATCAGGTTCCTGCATCTGCACATCTCCCGTGGCAGCCATGACGTTTCCCTTGTGAGCTGAGCATCCTCAGAGGTGCCCTTCCCTCCGTGTCGGCATACAAGGTGAGGTGTCAGTCAGGTGCTGTCCTTACAGGTGTCTCTCTGAAGCTTTGAAGCCAAGGCAGCTATTAACTGTCTCCTTGAGATCACCTAATACAGGCTGGGGTTGCACTCAAGCAGAAGAGCAGAGAATTGCCAATACACTGCTGTTTGAGGGGGAGACAAGGGGAACCATCGCATCTTTGGCCTCCTCAGGGGAAGAACCACAGGCTAGAATTAGGGTACCAGGCTTGGACAAGAGAGGGATGTTCAGTTCTCTTCTCTCCTGCAGGTGCCGTGAGTACCTCAGAGCAAGTCAGACCTACACGAAGGTTTTTAAATGCTTAAATCCTCTGTGAAATCATGGAGAACCTTGATGATAGATAGAATTAGACACCTCAGTCCCCTGGAGGAACTGGCCTTCAGTTTTCCAGCTTGTGTCTCTGCCCTCTCTACTTCCCCCAGAGATAAATGTTGGCTTTGCTTATAGACACAGGCAAACCATGAACCTGCTCAGGTGTAAATGAAGGTGAAATTTTGCCCTCAGCTTGTTGGGTGCCTGTTCATAGCAGTCGGTGAAGTTGGGTGAGGGCACTGCTCACCAAGCCCAGTTCAAAATCCAAAAACGTCACTTTTTGTCACACTCCAACTTCATCATTTGGTTGGGCAAAATGGGACACATTATTTTGGTTATTCTGCTTCACAGCCTGTGTCATGGGGGAGTGGGCAATTCCAGGGCGATCTGGCTGTACTCCCTGCAGCCAAGGGCTTACCTTGTTTCTCATTCTGTAGCCACAGTCTTTGCTTCCCTTTTACCTACTGCTGCATGATGATCAGTGATGATTTTGGTGCTAGAAGAACAAATATGTCAAGAAAAAGGATTATCTGCTGCCTTATCTTTTAATAGCATCACAAGGACCTCATGAACCATGCTGTTACGTATCCAAGAATAACAGCCTTTTTTTTCTGGCTAGGTAAAAGTGTCGTTTCAGCCCTTAGCACTGGATCACTTAGCACTCAGCATCCCTGTGCCATCCGAAATACCCCATGGCTTGGGAGCTCTGAGCGGTTGCTGCCGCTGGACCACCAAGGCCCTGCAGAAAGGATGTGGTCATCCCAACCCACAAGTGCACCCGGGTATTGCTGCTCGTTACATTTGCACCCACCCATGCATGTAATCCCACAGATTCCTAATGCTGCAAACAAATCATTGTCCCGCTCCGCCTGACACTGCGGCAACCCCATATGCCTGCGTGCGGGTTCACTTCTTGCTGTCGCTGCTGCTTTTAACGACGGCCGACGGGCACCAGAGAGTCACAGCCCCATTTACACCACGGCTGGGGACAGCATGAGTAACTGCTGTGCAATGTTGAGCCCACAGCAAGAGTTAAATTGAGAAATCAGAATATAGTTTGTAGAAAGCTTCACCCAGGTGAGTTCAGTAAATAAAAGGCACAGAGCCTTTGACAGGAAAGATGCCCTTACCATTATCTCAGGTAGAGATAATCCTACCTCTTCTTGGTAGTCACCAGCTTAATCTTATTTCAGCAGAGACCCTTCTACCCATCCTCAGCATCCCCGAAGTATCTCTAACTACTCAGCAGAGGTGAATCCTCTTGCAGTGCTGGAGCAGCAATTTGAAACCCACATCTGCAGAAGGTTTTTAAGCAGTCTTGCTACCAGGCAGCCAGTGAGCTCAGCAGCTCAGGGACCCCCAAAGAAACTTATCCTGATAAACTAATAACCACTGTTAAGATTTTCACAGTGACAACCATGCGTATTTATCAGGTCCCCTGTGATACGCACTTAACAGGCAGCATTGTATTTGGAGGCAGCAGAAATATCTCTGCACATCTGTTTTTCCAGGCCTGTCAAAGAGCTTTCATTTTTCTCTAATAACTTGACCTGTTTGGTTTCTGGCAGAAGATGGCTAAGCAGAACACTCACTCTCTGGATTCGCTCCAGTACGAGATGAGGTCAGGACAACAAAGAAAAAGAAACAGCTGGATGGCTACAAAGCAGTGGGAACAAACAGGGCAGGGACCAAGGCTTTTTCTTTCCTTCCCGTTTTATTTATCCAATGGGATTTCACTCCTGGGTGTATTTATTCCCCTGGCAGACAGTATCACAAAAGCAGTGTTTCCTGCAAGCCGCCGTTGTGGGGAGCCTCCTCCAGCGGGCTGACCATACCCAGGGTGCAGGTATAAATAGCACAGCCAGCTAATCCTTCCTCTGGTTGGCTGTCAGGAAATGTGAGGCACAGGGCCTAGGGGCTTCCACTGTGATATTGCATCTCCTACACAAGCATTTGCATCTTGATTTTGGCAGAGTAAGGTTCATACCCCCCACTCCTACTTTATTTTTCCATTTCATCACATTCTTGCTAGTCTACCCAAGACTACCTGAGCTGGGGGCTTTCACCTTGCACAGTTCAGTCAGTCTTCTTTCTTTTTTTCTGATATTCAGCTAAATCATCTTAAAGCAGCAAGCACAAAAATTGCCAGTAGGACAGGAAGGAGGTAGAAAAGACAGGAGGGATGAAGGAATGGAAGACAGGGAGAAGACATGTAAGCACAGGAGAGAGACAGCAGATCAGTCTGCACATGTTCCCTGTTCAGAGAATTTCTCTTCCCCTGACCTCACTTTCTCCATGACCAGAAATTCTTCCTCTGGACTTGCCAAGGAGACAATGCAGCATTCCTCTGCTAGGCCACAAAGCAAGTGTGAAATGTTCTGTTTTAATCATTTACAGAACAAAAGGAACACAACAGTCACTGTCTGATTCATATCTGCTGAAATCCAGCAGCCAAGGCTGTGGGAGAGGAGAGACAGATGAAGAAAGGAAAGGAAGAGGACGTGTGGGTTTGGTTTATATTTTTCTTCTGGTTAGTCACTGTGGACCTAAGGAAAGACAAGAAGGATCACGATGGATTATACAAAAGTTTAAGACCCCCTGGTGTCCTTTCTCTGATGTGGCCTCTGGTAGATTACTGCAGAGAAAATACAAGGAATGGTACAAATGATGTTTCCATGATCCCATTTCCCTTCCTGAGCTGGAGGTTGTGACTGCATCACCAGGTTTGAGAGCCATTCATAGACTTTCTTCCATGATGTTTTTTAATTGCTTTTTGAGCCCATTCATACTTTTGGCACCCTGGACATCCTGTGGCAGCAAGTTGCACAATGTAGTTGTGTGCTGTGTGAAGACATACTTCCTTTGGGTCGTTTTAAGCTTTTCCTTATTTCACAGAATCACGGACTGGTTGAGGTTAGAAGGGACCTCTGGAGGTCATCTGGTCCAATCGCCCTGCTCAAGCAGGATCACCAATGACCAGTTGCCCAGGACCATGTCCAGATGGATTTTGAATATCTCTAAGGATGAAGACTCCACAGCCTCCCTGGGCAACCTTGTGCCAGTGCTCAGTGACCTTCACTGTAAAAAACTCGTTTCCCGATGTTCAGAGGGAACCTCTTGTGTTTCAGGTTGTGCCCATTGCCTCCAGTCCTGTGACTGGGCACCACTGAAAAGAGCCTGGCTCCATCTTCTTTGCACCCTCCAGGTATTTATAGACATTGATGAGATCCCCTGAGCCTTCTCTTCTCCAGGCTGTACAGTCCCAGCTCTCTCAGCCTTTACTCATAGGAGAGATGCTCCAGTCCCTTCCTCATCCTTGTGGCCCTTCACTGGACTATCTACAGTATGTCCATGCCTCTCTTGCACTTATTTACTTCTATGCCATTCATAATTCTTTCACTTCTACCGTATCCTCCTTTCAAGCATCTCTTTTCCACATGATCAAGTTGTAGTTTTCTCAGTATCTGCTTTCATAGAAGCTACTCTGTCCCTTGGTCACCTTTGCTTCCCTTGCCCAATACTTCTCCAGAGAACCTCAGAAATGTGCTCACTGCTCAAGGTACAGGTGAGCCATGCACTAACTTACACAGCAGCAGACCACGGAGAGGTTTTCAAAGGCTGGGCATGGGAAGTAGAGCACCAATCTTTAAGATGAGGAGAGAAAGAAGAGGGAGGAAGTGATTTTCCAGTTATTGTTAATTCCATCCTTGGAAACACTGGAACAACCAAAAGTTTTGCAAACACGTAGAAAAGGAGGATATGAGTAATAGCCAGTGCAGATTCAGCAAGAACAGAGCTGGTCAGGCTCATCTAATCTGCTATGAGGTAATAAACCTTGTATCTGGGGGGGAGGTGCAGATGCCGTATATGTTGGCATATAAGTAAGGCTTGTAATACTGTGTCATATGATATCACTACAAGCAAGAGAAGGACACCTGGACTAGGAGAAAGTATGAATAGATGGCTGCTTGGAGGTTTGTTACTCATAGTATGAGGCGACTCAAAAAGCCTCTCATAAATCTGGTGCTGATCAGCATTTCCATGAATGACTCGAAATCCATGCACAGCTTTCTATGTTTGCTGTTGACAGCAGGCTGGGACAAGCTGCCAGCAAATTGGATGCAGGACTAGAGGTCAAGGCAGACTTGATGAGCAGGGAAAAAAGGCTGAAATCCAGTGATTCTCTGTTGGGATCCTCCTCCATATCCCAGACAGAGGACAAGAAACTCTCAGACCTATGGAAGGGCTTTTCCCTGCTTATGCCTGCCTTTGGCAAATGATGGGTAATTGGCTTAAGTTACAGAAATTTAATTAGACACCAAGAACACCCTTCTAGTGCAGCAAAGCATGGGGGTGGATTGCCTGGGAAGGCTGCTAGGGCAGGTTGGTCCTCCATGTGGGGTGGTGGGTGGACAGGAGGCACTAGTCCTGCCTTTGGGCAGAGGAGAGGTGTAGCCGACCTCTTGAAGTCCCGCTCAGACCTGCTTCTCTGTGATTTTTATGGTGATGATGCTTTGTTACAATATTGGTGTTTTGTCTCAGGATGTTGTTGTTATAATGCTGCTTTATTCTCTGCTCCTCTACTAATAACTCCTGCTGTTCAGGTGGCTGGATTGACCAGGGCTGAATATTTTTGACCTGGTGTTCTTGGTCCCTGGTTACATGATCACTTCAACACAGCATAAACCTGAGCTGCTACTGAGATGGTCCTGTCCTCTCCCCCTCCAACACGTGCTTGCTGTTACCCCCTTGCATGCCTGGCACTGCAGACCATGCAGCTGTGCATGACTCAGGTCAAGAGACCGATCCAGCTGAAAACTCACCAGCCAGGAGGGAGGGAGGCAAGAGGAGAGATCAGTTTTCCATTACTTGTTCTGCTATCTCACATCCTTTGTCTGTCTTGTCTACCTTGGATGGAGCAATCACATCTTGTGCTGTGTTTGGAAAGCAGAGTGGAAATGTAAGGTGATACAAGCACTGGTTTGAATAATCTTTTCCAGACTGAGGGATGTCTAATACTGCTGTGCACAGGAAAGCAATGTCCAAGGAGTTCCTGCTGCCCCTCGGCTGGGAGCAGGGCTGTGCAGAAGCCCTGGGAGATGCCAACCACCACCTCAGGAGGCAATGGATCACACTGGATGGCACAGACTATTTCCCCATTAACAAGAGGAGGATGCCAGGAAGGTGGCTGTGCCATGTTACAGCCCTGATCCCTGCCCCTTGACCGGGGGTCACCATGAGCCTCATTTTGCACATCTAAAACATCTGTCTAGCTGCTAATGCATTTCATTGCTACTCAGCTAAAACCAACCAAATCTTGTTATTTGGGAGGGGGAGCTTGTTCTTTGTCACTGAATCCATTTGCTAAGACTTGGAGCGTTTGCCAAGGTTAGGATGAATGGACATGTGTCATGAGGGAAGGCACCGGTCAAGGGATGAGGAAGATGAAGAAGAAAAGGAGCTGGTGGAAGCCATGTCACAGAAAATGCATTTTAAAATCACTTGACTTCTTTTAACAGCAATCGGATAATGAATGAGGCAGCCAAGGGAAAGCTCTTGGCTTTATTCCCATTCCCTGTTAGACACTCCTCTGACTGAACACATGTCAGAGCAGTCTCCATTCTGACACCAAGTGGAGAGAGCTCACAAAGACTCCTTTAAAATATGATCAAGTCTATGAGACTGCCAGTGAGGACAGCTGCTGGCCCAGCCACCTCTTCAAGTGCCACTAAGGCATCATACAGTCTACAGGCATTTTTGTATTTATAGGAATTTTTTCAAGATGCTGGCTCTTGGCAGCAGAGGTTTACAGCAGAGATAGTTACACATGATAAAAATCACCGTTCTGGGCTCCTACAGTTTTTACCCTCCTACCTCAAGTTTCCACCAGCGCTACATGTGGTGAGCAGCCCGGTGTGTGCATGCAGAGCATCCTTAATGGGGACAAGGTGGGTTTCCAATGCAGCAGGGAAGCTACAGAATCACAGACTGGTTGAGATTGGCAGGGACCTCTGGAGGTCATCTAATCCAACCCCTCTGCTCAAGTAGGGCCACCTAGGGCTGGTGACCTAGAACCATGTCCAGACGGCTTTTAAATATCTCCAAGGATGGAGAATTCATTGCCCTGAACATGAAGATGCATGTTCCATCTACAGCCTTCCCTCATTTTCTCAGGAGAGGTTGCGGGCTTGATTTCCCTCTTTCCTGCACATCAGACATCCTGCAGAAACTTCCTAGCATGCAGCTCAGGTCCTTAACCCCACCTTACCTTGAGCACCTCTAACTCTTCCTGAGCAACACACCTTTTTTTGACCTTGGCCCTGGGATTAAGGGGAGATCACTGCCAGATAGGGCTCCCCCATGGGTTCAGCCTCTGAAGCCTTTAGCATTCTATGCCCATTTGGGGTTGTTTTCTTCCTGGGTGTCTTACTCTTCATTCTCACTTTACACACTTCTACTTCTGCCTCCCAGGGGGGCAAAAAAAACCCTCATTGAGTTGCAAGGCACTAGAGTCACAGAAGCTCCAGTGCCAACTCTGGACTAAACCTCAAACCCCCAGCCAAGAAGCAGCAGTATCCGAGAGCGCCCTGCACCAGAAAGGTGACAGCTTCTCTCCCAGAGAAAAAAACATGCACCAATTTAACACAGAAAGGTACTAAACACATCAAGCTGTCCCATCCCTCTGATGGATGGCATTCAAAAGCAACACAGAAAGGAGGCACCGGTGGTGATGAATTTAAGCAGTGGAAAGCATTCAGTGGCTGCCCTGTATTTTGAGTCATCTCCTAATTACTCTACATAGGAAAAAAGGAAGAGGAAAATGTATCATGCATGGACTTACCCAGCTGATCCAGAGAAAAGAGGGCTGAGGCACCTTCGGAGAGCTCATTGTCTGAGGGAAGAAGAACAAATGCTTGGGAAGGTCAGCTGGAGAGGAAGGTGTGGAGAGCTGTGGTGACAACACTGTTTTAATCACACTACAGATAAGCCCCTGCTCAGCTTGCTTCCAGTTCACCCCTGACAGCCTTTCTATGTGTGTTTCTTTTAATCCAGCTGTTATTGTAAAAACCTCAGAGTCAGCTCAAGACGGAGACTTGGCAGGATGAACTGTTATTCCCCCCAGAACTGCCAAAAAGCAAGATCTCTGCTGCCCTGTCTCTGCCCACGCTGGGATCCCCTGGCCATGCTCCCCTTTTCAGCTATGCCATGGCTCCCCGCACCCTTTCCCCAGATCTCTCAGCTCTCAGGGCATGGCCAGGAGCAGCCTGCCCGCAGCAAACCTTTCCTGCATGCTACGGTCTCCTCAGCAGCTGGGGTAGAGTTAACCAGTGGGAGCAGGAAAATGCTCTGGCTGGGATTTCTCAGAGGCTGAGCAAACCCTTTGAGTCAGCTAATGATAATATTGCTGTAACTCAGTGCCTGTGGCAGGTTAGACCATGAGCTCTGGGAACTCCTGAGGCAGTGGCAACTCTCGTCAGAAGCTTGTGGGAGATTATTTTGGATCCCAAACCTAATCCCACCACAAGCCCACCCATCTTTGCCTGCTCTCAGCTGTAGACCACAGTGCACAGAGATCCCTCACTGCCAGAAGGACCTGCAGCCACATAGGAACATGTGGTCAAGTGTTAAATGCCATTTGTGCCTTGGAGTTGGTGGAGATTTCTTTCTTTTCAAACATTTATTTCAATGTCAAAGTGCTGCTAAATTGCAGAAGCTCAAAGCAAGTTAAAATAAAATAAAATAAATTTGCAGAGAGTGGGGTTTTTTACTGTTGTTTTTTGTTGTGGGTTTGTTTAGTGGTTTTTTTTTCCTTTCAGGTTCATGGCATTCATTCAATGCCTGGGTTAAACTAAAAAAAAACCTTTTGATCTGGAATCTGTGGATTGCTCCTAGGGGCTTCAAGGAGGATGTTTAAGAAGGGCAGGTGCATGATACCATATAGTAATTCATACCTGTGGCATTTCTAAGAGAACTTGTCTCCCACTATAAAATGCTGTTAGGCCCATTGATTAGAAAAAGTTGTGAGTCACTAGTTTAGGATAGCAACAGGCTGCATACAAAACCAAAGATCAGTGTATATCCACACTTAACTGTTTCAGATTTTTATAAACTCCTGATGGCAGCGACTCTGCCCTTCTCTGCATTACAGACCCAAGCACAGGGGGATCCCAAACCCAACCATATAACCCAGACTGTAAACAGTAACACAGACCAAGCACATGGAGCAGATTTTAGAAAGATCTTCTAAAAGATTAGAAGAAGAAGCAGAGATTGTCCTAATGGGTAAAAAGGATAGACTGTGGCAAGTATAGAATCATAGAATGGTTTGGGTTGGAAGGGACCTCAAAGATCATCTCATTCCAACCCCCCTGCCATGGGCAGGGACACCTCTCACCAGACCAGGTTGCTCAGAGCCCCATCCAACCTGGCCTGGAACACTGCCAGGGAGGGGGCAGCCACAGCTTCTCTGGGCAACCTGTGCCAGTGTCTCACCACCCTCACAGTAAAAAATTTCTTCCTAACATCTAATCTAAATCTACTCTCCGTTTAAAACTGTTATCCCTTGTCCTATCATCCCCGTGCTGGTCCCTTGGAGCCACCCTGGGCAGGGTGCCTGCAGCAGCAGCAGATGTGCTGTCATAAGGATGCCACCCAGTCATGCTTGGCTGAACCCAGGGCTGCTGAGTTCAAAAGCATAAGCCGCTTTATCTAATTCAACTCTAGTGGAAAAGGAGGCAATGCCACATCTCAGACTGACCCGTTCCCCTGCCCCAGGCATCTGGGCTATCAGCAGGAAGCCAAGGGAAACAGATGGAGATAAGAGAAGCATTTTACCAAAGCAAAATATTTCCGTTCCCAAGGTGCTGTCATCTGGAAGGCTGTGGGTTTATTTTGATTTTAGTCCGGGCGCACAGCGTGTCCCAGCCAAACAAGGAGCTTTGCCCAAGGAGGGGCAACCCCCGGGGGATGGGGACCTCCAGTGATGAAGATAAGCTGGAGCTGAGCAGGCACCACATGTGGCTGCTCCTGCCAAATGTTCTAACAGGGATAAAAAAGCAAATTACAGCACCTGGCTGGAAATTAGGCAGAGATGAATAAATAGAGGAGATAGATCTGCTGGCTGTTTCCCATTGCATCTGCCCCAAGTGCTGTCCTGAGACTGGCAATTTCTGGAGAGTGATGGACCCCAGCCTTGGGCTGGGAGGTCTTGTGTCATGCTAAGGTGGGCTGAAACCTTGAATGTTTCCGCACAGGCATCCCAAGCCCTCAGCCCTCCTGTCACTGCTGGGACAGCACATCTCCCTGCGACTGTGCTAAATTGTCCCATGCAAGTAGGATTGAAGAGAGAGGGGGGTATTTCACGAGCTCTCCTCACTCCTCCCCAACCACTGTCATCTGCAGAGTCCTGCTGGTGGAGAACCAGAGTGGTCACATCTAGTACAAGTGGCGTATTCACTTGCCAAAAGGTGAGTGTTGGGTTTTTTTTTGGCAAAAGGCCAAAAGATAAGAAAGAAGATAAACCACAGATCGAGTGCCTGTGACAGTGTGCCAGCTCCTGACAAGACACTGCAGTTTGGGTCAGACCTTTCCCACTTTCATACTGAGTACTGCCTTACTCTGGACATAGCCCAGCAGAACCCCTGGGACCACTGAAGGGCAGCAGCACATTGGAAAGGCTCCCAGCACATTCACTGGGTGGATTCAAAAACAGCAATCATGTCCTACCTCCTTTCACACTGGTAAAGGGATGGATCCCACCATGAGACAACCAGTTGGTTTCATCCAGCTTCCAGTTTTCACCAGGGTCCATCTCTGATCTGCAGCATCAAAGATCTGCTTGAAATCCTGCTGCTCTCTCTGGGGAATAACCAGAACATACTCTGAGTGCCTCTCGTGGTCTGCACCATGGCCAGCTGCTGAGAAGCTTCCCTCAGCAGAGGAAAACGTCAATATTTCAGGAAAAAAGGAAGGGAAGAAAATCTCATGGCTCACAGGGGACTGTTGGACCAAGGAGCAGCTGACTCTGCCAAGCCTGGACTTATCACACGGACAAGTCTCCCTGCTGTGTCAAAAGGCCACCAATGCTTGGACCTCTTCCATTTTCTGTTGTCAGTCTGAGCAATGAGAAATTCTTAATCCCACACAATATTTTCAGGGAGAGGCTTTTATTTCTGAGCAGGGTGACATGCCATGAGTGCATCCATCAGGGATGAGTGTCTTGGCTCTACATGCCCAGCCTGACTGTATTCCAGGGTCCCGGCTGGTGAGGGGAGTGGGCAGGGGTGCTGGCCCTTGCTCCCACATCCCAGACCCTCCACGGACAGGAGTTACAGGCTGGGTGTTGTCAGTCACACATTACAGGCCGATGCTACCACTGGCTGCTTGGCTCTCACAGCTGCCCCAGCCCTGGAGCAGTGGCTGTGGCACCAGGGAAGGATGGAGACTACTGAGCAGTTAAAGCTGGAGCTCCTAATGCCAAAACTCAATTTCTGGTTCAGACACTGAATTGTTTTCCTGTCTATTGGCCATACAGTGCTACCTAGAGGTTTGCTGCAGGTGGGAGCCCATGGGAATACGTGGAGGCACTTTCCCTCCCTGGCCTCTTAGACATGTGCATTCCTGGCAGGGTAAGCACACAGGGGCATTTCATCCGTCCCTAAATGTTCAGGATTACATGGATTTGGGAGGGAATAGCATCCTTCCAGCACCATCAACCTCTAATTTATCAAGGAAGCACACTTCAGTGTTGGGATGCAACAAAAAGTTACTGCAGAGCTTTTTGCCTCTGCAGGAAAATGCTGAAGAGAAGGTGACAACAAGGACTTTCCCTAACATTGTCTGAGCCAAACCTGGACTCCAAATGGCACTGATGGAGCTGGTTTCATGGTGAGGTGGGTCCCCTTGGACCCACCACACTGGAAACTGTGCATTGCTACTCAGTCTCTGATTTTCGTCATCATCATTTGTAGGAATTTGTTGTAATTTAATGCTGCCAGGGCCCTGAATTCAGGAGCAATGGAAGGACATCATCACACCAGCACCATTTCCTTAGGAAACCAGGTAAAGAAAGAGATGGATGGGCCCTGTCCCCAAAGGGAAGCGAAGCATGGCCAAGCCGCACCATTGCATTTCCCAAGCACTGTCGCACCCCAGCCACCATCCCATTGTGGGGAGATGCCAGAGCTGGGGGATCTGTGGGAAGGGGCAGCATCCCACACAGGCATATTTCTCTGGTGGCCCCTGGCCTGCGCCCCGGCCCCAGCGTGTTGCTGGCTGTCACCAGAGTGAATCATGGCTGTGCCAGTGCTTCACTGGACGGCCAGACCTGACAGAGGTCATTTCACCTAGTCTCTTGCTCAACACCTTAATTAAGTAGAATTAAATACCTGTGCATATGTGTTTGCTGAGCAGCAAACAGGACCAGTCACTGCTGTGTGCTGGAGGAGCTTGACTGGGGATTTTTGATGTAGCAAATTCACCCGGAGGGCAGGTAATAGGTACCGAGACTCTGGGTGAGTTTGGGTTGAATATGTAATGAGTTTTAGCTGAAGGAGAAGAAAAAAAGTTCTGAGGAAAGCTTCAAGGCTCCATTTTGACATTTTAAAAATGAAATATTTTCTGTTGTTCTTTCAAATTTTGTTTTTAGTTTGAAAATGACCTAGTTTGCTTTTTCTTTTTTCTTCTTTTTTTTGAAAAACACTAAATAATCTCAAACCAGAATCTCTTGTGCAATGCTTATAAAAAGAAATCAAAGAAGAAAAGAAACATTCTCCTTTAGGGGGTGACCCAAAACAAAAAGTATTTTCAATTTTTCCATTCAGCCCCTGACAAGAAAAACCTATTATGTGTACAGCTCCACCACTGAAAGGTGCCTCGTCAATGTGTACTGCTGGCAATTTGTTCTTTCCACCTGCCAAGGGAGAGGTTTGTCTGCAAGTTCAATAAAAGTATAAGAGAGAAAGAACAAAAGGGCAGTTTATCAGTGTAGCATAGAAGATAAAATGGCTTTTCTATATTCACTCATTTCTCTGAAAGAAGGAAAAAGCAAACCTCCAGACCTCAGCTCCTTGCCTGCTGTCCCCCTCAGTTCAGAATCACATAGACATGAAATCATACAGACATGAGTCCTGAGCTCCTGTCCCACAGAAGATTAATTGCAAAAGTAAAACTTCTGACTTTACTGATGCACAAGATTCAATCAGTAATAGAGAAAGAAAAGCCAAAATTTATTTGGGACAATAATTCTGGCAATGAGGAACACCTAAAAGATCATAAACCTCAGCCACTGCTGTAGCTTTGGGGCATCCATGCCTTTCCTTCACAGCAGAGCTTGGTGCCAGCAGAGGCTGGTGGTGTCAGGTCCTCAGGGTCAGCATCACAGGATCAGGGATGGGTTTTGTGGTCCATGTTTCACCACACTGTCCATCATGCCCGCCCTCTGCCTAGCAGGATGGGATGGGAGGGAAAGGGATGGGTACGAACGCAGGCCAGGGCCCACTAGCTGCATTAACATTCATGCAATAGACTTCTCACTAAAATGGAAAGCTGTAGAAAGAGGCATGCTGCTCAGCCTGGTGTCTCGCCAGGGTTGGGATTTATGATTCAGCAGCTTGAAGTGCTTAGCCTTGTTGCAGTCAATACTCAGCACCTATTATCTCCATCTTTTAAGAAGAAGACAAATCAAATGTCATGTTTTCCAAAGTACCTGCACTCAGAATCTGTGTTCAGTTTTCATTTAGGGCAGAGGGTTCTTGTTTTACACACCTATGGTCCTCCAAGATAAAACAACATAAGAAAAGACTTGACTCACTTTCCTGCTATATGTCATATTCTGATACAACATAAAAAAATAATAGGGGATGAATGAATTAAGACCCCTTTCACTTCACAGCTTTCACTACATCTCAGTAGCACTCACACAGATCACAAACCACTGTCCATTTTCATCCTAACCTGCAAATCTCTTCCAAACTGCAGAAAAAAAATAGCGTAATATTGGAATGATTGTTTCAGTAATATTTTACAACCCCTCTAATCTGTAAGAAGTGGCTGTTGGAGAACAAGCCCCAGTTAAGCTCCTCTTCTGGAGCATTTCCAGTTTAAGACAATCTGCCACGCAGCCTCTCTGGGCACTCAGCAGCTGCACGGGGATTTTTTTTAGTACCATAAACTGCAGAATTCACACAGCAAGAACAGCAGGAAAATAAAAGTTAATGACCTAAGACTAACCCAGACAGACAAGAGATTAAAGCGTCAAACCCTAAATGCTCCAGCATGCAGGAGCTTGATCTGGAGGACAAGAAGAAGCTGGCAGCATTTGCCCAAGCACTGCCTCAAAATTGGCTCTGTCCACGTGGCTCACCAAAACCAGGCACTGCTGAGCAGAGCTGCAGACGCTGTACAAAGGATCTCCCATTTCCCTGAGCTGTTGTGTCTCCTTGCATACAGTTCAACTGCAAAGCTCTAGCTGCATCCACCTACTTGACTGGGGGTAAAAATCAGTGGCATCTTCCAGTAGACACAGACTCAGCTGCTTCTCCTCTCCTCCACGAGGAATGAAGGAGAGCACAGTTTTGTGAGATGCTCTGCTTAGTCCAATCTGACCCAAGCATTGCTAGGGCTGGTGACAACCTAGGGCTGGTGATCACCTAAGGCTGGTGGTGACCACACACTATCTTGCTAGTCCAAGCCCCCAGAGCAGCACACAGGAGCCCTTTGAGCTTAATGATTTGTTTGTTTAGATGAACAACCTTTCCAACCCGTTGTAGCACCTAGGAAGAGCTCACATGTGAACCCTTCTGAGCAGTATCTGGGTCGGGAGAGTAAGGCCATGTGGGGTGCACACAACTGGTTCCTGGGCAGCAGAGCAGCCCCAAGCCACACCATCACAGGACTTGGTGACCAGGCCAGGGCATGTGACTGCAGAGCCAACACCAGCACGTTGTAGTCCGATGTAAAGGGGAAATGAGCATCGGCAGGGACTGGGGCAAGAAAAGGGGCTACACAATAGCTGAGATGGCCACCAGCCACTGGGGAGGTGTAGTAGGTGGGGCAGCAGGGAGAATACAGAGGAGAGTGTGGTTGGGTATCAGTTTGGCAAGGGAGGGTGGGACAGGGGAGAGAAATCTCTGTTTCTGCTCAGGTTGCAAACTCTACAGTGGGGGCTGACTGTTGCTACTGTTATTTCTAGCAAGAGATGACATAGACCCTAACCTGTGCCTCCGAGCAATTTGTAGGGTTTGGGACAGACACCCACCATGCCAACGGGATGCAGTGGTAAGCTGTGCTGGCTTGGCCTGGGATAGAGTTAATTTTCTTCTCAGTAGCTGGTATGGGGCTATATTTTGGATTTGTGCTGAAAACAGTGCTGATAACACAGGGATGTTTTTGTTACTGCTGAGCAGTGCTTACACAGCATCAAGGCCTTCTCTGCTCCTCACCCCACCAGTGAGCAGGCTGGGGGTGCACAAGGAGCTGGGAGGGGACATGGGTGGGACAGCTGACCCCAGCTGACCAAAGGTATGTCCCATACAGTATGACTCAGCAAATAAAACTGGGGAAAGAAGAAGGAAGGGGGGACCTTCGGAGTGATGGCATTTGTCTTCCCATTACCATTACACATGATGGAGCCCTGCTGTCCTGGAGATGGCTGAACACCTGCCTGCTGGTGGGAAGGAGTGAACGTAAGGAAACACTTCTTTACTGTGAGGGTGACAGAGCACTGGAACAGGCTGCCCAGAGAGGTTGTAGAGTCTCTGTCTCTGGAGACGTTTAACAGCTGTCTGGATGCGTTCCTGTGTGATCTACTCTAGGATCCTGCTCTAGCAGGGGGTTTGGACTAGGTGATCTTCAGAGGTCCCTTACAACCCTTACCACTCTGTGATTCTGTGATTTTGCTTTGCTTGTGCATGTGGCTTTTGCTTTACCTATTAAACTGTGTTTATCTCAACCCACCAGTTTTCTCACTTCTACTCTTGCGATTCTCTTCCCCATCCCACTGCAGAGGAGCGAGCGAGTGGCTGTGTAGGGCTTAGGTGCCAGCTGGGGTTAAACCACAACATCAGCAAAGACAGGACTGAGGCTAAGTCAAGAAGCAGGGACTGAAGAACGGAGCTTGGTCCAGCTGGATAAGAGGGAGAGAGCTTGGGCAGACTGCAGGAGGTCTTGGGCAGCAGTCTTGCAGCAGCCATGCATGGGATTAAATGCTATGAGACAGACCCCTTTCCCTGGGATGTTTCCCAGCACCCTGCAAAAATACTGGCATAGCGACACAACCTTCCTCTTGTCAGGCATGGGCTGGAAATGTCCAGCCCTGTGTTCTCCAAAATGGTATATACAACCTTATGGTGCCTGTTCCAGCCCAATGCTCACCAAAATGGTATATATATCCTTATGGTGCCTACACAGTAACCCGGATTCTTCCCACTCCCAATGAGTCCAGAGAAGCTGGAGCATCCTCTGACACTCAGTTTTGCTCAGAGCAAAACTTTTATGCGTCAAAAAGGCCACATATGCCAAATGTGGGAGCAGTACAGAGGTGAAGTCACATTGGTTGGGCAAGCAGCAGCTACTCTTGGGCAGGTACCGAGCTTTATGGAGCTGAGCAGGGCAGGATCAGTCCTTGGAGGGGGACAACACAAACTTGTGTAACTGGGAGCACGATGGCCACAGCAGAGGGCACACGGTGATAAACTGCTTCCCCTGTACCACAGAGCTCAGCCTGATGGCTGCCTTTAACCACCCACTGCTGTTCTTTACTGCCTTGGATGTTCTCTCCCTTAATTAGCTCAAAAGGTGACTAATGAGCTATTTGTTAATGCCATCATTCAAAAATCTCTATTTGTAGCTGGTCTGAAAGAGGTTTTTTTAAAAGCAGCGAGTTTCAGCCAACTGGCACAGAACATGATCACAAGTTAATTACATGATCTCATGGCAGTTACCTTGAACTAATACATCATTAATCTGATCTTACGACAGTTAAAAGAGAAGTTCAGAGCCAAGAAGCACTTGAAGGCTCCACAGTCCCTAGGACAGGAGCCCTTTTTATAAAAGTTGTGGGTTTACACACAGCAGGCACATGTCAGGGCAAGCTGCAAGTTGTATTGCTCCCCTCACCCTGATGAACAAAAACATTCAGGAGCCAGGAAACACATGATCTCCTCCAAAAGGAGACTTGCCAAAATCACAGCCACTGTCCCCCCACCTCAGCTCAGGGCAGCGAGGACGGCCAAAGTGAGAAGGGGCTTGGGGGCAGGCTCCCAGCATTGCTCAGGTACCTCAAGGCATTTCTGATAAGCCCTCTGCATGACAAAGCCCTTGTGGAGGACCTGTCCCAGTCTGGTCTCAGGGGACATATTGTCAGGTGGGTAGTTTCAGGTCACCTGCACTGATGGGGACAGGCGCTAGGAGCTCTGCTATATTCCTTGGATACCCTTTGGATATAAAGGTAGGAGGCAAATCAATAAATACATCCCTATTCAGATGTCATTATTTCATTTGAATAGCTCATCCCCAGCTGGGAACACACATCTACACAGGAACCAGAAGAAAAGCTTGAAAAGCTTTGAATATACTAGCTTCAATTTCAGCCAAGCTCTTACTCTCACTCCTGAGAAAGGGTGAATCCCGAAACAGACCCAGAGAGGCTCACAAGCCTGTACAAGCCATCCTGCAGGCACAGCAGAATGCCAGGAGTCACCTTGCAGTGCCCCAGGACCACCGCTCTGATGACATGGTACAGGAGCTGCTGGGTGCGCATGCTGACCCAGATTTGGGGTGATTTTAAGATCTGCAAGGTCCTCCAAGTTACCACATGGAATAAAATTTCTCTTTCTTACTTCTCTGGTTTTCTTCCAAAATCATCACATTGAATTTCAACTCAACAATTGAAATGTTAAAGTGTTTGAAGCAAAGCCTGTGTCTCCCTTTGTGTCTTTTGCAGAGCTCTCTGTGCTAAATGTGTGATACCAAACACCACCGCGCCTCATGTCTGCCAGTAATCTTCACAGGCAATTAGCTGCCAGGTTATTTTAGCCATAACAATCACTTATCCGTTTAAGAGAGGATAATTTCTCTGTGCTGTTTTTGTGACCTCTCAGAAAGCACATGGCTGCCTTTTTTTTTGCATTCACAGTAGAAAATGTTCCCATTTCAGCCTCAGTTTGAATAAGATCTTTCAAAAAAATGGTAAAATAGAAATGGTAAATCTTACCTGACAAAACACCTGTGATTTTTCTGGTGGCAAAAAGCATCTGTGCCTCAGTGCAGCAGGACCAAAGCTTTCTCAGGGAGAGGTTTGTCCTCCGTTGGGTAAGGGCTCCACAAAAACTATGCAGCCATTGCCTGGACTTGCTTTGGTTTGGGTAGGTAAGTCACGGGAATTCAGCTGCTCCTGTGTGTTCAAAGAGCTTCAAAATTCTCTACACCACCTATCGGCATTATGGTTCCCACAGGTATGCGAGGTATGCGTTTGTCTTCCTGAGTCATATAATTGTCTTTGGGAAAGTAACCTGCAGAAGCACAGCAGAGGGAAAAAAAAACCCAACTCACCACATCAATCCCTTGATGGTCAGCAGTGGCCCTGCAAGGAGATCACCTCCAAGAGAGGCTTTACTAATTCATATGTCCCAAACGTCAAAGCTAGCGGAGATGCTGGGCTGTCCGTTTTCGTCCCTGCCTCCCTCAGCAGTATGCAGCAGCACATGCAGGGAGTGCCGAGGAGAAGGACCGGCACAGCTCGAAAGCAGCCACAGTGCTGGAAGAGCTGATCTCAAGCTCGGTGGGTTTCACAGGTTACAGGGTGGCCTCTGGCCAGGAGGAAAGGTAGGGCACAATAGTCCCTGATGACTGCTGTTAATGAAGGCTGAATCATCAGTGATATGGGCAGAAAAAATGATGTGATGCGGCAGTGTCTGGGCTAGTTACATCTTGATAAGGATGGTGGGTGTCTTCCTGGGTTTTCCGTTGAGTCAGAAGCACCTGGGGTAAGGTGACACCAGGAAAGGGATTGCTGCCATGATCAAATGCCACCTCAGGCAGTCTCAGAAGAGGGACAGATACCGTAAAAGAATGGGATACCATGTTGGTGAGCTTCCCAGAGCAGCCCCTTGTGCCAAGCATAAGGCAAGGCTGAGAACGGACAGCAAACAGTGAAGCGGGTCGGTCTTTTCTCCCAGGTAACAGTGTTAGGACAAGGGATAATGGCTTCAAGTTGTGCCAGGGGAGGTTTACATTGGATATTAGGAAAAATTTCTTCACTGAAAGGTTTGTCAGGCACTGGCACAGGCTGCCCAGGGCAGTGGTGGAGTCCCCATCCCTGGAGGGATTTCAGAGCCATGTAGATGAGGTGCTGAGGGACATGGGGTAGTGGCTAACTGGCAGTGCTGGGTTAATGGTTGGACTTGAGGATCTTAGAGGTCTCTTCCAACCAAAGCTATTCTGTGATTCTATGATTCTATGATTACATCATCTTCTCACTAGGAAGAATATGGGCTTACCATAGGGCGAATGGCTCCAGCAGATTTTCACACCCTGTAATGTTTTGTCAGAGCTGCCATTTTTCCCAGATGATTTATAACAAGGACATCTCAGAAGTGAAGCTCCAATTTGTGCATGACAGCAGCAAGCTCACTTGAGCGTGGGCAGTCCATGCAGCTGAGGCAGATCTGAACAGATCTTAGGTTTTGCTCCATCTCTCAAAAGACCAGATCCATCCGTCATCTCTCTTGACAGCTGATGGTACTGAGGAGATGAGTTCAAAATTGAGCTCAGCTGTGAAGGACTTCTAGCCACCAGGTTAGACAGAAAACCTCATACCTGGGAGGCAAACAGCTCCCATTCCCAGGACCAGGAAGGCTTCATGCTCCCATGACAAAGAGAAATGTGCTGTGTAGCCTTTGAGCCAACTCTGATCAGTGGCCTTTGCTCTTTCTAGCTGGAGCTTGGTTTTATCACCCCATCCCAGCTTTGGCCAGCATTGCCTAATGCCTCCAACAGTATCTGACTGTGCTTGGCACTTTTGTGTGGCATGAGCAGGTTGGGACACTGCCAGGTGTGGGGTGGGTTGCAGGCTGCCTGTGCAGTTAGGAAGCCCTAAATGTCCAGGAGCAGCAGACATCAGCCAGGGAGTAAAGATCCTCAAAGACCCTGCATTCCCACACCTCCTGCAGAGGCATGTCTCAGCTCTGACCACAAAGGAAAAAGCATCTGAGCTCTTACCAAGAGGCATTTTGGGGACTGCCAGAATGGTGCCAACTAGTGCCAGCTGCAGTGGCAGCCAGTGTGTGGGGCAGTGAAAGATTCAGGCTGTGCCACCACGTGTGCAGAGGTGAGGAGCTGAGAGGAGCCCTGGCTGTGCTGGGATGTCCCAAGGCCATCTTCCCATCCAGGCTCACCCACCACAGCTGCAAAGTAGCAGGGGCAGCCCTGGCAGTGTCGAAGCTCCCCTCCAAGCCCCTGGATGCACCCTAAGGATGGGGACTCTGTAGTGGGAGAAATTTGGAGAAACCACTCTGCTTCAACAGCAGTCAACCAATGGACATATGTGCAATGGAGGCTTTGGATTAAGCTTGTTTTTTCAAAAAAAATCCTATACAACAGGCTTGCAATTACAGCGACACTGAATCTTGAGGGCTTTTCCAGACCTGCTACATGGGGCACACTCTTACTCTCCTCCTGGTGTGTCCATGTGCAGCTGCGGTCACCCTGCCGTGGCACAGCCCCCTTCGCTCCCACACTAACATCCTGGGGAGCCAAAACCCCCTTCAGAAAGGTGAGCAGCCTGCGTCACGTAATTCCTGTCACTCCACAGCTCTTGCAGTGAGTCATGAGCTCCCGGCAGATTTACAGCCAGCGGCACCCATCTGCCTCGCAGGGAAATGGAGCGGGTGGCTGCAGCCCAAGCCAAGCCCCCGGGTGAGATGGGGCGAGGCGGTGATGAACAGTCATTGCACGCAGCATTGCATCTGCTGCAGGAGGGTTTAGCCAGAAAGTCTCTTCCCACTCTGTGCTGGGGACAAGGAGTTGTACTGGATGTCACCAGCCTCTTGTCCCTTCTCCTGCCACAGCGCCTGAGCCTTGCACCTGGGTGCCCATGTCAAAACTCCCACCCCTCACAGGTCCTCCTGCTCACCAGTTCTTCTGAACTGGTGGGGGAAAAGTCTTCACACCAGCGTCTGTCTTCTGCTAAACATCTGCCCAGCTGCAAGCACTGCGTTCCCCCAAAAGAGTGAATGGAGGAGAGGGTCACACCAGGCAATGGGATGAGAAAGGCCATCCCACTGTGGTTGGGAAATTCTGTCTGAAAACAGACACTTTTTCCAAGGAAAGCCTCTCTGGGCACCATCCCACAGGGCAGCTTAGGGGTGAGATTGGATGGGAGCTTGTTCATGTCCTGAGCACTGGTGGAGTGCTGCACCGTTGCCTCTTGAGCAGCAGTGGAGCCTCATGGCTGAGGGCTGTCCCTTGTCCCCATGCCCTGGGCACTGTCCTGCACACATCATGGTCTCCCATTCAGTAACACTGCGGGGTGACCTGTGGGAAGCCATGCTTCCCTCCTCTCCCTCACTTGGGAGGACAGACACTGCAGCCATAATCATGATAATTTTGCCCCTAGTGAAGGACAAGAGCAGGCTGAGGAAGCTTCTTTGCTCAAAACTCCAGGTGCATCACTAAACGCAAATGAGGCTCAGGCAGCATCTCTGCTGGCAGATGGGAAGCACTTCAGCTTTTTGTTTAAGCCGCAGTATTTTTCAGAAGACTGAGCTAGACATCTTTGCAGCTCTCCCCTCAGAGGAAGATGCTTTTGGGGGTGTCATTCTGTCTAAACAAAATCAGAGCTCTGCAGTGAAAAAATAAAGAGGGAATCCAACCAGCCTCTCATCAAACAGCTTCCCCAGGATCAGACAAGAACAGAAAAGGGGTTGGTTGGGGGTGGTGGTGGTGGTGACTGTGGGAGGAGTTACATGGCAAAACCAGACCTCAGTGGCCTGTGTAAAGGATGCCTTATCCTTTCCTCCTTATCTGGATGCATATAGGGGACATGGCATCCCCAAACATGGTCTGGTTCCTGATCTGTTCTCCTTCAGTTCAGGGTTAACCCAGCTCCTTTTCTCCCTGCAGCTCATCCATGCAGGGCTCTGACCTCCCCCAGTCCCATATTTCACCATCCAAGGGCAAGCCCATGCTCACGCCGGCTCAGCCGGCACCCAGTGTGCCTCTCCCCAGCTGCAGGAGTGGGGCCAACGGGTGCCCCAGCCCCAGCTCCCTCAGCCAGAGACAGCAGCACTCAGGAGGTGCTGGTGTGTGGCCCTTGGGTCCCAGCTGACCACATAGCTGGCCTTGTGGCACACTTGTTGGACAGACACACAGATGGATGTTGTTGATGGTTTCACATGGGTGGACGAGGGAGGACTCAAGTCTTGAAGGGATAGGCTGGGATGTTTAAAATCAGTCCAGGTGGGACCTCAAGATAACAGCAAGCTGCAAGCTTGCTCATGTCTACCACATAAAATGGAGTGTGAAAGCCCTGCTGTGGTGGTGGGAAGAAGAGAAACAAGTCTCCCTCCTCCTTTCTCCAAGAGAAAAAATTCTCCTTACCCGCGAGAGTCTGGTGCTGATTTGTGAGGGTGTGATCTCTGCCTCCAGGGTCAGTCGTGGCACAGACACTTAAAGTCTTGCCGCTGTGATCAAACAAATGCAGACATCAACCCCTTTCTCCCAGTTTTCTCCTGGTTGCTCACCCTTCACTGCGAACTGTGCAGTGGGATGCTACAGTCACCTCCCACTCCACATCTTCTGCAGGTCCCTCCTCTAATTGCAGGAGGACCTGGATGCTTCCAGGGCTCTGCCCCACCTAACAAGGGTCCTCTCTGCCCACTGGCATGGAGGGAGCCAAGGCTGCTCACTAGGCCTGAGGATGGCACAATTATCAGCCACCACCACTAATTACACTAAGCAAGGGTTTGGCCACCAGTCTCAGACATGGCATGGTGGAGGGTGAGTCCCGGTCACCGAGGCCCTGCCTCACTCTCTTCAGTTCTTGTGAAAAGCTAGAGAAGAACCTTGGTTTTCCTCCACATCAGAACAAATCCAGAAGATGAAACTTCTAAATATCTCATAAAAGAGAAATGCCAATTTCCAGCCAGGTCAACTTACTGCTTAAGAAAACTAAACTGTCTCAGCCATAAAAATACTAGTGCTGCAGTGGTATTTGTTCCAGCTGAAATGTGAAGCACACCAGCTCCTCTTCTCCTTTCACATTACTGCTTGAGTATTCTTTAGACATGTGCTTTGTAGCAATAAGAGGCTTTTGATTTATCTACTCTAGGATCCTGCTCTAGCAGGGCAGTTGGACTAGATGAACTTTTGGAGTTCCCTTCCAAACCCTACCCCTCTGTGATTCTGTGATTTGTATATGTTATTTAAACTCTCAGCAAGGAACCAAAGTAGCAGTTATCCACCCCATGGTCTAGTGATTCATGAGAGATTCTGATGAACACAGTGATGCTATGTAACAAGTACGAGTTATCGATGAGGAACAACCATAAAGAATGTTTGCTCAGGTCAATTATGGAAGAACAGTCTCTAACAGGATATGTCCAGCTGCATCCTGGAGACTGAGACACCAGGTGATTTAATGATCTCTTGAGGTTACACACAGCCAATTATTACTTTCACACACACATTACTGAAAAATTCATCAGCAATCTGACGTTGGTGGGTAGAACTTCTCAAATGGAAACAGCTCCTCAGGTCAGCAATGTTCTCCCTGTTGACTTCAAGAGATGATGGACCAGACCCCCCCAGCTGCAACAAAGTGAGTGGATGGGGATAGCTCTGTCTTTTTACTGTGAGACACAATAACTGTTCTACACTTCTTAATAGCCACGAAGACACTTCCTTTAACACTGACATGTTTGTGATGCTGCCAATAAACTAAAAAACCTGTGGCTTTACCAGGCAGCTCACCATAACAGTCAGTCCTGCCCACATTGGTCACTATGATTCTCTAATCAGAGATATTGTAGATATTAACTCTTCGCAGGGGGTTGTTTATGGTTGGGGGTTTTTTATTACCACTCATAAATGAAGAATAAGCTTTAAATTCTATTAAATACATTCATTTTTGCCTGACTCCCTGTCCCCCAGAGAAAGCAACTGCTCTCAAGCCTTTTTCTGTTCTTGCTGCAGCCCACATGCTGGAAGTGTGCCTGGTAGGTCTGAGCAAATGGGAGGCACCTTCTTCTAGGGCATGGAGCAATTCCATGGCTCTTCCCCAAAAGATGGTGTGACAGAGGCTGCCCTTTCCCTTTTTCCTCCTTCCAGTAGCCACTTACCCCAAGCTCCACCCCACAAAAAACAATGGCACTCCTTGATTCCCTCCATATCTCACTCCCTTCTCTCCCCACCGAGCAGGCAGGGTCCCCTGCAAACCCACCTTCTGCTCCCCTATGGGAACAGTGAACCACATCAGATGTACAGCTTGGGTTTTCTGAAAAGCCAAGAATTAGGCTTTTCCTCCAAGATTTTGTCATGAAGGATGAAATATGTGCCCTGGATGGGAACTGAAGGAGACCAAATCTACCTCTTTTCCCCCACGAGCAGGCTATAACAGCTCATTCTTGTCTGTCTGCGGCTTAGGCTGTGCCAGTGGGGTTTCCACTGCTGTTTTTTTCCCAGGCACTGGAGCCTGCACACTGGGCTCCACAGTTTTCTGAAGGGCTGTCAATTGTGTTAACAGTACCCAGGACACACAGAGGCCCCAGGGCTATTCCCTGCCCATGGAAGAGCCTCATCCACCTGATGCTTGCACACACAGGGGTCAGCAGCAGCTCCCGCAGCCCCTGTGCCCATCCCACTGCCTCCCAGCTGCCAGGGAAATCGATATTTCCCTGGAAAATATTGATTAAACCTTTTCTTCTCTCATTTTAGGAATGTACTACTTTCAACAAAACTTCTGCCAGGAAAAGTTTCTTAGGCTGGAATTTTTAGTCCACGTGTGGAAAAGCCACCTGGGAGGCGCTAGCAGTGAGAAGTTAGGGCAGGGCAATGGTGGGACCTCAGATGGCCTGTTTCGAATGCAGATCTCAGACCTGAGCTCTCCACATCCTTAACCCTTTGGTTATGATCTTCAGCTCTAACTCTTTTCCCAATAAAGTCAATAAATAAAAAAAAAAAGATGAGGTTAGGTCCTCCTGCAAAGTTGGGGAAAGAGGATAAAACTAGAAAAGTGTTCCTTCCCAGCCAAAGTTCGGGTTGATTTACTCCCAGGGAATGTTCTCCATGTTTCCCATGATGTCTGTGTGTCCTGAGCCAAGATTGCTCCATCCACACTGGGGGTTGGAGGGGAGTTTTTCCACATCCCAATCACCGGTGGGGTGCTGCACCGCTGCCTCTCGGGAGCAGAAAGGGAAGGAGGGGTGTGGATGGACGCTGGCTGAGGGGGCTGCCACCCTTCCAGCACTTTTGTGAAATGAGCCCTTTGTTTCCCTTGTTTTCCTTTACCAGCACCCAAAGTAGAAACAGTCATCTCCAGCCCCATCCAACATTTTGTTTTGCACAAAGTTTCTCTTGTTTCCTTTGCAGTTTTAATGGCAAAAACAACAACAAAAAAAGTAACATCCATTTAAGTCCACACCGGAGTGGGTTTTCTTTCCTCCAGTTTGTCAGTTCAGCAGCCAAACCAAATACAGCCATCCCCATGCCTGCTCTCCGCTCACCACTGGATCAATAAACAACACTGCTTCGTTTCCAGCTTACCTTAAGAGGTCTCTCCTTACCCTTGTTGGCTGTATCCAGCTCTCCTGTGGCGAGTCTGTCCACCCCCAGCACCTCCTTCACCCCCCAGCTCCAGTGCTGCTCCACCTGCACAGCGATGGCTCAGGGGTCTGTGTTATGAAAATGGGCGTTGAGCAGCATTACTTGGGACGGGATTCAAATCTACATGGTGGTGGAGTTATTCCTGGCTCATGTCTGTGTGTGTGGGTGCAGGACTCGGGGGGAGCTAACATGAGCCTTTGACATCACTGGTTAAATTTAGGGGATTAGCACAGACCTAAAATGGTCTGGAGGAAAGCTACTGCTAGGCTGGCAGGAGAGAGCACTCTGCAACTGCCTTCCACCCATCCACAGGGCAAGGGACCAAGCCAGGAGTTTCTGCACCAGTCCCACTGCAATGCCACACCATCCCTTCAAAAATACACCCCACAGCAAGGTGGGCTGTGCTTTGCTGCAGCAGAAGAGCAAGAGGGTCTCCCTGGGCTTGCCCATGGGAGGGCCGAGGGGACCACTCCTGAAATCACACAGCTCCATGGAGCCACTGGTCCTGCTTTGCTGGTGGAGGTGGAAGGCTGTGATGTGACAGAGGTGCACCCCACATGGTGGTGATTTGGACAGGAGGTGATGCCAAACAAGTCCGAGCCCACAGACTCCCCCAACAGCCTCCTGTCAGTGCAGCTGTCGCACTCCTCCCCCAAGTTATGCTGCAGCCCTCACTAACCAGCTCAGCCCCAAGAGGAACATACCTGCAAAGAAAAGGAATGAGAAACAGTCACAAAAGAGGCAGGTCCCACCAAAAGATGAAAAGGAAACTCTGCAATCCAAGAAAAGTGTGTCTGAATTCCAAGTCTGCCTTTTGTAGAGGTGGGTGGAAGCTGTAGCTGTGTAACTGCAGTTCAGGTTGGTCTTGGCAACCTCAGTACTTACAGAAGTACTGAGGCTTCTACAGTTTATGGTGTCTCTCATGGGCACTATTTTTTTCTCTTGATTGTTGCAAAGCCCTCTCTAATCTTTGTGTGAAGAGCACCCCAGAAAGCTACTGCAATAACACCTTTGAATTTTCACATACCTTTAGTGTGGAGATTGTCAGACACCCACGTTTGACATGACCTGAAGCAGCAGCTCTCTGTTTCTGAGCGTGCCATCTTGCATGAACAAATGCCTGGTTTTGCTGCAGCTGCATGGCACCTGAATAATGGAGACTGGAGCATTTTGGGTGTGAGGAAAGGGCTATCTGCTTGCTTTCCTGAAGGAGCAGCTCTGCAGCCACCAAACAGCTGGTGAAACAGCAGCCACAGCAAGCAACTAATTCCAAGCCAGACCATGAGAAACAAGACAACCCATAATTGCTTTCTCAGTACTGGTCCCTAGCCCTTGCTAATACCAAAAGGCAGTGGAGCCAGGCAGGCTGATGGCCCTCAAGTCCTGCCTCTTGTTTCTGACATTAATGATGCCTAAGAGTACACTAATGTAATCTGGCCAACAAATTGTAGAGATTATTATTAATATAATTACATTTTCTTCAGATCTTAATCAAGTTGTGCCAGGGGAGGTTTAGATTGGATATTATGAAAAATTTCTTCCCTGAAAGGGTTGTCAGGCACTGGCACAGGCTGCCCAGGGCAGTGGTGGAGTCCCCATCCCTGGAGGGATTTCAGAGCCGTGTAGATGAGGTGCTGAGGGACATGGGGTAGTGGCGAACTGGCAGTGCTGGGTTAATGGTTGGACTGGATGATCTTAAAAGTCTTTTCCAACCAAGGCTATTCTATGATTCTATGATTCTATGATTATTGGATACGTGGAAGGGCTGCTGAAAACATTTCCAAACTTCTCTGTCTCGAGGAAAGTAGTCACCATAGCTTCAGCCTCTGAAGGTCCTCAGTGCCCATGGGATGTGGAGGCTCAAGTTCAGGGTATTCCCTTCACAGCTCAGCCCAGTCAGGCCTTTATCAGCACTGCATAGGGGAATAAAATGCTCACTAAACAGAGGGTGATGTGTTTCTCAAAAATCTCAAGTAGCTGTCATCGCAAAATTCAAATACATTTCACAGAAAAGCCCACATTTCACTCCTGGGGTACAAACACCTGACATCTTCAAAGCTCAGGTACCATCACTTTCATTTTCCTTCCTACATTGCTACTTGTGCATCTAGACATTATTTCACTTATTTCACAACCACCTTTCACTGTGCATCTTCCCCCAAGTTTTCAGTCTGTGACTGCTGAGGACATTTGCTGCAATTTGACTCTCCCGCTAACGAGCAAGATGCAGTGTTGTTCTCAGATCAGTCATTCTTCCGTCCTCTTTTGTTCCTCCTTTGATTAATGTGTTCTCTTTGATGCTGCTCGTGCTCAGGGACACGTTGCAATCTCCTTCATCTTCCCACTGAAGGCTGTCAGCCACTTCCACCAGCCCAATTACCTCTGCAGAAGAGGACCTGATTCTGCCTCACAGCTTTCATGTTGAAGTGCTTGAACATAATGAGCTCGATGGTGATTAGTGTGGATGCAAGCACGTGTTCTGAAGAACCATGGAGGTTATTTACATTAAAAGTACTCTTTATACTAGAACAGAAGATAGCTGGAGCAGAGCTCCTGTGTGATGACACTCCATTGCTATCTGCCACAAGGAATCACGTCACGAGATTGTGCTAAACCAGCCAAGGTATATCTCACAGCTAGTTTCATCCTCTATACCTGTTTTTCCTATTAGAAGGATGTTCTCACCTTCTGATGGTTAAAGATGTTCTTCCTCTCATTTCCAGTCTACACATATTCATAGGCTATTTCTGTCCATTTGTTCTTAAGCCTATGTTCTCATTTAGTTTAAATAGTTCAGTTCCATCCCCTTTTCTAACCCAGGAATCTATTTTTAAGAGAGCAGTCATAACCCATACATACATCACTGAGCTGTATTATACATTTTGGCTGGTATATACTAGCCCCTAAGGCTGTGACATGCAAACATTCATCTGCTTAATTTTATTCTAGCATGTAGGCCTATTAAAATTAAAGGGAGTACTCAGAAATAAATGAAGCATAACTTTGTAGAAACATTGTCTGTGTAATTAACTGCATTTATGTGTATTCTGCATATAAAAAGTCTGTGCTGCTTCTCAAAAGAATTATAATATGTATTTTCTGTCAAAAGAAACAAATATCCTTTAATTTGTCTTCTTTCATTAAGAAATTACAGAGCTCTATGACACATTAATACAGTTACTTAGGTCTGAAATGTTACAAGCATATCTAAAGCTGTAGTGCTGTCTCAACAATCTTGTGTTAAGAGTAATGCAAAAGCAAACCCTAACCCCTTCATCCAGCAAGGCTCTTCATACAGCAAGATGTAGAGGAGAGCAAAGACTATGCAGCTTTAATGATGACAGTTCCTTATGCTCCTTATGCAGAGCTCTATCACTTCAGAATGCTATATATGGATTTTGCATGCAGTTTAATAATGAAAAGCTAGGAAAACTTTGGCCAAGTTTCATTAACTGTAAAAGTAGATAATGAAACCCATTTTTACCTACACATGGGTTAGCCTATAGCTAACAAAAATACATTTACTGAGTGATAGGGCAACCAACACCTCCCACCAGCTTCACCTACACAGCACCTGGGCACAAAACTGAACTGTTATGCCACATGCCAATGAACTTTTGATATAGAAAATACCTATTTCAGATGATAAAACTATTTTTACTGACATAAATTCCTAATTCTGAGTGCACAAGCCCAGACTCAGCCTGTAGTAACTGGCAATATGAATTACACGCAGCATAGCTTGGCAGCTTCTCCTCCCATCGACCAACCCAGGTAAGACTTTCAGGTGAAGAAATTTGTCTTGTGTAATCACCCTGAGCTCTGTTAATCTGTATGCTGGAGCATAAAGTGAGCTTCAGCAGCTCCTTCCACATCAGTTCATCTGAATTCTCTCTGTGTGTATGTACATATGTACATATATATGTATGCAGGGCTAGACAGCCAGCTCCCAGGTAGACACCTTGGCTCAGATGTCAGCCCTGTGAAGCTGCATTCAACACTGTGCAAAGAGTCTGATCAAAAAGTGTTTGAAGTCCCCTCCTCAGAGGCTGCTCTGGGAGTCACACTCCTTATTTTATCCGAGATCAAAGAACTTGTGGGGTTTTATTTGTTTGGCACGTATGTAAGTCAGCTTTGGGCTAACCACCCCTACACTTCTGTCCAGTGCTTTCAGCAGTGCACCTGCAGCTATGGAATCAGTCCCAGGCTCTCCGCATACTAGCAAACCCTTGCATTTCTAGCTCATACAATAGCTTCTGCATTCCCCAAAGGCCTCTTTTTTCTTATTTTTAAGAAGTTTTTGTTAATAATGACCTGACTTAACAGAAGGCAGTGAGAATTTCCAGAGGATGATTCCGCCAACCAGGCTACCAGCTCTCCTAAACCAGATCAATCTCCCTCCAGAGGTGCCCATTCTTCTCCACTGATGACAAAGGAAGCCTAAAGCAACTACTTCAGACTTGGATATCCAATTTCTGAATGTCCTGAAGAGGGGAGATGATTCCCACCCAAAATGGATCTACAACTGAAGACTACTTTCAAAGCTTTCTAATCTGGAAGGGATACATGGATGGGATTAGTCTCACATGATTTAAGCTGTAAAATTCATCCCACATGAATGGAGGTGCCTACTTTCAGGATGAGATGAACCACACCAAATTCCTGACTTGGGATGGGCTTATTCACCCTCAAAAGCTGCATCTCTCTTTCACTTCATCGACACCAGCGCTCAGATGACCAGTTCAGAGGAGCCATAGCTGGTAGAAGAAGGTCATTCCCTGCAGTCCCTGTGCTGCAGGAGCTGGGGCACCCACAGGCAGCTTTGGTTTGTATTTCCTGTGTTTGAAAGTTGGGATCTTCTAAATTCTTTCAGTTTCTTAAACTTTAGGTAGATTTCCATCCCGTGCTCACTGGAATATTTGCAAAACTAAATTAGGCATGTGTGTGACCTGCTAGGTGAAGTGTGCTGACGAGCTGTGTGGGTTTTCCCAGGAAAAGATGGTGTTCTGCAAACTTGGTTTTCTCCTGGTGCTTTAGATGCTCTATGTTTTCCCTTTGGGTATTTCCTCAGTCTGTTTTTACTGCCAGTGTGTCCAGGCAGACTGATGTGCTGGTGGGCATGACAGAGGGATGGTCCATCCGATAGCTGCATCCACACAGCGCAGCAGCCGTCTCCAGAGAGAAACACTTCCCTAGACTGGTGTGATAGAAAATGGTGTGCCTTTGCCTGTTACTAAACCAAAATATCACATTTCAGTTGAGTCGTCCACAAACCTCTAAAGAAGCAAGTAGGAGACTGCGGACATTCTTTGGACTGCAATTAGCAATTTAATAAACCTGAAAGTCATCTGCTGCTGATGGATCAGGTGGAAGACAGCATTTCTTTCTGTAGCATGCCTGTCTCTGTCTCTCTCTTACACACACACACATGCATTTTGTCCACTTTCTCCATTCTCTAGTTCTTTTCCTTGCACTTTGCAGTGATTTCAGTTTCAGTTCAGAGACACTTCACACTTTCTCAGCTTCAGAGTTGACTTTTTCTGTACAGCTTCATGACTGCAGGGGCCATACCAGATTTTCCTGCCACTTTACTTTGGGGCTTCATTAAGAGCTGCTTCAAACGCTGCAGCTCTGTAGCTCGGCTGCAAACAGATGACCTGCCCCAGAGAGACTGCATGGGCGAGTGTCCTCCTTTGAGCACAGCCTCCTGCGTCTGCCGGCTGGGACCGGCATACAGATGTCCTCAGCTACTTGAACCAAAACTGGTCAGATTGGCAAACTTCTACTATTAGATCCATTTAAATCTGAATAAACAAAAAATTGGTGTGGACCCTCAAATTATATTACAGCCACTCGTCAGGGGCATGCACACCCAGGGTTGCACCAGTTTAATTAAACTAGTGCAATGCTGCACATTTGAGCAGATACATCTTCCAGTTTACTACTGAACTTTGACATGATGTAGCTGGGTCCATACTCAGTTTAACAGAGTCAAAACCAGACCACTGCTGTAAAATTTAAATATCACGGGCCTCATTCTCTTCTGGTTTACTCTGTTAGTTCTAACGCTGGCATTACTCCATTAACTTCAGTCACACTTCTTCTAAGCCTGATGGGGAAGGAAGGAGGACTTGCACATGCTTTGGTTTTTGTCTGGTTGAAGATACAGTTCCTAAGCAAAATTGGTTTGTGTTTTGGTTTCCCAGAATTCATAAAAACAAAGCGGGCAGCTGAGATTGGCATGATGAGTTAAAGAGGCAAACCATTCAGGAATGGAGTTGAACATGAAGAATAATTCTGTATTATTATGATATTCATTGTTCTTTGGAGAATCTGAGATGGAAACCTGAAGAAATCAGCCTGAATTCCTCTACCCTGCTGCTCAATAGAGAGAGGAAAAATTCCTACTGACCAGAAATAGGCATAAAGAAAACATTTTTTTATTAAGTGTCTGTACACTTGCTGCTTTTGGAAGTAGAAAACATTTTACCTTAAGCGCTCATACATGCAAAAAACCCACGAGCAGCAAGCCAACACAGCATATTCTAATATAAAATGAAATATGACCTTTTAAGGAACCTTAAGCTTCTGAAGAGTAAATGTTAAATCTCTATATAATTCAAAGTATATTGGCTAAATTAGACACTGGATTAAAACCTGTCCTGAATAAAACTATCCTCACTTTCAGTTTTTGGCTTTATTTATTCTCTGTGGTTAAAAAAGAAAAAAAAAGGCTTCTGAAATTTTACTGTTATTAACCAGTTTACTGCACGGGGAAACCTGTTGTCAGAAGCAGAGTGGCTGCTGTGCCTGTGCCTGTGCCCACACGCAGCTCCAACAGCTTGATCCAGGCAGGAGTGAGGGTCTCTGAAAGACAGATGCTGCTGGACCCAGCTCTTATCCTGCAACTGCCAGGGCAGCATCCAGAGCCATGTGTGGGCCCACAGACCATGGATAAAATGCAAGGTAAGATATTGCAAGGTGACATTCACCTCCTGGTCCTCATCACCTCTGTGAGTTAGCTGGTGTAAAAGTAGGTTCTTTCAATAAAGATGTAAGGTATCAGATACTGATGCTTGAAGATCTCATAGTTTTCCTTGATCCACAAATTATGCTGCAATGTTATCAGGGAATGAAAACATTGAATCAAACCCATTTTTATCCAGTTAAAACTCCCACTCACTCTTATTTTGAAATGAATTTACTTATTTCGAAATGGATTATTTTGAAACTAATTTGAAAAGAAAGCACACAAGTATCACCTTTGCAGGAAGTATACTTGTTTAATAGTCCTATCACATTGATTTAAAGAACTTCTGATCCAACTGGGTATGGCAAGATACTAAGAACTGAAATAAATTTGGATATTGAGAGATTTCTTATTGATATATTAATGAAGACAGATGAATACTGACAGTTCTCCCCACCCTCAAATAAACAAACTCATGCAAACCTTTTCCCTTCACTCCTTCTTGAAAATAATTTCCAGAAAGTTTTCTTACTGTTCAAGAGCATGTCTGCTGTTCACGTGCCAGTATTGAAATTCACAGTCATATATGGCTCAGTTCTCCTATAACCACCTCCTGCTTAAGAGCTGGGGAAAGGACTTGGCCCAGTGTGTGGATAAAACACAAGGAGATTGTCAAATACAGGAAACAGCTACTGCAAAAACAGCAGGAGTGGACAAATACTGGATGCCACCATCAGCCAAGACATGTCTAAATGAAATGACCAACTTGTTAGCCTCATAATATTTGAAATATAAATGGGAAATTCACCAAAATCTGCCATTTGAAATATGCAACCTGATCTTTTTAGCTCCTTGGACTCATTACCTGAATAGCAATTCTTGCACTACATAAAATTCAAACCACAGTAGGAGCGTTACTTAGTGCCGTATTTGCATGGCCAAGCACTGTGCTTCCCTCCAACACAATGTGGAAACAGTTTGGACAGAATCTCACTGGTATCCAGCAGTGCTGGACTGGAAATGTATAAACTCCCTGCAAAAAAGGCTTAGTCCTAGTTCGTCATTACAAATTATGTCTTTCAGGAGCCAAATCTGCACTGCAGCCACTGCCTGTGCACAGTCCTCCTTCAAGTAATGGTGGCAGGGAGACACCAAGAACATAATGACCCTCTTGAGTTGTAGAAGCTGAGCCCAGAGCAAGGCCTGGAGCATTTCCTCCATTTCCAGCCTATGTGTCAGTGTCTTCATCTGTTCCTACGCTGCACCTCACTGTCATGAGGGTTCATTTTCCAAACCATCTGTGCCAATGCCTGTTTCCTGACCAAGATTATCTCAGTATTAATATTAACAACAGAATGAGCTCAGAAAAAGTTCAGAGTAATATACTTTCAGTCATTTAATGTTCATATTATGTAGCAAAAATACTCGGAGGATGCAATAAAACTTTATTTCTTAAAGAACCGTTTGAAATCTCCTGTAAACAAACAGTAAAATAAAATAACAAACAGTATAAAAAAAAATAAAAATCTGTAAATGGAGAAGCAACCTTGAAAAGGAACCCAGAAGTGAAATGTGTGTGCCTGCATGTGTGTGTGTGCAGATATGCAAATATATTTAAATAATTGTTTTTACAGACCCTGTCTTGTTCCAGAGGGAATCACAGAATCAGAGAATGGTTGGGGTTGGAAGAAACCTCTGGAGATCATCTCGTCCAACCCCCGAGAGCAGGGTCACCCAGAGCAGGTCGCACAGGATCACGTTCAGTCGGGCTTTGAATGTGTCCAGAGAAGGAGACTCCATCACCTCTCTGGGCAGCCTGTGCCAGTGCTCTGCCACCTTCAAAGTAAAGAAGTTCCTCTTCATGTTTAGATGGAACCTCCTGTGTTCCAGTTTGTACCTAATGGCCCTTGTCCTGTTACTGGGCACCACTGAAAAAAGACTGGCCCCATCCTTCTGACACCAACCCTTTAGATACTTACGAGCATTGATAAGAACCCCTCTAAGTCTTTCTTCATAAGACAGATGTTCTAGTCACCTCATCATCTCCATAGCCCTTTGCTGTACCCTCTCCAGCAGTTCCCTGTCCTTCTTGAACCGGGGAGCCCAGAACTGGACACAGTACTCCAGATGCAGTCTCACTAGAGCAGAGTAGAGGGGGAGGATCACCTCCCTTAACTTGCTGGCCACACTTTTCTTGATGCACATCAGAATGGTCCCAGGGTCCAAAGACATACTTCCAGTCAGTCCTCACCAAGACTTTCAGTCTTCCCTGGATGGCTGCACAGAAAAAGCAGACATTAGCTGTTGGCCCCTGTCCTGCGACTACCAGAGATGTTCTTCGCAGCTGGAAGATGCACACTAACAACAGGTTCAGACCACAAGCACACTTAGCAGTTTTTCAGCAGCTGCAACCTTTCTGGGAAGACTTTGCAGTGCCCCCCATGCCCTCAAAGACCTTCAGGCAGCTCTGGCCAGGGTAAAGCTTCCCCATGCCCAACGTCAGACCAGGAAGACCCTCCCATCCCACAATGTACTCTTCTGTTCACCAGGAACCACACATAGAAAGTTGCATCTTGCTCAGGTCCTTCAGGGCTCCCCTGGACCCCTTGGGCATCAGAAAGGAGCTTCTGTGCAGGCAGCAGGGCTTGTACCCACTGAACCCACAATGCAGGAGGTGGAAGAACATTTCATGCACGTGAACATTAAACCCTCGTTTATATTCTAGGAAAGTCTTTCCTGTCCAGGACACCTTCAATTCTGATTTTGAATGTTATGAAATATCTACATACAGACTCCTTCCATGTATGATTTAGAATATATTACCTGTTGCAATGCCTATTTAATATAGTTTCTTGGCCATTAAGGTTATTACTACACTTCACTTTAAAATTGCATTGGCAGCAACACAGAACTGCTGTAAGAAACTGGAGAATCACATTTATGTGAATTACTTTAAGAGCAATTCTACAGGTGTATTTTTCTCTCTCAGGAAGGACATGTATTAGGAATTACTTTTAAAATCTAAAACTACACCAATGAAATTAGTCTATATGCAATGTCTTCTATTTTTCATGAACTGCAATCATCCTAAAGCAATAAAAAAGTTAACATGGACTGCTATGCATCCTTTGTAATGTAACTAATGACTCTGTCAGCAAGTTGCATATTGGAATTTTAATATACAGCTGCAATTTTAAGAATATGAGAATTTCTGTAAAATAGTTAAGGCAAGGCAAGTTTTATTAGATGAAGAAATGCTAAAAATAGTCATACATTTGGTCCAGGTATATGGTCTGGTTTTGAATTGAACATTTTCTCATAAAGCTGAATGATGGCAGACACCCTCTGAACAATGTTACTCCCCCTTAGCTTGGCTCTCTTCACTGACCTGTGTGCAGATGCCAAACATTTGCCCAGCACGATGTAAAACTCTCCTTGCCATTCAGGGAGCATGCCAGGATCCAAGGGATGCATTCCTCCCAGACCACAGCTGTGACACTTTGGGTCCTGAAACAACAGAGAAGACAAAAGCACATGTATTCAGATACTTACATATATTATATTTCCTAAATATGAGTGAATTTAAGCTCAGATTTATCTCACCTAAGGATGCACTTGAAGCTGCTAAGTCCTAGGATCCTGTCCTGCCCTAGGATCCCTATGCAGTCACTGCACGAGCTCAGCATCACTGAAGCTGGGCTCAGTCCTTCTAAGATCCAGTTACCTTCCTGGAGATGCGTGGTCTTCTTCACTAACAGTGGAGCCTACAGCAACCACACATCTCCTATAGTTATCTGAGCTATGTGTCAGGAGATGAGGGGGTCAACATGGCGTTAACAGCAGAGACAGAGGCACTTGATGTGCGTGACACTGACACTTCACTGAGGATGCAGCCTCTGCATCTAAATAGTTTGGTGGACTTGGGAGGAGAAATACACTCACTGATATAAAACTAGGCAGTGTCTCTCTACATCCAATTTCCTTATAGAAATCAGAAACATTAAAACTTTAAAGTTTTTGTATATACATTTTCAGGGGGAAAAAAAGCACTCAGAGCAGGTAATGGCTGAACCTGCTCAGGCTCAACTGTGAAAAGGAAAAGAAATCTCAGGTACCTGTCCCTGTGCTCAATCCTGCGGTGACATCTACCAGCTGCAGAACCTCAACACCCATGGCTATCTCTGGCTGATTTTACTATCAGGATAAAGAACAGAATGGGTGTGTAACATGTGAGATTGTCCACAGTTACATAAATACAGAGCAGGTGGCCTGGGAGGTCTGATTCCCAGTTAGGGCTCTATTCCTGGCTCCCACAACTTCCAGATGAGTCATTTCTCATGACTCTGCTTATCCATCTGTGCTTCTCAATACCCATTCACACCTCAGCTGGCAGCACCCTGACGACTGTTACCTGGCAATTATTGTGGCAATAGCCAACATTAGGTTGATTCAAATTTAAATTCACTTTTCTAAATAAAAACCCTCTTGAAAAGATAGTGCCCAGGGCTGCAGAGGTCAGTGTTAACATCAGGAATTATGCCCAGTGTACTGCTGGTCTGCAGTATGTGCTATTACAATCAAACCATTACTTTACAATTGCTCATCCTTCTCATAAAAATGATAGGCAGTCAGTAAGTTAATATTTAAATGTATTTAAACATCATGATGAAAACTCTTCTATAACATGAAGTACACCATGAGTGCTGGTTAAATATGGAGAGGAGAAAGTGTGTACATTTTCTGCCGTGAGAATTTGCATTATTTGAAAACAGGTTAAGCCAGTGACTGTCAATTAACTGCAACACAGCAATGTTCCTATGTGGTTTTCATCCAAAAGTGCTTCACATTTTGTGAATTATAGAGATGAATAATCAAATGCTGCATTTTAGTGAGTCATTATCTGTGTCTGACAGTTACAGGAAGTGAAGCATAGAAAGCTAGACCATCCATGGGAACTAAGCATAATTTAAACTGGTTTTTGATGATAGAAGTATTTACACTCTTACAGCAACACCAGGTTGCTGAACCTCTGTCCAAGAGACTAAATAGAGCATCAGAGACAAAGCTGCAGTTTTGTGCCAGGCTCCTGAGTGCAGCTTTGTGTGCCTTCCCTGGGTCACACCCGTCCAGGGGACAAGGCCAGCACTAGCTGCTCAGGTTCACCCATTTGGCCACCTCAGCTTGCATCATGGGACTCGCCTGAAAGCATCTTCCTTTGAGGTAGATCATATCTGTAAAATATACATATTTTATTCAAAGATGGCTCATAGTGGAGGGCTGATCATGACCCACAGCATTTTTTTCAAAAAATCGAATATCTTATTCAAATTATTTATTAATGATTAATAATGTCTTCTCAATCCATCGAGCGTTGACTCCAGCCACTGGATTTTGCTGACTTTGTCTGATACACTGGAAAGTCCATAATCAAATTTGTTCCTCAAATAAACAGCTACAAGGATCAAAGCTGACTCTCAATCTTCACTTCATTAAGCTAAGTATATGAGCTCATTAAGAGTCACACGACAAAGGCACTTTTCCTAATACTTCATTACATCTGTGACTCATCTCAAAACTGTCTCAGTGTTAAATGGTTACTGAAACCATTAAGGCTCAAGAATTATCACAACACTGCCCAATGAGGAGGTACAATCTACTCCTACTACACGTTTTCCTGCCTGCCTGCATTTCCCCCGGCTTTAGGCTTTTCCTTAATATGAGAGGAAAATTCAGGCTGGGAGGGACCTCAGGAGATCAGAGATCACTCAGGTGGGTCTTGAAAGCCTCCAAGGAGGGAGGCTGCAGAGCCTCTCTGGGCGACTGCATGGGTGTCTTCATGGGGAAAAATCTTCTCCTATCTGAACCTCTCATGTTTAAACTTATGCTCGTTGCCTATTGTCCTCCTGCCCTGCACCATTGTGCAGAGCTCAGCTCCTCCATGCCCTCCCCATAGGCACTGGGGCTATCCTTGGGTCCCCCCAAAGCCACGTGCTTTCGCACAGGAGCAAAGCCCCATGCTGTATAACCAGGCTCACCAGATGAGTCACTACCTCCTGCTCTTCAGCGAGAATTTGGCCATGGCTGGAGGTAATTTGGGCCATTCAGCATCCACAGGCTGTTGTCCTTCCTCTTTTACACATTTCCTGAAGTTTGGGTCAACTGCTAGTGTTACCAGCAAGAATTTTGCAGTCTTCCAGTTCAGTGATGATTTGATTTGTCTGAGACGGTTCAAGTAGAAATTAAACCTCAGACTGCCCTAATAAGGAAGGCAGACACAGTGATAATAGTGGCAGTGTTAGCAAAGGCTTACCTCATGATGCTGGAATTAGGGTGGGCCACCAACCTCATTACCCAGCCTTCTGCCTCAACGGGGTCTTTACCAACATCAGTCGCCAGGAGTGATGTGAACTGTGAAATAATGTATTTAAATTTGGAGTGATTTAGTGATAAACTGGTTTTGATGAGCTGCTAATGCATTATTACATTTTATACATTGTGATTTTTATTATGCCTGATGCTACTGCCGGCACCTTGCACAAGCCCTGTGTGTTGTCAGAGGGTTTGAAGAAAATAATTGGCTTTATGGCTATAACCAAGGTGGGAATCTGACTTGTACTGGGGTTGACCCCTGACAACCCCACACACAGAAGTCAAACCAAATGGACAGATTTCAATAATGAAGCCAATAATGAGTGATGCAGAGAATGACCTGGGAGTCCTGGTGGACAATAAGTTAATCATGAGTCAGCAATGTGCCCTCATGGCCAAGAAGGCCAATGGCATCCTGGGGTGCATTAGGAGCACTGTGGCCAGCAGGTCAAGGGAGGTTCTCCTCCCCCTCTACTCTGCCCTGGTGAGGCCGCATCTGGAGTGCTGTGTCCAGTTCTGGGCTCCCCAGTTCAAGAGGGACATGAAGCAGCGCAGGGCTACTCATATGAGGAAAGGCAGAGACCTGGGTCTGTTTAGCTTGGTGAAGAGGACTGAGAGGGGAGCACATCAGTGCTTGTAAAAATCTAAAGGGCGGGTATCAGGAGGATGGGGCCAGACTCTTTTCAGCAGTGCCCAGTGACAGGACAAGGGGCAGTGGGCACAAACTGGAACACAGGAAGTTCCATCTGAACATGAGGAAAAAAATCTTTACTGTGAGGGTGGCAGAGCAGTAGAACAGGCTGCCCAGAGAGGTGGTGGAGTCTCCTTTTCTGGAGATATTCAAAACCCACCTGGACACAATCCTGTCCACCTGCTCTAGGTGACCCTGCTCTAGCAGGGGGGTTGGACTAGATGATCTCCAGAGGTCCCTTCCAACCCCCAACAGTCTGTGATTCTGCAATAAACTGTACAATGTTTACTAAATAATTGTCTAACTAAGCATCTGCTTATTTTTGAAGACCAAGAAACACCCTCAAATGACCAATTAGAAAAAAAGAGATAGAATTAATTTCTCATCTATTGATGAATGGAAAAAGCTAATTAGTTTTATAGCAGTTTCTGATGTCAGCTACTTCATGTGACCTGGGTGAAACCCCTTCTGGCTTCAACCTCTGCAGTGCCAAAGCTCCAGCAGGACACACAGTGACCTCAGGGGACAGGCACCTCACAGTGGTTATGGTACTGCACCAGGGTCAAGTCTACCTGTTAAAACCTCCTACATCACTTCACAGATGACCACATCTCTGGGACCCACACAAAGAAAAGGCTAAACTATTTCCAGCATTCATTTTGCAGAGGAAGAGGTTGCCTCTGACTTGGTCTTCCTACTCGTGCAGGAGGACAGTGTCCCTGGCCAGGCAGTACTGAGTGTAACACTCCCTGTTCTCTGCTCTAGTGCCTGGAACATGCCTCTTCCTACCCTTTACATTGATAGTCTCAGATGCCTTCAGTTTTATTATTCAAGCAATATTATAATCAGATCTGCATACAAATTTTGCAGCACCCATGTCCCTCCCTAGGAGGCATGGAGGTGATGGAGCAGTGCTCCATTTCCACACATCTCCTCATGCTTCAGGGATTTTCACATTTTAAACACATACACCTTTTTTTTCCCCATGAAACAGGAAGAATTTATGAAGTCTGACTGGCCTGGTTCTCCTGCAAACTGCTTTCTCATACAAGATGACAGCTGGAAAATTGTATCTGTATAACAGGGCTGAAGAGACCTGCCTATATGAACCGTGATGAATAAATGGGTGACTCAGCTCCAGGCCAAATCCTGGAGCTGAAACACTGGAGGGTGAGAATCTCATGATAGCAACACTACCAGGTGGGGGAGCAAATGCAGCACGCTTACTTTAGCCCAGTTCTGCACAGGGCACGGGGGGGTAAGCAGGTATACTTGTTAGAAGATGTGTAGCAGGACATGGTGTTCCCCAAGCTGCCACCCCTGCACCTACTGCACTTCCATGCTGCTCCCCCACAGCCTCTTCATGCCTACCTTAAAAAAAAAAAAATAAAGAAATGACTGCACCTTGCACAAATATGCCTTATGTAGCTTTGAACCAGCTCATCCAAATACCTGTCACAGCCTAACCATGGGGGCAAAGCCTCCAGTGCAGGCTGCAGGGCAAAATGCAGCCCCCCTCCCTTGCCATACCAATATCCAAACTAACTGCTTTAAGGTTTTCCATCTCTGAGCTGTCAACACTTGATTCCTTCTCCATCTCCTCTCCCCAAGGGCCAGAAGTCAGGCTGCATCTTCTTCAAATGCAGTCCAAACAGGTGCCTGAGCAAATAAGAGGCAGTAGCCCCAGCTGTGTATCAAAATTCACATGCTGCTGCCTTCCCTGAGGGAATGCCCCCTGGCACTCCAGCACTTGTAATATGAACAAAAACATGTGCAGTAAACACATCCAGCCATGCACTGGCTTTGCAAATATCAGTTTGCTGCTCATCTTCTGATATGAGGACCAGTCACCAGTGTGATATCACATCTACCAAATATAATACTCAAAAACCTTCCAGTTTCTTGTGGTTTTTTTTTGTAAAATCTCATTTTTGGGGGGTAACTAGTTCTTAAAAGGAATAAATTGCTTCCAGAACACATCTATAAAGGATGCTGCAGTAATACCTGCATGCTGTAGTGTGCCCAACAGAAATATGTGGAGGTGGCAGTAGTCACTTTGGCCACTCTGATCTTGGAAACTGAGGCTCTGCCGACATACACACCTTGTTCAAACATGGACCTGCTGGAGTGGGTCCATAGGAGGGCCACAAAGACAGTCTGAGGGTGGAGCACTTCCCTATGAAGACAGGCTGAGAGAGTTGGGGTTGTACAGCCTGGAGAAGAGAAGGCTCTGGGGAGACCTTATAGCACCTTCCAGCACCTGAAAGGGCCTACAAGAAAGCTGGAGAGGGACTTTTTACAAGGGCATGGAGTGATAGGTTTTAAACTCAAAGAGGGTAGATTTATGCTAGATACTAGGAAGAAATTCTTGACTGTGAGGGTGGTGAGACACTGGCACAGGTTGCCCAGAGAAGCTGTGGCTGCCCCCTCCCTCGCAGTGTTCCAGACCAGGTTGGATGGGGCTTTGAGCAACCTGGTCTGGTGGGAGGTGTCCCTGCCCATGGCAGGGGGGTTGGAACAAGATGATCTTTGTGACCCCTTCCAACTCAAACCATTCTATGATCCTATGGTGAAAAGCAGCTAACAACCTGAAGTAAGGCCAGCTCTAACAGTAGCTGAACCTGATGTGGCAGGAGCTCAGGCTGCCAAAGAAAAAGATAGGATGACAGGGACCAGTTGGGTCTTACCCCTGTGCAAGGCAGCTCTGGCTGAGCTCTGAGCACAGGAGAATCGGGGCATGAAGACACTGTCATCTGCAGACACTGTCACCCTTGCCATGTCATTTAAAATGTGCATACAGCTCAGGGACCTCCCCAGCAGGCAGCAGGACTCAGATCATCCGATTTTGGGCAGGGAAAGCATTTAGCCATATGGAGAAGAGCTGTGCTGTGCAGCTTGCCCTCAGAGGCAGGGAGCACCCTGGCCCCTTTTATCTGTTAGCCCTGGTGCAGCCCAGCAGGTGCCCTGGGAGCCCAGGAGAAGAAGAAGAGACGCTAAATAATCACAAAAATCAGCATTGCCTATTCCATTATCAGAAGGCAAGACAGACTGAGGATGTTGTCACTACCTTACCGCCTACTGATGCCACTCATTCACCTCCCCACGCTTCCAAAATTAGCACAGAGTCTCTCCATACCTCAGGGGAACCACACAGCTAAGTCACCACGTTGCAAAGTGCGTGATGCACCATACCCCAGGGGTGAACAGCTCCTCATCTACTCACACGCAAGACCGTCTGCACCTTAAAAGCTGTATTTAATTTTGCCTTAAAATTTGTAATTCACCACTACTATTGCATAGGGAGTTTGAGCATAGCACACAACTCAGGTCTGAACTGCATGTCCGGCCATCATAATTGAACCTGCTGTTGCCCACCCATTTAACAGCACTGCCTGCCTACACATGCATTGTCCAGCCAGACAGTTGGAGCTGCAGGGAATGCTGATTTGAGTGGTGGTGTTTCCCAGTTCACAGCTCAGACAAGCAAAGGACACAGACAGTTGCATTGTCTCGGCAGGCAGACAAGCAGTTATTAAGCTGCAGCACCTACCTCTGACTCGATCACAGAATCACAGAGGGGTAGGGGTTGGAAGGGACCTCCAGAGATCATCTAGTCCAACCCCCCTGCTAGAGCAGGATCCTAGAGTAGATCCCACAGGAACACGTCCAGATGGGTTTTAAATGTCTCCAGAGAAGGAGACTCCACAACCTCTCTGGGCAGCCTGTGCCAGTGCTCAGTCACCCTCACAGTAAAGAAGTGTTTTCTTATGTCAAGATTGAACCTCCTGTGTTCCAGTTTGTGCCCATTGCCCCTTGTTCTGTCACTGGACACCACCAAGAAGAGTCTGGCCCCGTCTTCCTGACACCCGGCCTTGAGATATTGATAAGCATTAATGAGATCCCCCCTCAGCCTCCTCTTCTCCAAGCTAAACAGACCCAGCTCCCTCAGCCTCTCCTCGTATAGGAGATGCTCCAATCCCTTCATCATCTTAGTGGCCCTGTGCTGGACTCCTTCCAGTAGCTCCATGTCCCTCTTGAACTGGGGAGCCCAGAACTGGACACAGCACTCCAGATGAGGCCTCACCAGGGCAGAGTAGAGGGGGAGGAGAACCTCCCTTGACCTGCTGGCCACACTCCTCTTCATGCACCCCAGGACACCATTGGACTTCTTGGCCACAAGGGCACATTGCTGGCTCATGGTCAGCCTGTTGTCTACCAGGACTCCCAGGTCCTTTTCCCCAGAGCTGCTCTCCAGCAGCTCAGCCCCCAGCCTGTCCTGGTACATGGGGTTGTTCTTCCCCAGACGCAGGACTCTACACTTGGTCTTACTGAATTTTATCTTCTCCCTGTCCAGGTCACACTGGATGGCAGCACAGCCCTCTGGTGTATCAGCCACTCCTCCCAGTTTTGTATCATTATCAAACTTGCTGAGGATACACTCTGTCCCTTCATCCAGGTCTTTAACAAATATATTGAATAGGACCGGACCCAGTACCAACTCCTGGGGGACATCACTGGTCACAGGCCTCCAACTAGACTCTGCCCCACTGACCACTGCTCTCTGGGCTCTGTCCTTCAGCTGGTTCCCAACCCACCTCACTGCCCAGTCATCGAGTCCACACTTATTAAGGGCATCTCTAGCCCAGCAGTAACTGCCCCAAACAGCTTAAAACCTAACACAGCTCCAGGCTTGTGAAGTCAAACATCTCAGCAGTCCTGGGGAAGACACATGAAGAGGAAAGAGTGCCCCACAGCAGCTACCTGAGGCTGCTGCTCATCTGTTATGAAAATGCAGTTTAATAGCTGTGGTAGGGAGGAAGCATATTCAGAGAGAAGATCTAAAGGAAGAGTGGTCCCTTTTTTTTACTGATGTGAACTGGGACTGCTGCTCACTCAGTGGGGAGCGTGCTGACAGCAAACACAGCACCGGAGAGAAGCAGGCTGAGAGAAGATGCTGCCTTCGTTTGTCCTTCATCAATTTTGTGGTCTTTTTTCTTTTTATTTTAAAAGCATGTGAAAGGATTTTATGTGCTGCTGGATGAAACAGGCACATGAATGCAAGTACTATTACCCTTGGCTGTGATAAAGCACTGAGACTGGCAAACCCTGCTGAGCAAACCGAGGCACCTCTGAGAAACCTCACATGTTGGGATATTTGGGCCCCTCACTACAAGAAGGACACTGAGCTGCTGCAGCGTGTCCAGAGAAGGGCAACAAAGCTGGGGAAGGGTCTGGAGCACAAGTGTGATGAGGTGTGGCTGAGGGAACTGGGGATGTTTAGTCTGGAGAAGAGGCTGAGGGGAGACCTCATTGCTCTCTACAGCTACCTGAAAGAAGGCTGTAGAAAGGTAGGGGTCAGTCTCTTTTCCCGGATAACAGTGATAGGACGGGGGGTAACGGCCTCAAGTTGTGCCAGGGGAGGTTTGCACTGGATATTAGGAAAAATTTCTTCACTGAAAGGGTTGTCAGGCACTGGCACAGGCTGCCCAGGGCAGTGGTGGAGTCCCCATCCCTGGAGGGATTTAGGAGATGTGTAGATGTGGTGCTGAGGGACATGGGGTAGCAGTGGACTTGACGATCTTAAAGGTCTTTTCCAATCAAAACAATTCTATGATTCTATTTCATATGAAACCCTGATGCACTCCTGTCTCCCTTCAGATGGTTTCAGACAGCTCTTGCAAACTCTGTTCTTCAGCAGAAACGCAACAGCAGCCGGTTTTCCAGAAGATGCCCTTCACTGCCCTTTGACAGAGCGTTAGCACTAATTTAGTAAAGGTTAAGAAAACCCACAAATACAACCAAGTCATTAAAGAAAAAGAAAATAATCAGAAAGACATCTTTATAAACAATCTCCTCCCAGAGAAAACATGAACTGCCATTTCTGAGAGCTGCTGCACCTTGATCAAGAGGAATCATAGAATAATTATGGTTGGAAGGGACCTCCAGTGTCATTCCCTGAAGAGCAGCAGCTCCAGCAGTATAAGAGAGTGAGATGATTTCTTTTTCCCCCAGCACTTATTCTATCTGCATGAGCAAACAGCAGGGCAGGGGGGAGGGGAGAGTGAAGTGGTGGTAGTGACAACTGCAGGGCAACTGCATCTTATAGTGCATCAATAAACACCAAGCAGGAAAGCTTCCCCTGGGAGCTGGATGCATCCCTGTTCAAGTGAGCCTTTCACATTATTGCCCCATTGCTCATCTTTGAAAAGCATCTGGATCCCCTCAGTGATGAGTGGTGTCTCTCAGAGGTCTGTACCGGGACTAATACTATTTAATGTCTTCATCAATGACACAAACAGTGGGATCAAGTGCACATTCAGCAAGTTTGCAGATGAGTGGTGTGTTTGACACACCTGACAGAAGGGATTCCATCCAGAAGGACCTGGACAAGCTCAAGAAGTGGGCCCATGTGAACCTCATGAGGTTCAACAAGGCCAAGTGCAAGGTCCTGCACCTGGATCAGGGCAATGGTACCAATACAGGATGGGGGATGGTTAGATTGAAAGCAACCCTGAAGAGGAGGACTTGGGGACACTGGTGGATGAAAAGCTGGACATGAGCCAGCAATGTGCAGTTGCAGCCCAGAAAGCCAACTGTATCCTGGGCTGCACCAAAAGCAGCATGGCCAGCAGGTCGAGGGAGGTGACTCTGCCCCTCTACTTCACTCTCATAAGACCCCACCTGGAGTACTGCATCCAGTTCTGATGCAGTACTGTTGGAGCAGGTCCAGAGAAGGCCATGAAAATGATCAAAGGGCTGGAGCACCTCTCTTACGGAAACAGGCTAAAGGAGTTGGGTTGCTCAGCCTGGAGAAGGCTCTGGGGAGACCTGATAGCACCTTCGAGTACCTGAAGGAGCGTACAAGAAAGATGGGGACAGACATTTTAGCAGGGCCTGTTGCAACAGGACAAGAGGTAATGGTTTTAAACTGAAAGATGGTAGATTTAGATCAGATATAAGGAAGAATTTTTTTACAATGAGGGTGGTGAAGCACAGGCACAAGCTGCCCAGAAGGGTTGTAGATGCCCCATCCCTAGAAACATTCAAGGTCAGGTTGGACGGGGCTCTGAGCAAACTGGTCTAGTGGAAGATGTCCCTGCTCATAGCAGGGGGCTTAGACTAGATGATCTTTAAAGTTCCCTTCCAACCCAAACCATTCTATGATGACCCCGACTCCTGTCTGGAATGAGAGGAAGGAGCGGACAGGTACACAAGATTTCCTCAGACCCGAACTTGGTCTCCGTGGTGCCAGCTCATCGTGGAGTTTGAGTATGAATACCTGTTACATACAGGGAATTTAGCTTCAACTCTTTCTTCCCTGCTTATTATTAAGGCACCCAGAGCTGACTTTCACATCAACAACTCACAAAGAAATTTCCCCATATGGATCAATCATTTCACATTAAGAAGTGCTGAACTGCCCAGGCACAATGCTGATAGACAAACACTCACATGGAGAGGTCACCTCCTGCAGCCAAGGAACATGTATTTATAGGAACATATGCTGCAGATACAAACTGTACAACATTAAATAGCAACCCCCTACAGCTGCTCAAAGAATGTCTTTATTTTCTTTATAACTGAGACAAGGACATAGCTGGCCTCTAGCAGGCTTTTCTCCCCACAGTCTGAAAGCCCAGATGTGTTACCACAAAGAACGCTTGATGGGCAGTCCCAGACTGTGGAGACACACAGAAATACATAATTTATGATGAAAATTAGGTTTGTGAATTTACTCTTCGTCCTTTTATTAAGATTTCTCAGCTAGGAGAGCTTGTCCACTCAAAAAAATTCAGCACACAAGCTGCACGGACAGATTTCCAAAATAAATAAACCTCTGTTTCTGCAGAATCATTTTATTTGATATAAAAGAATTCAGGTACACATCAGAAAAATCCATTAAAAAAAAACAGCTATCAATAAGAAAACTCAAGTTTTCAAAGAATCTGGTTGTATTTTGCTCTGTTACTGGAGAAAAAAACAACCCAATACTAGATGATTAGATTGGGTGGCATTTATCAACATGATGTGATCTCTCCAAAGACAAGACATTCTTAGGATATTGCCTGTTTTATCAGCTGGTCCCTTGAGAGTGCAGAACAAGCAGTAAGTGGTAACCAAGAACTACAGTACTCTAACCCCATCTAGGGGACTGAGTCACCTCTCAGCTCAAGAGAGAGTCATGTGCAGCCCAACGCTAGGCGGGAAGGGCAGCACTTTTAAGGAAAATAGCACTGTTCCAGCCCCAAACCCCCTCTTTCCCTGCATTTTCCATGTGACTGATTTGTCACACGGCTCTTAAACCCTCCTATTTTTTTTCTGCACTACATCTCTCTCACCCTTTTTTGTCTGTTTTCATCTAATTTCACTATGTATTGTGCTACTGTAGTCGTCATTTTCCCTGCTGGTTACCATCAATAAGTACTAAATATAAATACACCTAAGTATGTGCTATACAAAATCAAATAATTTAAGAGGGATTAGTCTAGTTAAACACAATTTAAACAAAAATTATTTTAAAAAGCTGGTAAACCCACAAATGCAGAATTATTTGCTACAAAATGAAAAATAAAATCAAACCTGACTTTGGAAAATGAATGTTCAGCTCCTCTGTTCACATCAGGATTAGCACCGAGGAACACAGCATATCTCCCTTTTCTTTCTGTTCACTCCAGGCTTTATCAAGCACAGTTTCAGGCAGAGAAAGTCCTCAATTCATATGATGCATGGACACTTTGGATTTCACAATTTCTGAAAACAATAGAACCATAGAATGGTTTGGGTTGGAAGCGACCTTTAGAGATCATCTAGTTCCAATCCCCTGCCATGGGCAGGGACACTTCCCACTAGACCAGGCTGCTCAAAAGCCCCATCCAACCTGGATTTGAACACTTCCTGGGAGGGAGCAGCCACAACTTCTCTCTTCTAGTGTCTCATCACTTCAGCACATTAGCCAGTATACTCACTCTTATAGTACTTCCACTCTACTTCTGCTGCTAATCAAGAGTTTTTTATCCTAATAGTGCCTTGAGACAGTGGGAAGATTTTTGAGTACTGCCTGACTACACAAATGATCTAACACAATAAACAATGTTCACAATATTTCATATACACATTTTCATCCTCAAAATGTTATACAAGCACAAGTCCTAAAATATGATATGTTATTGACTGTTATTAAAAGTAATATCAAACATAGTATTTATCTGATGTGAAGAATACACAGGACCACGATGGTTAAATATGTAAGAGGCAGAAGAAAATCTCTTTCCACATCCACAGGAAAAAGGGAAAAAAGTCAGTTGGCTCAACTGGTAGCAGGAGAAATTCAAGGCTTGTTTCAGGTGCCAAGTGCTGTTTGAGATGTCTAGGAGTGTCCAAAACTCTAGGAGGCAGATCAGACACTTGATCCACAGGACACAGCAGTAGGTGTCAATCAGGTCAGGTGTCCCTATCATCATGATATGGGGATCTGATCCTAGCACTTCTGTGGACCTCAGCTGCATTTAAGACACACCAGGACAATCCTGCCTGGTTCCTTTTGCTGAATGAGATCTCCTGTAAGGTCCTGTGTCACACCAACAGCCACCCACAGATGTCTGGGATCATCCAGGCAGTTTCTGAAAGTAAAGTGGGTTGAGTAGAGTCTTTGTGTAGGTCAGTGAAATCACTGTAAGTTGGACAAGCGTATGTCAAAACCAACAAGGTCCTCCCAACCTTACCCATAGTACACATCTCAGCAATAAAAATCAATAGATAAATAAAAGAATAGTCATGTGTTGTCTAATACGTTTCCATGTGCATCTATCCTAACATTAGAAATCTTGGTTGTGCTCATAATACATGGAGCATCATTCTCTCCAGGAACCAGCATACGAGCAAAATTCAGCTGTACTACCAGTTTTTTCTCCTACATTTCTTTCCCTTCTGTTAGGGGTACTGCTGATGGGAACAAGAATTTCTATCAAGAACCTGGAATATTTTAAACACCATAACAAAATGGTATGGTGGTGGGGATTCTGCAGCAATAAAGATGATTTGCAGCAAGAAAAAATGAGTCAATTCTTTTGAAATTTTAAAGTTTCACTAAAAATATCAAATTCCTGGATAACAAGAGCAAGAGGGGAAAAAAGTAAACAAAGAGACAGGCTTGTGCTAGAAAATTGTAAAACCAAATTATTTTACAAAACAAAGACAAATTATTTTACAAAAAAAAAAAACACATTTTTTTTTTATTTTTATACACATTTAAATTAATTTATTTACAGTGTTCTGTGCCTAACACTCATAAATACCAATACATTACACCAATCTTGTAATATGTTTTAATGAAAGCATTATTATCTCTACTGTGACAATGTCAGGAATAAAGCAGAGAACAAAGCAGAGAACAAAAAAGATGATCCCTGCCCTAATGAGCTTATAATGTAGTTGACCACTAATTTGTTCAAGCAGAGCAGGGTGACTGGTTGCATGCTTACATTTTGGAGTCGGGTTTGATGCTTCCCGGTGGTCGGTCAGCCCTGGTTGAAGCTCCTTTCTTGTATTGCAAAGCCTGAGCAGCCATCAGTTCTGCACGCCTGCAGTGATCTTGCAAGATCCTGTCAATCCATCCATGAAACTACAAATAACAACTGGCCACATCTGTGCTGTATGGTGTGCGCCCTTCCGCCAGTATCACAGAATCACGGAGCAGCCTTGCTTGGAAAAGACCTCTAAGATCATCAAGTCCAACCATGAACCCAGCACTGCCCAGTCACCACTGCCCCACGTCCCTCAGCACCTCATCTACACGGCTCTGAAATCCCTCCAGGGATGGGGACTCCACCACTGCCCTGGGCAGCCTGTGCCAATGCCTGATAACCATTCCAATGAAGAAATGCTTCCTTATATCCAATCTAAACCTCCCCTAGCACAATTTGAGGCCATTACTCCTCATCCTATCACTAGTTACCCAGGAGAACAGACCAACCCCTCCTCACTACAGCCTCCTTTCAGGTAGTTGTAGAGAGCAATGAGGTCTCCCCTCAGCCTCCTCTTCTCCAGACTAAACATGTTTCATCATCCCAGCACGTTTCACCTTGTGTTTTTCCCCCATGCAAGCTCCTTCAGGACACAGCCTGGTCTATTGCACCACAGAGGGATGCTGATGCTGAAGACACCTCACCTCTGCACCAGTCCCTGACTGCAAGGGGAGCCCAGCAGGATGAAAACAAGTCCTCGAAGCAACTTCAGCTCACTTCACCACAGACATCTAAAATAGGTCAGGAGAGTTTGAGAAATGCTGTTTCTTTTGCTGGGGCTGAGAGGCCCACTGCAGGCAACATGATGGGAAGGAGAGCCTCCGTACCCCTGCATCACCCACTGCACACAAGCGCTGCCAGAGCACTCACCTCAGGAAACCACGACTCTGGAGATCTTTGGGCAGGGTTACTTTATCACTTTTTTTTTAATATATACTCTCCAGATGATATTTTATTATATAAAATAAATATATTTTCTGATTATTTTTGGTGTAACAAATCTGATGCCTGGTTTGCGAAGTTTTTTCCAACCAAGTGTAATTATGAAACTAAATTAAGGAAGAGTAGTACAATAAAAATGGGTACAAAAGACACCTGCATCTGAGATGGTAATTTGGGCTCCTTTCATAGTCACTGGGCAGAAACAGGCCATGATTCATCTCATCCTAAAAATAACTGGCTAGAGAAGCATGGCTAAATTATGTTAAATATCCCTTCTTCATATACGTGTTTTGTGCAGCACAGAAAGCACAGCATTCATTGCATATTCGGTACAGTAATGTCTTTCAAGAGATACAAGAAAAGTGAGTCTTCCCGAAACTAATACAGCTGTTTTCATTTTTTGCAGTTAGAGGAATGTAGAGTGGACCTTTCCATAGTGTCAGTGACTAATACAAGAGAATGAATTAGGACTGTCATTTTTATATATTAACACTGTCCTAATTTATATTGTTCTTGTTTTATCTGTCTGGATCTGGCTTCTGCGGTACCAAGGAGAAACAGGGGAACAGGGTTGGCTCTGCTGTCACCTTCTGCTAATACACACGAGCATCGATTCCCTCCTCCCGTCTGGACTCTCACACTCTACCTATAGATATGGGACACTAAAGAAACAATGCACAAGAAGAACATTAAAGCCCAGCTTTACCTTGCTCTTTACAGAAAGCTTTAATACCCCACAGCCAAGAGCATGTAAAAGCAATGACATGAACAGAGGTGAGACATAGGCACCCGTAGACAAGTCCTGTTCTTCTTATAACTCTTAATGCACAGATAACATAAACGACTGCAAAGCACAAGATATCAGCTATACCATTAGAGAACTGATAAGAAAGTAAAGTGCATTTGTCAATACCCACAGAGGAAATGAGCCACATTGTTTGGCTCTTAACAGGAACCATTCTCACTGGTGTGACAGTGAGAAGAAAAGCAATTCTGTTGCCAGTCCACAAGCAAAGTAAAGTGTTTTCCACGCAAAACAGGTCAATATTTCTGTGTATCCATAGGCATGCATCCTATTGAGAGTAGAACACTCACACAGTTAACTGCATGTATGGTTGTGTCCATTTAGGAGCTTAGTACTTTAATTAAACCAAACATACTGGAGGCTAGATGAAGCTCTGGCAAAAAGAAATCCAGTCATCAAACCTTTTGATCTCAGTCTCTTTGGGCATGTTCTCTAATGCCTACTAAGGAAAATAGGTTGTCAGTGAACAGTGATCTGATTATTTGATCCTTGTCTGACCTGAGGAAGGGCAATGGAACAAAGAATCCAGTGTTCAGGTGAGTCCTGGCCTCAGGTGAGGGCTACCTGGCAATGCCTTGGCACGGCGGGGACTGAGATAGCCTACCTCATTTCTGGAAAGGAACCAGAAGCAAAAGTGACAACTATATCCGTGTACCCATCTGATGGGACTCAGCTGCCACTTGTAATTTAAGTACATAACAAAACAGAAGTATTACGATAGCCTGGCCTGCTCCTGGAGAAAGAGGAGTGTTTGGCGTACCCAGGCATTTTCCAACCATGCCTTTTTCTATGCAGACTTTGTCTCTTTTATCTGTGCTTATCTTACACTGGGACTGGATCACAGTAACAGAAGGTAATACATAGCCAGGCCAGAAAACTGCTCCCAAATAAGGACAACTGCACAAAAAAAGGGCATCTATTGAGATCTAGGGTGGTCCCCAAACTTTAACTGAGGTGATGCCACGGGTCTGAATTTCACTTCTGTAATTGAATTTCACCTGTGTCTTTGACCCTTCTGTTCTAGGAGGCACTGACCATTTCAAGTCATGGATAAAAGCCAAGATGCTGATTTTAGCTCAAAACATCCAGAATGGTCTTTGGGACCTAGGATTACCAAAGAATCTGTGATTCTTCTTGTTCAATGCTGTCTTATTTAAAATTGGTAGCAGCTTTTGAGCTAGAAGCCCACCTTAACTATAAGAGATGGACATTGTCAGCAGTGAGTTTCATTAGCTAGTACATGTATTAGTCTTCTGGGCACTTTTATCTTCAAAGCTGGACTGAGGATTAAGGAGGCTGTTCTTTACTTTGTAGGTCAAGTTTCTTCTGTTCACTTTAGCCCATTATTTTGAGGTTTTATTTTGGATACCCATGCAAGGGAGAGCAAATTAATTCTCTATTGAAGTTCAAAGAGAATAGGGAACACCATCTTCAGAGATGAAGAAAATAACTTAATTTTACCCAACATATGCAGTAGCCTGGTCAAGGACAGTTGCCGACAGCTGCCACCAGCACTGAGCAGCTCATTACATCGCTGTTTGCTCCAAGAGGCAATGGCCCACCGTCCTGATCCAGCACCTCTTCCTTCCCATGGCCCCCAAGTGTTTTGCCAATTACTAAGCCTAGTGCAAAGGACACAGCCAGCAGAAAAACAATCCAGTAAGCAGATTCTATTGTACGTAGAGGAGTCAGTATATGGGTGATCACTGGGGGTACAAACAAGTCAGATCACAAATAATAGACATCAACCCCAGCGACCCCAGGAGTGACACAGCACAACCAGTAATGGGTGGAAGAAACAAAGATACAAGGTATCCCATAGAAAAAATAGGAGACAACCAAGTCAATAGGCTGATCATATACGATAGAAGTAGCCCCATATTGTCTCCCCACAAATCCCATGTTTGTAAATGCCAAACCTGACTGGGGCCCAGTTGCAGGGAGAGTCAGGAGATCCTTCCCCACCAGGGAAACTCTGCAAAGTGCATCCACCTCACAGACAGACACTCCACCCTTCCTGCAAGTGGTCCCAGCTTTTATCCCCAAAGCAGGACACCTGGCACTCATTTACCCAATGCAGGGCACCTGGGGCTTGTTTACCCAAGGGCTTTCCTTACAAGGCCAGCTGCACCTTGGAGGAAAGCCAAAAGGCAAACTCATCCCCTCCTCTTAAAGGGCCATGGGGACCACCCATATGTCAACCTTAATTCAGGGCTTGGGGTTCAGACCCCAGCACTTCACCAAGATAGTACATGCTTTGCTGTGTGCAGACGCAAGCACATTCTCCATTGCCAGAGCATGTCCCCAGGGTGCCAAATGAAATGTAGTAGATGATGGGTAGAGCATCAGGTCATTGAAAATCTTGGTGTGTGCCCTGATAATCAGAACACAATGAGACATAACCAACTGATACATTTTCTTTATACAGGGTGTATCTAAGTGGTGAAGAAAAAAAACCTGTCTCCTGCTCTGGGGGCTATGGGCTTCTCTGGCACTTTGAGCTTCTTTGCTTCATTAGTTTGAAGGAAAAATTCCTAAAATTTTGCTAAGAACCTATGCCAACATATATTGCTCCTGTTAAGAATCAGCTTGAGGTATTGGAAAAAAGCTGCCTTTCAAAGGTGGGACAAAGATTATTTTACAGCCCAGAATCCCACAATATTGTATTTGTGATGTTAAGTACTTTGACAGCTTTTTTCATCTGATTCAAGGTTTTCCTAAAATACCTTGCCACATGCCATTTGTAGGACACTCCACCAGAAAATAGCAGAGCAAGGGGTTTTACTATTTTTATTCTGCAGTACCTGTTTCTCGACACAGCCAAGGTTCTTGTACTGTAGGCCCCTCTGAAATGCAATCCGTGAGATCATGCTTGCTGCAAACAAAGGCACACAATGCAGTATTATTTCCTGCAGACCCTGTTCTGCTTGTGCGATTGCAAAGATCAAAGAGATGAAAAGCACCAGGAGCACATAAACATATTACTAAATTAATGCAATGTAAACAGTGTACATGGAAAGAATAGTTTGACCTTATTTCACTTTATGCTGCTTTCAGAACAAACACCATGTCAGCATGGTTACTCTGGTTATATTGGAGCAGTCCCATTGCTGTGTCTCCTGCAATAATTTCTGTGGCCATGTAGACAAATACAGCACTTACACATAGGGTGATACACCAAGAAAGTCTTTTGAGAGATTTCCCCTGTGTTTTGATGAGACTTGGGTGAACAGACACCTTTAACTGAACCAGGTCAAGCTTACAGGGAAGCACTGGAATGAACGAGACATTCCTATCTCCATTGTGCTGCAAAATTCCTCTCAAAGGCAAAATGCAAGGGATGGGGAGGAGGATGCAGATGATAATGGGACCAGGGATGGGGACAAGGATGGGGATGAGCATGGTAGCATGCACTGCACTGCTAGGAGAGAAGTAAGAACTCCCATGACAGTCTCAGCTTAGCAAAGATGCCTGTGGCTTATTCCAGCAGAGGTCACAGATCCAGGATGCTTTAATACAGCGCTCCTTTCCTTTTTTTTTTTCTGACTGCCACACACTCCTGCAGTCTCTAGCATAAGCTTCTTTGTACTACCATAGTGGCTTTTTCTCTGTAGAACTCAAAGCACTTTATTAATGGGGAAAAATATCTCAGAGTCCCCCTAGGAAACAAGGTTAATACCATTTACAGAGGGCTTTCTTGCAGCTTACTGTGATCAGAGGGGAAAATAAGAAAATGGAAGGGTCTGGGAAAGTCCCATCTTGCTCTATTGTCGTGTTCCTGGGAGGAAGGAACCAGCTCTCCCAAACCCACCAGCACCCCACCACCATTAATTACAGCCACCTCTGAGCACAGATAAGAGCTGATCATGAGCTACATCTATCTATTTCAAGTACAGTTTTGTGTGAAGGGTAGTTGTGAGTGTGCACACAGATCTGTAGTGTAAGGCTGAGCGGAGACCCTCCCCACCACAATTCACATGCTGGGTTACCGACTGAAAGAGGAGGTTAAGTGCAGGGAAGGTATCTATCCTAGAAATTAGCAGTGCTGTCTCCAGGGAAGTCAGACAAGAACGATTTCCAACAAGTTAGAAATATGTAAGGCTTCACAAAAAGATGAAATTTACTTGTGCCTCCTGGACTGTTCCTTACAGGGGACTCTCTATACAGCTAGCTTGCCTTCTACACTGCTGCTTCAATGCTTATTGTGACTTGAACGAATATGCTCCCTTAATGCTTTAAAGGATGTTTTAAATTAATAGGCACTTGACTTGCATTCTATCTCAATCTGTCTTGGGATAAGAATGATTTCTAGGTTACTGGCTAATGATGAGACTGTTCTCACACAAGTCAAGTGAATCTGTATCCCAGAATATCAGGATGCTTCAACAAAAGCCCTAGCTCCCAGCACTTTATCCAGCAGAACAAAAGGACAAAAAAAAAGGCTGCCTTACATAAATTGCACAGACTAGTTTGAGAGCTGTTATCATAAGACAAGAGCAGAAAAAAATGTACAACTGGCACAGAGAGAGGATCACATCTGGATCCTGTGAGCTCCAAGGAGCTTGTCACACCCAGGTAGGCAGCAAGAAGATCCTCCTTGCTGCACAGGGAAGGGCAGGAGACACAGATGAAGCTCCTTCCACTCCATTGGCAGCTGGAATAAGTCCAAGGAACAATGGAAAAGTTTCAGGAAGATGGTGCCCCTTCTGTACCAGCTGTGTGTGGACAGCATGTCTGCATACCCTCACATTTAAAGAAAATTAATTCCTGTTATTACCAACAACAAACACATAACATAAGTTGCTTTTTAAGGAGATAACGAAGTATCTAGAATGTAGCCCTAAGAGTCAAGGCCAGGAAAGGTGCCATGGCTGGTCACAGGACTTTGAAACCCCTTAGATATCTACCTCACATTTTATGCCAGACTTTGTGGAGGCTCAAGCAGAGATAAATTCCTTGATACTTTCACAGACATAAATTCTTTTAGCTTAATGCTAATGCTGAGTTTTCATCATATAAACCAAGTAACCTGAGATACAATTGAACTTATTTTCTTTAAGGAGAATAGAGAAGTACTTGTGAAATCAGATGACTGACAGCTCTGGAAATTAAATAGACTGCTCTGGTAAAACCAGATGGGTGAAATGCCACTGAAACAAATGCATATTTTTTCTTTGATCCATCAGTAGCATTTCAGAAGTATCAATCGGAGTCCAGCTGCAGGAGACACAGATGAAGCTCCTTCTACTCCATTGGCAGCTGGACCAACCATATCCTGGGCTGCATCAAAAGAAGTACAGCCAGCAGGTCAAGGGAGGTGATTCTCCCCCTCTACTCTGCTCTCATGAGACCCCACCTGGAGTACTGTGTCCAGATCTGGAGCCCCCAACACAAGAAAGATATGGAGCTGTTGGAGCAAGTCTAGAGGAGGGCTACCAAGATGATCAGAGGGTTGGAGCACCTCTCCTATAAGGACAGGCTGAGAGAGTTAGGCTTGTTCAGCGTGGAAAAGAGAAGGCTCTGAGGAGACCTTATAGCATCTTCTAGTACCTGAAGGGGCCTACAGGAAAGCTGGAGAGGGACTTTTTACAAGGGCCTCTGGTGATATGTTTTAAACTGAAAGAGGGTAGATTTAGACTAGATATTAGGAAGAAATTCTTGACTGTGCGGGTGATGAGACACTAGCACAGGTTGCCCAGAGAAGCTGTGGCTGCCCCCTCCCTGGCAGTGTTCCAGGCCAGGCTGGATGGGACTTTGAACACCCTGGTCTAGTGGGAAGTGTCCCTGCCCATGGCAGGGGGGTTGGAACAAAATGATCTTAAAGGTCCCTTCCAGCCCAAACCGTTCTATGATTCTATGAGTCTCTGAATATAGAAGGCTTTAATGTACTGTGAACATCACGAGAAACAAGATTAATCCAGGAGGCACAATGTAGTCAGACCACTCAGTGAGAACAAAGACATTGTTCCCTTGTGGTGAGGTCTTCAGCCACATTCAGGCTCCAGACAACCAATCAGATACTTTTTGTTCCATTACAGACCTGACAGTCACCCGGGCTATATTCCTTCAGCATTGACATGTGCATAGGTATATGTAGATTGCAAGTCCAAGGGAAGACTTCAGTCTTCTTAAGAACACCCTAGTGAATGCAGTAGGGATGCATGGAGACAGGACTTAAAGCAGGTGCTTTCAATCTAAACAGAGATTCCTAGAGGTGTGCAAATCAGGTGAAATTTCAACATCAAACGAAATACCCAAGCCCTTCCGGGTCCAAGTCTTCATGGTATAGCAGTCTGCTTTGACTGTGAGATCTTTGATGCTGAAGCACCTTACAGCAAACTCCCACATTTGTAAAATGTAGAAATTATATCCATGTTGCTCTTTCATAACAAACTTCAAATTAAAGCCAGTAGGTACTCCATAGGGAATCAACATATGCATCTATATGACACATTAAAGCTGTAAATACATAAGCACTGGTTAGGATCTCTGGTTTCACCTGAAGAGCAACAAAAATAAGTTTGCAAGCACAGAACCTCATAACTTCCATCTTGCCAGAGATGGACCTGCCATCCAGCCTAAAAGTGATGACCAGTACTCGGTAATCCCAGGGTAGTGATGAAATTCATTGTCCACTTCTCACTTGTTAGGTTAATGTTTGGACCTGATGATCTTAGAGGTCTCTTCCAATCAAGGCTATTCTGTGATTCTGTCAAGCAAGCCCTGCCGCAGCATATGGACTCTTCCCTGGTCTGTCTTGAAGCTGAAAGGCTCAGATTTAAAATTCTAACTGGAAGTGAGAGTAGAACCACTTGAACACAAGACAGCAGGTTCCCAGTCCCAAAGGTACCTTCTGTTTGTGTAACTTCAGATAAACCATTTGAAATTATCCTCTTCATTCTTAGGCTAAAACTACTCTGTAAAGGATAGTTTAATCTGAATTGATGAAATCTGTTCCATTTCTTTGCTCATCTGCACATATTTTTGTGGCAGCCTTAAAGCTGCTAGACTGTGTCAGATATGCAAAAGCAGCAGAGCTTGGTACACCAGTCCAGTAATGCTGCTCTCCCAGCATGAGTTAAGACTTCGATCCCAATCTAGACCAAGAGAGATGGAAATAATGTAGAAAAGTTTATCTATTTTTAAAAGTCTTGCTCAAATCACTGGCTTCCTAGTATATAGTGTGGTCTAAACTGATAATAATCAGGAACTTCCACAAGAGTTGATGACACTTTATATACTCCAAAATCATTTGTGGAATCCACAAAACAATACCAGCAGCATGTGGCTGACCAATATCCCAAGCAGCCAGATTTTTTTTGGCAGCCTGCACATACTCTAGCAGTTAACACCACAAAAAAATCCCAGACCACACACCTACTTTCTCTTTGGACGATAAAACACTCTGCCTTCTTAAAGTAGCCTTTCTAAAATAAATTAGGTCATTCATGAGTAGGTAAAGAGGAGATGGCCTAAGTGATAGAGTCTTTGCCCTCATTAAGGGTATATCTAGAGATTTGTGGGTTTGGCTTGTGGGCTTGATTAAGGATGTGAGGCCAAGATATGATCTACCATAGTACTCACTGCTTTTCTGTGCAGAGGCAGTGTACCCACAAGTAATATTGCTCAAGTATTTAGACAAGCTACAAGATGCAGGGGCATAGGGACACCTGGGAGGAGCAGGCATCTCACAGAGCTCAACTGTAGAGTCAGGTCTGTCTCTGCATCCCCTAGGCAGATGTGAGCATGGGATCTGAGTCGTCAGCGCTCCCAAGCAGAGCTCACTGCCCCCTCTGGGCCCTACACATCTGCTAGAGGAAAGTGGATGGCCTCAAGGGCAGGTTAAAACAGTACAGATCCCCTTGCAGTTAAGCAGGATCAAGTAGGTGACCAAGTTATGGGAAGAGGCACAAGATGAGGGAGTGCTCTGAGGCAGCCAAGAATCAAACATAAATTTGCAGAGAAGTATGTGTTCAGAAAAAAGAAATTGAGATTTCTCCATCCTTATTTCTGCTACTGTCATGGGGAACATTACAGTGCAAATATGGAGATTTTCTTCACTTTACCATTTAGGAACATTTTTTCCCCAAGAAGCTCTTTTCTTTGGGTGTGATTACCTTTGGGTAAGGCAAGGAGATACATCATGCAGTTCTTCATCTCATTTTCCTTCTCTTCCCAGCCACGTGGTAAATCCCCAGCATGGCTATCTGCAATCTCAAAAGGCCACCAAAATAGAAAATCACATACGTACCTGTTATTTCATGATGCTGCTTTTCCGTTGAGTATCACAACACGCCAGACCAGGCTAACCTGCCCAAGTGGCTGAGTCGGAGAGCAGTCCATTAAAAGGGAAATGAGAGCAAGATGTGGAAGATGGCTCACAGCAGAAACAAAACAGATAAGTGCACAGGGAAACACTTCAATCACTAGAGCAACAGGAAGAGAGAAAACATTTAAAACTCTGAAAAGTTTACCCAAATGCCTCAATAGCATGTCTAGCTGTCCCACAGCCAGCAGACGCTGGTTAAAGAATCCACATCTTAGCCAGCTGGGAGGTTAGACAGCCATTGAGAGCTTGTAGAGTTGTAAGACCATTGGCTATACAAAAAGATTGGTTAAAATCACTTCTGCCCTTGAGTCAAGGTTGGGAAGAGGATTTTTCCCACAATATGTCACAAGGCAGTAATCAGTATGAGGAGAGGAAAGTGGCCTATGCCTCTGTGCCTCAGGCATCTACAAAAGGGAGGAGCAAGATTTATCTTTCTTTTGAAACACTGGAGATGAAACTCAATTTGTTGTTCAGTGTCCTGATGGTCCTACTGGTGATACTCAACCTAAAGGCTGGGTGGCTCATATATCTCACTTGTATGCTCAGGGTAAAATTACTCCCTGACATGGGATCAAAAAAGAGCCCCTGCCCTGATCAGGTCACCAGGGCTGCTAGTCAGTCTCCCAGGCTCCCGTAAGCTTTTCGTCTAACACATTTCTTTTACAGGCTTAGTGATGTCTTTGCTTTCTCTTTCTGCTGCTGCACATGGGAAAAAGCTTACAGGGCTTTTCCAGCTTGTATCTGCAGGTTTTAGGCATGGGAACATTCAGAGGCTATGGAAAAGTCTGTGCTTGTGACCTGAAGGGTCTGCTCCTGTGTTTTGTTGCGAAGTTCCTTGCATTCCTCAAATTTTTTAGCCAATGGGGTTCAAAGAACTTCAGCAACTTAAAAGAAAAAAAAAAAAAAATTAGTGACATTTGTTTATCTTCTCCATCTCACACATGGAGTCAAGCCCCAGTCTGCCACTTATACTACCTGCAGTGATGGTGCCCTTGGAGGCTGTTCCAGAATGTCCTAAGCCAGTGGTCCAGAAGGCACCGAAGATATCCCAGGCTTCAGCATCTGCCCATGTACTGTGTGGATAGAAACATGGACCAGAATCCTCCCATCACTGTCCCACCCATCCCGGTGCTGCCACCCAGCAGGGAACAGACATGGTGTACTCCCTGAAGCCCTGTACAACACTGCTGCAAGGGCTGGGCAGGACCTGTCAGCAACTTGAATGGGGTAAGAACACAGAGGCTTGAGGTGTGCATTGGACTTTGGACCACTGCACACAAACCAGTTGTTAATGGTATCCCACTATTGCTTCTCAGTGACCTGCAACCCACCACGAAGCAGAGCTATAATAAAAATATGGGTCTTTCTCAATCCTTGACTCTGACCAGGAAGTCAGATTTCCTCTCCACTGTATCAGTAGGCACAGAAAAAAAAGTTTACTAAGAAGTCACCAGCTCCCGTGGATTACTCATCACTTTAGTAACTTTCTAATTAGTAGAAACAGAAATGACTCAACTGTAATGACAAACTACACTACAACTTCAGGCAAAGAATCTGAAGGGAAAACTAAACACCAAAAGCAAAGGAATGATACATTCTATAAAACCTAAAGTTATTTCTTTAATGTGGCTTTCTGAAGATATAATTGGTACATAATCTTCCAAGACCGAAATGAAGCACCTTGGGATGTAAAGGTGGGAAAAGCTGGTTCCCATCAGTTGAAAGCTTGACCTTGTATTTCTAGGTGTTCATAAACTCCAAAGCAGAAAGAATTCTCCTACAGGAGAGGCCACCCACAAAGGGACTGCTAGAATCAATGAAGTTCCAGGAAGCGTCTTTCTCTCTAGGGTTAATATGGAAATAAAACAAAAGGAAAAAAAAAAAAAAACAAAACCAAACAAAACAGAGTCTTTGGCTTTTTTCATATTAATTGGAGCTCTTCAAGTGAACATTTCAGTTGCCATCCAGCTAACCTCTCCTTTTCTGGTTTCATTGATGTGAATTGCCTCCTTTCTTTTGCTGCTGATATGCACCCTGCACCTTCCTGTGCTGAGCACGGCCATCCTAGTCCTCCCCTGCTAGCAGGTTTTACAAGACATAATGGGTATTTCATTGAAAATTGAATATTCAGCATCGAGGAGAAAAATAAAGGAAACAGTCATAACTCATAGGATTAAGTTACCTTAATAACTTGACAAGAACTCAGCAGAATGCTCACTTTTTACATTCTGGACAAAGCATAATTTTTAGTGATTAATTTTATCCATTACTAAGGGCAGATACAAGCTGAGTGAAACCCTGTTTCCAATGAGAGCTGTGTCAAAACTCCTTCTGAAGTTAAATGGAATCATAAGCACTTTACCCTCTGACGAGTAGCCATCATTTTAGTTGGATTACTGCCTTCTGCAATATTTTGGAAGGCTCATATTCCACAGGGAAGCTGTGTTTCACCAGAAGCGACCTCAGCTTGCAAGAGGGAAGAAGGCAGGAGAGGGGACGTGTTTTCTCTCCTCTCCTACAGTGATCCCAGATAAACCAGCAATTCTCCAGGTGTGAAAAAGGACTGAAACCAGCCTGTGCCTCCCCTTGCCTTCAGTCATCCTTCTTCCAAAGGTTTAAGAAGGTTGTACATTGGGAAGCATGGTTAGGAAGATCTCTCTCCCTCTTTCTCTATCCCTTCGTTAACCTGCAGCACACTCAAGCTGTCTCTTGAGCTCACATGAATGCTGGCTCTCACAGGTGTTTCCATCTTCACCCTCCTCCAGCACTAGGAGCATCATCCAGAATGAGGATGGAAAAGGGACAGAAGATTGCAAGAGGAGAAACAGAGGAGCTGGTGGTAGCCTTGTTCTCCTCTTTTTGTCACACAGGGACAGAGGTAGAAACAAGCAGACAAAGCTCAGGATACATGCAGCTGACTGCAGCTGTGTGTGCCTGGAGCATCTCTGGAAATCAAATGCACTCCTGCAAAAGTGGGGATCAGTCCCAGAGGCCCTAAAGCAAAGTCTGCAGAAGACAGGACCCAGGGCTTCAGACTAACCCCATATTCACAAATAGCTTGTCCATGACTACAGTAGAATACATTTAATATCTCTATTTACTAGTAAAATCTTCGCTTGACACAATGGGAGCAAAATGGAATAAAAGGCCACTCTTGAATTACGAGGAAGAGTAATTCAGCATCACGCAGGCTCTTGCTTTCCTCCAAAGGTTCAGCACAGAAAACATTCCTCACCACAGTTACTGCAACAGAACTGGTGTTTTTCCATTAGCAGTGCTTTATCAGAGCCTGAACCCAGCACAAATTCTGCTCTGATTAACCTAACTCATTTTTTCACAGCACAGACATACTGAATGACACCTTTGTGTTCATAGTCCACCTCTATGATCCTGTGATTCTGAGACAATACAGCAGTGGGAACCTTCTGGAGTACCTGATGAAATAATCTTCACCAATAAACAAAAAACAGCATAAAGTCTCAGCCTTAAAATCTGATGTTTCACTCCAGGCTGGGGTCTTGGATAAAATACTACCATAAAATCATGTTTCTCTATTTTTTCTTTAGCCTCTACTGTTTACTTGCATTTATCCCAGGACTACTGTGAAATCTGATCAAAATTTTCAGCAAACATCTGTACATTAACTTGTCTTTTCTTAGCTCTGCTTCTCAAAAGTGAGCAGCTCTTCTCTCCAAAGTGAGAAGCCACCAGAGCCACAGACCTGTGGCACATTTGAGGAGCAATGCATGGATGACAGGGAAGGGAAACAAGCATTAAGCCAAGCAAAATGTAGGTTTGGGATTGGAAGGGAAATAAAAACGTTCTGAGCTCTGCCTTAGTCTCAGGAGGCCATTCCTATTCAGAAACAGATGTAAGCATGAGCACAAGCAGGACTCTGAATCAGTGTTCTCTGGTTTTAATTGGGGCTAGAGCCAGCATTTCCAAGAAAATTCTCTTTGTTCCTAGTTAAGAATTTAAAACATATATCCATGCTTTCCTGCAACTGCAAGCCATTCTTTTTTTTTTTTTTTTTTAATTTCTGTATCTTTTTTTATTGTAAATCCAACTTTGCTTTTAGGACAATTATTTTGCTGATTTCATGCACTCCTGTTGTGCTTGCTTCAAATAAATCAATCATATTTAACAGTGCATGAACTTATTTGGCAGCTTTATGAAGGCACCAAAATGTACTGACAATACGATAATCTGCACTTCATGTTTGCCATCATCTTTCTGCCTTCTGCTCATAAGAAAGACAGCCAATTTCCAGTCATGGGCACTCTCATCATCAGGATCTCAGAGCTGCAATATGCCACAGCTTAGGCGTTGCTAGTGCTCTGTTTCCTCCTGCACTTAGCTTCCCATCATCCAAAATACCCAGAGCCTTGTTTGTTCCAATGGCAAATTTGAGTATGGCAAAGCAGAATTGTCTTCCATAATATATACAACCAGCCCATAAACTCATTACCTTTAAAAGATGGTTTAATAAATAAAGAGAAATGCAACTCATTCTCTAGGTTTCAAATTTTGGACCATCTTTTGATACCTATTAAAATAACATTATTAAAATACTGAGCATTACTGAAATGAAGTCTAATTTTAACTCTGTTTACAAAATTTAAACCCATGTAATTATAATTCCAAGGACCTAAACTCACTGAAGGACTTTATGGGCTTAGAAAAGTATTTACTCCTTAAGAGAAAAATTTCCAATTAAAAGGGCTGGTAGCTCCAGCCCGCTTCCCGACACACTGAGCATCTTGCCACCAGCAGCGCCAAACCCCTGCAGCTCTCAAAGCACTCCTCAAAAACAGGCTTTGTCTTACTCCTCTCAGACATTCTTTGGAGTGAGACTCTCAGGAAGAGCCATCACTCTGCCAAATTTAGGCTTGAGTAAGTAGCTCAAGATCATAAAGCAAAGCATCTGCAGAATTTAGAGTAGACACAGATACTGTGGTCTCAAGTACCATTTTTAAAATGACTGTACAGAAGAAAATACAGAATTATACAGATCATAACTGATAAACAGAGTTGCTTACAAGTGACACCTGAGTTAGAGGTCTTTTTCAAGCAATGCTATTCGATGCTTCTATAATTCAAATAATGATTTTTTTTTTTTTTACTGATTAGAAACAGGCTTTTATTTTTGGATCCTGATTCATCTTCAGTTAAATACCACTTAAATCCATGTTAAGTCATTGTGTTCTCATCAATAGATTTTAGCTAGAACCAGCTCAATGCTCCCTACAAAGGACACTCTTAAATAGCATTTTACATGACTGTGCAAGTGCGCTTAATCAGGAGTAAGTCACTTCTTAAAAATCACCAAACAAGCTTGAACAAATGGTACCCAACATCTGGCAGAAAAATATTTCCACTGGTTTCCCCAGCCCAGAGTTCAATCACATCTGGAAAACCAGCAGTACAGAGCATGAGTAAAGAGCGAGGCAATCACCTGTGATGCAATCCATGTTAACAAAAGCACAGGGAAAAGAGCTTTGGGCCCTTTGTTTTTTGTTGCTCAGTTGAAGACAATGATGAACAAGCCCCAAAAAAGCTGCAGCTAAAAAGGTAGCTGTAGCACTACCTGCTGAGTATCAAAATAAACACAATCTCCATTTCATTTTGAAATTTAAGGGAAAAACAAAGTCCAAGCACTTTCAAACTCTCTGCAGGTCAAGAGAGAGTTTGGTTTTTGGTTTTGTTTGAAATTAAATTTTTCCAGCAGACATCCAACTTCAATAAATGCTCCGTTTCATAGTGAAAATAACTCAGCACAGCCCCTCCTATGAAAATATTTTTCTCCTGGCACCACCAGGTTTCGTTCCTAACCTCAGATGGCCTGACTACTTTGAGAACAATCAGCCACTTCTATTGATTAAACCACCATGAAAAGAAATTAATTCTCTTTAAAAAGCAGTTTTCTACAGTTTTCATAACACAAAAAGATGAAATTAAAAAACAGAGCAATTCTGTGCTGCTTCCTTTAATTTTATTGTCAATCTAAATAATTAATATAAATCCAAAGCTACTTCATTCTATGAAGAGTAAGAGATGTTACAGTATAAAATTCCCTGAGATACAATATGTAACTTAAAGGATCGCATAATTCTCTATTTTATTTACATCAGAATGAAAAAGAAATATTAACTCTTCTCCTTATAAAAACCAGAAGATAATGATCTTCCTTTCTCTCCCTCCACCCCAATATTTTAAGGCATGGAATAGAACACTTTGTCATAATGCATTCAAAAAGTTTTTTCTACTTAAAATAAAAAATACATTTGCTTAATTTTTACAGATGGATTATATATATCACCTGCAATACCTTGTGGAGTCTGGTACCTTATCTACAGTCCAGTTTGCTCAAACATTTTTAATTCACCATTTATTCACCAAGTGAATCACAGGAGCCAGTCCTTAGCTTCTAAGGGCACACTATCAACCTGTGGAGCAGGTGAGCCAAAAACCAAACTAGATTTATAGAGATGCTGTATTACTGACTTCAGCAGCTGCAGACCAGGGCTGAATTTCCTCCCAGATCTAAAGGGAAAAGTGTGCAAAGCTAACACGAGAACTAGGAAACTAGAAATAGGTTCTTTTCTCCCAAAGCAAGAGCTCTGCAATAATTATTACAAGACTGCAGTTTTCATTACACAATTCTTGAATATACCCAATGGATAACTTACAAATACAATGCAACTGAGAACATCTTATTCAAACAGGATGCTTTAATTCTTGCCCAGCTCTTTTCTGAAGTCTACAAAACTTCAGTTCATCAAAAATTTCAACTGCTTTTCTTAGAGAGGCTGAGAAAAAAGTATTGGTTGTGATCTTTGGAAATTCCCATGCTCCTGTAGCCTGATCTTCTGCCTGTGGCGTTACTAATGATTACACAGAAGAATTGTGTGCCTGCAAACTTCCAGAAAATGCTAAAAAAAAAAATTAAGAGGACTGAAAAAAATGCACTAGTTTCAGTAGACTAATAAAAAGTAGTGCAATCTTAATTATTACCACTTAAACTATGGTTTTGTATATGTTTATGTAAACCATGATAAAAACTAAACAGGAAAAAAGGATAATTCAAAGAGTGACAGATTTTATTATCCTGACAGCTGTTACAGTTAATGCTATATGTAAGTTAGATTTTTTAAATTATCAAAACTCATTTTATGGGAGCCGTAGCCATGGCAGAGAAACAGTTTTTCAACAATCTTTAGTTCTATGCTTACCTATTAATGGGGAACATTTAATTTAAAATAAATTACCACAGGCTGTCAGCTCATAAATCTAAAGAGCATCTACCCAACATCCCTTACTGCTCAAGTCAAACCTAATCCTTTCCTAACCTAAACAAGACTCACAAATGCCAGTAAACTCAGCTGTTCTGATGCCCATCTTTTATTCACAACTGACTTTCTTCTTTCCCCTCGTTCTGTGCCCGCAATTTTATTCCAAGTGAAGACTCTGGGTAACTCCACAGATTATCCAGCTCCTTGAATAGGAGCTGGATGCATCCCTCCTTCATTTGTGCAGGACTCTTGTGGGTTATCATTTCTTGTCACCAAACTTTATAGTTGCAAAGGGCAGAGAGGGCTCAGCTTCCTGAAGACGTGTAACTGCAGTTAAAGTTTCTTTCTGGATTTCAGCAAGCAAGATTACACGTAACCAAGAAGTAACCATACACTGACTACTAGGAAGATCTTACTCCAGTAAAATGGCAGAGTCTGAAAGGGGATGACTTTCATAAATGTTTCTGACAGGAAAGAAACTTTATCTTAGGAACTTATTCATTTATTAAAAAACTGAGCCAGAAAAAAACCCTCAAAACCCAAGGAAAAAAAACCCAGTAAACCTTTCCCTTTTCATATTCTTTCCTCACACAATCTCTGTCTTACCAGCTGTCTAGATCTTATTCTAGATCTTACTCTCTACAATAATTCTCTTTTGGAGAGGAAGTGATTTGGGACTTGAGCTTTGAGGGTGGTTTTTTGGTAATTATTTTACAAAGAGCAAAGCGGCATTCTGAGCAGTCTGTCAGCCCGCAGATTTGCTAAAAACACATGTCATAAACCAAAACAATCGCTACACAACAGTCCAACGATACTAGAGAAATAAGTTAGCTTTTCTGTATATATATTCAACATAGTAATAAAACCCCTGTAGTTTTGAGCCTTTCCCTGCTTTTTCCTATATGGCAGTAATTTTGCAGATAAAAAAAACACAGACTCCTGTAAACATTTTCTAATTCCTGAATAAAAGGAGGGTAGAAATGTTCCAACATTTTTTCTACAGTCTGTCATTTCCAGTACTTAAAGCTGTTCTTCACTTCCATACAGGATAAATGTGCCCTATGGCTCTGGGAAGCAGTGAAAGAAATACTCGACATCACCTAAGCTCTTTGTTCCACTTGGATTCAGTTCCCTCCATAGGCTCTTTCCTAAACAGAATTATTATTTGGCTTAAAGCATTATTAGTTGGCTGTTGCAATTCCAAACGTTGCTAAAAAGTGCTACTGTATCATTACATTCTCACGTTCAACACTTGCGGCTCAGGATTTGTCTGCAAATAGCTTTCACACGCATAATAACCAGTTAAAACTATTTGCTTTTGTCTTCGGGGTACAGAAAGCCAGCGCTGATCACGTATCCCCTGCAAGCAGGAGAAAGTTTCACGGTCCAGGAAGCTGTCATAGCCGACAAAATTGGTTTCGGCTGTAGGGCTGAAGAATTTGGCATCAGTTATTTCTGTCGAGCTATGCACAGCTGTAAAGGTCTCGGATCCGTATGACTTCTGGAAATTTAACTTTGCTCTTGAAGAATCATCCTGCCTGATGTTTCTTTGTGCATAATGCTGCACTTTAATAAAAACCTTCCTTTTGTAGGGTTTTCACAGCATATCTGTACCTGTATGCTTCTCTCCCTGGTGACACAGACTTCTGCCCACCACCGCCGTAACGACCCCCGCGACAGCCATCCTTCCCCACGCCTCGGCACCGCAGGCTTCACCCGCCAGCAATGTCAGCTTTCAAACCAGCTGGCCAGGTTCTCCACAGTCTTGATTTGATCCCCGGCTGCCCTCACGGCCTCGCAAACCTTGCAGAAGTGCTCGTCCCAGAACGAGGTGACGTGGACCTCGTACTTCTTCCTCCAGGCGAAATACCTGCGGTAGCTGGGTTTGTTTTTATCGAGGAACTTCAGGTAGGTGGCCAGCAGCCGGGGGCTGGGGAAGTCGTCCACGTGGATGAAGGAGTCGGGGGGGATGAAGCGCTCGTAGTTGGCCCTGCGGGGGCCGAGCACGACGGGCACGGCGCTGGCGGCGAAGGCGTTCCTCCAGAGCTTCTCGGTGATGTAGTCGGTGTGCTGGGAGTTCTCGAAGGCCAGGTAGAACTTGTAGGCCGAGACGGTCTCCACCACGCCGCCCTGCGCCAGCGCCAGCCCCCGCGCCCCGTACACGTCGATGGCGAGGTGCTCCTTCAGCCGGCGGTAGTAGCGCACCCGGGCCTGCTCCTCGTCCCAGTTGCTGATGACCCAGGCCGCCAGCCGCGTCTTGCGGGGCAGCGCGAAGGGCCGGGGCGCCGGCGGGGCGTACAGGTACCCGTAGGGCACGAAGACGTCGGAGTCGCGCCGGTAGGACATGGTCCAGTTGAAGATGCCGGCCAGCCCCCGCAGCCCCGGGGAGTGCGAGGGCGACTCGAAGTTCATCCAGACCCAGAGCTGCCGCGGGGGGCGCGGCGGGGAGCCGCGGGGCAGCCCCTCGGCGCCGTGCAGCACCAGGTCGCGGTGGTGGAAGAGCACCGCCTGCGCCTCGCCGTAGCGGCCGCGGTCGGCGCTGAGGCGGCAGCCGGTGATGTTGTAGCGCCGCCGGCAGTCGGCCGTGCGCCGCGGGCGGCCGAAGGGCTCCCACCACAGCAGCACGTCCACATCGCCGCCGCCCCGGCCGAGCGCCGCGGCCCGCGGGGCGGCCGCCGGCTCGGGCAGGCAGGCGTAGAGCGTGAGGGCGGCGGCGGCGCCCAGCAGCCCGGCCCCCAGCGCCCACCGCCGCCCGCGCAGCTGCCGGCGCCACCGCCGCGGGCACCCGGGCCGCCCGGCGGGACAGCGGCGCGGGGCCGGCTCCATCCAGGCCGCCCGCTGCCGCCGCTCTGCCCGTGGCGGCCGCCGCGGGGCAGCCGCGGGGCCGGGGCCGGGCAGCGCATGCCGAGGCTCGGGCTGGGGCTGCTGCCGCCGCCGCCTCTCGGCCCCCACCCCCTGCCCCGGCGGCGGGGTGGTGCCGGTGCTGCCGCCCCTCCCGGCCATGCCGGCCCGGCCTCCCCGGGCGGACAGCAGCCCCGCCGCCTCCCGGCCCCGCCCCAGCGGCACCGCCGCCGCTGTGCCCGCGGGGGAGAGCGGCGCTCAGGCTCCCGGCAGGGCTCCGCGGCCTCGTCCCCGCCCCTGCGTGCGGCAGGTGCCGCCATGGCAGCCCGGGGCTCGCTGAGGTGGCCGCGGGAGCTGCAGCGGTGGCAGTCCCGGGGGACACCGAGGTGGCCGCGGGCAGGTCCGGGCGATGGCAGCCCTTGCTGCCAGCCTGCTCAGTCGCTCATCCCCATCCCAGCGCTGCAGGGGGAGTTCGTGACCCCGCACTCGGGAAGGGTCCCCCTGCCCCAAGCCCAGACCCCAGCCGGCACAAGAAGGGTCGTGGGGACGGCTCCGAGGGGGCTTTGCGACACCTGCACCCCCTGGGCACCGGCAGGACCATGGGGCAGAGGAGAGCCCTGCCATCGTGCCACGGAGGCCGGTGCATCTCACGCCTCGCTGACCCCCGTGCGCCTTCTCCTTGCCCCTTCCAGCCCACGCGGGGACACGCAGAGGTTTCCAGCGCCGGCAGAAGGTTTCCCACGCCAGCGGAGCCGATCCGGCCGCCGTGCAGGGAAGAGCACTGGAAGAGGCAGGGGAACTTCTTCTACAACGGCTGCAATTTAGGGAGTGAAGTTCCGAGGTGTGAATAAATCACTTACTGAGAAAAAAAAAAAGAGAAGTGACGGCAGCCACAGTAGCTCTGAATCCCTGCCAAATTCAAACAGTTTGAAGCACCTCTAAAAGGATTAACAATTTGCAAAACTAAAAGAAAATAAATTAAAGAAGATTTTTTTTTTTTTGTCCTTTTAAAACTTTCTTAGAACCACATATGTTTACATTAAAATTTTTAAATCTTGCAGCCATTTAAAAACTATTAAACCTTATAGTTACCAAAAAATTACTTTTTCCACACCGAGCTGGTGTGAAAAAGTATATCAGATGGGCTCAAAACTTTTTCCCCCAAGTCATTTGCTTCAGTGAACTGAGAGGCCATTGATTCACACAGTTCAGAGACTGTTTGCACAGAACGGGAGAACTTCCAGCTCTGACACCGTGTGTTTTCATATCCAGCAGCTGTAGATCCAAGGTGCTCTGATACAGATACACTGGAGGCAGCAGAGTTGCACCCAGCATAAATTCTCACTGACCATTTGGATTGCAGCAGAGCTTTTACACACCACATAGGTCAAGGCCCTGTGACTTGTGTCTATATGAGTTTAAAAAGTGATTCAAGCCTGTTTAACCCCCAAAATAAAGAAGAGTTGCGAGGAAGGTTGGTGTTAGTAAGTAGGCTGTGGGCATCCACAAACTTACTAATTGCACATGAAAGCACTTGTGGACTTCCATTGCCCGTGTTGTATGCAGTCATGAAACATAAGAAATGCCAGCAGCTGTGGTTATAGTCAGTATCACGCTGTCTTTGCTCCAACGTACAGTGTTGGTTGGAAGGGATCTCTGGAGGTCACAAATCATAGAATCATAGAATAATGTTGGTTGGAAAAGACCTCTAAGATCATCAAGTCCAACCATTAACCCAGCACTGCCAACACAACACTAAACCATGTCCCTCAGCACCTCATCTACACGGCTCTGAAATCCCTCCAGGGATGGGGAACTCCACCACTGCCCTGGGCAGCCTGTGCCAGTGCTTGACAACCCTCCCACTCAGAGTAGCACCATTGCCAGTACTAGCCAAGGTGTCCACCTAGGTACTGGCTGGACTAGCATAAGGGTATTGAAAATATTCAAGGATAGAGACTCCGCAACACCGCTGGCAGCCTATCCCAGTGCTGTGCCACCCTCTGCATGAAGAAGTTTTTCCTAATGTCCAACCCTGAACCTTCCAACCTGGTTGTTGTCCCTTGTTACATCCATCATTTGCATAACTTACCTTCAGCTAGTTGCTGTCTCCCATTAAATCATTCCATCACCTCCCCTTCTTCATATGACTAGACAAGACCATCACCCTCAACTTCTACTCTTAGCTTGTGTGCTGTAGGATCTCTCATCACCTTGGTAGCCTTCCACTGGACCATGTTCTCAACATCCTTCTTGCACTGGAAGGCTGGAAACTAGAGATAGTATTCCAGGTGCTGCTTCACCAGTGGGGGATAATTACTTTCCTCAACTTCATGTCCATGTAGCGCCTGGGTCCTTTCCAGCATGGTCCTTTATCAGCCAGCCCATTCCCAGCCTGTAGCAGTGCACAGGAATTTTCTGCTAAACACGCAGAACTTGTTCTTTCTCCTTGCTTAACTTCCCAAGGTTTCTGTTGGCTCACTACACATTTCTCAAGACCTCTCTGAACTGAAGTTGTACAACTTGTACAACACATCAACCCTGCTTTCTAATTTAGTATTGTCTGCAAAATAGTGTGCTAGCCAACAGTAGCAAAAGCCTTAGTGTTAGGACTAACATAGGACCTGCCTTGACAAATAACACTGATTTTAGTCACAAAATGGGCATCTGGGAAAATTATTTTACCATAGTAGAAAACTGCAAACACATTGAGAAATACAACACTAAGGGAGAGTCAAAACCTCTAAGGGCATGACCTGTACCTAGACTCAATCCAGAATCCATCCAATACAATGAACACTACCTAAACCAAACACAATCCCTAGTCTGCCTTAACTAAAGATTCAAACTGTTTGCTACTTACTCTTGGGTTTTTTGGAGTGATCTCACTGTCAGGACCAGGGTTAGAAGTGAGGTGTCCTCAGACCTGTGTGTAGACAAGGGATTTCTCTCTCCTTTTTAATGTCAGCTCCAGTTTGCCTCATTTCTGCCGTAAGATAAAGCGTGTCAGTGGCACGATGGCGATCAGCTACTTTGCACTGGTAGGGTTTTGTCAGGCAGTTCTATTCCTCTGACTTGGGAAAAACTCCACATACATCACTGGGAAGTACAACACGATGAAGGCTGAGTAGCGTTGCCAGATGCCTACAGACCTTCCAGAGGAAACACACCTGCTTTGGAGGCAAACCATCCCAGAAGATAGCTCTGTGGACTGAGGACCACACAGACTTCTTGGTACTGCATACACAAATTGGGGAACTGTGGCTTAACTGCTCTGTGGAAACCACAGTAAGCTCCACTGTTGCTGATAGTCAGGAATTTAAAATAAAATGCTGACTGTTAGTAATGAAGCTGTTGCAAAATAAAAAATATTTTGTGTATTTGAAGGTTAAATGTTTGCCATTTATAACAGCAGCAAATGTTTTCACATAGAGCTTCCCAGCTGGCTTCCTCTTCTACTCTGACTCACTCTGTTTTGTCACACTTGAAAAGTATTTAAGTCTTTGAAGTTATTTGTCAACTGTCTTGCAAACACAGTCGAAAAGGTACTTGCAAGATTTGTGGTTTCAGCCACAGCTATCAAACCAGACATTCTGTCAACCAGGGATGAAAACTAAGATAAAAGAGCTTCAAAGAGCAGCAGGATGCTATCTGGTACCCAAATGACACTACGAATGACTTTGAAATCTCTTCTTCATAAATAGTCCCCATGGTTTCAATGCAACTTTTTGCTAAATAAGAACCTAAGTCCTGTAGGAAAAAGACTGATAGAAGTTGTTCTGTATCAACTTCATGCTGTATTTTAGCGTAAAGTCTACATGCCTGTAACTGGATTACCTAGTGTTTCATATTTGGGATTATGATCTTTCTGCTTGGAAGTTTAAAATTCTGAAATACAATGAGAGATAAAAGATTCAATTCAAAGTTGATGCCTGCCTCGTTGGATGAATAGCTTCAGGACAGACAAGCTCACATTATTGCACATGTGGAAAATGTCACGTTAAAATATTCTGCCTGCCTACAGTTCCGCTTGTGACTGTGAGCAAGGTTGGAGTAAAACTATGTAAAGTTGACGTTTCCAGGTCAAGGCACAAGCATGAACAAATGTGCTGTGCACACTGCAGATGGAGGATCCTGTCCCAGAACGCTCTTCGACCTTCCATTACAGCACGCATCTTTGTTGCTCACCAGTGTAGACCAGAGGTCAAATGGGAGCAGAATACTTTCCTACCAACGCCACACAATCCTCATACTTTGACATGTGTGTGTGTACCAGCAAGTCTGAATTTGGCTTTGTGGATATTTGTTGGCAGTTATCACGGATTTCAGTCTTCTTTGGGTTTTGGAGCACTGGGCTGTGTCTTACACAGCAACAGTGGCAGGGGCAGTGATGTGCAACCAGGCCTGATGCTCTCATCTTGCCCTGTGAGCATCCCTCGGGCCAGAGGGCCAGGGTTTGTGCTGCAGCTTTTCTTCAAACATCTTTGCAACTCAAGCATTGAGGTGACGTTTCAGTCCAGGACATAAGACTAGCTCTAGTTTGAAGTAAATCTCCTAAACCACATACAACCACTCTGTAACCACATAGTTACAGAGGTCTCAAGACCGATTTCTTTAATAATTTGATCTTCTCCTATTGTGCTTCATTGCTTGATAATGTAGAGGTGGTCTTTGAATGATGTCAGTGTTTGAATACTGGTATTAATATGTGGAAACAGTGTAACATTTGTCTTTCAAGACAGTAGTGTTTAGTTTGGAAGTGAAATATTAAAAAGCTAAGAGAAAAGGATAGCTGAACAGTTAGACAGTAAAAAACCACAGTTAAAATGTGAGCACAGTTCAGTTTAAATAACCCAAAACCCCATTTAATAAAATATTATAAATATATTATAAACACAGTAACATTAATACCATTACGATAATATTATGCAATGTTATTATATTTAAACAGGTGGCTTCATTTTATTCAAATAAAAGATGAGACACATAAAAAGGTCATGAACGTGAATATGTCTGCCTAGCTAAGAATTACCTAAGCCTCGTAACCGAAATAAAATATTCAGTAGAAAAGATCTAAAAGATGTTGTACAAGGTTTCACAAAAATGAAGAGGGAGCAAAGGCACAAATGAGATTCACAAATCTGCCTTTGCTGCAGCAAAACCGAGCTAGTGCAGGAATCAGGACAGACCCAGAAAGTCTCTCCATTTCGAAAATTTTAAAACAAGATCATGAAAACCAAATTTACTAAGCATGAGAAAGCAGGGGAGGGGAGTAGAAAAAAAAATGAAGCAAGGAGCAGAAGTGAAATGCAACAAGCTTAACCAAAGCCTCTATTTGAAAACCCAGTGTTTTTCAAACATTATTGTGTGGTAAGTGATCAAATTTGCATCTAGAAAGTGTGAATGTTTTCAAAAGCAGCTGCTCCTCTAATGCCTCAGGTGCAATTTTCAGTGAATCTCATATCTTTCTAGCAGTTCTTAGTCTTCAAAGAGGGGACACCCTGTAGTCATAAAAACCAACTCCCCATTTTCAGCACCAGCTCTGCAAACAATAGTTGACCTCCAGGATCCATCCATTCCCCAAGCCTTACTCCCTCACCAGTATGACTGAGGAGAAACCACCTGGGCACCAGTGTCTTTGACTCGTCCTATAGCAATGCAGTCACGCTTGATATGCTCCGTGTCTCCCCTGGCAGTATCTGGTGACCATGTGGAAGCACAGCAGGGAGTAAAAGTCTCAGATAAGACTCAGCATGCCCTCCACACTTTCCCAGATCTCAGCCCCTCAACAGACCTCCCCAGATAGCACACTGGGGTAGCAAACAGGAGCTTCCATCTCTCAGCAGGGAGTTTCCAACTACTATCACTCTGTTACTTCCTCCTGCATGGTTCAGGCTCAGCCAGCTCAGATGCTTTGCTGGAGAGAGCTTCTAGCCTCTCATCTGCTACCAAAGCACTGAAGCTGTTCTGTACCTGCAAATGTCACTCCTGTCTCTGGTACCTCCTGCCACCATCCATGACCTTTCAAAGCTATCTTTTCTTCTGGTTTTATGTAGTACCCAGGAGGATCCATGCTTGTTTCCTAAGTGGTGTGACAGTACAAAACAAATTAATGATCATTTGGTATTACCTCACTGTAATAGTGGTTAAGAGTGAGAGTTAAGTGACAGGTTATTTCAGGTTCCATGTTGCTGCTGTGGCTCTGAAACTATGTTAACTCTTATATATATAGAAACATCACAAGCTTATTTATGTTAACCTTTTATTAAATCAGGCTAGATATCGAATCACAAACTCAGCCTAATGAATGGACTCAGCCTAAGGCATTTTAAGGCATCTCTTCAATTACACTACAATCTCTGCTGGAACTTAGAATCACTGCAACAGAGAAGCCTATGAAAATGTCAAGTTTCACAGAAACACATTTTTGTCAGCAGGAGCATTTTGTAATCTTTGGATTGTGACATCATCACTGGCTGACATATGGATTAGATTTGGCTACAACATCTGATAAAAAAGCAGTACGAGGATATGAATAAAACAACAACAAAGGAAACAGCTCCCTATCCAAGCAAAACTTTATGCAAAATCTCAGAAATACCAATCTACTTTCTAAAGGCAGCTAGTCATTTTGATGCTTAATTTGACACATCACAAGAAGCTCGGGTCTTCATAGCACTGAAGTTCAGCACTCTGTGAAAAAACAAGATCTGCTGTTAGGATGGATGAGACATCACATAGCGAGCCCCTCCCAGACTGCTAGTGACTTTTCGGGAAAGGCAGTAAATGGGAGAAGCAAAAATAAATGCATTAACTTTTCAGTAAATTCAGCAACATGGATATAGATATTTTTTTTTTCTTTTTGTCTCTTCTATTTATTTCTCCTACATCTTTTTCCTTCATTTCTTTCAGTTTGTATCCCTGTGTTGCTAAACTGAGTTCTCCTCTCTTCAGTTCCCTTCAGGAACTCCCAGCCTTCTGTTCTGTTTTCTCTTCCATTCCTCTTGTGTGTGCATCTTCCTTTTGGTGGTGCCTTTCCTTCTGGCACTAAACACAGTAGGATCATCTTCACTCTGGAAACCCCTCTTCTGTCCATTTCCATAGCCTGTACCTACTCCATCTCCCAATTAGTATATTACCATCTCCTTTCTCCCGCAGATCCTTACACAGAAGAGCGTGTGTGAATGGAAATGGTTTGGTGAGTATAGGAGCTGAAGCCAGATTGCTTCCAGTTTTTCTCCTGCCTTGTTTCCCTCCTGCCACCCCTTCTCTCATGATACCTGCCAATTCTGCTGCAAAACAGGCAGTACAGCTAGTGGGGAGAGCACTGCCTGTCTCTAGCAGCAGTCCCTAGGAATGAAGGTACGTCTCAGTTCCCAAAGGACAACCAACAGATCCCGTACATTTCAGCACCCAAATAAATGCAAATAACCTGCTTTGTTTCAAAGCTGTTCTTTCCTCACGGATGTGAACAGGAAATGGAGGAGATTGGGATCTTTGAAACCACATGCCTTCACTAGAAGCCTCAGGTACATGAGTTTTAAAATTATGCCAATGTCTCCAAACTCTGATGTATCCTTTGGTTGTATTTTCTATGGCATGGCTAAAATTTTTTTGGTTTAAATACATACCAGAAGTGACTGCAGTTAATACCTGGCATAAATTAGGCCTGCTCTATAAACAAAATGTTCCTACATTCTCTAGAGTAAAGGCAGCGTGGCAGAAGGCTGTACTGGTTAAATGTTTCTTATACTAGCAATAACTTAATTCATGCTGCTGTTGTAACTAAGATGCTAATACCTCCAGAGCTCACAAGATCAAGATAGGAAGAGGTGTTAGTCATGCAGCTAGCTGTATTTTTAAACCGCTAGACCTCAAGAACGTGGGAAGGAGCTTCATTTAATGGCAAAATTTGTCAAGTTCATGTATTCTGCAAGCTTAACACACAATATTCCTCTTACAAACCTAATGAACTCTGTGTTTCCTTAAAGTTGGAAGCTTTCACCTTCCACTACACAGTTTATACATTTCACTGAAAGAGAGAGAGTACATGGAGAAGACTATGCTAAAATCCACCAGCTCACAAAGAATAGGTCTGCTCCACAAAACCCACACTCCACTAACAGTAAAGAAAGAAATACATGCCCCAGGGCACCAGCTGAGCATTGCAGTCAAATGCGAAAATGCCTGAAATGGGACCTAGACCAAGTTTTTTCAGGAGCTGTATTGGAAGGAGTGCTTTTCCAGCCATTTGAATTGGTTAAGGTTGGATGTTAAGAAAGGCAAGTAAGGTTCATTATGCACACAAACCCATTACTCACCACTCATCAGTAGGAAATAAGCGATTATTCCACACATTTACAAAAGGTTTCAGCATAGGAAATAAGGTCAATCACATAACAGTCCTAAACAGGTTTCTTATGCGAAGATTTCAAATCTGTTGGCTACTTACAGGAAGAGGTGAGTTAGCTGTGCAGAAAGATGCCCAGAGGTGATTCCTATAAAAACTTATGGGTAATCTGATGAAAAAATAACACTGAACAAAACTGATCTACAGTCCTGTGAGGTGTCTATGAATTACAAAATAATATTACCCTGCAATTTTAAAATGAGGTGGTATAGTGAAAGTTTCTTATTATTGACTCTTACTTTTCATTCCCGCATGCCTTGAGTAGAACTGAGGCTGTAAAAGCAAACCATTTCTGTTCTGTGACACTGGTTTCAGGCTTCTGATGGACAAATTATTTTTCACACTCCAAATTCCTTCCAGAGCCACTGTGAATAATTTGTCAAAATAATACTATTATAATTGATTACTTCAACTCGTTATAGAATTAATGTAACTTTTAAAAGACAGTCCCTGTGGTCTATAAAGTAATTAGAAGTAGTTAAGCAGAACACTATAATCTTTCTCCATAGTTAATGAAAAGAGACTGACATCTTCAAAGAGCAATTCAGATTGCTAAAGGTATGAGACACTCTCTACTGTCTGCTTAGGACTTAGGCTCCTAACTGAAGCAGGATGCAGCTGATCTATAATGTATAAGAAACAGCAGTAATACCACCAATGCATCCAGCATGATTTATTGGTCATACTGGAATACCAAATGCCCTCATAAAAAGAGAGAATCCCACCCCCTCAAAAAAAAAACCCAAAACCAAACCACCACCAAAACAAAACAAAAAAGCTAATTGATTTTGTGGAAAGGTTACAATTTACTAAACATCTAATTTATGTAAAACAATAAACCTACTAATCACTTAAACTGAGTAAATCAGTTTAAAATCCAGTAAATCCAACCTGACAATTGTTGTTTATCGGAACCCACGCCACTTAGGGAGCATCTCTAATTCTCAGATGTACACAGATGAAAAAGGAACTAGGTACGTGCTGAATAATCTGTACATCAACACCTATTTGACCTTATTATACATAGCATTGTTATGCTGTACATATAACATATTATGCTACACATGCCATTTATACATTTATTATACATCCATATTATACATTCCTGTGATGATTTTTTTGGTAGTATTTCTATATTTAGTACTTTAAGACTGCAACAATACCAGCAAATGAGCTTGGACCAGAGGTAACAGTTTAAGTGCAAAATATTTAGTGTGTATGAAAAATGGTGAATCTAAGTGATCTTTGTTAAATTGTTCCAGCATTAAGTTCTTTTTTTGCTAAAAGATGCTATTTATTTCTACTCTGATCTTATCTCATTTTTACCTCCAGTTCTCAGAACTTTTAAGAGTTTAGCTAGACCTAACACCTAGTTCCCTCTTAGACTTCCATTTCATTTGCCTACTGTAATGGTCTCTCTATAATCTTTAAGCTGCTTAAACAGACGGATACTCTAATTGTTTTCCTGTCCTTTATTTACCCTTATCATTCTTACCTCAACTTACTCTTCTCAACACCAACTTCAGTTTTGAACAGCAGAAGGGGACAAAGTATTCTAGTAACTACAACACTTCTTTTAAAGAAAATGGTAACAAAACCTCCCTACTGCTTGGCATTTGTTTCTGTTTTATTAAACTGATAGATCACATGGAATTATCCCTGTTCTCTATTGTCCCATAATTTCAGACTGGAAAAAAAAAAGAGTAGTAAAGACTACATGCAATTCTTCTGTTTCTAAATATTCCCCAGGCTATTACGTAAATGTTCGGGGATGCTTTTTTTAAGTAATAATTTTGCCACCGTTCCTCAACGCAATGTACATTTCATCTGCCATTTGCTGGGAAGGAGGATTACCTGCAGCTGGGTGTTTAACATGGCACGCGTCTTTCCAAAAACAAACCTCTTCTTCACGTATTTCTTTGATTCTCCTAGGTGGCTCAACACACACGAATTTCTTCCCTGTTAGTAAAACATAGTACAGAAGAACCGGTTATTTTAGACCCCCTCAACGCTAACGTGCTTTGACAAGCGTGATGTCATTTTCTGCCGCTCTGCTTCTGTCTTTAACACAGTTGAAGACAAACAACTGACAAATGGACGATGTCGAGCTGAGGTGGCTCTCCCAGGCCGGAGCCACGGCCCCTGTGTCCCCCTTGGGAACACCCCAAGGCATGGAGGAGGAGATGTCCGTGCTGAAGGAGATCCCCAAGGAGCTGAAGAGGCATCGGGGCAGCTCATGGCGACTGGGGAGTCCCTGCCAGGCAGGGTGTGCCCACCACGCACGGTGGTGGTGAGGGATCAGCGGAGAGCTGCGGGGGGAAGGCTCGGCTCCCGTGAGGGGACACCCGGGGTGGGGAAGGGAAGGGTGCGGTGACCCCGCCGCGCTCACAGGGCTGCCCGCCTTCTGCCGCCCCGCCGCGGACACCGCTGCCCGCCTCCTCGGCCGCCACCGCCGGCAGCTCCGCGCTCGCCGCCCTCATGGCCGCCGCCGCGCCCGGGCAGTGGTGGGGCCGGGCGGGCCCGGTTGCCACAGGAGCGGGGGCGGGCGGCAGGCAGCGCAACGGCTGCGCCGGTGCGGGCACCGCCCGCCGCCACGGTGAGGCCGCGCCTCGGAGCGGGCACGAGATCCTGAGGGACGGAGCCCAGCGCCTCGCGCAGCCGCGTGCCCAGGAGGGCAGATCGGGGCCGCCATTCCCAGCCACCCCTCCCACGGGCCGGGGTTAACAACGGGGACCCTCAGCCACCGTCCCCAGGGGACAGCAGGCCATGGCCACCTCGTGCCCGCCCGTGCACAGGGTGGGTGACAGCTCCAGGTATCAGCGGCTCACCATTTGTGTCCGGCAGCGTTACCACGCTCAGCAGCGGGCATCCGTGTCACACCGTGTCATCCATGGCAGTGTGTAGCCCCGTGGGGTGATGCCACTGCCGTCCTCACCCAAGGCAACGGCAGGCTGATGGAAATACAGACCAGCCCAATTTAACTGGGTGGATGACGAAGACCTGCTAATACTAAAAAGTAACAGCTTGGTTTTAATAACACTTTTCATAAAATGAGACATCTTGAGATGCTGTCATAGGACTGAAGCAGACTTTGCCACTGTTAAAGCTCTGAGAAAGAGCAGCTGGCAATGACAGGGGTCGATGGACAATGCCGCCAGCAAGCACACGAGGCAGCTGTCCCACTCGCCTGGCTAGGAGCTTTGTCCCACAGTAGCTTCCTTCTAATCAAGACTTCGCGTACAGTAATGAGAAATCATAAGATACAAACCAAATCTAGTTACACAAATGCATGATGTAATCCATTTCTGTATCTTTCCTTGATGCATTTCAAGGCCTATTCATCTCCCACAGATGAAAACAAACTTGTACAAATCACAGTTCAGAGGCAGTTCTCTATTTGCTAACAGAAGTGCTGAACAGGGCTTCTAGGAAGGCAGGTGACGGAGGTGCCCTCCACAGTTACTCGATCGGAGCACCAGAAGTGGGCCAACATACCCCAGCCTGGCTGCTGCTGCTGCTGTTACAAAGGTGCTTCTGCTAGTGGTGTCTGGAAGGAGCTTGGGATCATCTGCACAGGACAACAAAGTGTTTTGTTGCAGCTCTCATACTGAGTGACAGTGCTTCAGGTCTTACTTTGAATTTTCAGTTCCATTTGATGAACAGAGAAGCAAGTTTCTCCACTCCTAAGTTACACACAGCAAAGTTGAAGCTCAAAATCAGGCAACATGTCATTACCATGGGAAAATCTTTAGTGTACTAATTCCCATGCAACATAGATCACCTGCTGGGCTGACAGAATTCCTGTGGTACTGCCAATATCCTAAACCATTTTTGATCAAAGCTGATCTGACTTGCTCAGAGTAATTGTTTTGAGATGTACTGGTACTTAAAACCCCTCTCTCATTAAATACTTGCATTTAGTAGTGATTTTTGTCTGAAACTTGCACTCGAAACAAGGTGAGGGAACGAAAAAACGAGACTGGAAGTGCACATTATCGGACCTCTCACAGGTTGCTAAATAATCCAGGGATGTTGATTCTCCAAAAGCATCTGAAAGATTGAGAAATGCAGATTGATACACCTGATGTGAACAGTAACACAGGGAAATTAAACTCTCAAATCAATTCTAAAAAACAGAATTTTTCACTTGCTAGCAAAAAGGCTGAGTAGCATTAATTAATATTTTTCTTCTAAGTTAAACCAAATAGCACTCAGTGCTAAGACGTGCTAAGAACGCCTCGGATAAAAGGTCCCAAGTCTTCACTGCAAACCAGTGAGATTCTAGCTGGTATGACTGCAGAGAGAAGCTGCACTCAAGCCTGTGCTAAAGGCCTCAAAATCTTCAGAAACAAACCAGTCAACCCAACCCTACCACCCTGAGTTTGGTTAAATAATGGCAGCCCAGTCCCTATGAGAACGTTTGGAAGCCCAACTCAGATGTGAATGCCTAGGATTAGTAATACAAGCTATCACAAATTAAAATGGTGTCAAATAAGAAAATAAATGAATGGTCTGGAAATTAAGGAATTTTGAGGAATAATACTAGTAAAGTTTTTAAACTATAATGATGTCTTAATATTTGAGCTGGAATGAGGGATTCTTTTCAGGGATTCAGAAGCAGAAGAGAGACACCCGGTAACTAGTGATAGGACGAGGGGTAGAGGCATGTTATGCCAGGGGAAGTTTATATTAGATATTAGGAAAAAAATGTTCACTGAAAGGTTCGTTAGGCATTGGAACAGGCTGCCCAGGGCTGTGGTAGAGTCCCCATCCTTGAAGGAATTTAAAAAACGTGTAGATGAGGTGCTGAGGGACATGGGGTAGTGGTGACTTGGCAGTGCTGGGTTAATGGTTGGACTGGATGATCTTAGAGATCTCTTCCAACCAAGGCTATTCTGTGATTCTGTGAGTGCGCTGAATTAGCAGTAACTAAATTAGACACAACAGCATGTTGGCTGTTTCTCCTCACACAGCTGAGGTTCATTCCTTCTAACTATGCCATATCCATGACATGAAAACTTTACTCCTCAACTTAATTTACAAGGGTAAACAGGATCTTCATAAAAAGTAATTTCCTTGAAAAGTACCAGGAAAATATAAACCAAAACTACTTTATCATCCTATGAGTAACGCTTTTGATTTATGAACAGGTGACCGCACTGATTGATAGTTGAGCTTTCAATTAAAAATATGACAATACTTAGGGTTAAATATTTTATTTTATAATAAGCCTTACACCAGGATCACTGAACAGTTTGCGTATCACCCAAATAAGTTACATTCATTCTGAGCTTTCATGCAGTTTTAAAAAAGTTAAATTTCTCAAAAAAATAATTTTCAAGTGAGCTGTAATAAACTCTGCATAACCAAGCCAGAATTCTTCCACATCAAGTAAATGTTCCAGTTTTCCCTCTTGCTTTGACAGTACAGACCAATTACAAAAGCCCCTCCGAATTTGCACTAATTAAGTGGAAACTCATACTAAGACTTTGAGTAACAGTAGTAACGCTTCGAAGTATGAGCGAGACCACTGAGCTGAGTTGCAAGAAGTGACATTTTGCCTGAGGAGAATACTAAAGCATCTTAAATGAAAACCTTGTTGCAAATGGACAGACCACCGCTGATGAGCATGCAGGACACAACCAAGAGAAAGCAAACCTCACGTTCACAAGCTTAACCACAACTCTTAAGGGGACACAGCATTTATGCAGTCTTCTGCTATTTCGAAAAGGTAGTGATATATATCAGTCCTCCTCGCAATGTCAAGGGCCGTCTCATCCAAGTTGTTTTTCAGGTCTGGTTTCACGTAGCGATTCATCAGCAAGAGTTCGAGGGTTTCTCTGCTGTTTTTGTTTCCTGCAGCAATATGCAACGGCGTCAGCAAACCATTTGTCTGCGCGTTGATGTCTGCACCCTGCTGAAGTAAGAACGCGGCCACTTTGGTGTTGTTCCACTTACAGGCGCTGTGCAGAGGCGTCCAGCCGTCCACTGTCTGCGCGTGAACATCGGCCCCTTGGGCCACCAATTCATGTGCAATGTCCAAGTGCCCGCTGTAGGCGGCTCGATGGAGAGGAGTGTACTGATCTTCATCACGAGCATTAACTGGAGCCAGCTTTTCGGAAAGAAGCCTCTTCACTGTACTCAGCTATTTAAAGAAAACAGGTAATTTAATATGAATCTCTTCAAACAAGATGTATAGCTGTTACTGTTCTGAAGTTCTGTGGAAAAGCAATTTCTGTGCATCTCAAAAAGGCTTAAGTGCAACACGAATTTTTAAAGTGAAACCAGTTATTTTTACTGGGGTGGGGTTTTGTGGGGTTTTTTTGGTTGGTTGGTTTTTTGGGGGGCGTTTTTTGTTTTCTTTTGTTTTTGAAAAGATACAACACAAACATTAGTTGTAATGCCTTAGGAGTACTTTCACCTTACACCTCCCAGTTCACTGTGACAATGCAAGTACCTCCACAGGACTGCAGATGGAGCTTGTGTGTGCAAGAAAGGCAACTAATGAAAATGTACACGAGGGCGTAATAAGCCACGTAACAGGAATCTTGGTTGTCTCTCCCTCACTTTCAAGAATAAAAAGTTTGGATTTTTTTTTTCCCCATAAAAAGAGAAAAGAACAGTCACCCATTATCTGCACACGAAGCTTTTGAGAATTCAGACACACTCTCTCCACCCCAGTTAAGAGGGTTTACCCACTGTGAAGAAAGAGCTTGCCATGCTTTCAGTTTACAGACGTTTCAGAGTGTTGTTACTTTTGAACTACAAAGCTTTTGTTCTGAAAGCTGATGGACCCAGAGCTATTTTAGTGTGTGTGGGCTACAGGGGGAGATGTTTTATATACAGTGGTTTGCAAAACCTGATCAAATACAATCATAGAATAATTATGGTTGGAAGGGACCTCCAGGGTCATCAACTCCAACCTTTATCCCATCATATTCCTAACCATTAGACTATGGCCTCAAGTGCCTCATCAACCCGTTTTTTGAACACCCCTAGGGACGGTGACTCTACCACCTCCCTGGGCAGCCTGTTCCAATGTCTAACCACCCTCTCAGTAAAGAACTTCCTAATATCCAATCTAAACTTCCCCTGACATAACTTGAGGCCATTTCCTCTCGTCCTATCATTAGTAATTTGGGATAAGAGACCAACACCAGCCTCACCTCAACCTCCTTTTACGTAGTTGTAGAGAGCAATAAGGTCTTCTCTCAGTCTCCTCCAGACTAAACAACCCCAGTTCCCTCAGGTGGTCTCCATAAGGCCTGTTTTCCAGACCTCTCACCAGCCTCGTTGCCCTTCTCTGGACTCTCTCCAGCACCTCAATGTCCTTCCCATACTGCGGTGCCCAGAACTGGACACTCAGAGATAAAGGAAAGTGTAGGTAAATTTTTGTTTGTGGATGAAACTGTATATATCTGCTCAAAATAACACTCCTGTCAGTGACACGTATGAGCAGAATAACCACCTTACCCGATTGTTTTCAGCTGCCCAGAGCAGCAGTTTCTCTGGATTTTTTTCCATTTTTTTTTCTTGCATTTCGTACCATTCCTCACTTCTTTCTTGTTCATCATCGTCATCGTCAGATTGCCCTGACCAACAGCTCTGAGTTCCTACAGGAATCAAATGCCTGTGCGTCTCCAGCAGTTCAAGTTGGTTAAAATTCTCCAGAAACTCTTCAAACTGGTCGCTGTCATCATCATCTTCATCGATGTCTTTGTTCATTTTCAGTGAGTGTCTGTAAGTAGCAGATACACGACGACATTTATAATCACATTTACGGTTATCTGAGCACTGACTGTCAATAAAAACATGGATGAGGCAGAGACCAGCGACACCGCAAAGGGCAAAACGCGAGGGCAAACTCCCGTGTTCCTCCATTCAGTGGGGCTGTGCCGGAATGCCTCGTCAGTACCCACGCAGGAAACACTGCTCTGTCCCCCTGCAGCGGAGGGGGTCTGTGCAGCACACGCAAAACGCTCCCTATTTCATAAACAAACGCTCTGGAGCAAAGCCTATGACTTTACAGCCGCGCTGCCGCTCCTCCCCGCGCCACCAGCCCCGCCCGGCGCTCCTCGCCGCCCGCCTCCTCCCTCACGCCCCCAGCGAGGGCCAGGCCCGGCCCGGCAGCACCGGGCTCGCTCCCCTCCGCCGGGGCCACACCACCCCGGGAGGGCCTCAACGCAGGCCGCAGGGCTCGCTGCCGGCCCTCGGCCCCCGCACGCGCCATCCCGCCGGTCTCCCATCCACGCTCGCCACCCGCCCGACGCTGCTTACCTTCGCTCCCGACCTGCCGCCTCCGCCGGCGGAGCGCTCGAGGGGCGGAGCCAGCCGCCGGGGCGGGGCCAGCTGCCGAGGGACGCACGCCCACCACCCGCCCAAGGAGTTCTTCCGGCCTGCGCGCGCCAGCGGATATGACGTCAGCGGCTGCCGGGACCGGCCCCCGGCTGACCAACCGCGGCGGCCCCGCGGGAGAGGCGGTGAGCGAGCGCGCGCTTTGAGCGGGGTGGATCTCGCGAGAGCGGCGCGTGGCCCGCCGTGGCGGCCCCGCTCTTCTTCGCGCCATGGAAACGGGGCGCGGTGGCCGCCCTGGGCCGCGGGGTGAGGGCTTGGGCGCGGGCGTCGGCTTCTGCTCGGCCGCGGGCCCCCGGTGCAGGATTATGGCCTCGCCCGCTGCCCTCCGTTCTGAGCAGGGCGCACCCCGGTGCGCTTTGTGCGCTGGCCGCTGCCCCGCACTCCTAAGGGGGAGCGGGCCGGTTGCCGCTGCCGAGCCCCATGGCGGCCGCGCCCGTCAGCCCCGCCTTCTGCCCAGTCGCGTTTTGCGGCCGTTTCCGTGAAGTCCCACGCTGGTCGCGTGCCTGCGGGGGGCCTGGCCGGGGAGGGGGTGTCGGGAGCGGTGCTCGGTTCCCGGGCCGCCGGTGTGAGGGGGCTGGCGGTGCCCCGCGGCGTAGCCCGCGTCTTGTGCGGTAGCAAATGGCTAAACCGAGCACCGACCTCCCCTTGTCTTGAGGGCTGTTTTGCAAGCAGTAATCACCAGTACAAGACTGGTTGACTGGTCCTTCAGCTCACTGTGCCCTTCCTGCTAATTCGTTTCGGTTTTTGTCTCTTAGGCTTTACACAGCATCTAGGAAGACAGGAACTGACTCCCTGACCTGGCTCGCTAAGCTGTGTCCAGAGCCTTTTTCTGAGGACTCCCGGCACGAAAATGAGTGCCATCAACTCACAGTAAGCGCCTGTTGTCCGCAGCTCTGTGCAGCCTTCTCATAGCAGATAGCAAGTCTGTTTTGTGTTGGGAGTAAGTTAAGAAGAACTCGGATCATCAGTTGTGATTTCCCTCAGGCCCTTATGATAATCATACTTGCTTACATATATATATATATTACCAGTACAAAGAGAAATTGTTTGTTTGTTCACCAAGTCTTTTTAAAGGCAGAAAACATACAAAGGATTCTTTAGGTTTTCATTAGATGCTTCAGAGGGATGGTTGCAGCCCTTTACTAGAGTAGGCTGATTGGGATAACCAACTCTTCAGACTGGTTGGTTTGGTGAAGTGCTATTTGCAATAAAAGTGGTAGAATGTTTTGAGAATATTAAAGGAATGATATTGTGACAGAGTTTTATAACAAATCTCCTGTGTATTTAATGGCTTTGGACAGAAAAGCTTGCCTGAATAAAGTCTGTGTTGCAATTCTTAAGTATATTGCTTTCTAACACAAATTTTCCTGTCTTATTCAGGGATGATGAAGATACCTTTAAAATACTTATTGCTACTGATATTCATCTTGGCTATTTGGAAAAGGATCCCGTTCGTGGAAATGATACATTTGTAACTTTTAATGAAATTCTGGAGCATGCTCAAAAAAGCGAAGTAAGTACTGATTTTTGGAAACTGAAGGGGTAGGACTGTGGAAAGTACGTTCCAACCTGCCAGAAGCTAGAAAGCTTAGTCCTGGTGCAATCTTTACTAATACCAAATTAAATGACTAAACCAAACTGTTTATTGCAACCAGTTATGTTTATTCCCCACTAAACCATGTCCCTTAGCACCCCCACGTCCTTTTCCTTCAGGCAGCTTTCCAGCCACACTTCCCCAAGCCTGTAGCCTTGCATGGGGTTGTTGTGACCCAAGTGCAGGACCTGGCACTTGGCTTTGTAGATCCTCATACAGTTGGCCTCAGCCCATTGATTCAGCCTGTCCAGATCCTTCTGCAGAGCCTTCCTGCCCTCAGGCAGATCAACAATAGCTACTGACTTCTTGCCACTGGGTACCACAGTAATGAAAAGATAATGTTTCTCTTCATGCTTGTCAAAAAAATGGTTGGGAGCCAGTCTGGAGACCCTTGCTAAAATGTTTCACTGGTATTTGTTTTCAACAGTCAGTTATTTTCTCCCATAGCTCTTCATAAATGGGTGTCTTTGGGTTTGTTTTTGTTTTAATTAATGATTTAGTTAATGTTTGTTTCATGATGAAATTAAATACCTTGTCTGCAGCTACCAGCCCATTTTATCTAGAAGTCCAGATATGAGGAGACATGTGGAACCCCTTAGAAGAAATAATTTAAACAATTTGCTTAGAATACTTTCAAGGTAATACACAAAGGTGTATTAAAATAATAGAACTTTTTGTTACATACAGGTGGACTTTGTTTTATTAGGTGGGGACCTTTTTCATGAGAACAAACCTTCCAGAAAAACAGTACACTCATGTTTGGAGTCACTAAGAAAATACTGCATGGGTGATCGGCCTGTCCAGTTTGAAATTTTGAGTGATCAGGCAGTTAATTTTCATTGCAGCAAGTAAGTATGTTCCTATAAATTTTGGCATACAGTTTGGTTTGCATATTGGGTGAACATGTTGTGATGTTCTATGATTTGTATCCTCCGTGACTGGAACCTTGAAGTTTTAGGCCTGTTTGTGTGGTACAGTTTACAGGAAGACTTCACCGATTATCTTTTATAAGCTAAGTCTATAAAGCAATGCATACAATTTTTTGAGAAAATTCTGAATGTGTTGTGACATTTGATACATTTATGTAATGTATAGTTTCTGTCCTGCAAGTACAATGCAAGTAAAGCAATTTACATGAACTGCTGTGGTAAAATCGGCAGAGTTCTTTGTGTGTAAACAAAGGTTGCACAGCCCAGTCTGCTGCTCTTGCATGTACCACACAACACGTCGTACAATTCTTTTCATAGACTTGCTCTAAAAAAAAATAGGACCTTTTTGCTACCCTGTTCCCAGTAGTGAATGCTTTTCCAGTCCCTGAGTAAGAATCTTATGCTGTGCAGCTTAATCTTATTCATAGCCACTTAGTATTCATTTGTGTTCTGTCATGATGTATTTGTGATGATCTTAATTTTAAGAGAATATTGGGAATTGCCCACAAATTTGCAGATACAGTTTAACTTTTTTTTTTGTTTTCCTCTTCTTGTTCAGGTTTCCCTGGGTGAATTATCAGGATGAAAATCTCAACATTTCTATTCCAGTTTTTAGTATTCATGGCAATCATGATGATCCCACAGGGGTAATTATTATCACAATTGTATTACAATGTTACATTGCAAAAAATATTATAGAAACAGAGACTTGTATCAAAATACAGTTCTTGGAGAACAGGCTAGTTTTAGTCAGGTGTTCCACTCTTCGCATAAATATTTTGTGTATCTTTAGGTATTCTGTTAATTAGTGACAACAAGTTAAGTCTGACATTGAAAAAGAGACTGGAAAGAAGTTAAGAGATCCATAAGAACTGTGTTTAAATTCTTGATTTACGTAGATTTTTGTCATTGAGAACAGAATCATTTTTCATGCCAAGAAATTACATCCTTTCAGAAAGTTTCTAAAACAAATTCTGTCTGTAGAGACTGAAAGCTTTTTTCTTAAAGAAGGGAATTTTAATACTTTGACTTGTGCATGTGCAGTCAATCTGCATCTTATATATTCAAGTAAGATAATGATGATGAATAATCATCATAATAATGATGAAATGCTAGTTTAAAAATCAACAACTAAAGTAAGCAGGAAGGGGACAATTAGAAAGCAGCAAAGTATGTGTGTTGAATTAATTTTATATTATATCAAACAGCAGTGTCTCGTGGAGATGAGTGTTTTAACAACAGGAGTTTAACTTTGGACCTACTGTGAAGCAGTTAGCTTAACCAGATAATTTTCAGTAGTAGTTTAGAGACTTTGGCTGTTTGGGTTTGTGTTTGCTTGGTTGGTTTGGTTTTCTGAATGATATCGTGGTTGATTTCATGTTGTTCAAATGCAGCAAGACTTGTGAGGAAAAGAGATTTGCTTCTGTATCCATAAGTACTGGAAAAAAAAAAAAGGCTAATATATGTGGCAGGGTTTTTCAACTGCAGAAGTTAGTTAAGAGACTAACTTTGAGACTGTTTCACTTAGACTTTAAAGAATAAATGTTCTGTTCAAAGGTTTTATATTTGTTTCTTAATATTTTCTACAGGCAGATGCACTGTGTGCATTGGATATCTTAAGCTGTGCAGGACTGTTGAATCACTTTGGACGTTCAACTTCTGTGGAGAAAATAGATATTAGTCCCATTTTACTGCGTAAGGGTAGAACAAAAATTGCTCTGTATGGCTTGGGTAAGTATTAGTCTGCCAGGCTGGGGCTAGACTGTTTGTGTATTACTGAAGCTCAATAGGTCTAAATTAAGTTGGAACAAACATTTAGTGCTACAACAAACAGAGAGGTATAAGTAATGTTAAATTAAAGCATATCAATTCTGTGGCAGTGTCAGGTTTCTCCTCCTGCTGCGTTGCCACTGGCTGACAGATTTTTTTCTTTGATTTTTGTTATATTTTAAAATAAATCCTTCAATAACTTTATTTCTGTACTTTTATTGGTCTTAAAGGGACCCTGCTTAAGTTATCCATAGATAGTGCCTGTGTATCGAGTCACAGCAATCACACTCTTAAAATCTCACTTGTGAATTAACCTTATGTCCTCCTGTTTAGGTAAAACTTAAACACTTGTATGTTCATATGCCATTTTGGTTATATTTAAGAACATTATCTGAGCAGAAACCTAGTGACAGAGTTCAGAAGTACTGCAGACTTTTCCCTGCTGTGTGGGAAAGCACAGATGTTACAGAACTCATGGTTTATTTCTTGCTGTGTAGTGAACTTCAAAATATGTTTAAGAACACCATGTCTACTCAGTTGTATCTGTTTTTAGATTCCACCTTACAACAAAATATACTTCTTAGTCAACAAGAAACAAAACACCTCTTCTAATATTTTTAATTTTGTCCATAGTCAGTTTGGCACAGAAAACTGGCAAGTCTCAAACCAGATGTAGTTAATGAAACTGCTTTTAGCAGTTGTTTAAAGGTAGATGTCATGTAAAAATGTCTTATTTTCATAAGTCTATCTAGTAGAATAGCCAGTTTATACTTTGATCTGTTCAAATTCGTAATCGTGCCTCAGACTACTTAGGTCATCAAAATGAAGATCTGATCTTGCCACAAAGTTGTTATTCATGCTCTTTTTAATAGAATTGCTAATAAAAATTCTATAAAATAAAGAGTTGGTTTCTGAAAGTGATTTAATGTTTTCTTTTGTCCACTTTAGGAGCTATTCCAGATGAGAGGTTGTATCGTATGTTCGTCAATAAACAAATAACCATGCTGAGACCAAAGGAAGATGAAGATAGTTGGTTTAACTTGTTTGTGATTCATCAAAATAGGTAATAGCATTGAATGAATTACGGTGACTTTTAAGCTTACTTTGTTACTTCATTAAACTGCCTTGAAACGGATAGGTGAGAAAGCCAGCTGTGCTAGTTGGTGCTTCTTGTGAGCAGCTGGTTTCTTAAGATTTTCTCAAATGAAAGCATTGTTTTACAGCTCTTCTTACAGAAGAATCATAAAGAGAATTGAAAGTAATGAGTTAGGAATGTTGGGAAATCTCTTCCCAAACAATTATAGGTAGGGGCAGTGTAGGGTTTGTAGTGTAATATGCATATAATTAAGTCTTGTCTGCTTATTAGAGCTGAAAGAGCATTAAACTTCATATTGTATTTTCTATCCTTGTTTGAAGCGTAATTTGACAAGTACCATATCTTCACTTGCACTACTGTACTTAACAGTTTCTCTTGAATAGAGGATAGGTAGCATGTGTTCTTTCTGCCTGCACAGTGGTAGTAGGAACAGGCAGAGTTCTTTTCCCAATCCTTTCTTTTATTTTTTCCCGAATAAGAGTGCAGTCTTCATGTGCAAGTAACAGTGAGGCAGAAGTAAACAGGTACATCTTAGATAACCCTGTGTGCTGACCTCTGTCCAGCAGGCTGAAGGAGCTCGCTCCTCTTCATCTCCTCTGTCTTCTGGAAAGGGATGGGGGTGATGTGTCCCATGTCTTTTTAATTCAGCGGTTTTTACTCCACTCTTTAGAAGAAAATAAAAGGGGGGTGGGGTGGTGTCATGAGGTGCTATAAAAGCATTCATATGGAAAAACCCCTAAAGTGTTGCAAGCCCAGCAAGAAGGAAAGGGAGATCCAAATAAGAGGGGAGCAGAAAAGAAGGAGCTGTGTAAGTTGCCTTTTTCTTTGACCAAACTGTTGAAACGATTGCATAAGGAATAAATGTGCACCTGGTATGAAATGTGTGTCAGTGAGTGTTGCTGGGATTTCTGTATCACTGTAAATCACGCTGGTTTTGTCCTCCTTCGCTCCCCCTTGCCCACCCATGGCTGTATGGATTCTAATTATTTTTCTGTTTTCTTGAACAGGAGCAAACATGGAGCCACGAACTACATTCCAGAACAGTTTTTAGATGATTTTATTGATCTTGTTTTGTGGGGTCATGAACACGAGTGCAAAATTGCTCCATGCCAAAATGAGCAGCAACATTTCTATGTTTCTCAGCCAGGAAGTTCAGTGGTGACATCTCTGTCCCCCGGAGAAGCTGTGAAGAAGTGTGTGATCTTTTCATTTTGTTTGTGTTTATCCCTTGTCTTATGTCTCTCCTGTGTTGTGTTGAGAAAGGAAAAATATGGATGTTAAATATGAAAGGACTTGTGTTACAGTGTGTATTAGCTTCAGAGTGTGACATAACAAATTAAGTAGATGGAATCAGTACCTAGAATAAATTTTGCTTTACTTAAGATTAAACCTAACATTTGAAGAAAATGGAACTTACCTAAGAGGAGTTATACCCTGACAAGTTGGAATACAAGGAACTGTGTACACGTGCTTGCGTATGGAACAAACACAATCTACATATAATAGAACTGAAGTTTGGCAGGGCGAGCCTTGAAGTACAGATCCAATAATTTCCTATAGCTTTTAAACTTTTGTCCCTGAAGAATAGACATGAATTTAAAACAAATCTTTATACTATCATTCGTTTAAGTTTATCTTCCAGTAAGTTACCTTTTCTCCTTCTAGACACATTGGCCTGCTGCAGGTTAGAGGGAAAAAAATGAAAATGCAGAAGATTGCTCTAGAGACAGTGCGAACTTTCTACATGGAAGATATTGTTCTAGCTGATCATCCAGATCTTTTTAATCCTGACAATCCTAAAGTAACTCAGGCAATACAGGCGTTCTGCATGGAAAAGGTAACTTGTAATGCTAATAGGATGTGGATAACAGTGTATGGACAGGGAATGGGATCTGTGACTGGTTTTGAGACTGGAAGATGAGAAATCTTGTGCCTTGCCCCCTATTATTTGAGACAGACTTAGGTGGTGTCTCCATAGGAAGGTGATTCCATGACATTCGCTGGTTCCAGATTCCTTGACTAGGGTGACCTATTAAAGTAGACTGGAACTGCTTTATGGAGATCCATGTCATCTTTGTACAGAAACTCCCATCTAAGAGTGGGGCAATGTTGGATGTGCGCTTTGGAACCAGCATAAACACATGCACCTAAACCCTGAGAGCTGGGCTGTGCAGGTGAAGTAGCAGAAGTAACTAAGCGGGTTCATTAATTGCTCTTGGTTCTTAGGTCTGTAGAAGTCTTTTCCTGCTTTTCCCTGGAACTAGAAATTTAGCAAAGGATAATGGCCATGAAGTAAAATAGTATGAGTGATCAGTGATGTGGATGTTGCTGGACTATGCTGTATCTGAAAGATAAGCTTTTCATTGTGACTTTTGTCTCATTCTTACAGCTTTTGACTGGATAATGGTACATATGTGTGTTCAGGGAGGAGAGCACATCCTATAATTATTTCTTTTTATACCTGCCCCCTGCAGTATTTTAAGTCATACTTGAAGGGTTTGGGCATCTGTAAGAGAACAAAGTAGAACTGAATTTCTCATTCTGCTTCACAGGTTGAATTGATGCTGGACAACGCAGAAAGAGAACGCTTGGGAAATCCGCGCCAGCCGGAGAAGCCTCTCATAAGATTACGAGTAAGAAATCTTTCCGTTTGGATTGCTTTGTTTTGAAAGGTCACCATGGAAAGTTTCAAAGCAAAGCCATGGGTTTTGTATTAAAATTTCTTGCTGTCTACAGGCAAATATAAATCACCTTCGTACCATGATTCTGTTCACCTGTGGTATAACTAGGATTCACAGAATGTTAGGGATTGGAAGGGACCTTAAAAGATCATCTAGTCCAACCCCCCTGCCAGAGCAGGAATACCTAGATCAGGTCACACAGGAACATGTCCAGGCGGGTTTTGAATGTCTCCAGAGAAGGAGACTCCACAACCTCTCTGGGCAGCCTGTTCCAGTGTTCTGTCACCCTCACTGTGAAGAAATTCTTCCTCACATTTATGTGGAACCTCCTATGTTCCAGCTTACACCCATTGCCCCTTGTCCTATCATTGGATGTCACTGAGAAGAGCCTGGCTCCATCCTCATGACACTCACCCTTGATATACTTATAAACATTAATGAGGTCACCCCTCAGTCTCCTCTTCTCCAAGCTAAAGAGACCCAGCTCCCTCAGCCTTTCCTCATAAGGGAGATGTTCCACTCCCTTCATCATCTTTGTGGCTCTACGCTGGACTCTCTCGAGCAGTTCCCTGTCCTTCTTGAACTGGGGGGCCCAGAACTGGACACAATACTCCAGATGTGGCCTCACCAAGGCAGAATAGAGGGGAAGGAGAACCTCTCTCGACCTACTAACCACTCCCTTTCTAATACACCCCAGGATGCCATTGGCCTTCTTGGCCACAAGGGCACATTGCTGGCTCATGGTCATCCTGCTGTCCACCAGGACCCCCAGGTCCCTTTCCCCTACACTGCTCTCCAGCAGGTCAGCTCCCAACCTGTACTGGTACATGGGGTTGTTCTTCCCCAGATGCAAAACTCTACACTTGCCCTTGTTGAAATTCATTAAGTTTCTCCCCGCCCAACTCTCCAGCCTATCAAGGTCTCGTTGAATGGCAGCACAACCCTCTGGTGTGTCAGCCATTCCTCCTAGTTTGGTATCATCAGCAAACTTGCTGAGGATACATTCTGTACCCTCATCCAAGTCGTTGATGAAGATATTAAACAACACCGGTCCCAGTACCGACCCCTGAGGGACTCCACTAGTCACAGGCCTCCAACTAGACTCTGTCCCATTGACCACAACTCTCTGGCTTCTTCCCTTCAGCCAGTTCATAATCCACCTCACTACCTGATCACTAAACCCATACTTTATCAGCTTATCTACAAGGATGCTGTGGGAGACAGTGTCAAATGCTTTACTGAAATCAAGATAAACCACGTCTACCGCTCTACCATCATCTATCCACCTAGTTATTTCCTCATAGAAGGCAATAAGGTTGGTCAAACATGACTTACCCTTGGTAAAACCATGTTGACTGCTCTTAATGACCCCCTCATCCTTGATGTGCCTCGAGATCGTGCCAAGAACAAGCTGTTCCATCACCTTTCCAGGGATGGAGGTGAGGCTGACCGGTCTATAGTTACCCGGGTCCTCCTTCTTGCCCTTCTTATAGATTGGAGTGACATTTGCTATCCTCCAGTCCTCAGGCACCTCTCCTGTTCTCCATGACATGATTCTATGGTAAAGGATGAGACTGGTCATAAGTGAACTTCACTGCTTGTCTGAGTAAGGGCATCAAAAATGGCTATTTACAGAGAAGTTTCTCTTAAGTCATATCATCCTGTATTTGTTCCTAACCTAATTTATGCAAACTTTCTTGAAGACTAGTAAATGAAACAAGAATGAGTTATGAATCTGGACTGTTACTAGTTATTCTGCTGGTATTATTTTTAGCTGTTATTATCCATTAACTGTTCTGCATAGTATGGTAAAGCATTAATTTTGACTTTTTATTTTAATTTTGCCATTGAAAGGTACCAAACTCATCTTGATTTGTGTGGCTTCTCTCTTTCTGTTTGTTTCATATTTAAATTTTTCCTTTTCTCCCTTAGGTTGATTATACAGGTGGCTTTGAACCATTCAGTGTCCATCGTTTTAGCCAGAAGTACATGGATAGGGTGGCAAACCCAAAAGATATCATACACTTCTTCAGGCATCGTGAACAAAAAGAGAAAAATGGTAATTATAAAGGCAGGAATCATTGGCTTGCCTTCGTTTTCATTTTTCTTCCTTTGTTTTGCTACCCAGCACTCAAAGGCTTGGTGTCTACCATCCAGTCTGTTGCAGGAAGAGTAAAGATGCGTAGTTGTATTTAAGTGTATATATTGCATAAGTATTTCTGTTTGATTTCTGGGTTTATCTGAAATTCTGATCTTCAGCACAGCATCTTTTGAAAGTTATTCATGAATAATTCCTTGTTCTTTGCCCTCAAACCTTATTGAGTTGCTTATAGCAATACATACAGCCCCATACCACACTGAGTTACTCCATGATTCTATGATAATTACCATGAAAGGCATTAAACTTCTCACTCCTGAGACTTCTTGGAATGAGGTGGTTGGGTTTGGGTACTCTGCAGGAAAAGAGATGGGTGTTGTGCCTTTTCTCTTTTGTTTTTTAATTTTATTGCTGTAGTAATTTATTTGTTTATACCTAAAATAGTAATGGAGGGGATGGACTTGAGAGGTGTTTGTGTATTTAAATAAAAAAGGTCCAAGTGTGTGACAGCATTTTGTTTGCCCTAATTAATCATGTGCATGAGGTGCTCTTGGCTTGTCTGTTCCAGGTATGTCTCTATTCAAGCATTTGAGCAAAACAAGTAATAGCTGTTACTTTTGTAGCGTTTCTGACTGTGCCTAGAATTTTTAATAAATGGTTAATAGATGTTGCCCAAATACTGGATTTGTAATAGTTGCTAATGAAGATACAGCTCGCACAAGAACATACCGTGCTAAAGAACTGTTAATATTTCACATTAGTGCGTTGTAAGTAGTCCAATTCCATTGACAGTTTTCACTTACACTGTTAGTTTTATAAAGTTCAAAACATCCTGTTTCATGCATAAAAACTGCTTTTATTGAGGGTTTTTTTAAAAATTATGCTGTGTTCTTGGTTTATTTTGCTTTGTGATTTTTTTTTTTTCCTAGTAGTTGTGTAATCTCATTAACACTTTTGTAATACAAGCTAGCTACCACGTCTGTCACTGTATTTCATCAATGTATTTTAATTTTCCTACTTAACATCCATCTCAGCTTCAAGAAGGGAATGTAAAAAGAACACTGTACTACTTTGCACTGCTTTGTTAGGTATCCTCTAATGCAAGGGGGTGGCTCATAAAGCAGTCGAGATATTCAGTACATGTGCACATAATAATACTACGATTCAGTTCAGGTGATGTTGTCTCCATGAGTTCAGAAGCTGTGATTGTTCCTTTTGTCATAGCTGCTTATATAACAAGGCTAACAGCAGTGTTTTGTGCTTGCATGTGGCAGATGTCTGGAAGCGGTCTGTAGTCAGTGTATGTTACTTTGAATGGTGGATAATCAACCTCAGTTGATTATCGCTTTCATTCTTCTGTCATTCCGACCTTGCTGCCCAAGAATGAGGGTCAGCCTTAATGAGCCATGAACGTTTTCTACTGAAAATGTCAGTGTGCTTTGGAAGAAAATTTCTTCTCTAGTAATTGAGTTACTTATAAAAAAAACTCTTGTGCTTTGATGGATCCTTTGTTTTTCTTCCACTTGTGATCTGGATTTCAATTCTAATAACTTTCAGGACATAGTGTCCAATTTACAATTCCAGGTATTTGGTTCTTACAAGAACACTTCATGTCTGCTAGAGGTGGAGTTGTCTTGTACAATTATTGCATCCGTTATGTTTACCTGTGTTTCAAGACAGTAGAATCTACAGTTAGAACAAAACCCCTTTACATATGAAAGGGACCACAATTCTTAAGCCTGTATTAACCTTTTTTCCTATTATTGTCAGTGGGATGATAATAATTAAAAGCTGCAAACATGGATGACGGTGCCACTCTGCTTTTCTATTCTAGATAGTGATCTTAATTTTGGAAAGCTGGTTAGCAGACCTGCTTCTGAGGGGATGACACTGAGGGTGGAAGACCTGGTAAAGCAGTATTTTCAGACAGCGGAGAAGGTATCTTTCTACCTTTTATGTGGTTTGGGTTTTTTAATGCAATATAATCTTTTTATCTTTTTTTGTTTTCTAGGTGTAACACACTAGTAGCAAGAGGGTTTTTAAGTATATTATGATGAGTAACATGTTTGCTTATTGCTGTGCTTTTCTCTGATTGAAATCTTCAATGCACATTACTATTTTTGGAACCAACGTCATCTAATGTTTATCTGAAACAGCAGGAATATTACTCACTTTCTTTGATGGCAGATGCTTCTTAACAAAATGTTTTCCCCAATTATAAAGAAAGTACAGCTTTCACTTCTAACTGAAAGAGGAATGGGAGAAGCAGTCCAGGAGTTTGTGGACAAAGAAGAAAAAGATGCCATAGAAGAGTTGGTGAAATTTCAACTAGAAAAAACACAGAGGTTTCTGAAGGAGCGTCGCACTGATACAGAGGAAGGAAAAATAGATGAAGAGGTAATATTCAGTTAATGTTAATTTCTTAGGAGAAGTCAAGACAGATAGTAGAAAAATCACTGCTCAAACCTGGTTTAAAAGATTTGCCTCTGTGCAGAGCATGTGCAACACACTAGTAATTTTCTAGAGTTAATAAACACGATGATGAAGTTTCAAATACATAGTATAAAAGCTTGTACTGAAAATGGGGTCTAGGTATGCTGATACTGATTCTCACTTCATTTGCACACACATGCATAGAAAAGATCTGTCCCTCTTAATACATGCAGAACTATATGTATCTCTACTATGAGAAAGATGGTATATATAATCTCTTCTTAGCTTTTTCATATTTGCTGAGGGAAGAGTACAAGAACAAGGCAAAAGCAAAAAGGAAAATTATCCTTCAGGTGCTCTACTAGCTTGTAACTGCTTGCATCTCAGGGTCTCCCAGAGATAAACCTGAATTGTGTGCATCTAGTAACCCTTAATAGACTTCTCTGTCAACTTGTTGAGCTTCCACATGTCCCCATGTATTCAGTTGCAATATTCAGGCACTGGGTGACAAGCTGTTCTGCAGCTTAAGTGTGCACTGTGTAAAGAATAATTTGATGGGGGCAGGAAGGTTGTACCTACCTGTTTTCTTGCTGATTGATTGCTTTAATTCATGAGGACTTGAAAGAGACCATGAACAATCAGTAGCTGTAGACTTTCTGTGCCACTTTGGGTTGTTTTTTTTTATTTGTCTTTCAGACTATATCTTCTTTCCCTCTCACCCATCATATCCTTTCCCATACTTGACAAGTCAAGCTTTCTCAGTTATACATGTATTGCAACATTTGTCTCTTCTCAGTATTGTTGTTTTCTGTCTTGCTTCTTCATCTCTACCCCTTCTTTTCCACTTATTCATATTTCACTGTCCCTTATTGTCAAATTACTTATACTTTCCTTCTCTTGACTGTAGTATCTCCTACTTTTCATCATGCCCCAAGCTTTTTTCTCCCCGGTAATGTAGCTCTGGTTATTAATAAAATGTGAGATTCTTAAACTGTAGGACAGTTTGAAAAGGCTCTAAACAAGTTGTTCAGTTATTCTTGTGCTCTTCTTTGCCTCTCACCTGAACGATAATTCAGTGATCAAGACTTCTCACTGTGTTTTGATTATTTGTGAGATGAGCTGTTACTTTGATGGGAACTTTTTTTTTTTCAGGTGCGAAAATTCAGGGAGAGTAGGAAAAAAAATACCAAAGAAGAGGATGAGGAAGTTCGTGAGGTAACTCCTTTGAATTTTGAACATAGGCTGAAGAATGGAATGGTGACTTCTGCATATGAAGTCACTTAGCAATACTTCAGTGTTGTACTTGCCAAAAAGTGCCTGTCTGCCTAGGGAAGATTAGTAAGTCATTTTAAAAAGTCTTCCTTGGTATAATATGTGCCTAAGCTGCTGCTCAATTTGGCTTTTGAGATCTTTTGTTTTCTTCTGCAAATTAGTGAACCTGAATGTTCAGTTGTTCTTGCTTTGAACTGAGGTTAGACCAAGTAGGTGACCTTCAGAGGTCTGTCAGCTTAAGCTATTTATGATCCCATCACCAGTAAACATATGGGTTGACTGTATTGAGTGATATTACTGGAACAAATTGGTATTATTGGTAAACCTTTAGGTACTATTGTCCTTATCAGCAAATTTAGATCTCTAGAGTGTTAGACCTCTGAGAGATTCATATCTAGATAGCATGTCTTTCCAAAGAGAAATGCCAACCACTGACAGCATTGGTGCTCCTTTGTCTTTGCAAGCTATGTGGGACTGGAATGAAATCTTGAGAAAAAGGACACCTGAGGTGAGATTCAGTTCTCCTAATCTGAGATATCTTCATATCAACTAGTTGTCTCAAGTACCCACTGTCTTCAGGGAAGATCAAGTCAATGGAGCCCAGAGGCAGATGTACATAGCTGACATAGGATGACCTGAACTGTTCACCAAGCTCTACTGACAGTGTATCATATTAACTAGCTCCATTCTGTTATCAGAGCTTACCTAACTACTTTATATGTTCACATCTAAATTAAATAGACTAAATACTGTCCCTGCTTTTTGACAGACTTCCTTGCCTTCCGTAATGCTGTGGGTTTGGGTCTTCTGAGCCTCAATAGTTCAGCACTATGTATCACAGCTAGGATTTAACAATGGTGCATTTCATCATTTAAGATTCCTTTTCCTATAGCAGCTATTGTTTCATTTCAGGCAATTACCAGAGCTAGAGCCCACAGATCTGAGGATGCAGTTCTTGTTGCAGCCTCCAGTGATGAAGAACTCATGGATACAGGGATAAAAAGCACTGGTGATTCAGATGATGGCCTTCCCTCAACACTGAGCCGAGGAAGGGGTCGGGCAAGAGGTCGAGCAAGAGGTACAAGAGGACAAAATTCAGCATCAAGAGGTTCATCTCGAAGGGGAAGGGGTAAGAAAAATGTCGTGTTCTTTGTACTGCAGTTACTGACTTTTTTTTCTTTAAAAGGTGACTCTTCTGATGCTTCCATCAAGTGGAAATTTGTTGCTTAAGAACTCCTCCTACAGGGAAAATATTCTTCACAAATATTTTTGATGTCATATTACATACAGTTGACTGCCTTACGAGGCTAAAGTTAGACTTTTTCACACGGTGATTAAAAGAAAAAATATCATGCTTCCCAGCTGTTGAAACATAGTCTGTGCCATGAAGTGCATGGATAAACCTTTGTTACTGCTAAAGGTAATGCATTTGATCAGTATAGAGAGGAGGTACAGAGTGTCTATCCTAATGCAATTTAGAGGAGACTTAATTGTTTCTAGTGACTGAGAAAATGGGGAGTGTTTCCTAAGCAAAATTAATTAAATAGCTCCTTGGCTATGTGTGCTTGTGCACTTCACAGTGATAGCAGTACTTCCATTATATATGTGTGTGTAAATGTATGTATACAGCAAAAAAAGAAAAGATAGTGTCTTGTAGTAATATACTTTGAGTTGTCTCTGTAGTATGCCCAAAGGTCAAAGGGCAGGATGAGTCGAAACAAAGGCAGTCATCTTAGGACTGATTTGTTTAGTGCCTTTCAACTAGTCCTGTGATTCTATGTGCTGCAGTGCTGTTGTGATTCCATCAGAGCAGGGGTGTGAGCGTTAGGAGGCTGTGTCTGTGGAGCTTTGGACACTTGACCCAGAGCAGTTCTTCTGCGTGTAAGGAGTGCTTTGATTCAAGGAAGAAAATAAAGAAGAGGAATGTACATTTTAATGTGACTTCCCATTCAGTAATGATAGACTAAAGGTGGGGGGGAAGCAGAATCCACTGAACAGATTTGTATATTGTTTTTTATTCCTACAGGAAGCACGAGCCAAGAGTCAGCTACTAGCAGCAGAACCTACAAGCCTGTGTCTACGCCTGCCAAGAATATGTCTATCATGGATGGTAGGCCTTACAATCTGTCCTTTACTCTAATCTGCTCTCTCAAATTATAACAAAGGTATTTGTTTAACTACTAACTGTGATGAGGGAAAGAAAAATGGAGGGGAAAAAGAATAGCAATATCCTGCTGCCATGGGGTAAAAGGAATTGTTCAGGAACTTCTGACTAGAACTGGAAATAGGGAATATCTTACTCTATATAGTTTCTTAAGGAATAAGTATAGAAGGAATGTGACTTAATAGCATCTATTTTATGCAGAATATTCCTCAGTGGATAAAAAGTTTAAACTTGACTGATGTTTACAAGTTAGTAGGCTTTAATGCCTATCTATTTAGTCTTACATTGTAGCAAGCTTTAGAAATGCCAGTTTTTACTAGGCAAGACAGACTTATCTGCAGTTTCAACTGCATATGTGAGGGTAGCTCACCCTCGCTCCAGAGGACAGGCTCTAAGGAAACGGCATAGGTGATCTGAGTAGTAAAGACAAAAAATACTGCTTGCAAACCTATACATGAATCTTGCACAAAATACCCAAAGGTAGAGCGAGTTTCAAATTAAACAGCAAATTACCTAGGTCAGCAAAAGACCTAAAATACTGCAGATAAGTCAATTTTAGCAGATATGTTGGTGCCTAAATTATTAAACATACAGAAATATCAATTATAGCTATTTTTCTCTTCCTCTTAGCCAAAGTTACTGAAGGTTTTTCAGCCAGACTAGGAAGCACGTGCTGCTCACAGAGGGTTAGATCACTGGGTTGTCAAACTCTAGCAGAAGCTTTATTTATGTTTTGGTTTGGGTTTGGGAGGTTTTGCTTGTCTGTTTTACAGGGTATTTTGCAGAGGAAATGCGTGCTAAGCATGTCTTAAATAAAAAGAAATGTGAGAACATTGTTTGCATTTTATTGTGTGGGCACTTTAAAAATATGACGTTTATTCTAGCCTTTAGGTCTTCGAAACCACAGCCCTCCTTGAATTCTTCTAAATCTTTCTCTGAGGCAAGTAGCATCTTGCGTGAGTGAAAGTTGCACTGCCTTTTGCTGTCTTTTGATTTGAAAAATAAATGTATGGTCAAAACATTAGCCTAAACCAGCAGATATTCCCAAGCTGTCAGTTCCAGCAGTAAGTTGCTGCATGTTAATTCATAGACCTTTCGTATCTGAGAAAAACAAAGACCATGTTTTATTTGTGACCCCAGTCTAAGATACAGAGTGGATATACATGAGTATTTTGGGGGATTCTGCAAGATCAAAGATTTGAAGGGCAAAACTTGTGCAGTATTTGCACATTGTACAGTTCTAGCCTAGAGCCCTGTCAAGTGTATATTGTAACTAAGTATGTGTATAGCTGAAAAAAAGAAATAATAAAGGTTCTATGCTATAGTACTGTAGTATTATGCATGATAACTCTGTAAGAATAATTTCTGTGAAAAGCTCTAAATGATATAATTTTTTCAGGATATTATAGATGATGACTCTGATCTAGAAGACATTTCTATTGTTCCTTCTTCCAAAGTAAATCAAAGGTGGGTATGTTTGCTTCATGAATGCTACCGTGGCTGCCTTATTTCTGATGGACAGTCAGCAGAGTCCAGGGGTCTGATCCACTACTTGAAAAAACTGATTTTTAAGTAAGTCATAACACTAGTTAGAGAATTTATATAAATTTTTACCTGTTAACATGGGGGATCTTTCTATAACAATAAATTGGTCTGCTGATTGAAATAAGCTAAGTCAGAGTTTTAGAATTAGTATGTTAGTTTGAAAATTTGAATCGTTCTACTTCTTGTTATTTCTGTTCATTCTTAATCTCTGTATTGGTGGTCCAAATCTAAGCTGAAGGGAAAGTTATTGGAATGCCTGGTAATTGAGAGCATGCTGATGCCTTTTTTTTGTCTTTGTATGTTTCAAGGTTGTCAACTACATCTTCATTTAGTAAAAGAGGTTCACAAAGCCAAACATCTAGAGGAGTTGATTTTGAGTCAGATGAGGTATGGTATATAGGGGTCTTTTTTTCTTTTATTTCATGTAAGTTTCTATAGCTTACTGTTATACAGCTATTTGAGTAAAGCATTTCAGAGTAAAATTGAATATTTTTTTTTTTTTTTTTCTCACTAACAGGGCTAGGTTATTGCAACCAGCTTTAATTAGAATGTATACTTAATCATCAAAAATAAGGCTAGAAGAGACCTCAGGAAAATACCCAGTTCTTTTTCCTTTCAGTTCTTAATTGGTTAATTGTCATTCCTGATATGTATGGAATAGGTTATTTTTCCTGGGGAAGAAAGTAATCATGATCTCTTCTAGTGCTTGGCTGTGTCCTTTCATTTGTTTATGTATTTTATTCTTGTAAAAAGGAAGAATTTTTTTTTTGCATTTAAAAATGGCTGTTTTCCAGGACACTTTATTGTTTTATTGTTGCAAATTATGTAAATACACCTGAAAATATATATAAAACACTGTCTTCAAGCAGTATATATTTGAACTGCTGGGAAATGGTTTCTTCCAGAATTAAACAAGTAGAATTTTATTCACATTTTTGCACTGAATAGAACACACATTATACTGTCAGGCACTGTGCAGTTTGTTTTCACAGACAGCAGTCTGTCATGTGTGGTCAGGATCCTAGCCTTAACAGTGTCAGATGTTGGCCACTTCAGAGAAGATATTGCATTCTTGTCCCTTCTCTCCCCTATGCTATCTTTTCTTCTTGTACCTGAAATACAAAACTACATGTTTGCTTGAACCTGCGAAAAGAAACAATATTTGTGATTCGTGCAAGTCACGGTAAGTTGCGATGTGCAATGAATGGATGGATGTGACTTCACTGAGGTCTGTGCTGCTCCTAGTGTTGAAGTTTTCCTGGGTCACACCTGAAATACAGATTGTTCCTCATTCCAAAGTAGTCCTGATCATATTGACGTAAACTTGGTTTTTATTCTCTCCACATTTGTGATCTGGACTTTTAAATTAGTGGATAATCTCTTTCATGTCAAAACCAACAAAAACAGGTCTGTCAGAAAACATGGAATAATGTGACCAGGCTTTCTAGTTTAATCTAAAGGTGACTTTATGGCTCAGAATGGATGCTAGTTCTACTAATGCGTGTCTGTTTACAAATTGCAGGACGAATTTGATCCATTCAAAAGCACTGCAACGTCAAGAAGAACGAAATGATTTCTGGCTTGCTGTACAAGAGAGACCGTGAAAGTTAGCAAAGCAAATGGAAAGCAGTTTGCAAGGCATTCTGTGTATAATGACTTGCCTTCAGTTTCCACTTCTATGAAATGTTTTGGGTTTCAGGGGTTTTTTTCAGTGGCAACACAGTTGGTATAATTTAGGTGTTGCATTGCTTGAAGCATCAGACTAGAGTGTCTAATATTCTGAAGTACTGCCTGAAACTGCAAGTTCTTTCTAAATCTTCCAAAAGCCTGTTTTCTTTGTGAGCTAATAATGTAAATAACAGTCATCTCTTTTATAGAAAACTCTTGGGCTTGAATTTTGCAGAGGAGTAAATTTATAGTAGTATGCAAGTATGGATATGGACACCACCTCAGCATAATGAAACTTGTACTTCTGAAAAGTAATAGTTTGACCCAAAAATGGAGTTTTCAGTATTGAAGCTGAAAAATGTTCTAAAACTTTCAACTCTACTAGGAGAACTAAACCCACTATTGCACTCTTATTAAATATCACAGTATACAGGAGTGAATTCTGCTCTGTAATTCAAGAAGTGCCAAAGACTTCAGGTTGAATTGCATTGTCAGCTTTTACCCTGTAAATAAGATGTAAGGGCTAGAACCTTAGAGCTTCACAAGGAGTGTTGGTTGAAGAATAAAGCAGTTGAACTGGTAGTGGGCACCTCATTGCCTCTTACCTTTTTGTTAGTTGACGTTTTTCAGGTATCTGTTTCCTCAGCCCACTGCTTCAGTAACCTGAAATGTCATCACTATTTTACAAATATTCTCCAAATGAGAGTTTTAAAACACAGTTATGTATTCACAGTGGGGGCACCACTCCTGCTGTTGAAGGAGCCAAGACCTGGACCTATTCCTCCTCTTCTCTTCCCACCTCTGTACACCCCATGCCCCAAAAAGTGCCATTTGAAAGCTATGGCCATTAGAGCTAATCAAGGAGAAGTCCAGAAGAGTTGGTGAGCTAATGCCCCAGCATGTCAGAGAAACACTAAAGATGTTGAGTAGCTGCAGCCATGCCTTCACATTTTTACATTCTCCTTCAGAGAAATGGGATTGGGCAATTGTGTTTCTCAGGCTCTCATGGAATGTGACTGTTGTTCCCTGCTACAGCATGTACACAGGCAAAGTAACATAAATGAGCCTTGTACTTCCTAAAGGCTTCCATAAAAAAGATCAAGACCTGCAAATTTGTAGTGTAGAGCCTAGTAGCAACTTACAAAGCAGTGCAGTCGCTTAAGGTGTCAGCAAATCATTTGGTAATGTGGCTTTTTCTTTCCATTAAGGGCTGTCAAAGCTGTAATATTACCTATGCAATTGAAAAGCTGCTGTAAATACCCTTCAAGATGAGAGTTTAGATATTTTTTTTAAAAAATAAACTATTTCTGTTAAGTAAATTGTGAATGTGAGTTATATGGGCTACATTGAACCGGGGGGGATTGACATTTTTAAAACACTTTGCTCCTTTATGTTGCTACCCGCATGTATTTGGTCTGACTGGGGTGGAGTTAATTTTACCTGTAGCAGCTCTTGCAGTGCTGGGCTCTGCATTTGTAGCTAGAAGGGTGCTGGTACCACACCAATGTTTTGGCTACTGCAGAGCAGTGCTCCATAGCATCATGGCCATCTCTCCAATGCCCCAGCAAAGGCCAGTAGGCTGGGGGTGGGCAAGAGGTGGGGAGGGGGCACAGCCAGGACAGCTGCCCTAAACGGCCAGAGAGATTCCAGACCATATGATGTGCTCAGCAATAAAAGCTGAAGGCCAGGAGGAGGGGGTGACTACATTTGTTACTAAGGCATTTGTCTTCCAAAGCAACCACTACACAGGGTGGCTGCATGTCGCCTGCTGATGGGACATTAATCTTTTCATGCTTTTCATCTAGTTTTCTCCCCTTGTTCTGCTAAGAATGGGGAGTGAGGAGCTTGGTGAGCACCTAGCAACCCCCCAAGGTCAACATGTCACACCAAATTAAACATGTTTTATTATAAAGACTTAAATTGTCTAGTTTGTTTCACTAAGGTCTTAAGGGGATTCATCTTTTAATGTTGCAGGCACATCCTAGGCAAAGATTTTAGCAAGGTATATAGGATTAATAGGAATTGTAGCAAAGGTTCTTTCTACCTTTTTCACAGTTTTTCTTCAGTCAGCTGTCACGTTCACAGCTGCTTTGTTTATAGTGTTTTAACTGCAGTGGTTCTCATTCATCTTGTAGAAAAGATACAGGTGGCATCCTTCCCTGGGGGGGGGGGGGAATGAAATGTAACCTGGTGTGTGTAGAAAGACTGTATTGCAGATATTTCTGATTGTCAATATGATTTGTTATACAGGGGGGTAAGATGCTAGGAAAATCAGCATTATTTCTCAGAGATCACACTAGTGATAGGATGAGGGGTAATGGCCTCAAGTTGTGCCAGGGGAGGTTTAGATTGGATATAAGGAAAAATTTCTTCACTGTAAGGGTTGTCAGGCACTGGCACAGGCTGCCCAGGGCAGTGGTGGAGTCCCCATCCCTGGAGGGATTTCAGAGCCGTGTAGATGAGGTGCTGAGGGACATGGGGTAGTGGTGACTTGGCAGTGCTGGGTTAATGGTTGGACTGGATGATCTTAGAGGTCTCTTCCAACCAAGGCTACTCTTTGATTCTGTTTTTGAAATGTCACTTCTCGTTCCTGTAACTTCCAATCCACCTGCCCCAGGAAAGCTCAAAACCACAGCAAAGCCATGGTAGTGAAACAAAGATTGCTCCCGGGGAAATGGGAGGGTGGTGCACGCTCTACTGTGTATTTAAAAAGAAAAAAAGGCGTCATTCCATTTTTTTAATGCTTCCAAATTGCATTTGTGTGTGTGTATGTGGTATTTTTCATATTCCTCTTATAATCTTTTTTTTTCTGCTAGGACTGTTCTCTAATTTATAGTTTTGTTGAGTGCTATTGTGCAGATGTTTTTGTTGACTTTTGTTGATTACCTGAATTCATGAGCTCTATAGCTTTATCTCAGACTGTTTATAGACAGTTTGTACTGGAGTATCTTTAAATACAAACTAAACCAGAAGGGTGATGTGAGGCAAAGAAGAGCACACGGGTGACATGGGAGCAACGTGATCCAGGGAGCTTCCCCTGGGCTTTTTCCAGGCCCCTTTGTGGATATTCTGGGTGGGCCTGCCTAATGTGTGGTGGGACCACCGCCTTTGGACTGTGAGATGCTGAGTCCAGCTCGGAGGAGGATGGGCTTGGACTGTGCAGGAGGAGATTCCCATCCTCCCCTCAGCAGCCTGGCTGAGGAGGTGAGAAGCTCTCCTGGAAGCATCTGGTCTTCAAAGGCAATGGTGGCTCTGGCTATACATGCAAGGGTACTCTGCTAGAAATGAAGAATTTGGTCGAGGGGAGCAAACAGACAAAGCTAATCATTTTTTTGCTGAAGTACAGATTATAGTACAGGGGAGCAGGATCTGACAGATGTGGAGGAATAAGAGCTGGAGTGTAAGAGTCAGAAGACTGAGAATTCCCTTATGCAGTGGCCAGCAGCACTGGACAGGAGGAGGACTTGGGAGCTGCTGGAGTGGTGCAGGGAGCAGAGGGATGTGTTCCACCAAGCACTCTGTTCTCATCCCAAACCCACACCAGAATGCTGCCACGTCCAGCTTTCTGCTTTCCCCAGGCCTTTATGTTACATTGTCAGACTCTGCGTTTCCTGGCAGCACCAGACTGGGAGCACCCCCACCGGTCAAGTGGTTCTCAGCTGAACACAGAGGTCTCTCTTCTCTCTGAATAGTCAGAGGTGACTGTCACCTTAGCAGGTTTGCTGGAAAGCTTCCTTGGAGCCAGGCAAGCAACTGAAAGAGCTCAAATTGGACAATTTCATGGAAGAAATTGATGCTGGCATCAAGAGGAGTGCTGTGGGCTGGCCATGCCGCCTGTCCTGCTGCATTCTCCTGAGCAGCACTAAGGAGAAAGCAGCCTGAGTGGTTCACTGGGGGAGTCAAGAGCATCTTCTGGAACTGCTATTTTCATCAGTGAGTAACCAGATTATAATATAAGCTTTTCAGATATTGGTCTTTTAATTGATGGTTAAATAAAGCCTTTTATGTACAAAACCTCTGTCTGGGTTTAGTTGACACCACCCAAGCAGATCTGTCCCCAGCAAAGGGCCAGCACCTTACACGTGCACTCGTGGAGAGGCACATCTTTCTGTGCTGTGTAGGATTTGTGACTTTTGAATTGCTGATACTGATTTTAGATTTCCTACTGTGTTTTTGGGGGAGGCACAGGGAACACACACGCTGCTGTCTCATCAGTGCTTGGATCCAGCATACGGCTGCCTGTTGCTTTGGGTACTGGACTCACTGGGCTGGGACACCCCTCCCCATCCTCTGTCCCTTATAATCACCTCTTTGTAACTGCCTCTGTATTTCTACAAACCCTAGAAAGCACAGTTTCACATCAAAATTTCTATTCCCTTGGCCAAGAGGAAATCCCTGCCAAGGGAAAGCTGAAGTGTTTCTCTGTCTCTCTGAGCGAAAAAAGGTCTTTGGAAAAATACTGTAAGTACAGTAAGCCAGCTTGTTATTCACAGGTCATCTGTTATCCCCCTGTTCTGTGCTAGTTAGTAAGTGTCATGCTGTGAGATGGACTGAAACTTGCCTGCCAGACCTTTAGAACAGCTTAAATTTGAGCTGTGTGCTGGAAGAGAACAGAGCTGCCACGACCGCTGCTGGTTTACAAACAGCACGGAATTTGCATGAGCTGGGCTGCTGGCAGAGAAGGATGCTGACGACTGGAGAGATTGATTTGCCTTGCTTACCTTGGAGTAGCGCCAAGGGCAGCGTGTGGAAAAGCAGCACGTCAGAGCAGAAATAATGCCATGCAGCCCAATGGCTGCAGAAGATGCCAGTTCAGAGCCTGTGTCGGGGTATAAAGCTGGCTGAAGGAGGAAAAGTAGCGGCGAGCCGAGCGGGAGTGACGCTGCGGGAGGCAGGAGCTCCTGCTGCTTGCACACCGTGTTTGCAGCCCCGAGCACGCCGGGGTTGAGTGAGGGGAGGACGGCCGTCCCGGCACACGGCGTGAGCTCTGCTCTCTCCCAGATGAACTACTTGCAAATTGGAGGAGCAGAGCAGCGTTTCAGAGATGTTGTCCTTTTTTGTCTGGCTCTCCCTCCCTGACTTGGTTAATGCCTTTGTGACCCCAGGAAAGTTGTCCCTCAATGGGAGTCTGGAGGAGCCTTTTGTAATCCCGAACATCTCGGGTTTCTTTTCCTGGGATAACGACAGCCTGGCTGACTGGCAGAGCTTCGTGGGCAGGAGCCGGTACGGAGCAGAGTCGCAGAGCATCACGGTGAAAGCCCTGCTCATCGCCGTGTACTCCATCATCATCATCATCTCCCTCTTTGGCAACGTCCTGGTCTGTCACGTTGTCATCAAGACCAAGCGCATGCACTCTGCCACCAGCTTGTTCATTGTGAACCTGGCTGTAGCTGATATCATGATCACGCTCCTCAACACGCCTTTCACACTGGTAAGACTGGGGCAGTGATGCTGTAAAGGCTGTGCAGTTACTTTGGTGGCCTTTTCTTCTTTACACCACTATAGGTGGTATAGTCATAGTGCATGAATGTCTTGCAGGTACCTGTCCAGTCCAAATTACAGCAATTGGAGTTATCTTTGGAAAACTCCACGTCTTTTTCTTCTCTAATTCCTGTTTTCTAGTGGAAGATCTGAAATTATCCATGTGTTAAAAGTGGCCTCGATAGCACTTGAACAATAACAACCTCATGATGATTACTTAGCACTTTCTAGTATCTGTTTTTTATTGTGGGTTTTTTTTTCCCTCTAAAGTATTTCCAAGGTAATACTATGAACCTCTTGAAAGAAAGATTAATTCTCACCATCATTTTACAAACTGTGTTGGAAAGCTGTAGTTTGCTTTGAAGTAAGATAAGGCGTAGAGGTCAGCCCTCATCCTGTCAGGAGGGCTTAGAAGGGAAAAATGAATTCATTGACTCAGTTGGACTGCAGAAGGACACGCTGTGAATACAACAGAACAGACATCTTTGGTACTAGTCTGCTGTGTTGTCCTGGAGGATACTGCTGGGCCACTGGGCAGCACAGCCTGCCTCTTCATGGTTCAGCACCCAGAAAATTATACAATTATACAAAGAACCTGCTGTCTTAAAAATATCTTCTACGTAGTACAAGGAGCTATGTGCCAGAGGTGTCTCAGTTATCTATAAGCATGTGGAGGTGGGGGGGGGTTGTGCACAAAACTAATGGTATTCTGGTTTTAGGCTCGTTTTGTGAACAGTACCTGGATATTCGGGAAGGGGATGTGCCATGTCAGTAGGTTTGCACAGTACTGCTCCCTCCATGTCTCTGCCTTGACCCTCACAGCCATCGCCGTGGACAGGCACCAGGTAAGAAATCTCTGACGCAGACAAATGGAAAGCTTGGGAGGGTGTAATTAAAATGAGAAAGAATTATCCCATGTTCTTTCCTTCTCAGCTCCCAGATTAATGTGAGATGCATGAGGAGCTGACAGGGTGGGGGAGCAGTTCTTGTTGTCAGAAGGAAAAAATAATTTCAAGCCCGCAGCAAGGTGGGAGATGGGAGATGTCCATCGCCTGGCGATTGCTTCCAGCTGGGGAACAGGAGAAAGTCTGAGATCCTGATAGGAGCTCATGTGGGCAGCCCTCTTCTGGGGTGGTTTGTCTGGCCCACGGAGGAACAGCACCATGGATGCAGGGACATCCTGGTTAGCTTCCGCAGCTCTGTCTCTGCTCTGGGATGTGTCGCTCCTTGTTACCCCAAATACCTGAGAGCTGACTGTACCATACTGGTGTTTGTCACCGGCAGAGCAGTGGCTTGCTGTTCGTAATAGGCTTGAAAGTGGGGACAGTTGGGCATTGTCAGCTTGCAGTCACCCAACAACCACACAAAACAGACCAGTACAGTTGACATTTTCTGCTAGAAAGCTTCTAAGTTTCCAGAAAATGCACAGGAGCACCCCCAGGGAGTTCTGGTTAAATCACAATGCCGTGGCACTTTGGGTCACTGGTACTGAAGACTCTCAGACTATTTTCTCTTTCTTTTTTTTTTTTTTTCCTACTATTAAGTAAATTGAACCTGGAAATGAACATGTCCACAAGATCCACTGGTACCCAGTTCTCCCCACTTAGATAAATGCTGAAATGAGAGGGTAGGACTGGGATCTGACTTCAGCTATTTCCATGGACGAAAAATTCAGGCTTTTGTGTACAGCTTACAGTCAATAGGAGCTGGGTGAAGACAGTACTGCTTGCATGCTCAATTTCCACATTAATTAATAGATTTAAGGCTGGAAGATTATATGAAAAAATGATATAACTCTCCTGAAATGGCATAACCCTGAATATGGGTTTATTTTGCACAGGTTATAATGCACCCTCTGAAACCTCGCATATCTACTGCAAAAGGTGTTATCTACATCTCTGTAATATGGATCATGGCAACTTGTTTTTCCCCTCCCACATGCTATCTACCAAAAACTCTTTACTTTTGAATACAGGTAAGGATGTGCTTTGCTTTCCTCCACAGTCTTCCTGGAGGCCAAACTCTCAGTGGTCGTACTTTGCATCTGCTACTGAAAGCCCTGAGCTTATGTCGAGGTCAGACAAATATGGATCTAGTCTGTAATTTTCATCAGATTCCTTTTACAATGGCTGATATCCTGTCCTTGTTTCTAGTTTTAATTATTTTTTCTTTATTCTGTCACACTATTCACATGAAATAGTCTATGAAGGTAGAGGATCTGGCCTGGACCTTTATCTCTGTTCACTGGTATTTTACACAATGTACCAATCTGACCTGTTTGGGCAGACCAGAAATGGGGAAAAACCTAAAACCTAACAGGTTTTAATCTACTCTTTAGCCTTAGGAAGGTGAAAAAATCTGCCTCAGCTGCTTGTTTCATAAAATGCTGTCATGAGCCTTGATATTTGGAAAGTGCTTTAATGAGCAAAAGGTCTTTAATATATGCAGAGACTGTGTTTCTGTTTGGCAAAGGACAGAGGATGAAAACCTCCTTCTGTGCAGCTGGAAATTTTGTAATTTATGAAATTCATAAAATTATCATAAGGTCATGAGTGCCCATGAGAAATTATCACCACGTTGCTCACAGGCTGCTCCGTGGCTCAAACCCTTGGGCAGCAGAGCTCCGTTTAGCTGTGACACATGTGCATAAACAAAGGGTCTGCCTCCAGGCTGCATGGCAGGAGCGCTCTCCCACCTGTGTGTCTGATGTACTTCTCCTACTGTGCCCGGCCATGTGCTCTCTCACGCCGTGTCCGGTGTCTCCACTTGCAGTGAGGAGGTTACGCGGTGCCTGTGTCTGCCAGATTTCCCTGAGCCTGCTGACCTCTTTTGGAAGTACCTCGACTTAACAACCTTCATTTTGCTATATGTCCTGCCCCTTCTGATCATCTCTGCTGCCTACGTGACAGTGGCCAAGAAACTGTGGTTGCGCAATGTCATCGGGGACGTCACCACTGAGCAGTACCTTGCCCTTCGCAAAAAGAATAGGAAGACCATAAAGATGCTGATGCTTGTTGTCATCCTCTTCGCAGTCTGCTGGTTCCCCTTGAATTGCTATGTTGTCCTCCTCTCCAGCCAGACCATCCACACCAACAATGCTCTGTACTTTGCCTTTCACTGGTTCGCAATGAGCAGCACCTGCTACAACCCCTTCATCTACTGCTGGCTCAATGACAGCTTCCGATCAGAACTGAAGGCTTTGCTCAACATGTGCAGAAAATCTCCCGGGCCCACAGAACAGAGGGTTCCCTCCACGGTCCCACCCTACCGACTGGCTTGGCCAGAAAACAGCAGCTTAAAGAGGTTGCATGCCTCCCATGTCCTTCCATCGGCCTCCAACATCCAGTCAGGAAAGACAGACATCTCTGCAGTTGAACCGATAGTAGCCGTGAGCTAAACAAACAGTGGTGCTGGGAAATCTATAAGGACCACACATAGATTTGGCTAGTGCTAAAATGGTGGGAAGATGTGGAGCCCTGGCATACTTAGGGACTGTGTAACCATGTGATAAAAACAAGAAGGTTCTGCAGGAGGTAGTATGAAAGAGCTACATGTTTGATGCAGGCTGATGATCACAGAATCATTGAATCACAGAATAATTATGGTTGGAAGGGACCTGCAGCGTCATCAAGTCCAACCTTTATCCCATCATATTCCTAACCATTAGACCACTAGACCATGGCCTCAAGTGCCTCATCAACCCATTTTTTGAACACCCCCAGGGACAGTGACTCCACCACCTCCTTGGGCAGCCTGTTCCAATGTCTAACCACCCTCTCAGGAATGAACTTCTTCCTAATAACCAATCTAAACTTCCCCTGACGCAACGCATGATAATGGCGTGGAGCCCCTAAAGAAAGCAAACTCTTCCCAGGAAGGAACTCTCTGTCTTTATCAAGTTGACTTTGGATTGGCTTGCAGGACAGGATTCTCTGCATGTGTGTCGCTATTACCTGCACCTTTTTACCACTGGGGCTGCATGTGCCTTTTGCTGCTACTTAAACACTAAAGCAACAGTCTAATCACATCAGGCCTCCCTCCCCGCTTTCTGAGTCTCTTCGTAGCAGCATGGAAATGGTTGCTGGCTTAGATCCAGTGCAATGGGATATGAAGGCATCCCTTCTGAACTAGCGCCTAAAAAGTCAAGATCTGTTCAGAATGAATGAACAGATAAATTTTACAAATCCATTTTTTGGTGGAAATATCCTCAGAGAAATAGAGGGTAAGATGGACATTGATAAACAGAGGAGTTTATTACATTGCAGGCGCTTTTTCTAAGGAAAAGTTGAAGAGAAATGGATGCCTCTGCTTTGCATAAGTACATGGTGAACACCAACCTCTTAGCTCAACATCTGCCACCAGTGCTAAATCATACAGAATTTTTCTCTCCTATGATAAAGTCATGAACATTCCGAAAACTTTTGTTCAAATAAAAAACTAAACCCCAAAAAACTACTTTGGAAAATGTTGGATATACCATCCACAGTTGGAGAGTGGGTAATTAAACACTACTCTGAGTTTGGACCTTTTAATCAGAGCATATTTACACTATTGTCAAGTGGCAGCTAAAGGATCCTACAGTCTGACTTTTTAATTTGCCTTTGAATGGTGCTCTCTTATCCTGTAAAGCACCTGGGTACTTCTCAGATCAGACATTTGGGACCTTTCATCCCAGTTAAGATGTCAGCTCTCTGGAATCAGTTCATAAATAAACTGCTGTGAGAGAACAGATGGTGTCTCTGATACCAAGTAATAAAAGGAGAACAATTCTCTCCAAGATATCCTCTGGTGATTGCACAATTTTGTTGCATTTGAAGATGAATGAAATGTGTCCTTCTTGGGGTGGCAAAGAAAATTCATGTGCCTGCAGCTGTCTGGAGTGGTTTGCAGAACTCAATGTTTTTAGCAGAACAAAATCTGATTTTGAATAATGAAAAAAATGAGCATTCCAAAAACTGTACCTTGTTTTGCACAGGAAAGCAATAACTCTCCCTGTGCTGTGGAAATTAGCTTGAATGTCACACTAGGGTGACCTGTTCCACATTCAACTTGCAGCAGCCAGCAGTGAAGCGAGAAAAATCTTCCTTTTATAAATGACTAGCAATGGGGAAAAAAAAAAAAAAAAAAAAAAGAGTAACTGTTTTCCCCAGTGTCCTGTAATAAACTTAACTCTCTGAAATCGTTTTAAGACCTGTGCAGGTCTTTCACACCTGAGTATTTAAAGAGACTGAAATGCCTGCTACTCCTTGCAGCTAGCCTGTCCCTTTGCAAGGTGTTACCAGTCTCTCACTTTGAATTTAGTGCTGTTTTACTACCTTTTATTGTGGCCCCATGAGTTAGAGTCCTTTGTATCACTGATATGCAGAATCACAGAATCACAGAACAGCCTTGGTTGGAAGACACCTCTAAGATCATCAGGTCCAACCATAAACCTAACACTGCCAGTTCACCATTCAACCATGTTCCTTAGCACCTCATCTACACATTTGCCTATTCCAATGCCTGACAACCCTTTCAGTGAAAATTTTTTTCCTAATATCTAATCAAACCTTTCCGCCTGCCTACTTTGACCCCTTAAGCCAAGTCCCATTTCCTCCCTTAACATTTGCACCATACCAGCCTTCGACTGGTCAGGCAGTTTGGTTTAGACGATCACTGTAGGTCTCTTCCAACTGAAATAATTTATTTTTCTTTTGCATTTTCAATTTTTCTTCTTATGCTTTAACGCTTTATTTTTTTCTGTCAAATCTTTTCTTTTTTTTTCCCTTTTATTTTTCACCGAGTCTGTAGCTTATAAGACTCAAACACAAGCACTTCAATTATGGTTATTCTGTTTGTTGTCTGACATTGACTCAGTTACATTCGATGTCCAAAGTTTCTTTCTTGCCCATAAATCATTGCTTTCAGGGTATTTTCAGAGTTTTGTCTGAATAGTGTCTTTGATTTGTGCTACTTATCATGACCAAACATGGGCAGGAGTTCACACTCTGTACATCCCTCAGGCACAAGACTGATCTGAGACTGAATGGCCTAAACCTTTGAGGACAAAAAATCTCCCAGTTTCCCTACCAGAGAAGGACATGCTGCAACAACAGCTCTTGCATCAGCTGTCTTCCCATCATTCTGGGGGCTTCTGGTAAATCACTATGACTGCTGTACAGATCTTGGTCCTACTGGGCTTGCTGGATGTACTGGGAGCTCCATCTGAGGGAGCTTTTGGTGTGAGAGGTTGCAGGCTAACCATCAGTTGGAGCTGATGGACAAACTGGCAGCAGAGGTGAGCCTCCAGTGATGCTCTGCATACCCAACTCTTTAATACAGCCTTGCCAAGCCAGAACCATTGGGACTGAGCCATGTTTTGCATCAGAGGTCTTTTTTTCCCTTTAAGTGAACGTGGTGCAGTTATTTTCAAGCATATACATATGTTATAGATGTATATGCTTGATCCTTGTATTTAGCTTTGTCTGGGACCAGGAGCTCATGGCCTGAACTCAGTGAGATGTTCTTTCTGAAGCTGAAAGTAACCTTTGGCCATCTTAAGATTCGCCTTCTTTGGGTGCCGTTATCATCCCTTGAAGAGCTACGTATGTAGGAACTTGCTGGGTCCTGCACCTCTGCGCCAGGTGGAGAACCCTTCTCCTCCAGGCTCTGACCAGTGCTGGATCTGGGCACAGAGGGGGTGTAAGAAGTGCTGAAGCTCTTCGGTTTAATTACAGAGAACAGGAGAGGTGGATTGGGCAGTGGGCCTTCACAGCCTGGCCTAGGGATGGACTAGTGGCCAGTGGCCAGCAGAGGTACGAGTTTTAGAGAGAACAGGACAGGAGCCAACAAGAGAAGGACAAAGCCCATCATTAAAGCACTAGAAATGGTGCCCTTGATAACTCTATGTAATACATTGTGCTAGAAATTACTTAACGTGGTACAGGGTGATTTGTGATCAGCGTTGCCTAATTAGCTATTTTTCATTTTCTTCATGTTTTATTTGGGATTCTGGAGAAGCATTTTGCATTCACCAGTGCTGCTGAAATCAGTAGGGGTTGTGCTCTGAGCACACAAAGTGCAGTATGATGCCAACTATTCAAAAAACATCACGTCCTGGGTGATTTAAATTGGGCACCCAGGGTTCATGAGTATTTTTTCATTCTACCTCAGCTCTGTTGCAGACCAGCAGGTTCTTTTAAAATGTAAGTACAGCCATTGGTGCACACAGCACGCAGATGCCACCAAGACCTGTGTGTCTGGGTGGCCTGGCCAGGCTCACCCCTGTGTGACACAGAGCTCAAGGGATGCTGGCTGCTGACTCCTCATTATGTCTTTTGGGTTCCTTTTCGTTGACAACAATGAACTAGATTTTGGATGGGTATTTTATACTCTTTGAGAGTCAACAATTATTATTGTTACCTTTTCCCTCAAAATCTTGCCTGCTTCTGCTTCCATAAATCTTAGGCAAGGTCTGCTGTTTCTTCCAGTCCTTTTCAGTGTCATCATAGATTCAGACTGTCCTCCTGTTGAGATGAAGGAAGAGCAATGGTACAGGTGATGTGCTGTGACCTTGTGGCCATTCTCCTGTCATCACATCACAGGTCTTCTGCTGACAGCTTTACCAGAGAGTAGCTCTCTGGCCCTGGGGCAGTGTGTTCCCCAGAGTTCACTGGTTTGGCTGTTACCAGTCACGTCCTTGGTTATTGGTGTAGATCATTCTTTTAAGTCTGGACCAGTTGTTTTCTCTGGAGCTTTCCCACACATGCCTCTGGATCAGACTGTGGACATGGCAGAGCAGTGTCTGCTGGATAACAAAGAGTACACAAGGCACTGAACAGCTGCTTGTTGCAGGAGACCCATACAGCCTGAGCACAGAGGCTTTGTGGAAAAACGAATTGCACTTGGAGGATGTATCATCTGGCATATGAATAAGGGAACTCAGTTAAGGTCACATAGGTAAAGTTAATGCTGGCAACTCCAAAACCTTGAGTGGTTGGCTCTGCAGCTCTCATGATTTAAAGACTGCTGTGTTTTTTCTATTCAAAGGTGAAATTATTTGTATTGACAGTACTGTTTTCTTATTTTTTCTATTTCCTTGAGAAATATAATAAGAAAACAGGCCTATGAAAATTAACTTACAAGTTCTGTGAATTCATGAATGTTAATTCTCTCTAACATTTCTCCTAGTGTTTTATTCATTTTCTCCATGTAGAATTGCACAGAGACCTTGAAAGGGAACGAAGACGATGCCAAGCTGTATTTGGCAGCTTGTGCTATTCTGAATAGCACTCAAGGGAAAATAAATCCTTGAAGCCTTTCTTGCACTTGTTGATGTCAGATGAGGTTTTTAGCTTCCAGCTTTCATTCCCTCCCTCTTTCCCTCTCTCCCTCCCTTGAGGCTCTTGTTCCTAGGCCTGTGGTCCATGGCACCACTGCTGGTATTGTGACAGTTTCTAGCATCAGTGCTGTGAAGATAAAATGTAGCCAAGTCCAGGGCTTTGCAGCTTTGCAAGGAAAGTCTTTTCTAAGTTTTTAAGCTAAATCATCACTTTTGTAAGTGAATTTGGTGGCTTCTTTTTCATGTCCTTTGGGAAAGGCTGTCTGAATGGTGTTTCTACTTTGGTTTTAACTGATGAAATATAAACTCCATTTGGGATTCCCCTGCAAAAACAGGACAGGGCAGGAAGGAGGGGAAAGGGAATTGCTTGCTGGCACTACTCTTTCCTATGAATCCCAGGGGCATCTGTTGATGCCAGTGCTGAGCCTCCAGTGATCACTCAGTGCTGACCTCTTATGTGTCATTTCCAGTGTGTTATATCCAGTTATGATGGAGACTGAAAGTACAACATGTGACTCCTGTAGAACAGATCTATAACTTTGCTCGCTGAAATGCTGCAGTTATCCCCAGCTGTAAATGTAAGATGGGCAGGAGAACCACAAGCCTGTTCCCTGGAGCCCGACAACCCTTTGCCTGATGTTTGAGGGGAGGAAGGGGGAAATGGCTCACCAAGACCTATGAAGGATTGGTTTTGTCCGAGAAGCCCTTGGTGCTGGTGCAGCTACTGGGTCAGTCACACATTGACCTTTTGCTGGCTTTTGCTGCGTGCACCGCTAATGCCTGGGGACCTTTGGCTTTCCTGGGCTGGAACAAATCAGTTCATGTTCCTGAAGGTAACCTCCTCAGGGTGTAGAAACAGTAACTGTGAGACTGTAGAGACAGGACAAGACAACTGAAAAAGATTCATTATTGAGAATTATATATAAATTATTATTATTTATTTCATCTCTATGACACATTATTCACTTGGTACCTATCATTTATACCTTCTCTAGTATATCCCATGTTGGGATCCCACTGTGTCACCTGAAGCTGCACTGTTTGGAAGGCAGGTGCAAGTAGGGCAATGACCATGTGTTGGAGCTTGGCCCTGAGGCAGCCTTGGCAGAGCAGCAGCAGAGGTCACAGCATCTGTGACCCACTGCAAACCATGGGTCACAGATGGGAAGCGCGCTAGCCCAGGGAGCCTGCAGAGCTGGTAAATCTGGATGTACGAATGGAAAGGAGGGAAGTTCCAGCCCTGATGTAAAATGACTGTTTGGTACAGGTGGTATAACGTGGTGTGAGGAAGCACTAGATGGAGCAGAAGCAGCCTCCTGGGCATCAGCTGGGCTGTGGCTGTGATGATAGGGATGCACGGGTACTTCTGGTCTGGGTAGTTGCTTTAACGTGTGGCCTGGTAGTTGTTGGCTTACCAGGTGGGGGTGTCTGGGTGTCCTCCTGTGGAGCTGCTGCAAAGGGACCATTGTCCTCCACAGAAGCAGCTCCTACCACAGAGAGATCATCATCCAAGAAAAAGATGACAGATTTCTCCTGCACAGAAGAAATGAACCTCAGCTTTGGTTGGTATTATCTGTGACAGCAAGGCAGCCCACCTCTTCTCCTGTCAGCGTGGGATGAGTATGTCTCTCAGTTGATGGAGATGAGAAGAGGGCTGCTAAAAATATAGCAATTTCCTGGAACTTCAGGGATGTTAATGCCATTGTCTCACAGGCATTTTCCAACAGTATCAGGCACCACCTCCAAACTACCTTCACTTCCACTTCTCTTATGGGAAAAAAACTTGGGAGGTTCCAGAGATTTCAAAATCACAGTTTTCTGATAAGTATAAACCTCCTTCCAATTTCCTTAATGAATGTATTTAACTAGCCACTACTAGCTAATACAAACATGATTTTTATCTCTGCAGCTCAAAGCACTTACCAAAGGTTGACACCATTGTCTACATTTTGGTACCATGAAGAGAGAGGGGTTACTCACCCCCATCATTCAATTACTGAGAATCTTAAACATTTGCATATTGAATGTGAAACTTCAAGATGTTTTTTGATGTGTTTTGGGTAGACCGCAATTAAAACAGGCTGGCTATGTCCTGCACAGAAGTCATTAATGGACTGCAGTGTGATACACTAACATCTTTGTGAGCTATGGACTTGTCTGCTTTGTGAAAGCAGAGACTCCCCAGCTTGCTCCAAGATGCAAGATACTTTTGTGCAGTGAAACTACTGAGCTGAACAACAGCTGGATGAAGCTATACAGCTCTTGGGCACGAGTAGACACATCTACACAGTGCTGAGCCATGACCCATGCATGGACTTCCCAGATGAGTTTCAGCTCTGTTTTCTCTACTTGTGTGCTGCAAGCACAGCAGTTATAGGGCCATGGCAGATATTTCTACTAAAATTAGACCTTTATGGACTTAAAAAGAAGCAATGAACAGCTACTATAAAGTTGCAGGTAGTAGAAAAGTGTTTCAAGAACTTCAGGGATGTCTCATCCTTCTAAATAGACAGACCTAAAATCTGTATGTGGGCACACAGACAGAGCTTTAGAATAGCAGTTTCCCAGGAGACTGAGGATAACTATTATTCATGACTGTCTTATTCATAAATCTCTTGAGTGTTGGTGAGAGAGCGTAGTCAGCTCTGCTGCTGACGCAGTCTGCCAGCCTTGCGTCGAAGCCACCGGGCTGTGACAATCTGCACCGGTGGAGACACCCACATGATATAACAGCTCTTGGAGGCTTGGCTGAGAGAGCTCGTTCCTTCCCACAGCCTCCGTGTCTGGTACACCATAACTGAGTAGCTTCCTCTTTTTTCTGAAAAACTAAAACTTTATTTTCTGATCTTTCTTATATCACCACATGGGGGTGAGGATGGGATTCTCTCCTGCTTTTCCCATCCTGCACAGCCCAGCAGAAGGGCAGCCCCTGCTCCTTCCTGGGGATGACATGGTGGGCTGGGGAGCAGATTTGGACTGGCATTAGAGAAACAGAGAAATTCTTTGGCCTATACTTTCTTCTTCTGGGAACTGTGTCCCCCACAGCCTGTACTCTGGTTTACAGGCTTGAAGGGATTGCTATAAGCCACTGTGGGTCACAGTGGGGTCAAACCTCCCATCTCTTGCCTTGGGCTCAAAGCCCTTTAATGATACTGAGAGAGGCAGGGATGAATCCAGTCACCGCAATGTCCTGACCAGAAGAAAAATTGTCTTTATCTACAAAACAAGTGCATGGAGATTCCCACCTCCTTCAGGTCAGTCTCTCAGCCACATCTTAGGTGTACGTTTTCTCTGCAGGCTGTATCTGGCAGGCAGGGCTTTTTAGCACAACACAGATGTGCCTATCCAACTAAATAACTGAAGGTCTACAAATGATTCCTGGCTCTAAGGTGTCAGCTCACTTGTTCCCACAGTGTGTAGTGTTGGCTCCATCTAGAGCAGACCAGCTATGTCATGGTACACAATCCTTGACTCTGAGCCCCTAGGTCACAGGGATATGGGGATATTAAGATATAATTACATTGTTTCATATGCTCTTTGGTTGAATGCACTATAATGTGACAAGTTTTCCAGAGGCCACCAGAACAGTTTGTAACAATATGAAGCTAAGGACATGTATCAGATGTCCTGAAAGCATGCCACCAGAATCTCCAAAGGTGCAAAACTTGATGGGATATGTTCAAGGGACATGTAGGGTGGTGGGAACCAGACTGGTATGGTCTCATCTCTACTGGCTTTTGAATCTGCTCTTGAAGTGAACTGTTCCCAAAAGCTTGCCCAGAATTTGTCTTGGACAAAGCCTGAGACAGGCTCAGGAATGAGCTAACATTTGAACAATGAGGGCAGCAGCGACCAGAACCTTCAGCTGGGTCCCTGGCACTCCTATCTGGCAGTGCAAACACATTCCTAGTTCTAAAACAGACAAGTAGCCCTCAGGTCTTTCTCATCCTGCAGCTCAGACTCCTGACACAGAGAGATTGTTCTGAACTGTGCGGCATCACGTAATTTTCTCATCCTAATTTAGCACAAGTGGGAGGGAAAAAGCAATCAAAAAAACCTCAATTATTTTGTTGCTGGTTGAGAGATTTCACTTCCATTGCTTTCGTTACATGAAGGTTTTAAGTGTGTAAGAGCTAAAGCAATTTTAAAAATTAGCACAAATACAGTGAGCCCAGGCTATTTTTGTCCCTGGACTGGTTACCCATTCAAATGCCTTCAAAGGCACCTACCGCTTTCCCTGGATTGTGAGGGGGAGCAAGGCTTTGAGTTTAGAGGACTAATTCAGCAGGCACCTGAGTTGGGTGGGAGTTCGTTCATAGGCAAGGAATTTCATTTACATGAAGGTGTTTGGTTTATCTCAATGATAGAGAGTTTGTGAACAGGTGGGGCAACTCACATCACAAATTCTGAAGAAAGAAAAGAGAGGATACAAATTTTACTACCTAAAAAAAAGTAAATCAAGTGTTATAATGCAAGTTCTGTGTCACAGTCCTTTGGGGAAGGGTCAATAACATAAAAATATTTTGAAGAAAATAAGTGTGAATATTTAACAATATGAGGCCATAATAGATTTATTCTTTTCATTACATTGTGTCACTTCCGAAATATACTTTTTTAGTTTTTAATAATTACTTTTTAAAATTACACTAGTAATTTGGTATATTCAGTCTAATATTCCATTCTGAAGAAATACCAGCCAAATTCCAATCTAATGCTTTGATAACTTCTCTCTCAGCCACCCAGTTGGCTGTGATGTGATTGCCTTACAATTGCAATGATGTTTAGAAGATCTCTGCTTCCTCAAGCTATCTCATATCATCTTCACTATTATGTTCCTCTAATGAGTGCACTTTGTAACATCTGGAAATGCAGTTGCTGGTGGTAAAGCTGTCCAAAAGTTAGTTATTTCTCTCAGATTTCCTCTGGAGGGAGATGGGTTTTGGGGAAAGAACTGAGCAGGTCTGGGGGTAAGGCAGAATTTGGGGAACAGTCTTGGTACCTCATCATAGTACTACTCAGATCGAATAACTCTGGGCTGTGCACTTGCCAAACCAGATAATCTCCTGAGAGGTGACTGTTAGTCACTTCACAGGGCAATGATAAACCAATAAGGAAACCATTTGTGTGCAAGGATAACAGTCCTCGAAACACTTCAAGAAATCCCTTAGGAAATAATAGTTAAACAAACGCCAGGATTTTACTTGCCGTGTGAAAACCATGACATTGCAGATGTTCCTAGAGAAACCACAGACTGAGTTTCAGGTTTCACCACATTACTTCTAGCAGCGTTCGCCCTTAGAGCAGACCAACACTCCCAGATGCATCCAGCTGCAGGAGGGAAAGCAAATCTGAAGGTCTGAGCGATCTGCATCTGGCCCTTTTCTTTCCTTCCAGTGAGTTTCTCCACCTTGGAGAGCCCCAGCACCATGACTTCCAGGGCAACTACTCTTCAGGAGAGCCAGTCTGTGTGGGAAGGATTCTGCTCACCACCGCTAGGACACACACGGTGTCCTGCCTCCTCTGGACCCACAGCCTTGTGTTGTGCAGCTGGTAGCTAGTGTCTTAACTCTCCACAATATGTGGATTAATCCCCATGGAGAAAGGAGATGTGGGTAGCATAAAACACAGTGGAAATAAAATCAGTAAAATATTGATCTTACAGACTTTTTTATTTGCTTTTCTGTGCATCTGTGCCTGTGTCTGCAGTATATCATGGCCCGTGCTGGCTGGTTGATCTTCTGCTACCTACAAAACAGCATAAGCAAACAGGATATTCCTCAGCAGACAATAATGAACCTGCAGTCATGTTTCTCCAGACTGGTTAGCCTTGGAGCTCTCTGCATTTTTTTCAGAAGAATATCACATAAAAGAAAAAGTCACCTTTCACCTTCTATTTCCCTTTTTACACGGCTGAAAAAAATGTCTTAGCTACTCAAATATGTGAAGTTTTAAAAAACAGAGCGTGGGTTTTTTTTAAATACACTTATGAAACATATGCTAAAACTGGCTGAGATTATAACAATGCTGTTGGATTTTGAGAAAAATCTCATGGATTAAAATTTTGGAACATTTCCACACAGGAACTTATATCTCAGCTTAAAATTCAAATATGTTTGGGCAACTGTAGCCTGCTTGAAATCTCATGCTCTGTTACATTTCCCCATTATTTTAACACAAGGTTAGAAAAATGAACATTTCTTTCATTATGTTTCTGTCAATATTTCTCTGACACTGATGGAAAATCAATGTTGTGTAACATTACAATAAACACAGCTTTTAAAAGAACAGTAATATTACAACATTTCACTCTTATTTTTGCTTCCCATTGTGTACAAGAATGACACACTTTCAGTTATGGGATTACATGCTAGTTTTTCATGATGCCCTGCCTTACCTGGTTTACAGGAAGAAGTGTTCAAAAGCAGCTATTTAAAATTTTCTTTCTCCTCTCTATTGACTATAGGTAGGTCTCCTTTTCAAACGCTGCTCTGAACAGGGAATTAATTTCTTCAGAGTGCTGTTTGTAGCACTTAGTGACATCAAGAAAATATTTGCATATTCTGACACTTAATGTTTTTTTAGAATGCCTCCATTTGATGAAGTGCTGTTATCACCCCTGTTTTATAAAACAGGAACTGAGACAGAGAGAAAAGAGTAAACACATCTTGTACTCAGGGTGCCTGGAACCAAGAGTCTGAGAGCAATGTGGTTCAAAGAAAACAAGTTAAAATTACTTTGTGTGTCATTTTATTGATGCCTGGATATATTCTCAGAAAGACTGGAAATGTTGATTCATTATAATCGCCTCTTCTAATCCATCTATCTGGCAGCAACAGTAGGATGATATCCTTGATATGTCGTTAACAAACAGGGCAAAAATGGGAAGTTTTGCCTATGGAGTTGAGTGTTTGGTAATAGCAGAGAAATTATGAGACTTGGGACTCTCCCAGTACTTGGAAGGGGTCACACCTTTTCCATCTTCTTCTGCAAACATTGTCTTCTCCCAGGTTTTGGCTTTTCATTCCAAGCCAGTTCTCCATTCCTCTGGCTCTTTTTTGCAGTCATTTTGCCCTAATCCAGCAAAGACTGTTTTTTTCCCCAAAGAATTTCTTCATCACTGAACTTCCTGTGCACAAGAAAAGTATAATTTTTTTAAAAGGCTTAAAAACACAGCCCTTGCACAAAGCCCATTCCTGAGTCTGTACCAAATTTCGTCTTCAAAATAATGGGGAGAACAATTTGAGCTTTTCAAATAGAAATGTTCCAGAATATGTTCCAAGCCTCCTTTATTATTCTCCAAATGGTTGTCATCTCCCTGCAGAGGTTGCTTATATCAGCAACTTAATAACATTGACCTCAAGGGGCATGACAACAGCCCAGGTGACTTTGTCTTCTTTGAATTAAAAAAGCCCTGGTTTGGGGTGGGGTTTTTGTTTTTTTTTAAAAAAAATACAAAATGTCTTCAAAGGTATTAAAAGCTGACAGTGGCTTCCAGATCCTTCTGTAACTCTTCCTCAGTGGAGCTTCCTCCTTAAAGAAAAGGCTGTATCCTGCACAGTCCTTGAGCATGTGCAGAAAGTGCCCAAGACTTTTGCTCCAACAGGGACAAGCAGGCTCAAGGTTTCTGTGGTGAACAAATCCTTCTTGAAGGGCACTCAAGGCTCATGCAGAGGGAATGAATTTCAGTTGCTCCTAAATGATGGACAATTGCATTACATCCCTCTTTTTTTTTTTTTTTTTTTTTTTTTACCTGCCTGTAAACTGTCAGTCCCTTCCCTGCTGCAGCAAATGTCCCAGCTCAAACAGACTGTTATGGCTGTGGCAGTTGTGATGGACCTCTTTCAAAAGCAATGAAGTGTTTGACCAGCTCTCCTGCGTCTTGGGTCAACATGAGGAGGTCCAACACTTCTCAAATCACCAAGATGAGGTGCTCCTCTGGACGTCCTGTGGCTCTGTGGGTCTCCATGTCAGCAGGTATCAAACACCTGTGGGAACTCCTGGAAAAGCTGTACACCTGAAGAGACCTAGATGCGTGCATACAGGTGGAGGGGAGCTTTAAGGCTTTCTGTGTTTTTCAGGCAAAAGAGTAGAAAAGTATGCAGGCCTGAGACAGTGCTCAGATTCAATGAAGCCTGATCTCCTAAGAAAGTGAGACTTCCACCCACTCCCTCTGTCTTTCTGGGTGAGTGAGCTGGCAAAAATGCTGCAGGAGCTGAAGGAGTTCATTGGATCCACTTTCAAAGACATCAGCCTGTACACTGAGATTTTCTTTGATGCTGTGAGTGAACAGTATGACCTAACTCCCGTTTCAATGATCTTTGTAAAGTTCATCTGAGAAGTGTGTTATAAACAGGTGCAAATGAGGATATTTTGGGTTAAGAGAAGATACTTTTTCTATGGAAAAGACCAAAGAGAATATGGCAAGACTTGGGGTCTCAGACAGGTACTCATCTTTGGATTCCACCTGGAGAGTGCTGAAGAAAGCCAGGACACTACAGGAGTCATCTCACTTCACTGTAGGTTACTACATCTGTGCTGCTGCCTCCTGTATTTTTAATAGCCAGTGGAGACAAAGAGAAGGGACTTTGTTGGTTTCAATTACATTCCTGAGTTCCTCAAAGCAGACTGTGGGTTTTGTTTTCTAGCAAAATAAGGATTAGCTCTCTAAAGTCTGCAACAGTAGCCTCAGGCCACTTCTGGTGCTCTATGTTTTTCAACCTGTCCAAGCTTCAGAGTTGTGGCTTGACTGAAAAGCCTGAGAAAGAACTGTGGAGGGAAGGAAAATTCCTATTCTTTTTATTATAAACACTTGAGAGGTGTTTGACTACTGCAGTGAGCCATGGGGGTCCTTTTCTGTGCTGTCTAAAACCTGCTCCCTTGCCCAGCCTGGGGGTGTGGGGATGAAGAGCTGTTCTCTGCAGGGAAACAGCCCCAGCCATGCTGAAGGAAAGACTTACTGGAACAACCGTCATCTACTTACTGTTTGTTAGGTCAGATTTGCTGCTGCACTTTAGAAGAGGGAGAACTGTAAGTAACAATAACTCCAGTGTGCTTGAGAGTTACAGGAGGGAGATTAAGGAATTGTATGACTTTTCAGACTTAACAGTGTTTCATTCGCATGCAGCATAGGCAGAGGACCAAATGAACTCACCTCTTCAGAAAATGATCTACATTAAATCAGTGGGTGGAGAAGCACAGACACACTTGCAGTATTTATTGCCAAACACAGCCTTAGAAAGTGCTTCCCACAAGTGTTAAGTCTTTTCAGACCAGCATTGCTTTTTTTTTTTTAATTTTATATGTATCTGTAAAGCCCTTATCTGCCTCTCATAGCAGCTATGTAACACTTGTTCTGGCTGGATTTTAAGGTACTTTCCAAAGGCTACCCAAGCAACATGTTCCTCTGTTTTCTTGATGGAGGAAGAAGAGTTGAATTGACTGAGTAAGGAGTAAGTTTAACTATGAGAAGAGTTGGGTCTCTGGGTGTCTATTCCTGGGATCTGCAATGATTTTAGTACTGTACTCTGACTAACTAAGGGAGTACAGTCAAAACTGATGAAAACTCCCTTTTATTTCAGGGGAAGGGAAAATGCCATTACTTCTGCTTATTTGGTCTTTCTGTATGCTGAAAAGAAAGGCCACATTTTTAAGCCACTATTCTGTGATTCTGTGCTGCAGAAGTTAAATTGATCCTTGCGGCTGCTTATGAATTTGGCTGTTCTTGAGGACTGGACCATTCAAAAGTTCAGAGTGCTCTGATGTACCCTTGCAATGCTCACATGAACCCAGACAACTTCCCAAAAAAATTAAAATCAAACCAGTACCCAGCATCATAGAATCAGCTTACATTTCTTAATGGGAACTCAGTGAAGACAACAATGAGCTTCCTGGGGCTTGTGCACACTGCTGAGGAAGGCTAGTTGATACAGATATGATACAGTTAGATAACTAATTAGTCCATAGGATGCAATAGTACAATTTTGATTATTCATATCAGCAACACAACACTTATTGAAAAATAAAGACTTACACCAAGTGGCTTCCTTCTTAGAAAGTTTTAACTCAGACAGACAGAAGCCACCATAGACAGCAGACAGTAGTGGTGGGGGAGGTGGGGGTTAAATCCCTCTTACTACCTCCATCTTCAGAAAAACACTCATGACCTGATTTCTATCTTCATGTTCACAAAGTGCAGCCAGGACATCCTTTGCTCGTAGGCTCATTACATGGAGCTCTAGGCTTGGGCTCTAAATTAGTCATCAAAACTCCTACTGAAAAACTACCCACTGCCCCCCATAAGAGAAACAAAACCTGGACCTAAAATATACTCTTTATTCTGAAAGTGACTGACAACATCCAGAGGAGGAAAAGTAGCAGAGTACAGCTGCTTTTAGAGGCACACCATCTCCCACTGGAATAAACATTTTAACTCTCTCTGAGTAATGCAGTTTATATCACAAGTTTTAAATCTCACAAGGTAGCTAAGAGCCACTGAACGGTGTTGTAAGGCAAAGAGTGTGCAGAGGAGTCAGTTGCAACTTTCCTGCATTTGGAGGACTATTAATATCCAAATGATGGAGAGAGAAGGGTCAGACAAAGAATGGCATAGACCGAACCTGAATGTCAACATTGTTATTTTAATTTATGCGGTATTTTAAAAAAAGACAGATCGATGTGGCTGTTTCTAGAAAGAGTGTAGTGATGAAGAGGCTGAAGATGGACTCTTTTCCTTAAGATCTAAATTGGAATTTAGCTCATCTTTTGAAAATGGCAAAATACAGCAGGAGCAGTGACACTAAAATATAAGTAGAACTGAGCTGGCAATTGCAGGAACACATCTGAAACATCAAGACACAACTGAAAAGATAGGGTGTATTGATACTCAGTAGATAGGCTATTTATCAGATGCTGGTGTTTTCTCAACAGTTTTTAAAGGTTAAATAGATTTCGAACCAATTCACATTGCTCTGACAATTTTATGAGAACAAAAATTAAAAGAACCCAATTATAACTACTATCCAAAAAGTTTGCTCAGGGTTTAGCATCAGACCACATGTACTGCACTATGAGTTTTCAGACGGCAACATGCAACTGTTCCTGGAACCTTCAGTCACTTACGATGCTGTAGTTCCCAGAATTGATTTTATTTAAATAACCAAGAAGAACTGATACATATCTTATTGAGTACTTTAGAAGACAATGAGAGATTCACTGCAGCAAATCATATTTTTAAATACAAAAGGGAATTAGTAAAAAGTTAAGGTTCATATCCAACATGAAACACAAACATGTTGCTTTCAGGAGCTTTGAATTTGGAAGACTGAGAACTCTACTTACACCAAACAGTTCAAACACATCCACAACACAAAGTCTTAGTATTGCACTATAGCTCCTTGTTCAAAACACACAATGCACAACGTGCATCTGTGTTACCCACGTATAAAGGACCATCAGCAACACATCAGCACAGCACCACAGAAAAAACCTAGAAAAGCTCAGAGGGGTTGTCGGTTTGCTGGGAGAAGTATGGCAGTAAACTTGAGCAGTTCAGACCACCAGTATCCAAGCCTTGTTTCTTGCTGGTAACACAACAGACATTAGGACTGCAGCGGTGCTACTGTCCTGTGCAGAGGTAGCACAATATTATGGCTTTAAAGACTTTCTTTTAAACAAGGCTTGGCTTAGCTGAAAGTCATAGAATAAGGAAAAAGTTCTTGTTATACAAGCCCAAAGTATTGTATGGCAGCACTTCAGGATCCACTTGTTTAAAAACAGCTGCCAAATTCAAGTAGGTACATTATTTCTTTGAAATTTCCTGCAGCACATAACCAGTTCTATGCAAAGATGGCAACACCCATTACTTCTTCTCCCCCCTCATCCTCAGCCACATAGAGAATGAAAACAGCCAAGAACACAACAGCAGGTGACAGAGATGAACTGGAAAATGGAAGTCCTACCTATACAAGCTATAAAAGAGGTCCTACGTTGTCTAAAAAGACAACCTGGAGGAGGTGACAGGCAAAATATTTCAGTCACATGGACACTACAGAAAAACAAGTGAGCATAATACATTTGTGAAAGATGCACACTCCGTTGTGCTTAAACCCCCACCCACCTCACCTCATATCTAAAATTCAAGACAAAGGTCATTTTAATGTTCATTGAAGGTAGAGGTCCTGGGCAGGGGGTGACGATACGGAAGCTGAATGCTACTCTCCCATAAGTGTCCAATAACAAACCAGGACAGTTTTCTGCTATTTAACTCCCCCCTTCTTTTGTCTATTCCAACCCCCTTCAGCATCTTCTCTTTAATTAAAATGAAGTCATAGGGTGTGTGGGGAGAACAACCTTTCATTGTATTTACATCTACCTCACTTTGGCTATCAGGTGCTTGGCTCTGCCGAGGCACTCAGGTGCTACTGTAATACAAATAAGACTGTCTTCCCAAGTGGGGTTTGGAAAACAGCACGACTAGTATTGCATTTGGTACTACAAACAGGTTGAAACAAATTCCACCCATACAAACATTACAAAACAACTTCTCCAAACCATTACAAAAATGGAACCAACTTCATTGATCTTCAGTCCAAACTCCAAGGTGGATTTGTTAGTCACTAACACCAAAGCAACTGAGAAACAGAAATTAAACTAACATTTAGCTTACTTGTCATTACATTTTGTAAAAAAAAAAAACTGTTAAGACATTAATTTATGAACATATAGAAAATTCAAAATCCCTAACATTTATAGTACCCCTTTATACTAAGCCTGTTTGTAGTTTCTTTTCCATCAGTGCCAAGTAATTAATCCCAGACATCAAAACTGAGATGGCTAACCAAGACATCTCAGACTGAACAGAGCAATACTCTATTTTTCCTGTGAGGACACAGCCAGCATCAGTGGCCAGCCACCGCCTGGTACAGATTAACCAAACTCATTAAAAAAGACACATACACCCCTTTTCCAGGGCAAAGAGCCTCACTTAAACCCCAGAACTGAGATGGCTGCTCCCAGCAGAGCAGCACTTCAGAGTGCAACATGGCCTTCTCTTTTTGTTACCTACAGGGTGATGTGTCCCATCCCTGTAAACTATAGTGGCAGCTCTTTCCTGCTGCCAGCTTCAACTGCATTCACTTGTTACTCATGATAGAAATTTTTTGTTCTTGCTGTTCCTTGTGTGTTTGTTGGGGGTTTTTTTAATAAATAATTAAAGTCTACAACATGCTTTTTCAGGTACATGATTGCTGATTATTATACAAGTAGTCTGTAAACCAGTTTGGCCTCTGAGGAATTGTCAGGCTATTGCGACAGTTGCATTCAAAGAGCAGCACCTTGCGTTGAGTGCAGCGAAGGTGGAGGAGAAGCCCTCCTGCAGTACCAAGCTCCTGTCTGCTGCAGCAGGGAAGCATCAGCATGAAGAATCTATAAGTCTTTGGCGAAGTTTTTTATCTTCTCTTGGACTCACATTGCCACTTGCATCATGGTCTGTCAAAACTAAAGAGAAAGTAAACGTTCAGAAATGAAAATGTCATCAAACCACTTGAAATACTCTCATCTACAAAGGAACTGCCACCAAGACAGTGCTGCAAGGCTGGCCACCCCCAACAGCACACAGCATCCCTCTCCTGCCCTTGCGGTCCAGAGTCAGCATCTACCACTGGCTTGTTAACACTGTTACTGATTAAAACACATTGATGCCACTAGTGACGCAAGAAAAGACAATGAGCCTCAGCTGAAGCTTCGCTGAGAGGCGGTGAAGTCTGCAGCTGCACCCAGGCAGGAGAGGGCTGCACCAGCTGGCGCTGGTCATGAAAGAGCAGCTTCTTTCTGCAGTGCACTCTAACAGAGCTTCACGCATGAGTTTGTTCTGCTCTGGAGGAGAACAAGTCTTTGAAGTGTTTTTGTGAGGTAAAAACAGCCTCAAAAGTTCTGTGTTCAGATAAAAATGAGTCAGATTTCCTATTAGCTTTTTCAGCTCCTTGAGCAGAGACCTCCATCTTAGGCTCTTAAAGTCTCCTAGCAAAGCCCACTCACCTATCCTTTCAAAAAAGGGACACATTTAAGAGGAAAATTATTTTCTTTCAGAATTACTCAAAACTGCTGTACTAGAGCTGGCTGCCAGAAGTGCATCTTCTAGTTTGAAAATAATTCTGTTTGTTTTTTCTGAATTTCCCTGTTGTATAAATTGACTTCTCCTCCAAACCTCAGCCTACTAGAACTGCTTGACCAAAGTACAGAGGAACAGTTACCCTCTGGGTGCTGCTGCTTCTTGTTTTATTAAGCACAGGGAATAGCTTTCTGAATAGTTTTTTCCTGCCCCTGAAGCAGCTGTTTAACTTGTCCTTAGTGTTGTGCTTACCTATGCAGGTCAGCTGCTAAACATTTTAAAGCATCTTCACTTCCATGAGTGAAGGACTTGGTGAAGAAGCAGCCCACAGAGTGAACTCCTTCATTCAGGGGATGCAGGCACTGGCATCCTGCTGCTTCTGTGGGGACAGTTACGACAGCAGCAAATGGAAAGAAAGATTTTCCAACCCTTTATGCCCCTCCCTGGATATTTGGCTTCTCTAATTCTGCACTTGAGGAGAGAATCGGAATCACATTTAAGATACACCACATATTTTAGCACAGAATCTAAGACTACATCTCATATAAGAGTGATTGTTCAGAGCTGATCATTTCTGGGAACTGGTGGGAATATTCAGAGAACACCTGCACCAATCCAGATTGACTCAGACCATTTTAGCAAAAATCACTTTACAGTCAATCTCCCAATCTCCTCCTTACAAGAAGGAAGAGGAGCATGTTCACTGGCCCCAGTCCCACTTCCCTTCCTTTGTTATTTTCTGTTCCTCCACCAGCGGCATTTCTGAGTATCAGACTTATTTTTACATTCATCTAAGACTTCTGCCAAAGCCTGAATGAAAAGCAGAAGCAGCAGTTACTACTCTTTAAGGCTAATCTCTGAAAAACAAATATCCTGAAACCACCAGCTTTCTCACTGGAGCTTCTTCAAACACAACCTACTGTATACCAATCTAGTGCTCTTCTACTCTGCAGGTGATCTTAAGGAGTTCAAGTTCAGACAATTGAAGCCTCTTACTGCTAGAGAAGAGATGTCAGCAAGGACCAACAACTCAACAGACACTTCAGTGTCTCGCCTGTGACACTGACTTGCAACACCACAATCTTTTGTCACATACGTGAAGTTATAGAAGTTACACTGCAGACAACATAGCAAGGTCTAAGCAGGTCCATTTTCTTGTAGAATATATTAAAATGTCGCTGGTGGGAATACACACGTCCATGAAACCTGCTTTGTTTTGCATGAATAATGTTTTGGTTTAATGGATTCCTTATCCCTCTACACCAGCAGGTTTGACTGTGGTGTTTTTGTGGTGTTTCTTTGATTTTTCTTTTTAAAGAAAGAGCAAGACACCTTACCTTGTAGCTCTGTTGCATTCCTTTGCAGCTCTTCTGTAGTTGTTTCTTCAGGCTTCTCCAACACAGCTGTCCCTGGCTTCCCATCCACGGTATCTGTCTTAATAGTACCAAGGTTTACCAAAAGTTGCATGACATCAAACTTCTCAGAAACTGCAATGTTCTCCAGCACTTTGAGGCATTTAAATGATTTAAGTTCACTCACGTTTTCCTCAAGAAAGAGGAGGTAAAGGCTTAAGTCATCAAAACACTTTGACTTGAGTTTCAGAACATCGAAAGTTGGCAGGATTTCATACACTTTGAGAATACCCGAATTCCATCTCCACGGAACAAACATTGCATACACTACCAGTGGCATCACAAGAAGATAGACTATCAGGTTAATATAGCTGAGTACCTTGAAGACACCAACAGCAATAAGCTTGCACTGAACCACTTCTGGAACAGTGGTGTCATTCTTTAAGATCCCAGTTTTGATAGTGCAGAGAAACTCATCACTCAAAGAGGAGAGGCTAATGTAATAGCCCAGGTAGAGGCATGCAATGAAAATAATTACTAGTGTGAGTAAACGGCAGATAATGTATTTAATTATTAGGCACTTGGAATTCTTCTTCGTCTTCAGGTACTGCTCCACAATTGGGTATTTAAAGTGGCTTTCAGATATTTCCCACAAACTGAAAGAAAGAGAGAGAAAAAAACCAGCACAACAAATCACATAGATCAGATGCTGGAACATTCATCTACCTCAAATTTCAAAGAATCCAAGCACTCTAAAAATAGACACAAGATTGGATGCCCTCTTATTGTAGTAAATCAAGGTAGTTTTATTGCAGTCAATAGAAAAAAAAACAGAATAGCAGATAAATAAGAATATTGACACTCTAATACAAAAAGCCACTTAAGAGACAAAAGAGCTCAAACACTGGAAAATGGAAAAAAAGTATTGCCCTCACAGCAAAAAAAAAATGTTTGTTCTTTTCCAGTACAAAACAGGTATAATAAGCAAATCCACGAGGAAACACACTTCCCGAGCATTGTTTGGTAATAACACACCGGAAGGCTTTTTACTTGTCAAGGCCTAACTCCACATTTTAAAGAACAGACCTAAGACCCCATTGCATTGCTTGTACCCCCACATGCAGAGAAACAGGTACCCAGACCAAGGATGAAACAGAAACTGGATCTGTTAGAACAGTGCACCAATTTGCTCTGAGAGGGGGTTTTGCTTTTGTTGGTTTTGTTGTTTGGTTTCAATTGTTGTGGGTTTTTTTCTTTAAACAGAAGCTTTGCAGACCTAGATCTGAAAGGACAGGAGATGGCAAGTAACAGACTTTGCTCACTGCTTCCAAGCGACTGTCCGGAACATTGAGAACTGAGGACTGCAGCCATCTCCGTTTTCCTACGCTGTGGTGAGTAAAACTAATTAACACCTACTACAACTAAAGAAATCAGGACATCTCAGGTAGTTAGCAATCTGAAGAAAAACTCAACATGAGCTGGCAACGTGCACTTGCAGCACAGAAAGCCAACTGTATCCTGGGCTGCATCAAAAGAAGTGTGGCCAGAAGGTTGAGGAAGAGGATTCTCCCCCTCTGCTCTGCTCTCATGAGACCCCACCTTGAGTAATGCACCCAGTTCTGGGGCCCCCAACATAAGAAGCACATCAAGCTGTTGGAATAGGTCCAGTGGAGGGCCATGAAGATGATCAGAGGCTGGAGCACCTCTGCTCTGGAATCAGGCTGAGGGAGTTTGGGTTGTTCAGCCTGGAGAAGGCTCTGAGGAGACCTTACAGCACCTTCCAGTACCTGAAGGGGTCTACAAGAAAGCTGGAGAGGGACTTTTTACAAGGGCACATAGTGATAGTACGAGGGGTAATGGCTTTAAACTGGATAAGGGTAGATTTGGATTAGATATTAGAAAGAAATTCTTGACTGTGAGGGTGGTGAGACACTGGAACAGGCTCTCTCTCTGGAAGTGTTCGAGGCCAGGCTGGATGGGGCTTTGAGCAACCTGGTCTAGTGGGAGGTGCCCCTGCCTGTGGCAGGGGTTGGAACTAGGTGGTCTTTGAGGTCCCTTCCAACCTGAACCTTTCTATGATTCCATGATCAAATGTTTTCTCTGAGCAAATTGGTGTACTGTTCTAATAGATCCAGTTTCTGCTTCATCCTTGGTCTGGGTACCTGTTTCTCTCTGCGTGTGGGGGTACAAGCAATGCAGTGGAGGCTTATAAGTTCCAGCTCCAAGTGCCCACAGTAATGTTTTCAGGTATCTTCTTTTTTTTACAACCAAACTTAAAAGCGTGTCAGGTCACCATTCAAACCTTTGCAATAAATTTCTAAGACAGTGTGTCACATCTGTTAAGAGCTTAAGGAAAAGAGCAAAGAAAGCCAAGCCCCAGCATCTTACCTTTGTGTCAGGTTCTCACTAACAGCTGGAACCAAGTCAGCAGGGTCCCTGGGGTCTCCACTGCGGATGCTATTAGCAGCTTTGATTGCCCTGTTATAGGCTTTGTCAAGTTCTTCCATAATGAATTTGAGATCTGAAGAAAGGTGAGGTGCTGCAGTGAAGCGCCAGAACAAATTTGGGAGATACAGGAGGATAGCGACGAGCAGAAGGATGTATGGAAAGAACTGAAGGGGGAAAAAATACAGATTAGGCTCTACCTGTATATAAAATGTAAGCCAGTCACCATCATTCCTTAGAAGTCTATTAAATTCCCTATAATTTTATTTAAGTGCTTTTAGTAAAACCCACTTTTGTGGTTATTGGGGATATATAGGGAAGTAAAATCTCTTTTCAGACAGCTCCAGTGACCTCGCTGCTGCTTAGAGCTTTGCAGGGGGGGAAAAAAAAAAGGCAGAATAAAGTTACCATGACCCTGATAACATTTTCATTCCATATTCAGAACTGCACTGCTGGAGCCAAAATTGAGAGAGGCAGCATCAACCTGGGGAACAACAAATAGCAAATAGCACACACACACACATTCATTGAAACAGCCAGTGGAGAATTTTAGAGGAAACTTGGCCTGAAGCCATTAATCACTGCAAATGGAACAGCTCTGCTTACATTTGTAGGTATTTACTTAACAAGATGAGAATCTGGACCTAATATTAGTATGTTAACTTGTGTTTGCATTAATCAAGAGAGATTAAAGTTTTGTATGCACAAAATAACTAATTAGATGTTACTAAGTATTTTATCCAGGAAAGCTACTTCTAATATCACCTACCATTAAAGCAAAATCCTATGCTATTATTAATACTAGGAATGCATAAGATGTATTAGCACATAAATAAAAACTGACTTCTTGAAGGAACTGCATCAGCAACTGGAGACTGTAATACGAACCATCATTCTGGATGTGGGCATTTCCTACATAGCAGTCAGACTGGAAATTTGTAACACACAGTAAGACTAAGCCATGAAAAGTACAAGATAGCCACACAAAACTGAGGGTGCTGTATTTACAGGTCAACTTTCCCTTGCAGCCCTTCTTATAAATTCATACTTTAACTGTTTCTGCTCAGTAGCAATGTAATTGACCTTGGCCAAAATTGCTACTTCAGTCTCTAGGTAAGCGCTGGAGAAAGAAAACTTCAAGAAAGGCTCACCTTTAAAATTGAAACAAATCCTTCAGGGATGGGCTAACCCCGTAACAGGACTGTTTCAAAAACCTAGTTAAGTTTGGAAAGCAGAGTTGACTGCAATTATACCGTGTATCCCACTAGAGGTAGCTCTTCCTCATCAGCAAGAACAAGCATCAACCCCATACTGCTCTATCATAGCTCTGGTCTGCCCCTCTCCACCGCAGGGGACTGACCTCACAGGCCAGAGGGATCTAGGGGATTCCTTCTGATCTCATGGAATTGCTGGGGACTGCTAATCTGCCCAGTACTTCCATTGAATCCAGTCTATCTTCTGCACCACTAAACCACGCTCACTGAATGGACTGTCTATAGTCAGCACCAGGAATTTCTTCCCTCCAGAGCTCCGACCTATACCAGCCAAGACACCCTTGGGTGTGGGTGCTGCTCCTCTTTCTGAACTGCTGGCTGCTTTTCACCAAACTGAGCAAGCTCATTCTCTCGGAATCACATCCTTACTGGCTGTTGCCTCTCAGCTCACTGCTCTACTTGCTGCACCTTTGACATGATCTTTCCCCTGCCCCCAGTCTGCAGAAACTTTGCAGAGCTCTGTCCTCACAACTGCCTCTTCTTCCCTCTTTGCACACAGCAGATAACCTCAGATTATCTGCTTTATTCCAGGTCTACCCTTTCCAATCGAGATGTAAAGCTCTGGCATGTGCAGTGTGTTATTGTAGACAACCATTGTCCAAGTCTCCATCTCTTCCTTTATACCTAGAAAAAGACTCTGTGGGCACATTCTGCACTTGTGTAGCACACTGGCATCAGACCTACTGCTCTGCCCCAAACCTCCTCCAATCCTCTCCATCTCCCCTACCTCATTACAGACTGTGGTCTTATGAAGACCAGCCTTTGCCATCTTCCCTTGCAGCTTCTCCTCTCCCCAATTCCAGCACTGCCTCTTCACCTAGAAGCATCACTCCACTGGGGCAAAGGCACATTTGCCACGGGTTTACTGGGCTTCCCCTTGCCAAGCTCTCATTGCTCCCAAAGCTGTTGCTTATGGCAGCATGAGCAAACACTATGCAGCTCTTTTCTGAATGGTCTCAAAACCAGAGCAGCAGCGTGACCATTAGTCCATCTCTTTTTGTCTGGAAACAAAAGCCTGTATTTGTCAGCCCTTCCAAAGCACTTGATGCACTACTCCATCCTTCTCGGATTCTGGCTTTTTTAAAAATGAAAGATACACTTGTTCTATTTATTTGTTAATAGCAGGCTTAGATAACTAGCAAATTGTTTTGAATCATTAAAATTTAAGGCCTTGAACCAACAGGCAGAAGTGAAAATGCAAAGTCATCTGGCACGAGTCCTAGGTTTCAGAGCAACAGACTCGGATTATCCAGCTCATCTGACTACATTTTACAGTCATACATCATGACTTCCCATTTTCAGAGGAGGACTCTGCGGTATCCATACACAGATGAGCACGTGCCATACGCCTTTCTTTTACAGTTTATGTGTTGACTTCCAAGGCACCGACTACACAAGGAGGAAATGCTACTTCAGCCTTGGATAGTTAGCAGTACTTAAGTGGGAAGTGTCACCGACCTCAAGAACTGTATGGTCAAGGATATCCCAGAGACATATATCGGCCTAAAAGTAAAACTTGGTTTTTCCTTTGCTGACTAGTTATCAAGTTTTCCCTTTGCTGCCTGGGTATCAAGTTCCTTTTCAACGGCAAGTGCACAATGTTGGATGCAAGATGGCACAGGACTGCGTAAATGAAGAAAGGTCCTCTGAAAGTAGATTAGAACAGATACATTAGAATAGATACCATATCCTATGGTTCAAAACACTCCTTTCTGAACTTCATTAGTGAAAGTGGATTGGGGGCCACAAAACTGTGCCACAACCTGAGTCTTCATTTCTACTCAGCTGCAAGAAGAGGACAAGCGAAACCCATTGAGTTTGACACTCAAAAACAGAGCAGCAGAGCTTCAGCTAGGCTAATCCGAGTTTATGGAAGGTACTAGACATAGGTACTGTGTGATTAATATTCAGCATGAAACAGACAAAACTAGTAGCACATTCACTGGGGACTCAAACTAGAGTCCCCAACATGTTTTCTCCTAAGTATTGCTGAGCTCCTGAAAGCTAAAACTGATGGAAGTAGGTCCACCTACTGCTTGTCCCTCAGTCTGATGGCACAACAGGTGGGACAGCAAGCTCCCAAAGAAGCAGAACACTAGGAAGCCAAGAGGTCAACTGCCCCCATTCTGTACTGCTGCAGCTCATTTCACTTGACAAACCTTTGAGCTCTGTGTACATTACAGGCTCTGTGTACCCTTACTCCTCCTGATAGCCAAGAGTACCACATACCCAAGCAGGATGCATCTCACAACACCAGAAACCGCCAAAGCCCGAGATAACTGGTGCTGATGAGGCACTGAGGTCCAAGTCTTATCTAAGCAGAAATCTGTGCAGAGAAGGATTCCTCCCTCCAGGATAAAGACGTGTGTGCTCAACATAGCTGCTCTGCAACAAGTAACTGAAACAGGAACTGCAGAATTAGTGCCTCTCTATCACACAGCTGTATTCTCAGAGTAACACACCCCACAGGGCAGTCAAAGATGAAAAGAGACCAGATCTGACACAGGCTGTTTGGCAGCCCATGGCACAACACTCCCCTGAGCCCTGCACTACAGAAAGCATGATCTTTCCAGACAGCGAGAGCTTAGGAAATAGGATGTCCAGTAGTGTTACGATGCAAAGCCCTGATCCCTCATCTCGGCACAACACATTGGTTCCAGTCTCGTGTTCTACACTTGCAAAAGCAGCTATAAGGGTTATCATCAAAGCAAATATTTTATGCACATCAAAACACTTGCACTTCATAGATGTGTGCTGTTTTCTCACATCACTGACCATGAACAGGTTGAGCAATTTTAAATCAATAGCTAGCTACTATGAATGGAGAAGAAAAATAACCTGCATGTATGCAGTCCAAACTCCAGAAATCTTGTATCTAACACACTGAGTGCTTTTGAAGTCATGACTATTAATTCAAGTGCCTGCCTTTGCTCCTGTCATGAAGATTACATAAACTGAATGCATATTTTCAAAAATAAGTCTGTTTTACCAGAATTTGTGAACATCTACATTCAGATAAATATTCAGAATGACATGAGATGTTTCATTGGAGTTCAGGGCAGAAATCTGAGCTGTAAATGACTCATCTTTCCAGACCTGAAAGTGAATCTCAAACATAACATGACCTTTCTTACCCACCCGCTGCTTACTTTCTGTTTCAATACAGCTTAAAAACTGTATTACTCCAGTTTCAATTAGTAAGACTAATGTGACTGAAGTAGTTCTAACACTACACTCTCAAAAAATGGTTTATAAATTGTGAGAAATAACTTGTGTTTTTGCAGTGTTGTGAGAATCACATTTTTGTAGAACCAAGAAAAACACCACAGCCTTGTGCATCCATCTGCACTCAGGTTTCCTTGCTCTGATAGCCCCTAAGCCCTCTTGGTGGGGCTTTACAGGTGAAACATGAGGAGTCCTCAGTCAACTAAGAAGTTGTTCAGTGAGTAACAAGAACCAGATAAAAATGATGATTGCAATCATACGAACAATGTAATGAAGAACCTCAGGGGGGTGTTAAACTAAGAATATATGGAGGACATGCCACAGTCTCTTCTTTCCATTTATCTATCTGCAGATAGTTGGTTTCTTGAACTGTGCATTTGAGTACACAACTTATGTTGCTTTCTGCTAAGGGTTATCCAGTGTGAAGAGTTATTCCAGGGTCACTGGAAATTTCAGAACTCTGTTCTCCAAGGAGAGAGGCCCTGGCCACATGCTGGGATTGCACAGACCACTAGAGAGTCAGGGAACCCAGAAAGTTGCAGGATGCTTCTCCTCTCCACTCTAAAACAAGTTTCCAAATTGATAAATTCAAGTGTTGGGAGAGAACTCCTAGAGCAAAAAGGACAACAGGTAAAGGTGCCTGAGCTCCAGGGATTGCCCAAAACTAAAACATATGTTTTATTGATTGAAAACCAAAACCAAACCCAACACAAACCTGTACTCTGAAACAGCAGGGAAATGGGAATGTTTCAGTTTTTCTATAATGCAACCTGGTTTTGATAATCCTTCAGAGCAACCAGATGCCTAGAAGAAAAGCAGAGCAAGTTGCTACAATTTGGCTTCTTCACCAAGAGCTACATGGTCCTACTTCTCCTCTATACCACAATGAGCACTCTCCTAGGACGCAAACCTTTGACAGCACTTCTGACAGAGCACGGAGAGCATGCCACAAGGAAATCCATCCAGTTCAATCAGGAACTGGGGTCTACAACCTCATTCCCCCAAAACTGTAATACAATGTCTCCTTAAGTGTTTTTTTATGGAGCCTTCCAGCACAGAAATATAGTAAGATGCTGAATCAGAGTTTTAGAAAGAAACTGAGATACACTGCAAATAAAAGCACTGCTGCCCAGAAAGCAGCAAAAAAGCTTTAAGTGTTGTCTTAAGAAAAACTGGGCCTAACGACCCCTGCTGTCCCTCTATGTGCATCCCTGCCCTTGCGTTGCAGAGTCAAGTCCCCTCTCAACTGAGCTTAGGAAGACTCCCTTTCCTCATTAACACTGCTGTGCTCCCACAAAGGCTCTGCTCTGCCCATTTTCAAAACAGTTATCTAGCCAAAATCTGCAATGAGCTTGTACGTACCTTCTTGCAGTGCAAGTCTGAGGAGACAACCCAAGACCCGTTTTCCTGCAGAAGCCATCAGCCCCAGTGGCAAGCCACCCAGCAGGGCAGCCAGCAACTACTGGCCCTGGATGCAAAGAACAGCTAAACACCTTCAGATACCACAGTGGGAACCAAAGGTCAGTATGATAGCTGTGACACCACACCTTCCCTGGAAACTTGTAAAGCATGAACATTGATGAACAACAAGTAGAAGGATATTAATTCAAGTGTAGAGTTTTGCATCTGGGGAAGAACAACCCCATGTACCAGTACAGGTTGGGGGCTGACCTGCTGGAGAGCAGTGTAGGGGAAAGGGACCTGGGGGTCCTGGTGGACAGCAGGATGGCCATGAGCCAGCAATGTGCCCTTGTGGCCAGGAAGGCCAATGGCATCCTGGGGTGTATTAGAAAGGGGGTGGTTAGTAGGTCAAGAGAGGTTCTCCTTCCCCTCTATTCTGCCTTGGTGAGGCCACATCTGGAGTATTGTGTCCAGTTCTGGGCCCCCCAGTTCAAGAAGGACAGGGAACTACTTGAGAGAGTCCAGCGTAGAGCCACAAAGATGATGAAGGGAGTGGAACATCTCCCTTATGAGGAAAGGCTGAGGGAGCTGGGTCTCTTTAGCTTGGAGAAGAGGAGACTGAGGGGTGACCTCATTAATGTTTATAAATATGTAAAGGGTGAGTGTCATGAGGATGGAGCCAGGCTCTTCTCAGTGACATCCAATGATAGGACAAGGGGCAACGGATGCAAGCTGGAACATAGGAGGTTCCACATAAATGTAAGGAAGAATTTCTTCACAGTGAGGGTAACAGAGCACTGGAACAGGCTGCCCAGAGAGGTTGTGGAGTCTCCTTCTCTGGAGACATTCAAAACCCGCCTGGACATGTTCCTGTGTGACCTGACCTAGGTGTTCCTGCTCTGGCAGGGGGATTGGACTAGATGATCTTTTGAGGTCCCTTCCAATCCCTAACATTCTGTGATTCTGTGATTAATACTGGCCTCCAAACAGCATCTGCAGCTCCCAGTGCCTGGCTTAGAAGGGCAGGTGACTAAGCATGGATTTAGGAGGACAAGATGAGACACCCAGTCTCTGCTACAGCCTCTGACTCAGCTGTTTAGACATACTTCTTGCAGCCAGTCTGAGGGTATTTACAAGGAAACATTAGTAACACTGAGTTATCATGGAGGAACTGTGGAAAGAAGGGCCCTGCATCAATTCCTGACACAGCATTAGGCAGCAAATTAACATGTGTTGCATCATAAAAGTATGACTGCTTAAGCCATTAGTCATGGTTGGCAAACTAGGAGACTTACAGCTATCAGCAGGTGACTATGCCATAAAATTCAATATAAAGAAATTGGGTAACAATTTGAGATGTCCCAGCAGCTTTGACTGGCCTAGGTATAAGGTCTGGCTGAAGTGAAGTAGAGCATTAACTGAGCAAGGAAGAGTTCAGGCTAGAATCCAACAAGTCTGGCTTTAATATTCATGAAACACAAAACCTTTGGGTCAAGGTTATGAATGGAGCTAACTGGAGAAAGCAATAGCAAATTCTTACAGTTAGTGATCTGAGTCAGCAAACAAATCAGAGACAACCCTGAATAGTCTTTCAGAGGAGATACCACCACCTGACTGGATAATAAAAGCTGAAGTACAGGATACACCAGCAAATCCCAGAGATACAGGTGCTGCAGGTCCCAGACCTGAGCTCCCTCTAACACCAGGTTCTCTGCTCCCAGGTGCCAGGGGGGTTATTTGCTGGAGCAAGTAATAAAAGGGCTGGGGAAGGCAGCACACAACACCCCAGATTTGCAGAGCTCCAACAGCATTTCTTACTTTGGTACCAGCATGGCCCGAGGAGTGCAATGCTGCCTCTCAAGTTGAGTCAGCTCCAGGCATTGGCACAGCATTTACTCAGAGTCTGTAACTCCTGCCAAAGCTCAGCTAAATGCTTTGAGCAAGCTCAAGTATCTTAGTGCCTACTGTGCTTTTTACCAGTAAAATAATTCTCTTGCTGTGCTCTCAGTATGATGCTGCTTTACCCGGAGCACTGAAAGCCAGCTCGAGTTTGCAAGGGAACAGCCTGCGGAAGCACAGAAGAGCAGACTGAAGACAGGGGTTAAACCTGTTGGTACCAGTGGTGATTTTCATCTCTCCCAAAAAGCCTGTGCACCATGAATTTCTCTTCATGCACAACTGGCAGTGTAACACGATAAAAATACAAAATCTTTTTACTGCCCTGTTTTCCTAGAATAAGCTTTTGATACAAGCATTACAGCAGTTGTTGTACCCTGTATCCTGGTTTTAAAATAATGCCTGGCTAAAGGCAGGTGAGGCACTCAACTCCAAGGCAACACAGCAACATTAACATCACTCTTATGTCATGTAACTGGTGGTATTTGTTATTATAGCATGACAGACTCTTTATTTAAAAGCAGAAAATACCTTCTCTAGTACTACCCTCTTTGGAAGTAAGGGAAAGAAAACATTCTCTCTAAAAATAGAGAGCTAAGTCAAAGCCAAGGACTAAAACAGAGAAAAGCAGCAAGAAAAGTGAGGCAAAGGCAGGCTTCTACGTGGGGACAATCTTTCCAGGAGAAGGAGATCTGTACATACTTTATGCAGCCACAGGGGAATGTTTTCAAAGTTGTTGTGGGATGGTTGTTTCTGCTGCACAGCTGCCCAGCAGTAGGAGTCCACATAAGCGGCTTGTCGCCAGGAGAAGGAGCTGGGTGCAAAACAGCTTATCTGAGCACCTGGGAAAACAAAGCAAAAGGTATCACATCCTCCGAAGATTGGGAAAAAAAAAATAAAATGAAATCAAATCTAGGAAGAAAAGCTCACACTCGAGATCTCATGGTATCCAAACCTATTGGGTTTAGCAATTGAACAAAATAAAGCAGCTCTGCAGGGAGGAGAGTCATAGGGTTCCCACTGCACCCAAAGGGTTAAACTCCCACAGGGACTCGCTGATGTCTCCTAGGGGTTGAGGCAGCATATCAGAAGCACCTATGTTTTAGGCCTATTTTCAAAAGCTTTTGGGGGAATGTGACCTCCACTTGACTCAGGTTGGCCAAAGGGGAACCAGCAGATACAAAGTGTGATCAGATAAGTCTGGTTTCCTGAGGAAACAGCTACCATTACGTACCATCATGCCACTGTTACTTCCCAAATGTACAACCCACAGCTTACATGTTTATTGAAACGAGACCTCAAACACCATTCCTGCAGCCCAGCAGTGACACAAGGGCAAGTTCAGCCCAGACTGCTGCCACTTCTTCTGCCTCTGAGACTGCACATGAGTTTTGAGGGGTTCAAGTTATACATTTGAAAACAAGGATTTCCTCTTATAACCTCTGGCAGAGCAACAGTGGCCCCCAGACCCCTCCAAAGGACTCAAGACCTGTCCTCACCAGCACAGTGATGTCCTGTGCCCAGGATCAGGCATGCCACTGTCATCCCCACTCATTCCCAGAACCCCTCCAGCTGCTCAGGAGCTTCAAATTAAGATCAGGGCACTAACTGACAGCAAGAGTAGCTATTTAGCTAGCCTCAGCCTTAGGGTCAAATTCCACTCTGACCAGGTACAGGCACCAACTGAGCCTTCCCACAGCATCCCTCAATGAGCAAGAGTGGTTGTTGGACAGAGAGTATCAGTGGCTCCTTGAATGAGAGCTAGTAAAGCAGAATGAGGGGGTTTCACTTCTTTCTGAAGCTTTGATACTGAAAGCAAAAACCCACACACATTTCCAGCAGGCTTTCATAAACATTGAAACCGGATAGCCATTACACCTAATGATTACACAAAGTGGAGATGGCTCTTCCGTGAACAGCCCTCTTCCAAGAGCAACCTCCAATGCTTCTTCCAACACACCACCAATACCAACAGGCCAACAACAGGGAAAGTTCCTGCTTTTTTTTTTTTTCCTTAATATATGCATCAAAGTTAGTGCTAACGGCATTGTTGTGCGCTTTATGGGAGTAAGTATTTCATATAAGATTGTACCATTCATTGTGATTTTTTGCTAGCTTAACTTTTAGAGAATAACAACTTCTTTTGCAACAGGAGCCAGCCTCATTCGCCTTAGAACTTGTACAGCCTTTTTAGAGCATAGCATAGTCAAGGAGTCTTATGAATAAAAGCCTTTCCTTATGAGTCACTATTATAATTCTTTCTAAGGCTGTAGTATCATAAGGACATCGTTTGACCTGTCACAAGCCTCCCTTATGGAAAACAAGTAACTGTTTATCAGACCAGAGCTCATGTGATTTAGCAAAGTTGGCACCAGACAAGCACTTGTACCCTCCCAAAGCTTTGAGAGTTTCTGATTTTGAGACAATTTCTGTTAGCTGTGGAAGCTCAAGAAATTGTACACTGCAGGAAAAAAAAAAAAAAAAAAAAAAAAAGAGCAGGCAATTGGAGTGTCTGCTCTCCACTGGATAGGGACCACTTATGCTCTACTCTCATCACTTAGCGAACCTCCTGCTGCTGGCTGTGGTGTGTGTGAAGCAGCAAACAAGTGACCCTTTCAAAGGACGAGCAATAGGAGTGTTCAGAAAGATGCTTTGTCCTATTCATGTCTGTGTATCTGCAACAAGAAACACTTTCCATGTGTTCATTCTTTAATGGGTGACGGGAAACTACTGAAAGTGTGTAACTTGGTGAGGAAAAAGGGCACCCAGCCTTCTTCTGCACAATTAGTGATGAAAAAGGCAGCCAGCCTCCTTCTCCAAAGAGTTATGTGCACAACTTCATACCAGAACAGCTACAGCAATGCCATTGCTGCCGCAGAGCAGTGAACCCAGCTCTTCTGATCCCCGGGGTTTCAGTAGGGATGTTGGAAACCTTTGGCAACTTGACTTGGGAGCCAAGCAGATAGAGCTTGACATCAAGCAGAAGCTGGGGACACTCTGGTTATTGCATTGTTGTTTAATTAACTTATTGCAGGCTTGCTTGGAAACACTTGTTAATGTAAATTCCAACTTTGCACTAACCATGATAATGTTAAGGCTTAAACAGAGAGGCTGGTTTTGTGCATAATCTACACAGAACATAGATTGGTAAATGCATCTGAAAATGGTCATGATTTTCTATCTTTTTTTCCTTCCTTCTCCCCTCCAAAGGAGTAATACCAATAAATCCGTACAGGTAGTTGTTGAGCTATTCTGGAGGAAGTGAAAAAGAAAATCTGTAGTTTTTATTAGAGAAGCAATTAGGCAAAGGGCCAAGTGCCTGACACAGACGAAGAAACAGCCTCCTGGCTTGGTGACATGAAGCCATTCCCCATACTTTGCTCCCATAAGTAATGGAAGGGGAAAAAGAAAAGCAGCAGCCAAGCCCATAACAACAACAGGGAGATAACATACACAGCGACAAGGATGAGGAATAATAAATGACTGCATTTGTTAAGCAGTTGCCACAACAGCCTTTGGCTAAGTTATCATTAGACTTAGCAACACACTTTAAATCATTCCCTGGTACTAAATCAACTTTGGAGAGGGAGAGATGGGATTTGACTGGCACTTTTGCAAACAAATAAGGATAAAAAAATGCCACTTACTATGGTTGCCCTAAAGAGATACCACCCAAAAAAGCTGCAGAAACTTAAGGCAGCAACAGGTGTGCAGCCATGTACGCTTTTACAAGTGCTCTAAGATTATCAGACGGAGTTGGCCCCTGACAGCAGGAATTACTTGCAGGCATGCAACTGAGTGCAGAGTACAAGGCTGAGTCACAGCAGCCAGCCAGCAGCAAGGCCAAGCTGTCACCCCACCCAGCTGGGGCATGTCTTCACGCATGCTCTGCCAACAAGCCCCCAGCTATCATCTCCTTCATGTCTGTCCCGGGAGAACCCTTTTCTTCTGTAACTGGCTCTTCTGTAGCTCCTGTACAGCACTGTAAAAACCAGCACGGGGCTGCCTACAGGTGGATGTCCTCTGCCTTAGTAACACCTTTTCTTCCACTTTGCCAAAGTCTTGCAAACTCGTTGGGAAGGATCTGTCATCAGACATCTGAAAGAAGATGTCCCAACCCCAGCTGGGAGTTCTCAGAGCTGAGATACAAGCAGTGGGCCTACTCCAGCTCCTTTTGCCCAGACAGAGGCAGAAATTTTGGTAGTGATGCTAAGTGAGGACATAAGTCACTTCTGCAATTTGCACCCTAATGTCCCTCTAGATGCTCTCCAAAAAAGAAACCTACCTACAAAAAGAAACTCTCAGAATCCCAAGGAAAATCCCAAATCTGAAGGAGAGTCCCTGTTCAGTATCCAGCTGCTTTGTTGGGGTGCAAGATGGGACGAGCAGAGGGCTCAGCATCCCCTGGCTCCATCCCTTACCAGAGAGAGAATAAAGCCAGCAAGCTGGACTGGTTTCCTCCCCAGTGGCCCAACTCCCCTCTTTTGACTTAAACATCTAATTAAGAAACTACAACTAACAGAGAGCACTTCCAAGAATCAATGTTAATGATACGCTGAACTAATTTTCCTGAACCAGGATCAGGTGGTTGTAGTTGACAGGATTAAACCTTCAGTAAGTAATTATTTGGTTTCTAATACACTGCAATCACTGGAAAAAGATTTACATAAGCTTGGGTGAAAACCTAGCCATTAATTACTACTATAATTTTCCACGAGGCAAAATGAACTAGCCACGATACCCAAACACCTGATTTTATCTAGCAAGAATTATACGCTTTAGCAGCCACTAAATAAAAACCCACAAACAAGAAAATCAAGGCACATATACACAAAGTATAGACTGCCAGGCACCATCCAATGCACATCCTCCACCCCAACATTAAAAAAGATACTGAAATATGAAAAAGGATGTCCCAGTGCATGCCAAAGAAGAAGCAACTGTATGTGTGGGTGTACACTCATGCATTAAGAGCGGACCAGAAGGAATGACTTTATTAGATTTATAGATGCTTCTCATGGACCAAAGTGGCAGGCTGGGTGAAACAGAATAAACACTGTGTTTAAGAATTAAGTATAGAGAGACACAAATGGGTGCACTGGAGAAAAGAACCTGTTCCCTGAGGTTTAATGCAGTAGTAGCAGAACATAAAGCTCAGGTGATGCAGCGTCCAAGTGGAGTGGTTGGAAGAACAAGCATCTTTCCCTCTCCACGGATCTGCCACTTACCCCTCAGAGAAGTCTCAAAATCATGCAGCAGGAAAAGAGTTGGGTGTTTATCAAGCATTGCCTTCCAAGCAATAGTTTTTTTGATTCATGGGAAAAAACATGTGAATGAAATTCCCACCACTGAGATTTAAGGGAAACAAAAAACTGTTTCCCTTCCCCCATGGGAGAAACATCTCAAAACAGTGGCGATGACCATCTGGCTCCACTGCCAAACTGCTGGTACCCCAAATCTCAGGCAACACCAGAGGGCCATGATGCTTTTAAAATTAATTCTGGCCCCAAAAGCAGCTTACCATCATTGCCATAGGAAATGTAAACCTGGCTCTGTAGAAGTCACACAGAAAAAAATCTCCTCACCATCAGCTGAAGATATTCACCCAAAGTCAATTTAGACTTGACATTAAAGTAAATGCTTTTACAAGTCTGTTCTGGCTCCCCAGGCAGTTCACAGATGGCCTGGCTGCTCCAGGCTGATGCTGCTCGCACACTTGTTGACTCAGTTCTGTCATTCATGTCCTGCGTTTCAGAGCATCCTGCTGATCTCAACGCAAGATGCACAAACATCAACTATTAGCATACAGCCTGCTTCAGCAGCACTTGGAGATGTTTTTCCAGCTCTCAGCCAGCAGCTGCCACAGTAATAGTCTTTGGCCTAATTACACCCAACTCAACTTCAGCCCCCAGCTCTTACGGAAGTCACAAGATAGGATTATTTCCTAAAAGCCTCCCTAGCAACTTGTTAACATGAAGGCAGAGGGACATCAGCAGGGAGGGCCAGCAAGGGGGTAGAAGGAAAGGAGCCCAATTCAAGAGTTAAGACTACTTTTTTTTTGTATATTTGTTGTGATTTAGTCTCACAATTGGTGGGGTTTTTTCCCTTTCTATACATTTGATTCTCATGACTGTTTGAGAAACATGATTAACCTGTACAGAGAGATACAGACTCAGCTGGACATGCAATAAGGGATGCTGCAGATGGGCACTGCTGCCCCTGTGGCACCCACAGAAGCTGTTGGGATGCAGCACCCAGAGTTCCCCACTAACACCCTTCACCCTGTGTCTTCTGATGGCCAAAGCTCCTCATGCCTCACAGGCAGCCAGCTGGGGGGATGGGAACTAAACCAAACAAATTGGGGAAAAAAAACCTTCCCAGAAATCAGGTGGAAATTGAACGGGGCAAGCAAGGATTGTCACCACTGGGAAAGCCAAAGCGGTCAACAGAGACATTAACCCCATGGTGTATAGAGCATAGTTGCAAGGGTCCACTTTCCCACCTTTGAGCACCCTCCAGCATGATAAGATGCAGCAGAGAGCATCAGAGGGAAATAAGACTTTTTTTAGTGCAGTGAATCTTCATTTTGACAGATTCATGCAGATGCTGTGGGTTGGTCCATGGCCAGGCACTTCCTAACCCAGCATCCTGCACATCTGACCAGCCAGTGGCACTACCCAGGCCTTTGTGCTGATTCTAGCCAAGTTTCTTACGTGTCTTTACTCAACACATGATGGTTTCTGTGTCCTGGGAAGGTTTCCAAGGTGTTTTCTTATATTATAAAACAAACAGAGATGCTAAAACAAGAGAATTAATTCACACCAGCTATGTGTGAGCCAAGCACCACCAACACCCAAACTGAACATGTAGGAAGGACTGCTGGTGGCTGCAGAGATTCCCTTCACCCCTCTCCAGCTCTCTCCCTCCCTCCTCCTCTCCCTTCCCAGCCATCACCTCCACGTGAAGCTGCAGTGAGTGCAGCCAGCACATGCTGCCCACTGCACAGCGGTGCCCGAAAGCTGCCCTATACAGAAGGTCAAACGACATCATTTGGTATCAAGCAGCTGCTGGGCTTAAGCACATGTGAGCAATTCCCAATTGCCTTCCTACAGGAAAAGATGCAAATATTTGATGTCAAGTGGACAGCTCTCACATCTGTTTTTCTTTCGGCTGCAACCCAAGTCAGCCACTGATATTTTTCCCAGAATTAACTTGGAAACAAGCCTCTGCCAAAATTAAGCAGCTTGTTTCAATTGCCTCTCCGCTCAGCTGACTGTACCTGCTTAGGGCTGCAGTACTCTGCTACAAGCAGTGACTTGGTAGTAAGTATCTATGTTTTCAGACAAATTGGTTACAGTAAGAAAGCACATCTCACAATACATACACACACACAGAGTTTAAAAACTGGAATCTCAATCCTGGCTCAAAGTTATCCTTATTAAAAACATGGTCATGGAAAAAAATGACAAGGATATAATTCTGTTAATCTGTAGCTCATACATTGCTGAGGATGTCCCTATCTTTTTTTTTTTTTTTTTCCCCTTTATTAGAGGAATGGGTGAATTAGTTATATTTATATGGCTTCTGTTACCCTACTACCTGATCACCTGTAGTATATTTACCCTAAGAATTGCCAAATAATATAAGGAAATAATTTCACAACACAATCCTTACAACCCTATTGTTATTTCCATTTCCAGGTTCCCAGGATAAAATTATATAAAACTACATAAAATTATATAAATTTGTATAAAACAAGGTCTAGCTGTAAAGGAACAACTGGATTTCAGGCAGTAAAGCTTTCCAGGGTTGGTAGAGAACAGCTCAATCACAACTAAGCACTATCAGAACCAGCTTAACATCACCACAAACCTGCAGCTGACCATGGGTTTCTAAAATATAATCAAGAATAAACTTAGATTAGCTCTCCTCCTGCCCCTGAAGGATGCTGAAGTGTGGTGCAGGCACTAACCCCAGGATCTGGGGCAGTGCTCACTGGCTGAGCGCAGCAGCTGGGTTTTTCATGCCTCTGGCAGAGAAATACTCTGCGATATCCAATTGGAATCTCATTTATTTCCTGAAACATCGACCAAAACTAGAAGTTACTTGGCAGCTTCAGAAAACCTCCCTGGCCTTCGTAAACATTTTAATCATTTTGCACAATTATCAGCAACCGTGTGTAGGAGGAAAATTGCAGTTACCTGACACCACACTGCAATGGAACAGGAAAGCAGAGCGGGAAGGGAAGGTGGCAGCTCGAGCTGCCAAGAGAATTTTAGGTGGGAAGAATGCAATTATCCCAACAGAAATAGAAGCTGAGCAGTCAATTTTGGAAAGGGTGTTCAGGTTTTGCACCTGGAGGCGGAGATATCTCTGTGCTGTGACTCACATACCACTTTCCCAACCACTTCTGATTCCGAGTTGCTCTTCTTCGTACTGAAAACGGACCCTATCATTGTCTCTTGGTTTAGCAGTCCTGAGCTCTTTCAAAGCACAGTTACATCAGGAAGCGTTTGAAACCAATCCTTGCTTTTTATTTTATCACTGGCTGAACGCTAGTGCTCACAGAACCAGGCACTTCCAGCTCCCAGCACCCTCTCTATCCTGCAAAAAGCCTTCATGGAAACAGCTTTGGGACCTCCCATGAGCAGCAGGAAACAGGCGACAGCCTAACAGCAGCACTGCTGATATAGTATCACTTTCTGTATGGAAACCACGTGGTGTAGCTTCACTCATGCGGGAGGCCTGGCATATTTCTCAGACTTATTTTCATATTTCTTTTTCAAATAGAAGAGCTCAGGTTTAACCCCATGTTTTCTTCTAACACGTTATCAGGATTACAAGCAACATAAAGCGCATGCAAGATGTAGCACACATTTTAATTCTTGCTTTATGAATCTACTGCAGTCACAGATTCACTCTGAATTAGTTTAATACTGAAGGATGTTATATATAGCATGCACTGAGGCCCAAATGTTTGGATAGTGAAGATGAGAACTTAATTTATCTGAAAGAAAGGCACACTTTACCAAACTCTGCAATGCAACTGCGTGTTGGAGCTTTACGTAAGGAAGGAAAATGAAAGAAATTCTTCTGTAGAGATCATAAAACAGACCTTTATACACAGACACTGTTTCAAACTGGATCCAGCACTTTTAGAGAAGCAGAAGGAAGACGAACTACAGGGCCCATATATGAGCTAGTATATGGAAATGCAAGCACTCTTCTTCATTGCTTTAAGAGGAAAGAATGTGCACATATCCACAGCAGATCTAAAACTAAAAGCAGCAGGTTAGATTACAGAAATACTGCTGTATCCATCCAGTCTCTGATTGACCAGAGCTGTCACAGGGCTTGGATCTGGTCTCGGTATTCCCAGCCTGGTTGTCATTGACTCCTCTGCAGGCCACAGTGCTTTGGGTCAAACCACATTTACTGCAGCAGGTGTGTAGCTACATGTAAATACAGCAGTCTGGGGCATCTTATCTCTTAAGCAGTCTGGTATCTGATAAATGCTATTCATGATGTTTTTGCACAGATTCACCACTAATTCACAGTCCCATTCTAGCTTTCATTCTCTTGACATCACTTGACTCAAATCTATATGATATATCTCAGGTATACAACACTGAATGCCAATAAACAGGTACATGCAGTAAATCAAACTATACCTAAAAGGGTAGAAGTCTCAAAATGGACAGTACAAAATGGTGAGACTGGCCCAGGCTGCCCAGAGAAGTTGTGGCTGCCCCCTCCCTGGAAGTGTTCAAGGCCACGTTGGATGGGGCTTTGAGCAACCTGGTCTGGTGGGAGGTGTCCCTGCCCATGGCAGGGGAGTTGGAACTGGATGATATTTAAGGTCCCTTCCAACCCAAACTTTTCTGTGATTCTAGTACTGCTTATTCACCTATGAAATCTTCATTCATATAGTGCTATTTAAATGCAGAGTTATTCTTAAAAATAAACAGATTTTACAAGTGAGCCCCCAAGTTACAAGTCCTTGTCATTTGTATTTAAAAGCCTCATCACTTCAGACTCTGAAAAGGGCTGGCTACTAGGCTGCTGCCTTTCGGATGGGAAAAAAAAAAAGATAGCAAAATAATTAGGAAACCTTGCCCTTCTCCTGTAAAGCATAGCTTCATCTACTGAGTCACATCAGAAGCTGAACTGGAGCAGTTGCAGAAGTGAAGCAGGGCAGAGGAAAGCTTTGGAGAGCATTTCCATTGTGTGTCCAAAGGAGAGCAATGGAACTGGTGAAGGGTCTGGAGCACAAGTGTGATGGGGAGCAGCTGAGGGAACTGGGGGTGTTCAGTCTGGAGAAGAGGAGGCTGAGGGGAGACCTCATTGCTCTCTACAGCTCCCTGAAAGGGGGTTGGTCTCTTTTGTAACAAGTGATAGGATGAGGGGTAACGGCCTCAAGTTGTGCCAGGGAAGGTTTAGATTGGATATTAGGAAACATTTCTTCACTGGAAGGGTTGTCAGGCACTGGCACAGGCTGCCCAGGGAACTGGTTGAGTCCCCATCCCTGGAGGGATTTAAGAAATGTGCAGATGAGGTGCTGAGGGACATGGGGCAGTGGTGAATTGGCAGCGCTGGGTTAATGGTTGGACTTGATGGCCTTACAGGTCTTTCCCAGCCAAGGTTGTTCTATGATTCCATGATTCCTGCCTCCAACCCGAGGAGCAGGTGAGCAGCCCCGATACACAACTGAGCCACCCGCAGTCCGTGGCAGAGGTCCGAGGCCCCTTTCCTTGGCACTGTCCCTGACAGCTGCCGGATGACAGCGAGATCTCTGTGCGGAGCACCCCGCAGCAGCAGAGGGGCGGCTGTCCCGCTCCGCCCGGCGGCCGCTGGAGGCTGAGCGGCACCGGGAGACAAAGCGCGGCCGGCTCCATCGCTGCCCTGCCCGCACACCCGCCGGAGGTGCAGCAGCCGAGCTGTCAGGGCTCTTGCTCAGGAGGTGTCACGAATGCTGGCGGTGAGGGAATGCCCCAAGGAGGCGGAGAGCCTGGGGAGGAGCGGGAAAGGCCAGCCGGGATGCCCGGCACACCTGGGTAGGACTGCAGGGGGGCACCGCCGCCCGATAAGGATGCTCTCCAGCGGAGCTGCTCTCCCTCTCGCCCGCTCCCCACCCCCAAAAGCGCCTTTTCCCCTGCCCCCGAATGGAACCCCTCCCGGCAGCGGGCAGCTGACCCCCACGGACCGCTGCGCCCCCGCCCCGCCCCCAGAGCCCCGCACTCCTCCGCCGCCCCCCGCCCCTCCGAGCCCTTTGTCCGCCGCGGGAAGCGCCGAGGGCCGGGGGGGGGGGGTGTCGGAGAGGCCCGTTTACCGATGGAGACCTCCTGCGCGAAGGCGAGCGAGATGAGGAGCAGCGGCAGCCCCACGGCGATGCAGGTGACGATCTTGTCCAGCGCCAGCTCCAGCCGCAGCCCCTTGTACCGCGTCTCGGGCGGCTCCTTCAGCAAGAAGTCGGAGAACACGTACTCGGTGGCGATGTGTGCGATGGCCATGGCGGGCACGGCACGGCACGGCACGGCACGGCACGGCTCGGCACGGCTCGGCACGGCACGGCCTGGCCCGGCTCGGCTCCGCCCCTCCCGCCGCAGCACGGCAGCGCCCCCGCAGCCCGGCCCGGCCCCGCACGGCTCCGCCCGCCGGGGGTGTGTGGGGGTGTGCGTGGGGTGGCTGCTCCGGGGCGGTGGGGGGGTCGCACCGCAGCGGGGGGCTCCGAGGATGGAGGCTTATGTACTGCAGGTTGCGCCCATCGCCGCCGGCCCTCTGCCCGGGCACCGCCGAGCAGAGCCTGGCTCCGGCTGCACTGCCCCCGTCGTGGATAAAGTGCCCCCCCGCGAGTCGTCTGTTCTCCGGGCTGAACAGCCCCGGCTCTCTCCCCCCATCTCCCCTGGCAAATGCTCCAAGCCCTGCATCTACCCAGCACCAGGTGCTGTGGCATTTCAGTGTTTGGCCGCCGCCACCACAGCTCGTGTCACTTTTTGTGGGAGTCAGTGGGGTGCCTTCCACCTTTAATAACCCTTAATCCATTTCCCTCCTTACATTTCTCCAGTTGCTTGCTGAACCTCTGTAGGCCTGTGGGGACAGGCTGAGAGAGTTGGGGTTGTTCAGCCTGGAGAAGAGAAGGTTCCAGGCAGACCTTATAGCACCTTCCAGTACCTGAAGGGGCCTACAGGGAAACTGGGGAGGGACTTTTTACAAGGGCATGGAGTGACAGGGTGAGGGGTAATGGTTTCAAACTGAAAGAAGGGAGATTTAGATTAGATATGAGGAAGAAATTCTTGACTGTGAGGGTGGTGAGACACTGGCCCAGGTTGCCCAGAGAAGCTGTGGCTGCCCCCTCCCTGGCAGTGTTCCAAGGCCAGGTTGGATGGGGCTTAGAGCAACCTGGTCTGGTGGGAGGTGTCCCTGCCCATGGTAGGGGGCTTGGAACTGGATGATCTTTAGAAGTCCCTATGATTCTAAGCTTGGAGCATCCTCAGGCCCCTCAGACCAGGAGTTGCAGAGGTGACTGTCCACAGGGGCACCCCCATGCTATTCTTTGCATGTAGCGCTTCCTTGGCTTACACTACTTCTGCCAAAAGGGACAGATTATTCCCTTCTCCACTCAACTCTCCCTTTATTAAACCTCTTTCCTATCTGCTTTCAATTGTCCTTTCTATTTTTCCAAGCCTCAATCTGAGGAAACGACTCCTCATATGGAAACTATTCTACAACACCAGTTCCCTTTCTTGTTTTTTTTCTGTGCTGTTCTCGTGCTGCTGTGTCCCCTTCTGAATGGGGAGGAGCCATGTGACTCATGCTGCATTCAAGATGCAAGTGCCCCAGACGTTTATATAATGGTAGTAAGCCGTTTTCTTGTTTACTCTGTTCTTAATTCCTGCTGATGCCTAATATTCAGTTGCCTTTCTGCCCACTAAAAAGCACTTGAGCAAACATTGTCATTAAACTATTACAAATAAGATCCCATTTCTGGGTTGCTTAGACAGTATGATACATGTAATGCTAGGATTGCTTTTTTTTCCACAAGTACTACTGTAAATGTATCAGTACTAGTTTTTATCTTTTTATCACTCATTTTTCATGCTACAGGTCCTTATGATTGTCACTCAACTTGGTCACACTTTTTCATACCACTTACAGAAATCGATGAAGAGCAAGGGTCCTTGCAGTACCCCATGAGTGACTTCCACTGTGAAATCTGGCCGTTTACTTCTGCCTTTTGACCAGTTATTTAGCCTCCATGGAACCTTCCTCTCATTCCATGGCGATTTCTTTCCTTTAAGAAGCTTTAACTAAGGACCTTCTCAAACGTCTTGTGGAAATGCAAGCAGCCTATATTCATCCAGGTCTCTTATCTATATGCTGAGTCCTTCAAAACCTCACTGAGACAGTTTTCTTTAAGGAAAAAAAAAAAAAAAAAAAAGTATTGATTCTTCATGGTCTGTTTTGTTCCTTTGGCCACTTTTCTGGGGCATTTTTAGGACGGTTTCTACCAACTTGCATTGTGTGAGTGTCAGAGCTGCTTATTCCTCTGGAAAGTTTTGAAAGGTTGATCTTGCATTTGTTACCTTTTGAGCTTTTGGTGCTAGGACAGATACCAACTGCTACCCAGGTTCATAATCTAGATTATTCATAGTTGAGGGCCTGTAGCACTCTCTGGAGACCACACCTCACCTGGTGACTTGTTTGTTTTCTTCCTTTGTTCATTTTGTTGCTTCTCTCTCTGTTCCCACTAGTCCTTCAGCCCAACACAGATGCTGTCCCTTGGTGTTGGGGCTTGGCTGGCTACAGGACTGCCTATGCCAAGCAGGCAATGTTAAATGCAATGCTTTACTCTTTCTGTGATGCTTCATGCTCTCTGTGGCAGGCTGTGTTACCTGGGCAAGCAGCGGTGACATTCTGAGAATCTTTGGAGGCTTCGTTCCTGCTTCACAGCCACCATCCAGCTGAGAAGCCAGATGAAATGAACTGTGCTAGAAGGTTTGTAAAAATAAATGAATTTTTATTATTGTTGTAATCACTTTGGCTGGCTAGTTTCTACAGTTAAAATATATTTATGATTCTGTTTCTAAAAAGTCAGAGGCATTAACTACTCTAAAAGGAAACTACCAAATAATTTCCTTTTTTAACAGTGTATGTTTAGGTGAAAGGCTTTAATTTTGTATGTATACAGGGAGTGAATGTTCTGCACAGACAGACAGTGGTTTTACACAGAACAGGAGACATCAATTTTTATGTTTACAAAACAGAAAGATGAAAGGGCTTAGAGTATTTGTTTTTGTCAGCTCAAAGGGAAGATTTGGAGAAGGAGTGTTTACTGCTATGGTGTAACTCCTATTTGGGCTCAGTCCTGCAGTACTACCTCATGTGTGCGCTCTTAAATGACTGGGAAAAACGAAGACTCAAGAAGTAACCGAGAAACATCCAAGAAACTTCAACATATTGGTTAGCTGGACATCGATCCAGGACACTGTTAAGCTACAATAAGAGTGATGGACAGTACAGTTCCCTACACTTGAATGTACTTCAAAAGACAGAAGTGGAAAAAATAACATTAAAAAACCCCAGCAACTTGAATTTACGTTTAAAATCAAATTTTGATAGACTTTCACATACATGTTTGTTGTAGAGTTCCTCTGCAAGAGCTGTAGCTGATGTGAGCAGGCAAGAGTGAGCACTATCTGATTAAAAATGCGCTATAAACATCCAAGTATCACTAAACGTGGCCAGATTCTGCCTCTCTTCCTTGCAGAGTGCAGAGATCAGCCTCCTGATGGCTTTGTTACAGGTAGGGAGTGAGGTGCTACTCGGTGCAAAAAAGAGGTACAGAATCAGGACTACAACGAGCAGCAGTTACAAAGTCAACTAACTTTCTTGGAGGTTGCTCAGGGCTAGGTTTTTAAAGGGATTAACCAAAGCTGTCAGAAACTAGCAACAGGGGCACTGCTGAACTCCATCAGGTGCTCAAATATATTGGTAGGTCCCTAAATGCCTTTAAAAACCTGTCCCGAGTGCAGAGTTTCCTCATTTAAAAGGGGTAAAAAAAAAATAAAATAAAGGAGAATCACTTAAATGTTGGTGAATTCATTGAGCCAGACTTTGGGAAACCGCAGGGACTTCCACATTGACACCTGCTCCTTCAGAAACCAGCACGATTAAAACAGTTCCTGGTGGTATTTGTTCCTTAGTTTGAACCCCATGTTTCTACACAGAGAGCAGGGATGCCACGCAACCCCCTTCTTACTCCTGTGGATAAATCCTTTGCAGTCAGTGTGGATGCCAAGAGGTGTGCTGCTCTGCTGCCAAATTTGATCTTGGGCAAAGCTCAGCTGAACTCTGGAGAAGTGATAACGGTGATGGGTGGTACACGGCTCTCGAAGCTGAACCCTACAGCTCATGTTCACTCTTGTGAGCGCTGGTGATGGGGTAGGGCAATCAGCATATGTCTCGCTCCAGTTTTATTAGCAGCATGTCATGAAATCCAGTGCGGCTCTGTGAATGGTGGTGAAAGTGGGGATTTACAGGGAATCTGTTAGAAGTGCACTTTTGTCATGCAGAGCTTTGTAATGGATCCTGCTTCCTTGGCGGGTGATGAGGCAGAAGAAGGTTAATACTGTTGACAGCAGAACAAGTCCAATGAAGAAAAAAGCTGTGAGTATCACGCTGGCTTCTCCAGGACTCAAAGTTTTGCCAAAAAAATTGCCCCCTTTGCTGTCATCTGCTAAAAGAAAAGTAGTTCATAAGAAATCTATACATAAATCTGAAGAGTTTTAAATGATGTTTTAAAAAAACCCTTACTCTTTGTGGTGGTCCTATTTTTTGCAGTAGTTGTTTTGTATGCTCCAGTTGTGAGTCCTCCTTCTGAAGGAGCTTCCCTCTCTGTGTGGAGGGAGAAAAAGCATAGTTAAGTTGAAAGCCTTAATAAACAGGTTTTTGTCTTCTGGATTAGTAGCCCTGATTTTATTTAATTTCTTCTACCTTGCTGGTCTGAACAGAAATCTTGATGAGATCAGCACAGCTACTGCTCTGGGCTGCTTCATGGGCAACATCCCCCTGGCAGTGTTCAAGGCCAGGGTGGATGGGGCTTTGAGCAACGTGATCTAGTGGGAGGTGTCCCTGTCCATGGCAGGGGGGTTGGACTAGATGATCTTTAAAAGTCCCTTCCAATCCAAACCATTCTGTGATTCAGTTCTGCGTTTGTTTGTTCATTTGAAGTTTCACAGCCTGAACGAATGTGTGTTATAAAATAAATCCATCTTGTCCAAGGAAGGGGTATTTTGGCTACGTTTGGCCTTACATCTATCATCCTGCTCCTACAGGGTTACAGGTACAAGGTGTGCCTGGTGGTGCTGTTGCAGCCCCTGCAGAGGAGTGTAGCAAGCACAGCAGGGACCCAGGCAGGAGATGTTGGACCCAGATGTTAAGTGGAATTATGTGACGTGGAGAGGCTCACAAAGCACTTCTGACTTCACTCACAAGTGGTGGAAGGGTCCAGCACCACTCAAAAAGTTTACTAACTTTTCTTAGTCAAAAGATCACCTGTTTCTTGGACAGGATGACCAACCATCATCTTGTATCTCTCTCAGCTGGTCTCTACCCATGCAGGAAGGAGTTCAAATAGCCCTGTGAACTGGCAATGGCTGCAGGGAGGAACAGCACCGTGCCAGTCTGCACACCCTCCTGTACATCACGTGGCAGCAAGGCTAAAAAAAAGCTTTGCAGTTGTTTCCTGCACCACCTGCGGGTGACTAATGGCTGCCACTGTCATGGAGGGGCTCTTGTGAGGCACCAACTGTTTTTAAGTTGCAGAGTGCAGCAAAGATTACTGTCTTTGCCATGTCATTAGGGCTGTTTGTCCTGTCCCTAGGTGATGCTGACTGGCTGTGGCAGTAATTTACAGGTGCTTCAGACCAGCATGCAGGGTGCAGTGGTGACATTACCTCTCTTCCTTTCCTCCCTGCCTTCCAACCCATCTGCTGCAATACCACCTCCAAGTCCTAGGACATGTTTCTGATACTGCACCTGATTTATTGATGGTGTAGGTCGTCTCCATGCCAGCATGGATGTGATCAGCTACGTGGCAGTGCAGAAGCCATGTTCCAGGGTTTTCTGCTAGAAGTTCAACTGTCTGGAATGTCCCAGGAAAAAGGTCATACACGTCTCCTCTGTGGTCCTTATCTGTCTGTGGCAAGACAAAAATCAGCATCATAAGAGTCTTGCTTCAAATACGTGCCATGGGCACTGAAATATTCCAGTTAGACTTTCAGCTCCTCAAGGCAGATCAAATGCTCCCTGCTATACATTTCTCGTGTGCCCCACACTGGGGAACTGAGGTCTGTTGACACCCCTCATTTAATTAGTTGACAATAGGAGACCCCTCCTAAGGGCTTCGAGTGCTGGTTAATGCTGTTTTCTTTGAAAAACAGATAGTCCTGCTAGTGTCAAGCTGTCACAACATAAAACCACACTGTAGGCAGGCTTAACTCTCTCTGATTTCCTCCCTGTATCTTCACTTATACCCGTGGGTGAATATATATTTTAACCCACCTAACCATGTTGTCCAACAGTGACATTTATTCATGTTTCAGAACAGGTTCAGTGATAGAAGCTTTGCAAGGATCTCATTCATTTATTTTTCCTTCACATATAAAACTCCCACCAGTCTCAGCATCAGCCCAGATCTACATGTCCAAGCTGCAAAACGAGCCTAGAACCCAGACTTTTTTGCAGAAGTTTTCCATCCCACTATAAAGGTTTTACTTAGATTAATTTTACCAACCTTAAAGATGAAGGTCTGTGCATGGAAGTGAACTGTATGTATATCCACTTCATTGCCCATTCCTATCAAATACCAGTTTGTCCTATCACCTTCATTCATCGTTAGGCCCAGAAGACTGTTATAAATCTTCCCATTGATTGCTGGAAGAATGACAAAATAGGACCGATTAATAACTGGCCATGGTACAGGTGATGAAAACCTCCACTTCAGGCACCTTTTGCACTTTCTGTCCAGGGAGAAGGGGTGCCCAGGCAGAGAGGGGACCTATATGCATGGCCAGGGCAAGGGCTCTCTATAGTGACCACTGCCATTGCAGAGAGATAGTCATGTTTTTGTTTCAGATTCCAAACCATCTAACTGCACATCAGCAACCATTTTTCTGTCTTGAAAAGCACCAGGTAGGTTTTTTTACTGGTTGAGATTGAGTTCCTAAATAAACAAGATTTATGTTGAGAAGCTATAAGGAAAAAGAAGAAATGGAGTTGTTGCCTAAAATGGGTCCCATCTGTAGAAAGAGAAGTTTGCTTTGCCAGGGCTGTTTCTGCCCCTTCCCAGTCTGTTCTGCCTGACTCCTGGGCTGGCTGCTACTACAACCACAGTTTTAAAATGTCAGCTTCATGCTCCTACTAAACAAGCCTGCAAGGAACGCAGCTCCCAAATGACAAGGGAAGTCTGGCAGGGCAGCCTCTTCCCATGAGTATTAGAATAAACTATCTTGTTAGAAAAATATCTTGGCTGGGCCTCATGAAATCTTTTTGTTTCCAGAGTTGCAGCTTATGAAGTTGTCACATGGTTGGGTAGTTGCAGGCCAAGTCCAATGTCTTCATAAAAGGACTGTGAAAAATAAACCTCTATCCTCTTGGCTGCTGCCACCGAGTCCTACATACCATGCATGCTGTTGCCTTCTACAAAGTTCTCAGTGAAGTTAAAATCGTCAGGATTCTTATGAAGGTATGTTTCAATATTTTCTTTCAAATACCAGGATTCATTTTCATCAAACACCATAAACAGAAGGGTAAATTCACGATCAATGTCCTTCCTTAGACCTCTTTCATCTAGAATTCCTTTTCTGCAAACTACGAGAGGCCCAATCAAACCGCTGTATGTGTCCTGAAATAAAATAAATGTATGTATTACAAATTTTCTAGTTCATTCAGGTCTGAAATAGATACAGATTAACTACAGATTAAATAAAGATAAAATTCCATATTGCTATCAGATGAGAAAAAATCATGACTCTGATCAGAGATATCTTTCTCCATATGCCCCCACATTAATGTACCAAAGCAATGTTTTGCCTTCACCCCAAATACCTTCAACTGTTTTTTAAGGAGGGAATCACATTACCATGGTGTGTCCCTGGGGATTTCAGTAGATTAAATTACCCAGGCATGCACAACTGTTATCAGAGAGGATGATGCATCTAGCTCTGTAAATCATTCCTCTGTGGTCCTCACATAAATGAGAAGCAGGTTCCTTTCGGAAACATTATGCAAGGCAGGATGCTTTATCAAGAGCAATGTTATCTTTAATGACCGTGTCTTGGTTACCTTTACAAAATTCACTGTTGAATAATAAACCCAAGTGATACAGTTTGGATCTGTTTTACCAGGACCGGATCTTTCTGGGACGTTCCACCTGTAGGTGTTTATTTCCCCTGAAACAGAAGGAACAATTTTACCAAGAACAGCTGGGTATTCGAGGCTTTGAATAGTATGTAACTGAGATCTGCTATCCTCCTCATCAAAAAATGATCTGCATCAAAACTATCTGTGTAAGCATGCAGCAATGGGTGTGGACATGATTTTGCTTTCCAGGAGGTCAGTGAAGTTCCAGCTGTGTAAGCGAAGGCCCCCAGAAAAGGAGGTCTGCAAAAGGTGCTGGCAACAGCAGCATCCCACAGAGGGAAGTTTGGAGGTAGGATTCTTCATCTTTCTCCTTGGACAAAACTTGTAGCAGATCAATGATCTTGGATGTCGATGCTTAAGGTCAGTGAAAGATATTGAGAGTCAAGCTCCAGAAAATATTTCTTGGACTTTCTCAGTTGAAAATGGCACAGAGATGTGGCAGTTGCCACTGGGATTTTGCAGAAGGTGCTGCAGCAGTGTATCAGCTCTGGGCCGGGAGAGGAGAGCTGAATACGTACCGACCTGCTGACTGGGAGCAACAGGGAGGTCCTTTCCTCTTCCAGCTAAGCCTATGCTCCCCAGCAATTACTGGAGAACCCCTGTCCCTTCCCAAAAGCCATCACCTCTGCCACATCCTCCCTGAGCACAGATTCCCTGACCTCTGATTTAAAAAACCAGAACAATTTGGTGGGGAAATTATCTATTTGGTTGAGGATCAGTTCTCTACACTGAACACAAACACACCTGTATTCAGATGAACTGCCTGTGCTGTGTTTCCCTGCTTTGGCTTACTGTCAAACACAGACACCTTCCCTCATCTAACTCACCCCAAGCCTGCTCCCATGTGGGTACAGGAGACATGACAGTAGTGTTCCCTGTGTTACACTTCGAACGTCAAGAAAACAGGATCGACAACATCACGGAGCAAATAACAAAACATGGGAATCGTAAATCAGCTCTTCCCCTTCCCCCCCCCCCCCCCCCCCCCAAAAATATATTCACCACAGGTCATTCATCAAACCCCAGCAAGGCAGACTCTGTCTCACATTTGGCCATGAATTTCTGTGTGACTGTACTGTATTGATAGAGCTACATACAGGAAAGATATTCCACTTTACAGAGAGGTTTAGTACATTAGAATTTCTTTTCATTTAGTTTCACACTGAAGCTCACAAATACCATAAAAAAAATTGCATGGGTGATGAACAGAAAAGGTATGTGTATTCTAGACTGACTATAAACACCAGAGTTTGAGTTTGGCTTCTTACTAGAATATAAAACCCAAGATAAAAAATGAAGTACAAAACTTTTAACAGGTATTTTTCTATATGAAAAAAACCTATTTTCCTCACTAGAAACTGAGGCATATTTGGTTCACCACTTCAAAGACTTTTAGATCACATGACAGTGACGTTTTGCATGTTATGCATCAACTCTGAATGCAAATGCCAGTTCTGCGTAGATTAAGAGAGAGGCAGAGTTAACATTGCCAGCTGCAACTCTACCAACGAGTTCCTCAGTTTTTCAAACATTAGAGTGTCAGTCTGGAGCAAATGCAGTGCTGGTTTACACTTCTCTTGCCATGATTATGGGCCTGCTTCTGGTTTTATTTGGAGGTTGTCCAGTGATATTATATTCCTGTTTATACTTTCGATAGGACCAAATGTTCATCCTCTGCCCGAACATGCTCACTTGATCAAGAACCTACATGTATAACAACACAGAATCGTATCTGAAAAAACGTTGAAAGTACTATGCCTGGAAGAATATATAGGTAAGCTTGAAAGAGGGATTAGCATTCATGTGTTAAAAGGCTTTTATATACAGCCTTTGTAGCTCAAAGAAAAAAAAAAAAAAAAAACTAAAAAAAACCAACTATGAAGAGCCTTACCAGGAAGGGTAATTGGTGTCTCAGGTTGTTCTTCACAACCCACTTCTTCTATACCATGTGCATTTATTGAGTAAGGCCTGCTGGCTTTGTTCTTAAATACAATCAGAACAGAGTCACCAACCTCAGCATGGAGTAATGGCCCTAGATTAAAAGAGAAAACACCAGTGATTAATGCTGTGTTCCTGAATTTAACAAACTTTCAATAGCTTGGCCTAGGAGACTAGCCAAGGTCTTTCTCAAAACCCTCAGGCTTTGAGAAATTCTACTCTTTCGGTAATGCCATCAAATTTGGTTTGTTATTTCAGTTGATGAAAAGCTCCATATATATAAAAATAATCTTTTTTCTTTTCATAGGATCATAGGATGGTTTTATTTCTTAAGCTGGTAAGAGTTTTGGGGTTTTTTTAAACTATTTTTTACTTTTGTACTGAAAAAAAAAAAGTCAAATATATTCCTAGAGAGCGTTGACTACTTTGTGACCAGTTGTTGTCCGCTTCTCACCCCATATAAAACACAAGCTGATGGTTATTTTATGATATGTGTAACATTTTTTCTTGCCCAATTTCAGGTACAAATCCAGCCCCTTAATACTGACTTAATCTGCCTACAAGAGTCTCCTCCACGCTACATGCTCTGATGTTAAGGTGAATCCTGGACTTGCCGTTTTGGCCTCCTCCCTGTTAGTACTCCTTAGGAAACTCCTTACTCATGTTTGAGAATGAATTCTCTAGTTTGTAAAGCATTTTTACACACCAACTATACAAATTGGGTGTAAAATCACTGATAACCTGAAATAGCCATCAGTGTTCCTTATTTTCCATGTTAACAAAGCTGGAAAACTTTGGGTTTGGAAAGCAATCCTCTCACTTATCCAGCTCCATCTGTGAGCCCTGAGAGCTACTTGCCCAGGATTTCCAAGTGTTCCTCCTCCTCCGTCCTCACTTTGCGCTGTGTGAAGTTGCTGTTTGTGTACTCCCTGTAAACCACCTTCTTGTATTTTGAACCGATCAGATCTTCTGCTTGGCTCAGGAAAACACGCCCATAGCTGCAAAATAAAAAGGCAAAAATTAAAAGCCCTAAACCTTACATATCTAAAGGCTGGTAACTGTTGTGTTATTCACAATAGATGTGATAAGAATATGTGGGTTTGTTCAATGTGCTGATTGATGTGAATCCCTGGGTGCCGCAAGAGATTTTAAACAGCAAATAATAACACTGATAATCCTCACTAAATGCACACCCTGTTCAAACAGGTAAATCTGAAGATATGTTGCACTCACCACGAACTTTTAGGAACACAAATCCTTCACCAGAGCTGTCAGAGCAGAGATGAAGCTCAAGCTAAGAGTTGGTTTGGCCACTCTCCAGCTGCATCCTCTGCTCCACTAAGTGATACTACCTGGCCCTGCACACCTGAATCCTCTTAGCACGATGGTTGCTTTCACTATCTTGGCTGTTAATCAGCCACAGGAGGGTGATAACTGAAGCCTAAGCTTGCAAAAGCAAATACCATTGTCTGAGATAAGAGGGGGCTGCTCAACCCTGCTCTCCTGTGTACAGTGCAGGGCTGGATGCTTTCCCAGCATGAAGATAAAGTAAGAAATGTATTTTCCTTTCTTCACCTGGCAGAGGATGCTTTTATGTGCCCTCCAGGTTTGCAGTCACCCACAGTTTGTTGTCGCTGCACCCGTGGGCTGACTCGCCGGCAGAGGACACTCGCCACCAGCTGACTGTTCACCCTCTCTGAGAGCAGCTCTGTCTCCTGGCAGCTCATCGCCCAGGTGCCCCTGGCAGGGGAGTTGCGAGGTTGGCTCACAACATACTGAATAAAAGCAAAAAAATGCCCCAGGAATACTGCTTACTGTAGTAATATCCCGTGTGTGCAACAGCAGCCTTTGACAATACTGGAGTGAATATTTTCCTTAAACACATTTCATCACCTGTGACTCTGCAGGTATATTTTCTACCGATTCCACCATACTCTTCTCTTTACCGGGTGCAGTTTCCCAGACACTTTTCTACGGTTTGTTTTTGAAATATGTTCCTTGTTCCTTTTTGTTTTCACCAAGAGGTCTCAGAGACCTCCCTATGCAATACGATCTGGAATACGTATGCACACTCTTTTTATTCCTTAGCACGGTGCAGTGTAGATGTGATTTACTTGCAGAGGTTACTGCATTCTGACTTTCCAGGGAAGCCAGGGGATACCGTGCTGCAGTGAAGCAGGCTCAGCAACACCCTAATGCATCTGCAGTGCTTGCAGGAGCTCACGTCTGGGACAGGTACCTGGGTTTCTTCTGTATGAAAACCAGAGCACTGGGATGAGGAGACAGGGGAGAGTGAGCAAGGGAGGGACGGGAGTTGGGGGGCATCAATGTAGGGTTGGGCCAGGGCTGGAACATACATATGGATTTAGGGACTTGGAAGATTTCTTGGGTTCAACAGCATTACCAGACACTCTGAGACGAAAACATTCGAAAATACTGCTTATGAACTAGGCTAGTCTGAGAGGCTGTCACTTTATAAATACCTTTTCTTTTATTTTGTTCGCCAGAGAGTGTCTCATAAAAAGTATGAGGCTGGCTTCATGAAAGGATGCTTCATAGCTTTCCCTCCACTATGAGTGTGCCCCATGCCCCACAGGTGTTTTTTGCTTTAGGTACCTCTCCTCATTGCTGCTGACATTGTAAATCTTCGGTGCTGAGCTCTTATTTGAGGCATAGTCCCACTCCACCTCCTCCGCAGCGATGTAGTAGAGCCTCATGCTGCCACGCTGCTTCTGGGCTCGTGTGGTGTTACGGCAGCTACTGACCTCGTAGAGATGTTTCATCCCACCAACAAAATGATCAAAAGTCCTGCAAACCACTTTGAATGTGCCTGGAAAGGAAAGCACCTGAGATTTACACAATTTGAAAAACTTTGAAAAGCAGCTTGGCAAATTAGGTCCTGTGCCTTGTACATCTCTGCTCTGTCCTCAGACAAACCTAATCTCTGATGCTGCATGGAAAGTCAAGTGAGGGGATGCTTGTATAAAATCACAGAATCATGGAATTGTTTTGGTTGTAAAAGACCTTTAAGATCATCAAGTCCAGCCATTAATCTAGCACTGCCAAGTCACCACTAAACCATGTCCCTAAGTGCCACATCTAACACGGCTCTGAAATACCTCCAGGGATGGGGACTCCACCACTGCCCTGGGCAGCCTGGGCCAGTGCCTGACAACCCTTACAGTGAAGAAATTTTTCCTAATATCCAATCTAAACCTCCCCTGGCACAACTTGAGGTCATTACCCCTCGTCCTATCCCTGTTACCTGGGAGAAGAGACTGACCCCCCACCTCGCTACAGACTCCTTTCAGGGAGCTGTAGAGAGCAATGAGGTCTCCCCTCAGCCTCCTCTTCTCCAGACTGAACACCCCCAGTTCCCTCAGCTGCTCCCCATCACACTTGTGCTCCAGACCCTTCACCAGCTTCGTTGCCCTTCTCTGGACACGCTCCAGCAGCTCAGTGTCCTTCTTGTAGTGAGGGGCCCAGAACTGGACACAGCACTCAAGGTGTGGTCTCACAAGTGCTGAGTACAGGGACACAATCACCTCCTTACTCCTGCTGGTCACACCGTTTCTGATACAGGCCAGGATGCCGTTGGCCTTCTTGGCCACCTGGGCACACTGCTGGCTCGTGTTCAGTCGCTGTCAACCAGCACCCCCAGGTCCTTTTCCACCAGGCAGCTTTCCAGCCACTCTTCCCCAAGCCTGTAGCGCTGCATGGGGTTGTTGTGGCCGAAGTGCAGAGTCCGGCACTTGGTCTTATTGAACCTCATACAGTTGGCCTCAGCTCATCACTCCAGTCTCTCCAGATCCTGCTGCAGCGCCTTGCTACCCTCAGGCAGATCAACACTCCCACTCAACTTGGTGTCATCTGCAAACTTACTAAGGGTACGTTCGATTCCTTCATCCAGATCATTGATATTAAGATATTAAACAGAACTGGCCCCAAAACTGCACCCCGGGAAACACCAGTCATGACCAACCACTGACTGGATTTGACTCCGTTCACCACATCTTGTTGGGCCCAGCCAGCCAGTTTTTTACCCAGCAAAGAGTACGCCCATCCAAGCCATGAGCAGCCAGTTTCTCTAGGAGAATGCTGTGAGAAACAGTGTCAAAGGCTTTACTAAAGTCCAGGTAAACAACATCCACAACCTTTTCCTCATCCACTAAGCAGGCCACCTTGTCATAGAAGGAGATCAGATGAGTCAAGCAGGACCTGCCCTTCATAAACGCAGACTGTGCCTGATGGCCTGGTTGTCCTGTATGCGCCACATGATGGCACTCAAGGGGATCTGATCCATAACCTTCCCTAGCACTGAGGTCAGACTGAGGCCTGTAGTTCCCCAGATTCTCCTTCTCACAACAGAGGTGATTCTGCCCCTCTACTCCTGTCTTGTGAGACCCCCACCTGCAGTGCTGTGTTCATCTCTGGGGCCCCCAGCATAAGAAGGACATGGACCTATTGGAGCAAGTCCAGAGGAGGGCCACAAAGATGATCAGAGGGTTGGAGCACCTCTGCTCTGGGGACAGGCTGAGGGAGTTGGGGATGTTTAGCCTGGAGAAGAGAAGGTTCCAGGGAGACCTTACAGCACCTTCCAGTACCTGAAGGGGCTGACTAGAAATCTGGAGAGGGTCTTTTTACAAGGGCATGGAGTGACAGAACGAGGGATAATGGTTTCAAACTGATTAGATTACATGTTAGGAAGAAATTCTTTACTGTGAGTCTGGTAAGACACTGGCACAGGTTGCCCAGAGAAGTTGTGGCTGCCCCCTCCCTGGAAGTGTTCAAGGCCAGGTTGGATGGGGCTTTGAACAACCTGGTCTAGTGGGAGGTGTCCCTGCCCATGGCAGGGGAGTTGGATCTAGGTGATCTTTAAGGTCCCTTCCAACCCAAACCATTCTATGATTCTGTGAAACCACCATGGGCCATTTTTTTCATAGCTCTGATGGTCAAAGACTGCAGTGACAGTGGGAGCAGCTTTTGGTATGTCTGTGGGCAGATTTCAACATTTGTAGTCTCCTTCCTATTTACTCGAGCAGAAGCTGACCACAATGGAGTCATGCATAGCTCTACCTGCTAGCAGTCTTTTGAAGGAGGAAAGCCCTTTCACAGCTGCTTTATATATGAGTCAGCGATGGAACCAAAATTAGAAGCATAGCCCTGTCCTGACTGGATCTCAGTCTGTTCCTTGTGCTTCTAGGGCAAAAGTGATGAAAAAGGTAAAATAACATGCAGTTAAAGAAAATCATATGTGTTGGTGATTGTAAAGATCTGATAATTCATTCAGTTTCCCTAATTGTCAGGAGAAGGTTAGCTGGCAAAAATTAATCTCCTGAAATGTATTGTTTAGTGTGAGTCCTGCAGTGCAGTTCCATGACAGATGGTGGAAATGTATGGGATATGCATAAAAGAATCTGCTATCTTATAGACACCAGTGTCAGAGGTCTAACCTGGCATGTGCACATGGCCAACAGATATTTCTATCAGGTGCTCCGGCCAAGGATGGCTCTTGGCATAGCCTTGCACAACTCTGATGACTCTGCTGATTTAAACAGAGTTGCACCAAAGTAAAGAAAAGTGATGTTGCACTCTTTATCATGAAGTTTGTCTGATGTCTCCAAACAAACAATTCACCACCTCCAAGTCTGAAGATGTGTATCACATGTATCACTGGATTATACATACGAATTACAAGTATCTTTAATGTATATGCTTCTGAAAAAACTCCTAAAGACTAACCATTGTTGAAAAATTACTATTGAAGTCCTAAAATACCTTAAATGATGCTGACTGTCTACATGGCAGTGAATTTTGTGTTTGCAAAAAAAAAGCCTGTTCTGAGAGTTATGGAAATTCTGTGAGCATCCCATTGGCTATCTCTCTGCCTGCTGCTCTGTCTAACTCAAGACCATCAAAGCCTTTGCACTTTGATGCACGTATATATTTGATTTATAGCATCTTCCTGGAAAAGTAGCCCAGCCTGAATTCTCAGTCATGACAGGTCCCAACAGCCTCCACGCTTTCAGGCTCCTTCGTGCAGAGCATAACATTTCACCAACTGTTATTCTGTCTGCCTGATTTCTGCACATGCCATACCACCAAGATAAATTCATGGACATACCCACGCGGTCTGGCTGCATCAGTGCTGTCCCCGATAAATGAGGAAACAAGGCCAGCCCGTCCCTCGTCGTCCCTCTAAGGTCAATGGTGTTTCCTTGAAAATGAACCCCGTGCATGTCGTAGTGACTGCCAAGCCCGATGAGGTGCCAGGAGACCTTGTCATCCTTGCACATGGCCAGGCCTGGCAGATTACCAAACAAGTAGCCGTTGACAGCTGGAGAAGGAAAGAACCCAGTTGGCAGCAGGTCAATGGAAACTTATCACAGATCCTCCTACTCCCTCCCTGGGAAAAGACTCATGACTCAGCAAGCTGTAAGTCACGGCGTTAGTTAAAGTAACATTTGCAAAGGTAGCACTGGATGACACCAAATTAATGCCTAAATGCTATTCCTATAAAATCTGAGCTTCTACTTTTTTTTTTTTTTTTTTTTTTTAGCTTGTAAAATCTTGTAATAGCCCTCTGCAGCAATGTAGAACTTCTTGTCTGAGCTTTTCAGGGTGACCTCGCAGACACCAGTTCAGGTGTATAAATTAGGTACCTCCTTTCAGCCTGAAGAATGTATAACCAGCTTATTATGGCCACAGAGTGGGCCATAATGAGTCCAAGTTATAAGTTCAGTTCTGATGGAGCCTTTTTGTGTGATTTTGACCTTTGATTTCCACTTTTACTTCCAAAATATATCTCTTTCACAAGGGTGTTATGAGGCTAAACTCCCTAATCCTCAAATGCTCTCTGTGGTCACTGGGTGAAAGATATTATGGCAGATCAAAACTTTAGTATGAGATACCACCTCATAATGGAAGAATGAAATAGATGAGCCTAGAGGTTCTCTAATGATGTATATTCTCAGTGCTCTTTAGAAACCTAAAGCAAAGAGAGGTTATGTGATTATGGTCACTGCCCAAGTGGGAGCTAGCAGAGCAGAGTGAGTGGACCTCCATTGTCTGAGTCAGTGCCAAGACCAACAGTGAAATTTAAATCACCGGTGAACATTGACCTTTTCTGCAGTTGGTGCCTGACTCTGGCATTATGCCTTTCTATAGACCCAAGTATTGTATCTAAAAGCTACACTTGCCAGGTGTAGTTGGTAGGTGGATGCACTCATTGCTAACGTGACTGAGGTTTCCACATGCACTTCAGTGCACTGCAGCCAGCTATGAACAATGATAAAATCTGCCAACTCATCTTCATATGACTGAAGAAAAGGTATTGTTAACAGATATTAGATATTTCATACCATGCATTTTGTTGGATTCCTTGAAATCTGCATCATTTTCATCTACTTTTGAAGGGTCTCCAGTAAATTCTTCGATATTCTTGTTCAGATACCAGCTGTCATTCTCATCGAAGATTGAAAAGAGGAGGTAAAATTCTCTGTCTATTCCTTTCTGTAACCAAGAAGGAACCCAAGACATTAAAACCAAAGTCTGTGCAGAATTGCTTGAGTAAAAAAGATTTTTTTTTTTTTTAACAAAGCTTTCTTTCCCAAAAGAATTGCAGCTGCCTTCTTACTATGTCCTTGTAGAGGCAGGGATCAACACTCTTCCATCAGCCAGAAGGATAAAGTGACCGTTACTTACTTAGGATGGAAAGGTGCACTCTTTGCTAATAAATGCATGGAAAAGATAGAAAACCTAGGGATGAGCCAGAATACTGGGGAATGACAGTTTCATCTTCCTAACCATCCCCTTGGGTCAACTTTTACCATGAGGAATGACATTTGTTTAATCTCTTAAAACTGAGCTGGAAACTGGGCAAATTGGCCCATGCGGGAATCCCATCCCAGTGCACCACCCTGCTGGTAGGGACAGGCAGAGGTCCACATTGGGCACCTGTGTCCCGTCGTGATTCAGCGAGTTCTTCCGACAGACCAGCAAAGGCCCCACGAGGCCAGAGTTGGTGTCCTTGACGGCATTGGTGGCTGAGTAGTACAGATAGGTCAGGCATGCAGGGTCGCTCTCTGTTGGACCTCCATTTTCAGGCACCCTCCATTTGTATGTGAAGGTTTCACCTGGCTTCACATGGGCTCCTGGCTTCAGATAGCCTGCACAGAGAAAATTGAGAAGCATCAAGGTTATGGGAAGATTTTGTCTTCCTCAATATAAGCACTAGCTGGGAGTCAGACATAGCTGCTGACTTCTGCGGAGAAGCTCCCCCTTGCAGTCACAGCTTGAGCAGCATCCCATAGTCTGGGCACTTACGCCATGGGGACAACCAAGCCCGTTCCCCACAGAACAAGTTTAGCTGCTTCACCCAGACACCTTCTGATGCTATCTGGATTATCTAGATTCAGTCAGACAAGACATGCAGAGCTCATCCTTGTGTTTAAATGGCTTCCTCTAATGTTTGTAGCTCACCTGTCCTGTCATGAGATTCATCTGCGGCACGAACGCAGACTCTGGCTTTTCATTAAGCATCAACAAAGCAATTACATCAGTGAGCAGAGCTGCAGCTGTGGCTGTTTAGAAATTCAAACCAAATCTGATCCTGGTAATTGTTTCTTTTTTATTTTATAGCAATGCACAGGAACCTCTGTTAGAGTCTCCAGAGGGCAGTTGCTATTACTGTTTTTAGAAGCTACTTTTAAAGGACTTGGGCCATTGCTGCTGTTTACAGGATGGATGTAGCACCACTCATGTAATTTAGCTACTGTAATGGAGTGTTGGTATCCACTCAGATGGGACTTACGAAAGGGACTTGAAAGAAAAGCTGGGAAAAGGGATCACCTCTGCACCCTTTTTGGAAAAAAAAAAATGCTAAGTAACGTTTTAGGTCTTTGGTATGAGGAATATTAAACCAGAAATTTTGTTTAATGCTTGGGGACCCATTTTGTCAGCACAGTCAGATGTGTCTGGCAGCCGCAGAGGGAAACTGCACTTCCATCAGGGGTGGCATTAGGATGTGTGCAGGTGACTTCAAGGCTGAACTCAGGCCATTTTTTTCAGGAAACAGTGGAGCCTGCTGGCAAATTTGTTGTGCTGCAAGGTCCGCAAATAGAGACCACAGAATTTAATAAAGCCTTTCATAATGATTTTGTTGTATGTTTTTATGAGTTTTACATGTTGACCTAATTCTCTCGGTGCAGTTCTCAAAAGAGGGATTATGTCCCATGACTTTCTTCTTGATACGTTGTAGTGGAAACAAAGCAATGTAGACAACAAGAAACCTACCTTTCTTTTCAATGCTGCAAATGCAGCAAAAGCTTTTTCAGAGACCATGATATTACCTCTGTAGACATAATGGATAGGATTCAGCTCACCTCACTCGAGCCCTCTAAAGCTTAGTCCCTAAACCAAACTCTAGGCTTCTTCTGTAGTTGACGGAGACATCTCCAGAGGGTGACCTGTGGTCTCCTAAAATAGGTGTTCAAAGTAAATAGGACTCCTCACCCTCTTAAGGGGTTGTTTCTTGTCACTGACTGAAAAATGGTAAATGCCTTTGGTAAATGCTCCATTTCAGCATTTACATATTTATGAGGATTAATAAGAATTGTCACTGCTTCACATTCCAGGTCGATCAGATAAAAGATGCCTTCAACACTGACTATCCCAACAGTGAAGCAGAGGCAATGCCTGACCTGGATTAGAGAATCAGGAGTGAAGCAAGCCAGATCATGTGGATAGCTATATCCAAAGACTCATCAGGGGCATTATGCCAGATCCTAAGCTTCATCATTCTGGAGCACGTCCAGAGGAGATCCACTGCAGCTGAGAGATATTAGATTAGAACTAATATAAATTGGATCATGTTTGTGACTTTCGCTCAGCATGGACATCAGCTAGTTTTAGACACCTCATCTGGCACATGTCCAAGGGGCAATGTCCAGCACAGCATTGACAGACTGGGGAGTCCCATGGGTTGTGACATGTAGGGCAGATACAAACTAATAAAATCATCCCTTCTGTGCCTTAGCATCCACAAAAGGGCAAAAAGGGCAAACCTGCAGAGCAACAGAAGATCTTTAGACTCAGGTGTTCTGGATGTGATGATACAGCAGTATAGTAAAAACTTACCATCTAAGTAGGGAGCACCTTCTGACAGCTTGCTGAAGCTTACGCCGTGGGCCATAATGCTATAGCTCCTTTTGGCTTTGTTGGCAAAAGTAAGCAGCACTGTATCTCCCACTTCAGCTTTTATAACGGGGCCTTAAAGAACAGAGTGAGGGACGATATTAGAAGAACTGCCCTCTAACACATTTTCATCTGAACAAGACAGAGCTGACTGGCAGCTACATGCACAAAATTCCCCTCTGGATCCAAGTGGATCTGCATTCAACCCTGATGTGATGACAGGAAGGGAAAATATTCACTGTACCAAGTATTCCCAGGTGCTTCATGTCCTCTGACCGAATCTTCTTCTTACTGAACGTTGCGTCAGTATATTCCACATAGAGAACTTTCCAGTATTGCCCTCCTATTCTGTCAGTCCCTTGTGTGAAATATATTGCAGATTCGCTGTGGAATTAACAAATCAAACTGGTTAAATAACTGGAAGTTCAGTCAGAACCCTTCATTTTGGATAAATTTATTACTCCCAACACAAGAGAAATGACCCCTCAAATTACTAGTTTGCATACACTTTTCTAGCAGACAAAGGGAGATATTGCTGGTCTCAACTATGGTTATAAATTAGTTAACAAATGAGTGTTCATTGTGCATTGGACTTTCATGTGTTTAACCCCAATTTACTTCGAGAGACATCTATTTCAACTTACCTCTAACTACCTTAGGGCAAGACCTGTGCCATTACCTGTGCACAAGGTGTCTAATCCTTGGGAGATTCTGTAATACAATTCAACATCATCAGCAGTAACAGGGGAAAAAAGTCTACAATTATAGCACCTCTGAGATACACCGACTGCAAGTACGAAAGCTGCCTGAGGAGTCTCGACATAGTGTCATTAACTTTGCTGAACCTTGCATACCTTGCCAGGGCTGACTTTCTCCATGGAGTTAATGGAGCATGATAAGTGCTTCCAGGAGGCAACTCCAAGCACCGCAGTTACAAATCTAAGTTCCTGACAACATTGTTTAAATCCATTCCTCCCTGCCTCTTTCAATTAAAGTTAATAACAGTGCAGGACCTAGCCCTGGTGAGTCACCGGGGAAGTCTCACCCAGCCTCCTGAAATTGAAGCAAAACAGGAGAGGACAAGAAAGCTTACCTGCCAGTGGCGTTTAAACCCTGCCCAGTGAATTTATCATAACCGTCAGGTCCATAATTCCAGAGCACTTCTTCAGCAGCGATATAATATCTTCTCTTGTGACTGAGTGGTGAAGGCCGAGACAGTTTTTTTTGGCAGATCTGAACATCATACAGTGCCTCCATGCCACCTGGGAGGAGAAAGAGTCTGGACACAGTCCTTGGCCAGCTGTGTAGTCAGCAATCTCATGGATACAAATGCACATTGAAAACTCTCTAGGAGCCATGTGGATTGGAAACAGTTACTAGGGTAAACTTCTGTTTTTAAAGACTTACTTCCTTCACCTACACTGAGCCAGATGCTAGCACCCTTCTCTTGCAAGATGGTATAGCACCCAACAGGTGAAACCCACTGCCATCAATGACACTCTTCAGTACGATTATTTATCGAATTCCTTAATCTGGGTAAGGGTGGTTGAATGATTTTGAGGGTGAGGGTGCCTCCTGAAGTGTGCAAAATGGCATCACCTCCCCTTGACTTTCATTAAAATAGACAGGCTGGTTATTACCACACTAAAGATATCCCTTGCTTGCCAGAATCAGTCTGGTTTGTGTAATACAAATCCCGTTGAAATCAATGTGCAAGTTCTTAAAAGTAAAAATTCTCCCAACTTGTGACTGCCTCTGGTATGATAATTATGTATCACCTGCCGTCGTAAGCCCTAGTTTATGATACACGCTTTTGGGATCTGATGTCACACAAATTTCACAACATCACCTTTGAATTCCTTCACGTAAAGGCTTATGAATACACTGCCACTTTTCATCTGATTTCTGTAAAGGAAAAAGCTATGAAGTGTTCAGCTGGCATGGTTCTTCTTTAAGTGTAAGTACTTACCTACTACAAAAAGTGATGATGAAGGCTCCTCTCATTGCTCATCAAAATCTCTGGTTTACATAGAAATTGTGGTGTCAGCACTGCATCTAGCAAGCCTTCCTCTTATGAGTTACACAACTAAGTCATTCCTACCAGCTAAAGATTTGGCCCAACATGCATAATTTCCACTGGTGACTAAACTCATATTCACGATGTTTATCTGGTGAGATAGTTCCAAAGTGTTCAGTTAGTCACATAAAAGTGTCAAATCCTGCTTCTCCTGGAAACACCTCTCAGTTTTCTTTTCCAAGCAAAATAGAGGCTGGAACTTCTGTATCTGAAGGGAGATTTGTAGCATCATACCTCGTAAGTGCTCGTTAACCTGGCACGTTATCAGCCACCTCCCAGGGCTCCCAGGAGTCATCTCTGCTGTGATGAACGTTGCTGGGAACAGACCGACGACATCTGCTCTCTGGTCTCTGTTAGTGAACGTGTGGCCATAGAAATACGCAGCGTGGATATCTATCTCGCTTCCCATGCCAAACAAGTGCCAGGACATGGAAGTATCAGCACACATCTCCAAGCCGGGGAGATTGCCATAAATATAACCATTAATAGCTAAAAACAAAAGTATGAGACTTTATGAGAGGTGAAAGAGAAGTACCAACTGCCTCTGACCCATTTCTAAGGATGATCCTTTCCTGGCCCTGAAAAGGAGCTGTCTGAATGTCTACACTGAATATGACCCTCACAGGCTCCTTGGTGAAAAATATTTTTGAACATCCAGCTTACAGCTGTGGATGATCAAATGACCCAAATTCTCTGGCTGGGTCTGTGAAAAACTTCCTGGCTGGTATCAAGATACTGCAATGGCCAAGTCATCACCAACAAGGCCTGATAATGAGGTTAACTTGTTCTGCAGCTATTTAGCATGTCTGAAACCCATTTTTTTCTGAGTGCATAAATATACCATTATATGCCAGGCTTAAGCAATTTAGCTTTGAAAATTATGATATCAGTCAAATCAGTCTAGTCAGCTCTCTCTCCCAGAGCTTCCACACTTGACAATGTATCAGGAAACTAGGAGAATGAGACTCCTATTTTGTAAAATACTTTAGCTCCTAGGCTCCGTGAAACAAGCAAAATACAGAGAAATATCTGGATTTAACTTCTTACACTGGATCTCCAAATGGCACAAAGTACTATTGGACAACGGATCTCTGAAGGGCAGCAGTGGATATACCAGCCATCCCAGCATCCACAAAACCCTTTGAGAAATGCTAAACTCTTCCAACACACACACCTCAAAGTGCTCTGCAGCCTCCTTTTCTCTTTTCACAGCTGGTCAAACAGTCACCAAATGGCTTAAATGCCTAAAATAAAGTGCTAAACGAGTGGCAGAGCTGGCTATGAAAGCCAAATCTCCTTTCTGCAAACCAGAGTGTTGTGCTTTATCTGGGGAGAAGCTTTTTATCAAAACAGTACTTCCATATCCTGACTCATTTCATGCTGACACAGATACAAGAAAGAGATCACAAGGGACAGAAAGTCCTTCTGAAATGAAAACAGCCTGGTCACTGCTGTAGGTCACCGTTTGCTCAAGAGTCCTGCTCACCATGCATTCGGTTGCTGGTCTGGAAACCTTCATCCTCTTTGTCAACTGTGGCTGGTTCTAAGCAGAAGGTGTTTATATTCTCATCGAGGTACCAGCTGAAGTTTTCATCTACAATGCTAAACATCAGGGCAAAAGCGTTAGCAGCACCAGTCCCTTCTATTGAGGTCTCATCTGCAGTTCCTAAATTGCAAACGAAAAGGAAAGTGCTAAAAAAAGCCTTGGAGGGGATTGAATTTAAATGTGACAATAACTGTAGCACTTGAGGAAATACAGTGCTCTGCCCATGATCTATAGGGCAGGATGAACCTCAGCTAATTTTGCTCTTCTAAGGCATCTTGACAGACCCACGCCCCAGCCTTTGAACAGACGAGTGCCTCCAGAAGGCAGTTCATCTCGTCTAACTCAAGCTGATATTTCAGGATCTCTTTGATTTGACATAAGCACAAGTAGCTGCCAATATCTGTGGTCTTGTTTACCCCATCTTTGGCCCACTGCACTCATCCTTGCCCTTTGGTCAGTATTAGCATCTATGTGCCTACACAGTGAGCCAGGTCAGGGGCCTGATCCAGACAGAAACAGTGACATTTTTGCCAAGAATTAAGGAGAGGCAAGTAGTAGCCTGCATTCATCCCTAGAGGTATTTAAGAGACATGTAGATGAGGTGCTGAGGGACATGGTCAGTTGGCAGTGTCAGGTTAATGGTTGGACTTGATGATCTTAGAGGTGTCTTCCAACCAAGGCTGTTCTATGATTCTATGATTTCTGTTGCATTGAAGTGACTGGCAAACCATACCCTCAGAATGGCTGTCTAAATGTGGCTTACTCTCCATGGATTAATGAGAAAACCTCAACAGTTATCAAGAATTAGACACATTTAAAAAGGCTGAAGGCAGGGTGAATATAATCCAAAAAAAGTCTGAGATATTTTGGTCATTGGAGACCAGGCCTATCCTTTCTACACTGTACTCTTTCTTTCCTTATATATAAAACCTCTTTCACTTACATGTTCTGTATATTAAATCAGGGCTCTTTTTGTACTGCAACAGGTACTGCAAAGAGGTGGCAGAGTTGCATGTGTCTTAGGGGGGCAGGGGGTGATGGCTCAGCTGATAGAGGGGAGAAGACTGGTACATAGTCCCTGATGGCTCCAGTACAAAATTAGCAGACTATAAAGTACTGGGATAGGGTGTCACCTCAGCTGCTCAGCACACGCTCCCATATGGTTGTGGTATACAACTTGTGAGCAAGTATATATATGTGATCCAAATGGGGAAAATAATGACAAAGAACATTGGGGTTTCAAATATGTAAATGGCAGTGCTGAAGTCACCCGCCCAGCCCTAATTTCACTTCCTGGGCAATGAGTCCTTTGCTCATCCTGAAATGATCCCAGTTTGGGAACATTTTTTTTTTGGTCTCGGCCATGACTGGCTGGCCACAGAGCATGCTGTAGTCCCTCCACCAGCCAAGGCAAATCTCTCGTGAAGCCAAAGGGGAGCAGGAAGGGGGTTGTCCCAGAGCTACAATACCTACCCTGGGATGTTCCTGGAATGGCCCAGCTATTCCTTGCCCCTTTTTATGGACTATGTAGGGATAGACTCTAGACCATCATGTTTATACCTGTAAGCAAAAATGACTGTTAAGATGCCAAGCTTGGCAGAGGGGCTTTCTTTATCATTATTTCTAGCTCAGTACCTTTTTTACAAACCAGCAGTGGCCCAATTAAACCAGATGCAATATCTCTTGGTGTGTCAATGTGAGAATGGTAAATCCAAGTCAAGCAGTTTGAGTCTGCCAAAGTTGGGGAATAATCTTTCCTTACTGGCCATGTGTACGTGTAATTTCCACCAGGAACAACAAAGTCGTCCTCTTTGCTTTTACCGCCAGTTCCATCAGGGTAAAGTGCTCCTAATATGTTGAAAGGAAAAAGGAAGCTTTTAGCCCCCCCTTAACTGTTTTCCTTAAATAAATGTGTAATTTCTTCTATTTTATCACAGATTTGTTGAATAATAACAGCATTCACAAACACAGAATCACTGAGAAATTTTGAAAAAAATCAGAAGTTCTGGTAAAACTGTCAAAAACATTGAGAGTTAAAATTCATTTTTCATTAGTAGATAAAGTTAAAAAGGCATTAACAGGCTCTAATTTTTCCTTGGCTCTTTACTCTCATCAGTCATCTACACATTTTGTTCGCTAACATTGTGTAGCTTCTCACAGAAAACTGATGAGAGTAACAGACATAGACAAATCCATACAGTCCTCTAACCAAAATACACATGCATAGGTTTGGGATTCTGAAAATTTAATCATGTTATAGCTCCATAGAGAGGAAAACATTTACTTACAAGAATTCCATCCATTCAAACAGGCTAGGAGTAGAAGGAAAGAGGGAAGATGCTTCGCTGACTTATAGTTCAGGAAAAAAGACCCACTTAACCTATTTCACTATTGGAATATTCAGGCATCGAAGGTTTGTGGCAAAAAGTTTTAAGGGACAAAGCTGTTCCTGTTTTCAGTCATCAGCTACAATTAGTGATGAGTTTATGAGAGGGTGATCTGAAGTCCTCTGATGTCAATGGCTAGAATAATAAATTCTTGGACAAACTTTTAGCCATGACATTAGCTACTCCAGGGGAAAAGGAGAGGAAAAGAGAAAGGGCAAACCAGCTTTTACCTTCAGAGTCCTTGTCATAGAAGACTCCGTGTGGATGCACAGAGTATGGGCGGGAAGCAAAGTTTTTTAGATGGATGATAAAGACATCCTCTTCTTCTGCCTTCAGGACTGGCCCAAGGAACCCCAGCCAGGCTGCTTTGGGGATCTCCTGAGAGTAAGTGTCATCTGTGAATTGCCTAAAAATAGCCTTTTTGTACACACGTCCTATCCGGTTGGCTCCTCTTGTTGCATACACACTTGCAAACCTAGTGTTGGGAAGGGAAAATAATTTAGAGACCAAAAAGACCTCCTTTAAGAGCTGATCAAATAACTGGTGCTTGCGGTGCAGATAAATAGCTCCCTGGGACATATTGCACAGCTGGTGGAATAAAAGCTGAGGAGTAAACCTGCACAGTGCTAGCAGGGTCCAAGCCCCTTTCTGTACAGTACCAGTCATGCCACTGGCAAGTCTGGTCTTTAACATGTTTACTACAAGTCTTCACTCAAGGACCAGCCACTCAGGCCTTTCTGTACAGTTTTAGCAGTTTCTCCTTCTTCTGAAGGTTTGAAACCTCACATCTGAAAGCATGACTATTCAGAAGGAAAAGAAAAACAAATTAAGTTTTTTCAAAAGCCAGTAAGAGCGATTCTAATCAACTAGTTTGACACCCCAGAAGAGTAGCATAAAATATTTTTTTGCACAAAAGGCATAATTTCTGCATTCCAGAGTCTACTTTTATAGCAACTTCGAGTGATGGAGAACCCACCATATGGTCAGTGGTTGACATATTATAGCTATTAAATACCTGCTCCCTTCAAATCCTGAATTGCATTTGTAGTCTAACATTATCTGGCTCCACACTCAAACCACTGGTTCCCATCAAGCCCTCTCTCAGATCAAAGAAGCCACATGCCATCAAGCTTCTTTTCTATGCAGGCACTTGCAGAAGTTTTAATTAATTGAGTAAATTGCCTCCTACCCTTTTTCTGGACAAACCAAGTACACTGACATTATTTATGTCACAAATCTTTCCCAAAGGTCTTTTCTGAAAGCCTTATAGTATTTCTCTATCTCTTTTGAAGTCTGAACACAAGAACTTCACACAATAGACAAGTAATATTCCAGCTAAAGCCAGAGGTGCTCCCAGTCAATATTTCTTACACAACTGGGAATTAGTTTTGCCCTTTTAAATGTAATATTATACTGGCAACCCATGTTCATCCCTTCTGTTATGGCATAAAACCATTTTGTTTAGGTGCTTTTGTGCACTGCCAGCAACATAAATGTTGGATGTCACATGAGTTAAAAGGTATGATTTGCTATAATTTCTGCACTGTAAGATTCAGTACTCTCCCTTTTCAAGCTGTCTCTGCTTGACACCATAGCTCACAACATCCCCCATCTGTGGTCATTACATCTCCATGAACACTGTCTAAACCAGATCCCTGAAGTGATCAAGATATAAAAGCCTCCAAAAAGAATACATTTTCATTTGAAACATTTGTCAAGAGCTATTTTGGCACAAATGAAAACATTGCCAATGATACTGCTGTGGCAGAAACAGTTGGCTAGGACAGAGGGGAAGAGACAGAAGCTTCTCCACAGAATAACTTATGTCAGACAAATGCACCCCAAAAGCATGGTTAAGGAATGAGTTGCCAAGAAGTCTGGGTTTTTTTTGAATTAGCAGGTCTGTGGTAACTGTCTGTGTGCGCGGCAAGACCTGGCAAGTCACACCATGCTCAAAGAGAAGATACCTTCTACTGCCTGGGGGAAAGAGTTGCTACAAGAGCCTTTACCACAGAGGAGTGGGTGGTGTCAGTAGTAGTGCAGTGTACATGCACATGCTTCCTTACCTCATGGCAAAGTATTCATGTGGCTGTGCCCTAATTCAAACTATAAATTGATTTTTTAAATGGTTTATAAGAAATTTTCTCTAGAAAAAAATCAAATACTTTTTCTTTCAGAAAGTACATATTTTCAGGAGATATTTTTCAACAGAATTTTTTGTGTTTTCATCAGTCAAAAATTATTTAAAATGAGGTGCTGCAGTAGCACTGTGCTTTCCCCATGATGACAGTGCCCTTTATGCCCTTGGCTTTCTGGCCAGACAACATTGCTCACACTCCCATAACTTCACACCCCTGGGATACACTGTCTCCCCTGCAGAAGGAGAACTGCACTTCTTGATCAGACTTTGTCAAGTGCTTGACATGAGCCTAACTCCTGCAAATGTTCAGGGATCCCAAAATCCAGTTAGACATTGAGGTTCAAGAAATCACCCTGATCTGTATGTTTAGGCACCGGAGGCTTGCTCAGTGCCTAAAGGCGTGCTGTAGAATCTCTGTTGGCTAGATCTGTGCCTGTCTCCTACTTAAAACCATCTAGGAGTCAGGAAAAGAAGTCTTTTAAGCACCAGCTTTCTGAAAGGAAGCCCATTCAAATCCTCCACACATTTAGAGCTGCAGAGCACACTGTCACTGCAATGAGTATCAGCTGCAGCCAGTCACAATGTTGGTGACACTCTTCTATGCAGGGCATCAAACAATGCAAAAGTCATGGAACCAGAAAGGGATCACAGCATGAAAGGAGCAACCTGGCCCCTTGGCCCTGGTTAATTATGGGGTTTATTTAATCATTGTCCAAAACAACCAATCAACTCTGGAAGACAAATCCTGTATGCCACTGATGCTCTTGCTGTTGTGTTACAGATTCAGGTGCTTCCATAGCTTCCTTTCCTTCTAGATCCACACTCTTCAAATGGTAGAAAAGTCTTCTACCCAAAACTCCCTGATGTTTAGGAGTTTCTTGGAGTGCAGACACTTCAGTCTCACTCCTCCTTCTGTCTGGGAGGGGTAGAGCCCAGTTCTACCTATACAGAGACACATATTTTTAGCACACCCTTCTGGCTGCCCTCAGCAGCCAAGAACAGAGCACACCGGTTGTTGTGAGTCTCACTCTAGGTGTCCAGGCTGCCCCATTTCATCCAGGAGGACTTTTGGGTGCCTACCTCAACCTTGCAAGTAGCTAGTAGCCTCTGTGCCTCTTTACAAGTGTTGCTGTGCTGCGCATTACAGTGCTTAAAGTCCTTCGCAGAAAGACTACCCACACTGGACCTAAGGGTATCAGCCGTGGGAAGCTCATAGAAAGGATGCATGGGTGTGATTGACTTCTCTGCACTCCCAAATGCCTGGATCATGGGCGTGTGGCCACACTGGGGGGCTGGTACCTCTACACCACAGTGCAGCCGGTGGATGTGTTGGAAGGAGCTGTCACAGGCTCAGTGCCGCAGCCCCTGATGCTCCATCAGTGGGACACAGAGGTTTCCCCCCTGTCCTTCTTCTTTCTTTCAGTGAGAGCTTCTCCCCAGTTCTCTATGAAGTCAGTGCCATTCATACCAGCACACCTCCCACCCCACAGTTCCTTACTACCCATCTTCAGAGTCCCTTGGAGATTTTTGCAGCTTCAGGATAGTGTCCCTCTGGCCTTTCATCTCCTGTCTTTGACAACAGATCTCAAACACCATTCTCTGTCTTCTTTTGATGGTATCTCCTTCCTTGGGAAACACTTTACATTTTCAGTCACCGAGTTAAACATTCCCTCCAACTGCATCTCCTGTTGCTTCATACAGCTTCATTCTCCTGGTGGCTTTGTGATATTGCTGCCTGAACCTCTTCCATCTTTCTGGTCTCATGCAGGCTTAAGAGCTGCTCTTCTAAATCTTGGCTATCTCTCTCCAACTCAGTTGTCAGCCTGCACTTCATGTGCTGAAAGTCATGACGATCAGTCAGTCCCACTTCTTATAGGAAAGGGGAATAATCCATGCTCTGGAGCTGTACCCATGAAAGTTTCCTGAATTCCCTCCTTCATCTCCTCCCGTCGGAACAGTCTTGATGTTACATATAGAGATAAGTAGGCTTGTGAATCAGGGCATAAAAAATCTTATTCAGACTAAGAAAACTATACAAATCCTGCCTTTATTTCTGTGCCTGATTTCATTTTGCCAGTTGACCACTCTTGGCAGTTGTTAAGCTCCAAGAAAAGTTGCACTGCACCAGTGGGACAGGGAGTTGTTAATAGGGAATTAACTCTAATTCCCTAAAATAAGTATTAACATAATTACAGGCATCCATCCCCCTGCAATGATGAGCGCTACGACTCCTCCAAATGAGAGAAAGAATAAAACAAGAGTGTCATGTAGATTCTACTTCAAATCAAGACTGGACATGCAGATAATCTGACATCTCAGGGTAGGACCATACAGTAGGGTAGGACCACAAGTTAAGTGTAATTTCTACACCTGTTTCTTTTATCACACAGAAAAAAATATGTTGCCAGTATTTTTACTGTGTTTATGTTACCTTTGATCTTGAGAAACAGAGCTACAACCTAACAGACGTTATTTTTTTTCAAGAGGTGCTTACATGAGTGCTATGTTACAGTGTACAGTAAGAAATGGAAAGAGCTACACGTTATGCGTGGCCAAACAGCTCCTCAGTAGGCTGGAGCCAGATCCCTCACTGACACAATTGTGAAGCCTGCCTAGTTTGTTTGCTGCTGTAATCACCACTGAAAAATCAGCACTTTGAATAACTACCAGATGTGGAGTCCCAAATTTTCTTCTGTGGTTAACATGCCCAACAGCCACTGTACGCTCCTGTGTGCAACTGTAGGCAAATGCAAACTTTCTTTTATTACCACTATTCCATTAAAATCCCATATATTTTACACTGACAACCATTGAAACATCTGTCTTTATGGGTTTGTTCCCTAAAATCTGTTGGTGGTTACTCTCTGTTACTCTCTACCCCCTTCACATATGCTACGGCTGGGTTAATAAGTTTTTTCTCCTCAGAATTCCCCATTTTTCCTGTGGATGGAGTAGGCCAGGGCAGTGCCCATGGCTCCCAGCTGCCCCAGTCATTCTAACCCCTGGGGCATGGAACCTATTCAGGGTAACCTCTGCCAAACCATGGGTCCCCTGCTAAGACCAATGCAATGTCTGTGCCTGAGGGATGGCCAGTGGAGGGGGATCAGTGCTGCAACTCACATTTGGAGATGGTGCCCTGACCACAAAGCATCAAAAAACAAAGTTGTGTGTCCTCAAAAGAGAGAGACATAATGTCCTCAAAGGACATATCAGGCTTTTTCTGACTTACCCGAGCCACAGAAGAGGTCAATCAAACCCATAAAATCTCAGACAAAGCTCTGAGGTGTCGCTGTTAAAGCATGGCTATAGTGGTTCCTCTCCTAGAATAAAATTTTGCTTCCCCTGAAGTCAAAAACAAAACTCCTCTCAGGCTTCATTAGAGCCAGGATTTCACCTTAAATGCCTTTTTGATGTTGACCCTTCCCACAACAATCATCTCTGTTGATGCAATTGGGTCATTTGGCCGCACAATGACTCAGACACTAATTTAGCATCTGTGACGACAGTTGCACTGTCATTTATCTGGGTGAGATCTCCTCATAGGCAAATTGCACAAACTGTGTTTGATGCTGTGGTAGCAAAAAACACCCGTTAGTGTCGGTGAGTGCAAGACTTGGCTCAGATAAATGTAGGATCGGTGGCCTAAAGGGAAGGGATGAGCTGTCACACCAGGCAAATCTTAATAACATCTACCATCAGCAGAACAAGATTTAGGTGTCCATCATATAAACTAGCACCAAATTAATTTAAACAGATTATCAACCAAACTCTAATCCTGAGGACTGAGCCACAGTAGGAAGGGAAAGACTGATGTATGTCAAGCCACAACACCTAGGTGTATCTTTCTCTTGAAAGTCCATTGCCTATGTGACCATTAAAGGGAGCAGGCAATGTCTGAGCTCACCCTCCTACTGGAGCAATATTCATGCCCTAACCCACAAAGCCTCACTGGGATCTGCAGTGTGTCCAGCAGCACTGACAGCACCTTGCACCCCTGTGTGTCCAGCCCACCATGGTTTAATGATGTCAACTCTTTCACCAGTTATATCAGGTGGGAAGGGATGCTGAACACCTTCCCAGCCCACCCATACTCAGTGGCCGTAATTTGGATCTGTGATTTCCAAAGTCCCATGTGCTTCAGAAAATGTCAGCTTAATTTCTGAAGGGAGAACCAAGAGTGAAACATCTTGGCTTCATTCATAATACTCCAAATTACGAGAATGAGTGAAACAGCTCGAGGCTTGAAGCAGGCAAGACAAATGGCAGAGGCGAACAGGCTCATAACTCTCTTTACATAAGAATCACTGATGCACAGGAAGATACTTGCTCTGTGCAAGCAGCAAGCTGGCCCTTGAGCACTGCAGCAACACAAAGCATAATAAAAATTAGCACCCAAGCAGAATAGTTATGTTAACATGGGGCTAAGTTTGGGTTAACCAGCTCTGAGGAGAGACAGCCTTTCCAGCTCATACCCAGGGAGGAGCTGATGCAGCTCCACAGCTCCTAGCTCGGGAGGCAGCTCACTCAGCAGTAGGACAGCAGGAGCTGAGCAGTGTAGCCATGCCTGGTGCCAGAAACAGCTCAGCTGATTTCCAGCCCTGTGCCTCAGCTACCAAAGTCTCCTTTCTCCTGTTTACTGCTAAAAACGAAAGGTGGAGGAAGGTATTACTGACTTTGGCACGGCAACATTGAAACTCATCTCTGAAATCTCACTAGCTGATCCAGGTAATGTAACGCTTTCCATTACACACTTGCTAATTCAGCATTTTTAAATAGTGAGGAATAAGTGGTTTTGATTATATCGCTGTGGGCTAGCTGGAATCAAAGGGAGCATTCCTTTACATATGTGCATGGACTCTGTTAATCAGTTTGTCTGCAACCTCTTTATCTTCTCTTCTCTATCAATAAAATTGGGACAGTGCCACATCAGATGGGTGCTGTGAGGATGCATCACAAGGTGAGAAGTGCTAAGCTCAGCCAGGCCAAGCGTTGCTGCTTGCAGAGCACAGCTGGCTCAAAATGCATTCCTGTCTCTACCTAGGAACTGATCCTTAAACTTTTTTTGTGAAAACACATTTTTTTATAATATCCTTAGGAACCAATTAATCAGCTGAAAAGTAATTCATTAGTATACTGCTTTAAATTTACATTAGAGGTCATCCTAAAGAGCTAAATAGTTAAAATAGCTATTACTGGTTCACTATTTAGTCCACGTGCTTATGCAGACACACTATTATTCCAGAATATCACACTTTATTCTGGCTCAATTCAATACAGTTCGAAAATGGAGTAAACTAGTTGCAGGAATCACTTTATTATTCTGCAGTAGAAGCCTTCATGTAGGGAGCTCATTACAAACAGCTCCCCAGATTCAAATATAGTCTACCTTAAAGTCCAACTTACATTTCCTCTGTCGGTAAACCCTTTGGAATTAACATTCTGTAATTATTACATTACAGCGATGACTGAAGACATAAGCTATCATCCCTCCCTGTTGTACCATGTAAAAGGCATGATATTTATGTCACAGACTTTAAAGTGAACGTGCCAACTGATGTCCAGGGAACACAAAGTGCAGACACCCTTAAAAGTACAATTTACAGAACAGATTCCAAGTCTCTCTCTGTGGTACCAGGATGGATTTACACGTGGTGCTGGAGTGGATTTACACATACTTGCCCTTCACTTAAAGCTGAACTATTTTTAGTGAGACTTCTTCCAGTTAGGGAGTGGAGGATGATATCCTCTGCTAAAAAGAACAGGGAAGTAAGAAATTCAAGTTTTTAACACAACTGAAGTATTCTTGTCCATCAAAGCCTGTTTTCATGGGCTGGGAACAAACTATTACCCTGAATTTTACCTATAAAGGTAACACCTATTGACTTGTATGCTTTCTGGGACCTCCAGTTGTTAAGAGCATAAACACAAGCTTCTGTTGAAAAATAAAACTCTTTCTTGCCTCCTGTTTGTGGCAAAATAATTTCCTTTATGAAATCCAGCTGAGATCCATTCTGTAGTTACTGGCCACTAGAGAAAAGTCCAGCATTGCTTGGGATTTCCTAAAAAGTCAGAAAGGACATTTCCATTTCTAACTCCCAGGACACAGCATCCAGCTCCCAGTGTGCCTCCAGACCTGGTAAGGACACCAAGACCTCCTCACTCACTCACAGCCCTCAAGCCTAGACTCAGAGGAAGGACCCACAAACCATCTCTAGGTTGTCAAAGATATCAATAAAATCTTGAAAGTATTCCCACACACATTTGAAGCCCACTCCGTAGAGAGGCACCAAGGGTTTGTGCCATCCCCATCCAATGTCCAGTCCAGCTCTCCTGGTTGGGGAACGGACAGGCAGCCAATCTCACCAGTGTGGGCATGAGAATGGACGCCTGTTTTACACTGGCCAAGACACGATTCATCACAGTGCTTACCTACACACCCCAGTGATCACTAGGACTTCAGAGTGCCCATTCGCCATCGTATATTTAAACACATATCTAAATAGGTTTCCTACATGGAGGTCCCCATAGCTGCCTGCATTGCAGGGATATACGGACCATCTACTTGTATCTCATTCATAGGTACTATACACATTTGAATTCTATGATTTCATATCAAGACCCCAACTTTTATTGTTTCACAGGGAGAAAACTTCCAATATTTTGCCAGTTAAACAGACTTCTGTGTCTTATTGCAACGAGCTGTGCTTGATTATGGAAAGGTTGCAGTTTGCCTTTGGACAACAAGTCCCAAAAATACCTGCATCTCCATGAAACACACACAGGGGATTTTGAACTCACTACCTGACACTTTTTTTTTGAGAAATACCAGTTCCTTAACATCACCTTCAAATATACACTAACTATCACCTTGCTTAATCAACCACAATGGAAGAGAAGTCAACCAAAGTCTACTCTTGTCTTGACGCTGAAAATCTGCCTATGACAACATCACTGGAAGAAAAATAAGAAAAAGGCCATCTTAAGACATTTACAGCAACATTAACCACATTAGTCAACTTTCTTTGGAGCTGTCGATACATCTCCAATTTATCAGAGAACCCAGTGACTTACTTGTCCTCTAAGAGGTTTTGTCCTGTGATCAGATTTTTCCCAGATGGTGCATAGTCCCAGTTCTCTTCCACAATCCCGAGGTAATAAGTTCTGGTCTTTGCTTCCACCACTGCAAACAGCCAGAGGAACCCAAGAGCGCGAAGGCAGCCACCACACCGCGTGGGAGGCATTTGTAGTTGTGATTGCGAGGCTGGCAGCTGGCAGGCAGTAGCAGGATGCACCACAGAGAGCTCACCCCTCCCTCCCAGCTCTTGACAAGTTATAAATAAGGAATGGCCAGAACAAAGCTCCTCCTTTTCAGCAGGCAGGACTGGGATAGGCAGAGAGCCCAGCTATGCAGAGCAGGGCAAGGGAGGAGGTTGCTGCCATGGCAGGACCTTTGCCAATCCTTTGGTGAATGCATAAATTGCTCACTTACCTGTCCAGGCTAGAGCCAGTTGGTGGGTTTGGGGATGTTCAAGTGCTTTTTTGACATCTCTGTTCCAGACTAGGTGGTATGGCATATTGGGGCAGCTTTCATTCGTCTTTCTGCCAACCCTGTTGAAACCCTATTTAAAAAAAAAAATTAAAATAATACCTTTATCATGTCTGAAATTTCTGAAGCTAGCATCTTGCTGCCTTCATTGTTATTTTTTCAATGACATGACACTAGTTTATAATTCAGCATTATCAAATAGAGAGAAAGAATTTGCCAGTACCTCTCCAGTTTCTAAGATTTTGTGATCTATTTATTAAATTGCAAGTGATCTGAATATATTCAGTTTTAGAGTGCACAAAATGAGGGCCCTTTTTTACAAACATTACTTGAAATTAGAGCCCTTGTAATGTCTTGCCATTTGGACACCTAAGAATTGAGGCACTTAAAGATCACCCATTTATTAACCTTGGTAATTAACATGCCCACGTAGCTCCCTAGAAAATCAGTTCCTCCCTTTATAACTTAACTTCCTCTAAGAGGACATCTCTAGAACCATCTCAGCAATGCAAAGTGCAAACCTATATGAGTACGAATTGATAGGATATTCTAAACCATTTAGGTAACATCCCCTAGGTGGCAAGACACTCTGCAAAATCATACTGCTCTCTTACTCATATTTAACTGACTAAAGACATTAAAAAGTTGCAGTTCTGGAATACGGCATCACGTTTGAGACTCATTGCCAGGTTTAATGGTTGTGAAATTCCCCTTTCAGCTCCAGAACCATCTCTTTTCCTTGAAGCTAATGGTAACTCATGGCTAGGGGTGTAGGAAGCTTCTCAAATGAATTTGGTAGCCACAGTTCAACTTCATCAATCAAAACCTAGCTTGGTGATGTGAATGTTTTTATGTGGCAGATGCATGAAGTTCATCCTCTAGCATGCAACAGTGACAGCTAAAGGTACGGTCAGCTGTGCTGAACACCTCTCACCATCACTGGTGTGCAGGTGACTCTGAAGGCACGCACAGAATTCAAAAAGCAGGTAGGGTTCACAGCATTCCAGCCTCCAGCCACCTGCACCGTGGTGAGTCTCATCTAAATTCAGACACAGGACACAGACACATGGAGTTTCTTACTAAAGAAGCTTTCAGTTTCTTTAGGCTATTCATTGCATCTCTTTAGCTGAGAGGATGGAAAGCCCAGTATATGTGGGTAAGGATGCAGTCAGACAGTTGTAAATAGTCAACATAGCTGTAAAAGCAAGAGTCCCTCAGCTGTAAGCTGCTCTCTGATACATGCTGATGTCCATTTTCTCAAGTCAGTTAATTGATGAACAATGAGAACGAGAAGTGACAGGACAATACAGATGTTGTACAAACAGAGATCCTGATCTTTAGAGGTGGCACCCACAGACTTCAAGATAACCTTGAAGACCTTGTTCATCTCTTCATTCCTCTGCTGCAAACCACATGCTGCCCAGCCTCTTGGCATCTCACGTCAATCTGTGTCCTCTCTTTCAAAATACCAATAGTTAAAAATCATCTTCCTTTTTCCACTGCTTTGTTGTGTCACTCAGTTACTCAAGTGATGCCAACTAATAGTACTGTGATTCTAAAAGGCATAATTAGACAGTAAAAGAAAAGACGACTTCAGGACAGGCAAAGGCTTTGCCAGCTGGTGGCAGAGCTATCAAACATGCAGCTGTGGTGGGACCGATGGGCCACCTGGCAGGCTATGAAGGCCAAGGTGGTCTTTTAATAGGTTAGCAGATTCCCACTGTGATCTTTGCATAGGTCCTGGGACCCTGCAGCCTCCTGCCCAGAGGCTCCTTTCCTTGCCCAGAGTAGCTGTCCTGAGCCAAGGCAAAATACAAGCCTTATCTCCTGTCACTCAGACATCTGAGTTTATAGAACTGGGTTCCTGTTATGCAAATGTTATTGTTATAACATATGAATATTTGCACTTGAATAGGAAATATGTTTATTTAAAGGGTAACGTGCACTTGGAATGAGATAGTGTACAGCTCAATTGCTTAAATCAGCCATTTGCATGGCATTAGACATATTTAAAAACCATGTACAGTTTTGCTATGACCTTCTGTCTGTTTGCATTGTTGTAATTGAAGAATTCTGTTATATGTTTAACAGAAACCTATATATATGTGGACTCATAACCCAAGTGCATTGAGCTAATGGGGAATAGGAAGGGGGAGTGTCTAGTTCTGAGTTGCCACCTGACTACACTATGATCATTTAAATAATAATAGTGCTATGTCCTAATTTTTCTATTGCTTCTCATGTGTCCAGGACTGGGTCCTGGTTGCTTTCTTGCTAGCAAAACTAGTCAAAATTCAAATACCAATTTAATTTCTTTGTCTATTACTATAAAAATTATTTGTGTAACAGAAATAATGTGTGGGCATTAGCACCCTATATCAGCAACGTGTTGTAAGTCTAGTAAACGCCTTAGCTTGGCTTCTGCATTTACTAGATCTGGCAACTTGTGTACCCTTTGCATCCACACATTAACACTTAATTGCCTTGTCACATCATTAAACCCAGGCACATTTAAATTCCGGGGAGGTGCTGTGGGCATGATTCAGAAAAAGATGAAAGAACAGCTGTTTTGCCCTTGCATCAGGAAAATTTCTGGGAAGCTCCCCTCTGGCAGTGAGGTAATGGGATTAAGTTTGTCCCTTTGTTCAGGATCCTTTCAGCAACAGGGTTGGATACTGATTCCTCTGAGACTTTCTGTCCCTCTGAAGGCTAAAATTAGTGCATGGCTGGGTTTCAAAGTTTTGTAATGAGGAGCAATATTCATAGGTCTGAAGGGCTAACGTCTTCAGTACCAGTTTATGAATGAGCCCCAGAACATCACCACTGGAGCTTTCTTTTAAGTACATCAGGATTGAATGCAATAATTAGCTTAAATTAATCCATTAAAGCCCAGACTTGTGCCACCTAATATTAGTGAATTAACTAGAATATCTAAGTTAACCTGGCAATGGCCATAAGGTCAATGAAGAGAGATGTTGGATGTGTTGATCTTCTAGATTGACTATACCTCAGTTCCTTGAAATAAGACAACATGAGTTCAGAGATGAGTATTTTATTCAGACTGCCTACTACTGAAACCTAGCTTACATTCTCCATTGAGCAGATCATAAACTGATATTGAAGCAGATTGACTACTCTCTGCTTCTTCTTTATAGCAGTAGAGTTCCCATTCATACACACTTGTTCCCGGTCCCTGCTGTGTTGGTTTGTTTCTGCATTGCAGTCCAGGTTGGGGAATTAGTCTGATTGTTTCCAACATAAGACTACCCTCAACTGGTATTTCCACCAGACCTGGAGCTGTGCCTGTAGTAACCATCCTAAGGTGACAGAGTGCCTGTGGTAAAGCTGGGAACTGAGTTACACCCTCCCAGGTTTCACACTAGTTTTTTAACCAAGCCATCCTTCCCCTTCCTTGGTTTTTCCAGACTCTCCAGTCACAAACACATATTAAATACAAAAGCCTCATAGTACATCTGAAAAAAAAAAATCACTTGCATTTTCTAATCATTTTCTGAACTGCAGTAGTAGTGAACAGAAGGTAAACCTTGTGTTATAGTCTTGGATAGCCACAGCAGGTGTATCTGAATTAGTGGAATCTTTTGAGTTCATGCTGGTAGGTTAGAAATCTCAAAAACCATCTGCCCTGAAGGCTTCCACCACTTCTATTTGCAATTCTGGATAGGACCTTGGTGAAAAAGGGATTCCTTGTCATATACAGCACTTCCCAGGAGCACTGCGAGTCTGAGCACTGAAACAGTTGGAGACATAAGGACCAAAAAGCTGTCGGAACTCCAAGAATAGTTATGAGGATCTGTGATCAGTGAGGATATTAGAAGGCAGCTGCAGCCCATATTACAGGTGCCCCAGTGTGGATCTGACTCACGTCTGCCCAGAAGTCCTTGTGGCAGAACAGAGACTGAACCCAGCCCTCCAGATTCCCATGTCAGAGCCCACATGGCTCCCCAGCATTGCCCTCCAGCCATTTGGGCTCAGACCATGCATCCAGCTCAGGGTCACACTTGGCACGTGCCACAACGGTTGTCTGGAGATCATTCTCTGTACATCTCTGTGCAGACGTTATCCTTGCAGAACAGCTGCTGTGGTACTTTACTAGTTGTGGACAAATCTTGAGTCAAGGTGTGAAATGGACAAGAGGGCTCCTGTTATATCAGAAGCAGCTCACAGATCCTTTCTTTTCCATCATGGGTTTGAGTCAAATCCTACATCTGCCAGACCAACAACAAAGGATGGTACCATAGCTGAATTTAGACTTTAGATAAATTAATCATACACTGGGAAAAAAAGATACTTAAATTCAAAGATTGTAAAGGGATACAACAATGAGAAGGAAGGTGTTAAACAGTGTACTGAAAGGAGCTGCCACTTTGAAGAGATTATAATAAATTGCCTAATAGGCTGGGCAAGTGTAATGCGTTCAGTCTCAAAAGCCATCACAGCAAGGCTGAAAAAGGAAGTTTTGATCCTAATTAAGAGAAGCTCTTTGCGTGTGGTAATGCATGTAATATCTGCACTGTTAAAATAAGGCTAACACCTTGACAGAACTTCAAGGTTCATTATTTATGGGTTTCTATAGTGTTGCCCATTGTAGCACTTAACAAACATGAAAGAGCTTAACTTTACGTCAGTACTGTGGGGCGGAGCATGTTTATTAACTCTGTTATAGAAATGAGGAAAGAGGAAGGCTAGGTAACTTCCAGACTCTCATGCAGGAAGGCAGCCTGGTCTCCTGGCTTCCCATCCAGCAGTGGAAGCAAGGTGACAGTCCTCCTGCCCCACCACCTTCCCTCTGTACATGAGGGTGGTGGAGACCAAGGTCTTGTTAGACGTTCACTCTTTATGGGAGTGATGCTGTGACCTGGTTGTATGGTGAAACCCTTTCATACCCACCTTTTCTGCCTTCTTGCAGGAGTGCCAGCACCAAGGGCCACCTGGCCTCTCTCCAGAGCAGCTCTGCTGCATGCTCAGCCTCATCAAGCTGCCTGTAGGCATCATGGGATCCTCTTCCATCACGTCTCGTGGCACTGACCTACTTTCTAACTCTAGAGGAAATGTGGCCCTTTTGTTTTCCTCCTATGAGATCATTGCCCCATTTTCTCTCTGGGTAAATAGGGGAGTTGTGGTAAGAAACCTCAGCACTGGAGATCTAACCAGGACTATTTAAAGCAGGTAGCAGAAAGGAAGGTATTGTGGGAAGAAAGGAAAGAAGTTATGTGATTGCATCTGCACAAGTGGCTTCCAAACTGTTGCAAACTCACCTCTGCCAGGCAAGCCATCCCCAAGAGTGTTATAAACCTCCAAATTTCCAGCAGGCTTCTGACACTTTGCCTGGGGTCTGCTGATTAAATGGGAGGGTGTTGTGTCTGGTGGAGGTGCTAACAGAAGTTACCTGCTGTCCAGACAACTTCTTCTGTCCAGTTTCTCTGCCTCAAAAGGAACAAGTGGGGAAGACATGACGGCTTGTGGAAGCCTGGATGGATGCCCACAGTGAAACGGTGTGATTTATGGGAACTGCAGATGCCTGCCAAGACTTCTAGTGTCTTTCATCTGTGTCTACAAAGCTTTGCAATAAAAAGCAACACTGCCGCTCTTCAGCGACTCTGTTGCTTCCTATTTGAAGAAGACAATGTTATAGCCAGAGTGCTGTTGGATGAAGTAGAAAGTTTTCAGGTCTGACATTAAAAAGGAAGATAATTTCTACAGAATTAGAAATTCCACAGTCTATGCAAAAACACCTCTCCCTTCCATCAACCTAGTTATCACCTTTAAGAGCTTGCTATGGTCTTCCAAAACATTTGCCTTTGTTCTATCCTTCCAAATTAGAACTAAATGTTATATAGTCCCTGCTGGGATTTCTTCTCTCCTCTGCCCAGCTCTTGCCTAGTCCCTCCTTTCCCCTGCTGGGGACAATCCTGGGAGGTGCAGAGCACCCTTGGTTTAACAGAGACATGCAGGGGACAAGATGACTGAATTAAGACCCTGGAGTTGGATCAGAGCTCTTGGCATCTTTCTTTGCTTGTGAACACAGTGGCAGGGATCCAGCCTGGTAAGCCTACACCATGTATACAGGACTGATCAAATCTGCCAAATTAGATGCACATCCCTCTCTGAAAGGGTTACAAAGTGAAAGACAGCATGATGCAAATGTAGCTGCTCCACCCCTGGGTCTGAGCTGGAGTGTTTCTGACCTGAAGTTCACTTCAATTTACTTCACTTTCTGAACCCAGGACTAACCCTGGCTTTGCCTACTCACAGTGATGCCAACACGGTGTAAGCAGAGCTTCTTCCTTTCCCAGGCCAGGCTAGTAGTTTGAATGGGAAACTTCATGAATCACAGTGCCTGAAATGCCTCCTGAAACTCCTGCAGGACTTGGGGCAGATCACACAGGTCCACAGTCTGCATGTTTTGGAAGTAAAAAGTGGACATCAAAACCCACCTTTGGGCACCTGAGAGAAAAGCCTGAATCTCCAGAACTGCTGAGCAACCTCCCCCAATGGAGGAAACATGGTTTTAGCTGACTAACTGTAAGCACTCAGTTAGCCTTTGCTTCTCCTCCTGTGTGCTCATCTGCAAAGTGGGGATCATTATATCTGACTCCCTCTCCAGGTATTTCGAAGCTAATTTAGTTAATGCTTGTCAAGCACTTTAAGGTCTTCAGATGAAAGGAGCCGCAGATAGGCAAAGCATTGCTATTACTGTTAATTATTTCTATTGTGCAAGTAGACATGAAAGCAGCAAGGGTGATGATTACTCGCTTCCTTTACAAATGGCAAGACACAGTGCAAATACACAGACAGGGACCCTCCCTGCCCTGCAGTGCTCCTAATCTTACCAGCGAGGAAAGGAGCACAAAGCCAGAGAAAAGAAGTACATGTAGTGACTTACCCACACGGGGCTTTTTGCAACAGGTGCTTTTTAAAAGTGCCCTATTAGACAAAAAGCCCAATATTGCTGTTCTGGAGTATTTACAAATCACAAGTCAGGCTCTCAAAAAGGAAAATATTTTTTACAAGAGGCAGTAAATGCTAATTCTCCTTATCTGACCTCTGATACTTGAGCAGTTGTTTTCAAGTTTTTCTCTGCAGCCATGAGGACTGAAAATATTACACTCACTTTAAAAAAAGTCAAAATTCTCAGAGAAGAAGCTGAAGTGTTTGGATATCTAAGACAAATTGCCGGCAGTAACAGGTTGCTGTCAGTCAGCTGCTCATCAGGAAGGAGATGAGCGTGGGCCTGGTGGCAGCTCGTCCTCTTCTGTGCCAGGCGCCCTGTGCGTCTCGCACAATTAGTTCTCATTCTCCCCAGGGTGCCAGGGGCTGAGTGAACACCGCAGAGGAGTTTACATGGAGTGATGAGATGCTCCACAGTAATTTGTTCCTTTATCTTATGCCTGACTAGACAGGCAGACAGATAGAGGAGCTAAAAAGCCAGGTGGCTTCCAGCCAGACACTGAAACCTCTCACGCGTGGCTGTGAAAGGGCTGCTGCTGGCTCAGTGGAGGCAGTAGGAAGCATGACCAAGGCCAAGGGTGTAGCAGGACTGGGATGCTCTGGGGTGAGATGTGTTAATCTGAGCCATCCTGCCTATCCCTCAGAGCATGAAGGGTCATGGAGGCAGACCCTGGGCAGGGAGCAGCAGGCTAGCCCAGCAGTCAGGCACCTGCATCCCTCACCTCCTGCACGGACAGTTTCAGCCCATCAGTGGAAGGAGGTTGTAGCTGGATCTGCAGTGTCCTGGGGGAATCCAGCAACCACTGAACCACCCTCTGACTGCTGTATGAATCCAAATTGTTTTCTTGTTTGCCTTTTCCCTAGTCAAAGCATCCATTTCATTTAACATCAGCTGGTGAATGGGCTTGGGACAACATCAACTGCATTTTTTTGGTGAGCTTATCATAGGATGAGGATGCAAGCTACCACCAGACAAGCACTGTTATAAAACTACTAAACTACTCTTAAAAGAATCCCAGTCTCTTTCAAAAAGCAATTCTTGCAAGGAAGAGGCAGCAGTGTTTCTGGCAGGTCATAGGGAAGTGCATTCTTATCTCATAATATCTTATACAATAATACAAGCGTCTTAAGGATATCAAAAATAGGTTTAAAACACTGAACCATCTATCCTCCATGCACTGCTTCAGCTTTCCAGGTCTGCATTTCATCCTTGGGCTCTTACCAACTCCCTCTAATGGCCAGAGACATCGTGTTCCATTGCCTCCCTGTGCCGCCAGTGGGGCAAGACTGTACAGGCACAAAGCCCCAGCATTGCATGGGGTGAGAGGAGGAGGCCCTCCAGGTTTTTATTTTTCTAATGTATGTGGGTTCATCTCTCACCTAGCTCTTTTATGATCGTATCTCCACCCAGTATCTTCCCATCTTAACACTTCCCCGGGTTCTTGCCTTTCTACCCAGCCTCTGGAGACCTGCTGTCATTTCAGAGGTAGTGCATGTCTTGCCCTTAGCTCAATTTAGGCCCACACCCTAATTTAAAGAATGGATTACACCACCAAAGAATGAAAGCAGCATATGCCAGACAGTTTATTTGTCTTTTTAAGTCTAGGTTTTTGATGTCTTCCTCATGCAAGCTGTGGAGGAGCTGCAGACTCAAGCCATCTCTGCTACAGAGACCAGGGACCAAACTCCATGGCAGCACAGTGCCACTGTTGCTAACGTGAGCATAGTGATCAGTGCAAAGAAGAGTGGAGCTGTCCCTGAGCCACACCAGCACTGTGCTGCTATCCCTCTCTGATATAGAATCATAGAATGGTTTGGGTTGGAAGGGACCTCAAAGATCATCTAGTTCCAACCCCCTGCCATGGCAGGGACACCTCCCACCAGACCTGGTTGCTCAAAGCCCCATCCAGCCTGGCCTTGAACACTGCCAGGGAGGGGGCAGCCACAACTTCTCTGGGCAACCTGTTCCAGTGTCTCACCACCCTCACAGTAAAGAATTTTTGCCCAAGATCTCATCTCAGTCTCCCCTCTTTCAGTTTTAAGCCATTACCCCTTGTCCTATCACTGCATGCTCTTGTAAAAAGTCCTTCTCCAGCTTTCTTGCAGGCCCTTTCAGGTACTGGAAGGTGCTATAAGGTCTCCTCAGAGCCTTCTCTTTTCGAGGCTGAACAACCCCAACTCTCTCAGCCTGTCTTCATAGGAGAGGTGCTCCAGCCCTCTGATCATCTTCTTGGCCCTCCTCTGGACCCACTCCAACAGCTTGATGTGCTTCTTGTGTTGGGGGCCCCAGATCTGGACACAGTACTCCAAGTGGGGTCTCACGGCACATATATCAGTCACACAGTCACAGAGTGGCTGAGATAGATTGGCAGGGAACTCCAAAGGCCATCTGGTCTTCTGTGCAAGGCCACCTGGAAAAGGCTGCCCAGGACCATGCTAGGTGGCTTTTGAATATTTCCAAGGATGGAGATGATATATCTCCAAGGATGGAGACAGACAGTCCATACCTTTTCAGAAAGGACCTTTAATGATGTCTCATTTTGGTACCTAATTTTAGACAACAAACAAAAATGCTTGCAGTCTACCTTCTTCAACATCCCCTCACACTCAAAAAAAAAAGCCTTGAAACTGCCTTCCAGTGGACATAGGAGCAGAAAAGTATAAATAGTTCGAAGATAGAAATTGCTTCATTTCTGGGAAAATTTTATGGTGCAGTTGTCTGTGCAAGAAGAGGATCCCTTTCAGAAACCCAAGCAGTGCTAAGAAATGTCCAAAGGTGCTTCCCATTTTGGGAAATATTACTCTGACTGCCTCAGGCCCTTCTGCTACATAAGATATGTGGGGATTTAAAACACCATTCTGCCCCACAGTGAGCCCAAACTAAGAAATTCAGGGTCAGCAAGGGGGTGGACTGTCCTTTCTTCAACCAGCCAGCACCAGCTGGAAAGAATAGACAGACTTCAGGGTCTGAAGACCAACTGTATTTCCAAAGGCTTATCCATTTTTTCCACATGTATCAGTTTATTTGATACAGGCAAAGTAAGTAGTAAGTACTTTTACTAGAAAGCAGTAATTCTGGCTACAAACCTGTCCTCATGTATATGTTTGAAACATTACAGCTATGCACACACAACTAATATTGATTTTCTTTTTTTGTTTGGAACAAAACCAGATGGGGATGTAAACAAGAGGATGGTCCCTCTTGTAACAACAAAACACTTAATTGTTCCTAACCTCTCATCTCTTGCCCTCCTCTTCCATCCTGATGGGAGTCACTGTTTCAAGTGCCTCGTCCTTGCACTGGAGTTTTTAATCTCTCAGAGGTTACACAGCCAAGACATGTGTCTCTCAGACTGACCAAAACCACCACCCTGGTCCGCCGAAACCTTCCCTCCTGACAATGTCAAACAGCTCTAAAAATGCAATGAGTGTGTTTTGACAAAACCCATGGTTCTTCAGTATATTCCCAGTATTTGCTCTTCATTACTGAAGGCTTCCTGAGAGACCCAGGGCAGTTCAGGGCAAGTTAGGAATGGAGAAGAGTTACCAGAAGAAATAACATTTCTTGCATTTGGCCAGGTAAATATGGGCATTTTCCAGTGGGTGATGCTTTTAGCTCCTAATTCACCTGCACCTTGAGCACATACTTGGACAAACCCCAGTGACAAAACACAGGGACGAGAAATGCCTTGGAGCCAAAACCAGAAAGAAGTGTTGCACGAAACCAGCAAAATGAAAGCACAAACCTCTAATTATTTTAATATTGGATAGTGACAGTGTTGTTCTGTGCTAGGAGCACAAACAACCCTTGGCCACAGGTCATGGTTCATTGCCATTTTAGAAAACAGTGGGACTGGCACAGTGCTGGACAAACCACTCAGGTAATTAAATAAAATGAGCTTTGCGATAAATCAGATGAACATACATATGCACAAGCAGGCAGTGGGTAATACTTTGCTGGATGGGCAGAGCTTACTGACTGGTGCAGAGTGTTGGCTGTGCAACCTTGGAGTGTCCCTGGCTCCAGAGTCACTGATAACTACAGGGTTTATTCCCAAAGAGCTGTCTTTCGGTAGTGGCATTACTGTCCCCATAGGCTAATGATGTGTTTGCTGCCATGGCAGGGGGAACCTTGTGCTCAGCAGGATGTCATCTCAGGGAGGAGACAGAGAGTCTGAGTATGTAGGAAAGTGGGTTATGCATAAAAAGGAGACACAAGAGAAAAGGAAAAAAAGAAAGGAACAGAGGGTAAAATAGAAGAGAAGGAAAGATCTACCCATGTGACATTTAAGCCTTTGTCACTGTGAAGTGCATGTCCAACATAAACTGTGTGTTAGGACTACCCATGTGTGATGATATCATGCAGTGAATATACTCCCAAAGAGAGTGGAGAGCATATTTCAAACATGGTCCAGAAAAACTTCCATTCCACCTGTTTAGACTCCTACATATTCTTAATGTAAACACCATAACCTGCACCAGTCAATTACTCAATGCTATTTTTTATGGCTATTTCTGATCTGATTCAAGACTTCAGCCTTTTTGCATTGAGCTGCTCCTCATCTTCCTTGGGGCTCTTGCCATGCAATCAGCTCTTTGGTGGCTGGAGTTATGTGGGTCTGGGATACTCTGGATAAAGGAAAACCTGAATAATGCTTGTCCTGCTGTTTCCACCTTGCTGTTTCTACCTTAACAGGGCATCTGCACACTCCTGGATACAGGCAAGCATGTTAACCTGGGTACCTGCTGCAAGAGCAGGGAGAGCCAGATGGGACTGCAGGGCAGGTTGCCAGCAGTGTCCAAGCTCATGAACCTTCTCAGAGCCAGGCCATCTCAGAAAAGCTTCCTGATTGTTCCTCAGGAGAATCAACCTCCCTTTCCATGAGTTGAATAAGACATTAACAGCAAAGTGTCACAGGGAACATCAGCAAGAGGTAATTTGTGTCACAGTGCCAAAGTGGAATGAATTAAATTGAGTGGAGTGCCACTTGGAATAAAGCTTAGACTTTAGAAGAGTCACTTGAGATTCACACTAGAATAAATAAGAGCAGAGCTGTCTAGCTCCTTTTTACACAGTGTATCAACAACAAAAGGGGCATTTTCTTGTTAGCATACTGCAGCTCCGCTCCAAATGGGGCAGATCTATTAACAGAGTAAGTGGGCAGTCAGATATGCCCTTCAAAAACATGCATGGGGCTGTAATTCTTCAGTTTCTAACTCACACATTGCACCACCCAGGGAAATTGTAGAGCTGAAATGGTTTTCATTTCTAGAGTGTTGAACAGGATTTCTCTCATATTTACATTTCCCCCCTCAGTATCCATGCTACTATGTGTAATTGGAAAATTAATAAAGAGTTTATGGTTAAAAGGATAGAAATAAAAGAAGGACCAGTGCTGATGTACAGCAAGTCAATATAATCAGGAGGCATTGATCAGTGGAACACAACATGCTTTCATTGCCTTCAAAGTCAATATTGCAGGGTGAAAAATAGATATACACAATCCTATACACTCAGCTTAGCCACTAAACACTTCACAGACAAAACACAGTTTTTCTAAGTGTTTTAGACCTTGTTTTTCTTCATTTCTTTAGAATGAGTCTGGCACTTCAGCAGAACAGGTAGGAGTCAGGCTCTCTGGTGTTAATACAGACTTTCATTGTGCTCTCCTTTTTGGCATTCCTTCTGTACCTTGCAATGTGCAGTATTTAGTTCAGATATCAAAGACTGAACATAGATCCCACTCAGTAACAACAAAATCTAAAAATGTTCTTGAAGCAGTAAGAGAATTGTGTTTAACGTAGCTTACCAGTATTTTTACTTTTCTGTAATTGCTAGAAGTGCTAGAAGTGCTTTGGTTAAGCCCCTGAGCACAGTGTTGTACAAACATAGATGAAAACCCTGAATTTGTCCCAAACAATTTAAAATCTATGTAGCAGAACAAAAGATAACAGATAGCTGTAGGCAAAGAGAAATGCACAAAACGAATACAGTATCAGTTCTGCCTATGGTGTACTTGCTTGAAAAACAATTAAACATTCAGTGGAGAATGGCACTGAGAGGTATTTGAAATAGATACACAATCAAGTCTACGTACCAAGTCTAGACATTAAATGATAAGTTATAGATGAAGTATGGTAGGTCTATGGGATAGGCTTTGGAAGGTGAAGAGAAGAAACTTTAAAAGGTCAGTAAAAGAATGTATGGTGCTGGGGATACAGCACAGATGAGAAACTACAGAGGTGAGCCTTGCACATCACCCTGGGGGGCTACAAGCCAGGCAAAATCAGAGAAAAGTAGAATCAAAATCAAGGATTCTGAGTCCAAATGAGAGCATTAGCTATGTAAGGATGGGAAAGGTGGTACCTTAGAGATATTAGAGTAAGAGTCTACAAAATCTCCAAGCAACCAGGATATGAGATTTAGGGAGAGGGTTCATCTTAAGTATCATGGTGAAGTTTCTTTATTTCAAAGAATCATAGAATGGTTTGGGTTGGAAGGGACCTTAAAGATCATCTCATTCCAACCCCCCTGCCATGGGCAGGGACATCTCCCACTAGACCAGGTTGCTCCAAGCCCCATCCAACCTGGCCTTGAACACTTCCAGTGAGGGGGCAACCACAACTTCTCTGGGCAACCTGTGCCAGTGCCTCACCACCCTCACAGTCAAGAATTTCTTGCTAATACCTGATCTAGATCTACCTTCTTCCAATTTAAAGCCTTTACTCCTCGTTCTGTTACTACATGCCCTTGTAAAAAGTCCCTCTCCAGCTTTCTTGTAGGCCCCTTCAGGTACTGGAAGGTGCTATAAGGTCTCCCCAGAGCCTTCTCCAGGCTGAACAACCCCAACTCCCTCAGCCTGTCTTCACAGGAGAGGTGCTCCAGCCCTCTGATCAGTTTCATGGCCCTCCTCTGGACTCACTCCAACAGCTCGATGTCCTTCTTGTGTTGGGGGCCCCTGATCTGGACACAGCACTCCAGGTGGGGTCTCACGAGAGCAGAGCAGAGGGGCAGAATCCCCTCCCTCGACCTGCTGGTCACACTTCTTTTGATGCAGCCCAGGATACAGTTGGCCTTCTGGGCTGCAAGTGCATATTGCCAGCTCATGTTGAGTTTTTCATCAACCCACACCCCCAAATCTTTCTCCTCAGGGTTGCTCTCAAGCCATTCTCTGCCCAGCCTGTACTTGTGCTTGGTATTGTCCTGACCCAGGTGCAGGACCTTGCACTTGGCCTTGTTTTGCTTCTCAACTCTTTATATAAGCTGGCAGATTCCCCCCAGGTGCCCTAGATGTCAGTGCAGATTGCTGATGGTCTTCAGGTTGTTCTAAATTTAATTCTTTAAATGCTTTAAATACAATCAGGCCTTGTGCCTTTGCCCTGTCTGAAGTTTGTCTGAGACTTACTTTGTTCCTCCTTCTTGGGGTTGAAGCACCACCACAAAAAACATGGTCAAACACTGTTGCCACTGATGTCAGTTGAAGTCTGGGGCATTGGGTTGAGTGGGTTCCATTGTGTAGAAGACAACCCCACCACCTCATGCCTCAACCACATTTTCTTCCATGCATCCGTTCTTCCTCTTTGCGCACTGCCACCCCTCCCATGACTTTCCTCTTCTGCCAAACCTTGCATGGCTGAAATGGTTGCAGCAGCAAGACCGTGTCTGCTGTTCCGATTTGCTTGTCCCAGGGGGCTGAGGCATTGACCACTGGAACACTGCCTTAAAATAATCAATAATGCCTGGTGACACGCCAACCTTGCGCTGGCCAACCAGGGATGACCTGGGGTATTTCCTCATTCTCTGGTGAGAAACATCTATTTGTTTAACAGAGGCTATTGCCCGAAAACATCGCTGTGCCTCTCTTGGACTGCTACACTCGAGGAGAGAGGACCTGGAAAGGCTGAAGCTGGCTGCAGGGAACTCTGGAGCCTGGAGGCCATCTTAGCCCTGTGTAAAAGGTAAGCAAAGGTATTTACATGCTTTCCTCAGCATTAAAAAGCAAAACTTTCTAAGACCATAGTTAAAAAGGAGAAGCTTGCTCTAGCCACCTCGCTTAACAAAACTGTAGAAACTGCTTTAGTTTGCTGAATTAATAAAGCATTTTGAGTGCTTCTGGCAACCCAGAGTGTTTTCCTAAGCTGTAATAACACGGTCAGATCCTCTGACGTACACAGGTAGCAAAGCAGCATTGGTTTTGGTGGTAGAGACTCTTGCTAAGTCTGGTGATTGATGTTTAGGTAAGTTCTTCCTGCAGTTTGAAGTGGTATTGAGATAGGTCAGAGAGAATGGGCTGTAAACCCCTGCTCTTCCAGCCAAAGCAGCATTGTGTTGCTTCGCACCAGGCAAGAATTGGGCCCTCCAGTTATGTACAGAAGATGCAGAAGAAAATTTATAACTCATCTACAAGACTTAGCTTTTACAGAAGAAGGCCAGCCTGTGCCCGTGCTTGTTTGCTTCTCTCTGGGGAGGGGAAGTAGGTGAGGTTGGGAAAACACATGGAAAAGCAAAAGCTGGAATGAGACAGGAAAGCAGATAAGTAGGCAAAAGTCAGTGCAAAAAAATTAGCAATGCATTGGGTATTTGAGGGAAAGACGAGCAAAATATCCAATATTCTTTCCATTTTCCTCCACTCCCTCCCCACTTCATCTTTTATTTGCATATTGTTGGTCCGCTTAGATTTTTATCTCTTTGATCTGGGGCTTTTTTCCAGAGGCTTGCAAAATACCCCGCACAATTTTGAGTACTATATAAACAACAGGTAATGACTGTAAACCAAGACGCATCTCTGCTAAAAACATTCCCTTCTGGAATATTTTGATGCCAGTTAACTTGTTTTAAGGCTGGATTAAAAAGCATAATGTGATTGTAAAGTGCTCAGAAGAAAAGGCATATAAGCACCATGCTCTTATTAAACTTGTAGCAGGAGAGAACAAGGCAAATTTTTTGTTATAGAATGCAAACTCAGAAGAAGTCTCTGGCATTCTCAGCTACCTCACAGCAATATACCGCATCCCATAAAGTCTTTCTGGTTTCCCTCTCAGTTACAGAGGTCTGAGGACATCAGTCCATCTTCATGCCTTAACCTCACCTCTTCACTGTCTTTGTTCTGTTAATGAAGCCAGTTTCAGCCTGTCTCTGGCTTTCTCAAATATCTTCATACAGCCTTTCACCTGGGCTTTTTTGCTTGGGAACCCAACCTTGATTGATTTCTTAACACCTTCTCAACCCCAACTTCTGTCACAAAATTTTCAGAATTAGCCAATGCGCATGACTAAGTTGAGGGACATTTCACTGTTTACTGCCTCAGTTATTACAAAAAATCTTTGCACGTAGCAAGCATAGGCATGTGCACGTGCATGGTTGTGTGTGCATATGTGTGTGTGTAACATGGGTGTGTGTACTAAAACGGTGTGTGTCCAGATCATCTTCCTTCTCCTACTTTTTGTAACTTGCTCATGGGAGAGCAAAGTCATCTTTGTCACAAACCACCAGCTTTCTCAGAGGACAGAAACCCACAGACTGATATTTTGTATTTTTATGCATTTGAAAGCTGGAGTGAAGTTACAATAAAACATCATGAAGAAGTTGTGATCAGTTTGTGTCATAAAGTTAATGGCAATACGAAAGTTCAATCATCTCTGACCCTGTAGAACAAAATTTCCAACCTGACATGGAGAAATATCTGTGAATCTACTTTTGTACAGATCAACCTTTTCTCTTTGGCTATAGATCACAGCGTGGGTGCAGTATGACCTGAGGTTTTTCACTTTGGTGAAGAGGGATCTAACAGCAGCCTACAACAAACTTGGAAGAGAGTGACAGAGGTAGAGGGAGAGGATATAACAAGGAGCAACAGCCATTTCACAGCTTGGGAGATTCAGGCTGGGTATGAGGAAAGTCTTTTTCACCAAGAGGTTGGGCCAGCCCTGCAACAGGTCACCCAGAGAGGTGATGGTAGCTCCATCCTTGAGGGTTTTCAAAGCTCAGCTATGCAAAGTCATAGCTGACACAGAAACCAAGTGTTGGTGGTAGTCCTCCTTTCAGTAGATCAGACTGGAGATCTTCAGAGATCCCTCTCAACCAGTGCTCCATTTATGTTGATTCTTTGGTTTTAAAAGAACCTGACTGCTGTGAAACATTGGCCGCTGATTTACATGTTATGTGCAAAACAGCCCCATAACCCACAGTCTTATCTACCCCTACCTGTAGAAAAAGCACATCACGGGAAACAGTAATGAAAGTTTCTCCAGTTCTTGCTGACAGTGTATTTTTGACTGAGAAAATGCAGCTAGTAAGGGCCCTGGTGAGGCTCCCCCATCTGCCACAGCACCAAGGCAGGGTTGAACATTTCTATGGCATTCCTGGCAGCCATCTCATGCTCTTCTAGACCTTCAGTGCAGGACATTTTGAATCAGCTTCCCAAGACACTGGTCCCAGACAACCCAATGAATCCACCTCCTCGTCCATCCACCATGAAGTCTGCTAGTCAGGGTATCAGTTTATGCGGCCATGGTTGTGTTGCTGATGTTCCCAATGGACAGATAATTGTCCATTAATAACTAGAATGAAACTATGTTCATTTCATATCAGCACTTGTTTAGTCCTGGCAACCTTAAATAAATTCAATTAAACATTCCAGTTCTTAATAGTTCCATTTTAAACAAAGTCTCAGAAGGGAACAGGCTCTGTAGAACAGGATTATCTGTGTAAGTCTTAACTGGAACATTTCTTGCTTCAAAACTATCATAGAATCATAGAATGGTTTGGGTTGGAAGGGACCTTAAAGATCATTTAGTTCCAACCCCCCTGCCATGGGCAGGGACATCTCCCACCAGACCAGGTAGCTCAAAGCCCCGTCCAACCTGGCCTTAAACACTTCCAAGGAGGGGGCAGCCACAACTTCTCTAGGCAACCTGTGCCAGTGTCTCACCACCCTCACAGTAAAGAATCTCTTCCTAATACCTGATCTAGATATACCCTCTTCTAATTTAAAGCCTTTACTCCTTGTTCTGTTACTACATGTTCTTGTAAAAAGTCCCTCTCCAGCTTTCTTGTAGGCCCCTTCAGGTAGTGGAAGGTGCTATAAGGTCTCCCCAAAGCCTCTTCCTCTCCAGACTGAACAACCCTAACTTTCTCAGCCTGTCTTCATAGGAGAGGTGCTCCAGCCCTCTGATCATCTTTGTGGCCCTCCTCTGGACTCGCTCCAAAAGCTCCATGTCCTTCTTATGTTGGGGGCCCCTGATCTGGACACAGTACTCCAGGTGGGGTCTCATGAGAGCAGAGGGAGAGAATCACTTTCTTTGACCTGCTGGTCACACTTCTTTTGATGCAGCCCAGGACACAATTGGCCTTCTGGGCTGCAAGCGCATATTGCCAGCTCATGTTGAGTTTTTCAACCCACACCCCCAAATCTTCTCCTCAGGGTTGCTCTCAATTCATTCTCTGCCCAGACTGTATTTGCGCTTTGGTATTGCCCTGACCCAGGTGCAGGACCTTGCACTTGGCCTTGTTGAACTTCATGTGGTTTGCACGGGCCCACCTCTCAAACATCTCAAGGCCCCTGACTCTTCTTTCATTAAAGAACAGAATAAAATCTCATGCTGCCTGCACTGTAGTAACCTAAACATCCCTACGTCTTTCCTCAGCAGACAGCTACCATGTGCACAGGGAAATGTTCAAAGTGCATTGCGATCACCCTGTTCCCACTGGCAGCATGTGCCACAGTCTGCAACATCCTCCTGTACTTCCCCAACGGACAAGTTCTGCAGCTCAACGAGATAACTGATCTAGTCTGGTTTTTCCATGGCATTCTGGGAGCCGGGATACTGGTAAGAGAGAAGAGTTGGTACTGTTTGTTATGGGTTTTGTTTTGTTTTCAATTCAGGACTAAGAAAACTTCTCTTAACAAAAAAAAAAAAGTCATAGAAATGTGTTTTGCTTAAACATGTGAGCAGCTTAACTGGGAAGTCAGATACGGGACTGAGAAAGTGCATTCAAGACTGAAAAAGTCCCTAATCACAGGAATACAAGGTATTCCTGAAATAAAACATATCTTTTTAATTTCCTCTACGTCAGGAGAAAGCAATAGGACTGATTTCTCACTGTGGAGAAGGGTGACATGGGTGTTCATCCTCCATGAGTCAAAGCAAAGGTGAGGTCCTAAGCTCAGTTGGAGGTGGTGAGTTTTCACTTTTGTCTGCACCTTCTCGTTACTCCTCTAACTGGTTTTCTGTTCACATAAGTTGCAAAAAACCATCAGGACAAAACTGAAACATGTTTCAGTAGATATTTCTTAGACACCCAGCCAACACACAAAGAAGCTGGAGTGGAGTTGCAAATTGCTTAAATCCCAAATGCCCCCCGTGTTCCCACACACCCACCAACCTACCTCCTTTGAGGTTTGATCTGGTTTGTATGTGCTCTTCTATGACTAATTCTCCATTCCACCACTCAGGAAAGATTGTTTTTATGTGAGTATCCATAACTAGAAGGAAACATGTTAGGAAATACTGATCTTTCCAGCTCATTAGAAAGCCTTCTCCCTTTACGCTCTTCCAGTTATCCATCCAAGTGCAGATAAAAAGCCAAGCGAGTAACATGCACATGACAAGTACTGGCTGTCATGCAGCCTGGGCAGATGGTAAACTGGCACAGAGTTACCTGTGCATCAAAAAAATGAATGTTTAAGAATAATTAACTTAGAAGAAAGCAAAACTCATTCACAGTCAGGCTATGATGCAGCTACCACTTACATCTATGAAAAAGCTACAATGGATGTGGTTCAAACTCATATTTCCCAAAGCAGAAACATGGTATAAGATCATTCCATAAATTGTTCTCCTCCAGCCACTTGCCTGTTTCTTCTTCCAGCTACCACTTGGGCCTATTACTCATGCTGACCTTGAACATACACATGAGTTTGTGGAAAGAAGCCTAAATGAAGAAGTGGAACTACATGAGAGACCTGTGGAAAATTCATATCACTGCAAGCCCAGGAGTCATTGGCGTTCAATGAAAGGAAAGGCAGATGTTAGGCATGAGAGCATCACAGGCTCATTGAAAATGTACCTTCTTTTAAGGTTTCCACAGAGACTTGCCTTTGGCCAGCACCACATACATCAAAAATGAGAACAGCAAGTGAGAGGGCAGGAAAAATTTGCATTGACCTTCAAAACACAACATTAGGAGTAATTATTGATCCACAAACAATGCTGTTGAGTGTACATGTTATCCAGAAAACAGCATGACAAATGCCCACAGGTAAAGAGAAGGGGAAAGAAAGCATTATCATCAGCTCCATTTTCCAGGTGCTGGAAGCATGGAAAAATGATGACTGGCTTCAGGGCCTCCTAATGAGCTAAGCAAGGCACAGAATGTTGTGCATTCTCCTTATGCACCCAGCTTCTCCCCAAAGGTTGCCTGACCTTTGAGAGTCATCCTGTACCCAGGACAGCCTCCAGAACAGGACTGTGGGGGAAAATTCCTAACAGCCTGGCCTGGCTCTGTGAGCCAGAAAACCTACCTTCACCTGAGAAATGCATCCGTAGACTGATGCCTTCAACATCGGTGCAGTCTTTGGCTGAGTAGCCAGCCCCACCCTTTCCTCCTCTGCTGCTTCTCTAATGGAAATTTGTATGACGTGAGAAACTTCTCCATTTCCTTGTTTCAAAAGTTTAAGGTGTAGAGAGAGGAAGACTGTCTCCGTGCATCATAGTAACGTCTTTCCAGGTGAAAAGCCTATGTGCAACACTGAGAAATGCTTGACTGAGCCATTGCTCACATGGAGCTCTCATTTTAGTGACAACAGCCAAATCTAGAAAATACTCATTTCCCTATCAAAGCTATTTATAATCAGGCGCTGCAAAAAAAAAAAAAAAAGAAAGCTGCCAAGCAAACCCTTTATCCTGAGCCAGGCTAATAAATGAGACAAAGGTGCTCTCAGCTTAGATGGGAAACCTTCAAAGAAATACAGCCCTGGAGGAAAGGGAGTCTTGGTTTGATGGGCAGAGGTATTATCTCTCCTTTTGAGTGCCAGACAATGGCACGTTGGGGCTGAGGCTGCCTTGGGGACCACCTGTGATTATTTTAGAGCTGACTTCTTTCCAGGAAGAGGAATGTCTTTTTAACCTCAGTGATCTATATCTGCATGCCTCCAGCTCTGGTCTAGTGACCACTGCAGTTACTGGGGGCTGGCTCTGGGATTTTGTTTTGCCAATTACTAGGCCCAGTACAAAGGACACAGCCAGCAGCAGAAAAACAATCCAGTAAGTAGACTCTATTGCATGTAAAGGAGTCAGTATATAGGGGATCACTGGGGGTACAAACAAGTCAGATAGATCACAAATAATAGACATCAACCCCAGCAACAACATAGCATTACCCGTAATAGATGGAACAAACAAAGATACAAGGCAACCCATGGAGAAAATGGGAGATAACCAGGACAATAGGGTGATCACATACGATAGAGGTAACCCCATGTTGCCTCTCCACAAAGCCCACATTTGTAAGTGCCAGACCTGACTGGGATCCAGTTGCATGAGGAGCCAGGAGGTCCTTCCCCAACAGGAAACTCTGTGAAGTGCGTCCACTCCACAGACAGACACTCTAACTCTTCCTGCAAGTGGTCCCAGCTTTTATCCCCAGAGCAGGACACCTGGCACTCATTTACCCAATGCAGGGCACCTGGGGCTTGTTTACCCAAGGGCTCTCCTTGCAAGGCCAGCCACACCTTGGAGGAAAGGCAAAAGGCAAACTCATCCCCTCCTCTTAAGGGCCATGGGGACCACCCATATGTCAACCTTAATTCAGGGCTTGGGGTTCAGACCCCAGCACTTCAGGTATGCATAAAAGACACAAATCAAATCTTTTGAAAAATATTTGTGGGCCTGTAAATCTAAGGAGGTTTCATAACACTGTCTTACACAGTCTAACAGATATTCACACTACACACACAACCTCCCCAGGCTTCATTCACCAAGGACATTCTGCTCTTTCTACCCTCCATGGGGCACTATCTCTCCAACATCTAGTCAGGAAGTTTTTACAGCTTTGACCACTTTTTTCATTGGTTTGTTTAGGGGATTCTCCTTTCATTAACGTTATAGGGACCATTTCCTACTTTCTCAAAGACTCATTTTCTTTGCGTTGCTCTTTGAGATGCCTACACAAGCAGTGGTGGGCAGAGGCAAGGCAGCAGGAGTGCACTGGCTACAGAGCTAGACCCACAAAATCTTTCTTCTCCTCTAGCTACCAAACTAAATGCAGCTTTCCTATCTCCAGAGTGCCTCTGTAAAGTGTCGTTATATCTTGAGACACAGATGGTTACTGACTTCATTATATCAGTCCAGCTCCACCTGATAATTACCATGGAGAAAGCTGATGTGAAGTGGGAGTTCCCTGCTGAGTGAAGTTCATTTTGTAGGTTTTCCAGAAGCTTAGCACAAAGAACCAAAGTTGGGCGTGTTTCAGGAAGTTTAAGGCTGATTTCCCAATTATAATCCAGAGCAGAATGCTCAGAAGATGTAAATTGACATAATCCTTACTCTAGTGATGCATCTTTTCCGAGCAGAAATTCTATTTTCTCAAGACTCACAAATTTATCCCTGAACAAAAAAAAACAAAAACCCTGCTGAAAAGAAGCAGTATTGCTTCAGCAATCAGAATTACTGTGCCAGAAACTTGCCAGCCAGATCTAGCTGTAATCCCATGCTTCTTCCTGAGGTACTCTTCAGCAAGCACCAACATCTAAGCAGGTGTAACTCTCAGAGACGAGGCAGAAGGTGTTTTGTGTTTGAGGAACATGATGCCCCATCTCCTAGACTTTAAAAACTATCCCAGCAGAAGAACTTCACCCCAATTCAGCTTGTGCTTTTCTCACAGGTTATTTTGCCGGCATTCATGATGCTGGGAGCAGGCGGAGCAGGATGTTGCGCTAACAGAGGTGGGGTAAGTGGATATTTATGTGTTGAAATGGCACTATAGGGTTTGCACAATAGCTCTGAAATGGCTGCTCAGCAGGTGGAAAGGCAGAGTGACAAACCACCATCAACAGCCATGTCAGGGAAATGGAGAAAAGGAGCTTGATCTACAGCGTCCCTGGGCTGGGGCCGAGAGCTCAGTTAGCCAACAAGAATGTTATGATATTGCAGCCACTGATATGAGGGAAATCATCCTCAGCCAGGGCAGGTGCTGGAGCAGTTAGCCACATCACTGAGGGCAGAAGTGGACAAAGCTACTTTATTTCAACCCACGTAAAGCATGACTCCAGCTTCCTCCTGCTCAAGGCAATCCTAAAGATTGAGATGGCTGCCTGTTCCCTCTGCTTTCGCTTGGTCCTGTTTCCTCCACACCCTTCCATGCCAGTTTGCTTTTCCACAGGTTTATCCCTGCTTGCCTCTGTAAGGCCAGATAGGTCCCCTACTTTGCAGTCCCATGCTAAAAGCCTGAGCTGCTGCTGCGGGCACTAAGGAGCCAACACTGCTTCATAGAGGCTGGTCCCCATGGAAGGCTTTGATCCATAGCACACATTTGCCCAAGCGTTATGCACATGAAAGGTACAAATGCAATTTGGGCTCTCTGTCATTCAGAGAAAGGCCAGAGATTTTCTCCCTTGATAATTAAGAATATTATAAAGCAACATGTTATACAGGCATCTCCATTAATCCTCAAGCCCTGGGCACAGACTTCTATGTGGGTATCATTATTAGCAAGAATAAACTTACTTAGAAATGTTTCTTTAGTCTGCATCCTTCACAGAAGCAGCCTGGAATGAGAGATTCCATACAATAAAGCATGTCTCTTCTGCACTCTGCCATTAATTTTTAGTTGATCCATGAGAAGACCATAAGTCTTCAAGATGTTTTACTTAAGCTAATTCATTATTCATAATACCACAGTAACATTCTTCATTAGGATGTCAGCAAGTATATCCCAAGGGATATGTCATGGCAGTGATTTTACCAAATGCCACATGCACAGAAAGGAGCACTTGCTTATGATGGTCCAGTAAGCCAGTTGCAGAGCTGGGATGTGAGCCTAGGCATCCTGAACCCAGTGCCTGAGCCAGCTGCTTCTCCTGGTATTGAGTGATGTAGAAAGCAGCGGTGAAAAAGCGGCCGTACTGTGGATGTTGCCACGCTTTGCTGAATGTGGTAAGTCATGAGGGGAAATAGAGCTGAACTGGGCTCAGTTCACACGGCATCTCAGGTGTCCTTTCTAACTATTTTAAACAAAATGTGGCTCAATGTAGAGATGAAATGGGGGCATGAGTAAAGACCCAGTGGCTATGAATGGCATTAAAACCAACCATTTCTCCTGAAACAGCTCCTGGGGAAGAGTGGTTTCCAAGCACACAAAAAGAGGTGAGTACTGCTGGGAGATCTGAAGGCCAGTGATGTGCTTCTTCAGGAGAAGAAACCTCATGGAAACTTTACTTTGGGGATAGTGGGAGGAAATGCACAGACATCCACAGCAGGGTTGTTCAGATGCCCTGACCATATGGGCTGTATACCCAAGGCAGGATATGGTGTGAATCACCAGGCACTGGAGAGCAGAGGAACCCTGGGACTGGTTCAAACATGCATGATGGCAGAGGATTCCCAAGGTGCCAGAGCTCCTTGAGAGGTGTGTCTGGGTGGACCTGATATGGGGTCTGCAGCTCTTCATGGCTTGTCCACCAGCTTCTACCTACTGGCAGAGAAACAGCCCACACTGGAGCTACTCAGGAGCCTGTGTAATCCAAAGGCTAGTTTGGCCACCTTTCTGCTTTGAGGACCTTAGGTATAAAACTGTAATTTACACTGAATAAAAGCATTAATTTTCAAAGGGGGAAAAAAAAAGGCTAGAGAACTAATACTGATCAGAATTATTGTTCAATTAGAACACAGACATTTTCCTCAGGGGAGAGACTCTATCCTATTATATTTTGTGCAATCCCTGGTTTAATAGTTTCGACTTCATCACAGACTTTACACACTGAAGTATCAACAACAGCAATAATAATTACTAACTTTCTAATCCTTTTATTCACCTTATTGAATTCTCCAGTTCACAGTGATTATGTGCTGCATTGAGTAAGTTTTTTCATTAATCCATTTTAAATTGTTGCCTGCAAACATAACTAAATGGCTTCTTGTCCTTCCATTATAGAGTAATGATTTTGGAAAGTAACAGATTTAGAAAGCCTCCGTGTCTTGCAGCTTAGCATGTGTACATCTGAAAGCATCCACTGCACTGGCACAATAAGGGAAAAAGGCCCCCCAAAATACATCTTATGTCATTGCATCAGCAAACATACTCGTGTTTCTCTCTAAGCCTTCCTTAAGTGTTACTAGTAGAACAGGAACAGCCATAGCAGCTTTCCAGATAAACAAACCTAGAGAAGCAAAGATAGCTATATAACTAGACAGGACATTAACTCCACAAAAAAAAAAAACAACACCCCCAGAGAAAGAAACAGAGAAGAAAGAAATATGCATTAAACAAGAACCAGGGCAATAGAGGACAGCACAAGTAAGGACAGGAGGAACTTGGTAATTTCACCAAAGCTGCTGATGCAGTTCAGAGAACAAATGCTAAAAGTCTTCATCAGCTCACCAGAGACAATTAAATTGTGTGAAGGATAAAGCATGGAAAACATTAAAAGAAAATTAGCAAAAATGATCAGCTAAACCTTTGCAAGTGCTAGACAACACCATGGGAAACTAACTTCAACAAACTCAAGCATCCCAGCTTAGACTTCATGTTGCAACTGAAGACATACATGAGGAAATAAATGCCTCCCCAAAAAATGTGATAAGTGAAGATGGCACACCTAGGGAAAATGCTGAAAGGTTGAGATGATGCGATAGCTAATCAAATTGCTGGATTTCCATAGCATATGGAACAAGCCTCCAGAAAAGACTCCAGAAGAGTAGATACAGTGGGGAAGTGCCACTGTGTGTCTAGAAAATGCCCAGGAGAGGCAATTTAACTGGTGCACCAACTTCAGACTCCCCTTTCAGTGACAAGTACTCTTTGCCTACATAAACATGTGCATAGTGAGGTAACGCTGGCCATACAGCCAGCAGATTTCAAACAAGAAAATCATGTGTTAAAGAATAGTCATCAAAGATAGCACTGATGAATACTACTAGTACTAACTATCATAAAACATAGCAGTAGAAAAAGACCATTTGACTTTTTCTATCATAATTGTCTTTGGGATGCCCATACTGCTATGCTGTGCTAAAATTTGTTGTTAGCATAATCAAGATCCTTCAACTAAGATGCAGAATACAAAGTTGAAGTAAATGGGAAGAAGTGGTTCAGCGTAGGTAGGAGTTTCAGACAGAATGTCAGTCACTCACCTCCACCTCGAGGCATGGCTGGTGATCTTATTATGAGAGACAGTGAGTGCATTAGCTACAACTCAGCACTGGTTTGGTCTGGGACAACACACTAAATTACCTACATTTTGCTGACAATGAAGCTCTGCTAAGAGGCAACTCAGCCAACAAGCAGATAAGGACAAAAAGAGTGTCCGGCTTTGGAAAAAAAAAAAAGAGACACAGTTATTAATCAGTTATGGTGAAATACATCTCATGAGAAATCCCAGCAACTTCTAATTCAAGGATTGCTTTAGAGACAAAAGGACACACAAAACGAGTCAATTCACACACTGGCAGCATGCAAAGCTGTACAGAAAGTGGTAACGTCATCAGCTGGCAAGTTGGAAACTGCATTCACCAGCCTGAACACGTTTAGATAGTGAACAGTTTTCAAGACTATGTCAGAAAACTGCAACGTGGATGGCAGATACTTCCATTTGACTCTGTATTGCAGCACTCTGTGGAGCAGCTGGCATTAGGAGCAGGTTTCTACCTTCCTTGTGGGCCATTAGATTTCACTGGTATTTGCTGGCAACAGGGAAATGTTGCCAGAGGTATCTGGCTTCAAATCCAAGTCATAGACGGGAGTGTTTCCCAGGTGCTCCCTCAGCCATGTCTCTGCCCTGGCTCCAAGGCAGTCTTGCTGCCCTACCCCTAGTCCAGGTCTTCTCCTGGCTTTGTCAGCCTGCTCCAGAGTTTCCTTTTCTCTTCTCCTTGGCAGAGCTGTGAACAACCACAGGCAGGGGTTCTTAGCAAGACCTGTGGGAAGCCTGTCCCAGATACAACACCAGTAGCACCTGCCTGAGATTCTCGTTTCTGTATACAAAGAGCAACCAGATACATTCCATCCATTAATAGAAAACTACCCCAAAACAGAGCAAAGGTAACGTTTCTGTGGGAGTGGCCGATGTAAAACATACAGGTGCATGACACGTAATTCGAAGTCACTGCTGGTTTATTGCCACACGCAGCACAATTAGATTTCCCAACCCCAGCAGTGGTAACCACATGTCATGCTGTTGCAAAATGAAGGAAAGTAACAATAAGAAAGGCTCTTTTGCATGCCTCATCAATTAGCAAACACAACTAATGCATCTTCTGTTGCTTTCATAGCTGGTTCAGTAGTTGATTGCTAGGTTCTGTTGGTACAAGGGCTGAGAAAGGAGCTCTGGTGAAGAGGTGGAAATGCCAAGGCACATGATGTGGACCACATCAATCCAGTACTGGCTTCATATAGGCTTTTTGAAAGAAGACCACCAGATTTTTCAGAATCAATGGGTCAAGTATAAAACCGAATTATTAAAGCTCTGGGTTTATGCACTTACAAAAAAAAAACAAATACAGCCTGAAATCTTTTCACATCTAAGATAGCTGCATTAGTCAGAAAAAAGTCAACTATTTTTTATTCCCACAAATATCATGTTATTGTGAGTTTCAGCACATGGCAAGAAACAGATCGTTTCTTTCCCATCTGGTGTAAGCTTTCCAAGCTATTCAGTGCCTCTGTGCATGTGATGTTGAAGTCTTTTCCCTTTCAGATGCTGCTGTCAGTGGTCCTGGCTGTGATGGGATTTGCCGGAGCAGCATATTGTGCAGTCATCTCCTCACTGGGGCTGATTGGGGGCCCTCTGTGTGACACAGGTGATGGAGAATACCTCTACCCTTTCAGGAACAACTCTCTGGAGTGAGTATGACTTACAGGCTCCTCCAAATTTGCTTTCCCTAAACCCTCCCCCCCGCCCCCCCCCCCCCATCTTTTCAAAACAATTCTGAATTTTTCCAAAGTGAACTGATGTTCCTGGTCCACACCTAAATTCACATTTCTCTAAGTAGGATGTTCCAGCATCTCTTTGACCAAGGATCATCTTTGGGCAAACCGTCTGAGTTTCTTCTATTGTGCTTGTCAGCAGCCCCTTGTGCATGTCGCACCACGCTTTCAAAAGGCTGCTGGGCTGTGACTGCCACTAGAGTCAAAAGTATTTGATAACTATGCCACATTAATCTACTAAAGCATCAAAAATTGCATCTACTGCACCTACTTATGAAAAGTAAAGCAAATATCTTCTCTGAACCTTGACAACCGCACCCTTCAAGCCAGAGCTAGAGACAATGGATGGACCAGACTGAGATATCACGACAGGAATGGAGAATATAGAGACATGTTTTTAAACCATCAGGGACCTTTCCTTTTACTTATTAGCACTGCCATAAAACAAAAGGGAGATTCTTGTGCATGCAATAAAGTACAGATGTGATTATTTTCCCTAGTCATCAGTTACACCTCGGCAACGGGAATTCTGAAGAGAATCATCAGCTTTTACTAATTATAGTGGAATCTGACACTTGCTTTACATTGTGCAAACAACTTCAGAAAATGTAACACAGAAAGCATTCTCAAATCTTTATTTTCTAATACATTGCCAATTATTTTTCTCTATCACAGAGACAGTTATTTGTTCAACCAGACAACATGGACCATTTGCAAGGAACCTGAAAACATCATCCTTTGGAATATCATCCTTTTCTCTATTCTCCTGGCAATTGGTGTGATTGAAGCTATACTTTGTCTTATTCAAGTAATCAGTGGACTTACTGGCTTCATATGTGGCACGTGTATGAGGAAAAGAAAGGTTGGTATGCAGTAAAAGATATCAGAGTGCTTTACATTATTACCATTTTTATTTTTCAGGCTCCGATAATGGTACATGATCAGAGAGATCTGCACAGCCCGAGTGAGCTCCTGAGTACAGACTCATTTGCACACTGTCTGTCTCTCACATTGTAGTCAGGGATAACTCCATCCTCAGGTACTTCAAAAGAGCAGAACAATGTGAAGTATTGACGTACTAAGTTGCATGGTTGTGTTCCTATTCAATAAGCCTCTTTGATAAAGTGTAATGACCCCTCAGCATCTATGAATGAGAGAGATGAGAAGTAGAAGTGGTTTTAATTGATCAACAGTAGTAAAAATGTTATTTTACAAAATGGAAGAAAACCTCTCTTGGATTTCATTTATCACCAGTGCTTCCTTTTCACTGTTTATTTTCATTGTACAAGATGCTTGCAGTAAGCCTGATATCCCCTGGAAATATTAATTAATCATCTTTCATTTATTGCCTTTCAGACAAATATTTCTGGAATGTGAATGCCAGGACAAGCCCCGAGCTGCCAACTCACATACAACAAGGATAGTGCACTGTGCTGTATTTATGGGGGGAAGACAAAGAAAACCCAGAGCATTCAGGAGTTTGATGGGGCAAAATGAATTTTTTATAAAGAAGTCAGGATGGAAAATAGCTAAATCATTTCGATCTGAGACTCCAAATTTTCGTCTCTCTAAATATACTGGCTAAATCTCAGTTACTTTGCTAAAACGCTAATCTGTCTGGTCCTGACTGCCGTACCCATGCATAAAACACAACAGTCCCCAGATAAAAGCTCACCACTTGCCCTCTGGTGTACATGGGAACTGAACCATTTTTGATGTATACATTTATCAGCTGCATGAAGCAGGCGCTCTCTGGCTGGATGTAAATAATCTCCTGTCCTCCCCAAATCCCACTTTGAGCTCACCTGTCTGTTCCTATTAACTTGCTAACTGGGCACTCCCAGAGTTAAATTAGGATGCACAGAGAATATATCAAGCAGTGTTTGTGACACTGCAGAGATGACTGATACACACAGTTTTTAGCCTCCTTTAGCCACCAAGGAGCCAAATTCCCTTGTGCCCATTCAGTAGTTTGCTGTCATGTTTGACAAAAGTTTAGCCATGTCCAGTTTAACAAAAAGGAGGAGAACCTCAGCACCAATTTTGCCCTCATGAGGCTGCCTAGCAGTCTCACTAATTTCCACATAGGTTTGTAGGGCTGTTCTAGAACAGATCACATGGAAAAAAACAATTAACTGGTAAAGATAAAGATTAAATTGATGAAGATAGTAATTATGTGCAGCTTAGTAACAAATAAGAGATATTATCTGTAAGGAAAAAAATTGCATCAGCCTTAGCATTACATCAACAGTAATCCCAGCCAGGAACTGCACAAATCATCACTCAAGATCAAGCCCTTGATGCTAAAGCTCATGACTGGCAAATTTCAGAAAACCCATCATGTCAGTGACTTCCTCAAAGGTTAATTCTTGGATGTGCCACTGGCTTCTCTGAGTCGGCCAAACTGTAAAATAATCTTTTTCCACCCTGAATGCATGTAACCAGTAATGAAAATCTGAATATACTTAAAGCACTTGGATTCTGTTTCTCGAAGTTTTGTCAGCCAAAAGTTGTTCATATTTCTGCTGTGTAGCATGGGAGCAAGTTATTTGAACACAGTTATTGTAGACAAACATGGCTGTTTGCGCTGTCCTCTAATGCAGCACACAAAATGCTTTGTATAAATGTCCACTTTGTACAAAATGGGGAAGAAAATGTCGGTTTTGCTAAGATGAGGAGCACGTGTACATTTCCTTGGAGCATAGCTTCACCCCTAGAAACAGGAAATTTGACCCATAGAACTTAAAAGTACCTTCTGTAAAAAAAAAAAAAAAGAAGCTCAGAAGGCTTGTTGACGTCTGCAATCATGACTAGGTGCATCCAAACCTGCCAGGTGGCTTTAAACATTCATGTTCATTGTCAGCAGTGAAGCCTGGATAGTGCTACCATATAAAGTAGACTTCAAAATAAAGCCAGCTGACTCAACCAGGAAGAGTCAAGGAGACATCTAGAAGTAAGGATATCTAATGTGCAGCCAGATTGAGACTCCGTCATCAGCACAGTGGCTCTATGAGCTCTTCATGGTCCCTAAACATCAGCCCTTCCCTCATCCTTTAGTTTCACCTCCCTGACTCTCATCTGTATGATAAAGCCAGTTTGGGCTGTGCCAGCACCAGGAGAGGGAGAAGCACCCACTGGCACATACCACCTCCAGCACCAAAAAGTAAACGCACCGACCTCTGCCATCTGCTTGTTCTGAGCTGTCCTGCCCTGGGGATGTTCAGTGTCACATCTGTGTGCTTACGGGGACACCCTCTGTCCTGTCAACTGTGCAATCACTGGCCTCACTGATACATGTGAATATTAAATATTGTTATTCTGAAGTTATTTTCTGGCTTTATTTGTGTGACCTAAAGGATTCATGACTTCAAACTATCTCCTGTAGGAAGATACATGTAATAACAGAAAGCAGAGTTAAATTCATCTTGCCTAACTTGAACTACTGAAAAAGATCAAGCCATGTAGTCCATGGAGAGAGGCAACACAGCCCACCCTGAAAGAGATGTCTAAAGCAGGCAGGAGGAATTACCTCTCCAGGCAAGAATCAGTTGTCCACCCTAGACAGGAACATCTGGTGCCTTTGAAGTGCAGCTAAGCAGGAGGTGTGGGTGACCAAAGGAAATGCCCATGTCTTGCAAACCCAAAGATGCTAAAAATTAATTTAATCAAGAAATCATTTCAGATCGTGATTCTCTGAATCCCCCAAATTGCCTTTTACATGTGTGCCAAAGCTAGCCTGAGCTCTCAGAAGCGTCACCAAAGCCTTCTCCAGGATCCGGCTGGTACATTGCAACAGGGGTGGCTCATCACACTGAGCACTGCAGAGACCTGTGAGAAAATGGCTACATAATGCTACTAATAATAATTTTAGTTTGGACAGAAAGATGGCCTGACTAAAGATAAAATATCATGTTTCAGAATTGGGATTACTACAGATTTTAATTTGGGTTTAGGTTTTTTTTTCAAAATCGGAAGAATTCTTTCAGTGAAATCTCCTAATAAAGGAAAAGCGGTACTTTATCTCTGAAATGTTTGTACACACAAAGCATTTAGTAAAACTAAGGAACTCATCGTATTCTTCAATATCTTTTATCTCTTTTCATCTTCTATCTATGTATGTGCCTACCTATCAATCTGTCTTCTCTATATCTATCTTAAATAATTAATGGTCAAAAACTCATACAGGCATAATAATATTTGTTTATTTTTTATTTTTATTACTTACTGTGCAGTCTCACCACACAGGCTTTCATACAAGGAGTAAAAATATGTTACTTTCTCATCGAATTATCCCTCTCTCTTCTGTATTTAAAGATGAGACACATGCAAGTCTGTGTTGGTTGGAAGAGAAAAAAAGGTATATCTGGGATTGACTTGGCATCAGAAAAAAACTTCAGAGCAAGGACACCATCTGAAAAGTTAAAAATGTTTGGAGACCAATGGCCCAATGTTTCAGCTTCCAGGATCAAGGACATGATTCAAATGCCTAGGTTGGAAACTACAGACGAGTTTATACCATCTCATTTAAAGAGGAACTGTCAAATCATTTTGATAAAAATAGCTCAGACACCTCAGGCCCCAGTGATCATTTTGTCTTGGCAAGCAGAGCAAAGCAAACCAGTGAGAGGCTGGTCCCTGGGGATCTCCCTGTGCCACGGCCTCTGCTCTACTGCTCTGTCCCCAGCTCCTCCCAGGGAGTTCCTCACAGGCAACCACTTCTTTGCGAAGAAACTTAAAAGAAATCCAAAAGGAAATAATAATTAAAACACACAAACAAATAAAAAAAGACCTCTCCAGATTAAAGTGATAAGGAGAGAGTAAGAGCTCAACTAAGCATCCCCCAAGTAGATACTCAGAACCAATGGAGACACACCAGAATATCCTGGCTTTTGCTCCAGAAGGGCATGTGTCTCCCACAGGGGTTCTGTAACATCTGCTTGCCCATATGGATATCTCAGAGACTTTAGAGCATCTCAGGTGGTACCAGCCATTTCCAAATCAAGCCCTGAAACATTTACTGGATGTTTTTAAGAGCAACATAGCTCTTAAAAGCAGCCCTGAGTTCAGCAGAAGGAGATCTGCCCTCACCCTGTCCTGTCTCACAGGACCTAAAATAGGCCAGTGAATCACCTACTAAAATTGCGTATTTCTCCCCACAGGTTATGCAGGGAGCTTGAAGTGAGCGGTGCAGCAGCTGGCACCCAAAGCTGCAGCCCTCCATCATGAGTGGGGAAGTGAATACCTTTCTGTTAGTGAGATTTCTTTTTTTTTTCTGTGAAATAGATGCATTAGCTGAGAGTCATCTAGTGGCAAAAGAGCACAACCGATCCAGTGAGGAATTGGTCTTCTTTATATAACCTCATGGTTTTACAGTCCCTCTTCCATCCACGGTATATCATCAAACACACTTCATCTTCAGATACTTTTACTCTAAGTCTCCTTCATCCTATCATGTAACATTTTCACTGACATTTTGTTGTATCACATCTGCCCTCCGTCCCTCTGGGTCTTTAAATGAAGTTTCCCTGCACATTTTTATGCCTGCCACTTTTGACTGGGTTTTTTTTTCAAGAGATAATAAAAAGTCCAGATATTCTTTGCATGTGTCAAAGAACAAATTTGAATCTTGCTTTGGACACGTTGAATTTAGCTGTCCCTCCACATGAAGGATACAATGACAGGGATTTCCTCCCAGGGGAGCCTGGCTGCAGAGGGGGCTGACACCCAGCTCTGTGCACCATCAGCCACATGCACCTTCAACCCTACTCTGTTCCTGCCTAGGAAATGTGCTGCAAAACATTTGTTCATACAAAAAAAAAGCTTACTGTGTGTGTAAACATCATTTTAAAAGTTTTTTAAATATCCTATTTTGAGCAAGAAAAGCAACTCGGAGAAATCAATGGCTCCATTGCCACTGATAGCTGCCGTTTCTACAACTTTGTAGCAGGTACAATTAAGGTGTAAGGGAGTATTTTTAATTACCACCCAGAAAATGTGCCTTTAAAATGCACAGTGTTGCTTTTTGTACATAAATAATTGGGTCAAAGTTAAAACCTCTTAGTCAAAACAGCATTTGATTATAAATATAAAGGAATATTTCTCCTAAGGCAGAGATAAATAATCATCTGGTTGTCAGGCTTTTTCATCTTTTTTTAATTTTCACTTTTTTAAAACACCTCTTATAGACCCTTCCCACCAGACCACTGCATAACTTACTGAAACCCTTATTATCCCTTGTACAGAGAGGTGTCCCAGAATACACGGGGGTCCTGCACTTCTCTCCTTATTCCCACAGCCATCGCCCATGTCTCCTGCTCTAGCAGGGGGGCTGCACTAGATGATCTTCAGAGGTCCCTTCCAACCCCTACCACTCTGTGATTCTGTGATTCTGTGATGTATTTGTACCATGTCCTGACCATGGGACACACTTAACCTGTGCAGCTGTCATTTCCATGCACAGCTCCTCCTGGCTGTCTGCAGGAGACGGCACACTGCAGAAAACCTTCGTAAAGATTTAGGCTTTCAGACTCCTGCTCAGAGGGCATCTGTGAAGAAGAAATCTGTGATCTCCATGTGGAAAGGAGCTACTCAGTCCACAGATGAACACAAGTATCCAGGAAAGCCAAACAAGTGCCATAACTGGGGCAGTTTTCACACAGAATTGGTTATGAAAAATCATACCTGGATAGATGAAAATGATTCACAGAGCAGCTAAAAAGATATTGGTATGGCAACTCTATAATAAATGTAACCAACTTAACTCTTTAATGTATATATGAGGTTTTTTCAGAATTATGTCTGTTTAAAGGGAGCTTCAAAAAGTAGTTTTTAAAAGTCTATACCTTCCCTGTAGTTTTGCTGCAGAGTCTAACACCACCCTGCTCTCCTGCCTGTTTCCAGCAGTGAAATGATAATGTGCTTACTCTGAATACCAGCATGCAGTTCCTTCGGTTGGTCAGTGATAAATCTTTTACTGTTTATTAGGTTTATTTTGATGATTATTGTGGGTTTAGTTCAGTCAACTTTAAACAGACAAATTCTTAGCTCTATCTTCTGCATTAGCCTTGTGCCTAGAACCTCGAGAAATACAGATTATTTTCATACCATTGCATATCAGACAAAATATAACATTTCCCCTCCTTTAAGCCAAGCTAATACTACCCCTCCCATTGCTCCATTGCTTTTATCAACACGAAGTCCTACTCTCTCATTCTCTGCTCCCCCGAAAAATAAGATTGGATATCTCCTGAAGAAGGGGGCAGACAGAAGAATTGCCAGTGGCCCTCCCAAGTCAGAGACTCTGCATCCAGTTCTCAAGACTTTGGGATTTATGCCTCTGTTTCATACTGCATCTTTCCATGCAAAGTACAGCAAACTAATACTTAGCAGTTTCTTTACAACACAGCACTATTTTTTCTGATTTTTTTTCTATTTTTTTCTGACTGTGGCCTTGATCAAAGAATATTATCATCAAGCCATTATTCCTTTATATGACCTAAATTAAGCAAGAGAAAATGGCTCTAAATATACCAGGCTTAGTATCTTTGAGTGTGTTTTTTACATTAACTTTAGCTACTGGAATTTGGGCTTCTTGGAAATGCAAAAAGGACCAGCAGAACAGAAACCCAACTGAAATGGCCATAGTTGGAGGCAGGAATATAAATGTTTTCATTGGATTGTTTACTGCAACAGGTAAGCTTTCTTAAAAGGGCTTTTAAAAACTCTTCTTAAAACACATGCGTTACACAGATCTGGGGGACTTTTCTTTCAAAGCAAGTGAACTCCTTTAATGTCAGGGCAGATTTTACCTAAGTGTGGCTTTAAAGGAGTATGGTTTCATGAATCATTTTGGGATGGATTCTTCCAAACCTCTTCACAATGAGCAGAACCTAATGTTTATGTAGATCCTTTTAAATTAAAGAGATTAATTTAAGAGTTTAGTTAAGAGTTAAAGAGTTTAATTGAAGAGTGACTGGAGAATACAACACTTTTCATTAAGGAGGACTGTGTTCTTAATCTTGAACTAGTTTCTGTTATCCAGCATAAGAGAAGAATTTTACTCCTGGAACAATCCAGTTCTGTGTGGAATAAATTGCTACTCATTGCGAGCATTGGGCTCTCTCCTAAAGAGAAAATGTTTCCCTACTGACTGCTGCCCTCCACTTCCCTTTTCTCTCCTTGCTGCTTGGCATCATCTGAAATTTGCTTCCCTAGCTCATTTTTTTGTGAAGGCTTCCTCAAGTGGTATTTGCCTGGCTAAGACACAAGCTCATGTTGTAGGTTTGTATTCTGACTGCAGTGTCTGCTTGCATTTCTTTTTCATAATGTCTATTTTCTTAGACTCTGTAAGTGATGCTCATGACAGATGGTCTGTCAGTTGTGGCAGAATAACAAAGGCAATTCTGTTTGCTATGGCAGAAATCTCCCACTGAGAAAAATTAAATTAAAAATGAGTATATTCAAATTGCCTCTAAATGTTTAAACATTGAGCTTTTCCATGCACACATAGATATCAACTCTTGAAGCTGGGAAATTATTTAGAGTGAGATTCTAATTCTGTTACCTGTACTCAGCAGCACATCTCACTTTGGGAGAAAACTTTGTAAAGAAAATGGAAATGTGCTTAAATATTTGTGTGAGAAGAAGGTTTACAAGCTCTCAGTGTTCTACAAGACTAGCTGAGAACATGTATCGCAATTCTTACCTTTCCATCTTCTATGATTTCAGCTACCTGGGTTGGAGGAGCATATATCAATGGCACAGCTGAAATTGTCTACATGCCTTCCAAAGGACTATTGTGGGTCCAGGCACCTGTGGGATTTGCCTTGTCTCTTGTTATTGGTAAATAATTCATGTAATCAGGACACATAAGCTTTAAAAAAGAAAATCATATTAGTATATTAAGATGCAGAACAGGATATAGAGTACATTTTAAAGGTGATTTTGTTTCTTCAGTCTCCCATAATCTAGAATAAGCATTTATAATGTTATCCTCTAAACTGAAACGTAAGAAATTGGGATAGCTTGGAGCTAGTGTAGAGTTTTGCCTGCTTGGAGCAATTTATAGGACAAAAATCTGAGAATTTTAGAAGCATGTGGCTATGTGCATATTGCTTTTTTATCATGGTCTCTTTTTCACAGACTATTGAGAGCATTGGTATGATTTTAACGTTTCCTTTGAAATTTCTGTGTGATGAAATAATACTCTCTTGATTTTTCCACTAAAATGCGTTCTTCTGAGTAGTCTTATCTCAGGGTGAATTTGTAGTGCATCCTGCTTATCCCGCTTTACATCTGGTCACTGTTTTGCTGAAACTAAGATAAGTTTGCAGTGTCCTACACCTAAGTCACCATTTCTAACTCCAAGAATTATTGGACTCATGTTGAGTTCAGCTGTCTTGCCAAGACCAAAGATTCTTTGAGTCTACACTGAGTTATACCATAAATCTCTAGGGACACAGGACAATTAAGGTAAGGACACCTGTGCAGACCTTCCACAGGAATTTCTAAAAGAACAATAACCTTTATTCTCAAGTCAGAGAAGAGTCCAACTGACGTGAATATGAATCAGGCTTGGAAATATACTGCCAGCAATTCTTATGTGAGTAATTCTTACTAATGAAACTGAGGAGTGCAGGTCTGATCCTGCAATCTTTACTCAGGTCAGTAGTGCCCAGACAAGCAGTCCTGTTGGCTTTGGGGTTAGGCACAATACGTATTCTTTGGTTTTAATGAGATGGCTGTACATCTGAAGTCTAATATTTAGATGAAGGCGGGTGGGACTCAGCTCAATGAGCCGATTAAAACAATATAGTTCTGGGAAGAGACAATGAAGCCACCAAAAAGAAAATGTAACCAGAAAAGGAATGTATATTGACATGTTGCATCACATGGTCAAGGACAAAAGCTTGTCTCTTTTTTAGTCAGATATGAGTCTTCAATGCCTCACTCTGTCTACTGCCATTTTCCACAGGAAGCATTTCAGAAAACTGTGTCTCTGGTTTGTAGGTCACTGGAGATGGAGGGGACTATATGTGGGTGTCCTCTGAGCTAAGTTCCCGTTACAGTCACATAAGTTTATGCCATTCGAGGTGTCCTAAGTGGTTCTACTTGGCCTCCAGTAGCCACTCTGGAAAGATGCAGGTCTGCCAAAAGCGGAGGGTCATATCTGTCAGCTGTAAGTAGATGTCCTTTATAACCTGAGACCTCTCAGATGGATGAAACCCCACATTTAGGCAAGTGAATTGAGGCCCCCATGTCTGGTCGACTGCATCATTTTCTAGGGTCCATTATGTATGAATCCCACTCTCACTATACAGGTCTGAGACCCAAATACCATAGTATTCTTACTTTTTTTTTTTCCTAGAATATAATACATGCAAAATTCTACCAAAATGTCACTACTTCTGATAGGTGGTTTCTTCTTTGTAAATCCAATGAGATCCAAGAATTATGTGACAGTGATGGATCCCCTTCAAGAAACTTATGGGAACGTGATGGGAAGCTTACTCTTCATTCCACCACTGCTAGGAGAGGTGTTCTGGTTTGCAGCTATCCTGGCATCCCTGGGTAAATACTTACTTTGCTGTTATATTTGTTAAAGGTCATGTGGCACAACTATCAGACTATAATACACATTTGGGAATTGTGTTGGACTAAGCTGTGGAAAGTTGTGCTTCATGACTCCGTTTATGTGAGAAACACAAGCATTTTGCAGTTCTGGAAAATATGTTTAAAACAAATGACGGTTGTACATATTCGTAACATTATAATATAATAGAGAAGTCTGGCAATATGAGTTAGTACCTTCCTCTTGCCTGTGGAAGAGCAGATATTAAAAGGGAAAGTGCTTTGGCAAAAGCCACACAGCAAGGTAGCAGCAGGAGCAGAAAGGGAACATGGGCTCTCCTGAGTCCTCACTCTGCCCTCTCTCTGTAGACTGTCTGTTTCTCATACAGTGTGGTCTGCTGGCATCAAGGGAATAACATATTCTGTATTCTGCACTGTCTTAAAATACTTGACTGCTGTCCTTTTCTGCAGGAGCAACAATGAGGGTCATCTTGGATATTGGAGGCTCTTTGGCTATCATTGTCTCAGCATGTATTGTCATACTCTACACACTACTGGGAGGCCTCTACTCTGTTGCATACACAGATGTCATCCAGCTGGTTTTCACTACCCTCAGCCTGGCAAGTCCTGTGCATTTCTTTGTTACCAGTTTCCTAACTAAGGGACAAAATCCAGCTCTTCTTTTCAAGTATGTCTCAGACCAAAAAAAACTCCACCAGTAATGGCCATTGCCCTACAGTTTGTCTTCAGGAGAACAGGTCTCCTGAAACATCTTACAGTCCTTATGTATTTCAGTGAGTGCTCACACAAGCTATTAGCCTTGCTGGTCGAATGTGACTGCTCACAAGTAAGGTCTGCCAAACCTGTCCAGAACAATCTGTCTACTGAAGGCACCACTGACCTGAATTACAGATTCATGTTCTTGACCATGCCATGAACAAGAAACAAGTAGATTTAGAGTCAGGAAGGAGGAGAAAGGAAGACTCTTAGTCTGGGTTTAATCTTATGTAACTTTATGTTCTACATCTACCTGCATTTCAATATCTGAGTAGATTCTCCAAGAACAAGGATCCTAGGGAAATGGTTAACTATTTCTGTTTCTATTCTAGTGGGTCTGTATTCCCTTTGCCCTGGTGAACTCTTCAACGGAAAGTATTTATTACACTGCAACTCATCAATCTTACCAAGACCCTTGGATTGGGAAGATAGAAAAACAGTATCTTGGAAGGTGGCTGGATGACTTCTTGTACCTGGTATGGAATATTTCTTGGACAGGTGGTTGGGAGAAGCGATTGTGCAGGGATTTTCTGTCTGGAAAACTTGCGGGTTCTTCCAGCCAGGAGCTTTATGTTGCACAGTTGGCAGGGGCAGGATGATGTGTAAAACCTTCTCTCAACCACTCTGCAGCACACTGAAAGGAGTGGGGAGATCCAGGGCTCAGCTGTGGGAAGGAAAGAAGCAGTAGGGACACTCCATCCATTACATATGTGAAGGAAGGCGCCTCATAAGACAGACCATCCTGCCAACTAGTTCCACTCCTAGCACCTAAATGAGGCATTCCCTACTTTTTGAGAGGTTGGTCTTGCAGCCTTACTAGTGTGCTTTTAACATTATTACATGAAATTCCCTCTATTTGAAAAAAAAAAAAAAAATTACGTGACTGCAGGTAATCAGTAAGTGTGGTGCCATTGGCTCCACTGCACAGCTCAACTTTTGAGCTACCAATACAGTCAAGACTACAGGAGGTTGTTACACTCTCACTAGGTTGGTAATACAGGCACACAGAAGCCTGAGCTTGTTTGGTGAGGACAGAATCTTCACATTTTATCTGATGAAATTTGTCTGCTAAGAAAGTGAAAATGGTGATTTTATTTTCAATGTTAGATTATATTCCAGCTGAGTTTGAGTAGATTTTTTACAAAAGCTGCATTCCTGAAAAACTTCTCTTCTGTTTTCCTTCCTCTGTGTCTATTTCACTATGACAAGCCACTTGTTTTTCAGCCTTCTTAGTCTGCCAAACCATTAACCTGTTTCAATCAAAAATTCACATCCATCAGAATGAAAACAAAGGAAAAGGACACCCTCAACCATAACAAATATCATTCTCAGTAGTTAAGATGGGGAAAGTCTATGTATTTGAAGTGTGGGGTTTATGACAATAAAAATTATTGTCCATCTGAATGGATGGATGATGCCCTACAACAGCCAGCAGCATGGTGAGTACCACTGGTAACATCTGAATGTTTCAGGTGCTTGGCAGCATCCCGTGGCAAACTTACTTCCAAAGAGTGCTCTCTATTGCCTCGCCGGGACAGGCAAGGCTCATCTTCTACTTCTCTGGACTTGGGTGCTTTCTAATGGCCATCCCCCCTGTGCTCATTGGTGCAGTTGCAGCATCAACAGGTAAAACTAAATCATTGTCTCTGAATAATGAACATGTTTTTATCAAAGGTGATTAAAATGGGACCCAAAGATGTCCTGATCTAGACTTCAAATTACCTAGTCCTGTGTACCTAAAAGCCCTCAATGGGAGACCAGGCCACCAAGCTAGAAGCCTGTACCAGAAATGTGGAGCCCTCCGAGGTTCAGTGTATGACTACCTAGAGGCATTTAGGCAGCCCCAAGACCTGCTTAAAGCTATGTCATTATGGTGAAATGGCTTTTTATAGACCTTGTGGTGAGGAAAAATGAAGGTAGACCCTGTACAATGCTGTACAATCCTATTTTCCAATAAAACTTATGCCTGCTTCTGTTAATGCCTTCTGCACATAAGATCCAGTAATATTACTACAGGTTGTTAATAAAGTTCAGGAGAAAACCTGCTTGAAGGAATCAAAAGTTCAGTTCTGGAAATGCATACCACAGCCCAGGAGATCGATCCTGTGTTGGTTTGTAGCAATGGTTAAAAAGTAGCCAGATTAGCAAACTTGAACGCATCCATTCATCTGTCATTAGGGGCATCAGAGAAAAACTACCTTCTCCTCACGAGCGAGGTCTAGAAGGTTGACCTTTAAGTGCCTCATTCCTGGAAACACACAAAGCACAGCTATTTCTGTAGATGGGAAAAGGGAAATCTTTGATGTAGCGAGAGCTGCAGGATGCTAAGAAGAATCATGAGAGATTATATGAGAATCCAAAAAATGAATCCAAGTCCTAAAATACTGAGTCTCAATCCTGAGCTCTGCTGTGACTGGTCCCTGTGGAAAGGCAGCTTCAAAGACAGCAGAAATGTCAGTGAAGGCTCTGTTGTGACTTTCCTTGTTCTGTTTTAAAGACTGGAACCAGACAAGCTACGGTCTTCCGAGTCCACTTGAGAGAGGGGAATCGGCGATGATATTGCCACTTGTCCTACAGTACCTGTGCCCAGAATACATCTCCATTGCTGGTTTGGGAGCCATTGCTGCTGCTGCGATGTCTTCTGCGGACTCAGCTCTTCTCTCCGCCAGCTCCATGTTTGCTCACAATATCTACAGGAAAATCCTGAGGAAAAAGGTACTTGGTTACAACATTCAGTGGGTTTGGTGTCAATGACTGGTACAAAAGTTGGACTTGGATATTAATGGAAACATCATAAAACCATGACCCTTAAAATTTCAGAGGGCAGTTCCATCTCCAGGGGTGCCTGCCTTGGGCAGCTGCTGGTGATGAGGACCAACTAAAGGCAGCAAGGGATTGGTGGGAACCAGTCCAGGGCATGGCAGTGCTGGTCACCCTGCCAGTAAACACTGTGTCTGTAATGCTACAATCTCTGTTTTACAGGCTACGGAGACAGAAGTCTTATGGGCCATGAGGACCTCCATGCTGGTGTTTGGGGCCGGGGCTGCTGCTCTGGCTTTTTACTCCCACTCTGTCTATGACCTCTGGTTCCTCAGCGGGGAGCTGGTGTATGCCCTGCTCTTCCCCCAGCTCTGTTGTGCTCTCTTCGCTCCCAGAACCAACACCTACGGCTCAGCTGTTGGCTTCTTGGTTGGGCTCCTCCTGAGGCTGCTGGCAGGGGAGCCTGCCCTGAGCATCCCCCCCGTCATCTGCTACCCAGTCTGCTCCCTGGTGAACGGGACCTACAGTCAGCTCTTCCCCTTTAAAACATTCACTGTGCTTCTCACCTTGGGGACGATCATCATTGTTTCGTACCTGGCTGAGGTTTTGTTTCAGAGAAACCTCCTTCCCCGCAGGTGGGATGTTTGCAGTATCACGGGGACAACCACCACCACCCTCATCCCCCTGCAGCAGATGGAGAAACAGATGGGATCACCAACGGTTGCACTAGAAGAGAATTGTGATTAGACGTGGGGCCTCATTTGAAAGGTTACAGTGCATTCAACAATTAGAGTATGGCACAAACAGCATTGCTCTTCCCTTCGCTTTCTCCACTAATGAATTATTTAAAGTCCTCGCGCAGTAATAAAGGTGCACTCTGTTCATCCACGAGAATGTGTGAGCTCAAAGTCTGCAGTGATTAAGGGTGCGTGGTGATGGAGCATAATCTTGTGGTGGTGATCACGGGGCACTGTGAGCTCCAGCAGTGTTTGCTTTGGGGTGCCCCTGGTACAAGGGGCAAGGCTACAAATCGTGCTCCAACATTTGTGGTATTCTCAAGTCACATACTTTTGTCACCACTAAGGAGGAAAATTAATGTTTAATAGATTGGGTATTCTTGAATAAAAAAAAAAGGCGAGCAAACCTGTTCCCATTACAACAGGTAGACTTTTAGCATAATCTTCCCTGGGGAGCACATCAGACCTATAAAAACACAAATTACTGAATGCAGTGAACCACCACAGCAGTAATATCAGTTCTGCACTATTCCTTAGAAGGCTTTCCTTGATATCACAAAAAACTTTCGCACATGCATCTCCCCAGCTGCAGTCTCAGGCCACACAGCCACTCTGCTGCCATGTGTCTGAGGAGAGGGCATCCCCTCTCGTATGACCTGGTAGGACAGAAGCAGGCGAGCAACATGAAACAACAGCCCTTAATTACTGGATAAGAAAGTTTTACGTAGTGACTATTTACAAAATCTCAACTAGCTGGAAAAATGGAGGTGCCAGAGAGACTCTTGAATGAGTCTTCTCTAAAACACCTGGTTAAATGGCTTCTATGAAGGTGTTATCCAAGCACAGCAGTGGGATGGTGTGGGACACATACACAAACTGGTGTGTGAGAACTCAGAGGGCTGTGATGACAGAAAGGTGCTGGGAACTGATCCTGAACCTGCCTGCAGGGACACAAAATCCTGAAGGCAAGATCCCAAAAGATTCAAGATACCAGATCTGCACAGAAAAGGCCCCAATACCTTGTTTGTATACATTCTCAATGGGTCAAAAATACAACCCAGTTAACTAGTGAGTTTGGCCTCTAGCCTGAAGTCTGATGGACCAAGACCATCCCACAGTGGGATGGGTTGTTAACATACAAGCTGATATAAAGATTCAGAAGGATCCTGCTGTGATGGCTCATGGATGGCTGCCATTTTACACCTCCCTTGGCAGCCGTGCAGTGGCTCACCAGGGGATAAAATCACAATCCACCCACAACAGCCAGCAGGAACCCCTTGCCACAAAACCCCTTGCTACAAAACCCCTTGCCACAAAACCTTTATAAAGCTGTTGTGGGAGCTGCTGTGTGTGGAAACACCTGGCACTGTTGGAGGGAAGGTATTTACTGACATATCCAAAATACCCCACAGCAGAGCAACCCTGACAGCCTGCTGAGCCGCCGAGGGTGAAAACAATATGCTGATCAGTGAATTGCTTCCAGCATGTGCTGAACACCCTGCTGTGCACGTGCAAGGCAAGAAACTCTGCTGGTGCCACCGTGCACGGCCACAGCAAGCTCAGTGAGGAGCCACATGTCACTCTGAACTGTACCAAGGCAAGTGCAGTGGCTTGGGGGGAGGACTGGCAGTGCTAAGCTCTAGGTACGGCTTTGATGACACTGCTCCCCATGTTAAGCATCCATCTCCATTAAAATATCCATCCTCAGCAAAGTGGAGATTCTGCTCCTCATCAGAAAAATATTAGACAGTGTTATGCTTTGCCCTTGTGGGAGTAAACACCTTGGCACACTTAACTTCCCATGCAGTCCTGTTGATATGCTTTGTTAAGCCAAGACCAGAAATTCTTTCCTGTATCTCTAGAGACTGTCAAGAAATATTAATCATAACGTGTCTAGAAAATGGGGGGAAAAAACTGTTTTGAAAATTAAAAGCATTACCATTAACTATGGCCCTAGGTCACCCACTGAAGTCTTTCACACCCCAGTGATTTGAGTGGGAGCATGTGAGGTCGTGCTTAGCTAAGGGAGACACCAAAGCTGTCATTACCATAGCGCCAGAAGAACTAGGCTCTTACTCTTAAATCACGGTTGCTGTATGTTGATTCAAGCATACTCCCCTGTAAGGTTTAGGGGTGACCTAGTTTGGGGACCTCTGTGTCGTATGGCCCTCTGTGTGGAGCAGACCAAAGCTGGCACAGTGCTCTTGCACAAGGGCACAGACCTGCTGCACAGCCCAGAACAGAGAGAAATTCCAGTGTTCTCATGTCAAGGTGAGCATCCCAGTCACTTCATCCAACCCAACAGCTCTGAAAGGCAAATGACTACATCTGGAGATATCTTTTCCCTATGCTGCTGTGCCCAGCTTCTACTGTTCCCCTAGAGAGTCCCAAAGTTTGACATTAAAGCCTTTCCATATCCACACACTTGACCTGGTGCACAGTAGATCCACAGCTTCCTGAGACAGTGTTGAAGGACAGTGCTCCAGGGTAGGACCTTGCTGAAGAGCATCACCACCACTGTCACCACTCAGCGTCACCACAGAAAACTCCCAGTAACTTCAAATAGGAACGTCCTAGTGCTGTAAGGGGTATCTGGCATACTCAGCAGGGCACTTTGCCCTTACAAAGCTTCTCTGAATTTCATACCATTAAAATACGCTGTGCTTTGTGTGGAGAGACGAAAATGGCAAAGACACAATTACTGTAACTCTCCTGAATGTTTACTATTTTTCATCTTATATGACTCCTTCCTCAGAACATCCCCCAGCAAGCTTAAAAAGAAAACATTCATCAAGGTCAGGCAAAGTTTTGAAAGCAATTAGCTGCAAGTAAAATAAATATAAAAGCAATTCTAGCCTATACTTAATGACAAAATGCCTAGTTGTTCCAGCCCAGCACACTCAAAGTCCTTGAGGTGTTGCCAGCAAGGGGGATAATGACCCAACTCACATGAAATCATTCCTCTCACAGCTTACTGCCTCCAGTTCAATATTCCTTTTTTTTTTTTTTTTTCTTCCTTTTCTCCTCTTTATAAAGAAATTTGCTTGGGTACTGGAGGGCCCCAGGTTACCCCTCCACTTGTTGATTTACCTCCTTTGCCCCCTACATTCCATGCCAATGACTCTGTACAGCCAGTTTTTCCCAGTCTAGACAGCTGCTACCTGTTTCTGGCATTTTTGAGGTTAATAATACCCTATCTGTCATGTCTGTCTATCTGTCATGTCACTTGTGCTCAGTTTTAGAATTTCCTAAATGCCTCCTCACTGGGGTTGTAGCTGGTGTCCAGCAAGAAAGCCAAGAAATACTCACAGGTTTCCCAGACTTTTCTGACACTGTCAGGGAGATATTTCCATGTGAGCTAGGAGCTGCATGGGGTCAAGATGATCCTCTCATTGTTTCCACATGAATGTCATGCTCTCTGGCTTCCCCCCACATTCCACACACCAGTCTTCCCTTGCAGTTCTCAGACCTTAATACAGCCTCTGCTGGAGAACACATCATGTCAGCTAGTAGAGGTCTTTGGTCTTCTAGTAACTTTTCCTGCTCTAGATCACCACTGACAAGGGAAGAATTCAAAGGCATTAATCTTCACAACAGGACAACCCACAGAAAAATCCAGCTTGCTTTTCTGATCCTTAAAACTTTGAGGCAACCCATCATCCCCAGGGATGGGAATGCTGCTGCAGCAAAGCATGGCTTTCTCTGCCCCTCAGGTGGGGGGGCCAGCATCATCCTTAGGACTGGAATTTGGGCTGTCTGGAACAATCAAAAGAAGGAGAAAAATGTGAGCTGGAGTAAGGTTTCCAATATCAGACACAAAAGCATGAACACTCCAGATGATGTATAGCTAAAGTTTTCCTTAAGTGTTCCAGGAAATGTCTTTCTTCAACATCAAACAACCTCAGGAACAGACAGTAATTTGTTTCAGTTCTTTGACCAAATGGTTGTTTTGTGGAGGTTTTTTTAAAATCTTTTGACAGGTCTCTTGAAGTCACACAGGATCTGCCTTGGCAGAGGTTTCCATTTTCCTTCTCTCTTCAGTTTTCCCCTACCAGCTATCTCATCTGACCCTGGAGGTACTGCTGCACAAGTTAGACTTTGAAAATCTACCTCAGGCAACTCACTGGGCTCACTCGAGTTTTACTTCCCCGGTCTCTTGAAGAGAGACTGCATTTTAATTGACTCCAAGAAGGATTTTGAGGTCTTTGGAAGAAAGTTCTATTATATATTTATGGTGAACACTCATTTTGCATGAGTTGAGAACTTCTGTTCATAGCTGGAGGGCAGTTTTCCTGGTCAGTTTAATTCCCAACCCTGGATCAATATAAGTTGTTTATGTTTACTTCAGCAAGTCTTTTGACACTGTCTCTTAAAAAAACGATGAAGTATAGGCTAGATAAGTGGACAGTGAGGTGGACTGAAAAGTGGCTGAACTGCCAGGCTTGGAGAGCTGTGATCCACAGCACAAGGTCCAGCTGGACACCAGCCACTAGTGGTATACCCCAGGGTTTGATGCTGGGACCACTACTGTTTAGCATCTTAATTAATGCCCTCAGTGTTGGGGCACAGTGCACACTCAGTGCAGATAATACAAAACCAGGAGTGGCTGATAGAGCAGATGGGTGTGCTGCCACCCACAGGGACCCAGACAGGCTGGAGAAATGGGCTGACAGGAACCTTGTGAAGTTCTGCAAAATGAAGTGCGAAGTCCTGCAGCTGGGGAGGAACAACCCCAGGCACCAGGACAGGGTGGGGGCCAAGACAGAAATGTGTTCTTGTGAGAAAAAACACCAACAGTCATCTGGGCTGCATCAGGCAGAGCATTTCCAGCCAGGTCGAGAGAGGTGACCCTTCCCCTTTGCTCAGCCCTGGTGGGAGACAGTCCAGTGAAGGACAACAAAGATTAAGGGTTTGGAGCATCTGTCACACAATGAGAGACACAGAGCTGGGACTGTTCAGCCTGGAAAACAGAAGGCTCAGGTGGATCTTATCAATGTATATAAATACCTGAAGGGGAGGGGGTGGAGGAAAGGCAGAGCTGGACTCTTCTCAGTGGTGCCCAGTAAGAGGTCAAAAGGCAACAGGCACAAACTGAAATACAGGATAATCCACAAGAAAAGTCTTTTTCACTGTGAGTGTGGTCAGGCACTGGAACAGTTCACTCACACCATCTTTGGAGACAGGTCTGAACAACCTACTGTCACTGACCCTGCTCTGAGCAGGAGGCTGGACTAAACAATTTCCAGAGGTGCCTTCCCACCTCAGTGTCTCCCCGATTTTGTGACCCTGGAAAAATGCAATGCCAGTCTCATGGCAGGATCAAGAAACTAAACTCATTCAGCAGCAGCATCTCTTCCCTAGACTGGACTGTGGCTCCTTTCCTCCTGTTCTCACTTCAGTCATTAGTGATAACAAGCAGTTGAATCCTTGAAAGTCTTAATTTTAAAGTTATCATAAAATTACATCTTTTTTTTTTTTGTTGCTGCACAATAGTCTGGACCCAAACTTGTCCAAGATAACAGAAGTCCAGCTTAGCTGACTGCATGCAATTGTTTACAAACACTAGCAAAAGCTGGGACAAAAAGGGCAGAATGCTCTGGGTTATTTATGTGAATATGGATGTGATAAAGAGTCTTCAAGGCTGCTGTGGTTTGTGCATAACAATGAGCAGAAAGATTCTAAAAATGTGAAAAAAGAGCTTCCAGAATAAAAGAGTACCTGGACTGGATTTTGGTCAGCTGTCTCAGAGGAGATGAAGAGCCTCTTGGACACTGCTTGTGCTGGGTCACTCCGTGAGGCTGGGGGAATTCAAAGACTATGTCTACATAACTAAATGCTTCTGCATGGTGGAGCATTCATGGGCCACTTGATCAAGTCGTAGGGTGAATGCAAGCAAACTGCGAGGATTGTTCAAGGGTGCAAAGCCTGCAAAGCAGTGGGAGACAGCAGAAGTCAGAGGAGCCAAATATACACAGTTCAGTCCCAGTCCTCCAGAGTGATCTGGAGTGAACAGTCTCCAGAGAAGCACCTGAGTTTTGGCTTCAAATAAACTACTTGGTTCACCCAAAAAAAAGACCTAGGGAATGCACTAACACTCACATAAAGTGGACAGTCAGTAGCCCAGGACCTGGGTCTGAACTGAGAGGATGAAATATTTGCAGTAGATAGACTTAAAGCAGCAAATGCCAGCATCTGGGCAGCACTCTACTGTCACCTGGGCTGGCAGGATCCACTGAGATGCCCTGAGGCTTCCCTTGTCTTGCTTTTCCTTGACATTTTTAGACTTCCACTCCTGTAGAGTGTCTGAGTCGGTATCAGACAACAATTTGATTAAGAAATAAGAACAGTACAAAATGAATGCTGTGTACATTAGGCGGATTAAAAACTGGCTAGCTTACAGGTCTGGATATATAGTTACAAGTAGGGAATTATCATCCAGTGTCTGAATCTCTAGAGAGGTTGATTCTTGGCACCATGCTACTGAACTGCACTTACCTGTGAGTGGGTAGGCAATGAGGAGCAGTGCACATTGTGTGCTCAGCTGGTCAAACGATATGCACTTCAGTATGGGCTAATGGACAATCTAAAGCAGATGTCCATAGATAGATCAAGTGAATCACAGTCTAAACTGACTGTTGCCTGTGTTGTCCTGAAAGCCCTGAGGATGCTATGCACTGTAACGTTGAAATTTAGGTAAGATACCCAGAGCGTGTTCCTGCTGCTTTGATAATGTCTCTTTTCTCACACAGGCAAGGTTCATGGCAAGATTCAATGTCTAGAAGTTAACACTACACAAATTCAGACTACAAACATGGCTTAGCTTTTTAAATGTAGAGTCCATTAAATGTTAGAACAGTTTACCAAGGACTGAAGTGTTTTTTTCATCACTGAAAATGCTACAATGAAACTGGAAGCTTTTCTGAAAGTTATCCACTGCTTTAAGGAGGAATTCATTCAGGAGAGCCCTAGAGTATGTGATGTCCAGCCCAGAGTTCAGACTGGCAAACCCCTGTTCCTTACTTCTCCCAGCCCTGCAGGAGATAGGCAACCAGGTACCACTCAGGTAACCACTACCACATTTAGCTTAATGCTGACCAAGGCTCAGAGCCCTGCTTGTTACCCTTGAGCTCCGACAATGAAGAAGTCAAGACCATAATGTGACTTGGATTTCTAAATCTAAACTGACCCTCTGCATACTGAACCTCAGGTTATCTGTGCAGAGACAAGGGAAGAGAGCATAATTATTAAAAAAGGAGAAAGCCAAATTAAAAAATGAAGCATATTTCCAAATCTGGAACTTTTGCCATGCAGCTGCAAGCTGTGACACTTGCATTGTACTGCAGCAAGGTCATGACAGGGTTTTCTTTATCACAAACATGGGACTTGTTTTTTCCCAGAGTTCAGCTATGGTCTTAACTCAGGAATAACAGACCTTGACATAACTATAGGACGAGAGAGAAATCTTACACTATGAGACTAAAGCAAACTGAAACCTCCAACTTTTCCACATTTTTTACAGCTTTGGTGAACTGTGCAACATTGTGTTGGGCATCACAACACACGTCTGGCTAGGGCTCAGGGTCACAGCATGACGAGCACGGTTCAAGGACTGATATGCAACAGAACTGAACAGGACAGCTTGAAACAATGCCTAGCAGAGATTAATTCACCTGCACATCCTTTATTCACACTAAGTTTTTAAGCCTAACATCAAACATTTAATGAGGATCAGAGATGAATACAGATTTAATATCTAACCTTTTTCCCCAGTTGCTGTATTGCTGTTTCTATATCAGTTCATTAAGAGACCACCTTTCCAAAGCCCTTCCAAGCTCAGAGAATTGTTTAGACATTTGAAATACAAATCTGGAATACAGAAATGTACAGTTAAACTTCAATTTGCAGAAAACACTAAATTCACAGAACAAAGAGGCCTCTTGGAAAAGCAAAACCTAGAGAAAAAATTAAATGCTGTTTGAAGTAGATGAAGGCTGGGCAAACCTTTTAAGAGCACTAGATGAACTGCCCCTGCTTGCTGTCCTTAGGACCAAGCAGTTCTTTTAATTCTATGCGTAACTTGATTTATGGGAGTAGTCCCATTCACTTCATCATGGTGAGTCAAATCTGGGAAACACTACACAAACTGTGGTCATGGTCTTGCTGTGGTCTCTGCATGTGAGGGTCAGTGCACACACATGAAGGTCCAGGATATCCTGGGGCTTTGGACAAGGCTCTGTGCTGATGAGCTGCACGTGCTGTTGTGTAGCTTCTTGGAAACTCAAAATGCCCCCACAGGGTGGCAAGACCACAGCTGGAGAGGGGTGTAGAAAAGGCAAGGGGCTACAGCTTATAACATGTACCATAGGTTTGGTCATGTTAGACCTTGCTTTTAACTTTGCAGTGGAGATAAGGTCTGTCAGATTGGCATACTACTGTTAAAACCAACAGCAAAACTTAAAACTGGCTAGTTGTATATAAAACCTGGAATTTCTAGCTGTACTTCTGCTGTGGAGTCCAACATCATCCACCACTGCTCAGGGCAGTGGTGGAGTCCCCACCCCTGGAGGTATTTAAGAAACATGTAGATGTGGTGCTGAAGGACATGGTGTAGTGGTGAACTGGCTTAGAGGTCTTTTCCAACCAAGGCTGTTCTGTGGTTCTATGATTCTGTGATCATTCACTGGCCCTGTTGCTACGAAGCACCAAATCCCACACATTTTTTGTAAAGCAAGCACCATGTTCAAGAGCGCTTATCAAAACACTATGTGACAAGGCTATAAAACACCCAAGGTGGGGAAGGATGCTTAACTTCCAGAGGTGAATGTGATACTAAAACTCACCCAGGCTCCACATTCATGTAGGCAGATTTGCTACGGGAGAGGCCCCGCCATGCTCTGCCGAAGATGGACACCACCTTACCCAGTTCTCCTCTCCCTGCAATGCAAACTCCTGTGGGGTGCCAGTCCTGATTCTCATGGCAGGAAAGGAGACTGGGGTTTCTTGGGAAGCTGGAAGAAATAGGGCCAGCAGGAGAGGTAGGATAGAGGCTGTGTTCACCACTCCCTCAGCTGCACTCTTAGGGGTGAGAGAATTCATAAACCACCTCTTGGTCTGTGAATTTTTATTTGGACAGTATCACTCTAAATATCCCTCTGGTGGGAATGTCAGACAGAAATTTTGTCAGTTGTTAAAACTGGAGGGTGTCTTGTTCTTCACATCAAGTTTTGAGAACGTACTAGAAAGACAATTTAAGTTTCCTTTTCCTTAAATGTTGCAGCCTTGGCATGTCCTATGAGATGTGCCTTATCAGGCAGTGTTGAGTCAACCCAATCACCATTCTTCACAAGAGGTTTTCGGGACAAATGTCCATGAACTTCCCATTCAGACACCCAAATCACAGAGAGGTTTTCATTATTTACTCTCTAGCACCACCTATGCACAGCCCCAAGTAACACAAACCAATGATTCCCTTTTGGAGCATTCCTTTCCCTGTGCCCTGAAAGTGGCTCTTCCAGTGTTCTCAAAAACATCCTCACTTGGAGATGCGGGCTGCCACCAGGCACCATAGCCTGAAAGGTATACACGTCCCCAGGTGGCCGGTGGCCTTTGGGCCCTGGCGAGGCACCTGCAGACCATCCCAGGTCACCATGCACTGGGTGCCTCTGTTAAGTTTGTTTGGGGGGTTTCTGCTGTCAGTGATGGTGCTGCATGACCTCTGCCACCAGCCACCAACCCACACTGCACTCCTGCGAATTAGAGGCAAAAAATAAACAAAGTTTCCATCTCTGATGTGTTCGGAGTAGTTCCTGAGTCCTCCCCAACCACAGGCTGAGGTGGGGAGTGGGGCCAGGGCTATAATTGATGTTGTGACGTCTGTGGTGCTCCAGGAGGAAACCACCCACGGTGCATGAGCAAGGGTCTGAGCTGTGACTGCCCTAAGTTCCCTATAATTGCTTCCGCAGGAGACACCATAATTACACCACCGTTGCTCAATATGGTCATTATTTGAAAGGCAACATGCCTAAAATACTTCAGCAGTCATTCAGCAGGGCTGGATGGGCTTGACTCGATTTGCTTCAGTGCTGCATATTCCCAGCTGTCACACAGATGCCATGTCCAGACACAGGAGCCAACATGGGCAGTGAGGCTGCCCATGGTGTCCTGGTTTGACTAAAACAGAACCAATTTTCCTTTCAGTGATTTTACTTTTTAGCTAGGTCTCTTCTAAGACTGCACTTTCTGAAGTCAACAACATGTTTTTCAGACACTGTCTGCTCTTAGAAGTGATAACACTCGATGTTGATAGTTAGTACTGAGCTCCTAGTACAATGGTGTGCAGAAAGGCTCTTGCTTATACTTAATCTTACAGAAACCAAGGTCACTGCCAAATTCTCTCAGTGCTGCCTTGAGGCCCCCTTAGTGTAAGGGTGCAAAAGGGCTGCACCTGCGGGGAGGAGCAGACAGGTCAGGTGACCCCAACTGACCAACAAAGTATTCCATCCCATACACATCAAGCTCAGTATAAAGCTGAGGGATCACGGGGGGCAAGCCCTTCCCTTTGCTCTCTTCTCTGGCCTGCCCTCCTTCCTGCCCTTGCTCGTCTTCTATGGCCGGCATCCTGGGAAGACTCTGTCTGTTATCTGTGCTTTCCTGAATCCAGCTGTGTCTGCTGCTGCAGAGTTCTGGTTTCAGCAGCTCAGTTAGACAATGTGAGGGCAGGTCAAAGTAAATTCTTTGCACCAAATTTATGCCAAATGAAATGGAGAGATGCTCCGATGATCCACATAGAAAGATGTTGAGACTAAAGTGTAAATATTTAAAAGGTCCATTTCAACCAGAACAACTTAATCATGTTTCATTATTGCTTTGCTTAATTATTACTCATTCTTAAGTCTAGTTCTCACCCAATCTATCATATCTCTGCTTCTGCATCTTAGGACAGTGACTGAACTGGAGATGGGAGACAGGCTTGAGTGCCTGGAGCATGCCAAGATTTGGGATGACAAAAGCTTGTGCTATTCTGGTACTGGAGAGGATAGAATTGAAACTCACAGAGGAAAAAGGGAAGACACAAGAGGCCCTTTTGTATTATTTGCCCCTTTTTGAGACTGTTTTTATTCCGTGCACAGTGGATAGATGTGTCATTTGCTTTGCTGAATTCTGCAATTGAAAATATTCAGACTGCTAATGATCAACAGCAAAAAGTACCATGGGTCAGCAAAGTAGAACTAGAGTACCTTGGGAAATGTTCAGATGTTTCTTACATGTGATAAAAGCTTCTTTTAGATTTTATTTATATGGTGTAACACTAACCAAGCCCTTTGCTAGACAACAGACGATAACTTCAAACATTGATGTGAGGTGAAGGGTTATATAGATGAGTGACCTTCTGGTGTCCTGGCCAAACTAGAACAAAAATATTTTTATTTAAACAGAAGTGCATTATTATGTTGCTGTTATTTTTGCCACAACGCATAGTCCAAAGACGATCAAAAGAGACGTCAGGGCCTTGGATGGTTGGTAAGGGAATCTAGAGGACAGGTTATTTTTTCCACTCTCCTTCCAGTTGGAGGCAGCAGGTTTGGAAGAAATATGAACCCAGTCTACTAATATGTGGCTCTGTGACTGGTGTCACTGCCACAATTTGGGGTTTTTCGATAATGGGATGGCTTACATAGCCAGGCTTGCTGGCATCAGATGGGATTCACCTTTCTCAAAGTGGGAAGAGTATCTTAGCTCAGGAACCAGGCTGGAAATCCCAACCCAGCAGCTGTTGTAAAAGTGCAGTGTGGACGTCACCATTGCCTTCCTTTGGTCTCTGGGAAGATCTTGATGGCAGACCCATACCAGAAAGCCTTTGCAGCCAATTCCTGCAAGATTTACTTCTCATTTTGTGCCTTATGCTCTTGCCATACCATCTGGAAGGGATAAAGGCAACCTTGGCGACTCAAGAAAGCAAGGGTATTTTTTTCTCTATTTTCCCATAAACTTTCAAGAAAAAAAGCAACTTCATGCTTTGATTTCCTGTTTAAAGAAACTGGCATTATCATGACCTCTGTAAATACAGAAGGGTGTAGAGGGCTGAGAATGTAACATCTTGGAAGAGTTTTAATGACACATAGCAAAAGCCTGTTTAATTTCTGACACTGAACCATGCCGTGTATGTGAATGCAGTCACCTGGATATCCCCACTGGAAGGTGTGCTTTGGATACCTCCCATTTGATAAAAGCTGTTTACAAATGTCTCCCTTCTACTAAGCATCTGTGCATCCTCAGATAAACATTTCTGCATCTTTCAAGGTGGAATTTCACTTCATTTCATTTTTCCCTCTATTTTCCTAACCTCCAAAACCCCAGACCAAAACCACAAGGAGACTCAGGCAGTCTACAGAGCTTAGAAAGTGGACGAATGCTGACAGACCAGAATTACCCATGGTCTCTTCTCTTACAGCTGTTGATTGATTTGGGGTAAGAGAAAGGCTTTTTGTACTGTGCCTCTGCCAAAAAATTAAATAGCAAAAAGTAACCACTGACAAACAAAGTGCAGATTTGGCCAGGTCCTCTGCCAGCTTTTTTCCAGTTCACTGCATTCACCAAAAGCATCTCAAGGCAGTGGTAAGCAGCCTCTGCAGCCCTCTGACCCTGCAGATGCAATGCCCTGCAGTCCCTCTTAATAGTTCCTTGTTGAATTTTCTCCCAGGGTTTCTCGCAGGATGAAATTACCTCTAAAGTGCTATTGCAGGTCTGGAAGCTCTGTGAATTTTTAACTCTGGGGTATTTTTTCTTTTCTTCAGCAAGCGACAAGGTCAAGCATTTTGTTGAGTCCAAAAAGGCATCAAAGGAAAAGGGCAAGGGAAAAAAAAGCAAACTCTCTGTATAAAGCATTTCAGAGTACTCATGCAGCATATTAGAGAGCAAAAGGAGCTTTCTGGCTCCTATCTGGCTGTTGTTGCGATTGTTAATGTGGTTTTGTTCCATTATTAATGACACCAGAAAGAGAAATCAGGCCTTCCAGACAAACTTGGAGAGACTCTCAGACGGCAAAGAGAACGAAGGGGAAAAAAACCCACACCTTAAAATAATGGAAATAAGCAAAAGGAAGGGGAGAGGAAACTTAATATACCGAGCATGTAGCAGTAAAAACCTGCAGGTGTCTGTAGCACTGTCAGGATGGTGAACCCAAATATTTTACAAAGCCTGTAAATCATTCCCAGAGCCTGCTAGTTCAAGGACACTTCGTAATTAAACAAGGAAAAACTAATTTCTTACAGCCTGTACTATATTGCTTCACACATTTGTGTTTTCTAGAACTACTGTTTGACAAGCAGAGAAAAATAAAACCAGAAGAGCAGCATTAATGGACAAAACATCTGTAACCTGGAGCGGCACATCGTTGGCTTCATCTGAATGTGGCTGGACAGGATTTCAATAAAAAGCTTTGTTAGGAAGATACATTGTGAATATGCCAAGGTAAATAATCTCAGGATTAACACTCCAATCTGTAGTCACTTTGAGTTAGCTATCAAATCAGCATCCCTGCAGAAGAGCCAGGCAGGGCACACCTCTTTGCTCCCACTCGGCAAAAACAGCTCCACTGCTGAAGATTTGCACTGATGCCCAAGCACCGAAGCCCCGGACCCACCACTGGCTTGTCCGCAGCATCCTCTTCAAATCCCATCCCCAGCAGAAGGAGAGAGCCAATGAATCTCATCCCCCATTGCATTTGGGGTGCTGGGAGGCAGGCAGATGCTGAGGGGACTCAAAGAGGCCAAGCAGCAAGGTTAAATTTGGTCAGACTGGCTGCTAATCAATAATAGAGCTATCACCGGTACTGCTTGAAGTCAAATTATTTGCTCTGCAGTCATTGTTGATGGGGCTGCACCCCGCGGTCCCCAACACCAGCCCCCGTGGTCCCCCATGCTCCTCAGGCTGCGAGCAGGGTGCCTGCCCTGCAAACCCCCTGCCCTGCCACCAGGCTCCCACCCTGCCCAACGCACTCACCCACTGTGCCATATTGCTGCTTAAGAGAAACCTCCTCCCTTGCAGAGGGGATGTCTGCAGCACAGCGGGAGTGTGGCTTGCAGTGGGCTCTCAGGGAGAGAGGAACCAGCCGGCTTTCAGATAAACTGGTGTCCTGGTTTCCCAGGCACAGCCCCACAGCCCAGCCATGCAGGCAGGTCATGAGCAGCCCTGAGCCAGCTGGGAGTTTCAGTCAGGGCACTGCCCCAAGCTGACTCACAGGTGTATCCCACACCACTTAATCATGCTCATTATAAAAGGAGGGAGTTCCCAGAGGGTGGGGAGTTCCTCTTCCTGGGGTTCCTTTCTCTTGATGTGCTGCTCCCAAGCATGAGGCTGAGTATAAGCTTGTGGTACACTTCATGTTGTGATTTGTATTAGTCTTGTTATTTTATTATAATCCGTTTCTACTTCACCTCATGGGGCTTCTCCCTTTTTTCCCAATTCCCCTTCTCTGCTGGGGGGAGGTCATCAGGTGACAGAGCAACTGCTACAGTTTAGCCCTGGATATGGGCTAAATGGACAATAGGGTGTACAAAACTCTGATTAAATGCTCTCTTAATACTGGGCATTCTTGTCATATGTGTCACTGTATTTCTTGAGGTACAGTTCATATTTTTTTAAAAAAAACAAACTCTAGACACTGTAGTTTTCCCTTTAAAAAGAACGAATCTGAAAGCTCTTTGCTGTTAATTATTGATGCTGAAAGTAAACACTTGTTTCTTATCCCAGGACTATACTGCAAAGCTAAAACTGCCAATATTTGGGAAGAACTCCAGGCCTGGATTTTAATTTCATTACTGACATCTGTCTTTCCAATAAAGCAGATTAAATCAGTGCAGCCAATGTGATACATTTTAAATTACTCAAAGTTCAATTCGGTTTAGATGAGCATATGCCCCATATGTTGTGCTGCCAAAATAGGTCACTGGGCCAAGAGCTCAAAAGTAATTTAACTAAAGGTTTAAAGAAATTTAAAAAGGAAAATGACATAATTTTACATTACCATCAAACCTTTAGTGCTTTGAGGAATATAACTGCCATAAAGCAATGGGATCAGGAAGAAACTTTGCCAGTGAGGATCTCTCCCAGGGGATGGGCTCCACTATTTTTTCATGTAATCTCATTTTCAGCAAGGACACCCAGCCATGGTGTTGGCCTGATACAGCAGAGGGGATGTGGGAAAGCTGAGGCAGATGGGGTGGAGGGGAAGCACTTTGTAGGCTGCCTCTGCAGATGAAGTGCAGGCATGCTTCCAGGCACCTCCAGCACCACAGCAGGCTGCAAAACCTCTGTGAGATCAAATATTTGGACAGCATGTCTTCACTGACCTCTCCTCCCCCTGTTCATTCACCTAACTCCAATTGCTGAAGCTTCAAGAGATGCACCAGAAGTCAGGGAAGCTGGAGATCTTATTGCACCCTGAATAAAAGTTGGGCCCTGGAGTCCATGCATATTGTACCCTCTCCTGCCAAGGCCAAAGTCCTATGAAGTTCCCCCTAAGGTGTGCAATAGGAAACCCTAATGTCACAGGGACACTTTCACCTGGCTGCACGTGACTGTCACACTTGTTGGAAAGCCCCAGTGGGAGCAGGACCCTGCAGCTGAGCCCAGAGCAAGCCTAGTCCTGCTCAGCCCCCTGTCTGGGGCTGTGCTACGGCCACTCTGACCCCCATGGGGCTTGTCATCCTCACAGACAAGTAATACATAGGGCAATCTGCACTAGTCCATACAGTGCACTGGGAGGTGCAGCTGCCCAGCACAGGGGGCTCTGGCAGACCCCGACTGTCCCCCCTCACTCAGGGACTTGCCCTTTCCTCCCACCCACCCTGAGAAGCCTGTGCTGACAAGCAGACTGAGGTATGCCTTTTATTCGCACCCTACTAGAGAAAATGTGAGGAGAGGGGAAAATGAGGAAGAGGGGGATGGAAGATCTGCAAAAGGGCCACCCCAGGGTGGGTGCACCAGTCAGAGGGGTGGCTCTTCTGGGGGTGCACATGGCCTCTGGCAGCATCTGCCCCTGGGCAAGGGTGAGCTTTCAGGATTGGGGCACTCAAACGTTTTCTAATTATCTTTTTCCCTAACTCACACCATCCCGTGCTTTCTGAAAGAAGGACAAGCATTTCTGGGGACCTCCCCTGGAAGATGGTGGCAGGGAGAGAGGAGCACCCAGTGCTTGTGTTGCGTATGGTAGGATGGGAACTGGGCTCACCTTCCAGTGTGGTCATCCGAGACAACCCCTGGGGACAGTGCTGCTGCCCAGCCCCGCCATCCCTGGCTCCCTGGTTCAAGGACCGGGAACTGCTGGAAAGGGTACAGCAAAGGGCTACGGAGATGATGAGGGGGCTAGAACATCTCTTTATGAAGAAAGGCTGAGGGATTTGGGGCTGTTTAGTCTGGAGAAGACTGAGGGGGGAATCTCATCAATGCTTACAAATACTTACAGAGTGGGTATCAGGAGGACAGGGCCAGACTCTTTTCAGTGGTGCCCAGTGACAGACAAGGGGCAATGGGCTGGAACACGGGAGGTTCCATCTGAACATGAGAGGGAAATCACTCTGACAGTGGCAGAGCACTGGCACAGGCTGCCCAGAGAGGTGGTGGAGTCTCCTCTGGAGACATTCAGATCCCACCTGGATGCCAACCTGTGCCACCTGCTCTGGGTGACCCTGCTCTGGCAGGGGGGTTGGATGAGATGATCTCCAGGGATCCCTTCCAACCCCCACCAGTCTGTGATCCTGTGATCTCCCCCCAGCATCACCCGACTCCTGGGGGCACTAAACTCATTTTTAACACCCCGAAGGGAGATCTCCCTTGCGGGTAGGTGTTTCCTCAGCGATCACACACACAGAACCCATCCTCGGCCGAGGGTGCCGACCCCGGGGCTCGGTCCCTCCGCTCGGGGCAGGGAAGCGGCAGAGCCGGGCAGGGCTGCCCGTGTCCCCCCGCCCCGCCGTGGCCCGTTACCGCTCATTTCCTGGCTGGGCGATGGCCGGCGGCGGGTAGCACCGTGCCCTCCTCAGCCAATTGCATCTTGGACCCGTGCCGGAGGACCGCGGGTGTGCGGCGAGCAGAGCCCGCGGCTGGCGGGGAGGAGGCCGGGGGGGCAGCGCCGGGGTCGGGCCGCGTTGGCCGGCGCCGCCGCTTAAATGCAACCCCTGAGGCGTCGGCTCCTCTCTGATGAGACCGCTCCGGGGCTGCCGGGGACGGGAAGTCGTCGTGGGCACCGTCACCCTCTGCCTGGCCGCCGGGTGGGCTCTGCAGAGTAAGTGTCCCCCTCTCCCCTCCGGTCCCTCCCCCGGATCGCTCCTCCGCCTCCCCGCCGCGCTGCTCCCGGTGTCTGCGCGGGGTGGTGCGCAGAGCCCGGCCGCCCCTCCGGGCCCCGGCCCAGGCCGCAGCCGCCCACCCCGGGCCGCCGGTAAGCGGCGAGAGCTCTTCCCGAGCTGGCCCGAACCGGGAGTGCCCGGAGAGCTGCTGGGGGGAGCACAACACGTGGGGGCCCAGGGGGGACGGCGGGGAGGGAACATGTGGGTGCTGAGGCGGCCATCGCTGCTCGCTGGACACCAGCGTGGGCAGTGCCACCAGTGGGTTTGGTTTGGACACCCCAGGCTGCCTCCATCACCCAGGTGAGGCAGCAGCAGGACACCGCAGGGTGAACTGTGCCCGGAGCGTTAGAGCTCCGTCACAGACCTGTCCCCCGCTTTGTGCAGCTCCTGCCCACCCTTTCCCGCCCGCTCCCCTGCACGCCCCAGCCCGCTGTACCGAGAGCGCCACCCCCGCTTTGCCCCAGTGCCCGTCGTACTGGTCCCGAAGGGTCGGGCTGTGGGAGCAGTGGAGCCGTGTGTGCCCCAGGGCCAATTCAGCTCGGTTTGGGTTAGATGGGTTCAGGTCATCGAGGCAGATGCGTGCTAGAAATACTTTCCAAGGGTTATGCGTTACCTTTCGTGGCTCTGCGTGCTGGGTAGGGACAGAATGTGTTTGCAGAGAATTTAATGGAAGGATTTATTGTTATGTACATTTACTTTGCAATCACACATTGAAAACAAAGCCGTGCATTTATCAAAACATGAAAGGGTCACCGTGGTGAGACACTCAGCTCCTGTCTGGCCCGAAACAGTACAAAAGGCCTTTAAATAAAGACGTGGAGCAGGAAACAATTGGAACAATTCGCAGCGATTACCAGAGGTTCCCGTCTGTTCTCTTTCTCTAGCTGGCACAAACGCTGTTTCACAGCTCTGGTCAGTCTCTCCTGCACATAGGGTGAACGGGAGACCACAGCTTAGCCCAGGATGCGCTGCGCTACCCGGAACGCGTGGTGACCTGGCAGCACGAGCATGACAAGATGCCCAAGAAGGGGAAATCCCGGGAGTCAGCCTAGAAAAAGCCTAGATCCCATCCAGTTAACAAATATATAGAGGCTAGGGCTTTCTCCTGTGCTGGTCCCATAGGTGAGGACCTGAGAATCAGGCTGGCTTCCCTGCCTTACCTTGACCAGCAGAGTTTCTGAATTCTGCTACAGATCCCAAATGGAGCAAAGTTGGCTTGAAATTCATTTACGCATCTCTCCCCATTTGTGGTTAATCTGGGGTTTTGCTGGCTGGGGGGCTGTTATTTTTTTCATACAATTTTTTTTAAAGAATTTATTTCCCTTGGAGGTGTTTTTTCTTTGCCTTTTTAAATGATTCTCTTCCCTGAAGACTCTGCAGAACCTCCAGGAACATCCCCAGGGGTCCTGCTTTGTGCTCCTTCAGCGTAGCTGAGGGTCTTGTCCCCCCTCCCTGCTGAGTTACCGACATTTGCAGCTCAGCATTATTTTTGCTCTGCTGTTGCAGTCAGGCCGTTCCCACAGTACGAGAGGAGAGCTGCTCCAAGCCAAACCAGGAAAAGGCATTCAGCGGTGAGGCTTACTCTGTGCTTTATCTGCCTTTTGTCTGGTTTGATTTTTGTGGGTATATAACAGGACTTCAGTCTCTAGCCAAGTGTCTCAAACATGCCACTAATTTTAATTGAAACTCAGATGTTTGGTCTTCATCCAAATCTTCATGCAGAAATACCCACACGCAAGCAGAAATTATTGCAGTTACACATTAAACTAAAAGATCAGTTCAGTTTCACAGTGCTATGAACAGCTCAGTAAACACATCAGTAGGAACTAGGTCAGAATTAAATATTCTTTCATGGGCATTTTTGCTTGGAAATCAACAGGAATGTGACGTCCCTGACTTCACGGGAAACTGGGTACCTTTGATTACGTGCAGTTTATCTGCACTGGCCTACAACTGGCTGCCTTTACGAAGCTGTTGTCTCAAACGCTGATTACACATCCTGAAAACATGATGAAGTCCTTGCCAAGTCTTCACATACTTATGCCCGCTACAGTTCTTGCTTTTGGGGGATGGTAATTAATTAATATAATAGGTTACCTTGGCCATGGCGATTAAACTTTCCATTTACATGCAGGATTTTTAAAGGAAAGCCAGTTACCGATGAATACAAAAGCATTGCTGAGTGTTTTCAGAAAATGTTATGCTGCCTTCCCAAAAAACTCTTCCAAACTCTCTCCTCTTGGGTATCGAAACACTGAAACACATGCAATTACTTGTCCTGTATGGTGGAAATGTTTTTCCTGACTTATTCTCCAGTTCTCATCTTATTATTCTCCAATTGAAAATGTGTCTGTAGTCTTTACTTATCTATTATGTTCCTTTTATGGTCAGCAGAGAGAGAAACTGCAGACCATAATCCATGCTCTCATGAAGCAAACCACTGAGATGGGTAGGACAAATCACCCCTCAGAGGTCCCATCCTGCCTGGAACAGTTGGTCAACATCACCGTCTCACTCATTTGTCTTTCCTCCTTTGTCTTTCAGCTCCTGGAGGAGTATCATTAGTTGTCCCACAACCCAACATCAACGCAACAGTGGCACAAAACATCTTGCTCTCTGTTGAATACTCTTGCAGAGGTATTGCCACCATTGAGTGGAAGCATGTAGCGAGCTGGGGCACCACCAAAATTGTTGAGTGGAAAAGTGGGAATTATGTCAACATATCCACGGTGTACAGGGACAGAGTGACTACTTTTGAAAATGGCTCTATACAGCTTCTGAACGTGGGCATGAGAGATGCCGGCTACTACTTTATCACTGTAACAGAGGAGTATGGAACCAACACCTACGGCACCATCATAGTCAACGTTTATGGTATGAACTAGATGGGAATTCTTGGCTTTACCTGTGTTTAAACATTAATCTGCTCGTAATCAATTTTAGTATTATTTTTTTTTCTGTCCTGCCTGCAGAGATTATCTATGAAGATCTACATTTTGTAGCAGTTCTCTTTGCATTTCTTGCTGCAGTATCTGCCATTTTGATCTGCTTCATGTGGCTGTGTAATAAATCTCTGCATCTGTTCCAGAAGAAGATGACACATACACTAACAGGTATCTCTCTAAGAATGCAGTCAAGGTACAGGGTTTTTGACTCTGAATTTTGAGCCTAAAATTCACTTGTGACTTCAGCCATAAAAGTGCTAAGCAGGGACAGTGAGAAACAAGACTGGAAGGGCTCGGTTCAGTTATCCTGTTCAACTCTTTACTACCAGAGGCAACTGAATAATAGGTATTTAGTTGCAGAATGATCCACAGGACATCTACCTTATACATTTTACATCAGAAACAACCAAACACTTCTCAACATTGCTAACTGCAAAACTTAGGGATAAAAGGCTAGAGCTGCAATAACCTCCCATCAGTGCAGAAGACAGTCAAGAGCATCAGCAGCACTCTCAGGGTCTGCACCAGAAGGGTATTTCCTAGGGGAAAATACACAAATGGCCCTTGGGAGTGGCTCCCACCTCCCTTCATGGAGGACTGCACCTCTTCTCTTCCCAAACCCCACTTCCATCTGCCTTCACATTTGATCCAGATGCGGACTTCAACAAACACTAGTATCAAATCAGACCCCAAACACGTGCCAAAGATACCAGTCCTGAAAAGCAGATCGAGGGCTGCACTGAAGGGAACATTTGCATATTAGAGAAGAAACTTCCGAGCGAGAGCCAGGGGCATACAGCCTCTGCAGCAAGACAAGGTGCCATGCTACAGGCCTGGGCTCAAGCTCTGGGCACATCCTTGGAACAGGAGGTTTCTTTTACCACTTCAAAATATTTCAGGTGTTTACCTCCCTCCTTTGTAAGTGCAGATTCACTAGTGGTTTCTTGCCCTGTAGGTAAAAAGTCTGTATTTCTGTAATAAAGTGCTGCTTAAGTTGTTACTACAACAAGCAGCCTATGTATCAGTATTTTACTAGACCAACACAGATACTGAAGAATCCTAAGCCTCATTGCCTAGACTTTTAGCCCTGAAAAACCTGACATAAGAAGAGATGTATTCTGGCTAGAGTTGTCTCTTCCTTTCTGCTCCTTTCTACCCACCTACAGCTCTAAGGGCTGCTACTGTTTTCACAGGGCACACACACACTCACAAGCTTCTGTAGCTACTGAAAAATTTCCTAATGCCAGAATATAGGGGCTTTTGTTTGGATAAAGCCTCTTCGTCCTCCAGTTAAAGTCAGTCTTCCTACAGAGCCGGAGTTTTATGAAGTCTGAATCAAATACAGTTATTTGACAGACTTCAGGAAAACCACAGTGCTGGAGACTTGCTCTGTCATCTCCCAGAACGTGATCCAAAGCAGGGACCTTCCCTCTGCCTCAATTCCTCCTTAGAAGGGCCCTCCTTTCAAAAGTCACAAAGAGAGGTGTAAGGACTGGCCCTGACTTCAGTTTTCATAGTACCTTTAGTCTTGTATTGGAATAAACCAGTGTCAATTTAAAGATTGTGAGGGACTCTTTATGAAGATAAATTTTGAAAAGATGTATTTAAAACCTAATAGTAGATGAGTATGCTTGAGCTAATATTAAAGAGTTAAAAATGTCTCAGCTATTAACACAGTGCTGTTAATTTTGGAATGCTGGCCTTCCAATCCATTTCCCAATCAATAATAATATCCTTTTATTTGCAGCAAGTACAACTGAAGAGATTGAACTGAAAACCATTGAGTGTTAGCCAAGGACTGTCTCATAACAAAAATAATTCTACCTCAGGAGAAAGCATTGGCAAGGAAAGTGAGAAGAAACCCAAAAGGTAAACTGTAGAAACATCCTGACTTGCAAAGCTAATTAGACATGAAAGCAGCAGTGTCTGATGGAGCTGTTTTGACCTGTTAAGATTTTGGCTCTGCTAGCCAAGGTCAAAGTAAAAAAAGAGTATGCTTTCATGCTGAGCACAAACACATTTTTGTGGCTAATGAAATCTACAGCCTCTTACCACTCTTAAAAACAACCAACCAAGCCTTTAAGATCAACCTAGAAAGGAAGCGATCATGGTCTTGAAGGACACCTGTATTTTGGCTACAGCAGGTCTCCTATTACAGAAGGAGCAGCCATTAGCATCCTGCAACATAATAAATTTAATGTCTAATTACAGTATTACATTAAAAATTAATTGTAAGGATTGAATCCTGTTTATTGCACCTATGTTGCTACTTATGGGCGTAAGAAATTTCCTGAAGCTCTGGAGACAAACTATAATTCTTCATGAGACAAAAGTGACTTTGAAACAATGCCGAGCTGGTCAAAGTTCCCCCAGTTACATTTCCAATTGTTTGTACTGCCCTGGGATATTAACACACATTTTATGACATTACTAGGAAAGGTTGTTAAACAAGGAACTACACACAGGCACTGAAGAGGACATTGTCTGTAATGATTAGCAGGGTCAGAGAAAATACTGACAACATCCCACCAGTGGGGTGGCAAAATACTGAAGAGTTTTGAATGCTTTGCAAACTTAGCCCACCGAGGAATAGTCTTACCTGGGAAGAAAGGTTAAAATGGCATTACTTTGAAACTTAGTATTTACAAATACAGTTCTGAATTTGCTCTTGTTGAGAAGCCGCCTTTGCTTTCCTACGTTGTAGGAAAACATGAAGTGATCTCACTAGTGTTTTCTTGAATCTGCACATCACACATTTTTGACCTGCAGATCTTTTGGGTGGAATAACATTTGCTTTTGAGTGAGAAAGCACTAAACTGACCAGGCTTCAACTTACCCTGTTTTGTGTTTGTAAAGAGAAGAATTTTACAGTGTGAAATAAACTTTGAACATGTAAGAGACCATGGAGTAGTCTGTGTCTGCAGATTGCCACGTGGCTTTTAGAGCTGAACGGCTGCTATTGCCCCTCTCACACTTTAGCTCGCTGCTCACATACAGCTTTTACAGGATGGGCTGACAGAGCTTCCCCTCTAGTCAGGGACTACAATGCTCAGGTGCAGAGGTACGATGGGTTAGATATGGAAAAACAATTTCTCACCGAGTGCATAAAAACTCAAGCAACCTGTACACAGTACGTTTTAAGTCATCCCCAGACTGAACTGGCCATTTGTAGTACAAAGGGCCTCTCACCCACTCATAAATTCCAGTACCAGATTCAGCTGGTTGCTCCTTCCTGCATAAGGAGTCAAAGGTGAGAAATTGAAATAAGAGAAAACATCCCAGCTACAGCACAGCTTGGCAAAGTAAGTTTGTTCTGATTATTCGCTGTAAGTATATATTACCTGTCTCTTGTATCTTTGAGTGAATTAAGCTTTGGTGACACAGAAGTCATTAATGCATCTGTTTTAATCACCAAGCTTGAAGTACTTTGTGAAGTATCCATATAGCATACAGAACACATTATTAATTTTTTTTTTTCTGTTTATCTGTTCCAGATTATGTTTTTTAGTCCCTAAATTTTAGAAGTTGAACGTGAAGTTATGCATTAGGCTGAGCTGAGTATACAGCAGGTGCACTGACAGACTTATTTAGAATGGACAAAAAGTGCAGCTTACACATAACACCAGTAGTATCTGCTAACATTGCCCTAAATACTGTCATTGTCAAAAGAAAAGTCAGGAAACGTGCACAGACATGAGTGACCATTTGAATGCACTGCTGTGATTGCAGCGATCATTTACACTTTAAATTACAATATTTGAAAGCTGGGATGAAAGTAGGAAATGACCATTTAAAATTCATCAATTTAAGATGCACTGCAAGGACAGTAAGAAGTGCCCAACTAGCACAGTTCTTCCACCTCTCTCAGCTTGACTAAAGATGGAGCAACTTCAGGCACCCATCCTTGACTGGTGACACTGGTGCCAACCTCGCTTTTAGGTAGTAATGTCCAAGATGAACAATGGGGATTCAAATAATATTCAGCGGGGACATACAGTACAGTACTGCTTTCCTTACAGACAATTCCTCACCCACAGATTTTACCCAGAATTTAAGATGCTTACTTGACATAGGTAGGGTCACTTACAAAATATGCACACGTTCTGAAGCAGATGTTTGTCAATATGCATTATCAATGTCAATAATATTTGGCGTACACAACATGAGGCTAAGCTCGCAGTAGTTTCTTGTTACACTAGAAGCACCTGAAGTATCTGAAGTCTTATAGCAAGCTGTTATAGCAGAAGTTTAGAAACTAATAGCTATTCTTACCCCAGTTGTAAATTCCATGCAGAACAGCAGCAAATTTAATATTTAGAGCATTCCAATTGATCAAAGGGATTAAGGCATTTTGCATTTAAACTTTGATGTCCAAGTTCACAAGATTGCTTTGGCAATCAATTGTAAAGGTCTAAATCATCCACTAATGTCTTCATGTTCAAAGATGCACTACTGAGAATTTAAAGACTGTCCTTCTGTTAGAAGCCTAATCTGTCTGTTTAACATTAAAATTCAGAATCCCTGTGTAGTCAACATGAAAAGACAGATTCTACAGGTCCCTAATAATTTTTTAAATTTTTTTTTTTTTAATTTTTTTGCAGCTAGGCCTAAGTTTTGACAAATGTCTTCACTGCCAATGTGCAGTGCTTGCCCTGCTGCGGCACAAGAGAAGTCCTCTTGTATCTCATTTATTTTCAGAAGAGGACAAATCCTGCAATGATGTGACCCTAATAGCTCCACAGTGATCCTATTACTTGGTAATGAAGTTTATTTGACAAAAAGGCTATCCCTACATGCTGACCTATCAATTTAGGTTAAGAACAGTGAAGTATAAAGACACAGTGAAGTTTTATATGCTCATCTTCTAATTAGTAGTACAAGATCTGTTGGGTTGCCAAAACAGCCTCATATAATGAGATGCACAAACAGATGCATCAGGCTGCTGGCTGAACTGCTTGCCAAGGAGCAAACCCCCTCTCTGCCTGTAATCACAGTGTCTGGCAGCACAGGTGTTGTGTAAGATTCCCCAGCTTTCAAGAAGATCAAGAGACTATTTTCAACTAGTATTTCTTCATTTTCAGAAGTTGTCTTGGCTAACTCATCAGAACCTGAAAGGAAAACCCTTTCTCTCTCATAGTTCAGGTGCACAGAAGCAAATACTTTAAGGAACTGAAATAACAAGACGGTCCACACTACCAAACAGCTGCTAGATACACACTGAACAGCAGCATGCAACAAGCAGTTGCTTAATATATATTTTCTACAACTATATTGCTTAAGAATACAGCAAAATAACAACCGTCACAAGTATGATGTTCAATTCAAACACGTTCTATGTGCAAGAAGTTCTCGTCTATATATATACACATAACACACAATATGGACATAAGTCTGAACCAGTTCATACAGACAGGTTTCAGAAAGACCTTTAGCAATTAATCATCAAACAACAGAAAAGCTTTGTGCAACGCCTTTCTAGAAGTTTCAAGAAGGCTACAATTACAACCAAAAAAGACAGATTATTTTAAAAGAACTCAAAAGAGCTGATCTTCAGGAGGATATTATTGTTTCCCTGGATAATAATCGGTGACAGTGCAGGAAAAAAAGTGTGGATATCCAAGTTCTACTGCACGAGTTACTGGCTTCTGTCCAGACATGAATTTACACCAGTCACCCACAAACTCAAACTGCCAGAATTCTGCAAGCAGAGTAAGACCTTTTCCTCTACATGCTTGTAAAAAATAAGGACAGAAAACACAAGCAAAGTAACTGACACCACATAGGCTCATCTATAGCCATCAGAGAGGAAAAGACATTTGCCACAAGCTGTAACACTCTCAAAACAGCTAAGTAAACATATCTCTCTCAAAAAACAAAATGGGTCACCCGGAAGCCACATCAATGTACAGACTCCAACTCAAGAATCAGAGTCATCAAGTTCCTTGATTGTTATTTTTGTTTAGTGTTAATTCTTGACAAGGGAGCTCTGCTTCTCAAACAAGTCCATTAGCTTCCACAAGGACAGCCATTCCCTGGGGTGTAAGCCACTAAAAGGCTTATTGATAGCGCAATTCAATTGTAATAAATTTCATCTTTCAGAAATACTTGCAAAGATATTTCGAGAAAAAGTAGGGGCATGAGGGGAAAGGGAATGACTCTGAGCAGACACTTTTCATGTAGCAAAGGACTAGGGAATTTAATTTTATAAAAGAAAAATACATTAATTACTCAGCTATGTTCCTCTAGATAGAGCGATCTGCAAAGATACAGCTGAAAGGAACTTTTTCAAAAAGTTGCATTTTATATGCAATTGAAAAATGTTTTATTACAAACACTACAATGGACATATCTGTACAGGAAATATGTGGCTTTGCTTTCTTGCGTTGCCCCATAGGTTCCACTCCCCTTTGCTGCACAGGCAATTACTGTCTGCAGCACGGTGATGATTCACAGCCCCCCCGAGAGGCCGAGGGATTATTAACATGGAGTTAGGGCAGCCATGAGGAGTTCCATTTTATACACAAAGTTACGCCCTTCCATTTTATTCCACTGCACTTCCTTGAACGGCCCTCGGAGATGATTCCACTTGTTGTCTTGCAGTACATCTCCTTTGGGGAGATCCTTGCACTGACTCCGTGGAAACTGAACCATCACTTTGCTGCCGCTTTCCGGACCATTACGTACTGCGATGAACAGAGAATTTTATGAGTCTTTTTACACTGTAGGAATTGCTCACATTAAATATTCTTCCTCCCGTATGCTATACGTTATTCCTACTTAATTCCAAGCACAATGAAAGTAAATAAGGTAAATTACCTTAAAAAAAAAAAAAAAAAGTAAGTTTTCTCTTTGAATTTTCTTTCTGTAGTCTCACACTTCTCTATGATTTTGTTCCTTTAGCACTGCATGTTCTTGGTTAGAGCAAATCAGAGAAACATCTGACAGAACCCCAACCCCACCACATACACATGCATTTATTTTTCCCTAGGGATGCCAGGACAGGCAAAGTGGTTTTTTGTTGATTCTTACCTTGGATGTATTCCCTATCATTCTGTTGAAAAAGGTGATCAAAAAGGTATTGTTTCTAGTGGATTTCTCTCAAACGGACAGGAAGGAAGTCACTGAGGACAGCTGATGCTTTAATTACAAAATTCAGCAAGATCTGTGGAGGAGCGGTGGCGTTCTACCAGCTTGGATGGGTTTTTGTGTTTTGATGTTGGGTGGTGGTGGTGGTTTTGTTCTGTTTGGTTTTTACATAAGCAGTTAGGGAGATAACACTTAGCTTTCCCCTCACCTACCAAGCTAGCCTTCTACAAAGAGATGACTATCAGGCTGATGGAACACAATTTCTCCTTCATAAATTGATGCTGACTATTCCCCATGACCTTCTTAATGTGTTTGGAAACTGCTTCTGGGACTGGTTTTCTGCCTTATCTTCCTAGTAATTGCAATGAGGCTGACCAGACTGTAGTTCCCCAGGTTCTCCTTCTTGAATATAGGATGTGACATCTGCCTTCTTCCAGTCCTCAGGAACCCTTCCTGATCACCATGACCTTTCAAAGATGATCAAGAGTGGCCTTACAGTAACATCAATCAGCTCCTTCAGCACACATGGATACAACCCACCTGGTCCCATGAACTTGTATATGTCTAGTTTGTTCAAAGGTTCTCTAACTTGATCCTCCTCTACTGAGGGCAAGTCTTCTTTGCTCCAAAATTACCCATGGGCCTCAGGGACCTGAGATTCCTGAAGGCCAGTCTTAAGATCAAAGCAAAAAAGGCATCAAGTACCTTGGCCTTCTCCGTGTCCTGTGCCTCCAGGTTCTCTCCCTGTTTAATAGCAAGCCCACATTTTCTCTAGTCTTCCTGTTGCTGCTGAAATGGTTGAAGCTCTTCTTGTTGGCCTTTACATCCCTCACCAGATTCAACTCCAAATGGGCTTTAGCTTTCCTATCCCCATCAGTGCATGCTTGGACAGTCTCTCTGTCTTCCTCCCAGGAAAACTGATCCTCCTTATAAATTCTTGCAGCTTCCTTTTTATGTCGTAAGTTTAGTCACGAGCTCCCCGTTCATCCATACAGATCACCTGTCAGCTTTGCTCAACTTCCTGCGCATAGGAATGATTATTCTTCAGCTTGAAAGAAGTGATCCTTGAAAAAAATAATCAACTAGCTCTTGCGGACCCCTCTTCTCTCCATCCCATAAGATGGTATCCCACAGGATTCTTCCAAGAAGATCCCTGAAGACACCAAATCCTGTTCTCGTTAAATCCAGAGTTGTGATACTGTTGTTTACCTTGTTCCCTTCTCTCAGGATCTTGATCGTTTATATGATCTATTTTTTCTATGCTAATTCTAAGAAATATTTTCAAGCCTGTGTAAATCAAACCAGGTTTATATTAAGTGGCTTACTGGGCAAAGTATTGATTCTATTAAGGTGCCGATTCCACACACAAAAGCTATAGTTTCTAGAATATTTTGCTATAAATTGACAATATTCTAGAAAAGACAAGAGACTATCTCAGGAAGAGACTTACAAAGCCTGTAGAATTTGCTTAAGAATTTTAAGATTTTCCATGTATTTGCAACAGAAAACACTACCTGAAATAGCATAGTCTCCATTTGGTGATGCTACAGTTATTGCTGATGCATTGCCAATACTCTCCACCGGCCCCAGACCAACATGATTACTGAAACTCAGCACATGCCATCCCATAACTTTTGCAAGCTGCTGAACTGCATGTACTTGGTGCTGTGACATCTGAAAGATAACAAGAGGTTTGTCTTTTGTTCATTATTTGCACGCTACAGAAAGAATTGCTTATTGGTTTTACTAAGCTTTTTTTATTCTGCTGTATGGTAGTTATTTATAAAAGTGACTTTGTATTATAAGTGCTCTAGTTTCAGAGGAACTTTTCAACATATGTGCTATATAAGTGCCAGTAGAGTGTTGTGTTATTTGAATTTAGACTAGTTCCTTTGCAGACAGAGAAGACCATTCTATTAAGCACACTATACAGTTAGATGAATTTTTTCATAGGTATATGGGCTTATGAATTTTATTTAGGTATTGCTTTCAATTTACTGAAACCTTTATTTAGGTCTCAAGAACTAATTTCAAAGACATACAAACAGGATTTTGAAATAGTCCTTTCTTTGAATGGAAATGAGACCTTGGCTGCAAAATATATAAAATCTGTGAGTATTATCAAAGCAAACTCAGGAAAAAAAAAACCTGAGGATCTCAGATACATTATCATCTCCATTATTGGTCAAGTGTAAGCATTGAGCTTTAACAGCTGAAAAGTTTAAATGCTTATGTTTTTCCATACCAAGACTTAACACTTGTAACAAGGAAGAATCTAGCACTGTTCAGCAGTTCTCTGTGAACAAGTCTGAAAACACCTGTCCAAAACGAGATACCCTCAGCAGAATCTGTTTCAACTTGTTTTCTGTCGTGGAGTTTCGTATAGCTACAACAGGCCAACCACTGTTATTACAGACCTGTATTTTAACTATTTAGAATACATAGTAAGGAGCCTGTCATTTCTGAATAAAACCAGCAGCTTGCTCTGAGCAATTAAGAAAACACAGTTCATTCAAATATCAGCTGATTTAGTAATGGCTGATGCAAAGTGAACATTAACAAGGCAATGTTGAAATGACAGTAATTGCGGGCTCATTAAGATCTCTGCTCTGGATAGGACTTGGTTACAGTAAGTCTCAGAGTGAATGCCTTTTTATCTATGACTCTCACTGACTTGTTCTGAAGTAAGCAAAAATCTTAGTGCTCCCATAATAAGTAGCGTAAAGAAACATATTTTAAATGGAGGGAAAAAACTATTATTACTGCTGACCTTAGTAAAAATTGGCATTGTTTTAGTAACAGTTGCTGAAGTCACTATACAAACATACTAAAAAATTTAGTCATCTGCCTGACTATTTTCACTGTCTTTATTTGAAGTTTTGTAACATTTTCTACATAGATAAAGGTGAGATTCTAATTTCTTCTGTTTCCCAAACACTATAACAAAGGGAAGAATAATATATACGTGTCTACCTGAGATAAAAGGAAATCCTGGAGTTCTTGCTCTTGATGTGACAATGTAATAACTCTTCCATCTCTGTGCACAACTCTGATCTGTTCAACGCCGATGTTCAGCTGTAGCTGAATGGATCTTTGAAGACAAGACGCATATTTATTCAAAATGTATTACAACACTTAAGAAATCAGGAAGCTAAGAACACAGAATTCCTCCCATTTGTGACAAGAAAATGAGGATGATGCAAAACCTGTGGAAAACAACAGCAACTCCAAACTTTTCTGTTTCCTCACTCACCACAACAGCTCCCTCTGTACTGCCGGGGACATGGTTCTGTGGCATGTTCCCAGACCTGGTCTGCTGCTTGTTCAGGGCAAGGAACCTCCTGAGGTGCCTCATAGCTCCGTCCCTGCCACTGTGCCCACGTTTCCTTCCAGAGGTGGAGGGGGAAATGGTGTGTACTCAGGGCCTGTTCTGTCCTACAGCCAAGACTTGGGCAGCATTTGTACTCTAGAACCAAGACTGCAAACTGCACCAATGACCGCAGTCTGCTCCACGCTGTGGACACAGCCAGAGAACTGCTCAAAAATGGAAAAAAACCTGGTTCATCCACTGTCAACACACTGGTTAATTCACTGCTGTCAGCATGCAAACATTTGTTTCTGGAACATGAAATCTCTTATTTTAATGACAATGTGCATAACTAATAGCATGAGTTGCACGAGTTCCACGTTTCAGTACCTACACAGCCAAGTTAGGACTAAGCACAGACTAGCTCTCCATGACCAGACTGGAAGTTTAGAATCCAGCACATACAAAGATACTTCATATTCAGCTACCTCTATCCAAAGTGAATTCCCCCTTAAACAGCCACTTTCAATTCCTTCTTTGAAAGGAAACTGTGCTAGTTAACTAAGTCTCTTAGCGGGTGAAGAATTTTCTGAAGGTGGCTGTTCTCTTACAGCTTGGAAAAACAAACACACACAAATAACAGGCTCCTACTTGTCTGTCTGAATTGAATCTAAACCTGTAAAACACAACTTGGATACACTCTGCCACTGTCGCATGCTTCTACAACTAGAGACATGCATTTTCATACTTACTTGCATATCTGCTCGTATCCTTGAGAAGTTATTAGAACTTTAACACTGGATTCATAAACATCATTTATATTGGACCAGTGGGCCTGAATCTGAGGATCCTCAATACGACTAGCCAGACTGTCAATGGTTCGAGCAGTTCTAGAAAATAAAGATATATTCCAGCCACAATAATCTAGACAATTTGTGCTGTTATCTTGTTTAAAGGAAGTGAGTAGGTTGTTAGTTTGGTCTGGGGTTTTTTTGGTGGCACACCAAAAAAGAAGAGGGGGAAGAAAAAAAAAAAGCTAATTTAACAGACCCATGTGGATCAAAGTTGTATTTCAGCACCATTCTGCATAAGTTTTGAAGTGATGTTACTTAGTATTGACTACTGCACAGCAAACAATACTAAAAAAGATTTATGCAGTTTAAGAAAAATAAGGACAATTATCAGCAGCCTACATTGTAATTGTCAGAGATCTCAAAAAAAAAATCTGGGTTTGTTGGTTTTTGGGTTTTTTTTGTTTTGGTTTTTTTTTTACTAGTTGAGTTGTTTGCTCATATTTCATGATATGTTATTTGTTCTTAGTACTTAAAAATAAAGACTATTTTAACAGTGAAGGAAGAAGTAGCCAGTTTTAAGAACACTGAAAAAAATCAATTGTATTCCACATAACAGTACATTTTGTTTTAACCTTAACAAGCATAGCTTGTGACCTACCTGCGTCTCAAAAAGATATGTTTTGCCTGCTTTATTATCTTTTCCAGAAGTCCTTCATTCGACTGTAAAGAACTGATATCATTTTTATCAAAAGCCTGGGGTCCTGCAAGTCTCATTCTCTTATGGCCAAAAGGTGCACTAGCTGGATGTGGCATCACTGTTGAGCTCAGGGTTTGCTTGTGACACTGCAACAAACAACAAATGTTATAAGAGGAAGTGACTAAACAACGTATCTGCAAGAAATAATAGATATACTACAATATATGGCTTCACATCAAGTTTTTTAAGTGTACATACTTTCAAAAAGTGCAACTTCTTTACTTTATAAACTTGTTAGCACTTTAAAGCCAGCTTTACACTCATACTTTGCCTCCCCTGTTTATGCAGGTCTTTCAAACCTCATAGAAAGTGATTTGTAAAAAAGGGTACTAGCTAACAAAAATTTGGTAGTATGGCAGTAGCTCCTACTATGAAGTCTGCCTTATATACATCTCTGGAGATGAACAGAGTGGTCAAACAAAAACAAAGGAAGCATTTTAGATAAAAACTGAGGTACAAAAGCAACCTGTTCAATGTCAAGAAAGGAAATTCACAACAGAGCTGGACACTGAGCCAAAGGTTCATGAAACCTCGTTCAGCGTTTAAAACACTGGACTATTCCACACAACTGCATGACTTAGAGCCATGCTCGAAGGAGATGAACGCTCACTGGAACACAGTTGCACAACTGCTTAGACATCTAAAATTGTGCTCCCTTCCTGAACAGACACAACCTCAACTTTCTACCCCAGGTTCTTCTGCTATATGAGAATCTAGAACACTGAAGCAGAGAAGTGGACCTCCAAAGAAGGAAAGTTATTATGGTAATTAATTGTTCTTTCTTCACGGGAGTAGAGTTTGCTGTACTGAAACTCCCATGTTTCGGCATGGAAGTACAGGATGCTCACTTGAAGTACCTGAAAGCACTAATCAGACACAAAGGAAAAAGAGATAATGATAACCTCTACTAGAAAAACCTTGCATGGCTTTTCTTAAGTAAGCAACTAGGCCTGACATTAAGTAAAGAACTACTAGCGTTCTTCACTTCATAAAGAACTACCTAACCACCCATACATACTAGAACTGAATGGTTAGGTTGCCTTACACAAACAGATGGAAAGTGACCGCCCTCTAGTGGCACTCTGTTGTTAGAGCAGTGCCACACACCGTGTAGAAATCTGAGCAAAAACTCAAAAAACTCTTCAGTACCTGACCATAAATGCATTACCTCTCTGATCAGTTGATGCAAATTATGTTCCAGAACATAGAGATGATCCTCTGGATTCTGTTTTTCAGAAGCAGACTTTTGTGATTTTTTGTCATTGGAAGAGTGACACAGAGAAATAGACAACTGCAAACCTGTACAAAGCAAATAAAAAATTAAAAAAAAAAAAATAGGACACTGGCTGTTTTCAAGCAGGCTACTGAGAACTGCTTTTTCTTCACATTTTATAGTCAGTAGTTTTACAACCAGTGCTCACCGTATCAAAGAACGATGCTGGAGAGCACAGCACCTAAGGCAAGCAAGACTTGCTGCTCACTGAAGTGTGAACAGGCCAACTAATAAATCACTAGGTGCACTTCACACCAATTTGTGTGAGATTGAGACACAGAAAAAGAAAAGTACCTAGGACCCCGTTCCTTCCCCAAAGAAGGAATGATTTACTATCATAAAAATCTTCACATGACATAATCAATTGGGTACTCCTTGTAAGAACAGAGGATTCATGAGACAACTCTGAGCCATCTTCATGCTGTTTAATTATCCTCATTGAAGAGTATTAGCCTCCATTTTTCTGAACACCCATTAACTCAAGTCTAAATTTCACCTGTATGCAATCCAGGAGCAATGACATTTGCACAGCCCTAAACTGCAACGTGCACGTGGCATTCCAGTTGACAGCTTTTAAAGTGCTACTGACAAAAAACACAATCACAAAAACAATCCAAAATCCACATGATAAAATATGAGTAAATTAGAAACTAAAGTCCATTAGTTGATTTTTTCTATAATTAGCAAGCAAAATTCAAATTCTGGAAAATCCTCTTTTTCAAAACCTTGAAAAAAACATGGAGATTACTCCCCCACACCCCGAATTTCAGTTCATGTTTAAGCAAATAATCATAGGTTAAGAAGTCTTAAAAAGTCTCCTCCTACCTGGGAAAGGCTGGGAGATTATCTGATTTTTCACAACAATGTGAGGAATTTGTGATTTGATTTGAACAGCTTCTCGTGAGAGCTGGGCAAAAATTTCTTTACATAAAAGAACGTTCTGTGCAGTCTCCAACTTTGTCTGCCAGTGTGGAGAACCTGAAAAATATAAATCAATGTTTGCAGAAGGAAAGAGTACAGAGCATCTACAAAGGGAGCTTCAGATACCAGATACTGTGCAGGAGCTATAAGTAATCGCTAAGATAAGGTAGACAGTGTCTTCTATCCAAACTGAGTATTTTCAGCATTTTATATCAGTTAAACAAGCACTTTAAGATAACAGTAGTGCATTTTACTTCAGTTTTTTATATATGTGTATTGCAAACTGCATCTCCCTCCTGGAACTGCCTATTACATTCCTAGGCCTTTTGTGAACTCTGCTTATGAACCCCTGCTTCTGAACTTGCAATTTACTTTTCATGATACTTCTAGCTTTATTAAATTCACTCTACAACAAACCACCAAATAATGTTAAATTCATGTATATGCTTTCATAGGACTTATAGGCCTAAAATTCTCGGAAGATTCTGAGTGGGTGCACAAGCTCTGTACTGTACCCTGAATACCATATGAAACATCTACTTAATACAGCATCCTGCCTGTGTTCAAGACAGCACAAACATCTGTGTCACAGATCACTGTGAAATAAAACCTTGCCAGTTCTTCTTAATTCTAAAGAGTTAAGGATGAATTTTTAATCCCAAAGGTTTACACCTCATAATTCTATTTCAGAACTGAGTAAACACATATGAGAAACTGAAGATCACCTTTCCAAAGCCCAAGCAGCACCTATACAGAAAATTTTGGTTTGAATAAGAACATTCCTGTCCACTCTTCTTTCAAGCTAGAATTTTCAAATAAACATCAGATGCAAACCCATTTCTTGAGAACATGTTCAGAAAACAACATATAAGCAGTTATACCTGGTTTTGATTTTGGCATGGGTCTTTTGAAAAGATTGACTGTCCCAAGGTCACCAATGTCTGGAGCTTGTTTCTGAATAGAAACCTAGGCAAAAGAGAACATTATTTGATATTTGTTCTTTGTTGCAAGTATACAAATAGCAAACCCCATGCTGTATTATTAAAGTTTCTCTGGCACACCTTTATATAGGCTGATCCTTCTAAATCACTTGGAATTTGAACATCCAAAGGACAGTAATCCTCAGGTATCTTTTTATCCAGGTCAATGTCAGTGTTCTTTATCACCTCAAATGTGCCATGATGAAGAAAAAGGGAGCCTAAGAAAGGAAGGACAAAGACACACATGCTACAAAGCATCTTCTGCAAATAATGAAGCTCATACCTCCATTTTGGAAAAATATATATTTCTAAGTCTGCAAACCTCCACAGTTGCACTTGACTCAGAATTCTTAATGAATTCTTAAAAAAACAGGTAAATTAAAAAGCGCATATCAGCACATCAGCATCTCAGTGCTCCAGTGTGTGATGTGTAATATTTTACAGTAAGTTAGCAAGTGTTATTTAATAGTTATGGGAGAAAACCAACAGCATTTCAAAACGGTGTCAGCAGAAGCAGGGAAGGAGAAAAAAGTTATTTGGTTAAAAAAAGACAAAAAACCTAACTACCTGCCCGTTTTGCATGCAAGTAACTTAAGGTGCAGCACCCCTACAGGTTTAAAGGAATGCTGATGATGTTTGACTTGCAGTCTTAAAGCTACGACAGCGTTCAGTCTGTAAAAACCAGCCATACAGCCAGTCACTCAGGTGGGACTGATAAAGGCACATCTGTCCTAGTTATATCCCTTTGACATCCAGGGCACGGTTCATCTAGTTTAGGATAAATCATCTGAAAACAGACATATCCTGGGTTACATCTACTGCTTCTTTATGAACACAAGATTAATAACCCTAAACTTGACAACTATGACAACTGGAGCCCAACATAACCAGTTCAGATGCCTGCTTTGTATCTACATGTTGCGTTAGGCGAGATTCTGTATTCACTCCTTCACTCCATAATTGGCTCTAGAGCTCTGGGCTAGTTCCCCTCTCTCACTGTCATCCATGAAATAATGCATATGCTCAGTGTAATTTCTCACAAGTGAAGGAATAATAGGTGTAAAAAAAATCTCTCTTCACACATAGAAAAATGTGAGATACTCCTTAATCTTTTAAAAATGCTTTACAGACCAACTGTAAATAAAAGCCAGAGATTTCCAAGGTCTACCTGTCACATGATCAACTACTGCCAATGCAGAATTGTTTTGGTAAAGGAATCTCTCCTATAACCCTATACAGTCAGCTTTTAAAGTCACTTTCTAGGTTGAGGATAGCAGGATATTTTCCCTGATAATAAAACAAGTTTCCTCCTTTTATAACTGTCTCATAACTATAATGATATTTTGTTATCTGATATTGTTTGTTATTAAAAACATTTCCTCAGTTCTTCCAGTTACAAAAATAAAATATAAACATCCATCCTTGAGAAAAACACAAGACCCTACTGTTTACCTGCACTCCTGTAGCTCAGATCACCAAGAATTTTGTCTCCCACTTTTCTCAACTTCCAGTGTTGTCTCAGCCTTAGCAGTTCAGAATTGAAGTCTCTTTGTCGCTTATTTTCCTGGTTTTCTGCAACGGATTTGGATAACCTCTCTGCACCTTTCAGCAGGATTTGAGCTGCTCCCGCTAATGACTTCTTTTTTGAAATCAGCTGTAGAAACTGAGGATTCTAGTAACAGACAGAAACATTTATTGTATTTTAATTCTTAAAAAAATATTATCACTGGAACTAATTGACAGTGGCTGATAACTTAGTTTTGCTGGATGATCAGTAAGTTATTCTAAATAACTTTAATGACAATATTGTATAGCCACAAGCAGCATTTTGACTTGCAGCTTCAGCAGAGGCCTTCGAAATCAGACTCCCCTTGTACTCTCAGCCTTCCCCGCCCCACAAAGCACTGCACCAGCACATCACAAGGAACATTTTACCAAATCCTGTACGTATCATACGTGAAAAATTCCAGTGAAATAAAATCTTTAGCATCGAGCCACAAAACCTACCCAACTCGGCCCAACATACCTGTTTTGGAGGAAGAGGGTCCTGCACAACTGGATCCAGAGTCATGAACTTTTTATCCTTGACAATGCTAAGAACATCATACAACACACACATCTCGGTCAAGGCACTTCGTAAGTTGTTCCTCACTGAATCCCAAGGCCAGAGGGACGGCTGAAACTTTACCAACCCTACAAATAAAACAAAAGAAGGGAAAACAAAGGAGTGTACAAAGATACGGTGTAAGGCTCGTTCTTAAACGATGGGCAGATCGTAACGGCACAGCATACAACACAACCACTCGATACTGGATCTGTCCTTTCCCCCTCTACCAGTATAATTTCCCGGGACTCGGCCAAGAACACCCGGACGTGACCCACGGCCACCCGTGGGGACCCCCAGGGAAGGCAAGCCAGGCCCAGGCCGCCCGCGGGGCTGCAGGCCGGGCACCGCCACAACTCGGCAGGCCTCCACCAGCTGCAGCCCAGCGAGAGAGCTCAGCCGCCCGACACAGCCGCAGGCCGCCTGACAGGCGACCGCGGGCCCGCCGCCCCTCACCTTCCTCATCCTCCGCCTCGCCTGGCTCGGCCCAGGCACGGCCCGCCGAACCCGGCTCGTCCTCCTCGGAGCCGGAGCCCTGGCTGAAGTCGATGCGCTGCGCCAGGCGCGCCAGGTTCTGGGACATGGAGAGCGGCTGGAGATAGGTCTCGCTGCCATCCAGCCCCACCTCTTGCACCTGCTTCTCGCACGCCGACTCGATGCTGATGCGCACCGCCGGCACGCCCGCCATCTTGGTGCGACCTCCGACCGCCGCGCCCGGGCGTGCGCGCGCCCCCCGCGCTGACTACGGGTGCCGGGCGGAGGCGGGCCGCTAGGGGCGGGGCCAGCGCCGGGCGGGTTCGGCTGTCTCCGGAGGGCGCTCGGGAGCGGGCGGAGCCGGGCTGTGCGCGCTGGCCGCCCCGGAGGGGACGGTGGCGGGCGGCAGTGACCGTGCGAGTCCTTTCCTCGGCCTATGGCAACAAACGGCGGCTCTCCCTGTCCCTCTGACATCGCAGGCAAAGCGAGCCGGGTTTACTCCTCAGAGCTGCAGCCATTTGCTTTACAGCGCTATTTTGGACCAGAAGCTGCTTTAATTCTTAGAATCATAGAATCACCTGAGTGGGAAAAGACCTCTAAGATCATCCAGTCCAACCATTAACCCAGCACTGCCCAGTCACCGCTACCCCATGTCCCTTAGCACCTCATCTACACAGCTCTGAAATCCCTCCAGGGATGGGGACTCCACCACTGCCCTGGGCAGCCTGTGCCAGTGCCTGACAACCCTTCCAGTGAAGAAATGTTTCCTAATATCCAATCTAAACCTCCCCTGGCACAACTTGAGACCATTACTCCTCGTCCTGTCACTGTTACCTGGGAGAAAAGACTGACCCCCTTCTCTACCCCCTCCTTTCAGGTAGCTGTAGAGAGCAATGAGGTCTCCCCTCAGCCTCCTCTTCTCCAGACTGAACACCCCAGTTCCCTCAGCTGCTCCCCATCACACTTGTGCTCCAGACCCTTCCCGTTCTAAACATAAATTCACTGCTGGTTTCCCATCACCAGCTATGACCACACAGAAAGCTCAACCAAATAGCAAAAAAATACACAATAATATTGCAGTGAAATTACCATTTGAATTCAATCATAACAACGTTAATTACGCATACGCTCCGAATTTCTCACTTTACAAAATTAAGAAGTTGTCAGTTTACTGCTGTCATATTTATTCTTGACTCTATTAAACATGCATAATTAAGAGTGTTATAAAAATCAGCATTCGCATTTTAGAAAGATCAAATCTCTACGCCCTGAGCAGAACCCCCCGTTCAGTCTCTGCCGACGAGGTGTGTCTCCCGGGGCCTGTCGATGCGGAAGAGCAGCTCGGCGGGCAGCAGGTACCCCAGGTACTGCACGCTGTCAGGGCTGGTGTCCTGGTGGTAGTGCCCTCCTTCCCCATGGTGGCTGAAACAGTGGGTGTGCTCCACACGCAGGTCGAAGCCCTGTCACCAGAGAAAGGTGCATGTGAACTGCAGTTAAAAGTCCCAGGATAGTCTCTCCTTTATACTGTGTGTTTCCACGCATCGCGGAGACTGCTCCAACCATTAAGCAGTGAAAAATTCTAAGGTGCTCGTGAAACCAGTAAGATAAAAAAGAAGAGGGGCTATACAAGGCTTTAGGGCATCAAAGAAAAAAGAATTCAGAAACTCTGACAGCCCCCAACTTTTGGTGTTAATCTCCTAGGGATTGCCTTTTTTTTTTTTTTTTTTCTCCTTTCTTTCCATCGGGATTAAATAAAGCAGTTGCACCAAGGAACCCAAGCTGGAAGTCAGAACCCCTTTGCACTGAATGTCACAGACCCACGCCGTAAAGGGACCATCCCTACTCCAATTCTGAGAGCCAGCTTAGATGCAAATGGGAAGAATAGTTAATAAAATAACAACTAGCATACTAAACTGTGAGATCACCCCCACCAGTTTTATGTATCATAGAATGGTTTGAGTTGGAAGGGACCTTTAAAGATCATCTATTCCAACCCCCCTGCAGTGAGTAGGGACATCTTCCACTAGACCAGGTTGCTCAGAGCCCCATCCAACCTGACCTTGAATGTTTCCAGATGGGACATCTACCACCTCTCTAGACAACCTGTGCCAGTGCTTCACCACCCTCATTGTAAAAAAATTCTTCCTTATATCTGGTCTGAATCTGCCCTCTTTTAGTTTAAAACCATTACCCCTTGTCCTATCACTACATTACCCCTTGTCCTATCACTACATTACCCCTTGTCCTATCACTGCATTACCCCTTGTCCTATCACTACATGCCCTGCTAAAAAGTATGTCCCTGCCTTTTTTATAAGCCCCCTTTAAGTATTGAAAGGCCACAATAAGGTCTCCCCGGAGCCTTCTCTTCTCCAGACTGAACAACCCCAACTCTCTCAGCCTTATAGCAGAGGTGCTCCAGCCCTCTGATCATTTTCATGGCCCTTCTCTGGACCCTTTCCAACAGGTCCATGTCTTTCTTGGGGCCCCAAGAGCTGCATGCATTCCAGGTGAGGTCTCACGAGTGAGGGAATCACCTCCCTTGACCTCCTGGCCACGCCTCTTTTGATGCAGCCCAGGATACAGTTGGTTTTCTGGGCTGGATGAGGATACTGATGAACAATGCTATAGCATTTGAATGCCATCTTCTACTGCTGCCTCATATGAAAGTGAACTACATGAACACATGGCAGACGAAGCTTCCATGCTCTTGGCATTTCTCCTGGTGTGACCAGCAGTGAATGTAAATGATGCTGCTGGGTTTGGGATGCAAACACTTGCACACGGGCAAGTGGAACTGAAGTATCAAGTTCAATCCACTATGAACAGTCACTTGGTTTCAGAGCAGATTGACCTAGCCTCAATTCAAACCAGTGACAGAAACCAGAACCTTCTATTTCATTACACCACATCTGGAAGAGTTTAACACAATAGAAACACACTCTGTTCTTAGAAGGAAAATCACATGCAAGAGAAAAGTCACTACAAGTCTCAGTTTACACTTAGAAATGAGAGAGAGACTCACTGGATCTCTGGAAACTATTACTGGCTGACAAATCAGCGGAGCCTTCATTTCAAAGAATTTGAGCCAGTTATTCACATCCTCATCGGTGTTCAGAGGACAGGCAGAAAATTCGGGAGGCTACAGAAGAAGTAAAAGCTTTATAAGTGAAATGAAGACACTTGTATCAAGATACTTTTTCTCTAGTAACTTCCCTTCACTTTTCCCCTCCCCATTATTCTGTTCACATTCCTTCTTGCCTAAAAGCAGCTCACCAGTGCCCATTATTGTGTTTCTGTCAGAAATAGAAGTGACCAGAATATTGCTTCTTTCATTGCACAGGTAGTGGGAGAACTACTGAAGTGAGGATTCTCCTTCTGGTACATTTTAGAAGTTGTTATTTTAAAATAGTCTATTGCTTCTTATAAATATCATCTCAGCTCATGTAATTAATTTAAATTCCTTTTACAATAGTTCTACAGTTCTTCAGCTGCTCAGGGATTTCAAAAGAAAAGATGACAGTATTAAGACCAAGTAATACAGCATCACTAGTTTTGTAATATCAGTTTTGTAATGTCAGCTCCTTACTTAACAAACCACTTATCCTAACAGTTTATACATACATTTGAAAATAGAAAACAAAGTCAAGGCCTGACTTGTCAAGTCAAATCACACCCTGATTTATACTTTTGTTCTCAGCAGGATGAAGAAAGTGATATGAATTGAGAACAACTTACCATAATGTGAATCTTTGCTTTCCCCTTCTGAATGATAAACGTACCACCCATCCCAACTGGCTTTTCTCCATAGTGTTTCTCTAAAGTTTGTCTCAGACAAGACACAAAGTTGAGTTCCCCAGTTCTTCCATTGGCTTTCACTTCAATGACCTGGAGAATAAAGTTAATTGGTCACTGCTGTCTCCTGCTGCAACAGTCTGCAAAGGTCTGTGAAAGCTGCCCTGAAATTCTCCCTTTCTGTTCAACGCAGGCTTTGCCTGTGAAGGGTGCTAGGCAGCAAGTCATTTACTCACACACCAGAAAACAATATAAGCAACCCCTTTCTGTCCACCAGCTGGCTTCTGCTCTGTTATAAAGAAACTCTTGAAACAGGGAAGACTGCTCAGTTTCCACACAGTGGTCAGATTTTGGACTGCTCTGCCAACACCTCTTTGTGCTAGCTGTGTTGGGGGAAGCACTTTACAAAGAACTAGACAAGTGTGCAGACCTGATTTACACAAGTACGTTGTACAACCGTTACCTTAAGTCACTGCTAGTTTGGACTGGATTTGGATGGATTATTTATAATGGAAAAGTTTTAGTAAACTAATACTTACCAAGCAAAAATTCAAATGCCTCTCTGTCTCCACCAATTCTTCCCCTCATTCACCAGCACCAGTTCCTTATGTTTGGATGTTCTTTCATGGAGTTACTACTTTACTATTATCACAGGAAAGTGATGGAACCACTGAAACAGGAGTTTCCCTTCAGCCACAAAGCTCTACAAGCAAAGTCACCTTTGATCCAAGTACGTACCTTACCAGGTTGGCCTTCACTGGCATAAAGGTTGGCCAACAGCCCAAACTCACAGTCAGTGTATTTACTGCTGTACTTCTCAAGCAGGCAGCCTTTATCTGCAGGATTTATCTGAGCAATGTAGCTCCCATTTACAGCAGGCTTTTTTTCACTCTTAGTTTGAACAACAGGGATAAGCTGAGAAAAAGAACATGTAAGAATAAGTCAAGTAAGTCAATAAGAACATGTAAGAGTCAGTCAAATGAACAGAACTGACATAAATGCAATTTAAGCTTTGGACCATGATCCCAAGAAATAATCCCCTTGGTCACACAGCTCTATCTCTCAGGGTGAGGTCTGTACTGGTAAGAAAAATGCACTAATACTGTAATGGAATTGAAAACTCCAGAAAACAGTTTTACTTTTTCTGGACAGTTAATGTCATATGAAGATGAATGCTAGTGTTAAAAAAAAAAAAAAAGCAGAAGAAAAATAAGTCTAACCATTGAGATCTGAGGCTTGCATGCAAGTATTGGAATTCTATGTAATACTTTCTCAGCGTACAGTAACAACCACTATTATAGTGGCCCAAATTTAATGCTGAGATGGACTATCTCATCTGCCAATAAATGCATCAAAAGGAGATGGCAAGACCAGAAGTTTGTGCTTGAAAAGACTCTGACCCAACCAAAGCCACCACAGGTGCTAGTTGTCATCTCCTGCCTCTTCTGCAAGTGACCACTTTGTACATGGCATCTTTAAAATTTCCAATGGTAAAACAAAGCCATCCAAGAGGGCAAAGACAGGGAGTATTTCAACAGCATTTAACAGTAAACTTTGACGAGCATTTCTAAATCTTGTCAGTAAAACTTCTGGTCAGGTCTTTGTCAATCAGTTTCAAACAATGATGTTTCCTGCACGCTTCAAAGCAATCACATGCTTCCTGGAGAATTACAAGTTAAAAAATAATCTTTGTTACCTCAATAGTGTGCATCTCTTTGGATGGCCCTCATCAGAATTCCTTCTAATGTGTTTTATGTGCTTTTGGCATGGAAGGTGTTTATTAGGTGTTTTGTTGTAAATGGGAAATACTCAGCGTGATACTGCTCTACTATTATGATACTTCCATGAATTCATTGAGAACCATCACACTTATTAACTGACCTCAGCATTTACTCCAAGAATCTTTGATGAAGCAGCTCCAGCTCCAAGAATGAAAGCTCCAGGCAGCTCTATGTCTTTTGCAACTGTATTTAGATCGTAAACCTGCAAAAGAGAAATAATCCTTTGATTTTAGTGCAATGCTCTGATTTGGCATTGTCATTCTGTTCACTGTAACCTCTGGATGCATTTAATTCACCATGCCCTCATGAGTATTTTGCATAATTAGGTTGAACAGTTTCTGAACACCACATTTCATAGTAACAAACTGAGTACTCTGAAAGGTAGAGTCTGCCCATATGCTCCCCTGCCATTTTACCCCAAAACCGAATTACTGTTCTTACTGAAAATTAGATTTGTGTAAAATAAAAAATGGAAGGTAATATGACATAGAGACAGATGGGGTGAGGTGTCAGAAATGAGGCCTGATATTCTTGGAAAAGGACAGTAATGTGAATCCAGTGTTGGCCTGAAAATGCAAATACAGCCAGTTTTTGCAGAGGAGCATGGCTGTGACTTGAAATCACAGGCCAGCAGCAAGCCCTATATAAACAGGCAGACAAACCCCTTGTTTAGTAGTTCCTTCCATAGCTCCTGTCACAGATGGTATGTTTCCAAAAGCATCTTGCATTTGAGGGCAGAAGAAGATGAAACAGCAGCCACTATGTGCTGTCTTTGCTACCATGTGGAAGATTTCCTGACATAGTCTATATTTAATACATGCCAGAATCTTTCACAAGTGGAATCTCATAGTATCCATTAGTCCTTAGTATTTTTTATATTTCAACAAGATATTGCTTTTCTTTTGACAAATGGATTAAACCCCATAGCTACAGGAAAAACTCACTTTTTCTTTCTGCACAACAGGTATGAGGTAGGGAACACCTCCCACATCTGCTATTCTGGGCTTTCCGCAGATCCCTGGAAGAATACAGCCAGTTAGCTTGGTAAATTTTGCTTTCCTAATAATCTTAAATGAGCATGCAGTCTAACTCACCAAAGAACTGGTTCCTCAAACTTCTCTAACTCTTTGAGAACAGTATTTCCCTAGGATGCTTAGATAAAGTGTTGCACTATTAAGAAGTCCAAGGACAGTAAGCCCTAAAATGATTCACAGTAGGATTGAATGCTAGGCAACCTGTTGTAAAATTAACGTTCCAAGCACAAAAAAATACAACAGTGGGCAGCAACTGTTATTTGCCAGTTCTCCAGTTAAATGCCCTCACCACACAGTGGATACCCCCACTGGAACTCCACCTGCAAAATTTCAGCAAAGCTGGATATCCAAGTTGCAGGACAATTCATCCCACTTATTTGGACATGTATTTTAAGAAGGGACGAGTCACCTTCCGGAGATGTTTCTTTCACTACATTGATGACAGAAGGAACTCAGATGGATAGCACAGATGAGATGTCTGTCTTCCAGACAGCTAATGTCAAAGAAGATGAATCCCACTCAGAATGAGATGGTTTCACTTCACCAACATACATGAATGGCAGGAATTCAAAAATTCATGGAAGTGTAACTCCTTAGGTTCAGATAGTGATTGGCATGGAACTAAAAAGTTTCTCCATCTGGAAGATAACAACTTAATTTCATAAAGCTTAGGAAATAAGTGAGTATTGCAATCATAGGTTAAGGAAAAAAATTATGACAAGTACTTGGTAATGACTTGTCCTTGTTCAACTAGGAAGCAAATCCAGGAATAAAACGTAGTTCTCCTCTCATGCATATTCTTTACTTGAAAAACAATTCAAGCTCTCCCAACATCTTGAGAAGATCAAACCCAAGTAAGATCAGGTAGAAAGAACTGGAGAAGTTGTAGTGGAAGACAGGAATGCTAGGTTACCTTTAGCAGGAAAGTTGAAGGGTTCCTGAGTCAGATCAGGACAGTCTACAACAGACACTTGAGCATCAGCAAAGTTTTCTTTAAGCCCTTTCTGCAAAACTGTAATAAAGAATAATGGCAAAGTTATTGACAAGGAAGGTTACCAAGAGTTTAACAAGTTACTAACAACAACAAATATATCTGTTTAGGCTTTATTTCAGCTGGATACATTGAAGGACTTACGGTTACCCTAAGTAACACCATTGATTTAAATGTAACTGTCTGTAGGCACTTGTTTCCCGAGTCAGAGCTTCAGAGAAGAGCAAAGGCTTATTCAGATAATCGTTACCTGCCACATTAATTCCTTTTAATAATTTTAAAAAATCTTTTAATTGAAATACAATAACTGACTGCTCCTAGTAGCACTAGGAGCAGCACAATGTGAAGTAACATGGATAAACTTAAACCACATTTAGCAGTATTTTTTCTTCACAAGAGCAGATAATCATGATCACGGTCAAATACCATGAGAGCAAAGTAGGAAGTAAGTTCTAGTTGAAGTGACAATCAGTTCTTCAAATATATTAACAGACTATTTGCAATAGTTTGATTATAATCTCAAACTGTCTCTACTGCCTGTAAACTTCTGCTGTGGGAGGATATTGCCTGTCATGTTAATGTTCACATGGAGATTTTCTGGCAAGTGCCGCTGTCAGTACAAGACAGATAATGAATGGTGCTGATGATAACGAACAGCCCCAAATCTCAACTTTTAGTTTTGCTTCATATCAGTGTTTTTAGGCTCAGAACCTGCAAAGCCACTCAAACAACAGGGAGGATTCTTAGACAAGCACCCTGTTTCGAAACAACTTCCAAACCTTAATTGAGTGTGGGATTGTCTTCACATACACTGCTTCAAATACTGTGTTAAAGGGTCCAAGTTCTTTCATGCCTGACAGAGACCTCAAACTAAGGAACAGAAAATCCAGTCTTTGATCACAAATCAGGCAGTTCCTTATTTACTCAGGAGATTTTCCTTTGCCTTTGTGTCCTCCAATGAGGATGTCAGCCATACCTTCTTGGGAGCAGCTTTACCAAGCTGTTGACCACAAGGGTCAGTAGGAGGTACTTGGCAGGTTTCTAAACATATCTCAGTACCTTCTGGTAAGTAAAAAAGGACAATAAAAGGGCACTCATCAAATTATACTCAAGAGCTGAACAGCAACAAAATTCACAGCTTACAGGAGGTTCTCAGGACAGACAGAGGGAAAATGAAAATTCTGCGTTGTGACTCATTTTTTCTGCTACTGTTTTAAGCTGTTCTGCTGCAAGTATACACTGTTCTCTGCTGAGCCCACAGGTCTACAGCAGCCCTGGCCTATTGCCCCAGCCTGACAGCAACTAGGTGAGAAAAGCACTGAGAACCACCCAGGGTACTGCAGGGACCACACTTCTCAAAGCACAGAAATGTCAAACTGACAGAGATTTGGGAGAGTGGCAGACTGAACCTAAGGAGCTCTCTGAAAGGGAAAAAAACCTTTAGTACATCTGCTGCAGGAGACAGACTGCCAGAAGGAATAATGCCTTTCTACTAGGGTAAGGAAAGCAGCTCATGAGCAAGTGGGTTAGACAAAATCACCTCCAGAGGTCCCTTCTAACCTCAACTGTTCTGTTATTCTGCACACATTTTGTGAAGGCATTGGAAAGAAACCAACTAAAAATGTTTCCTGCAGCGTGGTTCTAAGGCAATCAACAAAAGAGGAGCCAATTAGGTTCAAGCAAGAGGACCTGCCATGCTATACTGCAGCTTGTCAGGTGTCTTTTCAGTAGTCCTGAAAGAGAAAGAAATGCTGGAGGGTAGAGGAACACAGGTGATCCCGTATGTGTAAATGTTCGGTCTGTAATTGTCAAACTTTCACATCCCCTGCACAAATATGCAAATGCAGCAGACAGTTTTAAAGGGCTTGAGAGCCTGTTTGTGTGCTTAAATATTATCGGGGTTTGGGGGAGGAGCCATTGTTTTAAATAAATAATAGCATATAGAAAAATAGTGCTTGTCATGACATCTCAGTGTGCTAAGAGCAGGAACATTCTGCATGTACGAGCTGTAGGAAGGTTTTCATAACAGCTTTAAGATTGAAGAGTACATTATAAGTTTGTAAAAAGTTACACGCTGCGTGACTTACCCCCAGCAAGCTCCTCCAGACTCGGAACATGAAAAGCAAACCTTTCAACCTTGGCCATTTCCTAATCAGTGCTGATTTCTTCAGGTAAAAAATTACAATATACCACGCTGTAGGAGCGACTGGTCTGTCAACAAGGATAATAGTTTAACAATTAAAATAGACTGCTTTCAATATGTTACCTATTTTTCAATTTCACTCAAGAATACATAGACAACAGTAGAATTGTAGTTCTGTCATCAAAGGAAAGACTAACAGCTTCAATATTGTTAATTTTCTTACATGCTTTGGAAGATGTGTCTGTCAGCTCTGTAGCTGGCTCAGAGCATTCCATATGCTAGTCCTGAAGCTTACAACTGGGTGTAGGCAAAACACATCCTACGCTGAATCCCCTTCAAGGGACAGATAGGAGATTTATCTGTCCTTTGTAAGCCTGGAGTCATAATTTGGTTTTGAAAGAAAACTGGGCTTTTCTGAGCACATTAGCTGCCTCCTCTGGTGTTCCCAACCATAATGTTTACTTTTCCAGCATTGGTTACGGTGGACTTTCAACCTGAGGTATGACATGGTCTCCAATTGATTCTGGGCATGTGTTTCCCCTTCCAGAGGGGAACAGGCTAGCAGCAAAATAGCAAACAACAGCAGCAAGGTCTGCAGAGCCTGTAACAAAAAGTTTTGTTTGAAGATAAGTTTAAGAACCCTTTCATAAATAAACTATTACAGTCAGCATTGCAACAGCAAAGTCAGCTAATAGGGCAAACCACTAGCTCAGGGCAGAAAGAGCTAATTATATACTACCTCTAAATCAGCCACAGCAATCATTAACTCCTTAGACACAGGTCTGCTGCACACAGCTGAAAAATAAAATGGGTCTCACTTACCCGGATGTCAGGCCTCAGAGGACAAAGCCAAAATCTTAATTACATTCCCAGGCCTGACAGAGCTTTTGTTAGGAAGGACTATGATGTGAAATAGCTGTTTATGTATACTTTTAGCTTCTATTTTAAAAATATCCTAGTTTCTACAACTGTCAAAAATCATAACTGTCCTTATATCATGGGCTTCTCAAGCCTGTATAAAGGAAAAAAACTCAGTGGAAGAAAGAAATAAAAAGAGTTGGGAGATCATAGCAGTCACCTAACTGAAGTCTTTGAGCTCAAAGTTCAGCTGCTCCAAATTACTGCCGTAGCAAGCAGTAGAGAAAAGGAGAAAGACAGCTATCGTTGTATAGTAATTCTCATCTGAGTTGGTCTTATCCATCTCCACAGGTGACTCCCTCCCTCTGAATGTGGAGGAGAAAGTAACAGGCTGGATTTGGTGCCTTTGGTAGAAGTCTATTGTCAGATGGAGTAAATCAGACCTCAAGTCTGTAAGCGTTCACCAAACACAAAAAGGGAATCATTCAGTCAGAGAAAGAAAGTGAGAAAAAGGCTTTGGCAGCATTGTTTTAAATGATCCTCATCCCTTCAAGAACCTTCTGCCACATCTGGAATGAGGCTGTGCCAGCACTCAAGACATTGGTTGAAAAAGTCCTGAAACAGTCTGAGAAGACAGGCTAGAACTGCTGTTGTGCAAAAGGCAGAGGCAAGATTTGGACACAGTTCAAATCAGTAGGCTCAGATGTAGCACCTAGACCATCACCTGCTGTTTAGAGCACAGCAGTCAGCTCCCCACAATCAAGAAAGGAGGGAAAGACTGTGGGAAAAGCTCCATGTACCATAATAAACCCATCTGATTGCAACAGTAGTCCTTACCGGGAAGGACACAAAAGAGAAGTGGGTCTGTGAGTCACCACGGCAAGGAGAGCATCCAGGGGAGAGTTTGTGTCCTGTGGGAGAAGAACCTGAAAGGAGACAACAACAGACAATTCAGATCCATCCTGGTGGGGTGGAATGACGTTGAACTGCTACAGAAGACTTACAAAGAAAGAACCCAGATGCTAAAGGGATGATGAGATTATTAGATCTGGGATGGTGCAACGAGAATGGAGAGAACAAGCATCTAAAAAGACTTTAAAAGTCTCCCTTTTTGAAGCAGGAAAGAAAATATCAGAGTAGTCAAGCGCCAGGAGAATGGAGGGGGGTGGTGGCTATATCAAAACCTGAATTAAAACTAATTTGGAGTGTAGAAGCTAGGAAAGAGCACTTATAGGCAGGCTGGAAATGAGTCAAGTTGGGGGGAAAAGTATGAGGGAAAAACTGAAGACGGCAGTCAAGGAGAGAAAGAGAAATTTAGCGCTGGCACCAACACGAGCAACACACGGATTGTCCCTCAGCCTGGGCGATGTGAGGAGATCCCGCGGCCGCTGGCGGCTGGGGTGTGGGGAAGGCGGGTCGTGCAGGGCAGGGGCCGGCACGGAGGGGTGCGGGGAGCGCGTCGGAGCGGCCAAAGAGCGCCGGGCGAGGGGAGCCTGAGGCGGACCCCGCGCTTGGCACGGCTGCGGGAGGGAAGAAAGGATGGAGGCTGGAGCCGCCAGCTCAGGGGAGGCAGGGCAGCAGTAACGAGAGGCCGCCCGGTGCAACGAGCAGCTCCTCGGAGGCTCGCACCGAGCGGGAACCGCGTTCCGAAGGGGAGCCCGGACCCTCCGGCCCAGGCGAGGAGCGGCTGAAGGGGGAGACAGCCGGGAGCTGCCCCGCGCTGCCCGAGCCTGCAAAAGCGCTGGCGGACAATCCGCAGCCGCTGCTAGCGCCTTCCCGCACGTACCTGCCCCGCCGTCCGGGCTGCGCGGCGGCACTACCCGCCCCCGCCGCGGGCTGGCCCCGGGGACCGCCCGCCCCGCCACTCCTAACATGGCGGCCACGGACTGCTGCCCTTCCTTTCCTGCCCTCCCTCCCGTCAGCCCGCGCGCCTCTCGCGAGCGCCCGGCGCTATTTAAGCTCTCGGGCGGCCATTTCGCGCCCTCTGAGGTGGCGCTGCATGCGGTGAGGGGGAGGTGAGTGAGGGTGTGCTCAGTATCCGCCGCCATCCGCGGCGCTGGGGCGGCGGGAGCGAGGGACCCGGGTGAGGAGGAGCAGTCGCGGTAGCATCGAGCCGTGCCCGCTCGTTGAGCGTCCCTGTCTGCGGGGAAGGCCCGCGGCAGGCTGGCGGGCCGGCGCGGCTTGTCCCGGCGGCGGTTGTGCGGTGGCCGCTGGCGAGGACCTCCTCGGGAGCGGCGCCGCTGGGGTGTCCCCCCTGTGGTAAAGCGGCGGGTGCCCGCATTCAGAATGTCTGCAGTGGTACCGGCCCCAGCGCGCTGCTGGCAGCCGAGCTCGGCCGGGGGGGAAGCGGTGTGTCCAGCGCCTCTCAGCCTGAGGTAAATATTGGCCGAGGAGTCGCGAGCGCTTGGAAGGAGAGACGTTTGTGTGAAATAATCAGGCAGTTTTCTTCCCCGAGGCGTCTGTGCTGCCATTTTAAGTGCTTTAGGATGAGTTTAAGGTCTAGTGTGCTTTTTAGACTACATTTAATTAGGTTTGGAGCGAACTATTTTCGTTTTGAAGAATGTAGTGAGGTAGGTACTGCCTCGAGCAGCTAGATTATGCAAAAAGTCATCTAAATGTAGAGTGCTTAAAACTCAGTCATTGATGTATGGCTGCAGCACATTTGTGGTATTTTTATCGACTTTGCTCTGAGAATAACTTGGAGGTCACTGGTTGTGTGGGTTAGAGAGGAAATGGAATTTAATATTGTGAGCAGTCATGGCTGTTTGTGTTCTGGAGCCATTTCTTCTGACCTATTCCTGACTGCTGGTCTGTATACATCCAGTGCATTTTCAGAATTCTCAATTTGCTGTTCCGTACCTTTGTCTTCCCATGCTCTTGGGAAGCCTTCCTGAATCTGTACAGTAACCCCTACTCTGAAATGTGAAACTCTTGTGCAGACAATAGGTTGTCTGAGGGTGTTAGGTGAGTTCTGCTATAGTGTCTTCATGTGCTAAATTCTGTGTAACTGCATTTGAAATGTTATTGGGTGTGATAATGGTGTTTGTGAAACTAAAAAGCAAAATAAAGTTACAAACATACAGATCTACAGGGCTGGTGAATGACTAGCAAGGAGGTAAAATAACTTGAGGCTGTTTCAGAGGAAGGGCAGGTTCCTCTGCAGTGTGCTTCAGTCCCTTTTCTATAGATTTGGGCAGTTAAAGGGCTGAATTGGGTTGTCTGGCACATTCAACTGAAATTTAACGTTTTGTTAGTGGGGCTAGTCTCCATGTGATCAGTAACCAGTGAAGCAAGGGTTGATAGATTGTTTCAGCAGGAGGCTTTAAGCATCATGTAGCTAGCAAAAGAACAGAGGGAAGATGGCCTTGCTTCTGATGGTGACATCGTCTTAGATTAATTTTAAAATATGGTAAGCCACAGCAAAGTGAGTATTTGTGTATGACTTAAAAGTGCAATATCCTTACAAGTATGGGAGCTGTTGGATACATGTATGTGTGCTTATTTAAGGGAAAACATATTCATAGTAATGAGAGGGTTAAAACATTCAGAACTCATCTCTACAAGTTTCTGAACAATATGATGCAACTCTGAAGTTAGCCTTGAGTGAGAGTTGGACCAAAGAGCTGTAAAAATCCCTTCTGGCCTAAATTATACTATGAATACCTTGAGATAAATGGCAGCAACTTAACTTGTACTCAAATTTGCTCTTGTAAGTTTACCGTTAGGTGTTGTTTGATTAACACAGAGTTTTCTTTCATTTCTTGAATTCTCATTGTATTTTAGGGCAGACTGAAACATGACTGATACAGATGAATTTCAGGCTTCTGGCTCTGATCACCCTGATGCCCAAGAGCTGATATGCAGCCCGCAGAAGGAACTGTGTAAGGTACAGGCATGTGAGACAAATACACAAATGGAGTGTTCATATTCAAGGCAGAAGAGTGCTGCTCCTGAGGAGTCTTCAGATGAACTTAACAGTTTATGTAAATCATCAGCTGCTTCACCTGAGGTTTTACTGGACAGCAGTGATTCAGAAATGTGAGTTTAGATTTTTTCATGTGAAGAACCTGTGTCATATCGTAAAAGTACATATTCTTTTGAAAGTAAATATTTTTTCTTCTTCAGTGATCTCTTGGCTACGCGTGGCAGCAAGTACCATCCTAAGTGCTCCCGTGCACCTCTGAAGCGAAAAAGGAGATCTAAATCTTCAAGGCAACGAGCTGAATCTGTTGCACCAGTGCCTGACAGTGACAGCTCTTCAGATTCTTCTCTTTCCCCTCAAAGTTCAGTGAGACCATCTGAAACTTCCAAGCAGCAGAAGTCAAAACTCAATTTGAAAGCCATTTTTGCCTATCACTTCAGGGGAAAGAAGTTTAAGGCTGCTGCACACCGAAAATTCAAGGGTGGCTCACACAAGAAGAAGAAAAAATGTGAGAGCACACAGATGCCTAAGGGGAGGCCCCTTAGAATGCCACCAACAGCCTCGGCTCAAGAGCGAAAAAGAAGGCTTCTACACAGAGGTTTTCAGTTCCCTTTTGTTGAAAAATATTATGGGAAGAAACACATTCCCTTAAAGATGGTTCTTCGCTATGAGGTGAGTCTGGTTTGTGGGATAAATGTATGTTTTTAGTCTAAAAATAGTGAATTTAAATTGCTTATGTTCTTCTACCTGATGTGCTACAATAAAACACTTGATGTTGTCTGTTTAATGTACTTAAGACAAGCACAGCTAAAATATAAATGCAAATATAATATTACAATTTAGTTAATAATATGAATGCTTTATAGTGGTATTTTTAAGATCTCACCTGATGTATTTTTCTCTAGCAAGCAGCTGCAAAGGGATATTTACAGTACATTGAAATGCTTAAATATGAAGAACATCTTAAAAAAGCTTTAGAAGCCCTTCAGGCCAGTGAAGACTTAGAGAAAGAATGTCTGTCTGCACGGAAACACAAATATTTAGATGATGAAGGCCCCATTTCCCCTATTCAGGAGACCAAGTAAGTTCATTTTTGTTTTCAGGTGGTATAAAACTTGCTTTTTTGTTCTTACCTACAATAGAAGTTTGTGTGTATAGAGGTAGATGCATGACACACCCACCCCATGCTCCCACATCTTGGTCACACCCACCCCATTTGCTGGGTGGGGAGGGCATCAGTACTGTTTTAGTTGCAAATCCAAGCCACAGCACTGTGCAGGCTGCTAACTCCATCCCAGCCAGACCCTTACAGTCTGCTGCTCTTACAGATGAGGAGTTCAGGATGTAGTACAGTTGCTTGTAGTAGTATGCAATCTTGTGACAGAGTTGTAATGTCAAGTTCAGCTCCTACACTGTCCTTTTAGCCTCTATCAACATTGTGTAATCTAAATGTGAATACCTGCTTATGAAAGCATTGTTTATTTTGGGAATAAAACACTCAGCCACTTGGGATTCTATGCTTGTAAATATGACTTGGAACATCTTGTAGAATCTGATATTTTTAATCTGAAGATTGATCATTGTTTCAAGTGGTGGTTTGTACTGTCTCCATTAATGACATGGTAGAAATGTTTTAAAAAAAAAAGTTTAAAAAAATTCCTGAAATTAGTTCCTCTATAGTTGTCCCAAATAAAGTGGTGTGTTTTATGGCAAAGGCTAAAGGATGTTTTTTAATTTCCTTTTTACTTTGTTAAGCATTGAAGTACCACCTTAGGCTTTATGGTCCAACAGTTAACTTAGATGCAATAAAAGCATTAGCAAATCAGCAAGAATACTTAATATTGTAAATATACTCAGCACCTTAAAACTACACAGCCCAAAAGGCAGTGTAAAGGTACAAAGGGCTTTCAGCTACTGCTCACTTGGGTAATCACTTAAACTCTTAATTTATGTGAGTTGAAATATTAGGGTGAGCCTGTAAAATGAGTAACAATAGCTTGCTGTTTTACAAAAGAGCAGAAGAAACAAAGTTCTGTAGAATAAATGCAAGCCAGCCCATACAGACACTCAGTTCTTTATATGAAATAAGTACTTGAAGACTTTCTAGCTTTTGGAACCAGTCTTCCCAGTGCCCCTTGTTCAAACCATGGCACTGAAATGGCTTCATTTCTTTCTGGGGAGTTCTTTCTGTCTTGAGAAAAATAACCCCCATGGTTGCCAGTAGAATTGAATGTCACACTTTTGTTTCATGGCAGTACAGAGATAACATTTTTCAGTTGTAGTGTTGGGAAGACAGATGTGTACTCTTGCTAGCTCAGGCCTGTCCTCTTATTTTCTTTGTTTTATTCTGCTTGTTTTCTAATGATTACTTTCTAGCCTGTTTGCCTGTGTAATCCTAAATATCCCAGTACTACTATTGGATGTCTGGTACTAAATCTTTGTTCTGCTGCTAAGCACTGCTTCCATCCTGCTGGTGTTGCTAGTTGGAATGCAATTCTGCTGTCAGAAACTGTCCTTTCAGAACAGCCTCATTCATGTAGAAGTAGCACTTTCTTACACCTTCAAGCTGCAGTGCTTCCATACACATTAAGAGAAACCAGGGGTCGTGTAGGAAAATAGCTTATACATTTTAGGCTACTGCAAAAGTGCACAGCTTGATTTGAATTTGTGTATTTCAGTGATGATGACTGCTTGAATTCTGATAATCAAGACCACCTTGATGCCAGAGTAGTGGTGAGTAAATGACTTCAGAAACTTTCTAACCTTCCTTCTCTTCTGAGGTTAAAGAATTAGTTGATCATGTTTTGAGTACTTAATTCTTGAGTTTTGATCCAGAGTTCACTGTGTGATACTTGTGAATCCTGATCTGTAATGCAGAAGGAAGTTGAGAGCACACTCTCTCAAAGAATGTTGGAATGTATAGGAGTTCTGGAGTTTTCTCTGAAGAGTTCTTAAATTTTGCAAAGTTACTACTGAAATCTTAAAGTATCTCAAAACTAGACTTGTGAGTACTTCTGTCTTCTGTTTTGTTAGGAGAACAGCTGTTTCATTATAAGCAGCAAAATTCCCAGTAAGAAAAAATCAAAGGCAAAAATGAAACGTGTGAAATCAACTGAAGTGATCGAACAAGAGTGGGAAGATGACTGTGCTGCTGAGAACTCTGAGCTTCTGCAAGGTTCACCTCAGTGAACAGAAAACTAAGAAATGAGGTGGCAGTGGTCACTGTCACTCTTCATGGCCTACTTGGTTGAAAACATGGGTCTGAAGTCAGTGTTGAGATACCAACCCAGCAACCTAGTCAGATTTGGTTTAAGGTGAGTATATTGGGCTTGTATTGAGATGCTTACAAAACAAGCATAATTAGTCTTTTTTTGCTAAGCTTTTAGGTGTCTTCTGTGCTATTCTCTGTCAATCAGGGTAGAATATCCTTGATTCTGTGGGTATCCTTGATTCGGTTGCTAGCTTCTGCAACTTGACTTCTGTTAACCAGTAGATCATAGAACATATGTTCCAAATATTGTAACATAGCGGCACCACAATATAGAAAAGTGTGTGCATTTGTATGCATACATATACATATGTTCATATTACAGAGGGCAATGTGGATGCCTTTTTCTTTCATAGCTGACTTTTATGTGTGTTACTTGGGATAACTTCTCTGTATCTTAAGGAAATGCAGTTTATGCTTTGAAATACTTTGAGAGCTGAGTAAGGGTTGAAGACAGAGTAAGTGTAATTGCGAGTCTTTGCCACCAGTAAAAAAGCAGAAGTGGTTAGTTAACTTGCACAAAAGTTTATTGCAAAACATAGTTAATGCATTCAAATCATGATAACCTCAATCATACAGGTTGATTTTGTCTATTCCATGCAGAGTAACTTTTCAGAAAACAATTCTCTGCTCCTGAATCTAATACAATAATCTGATGTTATCTTAAAAATAACTGTAGCTGCATTGTGAATCTTTGGTTAAAAGATTCTCTTGCACTGCTTGCCCTCCTCTGTCCAGAATGGGGTCTGATGCGAGTGTGACTAAGCAGAAGACGAAAGCTTTTTATATGATAGTATTTAACAAGCATTGTCCTAGTTGCAAATACTTTTCTCAACTGTGTTTCAGACAGTTGAACGTGACTAGGGAGTGTTTAGAAATTGTCTGCATACAGCTGATGCCTAGGTGACAGTTGTGTGCTAGCAGTAGAGATAAAAAGTTGTTTCAAAAGTTAACCTGTGGATCAACAGTGTGTAAATAACCAAAGTATGATCTGCTTCACTGAACTACTCTAATAACCAACTCTCTGTCAGCAACAAACTTAACAGCTGTTCAGCAGGTAGAAGTGGTCTGTGCTGAACAGATATTGTCAAAAAAGACTTCATATTCATTGGCTTAATTTTCTTCAAAATGTCATTGATAATCTGAGGAGACTTACAGAACAGGTGCTCAATATAATGAGAGCAGGTCAAGTTGCATTCCTTATGCTTGAACTAAGGTCCCAAATCTTCCTAAAGGAAGTTTGGGGTTTCCCCATTGCAACTTGGTAGTTCTAAGGAGTAAGACTGCAGAAATTGCTCTTCAGTAGTTGAAGATCACATTTAATATTGGTCCAAAATTAATGGCTAAATGTAACTCTTTTAGGCATCTACCTGAGAAATACTTGGTATGGCTTGAAAGACTCATCCTGGATCTAGGAGTGGGGTTCTTGCTTGGTAAGGCATAGCGAGGTGGTGTGTGGAGTCCTGCTCATTCTGCAGTTCATGTGATGAATTTTTTCTGTTCAACTGCTGAGTGACTCAGAAATGAACTAAATTTCAATTCTGATTAGAACTGGATAAACACATGTCAAAATCAAGGTTATTACAGATGTTGACTTTATTGTTGAAACCTACCTTTTGGCTTTGGGAATCTTCGTTTTTTGGACCATATCTGATAGTTCTTATTACTTTGCTTTGTTTTCTTCTAGTTTGTGTTGCTTTTGGAAGATGAAGTACCACTCGGTTTTCTTGATGTGCGGGGTAAGCTGTTTCTTTGTTTTCAGTTCTGTTTTCCTTTGGGTAGCTTTCTTCCTTTACTTCACAAAATGCTTTGAAAAAGCAGTATTCTGTAGTTCAAGTGAATACAATGCAGTGTTTCACAGCTGTGCACCTTATGTGAAGCTTCTGAGGTATTGACTTCAGTGCAACATCTCTTACCAGTCTGACCAAAATGAGAGACTGTAGCCCCTGCCTGAAGGGAAACTAAAACTTTCAAGTTCTTGAATACCTGTATATTGAATGTAGTTTCTGCTAGAAGTTATATATAGAAATATAGAGTAGAGTATGTAGAGTGCTGCAGGGCAGCCTAATGTATCTGATTTGGTTTGGACACTACCCTGGGAGCTTATCTGCTGAAGATGTTAGAGAACTATTGCGCATTTAGTCTCCTGGTGGTGCCCCACCCACGCATTCTGTACTGGGGTGTGTCCTACAGCTGTACCTTCTGATCACTTCCCCTTGGTAAAATTTCATCTTAATGCATGTCCCATGCAGGAACAGAAGGGACAGCAGAAAGAATCACAGAATGTTAGGGATTGGAAGGGACCTCAAAAGATCATCTAGTCCAATCCCCCTGCCAGAGCAGGGTTTCAGAAGGGAAAGAAGTGGGGGTTTTAATCTGCTTTGCAAGGTTCAGAAGAAGTACAATGGATGACCCCCTCAACTTGTCTGGAGTTCTGTCACTGACTTCCAAAGATCCCAGATTTCACAGGCACAGCAACGAGGTAGAAGAAAAAAATCTCTTTATAGAGCAAGACGCTCTTCCTTTCCTACCTCAGTGCCAATTACAGCTATAGTCTTTCTTCACAAGTCACAAGCAAAAGCATGTAAGCACACACTTAACTTGCCTCTGCTCAAAGAAGGCCTTTTAATTGACTGCAAACACACTGAAGTCCTTTCCTTGATAAAGCTGCTTTCTTGAATCGGGGTGAAACAGTGAATTTGGTGCAGAGCTATGTGAACAGTAATACTGACTTTCCAGTGACTTTTCAGAACAATACAAATGTCTTGTTTTTTTGTTACAAGGAAGAAACTTGTTTGTGTAGGTAACTGAACAGTGAATGTGTCTGTTTGCATTGGAGTTGCTGACTGGATCTAATTTGATGAAACCCTGCAAGGACAGCTAACAGACACATTGCCTGCAAGAAACGCAGCCTAAAATGAATGCTGACAGCCTTGAAGTGGAACAGACAGATGGAGTCATGTTTGTCAGTGTCTCACAAGCCTTTATTAAAAGCAGAGAGGTCTGATGATGGCACAGAAGGGGAACAAGTTAGGTGTTAAAAGGAGGCAGTGTGGTCTGTAATATGTGACTGCACCAGTGGTTTATAGACAGGGTTTCACCTTTTCCAAGTGGAAAGGCACAGTGATAAAGAGCCCTATGTGGCTGAGCTCTTGACACTAGCAAACTCACACAGAAATTCAAAGGAAAAAGCAGTGACTTTATTTACTCTCCTTGTGCTTCCTCCCTTGTGGTAAATGCCAAGCCATTTGGAGTAGCTCATCCTGCAGTGGAGGAGCCTGGCTGGCAGGGAGCTGTTTCCATGTGCTAGCTTGGCTTCATGGAGCAACCTGGTTTGTGTCCTGCAGCACAAGGGGTTTTCCCTGCTGCACAGACAGTTGCCATCCCAGAAAGAAGCTGGTAGTCTTGCACGTATGTATTGCTAAAGCTGTGAAACTCCTTACTGCAGGTCATTACCAAGTTTGTGTGGCTTCAGGAGACTCTAGGAAATGGCATGGAAGAAAACGCTGTGTAAGATAGCTGGACAGGAAAACATCCTTCACATGGGAAGTCCTGAGCTAAAGCTGGGCAAGTGCTGAAACCTTACAAGAACACACCTAAGTAAGAGGGTAGGAGCAGGCCATGTTATTGGTCACTGCTGTAGTAAGGGGACTGGACTAGATAACGTATCAGTTTGACAAGCATAAATTGTTCTTATGACAGCATATCTGATCTTGAACCCCTTGCCACAGTTCCATTAGTTCAAACTATACCTGTCTCCAAAGACAGAAAACATAAGGTGACAGTTATTAGGGGGAAGTATATAGTAAACTGAGAAACAGCTTTGAATGCTGCTTTAAAAATAGTGGAAAAATGGAAGCTGATGCATTCAGTCTGTTTGAGCACATGTTCAGTTTTTGTCTGTTGCTGTAGACAAAAGCCTGGAACCTAGTGCTTAGAAAAAACCCTTCTTTTGCAACCCACAGCTGATGAACATATTAGTTGTGTTACTTATATGAAGGGACAATACCTGCCTGTATTCAAACACCAGTTCATTCAAATACTGATGAATCCAGGGCATGAGTTCCATGTTGGAGATGTCCAGAAGTGTAGTTCAGTTAGATCTGTTTCTTTCCAGACTCTGCAGTGAGTACACCAGCTCTGCAGCAGTGAGCAGTTGTAACTTTTTTGGACTGCTTGAATTCTTCTGGCTGTTTGATGGCCTTCTGATGTACAAATCTGTTCCTTCAGTGGACTCCTGTTGAACACGTTGGTGAAAGAGGTGATCTTTGTGTTTCTTCTGCACTTCAGCATGAGGGTATTGATTTCTTTAAAGAAGTACTATTTTTAGAGCAAGTGATCAGACTATTTGGTGCACTGTATGGTATCTGCACCCAGCAGTACCTGCCTGATGGGGTGTTCAAAAAGCAGTGCTACAGTATTTCAGCAGCTGGCATCGTTGGTTTTCATGCAAATGTGCTGGTTAAACTTGGTATTTCTGTTGAAACAAGTAGGCTGAAAGCTTCTTATCGGGAAGCTTGTCAAATACAGTACTGAAGAACTGTTGAACTGTTCTGGGATAAAAGTAAAGTTAAATTGGTGACTTTGTTCCAACATGTTTCTTCTTAAAGGGGCATTCCTGTGAGGTCTGGAACACAGTGGAAAGCCTCTGCTTAAGGGTAAGTATTGAGAAAATAGTTGTTTTTTCCTAGGTGGAGGTAGTTGGTTGAAATGATAAAAGTTCAAGTCTTAGCTTTTTGGTTGCCTTTCTACCAAGAAGCAGGATTTTACTTTGAAACACAAATCCAAGTACCAGATGGCAGCTAGTGATGTGTTTGTTCTAAAGTTAACTGGCTGGGCCTCAAAAGCAGAAGCTGTCCTGCAGACATTGTGAAGAGTTTATTGTTATGCCTCGTTATTCAGCAAATAGACACAACTCACTGTGTGTCTGCACTGAAACAACGTGGCTAGAAGAGTAACAGGTTATGCTTTCCTCACTGTAAAGTCAATTGCAGTGGTGACAATGAGACCTGTAACAGTTCTACTTAGTGGGACAGTTATGCAGACGTAGTTCAAAATGCAGCTACTGTAAAATCCCAGGGGTTAGCTTGTTTTGATGTGTTTGAATTCTGCATCCTGCCTACTAAAGGAAGTAGAATTAGCCAGCAGAGGAAAAATAAATGCAGTGCTGCATTCCTGTAGATGGTTTATTACAGCGTTTTTGTAAGCTGTCTTAATTTCATAGGTGTTTTCTTTACATCACAGTGCCAGCTGGGTGTTAGGTAACTCCCTTAGTTGTACCTTCTGTGCTGTAGTCCTCCAGTTCCTTAAACTGCAGACAGATTTTGTTGATAGTTGTGTGATGGACTGGGCCATGGCTCTGATTTTAAAAGAAATGAAAAAGTGATGTAAAAATAAATTACTAAAGTACCAAAGAAACTTGAAACTATTACTCAGATGCAACAATTTACTTTTTAGGAAGTCCACATGACAGTCCACTCTGAACAAGTGTCTTGGTAAGTCAGTGTGACAGATTGGTTTTTAACCCTTGCCTGTTGCAGGTTAGCTGTCTTTAACTTGGTGAGCTGGTTATGCTGCTGTTTTTTCTTCCTGAGAAGATGCAGTGTTGCTTTAGAAAACATAAGAGCTTAGCTTCCCCCAAACTTAAGAATGCTGTGAGAAGATTGTTGTGATGATTGGCAAAATGTTCAACTGCTCTGAAAAGAGTGAGTGAGAAGAGCCTTTCTGAACAAGTCTATTTCATGAGGGTCCTTTTCATGTCACTTCATTCTGGGCATCCATTTGGAGTATTTAACAAGCAGGGTCAGTGAGCAAAGATCATGACTGTGTGGTGTCCTCTTAAAAATAAATGAGAAATGGGATAATATTCAGACATGATAGTAGCTTTAAGTGTGATTCCAGGGAGAGAGGCTGTCAGGAATGCCTGTGGGGGTTGGAAATCACTTAAGTACCAAGTACTGCTCTGGGTTCTGATGCTTTGCATGCACATGTCAGTTAGTAAAATTACAATGATCTTTTTCAGGTGGTATGTAATTAGAGAAAAGGAGAGAAGAAATGCAGGATGCTATTTCACAGGAATCTGAAGCCCCTTCTAGGTTAGTACAACATCTGAGGTTCTGCATACTCCTTCAGGACTGGAGGGCTCTGGTTTCCAGGGGCTGACAGTCTGCATCCAATCAATTACTGACTTGTGGAATGTTTCAAGGACTTCTCAATAGTACATTACTACATTTTAATGTAGTATTTGCTGTCTGTTAAGCAAAGAATTTATTTTAACTTCAATTTGTCCAAAGAACACATAAAAATTTCTCAGTCAGAAAGGAGGTGATCAGCATAAACTGCTTAAACTGATAGTTCTACAAATAAGTTAACACTTAACAGGAGAGTTATAGGGAGGATTCTGATTGAGTACAATTTTGTAGTTGATTTCCTTTGCCTTTTGGGTAACATAAATTTTAACATTTTAATGTTACACTAACATTTGGGGAAGATGAAGTATCATGTACCTTCTTCCTTCCCCCCAAATGTCTTGAAACAAGTTAAAAAGGCACTTAGTAGGATCTGGATCCTTTCCAGTCTGCTTGATTTTTATCTGTTAATTCATAGTACTGGGAAATGTTGAGGTCTATCCCGATAGGATCTCCTCTGTAGGTTCGTGTCGTTGGAAACGCCTCACAGAACAAACTTGTGGTTTGGCTTTACCCATTGAACTACCTGTTAGCTCTGTGGGATAAAACTGCAAGACAAGCCTCTGCAGCTGCAGCATCCTAGGAACTGTAGTAATGCATTGTCTTCTCCTTCAGGTACTGACATGCTTTTGTTAGAAATGAAAAAGTGATTCAAGTGGAAAAGCTTGGTAAGAGTCAAAAGATGGTGTGTTCTGGGACTTTGAGTGTAACAAGTTGAATTGCATGGGCTGAACTTGTTCTTCAGCCAGGTTTTTGTGTAGGTACCTGACTTGTAATGCTGTTTCTTGTGGTTTGAGCTGTCTGAATAGCTGCAAACAGTTTCATCTCTTGCCCCTTGCATCACAAAGGAGTGCTCCTTTCTTGTTTTGGTGGCTATAGGTAAGGACAGCACTATGGTGTCTGTCTGAACTTGAAGTGTTAAGCACGTTTAACTTTTTTGTTCTCTGTCAAGTAGATGTGTGATGAGTTTGATACTGAGAAGCAATACTGGGCTTGTGTCTTCAAATTAGGGTTTGAAAGAGTTATTCTCTGAGCACGCAGCCAGTTTACTATTACACAACTAAAATTCCTGGCTTGTGTTCTATTGAATGCAGAATTTCAAGTAAAATAAGCAAAATACTCTGGAAGGACATAAATCCTTCAGGGTAGGAATATATGAAAACTTGATAGAATTCTGAATGTTTGTATTAAGAAAAGAGACTCCATGAATTTCACCTTAGTTGCATGGCAGCTTTTGTGATATGAAGAGTACTTTGATTTAGCTTATCACTAGACACTAACTGGTATGTACTAACAGGTTGAATGTTAGAATGCACACTTGTGGGTGAACGACTGCAGTGGTTGCACTGTATGGTATCTGCACCCAGCAGCTTTCTCCTGATGGGATGTTCAAAAACCAGTGCTACAGGAATTCAGCATTTGGCATCGTTGGTTTTCATTCTGCTGTGTCTGTGAAACCTGGTATTTTTGCTGGTACAGTCCTTGTCTTCAGGGATTTTGAGTGTACTTACCTTTTATTTTCATGGTCCAGAGTGGGAACTGGACACTGGCTTCTGGTACTTGTCAAGTGCATTCAGTTTCTTCTTTTTTAACAGGTGCTTTAGGATACGAAACACTGAACTCTGCTGTGTGAAAAGGATGGGCTGTGGAAGATGATAACCTGTTTGGGTAAGCATGGAGTTACTTGTCAGTTCAGAAGGTTTCATGCAACTTCACAGAAGTTTGTGTTAACTTGGTGTGACTCTAGAACACTGAAACTTCAGGGAACTGCTCTAGAGAAGTGTAGAAATGGTTGTGTAGTAGCAGAGTGATCACTGTGATCACCCCAGATTTTGGCAGTATCTGAGCTGGTTGCGTATTTGTGAGTAGTTCTTCTGTGTGTGTATATATACCTTAAATAGATGCCACAGTTGTGCAGCAATTTGTAGTACTAGTTTCTGAATTATTGCTACTGGCTGTGAAGAATTGGTCTGTATTTGGAGTTTTCAAAAAGTTTTTTGGGGTTGCTTGGTTGTACACAGCTTGGCTTATGCATTGGCATGATTGATGGGCCCTTAGCAAGAAAGGATGGGAAACTTGAACATTGATTTAAATTGGTAACAGCAGTGAGAGAGTACCTGGTCATTACCAAGGCTGCTAGGATGTTGCTGTTTCTGGTGAGCTGTGGACATGACCGTAAAGCAAGTCCATCAGACTCTCACATTGCCACCTGATGTGGCACTAAGTCTGCTGGGGATAAATTTAATGTAGGTCTGAGACAGTGCTCCCTTCTGCTGAGGTGTAGGTACATGTCTGTCCTTGGGCATCTCCAACGCTTCAGCTGCAAAGGAACAAAACTTCTAGTTTAGAGCCTTTGTAACTTGGACTCAAAGCTGCTGTTGAGGAGGATTGGTGTGTACACAGAAGCAAAAAGGGAAGAAACAAAAGGCTGCTCCATGCAGTTTACATCCAGCTTCAGTCTGTGGTGACTCTTCATTGACACTAACCAAATCTCTTGAACCCACAGTGTCTGCTGCCAAGTCACTGCATGTCATTGGGGTGAGAAACAGCACCTGAGTGCCACCAAAGTGAGTCTGAAGGTAGGAGTGCATGGCAGAATTGCTGATACAAAAACTCAAGGTCACTTCAAAGAGGGTTTGCATGGCTGAAAACCCAGCAGCTCTTAACACGGTGACCGCACACTGAAATCCTCTGCAGGATGCTGTGGACACTTGGTGTGTGCTATGGTCTATTTAAGAGGAGATAAAACCTTATGGAGTGTGTCCTTTTTCATGCCAAAAGGCCTGTTACCTACTGTCCTCATGTTTTTTGAGATGCTGGTGGAGGGAAGAGGCTGTTTCAGTCTGAAACCAGTTGACTTTTGTACTGTGTCCTGTAATGATCTGCTTCAGAGCAAAGGAAGCCATGTTATGCTAAATGTGAAGACTTCAGTGTGAAGGAGGAGTTAAAACAGTGCTTTTCTTTTTTGAGTACGAGTGCTAACAGGTGCTTTCTCTCTCAGGTCCTGGTGATGTTGCTGTGAGGAAGAACTGCACAGCTCCTCCAAACACAAAACCTTATCTGGAGCATTTACTACAGTAACTTAGAATTAAACATTAAAATTACCTTCCCTTTTACTGGTCTTGAAATTGAAATAGTGTGTTACTTGGAAACCAGTTCTGGAGCACAGGGAGCCCTTGCCCTTATCCTTTCAGTTTTGACTTGTCTGTTTTACCCTCCTATGAGCTGTGGTGGCAAGGCTCAGCATGGATACTCAGCTGCCTGCTTGCTGTTGCAGAAGTGCTAACTAAGCTGAGTGTATGGAGTTGTGATTTGAGTCCAGGCTCTGTGTTCCCTCACTTCCTCAGCACTGAACTCAGCTCTGCTAAAGCTCAGGAGAGGTTTTTATTCTGTACAGAATGTCATGGCATTTAAATAAGTGTTGTCTGAAAGCTGCAGCCTGGGATTACTTCCTGTTGCAATACTGTAAGCAAAGGCGGGGAGTAAATCACAGCTGACAAGCACCCATGGCTTGGTGGTAGCAAAGTGTAAAAAGCCTCCAGCTCACTTCATAGAATAAGCTGCTTTTGGCTTCTGTTCTTTTCTGAGGGGGGTGTGCAGGCTGACATTTCTGTAGCTACTGCAGTACCTGCAACTGTTTTCACTGATTAAGCCATGGTTGCAATCTTACTAAGCAATTACCTATAATTTGGGCTTGGTTTTGATAAGACTTTGCTGCATTTTAAATGAAACTGCCCTGCTCTTCCACCTACTGCTAACCAAATTCAACTTGTGCTGTAAAGTTGAGCTTTGAATTTGTTCTGCCCTGCTGATGTTACTACTTAGCTCTGAATTGGAGCTCAGGAACCTTGGTTAGAACTATCTGCCTAGGTTTTTCTCTTCTTACCTACCTTCAGGTACTTTAAAATACACCTCAACTGTAGGTAATTTTTAATCACAGTGCAAAGAACAGACAAATTCCTGTTTTACAGAAGAAATTAATGTCATGCATGCTGAGGATTCAAGTTGTCATTTATTTGAAAATGTTTTATAGATGTACAAGTTACAAAAGTTTGTATGATCTCCCTTTAAAATATTAATGCACATCAAGAAAGACTTCACCCTGTCAGTGTACTCAACCTGAGACAACCCATGTTTAAAGCAGTAATTAATCTGCTTCTGGAGTGATCTCAGTGAAACATGAGGGTACTACAGGGATTTTTAGTGTTTTCCTACAGCTTAAAGCTGAGGATTCCTAATGGCTCCACAGTTAATGAAGTCCACATTAAGTGGTCTCTGGGACTGTACCAGTACAGTAGTGCTGTGTTGCTCAGTCTTCTGCCCGTCATGGTGCTTTCCAGGTCTTCTTGGCTCGTAGTTTTTCCAGCATTTTCTGCAAATAAACCATGAGAGTATAGGTATGCAGCTTAAGGGACTGTACAGAAAACTGTTCCTGTGTGACCTGATCTAGGTGTTCCTGTTCCAGCAGGGGGATTGGACTAGGTGATCTTTTGAGGTCCCTTCCAGTCCCTGACATTCTGTGGACAGATAAAAGTGCAGTACTCCTGTATAACCTGAGCATCAGGAAGGGACAGTGCAAGTCTGGGCAATGAGTCCAGTACTGCTACTGCTCTAAAAAGCCCAGATTTCAGGGGGAGGAGGTGCTTAGTTCCCTTTTAGTTACGGCATCTGTAAAACTCAAAACAGCAGCAACTTCTAAATAAGTTGAGGCAGTCAGTGCTAAAGGCTGGCTTTGGGCCTGGAGCCCCTCATACCCCCCCCCAAAATGCCTTGTAATGGAAATTGTCAAGTTCAGACTAATAAAACCCCCTGCTGTTCTTTTGCCAAGTAGACTTAGTAGCAGCTGGAGTCTCTTACAGCCTTTTTGCTCAACCTGGAGTCACCAGAAAAATTCAGCCTAAGGCAGACATGCTTTTTAGAGAACATTTCAGCTCAGTCAGTGTTGTCAAGGAAGTTCTGCAGTAGAATATACCAATAGCAGCACTTAAAATCCAGATGGTTTGATGGTCTGTTTCAGTTGCATCTCAATTAGTCTGATTAGCTCAGACAAATCATGAGAACTAACCAAGTAGGGAATGCTTTAGCAGACTCTTACCTTTTGAAACTCTTTAGCCTTTTCTCTGTTTTTAGCATAAATTTCTTGCCTTGTTTGTTCTTCCTTTCTGCTTCTTACTTCTGCAAGTTGATTAAAAAGTCTGTCAAAACAGTAAGGGGAAAATGTTGTCTTGTCAGGAGGAAAGTGGCAAAGCTGGGATAAGTTAACATCCTCAAGGGTTTATACTGTTGTAACTGCTGGAAATTAAGAAAGGAAATTTTGTCTCTACTCTCCAGTGATTTAGAATCACTTCTGTTCCTCTTTGGCTGCGTCTACCACACCCCACACTGAGGAGCTGTACCTGCTGCTGCTGTGACCATTAGTCAGTGCCCAGCTGCAGTTGTGAACTTTGCTTCAAGTTTACTCTCATGTCATGCATTAACTGGCACAGCTGCCTCAGCACGGTAAAGTGAGCATGTTGCTTACTGCTGGCTGGGCCAGGGAACATCCCCGCTGCTTCCTCTACCAAACACAGCTTCGCCCTCCCAGCTGTTTCCTGTTAAGCAGCACTTGGTCCAACTGGAAGATCACAAACTGCTCTGACTGACCAGCAGCCTTCACAACACACACAGGAACTACTTCTGTTTTTTTTAAATCCAGACTTCTCCCACTCATGTTCATGCAATACCTTGATGTACGCTGGTGCATTTCACTTTCTCCAGACTTCCTGTCCTCTGGAGTAGACACCTTCACTACTTTCTTCAACTGATTGGCAACCACACCTTTTTTTCCTAAAAAAACCCAACCAAAACCAAACGTATTTAAATTTACTTAAATTTAAATTGAGGTAACTCAAAAGCATGAGAGGTTTTCAAATGGCACTGCACAAAGAGAAATAAGCTAGCAGAATGGACACAATGGAGATAACAGCTTGTGTTAAAAACTCATGAGGCTGCTGCCTGTGCTTCAGCCATGCTCCTCAACAGCCAACTTCCAACTCTCCATTAACAGCCATTAAAGATGCATCAGTTTAATACAGTTGTTCCTTGATAAACAAACTGTTTTTTGCAGACACACCTTATGACTACCAATGTGTGGGCAGGTTGTCAAAATATGAAGAGGGCCCATAAGGGGTAACCAGGCAGTGGGGGAAAGAAGCTCCCCACATTCCTGAGAAATATCCCAGTCTGCAACAGCAAAGATGCAACAAATATGAAATGTATTCTTCAACATAAAACAGCAACTACAAAGATACTTATGTATTGTCCCCAGATAAACCTACCAGAGAGAAGAGATTCCTTTTGCCTGCTTAACTTCTCAGACTTCCCTCTTTGAAACTGCCTGGCTTCTGGCTTCTTACTTTTTCTCTCTTTATTTTTTATTTCTTCTATTCTTCTCAGAGATTTCTGCATGAAGTTTTTCTTTCTTTTTAAAAACGATTCTTGCAAACTTCCTGGTGTAGCTGCAAACTCCAGCAGCATCACTGCGAAAGGAAATGAGAAGTCTGAACACTTCTCACTTTCAGCAATGAGCAATATCACCTCTAACAAGTCACACATTTCAGTGTATTTCTTCCAAAATGCTGAGCTTGACTACCACGGTAAACAGCACTAAGAGGATGCTGCTGTGAAGGATGAGTCATCAGCAACTCCCACCTATGGAATCTGATCACTGTAAGCAGGTCTGCCACAACACACACTGTAACCAGTACTGCATCGAAAGCATTTCTATGCCTCAAAACACATCAAAGACCTAACAAGTCCCTAACACAGTTAAGTTGCATCAATTCCTGTCTTTAATGTCACTGCTGTTCATCTTGGACAAAAATTATGTCAATATTTTACTGATGTTCCACACTGAATACTGAAAGAGACATTCTTTGGCTGCAGAGCTTGGGGACTAACAGGAAATGAAAAACAAGTGAAGGTGCATAAACTGCAACAACAAACCACAAATCACCATGGATTTTTTCAAAATTAAGTAGTTAGGACACAAAACCCCCAGTGTATTGTCCATATTATGAAAAACAGCCGGGCATAGGAAGAGACAAATCAGTACTTCCTTGTCAGTACAACACATTAGACCTGGGTCAAATGTACTACAAACCAAGCCTGAACAGCAAGAACACTTGCCTAAGTAAAAGAAACTATGTTTTCTAAAGGAGAAGTGTATTTTATTAATGATTTTAATACTATAAATAAAGACCTTCTCTATCTCAACTTCAGTATATTGAAGTTATACATAATTACCTGCAGTCTGATGTGATGGAAAGTGACAGTCATTGGGACTGTGGGCTTTGGAAGAACCGTCGGACGTTACGGAATAATCTGCATCTGGAGTGAGTGGCAAAAATTCTCTTGCCTGTTTCAAAAGGAATCAGTAATTGGAAATACTTAAAATATACCACAAACATGAGTGAAGTGGTAGTAGTGTACCACTGGCATGGACCTGGTGCAAATGAAAGACACACCCTTTTGCCTCTATAGCAGATGCAAGAAAAACTATCACAAATGGATCTTGGTAGTAAGTATTAAAAAACTACTGGCCTGCACTGGGAACAGCGTGGCCAGCAGGTGCAGGGAAGTGTTCTCACCCCTGTACTTGGCACTGGTGAGGCTGCACCTCAAATACTGTGTTCAGTTTTGGGCCCCTCACTACAAGGAGGACACTGAGCTGCTGGAGTGCATCCAGAGAAGGGCAACAAAGCTGGTGAAGGGTCTGGAGCACAAGTGTGATGAGGAGCAGCTGAGGGAACTGGGGGTGTTCAGTCTGGAGAAGAGGAGGCTGAGGGGAGACCTCATTGCTCTCTACAGCTACCTGAAAGGAGGCTATAGAGAGGTGGGGATCAGTCTTTTTAGCCAAGTGATAGGACAAGAGCTAACGGCCTCAAGTTGCACAAGGGGAGGTTTAGACTGGATATTTGGAAGAATTTCTTCACAGAATGAGTTCTCAGACATTGGGATGGGCTCTCCAGAGCAGTGGTGGAGTCCCCATCCCTGGAGGTGTTTTAAGAGTCGAGTTGACACAGTGCTCAGGGATATGGTGTAGTTGAGGACTGTCAGTGTCAGGTTAATGGTTGGACCCAATGATCTTAAAGGTCTTTTCCAACCTAGGTGATTCTGTACCATCCACCGCAGAAGCACAGCCTCTAGCTGCCCCCCTCCACCTTACCCACTCAGCAACTACTTCATACAGACCCATCCTCGGGGCACTTCAAGGATCTTCTCTAGATGCCTCGTGCAACTAAAATGTGATTTCATCTAATCTACTCATTTAACAGACAGACGTTACTTGGTTCCATGTTACTGCTTCAGCACCCAAACTTGTCTCATTACGAACCAGTCCCTCTACAATTTATGGCCTCTGCTTTATATAAGCAATCAGTAAAAAGCATACCACAGGCCAACTAAGTATGTCAGCATGATGAGCTGATCATACTTTCCCCGTAAACCTCAAGCTGCTGTGTGGATCTGGTGCAGCTCCATCCACTATGTAGGAGATTCTTCCTTTATTTCCTGTTTGTAGCTTTGCTTTTGTCCCACTTTCTCTTCTTCAAGTCTTCAGCTAATGGGATACAATTTAGTTTTCCAAACACCAGCAAGATGGTTCTATTTCTCAGCAGAAGTTTTCCCAAACTGTTATCTACACTGATGTGACAAGGTAGTGACTTTAAGGAATAGCCCAAATTTAAGATCTATTAGAAAACATAACATAAACCCAAGAAGACCTAAGTGATTACTAAGCTTAGATAACCCTAACATTCTCTTGCTTTGCAACAGTGGATTAACTGCTACACCAAGTTCTCTCCTTATTAGGACTGAGACTAAATTAAGATCAGAATTATATTAGATAAGACTCACCTCAGTAAAAACATTTAACTCTGACTGATCCACATGTGCTGGGTTATTGATTTTATCCTCCTTAATTTTCTCTTGGTTAGCATGTTCAATATCTGATTCTGCAATACTGGTGTCATTGGAGCTTATCAGAGTGAGTTCAGGTTCTTCCATAATGCCACGCCCTGACTCAGACTCCTAGAAAACAAATTATACAAAACAGCAGTGTGAAAAAAATAAGTAATTTAACAATAGCAACAGCTGTTATCCTGGCAAAAAGAGAAGGTACATTCAACACATAGAAGAAAGAAAATCTGTATTTTATATACCAGTGTGAAAAAACCCCAAACAAATAACAAAAAGTAACCAAATAACAACAAAAATTCCACCTCCACTCCAAGATTAAATTACTTAGTTCTAGGGCAAACTTTTTTTCTTTTAAAGCTACATCAAAGCTATTCCCTTAAGTTTGCTTATGCTTTAGTTAAATTGTTTATCCCCTTCAGGCTTATAAATGGGGACAGGGGCTGTTCAGTTAAGTAACCGTGCCATGTACTACAGACGCATGTGCTACACCAACTGATACTAAGAGAGATGCAGTATCACAGAATCACAGAATGTTAGGGACTGGAAGGGACCTCAAGAGATCATCTAGTCCAATACCCTTTACATATTTATAAACATTAATGAGGTCACCCCTCAGTCTCCTCCAAGCTAAAGAGACCCAGCTCCCTCAGCCTTTCAGTAGAGGTGCTATAGCTCCAACAATCTCATTTAGCTACTGCTGATTATTTTAGTGCAATGATCTGAAAGAAGTAGTAGGGCAGAAGTCCAGGAAACATGCAAGTCTTACACAAGGATTGTAAAATCAACGTTTGCCAAGCTTTCAGATATTAAAGGTCTAAAATAACTTGATGCAACAACAAAAAAAAACACAACAAAGGAAGTCCACAAATTACTGCCTTTGGAAATCAAACAAATACAGGCTGGGCAGAGAATGGATTGAGAGCAGCTCTAAGAAGGACTTCAGGGAGCTGGTTATCAAGAAGCTTGACTTGAACCATCAATGTGCTCCTGCAGCCCAGAAGGCCAACCATGTCCTGGGCTGGATCAAAAGAAGTGTGGTCAGCAGGTTGAGGGAGGTGATTCTGCCCTCTACTCTGCCCTCATGAGACCCCACCTGCAGTGCTGTGTTCAGCTCTGGGGCCCCAAACACAAGGACATCGAGCTGTTGGAGCAGGTCCAGAAGAGGGCTATAAAGATGATCAGAGGCTGGAGCTCCTCTGCTATGGGGACAGGCTGAGAGAGTTGGGGTTGTTCAGCCTGGAGAAGAGAAGGCTCCGGGGAGACCTTAGAGCACCTTCCAGTGCCTGAAGGGGCCTACAGGAAAGCTGGGGAGGGACTTTTTACAAGGGCATGGAGTGATAGGATGAGGGGTAATGGTTTCAAACTGAAAGAAGGGAGAGATTTAGGCTAGATAATAGGAAGAAATTCTTGGCTGTGAGGGTGGTGAGACACTGGAACAGGTTGCCCAGAGAAGCTGTGGTTGCCCACTCCCTGGCAGTGTTCAAGGCCAGGTTGGATGGGGCTTGGAGCAACCTGGTCTGGTGGGAGGTGTCCCTGCCCATGGCAGGGGGTTGGAACTGGATGGTATTTGAGGTCCCTTCCAACCCAAACCATTCTGTGATTCTATGAAATCTGTTTTACTCACCCAGACTGGAATACGACATGAGCTTCTGGGCACAGAATGAGAATGTTTTTCATGTCTTTCCAGGAAAGAACCACTCTGCTGTACAACAGCCCATAAATGGATGTCTGAGCCTTCCAAGTTGGTTTCTTTGGGAACCCTCGAAGATTTCTGTACTTCTGGAAAGCTTTGATCTGACTCCTTCGTATTTTTATTGCACTGAGAATCCAGCTCCACAGCTTTACTTGCTTCATGTATGTGAACTGATTTTTCAGGAAGCTTCGCATACTTCTCATGTAATGCCTCCACAGGTGATGTTTCAGAAGACACAGTCTCTTTTAATATGTGTTGTGGAAAAGTTTTATCCCCTGTAACTGGTGTGGTATTTAGCTGATAAAATTTTTGCTCTTCCAGTGGATTCAGGCTTTCATTTTGCAGATCTTCCATTGAACACTGGAGATTAATACATTCCATATTTCTTGCCAGTTCTTCGTATTCTCTGGTGGACGAAATACAGTTCTCATTGCCCCATTTTTCAGTTCCAGGGGTTTGTTCAAAAGATTTCTGTAACGTAGCACTGAGTTCCACTGGCTGAGCAGTATTCTGACAGTGATCACTCAGAGTAGATTCTAATTGCAGTGGGTAAAAAGACTCTTCAGACCCTGTTTCAAAAATTATCAAGAGTCAAAATTCTAGCTAGCACAACAGAATTTAAACTTTAAAAATTCCCTCCATAATGAGACCTTTCAGCAATATATAAATATGAAGAAATACTTTGTTTAAAAATAAAGGTCAGTCTAAGTTTCTTCAAACATAATACCAATGACACTACATAAAATTATACCTTCACTGTACACAAAACTTCAAGAAACAACACTCCTTGTTGCTTCTTAAAATATGTTTATAGACAGACTCTGTTGGTGCTGACATAACTACGTTGAAAGTCAGTGGATTTTACAATTTATACTCTAAACAGAAGTCCTTTGATTCCCTTTCGGGCCTCCAAAGTCTCTAAAACAGGAAGAAAACAATGCAAAACACCACTATTTAGGCAGAAACTCTTCAAAGTCGAGTAAAACATTCAATTGGAATGACTGCTGTTCCTAGAAGTTATAATATTGCACCCTAAATTATCTTCTCCCTTAGAATCTATACATACAAATCAAGATTTATTTTTTTTTCCTCAGAAGAGGCTGGGAAAAGAGAAAGATTTGGTATCAACATTGTAATTACTGGAGAGGCATTTCAGCATTACAGCATATGCCAAACAAACAACAGGATGGTTTACATGTTTTTTGGTTTGTTTGTTTTTTTTTTTTAAATATGCCTCTGACCTAAGTTTGATAAAATTGGTTACAGATTCCAGCACCATGCTATCAACAGGCTTTTATACACACAGGAATATACCACGTGAACCTTTAATAGTTTCCTTTAAAAATGTTTTTTGCATTCTTTGACACCTACAAAATACGTAGTTTTACATGTATAAAGAATACTGTCTCCTGATAGCTGTTAACGAGGTGGCACGAATTACGCTGCAACATCAGCCATCAATAGAAAGTTCTCCAGATGATGGACTTGCAGATCAACCTACCTTGAACTGACAACCCAAAATACTTTTTACTTGCTTAGCCTCCTGCTTATGTTTTTTCCTCTCTTATAAAAGCACAGCAATAGTTGGTTTGGGATTATAAAAACACCAAAGAGATGGGGAGATATTGCAGTTACATTTCAAGCACAAAGATTGTTTCTGTAATCAATTTAGAAATAGAATGTTTTGAAGCCAGAAGTGAGCTTCCTAAATCCTACTTGCTGTGACCACAGGCAGTCTCAAAGTGTAAGCCTCTTCTGGCTTCTTTTTTTTTACTTTTTTTTTTTTTTTGTACCAGCATGTCCCAGCTGAAGTATAATAGACACAGAGTAGTTGCTTGCAGTTTTAAACATGAGCAGTGTGTGTTTCAAAAAATTATATGTATATATATGCAAATAACAGATAATTGGTAAGGAAAATTTATGTTATAAATACATCTACTACTTAAAAATATTGTGCTGTGTTTCCTGTTACTGTTCAGCTTTCTGTTGGAGCACCTTAAAATGCTGAAACATCCAATTCTGAGTACATAAGAGCTTCAGAAATAATTAGATTACTACTAGCTGCATTTGGAATTTCAGATTGGTCCTTTTCTTTAGAATACATGGAAAACCAAGTTAATTTGAATTCATCTGCAAAACATTAAAAAATACTTTTCCTGTTAGGAGTTGCAGTTAACGCTGCTGTAGAATCATAAACTTTCAATCTACTAAATTCATTCCTGCATTTTAATCTACAAGTTCATTCCTTCCTCTCTCTTCCCCCCACTTTATTTTGTAGATAAACAAAGCAATACTATAATCAGACCAAACACCACAGCATGCAGTACATAATGGCTATTGGTGCGATTTAACAGTGCAAAAGGAAAATCCAATAGTTTCTTGAAGGACACAATGTATAAAAGACAAATGAGTAAGATCAGAGAGATTCTAAAACATATACCTCAAAAAATTTTAATCCATTTTTGGAACTTCCTTAATTTCCTCAAACTTACAAAATGATGGAGACACATGAACAAATATTTGGAAGAGTACTTAAACTGACAGTTTCAGCCAGAATTGGTATTTCTTCACCAACATCACAATTACTGCACAGATAATAAGTAACATTATATCCATTACAGCGACTTGAATATGCAGGTCTGCTTTTGTATTAAAGTCATAACTGCTGAGGAAGTGCACTTCACAAAATTCAGGAGTTCTGCCCGTGAAAGGTGGTGAAGAAGAGTGTGTGTGAGAGCAGCTGCAGAGTTAGGACATTTCAAAGTAGGGCTGACAGAAGTGAAGAGTTCTTTCCTAGTTTCAACACAGCAAATCCACCTAGGGGTTGGTACTTACATATTGGCAATAGGCTGTTTTTGAAATCATTAATCTGTTTATACTGTACATACCTGCAGTAACATTTTCTTTAACAGACTCTTCTGATGTAATGCTGATTGGCACATTTTTTTCAAGACTAGAAGGCAAACTGCTGCTTTGCGTGTTCAAGCTGGAGTTTCCCATTCCTAGAAATGTAGATGTGTCTTGACTTTTTGTTGAAAATTTGGAAGTCTAAAAACAAAAGAAAAAAAGAAAATAAAAAACCAGCCTTGATTTAAGATTCATTTTCCCAAAAATATGAAGGATAAAAAGTTAAAGGCAATATTTGATTTTCGGAACACATTTCTGCTACAACCAGCATAAGCACTTCTAGTTCTACATATATCAGAAGTTATTGTGTTTCATATACATAGAGGACAGTACAGGGATTATACATTTAAATCTTACAGAAATCTTAAGCCAAAATATTTCCTCCATCAGAGTACCTTGCTAAATTCTCTACTGTCTTGGGAGTTTCTGTATTGAGAACAGAATGATGAAGTATCAAAGTCAAGACTTGGTTCCAAAGGCTGAAAGAGCTGGTGATGGAAGTCTGGAAGAAGGCTTTCCGTTTCAGGAACATCAAGTTCAGCAGCTAGAGCTGTAAGAAAAAATGTTATTTTAAAAACAAACAGACACACACCGTCAGCAACCCCCCTCAAACATATCACACCTTGCTTCTATATGCAGTAATAAAGCATATAGAATTCTGCAGGTATACAAATATTAGCTTGTAAAAAATAAAATCTTCACAGCATCCAATTCTTTTACTGTGACACAATGCAGGTAGAAAAAGCAGCAAGAAAACTGCTACACTGATACAATTGTTTCTTAAATGAAAAGCTGAAGTCCATAAGCTCTCTCTTCAGCATTTTGAGACAGCATCAGAAGTAGCGCGTGGGCTTCCCAGTACAAAAAACAGAGTGACACAGCGAAGCAAGTCCAATGAAGAGCCACAAGGATGATCAGGGGAAGGATGAAGGACGTGATGTTTAAAGAGAAGCTGAAAAAATGAGTTTGTTCATTCTTAAGAAAAGGCTTGGGGTTGTAGGGGAAGGGGCACAGAAATCTCTGCTGTCCACTACATCCTGAGACAGGACAGAGAAGGTACAGTTAAGTCTTCTTGAACATGCTCAGTTAAAAAAAAAAAAAAAGGACACAAGATGGAACACAGGAAATTCTGGTTGGATAGAATTAAAATAAATAAATAAATAAATAAGTTAGTTGTTAAAATGTTGCCCAGAGGCTGTGGAATATCTGTCCTCGGAGATATTCAGAACTTGCCTGGACAAGGCTTTAAGCAACCCAGTCTAAATTGGCTCTGCTGTGAGCAGGAAGGAGAATTTGGACCACATAACTTCGTGGTCTAGATTAATCTGTAATTCTATGGTTCTAGGTTTTCAAACATTCCAGGAGGAAGCAGTTCAAATTAAAATACTAGTGTTATATTCATGATAGCTATTAAAGATGTTCTTATTTTCATGAAACGTTGCATTCTTCTAGAGAGCACAACACTCCCACCAGCCTGTTAATCAGTGTTCTATCAACTCTGTGACACTATGTGAATAATAAACTATTACATATTATTGTCTCTGCCTTCCTGAAGTGAGAGTTGTGCATAAACAAGTGATACAGTTGGCACAGATAAACAGCCTAGCCATGGTAGCAGGAAGCTGCACAGACTATGATCAGACACATACCTGATCAGACTCTTTCTTTTTTGCACTACACTATGCTATGGGGACATGTAAATAAAGCAAAGCATGAAGAACAGCAAAGTTCTTGCATGTAGAATCCTTCCTGACTTTAAAAATCTAAGTTGAATATGAATAATAAAAATTAAGACATAACACTGAGTAAACTCCTCCTCATTCTGTAGGAGAGTGCAGCACACAAATACTTTCAAACAGTGAATACCTTGGAAATGTGTGTTGTGCTCCGAGTAAGAGTTCAAGTCTCCAGTACACTTCCCCAAGATCTGCTGTACCTGACTTCCTTTATAAAGGTGCATCTCTCCTTCAGCCAACCGAGTTTCAGATGCTCCAGACAAATTCTCTTGCCTCTGCTGCCAGGTAAAAGGCAGCAAGGAGTTCCAAGGGCGGCTGGTAGTTTCTCTCAAAATTTGATCTTTTGTGCTATCAGAAGACAATCCTGAAATAGTAAGCTAAATGTTCAGTTTTGCATATAAATCAGTTACATGAAGTCATCTGAAAGACACTGCTTAATATCCTGAAGTATTTGTAAAGAGCCCTGAGGTTTTGTTTCTTTAATTGTTTCCTCTCAATGCTCCCATAAACCATACCACAAATTGCCACAAATTCAAGTTGCTAATATCCAATTAGGTAGTAGTCAGTACAGCTGAGCATTTTTATAGTATGGAGACTTAGAAAATATTGAAGCAATAAAATTAGAAAAGAATGAATACTGTTATTTTATGGAAGCTAGCGTATCTTTACTTCCTTACCACATATAAGTTTGTCAATCCTTCAATGTGATCTTGAATATCTTTGAGACATTGGGCAGTGGGTTTCACTCATGCTTAAACAGAAATTACTAATACCAACACAAGAAATCTGAGGGAATCAAGGAAACCAAAATCATGTTCCTAGTTAGTGCACCAACCCCTCATGTCTACACACTTACAGAAGAATTGCACACAGCTGTCAGGAAAAGTCCTTATTAATCAGTGAGTGTATGGGTGAAGACACAGCCAGATGTGCAAAATTTATTCATGCAGCTGAATAACCAAAATCTTTGTATTTTTTAGACATAAGAAAGCTAAGGCAAATTCTAGGATCATTGTAGCTTTTCTCTTATATTGTTTTTTCATTTATTTTTAGAAGAAAAATACCAATTTGTCATGAGTTATGAAATTTACTACTCAAAATAACACTTAGCAATTCAGAACATTGTGGTTAAAATACAGCCTGAGATTGCAGTGGCTCAAAAACTGTAGTCTTCAAAAACTGATTTATAAACATGGAATAAATCTTTATAAACATGGAGTAACTCATATACATACATAGTTGTCCATCAGATCAGATATGTGTCAGATTAATAATTAAGCCTTAAAGTAAATAAACCCACAGGTCACTATTTAATCACTTTCAAACTCACCTCCCACGTTCACAAGTGACAGTGCCAGTATACAGAGGAACAATGACATTTATTATAAAGGAATTATTTTTAGTTTTAAAGGTAAATTAACATCAAGAGGCAGACTACAAACAGAGAAGGATATGAACACATATTTCCCAGAAAACTATTAAAAGTCAATATGGCATTCAAATGATGTTTTCACAAATGAGTTAAGAATTACTGCGGTGACAAGCAGATATTGGACCAATTCTCTTAACAACAAGACAACAATCACGGCTCTGTAACAATCTATGATATATATTGATTAGAAAACTTATCAATTTGGGGGTCTTTTTTTTTTTTTAATTTTGCCACTTACAAACTGCTGGTGTTACAGCTGCTTAATAAAACTCAAAATATCCTTTGCCAAAGCTAATGTGTTATAAGTTAAATTACTGTAGAAGTAAAAAATTCACGAGTATGTAATGAAATATAGTTACATTCAACTCTGTAAGACATATTAATCATTCTTAAGTGGAGTTCCCCATGGGCCTATTGCAGAAGAACACATGTCCAATGAGTTAGACCCATTCTGCTATAAAATAAAGAGAATACACAATTTTCCTTTTACAAGAACAGCAACAAAACCCAAACACTTACCAGTGTCAATGGGGCTCACATCCAGTGTTTCACCAGTCAAAAAGCTTCCAGTGGAAACTGTAGAAGATAAGTCACAGGGTATTCCTTCCATGAAAGCCTCTGAACCCAAGTTTGTGGATACTACTTTAGAAAGCACTTCCTAGGATGGAATAACACACCTATTACTGTGTATTCAGATGTCCATAATTAAACTTTAAAACCACACATTTATTCTGAGCTCAGTTCAAGTGTAGAAGCCTTCATGTTTTGCACAGTCAGGCAGACACAGATTCATCACTGCTCAGCACAAAACATTCACACTCAATGTCCCAGACATCACTCCCCAACAGCCCCCTCCCCTCAACACCCCCCCACATGTGCACACACACACACACACACACAAAATTATAAAGCCTCTCAGAACTGCATATAAATCATGACACCTGGAAGATTATTTTATCTTCTGGTGGTCAGATTTGGCTAATTCTCATCACAGACCCACTTCAGTAGAATTGTAGATCTCAGAGGAACGTACATGCAATATATGAAAAACTCAGGAATTTTACAAGTACTTGCAATACTGAACCTTTTGCATACAGGAGACAGACTTAAAAAATTAATTCTATGAAATTTGTACGTTTTTAGTTAAAATACCCTAAACTATTATCTTCGTTAATTTTGAGGTAAGCTCTAGAAAGTCACAAAACAGAATAAGGGTTCTTGTACTTCCAAATTTTGAATAATTAGATGTGAACATTTCTTCCTAAACTCTGAATTAAAGTGTGCACTAAGAGAAAAAAGGACAAAAATCAAAGAAACCCTTCCCCTACATTTTTCTTTATATACTACCTCATATATTTAACATACATATATAAAACTCGTACATTTAAAAGTAATTTTATATACACACATTACACATGTTTTAAATACTATTTTTAATCTCGTGACAAAATGATGGGATCTTTGGGTGAGGGAAAAGCAGGGGATTATCACTGGTGTTGATTTTGGCAAGGCTTTTGACATTGTCTCCCACAACACCCTTGTATCTCAGGTTGGATGTCACAAACTGGATGGATGGACAATGAGATAGGTAAAAAACTGGCTGGATAATCACGCTCAGAGGACAGCAATTAAAGGGTTACATTCTGCCTGGAGGTGGGGAACAAGTGGAGGACCTGTCCTAGGACCTGTCCTCTTTAACACCTTTGGCAATGACCCAGAGGAGGCGACACCATACTTTCATCAAGTTTGCAGCCAACACTAAGTTGTGAGGACCATCCCATGCACTAAATGGCTGGTCCTACACGAGCATTATGAAACTCAGCAAGAGCAAATGCAAAGTCCAGCACCTGGGAAGGAAGAACCCCATGCACCAGACCAAGCTGGGGCCTGCCTGAGGAGCAGCCCTGTGAAAAAGGACACAGGAGTCTTGGCAGAGAGCAAGCCAAGTGTAAGCCCGTGGTGTGTCCTGGCAGCAAAGAGGGGCAACAGCATGCTGTGCTCTATGAAGAGTAATATAGCCAGTAGATCCATTGCAGTGATTAGCTCTCTCTACTTGGTGCTCATTATACTGCTGCATCTAGAATAATGCACCCAGTCTTAGCCTCCCAATACGAGAAAGAAAAATTTCATCACAAAATAAAAGTTATGTTCGATGGTTATTTTGATATGACTAACCGTATTATCGAGTCTGAATGATGGTCCAGAAGGTGTTGTAACTCCCTCCCCAATTTCAGCAGCAAGAACTGGTGAATCTTGAGCCACTTGAGAATCCTGAGACTGGGCTGAATACAAATGTAATAGAAGCAATAAAGAACATAATACAACATTTGAGTTCATCATTAGCGATTTTTTTGGAACTGCAGATGGCAGCAGTACCCTACTGCTGCTGTCCTCACTATTAGGGCACTGATTCTGCCCATCCTTGACTTTTTTTCTCACCTACACCATACTTTCTCCTCCACTGCATCACCAATTTAACTAGTAGCCAGTGGTTCTCCTTAACCAGCCTTCCTAAAATTTCCAACTAGCCTGACGGGTCTCTGTAGAGCATGCAGGAAGAGCCAGAAACTCATGCTTTGGCTTTGCAGAATGAAATGTGGCTTTGCTAGTGTTACTCCAATCATTTAATTGGAGGGGGGGGAAATTTTTTGCCCTCTACCATTACAATGGTTATGAAGAAAAGCAGACGTTCTAAGTAGATCAAAGAAATCAGAAACGCTGACTTTGCTATAGCATGACTACTACCACGGAACTGAATCACCTTTGCCAAAATGCTTTTACACATGAAAACAAATGAGATGAGTATCTGTGCAAAAGTACCATAGCAGCATCAGAAAAATGCTACTTCTGCATTCTGTGCTGAAAAGCACCTTCAATGTTTGATAATTCTTCTAAAATCATAAATTAATTGCCAAACAACTCTAAAATAAGTACTTTTTTCCAGTAATAATTTTTAAGAAAGAAGTGCTAAATATCAAACTGAAATTAAACAGTAGAAGTAGGTATTGTGCTAAATATCAAACTGAAATTAAACAGTAGAAGTAGGTATGTTTTCCTCTCAATTCTACAAGGGCTGCTAGTGGCAGCCGTTTCAAATCCCCAGCATTTCTAAGGCTAGATCTATACTCAGGTAGATCTCATCACATTTTGTGAATCCTAACACTAGACTGTACCTTGTATAAATTGAAACTCAATTTCTTACTGGAAGGTAGCGTCTAGTTTTTCCACATTTCCTACTATACAAAAAAAGGGAGGAGAGGTTTCCTCTGTGAGGCAACACCAGTGAAGTATTGAGATACATAAATATTGCATCATAATAGATAAGTATGAAACATTTTGAAACTCATTTCAGAGGGGAGACAGGAATCAAAGGTTTCCTATAACCACTATCATCCAGTAGTCTAGGAGAAAGTACAAGACATGAAAGGAAATACATCCAAAATATATTTATTTTTTCCAAAAAAGAGAAGTTAACCCGTTCTAAATTCATTTACTATGTTATTACATTAAATGCTAATTGACTGATCTCAAAATGAAGGGTAAATAAATTCTCAAATGGCTTATTTTGCCTCTTTCACTCACAAATTCTCTAGAAACTCCTAGCAGGCTTGATCCTGACCATTTATGACATTTTGGCCAGTAACCAAACCGAGCCACTGACAATAGAATTTACAAATAATATAAAGAGTGGAAGAATGGTAAATAAACACAGTAGCAACAGTTAAAATTACCTCGATCTTCTGCAAAGCTGGGTCTGTTAAACAACACTGTTCCAATATAGATTATGAATCTAAGAACACAGCACACTGGTTTCTGATCGCTTTACTACCAGTAAGGGACAAAGCTCTTCAGGTTCACAGGAAAGGTAGCTTCTAAGGTTTGAGTAGAACAAGGTGACAACAAGCTCCTTGGCTGAATGTGGCAGTAGCGTGACTGCAGCATATCTAGACTCAGAAGTCTGCTGTTCTTTGGAACAGAATATAGGAGACAAAGGATTCTGAAAATGAGCAAGTCCTTAAAGAAAATGCCTTGAATCAGCATGAAAACTGCAACTGTATCATCTCTTGGTACTGAACTATCTCCATAGGAGAAAAAATGCACAGTACAAAGGATTGCTAAACATGAAGAAAGGCATAACCAGAAGCAGTGGTTAGAAATGGCTGACAGACATTCAGAAACTAGAAACGGACCATTCATTTTAGAATTTGCTAAACAATTAAATTCTGGAACAATCTAGCAGAGAATTCTCCGTTTCCTGATACACTTAAAACATGATTAGGTATTTTTCTTAAACATATTTTATTTTCTAAAGGATATAGGCATGACAGGTAGTAATTTAGGATACATATGAGATGAGATTCAAGCACTTGATACTCTCCTGTATATGAATTCTATGGAGAGTTATGCTACAAATGTTTCATTACTATATTGTAATAACCTGCATTGTTCTTGGGATATTAATACAAGGGATGAACAGAAGCAATTTCATGCTATAAACCGAATTATTTAATTAAAAATAAAACATGCTCATATCTCCTGACTTTATTATATTAATATCCCTAAAAAGAAAAAAAAAAAAAAAAAGTATTTGTTATTCTTCTCTCCTCCCTCCAAAATAATACTGCAAGTTTCTTGCTCCTCACAGCTTCCTGATATCGACCTGGGACTTTCATATTTCAACCTTCCAGCCACTGCACCGTGACAAAGAATTTGTATTTAAAAACTGAGGTTGTGATATCCAGAATACTTTTCCTTCCCCCCCGCCCCCCCCCCCCCAACAGAAATGGCAGTAAAATAGCAGCAATTATTTTACAGCACCGATGTGCTCTCACCTTTAGAGATACAAACACATCTTGAAAACCATGGGAAAACTGCAAATGTGCTCTGGTTAGAATCAACCAAGTAGGAAAAAAAAAAATAAATTAAAAACCCCTGAATTAAATAAAAAAAAAAATAATCACAGGAACTGTCATAAGTAACAATTTAAAATGCACTTTTACCACAGACTGTATATTTTCTTGCTGAAGATACTGCACTAGTTACCAGAAGTACCACAGAGTGGTTCACAGCCTTCAAGTTAGAGATACTGCTGACAGCTTTGGTAGCTGAACTGCTCAAGAGGACAATCCTCTTAAATACATAATCACAGAAAGCTTTGTGCTTTTTTTCAATAAATATGGATGTTCACATGAGTTTTCTAATCCTCTTACATAAACCACTGCATTGTTCATGCATAACACTCACTAACGTAGAAAGATACTACAGGGAGATATTTCATATTAATTTGGTAATGGCTGATCTAGCAATGTTTCTACAACTTACTCAGAATAATAGAAGCCTTTTCTTAAAATATTTTTTGAAAAGACAATTCTTTAGTGATAATCTAGGTTTCAATATAGGTATATTTCAAAAAGAGTATTCTGAGAATTAAAGGAAGCAGTTGAAAAAAAATGAGCTTATATGTACTTATTCAATACAACTTCAATTCCTTGTAAATCCTGATTAAATTGAAAAGGATGGCTCAACACAAACTAAATGAAAAGTTATCTTAAAATATGGGACAGCAGTGAATTTTCTAGCAAAATGAGGAGGTTATGCATACTACAGAGCTGTACTGCTCATAAAGATGTACCTATAAGGTAGCAAAGTTGCTGAAAACTCCCTTGCAGCTCTAGGAAGCTATTTATTTTTAGATGGATACTGAAAACTGTACTGGACCATGAGATGCTGTCATCTTGTAATAAGCTTCAAATTGCTTTAGTTCATGTTTTCCAAACTTTGTGTAACAGTTCTCAGCAAGTCAGGCAGAGCATTTCTCAATTACAGCAACGATGAACTGCATTTCAATCTGCAGAAAAGCTGAAGAGAAGCAAGTGCACTGTAACTGAAAGTACTGGAGCCTTTGAGTTAACGTTATTCCAAGACTGGAAAGACAAGCTAGATTTGTATAGGCAGGGAAAAACAGCAGAAATTAAAACCCCTGACATCCACTTGTTAGCCCAATCTATTGAAAAATTTCTTAGTAACACACTTTTTGTTTACCTGAGATTAAATTTGTCCTTTTATAAACCAGTCAAGCTACCCATAACATGCTTAGTAGGTTTCAACCACCTTGTAACAAAATTATTTCAGATGTTCACAAACCACTTCCTAACAACAACTTTTTTTTTTAAATAATGAAACCAATTTGGTTGAATTTATGGAATCAGGGTAACTTTGTCACATATGGACACAGTCTATTCTCAGAAGTGTGATCTCTAAAAAAAGCTCTTCACAGATGAACAGAACAGTATTAAAGTAATCCTTACATTATTGCACTATTTCTGCTTCTGTTGTAAATGACAGCTAAACCTTTCCAAGTTGTTTCTTTGAGCCAAGATAACACTCAGCCTTCTATTTTTTGTCCTAACTGTATTTTTAAGCAATTTCTTATATCCACTGATCTTTCAGTGGACATCTGCATCAGCACGTTAACACTCCAGAGTTCTTTTTTTTTCCCTTTGTGTCAACACAAGGAATCACTGGGTACTGAAATGGGCACATCACTGCTCTGCTCAAACCAGGTTCCCACCTGGTGAAGCTGCAGAACTGAACACCCCACAGTCTGGGCAGAAGATACCTCCCTCAGGAGGAATGCACACCTGTGGCTTTCTACAGCAGTCAGCTCCCTACACACACATGGGATTCTGCTGGTAAGGGCAGGGCAATCAGGTAATACATAAGTTGCTTTACAGACAGTTCTACAAAGTACAGACACAAAGCACATGCCTGGGATGAGAAACTGTTGACTAGCAGTGAAGTTGACTGCAGCAGGCACTTCTGTTACTAGAACAGTAACAGATCACCAAACCAAAAAGATAAAACCTCAGACATTCTGAGACACATGCTTATAGAGACACCCTTTTCTACACTTAAAATGAAACATTATTTAAATAGCATTGGATGTTCTTTAACAGGTTGGGTCATATGCTACAAATAAACAGCAGTGAAATTCGGAGTGCTGAAGGGTATTCACATAATTCCTTGAAGGAAGAGGATTTCCTCACCTGAATCATACAAATTTTCAGCAGTCCCCATCATCACCTCTTGTAATAATCTACTTGACTGTTTACTTTGTCTTGGACTTCGACTGGAGATTTGTTCCTCGTAGTTTGTTATGCTCGAAAGTAACCTTGCTTCCTCACGAAGAGCATGACTGTAACCAGTGGTCAAAATGGGAGACTCCCAACCAACAGAATCTGTTTTATCTGAATTTAAAACATTTGCAGTCAGTTTGAATCCATACAGCGCTCCATTTTGATAAAGTTAACAGCAGGTCAGTAAAAGCCTTTGCATTAGACAGCTCTGGATTATACATGTTGAAAGATTATACAGGTCATACACTTACAAAAAATAATTCTTAACTAAAATATTTCTTCCAAAAAAATTCAAACTAATTTTTCCACATAGCAAATCCACCAAAACTTTCAGTAATTTTTCCAAATCCGGAGGCAATGTAACTTCTCTGCTCTGGCTTAAAGATTTCTTTTCTTCCCAACCTGCCTCACAGAACAGCCCTGTTTGGCCACCCAATCCGAAAAAAAAAACCCTTAAAGTTCAACTTTTTACTACCTACCATGACCATCTGTTAGATAATATAGGAATGAGTCACTTGTGGATCATAATGGGATTACACAGCAAATGAATGTTCCCTCCTTTAGATTCTCTGGATAATATTTCAGAAAACTTAATTAAAAATCAAAATATATACCAATAAAGATGTGGAACACTAAACCAAGTGCTTTTAGAATACAAATCACATTCTTCAATCAAAACCTTCACCAACAAAACTTGTTGTGTAATCAAAATACCAAATTGGTCTAACAAGAATTATTCTGCGTAAACTGATGATGACTAGCATTAATTAATTACTTTACTTTTTAATTAAAAAGTGTCCCATATCAGCTGTTTCATTATTTTGCTCAAGATGAATGCCAGCCTGACACAGGTCTATAATTACTCAGATTGTTCTCCTTCACCCTTTTAAAAAACACTGGCACAATATTAAAACTTTTGTAAAATACACATTGCATTTTAGCTATGAAGAGACTTCTTAAAAGTTTACATTTAGAAAACATCAGTTTGTTGTGCCTGTTAACGTTCCTTACAGGGAATTACAAAGCATTGCATGCAGACAGTAACAAAAATACTTAGAAAATGGTAATTGCTTTGTGTAGTTGCGCTCTGAAATTTTTAGTGTTTTGTAATTGGAAAAAAAACCCAAAAAGATGGTCTAATAATTTGTGTCGAAACTTCATACTAACTCCTTACTTAACAGATTTCACACTTACTTTCTTGGTATGCTCAAAAGCTAAACCTTTAAACACCGTCCCACCAGCTCTGATGGTTTTCTTTACACTTATTGTACCATCATGTATTAACACACACCCTGCACAACAGAAAAATCAACGGGCAACTCCAGTCATGGAATTATAGTAGATTTTCTTTTCTTGGTGAAATTTTGTTTCAATTATGTTTTTCTAGACAGACACTGACAGGATAAGCTTTTCTCAGCTACAACTCACTCTGCTAGTATATAAATTGTACCTTAAAAAAGGAACAGTATCAGATATTATTTCGTAAACAATCATCTCAAAGACTCTTAAGAAAAGATTCATTTCCTCCAATCTGTGTTTCTCGTGAACAGCAGCATTTATTATATTTTATATCCATATATATATACAGACATATATTTTACCTGCAAAAGAAATGGTGCAACTCTTTGGTGTGTCTACCTCTGGTATAACACTAAGTTCATGTTGTTCCAAATCAAGCCCTAACTTGACTTTTGCCACAGGTGGTTTGGAAGATCTCCATTTCTGTTCTCTACACAGGACTTTCTCAGACTGTTCTGAAAAAAAAAGTTTTGCATGTTGCAATTATATTTATCAAATTAAATTGGGGACATGGAAGAGAACACCTCAGCTGCAAAATGAGAAAAATTATAATGAAAAATACTATACAGCCTTACCAGTTTGCTCAGCTGAACCGCTGCACTGTGAAATCATTTCACTGCCATGAAATCCACTCCTGCCACGATTCTCTTGCTGGTAGTTTTCTGAGACTTGGAAAAAGTCAGTCCTATTAATCCAGTCAGGCTTTTGTGCCTCTGTCATTTCTTCACTTGTGCAGATATGTCTCACCTTAGAAGCATGGTTGGGGGAGCAAGGGGGGGGGGTGAGAAGCAATTGTATATAAGATTATATTTATACTCATTTATCAAAACAGCATTTTCTTGTGCGTGCATTCCATGAAGGACAATTACTGAGCACTCTGAGAAAGTAATTCAAGTATGCAAGATAGTGAACAGACATGCTTGGCTTACAAAAAATATTTGGACATATAGATATTTTATTTAGCTCTACAAACCTAATGTGCTAAACCATAATTATTTACATTTTCAAGGCCTTTGTTAAATTAGATCAGAATACTCAGCATTTTTAATAAGAGCAATTTCTAAAAGTCTGCTTTTAGTTTTTCAGCTCCTGAATTCAGCAATTTTAGCTGCTTGGAGACTGCAAAAGCAAGAAACAGGGACTCTAGGCAACAGTAATTTTTCTAAGACGGCTTCTATTTAAAAACAAGAAGGGGGGGTGGTGGCAAAATGAGCTTCTTTAGAAAGTCAAAAATAACTTGGATTTTTCTTCTGTTACCCAGACACAAGCAAAACTACAAGTCCAGAGTGCAGCTGCCAAACCAATTTCCTAACAGATACACATAAAAAGACAGACTTTAAATAATAATATACTCAAAATACTTATGATATCCTTTGAGGTACTGCTTAAGTATTTTTAATACAAGAGCTGTTTTACACATACAGCTGCATTTCTAGAGCTGAAGGAAACTATAACTGCAGATATTTCAGACAATGTAACTATTTCAACAGGCATTATGTTCAGAGACCAAGCACAGAAGTTCACACTATTTAAGATAGACTGAACAAAACAGCACTCTTGGGGCTTACAGAGAAGAACTACTGATTACAAATCACAAGTCCTAATTAAAATTTTCATTATGGTATATCACCTAAAACTATCAACACTCCACGGGATACTTTGCTAATTGGTAGCATTCACTCAGTTTGATCACCTACCAGATGACTCACCACACAAAACATTTATAAAGTCTACCTGCTTGTTCAGAATTTCTTTCAAAGCCTCTTGCTGTCTCTGCATCTGTTCCTTCAATTTATCTTGCTTCTGTAAGAGGAGTTGTTCCTGTATTTTCTGTCTAGAAAGAAGAGCTTCTCTTTGTGCATCCAGCTGCTCTTGCAATTGTTTCAAATACTTTTGCTGAGCTTGGATGCTTTCTGAGGAGGCCAACACTCTGTCTCTTAAATTCAATATACCAGAATAATTTAACAAACATGCATCTCCCGGTTTTGATAGTAAGAACTCCTCAACACCCTGGGCTTTAGATTCTTCATGAGATAAAGTCATGGGTTCAGAAAGACCATGGGGGTGTTCAAGGCTGGCTTTGATGGTGCTCTCTGCAGATCTCTGATGATACACTAAAGAATCATCTGAGGGTGCCTGAACTATTTGAGATTCCCTTGTTGCTGGTATGACAGGTGTCTTCAACGGAGGCTCTTCTCCAGCTTCTGTCTCCGTTTGATGGCTAGACATCTTCTGAGATGACTCTTTAAAGTGCACTGTTTCTGATGGTTCAGAGGAATCTTCTGCAGGCAAAACAAATCTAACGTGTTGTACACGTGCTTCCGGTTGTGTTCTTACTGCAGTGACATCTTTCATGACTAAACATGACGGTAACTGGAACTGAGATGGTTCTCTGATGTGATCATTGGAGGTTTCCAACATTCCCACTTGTTCCTGTGAGGGACAGCCACATGGCAAGCAAAACTCTCCATGCTTCAATTTCGATGTTTCTAAAAACTGCACATGTCTACCAGGGCAAACGTTATGCATTTGCTCTTCACATTTCTGTGGAGATGGTTTCTCCAACATACGCAATGTTCCTGCAAACACAGGCAGCGACCGTGCATACTCTTGTGCATGAACTTGTTCAGATGACTGGTACTGTGTTGGTTGCACTCCTTGCCTCTGTAGAAGTGGTTCTGAGACAGGCTTTAAATTAACTGATTTTGTTTCCACAGAGCTCAGAGGCACTGCAGAAGATGACAAGTATCTTTTCTTCAACTTATTCTGATAGTCCTGTAGATGCTTTCTAGCTTCTTCAGTGGTCTGGTTGTGCAGCCTGAACAGAACACAAACATGAATCTTTCCAGACTGGTGCAAAGAGAAACATCAATTTCAATAATCAAAGCAATTCAAAGTATTTTGAAATAGCCAACTCAGACTTCCATTTCATAAAGGAATTTACCTATTTTGCTGTAGAAGGCGTTTTTGATAATTACGAATCATCTGGAAATGGCTGTCTTCTCTAGGACTCCTGGTTTCTGATACAGTAGGATTTCCAATCTAATCAAAATAAAATAATCTTAAGCGCACATATACAAATAACACACAGAAAACTATTAAAGCAACAACCTTAAGCTGTATGATCTTTCTCCCAAGTTTACAGAAGCCACTCTGTAACACCGTTTGAAGTCTGTGAGATTTCAGCCTGTGGCAATGAAGCTAAAGCAGTTGCTGGAACAGATGGCCTACAGCTACAGACTCTCTTGGCAAGTAGAGCATACACCATCAAAATCAATGGTGCTTACAGCAGCTTAACTCGAAGAGGTGAATGTATCCAGCAGCAGACTCAGGGAGTAATGATCCAACCGAGTCACATTTTCAAGGCAATCAGATTCTCAGAAGAGTACAGGTTGTGCAAATGATTCAAGATTTTTAAGAAAATATTACTTCCCTTCAACATCCTCAATAAATTCCTCTCCTTTAAGCAGCTGGTTGAGATTTAGACAGACAAACATGGGAGGTGGGGTTCATTGTCTTTTTCTTTTTCCCCATTAAGACTTTTTTTTCTTCTTGAAAAAGGATACGTGTACGTGCATCATCATTACATGACTCTAATCAGATTTTACTAACAGGTGTTTCAAACAGATATGCTCTCCCTGGGACTATGCAAAGGTAATCCAATATTCAAAGTTCAGTGATACCATGTGAAATACAAGCTCCTATATTAGACAAAAGGAAGCTTTTATATGTACAAACTTCTGATTTATAGCCTAAGAAAAACTGATTGTCTCGACTGATAGAATTTAAAACTGGCAAATAGTGCTCTTCATTCTTGTAAGGATAATCTAAAAAGTACACCCAATTTTTTACAGTTCTTCACCTCATGTTCCACTTTGTTCTGATGATCAGTAGAAAGAACACTGTGACTTTGTATCAGCTGACCTTGCTCTTCCTTCTCTTTTTTTTTCTTAGCCTCCTCCAAATGGGTTTGCATTTGGATCTTCAGAAAATCAGCCTCCAAACGTGCTCTCTCTTCTTCAATTTGTTTAAGCAAGGCTAGCTGTTCCTGTTTCTGTTGCTCTATTTGCTCATTCTATTGAGAAGAAAAATGAGAGTGAATCTCCAGAAATGAATGACAAAGAAATTAAAGACCCCTTCACGTATACCACTACACACAAAACTTTGTTCCAACTTACAGCAGAAGTTTTATTGCTTGTGGCAGGCATTTCTGAATTGCGAGAGGCCTTCAAAAATAGTTCCAAAGTTCACAATAATTTTGTCTTACTGGCTAGACATTCCTAATAGCCCCTGAATCCATTTACTACTGCACTATTATCCATTCTCAAATTAATAGAATGGATAAAATCAGAATCTAACCATTATCATTTTCCAGAGAGTGCAGAAGTCCTTTTCTTAAATTGAATTCATAAATCTACTTTGCATTTTATAGAGCTTTTCATCAAGAGTTCAACACATTTAAATGTTAATTTAAGCCTTACAAAACCTCTGAAATAGCTAATGTATAACCACTTTAAGAGCACTCCATAACTCTCTGAAGTGGTTTGTTTATTTGTATTCTCTCTCCATCTAACTATGAGCTACAAATCACTTAGATCCACATGTAGCAACAGCACATATACACTTACAATGGAAGCAAAGAAAAATTTCCAAGTACTGGCAAAGATGAAGTGGACAACAGCCTTTAACAGGACAGTCTGAGAGGGGATGTCAAGATGAGCAACTTGAGCAAAAGCTAGACCCCAGAACAGTTAATGTGGGCACAGCAATATATACACCTGGGCAGGTGCAAAGTGGGAGAAAATCAATGTTAAAGTAACTACACTTTCACAGAGGGTCTGCTGCCTTTTTTTTTTTTCATCCCCCTAAACTAATACTATTTTATCAAACTCGTGTTTCCTGAGCTTCTGAATTTGAACTCTACAATTTAAGGTTGTACTACGACCTGAATTTCAACTTTCTTTTTTAAAAATTGCTAAACCACCACAAAATAGCTGGTAAGTCTCCAGGGATACAACAAAAATTAAAATATAATGAAACATACACACAATACATATAATGAAATAATACACAAAGTTGTTATTTTCTAAATATAATAAACATAGTATTCCCATAGACACAAAAGACTTTCTGCATGTTTCCTAGTTAATCTAAAAAACCCAACAAAATACTCAAGGTTTGCAAACTTTTCCTGTCACTAAACACAATCCTACAGACCTTCCTATGTTATTACACAGGGCTGGTAAAATTTTCAGAGTTGCGTATTGTTGACTAATACCTTTGTTTTAGGGAGGATGTAATCTACCATTGGGATTCTCATTTAAGCATAGGGTAGCATCCTTTGCCTATAGCACTTGTTAGAATTTAAGAAACTAGGTTTTCCCACCCTATTCTAAATTCTAGCTAGAGCTTAGTAATTTTTAAAAAGTTAATACACAGAGGCTAAGTATAGAAACTATTACAGTAAAAGTTTAAGTGTTTGTCACGGCTTTGGCTGGGACAGAGCTAATTTTCTTCTTATTAGTTAGAACAGAGTTGTGTTTTGGATTATGGTATGAGAATAATATTGATAATACACTGATGGGTTTAGTTGTTGCTAAGAAATGAAGGACTTTTCAACTTCCTGTGCTTTGCTAGCGTGCAGGTGCACAAGAAGCTGGGGGGCAGCACAGCCAGAACAGATCCAAATTGGCGAATGTGATGTTCCCTATCATGCAATGTCTGGTTCAGCATATAGATGAGACCTGGCCGGGAAGTTCAGGCTCTTCCGGGACTGCAGTTTTGCGATTTCTCTCCTTCAGGATCACTAGCCAGGGACAGAGGCTGGGCATTGGTGAGGGGGTGGTGAGTGGCTGCACTGTGCATCACTTGTGTATCCTTTTTATCTCAACCCACGAGTCTTTCTTTCCAATTCTCTGCCCCATTCTCCAGTTTTAAGTGAGCAGCTGTGTGGTATTTAGCTGCCTGCCAGATTAAAACCATGACAGTATTACAAGCATGTTCAAAGGGTCTATAGCTGCTGTATAACCTGAAGCATTTTAAAGTCTTCTGTAAATCACTTTTTTTACACCGTAACTGAGATAGGAGTAAGTACACACCCACTTACCCACTTTTGTCTCTCCTCTTCCATTCTTATTTTAGCTGCTTGTTCTTGAGGATGTATTAGAATTGAATTTTCAGCTGGAACTGTATTTTCCAGCATTTTCACAGAGCCTGAAATATACATATTAAAGTGTAATTGTAGTCAGAAAGACCCTTGGATCTTCTTTACATCTTGCTTTACAGTTTCCCAACCTCCGTAAACAAAATGCATACACTGCTCTTGAAAAGATTACCAACTCCATCCCACTACTCTGCCTGTCTCTGTAAGCTGGAAAATCAGTTTTGTGTATTATTTCAGCCTTTAATGGCCCTTTATCATGTGTCTTTCTTGAATATAAAATACTGGCCCAGCTCCAATGGGACTGAAGATTGCTTCTACCCAGATTACTTGGTAGCCTAACAGCAAGATCATCCTGAGGAATGAAAAGCCCCACGTGAATCTCTTGGAACAAAGAGGGTCTAGAACTGGCACTGCCTGGGCAAACAATCTAACATCTAGCTATGGCACAAAAAGCAAGTTCTCATCCTGTACTATGATCTTCAAATAGCAGCACATTTTCCTCAGAGGCATATTTCACTCCTGCTGCACTCTCCAGTTCCCAGGCATTATGCTGGTGTATCCACGTACATGACTGAACTAAATCACTTCATCTTGTTTAGAAATACAAGCACCCAATGAAAGAAAAAATAAAAAACTAAAACATAAACCTGCCACAACTTGATCACTCTAATACTTCAGAAATCTCACTTAGCACACAAGTTCACCAAGTTTAGCACTAGCTGCAGGACACAAAGGATAGAAATGGGAAGTAATCCCAAAATTATTTAGCTACCAAACAAAATGGAACTTCTAATTGCTATAAATTCTTGTTTTACAAAGAGGCTCTTCAGAATGGCGCCTAGTAGTGGGAAAAACTCCCCATGTTTTCAGACACATCAGCTCGTGCTTGTCTCATGCATGTCTAGCTGTGAATCTCTGAAGCTTTTCTAGTTCAACAGGTGCAGCACATCAATGGTCAATTTTGCTCTGAGAATTCTACTCATGGATGCAAACACCTGTTAGAGCATGGCAACACCACGTGTGACAACAATTTGGGCAAGATTTAAAAGATACAAAGATATTTTGGACATCTTTTGTCCACAAGATCTTAATGGACAAGTTGGACATAAGAGCAAAGACCTCTCCTATTTGTCGTTTCAACAAACCCACAATGCACTGTGGGCAAAGAATTGTACTGTCTGGCCACATGATAAGACACCACCACTAAAAATTCATTAGACAGTTTTGTTACAGTCCACCCTTACAAGTCTTTTTGCTCCTACACAACAAATTTTGATGCAAGTATGTATTACATACCTTTGGCTTCACATACTGTATTTTTCTGTTGCTCACAATTAAGTTGTAAATCACATAAGGGTCTCTCTTCACTAGCAATTGTGCCTGATTCAATAGTCTCACTTTCACTTTGAAGCTCTTTCTCACTTTTTGATGTCCACTCCTCTTTTTGGCTTCTAATCTTGTTCAGCAATTTCTTTAAGGCAAGTTTTGACTGATATTGATGAGTTTTTGTTTCTTCATGATCTGTAAAGAAAACATGCTGTTAAGAGTTTCGGGTAATGAATATCTCCACATCATAAAACCAAAAAATCCTCTTTATTAACTGCTTACACAGTTGGAAAAATAAACTAAAATGTCATTGAGTACTACAATAATACTACAGTTAATTAATTTGACATATTAAACTAATTCTCTTCTACTATAAAACAGAAAAAGTTTAATTTAAACAAAGGTTAAAAGCTTTACTTTCTGATTCATTGGGGACCTCCTCTTCTGTCATCTGTCCCAATTCTGGTTGAGTGTCACAAGCAGATTCTGGTTGAGTGTCACAAGCAGATTCTGGTTGAGTGTCACAAGCAGATTCTGGTTGAGTGTCACAAGCAGATTCTGGTTGAGTGTCACAAGCAGATTCTGGTTGAGTGTCACAAGCAGATTCTGGTTGAGTGTCACAAGCAGATTCTTGCTCCAAAGAGATATCAAGATCATTATCTTGAGATCTGTCAGAAGGGGCTGGCAAAGGCTGCGGCTCAAACTGCAAAATTAGGTCTCCTTTCATTCCTAATTAAAAGAACACAACCATGTAAAATGACCAACTGGAATAAAAAGTAAACAACTTTGCATGACTACACTCATCATACAAATCCCTAAGATCAAATATTGATAGCTTGTTACACAACAGATTTAATCCAACTACTTTTTTTTTCCAAAATAGAAGACTCAAAACTGTTTAGATCATTAACCATCTACTAATTCAGAAATTCTACAGAGTTTTCCAGTAGAATATGCTACATCTTTCAAAATAAGGCTTCATGTGATAAAAGGCTCATCTTTACGCAAAAACAGGAACAATTACATGCAGGAGGATCCTAATAACTTCATCAGGGAACAGGCACATCCTGACCTGGCTGCTCACAGGGCTGTCACAGGAGAGTGACTGATCACAGGCTCCAGGTGTGAAATCCTACAAGAACAGTCAACCAGAGTTCTCCCGTGATCACCTTACCAAGGGGGTTACTGCCTACAGGGGTGTGGGACACACAGGAAGATCACCTTGGGATTGTCTGCTTATTACAGATATTTAGGGGAAGAATCAAAAGCAGGGAAAGGATCGAGTTAGTCTGGGGAAGAACAAGTGTGAAGCAAAATACAAAACTAAGAGGATAAAAGGGGCCAGTCCGTACACCTCTCTGGCCACACACTGTGCCTGACAGTCTGTCCTGTCTTCTCACTAAATTCCATTTCCAGCTGGTTTCCTGGGTGAGGAGCCCTCCATTTTGTATGCATGTGTCTATATGGATACACAAGGGCTAGAAACTAGAGTGGGGACCAGAAGTCACAGGGAAAGTTACTGCAGGGATCCATAGCATGCGTATGTCTGTGCATATGTTCACATATCCAACTGGGTCTGTGTAGCAACAACTGGAGTGGAGCAGCAGGCCTTGGGGGTTCACATGCCCAGGAGCCAGCAACTGGGAAGACTAAGGATCGAGGGCCAGTTGCTAGGTAAAGTGAGTGTCTAAAGCCACTTACTGAGTGATCCACAGCACATATTCGGGCATACGAGTGCATCTGTGGGCACGCAAGTAACTGGAAGGCTACAGAGTCCAGGATGAATTACTGGGTAGACGGGGTATCTAAGACCTGTTACTGGGGGATCCACAGTGTGGAGACCTGGGATGCAAGGGATAGCTACTGGGTGGATGGAGTGTCTAAGACCAGCTGGGTGGATGGAGTGTCTAAGACCAGCTGCTGCAGGGATCCATACTGTACATATAGACATATGTCCCACTTACAGGCCTTCATCCTGATCCGCCAGGGCAGTGAACAGGATGAGGCCATTTGTGTGCTTTGTGTTTGATGTGAGTGCTGTGTTTTCTGTGTTGGCCTGTGCGGCCAGCTGTGTGTATGTGCAGTGAAAGCCTGCTCGTGTGAGTACCTACTGTGAATACACACACAGCCCTGCTACTGGCTGGACCTGGGAACAGGCAGCTGCAGCAGCCTCTCCTCTATTGGGCTACCAGGTTCAGCAACCTCCAACAAATTACTTACTCCTGTCTCCAGTGTACATATCTTCAAATGCAAACTCCAGTTCTCTCTGCCATTCTTCTTTTAATTCCATGTGTTTGTATGCAGGCACAAAAAGCTGAGGTGGTGCCTGTGCTACAATCTGTCTTCTGCGCATCCGATCCATATTCTGCATTTGCTCAAGTTCTTTCAGTAGCCTTTCCCTGTCCTTCAGGTATAAAGAAGGGGTAACAAACATTTAGTGATCACATTCAGACAACCATATGTCAGTACTGATAAAATGCTTCCACTTGGTGACCATGAAGTTTGTCTAATTCTTAATGTTTAAAGTTAATTTCATCCTAGGGAGAAGGTGCTTCCTCAGGAGAAGGCTGTATCTGACCTTTAAACACAGGTATCACCAATACTACCTAGAAGATCTGAGTTAAATAAAGGATCAGACTGTACCCCTGCAGGCCAACTTTCCTCAACAGAATTAAATCCTCTGTTTTATAAGGTAAATGAGTACTTCCTTTGGCAAGTTACTTTTGTTATCATACACTTCAGCAATTGCTGCTTTCTAAGATGTGAACTAAATGCTCTTGGCACACTACAATTATACATGAAAGCTATTTAAAAAAAAAAAAAAAGCTTTATTTGAAGTTTGGTTCTCCCCTCCCTCCCCCCGTTAACTTAAGGAGCATCAGTAATATTCTCACAGTTCCCCGTTTTAGTTAGGTTACTCATTCAGAGCCAGTCATATCTCAGTTGAAAAACAAGAAGCTTTTGCTATTTCTAGCCCCCCAAAATACTTGTGAAAGTAATGGACAATAAAACAAATTTCAGAGCATATCTCTAGGCACAAAAACCTTTCTCAATAGTTCAGTTTTTACTTCTTAAAGGAAACAATTTCAATATTTTCAAGACTTACACACTAACAGAATCTCAGTCTTTAGGTTAAAAATCTGGAAAGTTTTCAAAAAGTAAAAAATAAAACTAAACTGTTGTCTTCTTAATAACAAATTATTTTTTCCACTGAAGCACAGAATAATCAACTCCAACTAAAGCCGATGTGGAAAAGTAGAGCTCATCACCTATCAAAAAAGTTTAGCTTGATTATTACCAATGTTTAACCAGCTATTAGCCAATTAAGATAACAAGAATTGAAGGATGTTCTTTCATTCTTCCTTCTTCCAGGTAGCTAAAATAAGCAACGAGAAATTGATGGTTTTCAAATGAACTCTGAAAACTCTGTTTAGCCCCTCAATTGTCCTCCTGTAACTATAATTCCTTTACTATTCAGCTTCCTCCAACTTACTTAACACTGGTCATTTTGACATTAAAACCAGGCACAACTCCTTTGCCTACCTGAGCCAAATGGACCTTCTTCAAGGCACGACTTCCTCTGAGATGTGCTTTTTCAATCTGCTCTCTTCTCTCCCTCTCTGCCTCTCTCTGTAGTTCCTCCAAACGCTTCTCTTCTTCAGCAGCAGCTAATAGAGCATCTGGCTGGCAGGCAATCAACACTTTAGTCCATGAAGTTCTTTGCGGTAGTTTAAAGCATAAGTAACAATAAATGAATAATTCTATAGCAAAAGCACTTAAAAAATGGCATACAATGCCATATGAACACCCTCGAAAGTTTGTAATTCTTGGTTGCAAGCAGGAGCAAACTATTTTTTTACCTTTGAAAAAAAAAATAAATCTGCATATTTACATATTCCCTAAGTGTAGGTTTCAAGCTGTACTAGGGACAATAATTTGTATTATTTATTTGCTATAGCAGAGTGGTTATTTTCCCTACAATACAAGGCGAAACAAATAATACAGTAAATCTGTAAGATTGACTACTTCTATCCTCATGGTTTTGTTTTAAACTGGGGGCGGGAGGGGGGGAGGGGGGATCTGGATTTAAAAAAAATCCAGAAGTGTTTTTGTTCTCATTCGGGAAGCCAGAAACAATCTGCAACTTTTAAATAAGAAAAATCTTACTAACACACGAAAATTAAAAATACCTAAGTAAAAAAGAAAAAAAAAATACAAAAATCACTGCACATAAGGCTACAGAGATCAACATTTTGGAATTTTCCATTACAAAGCTGAGCAAACTACAGTATCTCCTCTTATAGTTATGGCCTAGTCCTTCAAATGTTAAGAAAACCTCACACTTCATGAATGAAAACTTCATGAATGCACTGAATAAAATATTCACAAGAACAAATTTATTGAGAGAGCTTTTCTAGTCTAACAGAGGCTGATCCAGAAGAGGAACTTAGAGTTTGGTCTCACATCACTGATAAACCAAACCATTGTTTCATTTGCTTTTCAACAGCACAACCTTAATTCAAAAAATCACCTCTACGAGCTAAGCTCTTACGCTTTCTCTCTCTCATGTCTCCAGGTCCTTCCCTTCTTCTGATGCGACTTTGCCCTTGTCTGAGAATACTCTAAACTCGAGTAAGCTTTCCCATTTGGCAAAAATCTGTTTATCCTTCTTTTTCCCAAAATAGATTTCTGCCATTTTGGCAAGCTGAAACTGTTGACTGCACGAACAGACAAACATAAACACGAGGTAAAGACTGGGAGTGGATAGCAAAAAGAGAGGAAGAGAAAATAGCACAGCAACGCCAACTATTAATTTAGCATAAGCCACAAAACAGAAGATTTGAGTTCCTAACATTATTCCAGTCTTGCAAACTCACCTCCTTACAGAGGACTTAAGTAGGAAAGACTGTAAGATCCCCCAAGCACCTGAGCACATAAGAGGCCTTGCAAGTTTCCCCTTCTAAGATTCTGATTAGTAAGTTGTATAAAAATATGAACTTGTATAAAGCAGCCATTACACAAGTTCTACAAAACTGAATTACTGATATGCAGACACTGTGCAATATATGAAAGAAATATAGAAGCATGTATCACAAATACTTGGAGTTAATCACCTGCTCTCTATCCACTTCTCTATCCACGTAAGGTTCAGAAATATGGTAACGTGTAGCAGAAAAGTTGTCAGCACTATAGAGCTTCACTGCAGGAGTCTTTTTCACTTCAAAATTCTAGAAAGAAAAGTATAAATAAAGCAGTATTAAAGAACAGGATCTCTAGCAAAGCAGCTAAATAGAACATAAGTGATCTGTACACTTTAATTAGTACTAAAGAAAGCCACTCCACCAAATTCTCTCCTGGAAATATTGTTGTTTAAAACTTTACATACATTTAATAATTAATAAATCACATCAGCACTAGGCAGATCTAGAGGGCTTAACAACTGAGAGCTTCTAACAGCCTAAGGCAAACTCCTCCACACAAACTGACATTCATCATGAGAGCTCTACCTTCATGTTTCAAAAACATTACCTTAATGTAAAAGCACTTGAGTTTAATGCAGTGACACAAATCCCATGCACTACAGCTGTCATGCTCACCTCAAAGCAGGGCAACCACAGATCCACAACATAATTATACCTAACAGCAAAGTAACACTTTTTCTTTATGAAACTTTATGAAACTTTATGAACCATTATGTCAATTTATTAGCTGACCAGCGAAAAGAGTATTTTCCATAACTTCACAGAAATGTGTCCATCCATATAGTACAAAGTATTTATTTTTTAGAAAAGTTTTGGGTAGACTACCACATTTCAGCTTGTCTGAAAGAGTCTGAGCACTGAGCAACCAGACCCTCCCTGTTCTTCGTCTCAGCCTGATGTTCTCAGTAGTGAGGCAGCCAGGTTGGGTAACCCAATATTCTGTAGGACCTGCCTTTGTACTTCTAACATCACCTCCATTAATTTTTTCTCAGCTTCCTCTTCTCTAGACTTTCTCCTAAAAAAGGATTTGTATCCACATTAACTAAAGCAGCAAGTTTCATAGCCCGAGCAGTTTAATATGACCATAAACAAAAGCACATACATGAAGAGCAGCATTGAGTCTCAGGAATGTCATAAACTTATCTCTATATAAGATAAGGCATACAAAATTTCAGTATTATCTCTTGCTATTTTATAAAGACTGTAGAAAGTGAAGGCTTTAAATTAAAATCTTATGATATGCAACTAATTTTAGCTTTACCAACAGAACTTGAGTAACTTATTTATGGCTCTTAAGCAAATGATTCTAGTAGGAAGGAAAAAAAAAGGCATGTACAAATAAAAGCATGCCATCGGGAATTTCATTTTTATTTGTACGTAATGCTGTTTAAAAATTGCTGACTTTCTTAACCAATAAATCTCAGGAATTGTAACACATCAACACTGACCAAAATGTAGATACTGATTGTAGCTCTGAAAACAGACAAATGGCATGCTAAACCTCATCAGCCAGATCACTGACTGCTCGCCCTATACTGTGTTCCTTTCAGAATGTATAATTAAACTTCAGCCTTCTGAATTATTAAAAAAGTAAAACTAACAAATCAGTAATTAATAGTTACATTTAAATCAATCAAATCTCCAGAATTTTATTCAAAAGCTGTGAAGATGTGAGAATTACGTTGGAGGCTGTAATCTTCCAATTAATGTCAAAAGCAATTTAGGTTGAAAAAAATAATACTTCCAACATTATTACACCTCATGGTGGAACCACTGCAGTTAAGGACCCATTGATACTTCCACCAAGAGATCTGTAACTCCCTCCTCTTCCATGCCCCCCCCCCCCCCAAAAAAAACCTGACACACTGTGCTATATTTAAACAATGCAATGCAATATCTTTCCTCAACAAATATCCAACATGTCTGCAGAATTCAATTTTGAGTCAATCAATTCAATTTGCCATTATCAGAGCATGAATTTCTTAAAAGAAACAAAAGCCATGCATTGTAGAAAATCCAGATGTTTGCAAACTCTGCTAAAACCAGTTAAAATAATGTTTGCTGAAAAGGTGAGTGAAGGACATTTGTGCATGGATGGAAATGCATTAAATTGTAGAATTTCAGGAAAGGAAGTTATGCCCCTGCAATACTTAAACAGGGCACTGACCACACCTGTCATCCAACACAATCACAAATGCAATTGTACCTGCACCTGTGAAACCCAAGTCTCCTTGTTTGCCCTGGTAAAAAAGACTAACGAATACAAAGGAAATTCTGCATTTGTAAAATGCAGAGAGATGCATTACTGAGATTGTTAGATGAGAAGTAATAAACAGTACTGTGTCGTTTTAGCTGTTACATCATCTACAAAGATGCATGTTAACTACAGCTGTCTTTTGGTCACCAATTAGAAACTTTATTTTTTTTTTTTTAGTAGAAAACAACAAAAAAAATGCATCCTAAACTGCAAAAGTTACTAGGAAGCAATGCTGCAGCATCTCATGCTTTTCCAACCACGCCAAACTGAGCAACACGAGCATCTGAAATCCAGGAACTGAAGAGTCAAAGTTTTAAATGGTGCAGCCTTTATCTGCTCTACAGAAGATACACCAGGAACATGTCATGTGGATCAACGTAGAGCAGAACAGCAGCATGGAAGTGTTTGAATTTACCTGAACTGTACTATACAGGCCCTTATTCTATCTGCTCTGAATTCCAATATTGCATATACTTCCCCAGAAATAACCCCAAACTTTACCACTCCCTTCCAACACTTGGTTTAACCCTCACTTCTATCCAGCTTCCACAATAAGAAAACCCTTGGACAGCCCGTGAGACTTATAGAGAAGCACGTACTAAGGGATACAAATTAAAGTATACAGGCACTCCTTCTTCTACACATTCTGGAAATGCTGAGGGTCAAACCTTACTCAGTTTTTCCAGATACATCAGTACCAAACCCCTATTATCTAACATGCTAACCTATAACTAACATGTTGGATGTAGCTGAGAAAAGCTCTGATAACTTCACTGGCTCTGAGAGGGACTAGTATATCTTAATCTTTTCTTTTCTTGTCAATGCTTTGAATATCCCTGAACATGACAGTCTAAAAGAGCACAATACAACATACAGAATTTAAAAGCAATTTAAACTCTGCATTCGTGAAGTTCCGTTAAATTAAAAGTTAATTCCAAACTAAAAAAATACATGTTCTTCCTGCAGTTCAGATCTGCAGCCCTACAGTAACTTCTATACCTATGCAGAATCTCTCTGATATCAAAGAAGCATGAAGGAGGTACAAAGTCAGTCCCTAAAAAGGGTACAGCATAGAATTAAAAATACTTTCCTCCCCAACAGCCTTAGGTACCAGTTTCCTATAGAAATTAAACAATTTACCCTACACTTAGTATTCCCCACAAGAAACAAAGAAATTGGAGAAAAAAAACAAAATAACAAAAAAACCCCACAGCTAAAAACCTTATTACAGAAATAAACAAAACACTACTACTGCATCATTATGACAGAAGGCTGAGGTGGTGTGTGCATGCTGAGAAAGATCATTGTAAAGTTTAATACCACCGTAGCTATTAAACAAAAATGAGATCATGATGAAGTTTAAGAGACACATTAACCACAAAAATAAGACCTCAGATAACAAGAATTAAGATCCACACATAACAAGAGATCAGAAATAAACAAATAGCAAAGCTTAGTAGTAAGTAGTCTGCTAACACATAACTCATTAATTTCCTTCATTTTTGCTGAACCACACTCCTTACAGTATGCAAATAGCAATTTTGGATATCCTGTTGCAACAAATCAGATCAATAAACAAATCATTATACTACATAGTACCCTGAAATTGTCATGACTATTGTATCATGGATCCATACCTCAAGAGGATGTGGTGGAGGAGGTGGCAGGCTTGCAACTTTGGCTGCTCTTTTTCTTTCTACTTCCAGAGCATGTTTACGTGCATTTGCTCGTCTTGGGGGAAAAACCAAAAACAAACACACAAACGAGAAGGAAAATTAATCAAACAACGACAGCACTGTGCAAAATAAAAGGCAGATTCGGAGGTACCCGAATTGAATGCTTGGGAGATAGGGATGGGCAAGCACACTGAAGAGCCAACAGAACTTATGCTGGAAAGCAGCACTGGAAAATTCATTTCTTGAAGTAATGCAAAAATGTTAATACACACAAGCTTCTAAAGAACAAAACAAAACCCCTGCTTTTCACTTAAATTTTTAGAAAGCGCTGCATCACTTCAAAACATGTTAACTGCTCAAGTGTGGACAGAACTAAGTATTATCAACAGGTCTCAGCTCTACTCAAGCACAACTATCCCCAGGAGTACACAGTTCATTTCTCAGGGCAGCTCAAGTTTGGTCCAATCTGCTTAAATAAAAAAAATAAAAGAAACCCACAACAAAAAAGAAACACTAAGAAGGAAGACCACGACAAATGCAGTAGGTCCTTTTTTCAAGTGGGTAACTCTCCATCAGGAAGTGGCCTGAGAATATTTCATTCCATATGTCACTGAACAGCTGTCAGCCAACAATCTAGACCGAAAAGAACGATACAGAGAAGAACGGCCCCCCCACCCATTGAGAGTTTATGAGCTTATAGATTTGACATTTTTGTTTTGGTTTTAAAACTAAATTCTTACTATAAAATTCACAAGCTTTGTCCATGAGCATTAATTCTCTAACCCATAAAATGTCAAGATTTAAAAAGCAGCAAGCAAAAAGCATGAAGATTTTTGACTTTCACTTTGTAACACTGTGAAATGCATTCTGTGCTTAATAAAACTAGGTAATTATTATTGCATACCGGGCTTGCTCACAAAGTAATTTTTCTTTTTGGTACTTCTGCTCTTTCAGGGCTTTCTTATGTCTCTTCTCTGCTCTTTGCTTCCTTTCCTCTGCTTGCTTTGCCAGAGCTTCTAAGTCAGGTTCCTTAATAATGAAATATTGCAAGCACTTAATACAGGATTTTATTCACTCCTCATACTATTAGTGTAATATTTCAAATTAAGTACTGCTGGTAAGAATCACAAGCTCAAAATTACTTTCTACTGTATTAGAGTAAAAATACTCTAAATAATAACTTTTCCCTCTCCTCCATCTTCTTTCTTCTCTTCTCCTCCACCAACAGCAGCAAATTTGCTACAGTCCTCAGCCAGTGTAACCAAATATTGATATAGAAACCTTAATAATAAAAATAATAAAAGTAATAAAAATATACCTACACATTTTAGCAAATGCTGACTAAAGTGTACAGAGAAAGCATGTTGCTACCTTTCAGTCATTAATTACAACAACTGTGTAAAAGAAACTTTTTTTTTTTTTTATGATTAGTTCTCTGTTCCTATGGCATTTGTACCACAGTTTTCCACAAACTCATCCATCCTAGCATCAGAAAGGACTTTACAAGAATCTTTACAAAAAGATTTAGAGACACTGAGATATGGGAAAGTATAATGCCATGTTATTTGGGCCTGACTAATTCAGGAAGTACACTAGTCTGCAAAATTCAAGCAAGAAATCTGTGGCACCACTGATTTCTATAAACCTGGTTCAGAGTCCAATCTACGGAAAATTTCTACCCAGCAATCTCAAGGATCTCTCAGAAGAGAGCCTACACAAGTTATAGGATTTTAAATGAAAGTTGTTTATAGGTGCAGAATTAAAAAGTGACACCAGTTTACAGTCTAGACAAAGGCCTCCTAAAGCCCCTACCAAGACTTTCCACGTCACTTAAGAACTGAAGAAAAAAGAAGTGTATTTTCTTAAGCATAGAAGAGATACTTACATGCCAGAGAAAAAAAGTTACTGTATTATTGGCATACTTGAGACAATCATTCACCACGTGCAATTCAGTCAAGTACAAACACACACTGTCATATATGTGCATGATCTAACATAAGTAAAATGACTTTCAGAGTTTGCACAGCAAAAGCTTTAGCAGATGGCCCTGCCAGATCATTTGACCCTGGTCTTGTGGAAAGATACCTGCAAAAAAGTACACAAACATTTCGAAGAAGTTTCAATTCTTAAAAAACTGTTGGTTTTGGTATTAGGATTGCAAGATCAAGCATATTAAAAAACAAACAGCAATCTTGGTATTTCTAGAACATCAAGGATTTCTCTGACAGTAATATTAAGCTGTTCCACTTACGTTCTCCTTGGCTTGTCGGTGACCCTCACCAATCGCTCTTAAGCTTGATAAATACAGTTTTTCTAAGGTTTTCATCTTTTCATCCTGTGCTTTCTGCCATTCAGCTCTCAGTGCCTCCTCTAACTGATGTAGTTGTTCTTCTCTTCTCTGCTTTACTTTCTGTCTTACCTGCAAGGCGATATACTTCTGTTGCTCTCTAACCTGTAAAAACAGCATGTATGTTTTGTCAGCAACTTTAAAAACTCACAGTATTTTTTGCAGCAAGTTTTCACAACATGCTCTACCCTCCTTTCAGCTTTCCATCTTATCTACTATTGCATTAACAATCTGTCCAGAAAACATTTTAAAGTTGCCATTACCTTTTTCCAAAATTAATATATTAGATAATAAATTTAATCTTAGCTAAGTGTTTCAGTTGAAGTCCAAAGACTTCATAGTCCAAAGAAGTCCAGTTGAAGTCCAAAGACAACATACAACTGATGAAATGCAAAAACTGCTTGGAACATCCTTCCCTCAAAAAATACAACACATTTATTAGAGACTCCTATTACAATGCAACATGGTCTAAAGAAAATCAGTAACTATACTGATAAATTAAGTTTCTCTTTTCCACTTCATTAGTAAAATTCTCTTTGCTAAATAGAAAAATATATCAAGAAAAAAGCCCAAGAGGGGTGACAGATTAGTACATAATACATGTCTTGAAGACATACATTTTTGAAGATGTGAAAGACCCGAACAGCTCCTGTAGGACAAAGCAGAGGAAGGCTAAGAAAAGAAATGGAAAATTAGCCCTGTGGTCTAACAGCAGGATAGCAGAAGTAGAAGAAAGATGAGACAGCAGACACCTTCTGAAGAACATAATGGTACTCTGTTCAGATTTTCTCAAAGGAGCAGTACTTGAAGCATTTAGAGCTATGACATATTGTAGCAATTCAGTTCATCTAGTGGAAAGTTGTGAAGTTCTGTATTAGCAGTAGTTGTCTCTTTTCTTTTGCATGATCACTGTGAAAACACCTGGAACACTGTAAGAGGTATAAATCCCTACACAAGCAGATGGACAACTGCATGTTCATAGCCAAATAAAAATGGGAGACACTGGGAAGCTGGCAGGGAAGAACAGATTCTGGAACAGATGCCAAAGTGAATCTAACAGAAAAGGTATCACAAGAAAAATACACACTTAGTAGTAAATAAACATCAGAGAAGGAAAATAATTCATAAATTAAATAGAAACTTAATATACAATATTATGACACTGAAATTTAGTTTACATTAAATAAATTTTTCAGTTAGTTTTCCCAAATTATTTGTTACATCATTAAATGAAATACACAACATCCAAAAATACAGGCATACTTGCTGTAGCCTCAGTTTTCTCCTTCTTTCGTATTCTTCTTTCAGAAGCATAGTTTCTTCATTAGGACTAAGTCGCAATTTCCCAGCTTTTGCAACTTTCCTCTTCATCTTTGGAAACACTGAATGATCAACTCCTACGAGAACATGGAAAACAGAAATTGCGTGTGAGTGATATGGGTAAAACAGCTATAAAAAACTATTGCCATAATCTTAGAAATCTATCGTGGTAGTTAGGAGTGTGAGCTACAACTATTCATGTCTGTTACAACTGTACTCTGGAGCTTTGTCACAGCTTTTGAACTATTACCCTACGTAGCAAACTCTCTGTATTACATTCACACTCTACACTGTGGACCAGACAGGCACATCTGCCAAGCGAACACCATTCCACTCCTGGGAAGATAAAAAATATAGTGAAAACCACACCACACAGTAAAGCAGGCCGGTCACTTACGTGATTTGTTATGAGAATATTTCAGTACTGTTATAAGATATAAGATACTGAATTTGTTAACATTTTTTACTGCAGTTCAAGGTTTTCTGCCTCATAGACTGGGAAACTCCAACAACAGTCTGCATGCCAAGCATTTCACTAGAGTGTTAAAACTGCTCATTGACAAGTTGTTATTTGAGTTTTCTTAAGCAGCCATTTCAAATTGTGTTTCCCTGTAGATTTTACTGTGGAACCAGGATCTGCTGGTGCTACAGACTGCTTCCCGTTTTCTTCGCAATTACAATTTTCATCTGCACAGCAAAAAAAAAGACTTTCAGCCCGATATGCAGCCTAGCCCAAAACTACCACCCCATAATCTTTATTTTGTCTTTAAATATTTATATCCCTGAAAACACTCTCCCAAAAGCAAACCAAAGACTTACAAAAGCCACTGTTTAGTTTCGAAAAGCAAAAGCTTATTACTAGTAAACAATTCATGTAGCACTAACAATTTAAACATGTTACACCTGGAGAAATTTATTTTCAGTATCATAAATAAAAAAAAATAAAAGTCTATAAAGAAATCATGTGAGCTGTAAAAAAATAAATAATTATCCATAAGATACTTTCGGTACAAGGTTATTGTGCCAATGAATCCCAAGTTTATTACAGGAAAAACAGGGACAGAATATCATGGCTCCTGCTAGCCTGCCCTTATTCAGCTGATGAGAGACAAAACAGAAGTTTATCAATACGCATAATTAAGGACCAAATGACTACATCACCCCAAAGAAAGCAAAATTTAGAGGGTGAACAATACAAAGACAAGATCTAACACTTAAAAGATAAGGGCAAAAGCAGATCATAGAATCATAGAACAGCCCTGGTTGGAAAAGACCTCTAAGATCATCCAATCCAACCATGAACCCAGCACTGCCCAGTCACCACTGCCCCATGTCCCTCAGCACCTCATCTACACGGCTCTGAAATCCCTCCAGGGATGGGGACTCCACCACTGCCCTGGGCAGCCTGTGCCAATGCCTGACAGCCCTTCCAGTGAAAAAATGTTTCCTTATATCCAATCTACCCCCCCCCGGCACAACTTGAGGTCATTACCCCTCGTCCTATCCCTGTTACCTGGGTCAAGAGACCGACCCCCACCCCGATAACGCAAACGCCAGGGCACAGCAGTCACCCTCTGCACAGACCCAGCTGTCCTACAAAGGCACCAGTAAATACATGCCAGTTAAAACTCAGCAGCCTCCCCCGGGAGCACCGCGCTACAGAGGTTCCTGTAACCAACATTAACACCTTACTGCCCTGCCCAGTGCAGCTGGAGCCTTCCTCCTCCAGCGCCGGGAAGGGCAGCACAGTCACACGGTAATGACGAGCACAGCGCCCCGGCCGGGGCTCGGGCCTGAGGCGGGCGACTCGGGGCGCGGCTGCCCCGGGGGCACTGCGGAGAATGGAGCACGCAGGAGCACACACAGGCCCCAGGGACAGCCCTGGGCCCGCTTCGGCCGCTCCCGCTCAGTCACCGGGAGCCGCCATCGGGGCAGCTCAACCAGCCCAAGGTGAGGAGCGACAAAGTGGAGGGAAGAGAACAGGAAGCAGGCCCGCGCCCAGCCGCAAGCGGCAAGAAAAGAAAGGCACGGAGCGACCCCTCAGCGGGGCTGCACGCATCCACCCGCACCGACCCACCGTTTCTCCCGCCGCCGCGTGGGCCCTCCCGGCCGCCGTCGCCAACGGCTGCCACCCCGTGCTGCGTCACCGCCGCCGCCAGCCCCGACCGGCCAATGGCTGCGGGCGCAGCGGGAAACCAAACGCCGCGGCGGGACCCGCCCTCTGCGCATGCGTAGTGCGCCCCTCGCCGCTCACCGCCACACCTCCCTTCCCCGCCTCCCCGCCCGGCTGTGCCCCGCCCCGCCCCCTGGTGGCCAATGGGGACTGAGGAAGGCGGTGACTGGCCGGGGTGGCCGAACGCGGCGATTACAAAATGGCCGCGGGGGCCTGGGGAAGCATGTGACTCTCTCCTCTTCTCCCCTCTCAGGTTCTCTGGTTTAAGTCAGTCCTTTCCCAAGGGCTGGTTTGAGTGGGGTTCATGTTTTGCGCTGCACGCGTAGTTCTCAGTCAGGGCTTCCCGAGCCAAAACTGGAATAGAAAAAAGCTCAGCGCTGCTGTTTTTACCTCTCTGTTACTGTCTCGTTTAACACCCTTTTTGGGTGTGCTGTATGAGTAGGAGTGAATTTAGACCAGCAGCACACCTGGAGCCACAGTGCTGCCCTGCCTGTCTCCTTGGCCTGCTTGTGGCTGGCAAAGCCGCTTCTAGAATGAGCAGCTCTGTGCTGATGTCTCAGCTTCATAACTAGTGCTCATCTTTCCTTCATAAACCTCTTCTTTAACTAATGCCTGGTCCTTGTAAGTGATGCAATACTTGTTTGCTTCTTTGCTTTCATCCTCGTGTTTTAGTTTTCTCTTTGAAAGGGACCATTTATCACACATGTGGAGACTTGCAGCAGTTGGGATTTCAAAGTGGAGTCATCTGATATCCTTGATTTATGAGGAACATAAAACTGAGAGAAAACTTGTTATTTATGTTGTGAGAAACAATTCTGTTGTGCATACGGATGAAGCAAGAGAGACTGTGCTAGAGTGTTTCTTTGCATTGAATATGTTCCCAGGGTCTGAACTGCTGCTGCAAAAATGGAAGAAATGCTTTTGAGTTATAATGAACCGATCAGGCACAAACGAGATAATTGCTTGTCTCATACTGAAATGTGAATGCAAAATATAGCTACTTTCTTATATAAAAAGGAAAAAAAGGGGTTTGTACTAGGAGCTGTCATAGTAACCCACCATATTGCGCCCTACAGGACTGAACCAGGAGGGCTGAGGCTACTTGCTGAAACTCAGCGGTTTGGTGCATGCAGATGCATGGCCACACAGCAAATACACTAAAAAAATACAGGACTGCAATACAAAAGAAGTGAGCACGGGAAGAAGAAGTAACATAGCAGCTGAATGCACTTTCTTCCCTGCTTTCTGTGTTTTACTGCTAAACAGCCTTTTTATTCACAGACTTCTGTGCTATGGGATCAGTTAGGGAGATAATTTGCTTTCTGTCAAGTGCTTGCAACTTCCTGCAAACTGCTGACTGTAATAGCTGGTACCAAGTTAATACCTGTTTTTATGTTAAAGACACCCAGATGTTTCACAGTATGCACATTGAATAAATTAAATGTGAGCAGTGTGCTTCCAAATGTGTTTTCCAGTCTCCTTATTGGATTTTTTTGTCCTTCAGCATTTTCATTATGGCAGTGCTCTCCACAATAACATCTCTTCCAAATAGCTTTATCCTGCAGGTCAACAGGTAAAAAAAAGAATTGAAGACAGTCCATTAAGAGAGTAATTGAGATTATAGATTTTAGAATCCTCTACTTATAAAATGTGAAAGAGGTCAAACATATGCTCCTCAATTATACTATTGAAAAAAAGGGATATTATGAAACCTACCCATGTTGGGTAAAAATTTTGTTTCAAGGGTGTTTTTTAGTCAGTGTATTGCAGAATTATTTCTGCTACCACTTAATTTACATACATATACTGAAAACCAGGGATTTAGCAGTCATTTTAATACTGTAATGTCTTCTACTTTTTACTACACCCATTAGAATTGCAGTATTACAGGCCTGCATTATTTCCCCTTGTGATGTAGATGGTGTTCTTTTATAAAAAGTTGAATAGTGATGCAGCAACATCAACGCATCTAGCCAGGCATATATAAAACTGGAGATAATGGCTTCCCTGTGCTTCAGTTACTGGTCACATTTCTCCTGGGGAAAAAAGAATGATACTTGGAGGAGTTATCCACAAATTTCCAAGGTAGCTGTGGGAAAATCTGAGTTTATTTTCAGGAAGAGAATGCTTTCCATACATAAAAAATGCCTTCCAGTGTGAATCTAAATGAAAACACAGATTTAAAAGAAATTGGTTTTGTTTCATGTGTTTGAAGAAGGTTTGTATTGACTGTGAAATCCACTGCTGTGGTGGCCTGCAGCATATGGTCAGAAGCTCAAATCACATTACAGGCCTTCTGCTGTCCAAGAAAATCGCTTCCAAGAGTAGGACGGACTGTCCATACTTCCCTATCACAGAGGATGTTAATTCCATCAGCAGATGAACCAGTGCAAGAGATGCTGGCACAAGCACGTTGCCTCGGTGTGCTCTGTTAAGTCTGGATATAAGATTAGTCAGGTTGGAGTTGCCTTCGTGTGCCCTGAGAGAACAGATTCCCTGTCCTGTAGGCAGGTCGGTTAGACCAGCATATGCAACCTGTACCTCTCAGTGCCACACAGGAGTACTTGCTCCTTTCTTCATTAGAAATTCTAAACTGGCCACTTCTTTTTCTCACTCTCACAGGGGAAAGATGACCTTGCAGGCTTTTCTGCATCTTCAGCAGGGAAGCACTGGTTTTATAGGTTTTCTGAGTTCCAGTAATGGAACAGTACAACCACCTGACAGCTCACCCTTGCGCAGGACTTGGCACTGTGCAAGAATTAAGTATTCTCCTTGAAAACCTCTGAAGGAAGAGATTTAAAGAAAGTGTCATATTCAGACACTAACCCCCCCGCCCTGAGTCCTCTAACACCTCATTAGACAGTAATGCAGTTTTCTGTTTCTTATCTCCTTCTGGCTGATTACTGAAGTATCTGAATGAAATGAGAACTTCTCTCAGTTTGAACTGGCCTTTCTCTCCATGCAGTATTCCTCAGTGTCACATACCACATTATCATATAGTCTTAAATGTTTCCCTATGGTTCATTTAGTTTTGATCTGTGATTACTTCTCCCATGCTGTTTTATCTTTTTTAGCACCTGACACCGGATGTCTAATTATCATGACTGCCAGGAACTAACAGGGTGTTTGTAATCCTCCAGTTCATACAGTCTCAAAACTGCAACGTGCTTTTGTTAAATAGTTTGCATTAAGGTTGTGGTTTTTATGTGTAAACTTTGCAAATGCAGATGGAGTTTCTTAACAAGGAAAAAGGGCTAATCTTTATCTTTGAGACTGACTAATCTACTATGGGCAGCCTGTGCAAGTGCAGCCCATAATAATCTCTGCCTGAGACTGATTTGGAGATAAATTTTCTTGACAGATGTGGAAGGGTAGCTTTCATTATAATACTCCGTGTCATGTAATAGAAAGCTGCAAAGCTATGCTTTCCAGTACCAAAGCAACTGTATCCAGAGCTGTGCCTGTATAAATTCTCAGTATGCAGATTCTATTCATAAAAAAAGAGTCTACAGTTAAAAAAAAAGAATCAAAATATGAGGCATAGAAAGGTAAGCTGGTAAAAGGATAATTGCATGTAATTAAATTAAATACAATGTACATCTTAAAATTATTGTCATGGAAAGACAAAAAAATGGTTGTAAATTCAGATCTGGTTTTAGATGTAAATGGTGTTGTCTTACAGAAAAAAAATATTAAATGTATACTTTCTTATGATATTGGTCAGGAAGCTCTTATTAGGGAACCAACAGCAGCCTTAAGCAATGCTCATTCTCTGTCACAAAGTCCCTGGGACTTCACGCATTGTCCTTAGCCCAGCTTAATGGTTTGGGTCTCTGGAAAACAATCAGCCTTGAGATGGTAATAGCAGCACCAAGTGCTTAAGAACTTACTGTTCATGTATGAACCATGGTGCTGCATAATGTCATTTTATAACGGGCTCTCAAATTCTCAAACAAATGAACTCTCCCAATGCTTGAAGCCAACAGAACTGAGCTGAATTCGGGTTTTTACAGACAAAAAGGAGCCTTGTGCACAGCTACACTGCTGCACGTCCTCAGAACTGATCTGCCTAACTACTCAGTGATGTCAGTGTATGCAGAGTTCCACAACACAAACTTGGTTTGTGTGCATTCATTTACTAAAATTCTTGTAATCTGTGTTCAGCCTTCTAAAATAGATTGGAACCATACACCGAATTTTCTCCAGTTGTTATAATATGCATAGTAACTATGTGCACAAATAGGCCAATTATGCTCAGTCCAGTGAGTTTATAGCTGGTCTTTGCCAGCTTTTCTCAACTACTGTGCCATATCTTGTTTGGTTAACCTTCCTTTGTTTCTTCTTGTAATATCTGCTTTTATTCAATTTCAGAAACTACACTGATCATTACGTGCTTTATTGCAGGTAGTTTCAAGCAGAAAATAGAATGGTGCTGAATTTTCTGGTATTTCCTTTAAATAATGGATTCTACGCCAGCAAGATCTCTCAAATAGCTTAAAATTTTACCTTGTAGAAAAAGACCTCCTTATGTGATTAAAAATGTTTTTTTTGTTTAGTCCTACTTTAGTAGTAAGCATCATATTCTTGGTGTGTAGTACAGATAAAACTGGGAGAAAACTATTAAAATTTAAAAATTATTACTTTTTCTCCAACCTAAATTGGCTTGGTTTATATTGTTTGCCTCCTCCTTTTGATTGCTTATGTTTATTACATTGTATACAGGAGGTATTAGAGTTTTCACAAGCTTCAATTTCCCTCAGATGTGCATCCAAATGCTGTGCTGTGAGAACTAAAATTAATGTAAGAACATCTCGAAGAACAGCTTAAGGCTTTAAACCTACAGATCGCCAAAGAAGAGGTTAAAGGTTCTGGATGAAATCATAAAGAACAAGTAGATGGTCAGGTCCTGCCAACTTAATGACTGATTCAATCAGAATCCCTTTTGAAGTCTTAATACTCATTTATACATAAAGCAACTAAAAATGTGTGCTAGATACTCCCTTTCCTTACTGCTGGCTTGTGCCATCTCTGACAACTTCTACAGTTGGTGACATACAGGATAAGATACAGAATAAAGGTATCCTCTCAGGAAAGTATGTGTCATTATCCTTGGATATCTGTTATAATATCTTAATATTGTTTATAAAATACCAGCAAAATATTCACAGTGTAAAAGAGTGGTTCCTGGTTTGATCAAGATCTTCACAGTCTAAATCAAACAGACTATATGATCAGACAGACCTGTGATATACCAGATTACACTTCTACCACAAATTAGCTTTGATGTTTTCTTTAGTAGAAAGAAACTGATTATATAGATGGAGTCATTAAAAGGCTTTATGGAGGAAATATGTTTCAAAGAGAACCTTACAAAAGGAATGGATGGTGAAGAAAAATTTACAAGGAGTGAGAATGAATTTGCACCAAGAGGAGGAACTTGGGAAAAGCTGCAGAATGAACAAACTTGTATTTAGAAGAAAGCAGTGAACATGGAACAGTGATATACTCGTTCTTATTGCTCCCATTTTACTCTTTTCAACAGAAACTAATCTATCTACAGACATGGTGACATTTTCTGTCATAATTTTGCTAAATATTATAGAAACCAAGGAGAGATGAAAGAACAAAGGGTCTATAGTGATTGGAAAGAGGTAAATTTAGAGTCAAGTCTGAGAGAAGAAAATGTGGAAGGGAAACTGATTAATGACTTAGATGCGAGTTTGGTAAACTGGAGTCTGAGCTTCGGGTTTCTGCAAGACGATGGATTTTTGTTCGTGTGATCTTGGCTTAGTCTCTTAGGGATTGATCTGATAAATGGAACTAAGTCCCAGAATCCTGATCCTGAAAATCCCTTCTAAGCCACTAAAGTCTAGAAGAAGTTAGCATTTTTTTAATCCTAAAGACCCCTGACCTTTACCTGCTCAAGCTGTTCTAATGTTGACAGGACTGAACAGCTCAGAATCTAAACCTGAACAGGATTCAGGAATTACATTTTTTTTATATATATAGGTCAACATCTACTGTACTCAAAGTGTATGCAACACAACAACTGCACAGGGTTCTGCACAAAACATGCTACTCTTTTCTTTTGTCATTGGAGAGAATTACATTCTGCACAGCAGCCTGGTTTCACAGGAAGAGGCGGATGATCCCATCTTCCTAGAAAGAGCTATGCCTGGTGGTTAGAATATCTCTGTGGGAGTTGACTCTGACTTGTGCAAAAAACATTGAAACTTTCCCACTTTCTCCACAAGTGCCGCAACCACCAAACTGCTGTTAAGTTGATGCAGTTCCTACCACCTGCTTGTGTTGGGAAAAGATAAAAAGAACTTTGCTCAGCTTTATTTTGGAAAATGTGGGTTCCTATATTTAGTAGAGGTTTGAGGCTAACGATATATTTTCTGAAAAGCATAACCCTACATGTATGAGAGGTAGAATTTAAGATGTAATATTTTTCTCAGTATTTCCTATAAGCTAGTGCTAGATAGCTGCACCTTTGACTTGAAGTGGTTCTCTACTGATGTGTGCTCATCCTTAGATCATACCTCAAGGTTCCAGTTATGCCGAGCTGGTGTACCCACCAGTATGAGCCTACAGCAGCCCTGAAGTCAGAGGCGTCTATTGGATCTGGCCCTTTGTTTCAGATATTAAAGTAATACCGAAGTCAGTAAAGGGCACAGCAGCAGTAGTGGAGGAAGATATGGACAGCAGTATCATTTGCCCCAGTAACGTCCTTGGTAAAGCAAATACATTTTTTTCCCACTGGCCCAATAAAATTGCCTCAATCTGCTTCCTTGGGTCATCAGTGCTCATCTAGAATTTTATCACTGTCCTTTTTAGAGGATAATTTAATTGTTTTACATTTATAGAGGCAAGGTAATAACCTTAGATTTACATAGAGCTAATTTCTTTCTTTGTGAGTGGGTTCTGCAGGATGTGAGCAATTAAGCTTCTGTGGGAGGATACAGGAAACATGATTAATGGATCAAACAGACACCATCTAAGGGGAATGGGTATAATACAAAGGGAGATAATGCTCCATTTCATAATAGTTATGCAAATATGCCAAATGTTGGAGAATTCAATTAATATTTGACAAATGGATTTTCTGTGATGCAGAGTAAACACATACTGGGGAAAAAACAAAGCTCTATTGCACTTGATCTGCTAGTTTCCTCTCACGCAGGCTGGGTTGGCTGGTCAGGCATCTCATTTCACTGCAGGTGGCAAAGAACAGTTAGGCAGGAATCAGTGCCAAACAGTGATACTGTTTGGATGAAAAGGATTGACCAAGGTTAAATTCTGTGCACACAAGGCCAATCAGCACTTGTCAGTGTGCTTAGGTCTATTGCTTAGTCCTCTGTTAAAAGTCAAATTTTATTCCACCTAAATGAAAAGTGATTTAAGAATGAAGGGGAATGAATTAAACAATGTTTATGTTCTTGATTTTCATTTTCACTTCTCTTTTCTCATCTGTAAAAGCAAAATTAGTAGAAAAAACAATAACCAAGTAAGAACAGAATGCTTGAGCTAGTGGAAGGCACTGGGCTGGGACTCAAAAATCTGAGTCTCAGTTACACAAGTAGGAAGTGAGGTTAGTACTGATGATATGTAAAGGCGATGACGGTAATGATGGGAGATGCACAAATATCTTCATCTATAGAAAACGTAAGCTTCTTGTTTGTTTGCTAGCTTCCATACTGGGTATGGTATTTTACTCTCTATTCTAAAATACTCTCTTCTCTTACCAAAGGTTTAATACGAGGTTTTGTTCTGAGAAATCCTGATGTAGAGAAGGAAGGCATTTGAGAAGCGTACTGAAGCAATCGAAGAGTTTCTGACTGTACAGAGTGGGCACTGAGCTAACAAAATGTGGCAACAGTTATGGAGCTCAAGTATGAAACACAAGTTTGTCTTTTAGTTGCAACTGTGCTACAGCTGGGTGTCAGGGCTATACCTGTATGCACACCCAGAGCCATGAACTCCCTGGGTAGTCTAGGAGCTCCCTAGCTGGTCATCTGCATTGATGATTTAGACTGATTTGAAACAATAGACCCACTAGAAAGAAGGTGATTGACTCGACTTCCAGCCACCTTCACAATTATAAAATTGACTTTCAAAGAAGCTCTCCAGGTAGGAATTTTGGGCAGTTCTAGAGATTTCCCCAGACAGCTCCTGCTGTCCCTGTATCAATTTATATGCTTAAGTGTCTTGATTAACATTCTGGTTGGAGAATCTGGCTGAGAGACTCCCTTATATGGTTCTTGCTGCAGAATTGACCAAACTTTACACAGACATTTGTAAATAGGCAGTAGAAACTGTTTCTACATATGCAAAAACAGTCACATAAGACCTTTCTTTGTACACACTTATGACAGTTAGGAGATACTTTGTATGCAGTATTCTTACCTTCTATGATTCTATGAGTTTAAGATAATGTGTAGGAATGGATCATATACGTGCTGGAGTGGTCATGTAGCACTACAGGCCAGTTAGATTACCTAAAAATTAAGCAACACAGTGGTTTAAGAAGCTGGATCACATCATCCAGTTAAGGTATGGTTGCAAAGACCCCTTGCAATTGCAAGAGAGATCTAATTCACCACATGAGCGTTACCCTGTGTCAGGATCTCAATAACCTATTTCTTTTTAGCCAACAGTCTGCGTGTCTGTGCAAAACAAATCCTGGGCTGTTAGGACATCCCATGTCTTGCAGTCATGAGGAGTTCTAGGGACATTCCTTCAGTGCCTAGACAAGAAGTTGGGAAGAACTTAAGAAATTAATGTTCAAAATCCTGTGTTCCTCAGAAAACCTACTCTTGGAGATGGCATGCTCCTACTTGACTTGTGCTTCAAATGAGATTTATGTTTATCACTCTTTTCTGTGAAAGTAGGTGCCTACTCTGTGAAAATAGAAGTCCACTGTGATGCAACCAAGAATGACTAGGTGAGCTATAAATTTATTTATATATCACTAAAGGACTGTATTTTTTTTCAGGGTAAAGCATGACATCCAATTTAATCCATTTAAAAGTGATACTACTGTTGCTTCTTCAGTGCTGTTGCTTAGTGGTCAAAGCAGTTACCAAGGGCAGTGGAGATCTGAAGTTGATCCTTAGCCTGCAAATGCCCTGTCTCAGGTTAGAAAGCTCTCTTTGGGGCATGCCCTGTGCCAACTGGGCTGTTGTGACTCCAGGAATGAGACTGGAAAGAAAGAAAGAAGACAGAGCGGTGCCAGGCTCTGGAGGCATGAAGAGAAAGGTGAGGGCACCTGGAAGTCAGGCAAAGATTGAATTCTTCTCTGCTGTGCTCTGAACTAGCAATCCATTTTAGATTAGGTAATCATGAGATGAATGTTCAAAGCTAATGAGAGAGTTGAGACCCCAGGTTAGGTTTGTCCTTCAGCCATTACATTCCTCTAGAAAGAACGAGCCATGCTCAGTTAGGCCACTACAGTGAGGGGAAGACTCTGTGCTATGTACCCCGAGTGGGCAGAAGCTCTGAAGTCCAGGTAGAGAAATGCTCATACAAATGTTATCCTCAGGATTTCATGCTGGCCGGCCACCAAGCCCTTGTGCGGCATTCTGGGCTACCCTGGGAAGTGTCTAATTCTTTTCTTTGAGGATATGGACCTTACACACATAATTTCAGTTCTTTGATTCACTCTGCTGAGACCAGACTTTGTGATGCCTGTAAGAAGTGCATAAATAGGCACTCTGGATCTCATCCTCACATCATTTAAATGCGCGTTTTCCCTTTCCTTTTGACTGTAGGGGAGGATATGAGCCCTATTTTCTACTTGCAAGGCATGTGTTTGTTCATTTTGATTCACTATGGTCAAGGTACAGGATCTTAAGAAAATCCTCATCTCTTCTACCAAGCTATATATTTAAATCAAGGTTAATAAATTTTAATAAACATTGATATTTTCCCAAGTTTATAATTTCTTTTAACAAGCAGTTTTGCTGTGATCTTTGAGTTATTGCCTCTAATAGATTACTTCCCTGTTGTCAGGGCTGATTCTATCTCAAAATGTATTAATCTAACCCACATGTACACTTTAGTTAAATGTATCTTGGCAGACATCCACCACTGGAATCAGTGCTAAACATCACAGGGTATTTTTCTAATTGGACATAAAATTCATAGTTTTATCATATCATTCTTTGCTATACAGTGTGTCAAATTAGATTTAATGAGCTCATTTTCAGGACAAGTTGGCCAAACCAGTGCTATTGCTAATTTATAGAGGCTACAGAAAAAGTTGCTTAATTAATTTCTTTCCTAAATTAAAACTTTCTAGGAAATATTGTCGCTTCTCTTCCTTTTAGCATGTGAATCTACAAAAGCCTAATTTTGGAAAGAAAATCTTTTCCCAGTGTGTAATTTCCAATGCTTGTTGTAATATCTTTGGGTTTTCTTGCAAATGTTTTGGCCACAAAGATAAATCTAGCATATTCTTACATCATGTTAATAAAACCAAGCTAAGTAGCATGATGACTGGGGAACCAGAAGCAATGTAGCTGTCACAGCATGAATTGAGCAAGCCAGTTTGAAATACTGTGTAGATACCTACCAGCAGTAGGTATCTACACAAGCTACTCTAGCTACACTGCCAGCTCAAGAGTTCAGTGTAGAAACATTCTTGGTTAATACAGAACTGGTTTAACAATGTTTTTCTCTGGAAAAGTTATCTCACTGGACACAGTCATGCTGGCTAGGACAGAAGGAAGCTTCAGCCATTACTGTCTGAATTCACTAGACCTTGCAAGCTACACAAACCTGAGCTGGTCCACGCTGGAAAGCTGTGTACAACAGATCTGATTCAAGAGATCATAGCTGAACCCCTGGAAAGATTAAAGCATGGAAAACAACACAGAGGAAGGACTTCATTTGGCCTCTTCATCGCTGCCACACTAGCAGAGGGGATAGCAAAGCTGACTGGTAAGTTGTTAGTTGAAGATGCAATGCAAAATATCAGTGTTAACACATGGTTGAGAAGACTGGTATTTGGAATAAAAAAAGGAGATCCAAACGCTTGAGACAGCTGTTCACTAGGAAGGGTTCTGTAACAAGCTGATGCTATTTTATGTGGTACCCTTCTGTCTTCTACCTTTCATCTAATGTCAGTAGATAGCTGATGGGAGCTGGTAGGGCAAGGTGCTCTTTCAGTTGTGAGAGCAGGGATGGGAGCAGCTCTGTGGAATAGCTGCTGCTGGAAACGGCAGCCCCACTCCCACCCTTCTCTTCCCTGCGCTCGGCTGCATGGCTTCCTCCCACCTTATTCTCCAGCTGAGTTGTTTAGGCAAAGCACTTGTCCTAATGGGATCACTTTCCACAGCTGCAAAATGGGAGTCATACACCCATTTTTGAAAAATGCATTGAGAACTACCAGCATGAACCTCAGAACAGGACTGGAAATTATTGTTATTGCAGTTTTACTTGCCCCTACTTTTTTTGTGAGAGTGTCCCAGGCCATGATAGCTTCATGAATTGCTAGTTCTGGGTTATCAAGAATTAAACAGTTACGGTCCTGTTTGCATTTGATAGACATACACTAAGGCTTTCATGCCTGGTATCCCTGCTACTTCTTACAAAGATGTTTCTCATTTATATACAGAAATAACGAGACAGAAAAATGTTAAAAGGATTGCCTGAAAGCTGCAGATCACTTCTGGCAATAATTATTTATCTGTCCACCATTTTGTCTGTGTATATTTTATTCTCTCTCTCAGTGTATATATAACAACAAATTACTTAGCAGAATCAAAACTGCTTATTTTAAAATTACAGTGCTCTCTTTTGACCTGTACACAAACTAGCAGCATAGTGGAGGACATATGCACATTTTACACTTAATAATCTTTCAGGGTTAATTTATTTACATGCATCTGGTCACTTTCCTAATAGAATAGACCAGTCTTCCTTCCCTAATGAAAGTAGTCATGGGAAAATTGCTTGAGGTGCTATAATGAAAGCCAATATATTATGAGTTGTCTTTAGCAGAGCGGGTTAAGCATGAATACCTTCTGTGTTAACTGTTTCTTTTCACCTGTACAGTACAAATTTTGCACTAACAATAACAATGTATTAGCATTTTACACAGTGAAAGAGTCAACATTAACTGAATATCCTTGCCACATCCCCCGAGAGAGAAGAATGTCATTAACCTCTTTTACAGATGAGGAAACAACACTGGATTACCCTTGTAACTCCACTGACTTCTCTGGAGTTATTCCAGATTTACAGCAGTAGAAATAAGACTAACATTAGTCCTCAAAAGAATAAGCCATTTGTTCATGGTTATGTAGTCACAGAACTGCACACTCAGGATTAGAAACTGAAGACATCCACATTTCCTTTGCTGTTATAGTAAAACTTTCTACTGAAATAGCATCTATAAACCTTTAGCTAGGATAATTTAAAAAAGACCATGCTTCCACAGAATCTTACATTGTTCTCCCACTTGTATCTAGAAAGAATTTCCCTGTGTCTAGAAAGGTCTGCATTTTATGGAAATAAATGAAGAAGAATAAATTATTTTTTATGAACTTCTTCTTGCCCAGAAATGTGGGTAAATTTAATAGCAGCAAAGAATAATGGGCTTCCAAAGACTGCCAATGAGCAAAGAATGTAACTTAAAAGCCTTTTTATATGCAAATACTTCATTATGTTTGGGGTTTTTCATCTTATTTTTTTTAAAAAAGCGAAAGCACAATGGGACATCAGTTATTTCAATTTACATATGAATATGCAGAATTCACTTTTCATTTACAGATATTCTAGAGTCCTGGTTGTACCTGTCAGCATTTGAAGTCTGGAGTAAAGTGGGAGTCTGCTGACTTCTCTAAACAGAATGCTCTGCAGAATTTAGGGGGCTACACTATTTCTGCAAAAATAGAAAATCTTTTTGCAATAGTTGTGTTTGTTCCCAAGTAAGTGGTGGCAACAGCATTATTTCTGAAGCAGTATGGCTTGAAAATACTTACAAATACAACTATCGTGTCTCCTAGTTAAATTCTTTGTAATGTATCCGTTATAAAAATGCTTAGATGTCAGTTATAATAAACTCACTGCAAGTCTGGGAACTAGAGCTGAAATTCAGCCTTACACAGGATCATTACTGAGCTTCATGTGTAATCCCCACTCAAAACAAGGCTGAATCCCTCTCATTAAACTCCTTGGTCTCAGTGGCCCTTCTGGGTTGAATGAGCACTGACTGCACCAACCAGTGTCCCCTTACCATGACTCAGCGATACACTGAGAATTCAAATTCCTTCTTGAAATCAGGTTAGAAAGTAATCTTGAGTATTCCAGATGAACTAATATCAGATCCACAGACTGAAAAACTGCTTTCTGGATCAGAAACCAACATGGAGTCCAAATTTCATGAACCAGTTCAGTGATATCACCGACACTATACACATGCAATTTCACAAGGAATCTGGTCTGCTGAAATTAAAACTAATATTCCAATGGGGTTTGATATTCTTCTGAAAATTTTAAAAATTTAAATATTTAAAATCTGAAAATCTAAATAGGAAAGAAAGAATTTATTTATTTCAAAATCATTTTTCACATGAAACAGCTTCCAAAGGTAGGTGTATAAGAAAACCAATTATGTAAAAGTCTCTACAAGACCAGCTGTCCTGGTTTCACTGGGAAAGAATCATAGAATCAGTTTTTCATTCAGGGATGCTGCATTTTTGAGAAGACTGCAGCACCTGATTCCGTAAGAACAAAGTTGAGGAAAGCATATTAATATCAGCAGTGATCTTGTGACTATTGTACTGCTGGGAAGCTGCTTAGATTAGGTTCCAGGCTAAGCTCTGCTGGGCCTGCTGGATGCTCTTGATAAGTGTTTTACCTAACAGCTCCTGATAAGGATCTGAGTTTGAATGCAGCCCAGGACACAAGCACCCCAGTTGCTTCCTTTGCCTTAAAGGTCTGAGCTTGTTTTCACATGAAAATGCCCTCATGTCCCAGTTAGAGAGCACTCTGAATGTCTGTCTTGGCCACCTTTGCTGAAGCTGTTCCACTCTGTGTAGAATAATTAATATGCACAGGGACCTGAGAGAGTATGGTTTGTAACGTGGTGATAGTCTTGGTCTCACTGGGATAGAATTATAGAATCCATTTTCTGTTGAGGAAAGCTGCAGTTTTGAGAAGACTGCAGCGCACGATTCCGTGAGAACAAAGTTGATAAGACACTTTGTTTTAGTTCATGGCCAGCCATAGTACGTGGGTTTCCATAGTGATCAAGGTCTTTAGCAGTTTGGAGTTAGCCAGGTGCTAAGGAGGAGTGAAATCCAGGGCAGCTGTCCCAAGCTGGCCAACAGAAATATTCCATAACATAATCATGCTCACTATAAGTTGGAAAGTCAGCTGAGGACGGTGCTTTTTCTCAGTGGTCACTGTCCCTGCAGGGTCTCGTCCATCCTTCTGCTCCCAAGGCCGTTGTGACCATCCTGCTCTCACTGGAGCTGTGATGCTTGCAGTGCTTGACCTCAAGCATTCACTGCTGGGCGTGCACAGCTTGTGACCACTATATGGGCTGATATAACTTTGTGTACTTTATATTAGTATTAGAATTAATATTAATTTATTTTTATTATTTTCTCAAATCTGTTTCCATTTCAACTCACAGGTCTCCTTTCCATTTCCCAATTTCCCTTCTTGCGTGGGGAGGGTTCACTTGGGGATAGAACAGCTGACTAAATGAACACACACAACTCTGAACCAGAAAATTACATCCGTTAAGACTGTAGCGGAACTCTAGAGACTGTACTCCATTTCCTAAAATTTGCAGAGATAAGAATCAGAGGAAGAGAAAACCCGACTAATCTCACAAATCAAATGCGGCATTATAAAAAGTATGGATTGATTACTTATAATAGTGGGTAAGTAACCACCCCTGTTAAGTCGCCAAAATATTCACTAATAATTAATATTCAAAACACAATTTGCAAAGGGAATTTAGAAAATACTTATCACTGTTTCATTATTTCCATTATCCACGAGTGCTGCTTTTCTTTCTCTGACAGATGTGCCTCTTTCCTAATACAACTTATCATCAGGTGGGATTTTTATCTGTCTCACATGGCAGCACTTGAATGCATGAGAGATGCTGGCAAGTCTAACAGATTTTGTGTAGAAAACTTTTCCTTTGTAAACAGTAAGAACAACCTTCCTGTACAAAAAATTAGAAAGCCTATGGATTTCTTGGTTCTTGAACTATATTACCAAATAGCCAGGAAGGTGAATTCTATTTCATTGGATGATGTTTGCTTACTTAAGGTAAAGCATATTCACCTTTATTTTTAAGCAATTGCACTCGTAAAACACAATGGGGTTTACATGCTAAAAGCTGAGATACAGATAATGAGATACATTCTCCTTAGGAAAAATCTATTGTTTACATATGGATCTATAGTCTTATGGGGGGAGATGTGTCCCCATCCCACTCTGTCCCTTCTCTGCCTTCACCCCACACTGGTCACAGAGCCACAGGGTGAGAGAATATTCTTGTTCAGAGCTGGTGTATCACCAGATCCACAGCGTGAATAACGTATCCTGAGGTTACATTCACCCACATTTATAGCACTCAGCCTCCAGTTAAGCTTGCTTCCTAGCAGAGCCAGAGCCATAATATAAAATGGCAAGTCAGTCTGGGATGTGACAGGATCAGGCCAGTGCTTAACCAGGAGTATAGGCTTTTAATTCCTTCAGCATTGCAGTCTTCTTAGTTGTCCTTGTGGCTTTCAAAAGCACGAAGCAGGAACACAGGAAAATGCACGCTGCCAAGCTGAGCTAACAGAATATACCTTAGGAGTTCCATACAAAACACAATGTAAACTGCTGTAAGATGGTTGTTTGCACAACTACAGTAGTGGCCAAATGAATGTGCACAGCTTTATCACTGCAAATGTGGTCCCAATCTCCTATAACTCACTATTTATGCAAAAATTATTTTGACAACAAAAGATGGCTAGGAGTCGGAAACACCTCAAGGATAAAGTAATGCTCCCAATTCAGAAACAAGAATTCTCACGTCCCCTCTCTTCAGAGAGTTTTGTGGCTGCTGTGCCAAAAACCTTTGGGATTTGGACAATCCAAACAAGAACTGCTCCAACTCCTCTGTAGTCAATGAGAACAACTCCAGTTGACTTCAGTCAGATTGGTTCAGGCCCTTAATCTCCCTGAATGTATTTCCATTTGAACAAGCAGTAGACATTGATAATACCAGAGAAAAGGAGGGTGACATGAATCTATTTCCAAACAAAAGAGATTTACGGGCCGGTTGGACTTACAGCACATTCATTTTCTTTAAAGTTAATGAGCGGCATGATCCAATAATAATTGTATCTTATGCTTTTCATAAAGTTCTTAAGGCATTTCATAATCAATTAACAGCTCAAGCATGTCATCATTACAGAACATTTTGCAAGAATCCATTAGGAATTAATGTAGAGTGAGCTCTCCATCACCACTAAACAAACTGCTACACAGCTAGGATCCATGCCAAGCAGACAGGCTTTGAATTTTCTAATGAAGATTATACATTCCCTGCAAGCACATCGCCAGGACTTGCTATTCGCCTCCTCCCCACCACCTGCAATTTTTTTCTTATGTTTAGCCATGTCTCTGTACTCCGATGAGATTAATAAAATCCAGTGTTTCTGTACTTGCATTACCTTTAATGCAGGTATTTAGGACATGATGGATCACAGAAAATGCAATATGGAGGAGTTATACTCCTGGATTGAAAATCAGTCCCTAGAGTGACTTCATGTATTTCTGAAGTCTTTCGTAAAAGCTCTGTGAGTAGGACTCCCAAATAAACTTTTCCTGCCTCTTCTTAAATGTTACTACTTCTCTTATTTTTTCCAGTTAATAGTTCTGGACAAATCCCTACCTCCTCAGATCAAACACAGCAAAAAGGGAGAGAGCACCTATGGAGGTTTTTCCAAGCTCTTGTCAGACCTAGAAGTTAAGTGCCTGGTTCTCATGGGTATTTTAGGGCAGCAGTAATGCAGTCAGACTCCTTATATCGCAGAGGTAATGCCTGGATCTAAAATTCAAGCTTGCACCTAAACAGCTCCCTCACCTGGCAATAGCAGGCTATTCCCTCTCCACCTAAGCTGTGGCTTTCCACACTCATCTTCTGCCCAGCAACAGTTCGTCCCTTCCCATCTGCAGCAACAGTTTAATGTAAGCATCTTGGCCTGAGATCAGCAGCAGGAACTTACAGCATGATTTACAAGGAAAAAAAAGCCTCTTCTTCAAAGATTAAAACTCCTTTAGATGTCTGACATTGGGCCCCCACACTGACAGCATCACACAGGATGTAACTTTTAAGCCATTTAAGTGAGACATGTTTTTGTTTTACAAAGACAGCACACAGCCTATTATTAATCTTTTGCATGAGAGACATGGCAGTTTCCCCACTGTTATGCCAGACAATATGGTTTGATTGCTTCTGCCTCCTGTCAAGTCTCCAACTGGAAATGTGTAATATGAAATGAAGTGCAGCAAAACAGATAAGGATGTGCTGAGGTAGTTAAAACAATACCGGGCTAATTGAGGATTGGTATCTATACTAGAAACAAAATAAGCCCACTGTTTGGGTAGTTTAACACTGCAGGACTGTACGGCTACCGATGACACATACTCTGTACAAAGTGGAAGGAGAAAAATCATCTTAAAATAGGAAAGTTTGACAGTAAATGGTGCACACTGGGACTATTTAATTTATTTAAAGGTTTTCAGGTTTTCTCCTCCAAGCAGAAACAGGAATAAAAAATGGTTCTTGCAGCAGCTATAGCAGCAAGTTATATAGCGAGAGGCCACTCTGATCTTTTTGCTAACATGTACTGCACTGTTATTATGCATTTAGACCTGTGGCAAATGTAGCAAAAACGAAGGAGACAGAATGCCAGTGGCAGAAAAAACTAGCAGCTGACTACATAAAACATGAGGAATTCCTCCTGTGCATGCCACATTTTTTTTAAAAAGCCAAGAGCTCCTTCTTTCGCTGCACCAAAAAATGATGAAGTACTGCCTGGAAGAGCAGTGCTGAACCATGGATTGCTCTTATTAATGCTGTATCATGCAACTTCAAAAAACAATCTGCTTTGCTCCAGAAGGCACCAGAATCTAAGCAATGGAGTGAAGCTTACTGAGAGGTGTCTGATCCATAACTCCTGTTCTTTTGCAACTCTGTTAGAGACTACATTTGCCCTTATAAGGATCGGTCCCCTCCTGTGTACAGCTGCACTTCTTTGACTATCAAAATCATTAATTTCTGAGTCTTCAATTCTATGTTTACAAAGTAATCCCTCTTCTTTGGAGAAGAAATACAGCCTGTGTACAACTGTTAAGTTACACCCATAGCTGTGCAGTGTATGTGGGAAAAGGGGAAAGGGTAGAAGCATAGCTTCCCATTGGTTTCAAAAGGGATGCATGACCAATAAAGGAAACAAACTCTTCTTCAAAAGGATCAAAGAAAAAATGAATGAAACAATTCCCTCCAAAAGATATATTGCTTCTCTGCCGTCTCCCTCCTGCTAATCACGCCTTGTCTTGTACACAGTCATCATCTCTCTTTTTGATGAGGGAGATATTCATGCAGTGTAGCCTCGCTCAAACTGAGAATATTCTTACTTTATTTCCCAAAGTGAATGTATCAATTGAAGCAACTCGTCAACTGGAAATTGCTGTGCCTGAGCCAACCCCAGCTTTCTGTGTTGTCAAATGAATGATGCACATTGCTGACAAGCTCGACAAAACAGGCCATTTCACAGTTGTGAGCTGCAGAGCGATTGAGCTGATGTAGATTTCCAGCAGTATGCTTTCCTGAAGAGCTACTGCTTCGCATTCCCCTCCTGACACAGCAAGCGTTAGGGATGCTCTACCCTCATTCCTTCTGTGTGAGAAAAAAAAATAATACTGCAGCGATTATTTCTAAATAATGATTATCACCAGAGGAAAGCATATTAATATCAGCAGTGATCTTGTGACTATTGTACTGCTGGGAGGCTGCTTAGATTAGGTTCCAGGCTAAGCTCTGCTGGGCCTGCTGGATGCTCTTGATAAGTGTTTTACCTAACAGCTCCTGATAAGGATCTGAGTTTGAATGCAGCCCAGGACACAAGCACCCCAGTTGCTTCCTTTGCCTTAAAGGTCTGAGCTTGTTTTCACATGAAAGTGCCCTCATGTCCCAGTTAGAGAGCACTCTGAATGTCTGTCTTGGCCACCTTTGCTGAAGCTGTTCCACTCTGTGTAGAATAATTAATATGCACAGGGACCTGAGAGAGTATGGTTTGTAACGTGGTGATTGTCTTGGTCTCACTGGGGTAGAATTATAGAATCCATTTTCTGTTGAGGAAAGCTGCAGTTTTGAGAAGACTGCAGCGCACGATTCCGTGAGAACAAAGTTGATAAGACACTTTGTTTTAGTTCATGGCCAGCCATAGTACGTGGGTTTCCATAGTGATCAAGGTCTTTAGCAGTTTGGAATTATCCAGGTGCTAAGCCCAGGGGGAGCAAAAGCAAGGGCAGCTGACCCAACCTGACAAACAGAAGTATTCCATACCATAAACTTCACTCTCTCTGTAAATTAGAAAGTTTGCCAGGGAGGAGTCTCTTCCTCAGTGGTCACTGTCCCTGCAGGGTCTCATCCATCCTTCTGCTCCCAAGGCCGACTCTCCTGTTTGCTCTCACTGGAGCTGTGGTGCTCGCAGTGTTTGACATCGGCACTCGCTTATTGGGAGTGAACAGCTCGCGACCACTACACAGGCTGACTATTACCTTTTGCTTTTTATATTAGTATTGGGATTACTATTAGTTCTTTATTATTATTTTCTTAAATCTGTTTCCATTTCAGCCCATGGGTCTCCTTTCCTTTTCCCGATTCCCCTTCTTGGGTGGTCATCAGGTGATACAACAACTGCCTAAACCAAGACAGCGGTTAAAGTAGGCATCTGGAAAGGGGATGGGGTTTCTCATCTGTTCCCCAGGGAGTATATGAGGTTTAATTTACTAAGTATATGATTGAAAATTAAAGATGAATGCTGGGCAGGCAATGCACAATGACACAGACTTAAATTTGTCCATAACACTACTCAGAGACGAACTGCTGTGCTAAAGGAGCACCTTTACCACTTGCTTCTCTGATGTGGATCATATTTGGATCCCGGTGCCTTCTGAAGTGACTTCAAACTGTGATCAGTGCAACACTCCAGGGTAATCCACATTTTTGTAGTATCAGATGCAACCGCACAGCTGTAATGCAGTGGAGTAACTTTAACTACAACTAAAGCAGAAGAATCAGGCAGCTACACGCTCCTTGTATGCACAGAGGGTCGCTCAATCATTTAAATCGGCTCCAGCAACATTGCTGGGCAGCAAAGTCAAGAAACAGCAAGTTTCAGTAAGTCTCGAAGATGAAGAGAAACCTGTTTCTTGTTGTTGGGATTTTTTTTGGTAATGATCTTGATAGGTAACACATAACAGAAATGACTGATTCGATCTTCAGAAATTAGTAGAAGATTCCCATTGATTTCAGAGGGTGACAGAAATTACGCACTCTAAAACAGCAGTCTCCACCTTTGAGAATCAGTGATAAACTCGACCAGTCACACTTTCTAATCGAAACAATATTCTTTGGTAAGTGCCATTTCTATAGAAGTGGGGGGTATATGTGAAACTATCAATTTTAAAACAGTTTCTATTAGAAAGTAGTGAAAATCTTGCTCTTTCGGTATTCTCCAAATGACAAATGTTGATTTTTAAATTTGATACTGTTTGCCATTTAGTGACAAAGTTCATACAAAAGAAGTTTAAACTGAAACAAAATATTTGAAACAGATCAAGGTAAAACACGGGAACTAATCTAAAATTAATTTATTTTTATTTAACAATTTAACAGAGACAATTCTCATTCCACTCATCTCAAAAAACAGGAGAAGAAGCTTCTGTCCCACTTGGAAAAAGGAAAACTTCTGTCCTGTTGGGAATAAGAAGAGCTTATTTCAAGATTTTCACAGACTGAAAAAAATATTTCCCAGCCAACTCTACCAAATGGACTAATGTGTCTCAGAGCTGTAAATACAATTTGAAGATCTTGCATCTGGTTTTTGTTTACAATGATGGTGAGATATGTGTATAGGTAAGTCAGGTTTTCCATGACAACAGTGTGTACTTCTACATTTCTAGCTAGTGGTGGTTCTTGAAAACACAACAAGAGAATACAGAAAAAGAACCTTACAGAAAAAACAGCAAGAATTGAGAGAGGCAGAATTAGGTAATGCATAGAGTAGCTGAGCTTGTTCGAGTAGGTAATTGTATTAGTATTGACCCAGTGTAACCATCTCTCTTTCATAAACGAATGCTTTGCATGACTGGTTTTCCGTGAGTGTAAATGCATTGGATTTTTTCTTATTACTGAATTTTATAGAAAGAAACACAACTACATAGATGGAGGTGAAGAGAGCTAATCCCTAATATTTTGTATGAGAAGAAGTATGAAACATACAGAGAGCGGTGAATCCAAATGTAACCAGAGATTATTCGAACTGCAAGAACACCGCAAAAAAAAAAAAAAAAAAGAAAAAAAAAAGTGCAATATATATCTTTGAATTATACATATAAAACCTTGGGGGGGAAAAAGAAAGGTTATGAACTTGGCCTCTGGGATCCACAGGACTGAATTGATAAGAATGTCCACAGATATAATATTAGATATTATATCCATGGATACAATGTGGAGAAAGACTTTGGAATTGAGCCCAGAAAGAACTGCTGATACAAGACAGAGTTCCTTATGCTTCTCCTAAAATCTCAAATTCTGATATGAATAAATAAAAAGGTTTTCAGGCTGGAATTAAACTTGCAGAGTTTTATGAAGGACAGGTCTTTGCTGCCTAGTTCAATTTGCATGAAAATATAACCCTCAGACTCTGCCCAAGCTTTCGAGAAATGTAGCAGTTGTGAAGGTCTTTATGGTCAAGTCACAAAGTTCTTTTCAGTAGGCGGTAAACATGGAGCAAACATTCTCTTGTTATCATGTTATGTATGGAAATGTCTTATAGTGGCATCATTAGTGATATCATTGGAACCAGCCAATCTACAGCCAGAATCTACTCTACTCCACTGCTCAACTGTGAGCATAATCCCCCAACCTCTCCCTTCTGACATAAACACCCATGTCTACCTTAGGGCCTAAGCCTGACTGATCTCTCTTCCAAGGCCCAAAGATGTCTTGTGAACAAGACATCCCAGCCAGGCAGTCTGGAATCTGCACCCTCTCTAGCCACCAGTCCACACAATCCAGCATCTCAATTTTGATGGTTTTGATGGAGGAAAAGATAAACAGAAGTACATCTGTCCAGTTCTGCCCAGGCAAGTGAGAGGCAAGGAAAAGAACACTTCCTAATTGCTTCAGAAAATCATCTGAAGTCCTGAGAGGTGAGATTTAGTTACAGACACTGGCCTAATACAGAACTGCAAGTACTGTGAGCAAAGCAAGGACTATGGACACAATTCTGCTCACTCTGCCATGACCCACGAAGAAAGGAAACACTCCACAGATTCATAGCTCCTGAGACCAAAAGGAACTGCTGTGTCTCCAGGTTATAACCTCAGCACATGGGCTGTAAATTTCTTCTAGATGACTAATGCATATTTCGTAAAAAAGATATTAACTCCTCTATTTTAGAAAAACTAAGTTATAATGATCTACCGCTTCCTTGCCAAGGCACCCTACTGTTTAATTATTCTCACAGAATGCATTTTATTTCAAGGTTGAATCTATCCCACTCTGACTTAAAGCTTTTGGATTTTGCAACATCATCAACTGTGAAGGCCCGTCACAAAGAATTATAGTGACACCTATGTCAAAAAAGCAAAGGACCAATCTCCCCGCTAAACTTGCTAAGCACAAAGCTGGATAATACTGTAATGTGATTTTCTCACGTTACCTGGGGATACCTACACTCCCTTTAATTACATTATTTTACTTCCCCAGTCACTGTAAGGTGATCGTCAGGGAAGCAGGAGGAAGCAGAAGGCCCTGTTATGTGCCAGGAAGAATAAAGGACATGCTGTAAACAGTATCTGTGTGCCAAATGCTACTGGATCTTTCAACAGATCATTGAGCAGTCAACAGCTCTGGTCTGGAATGAGGCTGATTGTTTAGAGAAAAAGTCCTCAACCGAATCAGCCGTTTGGCTATCTGGCTGCTATGATTTAGGAAAAATATAAAAGACTGCACAGCCTTAGTATGTTTATATACATAAGGAAGGCAATTTATCTGCTGAAAGGCATGGAACTGCACATTAACTTTTAAAACGAAAAGCTTTTTACACTTAAGTTTCTCCAAAACATTTTGTCCCCTAACACTGACGATAGACATCAACAGCAACAGAAGCTGATGCCTGGTGTGAGAATCCTAAAGGAAGTGACAGTAGGTGTTTGCCAGTTAAGTACATTTTTATGTCAAGAAGAAAAAAGAAAAAATGTCAACGTATACCTAAAAGTAACTAGAAATGTGTAAGCTAATGGAATTAATTTGCACTTGATTCTTTAAAAGTCTCGTCTCTTCCTGTAAATAGTTGACTTCCTTCAATTCCTAAAAGATCAATAGGAGTTGAAAGCATTTAGTAACTTGCAGGAAGTTGCTCAGCACTGCACGATGGTGTTTATAGTGCAGATTGTGAAAGTCTGGCTGGTATGACAGGTTCTTCAGAGAGGAAGACATCTGAAAGCAAAGAAAATCTTTTCTCAAGCGTATGTCTTCAGGGATCCACCATAAGTCACAGAACTTAATATATTTATGATGACTCAATGTGAAAATGTTATACATAGACATCAACTTTAAAAATGGTTGTGATTTAGAGAGCTGCAGGTGTTGCTTTTGTAAATTTCATACAGTTCAGTGCCAAAAAGAGAAGACAGCATGAGAAATTATAAGCAGATCTACTAAAGCATTTATATCAATAGTCTGTACTGAAGAAAGCTTTGTCAACGTTGGTGACTTATCCTTCCACTGCTGTAACACACAGTACAGATGTAACTGTCTAATCTGACTTTTAGTCACAATATTTAGCTACCTGAAAGATAATGTAACACTATACATTTCTCCTCTTTCAGTCTTTCTCAGCTTTGCAACTGTGAGCCTTTGAAAGCAGATGACACACTGAATTAATATCAAGTAAATTTTTTATCTGTCATTTGATCAGTTCTGACAGCGAATGCAATGTAAAAAGACTAAATGTGCATGACAGAATTAGCCTGCAAAGTATAAGTTGGTGCAGTGTATCCAACATACAAAATGTAAATTATCTGTCAGAAGTTTCTGAATAATATTTTTATGCTTTTCAGATAAGATCAGCCGAAGTTCTGCTGGTGTCACGTTTCTGTAGTATCTTTCAGAACATTCCACATCCTGTCCTGCTGAAAAACAAATTTTGAAGTCCAAGAGTCCTGCTGTAAGCTGGAGTTATAGGGAAAAAGGATAGTCTTAGTGTGTTTCAGTCTGAGCTTCAAATGTTCATAGATCAGAATTTCTCCTTGTGTAAATCAATATAATTTCACTGACTTCAGTGGAGCAATGCCAAGTTAATAGCAGCAGATGAATCCAGTCTTTTGTTTTCTATCACAATTCACATTTTGTTCTAAAGGTTATTTTAGGCTCTACACTGAGCAAACCGTTGTGACTGTGAAATTGTTACCCAGAGTACAGAAAAAAAGAGTTCTGCAGGATGCTGACAGTGCAAACCATTTCTTTTACCTTGTCAATATGGACTACCTTTCTGTTTGAAGAACTTATCCCATAGTTTGTAAAGTCAGAACAAAGCACTGTGATATTTTACTCTGATTTTCTGTGTATAGAGATCATCACGCTTTCTGGGCTCAATTCTTGTGTGAACTACAGCAACTTTTTTAGGAAAGCATCCTGTCTAAATTTAGACATTACCACTATTGACACTTTTCAAGTCATACCAGATGTATATTACTCTCCCTATATATTTGCTTGCATATTTTTAATCTCATTCTTAATGTGAATATGTTCAGCTTTAACTTTAATCTTGGAGCCTGAAGAGTCTGTTCCTGAAATCTTGTCCCCCACATAGGTACTTCCAGTTCAGAGCTGATTCACTCCTTAAAGCATGTCTTTGATATTCTTCATCTACCACAATTAGATTGAGCTCCAAACATCTCTTCTCTAGAAGAGAAAGAGTACTATAGTCTCTGGGACAGTTCAGTGAGTGACATCTATCATGAAGTCACCTCTAAGAATACAGATCAAGAGCTGGGCGGATTTATCATTTTTCAGAGACTAGCAAACTACTTTCAGACAGTAGTAGCTAATGGTCACTTGTGTGAGGTAGCTGCTGAGCTAGAAAAGAAGGCATTCGTTATCCATCACCTCAGGTACCATTGTTATCAGGATAAAAAAATTCCAGGCCTTATCTTTCAGTACTGAAATTACTCAGAGTTTGTCTTTGACTTCATTGGTAACAGAGGAGTCTCATAAGGTGGAATTCATCTTACCCAGCTTTAAATGTTTAAATCTGATCTACTTATGTATTTTTATAGTCAGTAACAGATAAATAGGCACTTCCATAGCACATCTCTCCCACCCAAAACTTTACAGGTGAATACCATCTAGCTTGAGTGTTTCATGTAACTGTAAGGGAGAATTCCATGTTAAATCTCATATTTGACATGAGAGAAAGAAGACGTGACGATGTGATTCAAGGGAGGTCCCACAGGAGTATGACATGAACAGAGAATATGGAAAACAAGAGCCAGAGTAAATCTGAAGAAAGTGTGGTACCAAAAAGAAATCAAAGACAGGAAAAGGAGCTCTTGAAAGGTAAAGACACCAGCAAAACCCAGAGGTGGAACTGCACAGCGGTGCAAAGGATTTGCTCTAAGTGCTGTGGCTCTGGCTCCCTTTGGAGAAAAAGAAGTCCAAAACTGCTGGAGTCTGTGAAAAATCCAAATCCAAAGAGCCTCAGCAAGCAACATTTGTTTCTTATCATCAGGAAATATTTTGCCAGTCAGGAAAGATATCGTTTGGAAGGTTTTGCCACTCTGAGTTCTCAGAGAAGGAAAAATATTCCCCAGGGAAAGGCCCTTGTAGTGTATACATATATGTACTCATACAATTATATTTTGTATTTGAACTTGTAACTGCTACCACAGTTACTGCACTTCAATTACTATTTATGTGTGATTTTTTCCCTTTCTCTCCATAAAAGCACGTATGTAAAAACATATGTATTTATTAAAAGAATAAGCTGCTACTGTAGGATACAACAAAAGGAAAAAATACCGAATTCAGTAGTAGTATTTCCCATCCTTTTACAGCACTGCATAAAAAAATCTATAAATTCTGAGCAGGTTTAAGGGGAGATTACTGCACACTGATTAGCTCAAACTGAAAAGACTTTTTTATCTAGATTAAAAATAAAAGAATAAAGATTATAATATAATCCTGGCAGCAGTTTTTTACATCTACATCTAAAGGACTTGCAGGTTTATTAAAGAACAGTACGATGTCTTAAAATGTGAACCGAACCTTTTACTGAGCTGTACTGCAGACTCCACTGCTGCAATCAATACTCCAAACAGCCCTATTTTTCTTGGACAAAAACCATACATATATCTGACATTTGAGGAAGCCAGGTGAATAAATCAATAGCAAAACAAAAATGCACTTAATCATATCTATTCTGGACAGATGCAGATTGGAACATCCTATATGGCCCATGTATCACCTTCTGCTTAAAGCTTAGAAATGAGCCTGTGTTTCCTAAATGACAATGCCCTGTTGCTAGAGCATTGCTGAAGTGATTACAGCAGCAATTAGCTGTGTGCCAGCCATCATTAGACAGATCTATTGCTCAAACCTAAGTGCAGGTATAGTTTGTTGTTAAGAGTACTTTAGCACAAATACGTAACTTTAATAACCATCAAACTACACACTTCATAAGTGTAGCAGCTTTACTGGAATGTGCAGGAAAGATCCACACATTCACTTCAACCTTCAACTGGGCTGCGTTTTCTTACCTTGGGTCAGCCCAAGGAGGAATTTAATACACATACTTTACTTTTCCTTAATAGTTTTAAGCGGTGGCCATTATTGGGACATTTCTCATGCTGTTGGAGGTGATCTTAAACATACATAATAGCCCTACTAAATGATTACAGATAACTCTAATGCCAAAAATGTCTATATTCAAAGGTACGCTTGTGCACAGAATGGCTGCTGTGCTCAAGGGTGCTCCTTTACTTGACATTACTTCATAAAGCCCTTTGAGATAACCACATTGCAAGAGATGCTTTAGAAAAACACAATTTTATTTCTTCCCTGCTTTAGCCCTAAGCGGTTCAGTGTTATTTGAACATCAGCAACAGCACTTCTTTACAAGTTCAAAGTCAGATTCTAATCTCAAATTGGCAGTGCACTTTGAGATTAAAAATCTGCCCACCACAGGAAGGAATAGATGTTTTCAGCAGAAGGAAGAGCAATAGGAGGTAAGAACACAACAGTCTAATATCACTAAATTGGAAGGTACATTAAGGTGACACTAAGGTGCCTGACATGAATACTCCTACACTTCATGAAAGGCATGAGGAAAAGGACGCCACCATTCAGTTAGGGAAGAGTTTTGTAGCTTGTAGCTGTTACCAACCTGGAAGAAGGGTGAGACTCCTCCCAAGTGACCTTTTCAGCGAAAGCCTCCGTGTCAAGTGCTCGGCAGCCACGAAGCGCAGGTAATGTCTTTTATTTTCAAAATGTGTAATCCTGACAAGAAGAAAATGTAAATAGGTGTCTGAGGTCTTTTATTTTCTACCAGCTACAGCTACTGCCTGTTTAGAAATACAGTGAGAGGTCTCCTCAGAAGAAAGAAGATTCTCTCTGTGGTGGAGCGAGCCTAGACCATGGCAGCTGGGAAGCAGCGACGGGTATTTTGGGGTCCTGCCGGGACAGGGGTGACAGCAGATCCGGCTGGGGGCCGCATTCAGCCCTCCTGTTCCTGGAGGATGTGGGCACTGCTCTTCATTCTAATTTCACACCCATTCATGCAGAGTTTGGTCAACTCAACAAGCGCTGGAAGTCCTGCTGATAGGCAACTGCTGTTGCGATTTCACCTCTTTTGGCATTTTCCTTTTTAATTCACCAATAACCGCACCGTGGCCTGACTCGGAGCACCGTACAAGATTCCACACTCTCGAAGCCCCTCGGCGGCCCCGTTCCAGCGGGGCGACACCTGCGGGGGGCCGAGGGTAACTCGCCCAACTCCACAGACCCCCGGGGGCTCCCTCCAGTGCCAGGCGGGCACTGCTCGCCCCGCTGCGGCGGCCGCTGAGGGGCTGCGGCAGCGGCGTCGCCTCCCAGCGCCCCGTCCCTCCGCTTCCCGCCCTCCGGCTCCCTCCCCTCAGCGCCGCCACAGGATGGGGGCCGGGCCGCCTCCCCGCAGCGGCGGCAGCGCAGCCGCGGCTGGGGGGACCGGGGCGAGGCTCGGGGGCAGCGGGTCCCTCGGCGTGCGGCAGAGGGCGCCCCGCATTCCACCAGAGCGGGGCCGGGAGGAGCCTCTGGCGCGGCGCGGCCGGGGAGAGAAGGAGCTGCCACGTCCCCTACGCTGGGCGGCGAGGAGAGGCAGCCCGCGCCTCGGCCCCACGTGTGGCGGAGCTGGGAAGTTGCAGGCGGCCGGCTCGGACTCTGCCGCTCTCCCGCCGCTGCCCGGCCCTGCCCGGCCCTTGGGTGAGCGCAACTCCAAGTCGGGGTGCGCGGCGGCCCGCTGCCGCCCGCTGTCCCGGGGGTTCGTGCGGGGCGGTGGGTGCTGGCGGCGGCGGCGTGCTGGAGGCGCTGGGGAGGGGGCGGCGGGGGAGCTGAGGCGGTGGAGCCCGCGGTGTTCCCGGCGGAGCGGCGAGCTCGGTTCCCGGGCAGGCCAACTTCCTGCGGACTTTGGCTGCGGGCGCTCCTTCCCGGGGCAGCGGCAGCGGGCCGGGGCGCCGCCGTTAAAACCAGAAAGTTTTCAAAGCCGGTGTGCGGGCTGGGAGCCGCGAGGAGCGCGGGGCTGGGAGCGGGGCTCGGCGGCGGCGGGCGGGGGAGAGCCGCCGCCTCAGCGTGTGTGGCGAAGGGGGCGCCGCGGCCGGCCGGCAGCTCGGGGCGCCCTCCCGGCGTCTCTACGCGGGGCGGCCCGGCTGGCAGCTGGCTCCCAGCCCCGGAACGAAACCGCCTCGGGAAGAGACCGAGCGGCGGGGCCGGCCCGGGCGGGGAGGCTCAGGTGTGCCGGCGGGGCGGGGGGCGCGCACCGGGCCGCGCCGCTGGGGCGGAACCGCAGCCCCCGGGCAGGGCTGCTGTGGGGAAACAACTCGTACAGAGACTCCCAGCGGACTTTCAGGCTTCGTGGTTTTATTTTTTTCTCCTTAATTTCGGTTCCCCAGTCGCGAGTGCAGTTGTGCTGAGGAATGACCGAGACCTGTGTAGGAGCAGCCTATGGAAAAAATACCTCAGGAAAGCATTAAAAGGTGACCCAGGGAAAATCAAGATGATCCGTTCCGAATGTAAAAATGTGGCTTTTCTCTCTTTTTTTAAGCACCGTGCCTGCATCTGTGTTGGTTTTGTCCCTGCGATGTGCTGACGGGAGTTCAGCTCGTAGGTTTTTGCTTCTCCTTATTGTTGATTACCTAAAAAAACTTAATAAAATAATTCATTTTCTGCTATGGTTCAAACCGTTTAAAGCCGTAAATGTTCCCAGGTCACAGAGATTTCCATTCTGCCTGAAATTTGTAGGAAGTTTTTTACCGGGGTGTGTGGTACCCCTGGGCTGGCACCTCCTGGGGTTTCCGTGTTTCTCTCAATTTTGAAAATGTGATTGTCGGTTATTTTTAGCTTTGTTAAAAATTTCCTCCCTTAGATGAACCAGAAGTCTTGTAGGAATTCCCTGATGCCCTGTTAACAAAAAAAAAGTGAAATGAGTTTCTCATTAGTACATTTTTAATAACTTTTTGCTCTCCCTCTCTTTCTTAACTGCCTTTTAGTGGCCTATTTATAACATACAGACCTCCCAGGCTGAACTTAAGAAGCAAGCTGATTTTAGACTGTTCTCAACCTTTGTAGGTAGAATTTTCACTGATCTTTGTCAGATAAATGAACTGCTCCTTATCACTGCAATTTTAGCTGCTGCTTTCCCTCATGCTTTGTGGGAGATGTAGAAGGGACATCTGCCAACAGGAATTTTGGAGGCAGCTGTCAAATATCCCTTATCACGTGGGAAACTCTAGGAATTACCTGTTTCTTTAGTGTTTTTTCCACTGTGGACTTGCACAGGTCTCTTATTCTGTTCCTCGAGAGGGTTTTGGTGGAGCTGTTGACCACAAATGCAGTGTGATGTAGAAGAACATGGCACTAGCAGACACAGAGAGGTAAAGACAAGCCATTTACGAGCTGGACATCTTTGGACGCTGCCAGGGTGGACATTTGACAGCCCTTCTTCTAGGGAGATCTTAGTACACCTAACACCCTTTTGGGATGTGATCGGTGTTCACAGACCAATGTGACTCCTTTGTGTGAGATGTAAGATACTTAGTGGCTGCATGCTCACACCTCCTGTCTGTTGAACACAACCTGAGCTTTGAAGCTATCCCAGATCATCAGATTTGTGTGGAAATTGCCCTGTGTGAGGTGACAAGCCTCAGTCACACTCCCTAGCTGACCACTGGTTTGTTGCTCCTTGTTAGGAGGCGTGTACAGTAATAGTGAGGGTGGATTTTTTCCTTTCTGGTCATTGCTATATCCATATGCTGACAAAATAATCTTTTTTTAAAAAAAAACCAATCATGTTTTTCCACGCATTAAATAGACAGTGAAATGCTTTTGCATATATATAAGATATACATGCTGATTAGGTGTTATGAGCTGTCTTACAGGATGGTAGACAGACTATACACTAAATCTTCTGACCACTTAATGTGTAATGTAATGCAGTTTCCTTCTTCATTTTTGTTACAAATTTTCCTTGTCTATCTTCTCCCTTGCCTGTTACTTTGAAGCCCAAGAAGGCTTGTCCGAATAGCACAATGCTCTACCAAGAAGCAGTGGTGTAGAGAAGCTGGAAGAATTTCTCCATGAAGAGTCATGGGAGGCCTGCCCTGGTTCAGCAGGTAGCACTGCTGTCATGAGGACTGCCCTCAGAGAGAAATACATTGATCTTTTACAGTGGTATCAGGGTTTGAGAGAACTGAACACTAGTTCTCTCTGCTGAATTTGGCTCGGTTTTGCTTTTACTGTTACAGATGTGCCCCAGCTACTCCCAAAGCCGTCTGAGCTCTTCGAGAATGGATCTGGTGTCTCTTGAATCAACTGCTTTGGTCCAGGTGCTCCAGAATAAAAGATCTCTGTTTTCATGCTAGTCTTTCCATCATGCAATGCAAAAAGCATCTATGGGTGGACTGATGTCCATGATGCCCAATAGCAGTTTCTGTTGCATGCCAGTCTGGATTTCTGTGGGTTTTTTGACTGATTATGGAAATCCTATAATGCTTGGAGAAATGTCCTGCAAAGAGATCTTGGCTGTTGTCTTTGGAGATCCCTTGAGGCTGATTGCTCTGGTAACCCCTAACAGAAACAGCAGGGCTGCTCTTTAAGACCACAAGTTCTGTAACGGGTGGCATTTTTTTCACAAGGTAAGCAATCCTTAGGGGTCTCCATGATTGTGCTGTTCTGTCTTGCTCCCTTTTTGTTGTTGGGTTTGTTTGTTTTTTAAAATGATTGCAGTATCAGCTTTCCAGTAAGTGCTCTGTGAAGCTGAGAAGTTACCTTCCTTTTTGCCCATTATGGGAAAGAGTTATGTTGACAGATGTGGGCTCTGTGAGGATTTGCTGAGCTCTTAATCTTGTTTGTGGCTAATAGGCCATGCTAATGTAGAAGGGCATCTCTTTCAGTATATAAAGGTCTTAACTGCTTGCTACCTTAGAGAAATGTGCTGTTGAAACGCTGTAATTGTCTTAGTAGTAGCAGCAGGCCATGAGGGTGTCGATGTCAAATTGCAAGAGTGCAGGCCTCCTCCCCCCACTTGTTTATTGGAGAGAGAGATTTTTACTTGTTAAGACAAACCCTAAAATAATTGCTGTAGGCAACAGAGGAAGCAGGCTTTGTATGTTGAATGTGGCAAACAGCCAGAGATCAGATGTTTGTGAGCCCTTTAGGCACACGTGTATCTTGAGGGGATGAGAATGTGTGATAGTATTCCCTTTGTTGTCTTTTGCCCTACCACTAGTTTAGTTTCAGGGGTTTCTTTTGTCTTCTCCATCCTGCTTCATTTGATTTCTTGTATACCCTTTTTAGTTGCAAAGAAGTTAAGTCACTTCTTTCTCTCTTTAAAATGCGAGCTCAGTGCTTTTAGATGTCAGCGTGACTAGAAGTTTCTGACCACTTTTGTCATGAGAAGTCTCCTAGAATTTGTCAAAGCGTAGGGCATGCCCCAGCTGAATTATTCTGTATTACAGTTCTGAAAGTATAAGCATAATTTTAAGTATATTAGCAGCTTGGCAGAGACTTCTCTGTCTAGTCCATCAGTATGCTGGTCAAGACTTAATCTAAATAAATAGTGTGCAGTAATAGGACTTTCCCCTGCAGTTTTATGTGAGTGTAGAAGACACCACTTTCCACCCCATATAATTAATGTATGCTATTTAAACAGCTGCTTTATTAAAGATGGGGGCTACATTCTTGGGATCAAAGGAGTTACGTTGTATAGTTTGCTGGTGAGAATCTTTGGGGCTGAAAGGCTTCTGAGCCAAAGTCACTGCTTGCGTTCCTGTTTGCTAATATGTGATATTAAAGACGTGCAAGATAGGGACCTCGGGACCTTAGTTCCATGTTAAGTAAGCTTTTGGTGGAGGATCAGCTTTGCAGGTGCAAGACAGAGAGTAAGTGATTTGTGACACTGATCTGCAGTACGTGAGACACTTGATTTTTAGGTTTCTCTTGAGCAGAAGTTGCTAACAATGCCAAAATACTTGTATTTTCCCCTTTATATCAAGTCCTGTCTATAGCAGCTACAAGGGAACGCTTCTTCTGTGCCCATAATGTATTCTCTCTCTAATAAAAATCAGACACAATAACAGTGAGACTCAGTGAACGTGTCAGTCTCGAGGAATTATTTTTTTCCTTTAAACAGGTGGTAACACTAATGCTGGGCTTTTCTCAGTCCTTCGCAGGTGCCTGTGGAGTTCTTGAGGTGAAGGGATGTAGAAAAGGAGTGTGGCTGCATGCAGAGTGGGTGGGTTCTGGCCCACGCAGGTGGGTACAGAGATGCGTGTGCAGGTGTTTGTGAAATGGCCAGATGTGCCAGCAGGAATGCTGAACCTCGTTATTGGCCTCACCAACGCCTGCGAACCAGGCTAGGATGTGAACTCATGACTGGTGCCTTAAGCCTTAGTGCCAGCTAGCCTCTTATCTGCTCCCTTTCATGATTTTTATTTTATCTAGTTTGGATTGCACATGTTTTCCATTAGATGTTTTCTAATGATCCTTTTCTTTGCGCTATAGTTATCTGTATTTTTCTTTCCTTTTTACCCCCAGCTGTTCTTTGTCAGTTTGTCTCATTTTTTTTTTCTTTTTTTAATTGCATCGTTGGATTTTTCGCCTTCTGTGCACCCCTCCCCCGTGTTGTTTACATTTGTTCTTCCTTTATTCATCTTCTTATATTTTTTCCCCTTTTAACTCTTATCCTTATAGGAACCAGTTTTACTCTTGGAGACCAGCCCTTTCTTATTGATTGCCAGCTGCTTTTATTGAAACTAATTTGCATTCTCTGCTCTTATTGTGCTAGACAGAGGACTAGTGATTTTGAGTAAAGCTCTTTCCCCAAAGGCTTTGCTCAGAAATCGTCTCTCTATTTCACAAAAAGAATGGAAAATAAAGAGCAGCATCAGTGCGAAAGCTGCTTCTGCCTAAACCAATGTGTTTGTGTCTTTGTCACATGAAGACTAGAAATGTGGCCTGCCCTGCTGCAGGCACAAATGACTTCTCCAGGCTGAAAGGAGCTGGGGGGGTGGGGGAAGTACAGAATGATGAGGCCTTATATTTACTCATATGGGCACTCCTTAGACTCTGACAGAAACTAACCCAAGCCATTTCGATTGGGACTGTGTATTGCCTTGGTACTTTTGTTTACAAGCCCTTAGGTAGCTGTGAGATATATTGAGATATATATATATATATATCACAGCAGGTGACTTTGGCAGGGCTTCAATGCGAAGTACTGTCAGCCTTCAGATAGGCTCTTTGATAAGGGTCTTTATTAAAGTTCCTTGAGCCTTATTAATTGCTAAATAGAAAAACCTTTTGTTCAGGCCATGTTGATTTTGGGCTTTATATCATCCTAGAGGTATGGATAACCATGATTTGGATGTACCAAACCTCAGGGTGTGTATTTGTCTCCTCACGCTGCTTTCTGTTTATAAATCGATCTCAGTGCTTATTCACCCAATGTCAGTTTGGTTTTGTTTGTATATTTGGAAGGGAGTTCTCTGACCACTGTACAGTGCTTAGTATCGGGTCTGGAGAGGAGATGTGCTCTATAAATCTGTTACTAAAACTCGCTGGAGTCCTTTACCTCTTGAAATGTTTGTTCCTAGTGTGGCTGCTTACTGGTAGTTAGATGGCAATAGCCTCTTACACTTTATATAGCATCGTTGCGTCATGAAAGATCTTGTGCTTGACTTTGACACCCAACTAGAAGGATAACAAAAATGAGGAATTGTTCGGGTGAAGCTGTAGGATGCAGCTTTTACTTATAAAAGTGTGCCTTCAAAGCTTAGGTACATGGCTGTCATGATACAAGTAAGATTCAAGATCCCAGAGCCTGTTATTAGACCGTAGTGGTGCCAGTATAAAACATGGCTCTGAGCCTGCAGCTGTGCCACACAAAGGCTCAGGGAATTTTGCAAACTTAAGTCTGCTTGATATTGTTTAAAGGAGTGGCTTGTAGTTATACTATTATGGTCTATGAAGTATGTTTGAAGACTTGGAGTTCCTTGTGGTGCAGGACTTTAGGACAGAGGAAAGGGGCTCGTGTCAACTTCTTGCCTAAATGTTTGGGTGTGATACTCAGAAGTCTTGTTGCTGAATTGAGATTATTTCAGCCTGCAAAGTGAGCCTTAGCCAGTTTCCCTCCATTGTTTAAATCTTTCCCACAGTGGTAAGAGAAATATTTAACAGGATAGAAAACAGTGTCTGTAAAATTAAGATTTGCGCCGAAATCTGATTGCCTGAACTATTTCTGAGTCTTTTACACTTGTAAAAGTTGAAGCTGACTTCTTTCTTTCTGTTGCTAATTATTTAGCATGTTAACTCATTGTACAGTAATCTCCAACAAACACCTTTTTTCTTTTTCTTTTTCTTTTTTTTTTAAATGACAATATAAATTGGGGAAGAGAAATGGAAATATTTGTGTACAACCATCTTACTGTTTTTCCCATGTCTTCCAGCTACAGCGCTGCCTTCCTGAGTGGGAGAAAGTGAGACTTTTCTGTTCTATGTCAAAACAGAACAAATTGCAGAAGACAATAGTAGAAGTAGGAGTGAGAATCCATTTGCCTTTTCACATCCTTGCCTTTGTTAATAACAGGACGGATTATTACTACTGAATATGATTTTTATTTTTTTAAAAAAGTTATTAAATTTAATGTGTGCTTAAGGGGGGAGCAAGGGGAGTTCCAAACACCCAAAGGAACCTGTAAGAATAGATCTTTGGAGAAAATTCAGTAACAAGCAGAAATATTCAAGTTGGTCTGTGTATCTTAACACTGATCTCCTCCTGGACTATTTGTGCCCCTCTGAGCACAGATAGGGTGTAGCTATACAGTGCCTGGCAGACTGACCTACACTTCTCTGCCCACACTGAAATAATTAGACAGAAGTTGGATCTTTTCTGTAAGCCTTCCAGCTTTGTTATTTCAGTGCTGTGCTCAATTTAAAATGCTGTGCTGAGGGACTGGCCTTTTTTAGTTTAAGTGTAGCACCGGTCTAACAAATCACTGCAGCTTTTGAACGGGAGCTGGTTTGCATCTGATATTCTCTGAACAGGAGTGAGGAAGATTGGGTCTGCCTGTGGTGTACCACCCTGTTGCACCCCATGACTGGTTCGGGTAAATCAAAGCTGTTGACAGCTGGCTTAGCTGTTCATTCGTGTTTCCTTCCTCATTCTCTGCGTGCGTTCCTGCAATGCCCAACTGCCAGTGGGAGGTTGGTCTCGGCTGTCCTTTGGGACTTTGAAAAACTTTGTGGGTTTTTTTTGGGTTGTTTTCATTTGGGGTGGGGTTTTTTGGGTTTTTTTTTTTTTGGTTGGTTTGGGGTTTTGGGGGATTTTTGGAAGAAGGTACCTGTGCACTTGATACTTAAATTTTTAATACCTAGATATGTTTTCTTGTCAAAGATTGCTTTTGCAGTGCCTCGCAACAGTGACAAGAACCCACTGTCCCCTAAAGCTTTTCTACTTAATGCACTTCCTTGACCTTTTCAACTACTTAGTGCTTTTGCAAGGATGTAATCCTGGATATTTACATTGCTGAACTAAATGGCAATTTTGGGGGTTTGAGAGCTATGAGCTTTGATGATAAATGCGTATTTTGTTCCCTGTAAAACTTTGTGCTGAGAACTCCTGAAGGAGAAATTCAGTGTGAAGAGAGGTCATCTGACAGTTTTGGCCTTAGCAACCCGTAGAAGCACAGGAGAGGAAGAATTAAAGGAAAGAGCTGCAGTGTGCAGAGTTTGAAGAATTAACATCAGTATTTTCAGTGCCTGTTTCATATAATGTAAGGAGAGAGGTGACTGGAGGATGAAATCTTCCCTGTGGTACTAGCAGGGAAGCACAGACAGTATTTGAGAGCCAGATAAGGCCCCACAAACAGCAGAAGTGTATGACACTGTGGAAGATTTCTGGGCTGTGATCAGTGTTCTAAAATACAGTTTAAGAAACAGTCAATAAAATATGTTTTCCAGGGCTTGAAAAGACTTCCAGGTAGTGATTCCTCTTCATCTGTTAAGCTTCAAATGTATTTGATAATCCTTATATAATGCAATTCAAAAGTCTTTTTAAGCTTAACCTTATTTTAATTAAAAAGAGGCATCATGGCAGGATATTCCACATCACAGAATCACAGAATAGCCTTGGTTGAAAGAGACCTCTAAGATCATCAATGTTTGCTGAACAACATGTACTGTCTGGCTAATGACTGAAAACTTTGCTATACGTTTATTTTCTGTTGTCTTCTGTGTCAAATTTTAGTTCTTGCTGGTTTTTTTCTTTTTTTTGTGTGAAATGAATGGGTATGAATTTTTCTCTGAATATTTTCATTCTGTGAATGTTTTTAAGCATTGTGTGAAAATAACATGATGCTGTGTTACTAAAAATAATGAAAATTTAGACTGCAGGTATATATTGTAATGTCATCTGTTTTTTTTTTTCCCTGTAAGAATTACAGTAGATGTTGAAGGTTTGTTAAGCTCGGGAAGGGATATAGTTGCTTTCCAAAGTAAATACTGTTTATGAAAGTTTATTTCACATTATCTACAGGAGACAGAACATGCATGGAGGGGATATATAATATTTTCTTTGGAACATACCTTTGCTAAATATATTTTTAAAGGTTGCTAATCTGTTTCCTGCCTAGAAAACTGAGTAACTCAAAGAGAGAAGGAGATTATGGACATATCTGTTACTTCAGTGCTTTGGCGTTTCTATGACTTCCATCTCCTACGCAGTTACAAACTCTGCAGGAAAGGGATATGCAACTTGCATTGAAAACTTTCAGGTTCCCTGTTTCTCTGAGCAAGCTGGTTTCTGGCTCAGCCAGTTAACTTCTACTGCTGGGCCATCTCTCCTTATTTTCCATTGCCCTGGAAAATTTGTGGTCTCTGCTGTTCCTGACCACCCTGAATAGGTAGTGATCTCCTCCTTCCAGACTCACAATACCAGCAGTGTAGCAGCATCAGCTGTGTGCAGGTCCCTTTGAATTCTGCTGTCAGTTGTATTTCTTGTGAATAAAGTGTTGCTGTTACAGAATTCCAAGGAGCCCTGAGTATAAACGTATCAATTATGTGTCAACACAACAGCATCTGTCGTTGAAATTGGGTATCATTTATTTGGCATCAGCATAGCAAAGATTTGGCTGACAGCCAGAGTAAAATATTCCAGCAGAAGCTGCTGCAACAAGAGCCATCTCTGAAGTAATCCGCTGAAATTCAGGTGCTCTAACATCATCTTTTAATAAATTCTTAAGACATTAGGGACCTTAAGCAAAAAGCCTTTCAGGTTCCACGTTCTTATGTACTTTTATTTCTTTTTCATGTCCATTATTATTTTTTTTTCTGTTCCTGCTCTCCGAAGAGATACATACAAGGTTCTGGGATGTAAATATCCTGTGGTTTCATATTCGTTTTTGACTTTCCATTTCGTATTCCAACACTTGTTTACAGTAAAATTCCAAATGAATGCAATCAGCGATGGCTTCTTTAGGGAAACTTGGCTTAACTGTGAAAGAGGCAAGGCTTTCAAAATAGGAGAGTAAGAAATTATATCCCTTTTCTCCTAAAAGATATGTAGTTTGTGTTTGTTTCTTAAATTATTTTCCTTTTTTTTTTTTTCTGATTAACTTAGTCTCTCTAAACTTCTTCACTTTTTTTTAGACCTTATTTAAGTAAGTTTCACCTTCCCAGAGATGTGAGTGAGTCAAAACAGTAATTTCAGAAAGTTAGGAAAGCCCCGAGTCCATAAGACACCCCATTTGTCACAGGCAGAATTGCCACGGTTCAGTAAATGTTTTAGAGTACCTATGGGAAATCAGAAACTCAGATCACTTTGCTTTTATGGATGATCTTTACCATACTTGAAGGAGGTAAAGAAGTAACCCTTCTGTTTAATGGCATGGTTTGTAATAGTCAGCTGGTTGATTCTTATGTAAATATCTTTTTAAAAATGAAAACGGGAAGATCAGAGTTGGAAAGCAGAAAATACGGCAGAAAGTCTTGGGGTCCTGTAACGTATCCAGTTGTTTGCCTCGTGTCTTTTCACTGACTAGGCTCCAAGCAGTCTTCATTCCTTCATCAAATTAAGGTTTTTTACTTGTGTGCTAAAGAATCTCCTTTCTAGGAGAGCGTTAGGAACAATACAGAGATAAAAGTAGTTGGGAGAAAATATGCATTGGATTTTCAGTGCTGGAAGAAAAGCTCGTAGAATAAAGATGAGCTGGGTTTTTTAAAGGTTTTTTGTTTTGTTTTTTTTCTTTTCCCCTGAGGTTTGAAGTCCTGTGAAGTTCAGTTTCTCTCAGAGGGGAGAGAACAATGAAAGGGAGGGAGGTCTATCATATTCTCTGCATTTAAAATGGGTTGATTTCTGTTTGGGTAGAAAAGAAATAGTAAATTTGGATTAACTGTTAACTTCGTATTCTCAAAAGAAATCACACATCTAGAGTTAAGTAATGAAACCTCTTTAGGAAAATCAATGCTACCTTTTTCCAAGCTCAATTTATTCAAGAGGTCAGCTTTGTTGCTACCTTGGCAAAGCTTGAATTTAATGATTAACCTCTTTGTGACTGTTCATGTAACTTATGGCTTTCCATCTGGTACTTTATATAAGCATAAGCCAAGATGATAACAGAATGCTGTAGTAGTGTGGTGTGTGCTATTTGGGGAAAAATCTCTTTCCAAATCCTATATGCAGTATGCATCAGCCCCAGTGAAACTGAGAGAAGCCCATTATGAAATCCGATTAGCTGTCTGCTCTCTAGATGAGTTAAAATCTCTGCCCAGTGTGGTAATCAGTGATGTCTAGCTGGTAGCTTATCTGGTAATAGTGCTGTCGCCTTTTATCGAGGCGCCTTCTCTTGCAGTTTGGCCAGGCATGTGTATTCATTTCAGCCACGTATAACATTGAGCATCAAAGTGATACCTTGTAATAAATTTTAAAATCTTCTTCAGTGCTGAACCTGGCACTGTCTTGTTCTGTTGTGTCGCCTTTCCATTTGGCAGATTTCCGTGTGAGATCCAGAAGTGTCGTGTAAGCACCAGCATACAAGAGAAGGGAGAGTATGCTTTGTGTGAAAGCAGCACTGAAAAGTGCAGCATTAGGTTCAAGGTTCAAAGCAAAGTATTGTCAAGCACTGGGCAGTGTGCTTGCTCCAGCAGTGATCATGTCTGTAATATTCCACAGGTTAAAAAAAGTAATCCGTTTAATCTTGGGAAGTAAATATGAAAAGGGTTTCAAAAGTAGCTTTAGTTAATGTAATAGCCTGTAAAGTCTAAATTGTTTTCCTGTTAAAATGGAGAATGTGAGGAAGAGCAGTTCTAATGCCAGCAGTCTTTAATGTATTCATCTTCATAAAATAGATCTGCTGTCCATTCCATATCCATAGATGCTCATGTCCTTGGAGAGACGTGGCTAAAGCCTGTGGAGCACTGTAGTAGCAACTGAGACAAGTTGCTGGATGAGAACTGAACTTCTCACCAGCTCTTACCACGTGTACATAGTCCTGCATATTTTGAAGGTGCCTTCTGGTGGTAGTGGTTGCTTTCCATCAGTGTTTGGGTTGTTGGGCCTGGAGAAGCGAAGGTTCCAGGGAGACCTTATAGCACCTTCCAGTACCTGAAGGGGCCTACAGGAAAGCTGGAGAGGGACTTTTTACAAGACCATGTAGTGATAGGACGAGGGGTAATGGGTTTAAACTAGAAAAGAGTAGATTCAGATTAGATAGTAGGACAAAATTCTTTACTGTGAGGATGGTGAGACACTGGAACAGGTTGCTCAGGAAAGTTGTGGCTGCTCCCTCCCTGGAAGTGTTTAAGGCCACGTTAGACAGGGCTTTGAGCAACCTGGTCTAGTGGCAGGGGGGCTGGACCAAGATGATCTTTGAGGTCCCTTCCTACCCAAACCGTTCTATGATTCTATGATCTTCCATCTTTTCTTTCACTTGAAGGAGGTGAATTTTGACTGTCCTGATTGTGGATGTTTTTTAAGTGCTGTACACTTTTTGCTCTTGGGTTCTGTCAAATTACTGTGATATTGAACAGTGCTTTCTACCTTATTTTATATTTCATTCTAAACTTCCTATTCTGAAATATATTAATATTGTGTCATTTAAGTCTAGACATTTATGAACACTTTTGACCTGTTGCTAGCACCACCAGTTGATTGAAAGTTTAGCTTGCCATCAAGGGAAGTGAGATGATACACATGGTGCAGTACAGTAGACAAAAGGTTATGCTTCCCCTTCACCATAATCTGCTTTGTGATTGTAGGTCTCGTTTCAAGGCTTGGTTAATTTGTGAAAAAAACCTCACTTCTCTGTTGGACAGAGGGGTAGGCAATGGTTGATGGCCCATATTATAGGAGGAGTGAGTAGATCTAGTATCTTACGGTATCTAGCCCTTTGTAGGAGAAAGATGGTTCTTAGAGTCCTGCTGGAGGTGGTGTGTACTGTCTGTGCCTCCAAATGCATGGAGTGTGCTTGTTGATTCTCTTGGCTTTTGGAGACCCCATGCTCAAGAGTATGTGTGCTTGGCTTTATTTAGACTATTCAGGTTCTGGAGGGGTTAGTAAGAGGCTGTGTTAAACCACTGCCTGGTTTTCTGTCTGGATACTGATTTATTTGCCTCTCTATGTGGAACCTCCATGCCTTTTCTTGGTCTCCACTCTTCTTCCCAGTTCAAATTAGTGACAGTTTTTGAGGAAAATAACACTTTCCTTTTCCTTTATGCTTGCACTAGAAATTCAAGGACAAAACGCCCCTTCTTCACTCTTAGGAGTGAAGTGTTATTTTATAGTATCCTCAGATTAAACATTGGGTTCGCTGAGTCTACTTCTGGCACTGCAGTTCTTGTATTGAGGAACTGCCTGACTGGAGCAGCATTTGCAAAACCCTTTTGGTACATCTCACTATTACCAAGTCAGTACTGCAACCTTATATAAGCCAGTCTCCATCCACTTAACTCTAGGACAACTTTGATGATTAATATTTATATAAAAGCTTTCTTGTTTCCACAGTGAAATTGTCTCACTATCTAAAGAAAAGGTGGCTTTTCCCCCGTTGACTTGGTGTGAAGAAGCTTGCAAAGGCTTTCAGCAGCACTGCATCCGAGACAGGCATCAGCAGAAAAACTAGGGTCGTCTTTAATTCGGTATTTCATTTTGTGAAATTGCCTACTCTGAGAGAAATAAAACATTTACATGTATATTAACCAATGTTTGCCAGCTCTTGGAATAAAGCCAGTTCTCTCAGGGCCAAACAAATGCTCCGAGTGAATGAGTAATAATCTGCTATTGTCACTCCTAATTTATGGATGGGTAGATAGAGCAATGTTTGCCGTTTTAAGTTGTCCTATTCGCTCAAAAGAGTAAAAATCACTATTAGCTATCGGCTTGGAGTATCTATAGCATGTCTGTTTATAGCTGATTTACTCAATATAGCTGATGCAAAAGTTCAAAACCTCCCCACATGATAAGAAGTAATTGTGGAAGAGGATGAGGACGCATGAAGGTTACAGATGTTTTGGGACAGTAATTTGGAAGCTGTGGCCAGACACTGAAAAGATACATGGCATCTCCTCTTTTTAAATTATATGCAAGGTCCCTGTGCCTCATTTATTTTCTGAGGAAATCTGTATCATCTCTCTCATGTTAATAGAAAGAAAAATCTATGGATTCCCAAAATAATGGCTTTATTGAGCTTTTGTTGTTGATAGATAAGTAAGAGGAGGGCATAATGACGAGTGCCTTACAATGATGTTTTCCTGTGCCTCTGAGGCTTTTCATTTGCTTATTTTTTCAACAAATGCAGTTAAAAAGAGTTTTGAAAACTTGAGTTTATGCATTTATGAGTGTGCTTTTCTCATGAAGTTAACTGGAATCTTTGCAAGATTGGGCTGAATAGAAACAGCAACGAGCCTTCCTTTTATTGAGAAAGATGTGTGTTTTAATGGGAGCACTTAAAATCCCACCCCTTTAAGGCCCATGTTAAATGTTGCAGAGAGGCAAATTGCACAGCATCTCTCTGGAGTAGGAGTTGGAGGCATTGAGAGTCACTCTTGAGATGGAATTGTCCTCGGAATGTCCTGTGAAGTCTTCTGTGAGATCTCCTGGGAGGTTGTGGAGGAGTGTGCTGTATCACACCCTAAATACATAGGTAGGAGATGTATGAGAAGTACAAACCTCACTTCTCAGCCACTAGGAGTAAATAAACACAGTGCAGAGATGAGACTGATAACTGATGTCAGTCTTCTTGGATGGATTGATTCTGCCATCGGCTTCTTTCAGTCTTCAGTTCACTTCATGCAGCTTTTCTCCCATGCACTGGTTTCTTTCCTTTTGTTTTCCTTCTTCTCTTGCACACTAAGGGGGCTTTCCTGCTCTTTCTCTCTGGGCTTCTTTATCTCACTCACCTACTTGTGTTGCATCACTTTTTTTTTTTTTTTTTTCCTTCCCCCCACTGCATTAAATTTCTTATCTGTGGTCTTATTAAATGAAATAACAGCAAGAGCAGTTGGTGTTGATGTTGCAGATACCAGGATGTCCAAAGCCCAGGGTGCATCCATTAATATTCTGTCCATGAGCTGTGGAAGACAGACTCTGAAGAGATGCCTAAGGACATGATTCCTCAGCCCCCCTGAAAGGTCAGACATAGGACTTAACTTCTGTACTGTGCAGCCTTAGCTGTCACTTGGTGTTCACAGGCACTCAGATAAGATTAAAAACTAATATATCCCTGGCTTGAGAGAAGGTCGAATAATACGTGATCCCTATATCTACTGGATCATGGGCAGGCACCTTTAATCATCCATCCCCTGCACGCCCACAGTTCCCAAACTGTCCGTGGGCCCCAACACTGACTTGACTTCACTTCCATTTTCATGGATTCAGGGTACAACTTCAAGTGGTTTGATTGTTGAGTGCCTGCTGTTGCATGGACAAGAGGGATCTACTGAATACACCAGAAGACAGACTATCAAATTAGGCTGATGAGAATAATGAAGCAAAATGAGTTGTATTTTTAAGAGCTGGTCAACAGCATTTTAATAAAAATGAGAGGTGGGGGAGAACCAACTGCATCACAAAACCAACAAAAAAAATCCCTAAAGACAAAAAAAACCCTCCAAAGACCAAAAAAACCCCCACCAACCAACCAACCCACCCAACAGCTTGGAGCAATTTTTCCTGAAATTGCTCTAAAATCTAAACTATATTAAGATTAATCTGAATTAATCTATACAAAGTAAGAAAGATACCTGCTTGGATCTCGGTGGCAGCTGGTGTTTGCAGTATTATAAATAGAAAGCAATACAAATTGAGGTGCTTATTAAATTTGCCTTCATGATGCTTTGAAGAATTGCAGTGGAACAGAGAAGAAAAATTACCAAAGGCACTGACTTAGAAGGGTGACTTAAATAGCTGTGCTGCCAAAGGGAACGGAACATAAACTGGGTAAGTGATAGACTTACTCCAAACGGTTATCTAACAGCAGTTTGTCCCTGGCATGGAGAGCCTGCCCGAGAGCTTTGGAGGGATGGGATTGAACAGGGGGGAGGGCTTAATTTTTTTGGGCAGTTTTAATACAGTATTGAATTATAGTACATTTTTCAGGAGAAATCTTGGACTCCTGTAATGCTTTCTAGCACTTAATGTTTCTCGAGTTTTCCCTTGTTTCCCTTTTACCCTTCCCTCAGCTGACAAAAAATAATTCTGTGGGAAGTGTTCATGTTTGGGAAATGGGCTCATTCAGAATTTTTGCTCTTTTTTTGGATAAGACTTCAGTGAGGATCCTGTGTGTCATTCAGCATTTTCTAAAATTCTTGGAACACTGTAGGGCCTCCGCAGAGAGATGGCTGAGCAGAGCAGCTCGTTGAGTAAACCAGATCAGAGCAGTGGGCTTAACTGGCAGAGAGACTATTAAAAATGAATCAAATTCTGCAATGTTTTTTTTCTTTAATGAGATCCTCAAATTGATTTAATTTGGCAGGGAACATGCAAGGAAATCATAGTGTGGGAAAATCGGTGCTTTGGGGAGCAGTGAATTGCTCTGCATGAGATCCAAGATCCTGCTTTTTAATGTAGCGAAACACCAGCGTGGTTGCTGGTGGGGAGGAGTTCTGCAGTGGCACAGTGCTGCTCCTGCACCCTTGTCCTCTCAGTTACTGTCTTGGAACATACCTGGTGTACAAACAGGGAAGGCATCTGGGTTAGAAATGGTGATAACAGACTTGCACACACAGAACAAGTGGAGTTGTTACTGCAGAGAGAAGAGGGAAAGGGAACACGTGCAGGTTAACAGGACTCTGGGCATCCCCATCCAGCTCTCCCTGGCGCTGCGCTTGTGTGCATGCCAGCCATTTAATGTATTTTACTGTGGTTAGGAATTCAGTTCACAGAATCATTGAACTGCCTTGGCTGTGAAAGTCCTCTAAGATCATCAAGTCCAACCATTAACCCAGCACTGCCAAGTCACCACTACCCCATGTCCCTCAGCACCACATCTACACACTTCTTAAATCCCTCCAGGGATGGGCACTCCACCACTGCCCTGGGCAGCCTGTGCCAGTGCCTGACAGCCCTTCCAGTGAAGAAATTTTTCCTAATATCCAATGTAAGCCTCCCCTGGCACAGCTTGAGGCCATTATTACCCCTTGTCCTGTATGCTTATGAGTTGCACAAAAAAGACAGCTTAGGCAGTGCACGAGCATGACTGCCCTTGGAAAAGTTTGGATCTGTTGAACAGGGAAGAAGCTGTGTTGTGCACTAAGCTTGCTGGGGTTAGTGCTCAATTGCGTGCCACTGGTGACTTCCAGGGAGCGCTGTGAATATAGCGGATTGCTTTAGAAACAACCGGAGTGGAAAGGAAGGCTGTAGAGGAATAAATGAGAAGGGAGAATATGAATACTGTTACACAGGGAGATGTAATGTTTTGGTCTTGATAAGTGCTTTAAAAGAAGGTCACTTGTTCTTTACGGTGGATGCACTATGGAACTGATCGATAGCTGTTTGCTGAACGTTGTAGAGGAACTTCTGAGGCATCCTTCTCCGACTGCCTGGGCTGGCTCCTAATGGACTTTGTTACACACGTGGCTCCACAGGTTTTGCTTCTGAGTTTTTGAGCTGGTGGAAAGCCCTGGCAGTAGGACTGTGAATAGGAGTACGTAAATAGGTGGTACAAAAACCAGTGTCGCAGAAGTGATCAGATAAAGCCAGGCTTGTGTTTAGGGGGTGACTTTGCTGGGAAACTCCCTTTGGTTAGACTGTGCAAAACTTTTTTTCTTTCTCCTCCTGTAATTTTATTAAGTCTTAATTAAACTTTCTGCATTTAAATTAGTTTACATTAATGTCACACTGTCTTACTATGTGTATATTGACAGATGCTAACAGGAATTTGATCAGCCTAATCCAGCTGTATGTAATTAGGTGCCTTCTCCTTATATAATTGCAAACAGAGTCTATCAATCATGGCAGGAAAGCCTGCTGCTTTATTATAATGTGGGATTGTTTAGTGAAATATAATAAGACTTCAGGTTTAAGCTGGGAAGTAAACGGAGTGGGATTTTAATGAGAGCAGTGATAGGAAGAAAAAGCTCACCCCACCCATCCTGTGTCGCAAGTCTCTGTTCTTATCTTCCCTTCCCCCCCAGTAAAGGTGTCCTGATTGCATTGTTGTCACGTTGATGTTGAGAACATTTCTGTAATTTGAAAGGAATTTGGGAAAGGCAGAGATTTCTGGCTGCCAGAGGAAGAGCTCTAGCCTAAGCCGGTGGTGCTGTTCCGATGTGAGGTGGAGGTTTTTATTTCATTCATTGATAACTTGATTACTTGGATCAAATGAGAGCATGTGGAAGGCAACAGAGGTGGGAATGAAATCTGCCAAACCACAGCGCTGCAGAAGCTCTAAAGCACCTGCCGCTCTTGGAAAACAAGTCAGTTAAGGGAGTAACACAGGCACCCACTTCAGTAATTGTATTTGGGTTGATTTCTGTGTGATTCAGTTACTCTCCAGTGTCCTGCAGTCCTCCCCTGGCACGTCTGCAAGCAGCGAGATACAGGCACAGTGCCAGCAGTCTTTCCTCAGCCTCCTACTGGAAAACCATCCGTGCCAAGAAAAGCTTGAAAAACCAGAACTTCAGACAAGCTTTGAAGGGGATGAGTTCAAGATAGAACCCATTGTTCAGCATGCTCTGGCATTACATCCAGCTTGCTTTCTGGAACATAGGAGGTTCCATTTAAATATGAGGATGAACTTTTTTTTCAGTGAGGGTCCCAGAGCACTGGCACAAGCTGCCCAGAGAGGCTGTGGAGTCTCCTTCTCTGGAGATTTTCAAGACTCGCCTGGATGCAGCCCTGAGTGATGTGCTCTAGGGGATCCTGCTTTTAAGCAGGGGAGTTGGACTGGATGATCTCTGCAGGTCCCTTCCAACTCTGAAAATTCTGTGAAATACCTCCAAGTTACTTCATAAGATAAAATGGTAAGTGCCACTGTTGGTGAAGTGCTGTCCATTTTCCCTGGCAGAACTGTCTCAGGAGGGTTTCAGGAGTCCAGGTACACACCTGTCAACCTTTCTTCTGTTGCAGGGAGTTGTGTATCTCGAGCCAGAAGAGGGAGATTTCCCTTTGTGGCTTCTGAAGAAACGATCTGTTTCACCAATAGTTTGAGTCCAGCATACACAGATTGTCTTGTGGTCAGGAAGTCCAAATGTTGTTTCTAGATGCTGTCCTGGTATCTTGGGACGTGTTCTTCCAGTTTTACTCTTCCCTCCGGCACTCTCCATCGTCCCCCTCTCCGGTGTGCACACACGCACGTACACTCACACCCCTGCTGCCCCAGGGTCATCCCTCGCCTCTGCATTTTTGGTGGGTTTAGACTGAACAATTGATTCTTGCTGTGGGCGTGGATTTTTTTGCCTGCCAAGTTTTAGCCTGGACTGAATTTTTCAGTGCCAAAGTTTTAATGATAGTAGAATTACAATGAGTAGCAGTGGCAATCCCTCAACTCTCCTGTTTGCATTGTAAAACTGTAACATCAGGCTTCGGGCTTGCTGGCATTCTGCCTGGCGTGTGGCTCAGGGAGCTGTTTCAAACACGGTTGTAGTGATGCTGTCTCACGGAGTGACTGAGTTGGGAACCCAGCAGTTTGAACGGGAGGAGTAACAACCAGCCTGGATGGTAGGAAAGTGTTTCCCGTCTAGGTCATCACCAGCTCAGAGGATGAGCGCTGCTACCCTCTGGTGACAGTTCAGGTTGTGGTGTGAGTTAGCAGTGACAGTCCGAGTCTCTGTGGGCTCGTGGCCCTGACGCAGTGGTGCTGGAAAACAGAAATGCTGTTTTCACACCACATTCCTATTGCTGCACCTTCTTGCAGACGCCAAATGCTTGGGGTTGGTCTGGGAGAGCAGCATGTGAATTTTGAGGAGCTCCAACACCAGCAACTTGCTTATTTTTACTTATTTATTTAGTGTAGCTATTTAGAAACTGATTGAATTTCCATAAATACACTGGAAAGATAAATGTTTTGCAACCAAAGGAGTCTTGTCAGGAACAGCTGAGGAAATTACTTTTTAAGAAAACAGCTGAGCAAACACATAACATCAAGTCATATGCTAGGTGTTGTGGTTTGCTGCGTTATCTGTAGCTGTATAGATGGTGAATGGCAAGCTCTTCTCTTACAGCCTCCCCTAGGAACTGACTTCATGCAGTGATAGAAATTACATGTTTGTTTTTCTTGTGTTTTCAGTAAACATTAGTTGTATTTCTTCACTGGACTGCTTGTTGCAACAGTTGTCTTGATGCTGGGTCTTTGTTTACGAATTAAAACATGGCTTATTTATCCACCTGTTCATGGAGCAAAAGGACTTGCCTTTTATTATTTTTTTTTTTAAATTGGATTCTGTTCTGTTTCTGTGCTGCATTCAGGGCAGATAGGATTGCACTGCAACTCCATAAGCACCAAAAATACGGTCACCTTGTCTCTGTTTAACAGCGCCTTCCTAGATGGAGAGATCCATGGCTTTTTGTTTCTAGTACAGATTACTCACTATATTCAAGTCCTCAGAAATGTGAAAATCGTATTGAAAAAGCTTTCTGCTTTGGTGGCCTTGCTCTCTGTGACTTTCTGGCAGCATTCAGTGCTGGCTTTCATTTTCTGAATACTGTGAGTAGTTTGGAGACTCTCAAAGCTGCATTTACAGTAAATGTGATGTTGTAGTCGTGATGGGTCAATTCAGATTTAGGTCTATAATTTGGAAAAGAACCCACCACTCCTCACTAAAAAGTATTAAACTGACTTCAAACAGCATCTTAATAGTTCCGTGTTGTTATGCGTGTAATTAAAAGCTTTTACCCTTGAAAACAGGGTTGTTTTGATTTGGTAATTGCAATTCCTTGCTGCAGTCAAATAGACTGAGGTAAATTTTTATGATTATGCTGTAATGTGAAAATCTGTTTTTCACAGAACAAAAAGTTTTCTCTTAATGCTTTTCTTCATTTTTAGCACGCTCTGATATCATGACAGATAATGTCACTGAAACATGAAGATCTCAGATTTAGCACTGCAAGCATTATCTTCAGCTGTGCATCAATTCTGCTGTGCAACTTCTGTTTACAAGTGAAGAGCTGGGTGACCCAGAGCATTTCACAGAGCAGAAGCCAAAGTTATTTATGTGGCCGTTCCTGTAGAGTCCTTGCTCCCTTAGGTTGCTCTTGTTTTATTAAGGGGACAGCTTGTACAACTGAAAAGTTTGGTTTTTAAGCAGGCAATAATTATTTCCCCTTGTTAGTTGTCGCACAGAGCTGTGTTTCAGTACCAGAAGGAACTGTCCTACAACTGGAATGTTCACTTCATCATGGGGTCGCTTTTGTGTTGCTGGAAGTGGGCTGGCTGGGGAGGTTTTGGGGAGGGGAGGGAGGGAGGATGTGATTGGGATTACAGTGTTCTGCTAATCCTCTGGGCAGGTTTGCTCTTTAGGGTTCAGCTCTCGTAGTCAAATTGGCAAATCTCTGCTCTATCCATCTTTGTCACCCACACAAGTGATTAAACAGAACATTTTGCTCCTTTAGAGCCTGTCATATAATGAAGATTTTTCTAACTATCATTTTGCATTTAGTGTTTAAAATGGAGTGTAATAACTGTGCTTGAATATGGTGGAAACAGTGCTGGACAGTCACTACTGCAGTTGCATAAAAACTTAGAATTAAGCTTGGGTTTTTTTTCTGAATAGCCCCTCGCCCAGAGCCAGGTTTGCAAGGCATTAGCTGCCTGGTGCATCTGACACAAACGCAGGAGCAGGTTTAGCTTCTGTCTCGGCGTGGGAGTTGGGTGTGAACTGGTCTAAGTGCTGGTGTAAATCCTCCCCAGGTAGCAGCCATCTGAAGGGGTGAAGGCGTTCTTCATAAAAGATGTGAGGATCGTTATTTTTCTCTTACACCTGCCAAAACTGAAACACAAGTTAAAAAACAAGTGATGGAGTTGGGCTTGTGTAGAGGGAAAGGCTGTGTGCAGAACTGAAGTCTCTGGAGACCCCAACTAGAGCTCTGTGCACAATTTTTCCTGTTTGTAAATCTGTCCTGAGCTCCTACTGAAACACTTTTTAAAATTCCCATTTATCCGTGTTTCTAAGCTGGTTATATCACCTGAGAAAATGGTGAGCTTGCTGATGCTACTCTGGCAATGGCCACAAATTCGAGTGACAAGAAAGAAAATTCCCTGTCCAAAACGTGGTATTTCACCTCGAGGTAAAATCAGTTATGGAATAATGATGAAGAAATAAATAATCTGTGTTCAGTTAGATACTCTAAAATAAGTCTTGTCCTTTATTAAATAGTATCCAGGGTTTGTGTAACAGTATTACATGCAGTTCATTCATTTATTCAAAAAAACCCCAAAACATTTGCATGATTTCAAGGGTACGAAATAACACATACCTGTTGCTTAGACTCCACTTTAATTAAGGGTAGAAGCAAGAGTGGTATCACTTCAGCCACCTTGTTGGTCCCAGGCTCCCCATGCTGCCCAGGGCAGTGCATCAAGTTCCCTTCTGCTCTGCCCGGAGCTGCCATCTCCTTGCGGTGGCCGCTGGCTCGGCCGCAGGGAAGTTGAAGTTGCAGGAGGTAAGGGAGGATTAAAGCCTCGTGTGTAAGGGACCCTGCCCAGAGCTGCTGCTGGGACCACGCGCGTGGCCTGCGGCTTCGGCGACGCTGCCAGGAGCAGTCCTCTGGCCCTGGTGGGAAGGGTGCCCTTATCAGCAGGCCCAGGAGTGCTCCCATTCTAACAGCCACTCAGTGCTTAGCGCTGGCTCCCTGCTGACCAGGCGTCCTCTTGCCCCTTGGGTCCTCACCTTCTCTTTCCATCTCTTCTTCCAGTCTCCGGGCAGCAGCTCTGGCTGCAGTACCCTAAAGTAATCACCCCAGCAGCAGAAATAAGTAACAAGCTGGTAAGATTGTTGGGTTTAATTCTTGACTCTTGATGTGTGCCAGTGATTGGGAACTGCTGGTTTTGGGGCTTTTGAACACTAAAATGATCTAAATAGTATTGTCTGCTTAGGTGTCTTGTGTCCTTTTTTCCCACTGCTGGCAGGCAGTTTGAATACAGTGTGTCCTGGTTGTCTGCTGGTTTGTTGCCTGTTTTTGTTTTTCTTTAATGTGTGAGTAACATCCATGGCCCTAGGGGAAAATTTAAATGATAAGAATTAATTCTTGTCAGATTGTTTGAATTTCAAGATGTTTTGCTGTTCCAGAAATGTTAGAGTATCAGTAGCAGATTAGACCACGTTAAAACAAATCAGCTTGCAAACACTTGTAGTTCTGGATTTGGAGAAAAATTATTCAGCTTAACATGGCTAATACATTTGTGCTGTGAGGTTCATGATAAGAAGTTCTTTAGAGGTCTAGACGTGTGATTACACTAAGTGCAGATAAACAAAATCTTTTGTGCACGTGTAGCATGTAGAAGGAGATGCAGAACTGCAATACTCGGCAGGCGCTGGTGTGGACGGAGTCAGGGCTGCTGTTCTGGCTCACAGGAACAGCTGTGTGTGGTGTGAGGAGCTTTGAATTGCTGGTTACTGGTGGACAGCCTTAATTTTATGGAAAAAAAGGAGACAGCCAGTCGCTATAAATTCTGGTTGGAAGATTGTTGATGTGTTTTGAAGGTTACTGATCCCCACGTTTCACTGCTGCCTTCTGGTACAGAATTACCCCCGTTTAACCGTAGTTGACTTGCTTGTTGCTGGCAAATGCTTCAGCTTTGGTATGAGCGACTTCAGTGAGTCCACTGATTTATGCTCTAAGGTTTTGAGGTTGGCTCTGCAAAAGCAGTTCAGAGTAACTTAACCCAGAAGGTAGAATGAGGAGCACTTTTGTATGTATAAAAAGCAATTTGGATGATGGGCAAGGAGGAATATAATTGCTCTGGACATCAAGCCAGGGTACTAAATTTGTAAATTTTTATTATAGTGAAGAATGACGTCTTTAAGTTTGTCCTCAGTAGCTTGAACTTTTAAATGTTTTATTCTGCTTGAAACCTCAGCTTTTCAGTGTCAAGTTGGAGCACTCCAGTGTCAGAGAGAAGAGATAGTCTCTGCAAAGTGGATGTTTCAAACAAATGTACCAAGCCAACACTCATTTCCTTGACCTAACAATTGAGATGGTTTCTTTCTAGTCAGCAGTTTTTGGGGGAAACTTTGCTATAGTGAGCTTAAAAATAATCTCAGCACTCCATGCAATTTTATTACCAAATATTAAATTGTGAAATTTCTAAAAGGAAGGTGAAGGTGAAGTTACAGTCTTTGGCTAGTGCCAGACTCCTGTCACACTGTTCTGGACTACGGATATTCCATTTTTGCTGGAGTCTATTAATCCCTTCTGCATTATTCCTATAAATGTCCCAGTTGAGGGAGTGGCTGACTTCACAGTGAAAGCAGTAGTTGAACTAGTCTGGTGATCGTTTCCAGCCTTGGCAGATGCTTGGGCCAGGTTGAGCAGTTCATAGAAATGGGAAGCAGCCTCAGGAGGATGTGTGCAGTCTGTGGCAGTGAGCCCTCTCCTGTTTGGGGGAGACCAGGAATGGGAAAGAGTCTCTCAGCTTTCGTTTGAGGAGAAAAGGTGAGTTTCCAGTTCTTCTGGAACGTAAGCTTAGCTGGTCATTAAGGTTGGAGTTCCCACAAAACTGAAGTACCTGTGGGACATCACTTTGTGGTTACCTTTCTGATAGTGACTTGCTCTGAGACATTTTAAATGGGCAGTGCTAACTAGACTGTTACTTACACCCAGACCTTCCCAGTGCACAAGCAGGGTCATTCCTGGCTGAAGGAGGATGTGGCTCAGTAATGTGAGATAATTTCTTCTCAAGGGCTGTGCACACCACAGGGAATGAGACCCTGGCCCTGACTTGCTGTACTTTCTTCCTTTCCATAGTTGTTGGTAGTCACCTGCCTCCCAGTGAGGTCCATGGGTGGCTGGTAAGAGGTTTGGCAGTGGAAAGGGAGAGCTGCGGCTCTCTTACTCTGCATGTGCAACATGGGCTGTAGAATTTCATCTTAGGCAGCTGAGCACTGTTGTACATGTTGGTACAAAACAGTACTTAAAAAACATCCCGGACCTTTCCTGTGGGGGAGTGTTGTTTCCTGCAGCAACTGTCTAATACTGGCAGTCGTGTCCGGGCTCCTAGCAGCAGCAGGAGCCTGGCAGCCACTTGCAGAGATTCACTGCTTCCATTTGATGGTTCAGTTGAGATGAACCCTAAGGCTCATCTCCGAAAACTGTGGGTCAGTTTCTGTGCAAGTCCATCTCTGCCAGTAGCAAAGCCAAGTAACCCAATCTACTGAAAATGTATTTGAAGATTGATGCCAGATTCCCAAACTGGAGAGCATCAGCTTGCAATTCAAGCAGTGCTGACATTTGCAGGAAGGCTTTCTGTTCTAAGCCGTCAGATGTTAGCTAGTGTATGTAATTAACTTGGTATAATTTTGCTTCGGAATGAAATATTCATTCAAAAGAGACTTAAAAAAAACATCCTGATGTTTTTCACGTCTGGGTAGCATAGAGAGCAAGGCATGCATTTATTGTTAGAGAGATTGGTTTCATGGCAACTCCTGTTTGTTTCTATGGTACACAGAAAGTCCCAAAGGCTTTTACTGTCCATCACTTCCCGGGTCCTGTGAGTAATCCAGATACAAACCCCACTGACGTACGTTAACAGTGGAGACAGAAGACAGTATGAAAATCCTGTAGCCTGAAATGCTCTGGTTGTCTAGTTACCCCAAAGGGCAAATGTAAAACTTTATTTTGCATGGTAGTTTTTCTACAGCTTGTGACCAGAGCAGGAGAATGAAACGGAAATGGAAGGGGTAAAACAGAGATTTATTTTGCCCCAGAGGAAATTCAAGAGTTAGACAAGTGATTAAAAACACAACCAAACCAGAAAGCCGTAGCTTGCAGAAGGTGGAATACCAGAGACTCTGCTCTTAATCAGAAAGAGCGCTGAGGATTCGCTGAGAAGAAACAGCTTTGAAAGCTTAGAAATGAAGCAGTCCCATTTGATTAGACTGGAACAGGGTGTCGTGTGTAGTTGCTCCATGCAGTTCCTATTTATCTCCCCGTTACAAAGTTCAATTACTACTTCTGGTCTCTCTAAATCTGTTATGAATTTCAATTCAAATGCTGCAGCTTGCAGAAGAAATTGGTTCTTTCTAAGACTTGAACTTTATTGTTTCCTCTTTTGAAAATAATCCCAATCACCAAAATTTCCTTTTTTTGCTTTATCAGAACTAAACTGAAGTGTTTGCGTCAGAGTCCAGGTTGAACTGGCAAAGTTTATGATCAGAAGAAACAACTGCTTGAAAGGTGTGTGTGTGCATGGGATGCGGAATCGGTGAATCCAGCAGAATGCTGAGATCCTGTCATCTTTGATGGTGCTGCTTTGTTGGTGTTTTTAGACTGTATCCAGGAAGGACCATGTAAAGACAGGAGCAGTGACCCACTGATTTGCTGTTGGTTTCCCAGTACCATGTGTTTGGTCTGGTAGTCTGGTCACTTCCATAAGTTCGAGTTAGTAGAGTAATTCCACATTTTACCCTAATTGAGGCAGTATCTCACCATCCTAATTGGCTGGATGAGATTCACAGCGGGCAGGTTGCTGCTGTTAGGATGAAAACTCCCTTGTGATTGCACATAACCTATAGGTGAGGGTTCTTGTTTTGTATGTGAGCATTTTAGTTCAGTTTGCTTCTGTTGTCAGGCTGACAAATAAGGTTGAGCTCTAACACCAACAGAAGCATCCTTCTTTCAGTGAACACTTATTTTCTTTTTTAAAAAAGTAGTCACTTGTGTCATTGGCCAGCGATGACACATCAGGAGGAAATTGTGGCTGTGGTGAACTGAGTGAGCTTTGCAGCTTTGCTTGTTGACACACGCTCCTCCCCTACAGCAGCACGCTAAAATAGTCTTCATATTTTGATACAAAGAAGGGGGAAAGAAAAGAGGCAGTTACATTAACCCACTGATTTCTACTTGTTTTATTCTGAGTGTGCTAGAGTGATGGAAAAACATCCGTTCGTAGCTCACTTTCAATTCAACTCAGTATTTGACAGCAGTGATTGCTACCTTTCAAATTTGTGTTCAGATACATCTGGCCTGTATCAGCTGTTGTGCCACTGCAGAAACAGAGGATGTGATAAAAAGGAAAATTGCCCAACAGTTGGCCTCCTCCCTCCCCACACACGGTCAGTGAATTACACAGCTCAGGGGCAAAAAAACTTAGGGTATGGAAATACTAAGCACCTACTCATTCTCCTTATTTCAGAGAGGCTTTCATATCGTGCAGTGTTTTTGTTAATCTCACTTTATAGATACTTCTGCTTGTAAAAATTGGCCTAGTACCTACTTCAGAGCAGCTACCTTATTAATGCCTGCTTGTCTACAACAGTGATTTGTAAGCAGGCTGGTTATCGTTGGGGATCTTTTTCTTACAAAAATGATGACTGTAATGGACAGCACTGAGTCCTGCTATGATTTAGACTTTGCTCTATGGCAGCAGAACAAGAAGTGTAAGTCAAGCAGCTCTTTCCCCACATTTCTTCCTGTTAGAATTCCAATAAATACCTGGTGTGGATGATAAATGCTTAATGGTTGTCCTTATGGGGAGGGTATGTGCTTGCCCTTCCTCCTTCTGGAGGTTTGTGGGGAGCCACAGACCTTGAGTCAGGAGCCTGCTGCTGTTACAAGAAGGGGCAGCTGGCACTCTGTGCTGACATAAGACTAATTCCTATTATTTTCATTAAGCCTTTAGCTGTGTTATCTTGTTTGCCTTAGAGGATAAAATGCATGGTGCTGGGCCTTGTTTCTGGCTTAACAGAGTGCAAGTTCAGTGCTCTTGGACAAATACATGCACCGTGATGAACTGCTGTAGTTTTTCTGGGGGAAGTGTTAATTGATGAGCTGAGCGAGCGTGCTGCCGTTCTGTTTCCCAGAAAGAAGCTGCATAGATACTGGTGCCAGTTGGATAAAAGATTTACCAAGCAGTGCTGCAAATGGTTTTAATAACTGGAATATGTGTTTGTCTTGCTCAGAAGAATTGTTTTTTTTTCCTTCTCTTGCAGTTTTCTTGCACAGCCAGCCACTTGAAGGAGAAGGAATTCTTCAGCCCCTCGTTTCAAAAGACCTTGGACTGTTTTCTGCTGCTCAACTCCCTTTGTTTCCCAGTTTCAGTGAACAAAAGGTCCTAAGAGGAGGATGAGGCAGCTAAGAGGAAAACCAAAAAAAGAGACCTCTAAAGATAAGAAGGAGAGAAAACAGGCGATGCAAGAGGCCCGGCAACAAATCACCACTGTCGTTCTTCCCACGCTGGCCGTGGTAGTACTGCTGATTGTTGTATTCGTTTATGTAGCGACTCGTCCAAATACGACTGAGTGATGCAGCTTTTCAGACTCTCTAGCTTTGGAGTATTAATAATTTTATCAAGAGCCAAAAGGAACTCTCTGCCACTCTCTTAGTACTTTAAAAAGGAACGTGCTGGTATTTTCAGTCTTTCTCTTGGTTAGGGTCCCGCAGATTCTCTTTAGGAATGTAACATAAAACGTATTAGTGAATGTGCCAGTACGTTTTATGGTCCAGTTCATGTGCCTTTCAGACTTTTAAAATGGTGGTTTTTCTTAAATCTGTTTGAAGCTCTATATTGTAAAAGGAAATCATGTTCTGCTATAAATTTCTAAAAAATCAGCTTTCAGCTTTTATCACTGTTATGGATAATGTTGCTCCCATGAGCTCCTGTATGTCTGTTTCAGAACTTCCAAAGAAGTACATTTCTTCTTTGTACTTAATGTCATATGAAGTGCTTTGATTCAGAAAGGATATATTTATTTTTTGAATAAAAGAGAGAAGTCTTACTTGGAATCTTCAAATTATTTTGCAAAAAAAATGTGACTTATTGTGAAAGCCTACATTTGTGTAATAATTTTTTCATTAAACTCTATATAGTTCACTCAAAAAGAATTTCTTTTTGCTGTGAGATGCCAACATGCAAAGTGAATACTTCAGGATCCGCCGGAAGGAATCTTATAGAAGTTGGAAAGGGAGATTCTACCAGTTCATGGTGAAGAAACTAATAATAAACGACAGAAACACAGATAGTTGTTTATCCGAGTGTTAAATATTTAAATCTGTATGAAGTGGCAATAAAAAGGTGACTTTGGATACAGCCCTTGATCTTGTTAATTATTTTAAAGGAAGGAAAAGTAACATTAGTATAACTTAGGGCTCTAATCTGTTTGCTGTAGCGAGCTGCTGTCCTGTGACTTCTCCTCCTCCCCCTCACTTAAAGGAAGCTGTGAGCACAGCTTAGGCAGTTTTATTTTAAGAAATCAAACTATAAATTCTGATGAAAGTGCTTCAATAATCCTGTATTTTTTTACAGCCGTTTATCATCCAAATATTTTAAGGCACTCAGTAAGCATTAACCTTCAGAAGACTTTGGGGAGGGCATTTGAGAACTCAACTGCTGGTTAAATCCAGGCCGAGGGAGGAAGAATGAGATGCTGCAGTGTGCTGGAGCGTAGCAGGAAATGTTTCTCTGCTGAAAGATGCCTTGGACTTTGTGTGCTGTCTTTCAGCAGGGGGATAGTCCCAGGGAAGTCAGTAGAAATATTCCTACACGTGCCAGCAAGACCTGCCTTGCTCCCTGCACTGACCCTGTGTGTTGTTCCTGTGCAGAATGCTGCTGCCAGCCAAAGTTGGTTGCAAAAAATTTAGGCAACCAAATGCAGTTCCCTGCGGTAGGCTTTGCCCTAAGGCACGTGTTCCCAAAGTGGGGTGAGTCTACAGCCAGCTCTAAACTACCCAGTTCAGAAGGAGCCAGATCCCCAGTGATGCTGGGATGACCACAGCTCGTGACGCTTGCTGTGCCACCTCTGCCTGTTGTGCCTAGAATTAAACTGGCCCTGCAGCCTAACATGTTTTTGAAATACAAAATTTGCTAAGAACCAAAAGGAGGAGTTTGGATGAACTGTTGGGTTGGATTCCTCCCCCTGTCACTTGCAGCATAGTTGGGACATACACACAACAAACTACACAGACAAGATGGCCAGCGTGGTGTGCCCAGAGAGTGTTCACCCACCGAGTGACCAGCAGGAAGGCTGCTGCGGGACCCCTGTGCTCACCCAGCCAGGCTCTGAGACTGAAAATTATCTGTGCTTTGGTGCTGAGAACCACTTCCTTCAACTGGAGAGACCTGGAACGGTGCCCCTGTAGAAGTAATTGCCCAGTCTGTGTCGTCTCCCAGCTGTTCCTCTTCTCCCAGGCACCAAATCCTTTTTGTCCTGGTTTTATTTTATCCTCAGTCAGGGATGGCTGCGATGGAGCTCTGACTGTTTGCCCTTTTTTGAGAGGTGTTCAGCTTGAATAAAATTAGTGCCTGAAGAAGAGCGTGTAGTTTAAATATGTGTGTTCTGCAGGATGCTTGGTGTCTCGAGTGTCCAGAATAGAAGCAAACTGTCTGCTAACCTCTTCTGTAGAGTCCTCTTCCATAGATCCTTCACCAGTGTTTTCCTGTCCCTGCTCCTGTGATTCTTTCTGACAGCTCTACCAAAGCCCCTGTGACTCTCCCATCTCCAAGCACAAGGTTTATTTCAGTCCATTCCACCTGCAGGGCTTTTTTTTATCAGCCCAAGCAATAATTTTATAATTTGGAAAGCCTTCCCTGAAGCTGTTCAGAGTCATTATGTGATTTTTTTCCCTTCTTCATTTTCTGCTGGAGTTGAGTCTGTGACACATAAGAGCAATTAACTGGCTGATCACAACTGAATAGGTAAAAGGTCAGTTGGGTTAGATAATATTTAAAATTGCTTCTCTGATGAGATGTTTAATTTCTGCTGCTTTTTCTTGTGCCCTCCCGTTGTCTCCTGTCATCTGCAAATTCTTCAAGTCACAATAATCATCTTTTCGGAGCCAAATGTTTATTAATGCAAACCTGTAGCTTAATGCTAAAGAGAGACATTGTGTATTTCAATTCCCTGAAATGTGCAATTCTGCGGAGTGCTAATTGAGAGGAAAAGAGTGTTACACATTCTGAATTGTTCCTTATGCAGAAGCTGGAATTGATTTCACAGTTTGAATCTTTTTTAAAAAAAAAAAAAGAATGTATTTTTTTCTAGTAAACAGTGAAGTTGGATTCTGACATTTTCCCCCAAATTCCCTTTTACTGGTATCAGATGTGAGAATGCACCTTTGGAAAAATGGTATGAAGCCTCTGTAGAGAGAAACTGTCAAAAATCACTGGGAAATAATCGGGAAGTAAATTAATGGCAGTTGCCCAAATGTCAGTTCCTGTGAACTTCTCAGCTGAAGGTGTAACTGTGTCTCTGTTTTTTTAGCTGTATGTATTACCCCAAGTGTCAGTTGCTTTCAAAAATGTTTTAGAAATAGGGTTTCAAACCTTTTTCCAGCACACAGTAGCTTGTGGGCAAAACTGAATGATTTATTACAAGCATTTTACCAGAAAACTCATGCTGAGATACTTCTTCAGCAGTGTCTTATGATATGGCTTCCGAGAGTGCTCATTATCAGGTGAAGTCATTAAAAACCTGCCGTTGCCTTCTGATAAATCAAGTTATAGAAGCAATTTTTTAAAACCAATTTTTCAAAGCATAAATCAAATCTGAGTCAAATACATAAAGATCAAGGTTTGAATGGAGTTTTATAAATGTCTTCGAAGCGTTAAGAAAATAAAGGAATCGTGTCAAATATCCTTGCAGTGCCCATCCGTGTCACACATGGCCCCCCCTCCCCAAACCCAAGGCAGAGCAGCCAGCCCCAGGTCTGAAGGAAGGACTACACGTATTTTCAGAACTCAGAGAAAGTGGCTTTTGTTTCAATCTATCAACAAGAAAATGTTTACTTCTTTGCATCCTGACGTTCAGAAAACAGCCCTTTTAAAATACATGCAGCAGAGAAAAGGCACTGCTCTTATTTCAGGTTTGTGTTTGGTGCCCGGATGGCTCAGAGTGCTCCAGTGGCTCTGGAAGGTGTGAACTAGAGTCACCTGCACTTTGCTTCTCTGTTTTGGACCTGCACCACCGTGATGTTTCTCACCAGGAGAAGTTTCTCACCAGGGCAGGTAGTTCCAGTTCACACACTATGCACCAGCAAAGCCAAGTCCTGCCATCCACACCCCCACCCGGCGTCTTCATCGTCGCTAGGGCTGTTAGCTGGTGTTGGCTTCTGTGCACCACCTAAATTTGGTTGAAAAGTTTCAACCCCAAATACTCCTGTTGCAGGGCTTACATGGGATACCGAGAACAAGGACTTCTGTCGGATTTCTTGCTCTGCCTGGGATTGTTACAAGGGTTTAAGTCAAGTAAATCTTACATCTATTGCAGGAAATTCAGTGATGGGACAGTTTAGGACTGTTCTTTGCATGCAGACATGTTACCATAAGGAAACAGGGCAAACACATTCTTGATCAATCTTTTTCAAAGCCCCTAGCAGTTTGGTTAAGAGTAGATCAGAGGAACAAACCCATCGGTTTGTTGGTTCAGGAAGGGACACTGGAGTGCAGTGTATCAATGTCTAGGGGCATTGCTCAATCCACTAGCAGAAATTTAGAGGCAGTACATGAAATGACAGCCTATTTCTGGATTTGAGGGAGTCCATGTGATTAAATAGTAACTCAGACACACTGAACTTTGAGATTTGAACCCTACGGTGAGGAAAAAACAACACACAGTTCCCACGTTGGTTTGGCCAATTCAGGCGAGCTCTGCTATGAACAATCTTTAACCTAGCATTTTCTCAGCCAACTGCTGTGTCTGAGAAGAAGAAAACTTCCCTCGCACGAGGCAGCTGGAGTAAAATCTATTGGATAGCTATTTTGCATAGAATGAAATGGGAGAAAAAAAACGTGATAAAATTGGCTGCTGTAGGTTGTAAAGCCAGCTGGGATCGTAATCCCTTCATCTGTATAATACAGGGTAAGGACGTTCCCCCAGTGCCCCCTGCCTCCTTCCAGCTGTTTGGTCTTTGGGAGACCTCTGGGCAGAAAGCAGCAGGGCTGAGCAGGGTTCAGCACCTACCTGAGCTGGCTGTGTAAATAGAACTTTGGTAACTGGCATGACATAGCAGAGATGTAAAATCAGCTGGGGCTCATCTCACTAGACATCATCATCTCCGTTGATGACTTTTTTCTCATCCCCACTGGTGCTGTTTAGTCTAGTTTCGAGTTATTAAGTGGTGGTGGGCTCGATTCTGTGCACTGTTGCACCACTGTTACATCAGGAGTCACAACCAGTTACACCACGACCAACCCAGAACAGTGAGACTGCGGGGTCAGGCACTTTCTGTAGGATCTCTGATCACAGCAGAGATTTGTTAGCCTTTGACTGGTAAGCTAAAGCCATTGTTTAAGTCAGCCCACTGGAAAAGCAAGAAAGCTGTGCCTGTGTTTTTCGTAACGTTTGTCCATTTTTTGTGTTCATTTGGCACTGTGTTTTGCTGCTGTTATTTGCATTCCTCTCTGCATGGTTCAGAGCAGCTGCCATCTCTCTGACACTCTCCCATTCTTCTGCTCCTAAATTTCCCGTACAAAAATGAAGAGAGTAAGAAAGGGCAGGAGGAAAATGTGTTAAAAATCCAACGTTCATGTGAGCCACTTTTAAATGTTTCTGTTCCGTTACTGTCGTTTCACTGACACCAGAGTAAGTGTTGGAAGTGAATTGGACAGCATTGGTCTGGCAGCTCTTTTACCACCAACTATTTCAAAATTATATCTCGATGAAACATGTTGGCAACTGGGTGTATATGATCTCTGTTTTCCCTTCAGCAAAAAAAGCTGGTGGCAGCCTGAACCATTGTTCTTTTTATTTAAAACAAGTCTTTCAACTGGGAGCCAAAAAAATGCTTTTTGGTAAAGCTTTGAAAAAAAACATAAAAGGCCAGCAGCTCACAAGAATTTTCCATTGCCCAGCTCGTCACAAAGTAGAATAGAAATTTTCTGTATGTTTTGGATAATCCGTAGCTCCTGAACATTGCACCTTGCCCTGTCAAATGAATTTATGATTAATAATTCATTTTTTTCATTTTTACTGAATGCTTCCAGACATTTATAGCCTTGGACCCTTCTAATTATTCCTTTTTTTGGCAATATACTGCATCTCCAGTGCCTGTTCATAAGGTGTACCATTTCTCAGTCTTTATTATTTCTGCTATCATTCTTTAAAAAGTTTTCCAAATAACTTGGAATGTGGTACTTTGTACACACTATTTTTGGCATGATGACATCAGGAATATGTATTTTCCTTCAGAGACCTCTCACCAGTTCAATCAAGTTTCTACCTTTTAATACAGTTGCAGTATTCAGAACCAGTACTGTGGCTCTGACTGTATCTGGCAGCAATGGGCTCTTGTTTACATCGGGGATTGTCAGATGAGGAGTTTTTTGCTGCTTTTGGCTGGTGAAGAGAAGGGTGATCTTTCAGGTATGTGTTTTAAAATGGGCACTTTGATCCATACTGTCTTGGGACGTTTGTGGCATAACATGCTCTGAGCAGGAAATAACAGTAAACAAGCAAGCTGTTTGGATACAGGTACTTTGCAGTTTTCAGTGCTTTTCAGGAGTTTATCACATGGTGTTACACAAAAGCCAGGCTGAAACTAACTCTGTGATTCTGTGTGATTCTGTAATAGCTTGGCCAGATTTAAAAAGCTTTAGAAAAAGATCTTACTGTGGTTTTTTGATAATTTCATTCATTCATTCATTCATTCTGTATCATGACACAGACCTGTGTCATGAGAGGGATCCTCAGGCCTGGACTGGACTCGGACACATACCTTCTCTGAAGATCTGGAGCATGCTGTCTTGTTTTATTTTTAAATCTTGCAGTGGCAAAAGAATCTGGCTAACAAGCTAATATCACATAGTGTTTCTCTCTTGCCCTCCAGAAAGACAACATTTTGATGTCTTTTTGCTTCTACATATCTTTCCCAGCCTAAAATTTGGCTTCATTTCCAGAGCTTCCTAAATTTCTTCATGAGCTCTTTTAAAACTCCCAGATGCATCTCCCCTTGAGGATGCATATATATTTATTTTGTTCAGATGTCCTTCCATCATCTTTTTATTCAGTCTCATTCCTCCAGCTGAGTCTAGTAATTTTCCTGAATTTTCCTGTAAAAGGTCCTCATTTTCATTACTCATTTTATTGCAAACCGAGCCAAACTAGTATTTAAAATCTTGGTATTTTTTGCACTGTATTTTGTCTTAATGGAAATATAGCTTCCAAAAACAATTTACATTTTTGCTGTGGTCTTGAATATTAATGAGACTTCTTTTACTCACAAACTGGAGCTGTTTGACAGTCTGGTATTATTTTTATCCAGATTTTTCCAGGAAGTTGGCAACAGTATATGCTGGAAAGCACTTCTTCAGTATCTCTTTCATTGAAATTGGTGGTTCATCAACACTGTCTGTAATTTCTGTTTCGCTTGCACAGCAATAGAATTCAGTATGAATTGCAAATAAAAGGAATCTCAACATTATGCAGTTTTTGGCACATGGAGTTGAATTAACTCTGCTCAGTTTTATAATGTTTTCTCATGTTGTAGAAAAATATAAAGAATTTAGGCCCTTACCTAAAACACATTGTCTGAAGTTAAAGGTTTTTTCTCTATTCTGATATACTTAAACAACAAGCCAAAGTAGTACCAAAACATCAGTACCAAAATAGGTGCTTTTGAAGACAGAATTTAAAAATTGTAAAGTATTAATGTAAGGCATATAAAGCACCTGAGATCAGGCTCTGTCCCAGGTGAAGTCTACAGGACTGGTAAAAGGGGCAGTACAGTTGGCTTCAAAATATGTGCTTTGTCTATTCATGTTCCCCTCATGGACCAGCATAGCTTAGAGCATAAAAAAGAAAGAGCTCAAACTTCTCATTTCAAGAGTCCTAAGGGCTATTTCTATAGCCAAAAATAACCAGAGCATAGATAAGCTCTTTATGCTAGGAGCTATGACATGGCTAAAGGCCCTTATTATTCTTGTTCTGTGCAATCTAGAGAATTTCACTTGCCTGATAATATTTTCAAGGGAATAATTCCACTTATTAGCCCTCTGTACATCACAGAATTGAAAGTATCTTTCTTAATTTACAGTGCTGCAACAGGGTCTCTGCTGCACATGATTTAACTATGCAAAACCAACCTGGATATTTTAGAATATGTTTGGAGTATGATATTTTGTAATACAGTCAAGTTACAACATAACTAAATCCACAGGATGATTATTTTACTGAAACCTTGGTGTTAAAAATACACACTATTGGCGATGTGCCTACATACATTGAGCAGCTAGTTGCAGATTTTAGTTCTAAGAAACTCACAGGTCATTACTTGGTTTTATTTTCTTAATCGTGTCACTGGCTTAAGTAGGCCTGCTTTTCTGTATCCTGGCATATTTTTTAAGAGTATTTTCAGAATGTCTTTGCAGCTCTTCAAGGTGTGAATTTAACCGTTCTTCAAACTCTCTTGTATGTTTCTCCTCCTCTTGAAGGAACTTTTCTGCTGTTGCAAGGACAGACATCTCGGGGGAAGACTGAGCAATGAATAGAAAACCAAGGTTAGTAAAAAACAGCAGGTTTGTGTTATCAAATTTTAGATTTGAAAAACTTCTTACCCTATAGCAGCTAATAATGCCATAATGCTCTGAGAAAACACGAATTTGGGCATACATTTTTAAAGGCATTCAGGTGCCTAAATGACATAATGTCAACAAGATGTTGGAATACCTGTGATATTCACAGCATTAGGATGTAGATTTGCCATTAAAAATTTAAATATCCCATTAGACAGAATTAAGCTGCTTCAGAACCTCCAAAATCTTTGGATCAGCTAAAGGTTATGTTTATCACTGGTATAATTTAGATCAGGACAGAGGACAATAATCTGGTTTTTGGAATTACAGAGTATAACTGGTGTTGGGTACTGCTGATTGCCTCCTATAATTTTAGCTCTCTGCTTCTATGATGTGATGCTTTCTGAGGAAAGGAGGAAAACCTATGCTCATTTCAGTACTATCAACTTCAAGCCCTGATATTCTGGAGAATGTACTAAATTTTATTTGCTGCAAGTAGTTCACTGAAGAAATCTCCTTTCCATTTAATGAGCATTTAGTAGACTGAGACATAAACCACACCAAAATTGGTCTCAAAATGGTTGTCATGGGATGCAGAGTTGTATAAAACAAAGGACATGAGTGAGTCTTTGCTGGAACGAGTTCTAAATTTTTAAGCAGCAATTTTTGTTAATTCTTTTTTGCTAATACTTAAGATGCATTCATTGGAATGTCTTTACCAAAAGAAATATTAAACAATTTTTCTCTGCATAAAGATACTATGCTTGTTTAAAAACATTCAATGTTTATTTGTACAGATAAATACAATTTTATGACATGAATTTTTAACAGTTCACTGAGAAAACATTTAGTATAGGAGCTGTAATACTGAGTAAGAGAAAGATAATTTCCTGCCTTTATATGATCATATATTGAGAAAGATGACTGACATTTATTATCTTAATTAAACAATATGTTAAATAGTTTTAATAACTGTTTGAGTTATTAGTCTGGAATCTCTGGTTTTGTTTTTCCTAGAATGTAAAAAGAAGAGTTTATCTGTCAGCACATCAAATACAAATGGCTTCAAATGATTTAAATATTCAAACGTGTTTTTGGAAAAGGCCAATCCTATTACACCTGTACATATTAATTCTAGGTTCCATTGTATCAGAATGGGGTACTCCCTATTTCCACAGCAACTAGAGGCAGATTTGGTCTTTGCTTTCAGCCTGGTTTAAAACTGCCCTTTAGCAGCTTTTCAGACCAAAAGATACTAACTAGGAAAATGGTTTAAAGCACTATTCCTTTCAAACTCTTTGCAGCAGACCTTGAGATGAAATGTAGAGATTTCCTATAGGAAACCTTTTCTTTTCAAAGTACAGCAAGTAAGAAATAGCTGGAAATAAATTCTGAATGTAATACCATGCTTCTAGAGCGAGACAGGTTTTCTGATGTATAGGGCTCCTAAAATGAAATTTACAGATAAGGCAGAATCTTCCTTTCTTTTCAGTCCCTTCAAATTAGTGCTTTAACAGGGCAGGGAAGAAAAAGTGACATAATTTGTCATGTAGGAATATGAAACCCAAAGGTATTGGATCACTTTTTGCCACAACACTCTTCTATCAATCCCTGCACTAACAGGCGTAAGAAAGAATGTTAATCTTCCAATGTTTGAGAAACTCTGGAGGGAGATCACCTGCCTTTTGTTTTTCCTCGTAAGCACGTGCATGATTTCACATGCATAAATCATTATTTTCATATGAAGAGTTGTTCCTGAGATTTTGAATGCCATGGCTACATGCACTTTTATTCCTTCAGGGGCTGGGTCACAAACACATCTCCTTGTGATGTTTGGATTCACTGATAGAGTTGGCAGTACTATTTTGAAGTATTTGAAGAAGGCTTTAGTACTAGGAAGAAGACATTCAATTTGGAGGTGATACTTCAAGAATCGCCATGTGTTTCACTTACTGAATACCAGCTCTGAAATCACTGATTCAATAATGAGCAAATAAAATATTTCCAGTAAGAAGCGTAAGAAACTGGGAAAATGTGAATCTGAAATATGAATTTAATAGCTGTCATCACCTCAAGAAAAAAAAGGCATGTCGGACTTTTCCATATGGACGGCAGATTTACATAAGTGCTAGTCTTCCAAAATGTTAGATCAAGTTAGGAGAGAGTCTCAGAGATTCATTATAACAATGTTTACAATTGCTGACATGTCATTAGAAACACACTGGCCTCATGATCAGGCTGTCTTCCCAAAATGCTGGTGTCCTTTGCTTCAACTGGTAATTACTTTGATGTGTTTTTTCTTTCTGTTGTAAACTCCAAATGAGACATGTCTGAATTTCCTCAGAGTGGAGAGAAGAATGTTTATCACTTACAATAAGCAGATCATGGTTCCCTACAGCTCCTTACCCGAGGGTCAGACATCACTGACTATCATTTTAGATAGGTCCCTAATGCACTGGTTTTTATGCACTTTGAGAGATGTTGTATCTAAACAGGTCTAAAAGGCAACATTTCTTGTCAGCAACTAAGCTTTGCTTTCCAAGCCTCTGATCTGTTCTTTGACTATGTTCTTTATTGTCTTTACTTTCAGTGCCTGAGGAAGAAAAAACACAAAGATACTGCTTTAATCCGTGCCTCAGATGAGATTTGTGGTCCCCAGTTTTGAGTTTCTTTTCCTCGGATAACACTTCTTTTAAGTCTTTCAGTTTTTTTAGCTGGACAGAAATGGGTCCATTAGTAAGCTTTCAACCTAACTTGTTTGGGTAGTTAGGCAACAAGGACTCTACTTTTTCATTTCTATAGTGTCAGCTGATCCCTTATGTCTTTAGATCAGTAATGAGAATGACCTTTTTGCCTCATCATTTGCTGGAAATGAAGGAGTGCACCTGATAGAGATGTGTATTTCCACATATGAAGTATGTGCCAAATATGTCTTCTCCTTAAGCAAGAGCTACCCAAAGCGTTTATGGATTAATTCTGGATTGTTGGGAAGAAGCACTTCAGAACTCTAGGTCTGTTCTCTCTCACAGACTGCCTAATTAATTTGCCTAGAGTTAATCTCTTTCTCGCCCTATGAGATATCCCAGCATTCTTGGATGCACCTTCAGCAGGGCAGCAAGAAAGCTTTAACACTTGGGATATTCTAACATTTAGTGGTCAAATCATGAGGGGTTAAAACCTGTAGTGTCAAAGTCTTCTAATATTTAGTCCCTTCTACTTTCCAGGAAAATTCTTGTAACAATGAGACTAGAAATTGGTCTGGCTAATTTTAGTCTCACTGCAACGAAAGTTGGTGACTTTTGGGGGTAGTTTCCTCTAACCCTAAACTGCAATACATCTTAGGCAGCAGGTACAGATGCCTGTCTTCAAAATGCTTCTGCTCATATATGAAAATCAAAATTGAGTTGCCTAGGAAATTTCCAAGCCATATAGGAAGGTTTTTAGAGGGTCTAAGTACCTAACGAGCTAGGTAATAATAATACCTAAGAGTGAGAGGCATGGACCACAGCATGCCTCAGGGTAGGCTCAAGGCTGTCAAAGTCGTTCCTAATAATGTTCAGTTGCAGAATTTCCACAACTTTCCATTGGAATCTCTTTATTAAGCAATTCCCCATCTGTAATGTTAGAGTTTCCTGATGCTTTAAATTTTCCTTGCTACAGTTTAAGTCTTCCTTGTCTTTCCAAGGCCTGAAAGCAAGAACTGACAATGTCTGTTCATCGTATGAAGAGAAACATTAGAAGGTATTTGTGAATACAAGTTAAAGATCCAGATTGGGAAGCACAATGTACATCACAGTTTGCTCCAGCTGAATTGGAGAAATTGTGTAGAAATGGACTATTCTGAAGTGGCAAATAATCTTATTTAATTCAATTAATTTATTTATTTGCTGTGGAAAAGATTAAACTTGAAGCTGGACATTGGACTGTTCTATGGAACAGGCTTTCCAGAGACTGGAAATGGATCAGGCAACTATTTTCAGAAGAAGAGCACATCCCGAAGTACTGTTCAGAGAACGTGTATTTCCCTAGATTTGAAAAGCCTTAAAACAATTTTTGGGGTTATGGGAATTTCCAGTGAATCACAGCTGAACTTTCTAGTTTACTCTAACACAGGAGTGACTTTCTCCACACATGTAAGCTCTAAGTAGGAACCTGACAGGACAGAGGTTCCAATGGAACTAAGACAACTAAGGTTGTCTGGAGACTCTAAATACCAACAGAGTAATTTTGGCAGGTTTCAGGACATCACCTGCAAGTCCGATGTTTTCAAGTGGTGCTACAGATATTCTTCAGAAAAAATGGTCTGTTATTAAATTTTCAAAAGTTTTGAACATACTGGAGATTTCACTTAGGTGAAACATCAGTCCTGAAAACTCTGTCAAACTCTGGTATGTTTTCTTCCTCTTTCTCCTTAATGCAGTGGCTTTCCATTTGAACACAGAGCTCTAGAGTAACAGACTGTTGAATCATCTCTGCACTAAAGCTGTGGTATCCAATGTCAGTCTGAGTGATGATTTAATTTTAACGATCTTCTGAACTTGTACCTGCTTCAATGCCACTCATTTGGACTTCAGCACTGTAGGAGAATTATCCCTTGCATAATAGTTTCATTCTGTACGTTGCCCACACACCAGCTGGAAAGTATTTTCCTTATAATCTAGTCAACTGTCTTGGCATCGACCCTGCCCTGAGTGCCAGCTGGGGAGTAGTTTCCCAGCAGCTTGCAAAAGTGTCTCAGAATGGACATTTTCCCTGGGTTGGCTGGAAACAGAAGCTTTGTGGTCTGGTGTCTCTGACACTTCTGACAGAAGAGGAAAACTGGTGTCTATCAGACTCTCCTGAAAAAATCCAAACAATTAATTTCACAATTAGCAGCTTAAAGAGGAAGACTCTTAAGCCATGAGAAACCAATACCCACTTACTCAAAGTTCCTGTGAAGCATAAGAATAGAAAAATGGAAGTGAAGTCAAATACTCAGGACTATGTGGTTCTCTCCCTGTTCTCTGACTACTGGGACACAGCTGCCAGGACCATGGTCAGTGAAGGGCTGCAAGTCAATTCCTGCTTCCCAAGCAGGCTGTCACTATGGTGCTGTCTGTCTACAGTGAGATTCTGGACTATGAAGACAGTCTTCCAGATGCTACGTCTCCAACAGGAAAGTATGCGCGTCCATTTCTGAAGTGGACAGCAGAACCGGGGTACGACAAGTGCTAAGTTTACAAGTAATAAAAAATAGTGGCCTGTAGTGGAGGTCTGAGGAAGAACAGAAGATGCTAAGGAAGAGGATAAAGCTCAAATTTAAAGAGAGATTGACCTGGTTCCCCAGGCACAGACCCCTGGGCCAGCCATGCAGGCAGGCCATGAGTAGCCCCAAGTGAGCTGAGAGTTCCACTCAAGGCAGCTGACTCATAGGTGTATCCCATACCACCCAGTCATGCTCATTGTAAAGGGAGGGAGCTCAGTGAGGGTGGAGTTCCTCCTCTTTCTGAGGCTCCTTGTTGGTGATGCTCTGTTCCTGCTGTCAGCACTGAGAACCAGGCTGAGTAGAACCCTTTATGCTTTGTGTTGATTGTTCTTTCAGTTTTGTTATTCTATTAAATCTGTTTATACTCCAACTCACAGGCCTTTTCCTTTTTTTCCCCAATTCTCCTTCCTTGCTGGGGAGGGAGTCTTGGGTGATGTACTAACTGCTACAGTTTAGCCCTGAGTACTGGCTAACCGTAGATAGAGATCTAAAGTCAAAGAATTATGAAAAGTTTTTCCTAAGAAGTTGCCCTAGGCAGAGTGGGATTTATCCCACTTGTCATGGAGGCTGGTAATCTCCAGTCTATGAAGACTGAAAGAATGCTGCATTATTACTCTTTCATTTCAAGAAAAATAAGGATTACAGCAGTTATAATTTCTGTTCCTTTTCAAATATAATAGCTAACACATAGAAAATAGTTGCTGCAATTCCTCTAATTTCATCCATCAGTTGAATGCTATAGAAACTTGATTTGTCTAACAGCAGTTAAGGCAGTAAGTTTGCAGGCATTATGGAAATACACTTAAAGCAGAGTGCCCTTATAGAAGGCAATATGAAGCAGAGTGCCCCAATATAGAAGGCAATGAGCTAAAATGTAGAAATCTCTCTCACAGTCACATAATGGCAGGTAATTATCACCATCATTATTAGTACAGAGGTATGGCCCAGTAGGGGATGTTTAATCTCCAGGAAAACTGCATTTATGCTAGGATAAAGTATTTCCCTTTTTTGCTGGTCTGGCACTATATAAATAATAATGGCAACAGGGGTGATATAATTTTTGGCCCCTCCAAGGCTGCATTTGGTTCACAAATGGATCTTTGAGAATATATGTATCATAGGAAAATAGTAACTTACAGATAATTTGATTTCTTCTGCTTTGTAAGCAGGGCTCAGTAAGCTGCCTGCTCTGCCTCTTTCAGGAAATGGCCCACCAAAGCCCAAAGGAAACCCCATAGGTGGCGATGGAGATTTATCACTGGCTGTGAACATAGCAGTCTGTTGATGTTCCATTTCACATGCACCTTTCTTTTGGAAAGTCCTAAAAGAGAAAAAAAATAATCAAAATATGAAAAGTAGTTAAACTCTGAGCTACCACCGCAAAACCAAGGCTGTTTTTTTAAAAAAAAATTATTTTATTTGTTTGTACATCAAGTTATGGGCATAAGATTAAGCATTATCAAGTTGCAGCACTTCAGCTTTTCACCTAGGTTACTGTAAATTTCTGAATGTGCATTCTCTGTCTGCTTCAGCTGTGACTTAAATCACATTAATCTAAACCCTTTTGCTGGAGCTTAAGTTGAGTAACCTTGCCATATAATTCACAGAATCATCTAGGTTGGAAAAGACCTTGAAGATCATCGAGTCCAACCATCAACCTAACACTGACAGTCCTCAACTACACCATATCCATGAGCCCCATGTCAGCACAACTCAAACACCTCCAGGGATGGGGACTCCACAAATCTTGACAGGACAAGAGCTAAAACACAAACTTGCTTCAGATATTGAAGATACCGGTATTCCTTAAGTGTTTGCTACCCATCCTTGGCCAAAAGTTATCATCCCTTTATCTCATTGGTGGAAGAAGCCACATAAGCACTCTTCAGCCATGTCTTGATAACTTCACTTACAATATGATGCAAACTAGAGTGAGTCTAGCCACACAAATAGAGGGAATGAAATATGAAAGTATAAGTGAGATGGGAAACAAAAACTATTATTAGTGGTTGGGTAATTAGTAAACTTTGATCTAATGTCACCTTAAACAACTATGTTCAAATAGCTAGAATTTAGAATAAACGCTTCAATAAGTTGAATTAAAAAATAGCACAGGAATCTTTTGATCCTGCATTTTTACTGCTATAGTGATTTTGACACTGATTTAATCATAACACATTGGAGATTAAGATGAGAAATAAATTTTTATAATACACGTTTAAAAAAAATGTACAAGAACATGCTTTTGTAACAAGAAGTGAAATCTTCAGGCTTACGAAAGAATTTTCAAGTATTTTATTATGATATTTCATAACTCTTGAATCCCAATTACAGTGATCAGAATGGATGTGAAAGCATAAATTTGTATTAATTTGTAGTTCTGTGAAGCAAAAACTATTATGGCTAATAGCACCTTAAAAAAAGAAGACACATTTTTTTCTCGTTCAAAATATCTTCTTTTCCTGACAGTTAACTGAACAATTCTGAAACCATATTAATAAGAGCATTTTGAGACTAGCTTGACCAGATGTATGTTGAATTATACTATTTTTCAGCTGCATCTTTACTTGTATTATATACCAAAACATGCAAAAAAAAAATTATTTCAGATTTTATTACATTTCTGGAACAATATTTCTGACTGAGGTAAAAATTTCTGTTGTACTGAGGTCTGTGCTGAAATTTCAGTCTTGGGAGGTTACAACTATACTTAAACATGACAGCTGTTTGAAAAGATCCTATCATTGCAAATACCCTAAAACAGTTTACTAATTTGAAATGCAGCTATAAATGCTTTTAAAGATCAAATTATCTGCCACTAAAAGATAATTATTATAAATAATGAAGAGTAGGCAGTGCTGCTCAGATCCAAGGAAAACAGCTTTTTTAATTTTTTCAAATAAAGAAGAAGAATTTGCCAAGCACATGGAAAGGACAGTGTTTTCTGCAGAATGATCACACCATCATTTTCTAATCTTAGTTTAAATATTTGGTGTTGGGACAAGGTGGCTGTGCAGTCTTAATGGACCCTGCTTGTACATAAGCCCTGAAATATGAAACTGCGTACTCCATAAATGGACTGTGCAGAACAACTCAGAGTACTAATGAAGAACATATCTTTCTCTGATTATAGAAGAAGTAGTGATTAAGATGCTCTGAATGCTACAGGAAAACAAATTTTAAGCATGATACTATAATATTATTACTATCATATTATTATTATGGATTCTAACATAAAACTCTCTGAGAATATTCACCAAAACTTCCAGTTTTCTAAATCATCTAAATTGTTTACCTTTTTTGGGGCAGAGTTTTCTCCTTTCTTTCATGCTTTACTTGAAATAAATACACTCTGCTCTTTGGGCACAGGAGAATACCTTTTGTCTTTGTTTTCCCCTTATTTTAAACTCCATTCCATCTGTTGTTTGGATGAAGGGCACAAAGAAAAAGCTGCCACAACTGAAAATAGATGGCATGAATAATACAATCACAGATTTTTTTTTTCATCTTATGTTCTGACCTTTTTGGAAATAATTTCCTCTGTAAACCCACAGTAAAGTCTATGTGATCTGTGTTCTTTTTTTTCCCCCCAGAACTGCTTCTCTATGTATTTAATAACTGTTATTACTGTTATGTTATAGCTTATTTCACTAAGACTAGAATTTTCAGACTTTGGTGCCTACAGTTCTGGTAGCTTTTAGATAGTAAAAGCAGACACACCTCCCCCCAAAAAAAAGAACTGATTTTTTTAAAGGAACTCCACTTCCTACTGCAATCCATAGGATTGCTGGAGCTGTTTGCTGTCTTGGAAAAACATGACACCAACATTTAGGTGCTTTGATGTGGATGCTATGCCTTCATTTCAGACAGATTTCACAGTTGGGATTTAAATTTCTGCCAGTTCTGCAAAATAGTATCTAAGAACAGAGTTCTAGTCTGAATACAAATGTAAAGGTAGGCAAATATCTGCAGATTTCTAAAAAAATGACCATTTGTTAACACTGGCAATGCAATAACTGCAGTTGAATAACTTATGCTTTCAGTGGGTTTACGATCGTAGAGTATTTAACATATACACATGCTTCACAAAAATATCACTGTTGACATGGTGACATACGGGGCAAGAAGTGGAAGAACAATGTCCTCACAAAGGGAATTTGTATAAACAAGATCGATTTTTCCAGACTCATACATAAAATCAGCCTGGTCCCTATGTGATCGATGACTTCAGTAGTGCAAAACAAATCCCTTGCACAGCTTGTGCTGGTTGACATACCTAGTCTTGAGAAAAAAAACAACAGGTCTTTCATGACCAGAATGTCTTCAGAATTCATGGTGTTGCTTTTACTTTGCAAGTGTAACTGTTAGATTGATTTTAAAAATGGTTAGAAAGTATTTTCCTGAAGAGATCTGTCTTCACTGCTTCCAGTTTACCTATTGCAATAACAGTGGTGAGTATGACTAAGAGTGTGTGACCTCCAAGGGGTAGTGAAAACCTCCTTAAGACAGATGCACCACGGTCAGCACAGATCTTTTAAGAGATCCCCAGCTATCTTACTGGGTGTTCAGTCCTAGCCTTTACCTCCTCACTTTTGCCACATGATGAAAGTGTACTTTGGCTTGAACAATTACCTATTTTATGTATATTTTTATGGTAAATAAGTAGGCTTTCGTTTGGGAACACACATGCATGTTTTCATTTTGGATGAAACAGGCTAAACACATCAGTTTCATCAGAGAAAGCCCTCTTAAACCATGTCAAAATTTAAATCAACTGTATGTGGCCAATGTCTAAATAAAGGACTGAAAACTTAAGGTTGGGAATGCTTATGTAAATGGCAATTAGAACTAAGTCAGTTATCATATATGAGAATAGTAATTAAAGTGGTTATAGGTAGGATGTGGCCACAGCCTTTTTTAGCAAAAAGATGACACTCCTGCATATCTTAATTTTTCATATTTAGAAATTCACTGTATACCAAAAGAAAGAAGAAATCATGCCTCTTTCTAAACCAACAATGTAACTTCCTGCAATTTCCTGTAATTTCTCTAGGGGTCTCCTATCTAACTAATGACTGTGCCCACGCTGAGGATTCTAATACTGATTGTGAGACATGACTGAAAAATATTATAGAATATACTTGGTTGAAGACATCTTTTTTTCATTGTGCAAACCTTTCTAGGTTTCTGAACGCAAATAGAAAAAACAAAAAGCACTGCATCTGAAAATTACTATTTAAAACACAAACAGCCCCCCTTGCACAAGCACCATATTTTCTATTTTTTTACTATGTGAAAAAAAAGTCTTTGTGCCCTTTCTCCATTGCCATAATTACCATGGAAACAGAACTGCAAATTAAAATAGAAATAACATGGTTTATGCTCACAATAAAATAAAACATGCCCAAGTTTAACTCAGCCATCATCAATTGGCCGGTTTATCTGCTACATTTGATGGTTGAAAATTTAATTTTAGTTTTCTGAGAAAATCTTGAGGTAGTTCCCTGTTGGGGAACAGAGAGCTCACAGTATAGAGAGGGCCCAGCCGCAAAAAGACTGGCTGGTTGATGTGTAATACATATAGGACATGCGGAATTTGCACATTTTTTTGAAATCTGTGTATGTATTTATTCAGCTAAATAGCTTTTAATTTAGGAAATCAAATGCATGTTTTAGATCCTGAAAACCAGGCTCATCTGTTTCATCAGATTAATTAGAATCATAATTTAAATTGCGTTCAGTTGTGTAGTTCTGATTTGCATTGTGAGGAAGGTTCTCTCTCCCAGGCTTCTCTCTCCCAGTTTTGGTTTAACATTGGTTTTCAATGGCTAGGAAATCAAAATCCTGCAAGTTTCCTGCATTTCCTTACACTTCTCTTGAATAAAATTTCACTGTTCCACATGTGCAGCAAGTTCAATTCCTGAGAATATGGGAAAAAATTCTTCCTTTTTTCTCACTTAAGAAGAGTGGAAGCATGAGCAAAAATTGCACTGCCAATTTTTGGTGAAAATATGAGACTTACAGGTGCAGAACTGTCTGTATCTTGGTTAGTAAATAGTTTTCACCAAAACTCTCAACATAATTTGAAACTTAGTAGGAAAACAGCCACTTCAATATATATGTGTGTGTACATTATGTATATGCTATATGTATGGACATACACAAATATATATATGTTTACATACACATGAATACTACTTCTAACACTAAATATCGTATTTGAAAGGAAATTTTAGGCAAGAATGTACCTACATGTAATAGAATACCTTTCTATTTTGCAGAAAGAAAATCACTTTAAATTTTGCCAAAAATAGAGTGTATGAGTTTGAAATCTTAACCTGTACAATTTTGGCTCCAATTATTTAAACTTTGCTTCACAGAACTGTTTTACATTAGTGCTATCATGTAAGTTCTTTAGTACAAATGATCAAAATATTTACCTTTCTATTATTTTTAACTCTCCTGTACTGTGAAATATTGTTTAGCAAGGAGTTCAATTTTCTTTTTGTAACTGCAATGCCATGATTATAACATATATGAAGGTAATTCAGTGCTTCACTGAATACGGGGAATTAAGAAGGAAGTCATCACTACACTATGTTTTCTATGAGTCTGAGTATTCTTAAATCTCATTATTTTTCCCCTAACAAGGAGTTTATTGTAGCAATGATTTATTCAGGGCATCTGAAATTATGTTTCTTTTAAAAATCAGGTCACCCAAGAACACCAAAACTAGACAAGGCATTAAAATACATTTAATGAAACTTCCAACAAATGAAACTGATGGGACACAAAGCTTTTCAGCAGGAGTTGTAGTTCAAACTGCTTATTAAGATAACCTCCTGTGGAGCGGTTTACCTCTCATGTTGGTTTTTATTGTCTTGTTTTTATTTGGCAGTCTAAATACATTCTGTCCTGTTTTGCAAAACCTGGAACTAAGAATAACTGAAGCAGCACATAAAAGTTTTTTTAAGTTGTTTCATATGACAAATATTAAAATAATGATTAAACATTTCTGGGACTTCATTTATTGCTAAATCGAGTTAGCCACCCAAAAAATGTAGGAAATTCTTACAAATATACTAAACTAGGTCTGATCTTCCCAGGGAGGTGGTGGAGTCACCATCCCTAGAAATGTTTAAGAGGCATGTAGATGTTGTGCTTAGGGACATGGTTTAGTGGTGCTGATAGGGCTAGGAATAAGGTTGGACTTTATGATCTTGAAGGTCTCTTCCACCCAAAACTATTCTGTGTGTGATTCTGTGTGTATGTGTGATATTTATGTTGCTGGGAGTTCTGAATGAACAGGAATAGAAAAAAAAAAAACAGTTTGGCCGAGTTAAATGCTTCCAAAAAAGTTATGGGAAGTTTCTTGTATGTGTACAATTTAAATATTACCTCTCTTCTTTTTCTTGCATCTTTGAATGGATTTGGTAGCTGTCCTCTGTTTCTCCGTATCTATCCATGCAACTCAGCATCAATGTTTCTGTGTTGCTTTGTAGTTTAATAAGACTATTTTGTAATTTCACATCCTCATGTTCCAGTTTGTGAATGGAAGCTGTGCAGTTTCCATGTTCTTTGTCCAATAAATCTATACTCTGTGAAAGGAGATAAAACCATCATTAAATAGTTATTTTTTCCACAGTAAATGGATGTTAACGTTTTTAACAAGAAGCAGAAAACAATGTTCTATGCTAAAGAAAGACCTAGCTACCATATATAATCATGCAGCACTAATAGCAAACCAAGAGAATTGCCTCTAGAAAAAAAACCACACTGTAGATAAATGGAAAAGAAAGGATAACAGCCTCTATAATGCAATAAAACAAATTAAAATTTCTCAATAAACATGCATTCAAAATAATATTGTTGTAAATTCATCACTTGCTTTGTAAAACTTATGACATAAAAGCAACCATAACAGCTATAACTGCAGACTGTATTGCTCCCTCCAGTAACAATTCCACCAAAAATAACAAGAAAAATTACAGAAGTTCATTACTATACTAGATACAGGGTATGTCTGCAGGCACAATTTAATATCTATGTCGAGATACAGTCACCTTCAGTTTCAGAAGCAGTAAAGCAAAGCCACGTAAGCACGGTGCTCTCTGTCTAGTACTAAACCCTGCTTCTCAGCTGGGTTAGCCCACATGGTAGACAAGTCCGAGTATGGAAAGTGCAAGCAGCACGTGCACTGCAACCAGGGGCTAAAGAGGCCCATCCACTAGGATATCAAGAGAGGAAGATGGATATTAGCTCTGGAAGTTGACTATCCAGGATACTCCATTCCTTTTTTGTCCTATCACTTACTCCATGAGGCTTATGCTGCACACCTGAGACAGCTAATTTGGAGCTACCTCTCTGCAGAATACTGCATTGCATTGTGCAAATATTTTTGCGATCACAGTATACTCCCATCAACAGAAAATTCTCAAAAGATTTATCAGATTGCACACAAAAGACTAAAAACCCATACATTTTATTAAGTTGTGCTTTGAAATATTTCTAGATTTACCTTATTCTTTGGAACACAATAACTCATGAGTATTAAGGATTTGGTTCTTCGTATCCTGCTGGCACAACTGGGCTCCTGCACATGAAAGCTTTCCTTGCACTAACTGGTCTGCTGTCATCTCTTCTGTAAACCTTTCCTTGCTTAGCTAGTTTTAGGGAAAATCTATGAGCCAAGCTGACATAGAAGTGCCAGAAAGTACAAGACAATACAAGATTTTGTGCAAGGATGGCGGGCAGGGGCTGAGCTATGTCTCCCAAGTGGAGAGGAGTGGCAGAAAAGAAGAAGGAGAGTGCTAAGTCACCCTACCACTAATAGCTCTAGAGTCAGCAGTACAGTTATAATGGCATGAACTGCAAAACTGAGCTGGCACAGCTACATTGCTTTTGAAATCTAAACAAGTAACCCTGCCTGATGATGCGTTACACCGTACTGACGTAGGCTGGCTCTAGTTTGGTGAGTGTGTTTGAGGGATCTGTGTAGTGCTCTACTGCACTATACAAACACATCTGTAAAAATCTCTCCAGTCCCTGCAATCTTAACATCAAATACCTCACAAGCTTTAATGTTTAGATCCTCGCAATAGACTAGTAAAGTAGAAAAGAATTAGTAACACATTGATATGTATAGTGACCTTTGTGTATCTAGTAACTGGATTTTAGTTAAAATTTAACAAACATTCAATCTACAATGATTCTTGACAGACAGCTCTTCTCAATCTTCATGAAGACTATCATTGTAGAGAAGAGCTACACATGCATACACACATCCATCTTTGTTTCCACAGTAATATATTATATACATATATATATATCCCCATAATATTGTATAAGTATAGGCAATAAATCACTGATTGACATATATGCTATTTTAAGGGGGTGGAAAAATGTGACATTCTTTTATGCATTTGTCAGTCTACGAGACAATTAAAAATTAAAAAAAATTACCATGCAACTTTTATGGTCCTGGTTTTCCACCATCTCTTTTAGATGTGTGTTTTCAGATTTGATAACTTTGTATTGGAAATCTAACAACTAGGAAAAGATTCAGTTCTGAGTTAAATACAAGAATATTACTGTTAACTTGAAATAACACTGAATACAGATATATGCAAGTTTAATTTTACAAAATATACATAAAGAATTATGAAGCTAACTATAATTTTTTCTTTACAATACTAAAGCAGAAAGAAGTCTTAAACCATATATAAAAGAGAGACAAATGCAATGCCTCTGATGTTATTTACCTTTTTGAAAGAAGTAATCACTTAGGAAAATATGGGACTACACATGCAGTTATGAGATACAAAGAGGGACAGATTTTGCAGGCCACTGAAACTGGATGAAATCCTAGTCATGAAGCCTAGGAACAACTTCCTCTCTTTTAGTGATACAATAGGGAATATGGCCGGGTACACTAACTTTCCTATTGTCAAAAATAAAATGTTACATTAATCATAATTTTCAATATGCAGTGACCCTCTCAGAACACTCAGAGATACCCAGAAACCTCTAAATATGAAGGTTCTTTTAGTTTATAAATCTAAGTAATGAAGATAACGTATCTAGTTTTGTAACTGAAATTTGCCATTAAAACACTAGTATCTTACAGTTTTCAGCTTTAAAATTACTGGAATTTTCTAAGCAGATCTGAAACATTCTTCAAAAAGCTTTAAAAAACCTGAAAAATTAGAAAATATTCTAGATAATCCAATTAACGTTTGTAATGATAAAGCACATATAACAACAACAACAAACTGGAAGTTTTCAAGATCTTTTGCATGTTAAAATGGTAACTACATTTGATGGTCAGAATGAATTGCAATTTAGCAGTACAGTAGACATTTGCTGGTGCTTTCTTCTTCCAATATCAATTTGGCTGCTTTAGTAATACTTCTCAGATATTACAGCACTGCTGATGAAAGCTACAGCAAGAAATGTAATGTCCTTTTTCACAGATAATACATGTCATTATCAATAGCGTGGAGTAAAATGATCTAGGCTGGTTTTGCCTGCTTGCATACCTGTTGTTTCGCTAACAATTTGTCTTTTATCTCTAACTCCATTTTTAACTGTCTTTCCAAAAGACCAGCTTTCTCCATGATAGTTGCTATAGTGATCTCCTTCTGATGAAGCTCTTCTGTCAGGTCAGAGATTTCTGTCTTCATTCTTTCCTGCTCAGAGCAATGGGACTGCTCCTCTCGATAAAGATGGTTTCTTATCTGTAGAAAATGCGTTTCAAAAAGAAAAAATGGTGTGCAGTAAATATGATTGCATCACTTACTAGTCACTTTTTTGCTGTTACTTCCAAGACACCAACTCTTCTAACCAAATCAGAGATTTTTGAGATTTTATAATAAAATGTCTTCATGAGTCAGTGTACCAAGCTTTACTTTTACATCTTTTTTCAACCCTTCTCTTGTGTTTTCATTTGCCTATTTAGTATTAGAAATGAACAAAATACAAGGCAAAATACAACATTTAAAAAGAAAGTAAAAATGTTCATTTTAAGAATTGGAAAAGAAAAGGCAAAGAATTTCCAAGGAAATATTCATTCAATAAACCTAAGTATGACTTATTTATGCTGTTCCTAAGTTAATTTAGGTTTAAAATAACTTTGATGCAGCCTAAATTAATTTATTTCTATTGCTCCCAAGTTAATCTAGAGACTTTTTAATGAGAAACTATGTTAAAATAAGGAGTATATATGGTAAATTATAATCTTTCCTGTCATTATAAATAAAATTTAATGTCAAACATTCTGCATCATCTTCTGTGCAGACTTCTCCAAAGAACCAACACAAATATTGTTTTCATAATCTTTCTACTATAAACAACAATTTAGTACTGATAAGTTTTTGTATTATGTAAGAAACAAAGCTAAAAAAGTCAGCATAACAATATTTGAACCCATTTTAATAATTCCTCACAGTACTGTACACAATCAGTAGCATGGAATCATAGAACAGCCTTGGTCAGAAAAGACCTTTAAGATCATCAAGTCCAACCATTAACCTAGCAGATGGCATTTCATTTGTATTTATGCAAACTACACAGAAATATTACAATTGTAAACAAATAGATGTAGATGTGAAAAATCTAGAGCTAGATCATGACTATCATGCCAAATTTGCTGCATCCAAGTCAGCTGCAACCAATTAGAGATATTCCTGCTTACATTGCTACTCAGCAGAACCACAACATGCCTATAAGAGTTCTGAGCATCCTCTACTCGCGAAGTGGTTTGGCCTGCCAAGCCATAAGTCATTCCACAGTGCCTGCCACTACTGCTTGCACACAGCACTTCTGAAATGTGCAACACAATGATGTGATGCATAGTTCACACGAAAGAGCACTGCCCTAGACCATGCAGCAGGTGACTGATTAAGCTTAGCCCTGTGTGGGTACCTGCCACAGTGACTTGTACCACTTGATCTGTTGGCTTATCTTACATCTGAGACCACCTACAAACTACTGCTTACCTCCTATAGCCTACAAATTACTCAGCCTTGGAGGGTTTATTACTTGCAAGGCATTATCTGAATCGCAGTGACGCTTAGGCATGGTCTCTTCCATTATTTCAGTGAGGTAGCTAGCTCTGTTGTTAGTGCACAGATTCAGAATGTCAGTCGGACAGCTATACAACTACCTACAGAAATGAAAACTTTTTCGTATATGAAAACTTCATACTCTCCCAAAGCCACAATTTATCCTCCTGCTCTCTTCTGCATACACACATGCCCAAGGTCAGTACTCTGGTCTCTTTTTAAAATCCCATATTGCAGTTAAGATCTGGAAATACTTAACGATATGAAATACCTTGTTTAGCTCTTCTCGTTGGTGTTCTTGACTTTGTGCCCATAGTAATAACTCAGGATTTTTATTTTCTAGTTTCTCAGTAAGTTGTACACAAGCTGATTGATGCCTTTAAGTAAGAAATAAACAAAACATGAAACAAGCAGAACATTCAATAACCTTTACCTTATAGTATCCTCTCCTCAGTGTAAAACTGTGAAAGACCTGCTCACTGATGGTATAAAACCCCACAAAATATGAAAAGATTGGGCCTAAATCAGGTTTAGTCTTAGAAGATATCTAGAGATTAAGGACAATGCAAGTGTGTGCAGAAAGAATCCTGAAATGTCTTGTAGATAGTATTTCAGATCATCTCAAATAGCTATGGCAGATTAGATAAACCATAAAAAGATGAACATTTTACTCAGAGGAGGTTAGGGAGACTTAATTGCACTACTTCCAAAGTGTTTTACTGCTGAGAAAATGAAAGGCACTGTAAATTATAAACACAAATAAATGAAATGCATTGATTTGTAAAGACCTAAGCAGCATTAAAGCCTTTTAACAGAGCCTGCATCTATTGCCTGCAATCTTGTTATATATAATTGCTAATGAAAATGTTTATTATAAAATTGTTTAGAATCTGACATTTGAATCCAGAGTATCTTTTTAAACAGGCTTAATTTAAACCACATGTAAGGAAAGTTATTAGCTCAGAAGTACTTGTTAATTTAAATTTTGTCTTCAACATACTTCATTTGAATTTCCTTCAAATCTTTATAATCTCTGATTTTTAATAATTCTGTATGCAACTGTTGGCAGTCCAGCTGTAACCTTCTCCAGACAGCATCCTGTGACTGTAGCTCGTTTCTCATTTCTGAAAAGCCTACCTCCATGTCCTAAAGAAAGAAGAAAATGCATAAATCGTTAAATAAAATGAGACAGTAGTAGCTCAAAATGCTGTATTTTAACACATCATTTTCAATACTTGTACAACTAGTATGAAAAGACATACATGCTTTTATTTTGAGGGTTCATTTCTGAAAAAGACATTGCTTTCTTGTCAGTTCCTTTCTCCAGAAAAGTCATCTAAAACATCAGATGCTGAATATTGTTTAGCTCTTGCAATGTTCCAATGCATCTGTTTCTGAAACTATCATAGGAAACATCATCCAGAAGTTCTTTATTGTACTAAAAGCATCTCAAATACATAGTCTGCTTGTTTCAGCAGGTTCTGCACCCTAGCATATGCTTCACATGCAGGAATTAGTGCCATAAGTAACTTGCATTTTCTATTTTCCTAACAGCATTTCCAAATTTATAAGCTTGAAAAGTATAAGACCATAGAAAGGCAGGATTAGATGCACTTCCTGGAAGCTTGGTGTAGATATATCTAGACTTAATTACTTAGATAAGGTGTGTGCTCAATCATCTCAAAAACTCGTTCTATCTGCGTGGAGCTAATTGCTTATTTAAATGAACATCACAAAACGTTAAACGATCACAAACATTTTTTCTTTAGGACTCCACAAATCTTGTCTCTATTTTACCTTTAATTTCTGATTGATAATGTGAAAATACATGTTATATCTTATTGATAACCTGAAGATACATCTTATATTGGGAATCTTAACTTTTGAATTCACAAAAAAAATCAGGATTCCCCCAAAATATCCTGAAAGCATACTAAGATAAGAACTTGGAAATATAACTCATAAATAACAGAAGTAGCAATAATAATGAGATTCTTGCAATAATAATATCCAGAGAATACTTATTTCCTCTCACTCACAATCCAAAAGCACATTCTAGATTTAAAAAAAAAAAGATTGTCCAAGGATGTTGATCCTTTGCCTTTAAAACTATCACACTAAAACCACTAGTATTTTTCATAATCTCTTCATTTTAATTTAATATAGTTTCCTTGTTTAAAAGCAAAAATAAAGCCTTTAAACTTTTGAAAGACAACTGGAATCCAGAAATGACACTGTAAGCAAGGAACTTCAAAGGTGTATTTCCCTTAGAGCCTCATATTAGAATGACCTTCCTGCCAAGAAGCCTGTGGTTTTCCTCTGGCTGAAAGGGCTGCTGAAGACAGATATGAAGTGCTTTTATGTTTTTTATAAGGACTGCATATACAGATTCATTCATCTTATCCTTTATTATATTAAGGCTGAGAGAGCTTTTTTAAACCCTGAAATGCAAGTCTGGACATATTGAAGTGAAATAAAGCTTAATGAATTGGTAAAACTGTCTGCAAGTCTTGCTTATGATCATCTTTATGACTTCAACATTCAAGAAGTAGCCACAATTAATTTATAATATATGAATTTGGGGGAGGGTTGTCTCTTTGATTTCATTCTGTTGTGGATAAGGGGAATGACTGCTGCACAATTGTGTGGTGGAAGTCATATCATCTGTGGCAGACTGCAGTCATCATATATATTTACAGAAATTGTATTTCCTTCTCTGAATTATAATAATAGCAGGAACAACAGCAGCAACCACAGTAATAACTGAAACAGAACTTGAGGTCAAAGAGTTTCACACATCACTTCAAAAAAAAATTTAGATATGTGCCACTTATTATTTTAGGAAATATCTATTGCATCTAGTGAAAACACAAAAATGAAAATTAATTTTGAACCAGAAATCTTTAGGGTTTTTTAGAAAATAACTAATGAAACATAACCTTTTAACAGACTGTCTCAAGTTGAAAAATTTACCAAATCCTCTCTTTTCTTCTGTGAAAAGTTTTGCTTCAACTGGCTTGCCATGTTTGATATCAAAAGGAGGCCTCAAATATTTCCTGATCAGCTCCTGTTCTGATTCTACTTAAAGCTGTTAAATGTTTTTAATACAATTATATGCTATATTTCTATGCAAATTAGTGCCCAGCAGCTGACTTAATGCAGACTTTCCAAGAGCCAAGCCTCCTGTTTGATATTTTCAGGATGCCTCTCATGTATGGCTGCAATTAATGTGTCAGACCATTCATAAGATAAAGCAGCAGTCTGCAGTCTCAGTTTGGAAGTTTGGATCTTCTAAAGTTCATATTTTCTGTACAGCCAACAAATTAGTCTTCTATACATTTCACTTCATCACTGTTTCCTTGCTAAATAATAGTATGAGGGAAATATTTAGAAGTAGAGATGAAATGGTCACAGGAAGATATGAGGCACAACACTAAGCCTGCTGCCATTGCCATCAGCCTTCTCCCCACCAAGATTCTCATCTACTCCTCCCTCCTTTACCCACATTAGGTCCAACTATTCCCATCTTCCACCTAGCACTCCACACAAACCTGCTTCCTTCTTCTGGCTGTCAACAGGCCTTGTACTTCATTCTTTCTCACAAGGACATTCCTAAAATATATTTTCTCTGAGCTACACGTTCTCACCATACATGGACTTTACATCAGTGTGTCCCTTCTGCAGCTGTTTGCAAATGTGACTTTTCTAACTAACACAGCAGCATTCCACACCACCAGCACAGGTATCCTGGAACTTTTTGCTCTTTAGTTATTAATGTTACATACATATAGCTCCACATCTACTTGAAATGTCTTCAGTGCTTCCTACAGCCCCTGTATTCTATTCACATGATTCCAAAAATCTTCTTGCTTGAAGATTTTCTTAAAGGCTACAGCACAATGACATCTACTCCATGGTACAATATATATCCACCTGCTTCAATTGCAATAGATTAGAATAGAATAGAACAGACTATTTCACTTGGAAGGACCTACAACAATCATCTAGTCCAACTGCCTGACCAATTCAGGGCTGACCAAAGGTTGAAGTGTGTTAAGGACATTGTCCAAATGCTTCTGAAACACTGACAGGCTCAGGGTGTTGACCACCTCTCTAAGAAGCCTGTTCCACTGTTTCACCACCCCCTTGGTAAAGAGGTGCTTCCTAATACCCAATCTAAACCTCCCCTGGAGCAGCTTTGGACCATTCCCACATGTCCTGTCACTCCATAGCAGGGAGATCAGCACCTCCCTCTTCACTTTAGTTTTTTCCACTCCATATTCTAGTCCCACTACTTTTGATGGCAGCCTTTTAAACAGGCCCCAAAACAGAGGTTTTTGCTTGCATACTGATAACTTGCATACAGGCAAATGACTCAGCGAAGTGATGTGCAAATGAAACGTGTAAACAAAACATGCACTAAAACTGGCTGTTCTGACAGCACCTGAAATTAACCTCCACCTCATATATGTCAATTTCTATGAAGTATATTGCATATGGAGTTATAACTCTGCAAGGCTGTCTATAAACAGAAATAGATTATCTTTCTCCAGAAAGAGTCAAAGTCACTGTAGGCCACTCAATATTACTGAACTTTGAAGTGCTTAAATAAATAAGCTAAAGCTTAATTTATATATGTTACCAGAAAAAAATAGCAATGAGAATCTCACTCCTGATCTGTTTCAAATATAGCTAATAAAAAAGGCTGTAAAGATCTTGTATTATCTTAATCTTGTCAGAATCATGTAACATGACCAAAAGAAGAGGCCCGAATGGCTGTCTTCATAGATCAGTGCTTTGTTGAAAAATGGTACAATAGGGATAAGATAAAATCTGATGATTCTTCACATGGCTGGCAACATTAAGATTCATTGACTGCAAAATCTTCTCTCAATAATAAAGTATACCTTACACTTTTCTATATACTTATTTCCTAGCTATATGGCACAGTGTAGAACAAGGGGTAAAAAATAAAGAGATTTCATACAAGTCATTTATATACAAGGAACCAAGTGAACTAGGCTAAGTTCCTGTAGATGCTATGGATATAAAAAAGTTATAAACCCCCTAGATAGACAAGAATAAAATATAGTGCTGCATTTCCAACATATTTCTGTTTTCTCTTTAAGTGTTACTCAAAAAATTGCACTGTTCACAGCTCCTTCTGTGTTCCTGCAAAGAATATATGTAATGTACAGGTCTTTTATATAGACATCTCAGTGCAACTTCTTAAAGTATGCTCCTAAGTAATTAATGCTCCAACATCAATTCCACAGTCATCATGAAAAAGAAAAACTATTACTACCTGACACGGCTTTTCGTACATTTTTATATCCTCTTGGAGTTTCAGATTTTCCTCTTCTAGCTTATTCTTGTTTATTGCTATTTCATTCACAGTTGCCTTTAGCTTTTCAATAATCAACTCATCCCTTTCACTTCTGGGCTGGCCAAAGGTAATTATCTCTTCTTGGGTTTGTTTCTTATTGCTTATTTAGAATTGATAATTCTGGGTCTGCTTCTATAGAACGAGAAAATCTAATTTTAAATGAAATTCAACGATTATATGTAAATTATTAGGACCAAACCATTACTACTAAAATCATAAATCTATTTCCATTTTCACCATCTTAGAAAAGATGGCACAATTGGAACAGTTTGCATTACTTCTTTAAAGGATCCTTCCTTGTTCTAGTCTCAAATTCTTTGCCCTCAGTAAAAAAAATGCTTCAGAAACTTTCAAGAGCACAGAATTTTTTCAAGGATTTCTCTCCTCTGCTGTGTATTTCCCTAGCACTTAATGTTAATTAAGGTGAGGATGGTGACCTACTCTAAGCAGTTACCTATAAAATATAATTTGAAAGAAATGTTCTTCTTTGATTCATTGAACTCAGTAGGAGTTGTGTGTGTGTGTGCCTCAGGATAGATATTAACCTTTGACTAGAGGGCTGGCACTACATGGTTCATGTATAAACAGCTCAGTTACTACAGTAACTGTACTTCTTTGATATCCTTATCCTTAAACCTGAGGAAGAATCACTTGCACATTCTGCAGAGTCCCACACTCCATTCAGTTTCTTGTACTAATTAAAATCCTAAAATCAAAACTTCAGAAAATTGGTATTGCCAGTGTTTGTGAATTCACAGGCACCGTGAAGAAACATAATTACTATGGTAACTGGTTTTGCTGTTTAAAAAATTATCCACATGGATCCCTCTACTGGGAGATTAACAAGCAGCAGTAGTCTTTAAGAAGACTGAGAATCAGATGAAAAATGACAACAAAATATAACCTAGAAATCATATATCATGTGCAAAGATCAAGTTGAGCAAGCAAATGCGTATTAAAAATAAACAGGGATATGAACACAATATTTCATTGATAAGCACTGCAAAAAGGCATGCTTTAGGCAGCTTTTGATGTCATTGACTATGTTCCCATAATTTCTGTTGGCTGAACAACTAAATAGAACTAACCACTGCCTCACATCAAATAAAAAGCCAAAAAATTGTGCAGGTAAGTTAAATTTCTATGGATAATAAATTAAGGTCCCAATGACATTTAAGTTATGGAGTCTGACACACCAAAATGACAAAGCATCCTGTGAAAAATATGGTGCAAGACTCTTGCTGGAAATCAAAGACCTCACAAAAGAGGAATTTGAGTCAAAGATAGAAGACCAATTAATGCTTTTGAAACAGTTAAGGGTAACAGTCCATCAGACTTCTATTTAATAAACTAGTCTGTTATGTTACAGTTGTGAAGAAAATCGTCTTCAAAGGAAGTTCCCGGATGGCAGTGATGTAAGCCTCAACAGAAAAACGTGGATGATCACTCTAGTACTCTATTTTGACTTGTCTAACTATAAAACCAACACGCATCAATCAGGAGTTTTGTAGCCTTGCTTTTTTAACACATTTGTATGGAAGTTTAATAGTTTATAGATGCTGAAAGCATTATATTGCAACAAAACTTAACTGCCATCCTTGGAAAATCTGGATATGGGTAAAGAGTCTTGTAGGAATTGTTAAGAGAGTGTTTCACTAGATTAACATCCAGTGATTTTAGTAACAGTAGAAAAGGGGATTACCAGTCAGCAACGTAACTGGCTTCCCCTTACCTAATTTTAGAGCTGTTTTCTAGCCCAGTTAATTTCTAAGTTATTTCCTTTTTTTGAGAAGGATAGGTCATGAACACATCATTAAATCAATATTTTGTTCTAGATTGGAAGAAATTAAAAAAAAATAAAAATACACTAGAACAGTAGGCTATATTAAAAAAATAAGGAAATTAGCGAGTGAAAAAGAATCACAAAGTCAACCAAGGACTGAATGGTAACTAGAAAGCTGAAACTTATGATAAAAAAGGGACAAGTGATCCAACAAACAACTACAAGTGTGATTTTGGAGTAGCATATAGAAATTAATTTTTCTGCATAAATTATATTAGTGTATAATTATGATATTAAAAAAATATTAGGGCTATCTTAGATTTGAGGGAACTTTATACTTGAGTCAACATAGTTCTGACATGTACTACATACTTACTAAGATATTTTTCAATAACTTATCACAATTAATTGCATATTAGTAAATAGCACAGAAGATAAAAGTAACTCCACAGTATACTGAAGAATTAAGAAGGAACATGCACTGCAATTTACAATTGCTGCTTCTGAGTTCACCTAGTTTAAACAAAAACTTGTTTAACAAATTCTATTATATCAGACTAATCTAATACTGGTTTTGTATTTACACTTATATTCCTATTTATAGTATATTTGAATTTGCTCTTAAATCATACTGGATCTTATATGTTCACAACTAGACTTTAAAGGCAGTATCATACAAAATACGGAGAACTCCAGTTACTAGAGCTGTTCCTCTTTTAGTTTGAAAAATTAGCAAAATAACAGTATACTATTACATACAATTTAAACTATAATACTTACAAGCTGTTATGAGAACTTCCTTTTTCACAATGGAATTATTGGTTCCAAAAAGACAGATGATTATTTATAATTATCCTAAACTGGCTTATTTTAAAAAATAAGATTTTACTTGCTACTGTAACAAAATTGAATGCTTTCAAGCATAGATCAATACAAAACTTCTCTTACAGCTTTCCTCATATCTGCTTTGGCATTTTATACCAATAATCATCTTCCTGTTTTATAAAATGTGATACAAATGGAGTTTCAGACTCCTTAATGAGGACTGCAGGTTCAAGGCCTTACTAAAGCACTGCTGAGCTTAGTAGATTTTCAACACAATAATTATTTCCTGAATCTTAGAATTTGCTGAATATATTCTAAGCACTCATTTTTCATACTGCATAATTAATCAAATTATAGCATTGTGTTACATTATTTTCACATTTTAATCTTGAATAAGGTCATTCTCAAATTAGCTGGATCAGACAGTTTCACACTAGTGATATATTTAGTCAACCATGGATGGATAACCCATTTATTATTCTTGTAGTAGCAGATGTTGGCAACTATGCTGCAGTCCAAAGCATAGTAGCTTTTCTGATGGCAAGAACTCTTCCATGCAGAATAGACAGCAACATTGTGTAGAGCTAGGATGCGTCTATGATATGTCCTGTGATGTAGGAACAGTCACATGAAGGTGACAGAAGTTAGTCCTGTATCTTGTAGAATAACATAGAAGATAAGCAGATTCAAAATAAAGATCCTAAAACCCTTCTTAATTGCAGATTAATCACAGAAACACAGAATAGTCAGGGTTGGAAGGGACCTTCGAAGACCATCCAGTCCAACCCGCCTGCTTGAGCAGGATCCTAGAGTAGATCACACAGGAACACGTCCAGCTGGGTTTTAAATGTCTCCAGAGACTGAGACTCCACAACCTCTCTAGGCAGCCTGTGCCAGTGCTCTGTCACCCTCACAAGTAAAGAAGTGTTTTCTTATGTCAAGATTGAACCTCCTGTGTTCCAGTTTGTGCCCATTGCCCCTTGTCCTGTCACTGTCACTGTGTATGTCACCCTCACTTAAGTATGAAAGTACTTAAAATCTATTAGATCTTAAATTTTGGTTGAAAAGTTTTCAAAGTGTCTAAAAAAATCTATATCATAAATCTACATAAATCTACGCCATAAGCCTGTAAGTCTTCACAATGCTTAGCAACTAGCTCACACTTTCAACTGATATTCCTCTTGCTTACTTTCCCTACAAGACCCAGTTTAGTAAACACTCGAAGCACACACTACTTTATTATGCTCTTTACAAAGGATGGCCAGATTGTGATCCTCCTATGCTTCATCAGACTAACAGTTAGACTGTTCTCCCCATGTGTGGAAGATTCAGTTTAATAATCTTCTTTCCAGACAGAATCTGAACCAGAATCTTCCCTTGTTAATTATTTACCTAACTAACAAATGTTATTTTTCAACAGGCTCTCGAATTCTTCCTTTTGAAGTTGTTTCACTTTTCACAGGATACCAGCAAATTTATTGGATAAGTAAAAAAAAAAAGAAGCAAAAATTAGTACAGCTAGAGATTACACTGCTCAGTTGTCAGAAATGAGATTGGATATCAGTTTCTGCACCAGTGAACAGAGCTGGAAGAGTATTTGGGGAAAACCTACCACTTTGAGGTACGCTCTCTATATGCCAGTTCTCTACGCTGGCTAACTCTCCTGTTGGCCCAATAAATATTTGATTATTCCACAGATCATAAAGTAACTCTGAGAAATCAAGGCTGGGAATTACCAGAAATCAGTATCTTCCTGTAAGCAAGAATAAACCATGTAAAATCCATTTTGTGCCATGAGGGATAAGGAATATGAGTGAATCCTGTTCTCAGCAGCTCATAGTATCTCACCCCCACTCAGTACGCTGGATTCTGTGGAAAGTATTTTTAAGTGCCTAATCCTTCCTCACGTGTTACCCAAGGAAACTAGGTACTGAGGCTGTGGATTGCCGCAGGCACATGAGTGCTGACAAGATATGTGTATAACAACTAGTTTTCCAATCCTAAATCCTTTTTCTATCTAGCCCTGCATGGTCAAAGTTGTCTATAAAACTTGAATTAATGGTAGGTATTATGTGACAGTATCCTGCATGTGTAAAAGGTCTCACACCTCAACAAATTATATAATCCAGTACACACATAAATGAGGAAAAAAGTAAAATTTATTTATAGTCACACTTATGAAGAAAATTATCTATATTAACTCATAAAAATACTAAAAATACTAATAAAACCTGGATAAAAGAAAAAACCCTGAATATTAAACTATGTACCTTTTCTTACCAGAGCAAGAAAATGATATAATTTTTGTAGAATTATCAGGAAATTAAAGTTTACAACTGTAAACCACAAATTAGTTCTAAAGGCATATTAAAATTGGAATATAATAACAAAGTACTCTTACCTCCAGCTTCTTGTATAAATTGCTCAGATCAGATGGTGTCTGTAGGCTTTCCTCACATCTTTCTCTACTTTCAACCTTTTTTTGTTTTTGCTGATGCAACTGTAGCTTTTCATAACTATGTGTCAACTTTGAAAACTAAAAATGAAAGCAGAGTTAAACATGCAGAATCTACCAAAGATGACCAGGTGGCCAAAGTTTTCTTTAAACTAGAATAGCCAAATTCTGCTTCAGCATTCTAAATATTTAATCAATGTAACTTTATGAATTGGTTCTTTGTTAATTTCTTAGTTTCTTAGACATGAACAAGACTAAGCTCTTATATAAATGTTAACTAACTGTTCAAACAGGTCCATCTGACAGGTACTTAAATTCTTTATGGCACTGTTACCTATAGTGTCATTTCCTCTATGATGTTTATATGAAATGTTCTATACTTGTTTACTGCCATCTTGTGTTGACTTTTTAAAAGGGTGCTTCACTAGCCAGAATGAAGGATTATCATTAACATGTTTTAAACTTGCATGTTTCTTTTTTATCATGAAAATTGTTGAAATGTTATGTATATGATAGTTGCATTCTTCTGGAACCATTAAGGACCAAAGAGTGTCTATGAGAATTAGACACATAACATTGTTGTGCCTATTGATCTTACCATGAAAGCATGGCTTAGGACTCAGAGGCAGAGAAGGGAAGGTACCAGTAGAAGTACCAACCTCTTCAGAAGGTACCAGCTTCTTCAGAAAAATGGCTAGTCTGATCAACACTTACCTGTACTACACAAGCAAAGGAACTAGTGGCTGTTCACAAGTGTGATACAGCAAACTGACATTGTCTGGTAAAGGTATGTCCACCTTGCTTTGGGGAAAAAAAAAAAAAAAAAAGAAACCCAAGGATATCGACAAAGAAAACACTAAAATTATCGTATTGAGTGAAGAAGAGGGAAAGAACTTTGCAAAGAATGTTGACTAGAGAAGAAGCTTGCAACTATGAATACTGATCATGTCTTTTCTTGGTTTGTTCCTTTAATTTCAGGTATATATGATGATTTACGTTCTCTGCAATAATTACAGCTTCACTTTTAAAAGTTCTTTGCCTGACTGAACAGAACCCATAAAATCTTTTATTTTTGTTAACTGCTCAAGCGAACTACGGTCTGGAAAAGAAACTGCTTCAAAGGAAGTAAATGGAAATGGAATCCTATTGAACCTACCTGGAATGAGCAATTGAAGTCTCTGCGGATAACAAAGACAGCCAAAAAGTCCAGAAAAGATACAGAACAGAAACTGGAGTTAAAAAAATCACCTGGAAACTTCCTAGAGACATTTGAGATGATTTTGGGAACTCATGATTTGGAACAGCAGAAAGAATGGAAAAGATAACCAGAAGAAAGGTCGTCCTAGACTAGAAAGTTTCATGAAATGGGGAGGTCCAGAGATAGATTTGATGAACTTTGTATTTCTGAATAGAAATCCTGTAACATGGACTTACAGAGCTGAGGTATCACCTTCAAAATGAAATCAAAAGTCTTACAGAGAAGCTGCCTGGTTTTGAAACTGACCTTGCCAGAGAACATGGTTAAGATAAAATATTTAAAATGGGTCAGGTTATCAAGGCTCAAACAATGTGGAACTCACTGTCTTTGGAAAAAAGATGTCCTTTTTCAAATAACAGGATTTTTGCTCTTGAATATATTATGGCACACGTGAACTGCCTGTGAAGAGCAAATCCAGATGAAGACAGGTACTAGGCTATTCATGCTAAAAAGGCTTGGAAATACACTACCAACACTTCAGCAAATGAGTCTAAAAAGGAACAGAATGGCCAAAATGAGAAAGTGTAGCTTGAATATCAGATTTATTTAATGCAAGTAGGATATTTCAGACAGATTATAGTCTGGATGTTATCATGACCAGAAACTAGACTAAATGCCAAGAATCTTTCCATTTAATGCTAGGTATTTCCTTTAGAAATAAGGTCCAAGCTGTTCAATTTGCATGTTGTACAAGTGACAAAAAAATAAATGAGGCATTTTAGTGAGTTCTGAGGTAGGATTCACCTACATTTAATTTCTGAAAGTTAGACATCCAAGCCTGAGCCTCTCTGCATTAGAAAAAGCTGCCTCCAAATGCTTCGTCATTTCGGCTATCTTAAATTCTTGTCATATATAGACATGAATTATATTCTAGAGGTGTCCATTTCCTTCCATGCTTTCTAAAAGGAGCCTGAGGCAGCTCAGACATTGCCATCTAGCTTTTAAATGTCTAAGTGAGGCAATCAGTTGCTAAAGTGCTTAGAGCACGAATGGATTCTTACTCTTTTGCTGAGGGATTTCTGTCATTTTCAAAATAAGAATAAGTACTAAATGTTAATTCAGAAAAAAAAATGAAGAAAGAAAGAAATGAAGGTGAACCCCTGAAGTTTTTGGTACTTAATTTTGACAAGTTTTACATTTGAATGAGTGCAGTGGTGTGGCCTAAGAGTTTCAGGTTACATACAGGAATTATTTCCCTAATACAAGAATACAGGTTTTACTGCATTCAGCAGGTACACAATTAATTCAGTGGGAATGTTGCTCATTAAACAGCTGGTTTTATCAATATCCAAGGTAAAAAGCACTGAGGACCACAGAAGCACTACGTCAGAGAGAAATTTGCTCTGAATAGCCTAGCAGTCTTAGAGCTAGACAAAGTGATCCTTTCTATTTCTACCAAGATTAAGAAAGAAAAAAAAATTGGGAGGGATTTTAAGAATACCTCTGCAAAGAAAGATACATTGCTACTGGTAAATAGTAATACACCATTTGTAGAAAACATAAATTGTAGCTCTTAAGATTATACAATGTAGAAGGAGGTTTAACTTTCAAGTGAGGAAAAGAATCAAAAGAAGGGAGACAAAGGAGATAAGGTAAAGATTAATATTGCCAGGGAAGCTCTGTATTTTAGATATGAGTTTGTGCATTAAAGTCATTCTATTGTGGACACTGCAGCACTGTAATTTAAGAAAGAAACTCAATAAGGAGATGTAGTAAAGCTAGAAGAGCAGAGTGGGATAGTCCTATTATCTAGCATAGGTGCTTGCTATTGTTCTGACGGGCAAACTTTCTGATTATCACCTACAGAACTTAGGCAGGCCTCCTAAATTAGGCACTTAACAGTTCCCTTCTTTGGTGAATTTGTACTGGATGGATATTTCATGAAGAAACGTGGTTTGGTGAAAGGGGAAGAAAAGGAATCGGAAAATAAAATGCAAATGGCATCAGTACTGGAACCTTTGGTAAAATAAATAGGATGACTCGGGGAGAATGAAATGTTTGGAGACACGGACAGGGAAAGTGACATATTTTCTTAGGAGCTAGAAATCCAATTTGCATAAAGATAAAAGGAGAAGCAATCAGGAAACTCAAAGAAAGGTTAGGTGGTCTGAGTGGTAACTAAAAAGGAGAATCTTGGCAAGAAGTATACCAGGTTTGTAGAGAGAAGCTTGTAGGATAGGAACTGTCAGATTCTTTGAAAAAACAAAAAGAAAATGTATTTGCCCATATGTATTGGGTTTGCATGGCAAGGTTTTGGTAGTAGGGGGGCTACAGGAGTGGCTTCTATGAGAAGCTGCTAGAAGCTTCTTCCATGTCTGACAGAGCCAATGCCAGCTGGCTCCAAGATGGACTTGATGCTGGCCAAGGCCAAGCCCGTTGGTGACGGTAGCAGTGCCTCTGTGAGAACATATTTAAGAAGGGGGGAAAAACCTGCATGTTTTTGCAGCCAGAGAGAGGAGTGAGAATATAGGAGAGAAACAGCCCTGCAGACACCAAGGGCAGTGCAGAAGGAGGAGGGGTAGGAGGTGCTCCAGGCACCAGAGCAGAGATTCCCCTGAAGCCTGTGGAGATCCATGGTGGAACAGATATCCACCTGCAGCCTGTGGAGGATCCCACACTGTAGCAGATGGATGCCTGAAGGAGGCTGTGACCCTGTGGGAATCCTGCACTGGAGCAGGCTTCTGGCAGGACCTGTGGTCCCATGGAGAGAGGAGCCCACGCTGGAGCAGGTTTGCTGGCAGGACTTGTGACCCTGTGGGAGACCCATACTGCAGCAGTCTGTTCCTGAAGGACTGCACCCCATGGAAGGGACCCACACTGGAGCCTGTGGGAAGTACCCACATTGGAGAAGTTCATGGAGGCTGTCTCCCATTGGAGGAACCCCACACTGGAGCAAGGGGAGAGTGTCAGGAGTCCTCCCCTGAGGAAGGAGCAGCAGAGACCATGTGTGATGACTTGAGCACAACTCCCATTCCCTGTCCCCCTGCACTGCTCTAGGTAAGGAGGTGGAGAAATCAGGAGTAAAGTTCAGCCTGGGAAAAAGGAACAGGTGGGGTGGAAAGTGTTTTAGGATTTGGTTTTATTTCTCATTACCTTACCCTGATTTGATTTGCAATAAATAAAGCTAATTTCCCCAAGTCAAGTCTGTTTTGCCCACAACAGTAATTGCTGAGTGATCTCATCCTGTCCTTATCTTGACCCTGTTTTGCCAATTACTAGGCCTAATACAAAGGACACAGCCAGCAGCAGAACAAACCAGTAACCAGATTCTATTGTACACAGAAGGGTCAGTACATGGGTGATCACTGGGGGTACAAACAAGGCAATGATGTTACACATAACAAACATCAATCCCAGGAACAACACAGCACAACCAACAACCAGAGGAACAAGCAAAGCAATAAAGTCTCCCATACAAAAGATGGGAGACAACCAAACCAAGAGGCTGATAACATAGGACAGAGGCAAAGTCATGCTGTTCCCACAAAGCCCACATTTACAAGCACCAAACCTGACTGGGGCCCAGTTGCAGGGAGAGTCAGGAGGTCCTTCCCCAACAGGGAAACTCTGCAAAGTGCATCCACCTCACAGACAGACACTCCACCCTTCCTGCAAGTGGTCCCAGCTTTTATCCCCAAAGCAGGACACCTGGCACTCATTTACCCAATGCAGGGCACCTGGGGCTTGTTTACCCAAGGGCTTTCCTTACAAGGCCGGCCACACCTCGGAGGAAAGCCAAAAGGCAAACTCATCCCCTCCTTTTAAAGGATTGTGGGAACCACCCCTACGTCAACCTTAACTCAGGGCTGGGGGTTCAGACCCCAGCACTTCAGACCCATGAGCCTTTCGTTATATTTTCTCTCCTCTGTCCAGCTGAGGAGGGGGGTGACAGAGTGGCTTTGGTGGGCACCTGGTATCCCACCAGGATCTACCTAGCACACCATGGAAAAGACTTGTAGGGCAACTAACAACTTCAAAATCAAAATCTTTATGAAACATGATCTAGAGTTTCAGTTGCAGAAAGTTTAGTTTCACTGAAGTTCTTAAAAACATGTAACATAAACCCAGTCATTTTTAGCATGTGATTAAAAAAAATTAAGAAGTGTAAAATATCCAGGAAATGTGAAAAGCAATGAGAAAAGAAAGATCTGCTATTTTTGGGGGGATAGTTCTGTATTGCTAAAGGTACCTTACAACTTATACGTAAAAAGTCACTGGTTTTCATTGTATGATGTTTATCTTCTCAGTAATCATCTTAAGATGCTTCTTTCTCTGTAATTTGTGTAAATTATAAACCAGCTTTAGTTTCTAGCTACATTCCCAAATGATTAAAAGTGTTAATTACATAACAACCAAAACATTCTCTGCTTCCTCACAGAACTGTTTGCCAAATTAATTTCCATATATAAAAGAGAAAATAAATAAAGACAACATAACTTTAAAAATAAGTTATACATTTACTGGTTTGATGGATTTGGGTGGTAAGTATTATCATCTCTAAATGAAAATAATGATACCTAATTTATGCAACCCAAGACAATTCTACAGCAAATGTGATGACTGGAAATTTTTAATTACTTCCGAGAAGGTAATTGGAAAGGGAACAGAATCCTAAATCTCTGGTAGGAGAATCCAATGAAAGAAACTGTAGAATAGCAGGAAAAACAATGTAGAACTGTGTATGTTAACTCGTTAAAATCTGAGAAACAGAATAGACTGAAGTTCACTAAGAATTTAGATTCATGATTGAAATGGAAAATAATGAAGAAACAAAAATACAGGCACAGAGCAAATACAGAAAAACAGAATCATAGAATCATAGAACCATAGAATGGTTTGGGTTGGAAGAGACCTTTAAAAATCATCTATTCCAACCCCCCTGCCATGGGCAGGGACACCTCCCACTAGATCAGGTTGCTCAAAACCCCATCCAGCCTGGTCTTGAACACTTGCAGGGAGGCGGCAGCCATAACTTCTCTGGGCAACCTGTTCCGGGGTCTCACCAACCTCACTGAAAAAAAAGTCTTCCTTACGTACAGTCTAAATCTACACTCTTTCAGTTTAAAACCCTTGCCCTTTCTCCTTTCACTACAGGGCCTTGTAAGAAGTCTCTCTCCAGCTTTCTTGTAAGATGCCTTAATATATTGGAAGGCCACAATAAGGTCTCCCTGGAGCCTTCTCTTCTCCAGGCTGAACAACCCCAACTCTCTCAGCCTTTCCTCACAGAAGAGGTGATCATTTCTGTGTCACATCAGAGGATCATTTCTGTGTCCCTCCTCTGGACCTGCTCCAACAGGACCATGTCTTTCCTGTGCTGAGGACTCCAGAGTTGGACACAGTACTCCAACTGGGGTCTCACCAGTGCAGAGGGGGAGAATCACCTCCCTCGACCTGCTGGCCATATTTCTTTTTATGCAGCCCAGGATATGACTGACTTTCTGGGCTGCAAGTGCACATTGAAATAAATAAAGCCAAAACAATTTCCCAATGTCAATAATCCAGGTTACTACAGTTTTGATACCATATTCCCTTATGGAAAGCTATTGGACCACTTTAATAATGCCTGTAAATCAGGCAAACTAAATCCAGAAAAACTTATAGCAAATACATGACAAGAACAGTTTCAGTCTTAAAATTCCTAATGTGCATCAGAATCTTATTAGCATTAATCAAATTCTCTATTTTCTTCATTCACCAAGGTTTTGGGTTATTAGTTCAAAGTCAGGAAATCGAGTATCTGTCTTCATAACAGATGTCACAATGATATCAAAATCCATCCAAAGAGTTTGGACATGTCAGTACAGATATGATAATGGAGCATCATAGGAAGCTGTAGTCATCATCATTTGCATGACAACAATTCATCTTTCCCAAACCCATACAGATGCATCTATAGACATATATAAGATCTTTATACTCCAATTATAAAATAATTTAACTGACACTTTTCTTACTTGAGATTTCAGTGCTTGAAGCTGAGTTTCATAATGCCGAGCCATTTCATACTTAGTTTTCTGTAAGTCTTCCAGTTTCTGCTGAAGTAGTCCCACCTACAGTTAGAATAAACATTCAAATTTACCTTTTCTGAAGTGTTCTAAAAGATGTCCTTTTTGGAATGGTAATTTGTAACCTTGAAAGAAGACTGTTGCTTAAAAGGTGGATATTAAAAAAAATATCAATTCATTCAGTAACTTAATAAAACTGGATATAAAAATCCAGATTGTATCAACATCAAGTTAGGGATTTTATAGTAAAAAATCTCATTATATGCTTATGTTATGATCTAATGATAATACCATATGACTCTGTAATGAAAGCATTTCTGACCCAACTATATGAATGAACTGCTGTGACCCATTGCGAACATCTTCTTGAATGGCTTATATTATCCTATAAATGACTTTCAACTACTTATGTAAAATTATTGGGAGACATTGTAGTCTCATTTCAGCTCCATAAGTACAGTGCCATTTGAGATATCTTGAATTATCTGAGAGTTTCAAAGAGATCTGAGAAATATGACAAAGAGCATATATGACACCTATGTTTTTCTGGAAGGGCTGCTAGAACCTAGGTGGAATACACTAAAATATTTCAGATAGCATCTCTATAAAGGCAAATAAATCGATGCTTTAAGGACTGGGTAGCTGAATTATTCTGCTGGCTCCTCTGACCACAATGACTAAGGGCAAGTTCCTAATTGCTCATTAGGGAGAATTATTTCATTTTCAAAACTCCCCCTGGCAGTTTAGATACCTAGCTCACACAAGGATGCCCAAGCATAAACAGTTAACTTCAGATGTCTTGAACTAGAACTGAATACTATGCTAGGATTTACTGATAGTGCTGAATGAATATTCTGCAGACAAGACTGTGAAGTATGGACAACATTGAGTACACTTGGACTTTCAGTTTGATAAGCAAGTCTAAGTGGCAATGCAATTCAAATCTTCGCTATTAATAATTAAATGATCATATAAAGACAGCATATCATGAAAAATTATAAAAATCAGGTATAAACAGGAATTACAAAGATGATTTTGTGAAACTTTTTAAACTGTACATTTCCATTTAAAACTTCTGATGAAACTAGAAGTGTTGGCATTTAGAAAAAAACACCAAATTACCTTTTTACAGCTAAACTGAGAATATTTAATTTAGACTTTAGGGAAATAGAAGAAATCTGAGACTTCCAATGACATTTTTACAGTCACTTTTCCGAACAGAAGCACACTTTAAAACAAAACACTAAGGATAGTTAGTCACCTTTAAAGTGTGTTTGGTATTTTTACATGATAGAACAAACAGGTCTCCTTATAGAGCATTTAAAGAAGTCTAACTCCCAGAATAAATATTTTCTTTATAGGATGTGATATTCTTAAATACCTCTTGACCTTTTTGAACAAGTTTGCTTTGGGCACTTGCTAATTCTTTATCCTGGATATCCATCCTTGCTTCTAAAGCTTTCATCTTCCTTTCCCATTCCACTTTCTTGCTGTTTACCATGATGACAATTTGATGCACTACTTCCTGAACTTCAGCTTCCAGTGGAGAAGCTCTAATAATACAAAAAAAAAATATTTATTTTTTCAAATAAAGAATGAGGGACAAAAAATTTTTTATTTACATTGCTAAGATTTTATTTTGATTCTGATGGAAATAACCACTTTTCAATGTCAGAAAGAAAGAAATGGGAAAGCTAAATTATGCCTTCAAATGTAGATGGAATCTCACTTCATCTATCTTAAGTTTGCCTGAAGTCAAGATATTTAGCATATTCTGGACTTTTTGCCCAGGTTACATGCTGTTTAATATCCTCTCACTCTTTCAGGGATGAACTGTCAAATGAGCATAAGTTGAGTGGAAAGTATCCAGGCCCAAACCTCAATGGACAAGATCAGGAGAAGATGAAGTTGCTTATGGGCACAGGATTAGGGAACATAATGATGGAATCAGAGTTTATTGGAGGAAGTTATTAAACAGCTGGCTTGAAAAGCTATCCACAATTCTTAATTGCTATTCAACTTTTACACTCTGTTGTCCCATTCTGTTGGTGGAAAAATGACTTAACAAGGTGATTTGTATAATAAAGTTAGTTTTAATCCTATTAGAAAATACAGAAGTGAGTGCATTTTGAAAAAGAACTTGTCTTTGGGGGACTGTGTGCTGGATTTTATAGAGACCTGTACAATATCTGCAACATAAGCACTGGATTTATTTTTCCCAAGCTTCTGAGGTTAAATTTAGAATACATCCCTTACACTACAACTTCATTGTCAGTAATAGACAATGTTTTACACTGCAGCTTTAGGAATACAGTGTGTCCTAAGTAACAAAATAATGATATATGGTTAATTTATGATATATTAGAAGGTCCATCAGAAACTGAAAGCCGTCAAAATTGCCCTCTCTGTTTTACAGCCCCTTATATAGGAGCAGTATATTAATTAAAAAAAAAAAGGAAGAAATTTTGTCTGAACTTAAGTATGGAGTTTTCTTTAGTATGGAGACATCCATTTTGAATTTGTATTTTCTGATGAAAAATATAAGAAAAATTTGAAATAAGAAAGGTACAGATTATAGAAAATTAGTCTGTGGATACTTTGTTATGCAAGACATTGCACAATTATTTCTACACTATAAAACATTTTACTTGTAGAAATTACTATTTCACATCAAAATTATATAATCCTTCTAGGGTATATGAGGCTTTTTTCTTGAAGTATTTTAGAGAATTTATTGCCCAGTTAACCTCAATTGTTTTAGGAACTGATAGCTTCTCTCAATCTGTAAATTTACAGCTGGCATTTCAGATTTGCAATGGTCTATGCAAAAGTCAGAATCTTTCTAGAACTCATGAATCTTTTCAACTTTCAGTGAAACATTCCAGTTAGAAAAAAAAATTATATCATAATTAAATTCTTTATTGAAACATTCCTAAAGGTTTTATTTTCCTGACTTACTGCCTCTTATCCACTTAATCTAGGATTCTACAGTTTGGGAAAAAGAAAAAAGAGACAATGTACACTCCTGCCTGATTCCTTCCCAAACAATAAAGAAGGGTAATTTTATTCCATTAACACTCAGAGCTGCTTTTGGACTGTTACAAAGAAGAGTTAGCTATTGAAAAAACTGCTGAACTATGTATACGAGCCCATATATTTTCTATAAAACTTGATTTTCATCAAGTAATATGCAAAAAAATAAATCAGACCATTTTCTATCACTATGATTACACATCACACAAAAAAAACCCCTATTATTTTTCATTTGTTAAAGACTTCAATTTGATCTCAGTTTACTTAAATTGAGATACGAGATCGGAATTAGTTAACATTGCATTCTTGATAACAGACTTTAGCAGACTTACAACTGCAATGCTTGCATCGTGTCACTTATAGGAATAAAATTATTTTTGGCAACTTCATTTTTTTTTTGAAAAATACCACAACATCTAAGCATTTTTAATATGTTCAGAGCTCATAGAATGTTGGATATAGATGTTTTTATACTAAGAACCAAAAGGGGCATGTATCTCACTGGAGTAAAAGAAAACCTTTCACTGACTGTTTTTAGGCTGTGGACTAATGTGTTGAATTTTTAAACTTTTGAGGAGTAGCATCTCTTTCATTTCACTTTCTGTAAACATTCCACACAATTTTTTAGTGGCATCTGTTATCTGCATATCCTGTTCTTATATAAGTTAACTTTTGATAAACTCCTACTTCTTTTCTATTTCTTTTTCAGAGCTTTTTTATACATTTCTTGTTTCCTCTTCTAGTTTTAATTGCTTTACTTTTTTTTTTTCTAAATAAGAGATTCTATTTATAAATTACCCTAATATATGGCTTTACTACTTTCTTCAGAAGACATACTTTTATCTTATCTTTATCACATATGGAATGTATTGAAATGTGTAATCTTTAGTCATTGCAACCTTATATGGCCATGAAAAAAACATTCTAATTTAAAGTCTTCAAAGTATTCTTTTCAATGGTATGATCTGATCATTGTGAAAATTTCTGCATTTTTCCCTCTGCAATGATTTAGAGATTAGAGTATCCAATTACTGCTATATCTAAATGAAGGTACAAATAAAATCAATATTTCTTCACTGTCAACACTCTCTCCCTTATCTCAGGCAATTATACTGTTAGAAAATTGTTAGCGATACACTTGCTTTCTCTTCACTTTTTTCATCTGTCATAGTGACTATTCATTGTACAGCTGAAGTTTAATCTGCATTTAATTTCCATTTCCTCATACTGTTGCATAATTTTGAAGTCTCTACTTTCTTTTTTTGGTTTTGATTAGAAGCCTATATTGAATTTCCTGTTGATAAAACCAGCAATTGTATTCTTTCATAAATTTATTAACTATCCCTCCTGACACCTAAATTGACACCAAAAAATGTGTTATAACCTATTACTTTTCATGATAATAAATTTAGCCTTCCGATAAACAAGTTTCTTCACTTAAAATAATCTAAGAATGCTGTGACATTGTTTTGAATTATGACATGTTCATTTTCTCTTTAATAATATTACTTATCTCATGGACATTTTCCCCAAAAGTGATAGCCACTGGTTATAATTTAATTGGTTCTTTAATTTATAAAAAATTAAAAGCTATGTATTCTTTTGACTGCTGATGGTATACACTTCTGTGTATAACTTCTGTGTATAAAGGCACTTCTGTGTGCACCTCTGTGTCCACATAAAGTGCCTTTATGATTGCTAATCAATTTGCAGTCATTCTAATATCTCTATGGCATGATGGTTCGTTAAAATGAGCATAGCTATTTCCTTAAAATGAGCATAGCTATTGTTTTATTAAATAATTGCCATAGAGACAGTCACACAGAGACAAAAGATGGTGCAGCATCTGAATAATGTAGCAGCAACCTACAAAAGGGTTAATGATAAAAAGCACAGCAGTATGCCTGTAACTGCTCCACCCTAGGAAGTGTTGGAGAGGATTTCAGCACCTCAAATTACCACAGAATGCCATTTTGTGCCACAAACATTACAAACTGGCATATGTTTTGCGGGGACATTGCAACCCAGAATGTGCCAAGCAACTAGAAGCTCTACTTTTGCAGAACCGCACTTAACCAAACCCAGACTGAGCCACACACTCAGAGGTAACATCCCTGTGAGCCTCCAGCTGCTCAGCGTGCTGCTGGCACATCGCTGAAGAACAGTAAGCTAACATGATCCTCTTACCTAAATGACTGTGCAAACCAAGCCTTAATGTAAGCAGATGCTTTTATTCTTGGTAATTGATATCACCATCTAGGAGACTCTCTAGGTTATGCTGTGGGTCAAGTGCTGTCCCCACACATTCTGTGTTCCATGTCCTGCATGCTCAACTTCTGGCTGTGCTACACTAAAAAGAGCTCCTTAACATAGATATGTGTTTATTGAATATCTTTCTTTTTGGTGCTTAAATGGTGCATATCCCTTGTTTTGATAATTATTACAGGAAAATGGAGCAAAGTTGTTGGATTTACTGTATCATAATTAAAACTCAAAGTGATTTTTAAAAGTAAAATTCTTTAAAACTCTTTTATATCATCAAATCCTTGAAACTTTAACATTATCAATATTAAGCTTGGAAGAGCTTTTTAAATACACACATAAATCTTAATGCCTTTTCAATGTTAAAACTGTTAGCAATGCCATTTTAAAATTTAATGTGAGTCATAGAATGATAATAACCAAAGTGCAAGGAAGTAGTACACTGCGATGTACATATCGCAAAATAAAAATGTCCTAAGAGCCTGAAACTCATCTCAAAATAGCATTAGTGATGCAGCAAACTTTAATTCCCTCCAGATGGAATGTGAAATGGAATTTTAAAGACAAAAGATGAAGCGACACTGCATCAGGGCTACCTTTTCTATGATACTGCTATAAGGACCTAAGCCCTTCCAGCCTCATGTATCTCCAGGTGGCACCACTGGTGGACCACCAGCAATGACTCAGCTACCTGATTTTAGGCTTTAGAAACAGGTACTTTATTTACTGCGTGTCACATGGATCATCTAAATATTGTTACACAAGTGCAAATCCAACCTCTAGCCTGGATCATCAGGTTACCCTCTCAGACCCACAATGGCTGACTTTCTTTCTTAAGTTTCACCTATCATTTTCAGATTATCCCCCACAAGGCAAGTTCTGCAGTTGTTGCTAGAAAATTTTCTCTCAAAGTTCTTGCAAGACCTTTGAACCTAGAGCCACCAATATATAAAAGGGAGCTGTTGAAGGAAAAATCTTTTCAGGAATAACAGGTCAGCAAGATGGGATGGTGGATTGGCTCTTCATGTGAGAAAGCAATTGGAACGTACTGAGCTCTGCCTAGGGGTGGGTGAAAAATGAGTTGAGATCTTATGGGTAAGAATTAAGGGGCAGGTTAATACGGGTGACACTGTTGTGGGTGTTTACTACAGGCCACCTCATCAGGAAGAGGAAGTCAATGAGGCCTTCTGCAGACAGCTGGAAGCAGCCTCATGATCACAGGCCCTGGTTCTCACTGGGGACTTCAACCATACACTTGCCCATACATTTTAGATTAAAGTTGTTTATTTAGAAACTGACATTTTAAGAAATGTTTAGTTTATACTGTCAGTCTCTATTTCATGCCTTCTTCCCTTATTATTCAGGTTTGCTGACAAATAGGAAAATATGTATGACCGTATTTATGCAAACACAAGCAAAACCTACGCAGAATAATGTTAACAAAGATTTCCGTCTTACTTAGTACATTCATTAGTTTTTGATCCTTAACCCAGCTTCTAGAGACAATATTCATTCCTTTTCTCTTCTTAAAACTTGCTTTAGAAACAGGAAATATATAAACCAGTTGTGATACAATAGTCCACTAGAATCTTCTACCTCAAAGTTTCATTATATGATCTGCAGCTAATTTATTTAACAACTTTCAGCCATAAAGAATCATACACATCTGTGGATGGATAATTTGTGATTTATGAGTTCTTGCAGCTGGGATGTGATTGTCATGATTTCCACCACCATTATTCAGCTATCTTCCTGCATTTTCAGGCTATTTGCATTATCTCTGGAATACTGTCAGCACAGACTGAAACAAATGTCTCCTGTCATTGGATGTGTATTCTAAACTACTCTTCCAGATGCTTTGTAGAGCTAATGGAAATAAATAGCTACCTAGAATACCTGGTTTATGATGAGACAAATCACTCTCTAGATTCATCTACTATGGCCTGAAATTTCATGTGTCGATTACAATAAAGGCCAGGCAGGATCTGAACTCTTGAAACAGAGATTTGTTAAAATAGTATCCAAAGAATAGCAATGTTTTGATTTTTTTTTTAAATTCAAGTTTTTATATGACCATATTTACCAATCATATCACAACAAAAAAGGGTGCCCCTCAAAGCCAAAAAAGGGGCCACATTGTTCACAATATAATATTTGACTGCAGCAATTTTTTTTCTGTCATGAAAAGTGCACACATTATTCTTCAGTACAACAGAGAACACTTTCAAATTCTGTCAAAATTGTCTTGGGCCAGAATAAGGTGTGATATAATATACATGTTTCTATTATTTTAAGAAATACTTTTACACTTAATATGCATCATATTACCTTGCAGTGCTTCTTGGTAATAGAGATAGAAGAAACTGTTTTATTTGAAAAATGGGTAATGAGTTTGTTTACAAATTATGGTAGACAAATACTCTATTTAGCTCATTATATGGGGAAGTACTTTTTATATTGCTGTGTTCCTTGAACAGGCTGGATGGGATGAGGTCCTACATCATATCTCACCCATGTTTACACTTCTTTAGAAAGATTTTGTGCTGTATTTTTTTAGATTAACACTGAAAGAACTAAACTTGGATTATGTCAAAAAGAGATGATTGTGTTGTGATGAAAAGTGCACTTAATACTTGGAAAGAACAATTGTGGTTATTAGCTGTGCAAAATGAGGCTAGGGCTTTAGCAATTAATAGCCTTGTTTTTAAGATTTTTGAATGTTTTAAGAGCTGTGATATGTAAGTTTATACTGCTGTAGCCTAGCAACTTCAACTATTTTTTAAAACAGTTTAAAATAACATTTCTTAACAACCTAATAAAATCCCACATAGCTTTAATTTTTTCCCCTTTTGTTCAGGTATGAAGGTTTTAAAAATTTAAATAACAGAAACAGTCAGTAGGTTATTAGCTAAAGCAGTAAGATGTGTTGTGTTAATTATCAGTAACCTCTCCAGTTTGCATAGAAAGCAAGCAGAACAAATTGGGAAAGAGTCATGTTTGCTTCTAAAATCATTAATATTTAGTGTTTCACATTTTTAACAAACCCAAATAATTCAATTCCATTACATATTCAACCACCCAGTCATAAGTCATTACTTACATAGCAACACCTTGTTCCTGAAACGCTTCTAAGTCCTGCTCCATATTACTGGTCATTGTTTTAACCTGTAGAAACAACAAAAATCAAATGATTCAGGTGCTTAAATGTGTGCATTTACACAGTCAAGTATTGCATAGTGGATAGTTCTATGCTTTCCTTTCAGTGTCTGTAATTCTCCCATTGCAAACAACAGGGCAGGGGAATGCAGCTCTAATTACAGGCTGGAATGGGCAAGTCAAAAACTTCTGGAGTAAACTCAGCAGCTCTGGCACTTGGTGCAACACTGAGATTACTAGAAGACAGCCCTGCATTTCCATGGGAAGCTTGTTTGGGATCATTCCCTGTTGTGCGATGTCAATGATTTGGCAAGACACTTTAAACTACATAAACCTAAATTTGTCATAGATCCATGGCTGCATTCAGCAACCATTTCTCATCCCGTCACACACCCTAATTAACCTATACCCGGCTATAATTGCTCTCAAACACAATTTTGGACTCCCGTTGACTCAGCAGATGTGGTGCTGAGACACACAGCCCCCAGGTACCTCGGCAGAAAGACCAGAACAAGGTTGTCACTGGGAACAGTCCAGGTCTGTGGGTCCAGCGGGGCACAAGGATGTGGGGCAAGAACAGGAATGGACCCCGTAATGGGTGACAGGGTGGCATGAAACAGCCTCAGGTCCCTGTGGGGGTGAGCAGTGGGGCTCTCAAGGGCACGGGTACCACCAGGACATCACCACATGGCACTGCAGCCTTGGCACCACAGCGGACCAGCACCCAAGGTGACACTGCCACTGGGGCAGTCGTGGGTCTACCAGGGACCGGCACCCGAGGTGACACTGTCACAGGACCAGCACCCGTGGCTCCTCAGGGACCGGCACCTGAGGTGACACAGGGACTGGGGCAGCCTTGGGCACCTGAGGAGACCGGGACACCCACGGCGTCCGTGTCCCCCCCGCCCCCGTTACCTGCCGCGCTCCCTCTGCCGCTCCTTTCGCTCCCGCTGTCGCTGCGGCGGCCGCACGAGCCCGGCAGCCCGGCCACCGCCGCTCTCCCATCCCGCCCCGGCTCCCGCCCGGCACCGCCCCGGCCCGCCGCTCCCGTCGCCGCGGTAACGCCAAGGGCGGCAAGGCCAGGCGGGAACTGGGGCGGCCGGGAGCCGCGGGGCGGTGCGGGGCTGGGGCAGGGCCCAGCGGGCTGGGGTGTGACAGGGCTGTGGGGAAGGAGGGTGCGAAGAGGCCCCGCGGGCCGGCTGGGCGCTGCCGCGGCGCAGGGCACGGGCACCCCGGGGGAGCGCTGCTGCCCCCCAGCAGCCGCCATCGATGGGAAGGAAGGTGGAGTGGATTTCACCCCAGGGAATACCACCTGGGGTAAAGAACACATACTTTGCTTTAACATAATTTACGAAATCAGTAGGCAGAGTGTTTTCCGGGGGTTTTTTCTTCTTTTTTTTTTTTTTTTTTTTCCCCTTTAAAACACTGTTATTACTAGATAAAAAGGCTGAACATAGAATCACAGACTGGTTTGGGTTGGAAGGGACCTCAAATACCATCCAGTTCCAACCCCCTGCCATGGGCAGGGACACCTCCCACCAGACCAGGTTGCTCAAAGCCCCATCCAGCGTGGCCTGGACAACCAGCTTCTCTGGACACCCTGTGCCAGTGTCTCACCACCCTCACAGTCAAGAATTTCTTCCTAATATCTAATCTAAATCTCCCTTCTTCCAGTTTAAAGCCATTACCCTGTCACTCCATGCCCTTGTAAAAAGTCCCTCCCCAGCTTTCCTGTAGGCCCCTTCAGGTACTGGAAGGTGCTGTAAGGTCTCCCCAGAGCCTTCTCCAGGCTGAACAACGCCGACTCTCTCAGTCTGTCTTCATAGCAGACGTGCTCCAGCCCTCTGATCATCTTCATGGCCCTCCCCTGGACCCACTCCAACAGGTCCATGTTCTTCTTATGCTGGGGACCCCAGAGCTGGACACAGTGCTCCAGGTGAGGTCTGAGGAAAGCAGAGTAGACGGGAGAATTGCCTCCCTCAACCTGCTGGCCACAATGTCCCACGTTAGTTTCTTAAATATCTCACCATCTCTGGGTAGTGGTACTCACTGGCCCTTTCCGGCATCTTTAGCTGACCCTCTTTTAACATCCCCTCGTCTGATGCTCTCCTGCGATTGCTGAGGATGATAAGAAGCTGTTGTGCTTGGATCACCTTCCATCATCATTCTCACTAGTATCAATGGGTTTTTCTTATTATTATCTTGCTATCCCATCCAGCTCTTCAGTTGTGAGCTCATTTAGGCAATACCTCTTTTTCTAGCTTGCAAATAAAAGAAATAAAATTGAAGACTGCTGATTTTCAAACCTGGGAGGATGGGGACGAGGCAGGCTGTAGGTGAAAGTAGATGCAGTTCCCTGAGCACTTACATAGCCTTGTAACCCTTCTTTGTACTGGGGAAATGTAAAAAATAATATTAATTAAATAACCTGGAGTCCCTCACAGTCTGTAAACCTATCTCCCAGCCTGCCAGCATTGGAAAGGGGAGTGCTGCTGGGTAAAAGTGTCTTCCAAGAATTTTGAAGCATTTATAAATGAGAAAGAACCAGTCCTATAGGCAGGTTTGTAACATTACCATAAATTGCCTAAATGCACAGTTCAGGCTGTGTGTGACACTGCCGGGAGCAGGAATAATGGCAGGAAGATTGCAGATGTGGTAACAAGCCTTTCGACATGCTGCTGTCTTGCATAATAGTTGAAGGTGAAGGGGCTGGAGGCAAAATGCAGTCATAGGGAGGCTGAACATAAACATTACCCTTGTATTTCTGAATTACTAGCTATGCTTTTGTAAAATGGCTTCAAATGATTTTCAGATTATTGTGCAAATGACCTAGGTTGGGATGTCACTTCTCGTTACATTTTTGTGGACTTCAGTCTGTCTTATTCAACAACAAAACACTTTTAAGAATCACAGCTATTTCAACTTTTTACAGTAATAATTTGTGCTTCCAACCTTAGGGTTTATAGATTTCTTCAAACACCAGGGAATTTTCCTACCAGGACAGTACAATTCACTTTGTATTTATTGTCCTGAAATTGCATGGAGCCTTTTCAGGAGCTGCTAGTCATTTATGTACACTAAATTTCGAGCTTTTGGTTTGTTTTGCTTGGACTGTTTACTTAAATCAGCCAAGTGAACTGCATTTTTAATATCAGTTCTAATGAATAATCTATTTCGTTTTGTTCCTACCTACTGTGCTAGGTAGGCAGATGGTTTTCATGTCAGCAGAAATACTGTTTCAAGCTATGAATTATGAAAAATATTTTTTTAAATGAAAGAGTAACATAAAATTATATGCAGAGTTTCAAAAAGTTCCTGATAAAGTTTGCTTACTCACTCTGGAAAATAACTGATGATTTTCCTTTGTAGCTTTCTTAAAGTTTACTAGAAATGTTCTTATTTTTGCTTTACACTTTTTTCATGGCTGTATTTCATTTCAGAAATATCCCAGGGACATTTTAGATTCTTATTTGTCAGGCAGCAGCAGGAGCAGCTGCTGGGTGAGGGCAGGCAAGCCCAGAGCAGAGTTACCCTCTGCTGGCCTTGAGGAAACACAGCCAAACCCTTAGGGAAGAGGGGAGGAAGCTGTGGGACCTATTCCTGCACCCAGAGCCCTGAAAACTTTTTCTTCACTTCTGTAATTACACTTTTCTTCATTATTTACTTACTGTAATAGAATTAATGTGAAAAAAATCACACTGAAACATTTGATTTTTGATACCTGAAATGTTTCAAATATATTTTTTTCTAATTGAAATACTGTTTTAAGCTTTTTTTTTTTTAAAAATAGTGAAATTTAGGATGATTTATTTTAAATATTTAAATTTCAGATGATTTAGACTATTATTTTCTAGAAATAATTTTTAATATAACTGCCAGCAAATTTCCATTTGTTCATCTGCAGCAACTGATGTGAACTTTTCAGCCATATTCCCAGTGCATATATTTTAATTTCCTCCCTATCCCATCCTCTCTCATTGGTAATCAGTTATTCAGAAATTTACTTCCATCTGTCATGCTCAAATAGAATTGGGGGGAGCAACTTTAAAAAATAGAGAAAAATAATTTTAAAATTACATATTTACATTTACAAAGCTTTTAAAGACAGTTCCACTGCCATTATCCAGAGCTGTGTTTCTAACTCCCCAATGTGCCTTTAAATATCTCACTCACTATATTAAAAAAATCCCATATCAAATTGTTGACATTTTCTATTTGCTTTTTCTCATTCACATCATCTGTTGACTAGAGCTTGTCTTGTGAGACACAAAACTTTTACTTGTTGACTTTAAAGAACATGCTTTACACATGCTTTACAAATTATGATAGCCAGCTTAAAAAAAAAGGGAACTACTTTCAAATCAGTGTATAGATTACAATTAATGGAAAGCTATAAGCACATTTCTGCAGAAAAAAAGGAGGTAGATCAGGTCAGGGACACAACAGAGTGTGACCAAATGTCAAACAAGACAAGCTGCAACACTGATATTTTTATAAAAACCAGGGGTATTAGCTAGAAAGATGTTGGAATATTGGGCAATGATTAATGGGGTAAAATTTAACAAGTCAAATTCCAGATCCTGCACCTTGGATAGAGTAATGCTGGGCACGAGTATAAATTGGGAGAGGAGTGGCTGGAGAGCAGCCCTGCAGGAAAGGATCTGGAGGTACCGATTGACAGCAGGCTCAGTGTGAGTCAGCAGTGTGCCCTGGCAGCCAGGAAGGCAAACCACATCCTGGGGTGCATCAAACACAGCATGACCAGCCAGTCAAAAAAGGTGATTATCCTGCTGTATTCAGCATTGGTGCAGCCTCACCTTCAATACTGTGTGCAGTTCTGGGACCCACAATTTAAGAAGGATGTTCAGGTCCTTGAGTGTGTCCAGAGGAGGGCAACAAAGCTGGTGAAAGGGCTGGAAGACATGTCCTGTGAGGAGCGGCTGAGAACTTAGGGCTAGTCTGGAGGAAAGGAGTGTGAGGGGCAACCTCATTGCTCTCTACAGCTTCCCGAGGAGGGGACGTGGAGAGGGAGATGCTGATCTCCAAGGTATCCAGTGACAGAACGTGTGGGAATGGGTCAAAGCTGCACCAGGGCAGGTTCAGACTGGACATTAGGATGCATTTCTTTATTGAGAAGGTGGAGGCAGTCGTTGCCCCGAGCCTGTCAGTGTTTCACAGGCATTTGAACAATGCCTTTAATAACATGCTTTAACCTTTGTTCAGCCCTGAATTGGTCGGGCAGTTGGACTGGATGATCATTGTAGGTCCTTCCAACTGAAATAGTCTATTGCATTCTATTTACTGTCACAACTAGCTGCTAACAAGGGACTATAGGGAAAGCCAAGTAATGATCCAGGGGTATAATGTTCTATACCTTCAATACCTCTTCCTCAGCCTGGTCCCAGGATCCATCTACCAAGGTGAGATTAACAGCTCCCGTAGAAAAACTGGAAGAAGCACTGTAAAGAGAAATGTTGATCTCTCAATATCTGCAACTCTAAATTTATTTTCTGCTTGTTTCTCTTTCATAGCACATTGCAACACATTATTGACAGATATCCTGTCAGAAACAGAGTATATGCCACAGATGTTCCTATTTTTGAGAGAACCACAGAAAGGAGTCTTGTCGTACAAGATGATTTTTGTCACTGGTGTGGCCTTTACATGAAGTTGTCAAACTCTTGTCAATAATATATGTGAAGCACATAGCTATTTTAACAGACTTTGCTGAGAGGAAACATTAATTCTTTTAATAAATCTATTCAACTACCAAATTGTAATAGAGATTTTAAAGAAGTCCTAAGTAAAGCAAAATGCTTTTAGTCTAATAATAATTCTGAGTGTTTGGTACATTTCTAATAATAAAACAATAATATACAATTCAATATTGCATATTTCCAGAGCAGAATAAAAGAGGTGGTATTAAGGGATTAGCATAATTTAATGTAATTTAAGTGACAAATTATTACATACCTACTGGTTATCCTTGAATTCTTGAATTCTTCAAGATGTGTTGTTTTTGCAGTGTAGTATGTAATGGTAGGTAAAAGATAAGTGAGTTTGTGTGTTTAAATACAGTTTTTATTTACAGGATACATTCATACTTTACCTTGCAATCTCAGATGACAAATTTGATTGAACATTTTGTTGCAGGAGGCTCAGTGTACCTCTCATAAGAAACACTCATTTCTTTAGCATAGAAATCACATGGGTTTAGTGATATTTATGTGATGGATTCATAGCAGCTCTATAATAGTTTAATAATTACATTCTGTACGTTAGTTTGGATGTTTATGAACGTACCAACTTAATTTACAGAAGCTCTATTAGAAGTGACAGACAGAAAGGAAAAGGAATAATAGCTCAGTATAAGCCATCCATCAACAAATATGCAGAAGTCACTGAGAGCCAATAAAACCTATGGAAAATTCACTAAGACAATAAGAGAATGACATTTAAAAAAGAACCTTTGCAAGAGGGATCGCCGTTTGTAAAAATTAGACAGGCATAAAACTTGCCTGAGGATTCTGAAGGTGCCTAACTAATTTACTGGCAGAAGTTGATAAATCCTGACACAATACAGACATAGAGGCAGGCGCTGTTTCTAAATATTTTGTTTCTAGTTTAAGCTGAAAACTATTCTTTTCTTAAGCAGCTTATGAGATCTCTGAAGGGAAGAACAGAAAGAACTTGGATTTAGTTGGATTTGCCAGGTAAACGGATTGATAAATCATACTGTAGGCTGGGACCTAGACTAAAAGTGGAGAATTGTATGAATTTATACTGTAGTAGGAAACCTGAAAATTAAGGGTAGTGCTCTGAGAGAATGCAGAACGGGGCTAAAGATGCCATTAGACCAGTTGCTGTGTCAATTACATGTTAATCTTTCTGTGTCAGTCTTTAATGATGACAAAAAAATAATCATAGAATCACAGAGTAATTTACGTTGGAAAAGACCCTTAAGATCATGAAGCCCAACCATTAAAATAACACTGCAAGTCCAACAATAAACTACATGCATAAGCACCACATCTACAAGTCTTTTAAGTACCTCCAGGTATGGGGACTCCCCCACTGCCCTAGGCAGCCTGTTCCAATGCTTGACAGCCCTTTCAGTGAAGAAAACCTGGGAAAAGAGACCGCCCCTCACCTTACTACAGCCTCCTTTCAGGTAGTTGTAGAGAGCAATGAGGTCTCCCCTCAGCCTCCTCTTCTCCAGACTAAACCACCCCAGTTCCCTCAGCTGCTCCTCATCAGACTTGTGCTCCAGAACCTTCACCAGCTTTGTTGCTCTTCTTTGGTCATGCTCCAGCAACTCAGTGTTCTTCTTGTGAGAGTGGCCCAAAACGCAGTATTCGAGGTGTGAGTGCTGAGTATAGGGGGACGGACAATCACCTCCCTACTCCTGCTGGTCACACCGTTTCTGATACAGGCCAGGATGCCATTGGCCTTCTTGGCCACCTGGGCACACTGCTGGCTCGTGTTCAGTCGCTGTCAGCCAACACCCCCAGGTCCTTTTCTGCCTGGCAGCTTTCCAGCCACTCTTCCCCAACCCTGTAGCATTGTATGGGGTTGTTGTGACCCAAGTGTGGGATCCAGCACTGGCCTTGTTGAATCTCATCTGTCTAATACTAGATAATGTATGCACAAAAGAAAAATCTCTTTTTTAAAGCTTTCTGCTTATGTTTTTCATAGTAACATTTAGCATTACTGCAACATCTTTTAGCATGGCATAGTCTTTCCTTTATAGCTATTGCTACTGCAGCATAAAAATAATACTTTATGGTTTAGCAGCATGGGGATGGTTTCTGGTGCTCTACAGACAAGAATATTTCTTGGTTAACTTGTTTTCACTTATAAATATAAAATAGTCTCTTGTCTGTGATCTTGTCTGCAATTAAAAAAATAGAAAAGCGTTAAACATCATGCATTTCATCTGTTGCTATATATCGTGCTACAGTTGCTTTAGTTGTTAAATTGTGCCACACTGACATAAGGAATTATTAAAAATTATTCTAGTTAAAATAGGCAAGTTACAGAAAAATATAAGCTCTCTAAAGCATAAATTTGAATTTGTACTGTCTGCAGGGATTACAGAAAACAAATTGTGCATTTTGTTTCATCTTAAATTTCAATTATTTGTTGATATCTCTACAATTTTAGTTTTCAGTGGCATGAAATCTGATAAGGATTGTAGAAGCTGCTTTTGGTCACATTTAAGTTTGACAAATGAAGGGTGGATAATTGGAACTTTTGTAATCTTGCATAGATTTAAGATTTACTTTTTTTACTCAGGCACATTAAGTGAACATTCTGTTGAAATAACTTGTAGAGAAATAATTAACAGTGCTGACATTTAAGTTGTCATTCAGGGTTTCAGAGTTAGCAATTGAGATGACATGGGAGTTCACATTACTCGCTTGCATAAGAATGTACTTGTATAGAATGCGACACTATATTGGTTATATTAAGATGGTATTTTCAGGTTATGCTTGGATGATGATGCACTCTGCCCTAACTAATTTTATTTCCTTTATCTTGGGTTCATCATTTAGTTTTCTAATAATCTGAATGTTGTTATTAGTATTGCGGTACAGTGGTAGAGCAGTTAAAATGTATTGCTATGTTGCCTTCTACAGAAGTTCATTATGAGGCTCGACTATTCGACTTGTGTTGGGGGCTGTATTTTTCCTCACTGCTACACTCAAACCTGCTGCCTTGTGCTACTTGCTGGTTCCAACCTGACCTTGACCGGGTCTCAAGGCAAAGCAATGTAGATACCAACAGCAAAGACAGTATATATCCAGGGAATGGTTTTCTGATGCTACCGATATAAAAGGCTGATTTTGCCTGGACGTTGTCAAATTTTATGGGGTTTTTTTTCATTAATAACTGTCCAGGGTTTGAGCCAGTTTTTCAATAGCATAAGAAGGAACATCTCTGTTGAATTTCCAGAACTTCAACCTCTGATTACTCACCTTTTTCATTGCTCTTCCTAGGAAACAGCAATTACATCTATTTTTCTTTTGTGTGCATACTTTAGAAGCTGATACCATTATGCCTAATGATGACAAGAAAGTAGGAAAGAAGTCAGCTCTGGTTTTATTTCTGTCTCTGGCCTTTGAGCAAAGAGATTTATTTTCTGCTTCCTTCTTCCTATCTGAAACACAAGACTAGAGAAAGAAGATGGTCCTGTAGCAGTCCTTGCAGACATCAGTATGGTATGTGAAAAACACCAGGATTAAGGGAAGAGCTGGACTGGTGCAGACAGGGTAGATACAGAGTGTACATGTGAAGGGAACTGGGAGAACAGTAGTTAGCTGTAAAGTAAGAGGAATGAGATTCTGCCAGTACAGATCAAAATCACCCTTCTGTATTTGGGGCTGTTTGGGTGCTGGTTGCTAGCTATACACACTGATGCTGGCTGAAGGAGCATTCAAAAGACAAATTATATCCATAATACACCATTAATGCTTTTTTGGTCCAATTTTATGATGCACCTGTGTTATGTAATTGTCAACTCCATAGTGCATACAAGCACAATGCCTTTCATTGCTCCATTGCTGCTGGAGCAGGAGAGGATTACAGGTCAGCTGAAACAGAGGACTGAACAAATACAAAATGGAGAATCAATCCTCCTTTCAAACTTTTGCAACAGGTATGGATAAGAGGGTTTGAATGGTGAATGTTGTTTTATTTCCAGAAGTTCATTAGTTACTCTCATAGTGTCCCATTAAAACCAGATGTACTGTGGCCATAGGTCTGCAGAGAAGATCTTGGTTTGGTAAAAACTTAATTGTTTTCTAAATAACTAAAAACTCTAGTTATTTAGTAACATGAGAGCCACCGTGGAATTGTTCTATAGTGATAGTGATCCTTTCACAATCTTAAATATTCTTCCTCTGCCTTAAAACAATTCCAGTTCCATCTCTTTAATATCTTCCATATCAATCCTTCACAGCTAGCTTGCACATTGTTGTTTAGGAACACTTAGATAAAAAATTACCTTTGACTAGAAATTATGTATTCTGTATCCTCTGCCATCTCAGGAAAGGCTCCACTTCTCTTACTTTTCTGGTGCCACTTACTTTTCAAGTCCAACTTAAAAGGTTGTCTGATCATACACACAGGGGTTTGCATATGAGATCAGTGTCCAAAATATTCTTGTTTAGTCTTTTGTGCTGACTGGTTTTGTATTCTGATTGCTGCAGTCTGTGATTGAGTGGATATACTTTTCTTTATGAATAGCTTGTCGATGTCCTAGGATCCTCTGGGACAAAGGCAGCTGCATAAATATAAGGTGATATTAGTATTTGCCATCTTATCAGAAAAAGTCCACAGCTGGGGAGATATGAAAGCAATATTTTCAGCTCTCCACATTCCCAGTAGTTTAAATTGAAAAACCAAATATAAAATTGCTGACTAAAAATAGCTTTCCCCTCTCGATTCATGGTATTATAAAGAACCTTCTGCATTACCTACTTCTCTCAAGGCCATAATGATCTTTAAAGGCTATTTCTAATGATCTTTATATTCAGGCTAGATTTTGTTGACTGAAACAGGGGCACTCTTCTGTAGATTTTCAACAGGCAGATAGAGCTCACTGGTGTAAGTAATTCTTGGGTCTTTGTCCAACTTTTTTTTTAAACTTAATTTCACTTTCCTCACCCCCAAAATTTCCTCTTCCTACATAATGTATAGACCAGTAAGACAGGGTCAGCCACACCTACATTTTGGCAATTTTTCTGAAGCTTTTCATGCTTCGTGCTTAAAACATGCACTTATATCAATGGAACTATTCAGTAGGATAACTGATCACCTACAGTATCAGAGGACGCTTGAAAGCATCTTCTTATATATGGTTACTGCAAAGAAAAGAAACTATGAAGGCCAAATCTATACAGTCATAACCTTTAGCAAATAGAGAAAGAGTGGTTCTGTGAACTCAGGAATTCTGCACTCAAATCTGAACTCTGTCATAGGCTTCATATGGTTTTCAGCAAACCACTTGGATTAGTTTCTGGAAATGTAAAATTGATATAATATTAATTATATTCTCATTTTTCTGTCTATCCTTTATCTTTGGCTACTGCAGCAATGACCATTTCCTATTTAGTGTACATGCAATATTTAGGAAATAGAGTCTTGGTTTGGTTAGCAACTCCTCCTATTACAACCAATAATTCTCTTGGCTGCAATTCAATACCTCAGTGGCCATGACATTAATTATTCATATACATTCTTCATTCACAGATTGTTCTTCTTACTCACTTCAGCAAAAGTAGTTTAATGAAATTTCATCTTGCCTGATAGGGAAAGATAAATCTAAGCCAAACTAACGTTTCTGCTAATATGCTGTAATGAAAAGGCATTCTGCATTCTCATCTTGTTTTCCAGTATGGTTCAACACATTTCATTGATCATTTTACAAAATGACTGTTAGAGGCATATTGAAATCAGAGGGCTTGCATTCAGATTGTCAGAATCAGTGGGATATTCAAAATTTTTATACGGCCTTTAAACATTACCACATATAGAAATCAGTTTTTTAATATGCTTTTCAATTTCTCTATTTAGATAATAGTTTATTTGTGTAGAAACATTGTATTTAGGTCTTTGTTGCACTTTAGCATCTTTGTGCTGAAAAGCTGCCAGTTTTGACCATTTAAGATTAAGCTGCTTTGATGGTTCTCCTTGTAGAGTGCATAGGGTTTTTCCCACAGAGTTTTCTGCTGGAAAAATTCCACAGATCAAAGCATCAACTGACATGCTGATAAAGATGTTTTTTTTGTGTTTTCTCCTTGCCTTTTTTCAAACCTTGGGAAAAAAAGCTCATGTACTTTTGAGAGGTGTTCAATTCTTTATCAGTTCATAAAGAGTAACCATATTTGCAAATTTACAGTGTGCTTTCTGAAAAGATTCACAATATTGCTCTCCCTAAGGTCTGGGAAGTGAATGTTATTCTTCTTTTTAAGAGCACTCCCAGGCCACATGGCTAGTCATCTGTTACTGCCACATGGAGCCAAATCTGTGAACATTTCTGTTTCTGCCTCCTGCATCTTTTCAGGGTCTAGTAGGTTATTTTTCATAGTTATAAAACTTGACATGTGTTGTTGTACAAATGGTGGATTTGGAGATATCTTCTATCACTTTTAGTGTGTATTCTAGATCCTTCTCACTGTCTGGAAAGCCAGTTATTGTTAGTATATATTTGGTATATATATATATTTGGTATATAGTTTATGTGAGGTATAGTGTGCATAGTTGGTGCAACACAGTGTGAAGTGGCCTTAGGCGAAATCTTTGAATCAAGAAGAGGATTTTACTCAACTGTATTTGAAAAAAACACCTAAAGGAATCACTAGTCAATTGATAATATGCTCAGACCCATGGGCCAGCCATGCAGGCAGGCCATGAGTAGCCCTGAGTCAGCTGGGAGATCCAATCAAGGCAGCTGACTCACAGGTGTATCCCACACCACTTAATCATGCTCATCATAAAAGGAGGGAGTTTAGTGAGGCTGGAGTTCTGTTTTCTGGGGTTCTTCTTTCCTGGTTTTCTGCTCCTGCTGTTGACTTCAAGGACCAGGCTGAGTAGAACCTTGTAGATTTTATGTTGTTGATTGTATCAGTTTTGTTATTTCATTAAATCTGTTTCTACTTCAACCCATGGGGCTTCTACCTTTTTTCCTTGATTCCCCTTCTCAGCTGGGGAGGGGTCACTGGGTTGTAGAACAACTGCTACAGTTTAGCCCTGGCTACAGGCTGAACGTAGACACACAGGGCAAAGCTATTTTATAATTCTTTGGAGCTAATTGTGTGAGCATGTTTTATTTCAGTCAAGTCAGGTTCAATTATTTTTACTTCATTAAATATTTTTTTTATAGCAGTAGGTTCTGGGTGCCAAGTTGTGGTCTAGACAGTTCAACAAGTTACTGTCTAGCAGACTGTTCATAGTATAGCAGCTGTTTCATAGTAATTTCACATTTTTGTGTTCTTGATATGCAACAAATGGTAAGTAATATAATCTGGTTTAGCCCTCAGTTAAGGAAGCTTCTGGTAAGAGATTATTCTGATAGAAACTTTATAATTTAGGAAGACCAAGAACAAAGGAGTAAAAAAAAAAAAAAGATTGCAGTGATAATAGGCTTGCTGATAATTCTATAATTTTTCCACTGTCTTTTTTGAACCCAAAATAAATGACATTTAGGAAGTAAAAAAGAACACAGACAAACTATCTACATTTTTTTCACTTCAATTCTATCAGTTTTAGAATATATTTATTGCATAAAATATATTTGGTATATATGTGTGTTTAATGTGCCTGTATCTTTAAAACTACAGTTAACAAAGATACCTGTATGTATCATTTGTCATTTAGGTATGCAACAAATTCCTTAAAATCTGGTTAAAAGTAATGCTTCTTTTCCAGTATTCTTGGTCAAATAAAGTTAATCAAAGTATCAAGACCGTAAAGGTCTGCATAGGAGTTGTCTACAGGTGAAACTTCTGACTTTCTGTCCCTTGACAGTCCATGAGGAAAGACAAGCATTTCTAGGTCCAATTCATCTCTTCCTAGTGTGTATATCTAAACTAAGGTTATTGAAACTTGCCTTCAGAGTCCTTATTTCTGTCCAGTAAATATAAAGGGAAGTTAGGATGCCTAGTTCACATAAAACTGTATAATATATGTCTAAAGATAAGTGAACTGAGTCTTCAACTCAGGAAACACTTCTCATAGAATCATAGAATAATTATGGTTGGAAGGGACCTCCAGGGTCATCAAGTCCAACCTTTATCCCATCCTATTGCTAACCATTAAACCACTAGACCATGGCCTCAAGTGCCTCATCAACCCGTTTTTTTGAACATCCCCGGGGACGGTGACTCCACCACCTCCCTGGGCAGCCTGTTCCAGTGCCTAACCACCCTCTCAGTAAAGAACTTCTTCCTAATATCCAACATAAACTTCCCCTGACGTAACTTGAGGCCATTTCCTCTCGTCCTATAATTAGCAATTTGGGAGAAGAGACCAACACCAGCCTCACTACAACCTCCTTTTAGGTAGTTGTACAGGGCAATAAGGTCTCCTCTCAGTCTCTTCTTCTCCAGACTCACATCATTATGATACTTTCCACTGTCTAAAGTAGTTGGAATAGTAGCAAATACTGCACAGACAGTTTGGGTATACAGTTGTATTACTTAATGTGACATTCATTTGTTTAAAAATGCTGCTGCTAATGAAATGATATAGGAAAGCTTGTCAAAACAATGTCTTGGGAAGTGAAAAATGTGATTTAATAGAGTTTTGATTCCTTGACTTGCTGATTTTTGGGTTTTTTAAAGACTGCTTTTTGAATGCAGTTTTGAATGCAGGGGAGCAGGAAGCAATAAGTACTCAATCCCAGCTTGAAACGTAACCTTGTGACATTTCTAAGAGTAAGTTATTCAAGTATTGTTTATCTGATTTAACTGTAGAGGACTGTAAGCTCTCAGAGGACCCCAAAGCCAGATGATTATTGACATTTTATTTCTACACATTTATTTTTGAGATCTCAAACTTTATACTGAGGTGTTTCTAAACAGCACATAATAAAGGAGAAGGTTTTGCCCCTTAGAAGGAAATACTGAAACAAACCCGCCAGAGAGTTCTACAGTTCATTGCCCTCTATGTCTTTACTTGTGAATTTTCAGTAGTAACTTTGTCAGTAGGGTCACTAAGTCACTCTCTGTTGCATTATTGACAGATCTTTTGCCAAGGTTGCAGTCATATCAATTATCAGTGGCTTAGATAATTCTGTCCTAATCTGTAGGTTATTTTTGAAGAATCCATATATTACATGTGAGCATTTTTCTAACATCTTGAACAATCATTATCTTCTACAATATTATGGATTAGCTTTTACTTTTGGCACAAAGTTAATGAGTATAAACTGCTTCCTCAGATGATTGTTGTTCTGTGACTGCCCTGCTTATTGAAAACTGAGAAGCTTTGTGTTATGTTTTGAAGCTGTGTAACTAGCAATAATGCAATGGTGTGTGCCACTAAATGGTTTCTTTCACATCTGGATGTGTTCCTCTGCCCCGATTATTTTCCTCTATTTCATATATGCTAGCAGATATCTCAGTTACCCTCTGGTGTCTACCATGGTACCAGACATCAGTGTTTAGGCACCCAAACCATACCTTTTTGGTGTGCTTATCCTCAGGAAACAGAACCAACTGATTTTTGCTCTTTTGGAAATGGGATAAAAAGATTACTTGGACCTTCTAATTTATGACCTCTACAGCTCCATGGTTTAGCTGGATCTTCCAGCATGCTATGGCTCCCTTGAAGCTCATGCACCAGCCTTCCATTCCTTTTCCATCCAGAAAGACTGACTATGCTCTATAACACCCTTCCCTTGAGGCAATGGGAATGGAAGGCTGTGCATCTTCTGTACAATAAGTTATGAATTGTCTAAGTTATGTAATATTTTTAGAGATTTTTTCCCAAAATTTATTTTCACTTAGAAAGTCTGTGATTAACTTACATCAATTTTATTTCTATTATTTCTTTTTGCTATCTTTTTCACCTTATCCCCTCTATGCTATACTTATTTATTTGCATTGTACTGACTCCTATGTGATACACACAGCCTCATTTATCAGACATTATTCAGAGGTCCCTGCTCTAAAACTTTACATCAAGAAACAGAGAAAACAGAATCAGAAGGCATGGACTTTACTCCTAGTTTAAAATTCAGGGTTTTTTTTTTTTACTTTGCTTATCTATGACAAACATCATAAGAGATATGATATATGAAAAATGTATACTTTTTTAGCAGACCGTTCAACTTGACAATCTTCATTTGACAGTTACTGTTAGGTATCTTTTGCTTCAGTAATAATACTTTCTGTAAACTCTGAATTTTCTTAAGGCTTTCTTAAATGAGAAAGGAAGCCTTTTAGAAGAGAGCAGAATTTGTATTTCCTTTAACAGTCAGTTATCTTTCCTGACAATAATATGTTCTAATGTGATTCAAGGTGACTGATACTCATAATTCTACAGAGGGTTTTAGTTTCCAGAGCTACATAGTGTTTTTGTAGAAACTTTGTGCCTTTATTTCAGTCTTTTGCAATCCTAGGTTTTCTGTAAGACCAAATAGCTGTTTTATTTCCTGGGAATAAGGCATTCAGCATGTTTTACTACGTTTAAATTCATGAACGCTGTCACTTTTGGAGAAATTAGTTGATTTTTCATTGCTGTTTTGTCATAGAATCACAGAATCATTTAGGTTGGGAAGGACTTGTTTAGGTCACCAAGTCCAATGCCCCTGCTCAAGCAGGATGAGTGAGAGCAGATGAAACGTCCAATTTTTAAATTTGTGCCCATTACCTCTTGTCCTCTCGGTGTGCACTACTGTGAAGAGTCTGGCTGCCTCTTCATTCCCTCCCATCAGGTATTTATAGACATTGATGAGATCTCCCTGAGCCATCTTTCTTCCAGGCTGAACCGCCCTATCTTTCTCAGTGTCTCCTGGTTTGAAACAAGTTCCAATCCCTTAATTGTCTTTATGGTCCTGCTCTGAACTTGCTCCAGTAAGTTCATATCTGTCTTGTACTGGGGAGTACTAGAATTAGTAGTCCACATGTGGCCTCACCAGTCCTAAAAAGACCCTCAGCCTGCTGGCAGCACTATTCCTAATGCAGGCCAGGAAGCTGCTGACCTTTTTTGCCCTAACAGCACATTTCCTGGGTCATGATCAGCATTGTTGTCCACCAGGACTCCAGGTCCTTGTCTGCCAACCTGCTTTTCAGTCAGTCAGCCTCCAGCATGTACTGGTGACTGGTGGTGTTCCTCCCCAGGGGCAGGACTTTGCATTTCCCTCTTTTGAACTTCATGAGGTTACTCTCATCTGATGTCTGCAACCTGTCCTGGTTTATCTCAATGACAGCACACCAATCTGGTCTATCAGCCACTCCTCCCACTTTTGTATTATTTGTGAACTTGTTAATGGACTCTATCCCATCATCCAGGTCAGCTCCAGGTTGGCCTTGGCTTTCCTAACCCACTCCTGCTTCCACTTCTTGTACACTTTTTATGTCTGAGTTCAGTTAGGAGCTCCTTCCTCACCTGTGCAGGCCTTCTGCCAACTTTTCTTGATCTTTCTTGAGCTTGGAAGTGGTGATCCTTGAATATCAACCAGCTATGCTGGCCCCCTCTTCTCTCCAGGGCCATACCCCATGGGATATGGCCTATTTTCACATCTTTGTGTTCAATGGCTGCCATTTTTTTTACTACATTTTGAAGATTTTGGTTATAGTTTATTGTCTTGTATTTCTGATGAAGAAATTCAATATATAAACAGATCGACTGATGTAATGGTTAGAGGATTTTAGAAGTATTTTTCAAGTATCACAGTTCACTTAATGTTGCTATTGTTTTCCTGTCTTCACTGCCAGAAGTATTAAAATGAAAATTCTCTAACTGTGCTCCTTTACATTACATTGACAGTCTTGTGATTTTACATATCACAGTGAAGGGCCTAACTGGAGAAAGCAACAGGAAACACAAGGTGCAGAGCTGTACTTGAGCTGGAACCTGGCTTTACCAGAGTGTGTGTCTGTTTTATGGCTGATTCCTATGTCTTTCAGGAGTTGGACAGCCACATGTTGGACTTTGACAGTAATGGTGTGAGATTTTTTGCACCACACACAACCTTGTTGCTAGAGAATTTTAGAAATAAAAAGATTTGCAAAACTGATCATACCCTTCCAAAGCCTAGAGGATCTCTGGTAGGTTGTACTTTTCTATTTCTTTTATTTGAGCTTGATCAAGGTACTGTGTGTAGACAAATTCAAGATTAATGAGACAAGAGGGGAAAAAATAGAGAGCTTGATTCTGCAAACTGGTGAGAAAAGGACATGCTCTGGTGAGAGGAAAGGAGTCTTGCCTCCTGATCTGTGTTGCCTGTCTTAAAATATTTTGTGTGGCTTAAAGACTAAATGATTTCCAACCCCCTTTTTATCATTGGATTACAGAGCCTGGAATATAAGTATACCCCTATGTGCTGGTTTTGACTGAGATAGAGATACTTTTCTTCGTAGTAGCTGGTATGGGGCTGTGTTTTGGATTTGTGCTGGAAACAGTGTTGATAATACAGGCGTGTTTTTGTTATTGCTGAGCAGGGCTTACACAGAGTCAAGGTCTTTTCTGTTCCTGCCCCCACAAACAAGTAGGCTGGAGGTGCACAAGGAGATGGGAGGGGACGCAGCTGGGACAGCTGACCCCAACTGACCAAAGGGATATTCCACACCATATGACATCATGCTCAGCAAATAAAGCTGGGGGAAGAAGGAAGGGGGAACATTCAGAGTGATGGCATTTGTCTTCCCAAGTCATCGTTATGCATGATGGAGCCCTGTTGTCCTGGAGATGGCTGAACACCTGCCTGCCCATGGGTAGTAGTGAATTAATTCCTTGTTTTGCTTTGTGTGCATGTATGGCTTTGGCTTTACCTATTAAACTGTTTTTATTTCAACCCACCAGTTTTCTCACTTTTACTCTTCTGATTCTCTCCCCCATCCCATCCTGCAGGGAGTGAGTGAGCGGCTCTGTGGGGCTTAGTTGCTGGCTGGGGTTAAACCATGACACCATAGAAGGAAGAGAATGGTACAGTCTAAATAGGTGGGTTAGACAAAAGCTTGAAAGAAAATCACAGCTAATTAGTATCATGGTTACCTGGTGCATGCTGGTTTTAGATCCTGTTTCATCCACTTTTGTATAAACTTTTTTTTCAAATAAGACTGTCTGGATTTCTTTCATGTTACTTGGGGAAAGTGGAAGAATGATAGGTAAATGTGTTTGAATGTGTGGGGAATATTTCTTTCTTACAAGTCATTAGTCTCTAGTCTATAGTGCTACCCAGCTATGATCAAAGAAACTAAGATATTACAGGGCTCGAATATTTTGCTTTTGCTTCTGTTCAAGAAACTGATTACAGGGTATTCTTTATTTGCAGTAGGAGAGAATATGTACAGACTACAACAGAAAGGATGGAAACAGGGCATCTGCAGCATTAGTAGTCATAGTCTGAACTTGTGAAGAAAGAGAATCTCTTCAAAGGACCTAGGGGCTGTGGGGATCCTTATCCTATAGGACATTGTACTTGAATGTGACAACTGTCTCTCACTGCCTAGGATAGCTCCAGATAGCATTTGCATTTTAGTTTCAATAAGTCCTAAAACCAAAAATATCCAAGTGCTTTATTCACTGTGATTTATAGTGGACCGAACTGTACTCATACATCTGATTCTGTGTTCAGCACTAAGGTAGGCCTTGAAGGAAAATAGAAATGTATGTATATGATGAAATGCATACTAATCACTATACCAATTGTAAAACTTGCATCAAGTTTCCAGGTTTATGAACATACAGGCTTAGAGTATAACGAAAAAATCATTACCCATATGTGACGAGTAGACAAAGTAAGGAATACAAAACAAGAACAATTTTGCATACTTATTTTATTTTTTTATATTTTTTTTTTTTAGTTTTGTTGAAGCAACAAAAAAAGAATTTGCTGTACATTTTACCACACCTGCAGAGTAGAAAAATTGTCTTGCTACACAGGTATGTAAGATGTAGTACCTATATAAAGGTAGCCAAATTGCTACCTTGCTAGCTGCATTATTTTGTCATATGTTGAACCAAATATATTTTATTATAATAAACGTAAAAAATAATGATGCCCTTGTAACATTGAATTCCATGGGTACAAACTTCAGTGTCAATGGCTCATTTTTGCACAGCTTCCTTCAGATCACCTGCATTCTTCAATAAAGTGTGGGTTTTTTCCTGTTTGTTCTTTCAGGCTCTCTTCAGAGTTTATCCACACCTCATGTTATGTTTGTTGTATGGCAAGCTGATTTCCATTTCCAAATTAACTGTATATTGACTCTGAGATTAGTAGCTCTTGTGTTGTGATCTGCCATATGCCAAGATCTCCAGCAGAGGAAAAGGAGTCTCACTGGTTCAGAATGTGTCCAATGCAATATAAACAGTAATTCATCAAAGAGCTACTAAGATGGAAAGTGGATGCAAAGGGTAACCATAAAAAGAGTCAATGATCTTCTGGAAAAACTCATCTTACTTATATTTGTGACAATTTCATCAGAAAAGTCTCTTAAATGTTGCAGGAAACTTGTGCAGGTAGATTTCTAGACCACATAATTTTGAGTCTTCTTCAAGTTTTATTTCTTAAAAGTAGAATATAAGTTTAAAATTAACGAAGGATTGAAACTAATCTTTCTGAACTTCTTTTCTATGTGACCATTAGGGCATTGTGTCCTCAGTGGGCTGAATATATTTGTGTCAGGGACTACTCTGAAAATACAGTGAAAGTCAGAAAAGTGGACCAAATAGAATGGTTATAATTGTGCGAATTCAGAAGTACAACATATAGGAACCACACTGAGTGTTTCATAACACTTTCTGGACATGTAACATTGATAAAGTTCTTCCACTCATAAACAGCAAGAGGCATTCCATTCCTTTACTGCCACTGACAAATGAGTTCAATTATTAGGACTGAAGACATCAGAAAGAGAAAGAACTTGGCATGATTATCAAATCAATCTGCAGCAAGTTTTAGGACAAATAACAGTATGGTCTTTCAAATATGCCAAAGTAAACAGCTTGCATTACAGGCACCAAGGAGACAATAAAAGGTGCATCCATATAGTGCCATTTGAGGTTTATTTTCAGAGTATTAGTTTTCAGAATATTACTGCCCTTCAGACTTTATGACCACACTCACAATTCCAAGATGAACTGTGAATGCACCAGAGCGCAGTTGACATTGGATATGAAAGGAAATGTGAATTCCTGAAAAGAGTAAACCAGTGAAGTTCTATTACAACAGGACTTTGAGCGTTCAGGGGTCTGTTCATCTCCTTACAGAGATGACAATATCCAAATACCAAGCTGGTTCTGAAGAAGTGGGAGTCTATGGACATCTGGTAATTAAAATCACAATATAGGATAGAAGGAGTCTACACATGCACTGAAGGATCTGTATCTGCTTTGGTATAAGCCTTCCTGCCTGCATCCTGGAGTGTGAAATCTCTGCCTTTTCCAGACTGACCTGTCCATATTTTGGAGAAGAGAGCATCTTATTTGTAATTATGTATACAGAGTAGCTCACCTGCCTGTCACCACAATTACATTCCTTGTCTCTGTTTTCTCCTCTGTACCAAATTTGGCATAAAATATTTTCTATTAGTTTGAACTTCCTCTCATTTATTTGCTATATCCATTGTTCCCTCTTTTTGTCCTTGAGAACAGGTTCAGTTATTTGCTATGTGTTGCTGGAGTGCCTAATAGGATGAAGCTGAGGCACTGCACTGTTTCTGCAGTACAACTAATGAGTAATAATAGTGCTGGTAGTAGTAGAAGGACTGGTTTGTTTAATATCTTTAGAAGGGAACTGGTATAACTGACTTAGAATGGAGTGAGTGCTGCCTGACATTTTTCAGGGAGATGTTAATCATATTTTCTTCCTAGAAAAAGTAAGCAAAATAAGAGGGGGAAAAAAAGGACTACAGACTAGTTAGTGCCCTTGGGGCAGGCAGAATTTATATCTCCTACTGTGAAAAGGTACAGGAGACCAGAGTGCACAGAGATGTTAAATGGCTAGTAGATAATAGAGGCTGTCACAACAATGAACTGTTCTGAGCACCTTGATATCAAAAAGAGGTTATGAAGAGTTCAGAAATGAAATAAACACCATTATGTGCTTAAAGATATACTTTTTTTAAAAAAAATCACAGCACTAACTTACTTCCCTTGACTGATTTGTTACATTTTCTTTTGCAGAGGAATATATGGATCCAATTTAATAATAATGGTTTTCAGTTGAATATTTTTCACTGAAGCAAATTTAAGACATTTGAAATCTATTTGCTTAACTAGCATCTCTGGATGCTTAGGTGAGCACTCAATGAAAGCCACTGATCTAACTATATAACTTTATACAACTACTTTGCACATTAATTAATGTCAACAGAGGTAAAGCAGAGTTGAACAAAACCTAGTGCATATGTTCTGCTAGGTGGACAAAAAGCTGTTGTTTGCCACTGAGGAACCAGGGTCTGTTCCCATCTGCTGTAGATCTGTTCTCCTCTGCAGTTATCTGAAGGGCTTAATACACAGGATGGAGCATAATGCTTCAGTGTCATCCAGACAGGGGACAGGACATGATCAGCTGCATCAAGAAACTCGGATATAGCTTATAAGTTATATCTTATACTATCAGCAAAAAGTTAACAATGCTATCTTGTATAGTGAAATTTTGGCCAAAGAGTTGGTGTACGCTCATTGTTAGGGTGATTTAGAATTGGAGTTGTCAAAGCATTCAGAAATATCCCCTGAGAATCACTCCTGCATGACAAAGAAGAATTAGACTTACTGAATGATAAATAGAAGTGTTATGCTGTTTCTTTTAAATATTTAATTTTTATGCTGTAATATGTATGGATGATGTCTAGCAGTAGTAATTCAGGAACTTAACAGTTTTAAAACCGTTCAAGAGACAAAAAGGTATTGAAGTCATCTAAATGTAAAGTTGGCAAAGACTGATTCACCAGGATTCACCAAAATGAAACTGGCTGATATTTCATTTCTATAAACCTATTTGAGAGCACCCTCAAAGATTGTTTTGAGAAAACTATTTTCATAGAATCATAGAATGGTTTGGGTTGGAAGAGACGTTTAAAGGTCATCTAGTTCAGCCCCCCTACAATAAGCAGGGACATCATCAACTGGAACACATTGCTCAGAGCCCTATACAACCTGACCTTGAATGTTTTCAGGGATGGGGTATCTAGCACCTCTCTGGGAAACCTGTTCCAGTGCTTCACCACCCTCATGGTTTAAAAATAAAAATAAAAAAAAAATCTTATACCTAGTCTAAATCTACCCTTTTTTAGTTTAAAACCTATTGCAACATAGAGTATTTTTCACTCTGTCATTCAGAAAGCTTTGTATGTCTAGACTGATGGTATGACATCCCAGGTAGAAACTGAGCACACTAATAAAAACTTTAAATGTGGCTTTTTATCTTTGTGGAATTTAATGAGATAGCCAAAGAAGTCAAACTTGCAAATCACTGTTTCTGAAAAAGCTCTTTGCTGTAATGAGTTTTCTATTCAACCTGCAGATAATCCATTGTTATTTTTCTAAATATATGCAGGTGGACAGCAATTAAATAATTTTAAAATCCTTTCCATTCCTTAATTTTAATTAAAGAATCGGGTACCTCATTTAACGAAGTAATTGCATTATTGAAAGACAGTATTAGCACAATGAGGTTTCTGTATTGTTACTTTGTCAAATGGAGATCCATCAGATTATGGTACTGCACAAATAATATCATTTCCACATGCAATTTAGAAAGCAAAATATCTTGCAGCTGACCTTTTACTGCTTTCATAGAGTCTGGCTCTTCCTAGTGAGGAATTTGACTTTGAATTTCAGTGAACTGGATGTTCTGGAAGCTTGATCTGGTCAGATGCTGTTATGAAACACCAAATTTGTGAGTTAAAATTGAGACAAAGGGCAAATGACATCAGTAGAAATGCCACACTTAATGGACCAGATTCTCATTTTATTTCCATCAGTTTTTGCAATGTAGTGGAATTACTTCAGCACAATTCTGCCATAAATAAACCATCATGATGTTATTTTGGTTAGAGAAGAAGCACTACATAGTGAATAGAAAAGAATTATTTAATCTGCTCTAATGATAGCCACTTATTTTCTGTATGTTCTTGAGAAATTGACTTTGTCATTCTGTTTTCTTGTGGTTTAAATAGGTCACATTAACACTTTGCTACCTTGTTGGGTTGTTACGAGAAGAATTAAAGTTTCTCAAGCACTTTGATACCTCCAGGTAAAAAGAGTAAAATGTAACTACATAATTTTTCTAGGTTGGATTGAAAAGAGGAGTTGCAATCGGCAGAAATTTATTTATAATTTCAGTGGCTGGCATAATGAGCCCCTTACATCAAAGTCTTGTAATGAAACTGAGAGTGTAAAACTTATGTTTGAGTGTATAAATTAGATCTTAATGTCGTAAAAGGGACTGGATTAGTGTGGAAACTGATTAATTTTTTTTTAATTGAATGGGAATGATGGGATAATTCCTCTAGGATGTGGGAAACTCCACATTCTGGATTTGTTATGATAAAATGACACTTGAAGAGTATGGAAAAAACAGATCTGTCATCACTTGCTTTCCACTTTTCTGCCTTCTTGATCTTTTCACTTTATATGAATCAAAGAATGTAGGTAATTATGCAGATTTGTGCTTGAATGCTTCATTCTTTTTTTTTCTGTTAACAACAATACAAAGAATATCCTCTATAGAAATCTTCTTTTTCCTAACACACCTTTAGTGGTAGGGATTGTGAGGGACAGGTCAAAGGGCTATTATAAAAACATATCAAATTACTAATATCTAACTTAAATGATCCTTCCTGAAGCTTCTGGATGTGACTTCTCATCCTGTCCATCACACAAATGCAGAATGAGTTAGCACTTTCCACTTTTTGGCAATATTTTTTGTAAATGTGTACAAACATACTCTCTGTTCTTTCATTCAGGCTAAACAATCCTAGTTCTTTCAACTTCTTATGGCAGGCCATATTTTCTGAATATCTTACCATTGCTGCTGCTCTTTTTTTTTGAGTGATTCTGCTAAACTGAGTCCTTTAGGGCTACTGCCTGGGGCTCCAGTCTTTTTTGAGACCAGCATGTAACTCAGGAGGGGGATAAGAAAAATTTTCTCACAAACCAAATTCTACTTTTGACCCCCAAATTACATTGAAAAACATAGCATAAATGAGAATATAATCATATAATGGTATAATGAGGATATAATAATATAATGAGAATATAATAAGACTCCAAGTGATGCAAGCACAGCCTTTTTCTATCTTTAATAGTAGTTCAGCTCTGCTAAATCCTAGTAGTTCCAATAACTATGATTTGGTATAAAAAACCCTACAGATTTAATTGATCTTTTTGTTAGCTCTTTGGTTTTTGTCCTTTGGCATGCTGCTTTCTCTTTAGGTCTAGGGATTAGCAACTTAATTTGCCTTCTGAAGAGGCCTGGAATTACTACATTATTACTGTATTCAAAGAATCTGGAACTACAGGAAAAGCACAAAATATTACAATATTTATGATTAAGTTGAGAGAATTTGTAACATTAGTCATTTTCCTAAAGAATATCAATTTGACAGCCATCGATTTGTTAAATAAGTCTGTATAATTGTTGGTAATCTACAGAAACATTTTAAACTCAAATAAAAATAGCTTTAATATAGTTTCAGGCAGCAAAGATTTCTTTGGTTTTTTTCTATTTCATTCAGAATGTTGAAACAATAAGGTACGTTTTTTACTAACTTTTTCCCACTTGTTTTCAGGCTGCTCTTTCAAGCTGAAATAGCTTACATATAAAATGCAGAAAACAAAAGACAAAACATGAAGCATGTTTATTTCTGTATGCAGATCTGCCTGCATATTCAGTTTCTCTTATCAAAAACATGTTTCGAACTTCCATAGGGTAGTTTTCCAGCTGTAGGAGATATAAACCAATGAAGGATGATCGAGATTGCTTTTTTGTCGTATTTTCTGTTTACTATTAATCTGCTTATGATACTGAAAGACTTGTTCCAAAGTCTGTTAAAAGAAGTGGCAGACTTCCACAGGCTTCAGATCCATCCTTAAACAACTAATAACACTGATGTATTTTCACTTGAAAGCATAAGGTTGGCATAGTATTTTTTTTCTCATATGGGCAAAGCTGTTGACTAAGAATTGCAGTTTGTCTAAGCCAGCTCAATTTTAATAGAAAAAATAGATTTGTGACTTATAGTTTCTCCAAGGCTGTTGTGTTTTTGTTGCTTAGCACTGGCCAAAATCTGTCTTGATTTATGATCTATGAATTCTCAGTAAAATACTGAATTTTTGCTGTGTTTATGTCAAGGCAGAATTTGGCCCAGTATCCTAAATTTTATGTGTGTTCTCAAAGACTAGTTTCTATTCATGTATGAAAATCCACACATGCATTTTTTAGAGAACAGTGATAATTTGCTAACAATTTGACAATAATTTTGCATTTTAAATACCTTCTAGGCTCTAAAGAACAACCTTAGAATATCAATAGTTTTCATAATATATAGAGACTACAAACTGATCTAGGAAGCATTGTCCGCTGTTGCAGAATATTTGCCACAGAGGCAATAATTTCACAAATGCTTGTTTTTGGTATAAGGAATGCAAAAGCACATTTGAAATCAGTGTAATTAGGTGTCTATAGGGCTTTTGAAAATCCTGTTAAGTACCCTAGCTGCAGTTTTTCACATCTAAAACCCATGAAAATCTTGCAGGATGGCATAAAACAAATACAAAACCTCTAGTGAGCTCTGTGATATATACTGAGATGTATAGTAACATCTGTTAGTGCAAAGTATCTAGTTCACAGCTTGCTGAAAAAGCAAATTCTACATCTCTGAAAAATAGTTTTGAGAACTGGGATGTGAAATTAATACCCTAGAAATTTTAATGGAGCCAAAATGCCTCAATATTTAGCTGCAGATACACTCCAAGGATCTAGAGGGCTCCTACTTGGTGGCCTGTGATAGAGCCTGGGAGCTTTGGAGCTGGAGGTCCAACAGGCTTTCTTATTTGAGCCAGGATGAAGCTCTTAAGATCTTGAATGTAGAGGTAACTACTCAAGTGCATACTCTTTTATTAGCCAGCAATTTAATGAAGAAATACCGAATTTAACGGTCATGTTTAATCTTCTGTAGTCACAGAGCTCAAAAGCTGAGGAATCTAAAGTTTGTTTCAGGTCTCTTGGTGGCTGCTGAGGAAGAAGTCAAGCTGGCATGAAACTATGTGAGTAAGCATCAAAAAAGTAATGTGAATGAAAGACTCCAGCAAAACAATTTCTCGCAGAAAATTTCTGACCAGATCAGGTGTCATTTATAAATTCTTGCTATGAATGAAAAGCACAATTAAAAATAGTCTGCCTGTACTGATGTATAAAACTATTAGGCACTAGAAATTTAGTTGCTCCAATTTGGCCATGAAAGAGAAGACTACACAGAAATGCATTTCTGGTCCATCTCTTCTTCCTTTCTAAGGCGTTACACTTAGGTGATAATGAAGAAAATCATATTCTGCTGCTCTCCAAGCACACACTGTGGTAATTCTCAAAGGTGAAATGGAAGAGTAGGAAAAACCAAGACTCCCAAGTAAATTCTTCAAGGTGTTTAGTAATATTTCAAGCTACTTGAATTTTTTTCATGGTGTCAAGCAGTCTGTAATTGAAATTAGTTGCAGTTATGTTTAAACACTTTGAAAACATCAGACATCAATGAGAGTTTCTTGGTAATATTTGATAGTATAATCAACTGGTAGATGGAAGCTAGGGCAAGGAGCTTGTGAAAAAAATTAGGGCAAACAAACAATTTAATCTGAGCAAGCCATGCTAATTCCTAACCTTAGTGTTTAGAAAAATCTTGAGGTTGATCTCTTATATGATTAAATTTTGGCACATATTACAAAAAATGTCTTCTGCAGTTAAGACATAGTTATCTTTGACATCTATTTTTATGATGGAAGGAATTGCCCTTCATTGTCCATAGGGCCACAAGAGGCATACACATTTATATTAGATTGGTAAGGTTAGGTGAAATTCATCCTATTTTTAAGAAACAGCACTTTGAAAACAGGATTGTAGTAATTTTTTATTCACCAGGTTCTGAATATATTTCACTACTGGTTCTTCAACAAGTAGTAGGTCTGTGTTCTCTAAGCTGTGTGTATATTTATATACACACACAATTCCTTTAAAATCACCTTTAAATTGAGTTGCAAACAAGAAATAATTAGAGAAGTTCTCTTCTTATTTGTACTCTAAAGCTATGTACTGATCTTAATTTTTCCTGTGTGGACAAATGTTTTAAATGAGCCTCATGTTATGAAAAGTTAAACCAGCAGATGTTAAGCATTGTTCCAGTTATCAAAGAAACATGCAGATGTTGGTGAGTAACCATTTTCTAGGTGTGTTTCTCAAATGGAACTGTCCATCAGAGAGCTTTGATGTTATTAGGAGATAATGTCTGAAGTTTATGACACTGCTACATTTCCATTTCAGTCCCCAAAAGTGATGGTGGCACCTGTGTCTATTCGTGTGCCATTCTGTAACGAGCTGAAGTTTAGCACCATAAATCATTCTGTTGCTGCAGCAGTGACAGGTGGGGGATAACAGATGCAGTCTCCAATATACTAAGAGAATGCCATGATTTATTTGCAGTGAGGCGGTCTGGGGTTAGCAATCTGCTTGAAACTAGATAACCATATGGTGCATGGCTGCTAGACGAGAATATTTGCCTGTAATAATGTACTGTATTAAAATGCAAGCTCAAATATTTAGCCTTGGAAAGTGTCTCTTGACACCTATGTCAGCTCCTTGAGATGCCTGAAGACTACATTATGTGAGCTGAAGTGCAGAATGTCACTAATCGTATGACAGCAAACTTGGCAATTGGGTGCAAGTGTCCAATAGAGTGAGGTGTTTAAACATGCACATTTTCCCACTGGCCTCTGTTAGGCATGTACCTAACAACCCAACTAAATGAGGATCTACAGAAAGGAGTTTTCTGATGAAGCATTAGTTGTCATTGTGTTTCTTCTTAGTTATTAGTTAAGACAATGATGCTGAACATATGGGCAAAGGCAGGACAGTTCTGTGATTAAGAATATAGAAATGAAATTACCAGAACTGAGGGACACACAAAACCATCAGAGACTGAGTTCAAGTCAGGGAGAGTGTCATCTCCATTACAGATTTCTCTGTAAAGAGACCTGAGAATACACAAAGCAATTGGTCTAATAGCGGTACTTCCAACACAGATCTCAAGTCAGAGAAAGCAGGAAAATGCAGTGATGTTATTTAAGGATGGTTAAAAGTGTTATTTATGTAACTGGAGGCCCATTATTCTGATCTCAGAGGTATGAGAAGTTTAAGAACATATTGTCAGGGAACAGCCAAGGTTCCCGGAGGAGCTGGAAGGGGTGGGTGGAGACCTCAGGCAAGGCTGGTCAGGGCAATTAAGACCTCTTAGTGCCCTCAGGGCCCTGATACATATTTTGATGGAAAAAGAATCTGAAGACAATGGAAAAATGGAGAATGAGATAAATTGCAGCTTGCGTTTACTGAATGTGAATCACATGTGAATACCCTGACATCCTTCTTTGCTAACTCATTTTCTAGATAAAAGAAATGCCATCGATGTCATCTGCCTGGCCTACCATGCCATGTGGGAAATCGGAGAAGATGCAAATAAGCAGAAGAAATTTCAGGTGAATAAAGAATTAGTTAGAGGAGAGACAGCAGTAAGTGCTTTTGAAGGGGAAAAGGAAAGTCCCATCATTTTAGGATTAAATGTGGAAACATATTGACAAAACCTGCTTATGTCACTGTGTTATGAGAAGTGATCAATATAGAAGAGGTTTAGGATATCACAATAAGTAGATGATTGTTTCAAAGTACTGGAAATGGAAAAAAAATCAACAGCATTAAATGTCAAATCATGAATTTAAATAATAGAAAGAATTTCTGCAGTACCTGGAGGACATCTCTTGAAAACAACTGAAAAGAAGTATTTTGGCAGACTAGTTTTTCACAAGAAGATTATGAACAACCAAAGAAATGCAACTACAGAAGTGTACATATACTGAAACATTGCATTTACAGTATGCTTAGTAGATAAAGTACCAGATAAAGATGCCATTGTGCAGAGTAGGGTCCTAACAGTTGGATGGACTGCTCTTCAATGAATCTATCTCTCTGCCTCTCAACTGTAGCAGGAAATTAGATGTCGAACGTCCTGGTTTCCCAGGAACAGACCCACAGCCTAGCCATGCAGGCAGGTCAGGAGTAGCCCTGAGCCAACTGGGAGATTCAATCAAGGCAGCTGACCCAAGCTGACTCGCAAGTATATCCCATACCTCTTAGATCATACTTATTATAAAAGGAGGGAGTTTACTGAGGGTGGGGAGTTCTTCTTTCTGGGGTTCCTCTCTGTTGGTCTTCTGCTCCTGCTGCTGATCCTAAGGATGAGGCTGAGGATAAGCTTGTACACTTTGGTGATTGTATTAGTTTTGTTATTACTCGATGATCTTCAAGGTCTTTTCCAACCTAGGCAATTCTGTGATTAAATCTCTTTCTACTTTAACTCATGGGGCTTCTCCCTTTTTTCCTTGTTCCCCTTCTCAGCTGGGGAGGGGTCATTGGATGGTAGAACTGCTACAGTTTAGCCCTGGCTACAGGCTAAATGTAGACACTGAATTAGACTTCTACTTTCTAGATGGGTAAAATGGATGAAATAAGTAACACTCCTAATAATTAGCTAGGTATCAGGAATGTTTCATTTGCCCCGATTGTATAAAAGAACAGTAGCAGAACCTGACTGGACACCCCTCCAAGCATCTTCCAGCAGCTTCCCTCTTCCATTGTCACCATGTTCCTAGATTTGGTGAAATGAAATGAGCTGACCTCACAATGGTCTAATTTTAAGACCTATTTGTTCATAAAGATTTGTCAACAAACTGAATCTAACAAAAGATGCCCATACTTACCTAAATCACTTCTTGTCTCTAGAGTCAAAGTACTCTGCAGACAACAGTGACAACCTGGTGTCAGAGCTCTCTTTAGTACAGATAAAGAAAGTAAGGCAGAGAGGTGGAATAACTTGCCAATAACCGCAGCAAAGGGAGTCACGCAGACAGGAATAGACCCTAGCAGTCTTGAGTCTTAGTACACTGCTTGTCTACTGGTGCATGCTGCCTCCCACAATAGCCTTGGTAATGTATAGCAGGATCTTGAGGTGATATTAAAAATGCTGAGATTGCAGTTTTACAAGTATAGATGACAAAGACTTCCACCCCATTTTTCAGCACCTGAAGATGCTATAAGGAATTACTCTGAAACTTTATGCTTAAAGGGTTATGGGTAGTAAAACAGTTCGTGGAGATGACTAGTGGTGTTCCTGACGCAGTAACTATCCACAGTAACTATTCCAGGCTGTTAGAGGAATTCGAAAAAGAAGAAACGTTTGGCTCTGAGACAAAGATACATTTGTGGATGATAGTTTTTAAGTGCAAAATGAACAGACAAGAAGCAAGACCCTTTAGGCTCATTGGGCATTAATTCAGAGGAAATCATTACAAACCTCAAAGTGGAAACCCTAGGCACCATAGGAATCAGCAGTGAATCACAAAATATTCAGACTTGGAAGGGACCTCCAGAGATCATCTAATCCAACTCCCCTGCTTAAAAGCAGGATCCCCTAGAGCACAACACTCAGGGCTGCATCCAGGAGAGTCTTGAAAATCTCCAGAGAAGGAGACTCCACAACCTCTCTGGGCAGCCTGTGCCAGTGCTCTGGCACCCTCACTCAAAAGAAGTTCTTCCTCATATTTAAATGGAACCTCCTATGTTCCAGCTTGTGTCTGTTACCTCTCATCCTGTCACCAGGAACCACTGAAGAGAGTCTGGCTCCATCTTCCCTCAACCCATCCTTTAGGTATTTGTAAACATTAATTAAATCACCCCTCAGACTTCTCTTCTCCAGGCCAAAGAGTCCCAGCTCTCTCAGCCTTTCCTCATAGGGGAGATGCTCCAATCCCCCAGTCATCCTCGTTGTCCTCCACTGGACTCTCTCCAGTAGGTCCCTGTCTCTCTTCAACTGGGGAGCCCAGAACTGGACCCAGTATTCCAGTTGAGGCCTCACCAGGGCAGAGTAGATGGGGAGAATGACCTCCCTTCACCCACTGGTCACACACTTCCCTATGCAGCCCAGGGTGGCATTGGCCTTCTTGGCAGCAAGGGCACGTTGCTGGCTCATGGATAACTTACCGTCTACCAGGACTCCCAGATCTTTCTCCTCAGAACTGCTTTCCAGGAGGCCCCCCCAAGCTATACTGGTGCCTGGCATTCTTCCCCAGGTGCAGCACCCTACACTTGCCCTTATTGAATCTCATATGAGGTTCTCCTCTGCCAAGCTCTCCAGCCTGTCCAGGTCCCACTGGATGGCAGCACAGCCCTCTGGCGTGTCAGCCACCCCTCCCAACTTGGTATCATCAGCAAACTTGCTGAGGATATACTCTGTCCCCTCGTCCAGGTCATTGATGAATATGTCGAACAAGACCGGACTGAGGATTGACCCCTGGGGGACACCACTGGTCACAGGCCTCCACCTCGACTCTGCTCCACTGATCACAACCCTCCGTGATCTGTCACACAGCCAGCCCTCGATCCACCTCACCGTCCCCTCATCCAACCCACACTTCCTGAGTTTCCTAATGAGGATGTTACGGGAGACAGTGTCAAAAGCCTTGCTGAAGTCAAGGTAGATGACATCTGCTGCTCTCCCCTCATCCAGCCAACCGGTTATAACATCATAGAAGGCTAGCAGATTGGTCAAGCATGATTTACCCTTGGTAAATCCATGTTGACCACTCCCAATAACTTTCTGTTCATCAATATGTTTGGAGATGACCTCCAGAACGAGTCGCTCCATCACCTTCCCAGGGATGGAGGTGAGACTAACTGGCCTGTAGTTTCCTGAGTCCTCCTTCTTGCCCTTTTTATAGACTGGAGGGATGTTGGCCTTCCTCCAGTCTTCAGGCACCTGTTCCATTCTCCACAACTTTTCAAAGATGATGGAGAATCGCCCAACAATAACATCTGCCAGCTCTCTCAGCACTTGCGGGTACATCCTGTCAGGGCCCATGGACTTACGGATGTCCAGTTTGTCCAGGTGGTCTCTAACACAGTCTTCCTCTATCGAGGGAAAGTCTTTGTCTCTCCAGACCTTTCCTCTTGCCTCCATGGTTTGGGATTCAAGAGAGATCGCTTTAGTAGTGAAGACCAAGGCAAAGAAGGTAAAGAAGGTATTCAGTACCTCTGCCTTTTCTGTGTCTTCCACCACCAGGGCGCCCGCCTCATTCATCAGTGGGCCAACATTTTCCGTAGTCTTCCTTTTTCTACTGAGGTACTGAAAGAACCTCTTCTTATTGTCCTTAACCATAGCGGCCAAGTTGAGTTCCGCTTGAGCTTTGGCCCTTCTAATTTTTGCTGAAGTGACTGATTACCCAGCTGTTTCATCTAACAACATCCACATGGATGTTTTTCAGAGAGTGTGTCTGGATATGACTGATGATATAAAGAACCAAGGGACATCAGCTCTGGTGGGAATGGACATTTTCACAGAAAGACTAAAAAAAATACAAATTTAAGAAAGGGGGAAAGGGAAAAGGAAATGGGGAAGGAAAAAGCAAAAGGGAAAGAGAAAATGATTTTTTCTGTAGCAGTTAGCCAGGAGGTGAAGCAGAAATGGTGGTGATGGTGGTCGTGGGGGGCACTCTCCAGATAGTCATCTACTCCAGTGCAGCTGGTGATCCCCCCCAAATATTCTTCCTACAGTAACTATATGGTTTCACCCTGATGTGCTCCACCTCTCTTTAGTGACTCTTCCTCTAATGAGGAATGCTAATCATATTGCTCAGAGCACATTTTGATCACACACACATTGCCCATGCTAATTGGCTCCTCGGCTTTTTTGCAAATGTATTGCTGGGCAATGCTTGTTGGCTCCCTAAAGCACTGCTATCTCCTATTGGCAGCTACTAGGCACTACACGTTCACTAACAATGTTATATGTTAAAAACCACAAGACAAAGGGTGAAGAGGGAGGGAAAGCCAAAAAGGGTGGTTCACACAGTGGTGGCGATTACTTCTCATGAGAAATGCAATGCAACAGCCATGGCTGTGGTCCAGAACTGGGAGTGCAAAGCTGGGAGGATGACAGGACTTTGGACAGAGGGGTACAAAACTCTGCCCCAGCACTCTCAGGGTTCAAAGGTGCACAGCTGCACAGAAGAGTGACTGGCAGACCGCTGTGTTGCAAGGGAAAAACAGCAGAGGTGCAAATGGAAAGCATCGCACAGGTTGCACACTCATCTGATTGGGGCTGCAGCAGGGCAATAAACTCCCTCTGACCCTCCAGGGAAGCAGCTGATTTCTTCAGTAGGGGAGAGAGTTGGAGTCCTTTCCCTAGTGCTGATGCTTGAGCACTGAGAGAGGTCTTGCCAACAACCTCCCCTCTCTCTGCCTATCACCCTTCCCATCCATCTTGACTTTTGGAAAACCATTCCTTCTCCTATGCTCTCCCTAAGAGGCACTTACATTTTGCTCCCTACCTCCTGGAGGATCTTTTCACATTAGTGTGTCCTCAAAGCTTTATGATTAAGGAATTGTTTCATTTGAAGATGCCCTTGCTGCCTTCTGTGTCTTGTGATGAGAGTAAAACCAGGGCTCACGTTCTGTAGTCACTGTTGCTTTTTATGTCCTGACAGAGCTGTGAGAGCTACAGGATTTTGTGAAATCCATAGTTGGGAAAGAAGGATTTGGTTAAAATAAAAGAACCGGGGTCTAGTTGTATTCCCACTTTTATCATGTGCTGGTAGGAGCATAGCTGCAATTCTGCGCACGTATCCCAAGTTCACAGCTTCCAGGTAGGTCATCCAGAGGGTAGCAACAACTCACAAAGTCTCTGGCATATGATTACAAACTCTTTTAAGATGTGCAAGTGGGCAGATAGAGAAGAAGAACATTGTCCTTTTAATACTTCGAGAAACATAAAGAAGATCATGGTATGAATGACAAGCAGTTGGCTTTGCACAGGTGTCATCAGGTATTCATAGATTCACAGAGTTTAAGGCCAGAAAGAAGTCTTAAGTCATTTTTATTGACTCACTGCCTGTTAGAGGTTAATACATTTCACCCACGGAAGTGAGCAATTTTTTCTTTCAGGCTACAGTGAATGCCATTGAAATACCTTTGCCCACCATAGTTTCAGGTGCTGCTAAAGCTATTTTTCTTGCACCAAGTTTCTCAGAGATCCTTCTATTTATAATTCCTACAGGAAACTAAAATCAATACTGAAATATGTTTGACCTTTTGATCTTTTGGCCAGCTGGGTTTTTTCCAGCTCTCACAAATGTTCCATCTTCTCTTGTTAGGACAATTTTTTTTTAATACAAATTTCTCCCATTGCAGTAACACAGTGATCATTAAGTTTCCGTTATTGTTTTTAATTAGATCATGGAAGTGTGTTACTGGCTCTGCCTTTGCATACCATAGGATTCTACATAATGTTTGAACCTCAGTGGCATCCTGTTAGCCATCATCATGGCTTGGCTTAATTGTGGTCACCTTCAGGGACAGAATATAAAAGTGATTATCAAATATTCTTCTGTCTTCAGTCAAGCTGAGTAATGAGGGACTCCTTTGCTGTCCACTTATTTTACAGTTACTGCTGACCCCAAATGGCTCTTTCATTGCCACATAGCAATGCACAAAATGCCTGGCTTTGGAAAGAGTCCAGTTTCCCCCAAATAATGATGGGAAGCAGAAAATTAGCATTCACTGTCTCTTTTTCTAAGTCATCTTCTTTTCTTTCAGTGTCTCTGCTAATGACTGTTGTCTTCTTGTGTTCCTGCCATGTGAATCTGTTTTTTTTTTTCTGTCTGGCAGTGTTCTCACAATCATCGTATTAGTAAGACTACTTACTGTTATTGTAAGGACATTTTTTAGGATGCAATTTACTTTGTCTTCTAGGACAACACAAATTCCTATATACACCTTTGTTGCACAAGATTTTTGATATTTGTTACATAGGACTGTGTACAGAAAAATGAATAAAACAAGCATGATTCAAGTTGGGGCACTATGATCTGGATGGGGGTAGAACAAAATGGGTAAAAAATGGTTGCATGATTGGGCTTGAAGAGTCATGTTTAGTGGGTCACACTCTACCTTGGAGGCCATTAACAAGTGGGATGCCACATGGGTCTGTCCTGGGACCTATCTCGTTCAGCATCTTTGCCAACAATCTGGATGAAGTGACAATCTGGATGTGCCCTCTTGTCAAATTTGCAGACACCACCAAACTGGGGGTAAATAGCAAAGCAAAACATCTAAAAAGAGAAATACAGTGCAGGAGAACATAACTGAGGTTCATTTGAAACTCTAAAATACCCTCAGTGAGAGACTTGGGCAAAGGAAAAGTTATAATGAGAGAGTAGGGGTGTGTGTGTGTGTGCGTGTACAAGTGCGTGCATGTGTGCATGTGTCTGTATATGCATGCATATGTACGAGAAAAACTCAGATGGATTCATCAACTCTGCCGTACTTGTGAGCTACCTGGAATACAAAGCTACAATGAAGGAACCAGTAATTTCCATGCCTGGTATGCTTACTGAGATTCAAATCTCCGAAGTATTTCATAGTACTTTAAAAAAAGGCACTTTCAAAAAAGTGCATCTTACCATATGCAAAGACTTACTGCACCATATGCAAAGACCTACTGCATATTTTAGATCAATTAAGGATTGAATGCTCTATCATTTAGCGATCTGAGATCTGATGTGTGTTACCCAGTCAGAAGTAAATGAATGTTATTAAAATTGCAAGACTAGCACTAAAAAATGAAACACTGCACAATCCTACATCAGACTTCTTGTCCAGCTGCATTATTACATAGTTTTTAATTATCACATACATTATCAAATACTTTTTCTTCCTCTGCAGGACCTCTTTCATCATCAGCTTTTCCCTCATTTGATGGATGACTCTCCTTCCTTATTGCTGTAAAACCTTAAAAACCTGTTCTGAAAACAAAAATTATTTTCCTTTTGAGGTTTTCCATGTGGCTTTTTATACCGCTTCATTTCATCCAGTTATTTCAGAATATCCAGGCATGTATCTACTGTCACAAAATTCTTTAGGACAGAGGGGAGCTATTCTTATTTTACAGAGTGAGAATTGTGGAACAGAGACGAAATGAGGGACTTTCCCCTGGTGAAACAAGGGACCCACGTGGGACTTGCTGAACACCCACCTAGAAGTCACTGCTGTGTCAGTACGACTTTCCGCTTCAGAGTAAACCACCAGGCTCAGCTTCCCAGTTGCTGCTCCAACACCTGACTTATTTTAGACCTCTTCTTTAAGATGGGAGCAAATCCCAGCCTTACTGAGGGATGTCCAGTCTAAGTGTCTGGCACTGCACAGGAACACTAGGGCAGCGGCAAGGGCAGACTACTGCAGTGCAGGGCAGTGGTGGGCTTCCTTCATCCTCAGCCCACCCTTTCTCTTGGCTGCCTCCTTCCCTGGCATCTTCCCTACCAACAGTGGCCACCTCTCTTCTTTCACCACACCTACCTGCCTCTCACTGTTCCTCTAACAGTAGCATCTTTCTGTGGCATAAATGCTTATGGTTGTATGTCATTCATTCTCCACCATTTTTCTTCTCTCTGATTTTCCTTCCTCATTTTCCCTTCCTTCATGCAATAGCATGCACTGAGTTGAAGAACGATGCCCAAGTACTTCAGCAGGGTGTTTTGTTTCTCACTGGGTACATTTCCAAGTGTTTTGTAGCTGTAATTTGGGCCACAAATTTAATTGAGCTCTGTAGCTCTCAATATGGCACTTCAGGCCCTGATTAATATTTAATTAACATAGTCTTTAAGCAATGAGTCATCGCATAATGTTTCTTTTGCAACCTTACCCTGCTTTTTGGTGTGTGATTCATGTAATCTTTTGTGAACTCTGTCACCCCCTTTACCATCATGGACAATAAACTCCCAATTACAGTATTGCACCATTCCGGTAATGGCATCAGCTGCTGCTGACAGAGAAAATAATATTTTGACAATATTGTATATTTGCAGTTTTTAATGCAGCTGGGAATCAGAAGAACATACCAACTGTATTTTTTTTTAGCTCTTCAATCTTCTAGCAAGTTATCCATGAACCAAGGCTTGAGAACCTCTTTCACTTCTACACTAATTATAGCGTTATGTCTTTTTCTTTGGGAAGACAATAAGATTCTGAAAGTAGCAAAAATAATTACTCTTCTGAGTAATAATGAAAAAGCTGTTACAGGTGTTACAAAAACAGGGATTTCCCCTCCTTAGCTTGACTCCTCTTGCAGTGCTCCATGCACTGGCTCTTCGACTCCACTGACAGTGATTTCCATATGGTACTTATGTATCACAGAGCAGGTTTTCAAGTACTTTTTCAAGGCTACATACTTGAGTGAGACCAACAGCTGTCATCATGATGCTTAAGAACCCAACTAGAGGACTGAGGCTTCAAAAAAGTTTATTCAGTTTAATTTTCTCTTTGCTCATTTTTGAAGAGAAAGCAGAGTAATTTTGCCAGCCCATTTGGTGAAGGATGCAATGAAATCAGCATTGAGTGGGGAGAGCTGAGTTTGAGGAGCAGCTTCACTCCCATGCTGTGCTAAATGTTTATGCTGAGTGAAAGGAAATATAAAGTATTGGTGTTTGATGGGCTTAAAGCTATTGAGTTAATGTCTAAATGAAGTTATGTTGTTTTTTCCCCCTCTCCAATTCTCTTATTTTGCTTTAACATCTTAGTAGGTTGCCTTCTGCTTATTTATTGACACTGCTGTTTTCAACAGATCTGAATCCCTACATAAGGCAAGAAGAAAATAAAGTAGACTAGTATGGTACAGTAAACAGTTTGATAGGACAAGCTATCGTAAGCTTGCCAATAGGGAAATAAAACAGATAATATCTGGGTTGTTAAAGCCTCCCAGAAGGGCAGCTGCTCACATTTCAGTAGGAACTCAGAATAGCATTGCAGACATCAAATGTGACATTTTTAATAGGTTTGTACCATTGAAACACAGCTGTGCTCAACAGGCAGAGCAGCCAAGCTTAGTTCTTTCATTAATTCTGTTTCTTTGCGTTATTGGCACTAACACGCTTCAGAACAGACGAGTGGGTCAGATCAAAGGTCTGTCTAGCTCAGTATCCTTCCTCAGAAAATTTCCAGAAGCACATCTGGAGGGAGCAGAAAAAGCACATAACAATCGTTCACCAAAATATTCTTCTAGCCTTCCAGACTTTGCAGCTTGGGGATTTCCTGAGCCAGAGATGATGTCTCTGTTTTCAGTCATCCTCTAAGTTTTCTTTTCCATAAATTTATCCCTCTGGCCCATGTAAACTTTTTAGTTTCCATAATATTCTGTACAAAGGAATTCTATAGTGAAGCTATTTTTTTTTTTTAAACCTGCCATCTGCTGCCTACATTTGATATTTCTTAGCTTTTCTATTGGGACAAGCAGATAACAACTGAATCCTGTTTACTAACTCCATTTTATTCACTTTTTGCTGATACTGCTATGAATCACCTTTTTTTCCCAGGATGATGAGTAAGATGAGGCAGATCCAGTAGGTAGATATGGACCATTTTCTTTTCTGAGGATTAGTGACTTTGCCAAAACTGGTCATGTCAGTTAAGTAAACTGAGGTCACATTGAATCTGATAAACAGCACTGCAAAAAAAGGAGGATAAATTGTGAAACATTTATTTTTGACATTTTCAGAACGAAGTATTCTGTATTGCTGAAATGTTTGTTTTGACATTATCTATCCAAACCCTACAAAGTTCTGAATTCTTAAATGGCATCTAAAAAAAGACCTCTTTTCTAAACAAGACAGTGGAGTGTAAGGCCTACAAAAAGACCAAATAATCAAAAAGACAACCAAATTGAACACTTCATTTTGAACTGAATAAGAGATTTCCACTTAAACCAAAACTATTCATCTGGGTTTACTTTGTAGAAATATTTGAATAGAAATGTTGTTATATTTCGATTCAGAGCAAACTACTACTGTGATTTTTCAGTATGGCTGTAGAACAGAGACATCCATCATATTCCCATCCTCATTTACAGGGCTCTGAGCAGCTTCCCCTTTTTCCCAGTACTTTTGGTCCTCATTTTCAATTGCCATTCTTTTTACTTGGTTGTGCACATTTGTGCAATGGAAGGCAAGTACGTTCTGATTTCATACTACTAATGCAGAAAGATCTGGCAAGACTTTTAACCAAAGGTTAGCAAGAAATATAGCTGCTCCATATAAATACACCAGGACAGACATGCCAGGGAAAGGAGAAAATATTCACTGAGTGAAGATGATTTAAACTGAAAGACAAAATTGACAAAAAATCCCAAACCACCTCAAGTAAAATAATTTAGTTAGGAAATTATAAAATATTTAAATATCTGAGAAGCAAATTTATGGAGACTAAAGGGAATAGAAAAGAGTATATTTAGGATGGAACCTGATCAGTTTATGAAAGGCTTGTATGATACAGTAGCCTGGGATAAAAAGTAGAACTTTGTGATTGTTTTATGCCTTATACACACTTCAAAGAAGTATAAGAGTTCAGTTCTCTCAGTGCTGAACTTTTCCTACAAATCCAGCATTAAATGTACCAAAGGATCACAGCACTACTGCCACATGTCATATCAATACTGGCATGGATGAGTGCTTTGCTGAAATGTACCTGTATGTCGGACTGAATCCTTGATGACTGAATCCTTGAAGATTGAATTCTATGAACCATAAAAGCTGATATGTAGTCTCATTTCTAATAAAAGTTGAGTTTTGCAATATAAATTGTCTACACTAAACTGAAAACAGTGGGCAGCATTAATCCTATATTTATGGAATCGTAGTTTGGTCTGCAGATGTGGTTTCCATGAATTGGCTTAGGAAAAAAAACCTCAAAGCTCCCAGGAAAAACCTGTTGTCAAAGAGATGGGCTGTCTCCCAGAATTATCATTGTGAGAGATAACAGCTGAACAGTGATTTTAAGTTTTATAGTGCTTGGTTGGTCACTGATGGTGAGGGTGTGATTTGTGCTGGAGAGCTGGCCACCCTTGTGCCTGATGGCAAAGGGAAATGGGGTCGCTCCTGCATGAGAGGCAGTTAAATGCCTGCCATTTGCTGCTCTCCTTGGACTCATCGAATGATGTCTAGATAAGATTTCTACACCATTTTCAGTCTTTGAAAACATGTCTCATCCTCAGTAGCGGCTATATGCAATACACACTAGCACCAAAAGTCTACGAGGAAGAAATTATTTTACTCTTTTGTTTTTTAGCATATTTTCTAATTCACATCTGTGGGGTGACTGTAACTCTCAATGTTGTAGTGCACAGAAACCAGCCAGGTAAGTCTGTGTGCTGTGAATGGTACAGAGAAGCTGCAGGAAGTCACTCTCTCCACCAAAAAGATGACATATAAGAAATGTATGTACTCAGAGGGGGAGGAGGCAAAAGGGAGCACATCATACTGCTGGTCCGAGTGCTTGTGTGCACTTTGCTGCAAAGCAACTCAGCTTCAGCAGCGGCAATGGGAAGACATCACTGGGACCAGCCTAGAGTCATGCTGTTTGCTCAGGTGGTGAGAAATGTGAATTTAATTCCTACCAAACTGAGACCTGCCCATCACCACGGGCTGCTCTGGCCATCCCTGGGCTGTGGCTGACCCTGGTCCTCATCCCTGTCCCCACTCTGCTCTTCTGACTGGGCACTGTGGGACATCACCATGTTGGGAAAGGCACTGCCTCGTCCATCACCCTCGGTCCCCATCTCTCCTGCCCTTGGCCCACCACTGCCTGACACTCTGGAGGGACATGTCAATCTCTAGGTGATTTTAGATGTACGTACACGTATAAGAAATGACCCTGCTGACTCAAACACTTAGATGGGGATGAATGATGCTCATTGCTCACAGAGAACGGACTTGTGTGACTACTTGCAGCCCTCAGCGCAGCATTTTGGAGGAGCTGGTTTTGCCATCAGCAACTAAAGACCACTGACCACTGTGCTTTGCTGCAGGTTGTCCATCCCCAGGGCCTCTGGGCGATGCATGAGGCATTAAGGCACCAGCACCCCCGGGTTTATAAGATGGGGTCCTTAGTGTTTGTGCTGGTTTCCACTTGATGGCAGCAGAGCCCACAGCAACGGGGCGCAGGCAGGTCTGTGAGCAGTTTTCTGTTTATTATTGAGAGGGGAACAGAAGGGAAGCCAGCAAAAGGTGGTTTTTGGAAGAATATTCAGTATATTTTGGATTGTGAATGCAATGAGATACAGACAAGACTGGCTCTGACAAGCACCGGAGTCCTCCTGCCTGTTTCCCAAACAGAGGGACACAGATACAGTGGCTTTTACAGGAGGGGAAATCTCCACCACAGAAATGATGAGACCAGATTTACTCTAACTCAAGTCCATATTCTCAAAAACCTGAAATGGCTTGGGGAAATATTTCAGATTTCAGGATTATTTTGCCTGTTTTCAGTACGAACAGTTCTGAACTTCTGTGTGCTGTAGTAAACAGAAGGTAGCCAGAAGCTTGTAATTTCTGAGACTGAGACAGTTTTTGGTGTTGGCTTTACACTTGTTTTCAAGCAAGTATCCACCAAAGAAACTAAAAGAGAAGAATCTCAAAGAATAAACAGAGAAGCACAGAAAGGATGTATACTTACAGAAAGAATAGTTTCTGCAAGATAATCAGCTGTCAGTGTTTTAATTAGGTCTACATTTGCAAGTGTTTCCTAAGAGCCCAATCAGCTTTGGGGGGAAAGCATTATTTGGTGTAAACTGAAGGAGTTTGAATTTTTCTCAGCTCTGTCTCCAGCTCAGGACCCACATGTCACCTGGCAGCTGCATCATTTATTGTAGTGCTGGCTGAACTCTTCTGGCATGTTGCAAGGCCTGCAACAAAGGCTGCTCTTCTCATTTTTGTCTTTTTTCCCAAGGTTATGTTAGCAGAAATAGTATATATATATATATTTCAAGTCACATCAGACACCAGTGTAAAAACGAGACCTAAATATTATTCTCATCTTATTGGAAATGTTTGCCATTGCTAATTAATTGCTCTCCAATTTACTGCCAGGATAAAAAATAGTTTTTAAACAGGATGACTTGTTCCTCATTGTAAATATATGCACTCTGTAAACTGAAGGAAAGAGCCAAAAAGTCAGCTGCAGTGGACGTCTCTGTTTCATGGATTCTGGTGGAATCGCAGCTGACACGTTCAGCCTGGAGCTTGGAAAGCAGGGCAGAAAAGTTCTGATGGAGAAAATCAGAAGTTCCCAGAAAGCCTGTCCACCGCTCTCCCTGACAAATCCATTTTTGAAAATGTTTGCTCTTCGTGAAGCTAGATACAATGTGTCACTTCACCATCTTGTGTCCCTTCAAAAGCACATAAACCCTAGAAAAACAAAGCCATAATAAAAGGGACTTTCTTACAAAAATTGGGGAGGTAAACAGATGGGCATATAACCCCTTGTCCAGTCTTACCTCTATTTATTGCAGGTCCTTGGACGGGAAATCTGGTGTTTCACGTGCTGCAGGGGCCATAGAAGGAGTCAGCGGAAGAGCAGGAATATTCAAAACTGTGAGTTACCTTCTTTCAGGTTTTTCATCTCTTTTTCATGAGAAAGGCTCAGGGAAATGAAGTAAGACCCTATAGAGCAGGCATCTCACTCCAACTTCTCCTTTTGTTTGGGTTTCTTCCTGCTTCAAGTTCTGCACAGAACTAACTTCATGCAGACTGTGAGAGAGTATGGGAAGTGAGGTGGGAAAGTGGTCAAGGGAGCTGCCAGAGGCACTGGACTGAGGCATAGAGAAAGATGCTCACTTTCTTTCTCTGAAGCTTTTTAAAGTTAGTGCTTCCAAAGATGTTTCCCTACTTTTTTAATTCTTTCTTCTTTTATTTTTTTAATCTACTGAAGCATATATTTGTGATTTAGTAACTTCTGCACTCTGCAGGTATCTGTTGCATGAGTCAATGTTGACTCTAAATTGCTTATTTACTGCTTTGAGACAGGGTTATGAATAGTGGTGTCTGTGTAAGAAAATCTGTCCATCATCTACATTGACATACACTGTTTTTTAGCCTAAAGATATTCCATGACTGCAGCGCATGGCACATTTTAAAATTCCATGAATCATGATTTATTTTAATCTTTGGGGAATGTGGGAAATATGTTACAAGTCTCTGATACAACTATCACAGCAAGGAATGTCAGAGTTTTAAACTTGCCTTGGTCTTTAGATTCTGTTCACAGAGGTTTATTAAAGGGTTAATACATTATTAATCGTTACAAATATATTACAGTTGTAAATCAAGCACAGCTACATCAAAAGTGTTTATAAACCGTGGTCATGGACAAGCTGTTCACCTACTGGAGCCACAAAAAGAATCTATATTGGCTGAAATAACCATTTATTAGGACATTTATTACACATGCAGTAATGTTTACAGCTCTCCTTTGCAGGCAACTTTGATCCAGATTTAGTTTTTAAAGTCTGAACTTTCCTGGTAATAATTTCTGTGAAACTTCTCATGAGGCAACATTCAGTGTCAGTGCTAGATTGTGACATACAGTGCTCATCAGACAGCTGTTTTGGTTGTCCAGATTAGTTTGTTATGTATAAAAAATTAGTTAATGCTGCTGGCTGTATTCAAGTGTTGGTCTCAACTGAATATTTATTGCTTGTATCAGAAATAGTGTGACCAGCAGGAGTAGGGAGGTGATTGTCCCCCTGTACTCAGCTCTGGTGAGGCCGTACCTCAAATACTGTGTTCAGTTTTGGGCCCCTCACTACAAGAAGGACACTGAGCTGCTGGAGCGTGTCCAGAGAAGGGCAACAAAGATGGCGAAGGGTCTGGAGCACAAGTGTGATGAGGAGTGGCTGAGGGAGCTGGGGACATTTAGCCTGGAGAAGAGGAGGCTGAGGGGAGACCTCACTGCTCTCTACAACTACATGAAAGAAGGTTGTAGTGAGGTGGGGATGAATCTCTTTAACCAAGTAACAGGTGATAGAACAAGAGGTAATGGCTTCAAGTTGTGCCAGGGGAGGTTTAGATTGGATATTAGGAAAAATTTCTTCACTGAAAGGGTTGTCAGGCACTGGCACAGGCTGCCCAGGGCAGTGGTGGAGTCCCCATCCCTGGAGGGATTTCAGAAACGTGTAGATGAGGTGCTGAGGGACATGGGGTAGTGGTGGCCTTGGCAGTGCTGGGTTTATGGCTGGACTTGATGATCTTAAAGGTCTTTTCCAACGTAAACAATTCTATCATTGTATTCTTGTTGGTGAATATCAATCTATTGTATGTTTCACTATGCATTAAGGCATTTAGCTTTTTCATAGGTATAATTTGGTTGTTATTCAAGCCAAAAGAATGATATAATAAAACTTTCCTTTGTCAGTACAGTGTGCTTTAAATAGAATTATTTATATTTATATAATATTGTAATCTTTAATTTAATTAGTCCCTTCCATACCTTCATTTAGGCATCTATATGTTCTTTGATATTATTTATAGGGTAACAGCCAGTGGCATGGACAGATTTCAATTATTCTTACTCATAAAGGTTTAAAATTGTGGCACAAATTGGAAAGTGATCTGCAAAAGCATTTAGGTTAGATCCTACTTTTCTAATAGATAAAGAAATCTAATATTCGACACCACCCCCACCCTCCTCCCCCCTCAAACAATCAGCTTTTTTCCACATTAAATGCTCAGGTCTTTTGAACTCCGTATAGTTCTTCATGGTTTTGGTATTTGTGAAAATATATCAAGAGAGTTGAAGAGCTTTTTAAGATTCAGCAGAGAAATAAAAATGTTCAGGCGCTATGAAAGGCCTTTCTGGATCAGTGGGTCCAGGTTATCATGGTACAGAAAGCCATCATACATTATCCTTTTTGTTACAAGAAAAACTTAAAACTAATTTTCCTTCCCTTACCTTATTAATCCTCTTTGAAGTGTTTCCAAACCTCAATCAGAGTTTAAAAACATTCTTCCAGTCTGAAGACTAAAGCTTATTCATAACCAGTTATAGCTACATGTCCTTTCTTTACCTTAAGTATTTCTTCTTAACTGTTTATCTTCGAAGCCAGCTATGTCTCAGCTCTTGTTTTGTTTGACTAAGCAAGCCCAGCTCTGAGCTTTCCTCCCAGAACAGGTTTTCTCTTCCTCTGACTGAAATGACCATCCTTCAGAGCACATGTGTTAGCTGAGTTTATCCTTCCTGGCCTGGAGTGTGTGAAGCTGTGCATAGGGTTTTAGATCAGAGCTCACTGTGATTTCTGCAGTGTCGTTACCACCTTTCGTTCCTTGCTGCCTGCTTCACCTAACGCTAAAGCTGAGCGACACTGGGAGAGCAAAACCTGACAAGCTGAGTTTGCCTGTGACAAGGCAAAGGCAAGGACACTTGGCGTGAGTTTTTCATGAATCCAGATGAGGTGGATGTGGGTTCCTCCACTGCAGAGAGGATGAATTCTGCTCACAGAGACCCTAATCTAATGATGACCATCTAATGATGTCATCTTTTGGAAACAGATTTTTCCACCTTGTTTTCCAAAGAAGATAATGCCAAGTGCCATAACTGGGATATTCCACCTGGGAAGTGAGTTTCAGATACTAAGGGGCAGCTTATTTTGGGACATGCAATAGGGTCTGGGCCATCTGCATTTCACTTTCTCTCTGCCTCTGGTTTGGCAGGAGGTATTCCAGGTATTCCCCGGGGAATGACACAGCCTTGCACATGGAGAAGCATGAAACTGAATGGGAATGGGGAATAAAGGCACTTCAGCACAACTTCTCAGCATCTGCTCTCATCTCCTAGTGCCATATGCAGAAATAAAGACTCTCCAGGTACTTATTGGTGAGTATGCAGAGCTGCTTTTACAACTCGTTGCAACCACCCCCACAAACCATAATTTACCCTGATGCTTACTGCTCCACACACCTAACATCTGTATATAATAGCATTAACATTTTTAATCTACTTCTAGTGTTTTGTGGGGTTTAGTCACTTAATTAGAAAGGATTTGAAGAAACTGCTCCTGGGAAGTTAGAAGTACTAAATAGAATATGAAAAGATGCAATCTTAAACTATCAGTCAGATGTGGGCTCTGAGATTTGCTGTTAGAACAGCTCTAGAATAAAATGCAAATAGACTTGCTACCTCCTCAGTTGCTCAGTGTGACCTGTAAATGGGTGGTAAAGAGAGCAATAGAAACACCACTGCCTAAAGCAGAGCAAAATTCTGACTGTGTATCCCTAATAGCTCAGGGAGCGACCACTGCAATAGAACAAGGCAAACTGAGGGTTATTCTGAATAATGGCAACTGCTAGTTCTTATCCCTGGGCTCTGTTTGGCTGTTTTCTCAGAGATGGGCAGGATCTAGGCCCCTCTGTCTTATAAAATTACTTATTTCAAACCTTTCAAAATATTACACATGACAATCAGCCGTTCAGACCCACGCAGCAAGGCAAGCCCTATATTTTTAAGTCTTTCTTTGCCAAGTATGTAATTTTCTTGTCAGACAGGAGTTCTTCATACACATACACACACACAAGTAGAATCTCTTGCTGTAGACTTTTTTTTTTTTTCCAGAAAAAATTAATTTTCCTTATTTTTTTGGGAATAGTCTAAGTAGCCTAAATACTTATTTTATCACTTATTGCTATGTGGGAGTTATTAATTATCCATCAATTCCATCTTATATGGGTGAAAAGTTTTTGAAGTTGTTCTATAGGAACAGAGCTATGAGAAACACCTAAGTTACAGCTAGAAAGTTTTGGAGACTTACTTTCTTATATTTAGCTATTATAGGGCTTTTATGCCCAAAATTTTGAATAATTTCTGGGCAGATTAAACGATGAAGCTCCAATTAAACAAAATAGAGACTCATGCAAAGTCCTGTACAGAGTGACAGGAGCAAGAGAAATTATAGAAATTATTCAGGTCAGAGACAACAAAATACTGCAAAGAATCTCTATATCAGCCTAATTTCTTATGGAAATTCATTTCTCAGATGGATTATTTCAACTGAGGATGCTTTATCTCTCCTCATTCTTCTATTCTTCATACTTCTATTGATCTTTAAAATGAAACAAACTCTTGTTCTTTCAGCTTTTAAAACCAAAATATGTTAAAAGTTTTCACAGTTTCCATACTATTTTCTTTCTCCTCCTCTTCTGGCATCAGATGTAATAGAATGAACAATCTTAACAGTATTCAGTTTTATTTTTTCCACTTTTAAAATTGAAAAAAACAAAAGAGCTTGGCAAGAGGGAAATGAATCTCTTCCAAGCACAGAGAAGATAAAGTTGCAGAAAAGAAAAAAAGCAGAAAAAAATGATGAAAACTTCTGGGTAGCTTTATTCCACTAAATATTTTGGCCAACAAACCAAAAATCTTCTCTTTCCCCACCTTCCCATGAGTTAAAAAAATTGGACAAGAGAGTATGGGGAAAAAAAAAGAAATCATACTGCTGATGAATTCAACAAATGTATGTTTGGAAACCAAATATCAAATATAAATAATGTATTTCCAAGATTATCTGCATCTCACATATCACTGTAAGTCAGAAATTGTTTAACTGAAGTCATTTACACTGGCACAAATTTTTTGTAGACCATTTATACTTGGCTTCCTTTTGTAGACCTTTGTAGATACTTGTCCTATCCTCATTGTCTGGATTTTCAGTTAGGAACTCAAATTTTTAGTTTGCTAGATGTAAAAGCTGAAAGTCTCACTGTGCATTCCTCAATGTCCTTTCTACCTGCTCCAAGTTCTAGATCTTTTTTCATGCAGGTGTGATATAAGGCGTCTCAATCAATGTACAACAAACACGGCTGAGAAGGAATCTCTGTCAGAGATTTTAGTCAGAGAACAAAGATCCCGCTGCTGGTCTCTACCACTTTCATAGCTGGAATATCCTTCTGTCCTCCAGCTGCACTTGTTGAGAGGGAAAGAATCATAGGATAAGTTCATTTTCCACTAGAATAAAAGACCTACACATGACTAAAGATGCTCTGATAAAATTATTCTCAGGTAATTCCAATCATCTATATTTTTAGACCATTATTAGCTTTTAAGTCTTAATTGGTGCTGGATGTGTCCATCATGTTACCTGTTATGTCATCTGGCTGACAATTTAAAAGTAATATGATGGGGCATAAAAGCCTGAAATTAAACAATACTTAATGGCATTGGTCTAAAAATAAGAAATTACAAGGAAGAAATGGCACCAGCTGGGGTAGCTCATAAAAGACCTGTATCATTGACCATGGATGTGTCTAGCAAATTGCTGTACTTTTACAAATGGACCAAAGCAGCAGCTGGTGTAAATTAGTACAGATTCAGTTACTTCAGTAGAATGAATGTAGCACTGATACAGAATCCAACTCTTTAAACTCCACCGAAAGCAAGAGGAGAGGTGATTGCTACCTAGCTTTCTACTGAAACTGTTATTCATGAATGATATGTTAAATCACAGAACCATAGAATGGTTTGGTTTGGAAGGGACCTTTAAGATCATCTAGTTCTAACCCCAGTAAATAGAGTGCTACTATAAATGTTTTATTTATATTATGTAGCATTATTTCTGGGCTTGTAGCTTCCTAACATAACTAAAACAATTCCCTTTGCTCTAGAGAGCTTCACCATCTAAATGAAGAGTACATTTGAAAATGAAAGAAGTTAAACTACAGAACTCCAAAACTGAAGATGCAACCTTAACTTAGCAGTTTTATCATGCTTTATGATTCAATCATTGTCAATCTTGCTCCTGCAGGTTTTCTCCAAGTTTTGGTACTAACTAGAGAGTACACCTCAAATGTGTCCTTAGGCTGGGAAGAACGCAGAAGCCCTAACACCTATGTCACATCACCATCCAGACTGTGTGGTGAGGTCACCTCTACATGATTAAATAAGCGTGATCCTTGACCCCTGGGCCAAGTCCACATGGCTGAAGGCAAGTTGCCCATCTGCATCCATGCTGCTTTGCACTTGGGCATGTCTCCCCTGGATGCCATTCGGTGCCCCTGTAGCCCTCCAATGAGGTTACTCTTGCTGTGTATTCACATTTTTGGGTGTCTGTAATGTTGTAGAGCTGATTCTGAGTCTACTGGTGTGTTGTTTTCATAGCATGAAACTGCAGGTACGTTTCCAGGCCTAACATATGGCATGAGGGCAGTTGGGAGGTGTGTGATTGTTCTGCAACAGCACTGGAAGAGCGAGGCAAAACGTCAGACCGAGGTCTCCACCTGTACTATGTTTTGGGAGCTGTGCTGGGGATGAGCTCTCTCCAGATGACACTTGGGTATTGCCTTGCAAAGAGCTAGCTGGGCTTTTTCTGAATGTTTCTGGCAGACCAAAATAAAAACCATGTCTTTGAAAGCTTCAAACTCTACAAAAGGCGTGAAAATAAGGTTTAAAAAAAACAACCTTAGCACTTTAAATGCACCCAAAAATATCTTACCATGTATTTTGTGCCTAAATGGAAGCTAAGTTATTTTGGATGTCTGGTCTTAAGTATAAAGCTTTGAAAAAGTGTATGTACCCAGCATGACCACTTGGACATCCAAATGCATGTTTTATGGGAATTCCAGAGCTCCATTCCTCAAATCACATCTGCGTCTATTCAATTCCTCTACCTTTTATTATTCCAGACAGTGGTTTCCAAAAACCAGAAAATGGTTATTGATCTCATGAGAGTCAGGTTCCACCATATTCTAATAGGAACTAATTTTAAAATTGCCATTAATTATATTAACTAATTGGGTGATTTTAGATTGAAATGGATATTTCTACTTGTATTGGTTCCAGTCTTAAAATGAAGTTTCTTCAGCAGTTTCGTTAGGACAATAAATGAGGGAAAGAGAACTGTGATAATTAAAAAGACACAGTCAGTATATATCAGATGAATCTCACTACTATTATTCTTAGTACTAACTTGACAAAACACTTTTGTCTGGAAAGATTGCAGCTATCTTTGTTGCATTTATCTTCTACTAATTACTTAGTCCAGTAAGTTTTGCCTGGTCCAGGCAAATTTGCACAGAAAAATATTACTTCATCTATTTCCTTTCATATTACCAATTCCACAGTTAATCAGATAGGCAATGCCTTTCCCTGCAAATGTGCCAGATAACCCAGTTCCAGAAATAATACCAGAAGATTTTTTAACAGAAAAGGAAACAAAACCCAGATTATTTGCCAGGGTAATTAGGAGAATAAACAGGCTAACAATTTTAAAGAAAAAAGGCTTAAGGAATGAAATATTGCCACTGTACTGAAGTACTTCAATTTTTAACACTCTGATGCATAGTTTCACCTTAACTTAGGAATGCTCTTTGTTGTCTGCCTGGCCCAAATACTTCAAGACTTCAAATAACCTTCAACGAGTTTGAGAACGGCATTAAACAAGAATTCTGTCCCATGACTGCAGGCAGCTCAAATGTCCCGCTGAGTCCCCTGTCCTCCAGTCTGCAACAAAGAATCTGGGGGGGGAGAAAGGAACATATTTTATTGGCCTGTGAATAGTTTTGCCAGGGTTCACCATCTGCATCACATCAGCACTTCAGGATAAACTTCCCTTGATGCTTATGATACCACTGCAGTCACACTGGCCGGCTCACGACAGAATCGGACCCTTAGCAATCCCCTTACTGCCGTTACCAAACGGTACCACAGAGCAATACTGTTAGCAGCTGTTTTCCTCCACGAGACATTCGCCACATGAGTTTATCTCCTATAATGGGAGTCAGTACAGTATTCCATCAGGACAATTCCTCAACTGTGAACTCCTCAAGCAGCAGAATGTTACCAAGCAGCCGTAGCAGTCAAGATCAAACTTGTATTTATCATTTGGTTATGACTGCAGCCTTTAGAGATTAAACCCAACGGGCCTAGCCATGACTGAACATGAATACAAGCAATTAGGAATCACAAAATTATCTTTATCTTTAAATAAATGCCAACAGGTTTATTTAAGCAAATGTCTTTCACTTAGACAAATGCCATTGGAACCTCCAGCCAATTTTCTTCCAGAAACGTATCCAAACACATGCTTTGGAAGCAGTATTGTCTAATATTAAAACATGTGCTGTTGCTATCCTGTCTAATCCTGGATATGTGTGGATGATGCAAAGGGATCTTTCTGTATGATGGGAGAGAATATTTTAGAAGGGATACAGCTAACTAGGGCCATTACTTGCCTACCCATATCTACTGGTCTGACTATCCCAAGTTTGAGATGGAGCAGCTCAAGATGCAGAGGTGTAGAGTTCCTATACAAAGGCATTTTTTTTTGCAGAATATGTATATACGTGAAGCAGGCTTTTTGGATCAGATGAAAGGCACCAAGAAGAGCATGTATGTAGTTCTTCACACATTGCTTATCAGCCCTGTGTTTGCCATAAGGTAATTGCAAGCAGCACAGATGACAGCTGTTTTTTGATACAAAGTCGTATCCTTTATGGATAAAGTCTAAATCTTCATAACACAGCAAAGGTAGCTGGTTCAGCTCTACAGAGGATTCGATAATTATTCTGCAGCAGAAATAAGAATGGTGTTTTATGGCTTTTCCTTTTCAAGGGCTTGCTCACACAGGCCTGTGCTTTAACACATCTGGTGTTTATGTAGAAATCTTGAGCTCACTTAAACTTGATTTTCTAGAGCTTGATATCAGGCTGTGAAGACGTTGGGCCAGCGCTCTGGATCAGAGATCCATTTTCCAGAATAATGCTACATGAATATGTAAACCAGCTAATTCTCAGGTTTTGAGCAGAAATAGCAGTTAATGATGCTGAGTTCACATAAAAATCAGTTCTGTAAATCATGCTTCTGTAAGGAATATATTTCACTATACTACTATATTACCATATTACCCAAGCTCCAGATCACTCAAAATGCCACCAAGTCTCAGCTTCTAGAGGTTTCCAAGATTTCTGCTTTCTTGTCAGTCTGTTTTAACACTTAATGGTGGATTGGTTTGTTTGTTTGTTTGTTTTTTAATTCCTTATTCAAAGTGTAGCCTAAAAACATGAAAGTGTATCTGCTTCCCAAATTCCCCTCAATGAACCTATGAGCATCTCACTATTTATGCCAGAATAATAGAATAGTCTCTTGTGTCAACACCACCAGTGATTCACATAAATGTAATGTGAATTAATCAAATATGCAATCAAGACAAAACCAAATGACAGAATACCTTTATAGAGATAAAAGGAGCTTAAAAGTCTTTGGAGCTAATTGCTTACAGGTAGTTAGAAAGGTTAATAGAGTATAACACAGTGATATATTTCCTCCTGCTCAGTGGGGATAGCATTGCTTATCTGTATTTACAGTACATCAGCACAAAACCATTATCATCACTAGAATATCACGTACTGTTTAGATGGGATTCAACACGTAACAAGTTGCATGGTTTGCACATAAACACAGTGGGCTTGACATGTGAAAATGAGCTTGATAGCTGCATGCTGTCCTTGTGTAGACATCATACTAGAGACTCGTTTGCTGAAATCTGCAAGGATTTTTTTTTATTTTCAAATCAATCTCAACATAGCTACTACCAGAGATAAAGAGATAGCTGGGGCTTTCCTACCAGTAATGCTTCAAACTCAATCTCAAGCACAGCACCAGTAAGACCATGGGTGCTCAGTCACTGGAACAGGCTCCCACTGGGAAGTGGACATGGCACCAAGCCTGTCACAGTTCAAGGAGCATCTGGATGATGCTCTTAGTCACATGGTTTAGTTAGGTAGTCCTGCGAGGAGCAGGGAGTTGAACTCGATGATCCATATGGGTCCCTTCCAACTCGAGATAGTCTATGATTCTATGAACGTCTTCTTCTGAGACCTCGATCTGGCCTTTGACTGCTACAGAGGTTACAGGTTTGGACATATGAATGTCGCTCATTAGTGGAAATGAGATTCAAGGATCTTTGGGCTCTAAGGATATTTTGTTTGAGGACTCTGCCTGGAATATCATTTATTAAACAATCTGGTTGGCATTTATGATAATATATTATTTTCCAAAACTTGCTTGATTATGCTTCTGCTTTGGATCAGCTATGATAATATTTATTCCAATGAGATCTCATTAGTTGCAATGCAGGAAATTCTTGCTGAAATAACTGGCTCAAAATATTAGTTCTGCATATATTTACTCAAAAAGCTATTTATAAAAATTGTTGGGCTCAGGTAAGTATAAGATTCTTCATTAATTAAGTTATACATTCATATTAGTACTTTAGTCTTTTGGATCTCCCACTATTTCTGGCCTGACAAACTTACTGAAGTTGTAGGAAGATTCCCATTATCTTTGATGGACTTTGGATCAGACTGCTTATGGTGAAGCTCCTTTAGATCATGTTAGATGTAGAAGAGACAAAGGGTTGTAAAAGTGACTAAGGGTCAGTTTTATCTGTTTGCAAAGCTGCCATTTAGCTTTCAAAGCAGAAATAGATCAAGTGAGATTTGCAAAGTGAAAAAATACAATGGCTGATTTTGGAACAAAATTTAACGAGGTAACTTCTTAAGGAGTTTTTGAAATTGTAGCATATCATTTTCGGTACTTTTGTTTCTTTTCAGGCTGATTGCACTGCATGCAGTACTTTTAAAATCAGGATACTTCATGCATTTAAGGGCAAGTAGTTAGAGGACTTCACAAATTTCCAACATTTTTGTGTACATTTATAATCATTAATTCTTTACACATCTATGATACACTAGTCTCTCAGTAATTCTACAGGCAAAAAGCAAGTTTTTCTTTATGTATGGTCTTTATTATGTATTCAACCTTTGCTATTTGAATTATTTTCTGTAGAAGAACTGGTTAAAAATTTTGGGCACAATCTCAGAGCTATTACTTAGATCTATCTGGAACAAAATTAACTAAACTGAACTAAACTGTTGGCCTTACAAAGGAAATGCCTCTCTACATCACTACACCATAAAGATCCAGAACACTATTCCTTACTGAAGAATACACACTGCCAAGGCATTTCTCGCCCTGCATTTAAAGAACAGCAAAACAAATGAGACGTTAAATCTACATTTAAATTTTACTATTTCCTTACATTCTCAGGACAGAGGAGGATTTTTACATGCAACTGCTCCAAACACTGGTAGCACTTTTGGACTCTACAAGCTGATTGCTTCAGCAAAAAAAAAAAAAATCTGATTTATGGAACCTATGATGAAGAGAAGCTGTTTACAGAAGCTCACCAAAATCTAGAGCTTATGTATGTAGGGGATGTTATTTAAACTTTCAGGCTGCCTCTTTTGTTTCCAAGCAGCACGGATGTAGCCAAAGACAATGCCTGTAGTCCCATGTTAAATGCCTTCCCTGGTATGGGGGCCAACTTTCAAACTCTTTTTCCCTCCAAAATAGTGACCATTTAATTGAGAATGGTGCATGGCCTTTGCCAAGGCCTAAATTATGCCTGGGAGTTATTTAGGAAACTTTGAACATAACAATACTCCAGGCTCTATCCTAACAATTAAACAGTATAAACAATCACTTGCTTGTGTCTAAGCCTGTGCCCTAGCATTGTTTAATTTACTGTTATTGCTAATAGGAGTACAAGCTGGTAACACAAAGTATCTCAGATGATATAAAGTCTGAGACACGCTTAGGTGCTGAATATAATTCAGAAATAGACAGGCCTTGTAATGGATTAAACCCAAAAGGATATATTTCCTATTTAAGAACTAGAAATACCTATCGATTAGCTACACACGTCAGTGTATTCTCAGATGGGATAACTCCTTGCTTTGGATTCTGCCTGCTATACTTCTCAAAGGCACAGTTGATTAATATTTATAGATGTCCAATAAAAATTATATGAGTTTGGGTAGTTATCCCAAACGGATGAGAACCCAAGGCAGCCAGAACAACCTCCCTGTTTTTTCCTGGCCTCCAGACCCTAGCAGCTCCTTTGCTTTGCCCTCCTTTTCCCACATACAGCAGTTTCTCCCAGGTGCCAGGTGCTTTTTGGGAGCAGCGAGGAGCTAGGCTCAGCCATTTAGCATCCTTCCTGCTACATCTTTGCCGCAGCTCTGGTGGTGTGGTCCACACTCAAGTCTGACTGCAGTCAGTGTGGTTCCTCGTTCAGATGCTGTAGCTACAGGCTCTGCCTCCTCGGAGGGCAGCTTGTGTGAAACAGGGAGGTTGGCTTGGAGTTGGAGGGAAGGAATTCCTTGTTCATTTGAGGTTCTCAAAACACAACTGGACAGGGTGCTAGATAATCTCGTCTAGGCTCCCCTTGCCATGAAAGGGTGGACCAGATGGTCTTTGGAGGCCTCTTCCAGCCCGGGCTGGTCCATGGTTCTGTGGTTGTTGTAAGATGTAAAGTCAAGAGTCTGTGCTTGCTCTTGGGATTTTATTCATAGAATCATAGAACAGCCTTGCTTGGAAAAGACCTCTAAGATCATCAAGTCCAACCATTAACCCAGCACTGCCAAGACAACACTAAACCATATCTTTCAGCACTTCATCTACATGTCTCTTAAATATCTCCAGGGCGGGGACTTCACCACTGCCCTGGGCAGCCTGTGCCAGTGCTTGACAACTCTTTGGGGGAAGGAATTTTTCCTAATACTGTTCTTTCAGTCTCTTAGGTTTTTCCTTACAGGCCACTGTTCTGGAGAGAGTTTTCCACAGCAGATTTTAACCTTGCACTTTGAGATTAAAAGTAAGCTTTCTGTTTTAGCGGTGGCAGTGAAAGGTTTTTCAACACAGCTTCCTCACAGGGCTCAAAATAATGGAAATAATAGAAGAACTCCACATTCAGATTTATTTTTTTAAACTTCTAAACCTGAAACTCCTGTGAAGATTTTTGAAGGAACCAACCATATTTGAGTAACTGGGTTTAGCAACACATGTCAAAGTTATTTAGAAAATTCTGAGAACGTGGGCTATTGCCTTACATTATTCTAGTACAGAAAAGTTTCTTACTTGTTCAGTACATTGATTTTAAAAAAAACAGAGTAAAATACTTGGTGCATGGTTGTAGCCACTAGATGGGAGGCAAGAGCTGGTTAGGAACTGGGAACATCAGTGCCATGGGATGTACTTAGGGAGCTCCCATCAGCTGCCACCACCAGCTGTGACATGCCACACCAAAGCTGCACAGTAATACATCTTGGACCACTTGTATAAGTGTACACAAGCAGGTTATTCACTGACCTGGAAAGTTTTTTATGAATTGGTAGTAGTGGTGATGAATTGTTGAGGGAGCAGGATATTTTAAAACTAACTGTGTTAATTCTCTGCCTCTAAATGGCTTTGCCGTAGGAAATTCTCTGCTTTCATCAGCGGTGCTGATGGAAAGGAACATCTTTCACATTGTCTCATCTACATGACTTTTATTAAAAATACATCTGCCAAAGGCTTTTATGGGGCAGGAGTGGTATTAGCCTACGTGTTAAGAGGGTGGAGTTTGAGTCCTTAAAATGTCACAGATGTTCTGTGTAGCTTTAGGCAAGCTGCTTTTTTCCCCTCTGTATTTCAGTTCTTCCTCGGCTTCTCTTTTTTTTTCCCTATTTAAGTGGCATATAATGGAATTTCCTTTCTTCCTCAGTAGAGATCAGTATTACAGAGACTGTGCTACCACAATACTGTACAATACAGAAATGTCTGAGCAATTTGTGGATACATTTTCAAATAAGAAAAAGTCTGAATTTTTCTGTTTTGTGTGGCTCCTTATATTTAACTTTAGCCAGGATAACAGAAATTTGGTCCAGCTTTTTGCCTAAAACTATTTGTAAACATTTACCAAAGTAAAAACATTAAAACATGTAATAATTCAAAATCAAAAGACATTCTGATCTCAGCCAAAAGGGGTGTGGGTTGAGTAACCAGTGGTCTATGCTGGTCATGTGAGAAATTAAGAGTAACAGATGAATAAAATTATAAGAAAAAAGGCAGTTTAACTCAAACCCCTCTGCTGAAGATTTTAATATAACCAAGCAGACATAAAGAAATATAATTTGACACCTCTGACAAATGAGGTCTATATAATCCTGGTTGACCTTGTAGTGCACCTCATTCACCAGTGGGCCTACATTGCCTCTAGTGTTAGTTTTATCTGCAGTGTATTTGAAGAAGCCCTTTCTGTTGTCCTTGACCTTTCTTGCAATGTTTAATTGCAAGGAGGCCTTGGCTTTCCTAGTTGCCTCCCTACATCCTCTGACAACAGACTTATATTCCTCCCAAGTGGCCAGCCCCTCCTTCCATGATCTGTACACTCTCTTCTTCCACTTGAGTTTGCCCAGCAGTTCCCTGTTTAACCACGCAGGTCTCCAGGCACCCTTTCTTGACTTCCTACCTGTTGGGATGCACTGATCTTGAGCTTGGAAGAAGAGGTCCTTGAATGCTAACCAACTATCTTGGGCCCCTTTACCTCCAAGTACCCTGTCCCATGAGATTTCCCCTAGCAATTGCTTGAAAAGGCCAAAGTTGGCCCTATTGAAGTCCAGGGTTGTGATACTGCTAGGTATTCTGTTCCTGCCACATGAGATCCTGAACACCACCATCTCATGGTCACTGCAACCAAGGCTGCCCTCAACCTTCAGCGCTTCAACCAGACCCTTCTTGTTCATGAGAATAAGATCCAGCAGCTCTCCTTTCCTAGTTGCTCATCCACCATTTGCATCAGTCTATCATATTTTACTTTTATCTTTCAAGAGGCTAGTTTGTCTGGGAAAACAAGAGAAAAATCACCTAACCAAATGAGTCCTGTTTAGTGCATTGCTTGAAATAAGCTGCCATTATATCATGACAGCTTTTTACTTTTCCCTGCTTACCTGTCATCAAGACCATGGTAATTCTGGATGGGGAGAGTTTGGAAAGATTTTGCTGAGCCTAAACAATTAATTCTCCTGTGTTGACAGCTTCAAAATATGTTGAGCACATGGAGACTGAGAGGAAATCTGGAGATCATCAGCTTCAACTGCCAAGCACTAATAAATATTGACACTAAATAGGATCAAACATATTCACTTCTGTTGATGCCTCTCAGTGAAAATTGTGGTTAAAAAATTAAGGATGGGGCAAGAATGTGAGTTTCTAGAGAATGTAAATGTAAATTTCTCATTTACTGTCTAGTAAAGGCTTACTCATGTGCCAGAGCACTTTAGTGCCAGAAGGGCACTAAAATTAAATTGTGCTTGCTGGAGGTGTTGGAACAATTTTCAAAAATGTATTTTTAAGAACTTTAAAAAATTAAATGTTAAGAATTAAAAGAAGTATTGAGAAAATAATTTTTGTCTGAATGGTGGCAGCAAATCCATGAAGAAGGAAAGGAATAAAATAGCAAAGAACAATTTAAGCAGTACTTTAGTTTTTAAAGAATAAGTTGCATTTTATTTATTAGTTTTTAGAGATAGTAGTGAAAGAGGTTATTTTTTTTTGTGAATTGGTAAAAGCTGCTGAACAGCATCAGCAAATATAATGGTGAAAACTGGAGTTGAGAGTTAACAGTATCTTTCATCCACACAAGAAATATTGATGTTTTTTAATAACTTAATTTAGGGCTGTATTCTGCAGCCACAATGCTCCTGTTAAAAATGAAAATGAAGAAATACTGCATTTGAATGTGGATGTGGAGTTATCAGTTGAATTGTCAGCTGTTTTGATTGTTAGCTTGAAATGAAACAAATTTAATTGAATGGCTGATCCAGCTGAGCATGAACTGAGCTGTTAGTGAGCTGCTTCCCATTAAAATAAAAAAAATTAGCCTGGGCTTACTGTGTAATTTTCCCTAGAGAATAAATGCATCATTCAGTTGAACTTATCAGTCATGCTTGTCTAAATATTTTAACTATACCTGATTTTAGGAAATAATTGTTAACTTACTGAGGGTGCACTCCATCCCCTCATCCAAATCATTGATAAAGATATTAAACAAGACTTGCCCCAGAACTGAGCCCTGGGGAACACCACTTGTGACTGGCCTCCAACTGGATTTCACTCCATTCACCACAACTCTCTGGGCCCTGCCAGCCAGCCAGTTTTTAACCCAGCAAAGTCTCCACCTGTCTAAGCCATGAGCCGCCAGCTTCTCTGGAATGGTGTGGGAAACTGAGTTGAATGGTGCAAGAAATCTTTCTTAGTACTGGTTGTTCTAGAGACCCTAACTTGTGAATGTAAGTTATATGAGATAACAGGTTGGGGATTTTCTTTCTAAAACTAGCACCACTCCAGAAATAACGTAGGGTCCAAGGGGATGGGCTCATGTTAGTGTTCATCAAAGCCTTGTGAAGCCAACTGGTTTAGTTCTTGCTTTTGGTCTGTTGCTTCAACTGACATCAGATCTTTAACAGTGGTTCTGATATGGACCCAAACAAGATATTACTTGCAAATAATTGTATTTTTAAAACCTTCTGCAGAAAGTTAAGGTTGTGAAGTAAATTCCTGAAAAGTTAAAACATGTCCTGCTTTATTTTATTATGTTTTTTTAATTACTGCTGTGCAGGTTGGACCTCCCTCCATTCAGGAGTTAATTAAGATTCTGTGAATAAATTCAGGTTTTCAAGAGCAGCTGTTTTCCAAAATTTTTTTGTAGGTATGAGACAGGAAGAAAAGTGATTTGTGATTGAGTGATTATAATTATGAAAAGGCTTTGTGACTGAAGTGAAACATAGACAATTTTGAAAGATTTGTAATAAGAAAATTCAAAAATAATTTAAACTTGCAACAATGTCTTTGTCATAAAATTTGCTCGCTTTTTCTTTTTGAGACATTTGTGGATTTTTTTTAAATTGAGAACAATTTAGCATACAATTAACATACAATTCATGTACTCTGAAATAGTTGATCCTATTCTGAGGCAGTAATTATTTCTGAGTAAACAGACCTTATTACTTGCCACAGTTTAGTGTTTGCATTAAATATGTATTTTACAACTCTGCAGGAATTCTTGTGGAAAAGCATTATGGTATTTTAATTGAAAAAATGGATTATAGCAAAATTTAAAAATCTAATCCATTCCAGCTTGGTTTGGCACTGTTTTGGCATCATGACTTCTGATGATGTTTATTTTTCTTATAATTATAAGGCTCCCTTTTCTTGAATGCTTTATGGATTTTGTGCCAAGCACTGGCACTGGCTGGGTTCCTTGGGACAGCTGGTGATGCATGGGTAGTAATGGCCATGCTGGGATAAGCCGTCAGTTGGGAGCCTGGGCTATGCACTGCAGTGAAGGCAGAGTTGTGTGGCACCACACTCTTACATGTGCAAGTTTATCTTGAGGATGTGTAATTTGAAATGACTTTAACTTTATTCTCTGTGGTTTATACCAGTTGCCATCTGACAAGTTGCAATACCAATGTAATTTTAACCTGTTTTTCCTGTCCAAAACCACAGCACTGTCTTTTTGCTTATTCTCTATCCAATATCTCCTGAATATCAATCTTGCCAATATTCAGTGACAGTTTAGCTGTAAAAAAAAATCATGAACCTGGTGTTTTCTAAATTTGTATCTTGAACCTCTGGAAGAAAGATGGGAAGTTTAACTTTGTTTTCTCCTAAAGGAAATTCTGACACAGTTAATTTCTTGATACACGTCTCAACTTGATGAGAAAGGGTGACACAAGTGCTCAGTTGCCCTGCTGCTCTTTGGGAGAGATGGGTTTAGTTTTAAACTGTGATATTTGGTGTTACTTGAAGAACTTGCTTGATCTTCCTGAACATAATGCTTAGTATTTAGAAGGGTTCTACAGCCATATACATTTATTTACTCTGAGATGGTCAAGTACTGCAGTGAAAGGGAGCATAGTCACAGAAAGAGTGCAGCAAATTAAGGTGCCAGTGTGTAATACTGAAACTACATATTGTAATATATAATATATATATATATGGGTGTTTCTCAATAAGACATTAACAAAATAACTTCATTCAGAGTGAAAAGTGTTTAAAAGCATTGTCAAGAGTAAGACATTACATGTTTTTGTAGTTTAGATGTTATTAGTGCAAAGGAAGCCAGGAAAAGAGACGATACTTATCTTCTGTTTGTACAGTTTAGTGATTCTTTTCTAACTCATCCCTTCAGCAAACACAGTGAATGAAAATTCCCAGGCTATGCTTATCAATTTCAAATATTTTTAGTTACTTTTGCTACAGTGACACTTACTGTGAAGTGCAAGTTGAAGATCTGTAATGCCATTTACAGTGGAAACTTACGTGGGCAGTCTGTGCTGTGAAGATTTTAGGTGGCACATGGTGTAAGATGCAAGGTGCTACATGGGTTAAGAATCGTCCAGTTTAATGTGCAGAAGTCTCTGGACCCCTGCATGTGCAATGGTTGTCCTAGCTAGACTCACTGTAAGCAAGGGAGAGAAACAGGTACTTGGAAGGGCACAATTTGTCTGATCTATTCTACATATTTGCTTCTAGATGACTTGAACTGGGCCAAAGAAGTGCTTGTGTTCTTCTTTGGACTATTTGAAGGAATATAGGTGAGAAATGTATCTAGCATTTGGAATGTTGAATCCTTCTCAGGAGGAGTGAGAAGTGATGCTGAATATCATGCTCAGTTGCCTGCAAGTCAGTCCCATCTTCCCTTTCTAACCATAATTTTAAAACTGATCAAGACCGTTTTTTTTTTTTTGTTCCACTTTGTATTTTCCACCTGTATGCTGACAATTCTAATGAAACAGTGATATTAAAATTCTTTGTCCGTATAACAGAAATATTATATATTCTCTAGCTAATGGAAAGTGAACTTTGTTTGCAATGTGTTTACAACTTTGTTATCTCTCTGTAATTTTGGCCCATTATGTTTCTATGCATGAACTGGCTTAGAAGAGGTCATTGATGGGATGCCTTCTTAAATGGCATACACGAGCCAGTGATTTTCTGCCATGCTTATTGAGTGGAGCAACTGTTTTTCCCTTGTAGTCCTTATGCATTTTGCATCTATCTGGTGGTTCATAGACTTGCAATTTCTGCAAGATCCCTTAGGAAAAGATTCCCTTAGGAAAAGATTCCCTTTGGATTCCCTTAGTAAAGATTACTGAAGGAAAAGGCAGATGGGAAAATAGCTCTTTTTCCTAGTGGCCAGTTAAGGGGAAATAGATAATGGTGCTCGACATGGTTACAAATGTCTCCGTTATTTTCAGGAGATTGGCATATGTCTTCCTTCCTTCCTTTTGATATGCAACAACACAGAGTTGAAAAGATACTTTGTGTTAATGGGAATACAAAAAGTAATAGGATGCCATGCTATGATTGAATATTATTGAATATTTATCTGTGCGTTTTCACTTGATAAGGTCCCACAGTGTAGATGTAGTGATAATGAGGAACACTGATTTGCAGTTACAGGAAGTTTAAGGGAGCTACAGCACAAGTGATAAGTGATGTCTTTTTCACATTTTAATCCTTATGTTTTTTAAGTCACGTTCAAGCATTCATTATTTTGTTCTTTCCTGTTGCATCCTGTAAGCTCCTCTCCTCATGTATGTAAGACACATCATTCTCAATAACAGGTTGTTACGCGTAGCTCTTGTCCTTCTATATTATCCGGTACCAGGACGTACTGAGCAAGATGGTCTTTGTACTAGGCTCCTTTCTCATTTGTTACCTCTGCACAAGGCCTTGGTTTTTGGCTTTGTAGTGCCGCACATAAGTCTTTGCAAAAACACTTCTACACGACCTGGCACCTGGATGTACAAGGCCTCAGTGTTCTTCTCAGTTCTGTAGCGCTGCACACAACTCTGCAAAAACATGATTCTCACAACCCTTTGCGAAAACACAAGTTAACTTTCACAAATGTTTTCATGTCAGTGATGAAATGATAGGAGCTACTGAAATGACAGGAATGATGCAAAGCATGGAATGGCTTCTTTGTGAGGGAAGATTAAATAGACTAGGATCCTTCCACCTGGAAAAGAGAGGACAGAGAGCATGACAGTGATCTGTAAAACCAAGAATGACTTGGAGAAGGTAAATGCAATAATTATTTTTACATTACATAACTAGGAGTTATCAGATGAATATAAGGTAGCAGATTCAAAAGATCAGTCTTCAAGCATTCAAAATTCACAATAGACTAAGCTTGCTGGGAGAATGTTCTGTCAAAGGGTGATCGTTTTAGGCTAGACACTATAACTTCAGTTAAAAATCCTTTGGAGCATTGTATCTTTCTTTAAGATAAGACAACATCCATTCCTTTCTCCCCCACACTCCCCAGACAGCTTTAAATTAGGGTCTTCAAACAATGAAAATAAAAATTCATGGAATGATAGATGCTTCTATTGTTCAAGTCTAAAATACTTAATTTCAGAAGAAAGGTTTGGAGAATAAAGATTCTGAATATCATTTCAGAGTGACCTGGAGCTCTGATTATAGCTTTGGTTACAGAGTACGGTTGAAATCTATTTTAGCACCCTGAGGAGGAGGACTTGGGGGTGCTGGCTGATGAAAAGCTCAACATCAGGTGGCAATGTGCACTTGCAGCCTAGAAACCCAACCATATCCTGGGCTGCATCAAAAGAAACATGGCCAGCAGGTCGAGGGAGGTAATTCTCTCGTGAGACCCCACCTGCAGTGCTGTGTTCAGCTCTGGTGCTCCCAACATAAGAAGGACAGAGAGCTGTTGGAGTGGGTCCAGACAAGGGCCATGAAGATGATCAGAGGGCTGGAGCACCTCTCCTATGAAGACAGGCTGAGGGAGTTGGGGTGGTTCAGCCTGGAGAAGAGAAGGCTCTGGGCAGACCTTATAGCACCTTCCAGTACCTGAAGGGGCCTACAGGAAAGCTGGGGAGGGACTTGTTACAAGGGCATGGAGTGATAGGACAAGGGGTAATGGTTTTAAACTGGAAGAGGGTAGATTTAGACTAGATATTAGGAAGAAATTCTTGACTGTGAGGGTGGTGAGACACTGGCACAGGCTGTCCAAAGAAGCTGTGGCTGCCCCCTCCCTGGCAGTGTTCCAGGCCAGGCTGGATGGGGCTGTGAGCAACCTGGTCTGGTGGGAGGTGTCCCTGCCCATGGCAGGGGGTTGGAACTACGCAACCTCTAAAGGTCGCTTCCAGTCCAAACCATTCTATGAGTCTATGATTCATTCTATAATACAGTTGATTTCTAAAGATTGAAAAAAATATAAGGAATTACAGAAAATACTACTTTCTTTTAATATGAGTAAAAATAGTTCCTTACAAGCAGAGAATTTCTAGAGCCATGCTGCTTTGCATTGTTTCACTGTCGGCATTTCCCTGACATACATTTTGTCTGTTGGTGAAGCTGTTAAGAAACAATATTCTTATCTACAAGAGTGTGCAGAGAAGATGCAGTATTCCCGTGGAATCCACAAAAAGCAGAGCATCAGTTTCAGGACGTGAGTAATTTGATACGAAATGAGTAGTTACAGATAACACTTCCTATCAGCAACTCTTTTCTTGTTCCCGTGGTTGGTCCATCATTAACTATGATCCTCCTAAATGTCCTTTTGAATGATTTCTTGTATTGCATAAGGAAAATAATTTCAAGTTGTTGAAGCCGATTGGCTTTCAGGAGGCCAAACTGCAAACCACTGACAAGCGGAGCTACTGCACACTTGGCTCCCACTCTTGTTTTCAGTCTTTGCTTATTACTTAGGGCTCTGTGCTTGCGGCACCCCGTCTGAAGCCAGGCTGCCCAGCCTCGCAGAGGGCGGCAGGTGCCATCAGGCCTGGGGCCGCGGGAGGAGCACCAATTCCCAGGAGGCAGCTCATGCCGATCTATAGGGCAGCTGCTCTTGAAGGGTTCTGAAGGGGAAAGAACGGATGTACCGGACCGACCCCCCCCCGCCCCGCGCCGCTCCAGCCTTTCCGGCGCGCGCCTCCGCTCCGCTCCACGGGGCCCGCTCCGCCCACCGGGGCGCATGCGCAGTGTCGCGCCGGCCGGCTCCACATCGGCGGAAGGGCGAGCGGAGAGGTGGTGGGGAGATGGACGGCGCCGGCAGGGAGGAGCTGGGTGAGGCGTGCCGTGCGGCCCGGCAGCGGCCGAGGGGCAGCGGGATGGCGGCTCGCCGCGGGGCGGAGAGCGTGGGGGCGTGAGCGGCAAGAGCGGCCGGCCAACTGCTACCCCCTCCCCTCGGGGCGGAATGGTTCGGCCCATGGGGGATGCGCTGCAGTGCTCAGCGCATCGAGGCGGGCGGGATGAACCATCCCACCTGGGCGACGGGTGGGCCCTGTCCTGTCGCTCCTCTGCGTCAGGCGGCGGCGGCCCGGTCCTCCCTGGGGAGGCGGGTGGCGAGGGCTGTGCGCGCTGGAGCCGGCCCGGCGGCACCTGGGGCCGGGCGGGGCCGAGGGCAGCGGAGCGCGGCGCGGGAACCGCGGGGCCTCCCGCCGCGGCGTCCTCAAAGAGGGCGGCCCGGCCCGGGGCTCTCCGGCGGAGCGGTGGCCGCGGAGCCGCTGCACGGAAACCGCCGCTCAGGGCGACAGGGACGGTCCCTGAGGCGTCAGTGTCACCGGGCTGGCTCCTCGTGTCCCTGGGGATTCACGGGCTTGTTAGGAAGTTCAGGAAATTCTCTCTCTTGCAGCGTTAGGTGATGCTTTTGTCTACGGTGAAGGGTTGTGGGGTTTAGTGTGTGTGGAAATACCAGCTGTGTTTATTGCAAATTGCTCTTCAGACCTTTAAATGAGAGTGTGGGAGGGCGCGTAGGTGTCCAGCTCTTCAGAGAGAACTCAGCAGGTTTAGTTATAAAATAGAGTTGGTTCTGGGCTGGCCTGGCAGGCAGAAGGTCTCATCTCAGAGCTGTGTTCCACTGTAAAAGAAATTTGAGCTTTTTTTGTTGTTTTTATTTTTTTTTCTCTGTCAGAATCTTTAGAACCAGAATTTTTTATGGGATTAACTGTTTAAAAATGCAGATCAACACCTGACAAGATTTCAGAAGCATTTTTACATGGTTTGGTCCTGTTGAATACTTAATGAAAGTTAAGTGTTGCCAATGTGTCATAACTTGAAGGAGTGTTAATCATGTAGAAGAAAGTAGCTTGGTCTAGATGGGACAGTGGATTATTTAAGACCAGCAGTTTTCCAAATAAATGATCCATTGTGGGTTAGGGTAAAAGTGTATAATAAACTATGGAGATCTGTGTATGCTTTGGTTTAGTAACTCGAGTGTCTTATTAGCCTCCAGGGATGGGGACTCCACCGCTGCCTTGTCAGCCTATGTCACTGCTGGACAACCAGTTCAGTGGATAAATTTTTCCTAATATCCAATCTAAACCTCCCCTGGCACAACTTGAGGCTGTTACTTCTTGTCCTATCACCTTTTACTTGAAGAGACTCATCCCCACCTCGTTACACCCTCCTTTCAGGGAGTTGTAGAGAGCAAAGAGGTCTCCCCTCAGCCTCTTCTCCAGACTGAACACCCCCAGTTCCCTCAGCCTCTCCCCATCACACTTGTGCTCCAGACCCTTCACGAGCTCCGTTGCTCTTCTTTGGACGCACTCCAGCAGCTCAGTGTCCTTCTTGTAGTGAGGGGCCCAACACTGAACACAGTATTCGAGGTGCAGCCTCACCAGTGCTGAGTACAGGGGGACAATCGCCTCCCTAGTCCTTGGAGGACAATGCTGTACTTCATGGTTTGATGCCTTCTGGAGAAATTTCTGGGAGGGTTATTTACAGGCTGAAGTTTGGGGAGTGGAGAAACATGTATTTCTGTGGTTGAGCAGTTGCATGGCAGGCTGCTTACTGAACCAGTTTCAGATTCTGAAAATAATTAGTGACAATGTTTTCTTTGTAACGAATTTTTTCTTGAGAGCCCTGGTGCAGAATGCTGAATTGAAAAGCTTCTCCACAGCGTTAAGGTGATAAATTGCCTATCTATAAATTGAATGCAATTGCTGAGCACACCAAGCCCCTCCTGTTGTCACAGTGGTGGTTGTTGCCTGAGTATTTGTGTGTTTTCTGTGTTATGCTGTAATGATAGATCCTTGACTGTGTCTGCTATTCAGACTTGATCACTAATCTTGTCCCATAAGAGCAGCCACAGGCTTGTTTAGGTGACCTAGGCTCAGAGCATGCCCTCTGGTTCACGAATATGGCATTCTATAGCCTGGGAGAAAATACGAGCATAAACCCATGTTTTAGGCTAAAGACTATGTGGTTCTGATTTTATACAGCAGTCAAAACAGCTGCTTATTAAATTGTATCTGTATCCCTGTTACAGTGGCACTGGGTCACTCTCTATTTAATAAACACTTTTCACAGGAGTGTGAATCTTGTGCTGTGTTTCTGGCCATGGTAGCACGTACTTGTGTAGCAGCTGACTGAGCAGTGAAATATCTACAAGACCCCATTTGCCTACTCACTTTTGCTGAGCATTTAATATACATGTGAGGTGGTGCTCCAACAAGACCTGTATATTCCTTCTCCCATAAATGAGTTAAAACAGCTGATGTAAACAATGATAAGCTGTATCCTGTCCCCCAAATCTTTTTATGCTTGTATGGTGAATCCAGTTCTTTCTGTTCAGTAACACTGATTTCAAAGCCCTCAAGGTAAAAAAACAGATCATATTGCTAAATTGGATTTGGCAAATGGGTTTTACATAGGAGTTTGTCTGGGAGGTGACCTTCTTCAAGGGAACAACGGGAGACTGTATTTGGCTTTGGTTTTAGTATCTCCTTCACCTTTAACTTGCTGTGCAGCCCTGGCAAACTGCTTCATCCCTCTGCCTCCGTTTCACCCATAAAATGAAAATGATGGAGATTAGTTTTATCCCTTGTGGTGCTAAGAGGTTCAGTTAATTTTGGATGTGTTAATTGCTTGAACAGTATAGAAAAATTAACTGAAGTTCGTGGTGAAAATTAATTTCTTTGCAGAGCTTTTGAACCAAAGGATTACTTGAGTGTGCTATAAAAGCTTTAGAAATAAATATATTTAGAAACAGTTCAAAGGTTTCTTTGGCAATATGTCCATAAGTGTTATTGAGATGCTGGCAAATCCTATGAGACAGAAAAATACAAAACTCGAAATACTGGTCATAATTTAAACAGTACAGATTTAATCTCGCTGTGTAACTAGTAGTTGACTAGTGATTGAAATTAATTAGAGATCTTTGAGGATCCCATCTTGACATTTGTGCTTGATTATGGTGTGACATGTTGCTGTAATGGATCAGTGATTTGTCTCTCCAGTGGGTTAAGGCATCAGTCTGACATTGCAGTGGTAATTCTGGGAGAAGTTGAAATGCAGTTTGTGTTGCCTTACTTGGTAGTAGCAGTACTTGCAGAGCTTTTTTGGCATCCTGTTTACATGTGTGTTCACAGAAGCAAGCAGAAACACCGTGGAATTTATTCTCAAATGAGCTATTATGTTAGAATAGGAGCAGTGAACTACCAGCCTGAGTGTACAGATGGGAAGCTGATAATCTGAGGTCTAATTTCAACTATTTCTGAGAACATGGGTAAATGCTCAACCTAATCTGCTGCAGTTCCCTCCATATCTGTTGCTCAGTACTGGTGTGCTAAAGGACCGTTGAAGAGATTTCAAGGTACCATTATCATGGTAATGTACTGGTCCCACAAGACAAAAAATCTACAAAAATGGATGTAGATTTTAAAAGGTTATCGTTCTGTGAAGTCTTACAGGCACAGTGTTCTGTTGGGTGCTTGGTTTAAAATCAGATTCTTTCACTCTGGATTTCATTTCTTCAGAAGAAGTCTTGGATTTTTCCACTAACCTGCAAATATGTTTTAAAGGCAAGTGATTTGTGCTGTAGCAGTACACAATTTCTCAAGAGTTACTATGACCTGTACACATAAGGGACACACAACTTTAATTTGTATTGTATGGGATAGTATATTTAACAACAGTAATGTTTTTCTTTGTTGTTTTCTATATTAAGTTCAGATTTGTTGCTTTGAATCTTGTTCTTTAAAACAAGAATTTCTTGGTTTGCAGGCAGGGGGATTGGACTAGATGATCTTTTGAGGTCCCTTCTAATCCCTAACATTCTGTGATTCTGTGATATGCTCAGACAAATAAATGTCTGCATAATAACTGGGTTAAAATAAATGACTGATCTGGTAAAAAAGGTCAGTTATAGAAGATAATTAATTAAGTCTCCTACCGTGCTCTAGTTGTGTGCAATTTTGCTGCTGTTGTGACCAGCTGCCTCCTCAGAGAAAAGATGGTGGCCATGATCTTGCAACTTTGGAAGGCTTGTTGTATTTTTGAGATGCCTTAGATGAACTTTTTTTTTAAGGATTATCTTTTAATCAATTCATGGACTATATGCCATGTAGTGAAAAATGATTAAGTCTGTCTTGAATTGTATACTGTAGAATATCACTGAGTGTAAATTTGCTTTACAGTGTACTTTCTGGTTGAGTCTCTGACCTCAGATTTTGCTCCCTGATGAGCATCTTTGCTTCTGTCAGGTGCTTTCATTACTGGCTTTCAACTGTGGTGACACTAAATTCAGATGACCCTTTGCTGTTTTCAGGAGAGTTTGAGCCACATACTTTTAATTTTATCTACCTGGGCAAACTGCCTTCTGCTTTACAGTATGTATTACACTTGTTCTACAATTTTTCTTTATAAGTTTCTCTTGCTTAGGATTGGCTTCAATGCCCTTCTGATGGGTTGGACATCCTCAAGGTTTCGTAAAAACCTTAATAATTTGTTGAATGGCTGTGGTGGGTTGACCCTGGCTGGACACCAGGTGCCCACCAAAGCTCCTCTGTGACTCCCCTCCTCAGCTGGACAAGGGAGAGAAAATACCACAAAAGGCTTGTGGGCTGAAATAAGGACAGGGAAAGATCACTCAGCAATTACCATCACGGGTAAGATAGACTTGACTTGGGGAAATTAATTTTATTTATTACCAGTCAAATCAGAGCAGGATAATGAGAAATAAAACCAAATCTTAAAACACCTTCACCTCACCCCTACCTTCTTCCCAGGCGCAGCTTCACTCCAGCGTGGGTCCCCCATGGAGTCACAAGTTCTGCCAGCAAACCTGCTCCAGTGTGGGCTCCTCTCTCCACGGGTCCACAGGTCCTGCCAGGAGCCTGCTCCAGTGTGGGCTTCCCACAGAGTCACATCTTCCTTCAGAGCATATCCACCTGCTCTGGCATGGGGTCCTTCACAGGCTGCAGGTGGATATCTGCTCCACCATGGACCTCCATGGGCTGCAGGGGGACAGCCTGCCTCACCGTGGTCTTCACCATGGACTGCAGGGGAATCTCTGCTCTGGTGCCTGGAGCACCTCCTTCTCCTCCTTCTGCACTGACCTTCACAGAATTACAGAACAGCCCTGGTTAGAAGAGACTTCTAAGATCATCAAGTCCAACCATGAGCCCAGCACTGTCAAGTCACCACTGCCCCATGTCCCTCAGCACCTCATCTACACATTTCTTAAATCCCTCCAGGGATGAGGACTCCACCACTGCCCGGGGCAGCCTGTGCCAGTGCCTGACCTTGGTGTCTGCAGGGCTGTTTCTCTCACATATTCTCACTCCTCTTTCCTGGCTGCTGTTGTGCAGTAGTTTTTTTCCTCCTTAACTCTGTTCTCACAGAGGCACTGTCAACCCTGGCTGATGGGCCTGACCTTGGCTAGCAGTGGGTCCGTCTTGGAGCTGGCTGGCATTGGCTCTGTTGGACATGTTGGCAGCTTCTGGTGTCTTGTCATAGAAGCCAACCCTGTAGTTCTCCTGCTACCAAAGCCTTGCCCCGCAAACCCAACAGAATGACTAATTTTCAGCATGTTCTATATTTCCTGTCTGGTTTTGTGCATGTGTCTTGTTTCCATATTAAGTAGTCATTTTTATCACGTTGACTATAATAACTCCCCAAAATAAAACTCGTATTTGGCAGGTGCATAAGCCAATATGTGCTTATGTCAGTTGTCCATACCTGCTTTTAAATGCAGCTACAGTCTCAATAGTTCAGTTGTCCATACCTGCTTTTAAATGCAGCTACAGTCTCTACACTGTTACAGATTTCACAGGTATTCAGTTAGCACCTCTGTTTTTCATATAAAATAAATAAGCTTAGTAAGGTTAGGGTATTTAATGTTCACTCAAACTATGAAATATTTTTGCTTGTTGAAGAGTGAAGCATGTTTTAATGTAGCTAGTGTCTTTTGTGGTATTCTTCAATGTTTTCAGAGTTGCGTAAATACTGTGATAATTCAGTAGGGTGTGCTCTTTCATACTTAGAAATAATCAGGGTTTTTTTTGTCTTTGTTTGTTATGTTTTTTGTTTTTTTTGTTTTTTTTTTAAAAATAGAACATGTTAAAATCACAGTGATTTCTCTCTTTTTTGGTGAAAATGATGGAAGTTGGGACTTCCTCAACACATTTTATGAATGGGTGCTGTGGTAGGCAAGTGTAAGGTAAATAATCCTTTTGCTCTTGGCAGGATTTGTTTTGCTTAACTGTAGTAATTTAAAAATGGTTATAATTTAATCAACATTAAGCTGGCATAAGCTGTTAGTTTTGCCTGCAAGGCAATGTTGTTCACTGCTGGCTGCTTGCTGTTGCTTGGTGCTGTTATTTAGCTGAATTGTGGAATTGTGTTTATTGACTGCAGTAGCTGTTTATGCTACTTTAAAAGGTTAATGAAATTGCAGCTTTCAGAGCATGCAGTGTAATTCCTTTATCTTGATTCTCTTGCCAGTGACTGGAGATATCTTCTGTGGTACCTGTCTTACCTGTCCATCTTAGGGTGGGATGACTCTGAGGAGTGCCCATTCTCACCACTGTAAGAGCAGAGTAAATGCTTAGTTTTGCAGTAGCTAAATGGTGGGTAGGATGAGTCTCATCTTTTTGTAACAGTGGATTACTTTTCTGGTTTGCTTTGTGTTGTATTAGCTTGCAAAATGGTATAAACCATCAACATTTTGATGATGAAAAGTTGTTTTTCTTAATGAAAAACTGTAGTGTTTGGCCATAATAATAATGATAAGGAGAATGAGTGTCCTGGGTTGCAATGTATTCTATTACCATGAGCCGTTGAAGCCTGGCGATCGGTGTTCCTTACCCCCACCCGGGGCTATTCTTCTGTTAATGCGCCCATCAGGGCCTTGCCCCAGGACTCACCATCCCTGTGTGAGATGCTCCGGCGGGGGGGGGGGAGGGGTGGAGCCAAGCATTCCCACCGGAGATAGTTTGGCGGTTTGGAGCAGCGCGAGCAGCCTTACCCGCTGGCATCCCAGACGACAAGGACTGCACCGCCGCCGGATTTTCGGAGGAGGGCCAGTTTTCCTTTCCTACAAGATCACCGCTTCAACGGGATCATCTAAAAGAGAACTGCAGCTGCCACCGAAATCGGATTGCTCAGACTTTTTTTTCTACGGACCACCGCTTTAACAGGACCATTTCGGAGAGAACTGCAGCTGCCACTGGATCGGACTGGTACCAGCACCCTGCCCGGCAGGGGGCCAGGTTGTATCCCTGACTCTGTCAGGCCTGTAACCAGTTTCTCTGTATTATAGTTTTGTTGTATACATTAGTAAAAACTGTTATTCCCATTTTCCTCGTATCTTTGCCTGAAAGCCCTTAATTTCAATTCTATAACAATTCGTGTTAGTGATGTGTTTGTTCATTAACCCTAGCATTGTCAGTGATGTGTTTGTTCATTAACCCTAGCATTGTTAGTGATGTGTTTATTCATTAAACTTGATATTGTTAGTGTGTTTATTCTTTAAACCTAATCTTGTTAGTGATGTGTTTAAACAATCAAATAAGAGAAGAGGGTGAACTGCATAGCTTTGCATAACGTGTATTCTTAAGCAATATGTTCCAGGAAACTAGTAGGCATGAATCCCCCAACCTGGCAGAAATCTATCGGGACCCCCACGATAAGGGTAAACATGCCGGCAGTCACGTACACAGGAACCCGGACCCGGACCCCAGCGATAAGGGTGAACATGCCGGCAGTCACGTACACAGAAACCCGGACCCCCACGATAAGGGTGAACATGCGCAGAAGATCTGTGGCAAATTACCAGCAGTCACGTACACAGAAACCCGGACCAAATAAAAGGAGGGACCAGGACTCAACTTGTTGCGGCAGTTGGTGGAGCGGTGGTTCCCCTGTCGCCCAGCGCTGCTTGCCTTTTTTGCTACGCTTGCTGTAATTAATAAATTTGTAATTGGATTTAAGCAACTGCATTCAGTTCTTTTGTTGCAAATTCATCTATAACAATTTTGGTGCCGTGACTCGGATAGGAAAATCGATTCACTGACCGAGCCGGGGGAGGCGCCCCGCCTATCCTGTTTTGGCGGCCTCCGGATTGGAAACTGAAGCACTTCTCCTACCGACGAACCTAAATTTGTAGTAAAAAGGCAAGGAAAACCCTATAAGCTCGGTGCACTCGAGGTCCGGACGAAGACGCGGGACGCAGGACGCGTAAGTTACTGCCCACTGGGCAGGGGATCCGTTCGGGCTGGGTTGGGTATCCTGGAATACGAACAAGTGTGTGTGTGTGTGAGAGGAGGACTGGCAGCCAGATTCTCCAAGCGAGTGTGGACCCTCTAGTAGTGCGTTTCCCATCGCCCGCGAGGGACTGGGCCACAAACGAGGGGAAGCGACTGTACGCATACACGAGTGAAAGAAGGTATTCCAGAAGATGGGACAGGGAAAAAGCAAGCGCCCTTCACCCATAAAACTCCCACCTGTACCTAAAGATAGTCCGCTAGGGTATATGTTGGCCGAGTGGAAGCATTATCCAGGGACTAAGAACATGGATAAGGCCAAGATGATACACTATTGTGTGGAAGTATGGGGTGGGAAGGAAATTGCAAGAAATGTTTTCTGGCCAATATTTGGATCAACTGAGGATTGGGTAAGACAAAAACTTAATTTGTGGGTAAATACTAAGACCCCCTTTAGCCGGGAAGAGAGTGATTATGCTAATATATGGGTTGAGAGCCCTGGACTCCTCATATTTAATTTAAAAGAAAAACCCGATTTGGGTGAGGAGAAGAAAAAAGGAAAGCGGGAGGAGGAGGTCCCAGTAATTCCTCCCCCTTATGTACCACCTCCTCCACAAGCTCCCCCGCCTCCGGAGAGCGAAGATATCCAAGAACAGGATGAGTCCCTACCTAAAGGTCCTATAACTCGACAAAGGGCTAGACAGCAAAACCTCTATCCCTTAAGGGAAATGCCCATGGGAGGACCTCAAGCGGGAATAGGATTCATTTCGGTCCCATTAAGTTCAGGAGACGTAAGGGATTTCAAAAAGGAAATGGGGAACTTATTGGAAGATCCCCTAGGAGTATCTGAAAAAGTAGACCAATTTTTAGGTCCCAACATTTATACTTGGGACGAGTTACAATCAATATTAAGTATCCTCTTTACATCTGAGGAAAAGAATATGATTAGACGGGCAGGAATGCGTATCTGGGATGCCCAACATGCCCAAGGGCCACAGGCTGACCTTAAGTGGCCACAGCAAAATCCAAATTGGAACCATCAAGACCCAGTACATAGAGGACACATGCAAGATTTGCGAACAATAATTGTTCAAGGCATTCGAGAAGCAGTCCCAAGAGGACAAAATATTAATAAAGCATTTAACGAAAGGCAAAAGAAGGACGAGACCCCAACCGAGTGGCTTGAAAGGTTAAGAAAGAATTTGCAATTGTATTCCGGTTTAGATCCTGAAGCCCCTGTGGGACAAGCTTTGCTTAAGACACAGTTTGTAGCTAAGGCATGGGACGATATTAGAAAGAAGCTTGAGAAATTAGATAATTGGCAAGAAAGGGGAATAGATGAACTGTTGCGGGAGGCCCAGAAAGTATACGTTAGGAGGGAAGAAGAAAGCTACAGAAGACAGGCAAAAATAATGGTGGCAGCAGTACGTGAGGGAGGGCAAGTCGATAAAAGACCACAAAAACCGCCGGGGGTACCAAGGACAGGAGTACAGAGAGAAGCCCCTACCTGTTATTATTGTGGAAAGAAAGGACATATGAAAAGAGACTGTAGACAGAGACTAAAGGATGAAGCAGCGTTTAAAGAAGATTAGAGGGGTCAGGGGCTCTATGTATTGGGGACCCGTAATAACTCAGAGCCCTTGATAAAATTGAAAATAGGTCCCCATGCCCAGGAGGTGATGTTTCTGGTAGACTCTGGGGCAGAGAGATCTACCCTGCAGCAAATACCTCTCGGGTGTAAATTATCTAGGGAAACTGCCCAAGTAATTGGAGCTAAAGGGGAACCTTTTCAAGTAGAAATTTTGCAGCAAGTATTGGTAGAATCAGAATCAAAAATAGGAATGGGAAATTTTCTCCTGGTCCCAGAGGCAGATTTTAATCTTTTGGGAAGGGATTTAATGATAGAATTAGGAATTGGATTGGAAGTAAAAGGAAAAGAACTAGGAATAAAATTGTGTGTCCTCCGAGTAGAGGATGAACAGAAAATTAATTCAGAAGTATGGTACACGCCTGAAACCGTGGGGAAGTTAAATATTCCCCCATTCAAAGTGACTCTTAAGAACCCGGAAAACCCCATCCAAATCCGACAGTACCCCATCTCTATAGAAGGAAAAAAGGGATTGAAGCCTGAAATCGAGAGATTAATATCTCAAGGACTTTTGGAACCTTGTATGTCCCCGTTCAACACCCCTATTTTACCTATCAAAAAACCTAATGGCGATTATCGATTAGTACATGATTTAAGAGAAATTAATAAGCGAATTGTGTCTAGATTCCCTGTAGTGGCAAACCCTTATACTCTGCTAAGTAAACTGGGACCGGAAAATTTATGGTATAGTGTCATAGACCTAAAAGATGCCTTTTGGGCTTGCCCCCTGGACGAAAGCTGCAGGGATTATTTTGCTTTTGAATGGGAAGACCCAGAAACGGGTCGAAAACAGCAATTGAGGTGGACAGTGCTTCCGCAAGGATTTACGGAAAGCCCCAACCTATTTGGGCAAGCCCTAGAACAAATTCTCCAAGATTTTATTCCAAATCCTGAAGTAACTTTGATTCAATATGTAGATGATTTATTAGTTGCAGGGAAAGAAGAACAACAAGTTAGAGAGGAGAGCATTAGGCTCTTAAATTTTTTAGGATTAAAAGGACTTAAGGTCTCCAGAACCAAGTTACAATTTGTAGAAGAAAAAGTAAAATATCTGGGACATTATATCGAAAAGGGAGAAAAGACCATAGATCCTGAACGGGTGCAAGGCATTTTATCCCTATCTGCCCCCACAAGCAAGAAGCAGGTTAGACAACTACTAGGGCTATTAGGGTATTGCCGCTTATGGATAGAAAATTATAGCAGCAAAGTTAAATTTCTATATAATAAACTAACAGCATCTAATCGGGTGGATTGGAATCAGTCAGATGAGGATCAACTTTGGACACTAAAAAAGGATTTGGCAAATGCTCCGGTACTAAGTTTACCTGATCTAAATAAGCCTTTTTACCTATTTGTCAATATAGACAACGGGACCGTGTATGGAGTATTAACACAGGAGTGGGCTGGGAAAAAGAAACCCATCGGATATCTGTCTAAATTACTGGACCCGGTGAGCAGAGGATGGCCCACATGCCTACAGGCTATTGTGGGATGTGCCTTAATGACAGAAGAAACACGAAAAATAACTTTTAACAGTTCTATTAAAGTGTTCTCTCCCCATAATGTTAGAAATGTTTTACAACAAAAAGCTGAAAAATGGATTTCTGATTCAAGACTTTTAAAATACGAAGGGATCCTATTAGAGGCTCCCAACTTAACATTAGAAACTACATCATTGCAAAATCCTGCACAATTTCTGTTTGGGGAACCGAAACCCCTTGAAACCTTAGCACATGACTGCCTCCAAACTATTGAAGAACAAACCAAAATAAGACCTGATTTGGAAGAAGAAGAGCTTCCTGAGGGAGAAACCATCTTTGTGGATGGTTCTTCCCGAGTAGTAGAAGGAAGGCGAAAATCTGGATATGCGTTAATAGAAGGGAAAACATTTGAGGTACTAGAGGCGGGACCTCTGGATCCATCATGGTCAGCCCAGGCTTGCGAGTTGTATGCAATTCTAAGAGCCTTAAAAAGACTAAAAGGAAAAAGGGGAACTATTTTTACGGACTCTAAATATGGTTTTGGAGTAGTTCATACATTTGGCAAAATATGGGAGGAAAGAGGTTTAGTAAATTCCCAAGGAAAAAGTCTCATACATCAAGAATTGATTAAGGAAGTATTACAAGCCCTAAGAGATCCAATACAAATAGCAGTGGTTCATCTCAGGGGACATCAATCTGGGATGGATCGAAGGACCAGAGGAAACAATCGGGCCGACACCGAGGCCAAAAAGGCTGCTCTCAAAATAGAATTATTGAAACAAAAGTCCCCTAAAGCAATAACTGAAAACCCCCCACCGTACCCTACTAAATTCACATCCAAAGAAGAAATTAAACTAAAGGACATGGGCATCCAACAAGATAGGGAAGGAAAATGGAAGTTACCGGATGGAAGGGAGGTTATTCCAAAGGCATTAGCCTTCCAGTTACTTTCTAACATACACCAAAAAACTCATTGGGGAAGCCAAGCCCTAGTTGATCAATTTGCCCTAAAATATATGAGTGTCGGTATACATGACTTAGCAAAAGCAATCACTCAGCAATGTGATGTGTGTTTAAGAGTAAATAGGTCCACACAAAGAAAAATCCCAAAGGGAGGGAGACCAACCGCTGTAAAACCTTTCTCTAAAATACAAATTGATTTTACTGAGCTTCCAAAAATTGGAAGATACAAATATGTATTGGTGATGGTAGATCACCTAACTCATTTTGTTGAGGCTTTCCCGACAGCACGAGCCACGGCAAACACTGTAGCTAAAATATTGCTAGAACAAATCGTGCCTCGGTATGGTGTAGCTGAAAGTATAGATTCTGATCAAGGCCCACATTTTGTGTCAAGGGTAATTAAAGCGTTATCAGAAGCACTTGGTATAAGATGGGAAGAGCATACTCCATGGCACCCTCAAAGCTCAGGATTAGTGGAACGGATTAATGGAGAACTAAAAAAGCAATTAACAAAGTTAACTCTGGAAACTAAACTTAATTGGATAAAATGTCTCCCCTTGGCTCTGTTAAACCTTAGAACCTTACCCCGAACAGATATAGGAATATCTCCTTTTGAAATGCTATATGGAATGCCATATGATGCGGGTATGCCCAGGGATCACCCCAAAGTAATAGATAAACAAATGAAAATATACATATCAGAAATAATGGCATTTAGGAAAAAGCTTTGGGAAAAAGGGCAAATGGTACAAAGACCTCCTTTAAACATTACCTTACACCAGGTACAGCCTGGAGATTGGGTTTTAATCCGCACCTGGAAAGAAATCACCCTACAACCTCACTGGGACGGACCTTACTTAGTCCTTCTTACAACCAACTCAGCAGTACGAACTGCGGAACGAGGATGGACTCATGCCAGTCGAATTAAAGGACCAGTACCCGAGCCTAAGTGGAAGGTAGCCAGCTCACCAGGGGACTTAAAATTAAAACTTACTCGTGGACATTATAAATAAGAGAATATCAAATTCTTAGAATAAAATGTCAATTAGAGACTAAAGCAGACTTTAAAGAAAATATCTGTTGATTATATTTCTGTTAAATGCATTGACTCCTACGATAATGAGAATTGTTATCCTTATCCCTTTTTATAGTACCACTGTTTAATTTATAACAACAAGTGGTGGACTCATTGCCACAAAGGGAGGCCCCCTTCAGGGATATTTCTCACCCCTGCTGGGAAATACAACCTAATTGAGTTTAAAGTCAAAAGGGGGTAGATAACAAAAATAAACTCTAAAAAGGGGTGGGACATTCATTATAGGAAAAATCAATCCCAAATTGTATTGTTGTCATTCTAACAAGCCAGTTCCTTTGTGGCACAAGGGTTAAAGTGTGTCACCACTAGGTGACAGGCTTAAGGTGTGACACTCCTAATATAAATGACCAAGACTGGGCCACCTAGGTTCATAAAATATCAAAGAAAGGGCAACTATCCCCTCCTGAAGAATATCCTTGCTGCCGAGAAGATGAAACCCCCTGTGGCTCGAAGCAACCGAGTCGACAGGCGAGGCAGAGGGATAAAAAGCGGTGGAGGACGATGGCCCAGACCGGGTGGGACCAGGAAGTCATGGGAAATAAAATGCCCAAGGACTGGTGAGGAAATTAGGAAAGGAAAACACAGAAATATAAGAGGCCCCGGGAGCAATGAGAAAACTACTTGTGTACAATTATTACTTTTGTTATTAAGTTTGTGGATACATAAAGCAAAATGCAATGCACACAAGCCTTATAAATGGACCCTAGCCAGATGGGAAGATTCTAAGGTTATAGCAATTAATGACACTGCCGGATCGCCTTCCTTCAATGTAACTAATTGCGATTTGTTGGGAATACTGATAGGATATGGTGGAAGTACTACCACCCATGGGTGCCACCCCCAAAGACAATATACCTGGGGGGCGATAAACAGCAAATCTACCTATTGGTGCCCTAGTTCAAACCCAGGAAAAGGGTATTGTAACTACCCAGGACACTACTATTGCGCGTACTGGGGGTGTGAATCTATTGCCACCGCCTGGACTGTAGCTACCCCTGATAAATACCTCAAAGTTAGCTGGCTCCCCCAAGGTTGCCAAAAGCCTACTTATAGCCACGATGGTGACGTTAATAAGGCAGGTACTTGCAAGTCCTTAGAACTTAAAGTACTACAGCCCCAAGACCCTGGATGGTCAGTAGGAAAAACCTGGGGTGTAAGATTTTGGGAACCTGGGACAGACAGGGGCATACTCATATTCATAAAAAGAGAAAATATCAGATCTATGCAAGCAGTGGGTCCTAACTCTGTACTCAAAAGACCTAAAGTAAAACTTCCCCAAAACGATACAATAACAAACAAAGCAAAACAAACTGATCCAATAACAAATAGGGAAAATACAACAAAAGAAATCCCTGAAGAAAAGAATCAACCCGATCCCTTGTGGAAAATTATACGAGCCACTTATCAAACTTTAAACTATTCTCAGCCGAACCTAACATCAGGCTGCTGGCTTTGCTATGATGTTAATCCGCCTTTCTATGAAGCAATTGGAGTAAACAATACGTATCATTTAAGCTCTGAAGTTAGGCCCCCCGAATGCTCCTGGAATGAAAAAACAAAGGGAATAACTATGCAACATGTTAGTGGAGTCGGAACGTGTATAGGTAAAGTACCAAAAACTAAGCAATCACTTTGTGGTACTATCAAAACCAACTTTAACAGAATCACAGAAAAATGGATTATCCCTCAAAGGGAGGCTCGATGGATTTGCTCAAAAACCGGGCTTACTCCCTGTATCTCCCTAAATGTGTTTAATGCTTCTCGAGAATATTGCGTACAGGTTACTATTGTCCCAAGAGTGCTATATCACCAGGAAAATGTCCTTTATGACTACTGGGACACAGAAACCCAACACAGAGTAAAAAGAGAACCTATAACTGCTATTACAATAGCTACTTTATTAGGGGTTGGAGCAGTAGGAGCAGGAACAGGAATTACCTCTCTAGTACAACAAAACCAGGGAATTAACGCCCTAAGAGCTGCAGTAGATGAAGATTTAGAAAGAATAGAAAAATCTATGACAGCATTAGAAAAATCTCTGACTTCACTATCAGAGGTAGTACTACAAAATAGAAGAGGAATGGATCTCCTCTTCTTACAAGGGGGGTTGTGTGCAGCCTTAGGGGAAGAATGTTGCTTTTATGCTGACCACACGGGAGTAGTTAGAGATACCATGACAAAACTACGAGAGGGATTAGAAAAAAGGAGAAAAGAAAGGGAATCTAATAGAAGCTGGTATGAAAGCTGGTTTAATCATTCCCCGTGGTTAACTACATTACTGTCAACTATAGCGGGACCGTTAGTCCTATTATTTCTGGGATTGACCTTTGGCCCTTGTATATTTAACAAAATAATTGAAATAGTTAAAGGACGCTTGGAAGCAGCCCACTTGCTGTTAGTAAGGGCACAATATGAAAACTTTAAAAATAAAGATGAGGAAATGGGAGATGAGTTAGAATGGAGTAAGCAAGAACTAAAGCGGTTTAATGAACAACACAAAACATCATAAAGAGAAAAAGGGGGGTATTGTTAGTGATGTGTTTGTTCATTAACCCTAGCATTGTCAGTGATGTGTTTGTTCATTAACCCTAGCATTGTTAGTGATGTGTTTATTCATTAAACTTGATATTGTTAGTGTGTTTATTCTTTAAACCTAATCTTGTTAGTGATGTGTTTAAACAATCAAATAAGAGAAGAGGGTGAACTGCATAGCTTTGCATAACGTGTATTCTTAAGCAATATGTTCCAGGAAACTAGTAGGCATGAATCCCCCAACCTGGCAGAAATCTATCGGGACCCCCACGATAAGGGTAAACATGCCGGCAGTCACGTACACAGGAACCCGGACCCGGACCCCAGCGATAAGGGTGAACATGCCGGCAGTCACGTACACAGAAACCCGGACCCCCACGATAAGGGTGAACATGCGCAGAAGATCTGTGGCAAATTACCAGCAGTCACGTACACAGAAACCCGGACCAAATAAAAGGAGGGACCAGGACTCAACTTGTTGCGGCAGTTGGTGGAGCGGTGGTTCCCCTGTCGCCCAGCGCTGCTTGCCTTTTTTGCTACGCTTGCTGTAATTAATAAATTTGTAATTGGATTTAAGCAACTGCATTCAGTTCTTTTGTTGCAAATTCATCTATAACAATTCGGAGGTGAGGGGGTTGTATTTCTCTGTTCCAAGGGGGGCTCCTGCCTTCCTTAGCAGACACCTGTCTTTCAAACCGGGACAGATTTTGGCGCCCAACGTGGGGCCTGAGGGCATTGAGGAAAAAGGGTGAAAAGGGAATAACAGTTCCTGGCTAACCTGATTTTTTGTGCACTGAACGTGGGATCTTTGTTAGGCAGCACCATGTGGTCTAGTTTACCTTGCTTCGGGTGGCACGTGGTCGTGGCTATGCTTTTCCCCTTTGCAGCCCCTTATCTAAACATGGGTCCTCTGACTAAGGCTACTGCGGCTGTTATCCAGCTTGCACTGTGGGTTGATAAGGTGAGGAATTCATGGTTTTTCAGTTTCCTGTGGAATGTGGGCACGTGGATAAAGGGCTATCACACGCTCAGCGTATGTTTCTGGGATTACATTAAAAATGGTACCTTCTGTGAGGAAATAACACCAGGGGAGGTTTTCTCCCAACCATCCAACCAGTTCTTTGGGTCTGTTCCATCAGCTTTCGAAGGGTTTAGTTTTCCCCTAGATATTATCCATGTGTTGCTGCTAATAGGCCTACTGCTAATAGGCTGCTTGGCCTTCAGAGATAAAGTGAGACTGGCTTGGATAACTACTTGGATAACCACCCCAGAGACTAGGAATGCTGCCCCAGAACCTGACACGGCCCCAGAGGCCAGAGATCCTGCCCCGCAGCCTGACCCTGTCCCATGACCTGGCATTGCCCATCAGCCCACCTCACAAATGGACCAGCCGAATTGGGTGGGGGTACTGGTAAAGGAAATACGCGAGATGGGCCAGATGCTGAGGGAATACACCTCCCAAACTAGTGGGAAACCTTGTCCTAAAGAGGGAAAGTCTGATGGTGCAGCAGTGGAACCCACAGATGTTACAACTGTGCAGGGTCCAGCTGAACCACAAGGACAGCCACAGCCAGCGGCAGTCACCCCTGTGCAGAGGAGAAAGTGCAAGGCCAAATCAGTACACCCAGTTAATGATGGGGATGAGCCAGAGCCCTCACAACCCGCAGGGGAGTCAGAGCCTGAAATTATCATCGAATCCCTGTCATTCGACAGTCTCCGTAATATGCGAAAAGACATTGCGCGATGGGGACGTGAGCCTTATACAACCTGGTTACTTCGGGTTTGGGACCTTATGGGTAAAGGCGTACAACTGGATAGTGGCGAAGCCAGGTATTTGGGATCCTTGGCCCAAGACTCAGGGGTGGACCAGGTATTTGTAAGGGAGCCGGGGCCCCTTTCTCTCTGGGAGCGGCTTTTAATGAGTGTGAGGGAAAGGTTTGTCCACAGAGAGAGGATGCAGGAGTACCATCATAGAATGCAATGGAAGACCCTTGAGGAAGCGATCCAACAGCTGAGGGAAGTGGCAGTGTTAGAGGTACTCTTTGGGAGGGACGGACAGCATGATAATGACCCTGACAAGGTCAAGTGTACAGGGCAGATGCTGTGGAACCTGGCAAAGCTGGGGCCACAGCAATATGCCACATTCATTGCAACAATTAATGCTGATGACAACCAAGAGACAGTGGGTTCTGTTGCCAACAGGTTCAGATATTATGAGAGTTTAGTCAGTGGCCCAATGAAAGCTCATGTCGCTGCTGTGGCTAGGGACCTCAAAGAAGAGATTAGGGAGGAGGTGATGGAGGAGGTGAGGAGGAGCAGCTCTCATGTGGCACCAGTGCAGGTCATAAACCCCAGAGCCAGAGCCCGACGTCCCCCAGCTAGAGAGAGAGGGTACACCCCACGATCTGAGCTGTGGTTCTTCCTGTGTGACTGTGGGGAAGACATGAGAAGGGGGGATGGGAAACCCACTTCTGTCCTGGCAGCACGGGTTCGTGAGCACAAAAGGGAAAACACTAGCCGAGGGGGTTCCACTAAAGCGAAAGTAGCCTCAGCCTCCCGTGACCGAGCTGCCAGGTATTACAGAAGGGAGGATGATATGTCAGATCCCCTTGAAGAAACATCTAGCAGGTATGCCCAGGGAATGGATGATAACCAGGCCTAGAGGGGCCCTGCCTCTAGCCAGGAAGAGGCACGGGAGAATCGGGTCTTTTGGACAGTGTGGGTCCGATGGCCTGGCACATCAGAGCCACAGAGATATGAAGCATTGGTTGATACTGGAGCACAATGTACGGTAATGCCATCGGAACATGTGGGGGCAGAATCTGTGTCTATTGCTGGGGTGACAGGGGGGTCGCAGCAGTTGACCCTGTTGGAAGCTGAGGTGAGCCTGACTGGGAAGGAGTGGCAGAAACATCCTATTGTGACTGGCCCGGAGGCCCCATGTATCCTGGGAATAGACTTTCTCCGGAATGGCTATTACAAAGACCCAAAAGGGTTTAAGTGGGCTTTTGGGATAGCTGCTGTGGAAGCAGAAGGCATTAGGCAGTTGAACACCTTGCCTGGACTATCAGAAAATCCTTTTGCAGTTGGGCTCCTGAAGGTGGAAGAGCAACGGGTGCCAATTGCCACTTCGACAGTGCACCGCCGGCAGTATCGGACGAATCGAGATGCCGTGATCCCCATCCACAAGATGATCCGTGAGCTGGAGGGCCAAGGGGTGATCAGCAAGACCCACTCACCCTTCAACAGCCCCATCTGGCCTGTGCGCAAGCCTGACGGAGAATGGAGATTGACTGTGGACTATCGTGCTTTGAATGAAGTGACTCCACCATTCAGTGCTGCTGTGCCGGACATGCTGGAGCTCCAGTACGAGCTGGAGTCCAAAGCAGCAAAATGGTATGCCATTATTGACATTGCTAATGCATTTTTCTCCATTCCTCTGTCACCAGAGTGCAGGCCTCAGTTTGCCTTCACCTGGAGGGGCATGCAGTACACCTGGAACCGACTGCCCCAGGGGTGGAAGCACAGTTCCACCATCTGCCATGGGCTGATCCAGACTGCGCTGGAAAAGGGTGAGGCTCCAGAACATTTGCAGTTCATCGATGATATCATTGTATGGGGGAACACGGCAGTGGAAGTATTTGAGAAAGGAGAGAAAATCATCCAGATTCTCCTGGAGGCCAGCTTCGCCATCAAGAAACGCAAAGTCAGGGGACCTGCCCGAGAGATCCAGTTCCTGGGTGTAAAGTGGCAAGACGGACGGCGCCAGATTCCCACCAAGGTCATCAATAAGATCACTGCGATGTCTCCACCGACCAACAAGAAGGAAACACAAGAATTCCTAGGTGTCATAGGCTTTTGGAGGATGCACATTCCCGAGTACAGCCAGATCGTGAGCCCTCTCTACCTGGTTACCCGCAAGAAGAACGATTTCCACTGGGGCCCTGAACAACAACAGGCCTTCACTCAGATCAAGCAGGAAATCGCTCATGCGGTAGCCCTTGGCCCAGTCAGGACAGGACCAGAGGTGAAAAACGTGCTCTACTCTGCAGCCGGGAACAAGGGTCTGTCCTGGAGCCTTTGGCAGAAGGTGCCTGATGAGACTCGGGGCCGACCACTGGGATTCTGGAGCCGAAGCTACAAAGGGTCCGAAGCCAACTACACTGCGACAGAGAGAGATCTTGGCCGCCTATGAAGGAGTTCGAGCTGCCTCAGAAGTAATCGGCACAGAGGCACAACTCCTCCTGGCACCCCGACTACCGGTGCTGGGGTGGATGTTCAAGGGAAAGGCTTCCTCCACGCATCATGCCACCGACGCTACTTGGAGCAAATGGATTGCCCTCATCACACAGCGCGCCCGTATTGGAAACCAAAATCGCCCTGGGATCTTGGAGATAATTACCAACTGGCCAGAAGGTGAGGCTTTTGGATTATCTTCTGAAGAAGAGGAAGAGGAAGTGACACGTGCTGAGGAAGCCCCTCCATATAACGAGCTACCAGAGAGTGAAAGACGATATGCCCTCTTCACCGATGGTTCCTGCCGAATTGTAGGTGCTAGCCGGAAATGGAAAGCTGTTGTATGGAGCCCCACACGACAAGTTGTACAAGCTATTGAGGGAGAGGGTGGATCGAGCCAATTTGCTGAGCTCAAAGCTGTCCAATTAGCCCTGGACATTGCTGGGAGAGAGAAGTGGCAAAAGCTCTACCTCTACATTGATTCATGGATGGTAGTCAATGCCCTGTGGGGTTGGCTGGAGAGGTGGAAAAAGGCCAACTGGCAGCGTAGGGGAAAACCAATCTGGGCTGCTGATGAGTGGAAGGACATTGCCACTCGGGTAAAGGAGCTACCTGTAAAAGTCCGTCATGTAGACGCTCATGTCCCCAAGAGTCGGGCTAATGAAGAACATCGCAACAACGAGAAGGCAGATCAGGCTGCAAAAATAGAGGTGTTCCAGATAGATTTGGATTGGCAGCATAAGGGAGAGTTGTTCTTAGCTCGGTGGGCCCATGATGCCTCAGGCCATCAAGGCAGAGATGCCACCTCTAAGTGGGCACGAGACCGAGGGGTGGATCTAACCATAGACAGTATCTCCCAGGCTATCCACGACTGTGAGACGTGCGCTGCGATCAAACAGGCCAAGCGGGTGAAGCCCCTGTGGTATGGTGGGCGGTGGTCCAAATACAAGTATGGGGAGGCCTGGCAGATCGACTACATCACACTGCCTCAAACCCGCCAAGGCAAGCGCTACGTGCTCACAATGGTGGAAGCCACCACTGGATGGCTGGAGACCTTCCCTGTGCCTCACGCTACTGCCCGGAACACCATCCTGGGCCTTGAAAAGCAAGTCCTTTGGAGGCATGGCACCCCTGAGAGAATTGAGTCCGACAACGGGACTCATTTCAAGAACAGCCTTGTCAACACCTGGGCTAGGGAGCATGGCATTGAGTGGGTGTACCACATCCCTTACCATGCACCAGCAGCTGGGAAAGTTGAACGGTGCAACGGACTGCTTAAAACCACCTTGAAGGCACTGGGCGGAGGAACTTTCAAAAACTGGGAGATGCATTTAGCAAAAGCCACCTGGTTAGTTAACACCCGAGGCTCTCACGAACCGAGCAGGCCCCGCTCAGTCTGAACCCTTACAAACAACAGACGGGGATAAGGTTCCAGTAGTGCACATGAGAGGTATGCTTGGGAAAACTGTTTGGGTTAATTCTGCCTCGGGCAAAGACAAACCCATCCGTGGGGTTGTCTTTGCTCAGGGACCAGGTTGTACTTGGTGGGTAATGCAGAAAGATGGGGAAACCCGGTGTGTACCACAAGGGGACCTTATTTTAAGTGAGAACTGAGTGTAGAGTTTCATTGTATATGTATGTATATATATATATGTGTGTATGTGTGTGTATAGAGTTTAAGAAAGGTATTGATTTGGGGTGATGCAAATAGTAATAGAATAAGGGGTGGATAATGTCCTGGGTTGCAATGTATTCTATTACCATGAGCCGTTGAAGCCTGGCGCCGGTGTTCCTTGCCCGCCCCCCGGGACTGTTCTTCGGTTAATGCGCCCATCAGGGCCTTGCCCCATGACTCACCATCCCTTTGTGAGATGCTCCGGCCAGGGGGGGGAGGGGTGGAGCCAAGCATTCCCGCCGGAGATAATTTGGGGTTTGGAGCAGCGCGAGCAGCCTTACCCGCTGGCATCCCAGAGGACAGGGACTGCACCGCCGCCGGATTTTCGGAGGAGGGCCAGTTTTCCTTTCCTACAAGATCACCGCTTCAACGGGATCATCTAAAAGAGAACTGCAGCTGCCACCGAAATCGGATTGCTCAGACTTTTTTTTTCTACGGACCACCGCTTTAACCGGACCATTTCGGAGAGAGCTGCAGCTGCCACTGGATCGGACTGGTACCAGCACCCTGCCCGGCAGGGGGCCAGGTTGTATCCCTGACTCTGTCAGGCCTGTAACCAGTTTCTCTGTATTATAGTTTGTTGTATACATTAGTAAAAACTGTTATTCCCATTTTCCTCATATCTTTGCCTGAAAGCCCTTAATTTCAATTCTATAACAATTCGGAGGTGAGGGGGTTGTATTTTTCTGTTCCAAGGGGGGCTCCTGCCTTCCTTAGCAGACACCTGTCTTTCAAACCGGGACAATGAGGCAATGTACTTCTTCAAAGAGAGAGACTTTCCTGTGCAGCCTCATACTGTGCATATCTATCTGCCTAAATCAGCTTCATAGTTAGGAACACATGTAAACCTCATGGCATGGGAAGTTTGAGTCGTGTTTTGCTTCTAAACTATGTTTTTTTTCCTAATGCTAATGTAGTGTTAACTCTGTTGTACAGACATGGAAGAAACGAAGCTTTTAATAGATGAACAAAATTCAGATGGCATCTCAGACGAAGAGAATGAAAATAATTTCCTGCCAGTTGAGAAGCACTACCATCTTGATAATGAAGAAGGCATTACGTATGTATTACTCTTAAATATCAGCTTGTTAAAATTTGTTGCCTCCAACTTGTTTCTCATGAGTAGTTTACTGAACTCTTAAGGGGTTTTCTTGCAATCTTGTAAAGATTTTGGTGGTGATTTTTTTTTTTTTCTTTTTCTTTTTTGTTTTTTTCTTTGAAAAAGCTTTGGCCATCAGACTTGTAATTTGCAGCTGGTAATTGTTTTGAATGTTATTGATTCTGAAATAGCAATTGTAAAATATCATTGATGAAACCTGGTAATTTTGACTGTGAGACAAAAAGACAATAAAATTGCACAGAATAGAACTCCTCACAAGTTGGAGGAAGGAACTGAAGATGGTCAGACATTTATGTTCTATTTGAGGTAGCTCCCGTGTAAAGATGAATAAGAACATTATTTGAATGTCCTGAGCAATCTTTAAAGTAGCTGGACCACCTTAAAGTAATTGAAGATCACAATTTTTCCACAGTTTTTCTGTTTTTTTTCTCCCCCTCCTTCCTCCCGCCAGTCTCAGTGTGCTTCTAATGTGACTTTTTATATTTTTATCCTCAGGTTTATGCAAACACTTATGCACCTTCTCAAGGGAAACATTGGAACTGGGCTTCTTGGTCTTCCACTTGCAATAAAAAATGCTGGCATTGTGGTAAGAATTCAGTTGGTTTTCATAGATTAGAAAAATTTTCTAGAAGGATCTACAGATACGTGTCTAGTCTTAAAAACTAAAATCTTGATACTTTTTGTTTGTCACTACCAACTTTAAGAGAGTTGTGTTCTATTTTTCCTCTTTAATCTGGTGAAGTTAGTACTGAAGATTGAGATTTTAATTTTTTTTTCAAAAGTTACTGCTTTACCCTGAAGGCTTTATAGCACGTGTCGTATTTTTGCTCAGTCTTCTGGCAAAAGCAAAAACTTTGTCAGAAAAAAGAAAGGTTTTGATTCACTCAGAGTCCTGTGGTGTTTCATAGGTATTGCTATTGTGGAGTTGTCTTAGCTTTGTCCAGACCTCTCTAGAGACAGGTCATGTCCAAGGATGCAGCATCAGCTTGTTAAATCAATCTTGTGTTTCTGCAGAAACAGGGTATAGCACAGTTTGTTTATACTGGGTTCTTTATTACAGGATGTTCAGTTTAAGAATGAAAGTTACATGTGAAAAGAAAGTACCTTGTGTGAGAGCTTTTGGTCAAACTTCTGTTCTGAAACTAATTATTTAATTTGAAAATTGTCTGTAACTTGTAATAGTAGAAGTTATCGGGGTTGTGGTGTGTTTTTTTATATACTGCACATTGTCAAGTCGACTAATGTAACGGAAAGAAACTTTTACTGTCATTGCCACTTTATGTGGTTCAAACCACTGTTTCAGATTGTGCAGTATATGCAGTCTTCTCTGTTGGCATTTTTTTTTTTTTTTTAAAATAACGTAATGGAGTTGTTAGAGGGGTGAAGTTTATGCCCAGATGGTATTTATGACTTGGTCACCCCTGAGTAGCCTTGTGTCAAGCAGTGAACTAAAAGGAAGGAATGCCATAAAACATAAGCAGCAAATCCCCCTCTGAAAGCAGAAAGAAATCCACTTGCATAAAATTTTTAATTCTTCATTTACTTGCTACAAGGTGAAATTTTTGCATGTAAACATTTTCCCCAAGCATATTTTCATGAAAAAATCTGTTTATCTCTCATGTCCTCCTTTTTTTTTTCCCCCCATACCAGATTGGACCAATCAGCCTTGTGTTCATAGGAGTTATATCTGTTCATTGTATGCACATCTTGGTACGTTGCAGCCACTGTCTATGTCAGAGGTAAATGTGGAACTACTCATTCTGTTGCTGAGTTTAAGTATTATTTTTTCCTTCCTTTTCTATTTCTGGCTTTTGGCCTACAGAATGTCCTGATGCTATAGCAGTTTCTTCAGTCCAGAATTTTGTACTTGAAAGAAACAACACTCAAATTCTTAGCGTGCAACTACAAATGATAACTCTGCTTTGTGCAACACTGCTTTAATACATTGAAAAAATATTTATTCTCTGCTAATATGCAAAATGAAGTTGGTTTAACTGGTGTTGCCCAGTATCCTGCTCCCTGTCTTTGCTGGCAAATAATCAGGTCTTTCTCATTGCAGTTTTAATTGTTTAGCTGCAGTCCATTAGTCCTTCTTTATAGTCATAGCTTTCTTCATAGCTTCTGAATCTTCATAGCTTTGAAAAGTGTCCAATTTATAAATAGCCAGTTTATAACTACTTCATAGAAGTAAAAGATAAACTAAGAATCGCTGTTAATGTCTTTCATGATTATATGTGAACTGTGTCTCCTCAGATTGTGACAACTTGATTCTTTGAAATTGTAGTTCTGAAGGAATGTGTTAAAATGATGCCAGTGAGCAGATAAACACTAGATATTCCTCCAAGTAAGATGTACAATGCTGGAGGGAAGCAGTTATTCAGATTTGACTGATAAAGTATTTTGATTAATAGTGACTTTTATTAAACATTTTAATCTTACTGTCAGGTGTTAAAGAGAAGCAATGGGAGGTTCTTGTATTTAAGAAGTACAATGAAGTTTTTGAGCTGAATAGAAACACAAAACTGTTTGTGTCTCTGTAGCTGGAGAAAATATTTCATCAGTTTAATGTGATACTGTACTGTGAAGGGATCCTGTCATTCCTGAATTCTTCACTTTTTCCTCTGTAGTTTTGAATGGCCTTTGAAGATGTTCATAAAACTAATATCACTGAAACATTTGCAATTGACTGCTTGTCCTGTTGATGTTCTTCAGATATGAGATGAATTTCTCAAGCTGTTATTATAAGAATCGAATTTTGAATTAATTTATCAACAAACTTGTTCTGTAAGAAACTGACATTATTGTTGAATTTGGTGTAAGCAGCATTGTTGTTTGCATGCCTGTAGAGTGCTGAATAGCCTTTCTTGGGGGAAAGAAGCCCAAACCATACCTCTATAATTCAGCAGCCACAGAACAGTGCCACAGGTGATTACTTACTGTAACCCTGGGAGGCCACCAGCTTTTTCAAGCTAGGGACCTAGGCCCTCATAGTTTTTATTAACTCTGTTCTTTCTTCACTCTGATTTCAGGATGAAAAAGTCCTCACTGGGGTATAGTGATACAGTTAGTTATGCCATGGAAGTGGGGCCCCTGACTGCTCTTCAGAAACGAGCTTCTTGGGGACGGTAGGTTTGCATTAGAATTTAATACATTTGTTTGTAAAACGTAATGGCTACACTTAGAATGGTTAGGAGTTTTCCTTTTTACTGAGATGTTACCTGCTTTAAGAATGTGTTCTCCATGGTTGAAATATTTTTATGCAGTAGTGTTGTTTCCTGCAGCTAGTAGTGGCAACATGGGTGGTTTGAGGAGTGTCTTTCTCTATTAGACATTTCCATTTCCAGGACTGCAAGAGCTGTGAAGAAAAGGATTCTGTTTAGCAATATAGGAAGAGATGTGGTATAACCAGAAATTAATTTTGTATTGTCTCAGGTCGTGAAGTAATTTAAGTTTTCATTCTCTTTTACTCTAAACACTTTTCTCTGCATCATCACTCTTTAATCAGGTTTACACTGCAAATGTGAATTACTTCAATATATTTATTCTGAAAGGAAGCAAAGCAATTACTTGATTCCTATTTAAATATCACATGCAAATAATGGAGAAATATATACTATATTTTGCAATAATGACATGCAGGTATTAATAGCTTGTCTCTCTTCAATACTTTGTCTCTTTTGAATTTAAAAGACCATTGTTTTTTCTTTTCCATTTTTTGCAGTATAGCTTCTTATGGAGTTTATGGTATGACTACACAGTAGTGAAACTCAAAACCTCAGACATGTTGTTCAATGATAAAGTGGTTTTTTTCCTCACTTGAGGAAGAATATTTTTGGGTCCTGTTTTTTTGTCAAGGGTGCAGCATCTTGCATCATGTGTTTTGGCTATTACTTTGTTTTGAATAAGTAAAAGGTGAGCTAGTCTTTTAAGATACTTTGTGATGACTTCACAAGAATGGAGGAGAGCTCAGTTAGAGGGAAAATTGGTTTGTAGTGAAATATAATGACAATTCTGTAATTCACCAAAGAGTTACAAGCCACAAACGGCAATTTGATTTCCAAAGACAGTGTGCTGCAGCATATCCATTCTCTGAGGCAGATCTCTGCTGTATGCCTGACTCTGTACTATAGAGTTTCATTACAGCATGTCTTCAGGCCACCAGTGTGTATAACATTTTTCAAAACCAATCTGAACCATAGTTTAGAGTGTTTTTTCAATGAGATACAGTGTCTCAATACATATTTGAATACCTTTGCATAGACCTACTTATTAAGTTGTGAAGATGCTTCTTATCTTGAATTGCTGAAACATATATAACTTAGACTGTATGAGACATTTTATCTCTGGTCCTGATGGAAAACTGCTCTGTTAGGGGCTAACGGATGCCAGCAGAATTTATATGTGCATTGAATATGTGTGTCTGTTGTTTATCTTTGTGCCACATTGTTAAGTCTTTGAATTTCATTTTATGCCACTTTAAAATATGTACTTTTTTTTTTTTTGAGGAACTTTGGTGCCTACTCAGTGTTACCTTAAAAAACAAACACACACAATGTCAACCTATTTTGCCGTAAGAGGAATCTGCATTGCAGTACTTCTGACATTAATGTGGCATTTGAATCTAGCATTTTGGCTACTGTAAAAAGAAGCAGTAATTTCATATTAGGTAGAAATAGGTTAATTGTTCAGATCCTAAGTATAATGTGTGTGTCTTTTTTCTTCCTCAGGTATATTGTTGACTTCTTCCTAGTGATAACACAGCTGGGATTTTGTAGCGTTTATTTTGTGTTCTTGGCAGAAAATGTGAAACAAGTGAGTAATGTTACCATATGGAAAAAGTTATGGGTTTAGGTTCATTGTTCCTCACTTCTATTTCTTATCTTTGTAAAGTCCAACAGAACTACTTGTAAAATGTGAAGTTGAGAGATGCGCAGAATGGGTTCCATTGCGGTTTCTACAAAAGCTTTTGGTAAATAGCCAAAAATAGATAATTGGAAAATAGGTAATTGACCTCATTAATGTTTATAAATATGTAAAGGGTGAGTGTCATGAAGATGGAGCCAGGCTCTTCTCAGTGACATCCAATGATAGGACAAGGGGCAACAGATGCAAGCTGGAACATAGGAGGTTCTGCATAAATATGAGGAAGAACTTCTTCACAGTGAGGGTGACAGAGCACTGGCACAGGCTGCCCAGAGAGGTTGTGGAGTCTCCTTCTCTGGAGACATTCAAAACCTGCCTGGACATGTTCCTGTGTGACCTGATCTAGGCATTCCTGCTCTGGCAGGGGGACTGGACTTGATGTTCTTTTGAGGTCCCTTCCAATCCCTAACATTCTGTGATTCTGTGAAATAGGAGTAATGTGCAAGGTGACCTAAATTCAGATCTTGTGCAAGTGTTTGTGGCTTCATTGCCCTGGTGACCTAAATTCAGATCTTGTGCAAGTGTTTGTGGCTTCCTTGCCCTCTGATTTGTTTGTCAAACTGAAAATTAATTGTGGGAATGATAGTAAATAGGAGTGAAACTGGTCTAGGAGCTGGTTGTCCCTGTGGTTTGTTTTTGTTTTTTTTTTTTTTTATTTTTTTTTTGTGCCAGGCCTTCTCTGACTTTCTTTTTTATTTCCTCTGACCTCCTGGGCATATTTTTCCCTTTTCATGTCACTGGAATATTTTTTTGCTTCTTGTGTAGTCTATTCCCTGTTCTAGAATGGTCATTATATCTAAACTAGTCCTAATCTTGGTTCTTAAATGTGCCCAACATTGAAATTTCCACAGTCTCTTCAGTAGTCAGTTCCAATGCTTAAAATTTTTATCAGTGTTGTAAGTCCTTTATTTCATGTTTTAGCTATAAGTAATTTAATCTTTTCTATATGTGGATACCTTTTATATTTTTTAATATTGTTATCATGTCTCCCCTCTATCCAGTTCTCTAATAATTCTTCCTTTGGTCACATTGATGGTCATTTTTCCAAGCTTTGTCCCTGAAGTTGGTTATGCTACTCTAGTTGAAGTTTTGCTTATGGCCAGTAGAACTGAAAGGTCATTTCACAGGTCTTTCAGATCATATTCCAGACTTGACACTTCTGTATAATGGTCACTTTGCAGGAGCATGTCATTGCTAAGTCATGATTGACTTGTGATACACTGTGATCTCACGATCCTTTACTACACAGCTGCATTCTAGACAATTCTTCTGATTCTTCTTCCTGTACAGATGGTTTCTGCTTACCTATGAAATCCCTTTATTTCCCTTACTGGATTGATTTTTAACAGTTCCCAAGGTTGAATTTTAATCCTTTTCTTTCACCCTCTAGCTGGAATAGATGTTTAAACCCTGCTTACTACATCATCTGTGTTATTAATGAAAATGTTAGATAGCACTGCTCGTGTAGCATTTCACATGTTTTACTGTAAATACTGTGACCCATATGGTATGTAGTATTAAACATATGCAAACACATTTCAATATGTCATAGATTTTTAAATAGATTGGATGTTAATTATTAGATACTGTGATTCATTTGTGCAAGTTGATTTATTTATGGATGTCTAAAAATCAAATATTTCATCACGTCATATTTATGAAAATGTCAATGAAAAATTGCAAATGGATCCCCACAATCACAAATGCCTGTACACCTCCTAAGCAACCCCCAAACCTTTCAATAAAACCCAACTATCCCTTTTCTCCCCCACAACCACTTATCACTGACAGAAGCAAACAAAACTTTTCCTATCACTTTTCATGTCAGCTGCTCCTGCTTTCATTCATGTTTTTTATATCTCATTCTCCAGTCCTTCTGAGATCTTTTTCTCATCGGTAGAGATTTTCTGTTTATGGGATCCTTGGTCCTTTCTCTTTGCGCACTCAGCAGTTTGTGTGTCTGAGCAGGGGGTCCATGGGAGGTCAGCCAGCACAGGTTGGCTGCTTAGATAGGAGTCAGAGGCGTTTTGAACTTGTGGTGCTCTCTCCTCCATGGGCTTATTAAGATGCCAGGATTCCACCAATGTACTCTGCTGTGTTTTCTGCTCATAACATTATGGTTAGTTGCTTGCCATCAAGCTAATGAGGATGAATCTGAGCCTATATCTAAACATATGCTTCTATAATTAGTGAAGTTAGTGAGGAATAAGGTATGGGAGGTTACTGAGCATCAATCATCCATATGGACTCTTATTCTACCCAAAAAGTAGAATAAAGATATCTTGGCAAACCTTAACTTGCTTTAATGAGGAAGAAGAGTGTCCCCTTGGGCAGTTAGTACGTAAAAGATAGTATGATTTTTTTTTTTCTCTCCCCTTGTAGATGAGTATTGATATTGTATTTAAGAGATATTCCAAGTTCTATATATGAAGATTCTGTGAAGTTGAGGTGAATTTGTGTATTTGGAAGCTAGATACTCTGTAATTTGCATCTTGGGAGAGAAAAAAACCCCAAACAACCATAAAACTTTCAGTCCCACTGTCACAATCTATTTCAGTACCTAAAATCTGATGTCCTTGCGCTGGCATTCTGAAGTTGGAATTTTTATTGCCTCCTTTGTAATGTAATTTCAGATTGAAACCTGTCCTATCAAATAAGTATCTGATCAGCCTGTTGTTATAGATGTGTTTTGACCTTAAGCAAAAAGCAAGACTGAACACTTACTTGGCTTTTGTGGGTTTTGAAAAAAAAATAACCCAGAACATTTTCAGGAATCCTGTTGCTGCATTCATGAGGAAAGGTTGAAAGATCTTGCAGAAAAGCAATCTCTGCATAGGCAGTGGCTGCAGAGACCATGACATGTACCCTGTGAATAAATTAAAGTCATCAGCAATTCACAAGTCCCACTTTGAAGTGTATTTGATTCACATTGCCCTGTGCTCTGTCCTCCTGAGAAGGGAGAAGCTGTAGCTTCTTTCTGGCAACTTTATGTTGCAGAAGGTGTCCCGTAGAGGGCACCAAAGAACACAAATTATTACTGCTCTAATTTTTTGAGGTAGTGGAAGGATGAGGCAGGTGAATAGAGGGAATGGGGGTGTGTGAAACTGAGATAAAGGAAAACCACAGTAATAATATTACTAATACTGCTCCTTGACAAATACCTCTGCATTATACTTTTCTGGTACTATTTGCATGTTGGTGTGTGCAAATTAAGCCCACTGGAACCAGTGGGAACTTCCACTGAGATATTTTAGTTTATATTCTTAGTTAAAACTAATACTAACTCTAATTTAGTAGTCTTTTCCTCCCCATTATTTACTGTTTCAAAGACTAAAATGTGACAAAGCGGTGTTAAATGATTCTGGCGCATGAGTGGAATATTCATCAGTCCAGATTACTCTGAGTGTATATTTAGTTAGACACAAAGTGGTGTGTGTGAGTCTAAATATTTATTTCATCTTTTGAATTCTGTGAAAAGCTTGATAAACCCTTCTCACTAATGAATGTGCAGTATAGCTTCTGGTGCTAAATCCTGTCTGATTGGTGTCTGTGGGACTGTAACAATGTTGGCTGCATTACATTAGTATTTTCCAGACACTGTTTCCAGTTATATCAAACTGCAAATGAAGCTTTTCCTAAGGAATATTTTCCTGGGGCACCAAAGAAACTCAGGCTGGTGGTGAGAGTTCTGGTTAAGTGTGGCAGCATGCAAAAAAAGAGGCTTACAGGTGAAGGTGTCTGGAATTGGGGAAGAATGATGGAACAAACAGCTGGAGGTTGACTGCAGCGAGACTGGAGCAGGAAAAAAATATCTGTACCCAAAAGAGCATGGTCCTGTTTAGTGTTATAGTTATTTTGCTTTTTCTGTTTGAACAACAGAAGGCCTTAAGCCAAGAGTCTTGGCATTTATCAACTTGCTTGTGAATATTTGCTGAGTTCTCTGGGAAAGTGTCATTTTTTCATTGTTTACTGATAAAACTAAAAAAATGAAAACCTGTTCTTGCTGTGTAGGATCACTTTATTAGATATTTAGCACTTTGAAGATGACCCATCAGTGGGATGCTACATAATGGAATTTTGATATTTTTTTTCCTTCAATTTTTTGTAAAAACATAGGAAAATGAAATTAGACATAAAATTAGAAGTGTTAAAAATGTTGCAAAGTTGAGTACTGAGTAATAATGAAATACTAGATCTAAATGAACTGTGAAACATTTGTTTGAACTTTTCATGCCAAATTATAGGATTACAATATAGTCTTTATCTGCCTGATAACATACTGATTTTGTGCCAGATCTGGCCTTGTCTGTTATCCTGGTTGTTGCTCTGAGTTGAATAAGGAAGGGATTAGAAGGAATCAGTGAGCTCAAAGACTACTGTTTTGATCCCACCAGGTGTTGAAAAGTTCATAGACTGTAAGACAGAAGGAGCGGGTTTTGAGATATGGGCAAGGAAACAGTGGTCTAGGTCAAAGAGACTGATGAAATGGAGTTATTTCTTGCTTCTGAGATAGTTCATCAGTTCAACTGAATTTTATGCAGTCACTAATTGCATGTTAGTAATTTTCTGGGTGCCTGGCGTCAGGAATCCGATAACCACATTTGCACAAGTATTTGATCTTCATGGATACAGCTAAAGGTGGCTGTTGTGCTTGGGCTATGTAGATGAGACATGAGGTGAAGCACTCCTGTAAAGAAAGCTAATTCAGGCATCACACCATCATGTAAGTTAATGCTTGAATAACTGAAGTGACTTCTGATGAAGTCACCTCGTGACTGGGGACATCACTAGCCTTCAGTCACTATGCTCAGTGACTTTAGTGGCTGTGTACTTCCTTTCTAAAACCATAATGATATTTTCTCGTGTGGTTTAGGGAAGTGTGTGGGAAACTTCCAGGTACAGTCATGATAAGCACAGAATAAAATGCAGATAGTGGGTGTTCAGATTAGAAATTGAACAATATTCACTGGGCTCTGTGATGTATACAAAAGAATATAGAATCATAGAATCAGTAAGGTTTTAAAGGACCCCCAAGATCATCAAGTCCAACACCCCCAGGTCTTTTTCCACCAGGCAGCTTTCCAGCCACTCTTCCCCAAGCCTGTAGCATTGCATGGGGTTGTTGTGACTGAAATGCTGGACCCGACACCTGGCCTTGTTGAACCTCATACAATTGACCTCAGCCCATTGATCCAGCCTGTCCAGATCCCTCTGCAGAGCCTTCCATATGTATGTATGCCTTTTTCAAAAACAGATCCACTGGATGGATAAGTGAAAAGATTTGTCTAAACAGATCCACTGGATGGATAAGTGAAAAGATTTGTCTAAACAGATCCACTGGATGGATAAGTGAAAAGATTTGTCTAAATTGGCTGATATTCTGATGGTATTTCAGATTATGTTGCTTTGTTTAGGAAAAAGATATGTCTGTTGTTCTCAGCATGCGTGCCATATGCAGTGAGGCACTAGCAGAGAGCAGCAGGAGATTAAAAGTGATTGTTGTCCAGTATAGGAATCTGAGATTAGATTAATTCCAATATTTAAGAGACTAGGTTAGACAGATAGTGAGTCATAGTCTGTCCGAACACAATCAGCAGCAAATTTGCACTGGGCTAAACAGCATATGAGAACGTTTGGGAAAAAAAAAAAAAAAAAAAAGTCCTCTTGCTTCTTTTTGTTATTTGTTAGAACAGTTTTAAGTTTCCTGATTTTTTTTTTTTTTTTTTTTTTTTAAAATCTAGTAAAAGTTTCAAAGTGGTAGTAATGTTAGCCTGCATCTGAACAAATTGTATAGTCTCCTCTTCGTTACAGTTTTCCTCTGCTGCTCTTTACTGTCAGATCTCACACAGCCAATTGTTCCACTGTAAGAGGGAGAATAGTGATCCTTACTTCTTGTAATTTTTGCATTTTACTTTCTGACTCTGCTTTCTTCCACTCATCAGTCACTCTTGCCTGTTTGCTTAGTTCTCCCACAAGATTAACCTGTGCTGGATCTTATCTGGTGTGCCTCTTCTGAGTCAATGTACAGGATCACTATTCTGTCATGTCTTAAAATCCACTTCTGTGGTATGGATATTTCCCATGGCTTTGCCTAAACCCATAAGTGGTACTGCTCTGACTGGTGTTGTTAAAGTGGCTTTGTTGATTTGAAGTTGGTTTAAAGGTACATATATCCACAAAAGGGAATAAACTCTCCTCCTGTGCTTTTATATCCGTATAACTGTGTCCATAGTATCAGTTACATGGAATATGTATATGTGTACATAACATAAAGTTCACCCCCAAAGTATTTGAGTAATGCAAAGACCTGTGTATAATGGATGTAACGAAAACAGCTTGGCGGTCAACAGTTGAACTGAAACTTTCAAAAGTTTCTTTTTTTTTTTTAATAAATTGAGATATTTATTTTGAAGTAACGAGCTTCACATTTTGCTGCATGCAAGTAATAGCTAGTGGAGAATAAATTTCAGAAACCTCATCACCCAGACAGTGCTGCTGTCTTTAGCAGGGTTATAGTTTGCAGTATCCTTTTCATCTGATGGCAAGCTGATCTCTAAAATACTCTGCCTCCAACAAGTGTGTGCACTTTCAGCAGTTATTAGGAAATAAGTCGAGCTTAACTAACCATTTCACTTCTTGTTTGTTTTTTTTTTCTCTATACAAAGCCGCAATCCTCTGTAGGATAGGCTTCAGGAAACAGGGTGTTTCATATAAGGCTCTGATTTTCTAAGGACTTATAGCAGAATAATCCTCTGGGGTTGGTCAGATCTTACTAGGGTGAAGATTATCACAAATAAATAAGGTTTGTTCCATTTTTGGAGCAGTGTTATAAAATGCCTTCATACAGTGACAAGCATGACCACAGAACAAAGATGGGAAGACAGTAGAAATTACCCTGCTTTATATTGTTGAAGTCTGTAACTGTTGTGCTCTGAAGACAAAGAAGTGAGTCTGGAATGAGATGGGTTGTATCCCAGAGTGCTGGGAGGAACCTGAAGTCTTTGAAAGTCCATACAGAGTGGGAAAGGTCCATGACAACTGAGGAGAGGCAAGTGTACTTATCTTCATAAATGGCCAGAAGAGTAATGTGGAGGATTACAAGCCAGGCAGCCTCTCTTCAGTCCCTTTGAAAATCAGGCACTAAGTCTGTTTGGATAACATTTCTGGGCACTTGTGGGACAGTAAGATGATGGGAACCAGTTAGCATGGATTTACCAAGGGACTGACCAATCTGATTGCCTTCTATAAGACAAAAAAGTCTGAATTTCACAGAATCATCTAGGTTGGAAAAGACCTTGAAGATCATCAAGTCCAACCATCAACCTAACACTGACAGTCCTCAACTGCACCATATCCCTGAGTGCTGTGTCAACCCTACTCCTAACCACCTCCAGGGATGGGGACTCCACCACTGCCCTGGGCAGCCCGTTCCAAAGTCTGACAACCTGTTCTGTGAAGAAATAATTCCTAATATCCAATCTAAACCTCCCCTGGCACAACTTGAGACCATTACCCCTCGTTCTATGGCTTGTTACTTGGTTAAAGAGACTCATCCCCATTTGTACATGATAAAAGATTACTAGATGTCACCTTGACTTCAGCAAGTTTTTCAATATTATCTCTGACAATATGCTTGTATCCAAGTAAGCCTGTTATGGCCTGGATGAAGGGGTGGATGGACAATTAACTGGGGAAAAAAAAGGCTGATTGTATTGTCAGGCTCAGAGGGTAGTGGTCATGATCATGAGCCAGCAGTGTGACCTGACAGCAAAGGAAACCAGCACTATCCTGGGTTGTAGAAACAAGAGAATTACTGTTAGATTAAGGGAAGTGATTATCGTCCTTTACTTAGCATTTGTTAGACCACATCCAGAATACTCTGTCAGGTTTTGGATAGCCTCGGTACTGGAAAGTCATTGACAAACTGGAGTGCGTTCAGGGGAGGGCTGCTGAATTGATCATGGCTGGAGCACTTGCCATATGAGGGCTGGGGGAAGTGGTCTTGTTCAGCTGGGGAAGAGATGGCTTCTGGATGACATAGCAGCAGTCCCTTGGGACTGTGAGGAGGTTGTCTAGAGAATGGCACCAAAGCTCTTTATTGAATTCAAGTGGGAATACAAGAAAAGAAAATGATCATAAAATAACACAGGAGCTCCTGACCTGAGGCAAAGAAAAACTTTAAGATAGTCGAGCACTGGAATCAGTTGTCCAGAGAGATTGTGCCAGTCGCCATCCTTAGAAGTTTTCAAGACCCAACTGGAGAATGGAGAGAAGAGCAATAGCTGATGGAGCTGTGAGCAAGCAATTGAACTATAGACCTCCTGAGGTCCCTTCTAACCTGAATTATTCTATGATTCAGTGAATCCAAACCTCCATTTTTTGGATGAGGAAATGGAGAAGACTGTTGAGAATACAATGTTTTGTGTAGTAGATAGGAGACTTGACAAGACAAAGTGACTCAAATGAGAGAAGGTGTGGAAGAGAGGAAGGGGCAGCAGAAAGACACTGAATTTTGTGGAACTGACATTTATTCCAAACCTAGACTTGTAGCTTTTGGGTTAAAAAAATACAAGAAGTAGGTGCTTTTCATAGCTAGGATTAAGACATCTGTGATTGCAAATTTAGTTTACTCAAAATATTAATCTGTGCTGAGCAGGCTCAGAATTTCATCTGTTTTCTTTTTTTTTATCCTCCCAGCTAGAATGTCTTTGATGCCCTGACTTCTTTCTTTAAACTGTTTTTCAAGAAACAGGATATGATTCAGGCTCCTGCAAGTCATGACATTTTTGAGAATCCATTTGGCCTCCGTTTCCTTCATCTGGTGAATCCTGGGGCAGGGAAGAGTGCAGGGGAAGGGGTAAATGCCTACAGTATTGTAAAGCAGACTACAGTCTTGTGGTTTATTGTAGGAATATAACTTGCATCTGAAACGTGGAAGTGGGAGGTGGGAAGCTGGGGTCAGGGAGTCACAGTCTGATTGTTTTAGTTGGCTGTGTTTTGCCAATTCTGCATCATTATTCATTCGATGAAAACTGTGGAGAGTTTATGTGCAGCTGTAGTGTTCTGTGCTTTCTTCATATTTTTGTGAAAATAAAAGGCAGATAATTATCGTGGCTATTTGGTATGACCTGTCACTCTTACCTAACACAGCATGAATGTGTCATTTGATTTTAAGCCCATCATCAGGGTAGCTGATCACAGTAGACCTAATCTTGGGTAGAATTATAAAGAATATTGTATACTATGTTTCCCAGCCATATTAGCCCAGTAAGATCCAGTTAAATGTCTAGTTGGAATTTGGTGGTATTGATAGAAAAGCTAAAATATTTCTGATTTTAGGAACTTTTTATTGGAGTTTGTGTATAAAAAATAGAATGTCTTAAGAAAAAACTGAAGTGGTTCAATGCTTGAAATGGTTTGAGTAGAAGCTGGTTTATACTGTGTTATTTTAAAAATGTATTTTAGAACCTGAACTGTATCCTGCTTGCAGTTATTATAATTATTTTTTTTTTAGAATTTTTTTCTTTTAAATAGTTCATCAGGCTTACAGGCATTTATATAAATTGAAGGCACATGAGGTTAAATATTTATTGTAGCTGAGGTTTTCATTGGGACTTACATGCTCAAATCCCACTGTAATTCTTAGAAAACCTTCTTATGTGTCCTTGTGTGCAGAGCAGCTCCGATTATCTGCGAATGCGTGCAAGCAAGTAAACGTGTGAGATTGTTCTTAAAGTGAAAGGTTGTTAAAGTGTTTGTTCCGTATTTCTATTTTAAGTATAGTGGGAAAGCAGGAAACTTCTGCAGAGAGCTTTACTTCATGTGGCAGTAGGGAAGTAATTTGGTTGAGTGTTTGACGTATTGCTTGGCAAAGTGGGGTTATTGAAGCTGCGTGAATTCACTGGAGTTCAGTTCTCAATGTATTTATCTCTTCATAGCTTTCTAGAACCATTCACTTAATGAAAACTCACAGATATTAAATGTCTGGTAAGTGACACTTAGGATTCTTGCAAGGTGGAAACCGTCTGTTTCTGTAATGGCTGGTGTCCTCTGTTTTCATTTTAAGTGATATTTCTGGAAAATGTGGTTGCAGAATTGTATCTTTCATCTTTCCCTTTTTCATAATGGAAAGATCTGTCTAGTGCTTTTTCTTACAGAGAAAAGGATTTTAAGTTAGTTTTGTCTTCCTGATTTTGTGGATTGTTTGAAACAGTGGAAATAAAGTGAATTGTGCAAATTTTTTTTGTCCTAGACTTGTAAAGTCTGAGTTTTGGCAAACTTGCCAATTGGAATGACTTGATTTACATACATTTGGTTTTACATTATCAGCTAACTTCCTCTGCCTCATGAAAGTCTCACAGTCCCAATGATCCCTTGATTGCCTACCTTATCTCTAGCCTGTCGTCTTTTCTCCCCTTCATGCTCTTCCCCAAGGTAAAAAAATTAATAGCTATGAGTTACTGTGACCTATAAAATAAAATAGGTGCCATTAAGTACTGGTAATGATGCTGTCTGCTTAGAACTGCCATGGCTACTTATAAACTTACATTGTAATATTAATACTTGACCCTTTTATGGTAACAGCTTAACATTTTTGTATTTTTGAGGCAGGATCTATGATCTTATTAGTTCACTTGCACAAATAACTGACATTTTAAAGAGCAAACCAAGTTGAAAGAATTGCCCATAAATTAGTCAGTCCTGGGACCATGCCTGTGAACTATGTGATAAGGATAATAATATTTAAACATTGCTATGCTTGCACACCTCCTGGGATTATAGGGTTGTACAGTCTTCCTCTGAGTTCAGTTCTACAGTAAGTTTAAGACTGTGGCTATAGTAGTTGGTTGTCTGACAGTACTTAGGGGTCAGAGTATTGTCTGCAGTTGTTTTATTATATATTGGTTTCCTATTTTTATTTTAAATCTCTTTGTGTTATAAGGAACAGATTTATTTTTTTTACTGTCTAAATATCTTTTCATACTCATCAAGCTGCAGTCTTTCTGCAGCATGAACTGATTAAGCACAGTCATATGCTGATTTGTAAGATGGCAAATGCAATGGAAGGGAAAAGGGAAGGATAGATTCCTAGGTAAAAGGTATGATGAAATTTAAAACAAATGGATTTGAACTGTTATCATTTTGCAGCAAGCAGAATAACCACCAGCTCTTGATGTTTTGATTGTGGTGTGCACATAGCACAGAATATATTTACACAAAACAAATTTTGGCAGTTATGGCCACATTAACATTTTTTTCTGAAAAATGCAATGAGAGTTGTGAATAGTCCCAAACTCGGTCTTCTCAATTGCAGCATAAGCAATTACTGTAATGTTATATACAAAAAACCTAATACACTTTCATGTTGTGTGATACTGTCTATCTATAGGCATGAATTTATATCAATTTAATGGATACAGGACTCAACTCCCTCAGATCTCATGTTTTTTTTTTTAAGTTAAGTTAACATTGATTAATAAAAGTGTTATGCAAAAATAAAATAATTTCAGTTAAAACAAAGAGAGTCAGGTTCGTAATCTAAAATTATTTTGTATGTATGCTGCCATGAAAAAGACATGGAAAAGACATAAGGTTATTAGGCACTGAATTTGGGTACAATAGCAGTTGGTCATCTAACCCCCTTACTCTCCTTAGGAAAACTCAAACACTAATATTTAGGCCTAGATCCATTTTGCTTGCATTCCTTTTACCAGACTCTGTCTTTCTGAGAGGAACCTGGTCTAAACTGCTCATGTGGATTTCCTCTTTAGTCACTGGTGGGACAAAGACACTTTCAGGTCTTTGAGGTCCTGATTTCATAATTTGTCTTAAGGAAGAAAAACTTGCGAAAAGTACCTTGTCTTCCCCTCTGCACTGAGTACAGGAATCCCTAAATGCCTGAATCTCAGCAGGTAAAGCAGAGGGACAAATTCCTCTACAGAAATATAGCTGTGTGACCGTACACAGAGGCTCAGTCCTACCTACCACTGTTTAACAGGTTTTGGTTTTTTGTTCTACAGGTCCACGAAGGTTTCTTGGAAAACAACACTGCTCCCATAAATGTCAGTGCCACCAGCAGTTTTTCTGGGAGAAGGAGTACTACTGATTTACGAGTGTACATGCTGTGTTTCCTGCCATTCATGATTCTCTCGGTCTTTATTCGTGACCTTAAGAGACTATCTTTGCTTTCATTGCTTGCCAATCTGTCCATGGCTGTCAGCCTGGTGATCATTTACCAGTATATTGTTACAGTGAGTACAAAAAAGTTTATTATCTCTTTTTTTTTTTTTTTTCCCAGTGTGGAAAGTTGTTTGTTGCATGCGGCAGTTAGTGTCTCTTATATATGTGTGTGTGTGTATATACATAGATATATATATGTGTGTGTGTGTGTGGTACATATATATATGTGTGTGTGTGTATGTACATATGTACTGACTGACAATTTCTGAAAGGCAGAATTATCAGGTATTTATTTGAAGCATCTTAATTTAAGGAGGTACCTTAATTGAGACATGCTTTAAACATACACTTTTACAGTGCTTTTGAAAGAAAGGATAATATTGCTGCACTTAAGATAATAAAAATATGTATTGAAATTTCTTGGAGTCCTTGAGTGGAGAAACGTGAATTTTTATGGGTTGCACGCAGAACTTGCTAGGTTTTAATCTGTGGTCAATCTTTTTGTTGCAAGAGAAGAACAGTTCCGATAGCCATGTGTATTTCTAGTGTTTCTCCAGTACAGTCAAGATTTACCCTTTAAGAATGCATATTGCAGGCTTCCATCTCCTGAGAAGTTGAATAGAATCATAGAATGGTTTGGGTTGGAAGGGACCTCAAAGATCACCTAGTTCCAACCCCTCTCCCATGACAGGGACACCTCCCACCAGACCAGGTTGCTCAAAGCCCTGTCTAACCTGGCCTTGAACACTTCCAGGGAGGGGGCAGCCACAACTTCCCTGGGCAACCTGGGCCAGTGCCTCACCACCCTCACAGTCAATAATTTCTTCCTAATATCTAATCTAAATCTACCCTCTTCCAGTTTAAAGCCATTACCCTTCGTCCTATCACTCCATGCCCTTGTAAAAAGTCCCTCTCCAGCTTTCCTGTAGGCCCCTTCAGGTACTGGAAGGCTGCAATTGAATAGTTGCTGCTGTTTTTCATGTTTGGAGGCAGTTCATAATGGAACAAATTAAACTTATGGCCGAAAAAAAAAAATCACTAGAAACCTCAATCTTTTTCTTTCATATGATTTTTGAAAAGTGATAGACACTGTTGCACACACTGTATAGATAAGTGGTGAGTGCCACTGTTGTTCAAGAAAGCATGAGTGTTATGAGTGGGAAGTGGAGGGTGGGGAGGAAGGCAGAAAAGCCAGTGAGAGAGACTGGCTGGATGAGGAGGCAGAAGGTACATAGAAGAGATTGAGGGAGACAGAGTAATGAATTGCTCTGCGAGAACTCATCTTGTATTAAAAATATTTTCTTTTACTATCCCTTATGGTTATGTAGAATATCTATGCTGTATGAAAGCAGATTAGAAAATGGAATACTCTGAGCACATAAGATTGCAGCAGATTAAGCTTGAGGTGTGAGCATTCCCTTTTGTTTTAATGGGTGCTCACTCATATACACCAGTGTGAGACTTTAAATGTGAAAATTTCTAGTGTCAGTAATATAAACCTAGAATAAATACATTTGTAAGTGGCTGAGGGTAGGTGGGAAGGTGGCTATAAATATGTATAAACGACTGAGTTTGGGAGAATTGTTTGCCAGGGATTGTGAACAGCAATGTATATGCCACTGTCAACATGTACTTAGTTTTCTTTCCTATAGCATAACGCATCAGTCAAAATTGTAGGAACAGCTAATGAGCTTTACATAGCACTGTTTTGATTTGTTTCCTTCAGGATATATTAGATCCTCGAAAATTGCCTCCTGTGGTTGGCTGGAGGAAATACGCACTGTTTTTTGGGACTACCATATTTGCTTTTGAAGGAATTGGTGTGGTAAGTGCTTTTTACTAACTCTTCAAAATACCTGAATCTGTGCTACATGATGGGATACAGGCAGTTTTACTCCTGTTGTTATTTCATTGTTTTTGTTGAATCACTAATCTCCCATGTTGATATGAAAAAGGTTAATTTATTTTGTCAAGTAAGGCAAAAGTTGAGGACACAACATCCCCATTAAAGGGGAGTTGGGTGAATACTAGTTGCTACTTGGATATGTAGCACCTACCCAAATTACAAGAATGCCTTTAGTTCCAAACAGATTGAGACAATAGTGTAGTAACAACTAGTATCATGATATGGTCTATAATAATACAATGTTCAGCTAATAATATGATACTTCAATTATAATGATTCAGCAGCTCAGTTTTAGGTGGTGAGTGTGTAAAAATGGAAACATAATTGATGTCCTTTTCAGTTGGGATCACAGAGGACAAAGTGATTAATTAGAAATGCATTATTCTTCCTGCTTCAAACTTGTCTGTAGATGTGACTTGATAGCGATGGGGATGATAAGAAAAAAGATGGAAATTTCAGAATATTTATTTTTTGATTCATGGCCTTCTGACAATGAACCTCAGTTCCTCATTGTTTCTTGAAAAATGTCAGTTAAATACATTTATCACTCTCAAAATTTGATTTTTAAAAGTGGATCGTTTTTAAACTATTATTCACTTATTACTCTTTCTGAGAGCTTTCTGATTGCTTCTCACACTAGCAAAGTCTACAAGTTTGTTAGCGCTTTTGTTCCATGTGGCATATTTTAAAAAATAGCTAAGGAGGTTTCTGGGAATGATAGGTCATAATGTCTTTAAACTGTTGAGAAATTACTATATACACTTTATTTGTTACTAATACATACTTCAGCAAGTGTTACTGTATGCTTATAACTAAAAATAAAAGCTAAAAACCAGTCAACACTGCCACTCTCCAAAAAAACCCCAACCAAACCAACCCCAAACCAGCACGCAATTAGTCTGGTTGTCATTGACATAACAAAGGACAGTTTTTAAACCTGTCAGCACTGCATTAAACCAGAATATTTCACCCTGCTGCTGTATTATCACTGCCAGAAGAATAGGAAAAACTTTTAACTGTTACTGTGTTACAAAAGTGTGTTTTCACACATGGGATATGTGGATCTAGGGAATGTGAATCTCTATTTCTCAAAGTGTTCTCGACTGTTTCTCAGACTGTAAACTGCCTGATGCAGAGGTTTAGCTGCCATATATCTGAGTGTATCTGGACATCTTTCCTTTTGTCATCTGGATGTTCTGTCATAGGAAATCAGCCATTTGTCTTGGGTCGTTTGATGCCTGTAAGTCTTGGGTAAAGAAACCCCCATGGTCAGTGAATCAAACAGACTGGGCTGTACTGAGCTTGTTGCTCTTAAATTGTATAGTCTGTCTGGGACAGACTGCACTTACTGCCTGTGGTTAAATGCAAGTGATGTACAGTAGGTCTGATACATATCCCAGCTGTGTTAAATTTGTTGCTCATGTACCGCATAGCACCCAGGTGTATATTTGTACCCAGGAAGTCCCAAATGAGCCTCAGGAAAGTGTGGAAGGTTTACCATTTGGTAGTGGTAGTTTGCTGAATTATAGGTAAGGAATTAATTCATGGCAATTATTTTCTGGCATATTGGTTCCCACATTAGTCAGCTCCTTAAATTTACATCAGCAGGAGTAACGTCGACTTCCGATGTCAGCTTTTAAAGAACTGCCCAGAGCATTGTGCTTGATTGAATCCCTGGTTCTTACTAATGACTTCTTTAGGAACTCCAAACTCTTTTCCTTCTTTTATTCAAGAGCATATAATGTAGACTTCATTCAGATTGTACCTTTAAAACGTAAAAATGCTGCTTGATATTATTAGATATTAGCATTATACAGTTACTGCATGTATTTCTGTATTGGCTGTCTCAATTTCCTGATAATAATTTACTTACTCTTCAAAGGAAATGAAGAGTGTGTTTTAGTTTTTTCACTTTGTTACTAGTGTTTGCAAACTTATTAAACATTTTATGTTCATTATGATTTGGTATACTTTGTGTGTGTACATTACCCAAGACTACTGGCTACCTTTACAAATTAACATTACTGTAAAAGTGAAAATCTAGAGTTTAATGTTTCTTCCATATATGCAGAATTATATTAATATGTCTGCTTCTTGAGGATATTTTGAATGTGCAGAATATTTGCTGAGCATTGTTATGCTGTACTTGCATGTATCATAGAGAAGATTTGAAGAAAAAAATGATTTTATGGATTTGAATAATCAGAACTAAACAAAGTTGTTGAAGCATGAAATAAAAAAGATGAGTGAAGCAAAGCGAGACAGACATTTCCACTTCACTTAGTTAATATTCTGTACAACTCTTGGTGACTGAGTTAATTGATAACTAGTTATTGCAGCTCAGTAAGTTACCATCATAGACTGAACTGTGATATACCTGTATGTGTGTTTGTGACCTCTTGCAAATGTGGAGTACGTTGTCTTAAAATTCTTCCACTGAGCTGTAAGCTAGCGTGTTAATTCACATTACAATGGATTAAGAATATTCAGATAGTCAGTTGCTGTTGTGCTGATGTGTGATAACTTGTTACCCTGTGTCTTATTTACTGTTGTTCCTATATCCATGTGGTTGAACTGTTCTGATAAGGAAAAAAAAAAGCCCACTGTTGAAATGGCTTCGCTCCGTAGTCTGCTCTTTCTGACGGCCAGCACTCAGCAGGGATTTACCTCATCTTGATCTTGTTGTTAGAGGCTTGATTTTAGATTTTATTCCTGGAATGTCTTGCAAATAACACTAACAGTGAAGCTATCTGAACATTATATTTTAAACAGACGCCTTAAGGTCTTAATTTTATCAGAAAACTTGGTTGTGGGTTGATTCATTTTATGCAATAAATTGGCCTTAAACAGTTATGAGGCCTCATTTTCCCTTCTGCTTGATTCCAAACATACATTATGCTGTTTCTCATCTGAGAGCTGCCAGATTATCAAATGTTCTGAAGAGGGACAGCAAATGAAGTTCTGAGGTTTTGGGCTGGTTCAATCATCTTAAGCAGAACCTGACAAGAGAGGAAAAATGCCCTTGGTGTGGTTTTTCTACTGCCATTGTTCTGTGTAAAATGGTCTTTCCTGCTAGGAATATTTCATGATCAGTGATTTGAGCAGAGGAGTAAATGGTCTATAATGCATGGTATGAGACAGTGCACCTTAGCTGTAGCAGTCAGGAGGATTTCTTTTCAAAGATACGTAATTGTTTTTTATTTTCATTAACAGAATAATTGGCAGTTCCTAATGCTGTGCTCAGTATGCAAACGTGTTTGTCTGGTTTCTTTGAACCAAATAACAGACCGTGGAGGAAATGCTCTAGCTCTGATTTTTTTTTTTTTTTTTTTCCCATCCTGTTCAAAAAGCTTTTTTATATATTGATTTTTTTTCATTCTTTTAGTTTCGTGCTTGTTTAGTTTACTGACTTGTGTCTGTAATAACTCAAAGGAGGAAGGGCAGCCTGTTTATAATTGAAATACAGAATCTCAAATAAAGCAAGGTAATGCCTAGAAACTAGCACTTCTCTAATAGTAAAAGCTAGTTAAGCATTTCATCAACCAGTGTTATTAAAACTATTTTGAGACATTTTAATTAAAATAAAAATAATGTGATGATTGATTATATTAACGTGATGAATTGAGCTGTTCATATCTGCCTGTGAGATCAATCTAAACTCTTATTTGATGGCAAATTTGAACAATTTTGTGATTTTGCTGAAGTCCAGGCAGGTTGTTCATTTGCTGCTACAACTACTACAGCAGAAATAAGGTTAGTGTTATCAAAGGGCTGATTAATGTTAATGCATGCTAAACTCTGAGTGATCATTGTAACAGGATCAAAAAGTGCTGCAGTCTGTTGCTTGTGCCATTCATTTCTTTGCTCCCTGTTTGAGTTGTGTGTAGAAATGAGGTCACTGCTGCCAGTTGTGAATGTCTTGGCAGGCAGGTGGTAATCATCGCTGTGTATGAACAGGAGGAGTTGACAGCAGGGTACTCGGTGATCTCTTAATAGGAGTTAGGAAACAGCAGCTGAGAGCTCAGTACTGTCAGTCTGGTGGTTATCATTCATAGTGCTGGGAGTCTGTTTGGGATTTCAACACTTGTATGTTAAGATTTTAAGATCATCAGGATGACCTTATGAAAATCATGTTGGCTAGGGGCATTAATACAGTTTGTATGACAGTAGTACCAACAGAAATCCAGTACTCTTAAGTGGATACAACACTTCATTTAAGATACTCCATTTCGTTTTAATCTTTAAAGTGAAGATTTTGGTTTAGAAGGCAATAATCTGTTGATTGGGGGGTGGAGAAAACATATATTCAGCCCTCAGTGGGCCTTTTTGCATACAGGGCTCGGCTGGGGATGGGAGAATCTGCATCTGCTTCTTTCCCTCTGTGCTTTAACTTCTCTCTGACTGTGGGTTCCCTGTGCTGGATGTTGCCACATGGCAAATCATGGGGCTGGTGTTCGGGCTGCAGAAGAGAAGAGAATACAAACCCTACTTCTTGAATAGAGGAGGTGATATGATGTGAATGTCTTTCACAGAACATGTAACATTATTTTATAAGAACCACGTTTGAGAGCCTCTTTCATATTGCAAAGGTGAGTAGGTCTGTTTTCATAATGAATGTGAGATTTTTGTATTGAATTAAAAAATAACTTCAGACTGTGCTCCTCAGTGTGCCCAAAATGTAGTTAAACCTCTTGAATATACTTTTCAGAAGAGTGTAAAACTAAAGCCTTCAGGCCTGGATATGTCTGTACAATAACCATGTGCAGATAGTAGCTTTGCATAATGTTATGTTTATATAAAAGCAGTTACACTTAATGAGTGTTTTGTGCTGAGTCTGGTTGGCTTTGTCATTTGAGGTATAAAAACCAAATTCAAATGTGGAAGTGATACTTTAATATAAGCTTCAGGGGGAAGGGAAATTAAATAGATTCATAATGTTTAAACAAGAAAGATAATTTTTCTTCTCTATTGTATATAAATACGCTAAGTTAAGTACAGTTTGTACAATTGAGTGGGTTTTTTTCCCTGTTGAGTGCTTCAGACTGATTAGCCTAGCGAAAAGAAAATGTTACTTTCCAGCATTAATTTCATGTTTGGAATATAAGGCTTCTGATATTTTAGCCTGTTACTTGGAGATGTCTGTTCAAACTCCTTTGAACTTTGCTATCACAGCTTTGCAGTAGAAGGTAGGATGGTATTTGTATACCAAAAGACAGGCTCTGGAATTGCATTAGGCAGCAGCTCACCAATTCCAGGAGATTTAAAAGAGAGAAAAGTAAGTAGATTATAATTTTAAACTGTCGTTATTTGGATTTTGAAAGTGATGCAGATGAGCTTGTTAGGCCTGTGGCTTTGAGATAAAAGCCTCCCATTGTCAAAAAGTATTTCACGAAATTGGTATTATCCTTTAAAACAACTACTGAAACCCAATGGCACTCTTCTGTTGTCTTTAAGACCAGACTGGATTTTGTCAGAAACATATATTTAGCAGGTCATGTGACATCACCTAAATCTGCTTGAGGCATCTCTAGACTGGGGTATATCCATTCCATTGGCATTCTTTTAAGATGGTGCAAAGGCTTGTACCACCAAAATGTGAAAGGTGGGAGTCTCAGAGGCTGTGTTTGCATTTGGACAAGCGTGTAGGTGGCTGGATTTGATGACTGTGGAGATGACCTACTCCTAAATGTGTGTGATAAATGGGGACTTGAAATGTCGTGTCAGCAAGAGGCGTGTTGTAGGTACTGCGCAAAATCACTTGGTTTGCATGTCTTCTGAAGATGATTAATGTAAGAGAGGAGGAAAAAGATTATGGGCAAATGTGCAGAACAGAGAATGTTGTTAGATGTAGTAGATAAAAAAATGTATCAGAAACTGTAAAAAATTCATCATGTGCCATAGTCAGCTGAAAGTTGATAAAATTCCAGGCTACTTCATATTACCTCTTTATCAAGTTAAATATTCCTTACTGATATCCTGCACTTCCTGAGTATAGAGAGACTTCCTTTTACCTTGGAGAACCGTTTGTTTGTGCATATTCTAACTTTAATACTTCCTATCTTCCTAACTTACTAACACAAACAGAAGACTCCTGAGTATCTTTCAGGCAGCATCCCACACCTGATGCTTGCAACATTCAAACGTTTCTTTATCCTTAGAAAACCTAAGATACACACACATTTATACATATAGGAAAATAAAGGCATTTAAGTTTATTGCTTGCTCACCTGAAACATTTATTAATCATTATGTGACTTGGTGACTGGAAAAATTGTAAAAGAGCAAGAGTGACAGCGTGCCAAGCCATCACGTGTTCCGCTTTGCCAGCTTGTGGCAGGTGGGTTTTGGGGTCCAATACATGTGGTTTCAGTGAGGCACAAAATCTACTTCTGTTTGGATTTGACCCTGTCTTATATGGAAAACTTGTCTCAAGTATGTGTGTAGTAGAGCCAGCCTGAGACACATACTTCTTTAACTAATTATATGTATAATTAAGCAGCTTTTAAACTCCGTAATCTTCTTGAATGTTCACTGAAGAAGAGTGTTTCTAAACAAAAAAATTTTTATGAATACCTGTTCTCCTGGATTTTAGAGCCCTAATCATACACTGTTGAGTGCTTCCGCAGGGATCAGTAGTGTCTTTCTAATAAAAATCATAGTGATTTGTCAAGAGCAGCAGAAAAAAAAAAAATCGCAAAGGGAATGGGAGAGGTGGAAAGGAAAAATGTCATAATGGCGAAGGCATTTGGAAGATTATAGTAGGAAGTGGTATGTTGTGTATTCTTCAACTTGTATTCTTCAGCTTGTTTTGTACTCAGGCTGTTTGAGTGCTTCACAGAACAAGTGATGAGTAAGTCAGGTGTCAAGGTGCTGTGCTCTCATGTCAGATGGAAGTGTATGAAACTTTCTCTTCTAAGAAAAGCAAATACAATTGTCAGTGTCTTCCTTCCCTTTTATTTTGGATGGATTGATTTTCTTCTGGAATAGGATAGTTATTCCTTTCAACGATGGTCATGCTGAAATGTAAGATGTGAATTACAAAACCCTTTCTCTTGCTAGGCTTTCTATGTTGGGGTCCTGTTGGTTTTTAACTGTCTCAGTCCAGGAGTGTGTGTGGCTGTTTTCAATGTTCCTTATTCTAGGGTAGAGAAATTTCTGTGTTTAGATTTGTAAAACTTCGTAGGATCCTTAATCCTGTTTATTTCCTGTGATAGTCATTAATCCTCAGTGGGAAACATTGTAATTTATTTTTTCACTTCTGCAGTCATGGAGTTTGCGCAGCTCCATGCAGGACCTTGCAATATACGTATACTTTGTCCCGGGTCACTTTAGAAGCTAAAGCAACTTACAGGTGGAAGAGCATTTTGGGTAAAAGTGAAAAGACCTTTTGGGACGACAAAGAAGCAGATATGGATAAGTGAGAACTTTGTGATCGTTACCACTTATTGTAAGATAATTTAAATTTGATGCGGGTTTGATCCTTGGCTAGCATAAAGGTTTAAGTGTCTTTGCAGTTTTGGGAAACTTATTTAACTCATGAAACAGAAAGCATCCAGAAATACTTGGTCATGTATATACCTTTATGTATTATTGCAGTGAAATATACTCTCCAGCAACACTTGTGTTTCTAACTTAGATTTTTTTATTATCACTTATTTTGTAGAAATTTTGAGAGTAGCCTAAGTTATAGAGGACATGTTAGAATATAGTATTGTATGGTCTGTAGGCTACAGTTCCAAATGCAGCAGGGTGGCAGTGGGGGAGAAGTAGAACTAAAGAGTGTGGCTGTAACTGTCTGATTAAGAACATAATTTTCTCTTGACATATATCATTTTGACACAAAAAATATTTTAAAATATTAGTGACAGAACTAAGATGCCACTTTTTAGTTTTCAGTTTGCAATATAGGGAGGTATTTTAGATTGCATTCATGAATAAAGTCAAATAAGACATGATAGTACACAAACTTATATAGCTTCTGTTAAATTTCAGAGCAAGCTAAAGATTAAATAAATGTCATAATGGAGTGATAAATAAGCTTTTAAGCATAAAAAAGTAAAAGGGAAAAAACCTCTGAAGAAAATGCGAGGTTCAGATGGACAGCTAAGTAGGATTTATGTAATTCCTTCAAGCACTGTTGAATCAAGGCTATCAGAATTGGGCAGTAGGTTTTCTGAAGTTGTTGCAACAGGGACTATGCAGGACTGGAAAGAAATTTAGAGTGAAAATCTATCCAGCAGCTACCCAATAGTGACATAGTGTCGGAACAAGCACAGGGTCACATCATACCTCCTGTCAGCCTCTGTCTCCTTATGAACACTTCACAGATCTTTTGGATCCTGATAGAATTTAACAACTGAGGGAACAGGGCGCTGGTGTAATATATGTGTAATTGCTTGTTAATTGGCTTCGTGTTAATCCTATGAGGTATAGAACTGTTCAACTTGAGGGACTTGTCTGGAATAGGTGATACTGTATAAAACCTGAGTCAAGTTCTTTGCATAATTTCTTTGGAGATCAGTTCTGCCATGGGAAGTATCTCCTGCAGTGACAACAACTGTCTCAAAATGCCTGTTGCTGCTCAGAGAGAGTGCCTGAACCTGGGAAGGCTCATCACTGGGGCTGGGAAGGGATATTTTCACCTGGACTGAGCGATGCGGGGAAGGCTGCGCTAGCATCCTCATCTGGTTGCGGATCTGGTCCTGATACTAACTTAAGGATAAGCAGGGAGAAGTTAGCACTTTTAAATATAATTTCAAAATCTAAATAAGTTAATGTGTCTTTGTATAACGATATTATTATCCTATATTTCTTTATTCATGTCTTTTCCTTAAATTCAGTGTAAATGGAGGTTGTAATGTTTAAGTGAGGTTGATGATGCAGGAACACACATTTAGATGTAGTATGCTTTATTTCAACCTACTCATTAGTAAGCTTGAGGTGACATTGTTGAGTTTAAAGAGTAAACTTGATTAAATGGATAGTTAAAAGCAAGAGTTAGTATGCTTAAGAGAATTGTCTTAAAATGTTTTTAAATTGCTTTTTAATTTTTTTTAATTAAGTCTTTGTTTTCTTGGAGAAATGTGGGTTTTCAGACTGACTGGGTTTAAATGCAAAAGATAAAAAATTGCAGTGCAGATAGAAATGTTTAAAAAATTATATTTGATTGCTTCCTCTGGACTCAAGCACATTGAACATGCATTGTGTGCCCAAGTGGCAAAGGTGGCCAGTGGAATCCTGGCTTGTATAAGAAATAATATTGCCAGCAGGAGCAGGGAAGTGGTCTTACCCCTGTACTTGGCACTGGTGAGGCCGCGTCTCAAGTGATAGCAAGCCCAGCAAGGTTGCTTGGCTATAGTTGAGATTCAAAGCACCTACGCTGTCTTTAGGAAAAGCACTGCTTAGTGTGCCTGGCCCCATCTCTGTCAAAAAAATGTAAAAGAGCGTGGGTCTGTATTCTGGTAGTCATGGACGTGAGCTTCCCAGCCAGGGAGAGCTGAGGCTGACTGCTGAACATGAGCTTGTGTGTCAGCCATGTGCATGGTAGGTTGGTCTGAGGTGGAGACTGACAGTGCAGACGTACCTAATAAAAATAGGAGAATTACCCTTGGATTCTGAGCAATTCTGTTACAAAAAATTTAGTCAGTCATATTGCCTATGTATTTTCATATGGGCACTGTAAGTATCTCTTGTCAGTTTTTCCAACCTGTAAATATTGCGTTATATTTCTACACTGATGCTATTTTCCAACCCAGACAGGTGCTTTTCAGTAACTGAACATTTCTGTTGGGTGCATAAAACATTGTGATCTTCCAGGCTGTAAAACACTATTGTAGAATAATCTTATTTATTAATAAAATCACCTAAATTTTGGAAATTGGTTTTTAAAGAGGGGAGAAAAATAGTTTTACTGTGAGGACATCGAATGTAATTGGTTTTCCCTCTATTTCCAGGTGCTGCCATTGGAGAACAGAATGAAAGACACCACGCGTTTCAAACAGGCACTGAACATTGGCATGGGAATAGTCATGACCTTGTATATCTCATTAGCCACTCTAGGGTATCTGCGCTTTGGGGATGAAATCAAAGGCAGTATAACTTTAAACCTGCCACAAGATATATGGTAAGTACATAGATGACTTAAACCCAGTAATCTAGAAGGCAAAAACATTGTAAAGGTTGTTACATCCGTCAGCGCTGTCGTAGTAGATATGTACTCAAACTCTTAAAATTAGACTGTATATAGTATCTCTGTGCCTTCTGCAGCTGAGCTGTGATCCTACCAAGCAGTTTCTTGCACAGTAAAAGGAATTGCATATGGAAAGAGATTAATGATCTTTATAGTAAAGCGTTCCATCTCTAGCAGGAGCTGCTTCCCAGTGTATTGAGGGAAAGAATATGCAGTTTGCAACCACCTATATTGCAGGTCTGAAACCAGTTGGTTTTAACTTGAGTTTCCTGGTAATTGAGTAGCCCTTTTTAGTGTAGTCATTGACTTAAGCAGGTAAACAACTGGAACAGATGACAACAAAACAGAGTATGTTTGTAGGTCAGATGCAAGTCCATGGGTAATGTATAATAATGACTTCCTATGTGGAAAATGAGACATGCTTGCCAGTGACACAGGGCTGTTCTAATTTTTGTTTACCTTTGGTTTTAATGCTATGAGAGCTCCACATGTCACATGGTGAAGAAGCACTGAGGACCATTTCAGCTTGTGTGTTGTTAGTTCTTTATCTATCCATGGATGGATATATGCTGTAACTATTAATTTAAAGATGACTCAATTATTTTTAGAAACTTTGTGTCTGATGGGCCCAATAAGAAGGTATATCAGGAGTGCAGAAGTGTAAAAGCTGAAAAGTATTTTAATGTTTCCATTCTGATCAAATAATGTTTTACATATTATATGCCTGCATCTACTTCTCGTTGAAGTGAAATTTCAAATTATGTCAAACAAAAACTACTTTGCTGAACTGAATGGTGACTCCTTTTTTACTTATTGAAAAAGAGGAGAACATATTTAAAGAGTGTTCTTAATTTTCAAGTGTTACTTTCTCACTCTCTTTTTCCATTTTTGTTCCTTGGAGTTGGTGTGAGCTGTGCATTTTTAATATTCTAAAAAAATGTGTCTTGAAGGATGAATGGGTTTTTTGGTCGCTAGAATTTTCATGTCTCTCTTGTTGGTTTTTCTGCTTGCTTTGTTTTTGTGCTGCTTTTATAAAAAATGAGATTTGGACCTCAATTTCTTGCCCATTTTTGTTTGTTTTTTTTTTCCTGTTTCTTCCTATAGTTCTGCTTTTTGACGCATATTGCTCATGCTGTGTATTTAATTGTGTCATTTTACTGGATGTATATCAAAAAACCTAGAAGTCTTCAAACATTTCCTGCATCCATTCTGTCTATATGATGCATCTGAAAGAGAAAATACTTCTATTTGTAATATTACACGGTATTGCTCACTGTTGTTATGATGAGTGAAAAGTTTGTTTTAAGTGGTACCTCTGGGTTAATTTGTGCCTTAAGAGAAGTGCTGTTAAAAGAAGAGGAGGGAGAGGAATGTGGAATATAAGGTAAAGTTGCCTTTAGTTGTGCTTATGCAAACAGCAGGATGAAATCTATTCTGCTATAATACTCCGCTTTAGTCTGCAGCCCTGCTGTCTAACAGGTCTGTTCAGATAAGAGTTTTCAAATAGCTCTTGGCTACAGTGCAGATGTGATGGTAAGATGATATTTTTCCTGATGGCTTTACAGACCCTAATGCAAAGAAAGAGGTAATAAAAGAGATGGAAGGTGGTGCTCTGTAAGGTGGAGAATTGGCATTGTAAGTTTAATAACGTCAAAGCTGCTCAGGGCACATATGTAGAGATAACAAAGTCATCTGTTTTCTTCTTACCCTGAGTAGTACCCCAAAGCACCAAACAAAATTAGAAGGAGCAGCAGCTGGGTGGTATCCCCATGGGTTGTGATGTACAATGCTATTGCTGTGCAGTACTGTGGGTATATCTGATACTGTACTGATGAACAAGTGTGTACAATTAACTGTGCTAGCAAAACAAATTTCCAGTGAACCGCATGACAACATTTTGTTATTTGGTCCTCACATAAAAAGCCAGTAAGTGGCTGGATTGAACTAGAGAAATGCAAGGAGCGGACAGGTTTTTACATCAAGTGGCCTTGCGAAAGAGCCTGGAATGTAGCTATGTCATGAAACTTAGCTTACGTGCTTCATTCCAGCTGGACAATCCCTGTCTTAAAAATAAACCTTTCCTGATAAAGAAAAGAGAAATTGTGCTGCTTTCTGAGTTTTATTTGATGTTCTTGCAGATTAATTGACCAGAAGGCATACACAGGCCCTAGACCAGTTAAGTCCTCACGTTTAATTTAAATAGAGGACTGCTCATATTCTGAAAACATTCTACTAGATCAGAGCCTTTGGAGAAGAGAGTTGTTGTACTTCTACTTGAGAATGTGTTTTGGAGCACAAACCGTTAGCCAGCATAATGGATTAATTAGACTATGCTGAAAATTCAACACCACTGTGCCCACTAAACCACGTCCCCAAGTGCCACATCTATTTGTTTTTTGAATGCCTCCAGGGACAGTGACTCCACCACTGCCCTGGGCAGCCTTCTAATGCCTGGTAACCCTTTCAGTGAGGAAATGTTTCCTAATATCCAATCTAAACCTCCCCTGGCACAACTTGAGGCCATTACCCCTTGTCCTGTTACTGTTACCTGGGAGAAGAGACCGACCCCTGTCTCGCTACAGCCTCCTTTCAGGTAGTTGTAGAGAGCAATGAGACCTCCTCCACACTAAACACCCCCAGTTCCCTCAGCTGCTTATCATCAGACTTGTGCTCCAGACCTTTCACCAGCTTCTTTGCTCTTCTTTGTGCACACTCCAGCAGCTCAGTGACCTTCTTGTAGTGAGGGGCCCCAAACTGAACAAGGTATTGGAGATGCAGCCTCACCAGTGCTGAGTACAGGGGGACAATCACCTCCCTAGTCCTGCTGGTCGCACCATTTCTGATACAAGCAAGGATGCTGTTGGCCTTCTTGGCCACCTGGGCACACTGAACACTCCTAGATTTGGCATCTTGGAAGCTCTAAATACAGCTTTGTGGGATTTGAGCTGATTTTTAGTTTCATGAAGGCTGACCTAGTGTTGATTTAGTCGTGTTGTCTAATGTGCAGGGAGTTCTCAGAGTCACTTTGTCAGTCTTTTTAGCTGACAACAACTGTGGGGATTTTTGTAAATCTTGAAGTGAAGGGGAAAAAAAAAAAGCACTGAACAGGTAATATTTTAACAGGCCTTAAAGCTTGTTAAATACTCTAAATTTACATAGGAGGTAAAGAATCTGGATCTGAACAAAAATGCAGGGGTTTGCTTGCTTAGCAATTATTGAATTCTCAAATGACATATGATGGAAAAATCTTTAAAAGATAAAAAAATTAGCAATCTAATTTTCTTAATGAAGAGTTTGCAGCTGACGTGAACATGTGTAAATGTTTTGAACAGGTTGTATCAGTCTGTAAAAATTCTGTACTCCTTTGGGATTTTTGTGACCTATTCGATTCAGTACTATGTCCCTGCGGAGATCCTCATCCCAGCTGTCACCCTCAAAGTGGAGCCGAAGTGGAAGTTACTCTGCGAGCTTGTGGCGAGAGCACTATTAGTCTGCTCAACCTGTAAGTATGTGCAGAACATCCATAAAAAGCTTGCTATTACACGTCATTGAGGACTGCTTATTTACATACATGTTTTGTTATTTATTTTTCTGGAGGCTAGCAAACCTGAAATTTTCATTCAATGATTCATTATGTTTTGATTTTCATGAACAAGTGAACCTAATGCTGTAGTTGTATTTTAACCACCCTTTTTTCAGTAGGTGTGACCAATCTGGAATTGATTTTAGAGGTCTCTTCCAACCAAGGCTATTCTGTGAAATATTTGACAACTGTGTCTTTTGCCAATAATCATAAAATCATAGAATGGTTTGGGTTTGAAGGGACCTCAAAGATCATCTAGTTCCAACTCCCCTGACATGGCAGGGACACCTCCCACTAGACCAGGTTGCTCAAGGCTCCATCCAGCCTGGCTTTGAACACTTCCTGGGATGGAGCATCCACAACTTCCTTGGGCAACCTGTTCCAGTGCCTCACCACCCTCGGGGTAAAGAACTTCTTCCTTATATCTAGGCTAAACCTACCCTCTCTCAGCTTCCACCCATTACCCCTCGACCTGTCATTACAGTCCCTTGTAAAAAGTCCCTCCCCAGCTTTCCTGTAGGCCCCTTTCAGGTACTGGAAGGCTGCTATGAGCTCTCCCTGGAGCCTTCTCTTTTCCAGGCTGGACAAGCGTAATTCTCTCAGCCTGTCCTCATAGCAGAGGTGTTCCAGCCGTCTGATCATTTTTGTAGCCCTCCTATGGACTCGCTCCCAGCAGCTCCATATCTTTCTAGTGTTGGGGGCTCCAGAACTGGACACAGCACTCCAGGTGGAGTCTCAAGAGGGAAGAGTAGAGGGGCAGAGTCACCTCCCTCGACCTGCTGGTCACACATCTTTTGATGCATCCCAGGACATGGTTGACTTTCTGGGCTGCAAGCGCACACTGTTGACTCATATTGATCTTATTGACCACATAATACTCTAAAGCTGCCAACTTGAAAATAGTTTTCTTAGAATGAAAGTTTTTAAGTAATAGACACACACTGCTGTTTCGTGTCAGCATTTCTCTGTGTGATTTACAGTACATGCTGCTTGTGGAGAGGTCTTTTTTCTCTTTCGTTGGTCTGAGAATTAGAAATCGGTAAATCTGAAGATTATGAACTGACGAGGAAGTTTAGGTACCTTGCAGCTCCCATCAAAAAGGCCGTTTAGCATAGGAAGCTTTTTCTTAAAAATGTTATTAAGAATTATTTCCAGTACAAAGCTGGCTTCTTGACTCCATCATTTGTACTGAAATAAGCTGTTTGCCTTAAAAAAAAAATCCAACCAGCCAAACAAGAAAAAAAAATATTAAGCCTTGTTTTTTTAGAGGGAAAATATTGATGAAAAAGTAGAGTTTGTTTTTTGTTGGCTCTGTTCTCCTAGCGCGTACTGACCCAGTGGCTAATGTGCTGGATGGCAGCTAATAATTGCCTGTTGTCAGAGGACTTAACATCCGGTGAGACTCTCTTAAGGTCAAGCCTGTTGAGAGAAACAGTTTAATGTTGGTGCAATTTAATTACTGCAGTAAGCAAAGGGAAATGCCATTGATGTAATAACTTGCTGCTCTGAAAGTACATCTATGTGAAATTAAAAAAAAAAATAGTGCTTCAAGTGCCCCTGGTGCATAGTGAATCTGTTAATAGTTTAAGATTGAAGATAGATGAATAGCTCTGGTAATACCCAAGAGACATCTAGATCAAAGTGCTTCAGGATGCAAAATGCTTTTCAGTGTCTCTCCAGGACCCCAGGAGAGACTCTCCAGTCTCAGCTGTACCTTGGTGTCATGAGGCCCTCAGCTTCAGCTTGTTCTCTGTTGCGCTTTATGTGCCCCTTGTAACCTGCCCTGGTAACAATACCACAATACATTTGAAAAGCTGGAATTCTTGTTGATCCAAATTGTTGTTTACAGGTGAAGGTTTTGAGAGTTTATAGGTTTAAAAGCACATTTGTCTGTTCAACTTTGGAAAACTATAAATGACTCCATAATATTCAGCCCTAGTTTTTTTTTCTTTCTCAGCTTTATTATAGAGCTTTGTAATTACTGGGTAGTCTGGGAAGGCAAATCTGGGGAACAATCTCCAAGAAAAGGAAGTAGAAAAAGAGAGAATTAGCTTGAAAATCTGGAAGAGGAATCTCTAAAAGGTAAAAAGAAATAGAAGCAAATCAGAGGTGGAGCACCTGGTGAGGGGGACTTGAAAATGGAGCAGTTGCCTATTGGGTATAATTAACTACAGTTGGGTGAACTGGGACAGGAAGATTCTAATCCAGCATCAATGGTGGCGAGTTCTTTTTTCCCAGAGGTGTGTTGACATGTATTCTTTCTTCTTGTTTTCATGCAATTGGGCATTGCGGTATTTTTTCAGATTTTTTTTTTCGTTATAAAACAGCAGCTAATGGTCTTTCTTTTCTGAAGGCATAATAAATACTTTAAAATGATTCAGTATAAAGTGAAAGCTATGCCATTACTTCTTTTAAAAAAAATGTGTATAGTAAAATTGGACCTGGTTTGTTCCACTGAAACTAATCTGTGATGTGAATCTCTAAAATGGACGTGCTGAAGTGTTACAGGTGTTACTGCGATATTTGAGAGTATTAAATTGTTTGCTGTAAGACATAGAAAAATAAAACTAAAAGTTTACTCTTAAATGTTTGATATTTGCCAGACTGTTGTGTGGTATGTTGTGTATATCCTAGTTATAGTTTCAGTTTTTTTCAAGTAGTTTCTATGAATTCTATGCATGCAGTATCTGTAATGCTTTTTCACCGTGTATAACACTTCGATGCTTACACTTGTCTTCTGTTTGTCACTTTTCATTGAAGCATTGCGTATAAATCAGAATTTATTTAAATAGTGCTTTGCTTTCACTAGGTGCAGACCATGGTTCCTAAAGTGAAAATTGGTTCTTTATTAGAAAGAAGAAATCAAAAACCTTTTAAACTGAGTTTTTAAAATGAAATGCTTTTGGTATCAGTGACAGAATCTGTTGTAATGTCTGGGCTATTCAGAGGTCATTCACTGATTAAAGGAACTCTGCCTGCTTGAAAACAATTCTATAAAAAGAGAAACTTCACCTGTGTTACTAGTAACATGCTAGCTTATTAAGAGACTTGAAAAATCAGTTATTAATTTGGGGGGCGGGGTTGCATTTCTCAAATCAAAATCAGTGAGGTCGTTGTTTTATTGTTGCAGTATATCAGAAACTTTGCTGGAAAAAAGCATACCCTGGAGTGGGCTTTTTTGGTTTGTCTGGTAAGGTTTGTTTTAAGTAAGAACTCGACAAAGGACGGGAAGTATAACATGCATCCAAAAAACCCATATGCCTTCTTATGATTTTTCATTATTTACTTTCTCACTTCTGGACACTTAGCATTGCAGGAGGATGATCACCAGTATGTTATGTATTCTTTTGATTTCTGCTTCCTCTGCTAGTGTTTCACAAAAGAGACTTGATCTGAAGTGTGCTGTGAAACATATACTTGGCCCCTAATGGCACCAGTCTGAGCCAAACTTTGAGCTTGGGGCAGGGGAGGTGCACACCCAGCGTGGCTGGGCTGGGTGGTTGTCGCTCAGGGAGTAGGTCAGTCTGGGCTCACCGAGCAGTTCCTGAGGAGCAGTGAGATCACTGGACTCTTTTTCTACACAGAATTGGTAGTTAAAGCTGTTCAAAAGATTGGTTTTTACTGTATTGGAAAGGAAGTTACAAATAGATTTAAGAACAGTGTTCACAATAGCTGTCTGAAATGTCATGTCTGCTCTTAGCAGATGTCATTATTCAAGGTAAAAGCAAACAGTAAGTAGTACTTTTGCTGAGAGAGTGCTAGACTGGCAAAAATGTGTTTTTCCTTTGGCTATAGCTCCTTGTTTGTACTTTTTGAACAAGGAAACAGTGAGTGCAAATGACCTGGCAGACCTAGTTCCCTAGTACTGCTTTTCTCTCTTCTTCCAATTCAGCTTAGCATTAAAATAGCATCTTAGTATTGCATGGGTAAAAATGCAAGTCAGATACTTCTGAATTTTACGAAAAAGGAGCAAGAGGGAGGGTTTCTACTTCATTTGACATTGGACATGTCTCTCCATTTCATTTGCAAGAGAAGTATATCTCTTCATCTTTGCTTGGATTTCACTGTGTATGGTGTAGCAAGTTGGAAGATTGCACCATACTTCATAAATTATAACACTAAGCTGTTGTTTTACAAACTCAGATGAACACCTTGTGCACGGAACTGACTGGAGGGATGAACTAAGTTGTGATGAAAGTCCAGACTAGAGCTGGAGATTTGGTTTGGCATTTGTTGAAAGCTGGTGTGAGCTAGTCTTGTAGCTAACTAGGCAGAAATACGATTGAAAGCTGGACTAAGCATCACTTTGAGGGGAAAAGTTAGAAATTAGGAGCACATACAAACAGAAGGAATGGGATGAGAGCCACCACAGGGTTTGGAAAGCACTGAGAACAGATGTGGAGGTGCAGTGTTGTGGATACTTGCTGGCTGCCCTCAGGTTGTACTTGGAAGTTCATCACTACAGGAGTCCTCTGGGTACATGCCTAAGGATCTCCAGCAGCTGCCTGCAATGCAGCCTCTGCCTGATGACTTACCAGCTTTGTCCTTTGGTGGTGAGTTCAGCTTATTGTGACAGTTAAAGACGCTACTTGTAAGACACAGGAGAGGCAGGGGTCGGTCTCTTCTCCCAGGTAACTAGTGATAGGACAAGAAGAAATGGCTTGAAGTTGCACCAGGGAAGGTTTAGATTGGATATTAGTAAAAATTTTTTCACTGAACGGGTTATCAGGCACTGGCACAGGCTGCCCAGGGCAGTGGTGGAGTCCCCATCCCTGGAGGGATTTAAGAGATGTGTAGATGAAGTGCTAGGGGACATGGTTTAGTGCTGAATTGGCGGTGTTAGGTTAATGGTTGGACCTGATGATCTTAGAAGTCTCTTCCAACCAAGGCTGTTCTGTGATTCTGTGATCTGATTGTGCTCAGATAGTACAACTGGATCCTTGTAGTTTCAGTGGGTTCTGCTACTGTTGCTTATGCTTTTTTATTGTAAGTGTAAACACTTTTCATTTACGCATAGATTTTTCCTTAGTGGTTGTGATATATTTGAATGTCAAATAACTTAAGTACTTTTAAATAATTATCAGGGTGGAATTTTTATAACGTTGAAAAGTATTCACCTTGATTTTATATCTTTAAAACACGTCACAAATGCAGTTTGGATTTGTGATTGCTGCATCTGCTTGGATACAGGTTGGGTACTGTGCCCATGGTTAAATCCATGTCTAAGCCTGTTATGTGATGGGGTTGTGGCTACTGCATCTTGGGGTTAACCATTTAAGTACGAAGCTTTTTAGTTTGCTTCAGAAGGAACTGGACCATCCTGGCTGAATTTTTAAATCTTTGCTAGTATCTTAATATCTATTAGGGTCACAAAGATGATCAGAGGGCTGGAGCAACTCTGCTATGAAGACAGTCTGAGAGAGTTGGGGTTGTTCAGCCTGGAGAAGAGAAGGGGAGACTTTATAGTGACCTTCCAATACCTGAAAGGTGTCTATAAGAAAGCAGGGGAGGGAATTTTTACAAGGGCAAGTAGTGATAGGACGAGGGATAATGGCTTTAAACTGGAAGAGGGTAGATTTAGAGTAGGTACTAGGAAGAAATTCTTTCCTGTGAGGGTGGCGAGACACTGGAACAGGTTGCCCAGAGAAGCTGTGGCTGCCCCCTTCCTGGCAGTGTTTAAGGCCAGGCTGGATGGGACTTTGAGCAACCTGGTCTAGTGGGAGGTGTCCTAGTGGCAGGTAGGTTGGAACTGGATGATATTTGAGGTCCCTTCCAATCCAAACCATTCTGTGATTCTTATGGTCTTCACTTAGAACAGCGTAAGTTTTATCTTTCAAGAGACTAGTTTGTCTGGGAAAACAAGAGAAAAATCACCTAACCAAATGAGTCTTGTTTAGTGCATTGCTTGAAATAAGCTGCCATTATATCATGAGAGATTTTTACTTTTCCCTGCTTACCTGTCATCAAGACCACGGTAATTCTGAATGGGGAGAGTCTGGAAAGGTTTTGCTGAGCCTACACAATTAATTCTCCTATGTTGACAGCTTCAAAATACGTTGAGCACATGGAGACTGAGAGGAAATCTGGAGATCAGCTTCAACTGCCAAGCACTAATAAATATTGACACTAAATAGGATCAAACATATTCACTTCTATTGATGCCTCTCAGTGAAAATTGTGGTTAAAAAATTAAGGATGGGGCAAGAATGTGAGTTTCTAGAGAATGTAAATGTAAATTTCTCATTTACTGTCTAGTAAAGGCTTACTCATGTGCCAGAGCACTTTAGTGCCAGAAGGGCACTAAAATTAAATTGTGCTTGCTGGAGGTGTTGGAACAGTTTTAAAAAATGTATTTTTAAGAACTTTAAAAAATTAAATTTTAAGAATTAAAAGAAGTATTGAGAAAATAATTTTTGTCTGAATGGTGGCAGCAAATCCATGAAGAAGGAAAGGAATAAAATAGCAAAGAACAATTTAAGCAGTACTTCAGTTTTTAAAGAATAAGTTGCATTTTATTTATTAGTTTTTAGAGATAGTAGTGAAAGAGATGATTTTTTTTTTTTGTGAATTGGTAAAAGCTGCTGAACAGCATCAGCAAATATAATGGTGAAAACTGGAGTTGAGAGCTAACAGTATCTTTCATCCACACAAGAAATATTGATGTTTTTGTAACTTAATTTAGGGCTGTATTCTGCAGCCACAATGCTCCTGTTAAAAAGAAAATGAAGAAATACTGCATTTGAATGTGGATGTGGAGTTATCAGTTGAATTGTCAGCTGTTTTGATTGTTAGCTTGAAATGAAACAAATTTAATTGAATGGCTGATCCAGCTGAGCGTGAACTGAGCTGTTAGTGAGCTGCTTCCCATTAAAATAAAAAAATTAGCCTGGGCTTAGTGTGTAATTTTCCCTAGAGAATAAATGCATTATTCAGTTGAACTCATCAGTCATGCTTGTCTAAATATTTCCCCATTTTAACTATACCTGATTTTAAGAAATAATAGTTCTTGATGCTGAACAAGTAGGCACAAGATAACACGATGTTTGCCAGCTGTCCTACACTGTTTAATGACATTGTGCCAATAAAAGACTTGCTTAAAGTAGCTGCAGCAGAGGTAACATGAAGGAATTTTTAGATCTATGTAGATTTTAATACATGCTTTTAGGATTAAGTGATAATCATTTATATAGAAGTGGTTTGTGTATCAGTCATTAGGCACAGAATTTTTTTTAATAAGTTTGTTCATTTCAAAGGGTTATAATGACAGATTAATTGAATAGCTAACTTTGTGATTAAAAAAAATTCCAGATGGGCTTTAGAATATTTGTGTGGACTGTTAACAGGCTCCTTGAAGTGGACTTGAACACAAAATAATTGTTTATGAATAGATAAAGGAATAAAATGAAATATTTTATTAGTTAATTAGATTTTTCTCAGTGTGGGTTCGTTCCCTCAGCTGCTCCTCATCAGACTTGTGCTCCAGACCCTTCACCAGCTTCATTGCCCTTCTCTGGACTCACTCCAGCACCTTAATGTCCATATCCTGTGGTGCCCAGAACTGGACACAGTACTCAAGGTGTGGTCTCACGAGTGCTGAGTTCAGGGGCACAATCACCTCCCTACTCCTGCTGGTCACACCGTTTCTGATACAGGCCAGGATGCTGTTGGCCTTCTTGGCCACCTGGGCACACTGCTGGCTCGTGTTCAGTCGCTGTCAACCAACACCCCCAGGTCCCAGGAGGGACTGTTCATGAGGGCATGTAGCAATAGGACAAGGGGTAATGGCTTTAAACTAAAAAAGGGTAGATTTAGGTTAGATGTAAGGAAAAAGTTTTTCAATATGAGGGTGGTGGATCACTGGCACAGGTTGCCCAGGGAGGTAGTGGAGGCCCCATCCCTGGAGACACTCAAGGTCAGGCTTGATGGGGCTCTGAGCAACCTGATCTAGTAAAGCTGTCCCTGCTCACTGCAGAGGGGTTGGACTTGGATGACCCTTGAGGGTCCCTTCCAACCCAATACCTTCTATGATTCTATTCTGCGCTCAACAGACTCTAGGCATGTCATTCATAAACTGCAGTCTTTCAAGGACAAGGGAAGTACAGATATATGAGGGAGCTGAATTTGAAAAACCTCTTTCATCTGAATCAGGATAGATAACTAGTTTTTAAGGAAAAATAATTCCTTAGAGGTGGAAATTCCATATCAGGTAAATGTTACTTACTGCATATAATTGAATACCTGTTTGAAATGAGAGTTAAATTGGTGTGCTGTACCTATATCCTGCCTACTGAATTTTTCCAGCTGTCTACTGTCCTTTCAGTGGCATGTTGCACATGTGCAATATTGTACCACTGCAATACGGTTAATAGATAAATTTGTGTGCCTGTATAAATATTCTCTTTCTGGATAAAAAAAATCTTTGTAACAACAGTGCTATGCTCTGAAAATATAAGAAGTTATTGTGTAATTACCATGATTACATGAAATATTTGTTGGTAGTACCTGCTTGATCGTTTGAAAGAAATTTGGAGACATTTAATTTCAAAATATCTTTTAAGAATTTTTTTGATGCCATCTGGTTTCTTTTGTGTAATTTTGTAGTGGCCTTTTAGAAACTATGTATTTCCTATATATCAGTTTGGTATTTTCTTTGACATGCCAGAAAGAAGGATATTTATCTGTTCTAGGGATAGGAGAGGAATTGTTAGGGCAATGTTCTTAAAAGCTGGTTGATGGGTAATTTTTAAATTTTTTTATTTAGTTTGGTTTCATAATTTTGTAGAACTTGACAAGCAGTTAACATTATATTTATATATATATTTGCAGTAACATTATATTTGTGATATGAAAAAGAAAGTTTTATATCCAAGTCCGTAAATCTTTTCAGTTTTGAGAAGCTAATCAGCTTTTGTTGTGTTAGAGTCAATATTTCAAGTTGTTTTTAAGAAATGACTGTGTGTTGCTTTTAGGAAGCCTGTTTAAAGTTGCTGTAAGCATGCTGCACCGTATTATTACTCAAAAACAAAAAATCCTAATACTGCCTCCTGTGCAAATATTTCTATGAAATAGAAAATCAATAGTAAATCAATGAGAAACTTATAGTTGAACAAAAACATCTTAAAAAAGGAAAATGAACGACCTGTGTCCAAAGACCCTAGGATGGTAAATTTGGCTTCTGAATCTGGCTCATGCCTACTGGGGGTAAGGAGGGTGTGAGAGAAGGGTGATGGGGACAATTTTTTCTCTGGGAAGTCCTATTTATGTGATTGCTTATCCTGTATTCTGAATCATGGTATCTCAACAGATTTAGCTTGTGCCTCAATAACAGAGGTCACTTACTGGAGGCTGCCTTTTCTGGGAACAGGGAAGAGTGGCATCTCTATGCATCTTTTTGCTGTTTTAGCACTTTTGTGAGTGTGGCAGGTGAGGAGCACTGGCTAAATCTGCAGAGCTAGTTACTAGTTTTTGGTTACTCTTCCTCTGCAATCCGTTAACAGTTCTAGTAGGAGTGCATCTTATGCAGCTGGGAGTTACTAGGTCTGGTTTTAACAGTTATATCCTACCATTTAATATTTTCTTTTTAAATATATAAATGTACATATTATAATTTATGATATAACCATACACAGAATGGAAGTCGGTCTGCAAGAGCTTACCTAGCACACATATACTATAAGTGATATGGTAGGTACTCAGGTTTTTATTCTCCCATTGTCAGCTTTCAGTCCCTTGTTTACTATTGACATGATTTTTGATATATCGCAAAAGGTCTGACCACCCTCTTTGTTAGGAATAAATCCAGATCTGTTGTGTCATGGTCTCACACTGCCACCTCTCATTTCCTTTTCCCTGGCTCCCAGTGCTGCTTCACTTCCTCTAGGTTAGTAGAATTCCTGCCTTCTTGTCACACTTTAGTAGTCTGCTACATCCCTGTCTTTGCTGGTTGAAGATCAGATGCCACATTTTAGTTCTGCACAGTTCAGCTCTGTTTGTGAACTGCTGCTTTCTCACTCTACCTCCTCCTTGATCTTTCAGATCTCTACCTCTGTTTTTGCTGTTTGTTGGAAAAGCCACTCAGTCTCTTGTTCTGTGTTTATCCACTGTTCATCCAGTATCCTGAAACCTGTTGTTTTGTAGCTTTCCTGCATTTATTTTATTTTTTAATCTTTATTTGTATGCCTTTCCCCTTATTTTATGCTTTGCTTTAATTGTCTGACATAATTCATCTGTAATATCAGACAAGGAGCTGGATGATTAGTAGTATAAATGCATGGAATGAGCCATTATTATTATGTGACAAGTAATCAACTTGACACAATATATTCCAGATCTGAAGTCTAAGTGGTTTGGCTGAGAGCTGCAATTACGTGGTTTATGTTTCCTTTAATTATCCCTATTTGATAGTTACAGACTGTATTTCTTACTGGAACGTGGAGGCAAAATGAGTGCAAAGAGTTGCTGCAAAATGCACTGCTGAGAATATGGTAAGAGTTTAGTTTTAAGACCTGGTGCTTAGATGTATAGCCTAAGAGAGTTTACAATTCAGTTAAATGCAAAAGCATACATTTTAAATCTATGTGGAGTTTGATTTAAGATTTTGGTCTTGTTTCAAGTTGCCATCTAGAAGTTATATATTTTGTGGAAATGTCCAGTAATGTGCAGCTCAGAGATCTTGAATGGGTTTTGATTGCAGAAGCACATACTTTAGATTTGTCACTCTTCAGAAAATAGGGTAATAATTTTGGATATAATTGCTTAAATTAAAGCCCTGTCTATACAGAGAAGTAATTTTAAAATATTTTTTAAACAAATTCAATCCGAAATAATATTTGATGAGCTAGAAAGAAACTGCAAGGCAGCTAGCTGAGGTTAAGTAAAGATTAAAGTATCATGAATGAATATCTTATATCTAACTCTAAGTTATCACTACTCCACAGTTTACTTGGCATAAAGCTGAATAAATCAGCCTCCTGAGGGTGCAACAGTATGATGTGGTGTGATGACAAACCATGAATTGCTTGGCAAAATTAACACTTGTTTGGTAGAAGAAAAGGGACAAGATCTCTTTGAGTTTTGGGTCATGCTGGACACCTTTCCACAGTGCTCAGGGATATGGTACAGTTGAAGACTGTCAGTGTTAGGTTAATGGTTGGATTCGATGATCTTCAAGGTCTTTTCCAACCTTGGCAGTTCTGTGATTCTATAACTCACCATGTTCTCAGCAGGGAATAAACCACTTCCTGATGCATGTAATATTCCAGTTATATTCTCAAGTAATACCAGTTGTAAGCATTTCTTAATTACTCAGTGGTGCAGACAATTGTTTTTGAACATCTGTTGGTGACTATTACTGAAGAGTATCATTTATGATTACTTATTTGTAGGACAAAACCCCATTACTATGGAGTTCAGATGCGTTACTTCCTGGAAGTTTCATCCTATTGGTGAGACTTACTGGTAACTCAAATTTGGTCTGATTGTAGCTCTGCTGTACTGTTGTTTGACATTCACATCAAGTCTGTTTTGTCCTGTCAGATGCTCCAGACTGGTTTGATGCTGCCCCAGGGAAATGTAAATTAGATATGGGATCTCCACTCTTACTTCTAATTACATTTAAAAAATAAATTATTTTGTAAAGACCTAATTTACAGATCAATTTTATGAGATGCTAGGAAAGAATAATACTGTTGTGTTTTGAAGAATAGCATTTGTTTATTCCAATTTTGTTCCTGTTGTTTATGACTCATTTAATAATGTGTACTGTAGAATATGGAGATGATAATGTACTGCTTGTTTGTGTGTCTTTCAACTCTAGCTGCCTCCCTTAGCTTTTAATAAGTGAGTTAATAAAGGCCATGTGTGGTAACAGACTTCCATGATCTTTCTGGTAAGCAGATCTGTGTTAAGATTATATTTCATTTGCATGTGTAGCTTCAGTCATCTCTGATTCTGCATAGATACTCTCTTTATTGTGGTTTCTTCTCATGTCCTTTAAGAATCAATCATATTTATTATGCTTGGAATTTTGAGATTGTAGATTTTCTAGAGGATATTTCCCTCATTTAGGGCATAATATGGATGGTTGTTTATTAACAAACTGCAAATCATCATCCACTTACCCTTCAAATCTTGTCTGAAAATTAATTTCCAAGGTCCTTCTTCTTTACCCTAGCTTTTAAATGCATTATAAACACATATGTGTTTTCAGAATTTCTACAGGTAAACTGAAAGGTGATAGTTAAGATGGAAAAACTAAGGTCAGCCGTGTTCTTTCATTATAAGTGCTCACTTAGGTGATTTTTCAGAATGCTTGGCATTATATAATGTGATACTGCTTTTCATGTGGGTTCAAATCAGATTCTGTTGCTATCAGGGGCATTTGCAAGTGTTCTGCACTCTGCAATCTCCCTCCTTTCCCTTGAAATGCTTTTGTTGTGTTTTGTTTGGTATATAAGTTCTCACATACAGTTTATCATCTGATGCATATGTGCAACACTTGTTCTTGTATGAATTTAGAATGAGCTTAAGCTCACAAGAGGTGGGTGGTGTATAATGGTCTAGTTAGATCCTCATGAGCCTCATTAGATCTACTCTCATGTACTCACATGCTTTTAGTGACTGAGGTCCTACATTGTTTTAAGTATCACTATCTTTAATTTAGTCATAAAGCATAAAGTCATAAATTCAGCCATCAAGCACAAAAGCCTTCTCAACTGGTTTTAACTATTGGACAATTACATATCTGGGAATGCAATTTGACCTCCATATCTCTACATGTGTTTAAATCTAAATTAGTTGTTTCAGCTTCTGCTACCGTAAAATAAGTTTTAATCCATGTGATCAGTGTAGTGTTAGGGGGTGTTGTCTTGCTTTCTGAAGAAGGATTTCATATTTGCTTAGATGAATTGTACTCAAAATTTAATTTATGATGGTGACTAGGTCTTTGCCTAATATAATGGAGTCTTAACACAATGAGCTTGTCTGTAGGCACCCAGATTTAGGTGAGAAGCATTCAATTCTATTTGTTGATATTTGTGTACATTTCCTCCATGGCAAGAGGTGAACAAACTTCTTTCTATATTCCTGTTTTTCTCTGTTAACTTTATTCACCTAAGAGTCCTGAAGGAACTTAGTACTAAAATGCAAATCTGTGTGTGAACTAATATTGCAAACAGCCCTTGTGCCATAGGTCTGGCAGGCTGTCAATCTAATTTCAGTGTATTTAAAAAAAAAAAAAAAAAGAGCTCTAGTGGGGAATGATAATCAGACCTTGTGGGTAGTAGAATGCTGTTCCAATGGTGAGGAACTCTTGAAGGAGTTTGCAGAGATGAGAAGCTTGCAAATAGCTGGCAGGTGAAATTATTTTTAGATAAATTGTTAGGTAATGCATCAAGGGGAAAGTAATTTAAATTGTGCTTACAATAGTGCTGAGCTTAGAAGTACCCATTAAAACTTGGGAAGAGATCTGGGAGTCATCATCAAGAGGTTTCTGAAACCATCAGCTCAGTATCCACTGGCAGCAAAAAGGCCAATGAAATTGTCAGAGAAAAAGACACAAGAGCATCATTTTACTGCTGTATAAAACTTGGCTTCCCACAGCTTTGGGTGTCAGTGCAGCTCTGATCTTTGCATTTTGACAAGGATGGACTGGGGTGAGAGAGAGTACATGTAGAAGAGCAAGTGTTCTCTGACTTCAGCCCAGGTTCAGCTCTGTGAGATCCACTTTCTTATTAATACATGCTGGTAAATATGTCTATCTTTAAAACCCATTCCTTGGGGGGAAAAAAAAAAAAAAGAGTGATAGTTCAATGCAAAAATAAATAATACAGTAACTATTTTTTCATGTTACTATTACAAATTAGATTGGTAATTACCAGTTGGATAAGAAGATAACTTATTTTCATTTACTTTTTCATTCTTTGCATAGTGTTTTTTTGTGGGTTTTTTTTTTTTTTCTTTAGTAGGTGGTTGAACCTCTAGGCAAAGAACAGCTGAGATATTAAATGGTCTGTGTATGCATAACTTTGAGTGCTCTGCTTTTGCAATGAGAGAGCTGGAGTGACAACAACAACAATGAAAATAAACACACAAATTATTGTGAGCAATTGTTTTAGCTCAAATAACTCATTCTATGAAACAAAATTACAGAGAATAAGCATAATAGAAATAATTGCTATGATTAAATACGAACAAAGTGCTTGATAGCAAAATAAAGCAACAATACATTATTACTGATTTGGTTACCAAAGTGCAGGGTAGCATTTTAAATATACTGTCTTCAAATTCCTTGTAACTAAGGACTGGGTATAATTAAAAAAAAAACAAACGTGATAGGTTTTCTGAAAAGGGTCTCAGGTCCTGCAGTTCTTGGTGCTGCAACTTGAATCTAAAAGCCATGAATCCAGTAGCATTCACAGAGCAAGTTCAGATCAATTCACAATGCTGAGTATTACCCATCTAATTTACCAGGATATGGAACATAATAACAAATTGTATCCTTAGGCAGGCAGACAAGGTAATGTTTCTACTTGGTGTTGAAGGTTCTTTCTTAAATTAAAGGGAACAGAGCTAACTAGAGTTATGGCTAACTTTTTTGTAACATATTTCTTAGTCTCTGTCATTTGGAGTAGCTACACATCGCAAATGAAAGAGCCTAGGAAAACTGGTATGGTTATGTTCAGCATAGTTCCTCTAAAGCTGATTTTCTGTGTTGTGTTAGCAAACACTAGACATGCTGAATCTGTTTTAATACTTCAGAGAAAACTGGAGAAGGAGTTTTATTTAGGATATCATTAATATTTGCTATTCCAAACCAGGATATTTTGAAAAGGGTTAGCATTTTCATAAAGCTGCCTGCTGGTTTATGAACAACTATAAAGTTATCCCAAAGTGGCTTGGTGAGCACTTCCACCAGCTCCCTCAGTACCGTTGGGTGGATCTCATCCAGTCCCATAGACTTGTGAGTAAGGGGTATAGCAGGTCACTGACCATATCTCCTTGGATTATGGGGGCTTCATTCTGCTCCATATCTCTGTATTCCAGCTCAGGGGGCTGGGTACCTAGAGAACAAGTGGTCTTACTATTAAAGACTGAGGCAAAGGTGGCATTAAGTACCTCAGCTTTTTCATCATCCTTTGTCACTACGTTTCCTCTTGCAAACAATAAAGGATGGAGATTCTCCTTAGTCCTCCTTTTGTTGTTAATGTATTTATAGAAACATTTTTGTCTTTTATGGCAGTAGACAGATTAAGTTCTGCTTGGGCTTTTGCCCTTATGATTTTCTCCCTGCGTAAACTCACATCTTTGTAGTCTTCCTGAATGCCCTGCTGCTTCTTCCAAAGGTTGTAAACTCTCCTTTTCTTCCTGAGTTCCAGCCAAAGCTCTCTGTTTAGACGGGCTGGTAATCAGGAGCCATTAAAAGTCCTGATACTTTTTCTTCTGTATGCACTCCAAGTAGCTCTGAAAGTAGAGGACCTTGAATCATAGAAACATAGAACGGTTTGGGTTGGAAGTGACCTCAAAGATCATCTAGTTCCAATCCCCCTGCCATAGACAGGGACACCTCCCACCAGACCAGGTTACTCAAAGCCCCGTCCAACCTGGCCTGTTACAGTGCCTCACCACCCTCACAGTCAAGAATTTCTTCCTAATATCTAATCCAAATCTACTCTATTTCAAAACAATGGTTTTAAAAAGTATTGTTCTATCACCCCATGCCCTTGTAAAAAGTCCCTCCCCAGTTTTCCTGTAGGCCCCTTCAGGTACTGGAAGGTGCTATAAGGTCCTCCCAGAGCCTTCTCTTCTCCAGGCTGAACAACCCCAGCTCCTTCAGCTTGTCTTGATAGAAGAGGTGCTTCAGCCCTCTGATCGTCTCTGCAGCCCTTGAAGAGAATTCACAGAAACCGGTGGTTGATGATAAAACCAAAGGATAGTGCATATATTGGAGAGTTGGATAATGCACATGAGGTGTCAATAATTGCTTTGGGATTCATTTAATTCTTTGACTGCAAAATAGTAACTCCTGCAAGGGGATACTTAACATTAGGGAAGTGTTACCTGTGTTTTGATGCAATTCACTGGACTGAAGGGAAGGAAAAGATAAGGAAGAATTCTGCTATTACTGTTCTTTTTTGTGCAAAAACACCTGCTCTTTAAAAAAAAGCTATTAAATATTTCAGCTGGCTGCTTGTATGTATTGAGATGGAAGAGATTATGCTTATATGTCCTTTCAAGATCTCTTATTACCAGTTTCTTTGTTTCCTTTGCCTTTCTTTTTCTGGTCACAGGGCTCATTTCTTTGAAATTCTTACACGGCACAACAGTTTAAAATCTTCTTTCATTTCTTTGATGTGCATGGAACCATGGAAAATTGCAGTTTCGCATAAGTGGTTATCTAATTCCAGTTTCTTAATATAAAAAAAAATCAATGTTTTCTAAAAAAAAAAAAAATCCATCAGATGTACTGTAAAAATAAAAAAGCATGGGAAAAAAAAAAGTAGTTTTGAAGCTGAGGGCCTGTTTTAATATTTATAGGTATTTTACTTGCAGAAATATTGAGACCAAAACACTGGTATTAAGAATGTGTTTTGAGAGCAGGATAATTTATGAAAACAAACATAATTTTTAGCTTCTGTATCCAAACAATTTTCTTTCATCTTTAATACCTGTAAGTTTACAAAGCTTTACAAAGTTTCCTTTGCTTTTCTCCATGAGGATAGAAATCCTTTTGAGATGATTTAGTCTTGTATTGGGGTATTATTGCTCAGGGGCTACTGTTTAAATTTTGAAGCAAAGGAGTTCTTTTGTTTTGAGCGTATAATCTCTTGTTTATAGACAAATGAACTTTTTGAAGTTGATAATTTCATTATCTAGTTAGTTACTTTCCAAACTCCAAACTTGCACCAGAATCTTGGGACTTGTTTAAAGTGAAAAACAGATGAGTTACTTGAAATGTAAATTAGTTTGACCTGAGATTGATCCAGAGCATACTTTGAAGTAGTTTACTACAGCTCATAATTTAGAATTGAGTTTCTTACCCTACGATAGCTTTTTTAAATAACAAGGCTGGGTAATGAAGTATATAAGTGTAGTTCCCTTAATTTTATAATTCCATAGCTTTTTCAGAAGATTACACTTTGGTTTTGCTCACAACCTTTTTAATTGGTACAGAGCTGTAATGGAGCAAACCATAATGCAAAGGAGCAAGATTCTGAAGAAATGCTGGTGATTTTATTTGCTGTGTAATAGTGGGTGCTGGTGTTGACTCAGCACCACTGTGGAGAGCTGTGGGGTAGGCGATGTCTTTTCTTGGCTTCTGACTCAGTGAAAAAAGGAGAGATGATGGCAAAGCTTAAAACAGTCTGTCTGGGATTTGGGAATTTCTGGAGCTCAGGCAGGGAAGGAATGTTTTAGTAGGAAAGGGTGTGCACAGAGAAGTGGGGCCAAACAGTTGAATGGCAGGAGAAAGATAGTACCTTCATTTTTTCCTGTTGCCTCCAGGAGTGGGGGGTGCTGATGTTGCTGGAAATGTTTCTTTCTGATCTGAATGAGCTCTCTTCCCTTGTAATCAACTTGGATTCATGTGGATGGAGAGACTAAAGCAGTTTAATAGAACTGCTAGCATTTTATGTACTAAGCTAGTCAATGCATAAACTGATTATCTCAGATGAATTTAGCTTCTTTATTTACAAGTTCAAATCTTTTGTTTTTCTGGACAAAAATTGCTTTTTATTTTTGTGCTTCTACATTCCAAAATTTAATCGCAGTATCTGCTGTTTATTTGGAGATTAAGAGATAAATTGCACACTCTACTTCAGTAGATAAATTGCACAATCAACTTCAATATTGTACTAATGCTTTTAGTACAAACAAATTTGTATCTTACGTTTTGCAATTGGATATCTCATTTAGAAGTGTAGGCTTCAGGGTCTGAGCTTTCCTTAAGGGGGAAACAAACATTCTACAGTAGTGTAAATGATGGTTAAAGTTCTGTGATGTTGCTCTTGTGAAATAACTTGTTTTACAGATACAGGCAGTGGATTTTTGTCCTTCTGAGAGGCAACAGAATATTCAAAACTAGGCAATACTTTTCCTTATAACAGGCATTTGAATTGATTTTTCAGCTGCTTGTGTTGGGAATGTGGTAAGATTTCATGTACTAGAATTCCTTTTCGAAGTGTGTAATGCAGAGATTAGTCCAAGGAAACTTTTTTTTAACCATTTTTTTTCTTCTTTTTTTTTTTTTCCAACCGAGCACATGATACATAAACTCGGTTTTAGGCTCAATTAGAATTTATTCCTAAATTTTTTTTTTTCCTTTTTTTTTTTTCCTTCCTTTTTTTTACACTCAAAATTTTGCTATGGGCTCAACCAGAACACATTATACACAGATTCAAGGATTTATTAATTAAGTCTAATTTATATTCTATGAGTATAATTAAAATACAATGCAGTTGCTATTATTAGTCCTGTTATAATTATACTAATACTCATAGTCCAAATGAGTTCTTACAGAAAAGCTATGCACAGTGTGAATTTGCTATACACAATGTAGGGTTACTCAGTAGGTAAATGAGTTTGCTAGATTGTTAACATACTGTATTCACAGAACTAAGCTAGAACAAGGTAGGCAAAAGTCAATTTGACTGGTGGCTAGAGAATTGCTTTCACAGTTAAAACAAGCTAAAATCAGCTCAGGCTAAGACAGGTCCAGATAGGTCCAGAGACCCTGCACTGTTAAGTGTGTACAGAGCCTGTGGACTTTTAATAACAAAATCATATTTAATGGCTTACATGTTTAATTATATTTTAAAATGGATGCTGACTAATGGCATGCTGATCTGTTGAAAAAAGTTACTTTAAATGTATTAGGAATTTTAAAGACTGAATAGTTCAGTGTATTCACAACACAGTTCTGTAACGTCTTTTTGTAGCAATGGAATCTTCTCTTTGCTTGGATGAGAAATCTTCACTTTGTCATTTCCTGGCTTGTAAAATCTTTTCCCGTGCTCTCATATTACAATATTCTGTTGGGATATGATATATTCATGGATGAACTGAACATTGCATTCCACTGTTGGAAACCAGATGTTAGTTTCGAGGCTTCATCAATGTTAAATCTCAATTTCATTTTTTTTAATGTGGACAAAGAGTTATTTCTCTTTTCCCTGTTCTGCATAAATAGCATCTTTCCTCCACGAAGTAGCAATGCTGTTGTGTATGTTTCTGTCTAGTGGAGATGTAAAACATGGTATTTACTATGTATTCATTGTGCCTTATCTGCTCTGTATGTTCACTGAGCTGGCCATACATAGACATACTGGGAAAACTGGATATTCCTTTGTTACCCTGTTATGTTCTTGCCACCTACTTATTTGTCCAAGTGCTCTCAAGACGTATCCTAATTATTATGTGCTTTGGACTTCTAGGCAATTGGTGCCATTTAGCACACATATGACTCATTAGAAATATTCTGCCTGATATATTTTGCCTGATGTTCTTACAGTGCAGTTAATTCCCCTTTCCCCTGTTGCTAGTTGAATGGTTCAGGCCCTAGAGACAAAGGGACACTCTTAGGCCATTTACAAAGAATCTCTGTACTGAGATAATTAGACATGGGGTGTATAGGATAGTATAAAGTAGAGATTTCTATGTTGTTAATAATTCTGGTATTCACAGTGCCTGCCTTTCAGAATTGCACGTATGTCACAACCATACAAATTTTTCAAGTCTTCTAATGTGGTGTAAAAGCCACGATTCCAGTATGTTAAATTCCTTTCCCTCAGTTTATTTTATAAGAATACAAAAATCAGGTTAGAGAAAACATGCAGTCTGTTAAACGTTCATTGACTATAATGTTGTGCTGAAAAGCATAAATGCTTATATTCCTGAGATAAAGCAAATACTTCTTGTGCACTTCAGATTAGACTTTATGAAGTTAATCTTTATTCTGTCTAACTTTCTGTTCAATATTACCATTTGAATTAGTTGTGCTCTTCTGATCTGTCCATGCAACTCTGTGTACTTCAAGTGGACAAATTATTTTTATTCGAAGCTGATACTTTTTTTCTGCTTTTGAAAATATTGCTCTTTCAAGTGTTTATATGTACATATGTATATACAGTGTGTATGATATTTTATGCCCCTTTCCTGGCATTAATTCAGTGGAGGGGAGGAGGGAAAGAAAAGAGGAAAAATCTGTTCCATTGTACAAGTAAATGACAAAATAATCTTCCAAAACCTGAAAGCAAATCTAAAATCACCGGGCGCGGAGGCAGGAAGGCACCAATGGATACTGTCAGCCCTGGTCCCCTCCTCGGAGCAGGGCCAGCGAGAGCAGGCTGCTCCGGGCTGTGTCCAGGTGGGTTTTGTGTCCTTCCAAGGATGGAGACTGCACAGCCCCTCTGGGTGACCTGTTCTGGTGTTTGACCTCCCTCACAGCGAAGATGTTTTTTCTTACGTTCAAAAAGAAATTCTTGTGTTTCAATTTGTGCCTACTGCCTCTTGTCACTGGGCAGCACTGTGAAGACTCCAGCTCCATATTCTTTACTTCCTCCCATCAGGTATCTGCACACATTGATAAGATCCCCCTGAGACATCTCTTCTCCAGGCTGAACAGTCCCTGCACTCTCAGCCTCTCCTTTCATGAAAAATACTCCAATCTGTTAGTCATCTTTGTGGCCCTTTGTGAAACACTCACCAGTACATTTATGAACTATGCAGCTGTACATTCTTTGGATGTAAAAATACAATTTTAAAATGCATTTAAGTGTTTTAAGAGCAAATTTTCTTTAGATTCCAGTTCTAGTTGTACTCAAAGCTACGTCAGCACTTTGAAAATTCACCCTAACACTGAGACATTCTTGTCTTGTATGGAAAGAAAATAAAGAGAATGCTAAGAACATAGGGTCAGATGAGGTTTAGTTGAAAAAGGAGTATATTTTTAAATCCCAGTGTTTCCCATATAAAACTATGAGCCACAACGCAGTGGATCTATGGATATATAAATCAATGTATGAGCCCTTAGGAAATGACACCTTGATTAGTGAGAGAGGTGTGGGACATGAGATAGCGACTTCCTAAAACTGTTTTTCCATTATAATGGTGAATCCATTATATAAACATTAAAAGTTTTTATATTTATGGCCAGTGAAATAGTAAGTATTTAACACAATAGAATGTGTCTAAAATATAAATTCTTCTGTATTTCTGTATATATTGTCTAGGTTTATAAGATGGACAACATTTTAAGGAATGAAAGCGTACAGTTAATACAACCTAGATCTAGACAGTTACCTGGTTTTCTGAAGTGCTCAGCCGTCCAACTAATGTAACTGAAGAAAAGTGGTGGTTATAGAATCATAGAATCACAGAACAGCCTTGGTTGGAAAAGACCTCTAAGATAATCCAGTCCAACCATTAACCCAGCACTGCCAAGTCACTACTACCCCATGTCCCTCAGCACCTCATCTACACAGCTCTGAAATCCCTCCAGGGATGGGGACTCCACCACTGCCTTGGGCAGCCTGTGCCAGTGCCTGACAGCCCTTTCAGTGAAGAAATGTTTCCTAATATCCAATCTAAACCTCCCCTGGCACAACTTGAGGCTGTTCCCCCTCGTTCTATCACTGTTACCTGGGAGAAAAGACTGACCCCCGCCTCACTACAACCTCCTTTCAGATTGGTGATTGACATTTCTGACATCTAGCAGATGTCTGAATATGGATTTCATAGTTTAATTCCTGATACCTGTCAGAGAGGAAGGAGGAAATTTCTTTCTCTATTATTTTTTTGTTGTTAATACTGTGAGTTTATTTAGCAAAATTGGAGCGTCCACCCTTAGCCAACAAGATATAATCCTTCAGCTTTGCAGTCATTTGGAAATGTTTGCAAAATCAATACATGCACTGAACAGCAGAGGCGATAAAAGGATTTGGCTCTCCTGCAGTAGTTGCAGCTGATGGGAACTGAGTCTCTCATGTTTCACAAATACTTGTCGTTTCTGGGTAGTTCCTAGCAGTGCAGAGTGGGTGTGTGCTGTCTGTACCTTCCTGTGCCATTCAACAGGACCTGCAGCTCCATCGTTGTGATCTGCTCTAGGCTGCCCTTTCTGTTTCTGCCATCCTATTGAGGAGGGTAAGGCTTTCCCTTTCCCTTTTCCATAGCATTTTTTTTTTTTCCCTGTAACTGTGTGTTCCTATTGCCTTGAGACCTAGATAGGCAAGAATCTATCCTAGAGCTGAATCCGTTAGTTCCTGTTTGTGTCGTCAGTGGGAATGGTGTTGCAAGAGTGAACTGGGAATCTTTTTACTATGATGAGGCACTTGAGGCCATGGTCTAATGGTCTAATGGTTAGGAATATGATGGGATAAAGGTTGGACTTGATGACCCTGGACGTCCCTTCCAACCGTAATGATTCTATGATTCTATGATACTACCAAAAAAAGTTAGAGCTTCCTGATGAGTTGGCTGTTATCACTCAGGGAAGACTCAAAATTGCAGACTTCAGAACTTTTCAAAATTTGCTGTTTTGGTGTGTGTTAGAACTGCATGTTTTAGCTTATTTTTTTTCTGAGTCACACAGATCTACCCTATCTAGTTCAAAACACAAGACCAGACTCATTCAGCTCGACACTAGACACCCCATGCTAAAATTAGGCACATCAGTGATGTCACTTTCCTTTGGAGGGGACAAATGCAACTTCACATCCTAGAAGGGCTCATATCTGCTTCAAGGCTGTGATCGCTCATATGTACTTGGCCAAAGTAGTGGTTGCAGCAAAACGTTTGAGAAACAGATAATAATTAGTAAGATGAAATAAAAATAAATACACAAACATTTCATTTTAAGAATACATCTTAAACATTCCCGAGGTTGTTTTCTGTATATAAGCATGTCTCATGTTTTTGAAAAACCTGGTGATGAGGTAGATGTTAGTATGTATATGTGCTTCTTGAGGGCAGTTCAGTCTTCCAAATTCCACACAGTTAAACTTAGTACAGCAGTGTACTATCAGGCATATGACAACTTCTTTCATAGAATCATAGAACGGTTTGGGTTGGAAGGGACCTTAAATATCATCAACCTATTCCAGTGTTGCCTCCTCCTTTCATCTTATGCTTGTTTCTCAGTGTGACCAAATCTTAGTGTGGTCCACTTTTCATTGCATGAAGAATAATTTCTTCTGTTTTCTATTTTTTAGTGAAATGTTCCCACTTTAATTCTTTTAACAATTACTGGCTTTTGTCAGGTGGTCCTGACAAAAACACAAAGGTGGTAGTTTATCTTGCTAAAGCGGTATGTGTTAGAGTGCCTCAGTCACAGATCACCGAGTTCTCTGTAGTTATTTCTGCAATAATATGATGAAATTATTTCCCAAAGGCATTTCCAATGTGGAAAATTGATAGTGGTGCCTCACATGTGTGCATCACGTCTGTAAAGCACCTTGCAAACATTGCTTAGGTAAACATCACTCTTGTGGTAGATAAAGCATTTGTAAGTACTGTTCATCTTGCAGGTTAGACTGCCCTCAGCAAACAGCATCAGTTGAAATATATAATGATGTTGATTACTCACCACAAAATTGTCCATTTGTTTTGCATCCACAGTTTTACATATCTGTCTGAAATGAATATCAGGATTAAATATAGTAATGATATAATGAAAATACATGTGATTATATACTGCAAATCTGTCTAGAGGAAAGAAAAAAGTGTGATATATGAATTCTCTGTGAAGGAAGCAATTAGTTTGAACCAATGAATTAAAATAACTTGCAGCACATTGTTTAAGTTATGAAAACAAAATTTGACACAAAAATCTAAGTATCGTGATGTTCAATATCTGATTGCTCAGTTTGTAAGAACACGAAGAAGGGGGAACAGAGAGGCAAGATGTCTAGTAGTGTGCTGGAAGAGAGCTGTGTTGTGAGCTTCAGGAGCAGAATGGATTATCAAGGAGAGCAGAGTTCTCTGGGGAGAGTTTCTCAGTAATTTTGTGAAACTATTGAGAGAAGTAGACTCTCTGCATTACTTCAAAAACTTATGGCCTGAATGGTATTTTAATGTTTCATTGTATTGTGATTTTTCTTTCTTAGTGTCATGAAAGTTTTCATTGACATCACTTAGGCCATGTGCAAGTTGGACAATGATATTTCTCACTGAACAGTATTTGTGAGATGTGTCATTGCACTCAAGTTAGAAATGACTATGTAGCAAGAAACATTATGTGCATTAAAGCCATGGCATCATTGCTGCATTTCTGGAATTCAGGCTTAAACCAATAAATAAATCTGAAAATATTCCCCGGGAATTTCTTATTGATAGTCACGATTCTTAAGCATAGCTACTTTATCCAATAAAGAAGGACATCTCTGACCTTGAAGAAATCATGGCCAGGTCTTCTCTGCACCACCCCACTCCCCCACCCCCGAAAACCTAAAACAAACCCAAAATAATTTTCATACCTTCTCTGACTTCTCTAACAGCAAAGAAAACTGATTCTGTGAAGTTCTGTGAGTTGGTAGATGAAAGGAGCAAATAAAGGGATAAAAGAGAAACAGGATATGCTTATCAAAGCTAGTCGTTGACAATAGAAATGCTTCTGAAAACAGAGGTGCTTCTTGGGTTGCTTTTGTATAAGAAGATGATGAACAGAAATAGATTCGGTATGCTTCATATCCAGCACATCCCTACTGAGAAACAAAACAGAATAGTGACATCTTGAGAGAACAGATGTGTATCATTTGCGTGTCAGTTATCACTGCATCAATGTAAATTGAGTTCTTCAAGATGCTTTCATTTATACTGGAAAATGTGGTAGAAACTTCATTCCTTTTACACTTGGATCAGCAGAGGATCCGTGGTTGCCCTTAGCACTGGCTTCTCAAGGTACTCATGAAAAGCAAAACATATCACAAATATCTGGTGGACCTGTGAAGGATTTTTATGCATTAATAGTGTTGCTCACTTTGAAATCCTGTGGGACAGAGTTTGTTGGGGGGTAGGGTTTAGTGGTAGCAGTTCAGTATGTAATTAGGTTCAGAGGCCTGTGGCCCTTAGAAATGGAATACAACTGTGCTATTGTCTTGATAGACCTTAAAACAACATGTGATGGATTGCCTGCCATTTCTGATGGCTAGATTAAGAAAATAAAAAAGGAGAAAGGAAACTGGCCACATGAAGTGTCAGTCCCTGTCCATAGTTGGCAGTAGAGCTGATTTTCTTCCTGGAGTAAAGCAGAGAATCGTGATGCAGAGAAAAAGGCCGTGACATCACGGATAGTGTTTTTCAATTGAAAAGTTTGTTTCTAAGCACAGTTAGCCATTCCTTCTTGGCTTCAGGTGTTAATTTTGTTTGATGAACTGTCAGGATTTCCATGCGTCAGTTGCAGAATTACCATGCCTAATGGAATGCTATGCAGAATATAGTCCTTGCTTTATTTTGAACTGCTGCAGTTCAGAGTCTCTTCATCTGCCCCTGGTGCAGCTAACAGAGGCAGAATTTTTGTTTTCAAGTAGAGTATTTCACATTTACTGAGATATCTTAAAATGAATGGGATCGGTACCTTAACACCAATCAAAGTCACAGAAGTCTGTCTGAGTAAGATGCAGTTATCTTTCATTTTAAGGAAAGGGTTATGAACCAATATAAATAGGTTTGTCAAGCTTTATTTTTCACTTCCTGTCCAATTTTGTCTGGCTTTCAGTAATGGAATTTTTGAAACACCATCCTCCACAAAATCTAACTGTATTTCTACATTTTCTTTTCTCCTAGTACAGACTAATCAGATCAGTTTTCAAATTGTTCCCATCACCTGTTTTTCTTTCTAAGCCGCATGTTAATAAACTCTGATGTTTCAATTTTCACCGTCTCTACTTTAGCATTTAAGTGTCGACCTCATTAATGCTGAATGAGATGTTAAGGTTCTTTCATGTACCTCTTCTCTTTTTGGCAGCCAAAGATTCAACTCTGTAGAACTGGGAAAATATAACTTAAAATTTGATCTCCATACGTAGTCTGGATCTAAAAATTTCAAATATTAAAAGTATTTACATTTGAGAAAGTTTTGATGCTCATGAGACAGGTTTTTCCTAATTGATTTCTACTGCTGTCCTAGGCTATTCCAAATCCCTGGGGGTTTTATTTTTGTTCTTCCAGTCATGCTGTTCTGTATCTGACACTTGGGTTAAATGCTGTTGTTCAGACACCCATCTTCAATTATCCTTGTGCTAATACATGTAAGTAATTTTAAATTTCAGTTCATTTGTAGGAAGCAATTTCTGATTTGATGAGGTGCCTAAGTGGTATTTAGCTTTAACTGTATGAAAACACTGTGATGTTCAGATTTACACAGCTGATATTTTTGTGCAGTGCGCCAATAAGATTTATTTCATTAATTTGTCTTATGCAACTGCAGGTGATCAGGCAGTGAGGAAAGCAGTCTGGTTATTTAGGTGCCATAATATAGAGATGCATTCTGGGGATATTTAATATTGATTATTTTTGAGGACCCGAGTTTGAAAATTTGGCCACAGCAAATATGTAGGATGAAGTCATGTTGCAGTGATTTTAGTTAGTCTTTCTGCAGCTTAGTATATGTCTGGGCCAAATGTGAGGTAGTAATTTAGTCCAATTTCTTCAGAAGGTCATAGTATTTGATTTTTTTTTAACTTAAATTATCAATTCAAACAACTATCAGTGCAAACTGCTGTGTGTTCTAAGGTCATACTACATTGCTTTGGATTTCATCCCATACTATGGGTTATTTTTGTTAGCAGAACTAAGTGAGGTCAGCCATAAAGAGTCTAGTTTGTACAAGAATATGTTGAAGCAACATGAAATTTTTTAAAAAGTTAGACTATTTAATATCCAGTACCATAAAGTATTTAGTTAATTCCAGAACATCTGTAAAATATAACATACATACATAATTGTGAAGGACTATGGCCTTGAAATTGGTTTGCATTATTTTTATTTATTCATTTGACAGAAGTGAAAGTATAAAATAAAAATAGCTACAAAGCTTTTAGAACTTCTGAATATGTATGTGTTGAGAAACAAAACCACAGATTGTATTTCCTTCCTTAATGTGCAGAAGCAAATCTCTGATGGACATGTGCGACAGCGTTACGTGTCTTAGCAGTAGTGCTGAGGCAAACTTCTAGGGTACAAGCTGGATAGTTACTTATGTTGAAATTCAGTGTAGTCATCAGAGGACCAGAAAAGGCAGGATAAGTCTCATCCCTAAGGTAATAGCTAAACATTGAATTAAATTTTGGAAGAAAATCAAACTTACTTCCTGGGCTTCATGTTTTTTTCTGTCTTTAAAATGGTGGAAGCTTGAATAACGGCCAGAACTTCTACTGTTCTGTGTTTACAAAGAGTTGCTGTGCCAAGCTTTCTGACAAATAAATGTCGTTATTTGAATAGTGTTTGATTGTCACTATTCTGCAGCTGCTACATGACACATTGTAACACTGCTTGGTTATGTCTTAATTACGCAATGCTGATTACAGCTTGTCAAGCATTTCAGGCTGCTCTTCTGTACTTAACTGAAGTAGGTATTTTCTAAAAGTATGGATCTCCAGCAATGCCACGAAATTTCAGAAGTTTCTATTTTATATCATTTCAAACTGTAGTATTATACATGATTATCTTTAAATTGATTTTTGTTTTCTCGAATGGAGAAATGAAATGGTTTTGGATCCTTTTCAATGTCATTTCTGAAAGGTTTCATTTTTAGTGTACCATTTTATGGGCAGTTGAACAATAATGATGCAGACTACCGTTTTTCTGTTTCTGACACTGTAATAGAAATCTAACAAAATACAAAAACGCTTAGCATTGAAGTAGGCAGCTGTTTTTGTCCTGATGTGCAATTACTGCATCTCATATTTAGCTTTTTGTTGGATTATAAATTCAGCAGGGCAGGGACTTCTACATAATAGGTATAAAGCAGCTAGTGAAAAATAGCATGATTCTGCATCAATTTTATTCTATGATAGGATTAAAAATAAAATTACCTCCTTCTTGCAGTCTTTCCATGTTTCTCTATTGATATCTATTTACAAGAAAGTTGCGCTGAAGTCAAAAGTGAGGTTCTCATTCACCTGAAAGCATGAGACATTTTCTGGAAGGAAATAGAGCTTTATGAAATAAAATTGATAGTGTTTTTATATGGCATTTAGCATGGTGAAATCTTGCCATAGTGATATTATAGGTGTCCAAATATTAATCATCACAGTGTCTTACCTGGTTGCATTCATTATCACTCTGATAATCCTTTTCCTTGAGAATTACTTTCTCTTTTGTTTCGCCTCTTTCTCTCTCCATTTCTTTCACTGTGGCTAATTCAGAGCTTCCAGAAAAGCATTATTACATCGAGAACTTGAATCGGTGCACTGTTGTTTTCAGCTACTCGTAGTGATGCGGCTTTGTAACTGTTTGACATCAGTACATTGAACTGAGTGTGACAGGTCTGCCAGTGATAAGTGGTGTCTGTTCAGGTCAACAAGTGAAATACGTTTCTCTTTACCAATGTGGAGGAAACATGAGCAGAAAGCCATTTAAACTGTGGTAGAACTGCATGATAAAGTGCTCTTGACAGGCTTTCTGGGTGCATCATCCTGCTGCCTCTGCAACTCCTCCTCAGATGCTTTCTCCTTTCTGCTTCTTTTCATTGCATATTACCTAGGGAGGAAATTGAACTGTGTGTCTTTATCACATTCCCTTAAATTTTCTTCTGAAAATTTAACCTGACTTGTCAAAGACATTTTTTTAAATGTAATTTATTAACCTCCTTCAAGAGGAAAGTTAGAATAAAAATGATTTTACTTTAGTAAATTCAGTAATAAGATTGCAAGAAAAGCCGGAATTTATTTACTTCCTTTTGACATCCTGGATGCGTTCCTGTGTGACCTGATCTAGGTATTCCTGCTCTGGCAGGGGGATTGGACTAGATGATCTTCTGAGGTCCCTTCCAATCCCTAACATTCTGTAATTCTGTGATTTCTTTAGACCAGGTACAATGCTTATCTACTGATAGATGGAATAATGCAGCCCATAAGTAATTAAGAGTCTTAAGCTCTATTTGACAAAATGTCTTTGACAGTTGTTTTGTTCCATTCCTTAATTGTATATTGCTTCATAGATTTTTAAATTACAGGCAGAGATTGTACTTTATACAGAAAAGTCTCAGGAATTTTAGCATAATTCTGCCTAGGACTGGTTTATCTCATACATCCGTACATTATCTGACAGCTGTGCTGAGTTGATCTGTATTTCTTGCAGTATCCCCTTATGAACGTGGCTTAAGGAAAGGGAAGCCCAACTTTCATACTTCTCCCTCATTCCATTGGGATGTATCATAGATTGTTTTCCCTTTCTTACAAAGTTGTACCTGTATCTTCAGTGGCATCCAGTCAGCCTGGAGTGACGTGAGCGTTTGGTCAAGTGGTCTTCCCTGTCATGCTCTGGCTTAAAAGGATGGGATAGCCAGTGAATCCCTTAATTCATTTTCCTCTTTGCAGACAGGACATTTATGTAGCCAGTAGGGACATGCAGGTTAATTAGTAAGTTGGAAGACGCTGAGCATTGTCCTCTCCTGCTGAGGAGCTAGCTCAGTAATGATAAACATTTTAGCTAACTTTGGGAAAGTTAGGTAAAAAAATTCAACAAAACCACCTAAGCAGTATTTGCTCAAATAAATTCCTCTGACTAATTGACAATAAAGTCTATCAAGTACTTACTAGGAAGACTTATGGTTTTACTTAATATACTTTTACAAGTAATTTAAATATAATTCCAAGTTGGTTTCAGATACATGCTATAAATAAGACCCACGAAGCATGCTACTAAACAAGGGAATGAATATGGGGAGCAAAGCAATCCTGTGAGGAAAGGAAATTAAAAATTATTATTGTCAATAACATTGAAAGTGTTTGTTTCCCTTCAGGAATTTATGTAAAATACAGAGCAAAATGCTCAGAGTTGTTATTATCAGTCTTTGCAACTTATATACAGAAGCCACTTCTGCTTTGGAGTATTGCTTTCTACTCAAAGCAGGAAAAGAGATGAAAAGGGAACCATAACCCAGCTATTGTCTGTGGGATTTCATTTCTCTTTGGATATGCTGTCCTCACAATAAACTTTTAAAAGAAAATTGTCTAACTAGTGGAGCTAACTGACTAGTAAAATCTTTCAAGCAATGATGTGCACGTTTTAACATCTTAGCCATAAATGCAGTGTGTGGCAAAAGTTGTCTACTGGGCAAGAAGGAGATGACTCAGCTAAACATAGCTGGGTACAGTTTTGGTTTACAAATTGTTGACATTTTGTTTTAATTTTCTAGTGGTAATTATTTTTCCTATCGTAACAGTAGACCAGCAAGTTCCTCGGCTGTGGTTCTAGTAGAGGAAAACTGGTCCAGTGAATTCTCTGCTGTGGGCTCTGTCCATGCAGAGTTCACTGGAGAACTGCCATACACTTCTATGTATTGTGTGTGTGTGTCACTCTGGATATCACTCAATCGACAAGGGGCATTTAGGTAAGATTTTATCCAAATTTAAGAGTGACAGAGTGTTAAAGTGATTGCATTCCTTTAGCAGCACTACTTGGTAGGGAGCAAACTGCTTTCCTAGGGAAGGCAGAGGAAACACAGTCAGCATCTCTGATGGACTGCAGCCTTGTGTAAGCTTATGTAAAAATGATTGAAAACTGTTCTTACCCTCCTGTATTGCTAGGTTAGCATGAGAGAGCATTTGGAATTTGAATAGCAAGATACCTTATTTAATGTATACTGAGTGAAACAATTTCAGAAATTGATTGGAAGTCTCTTGAAATGAGCCCCAGTAGGACATCTGCTGCTAAGGTTGGGTTGCAGCTAGCAGGAGGTCCTGAATGCAGAGTTCTAATTAGAAAAGGCTTTTATTTTCAAAATAACTTCCTAATTTATAGATGATGAAAAACATTTTTCCTCATGCATAGATAAATCAGTGTGCAAAGAGCCAAATGTGCAGAGTTTGTCTTTCAGTGCGTTAGAAATGACAGGCAGAATGCAAGTAGGCCTTTTTAAGATTGCGAAGGATAAAAGGAGTGAAAGTGTTTCTTGAAAATATTTGAGTGCTTTTTCACTGTGTATTGAAAACAATTAGCAATAAATGAAATATTCAGGTCCATCAAAGTACAACTTTTTTGCAAGTTTGTATACTGAAGTCCTAGTGCTTCTTTTTCTTTTTGGTAAAAGTGAAACATTGCTTTGCTTTAAATTGTTTCTTTAAAAATTACTTTCATAGCTGGAATTAGTCACTCCAGGCATGTTCTTTGCTAGTGCTTCAAATAAGCATAAAAGCTAAAATATTAATGATGCCTTAGTGTTATTCATGATTAGTGGCTTGATAAGCTGATCCTCACAAGAGGCTTTCAAATGTCTGTCTTATTTTATAAAGGACTGGAGAGGAATTGGTGGCTGCTAGCAGCTTGTTGTGTCTTTTGAAATGCCGTTGATCAAAACGAGCAATTTTTTAAATGTTACGTTGTTTTGTTTCCCCATACCCTTACTGTGTTTAAGGGGCAGCAAAGTTAACTTTAAGTCTTGAGATACAGATGGAACTGAATGAGAATTAAGTTAAGTCCTCTGTTTCTTCATTATAGTAACTTTACCAGCCTGCTGTTGTCACAATAAAGGTATCCAGTAATGTCAGAGCAAAATTAAGAAAAAATATATAGTATATTTAAATAAATTACATCTTTGCATTACATTTTCACATTACTGTTTTATTTTCTTTTTTATTTGATTTTCCTTCCCCTGCCTTACTGAAATATTACAACTCACTTTGAAGAGGAAGATTCTTATGAATGGCTGTGTCATCTGCTCATGTGGATATATTTGCTAAATTCATGCCATAAACAGAAGGGATGGATAAGACCTTGTCATTTACTTTTCCTGCTCATTGAAGGAGTCTTATTTACACTATATTCCCAAGTACTTCCCTTGAGCGTGTATAAGAGATCTTGTGATAACAGAAGGGAGGGATAAAAACTGAGCATTCCTTAGCACAAAAACGGTTTTTCATTTCCTTTGTAATTGATCCTTCAAGGTCTTTGGGACAGGATCTCATAGACCTTCCTGACATCAAGTTCAGAAGATCAATACAACTTGAATGTGTATCTAATCTATCAACATTCACTGCAATTAAGTACCTATTTTTTTACTATACCTTTTTGCTTTTCATACAATCACCGAAGTATTATATTTTCATAATGAATTATAATAATTATCACAAATTATATAAAATATTAAAAAGAAATACAGTAATTAAACATAAAATTGTTATAATTAAGTGGAATTATCCAACAAACATCCAAAAAGCGACAGTCTGATCTACCTTACCATAAGCCCCTTTTGCTTAAATCCACATCTACCATAGTTTTCCTTCCTTTTACTTATACTGGAAAATCTTCATAATCCATTCTGAATCAGTTTGTTATTAACATTCTCCTGTGAGTATTTTCATAATTCCGTTTTCTTGTTTCTTTCACGACTTTTTCTTTAGAGGAAAACTAATGAGAGGAAGTTCTTCCCCATCAGATCTATAAACAGCAGATTCATCTCTTCTAATTGACAAAACTTGTGGCAATTTTTAACAATTCACTTGTTTTCTAAAGTGATTCTTACACTGAGAATGGGTAGATCAGTATTCTAACTCCATGGTTATAATAGTAGCCTTACATCAATATTTACTCCTCTTGACAAGAAATAAACTGCTCGCTCAGTTTAGGTTAATAGTAAAGCAATGCTCCAACATGCAGATCAATGTTTTGGGAACAAAAAACAGTGTAAAATATATATATATTTTATCCCACAAGGCTATTTTTTTTTTTTTTAAACACGTACTCTGAAATTGGATATTAGATATACAGTGTCATCCAGAGATAATGATGAAGGCATGGCACTAATTTTTTTTACAGTAATAAGTTAGTGTTTTGATGAATTTCAAGCATAGTGTAATTCACTTTTTTGTCTTAGTTTACACTGTTTTTAGTAATACGAAGACCATAGGCAGCAAGCATAGAATTCCACAAGAATGTTCCAATAAATTTTAATTAACATGTTTATCTCCAAATATAAAGACAGTATTGCATACTCTGAAGGTGGGGGTTTTTTTTTTTTGGCTTAAGATGGATAATTTTAGGCTTATCACAAGTAAAATAAATCTTAGCAGTGACACGACAATTATATATACTTATTGCTAGTAGGAAGTGACAGAAGTGTGAACAGTCATGCAGAAAGGACAATACTATTTGAGAGATCTGTTAGCTGAAAGAAAAATATGAATAAATGATTGCTGGCAATCAAAATAATTTTATGTAAAATGGACCTTGTGATATATATCATGGTATCATCATCATGTAGGAAGTGCTAATTGAAAGAGAAGCATGGTGGCTTTCAGGGACTGCCTGAGTTGGCTTATGTTCTTCAGGGGGATGGGATTTTCTCATAAAGCCTTTTCTCCTATGTTCTGTGTCTCCTCTCACATGCCCTTTTGTGTTGACATTGTAGTCAGAGTAGTTTATATAATGAAAAAGAAAATCCTATTATCTTTAATTGTTTATTGTTTAATTATGCTGCTAAGCAAAACAATACTGCCTAATTTAAGTTAAAATTTATTTAATGACTTTTGTTTGAAATCTTACCTTTTTAAGACACTTATTTTCTTGAGAACAAAAGGGAGATTGAGTTTAAACATTAACTCAACAAGTAACTTTTTGGGAAAAAAAAAAGGTGGTGTTATTTTTCCTGTGGAAAGATAGACAATGATTATCTACAGAGCTGTAGGATAGACATGAGCACTGTGCTTCACACTCATCTCGGCTGAGCTATAACTGGAAACATACTCAAGTGCTTAACTTGCCAGGTTTCTGCATCTTTAGTTGGAACGCTACCAGCAGGCACCATTTTTACTTTGGGTAACTGAAACTTTCAAGGATGTTGCCAGCGGTGGGTGTAGTGCCTGCTAGTTAAAAAATGGCATTATAGTACAGTAATGTCTTGCGTTTGATCTTTAGTATTGCCTTTTATCATATGGGAGTCCATACTGCTTTCTAAAGTATATTTCCACATAATCATTTCACTGTCCATTTAAAAGCATTACCAAAGGATTATGGTACAGTTTGGAATAGAAAGAAAACATCCCTAAAACAGAATCCATAGCATTTGAGGACAGCCAAAAATATTTGTCTGATCACACACCACCAGCTCAGTTCTTTATTTACCGTTTATTTGTATGCATGTGGACAATTAAGAATAATGCTCTTTGATATTAGAGTTACAGAGTAAGTATTAAATTCTAACAGCTACTGCAATGCTACTGAAGTTTGTTGGTTTTGTATTGTTTTTGTCTGTCACTGCCAAAGTGCCTTATAAATGAATTCAGTATTACTATTGCCATCTTGTAGATAAGGAAGCTGAGGCGTGGGGAGGGGAAGTGGTATGCCCGAAGCTACTGAACAACACAGTGCAAGTGAAACACGCTCAAAACAGGTTTCCCATGCACAGATGAAAAGCTTTATGTATAATAATATATAATAATATGATGCCTTTCCTTTGCATATGGAGATAGAAAATCAGAGGACTTACAATCCCAAGCATTACGACCATGGGGGATTTCTAAACTGTTTGAGAGGTCATCTTGTTCTGATTTTGTGCAGTGTTGAAAATAACTTCCTGGGGTGTATTAGAAGGGGTGTGGTTCGTAGGTCGAGAGAGGTTCTCCTCCCCCTCTACTCTGCCTTGGTGAGGCTGCATCTGGAATATTGTGTCCAGTTCTGGGCCCCACAGTTCAAGAAGGACAGGGAACTGCTTGAGAGAGTCCAGTGCAGAGCCACAAAGATGATGAAGGGAGTGGAACATCTCCCTTATGAGGAAATGCTGAGGGAGCTGGGTCTCTAGCTTGGAGAAGAGGAGACTGAGGGGTGACCTCATTAATGTTTATAAATATGTCAAGGGTGAGTGTCATGAGGATGGAGCCAGGCTCTTCTCAGTGACATCCAATGATAGGACAAGGGGCAATGGGTGCAAGCTGGAACATAGGAGGTTCTGCATAAATACAAGGAAGAATTTCTTCACAGTGAGGGTAACAGAACACTGGAACAGGCTGCCCAGAGAGGTTGTGGAGTCTCCTTCTCTGGAGACATTCAAAACCCGCCTGGACATGTTCCTGTGTGACCTGATCTAGGTATTCCTGCTCTGGCAGGGGGATTGGACTAGATGATCATCTGAGGTCCCTTCCAATCCCTAACATTCTGTGATTTCTTTAGACCAGGTGCAATGCTTATCTACTGATAGGCTGTGAAAACGTTAGTTTTCCAGTCTGTAGTTCAGCAAAATGCTTTCTGTTTCTTTGCTGTCTTTCCTTCTCAGATAAGTGCTTGTTTGGTGCGCTGCTGTTTTTGAGCAACCTACATCCTATGACTACATCCTATACAGACACATCAAATCACTGCCTCTTATGAGCACTGTTTTTAGCAGAAACTGTCTTGACATGAAGACTGCTTGCTGTTTTATGCTGGCTGTTATAGGGCAGGAAACTAAACTGCTTCATTTTTAAGTAAAAAGCTGATTTGAAATGTAACTTTAAGTTTACTGAACTTGGGAACAGTAGAAAACATGCTTAATTCTGAAAACTGCTTTCTCAGAATTCATGACACTTTGACAGCTAAATCATTTGTATTTTCATACCACACACAGGTTTTAAAATGTTTTCTTTTCTTTAGAAATGTCGAAATGGAGCTGCGTTTTTAAAACCCTGCAGAAAATCTGAGAATTCTTCTGGCAAAACTTTAGTGACTCAGCAATTTGGGGATCTTTTAAAAAAAACCCACAACTTGAATAATCTTATGACTTAAGAGTAAAATTAAATTTTTGGCAAACTTCTTTGGGTGATTTAATTAACGGTATTATGTTTATGTAAAAAGAATAATAAAACTGAAAGGTAATTTTATAGGTGAAAACTATAAACTTGAGACACTCGGAAGTGGGGTTTAAATCTCAGCTCCTTGAGGAGAGCACTGGACCCAAGTCCCCTTGTTCTTGTGTAAGCACAAGGCTGTTGTTTTTACACTCCCACCTAGTTGAAAAGATGATGGTGAGCTCTTTGAAATTTATAGCTAATGAATAGTGTATAGTGTTGCAGGCTCTTGATACACAGTCAGGTATTTATATTGGGTATTGATTTACTTGGGTCACAGAAAATTAAGAATGAATGCTAAGGAGGGTGCCCCCTTCTCTTGGCATGCATAGCGTGCCATGGGTGTTCCCAGACATCTGGCACAGTGACCTGTGCAGCAAGCCCCAGCCTGCCACGAGCACCTCTGGCTTGGCTCTGGGAGAGGACAGTGCTTCAAACACATGCTGCACCCGAGTCTCCCTGTGCTGAGCTGTAGGCAGCTTTGCATCTGGCAGTTGAGTTTTCCTATGTGATGAAGCAAGCTGCTCTCGCCAAACTTCACTTCGCGAGGTGACATGCCAACAAATGAAGATTAAAAACATCTTCAGACGACCACATTTTTTGATGGATTTGGACTGCAGGCCATAATTCAGTACTTAATCTGCCTAAGCCTGTCAACACAGGGAGCTGAACCTCAACTAGCTACTGCACGTGATTCTCTCTGGGAAGCCAAGGCACTTGGCAGCTTGTTTTTTCTGTATCATCAATCAACACAGCAGGCTTTAACTAACTCGTGCCTGTGACACCAGCTGTTGCGAAGCATTCTTCTGGAAATGCATTGATCATCCCACTGCAGTGTGATTGTTAGCTTTTTATGAGCATTGTTCTTTAATTTATTTTTGATATGTTGCAGTAATAGTATAGTACATGCTATATGCAACAGGTATGGATCATACCAAAAATCTCTGCATTTTTACAGCCCAAAATAAACAGGCCATTTGAGATACTTAAAAACTACATGAGAATCCAAGCATTTGCTTTTTATAAGAAACTTTTAACATTATGTGAAATCAGTGTGACTTCCCATTTGAAAGTGGCTAAAATTTCTTTGAGGATTAAAGTATTTGATTTGTAAGATACTTAGCACTGCTATTATTTAAAGAATATGATGTCATCTGAAGTTATCAGTAAGAAAGAATTAATATCTTTTTAAGCCATTTTACATAAGAAATGAAAAAGAAAATCTATGAAGTATCACTGTTAAAATATCAGTTTTAATCCAGTTTTGAATCATGATTAAAAATCAATGATATAAATTAATTTGGACTTAAATATGATGTCAGCCAACTTTCAGCACTGTTACTTTGTGCTACAGGGATATTTTCATGAGACATTAATATTGTAGTGAGCACGTTATCGTTTTCTAGGCTTAAAGAATATTATTCATCTAATCTTAAGTGATCATTTCATGGTTTTAACAATTACAGGAAGCTTTTACTTTCCCTACTAGCTGTAGGATTTTTACCGGCCTCTAGGTAAAGTATGATCCATTATCCAATATTCTTTTGTCCAGTGAGTTTTTTGCTCATCTGGTTTCCCTCCATCCAGATACAAAAATATTGTGGCAGACAGTGTCAAAGACCTCTCTAATATTGAGGTAAATTGCATCATCTGCTCTCTCCTCATCTGTAAATCCAATCATTGTATCAGAGAAAGCAATCAGGATGGTCAAGCATGATTTATCCTACATAAATCCGTTTTCTGTTCCCAGACACCATTTTCTCCTTCATGTGCCAAGAAATGTGCTCCAAGGTGACTTGTTCCATGATTTTTCTGGGGACCAAAGTGAAGCTGACTTGCCTGTATTTCTCTAGATTATTCTTTTGACCTTTCTTGATGACCTGTACTTTCGCCCAGTCACCAGGGATCTCCCCCGGTTTCCATGACCTTTCAAAGACATTAGTGGAGGTGTGTTAGGAGGACATTGGCCACTTATCTTCAATACTCTTGGATGCAAACTGTCATGTCCTGTATGCCTTTATGGCTTGAATTCTCTCAGGTAATTGCTGATTCAGTCCTTATCCACTGATGATAGTTCTTGTTGAGCTCTTTCACTGATCACAGAGGCTGAGAGACCAACCAAGGCAATGCCTCAGCCTCAGCTGTGTGTACTGTCACTAAATCCCACACCCCATTCTGCAGCAGGCCTGCACTCTCCTTCTTCAGCCTTTTATTACCAATGTCATTGTAAAAGCTCTTCTTTTGCCCTTGGCATCCATTGAATGTCTTAGCTTCAGTTGAGTTTTGGCTTTTCTGAGACCATCCAGACATGTCTGTGTGATGTTTCTAAATTTCTCTTTTGTAGCATGTCCCTTCTTCCATCTCCTCTGTGCTGGTTTTTTAGGTTTGAGCTCTGTCACATGTTCCCTCCTTAGGCAAGCTGCTCTGATATGTCTTCTTGTTTGGAAAGCGTGTTCCTGCTAAAGGAGGCTGTAGCACATACAACCACGACCCCAAACGTAGGTTAGAGCCTCTTAGCCTAGAAGCTGTATTACAGTTACCCAGAACAGAATCTCCTTGTTCTGTAATTTATTTAATACTTGGGGGGGGGGAAGAGCTAACTTAATGTGTTATTTAATAATTTTTTTAGTCCTTAGATTGTAATTAGAGAATGTAATTTTTCTGGCACAATTGTTATGATTTATGGCATCCTCATGGATTCTGTTCTGACAAAAGGATTCCACAGTAACATAGATTTTTTTTTTGTCATCTTAATCAGCAGTTCCTTTAACCAGTTTTAATAAAGAAATGTAAAATTTGATTATAAAAATAAGACAAGAAGCCTGAAGGACACAAAGAGAAGCAATTTTAACTGTGCCTGAAGGTGTCTTTGGTAATATTTCTCCTTCATATGTACACGTTTAGTATTTATGGAGCAAAGTATAGTAGTTTAAGATTAAAGCTAAGTATGTTAAATTTAATCTTAATTGCATTATTTTTTGCTCACTTTATGTAGTAATCAAAATGTATATAATGAAATTTTTATTTTCAATGGTGAGGGCAAGACAAACTTTTTAATACAAAATTATTTTAACTTCTTATTGCCCGGGTCTTGCTTTTGCTATGAGACAACAAAGTAGCCATGGATCACTGCCTACTTTCCTGTGACGTACCTTGATATACATAGGGCATTGAAAACAAAAACTGGGGAGTATGGAGTGATGATGGTGAGTGGAGGGAAACAGGATTTTCCAGCAGCCTCAGAAGCAGCATGGCTGCATCTTCAAGGCTTAGCCCTGCTCTCAACTCTTTTCTTCACCTCTGCTCCCTGTAGCAAAACCAGCCTTGTCCTTGGGTGAGCAAACATTAATTTTTGCTTGCACTGTTGGGAGCACTTCAGGTGTCTTAGAGTCACAATTTATTTTAAGAGACTGAGGACAAAAGTTTAATTTCAGACTAATTTCTGGCGAGTCCATAGAATCAGATGTCTGAAGAAGAGTAGTTGGCAGTCAGTACTGTAACGGTATAGGATCGTCCATTGAGAGCTCAATATTAGTGATCTTTGCTGCATGCTTTACATTCTTTTTGTTGAACCTAGCTGCATATACCAGTTGTTTACATTATTTCACTGAAGTATGTCTAAGATTTATATGATAAAGTATCGTTGGCTAAGCTCAAATAAATTTACTGCAGAGACAAATGAGTAAATATGGTGTTTCAAATGTGCAGTCTAACCAGTTGTCATTTGAGATTGTAGTTAATTAAGTGGTGAGATACATTTGCACATAACCCAGCGTGTGCTGTGCCAGGCACCTGTGCTTGCTGGTTTTATGAAGATCACTGGGTGCTGCAGCTCCGTGCAACCTGCCACAAGAGGAACTTCCTCAGTGTCTCGCTGCCTGGTTTGGTTTGTATGTTGCCACCCAAGCAGGGTGCTTAGTAGAGACATTAATTCTGAAGATCTGATGGGGGGCAGATAGAACAGGGTGAGGAGCCAAACAGTTTATTAACTATCGCTTTGACATTTGACTGGTAGTGAGCAAGTCACTCTGCGCCATCTTGAGGTGCATGGAGGGAAGAATTGCCTTATAGTCATGTCACTGCTACTCCATCCCTGTCCCTTTAAATCTATACCTGCTCGTGCAGCCTCCTCCTCCATGGGATTGTTGTGACACTGAATTCTGCTTGAAATGGGTGCATATCCTGGAAACTGAAGTCTGACTGAATTACACTACTTGAATTTTGGGGTTGTATAAAGCACAGACAGACATTTTACTAGTGGAGCATGGAGGGATCGCTGTCCTGTCTCTTACCAGTGGTATGTGCCAGTCTTAGCTTGGGTGTAGGTATTTTTGGTAATCTGGTAGAACTGTGGACTTGATGCCTCTGTTAAGTCACTGTTTGGTCTGATGTTGTTCTTTATGCTTCTTTCTGCATAAGGAAGAAAAAGAATATAAATATAAAAACCTTTTTTGTAAACAGCTTTGAAATCTCTGCTGCAAAGTACTGTAAAAAATAAATTTATTGGCACATCTTTGAGATACTGATGTGGAGGACTCTGGGGAAGGGATAGATTCGCCCATTCCCTGAAGAGATTGTTAGGGATCAGTTGGGACAGTGGCCTTGATTGTCTCTCATTGTGAGGGTAAGGATATTTAAACCATCTTCTCCTGTATGTGTCTAATCTTTCCTACTAACATAGGACAGAGCAATCATAAACAGTGAGGACAAATGATGTGAAGTACTTTCCATCTCAAAGCATGCTGCATGTTACAGGAAGATAATGATGAAAGAGTTTTCCATTCCAAAGGGAATAAAGCCAAACCATACGATGTGTGTGGCTGTCCTGCATGCAAGCTCTATCTCTTTGTCTCTCCAGTGTGAAAGTAATTTGTCAACTTGTAGTGTAACTGCAGTTTATCTTCTTCTTTGTTCCTTTTTTGTTTGGTTTTGGTTTTGAGGTTGAGCTGGTATTTAAAAGCATGTTTTCTAAGAAATTGAATTAAGAAAATTATTTTTGGTGAAGACTCAATTTAAGCAATTTTTAAAAGAAATTTTAATAAACTTTTTATATATATAAACAGAATCTTTATAAACTGCATCCATCAATATGTAGATTTCTACCTGTGTGCAAAGCTTTGTAAATTATTCACAAATGCTTTTAAGAGATTAAATGCATTAGTTTATCTTCAGATTAGTAACAGGTTTCTACTTGGTCTCATATTCCTGTGTCCGTATGTATCAAAACACAGTTTACTTTCCATTGTGGAACTCCTAGGGAAGGCGTTATTTTTTATTTATTTAAATGAACACTTTTTAATTGAAATACTAAATTTTGTTAGATTTTGCTGTTTGTTTTTAAAACGTGAATTGTTTTCATCGTGACCTAGTATGTTACAGTTTTATAAAAGAGAGATAGGTGATTTATTGTGGTTCTCTAAGTAAGTCTGCAATGTCCAACTGATGTCTGAGGGGTAGCATGCACTGTTTTGCCTGTCTTCAACCCAAGGTGGAAAATGTAACTCATGTACAGAGTGTGGAAATACATTTGCATAGAAAACACAAGTCCTCATGTCAAATGACCACTAGAGAAGATGTAGATATCCTTCCTTTCTGGTTATCCAGCTTGTACATGTGAACTCCTGCTAAGCCTTCTGTGGTAGTCCATCGCAGACAAATGGTTTTCTGATCTCTTAAGAGGTAAAAGAAAAAAACTTGGACAACGTGGAGGAGAATGTTGAAGAAAAGGAGTGAGTTGCAAGAAAATATGCAGGTTCTGCATTAGGGAAGGGGATTCAGGAAACAATGGAGTAGGGTGAAGGGAAGAGGAGGATGCCGGTTTGACTGGCAGAGCACTTCTAAATTTCAAAATTGCTTTCTTGCTTCCTGTAAGATGCTTATAAATAAATTAAGTCCTACTAGAAACATGGAAAAAAAGGCTTTTTAAGTGAGCTGTATCATTAAAATCTCATGAAGACATCGTATGTTTTGCTTTTGATATGTATATGGGTAGGACCAAAATTATAATTAAATCTTTACTTAGATCCATATATCCTAATTACAGGAGTGCCCATCTTGCTCAAGGATTTAGCATGACATATGCATTACTTTTGATAGAAATAAAGTAGCTCAGTATTGGATTACTGGAGGGAGTATTGGGATATGGTAATAGCATATTTGTCTTTGTCTGCAGTTAGAATGCATTTAGGTTGAGTAGTAGTAAAGAGATGGCAAAACCTTTTTTTTTTCACAGTGGTCTCATTGAGATTACCTCAGCAAGCAAGTCTGACTAATCATGTGCTGATTCTGTAACAAGGAGAGAAAGCTGTAAAAGAAGCAGCACTATAAAGTGAAGGGTACCTTAAGAAAATAGAAACATCCTGCTGTAATGTTCCTCACTCAAAAAAGCCCCAACTGACAGAAATGGGTGACTGCATGGGCTGAGACAGGCTGGAGAATCCATTATTACTGGGTTTTGAGATTAGACTACAGACTTAAGGTGCGATTAATATGTTGCAATCTCTCGTCATCTCTGCAGGGTGCTTTGTTCATATGGCTCTTACTGTTTCATTCAAGCCTGAAGACAATTTAACTGTTGGCCAAAAATAAGTGTCATATTAGTATTGTAGGACTTATTTCTTCAGTTGAGATTCTGGGAGCTTCCAAACCAGAAAGTTTCCTGACTGTTGGTAAAGGTTCAGAATTTCTTCTTGATGTTGTATTTCTACAACCTGTGCATGGCTGGGAAAATCAGACTCCCTACCTGTAGGAATGCCCCTTGTTTACTTCTCCTGGAAACTGGGCCCCTTTCTTAATTCTTGAGGACATTCTTTGGTAGATAATCACAGAATCACAGAATCACAGAATGTTAGGGATTGGAAGGGACCTTAAAAGATCATCTAGTCCAACCCCCCTGCCAGAGCAGGAATACCTAGATCAGGTCACACAGGAATAAACATGAGTTGTATCTCTCTTGGATTGTTAGAGAATAAGTAAGACACTAATTAAAACTTTGAAACACATTTCCAAAATTCTTCCCACAGCAATATCCAGATTCATGCACATTCGTATGAGCCACACAAACGTTCGACAAGATCCAAACCAACACATTTTGCTTTTCTATAACCCAAAGCAATTAGAAACTAGCTACTTTTTTCAATTTAAGAAGTATGCAAAATATTCTCATTATTTGTAATAAAGCAGAACTTTTCAAACAAAACTATGAACTACAAATTAATGAGAACCTTCTAAATTCTGGACACGTGTAGAATTGAAAGAGGTCTATTGCACAAGTTGGAAATCTATATTTAATGACTGCACTGACTACATCTATTAAATTGGCAAGATAATAAATGGGCTTCTCTCTCTTTTGCTTCAGAAGAACATGTTCAACATACTCATTAGCTGGGAGTTTTACCAGTCATTACAAATATACTTCATCTGCACTTTTCAATTACTTATGAACTATGCATTGCTGTGCAAGTATCAAGTGAGCTTGCCAGTCAGTTTGGTCTGGGCACTCATCCTATATTGTTTGGGCACTCACAGTGCCCATACTTTTATGGCTTCAGTGGAGTTACAGCCACAAAAGTTATCAAGAACGGTACGTTGTGATTTTTAACTTTGGCATAATTCCTTTCTCATTCCATTCAGCTTTGTCCTAAATAATGCACAAACGTGTGACATTTCCAGTCTTTAAATGGAATTCATGCAATGGAAGAAACAGTTTGTTTGGCATTAAGTAGATCCATCTTAACAGTGGAATAAAAAACTTATCTATTTTTGAGTGTCACAGTGTTCCTAAGGTTTTCTGAAGGAAACCTCTGTCTCTGGCCAAGCTTCCTTTGGCCACATGGTGCCTCTCATATCTCTGTAGAACCACAGTGTTAATAAACTAGGGTCATGACAAGCAAGAACAAGTTAATTGATTTTTTTTCTTGGCAGATCTATGCATGATATGCTTCTTTCAAATAGGATGGGCTGGAGAATCCTTTATTCCTCTGTGGGCTTAGAGCTTCAGTCTTACCTCCTTTTTACGTGAGATCTCTGTAGTTAAATGTTTTATTAAAATGTGTAGCAAATGGTTACCTACCTGGTAGTAGCAGATAACTGTTGTGTTCTGTAAGCAAATTTTAAGTGTATTTGCCAATGCAGTTTTCCCCAAGTCAGATTTCTCAATGGAGAACATCGACACTAACATAATTTGAGTGTGTTGCCTTTCATAATCAGGCATTGTCAGAATTCGAGGCAGCTGGTGGCATTCAGCCCACAGCGAAAATGCTCTGCAAATAGAAAGCTCATCTTGAGAAATTACAGAGCTGATACACACCTTCTGGTTTTCATCCTCATGTGTTATGTGAGGATTTCCTTCCTGACTGTTCCATTTATTTATTGCCATAAATGTTGTCTACGTAATATTTGCTTGGTGGAGGAGTTACTCTAAAGTCAGTCATGCTTTTATTGTGGCTTAAGAGTTTAAGAAGGGAGGTATGGAAGAACAAAAACATATTATGTGGTATTTTAAATGTAAATGTTTTTACTGGTGGCTTTTACATCAATTTTCTCCATTCTCTTTTTTCCTGATCACTTCCTTGCCTCAATGAGAAGTGACAGAATAAGGCAAGCAGGCAGATGCTGTGGATGTTTAAGCTCATATCTGACAGCTAGAAGGTGATATATTCATGCAAGGGAAAAATACAGACATTTCCACCATATACAGGGGATCATAGAGGCTTGTGCTCCTCTGCCTTTTGAAAGCTGTTTCCTAATAAGAAACTGAAAACATTACATGACAACTGGTGTATCTGAGTTAATACAGGAACAGGCTGCTGTCCCGATCCGATATCGGGGAGGGTTCTTAAACGATCCCAAGAGCGAGATTAAGACACAAACGAGGTCAGATGCTGTACAACCTTAAGAACTTTATTTAACAATAACAACTAATAATAGCGATAGGACAGAGAGGAAAAGATAAAGTCAGAATCCCTAAGCAAGGAGAACAGTAGAGGTGCAACTATCTACCACCACCACCAGGGATCCAGCGATGTTCCGTCGGCTTAGTCCCGGTGCAGGTGATGGTATCCCAAGTTCCAAGCCGTGCTGAGGCCCCAGGTCCAGGTCCGGAAAAGCGTAGATGGCAGCCGCTACGTACACCAGCACACCCGCGCCAAGGAGCACCTAGTCCTTTTATCGTCCCAGTCCCCACGATTTCCCCGAAGAGTCCGCCCATTTCCACGGAGCTCGTTGTCCGCCCCGTGGTACGCATGCCAGGCGTCCGGCTGGCAGGGGTGGAGGGGGGGGTCGACCCACAGTGCTGTCTGCACATCTTCCTCCCCTCAGTTTCTTCACCCTGCTTGCGCGCAGATGCAGGCAACGCTAAGGCAGTTGTTGTCTCAGCCTCCGGGGGAAGTCGTGGTTTTCGTCTGGAACTTCAAAGGGTACTCCTTCAGCAGGTGTTACAAAAACAGGATGCTGGGGCCAGGAAATGGTGGTCATGAAGCAGCAATGTTGAGACAAACAAAGTCTAAGACAGTTCCCTACACCACCCCGTGGCTCAACATTGCTGTCTTCGTGGTGGTATGAAAGCACAGAGAGAGAGAGAGAGAGGAAAGCTAGAAACAAGAAGCAATGCAATCATAACAAGCAAAACTTATTGTTAACAATATTCTTAACAAATATCTAACAAGTATAACATGTTTAAACCTTACTAACATTATAAACTAAAGCATCTTAGAAACTAATTTTGAGGGTCCGACCGATCAACAGAAAAACATGACCCCAGTTTACATCGATTACATTTATCAGGGCAAAAAACGAGTATCAAAAGAACAATTAAAACAAAAGCTACTAGACCCAAGGCTACAAAGTGAACTACAATCAATCCTAATACAACATCCATTTTTTTTTCCAATTTTAACGAAAATACCACAGATGTTCCAGGCCCTAGCAGTCCGCAAGGTCTGCTGTTCCCGCCGCTGGAATGGGGGTCAGCATGCGCAGGGGGGGGAAAACAGCTTTCCACACCCACCTTTTATCCTAAAGCGCATGCGTCATTCGGGTCTAGAAACTTCTGTTTTAAAATTAAACCAAAAAAACCAAAACAGACAAACAAACAAAAACCTAAACAATACTATTGTTCGCCCTTATTCTTAAACAAACATATAAAAAGATAACCATAACATTATTAACAAGCGGTTTCTAACGTAACACTTGTCTCAGGCTGGGTCGAGGGGCGTGCCCTCGGCCTTCGGGGATGGGGAGGGGAAGGAGATGGTGGGTTACAAGAGTAGGTACAGCTACAAGACGGTTTACATGGACATTTACAAGAAAAGCACATACATACTGCGAGAGCAAATATTGCACAGGCTAACAGAGTGACCGAAAAAAAAATAAGTATCAGAAGCGTCTGCATCTCGGTTAATCAGCGTTAAGGAAAATGGTGGTCTGGATACAACCTTAGTCGGGGGGTCTATCTACGCAGCAGGAAAATGGATTTCCACGCCCCCAGTCCAAAAGCGCATGTGTTGTGTAGGCCGATAAGCACCTATCCCAAATTTAAACAAAGACATATATGGAAAAAGGCTTAAATGATTGATACCGCAACAGGCTTTTGCTGTCGAACGATACGAATCTGCTTCACACCATCAGGTGAGGCAGTGGATATGATTTGCATGTTAGATACAACATGTTGGATTAACTGAACAAAGCAAGGAATAATACATGGTAAGAACATCAAGGCAGCAAATGCACACAGCAAATAAAATAAAAGCTGTTTTACCCAGGGTGCTCCGGGTAACCAAGACCATAGGTCGCCGTCCCAGCCATTCCATGTTTGAACGAGGACATGGGCTAGTTTCCTAATGTCTGTGGTCAGTTGAAGGACTACTTCACCTACATCGTCTATTTCCAAACAACAATTAGAGACATTTAGTTTTCCACATACTCCTCCCTCCTCAGCTAGTAGATAGTCTAAAACCATACGATGTTGAAGGATTGCAGTGCGCATCTGTTGAGATTGTTGAGTTAAAAGATCTATAGCATTAGCAGTTTTATTAGTAATAATTTCCAAAACTGCTTGTAGTCGAATTATACGGTTCAAATTATAAATTGGTTCTCTTGCCCCTGATATTGATTCATTGGGATTCCAAGAGGCAGGCCCATAATGCTTAATTATTCTTTCGGGAGGCCACTCCTTTTCTCCCCACTTTTGAGTTCCACCTATTTTAAACTCAACAGATCGCTTGTTGCGGACAATCCTTTTGCTTCCTAGCTTATCATATAGTCTTATTCCCAACTGAGGACCATCCGCCTCTGGAAGGAGAAAAAACAGAGGTCAGATAATCCCTACATAACAAATCCCTGACCAGCCTGCTGGTAGTTGTTTGTAGGCAGATATGTCCACAAATCCAATAATGTCCTTTTAGGGCCTTGGCACCTTTTGCAAATGGTCCAGCTGCAGTCTTTGGGAATTGAAAATAGGTTGTGTCTTCATTTCCCAAAGGGCTGAAAAAACTGTTAGGTCTGTTGTTTGATCGGGCGGTACAATACCAGGCACCAGTATAGTTTTCCCACTCACAAGTTTGATGAGAAATATAGCCTCCTCGCATCTTGGCATATATGGTTTCATTTCTACTCGACCAAAACCCGTCAAACCCTTTGTTGCGCCCGTTTTCATTGAGCCACATCCATGTGTAAACACCTCTATCTTTGTTAACTAATTTACGTGTAAGTGTCCATTGACACTTGCTTCCCCCTACCTCAACTCCTCCCTTCTGGGTGCGATGTAAACAGTATGTACCTTTAGTAGGAAATTGAATTGGCCATGTCCCACTATCCTCCCAGGTGGTGTTACCAGCTTCACTGTAATTGCTTACGATTTGTGCTGGAGAGAGAGCAGTAGAGACCCACGGCCAGCTTGATAATCCTAGGGGTCCTCCACAAACCCAACAGTGACTTAAATTAAAGGTTTGGCTTACAGTTCTTGCTAACAAAACAAATTCATTATCTTCAAAGGGGTCATATGGGTTGTGGGGAAGTGGGGGAATTGGCTTCCCTTCACTTTCATAGGTAAATCCCAAAAATAATACAACAAAAATTAACATACACATCCTAACCAAATTACACTAAAGCTTGCGTCTGTGTCGCTTCTTCTGTGGGTGCGTCTGTGTCGCTTGCTTCCTCCTGAAAGTGAAACAAAGAGACAAATTCGCTCCTCGGGTTAGAAAGAGGGAACAATCCATCTAGTGTGAATCTTATGAATTTTTCCACAGGCATCTTTTGCCTTCCAGGTATATTTGTTAAGGGGTGTGTCCAACACCAGTGGCACTTTGCCCACTGTGGGAAGTTCAACCAAGACAGGTTGTCCTGGAAAATGAGATGGATTGCTGGGGTGATCAGGACCATGTGGGGCTGGCATAATTGTGGGAGGTTTTGGACAGAATGCTGTGATCTTTGGGCATCCGTTTACTCCCCAGTGACTGTTGACGCTGGTCACTGCGTCCCACACTCGGTCAGCCCATCCTGGCTTATGAGGCTTGAGGAAGCGTTTTAGTAGACCATTTGTTCTCTCCACAATTCCATTTGCTTGTGGGTAATACGGAGTATGAAACACCCACGAGATTCCTTCCTGGGCTGCCCACTCTTGGACCACTTTGGCTGTGAAATGTGAACCATTATCTGATTGGATTGACTGTGGTTTGGGGAAAATTCCAAACCATTCTTTCAGAGCCTTTACTGTGCTTTCTCCTGTTGCCTTTGCACATGCTTTGGCTTGCACTAGTCCAGATACTATTTCTACACCTACCAATATGTAGTACTTTCCTTCTGACTTTCGGAAGGGACCGATATAATCAATCTGCCAGGCCTCCCATAAGCCCTTTCCCTTTCTTAAGTGCAGAGGGTCACCCTCCAGAGGGTGTCTGTCCAGACGGACGCGGCACTGTTCACAGGAAGATATACATGTTTTACATTCTTCCCTGGTGACTGGCCACCCTCGGGCTTGTGCCTCACAATAGAGGTCCTTGACTCCTGAATGTTTTCGTTTTACATGCAGCCATTCTAACAGACTTTCCCAATTTTCAGCTATTTGGGTGCTTTGTAAGGGAGCCAGCCGGGCTAGTTCATCTGCCTCGGCATTCCATCGGCTCACCGGGGTGTCATCCTGCTGATGAGATGGTACCCATGCTACTGCAAATTTCCCTTGTCTGGCAATGGTAAGGATATCTTGCCATCTTTCCTTTTGCCATACAGGTATTTTATTAACCTCCCATCCATTTTGTTCCCAGAATGGAAGCCATTCAGTGCAGCCTTTGAATACAGCATACAGCAATACAGCTGCCCAGAGAGGTGGTGGAGTCTCCTTCTCTGGAGACATTCCAAACCCATCCTGTGTGACCTGCTCTGGGTAAACCTGCTCTGGCATCTGGTAGGACGAGATGATCTCCAGAGGTCCCTTCCAGCCCCACCATTCTGTTATTCTGTAATACTGGGTTACCTTGCCTGGGCTTGCCAGTCAAAGGGATTAAAACCAGAAGGAGTTCTGGTTCAACAGGACAGATTGTCTCTGTGAATGGTATAGTCTCAGGAGGTGAGACCAGCCATGCTGTGCTAAAAGGCTTAGTGGGCCTTGTGTTCAGCATTGTCTCTTGTTTAGTTAACTGGGAAACTATTATAGGGGTGTTTTACAAATTAAATGCAATTGTATAGACCAAGATTTTTCAAGAGGCAAGTTTGTAGGTAAAAGTGACTTATATGATTGTGAGACTACCAAGTGGCCAGCAAATTTGGTTCATTTTGAATAATTTTATGTCACTTTTACATTATTAGTAATATACAGTAATTAATAGTAATGTATTTTTGCCCACTGTCTCCTGGGCAGCGTGCAACAGCCCCTTCCCCTGCTCTTCCTTGTGGAGGAATGGCTTGCTGAACAGGGCCGAATGTAACAACTGTGAGCACAGGGCTGAATGTAGCAGCTGTGAGCGAGCAGTACTGATAACGGGAGCTGTACTGCTGATAGCTGCAGCTTCCCAGGGTCACTCTGACCTGGAAGCTTGCGGAAAGCTCCAAGTCAGAACAAGCCCCGAGGCAAGTCCGGACAAGTCCAAAGCTAGTGGAAAGTTGCAAGGTAGAACCTGCGGGAAGAATCCGGAAGTAGATAACCGCAAGAGGCTGGAATATGCAAATGTAGCTCTATGCTTAACTAATCAAATATAGACGAGTAGGCATAATTTGTGCTTAGCCAATTAGACATAGATAGGTAGGCATAATTTAACATAAGTAGGCATAATTAACCTCCAGTGTATAAAAGGCATAGCAGAACTCGAATAAAGTAGAAGCTTGCTTATAACTCATACTGAGTTGCGTCTTGCTTCCCTCGCCTTCTCCGCCATTCTGCAACACTTCCTGAACTTTATTCTTTCATTTTAAAAACCAAACAGCAACCAAAAAAATAATATATAAATCTCCATATAATTTCGTATTTCTCATTTCTCTGAGTTTTTACCCTGTAAGTACAAGAAAAGTTTAACTTGAAGCTCTGACAGCTGGTGCAGAAATTCAGAATTGAAACTGAGTCTCTCATGAGCATGGAGACATATCTTATTCACAAATACATGCGTAAATCTATGTAGCACATACCACTTGTAGCTGGATAAATAGTGAATGATAGAACTTTTTAAAAGGTTGAACCACTAGATTATGTGTTTGTTGCAGTTTTGTTTTTCATGAGGATGTTGCATCTGAAGCCACTGTTACTCTTCTTGTGTTCTAGGTGCTGTAGCAGTTTTGATCCCTCGCCTAGACCTGGTGATCTCTTTCGTCGGAGCTGTCAGCAGCAGCACTCTGGCACTGATTCTGCCACCCCTGGTTGAAATCCTCACTTTCTACAAGGAAAACTTAAGTTTATGGATGATACTTAAAGACGTTTTTATAGCTGTCATTGGAGTTGTTGGATTTTTAACAGGGACATATGTGACAGTTGAAGAAATCATTTATCCTGCATCTACAGTTCTGGTTAACACAACAGAGAGCATCTCTGTGGATTTAAATGCTACAAACTTTGTGGTTGGTTTAAAGTAATAAGCAGGTGCTGTGAACTCTTTTGTTCCTTAATAAGAAATCCTAGATGGATGGCAGACCTATGTGTGGGGCAAATTCCAATGGATTTTAAATGAATTTTTGAAAAATAGCTTGCAACCCTTTGTCACTCTGTTGTTTGTTCTTTCCTTCGTTCCTTCCCATCTGCTACCTGAGTTAACTGCTTTGCTCTCAACCTCTGCCCATCTAGTGAAAAGCTGAATTGATGTTAGGATTGAAAATATATACATGAATATAGGAAGGAAACATGATTTTCTTTTTTTTTTTGTGGGGGGAAAAAAAAAAAAGAATTTTTATAAGGAAGTCAAGATGCCTTCCTCTTCAGAAAAGGTGGAAGTCAGTCCATTCGTCATATCCAGGCAGCAAGTCTACGCACTACTGTTTTCACTCCAGCTCTGTTGTAAGGGTTGTAGTGGGAGCTCAGCGATGCATAGACCTTCTCTTGGCTGTCTCTGATGAGGTGAATTGCACCCCAGTGAACCAGAGACACTTTAGTTTGAAAAAAGAGCAGCTGTGTGTTTCATTTTCGTTCTGGGGACTTAGATGTTTGCCTTGGAGAAGTTTTTGGGTAGTTGCAGTTTCCTGGCCCTGGTTCATGGGGGTTGGTATGTCTGGAATCAGAGTGTACAGTATAAAATGACTGTCACTCTTGTTCAGTCTTTTCACATTGGCTCCAAGGGGAGTTTTTCAAGCAGCTGGGAGGACCAAGCCATGGGGGTCTGGCCATGCTGAACAGCTCATGGTATAGAAACATGTAGTAACAGATCATGTAAGATGGCAAGAACACTCCTAACTAGCCACATTTTGGCCTCACCTCCATCCCTGGAAAAGTGATGGAACAGCTTGTTCTTGGCACTATCTCTAGGCACATCAAGGATGAGGGGGTCATTAAGAGTAGTCAACATGGTTTTACTAAGGGTAAGTCATGTTTGACCAACCTTATTGCCTTCTATGAGGAAAGAACTAGGTGGATAGATGATGGTAGAGCGGTAGATGTAGTTTATCTTGATTTCAGTAAAGCATTTGACACTGTCTCCCACAGCATCCTCGTAGATAAGCTGATAAAGTATGGGTTTAGTGATCAGGTAGTGAGGTGGATTATGAACTGCCTGAAGGGAAGAAGCCAGAGAGTTGTGGTCAATGGGACAGAGTCTAGTTGGAGGCCTGTGACTAGTGGAGTCCCTCAGGGGTCGGTACTGGGACCGGTGTTGTTTAATATCTTCATCAACGACTTGGATGAGGGTACAGAATGTATCCTCAGCAAGTTTGCTGATGACACCAAACTAGGAGGAATGGCTGACACACCAGAGGGTTGTGCTGTCATTCAACGAGACCTTGATAGGCTGGAGAGTTGGGCGGGAAAAAACTTAATGAAATTCAACAAGGGCAAGTGTAGAGTTTTGCATCTGGGGAAGAACAACCCCATGTACCAGTACAGGTTGGGGGCTGACCTGCTGGAGAGCAGTGTAGGGGAAAGGGACCTGGGGGTCCTGGTGGACAGCAGGATGACCATGAGCCAGCAATGTGCCCTTGTGGCCAAGAAGGCCAATGGCATCCTGGGGCGTATTAGAAAGGGAGTGGTTAGTAGGTCGAGAGAGGTTCTCCTTCCCCTCTATTCTGCCTTGGTGAGGCCACATCTGGAGTATTGTGTCCAGTTCTGGGCCCCCCAGTTCAAGAAGGACAGGGAACTGCTTGAGAGAGTCCAGCGTAGAGCCACAAAGATGATGAAGGGAGTGGAACATCTCCCTTATGAGGAAAGGCTGAGGGAGCTGGGTCTCTTTAGCTTGGAGAAGAGGAGACTGAGGGGTGACCTCATTAATGTTTATAAATGTGTCAAGGGTGAGTGTCATGAGGATGGAGCCAGGCTCTTCTCAGTGACATCCAATGATAGGACAAGGGGCAATGGGTGTAAGCTGGAACATAAGAGGTTCCACATAAATGTGAAGAAGAATTTCTTCACAATGAGGGTAACAGAACACTGGAACAGGCTGCCCAGAGAGGTTGTGGAGTCTCCTTCTCTGGAGACATTCAAAACCCGCCTGGACATGTTCCTGTGTGACCTGATCTAGGTGTTCCTGCTCTGGCAGGGGGATTGGACTAGATGATCTTTTGAGGTCCCTTCCAATCCCTAACATTCTGTGATTCTGTGATTCTGTAATAAAAGATCCAGCCTCTACTTCTAAACCTTACCTTACAGTCTTGTCCATTCTTCAGCTCAAATGTTAAGACGGGTGGCATGAAAAAGTGCCTTTACGCTTACTGTCATGTAACTCATCACCAGCAGTGGTCTGCTATAGTACCTAGGGAGGGCTTGGTCCTCCCAGCTGCGTCCACTCCAGACAGACTCATTGCTCCCCTGAATCAGAATGTCATCAATAAAGTGGACAATCTGCAATATGTTCCAGGAAACTAGTAGACATGAATCCCCCAACCTGGCAGAAATCTATCGGGCCCCAGCAACAAGGGTGAACATGCCGGCAGTCACGTACACAGAAACCCGGACCCGGACCCCAGCGATAAGGGTGAACATGCGCAGAAGATCTGTGGAAAATTACCAGCAGTCACGTACACAGAAACCCGGACCAAATAAAAGGAGGGACCTGGACTCAACTTGTTGCGGCAGTTGGCGGAACAACGTTTCCCCTGTCGCCCAGCGCTGCTTGCCTTTTTCTACGCTTGCTGTAATTAATAAATTTGTAATTGGAATTAAGCAACTGCATTCGGTTCTTTTGTTGCAAATTCATCTATAACAACTTGTAGCTGGATAAATAGTGAATGATAGAACTTTTTAAAAGGTTGAACCACTAGATTATGTGTTTGTTGCAGTTTTGTTTTTCATGAGGATGTTGCATCTGAAGCCACTGTTACTCTTCTTGTGTTCTAGGTGCTGTAGCAGTTTTGATCCCTCGCCTAGACCTGGTGATCTCTTTCGTCGGAGCTGTCAGCAGCAGCACTCTGGCACTGATTCTGCCACCCCTGGTTGAAATCCTCACTTTCTACAAGGAAAACTTAAGTTTATGGATGATACTTAAAGACGTTTTTATAGCTGTCATTGGAGTTGTTGGATTTTTAACAGGGACATATGTGACAGTTGAAGAAATCATTTATCCTGCATCTACAGTTCTGGTTAACACAACAGAGAGCATCTCTGTGGATTTAAATGCTACAAACTTTGTGGTTGGTTTAAAGTAATAAGCAGGTGAACTCTTTTGTTCCTTAATAAGAAATCCTAGATGGATGGCAGACCTATGTGTGGGGCAAATTCCAATGGATTTTAAATGAATTTTTGAAAAATAGCTTGCAACCCTTTGTCACTCTGTTGTTTGTTCTTTCCTTCGTTCCTTCCCATCTGCTACCTGAGTTAACTGCTTTGCTCTCAACCTCTGCCCATCTAGTGAAAAGCTGAATTGATGTTAGGATTGAAAATATATACATGAATATAGGAAGGAAACATGATTTTCTTTTTTTTTTTGTGGGGGGAAAAAAAAAAAAGAATTTTTATAAGGAAGTCAAGATGCCTTCCTCTTCAGAAAAGGTGGAAGTCAGTCCATTCGTCATATCCAGGCAGCAAGTCTACGCACTACTGTTTTCACTCCAGCTCTGTTGTAAGGGTTGTAGTGGGAGCTCAGCGATGCATAGACCTTCTCTTGGCTGTCTCTGATGAGGTGAATTGCACCCCAGTGAACCAGAGACACTTTAGTTTGAAAAAAGAGCAGCTGTGTGTTTCATTTTCGTTCTGGGGACTTAGATGTTTGCCTTGGAGAAGTTTTTGGGTAGTTGCAGTTTCCTGGCCCTGGTTCATGGGGGTTGGTATGTCTGGAATCAGAGTGTACAGTATAAAATGACTGTCACTCTTGTTCAGTCTTTTCACATTGGCTCCAAGGGGAGTTTTTCAAGCAGCTGGGAGGACCAAGCCATGGGGGTCTGGCCATGCTGAACAGCTCATGGTATAGAAACATGTAGTAACAGATCATGTAAGATGGCAAGAACACTCCTAACTAGCCACATTTTGGCCTCACCTCCATCCCTGGAAAAGTGATGGAACAGCTTGTTCTTGGCACTATCTCTAGGCACATCAAGGATGAGGGGGTCATTAAGAGTAGTCAACATGGTTTTACTAAGGGTAAGTCATGTTTGACCAACCTTATTGCCTTCTATGAGGAAAGAACTAGGTGGATAGATGATGGTAGAGCGGTAGATGTAGTTTATCTTGATTTCAGTAAAGCATTTGACACTGTCTCCCACAGCATCCTCGTAGATAAGCTGATAAAGTATGGGTTTAGTGATCAGGTAGTGAGGTGGATTATGAACTGCCTGAAGGGAAGAAGCCAGAGAGTTGTGGTCAATGGGACAGAGTCTAGTTGGAGGCCTGTGACTAGTGGAGTCCCTCAGGGGTCGGTACTGGGACCGGTGTTGTTTAATATCTTCATCAACGACTTGGATGAGGGTACAGAATGTATCCTCAGCAAGTTTGCTGATGACACCAAACTAGGAGGAATGGCTGACACACCAGAGGGTTGTGCTGTCATTCAACGAGACCTTGATAGGCTGGAGAGTTGGGCGGGAAAAAACTTAATGAAATTCAACAAGGGCAAGTGTAGAGTTTTGCATCTGGGGAAGAACAACCCCATGTACCAGTACAGGTTGGGGGCTGACCTGCTGGAGAGCAGTGTAGGGGAAAGGGACCTGGGGGTCCTGGTGGACAGCAGGATGACCATGAGCCAGCAATGTGCCCTTGTGGCCAAGAAGGCCAATGGCATCCTGGGGCGTATTAGAAAGGGAGTGGTTAGTAGGTCGAGAGAGGTTCTCCTTCCCCTCTATTCTGCCTTGGTGAGGCCACATCTGGAGTATTGTGTCCAGTTCTGGGCCCCCCAGTTCAAGAAGGACAGGGAACTGCTTGAGAGAGTCCAGCGTAGAGCCACAAAGATGATGAAGGGAGTGGAACATCTCCCTTATGAGGAAAGGCTGAGGGAGCTGGGTCTCTTTAGCTTGGAGAAGAGGAGACTGAGGGGTGACCTCATTAATGTTTATAAATGTGTCAAGGGTGAGTGTCATGAGGATGGAGCCAGGCTCTTCTCAGTGACATCCAATGATAGGACAAGGGGCAATGGGTGTAAGCTGGAACATAAGAGGTTCCACATAAATGTGAAGAAGAATTTCTTCACAATGAGGGTAACAGAACACTGGAACAGGCTGCCCAGAGAGGTTGTGGAGTCTCCTTCTCTGGAGACATTCAAAACCCGCCTGGACATGTTCCTGTGTGACCTGATCTAGGTGTTCCTGCTCTGGCAGGGGGATTGGACTAGATGATCTTTTGAGGTCCCTTCCAATCCCTAACATTCTGTGATTCTGTGATTCTGTAATAAAAGATCCAGCCTCTACTTCTAAACCTTACCTTACAGTCTTGTCCATTCTTCAGCTCAAATGTTAAGACGGGTGGCATGAAAAAGTGCCTTTACGCTTACTGTCATGTAACTCATCACCAGCAGTGGTCTGCTATAGTACCTAGGGAGGGCTTGGTCCTCCCAGCTGCGTCCACTCCAGACAGACTCATTGCTCCCCTGAATCAGAATGTCATCAATAAAGTGGACAATCTGCAATATGTTCCAGGAAACTAGTAGACATGAATCCCCCAACCTGGCAGAAATCTATCGGGCCCCAGCAACAAGGGTGAACATGCCGGCAGTCACGTACACAGAAACCCGGACCCGGACCCCAGCGATAAGGGTGAACATGCGCAGAAGATCTGTGGAAAATTACCAGCAGTCACGTACACAGAAACCCGGACCAAATAAAAGGAGGGACCTGGACTCAACTTGTTGCGGCAGTTGGCGGAACAACGTTTCCCCTGTCGCCCAGCGCTGCTTGCCTTTTTCTACGCTTGCTGTAATTAATAAATTTGTAATTGGAATTAAGCAACTGCATTCGGTTCTTTTGTTGCAAATTCATCTATAACAACTTGTAGCTGGATAAATAGTGAATGATAGAACTTTTTAAAAGGTTGAACCACTAGATTATGTGTTTGTTGCAGTTTTGTTTTTCATGAGGATGTTGCATCTGAAGCCACTGTTACTCTTCTTGTGTTCTAGGTGCTGTAGCAGTTTTGATCCCTCGCCTAGACCTGGTGATCTCTTTCGTCGGAGCTGTCAGCAGCAGCACTCTGGCACTGATTCTGCCACCCCTGGTTGAAATCCTCACTTTCTACAAGGAAAACTTAAGTTTATGGATGATACTTAAAGACGTTTTTATAGCTGTCATTGGAGTTGTTGGATTTTTAACAGGGACATATGTGACAGTTGAAGAAATCATTTATCCTGCATCTACAGTTCTGGTTAACACAACAGAGAGCATCTCTGTGGATTTAAATGCTACAAACTTTGTGGTTGGTTTAAAGTAATAAGCAGGTGAACTCTTTTGTTCCTTAATAAGAAATCCTAGATGGATGGCAGACCTATGTGTGGGGCAAATTCCAATGGATTTTAAATGAATTTTTGAAAAATAGCTTGCAACCCTTTGTCACTCTGTTGTTTGTTCTTTCCTTCGTTCCTTCCCATCTGCTACCTGAGTTAACTGCTTTGCTCTCAACCTCTGCCCATCTAGTGAAAAGCTGAATTGATGTTAGGATTGAAAATATATACATGAATATAGGAAGGAAACATGATTTTCTTTTTTTTTTTGTGGGGGGAAAAAAAAAAAAGAATTTTTATAAGGAAGTCAAGATGCCTTCCTCTTCAGAAAAGGTGGAAGTCAGTCCATTCGTCATATCCAGGCAGCAAGTCTACGCACTACTGTTTTCACTCCAGCTCTGTTGTAAGGGTTGTAGTGGGAGCTCAGCGATGCATAGACCTTCTCTTGGCTGTCTCTGATGAGGTGAATTGCACCCCAGTGAACCAGAGACACTTTAGTTTGAAAAAAGAGCAGCTGTGTGTTTCATTTTCGTTCTGGGGACTTAGATGTTTGCCTTGGAGAAGTTTTTGGGTAGTTGCAGTTTCCTGGCCCTGGTTCATGGGGGTTGGTATGTCTGGAATCAGAGTGTACAGTATAAAATGACTGTCACTCTTGTTCAGTCTTTTCACATTGGCTCCAAGGGGAGTTTTTCAAGCAGCTGGGAGGACCAAGCCATGGGGGTCTGGCCATGCTGAACAGCTCATGGTATAGAAACATGTAGTAACAGATCATGTAAGATGGCAAGAACACTCCTAACTAGCCACATTTTGGCCTCACCTCCATCCCTGGAAAAGTGATGGAACAGCTTGTTCTTGGCACTATCTCTAGGCACATCAAGGATGAGGGGGTCATTAAGAGTAGTCAACATGGTTTTACTAAGGGTAAGTCATGTTTGACCAACCTTATTGCCTTCTATGAGGAAAGAACTAGGTGGATAGATGATGGTAGAGCGGTAGATGTAGTTTATCTTGATTTCAGTAAAGCATTTGACACTGTCTCCCACAGCATCCTCGTAGATAAGCTGATAAAGTATGGGTTTAGTGATCAGGTAGTGAGGTGGATTATGAACTGCCTGAAGGGAAGAAGCCAGAGAGTTGTGGTCAATGGGACAGAGTCTAGTTGGAGGCCTGTGACTAGTGGAGTCCCTCAGGGGTCGGTACTGGGACCGGTGTTGTTTAATATCTTCATCAACGACTTGGATGAGGGTACAGAATGTATCCTCAGCAAGTTTGCTGATGACACCAAACTAGGAGGAATGGCTGACACACCAGAGGGTTGTGCTGTCATTCAACGAGACCTTGATAGGCTGGAGAGTTGGGCGGGAAAAAACTTAATGAAATTCAACAAGGGCAAGTGTAGAGTTTTGCATCTGGGGAAGAACCACCCCATGTACCAGTACAGGTTGGGGGCTGACCTGCTGGAGAGCAGTGTAGGGGAAAGGGACCTGGGGGTCCTGGTGGACAGCAGGATGACCATGAGCCAGCAATGTGCCCTTGTGGCCAAGAAGGCCAATGGCATCCTGGGGCGTATTAGAAAGGGAGTGGTTAGTAGGTCGAGAGAGGTTCTCCTTCCCCTCTATTCTGCCTTGGTGAGGCCACATCTGGAGTATTGTGTCCAGTTCTGGGCCCCCCAGTTCAAGAAGGACAGGGAACTGCTTGAGAGAGTCCAGCGTAGAGCCACAAAGATGATGAAGGGAGTGGAACATCTCCCTTATGAGGAAAGGCTGAGGGAGCTGGGTCTCTTTAGCTTGGAGAAGAGGAGACTGAGGGGTGACCTCATTAATGTTTATAAATGTGTCAAGGGTGAGTGTCATGAGGATGGAGCCAGGCTCTTCTCAGTGACATCCAATGATAGGACAAGGGGCAATGGGTGTAAGCTGGAACATAAGAGGTTCCACATAAATGTGAAGAAGAATTTCTTCACAATGAGGGTAACAGAACACTGGAACAGGCTGCCCAGAGAGGTTGTGGAGTCTCCTTCTCTGGAGACATTCAAAACCCGCCTGGACATGTTCCTGTGTGACCTGATCTAGGTGTTCCTGCTCTGGCAGGGGGATTGGACTAGATGATCTTTTGAGGTCCCTTCCAATCCCTAACATTCTGTGATTCTGTGATTCTGTAATAAAAGATCCAGCCTCTACTTCTAAACCTTACCTTACAGTCTTGTCCATTCTTCAGCTCAAATGTTAAGACGGGTGGCATGAAAAAGTGCCTTTACGCTTACTGTCATGTAACTCATCACCAGCAGTGGTCTGCTATAGTACCTAGGGAGGGCTTGGTCCTCCCAGCTGCGTCCACTCCAGACAGACTCATTGCTCCCCTGAATCAGAATGTCATCAATAAAGTGGACAATCTGCAATATGTTCCAGGAAACTAGTAGACATGAATCCCCCAACCTGGCAGAAATCTATCGGGCCCCAGCAACAAGGGTGAACATGCCGGCAGTCACGTACACAGAAACCCGGACCCGGACCCCAGCGATAAGGGTGAACATGCGCAGAAGATCTGTGGAAAATTACCAGCAGTCACGTACACAGAAACCCGGACCAAATAAAAGGAGGGACCTGGACTCAACTTGTTGCGGCAGTTGGCGGAACAACGTTTCCCCTGTCGCCCAGCGCTGCTTGCCTTTTTCTACGCTTGCTGTAATTAATAAATTTGTAATTGGAATTAAGCAACTGCATTCGGTTCTTTTGTTGCAAATTCATCTATAACAACTTGTAGCTGGATAAATAGTGAATGATAGAACTTTTTAAAAGGTTGAACCACTAGATTATGTGTTTGTTGCAGTTTTGTTTTTCATGAGGATGTTGCATCTGAAGCCACTGTTACTCTTCTTGTGTTCTAGGTGCTGTAGCAGTTTTGATCCCTCGCCTAGACCTGGTGATCTCTTTCGTCGGAGCTGTCAGCAGCAGCACTCTGGCACTGATTCTGCCACCCCTGGTTGAAATCCTCACTTTCTACAAGGAAAACTTAAGTTTATGGATGATACTTAAAGACGTTTTTATAGCTGTCATTGGAGTTGTTGGATTTTTAACAGGGACATATGTGACAGTTGAAGAAATCATTTATCCTGCATCTACAGTTCTGGTTAACACAACAGAGAGCATCTCTGTGGATTTAAATGCTACAAACTTTGTGGTTGGTTTAAAGTAATAAGCAGGTGAACTCTTTTGTTCCTTAATAAGAAATCCTAGATGGATGGCAGACCTATGTGTGGGGCAAATTCCAATGGATTTTAAATGAATTTTTGAAAAATAGCTTGCAACCCTTTGTCACTCTGTTGTTTGTTCTTTCCTTCGTTCCTTCCCATCTGCTACCTGAGTTAACTGCTTTGCTCTCAACCTCTGCCCATCTAGTGAAAAGCTGAATTGATGTTAGGATTGAAAATATATACATGAATATAGGAAGGAAACATGATTTTCTTTTTTTTTTTGTGGGGGGAAAAAAAAAAAAGAATTTTTATAAGGAAGTCAAGATGCCTTCCTCTTCAGAAAAGGTGGAAGTCAGTCCATTCGTCATATCCAGGCAGCAAGTCTACGCACTACTGTTTTCACTCCAGCTCTGTTGTAAGGGTTGTAGTGGGAGCTCAGCGATGCATAGACCTTCTCTTGGCTGTCTCTGATGAGGTGAATTGCACCCCAGTGAACCAGAGACACTTTAGTTTGAAAAAAGAGCAGCTGTGTGTTTCATTTTCGTTCTGGGGACTTAGATGTTTGCCTTGGAGAAGTTTTTGGGTAGTTGCAGTTTCCTGGCCCTGGTTCATGGGGGTTGGTATGTCTGGAATCAGAGTGTACAGTATAAAATGACTGTCACTCTTGTTCAGTCTTTTCACATTGGCTCCAAGGGGAGTTTTTCAAGCAGCTGGGAGGACCAAGCCATGGGGGTCTGGCCATGCTGAACAGCTCATGGTATAGAAACATGTAGTAACAGATCATGTAAGATGGCAAGAACACTCCTAACTAGCCACATTTTGGCCTCACCTCCATCCCTGGAAAAGTGATGGAACAGCTTGTTCTTGGCACTATCTCTAGGCACATCAAGGATGAGGGGGTCATTAAGAGTAGTCAACATGGTTTTACTAAGGGTAAGTCATGTTTGACCAACCTTATTGCCTTCTATGAGGAAAGAACTAGGTGGATAGATGATGGTAGAGCGGTAGATGTAGTTTATCTTGATTTCAGTAAAGCATTTGACACTGTCTCCCACAGCATCCTCGTAGATAAGCTGATAAAGTATGGGTTTAGTGATCAGGTAGTGAGGTGGATTATGAACTGCCTGAAGGGAAGAAGCCAGAGAGTTGTGGTCAATGGGACAGAGTCTAGTTGGAGGCCTGTGACTAGTGGAGTCCCTCAGGGGTCGGTACTGGGACCGGTGTTGTTTAATATCTTCATCAACGACTTGGATGAGGGTACAGAATGTATCCTCAGCAAGTTTGCTGATGACACCAAACTAGGAGGAATGGCTGACACACCAGAGGGTTGTGCTGTCATTCAACGAGACCTTGATAGGCTGGAGAGTTGGGCGGGAAAAAACTTAATGAAATTCAACAAGGGCAAGTGTAGAGTTTTGCATCTGGGGAAGAACAACCCCATGTACCAGTACAGGTTGGGGGCTGACCTGCTGGAGAGCAGTGTAGGGGAAAGGGACCTGGGGGTCCTGGTGGACAGCAGGATGACCATGAGCCAGCAATGTGCCCTTGTGGCCAAGAAGGCCAATGGCATCCTGGGGCGTATTAGAAAGGGAGTGGTTAGTAGGTCGAGAGAGGTTCTCCTTCCCCTCTATTCTGCCTTGGTGAGGCCACATCTGGAGTATTGTGTCCAGTTCTGGGCCCCCCAGTTCAAGAAGGACAGGGAACTGCTTGAGAGAGTCCAGCGTAGAGCCACAAAGATGATGAAGGGAGTGGAACATCTCCCTTATGAGGAAAGGCTGAGGGAGCTGGGTCTCTTTAGCTTGGAGAAGAGGAGACTGAGGGGTGACCTCATTAATGTTTATAAATGTGTCAAGGGTGAGTGTCATGAGGATGGAGCCAGGCTCTTCTCAGTGACATCCAATGATAGGACAAGGGGCAATGGGTGTAAGCTGGAACATAAGAGGTTCCACATAAATGTGAAGAAGAATTTCTTCACAATGAGGGTAACAGAACACTGGAACAGGCTGCCCAGAGAGGTTGTGGAGTCTCCTTCTCTGGAGACATTCAAAACCCGCCTGGACATGTTCCTGTGTGACCTGATCTAGGTGTTCCTGCTCTGGCAGGGGGATTGGACTAGATGATCTTTTGAGGTCCCTTCCAATCCCTAACATTCTGTGATTCTGTGATTCTGTAATAAAAGATCCAGCCTCTACTTCTAAACCTTACCTTACAGTCTTGTCCATTCTTCAGCTCAAATGTTAAGACGGGTGGCATGAAAAAGTGCCTTTACGCTTACTGTCATGTAACTCATCACCAGCAGTGGTCTGCTATAGTACCTAGGGAGGGCTTGGTCCTCCCAGCTGCGTCCACTCCAGACAGACTCATTGCTCCCCTGAATCAGAATGTCATCAATAAAGTGGACAATCTGCAATATGTTCCAGGAAACTAGTAGACATGAATCCCCCAACCTGGCAGAAATCTATCGGGCCCCAGCAACAAGGGTGAACATGCCGGCAGTCACGTACACAGAAACCCGGACCCGGACCCCAGCGATAAGGGTGAACATGCGCAGAAGATCTGTGGAAAATTACCAGCAGTCACGTACACAGAAACCCGGACCAAATAAAAGGAGGGACCTGGACTCAACTTGTTGCGGCAGTTGGCGGAACAACGTTTCCCCTGTCGCCCAGCGCTGCTTGCCTTTTTCTACGCTTGCTGTAATTAATAAATTTGTAATTGGAATTAAGCAACTGCATTCGGTTCTTTTGTTGCAAATTCATCTATAACAACTTGTAGCTGGATAAATAGTGAATGATAGAACTTTTTAAAAGGTTGAACCACTAGATTATGTGTTTGTTGCAGTTTTGTTTTTCATGAGGATGTTGCATCTGAAGCCACTGTTACTCTTCTTGTGTTCTAGGTGCTGTAGCAGTTTTGATCCCTCGCCTAGACCTGGTGATCTCTTTCGTCGGAGCTGTCAGCAGCAGCACTCTGGCACTGATTCTGCCACCCCTGGTTGAAATCCTCACTTTCTACAAGGAAAACTTAAGTTTATGGATGATACTTAAAGACGTTTTTATAGCTGTCATTGGAGTTGTTGGATTTTTAACAGGGACATATGTGACAGTTGAAGAAATCATTTATCCTGCATCTACAGTTCTGGTTAACACAACAGAGAGCATCTCTGTGGATTTAAATGCTACAAACTTTGTGGTTGGTTTAAAGTAATAAGCAGGTGAACTCTTTTGTTCCTTAATAAGAAATCCTAGATGGATGGCAGACCTATGTGTGGGGCAAATTCCAATGGATTTTAAATGAATTTTTGAAAAATAGCTTGCAACCCTTTGTCACTCTGTTGTTTGTTCTTTCCTTCGTTCCTTCCCATCTGCTACCTGAGTTAACTGCTTTGCTCTCAACCTCTGCCCATCTAGTGAAAAGCTGAATTGATGTTAGGATTGAAAATATATACATGAATATAGGAAGGAAACATGATTTTCTTTTTTTTTTTGTGGGGGGAAAAAAAAAAAAGAATTTTTATAAGGAAGTCAAGATGCCTTCCTCTTCAGAAAAGGTGGAAGTCAGTCCATTCGTCATATCCAGGCAGCAAGTCTACGCACTACTGTTTTCACTCCAGCTCTGTTGTAAGGGTTGTAGTGGGAGCTCAGCGATGCATAGACCTTCTCTTGGCTGTCTCTGATGAGGTGAATTGCACCCCAGTGAACCAGAGACACTTTAGTTTGAAAAAAGAGCAGCTGTGTGTTTCATTTTCGTTCTGGGGACTTAGATGTTTGCCTTGGAGAAGTTTTTGGGTAGTTGCAGTTTCCTGGCCCTGGTTCATGGGGGTTGGTATGTCTGGAATCAGAGTGTACAGTATAAAATGACTGTCACTCTTGTTCAGTCTTTTCACATTGGCTCCAAGGGGAGTTTTTCAAGCAGCTGGGAGGACCAAGCCATGGGGGTCTGGCCATGCTGAACAGCTCATGGTATAGAAACATGTAGTAACAGATCATGTAAGATGGCAAGAACACTCCTAACTAGCCACATTTTGGCCTCACCTCCATCCCTGGAAAAGTGATGGAACAGCTTGTTCTTGGCACTATCTCTAGGCACATCAAGGATGAGGGGGTCATTAAGAGTAGTCAACATGGTTTTACTAAGGGTAAGTCATGTTTGACCAACCTTATTGCCTTCTATGAGGAAAGAACTAGGTGGATAGATGATGGTAGAGCGGTAGATGTAGTTTATCTTGATTTCAGTAAAGCATTTGACACTGTCTCCCACAGCATCCTCGTAGATAAGCTGATAAAGTATGGGTTTAGTGATCAGGTAGTGAGGTGGATTATGAACTGCCTGAAGGGAAGAAGCCAGAGAGTTGTGGTCAATGGGACAGAGTCTAGTTGGAGGCCTGTGACTAGTGGAGTCCCTCAGGGGTCGGTACTGGGACCGGTGTTGTTTAATATCTTCATCAACGACTTGGATGAGGGTACAGAATGTATCCTCAGCAAGTTTGCTGATGACACCAAACTAGGAGGAATGGCTGACACACCAGAGGGTTGTGCTGTCATTCAACGAGACCTTGATAGGCTGGAGAGTTGGGCGGGAAAAAACTTAATGAAATTCAACAAGGGCAAGTGTAGAGTTTTGCATCTGGGGAAGAACAACCCCATGTACCAGTACAGGTTGGGGGCTGACCTGCTGGAGAGCAGTGTAGGGGAAAGGGACCTGGGGGTCCTGGTGGACAGCAGGATGACCATGAGCCAGCAATGTGCCCTTGTGGCCAAGAAGGCCAATGGCATCCTGGGGCGTATTAGAAAGGGAGTGGTTAGTAGGTCGAGAGAGGTTCTCCTTCCCCTCTATTCTGCCTTGGTGAGGCCACATCTGGAGTATTGTGTCCAGTTCTGGGCCCCCCAGTTCAAGAAGGACAGGGAACTGCTTGAGAGAGTCCAGCGTAGAGCCACAAAGATGATGAAGGGAGTGGAACATCTCCCTTATGAGGAAAGGCTGAGGGAGCTGGGTCTCTTTAGCTTGGAGAAGAGGAGACTGAGGGGTGACCTCATTAATGTTTATAAATGTGTCAAGGGTGAGTGTCATGAGGATGGAGCCAGGCTCTTCTCAGTGACATCCAATGATAGGACAAGGGGCAATGGGTGTAAGCTGGAACATAAGAGGTTCCACATAAATGTGAAGAAGAATTTCTTCACAATGAGGGTAACAGAACACTGGAACAGGCTGCCCAGAGAGGTTGTGGAGTCTCCTTCTCTGGAGACATTCAAAACCCGCCTGGACATGTTCCTGTGTGACCTGATCTAGGTGTTCCTGCTCTGGCAGGGGGATTGGACTAGATGATCTTTTGAGGTCCCTTCCAATCCCTAACATTCTGTGATTCTGTGATTCTGTAATAAAAGATCCAGCCTCTACTTCTAAACCTTACCTTACAGTCTTGTCCATTCTTCAGCTCAAATGTTAAGACGGGTGGCATGAAAAAGTGCCTTTACGCTTACTGTCATGTAACTCATCACCAGCAGTGGTCTGCTATAGTACCTAGGGAGGGCTTGGTCCTCCCAGCTGCGTCCACTCCAGACAGACTCATTGCTCCCCTGAATCAGAATGTCATCAATAAAGTGGACAATCTGCAATATGTTCCAGGAAACTAGTAGACATGAATCCCCCAACCTGGCAGAAATCTATCGGGCCCCAGCAACAAGGGTGAACATGCCGGCAGTCACGTACACAGAAACCCGGACCCGGACCCCAGCGATAAGGGTGAACATGCGCAGAAGATCTGTGGAAAATTACCAGCAGTCACGTACACAGAAACCCGGACCAAATAAAAGGAGGGACCTGGACTCAACTTGTTGCGGCAGTTGGCGGAACAACGTTTCCCCTGTCGCCCAGCGCTGCTTGCCTTTTTCTACGCTTGCTGTAATTAATAAATTTGTAATTGGAATTAAGCAACTGCATTCGGTTCTTTTGTTGCAAATTCATCTATAACAACTTGTAGCTGGATAAATAGTGAATGATAGAACTTTTTAAAAGGTTGAACCACTAGATTATGTGTTTGTTGCAGTTTTGTTTTTCATGAGGATGTTGCATCTGAAGCCACTGTTACTCTTCTTGTGTTCTAGGTGCTGTAGCAGTTTTGATCCCTCGCCTAGACCTGGTGATCTCTTTCGTCGGAGCTGTCAGCAGCAGCACTCTGGCACTGATTCTGCCACCCCTGGTTGAAATCCTCACTTTCTACAAGGAAAACTTAAGTTTATGGATGATACTTAAAGACGTTTTTATAGCTGTCATTGGAGTTGTTGGATTTTTAACAGGGACATATGTGACAGTTGAAGAAATCATTTATCCTGCATCTACAGTTCTGGTTAACACAACAGAGAGCATCTCTGTGGATTTAAATGCTACAAACTTTGTGGTTGGTTTAAAGTAATAAGCAGGTGAACTCTTTTGTTCCTTAATAAGAAATCCTAGATGGATGGCAGACCTATGTGTGGGGCAAATTCCAATGGATTTTAAATGAATTTTTGAAAAATAGCTTGCAACCCTTTGTCACTCTGTTGTTTGTTCTTTCCTTCGTTCCTTCCCATCTGCTACCTGAGTTAACTGCTTTGCTCTCAACCTCTGCCCATCTAGTGAAAAGCTGAATTGATGTTAGGATTGAAAATATATACATGAATATAGGAAGGAAACATGATTTTCTTTTTTTTTGTGGGGGGGAAAAAAAAAAAGAATTTTTATAAGGAAGTCAAGATGCCTTCCTCTTCAGAAAAGGTGGAAGTCAGTCCATTCGTCATATCCAGGCAGCAAGTCTACGCACTACTGTTTTCACTCCAGCTCTGTTGTAAGGGTTGTAGTGGGAGCTCAGCGATGCATAGACCTTCTCTTGGCTGTCTCTGATGAGGTGAATTGCACCCCAGTGAACCAGAGACACTTTAGTTTGAAAAAAGAGCAGCTGTGTGTTTCATTTTCGTTCTGGGGACTTAGATGTTTGCCTTGGAGAAGTTTTTGGGTAGTTGCAGTTTCCTGGCCCTGGTTCATGGGGGTTGGTATGTCTGGAATCAGAGTGTACAGTATAAAATGACTGTCACTCTTGTTCAGTCTTTTCACATTGGCTCCAAGGGGAGTTTTTCAAGCAGCTGGGAGGACCAAGCCATGGGGGTCTGGCCATGCTGAACAGCTCATGGTATAGAAACATGTAGTAACAGATCATGTAAGATGGCAAGAACACTCCTAACTAGCCACATTTTGGCCTCACCTCCATCCCTGGAAAAGTGATGGAACAGCTTGTTCTTGGCACTATCTCTAGGCACATCAAGGATGAGGGGGTCATTAAGAGTAGTCAACATGGTTTTACTAAGGGTAAGTCATGTTTGACCAACCTTATTGCCTTCTATGAGGAAAGAACTAGGTGGATAGATGATGGTAGAGCGGTAGATGTAGTTTATCTTGATTTCAGTAAAGCATTTGACACTGTCTCCCACAGCATCCTCGTAGATAAGCTGATAAAGTATGGGTTTAGTGATCAGGTAGTGAGGTGGATTATGAACTGCCTGAAGGGAAGAAGCCAGAGAGTTGTGGTCAATGGGACAGAGTCTAGTTGGAGGCCTGTGACTAGTGGAGTCCCTCAGGGGTCGGTACTGGGACCGGTGTTGTTTAATATCTTCATCAACGACTTGGATGAGGGTACAGAATGTATCCTCAGCAAGTTTGCTGATGACACCAAACTAGGAGGAATGGCTGACACACCAGAGGGTTGTGCTGTCATTCAACGAGACCTTGATAGGCTGGAGAGTTGGGCGGGAAAAAACTTAATGAAATTCAACAAGGGCAAGTGTAGAGTTTTGCATCTGGGGAAGAACAACCCCATGTACCAGTACAGGTTGGGGGCTGACCTGCTGGAGAGCAGTGTAGGGGAAAGGGACCTGGGGGTCCTGGTGGACAGCAGGATGACCATGAGCCAGCAATGTGCCCTTGTGGCCAAGAAGGCCAATGGCATCCTGGGGCGTATTAGAAAGGGAGTGGTTAGTAGGTCGAGAGAGGTTCTCCTTCCCCTCTATTCTGCCTTGGTGAGGCCACATCTGGAGTATTGTGTCCAGTTCTGGGCCCCCCAGTTCAAGAAGGACAGGGAACTGCTTGAGAGAGTCCAGCGTAGAGCCACAAAGATGATGAAGGGAGTGGAACATCTCCCTTATGAGGAAAGGCTGAGGGAGCTGGGTCTCTTTAGCTTGGAGAAGAGGAGACTGAGGGGTGACCTCATTAATGTTTATAAATGTGTCAAGGGTGAGTGTCATGAGGATGGAGCCAGGCTCTTCTCAGTGACATCCAATGATAGGACAAGGGGCAATGGGTGTAAGCTGGAACATAAGAGGTTCCACATAAATGTGAAGAAGAATTTCTTCACAATGAGGGTAACAGAACACTGGAACAGGCTGCCCAGAGAGGTTGTGGAGTCTCCTTCTCTGGAGACATTCAAAACCCGCCTGGACATGTTCCTGTGTGACCTGATCTAGGTGTTCCTGCTCTGGCAGGGGGATTGGACTAGATGATCTTTTGAGGTCCCTTCCAATCCCTAACATTCTGTGATTCTGTGATTCTGTAATAAAAGATCCAGCCTCTACTTCTAAACCTTACCTTACAGTCTTGTCCATTCTTCAGCTCAAATGTTAAGACGGGTGGCATGAAAAAGTGCCTTTACGCTTACTGTCATGTAACTCATCACCAGCAGTGGTCTGCTATAGTACCTAGGGAGGGCTTGGTCCTCCCAGCTGCGTCCACTCCAGACAGACTCATTGCTCCCCTGAATCAGAATGTCATCAATAAAGTGGACAATCTGCAATATGTTCCAGGAAACTAGTAGACATGAATCCCCCAACCTGGCAGAAATCTATCGGGCCCCAGCAACAAGGGTGAACATGCCGGCAGTCACGTACACAGAAACCCGGACCCGGACCCCAGCGATAAGGGTGAACATGCGCAGAAGATCTGTGGAAAATTACCAGCAGTCACGTACACAGAAACCCGGACCAAATAAAAGGAGGGACCTGGACTCAACTTGTTGCGGCAGTTGGCGGAACAACGTTTCCCCTGTCGCCCAGCGCTGCTTGCCTTTTTCTACGCTTGCTGTAATTAATAAATTTGTAATTGGAATTAAGCAACTGCATTCGGTTCTTTTGTTGCAAATTCATCTATAACAACTTGTAGCTGGATAAATAGTGAATGATAGAACTTTTTAAAAGGTTGAACCACTAGATTATGTGTTTGTTGCAGTTTTGTTTTTCATGAGGATGTTGCATCTGAAGCCACTGTTACTCTTCTTGTGTTCTAGGTGCTGTAGCAGTTTTGATCCCTCGCCTAGACCTGGTGATCTCTTTCGTCGGAGCTGTCAGCAGCAGCACTCTGGCACTGATTCTGCCACCCCTGGTTGAAATCCTCACTTTCTACAAGGAAAACTTAAGTTTATGGATGATACTTAAAGACGTTTTTATAGCTGTCATTGGAGTTGTTGGATTTTTAACAGGGACATATGTGACAGTTGAAGAAATCATTTATCCTGCATCTACAGTTCTGGTTAACACAACAGAGAGCATCTCTGTGGATTTAAATGCTACAAACTTTGTGGTTGGTTTAAAGTAATAAGCAGGTGCTGTGAACTCTTTTGTTCCTTAATAAGAAATCCTAGATGGATGGCAGACCTATGTGTGGGGCAAATTCCAATGGATTTTAAATGAATTTTTGAAAAATAGCTTGCAACCCTTTGTCACTCTGTTGTTTGTTCTTTCCTTCGTTCCTTCCCATCTGCTACCTGAGTTAACTGCTTTGCTCTCAACCTCTGCCCATCTAGTGAAAAGCTGAATTGATGTTAGGATTGAAAATATATACATGAATATAGGAAGGAAACATGATTTTCTTTTTTTTTTTGTGGGGGGAAAAAAAAAAAAGAATTTTTATAAGGAAGTCAAGATGCCTTCCTCTTCAGAAAAGGTGGAAGTCAGTCCATTCGTCATATCCAGGCAGCAAGTCTACGCACTACTGTTTTCACTCCAGCTCTGTTGTAAGGGTTGTAGTGGGAGCTCAGCGATGCATAGACCTTCTCTTGGCTGTCTCTGATGAGGTGAATTGCACCCCAGTGAACCAGAGACACTTTAGTTTGAAAAAAGAGCAGCTGTGTGTTTCATTTTCGTTCTGGGGACTTAGATGTTTGCCTTGGAGAAGTTTTTGGGTAGTTGCAGTTTCCTGGCCCTGGTTCATGGGGGTTGGTATGTCTGGAATCAGAGTGTACAGTATAAAATGACTGTCACTCTTGTTCAGTCTTTTCACATTGGCTCCAAGGGGAGTTTTTCAAGCAGCTGGGAGGACCAAGCCATGGGGGTCTGGCCATGCTGAACAGCTCATGGTATAGAAACATGTAGTAACAGATCATGTAAGATGGCAAGAACACTCCTAACTAGCCACATTTTGGCCTCACCTCCATCCCTGGAAAAGTGATGGAACAGCTTGTTCTTGGCACTATCTCTAGGCACATCAAGGATGAGGGGGTCATTAAGAGTAGTCAACATGGTTTTACTAAGGGTAAGTCATGTTTGACCAACCTTATTGCCTTCTATGAGGAAAGAACTAGGTGGATAGATGATGGTAGAGCGGTAGATGTAGTTTATCTTGATTTCAGTAAAGCATTTGACACTGTCTCCCACAGCATCCTCGTAGATAAGCTGATAAAGTATGGGTTTAGTGATCAGGTAGTGAGGTGGATTATGAACTGCCTGAAGGGAAGAAGCCAGAGAGTTGTGGTCAATGGGACAGAGTCTAGTTGGAGGCCTGTGACTAGTGGAGTCCCTCAGGGGTCGGTACTGGGACCGGTGTTGTTTAATATCTTCATCAACGACTTGGATGAGGGTACAGAATGTATCCTCAGCAAGTTTGCTGATGACACCAAACTAGGAGGAATGGCTGACACACCAGAGGGTTGTGCTGTCATTCAACGAGACCTTGATAGGCTGGAGAGTTGGGCGGGAAAAAACTTAATGAAATTCAACAAGGGCAAGTGTAGAGTTTTGCATCTGGGGAAGAACAACCCCATGTACCAGTACAGGTTGGGGGCTGACCTGCTGGAGAGCAGTGTAGGGGAAAGGGACCTGGGGGTCCTGGTGGACAGCAGGATGACCATGAGCCAGCAATGTGCCCTTGTGGCCAAGAAGGCCAATGGCATCCTGGGGCGTATTAGAAAGGGAGTGGTTAGTAGGTCGAGAGAGGTTCTCCTTCCCCTCTATTCTGCCTTGGTGAGGCCACATCTGGAGTATTGTGTCCAGTTCTGGGCCCCCCAGTTCAAGAAGGACAGGGAACTGCTTGAGAGAGTCCAGCGTAGAGCCACAAAGATGATGAAGGGAGTGGAACATCTCCCTTATGAGGAAAGGCTGAGGGAGCTGGGTCTCTTTAGCTTGGAGAAGAGGAGACTGAGGGGTGACCTCATTAATGTTTATAAATGTGTCAAGGGTGAGTGTCATGAGGATGGAGCCAGGCTCTTCTCAGTGACATCCAATGATAGGACAAGGGGCAATGGGTGTAAGCTGGAACATAAGAGGTTCCACATAAATGTGAAGAAGAATTTCTTCACAATGAGGGTAACAGAACACTGGAACAGGCTGCCCAGAGAGGTTGTGGAGTCTCCTTCTCTGGAGACATTCAAAACCCGCCTGGACATGTTCCTGTGTGACCTGATCTAGGTGTTCCTGCTCTGGCAGGGGGATTGGACTAGATGATCTTTTGAGGTCCCTTCCAATCCCTAACATTCTGTGATTCTGTGATTCTGTAATAAAAGATCCAGCCTCTACTTCTAAACCTTACCTTACAGTCTTGTCCATTCTTCAGCTCAAATGTTAAGACGGGTGGCATGAAAAAGTGCCTTTACGCTTACTGTCATGTAACTCATCACCAGCAGTGGTCTGCTATAGTACCTAGGGAGGGCTTGGTCCTCCCAGCTGCGTCCACTCCAGACAGACTCATTGCTCCCCTGAATCAGAATGTCATCAATAAAGTGGACAATCTGCAATATGTTCCAGGAAACTAGTAGACATGAATCCCCCAACCTGGCAGAAATCTATCGGGCCCCAGCAACAAGGGTGAACATGCCGGCAGTCACGTACACAGAAACCCGGACCCGGACCCCAGCGATAAGGGTGAACATGCGCAGAAGATCTGTGGAAAATTACCAGCAGTCACGTACACAGAAACCCGGACCAAATAAAAGGAGGGACCTGGACTCAACTTGTTGCGGCAGTTGGCGGAACAACGTTTCCCCTGTCGCCCAGCGCTGCTTGCCTTTTTCTACGCTTGCTGTAATTAATAAATTTGTAATTGGAATTAAGCAACTGCATTCGGTTCTTTTGTTGCAAATTCATCTATAACAACTTGTAGCTGGATAAATAGTGAATGATAGAACTTTTTAAAAGGTTGAACCACTAGATTATGTGTTTGTTGCAGTTTTGTTTTTCATGAGGATGTTGCATCTGAAGCCACTGTTACTCTTCTTGTGTTCTAGGTGCTGTAGCAGTTTTGATCCCTCGCCTAGACCTGGTGATCTCTTTCGTCGGAGCTGTCAGCAGCAGCACTCTGGCACTGATTCTGCCACCCCTGGTTGAAATCCTCACTTTCTACAAGGAAAACTTAAGTTTATGGATGATACTTAAAGACGTTTTTATAGCTGTCATTGGAGTTGTTGGATTTTTAACAGGGACATATGTGACAGTTGAAGAAATCATTTATCCTGCATCTACAGTTCTGGTTAACACAACAGAGAGCATCTCTGTGGATTTAAATGCTACAAACTTTGTGGTTGGTTTAAAGTAATAAGCAGGTGAACTCTTTTGTTCCTTAATAAGAAATCCTAGATGGATGGCAGACCTATGTGTGGGGCAAATTCCAATGGATTTTAAATGAATTTTTGAAAAATAGCTTGCAACCCTTTGTCACTCTGTTGTTTGTTCTTTCCTTCGTTCCTTCCCATCTGCTACCTGAGTTAACTGCTTTGCTCTCAACCTCTGCCCATCTAGTGAAAAGCTGAATTGATGTTAGGATTGAAAATATATACATGAATATAGGAAGGAAACATGATTTTCTTTTTTTTTGTGGGGGGAAAAAAAAAAAAAGAATTTTTATAAGGAAGTCAAGATGCCTTCCTCTTCAGAAAAGGTGGAAGTCAGTCCATTCGTCATATCCAGGCAGCAAGTCTACGCACTACTGTTTTCACTCCAGCTCTGTTGTAAGGGTTGTAGTGGGAGCTCAGCGATGCATAGACCTTCTCTTGGCTGTCTCTGATGAGGTGAATTGCACCCCAGTGAACCAGAGACACTTTAGTTTGAAAAAAGAGCAGCTGTGTGTTTCATTTTCGTTCTGGGGACTTAGATGTTTGCCTTGGAGAAGTTTTTGGGTAGTTGCAGTTTCCTGGCCCTGGTTCATGGGGGTTGGTATGTCTGGAATCAGAGTGTACAGTATAAAATGACTGTCACTCTTGTTCAGTCTTTTCACATTGGCTCCAAGGGGAGTTTTTCAAGCAGCTGGGAGGACCAAGCCATGGGGGTCTGGCCATGCTGAACAGCTCATGGTATAGAAACATGTAGTAACAGATCATGTAAGATGGCAAGAACACTCCTAACTAGCCACATTTTGGCCTCACCTCCATCCCTGGAAAAGTGATGGAACAGCTTGTTCTTGGCACTATCTCTAGGCACATCAAGGATGAGGGGGTCATTAAGAGTAGTCAACATGGTTTTACTAAGGGTAAGTCATGTTTGACCAACCTTATTGCCTTCTATGAGGAAATAACTAGGTGGATAGATGATGGTAGAGCGGTAGATGTAGTTTATCTTGATTTCAGTAAAGCATTTGACACTGTCTCCCACAGCATCCTCGTAGATAAGCTGATAAAGTATGGGTTTAGTGATCAGGTAGTGAGGTGGATTATGAACTGCCTGAAGGGAAGAAGCCAGAGAGTTGTGGTCAATGGGACAGAGTCTAGTTGGAGGCCTGTGACTAGTGGAGTCCCTCAGGGGTCGGTACTGGGACCGGTGTTGTTTAATATCTTCATCAACGACTTGGATGAGGGTACAGAATGTATCCTCAGCAAGTTTGCTGATGACACCAAACTAGGAGGAATGGCTGACACACCAGAGGGTTGTGCTGTCATTCAACGAGACCTTGATAGGCTGGAGAGTTGGGCGGGAAAAAACTTAATGAAATTCAACAAGGGCAAGTGTAGAGTTTTGCATCTGGGGAAGAACAACCCCATGTACCAGTACAGGTTGGGGGCTGACCTGCTGGAGAGCAGTGTAGGGGAAAGGGACCTGGGGGTCCTGGTGGACAGCAGGATGACCATGAGCCAGCAATGTGCCCTTGTGGCCAAGAAGGCCAATGGCATCCTGGGGCGTATTAGAAAGGGAGTGGTTAGTAGGTCGAGAGAGGTTCTCCTTCCCCTCTATTCTGCCTTGGTGAGGCCACATCTGGAGTATTGTGTCCAGTTCTGGGCCCCCCAGTTCAAGAAGGACAGGGAACTGCTTGAGAGAGTCCAGCGTAGAGCCACAAAGATGATGAAGGGAGTGGAACATCTCCCTTATGAGGAAAGGCTGAGGGAGCTGGGTCTCTTTAGCTTGGAGAAGAGGAGACTGAGGGGTGACCTCATTAATGTTTATAAATATGTCAAGGGTGAGTGTCATGAGGATGGAGCCAGGCTCTTCTCAGTGACATCCAATGATAGGACAAGGGGCAATGGGTGTAAGCTGGAACATAAGAGGTTCCACATAAATGTGAAGAAGAATTTCTTCACAATGAGGGTAACAGAACACTGGAACAGGCTGCCCAGAGAGGTTGTGGAGTCTCCTTCTCTGGAGACATTCAAAACCCGCCTGGACATGTTCCTGTGTGACCTGATCTAGGTGTTCCTGCTCTGGCAGGGGGATTGGACTAGATGATCTTTTGAGGTCCCTTCCAATCCCTAACATTCTGTGATTCTGTGATTCTGTAATAAAAGATCCAGCCTCTACTTCTAAACCTTACCTTACAGTCTTGTCCATTCTTCAGCTCAAATGTTAAGACGGGTGGCATGAAAAAGTGCCTTTACGCTTACTGTCATGTAACTCATCACCAGCAGTGGTCTGCTATAGTACCTAGGGAGGGCTTGGTCCTCCCAGCTGCGTCCACTCCAGACAGACTCATTGCTCCCCTGAATCAGAATGTCATCAATAAAGTGGACAATCTGCAATATGTTCCAGGAAACTAGTAGACATGAATCCCCCAACCTGGCAGAAATCTATCGGGCCCCAGCAACAAGGGTGAACATGCCGGCAGTCACGTACACAGAAACCCGGACCCGGACCCCAGCGATAAGGGTGAACATGCGCAGAAGATCTGTGGAAAATTACCAGCAGTCACGTACACAGAAACCCGGACCAAATAAAAGGAGGGACCTGGACTCAACTTGTTGCGGCAGTTGGCGGAACAACGTTTCCCCTGTCGCCCAGCGCTGCTTGCCTTTTTCTACGCTTGCTGTAATTAATAAATTTGTAATTGGAATTAAGCAACTGCATTCGGTTCTTTTGTTGCAAATTCATCTATAACAACTTGTAGCTGGATAAATAGTGAATGATAGAACTTTTTAAAAGGTTGAACCACTAGATTATGTGTTTGTTGCAGTTTTGTTTTTCATGAGGATGTTGCATCTGAAGCCACTGTTACTCTTCTTGTGTTCTAGGTGCTGTAGCAGTTTTGATCCCTCGCCTAGACCTGGTGATCTCTTTCGTCGGAGCTGTCAGCAGCAGCACTCTGGCACTGATTCTGCCACCCCTGGTTGAAATCCTCACTTTCTACAAGGAAAACTTAAGTTTATGGATGATACTTAAAGACGTTTTTATAGCTGTCATTGGAGTTGTTGGATTTTTAACAGGGACATATGTGACAGTTGAAGAAATCATTTATCCTGCATCTACAGTTCTGGTTAACACAACAGAGAGCATCTCTGTGGATTTAAATGCTACAAACTTTGTGGTTGGTTTAAAGTAATAAGCAGGTGAACTCTTTTGTTCCTTAATAAGAAATCCTAGATGGATGGCAGACCTATGTGTGGGGCAAATTCCAGTGGATTTTAAATGAATTTTTGAAAAATAGCTTGCAACCCTTTGTCACTCTGTTGTTTGTTCTTTCCTTCGTTCCTTCCCATCTGCTACCTGAGTTAACTGCTTTGCTCTCAACCTCTGCCCATCTAGTGAAAAGCTGAATTGATGTTAGGATTGAAAATATATACATGAATATAGGAAGGAAACATGATTTTCTTTTTTTTTTGTGGGGGGAAAAAAAAAAAAGAATTTTTATAAGGAAGTCAAGATGCCTTCCTCTTCAGAAAAGGTGGAAGTCAGTCCATTCGTCATATCCAGGCAGCAAGTCTACGCACTACTGTTTTCACTCCAGCTCTGTTGTAAGGGTTGTAGTGGGAGCTCAGCGATGCATAGACCTTCTCTTGGCTGTCTCTGATGAGGTGAATTGCACCCCAGTGAACCAGAGACACTTTAGTTTGAAAAAAGAGCAGCTGTGTGTTTCATTTTCGTTCTGGGGACTTAGATGTTTGCCTTGGAGAAGTTTTTGGGTAGTTGCAGTTTCCTGGCCCTGGTTCATGGGGGTTGGTATGTCTGGAATCAGAGTGTACAGTATAAAATGACTGTCACTCTTGTTCAGTCTTTTCACATTGGCTCCAAGGGGAGTTTTTCAAGCAGCTGGGAGGACCAAGCCATGGGGGTCTGGCCATGCTGAACAGCTCATGGTATAGAAACATGTAGTAACAGATCATGTAAGATGGCAAGAACACTCCTAACTAGCCACATTTTGGCCTCACCTCCATCCCTGGAAAAGTGATGGAACAGCTTGTTCTTGGCACTATCTCTAGGCACATCAAGGATGAGGGGGTCATTAAGAGTAGTCAACATGGTTTTACTAAGGGTAAGTCATGTTTGACCAACCTTATTGCCTTCTATGAGGAAATAACTAGGTGGATAGATGATGGTAGAGCGGTAGATGTAGTTTATCTTGATTTCAGTAAAGCATTTGACACTGTCTCCCACAGCATCCTCGTAGATAAGCTGATAAAGTATGGGTTTAGTGATCAGGTAGTGAGGTGGATTATGAACTGCCTGAAGGGAAGAAGCCAGAGAGTTGTGGTCAATGGGACAGAGTCTAGTTGGAGGCCTGTGACTAGTGGAGTCCCTCAGGGGTCGGTACTGGGACCGGTGTTGTTTAATATCTTCATCAACGACTTGGATGAGGGTACAGAATGTATCCTCAGCAAGTTTGCTGATGACACCAAACTAGGAGGAATGGCTGACACACCAGAGGGCTGTGCTGCCATTCAACGAGACCTTGATAGGCTGGAGAGTTGGGCGGGAAAAAACTTAATGAAATTCAACAAGGGCAAGTGTAGAGTTTTGCATCTGGGGAAGAACAACCCCATGTACCAGTACAGGTTGGGGGCTGACCTGCTGGAGAGCAGTGTAGGGGAAAGGGACCTGGGGGTCCTGGTGGACAGCAGGATGACCATGAGCCAGCAATGTGCCCTTGTGGCCAAGAAGGCCAATGGCATCCTGGGGCGTATTAGAAAGGGAGTGGTTAGTAGGTCAAGAGAGGTTCTCCTTCCCCTCTATTCTGCCTTGGTGAGGCCACATCTGGAGTATTGTGTCCAGTTCTGGGCCCCCCAGTTCAAGAAGGACAGGGAACTGCTTGAGAGAGTCCAGCGTAGAGCCACAAAGATGATGAAGGGAGTGGAACATCTCCCTTATGAGGAAAGGCTGAGGGAGCTGGGTCTCTTTAGCTTGGAGAAGAGGAGACTGAGGGGTGACCTCATTAATGTTTATAAATATGTCAAGGGTGAGTGTCATGAGGATGGAGCCAGGCTCTTCTCAGTGACATCCAATGATAGGACAAGGGGCAATGGGTGTAAGCTGGAACATAAGAGGTTCCACATAAATGTGAAGAAGAATTTCTTCACAATGAGGGTAACAGAACACTGGAACAGGCTGCCCAGAGAGGTTGTGGAGTCTCCTTCTCTGGAGACATTCAAAACCCGCCTGGACATGTTCCTGTGTGACCTGATCTAGGTGTTCCTGCTCTGGCAGGGGGATTGGACTAGATGATCTTTTGAGGTCCCTTCCAATCCCTAACATTCTGTGATTCTGTGATTCTGTAATAAAAGATCCAGCCTCTACTTCTAAACCTTACCTTACAGTCTTGTCCATTCTTCAGCTCAAATGTTAAGACGGGTGGCATGAAAAAGTGCCTTTACGCTTACTGTCATGTAACTCATCACCAGCAGTGGTCTGCTATAGTACCTAGGGAGGGCTTGGTCCTCCCAGCTGCGTCCACTCCAGACAGACTCATTGCTCCCCTGAATCAGAATGTCATCAATAAAGTGGACAATCTGCAATATGTTCCAGGAAACTAGTAGACATGAATCCCCCAACCTGGCAGAAATCTATCGGGCCCCAGCAACAAGGGTGAACATGCCGGCAGTCACGTACACAGAAACCCGGACCCGGACCCCAGCGATAAGGGTGAACATGCGCAGAAGATCTGTGGAAAATTACCAGCAGTCACGTACACAGAAACCCGGACCAAATAAAAGGAGGGACCTGGACTCAACTTGTTGCGGCAGTTGGCGGAACAACGTTTCCCCTGTCGCCCAGCGCTGCTTGCCTTTTTCTACGCTTGCTGTAATTAATAAATTTGTAATTGGAATTAAGCAACTGCATTCGGTTCTTTTGTTGCAAATTCATCTATAACAACTTGTAGCTGGATAAATAGTGAATGATAGAACTTTTTAAAAGGTTGAACCACTAGATTATGTGTTTGTTGCAGTTTTGTTTTTCATGAGGATGTTGCATCTGAAGCCACTGTTACTCTTCTTGTGTTCTAGGTGCTGTAGCAGTTTTGATCCCTCGCCTAGACCTGGTGATCTCTTTCGTCGGAGCTGTCAGCAGCAGCACTCTGGCACTGATTCTGCCACCCCTGGTTGAAATCCTCACTTTCTACAAGGAAAACTTAAGTTTATGGATGATACTTAAAGACGTTTTTATAGCTGTCATTGGAGTTGTTGGATTTTTAACAGGGACATATGTGACAGTTGAAGAAATCATTTATCCTGCATCTACAGTTCTGGTTAACACAACAGAGAGCATCTCTGTGGATTTAAATGCTACAAACTTTGTGGTTGGTTTAAAGTAATAAGCAGGTGAACTCTTTTGTTCCTTAATAAGAAATCCTAGATGGATGGCAGACCTATGTGTGGGGCAAATTCCAATGGATTTTAAATGAATTTTTGAAAAATAGCTTGCAACCCTTTGTCACTCTGTTGTTTGTTCTTTCCTTCGTTCCTTCCCATCTGCTACCTGAGTTAACTGCTTTGCTCTCAACCTCTGCCCATCTAGTGAAAAGCTGAATTGATGTTAGGATTGAAAATATATACATGAATATAGGAAGGAAACATGATTTTCTTTTTTTTTGTGGGGGAAAAAAAAAAAAAAGAATTTTTATAAGGAAGTCAAGATGCCTTCCTCTTCAGAAAAGGTGGAAGTCAGTCCATTCGTCATATCCAGGCAGCAAGTCTACGCACTACTGTTTTCACTCCAGCTCTGTTGTAAGGGTTGTAGTGGGAGCTCAGCGATGCATAGACCTTCTCTTGGCTGTCTCTGATGAGGTGAATTGCACCCCAGTGAACCAGAGACACTTTAGTTTGAAAAAAGAGCAGCTGTGTGTTTCATTTTCGTTCTGGGGACTTAGATGTTTGCCTTGGAGAAGTTTTTGGGTAGTTGCAGTTTCCTGGCCCTGGTTCATGGGGGTTGGTATGTCTGGAATCAGAGTGTACAGTATAAAATGACTGTCACTCTTGTTCAGTCTTTTCACATTGGCTCCAAGGGGAGTTTTTCAAGCAGCTGGGAGGACCAAGCCATGGGGGTCTGGCCATGCTGAACAGCTCATGGTATAGAAACATGTAGTAACAGATCATGTAAGATGGCAAGAACACTCCTAACTAGCCACATTTTGGCCTCACCTCCATCCCTGGAAAAGTGATGGAACAGCTTGTTCTTGGCACTATCTCTAGGCACATCAAGGATGAGGGGGTCATTAAGAGTAGTCAACATGGTTTTACTAAGGGTAAGTCATGTTTGACCAACCTTATTGCCTTCTGTGAGGAAATAACTAGGTGGATAGATGATGGTAGAGCGGTAGATGTAGTTTATCTTGATTTCAGTAAAGCATTTGACACTGTCTCCCACAGCATCCTCGTAGATAAGCTGATAAAGTATGGGTTTAGTGATCAGGTAGTGAGGTGGATTATGAACTGCCTGAAGGGAAGAAGCCAGAGAGTTGTGGTCAATGGGACAGAGTCTAGTTGGAGGCCTGTGACTAGTGGAGTCCCTCAGGGGTCGGTACTGGGACCGGTGTTGTTTAATATCTTCATCAACGACTTGGATGAGGGTACAGAATGTATCCTCAGCAAGTTTGCTGATGACACCAAACTAGGAGGAATGGCTGACACACCAGAGGGTTGTGCTGTCATTCAACGAGACCTTGATAGGCTGGAGAGTTGGGCGGGAAAAAACTTAATGAAATTCAACAAGGGCAAGTGTAGAGTTTTGCATCTGGGGAAGAACAACCCCATGTACCAGTACAGGTTGGGGGCTGACCTGCTGGAGAGCAGTGTAGGGGAAAGGGACCTGGGGGTCCTGGTGGACAGCAGGATGACCATGAGCCAGCAATGTGCCCTTGTGGCCAAGAAGGCCAATGGCATCCTGGGGCGTATTAGAAAGGGAGTGGTTAGTAGGTCGAGAGAGGTTCTCCTTCCCCTCTATTCTGCCTTGGTGAGGCCACATCTGGAGTATTGTGTCCAGTTCTGGGCCCCCCAGTTCAAGAAGGACAGGGAACTGCTTGAGAGAGTCCAGCGTAGAGCCACAAAGATGATGAAGGGAGTGGAACATCTCCCTTATGAGGAAAGGCTGAGGGAGCTGGGTCTCTTTAGCTTGGAGAAGAGGAGACTGAGGGGTGACCTCATTAATGTTTATAAATTACATTTAAATTTACATTAATATATATTTAAGATGAACATGTACTTTAGCACAAACTAAATTAAACTGAAAAATATATGTGATGCTTATGTTCCTGACAAGGAATAGAAAGCTATTGTATTTATTTACTGTACATGCACTTATATTTTACAATATAATATCGTTAATGGGTTTGTTGTAATTTAATTGTTAGCTGCACTATAACTGGATCATTTTCTTGTCTGTAACTGTTAGTCCCCAAATATTGGGCAAGTAAGAGGGTGGGTTTGCCTATTGTTCTGTAACTTAAATCTTCTATATCAATAAAGACTACAATATCATTCTGCTAACTCACTGTTATCCTGCCTGTCACCATCACTACCTCATTAGAAGAAATAGCTGCCTCAACACTGAATTTACCTTTGTTTTTCTGTTGAAGTTATCCAGGGAATGGCAAGTGACTTGACTGTCACACAAGCTCAAGAGGTGTCTTTTCACAGAATCACAGTCTGGTGGGGGTTGGAAGGGACATCTGGAGATCATCTAGTCCAACCCCCCTGCCAGAGCAGACTCACCCAGAGCAGGTTGCACAGGGTGGTGTCCAGGTGGGTTTTGAATGTCTCCAGAGGAGACTCCACCACCTCTCTGGGCAGCCTATGCCAGGGCTCTGCCACCCTCAGAGTAAAGAAGTTTTTCCTTGTGTTCAGTTGGAACCTCCTGTGTTCCAGACCATTGCCCCATGTTCTGTCATTGGGCACCACTGTTAGACTGGAAAGATGGATTTAAGTGTGCTTAAATTCAGTAGAGTGCTAACAACAACAGGAGTTTGGCTCCAGTTGTGCAGCTCCACGCTAATTGACTGCAAATCAGAATTAGATGTAAAGATGTCAATGAGTTCCGTTTCAGAAAAAAAGTAATAATGAGAGCCATTCCTTTCTCAAAAAATTGCTGTCATTCTATTTGAAATATTCCCTCCTCCACCATGCATTATGTCCAATCAAGCAGGAGTTAATGGTATTCCACTGATACAGCAAATTAATTTTCATTGGTGATGACACAGCATGCTCAAGAAACTTTGCTCCCATTTGCTTTCATTTTTTCCAATTCTTCCAACATGATTCAACCTCCTACATATTTCTTTCCATTGTCACATGAATAATTTATCTTCATCAAGCAAATATAATGCTGTATAAAATCTGGAAACTACTGCTTTTTTACTGTGGTTACTGTTAATAACTGGTGCTAACAGTCTTCTAATCAACACATCCTGATTTTTCCCCTTGTGAAATGTAATGTTCAATTTGTAAAAATTGGAAAAGGTACAAATCAGGCAAGTATAGTTTCTCATAAGTTGAGCTCAGGTACACCCTTTGCTTTAGTCTGTCATTAGTAAAATTAGATTTCATGTGCATATCCTTTTCTAGGTAAATATCATTCCTGCTCTGCAGAGATACTGTTGGCCATGTAGCAGGAGTATGAGAAGGCACACCAGTTGACAACATGGCATACGTTGTCAGCTTTCTCTCCAGTTTGGGACGTGAAGGAATGTTCCATGGAACAATGAGGTGCAGCAGCCTGGGATTGTCACAAGGACGAGTTAGTTGAGATATGTTCAGCAGAGTCTGGCAATGTGGTAGCTGTGGTAAAGGAAACAGGACAGTCATTTATGGGCTATTTTCAGCTTTCTAAAACTAAATCATGAGTCTTCCTTTGTTGTCAGTGGAGAGACACAGGCACCTCAGAAAGCAAATCATGCCACCCATGGGTAAAAGCGTTTTACACAACAGCCAAATGCCTAGAGTTCTATCGTTTTGATCACATGTATATGCCTTAGACAGAAAGCCTTCAGTGATGAGTTGGAAAGGAACACTTGATTGTTCAATCTAAAAATGAAATAAATACATTTAAATTTATGATTATAAGAGTTTTGTACTGAAAGAACGAAGTGGGAAAAGAGACAAGTCAGAAGAGCAAGTCAACAGTTGCCATCCCCTGTTATTGCTGCACCCTGGAACTGACCCATTCCTGCAAGACATTGAACAGCTCCTGAGGTACATGAGTTATCCTAAATAGTGCCACAGTTCCTAACACTGCTCATAAGCTTTCTTCAGAAAGTGTCAAATTCTTGCAAGGCCAGTCAGTTGTGAGCAGAAGTCAACAGAAAGGCTGCTATTGCCTGGTGATTGCTGGAGCCGGTTTAGCATTCACTCCATCTAACTTTGGCTATCTGAAAATAACTATCAAGTTTGACCAAGATGCCCAGGCCTATTTACAGCCAATGGGAAGTTAAAATGAAAGCATGGGAGATGAGAAATTAATCTCACCTATCTTACCCCCCATGTCTTAGAATAAAAGACAATACCCTTCAAAAATCTTTCCCTGTTTGTTTTCTATATTTGGCAGGTAGGGGAGGGAAAGAGGTGCTACACGCCTGTTTTAGACTGTTTTCACTGACTTGAACATGACTATATTCAAAACAGCTCAATGTTTCCTCTCTGGAAGAGAGGACTAGTCCAGCAGAGGAAGCAGCACTCTGATAAAAGAGCGATGGCCTGTGGAACTGCACCAGTTAGACCAGCACTCAAGAACATACATTGCATGGCTGGGAATGAAGAGTACCTCCAGCATGCTTGTAATTCAGGCTCTTTGCAGCAAATGCTTATGTTGCTCCTATAAATTAGTCCTTGAAAGCAAACACAAAGTTGAATGGAAAAAGATTACTACCTCGTTACTGAAAAAAAAAAACACAACAAAACAACAGAAGGATTGTAAATGCCATAAGATTGGGTTATTATGAGGGATTAAACTTCTTCATGAGCCTTAGATTTTTTTTTTTCTACTTCAGACTTAACTGCATGACTGAAACAACTTCAGAAAGGTCAAAGGTTTACCAAGAAACTGTGAAGCTGTGGAAGGGCCATCTGCTGCTGGAAGATGCAGATTCTCCTTCCAAAGTACAGCTGCAGATGCTGCAAGCAAAATTACTTTTATTTATTGCTCTGGATGGTTTTCAGAAGAAGCAAGGTTGTGGGTCCCAGACTGAATATGGGATGTATGAAATCACCACTGTGCCAGAATTTTACTTCTGCTACATATTTTCTCTCTGACATTACCTTAATTCTAGGTTATTAATGTCCTGGCAACATTTCTAATATTTAGGAATAAATTTAACAAAATTATATATAATCTATAAATTATTTATGATGAGCAACGATACCTCACTATGAGCAACCACTGCCCCTGCTTGAGACAGAGCAGCCCATTTTTTCCTTGAAAAGATTATGTTCTACTTTTACTATGTCTCAGCTTTTTACATCATGTGTGTCTTATAGGGAATCTGAACATTTCAGTGATATATTAGCACTGAGACGTTTTATTGTGAAATGCTAAAATATACAAAACTATTATTTTAATATTAAGTCATCTTTTCCTTTGGGATGTTGAACTCGTTCAGCAACCAAAAGACAGATTTTTAATGTATATCTCCATCCATCCGTCTTTCTGTACTTTAAAGCTGTAAAGCAACTGCAGAGTTAACCTTTAGACCTTGCCCTGGATGGAGGTGCTGGCAAATTACATTAGCTCCAGCAAGGGTATAAACACAAATGGAGTGCCTGTTTGGCAATGAGTGACTGAGTATCAAATGGCACCTTATAATAAATAGCTGATGCTGCTGTTCCTCTGATTCAGTCATCACTTTCCCTAATCAAAATAAGGCAAATTAGAAATAAGACTGATAGGAGGGGTCAAAAGCAGGGGTCAGAGCTGCAGAGGCTCACTAGCTTTAAATAGGTGACACAAATGGGAAAAAACTCATTGGAGGCTGAAACATTTTTCAGTTTTCAGGAAAAGGATGAATTTCAACTAAATCTTTAACACCATCAACAAAGTGAAGTTCAGAGCAAAGCCCAAACTAGCAAAATGAGACAGGTAATGAGACAGGTTAAAGATACAAAATTAATCCATAAAATATGTTATACAAATTAATCTGGTAAAATCTCTTGTTTGCTGATGGCTGAAGCAATCTTAGGACCTTTACTGTTTACCTTTGAGGCACTATGGAGGATAGATGAGGACTGGAAAAAGGCAAATATACCTCTTGTCTTTAAAAAATGAAAGAAAAAAGATCTGGGGAATAACGACCCATTCAGCCTTATTTCAAATCCTGAAGGACACTGGTACAAATGATTAAATGATAAATTTGTGAATCTCTGAGGAGAGAAGGGAGATGAGAGAGAGCCAGCACAGTTTTTTCAAAAGCAATTTGTGTCAAACAAAGCTAATTTCCTTTCCTTCATTGTAATTGGCCTAGGCAGTAAGAAGGAAGCCATTATTATTAGATATTTTAGCTTTAGAAAGGATTTTGGCACTCTTATTGCAGAGGGCAATATAGCCTAATTTATGTTATTATAGGTGGATGGACAACTGTTGGCATTAAGTAGTCCAGCAACAAACTAAAATATTTTCTTAATCACTTTCTTCAATGGCATTAGGAGATAATTTGAATTTGCAGGTGGCACTTGCCCAGGGATGGCTTTAGGCACTGTTGGGAACGGGCTTAGAATTCCCATGTCTTTTATTAGAAAAATGGTCTGAAATCAATGATATGAAATTAAATTTTAAAAAAGAGAATGTTCAGGAAATGCATAGATAAACAGTAAATCAAATGCCCAGAAAATAATTGGGAAAGCAGTGAAGCCCTAAGCCAGAAGAAGAGGATCTGGGGCAGCATGAGATGGGTTAATGTGAGTAGCAGATGAGTTTTGCAGAGAAGACATGTGCTCTCCTTGGACACCATATACAAGGTCTGCAACTGATCAGTCTTTTCTTTTTCTTATTATCCTTATCTTTATCCAGGCTGGTTTGGACTCAGACGGTGTGATCTCCTTTGACATCATGTTTTTAATGTACTATGTGCATTTTTAGAAAGAAACATGTATATATATATATAAAACCAAAAGTAGTTGTATCATTTTCCTAGTGACATCATAACAACATCATCTGTTGGTACTTGTATGTAGGAAGCAGAAGTGAAGGCTGAACAGTTTGCCCTGCTGAATCCAGAAAAGAAAAGACATGACAACTGCACACGATTAAGTTTGTTATAAGGAAGGCAGTGTTTGGTTGTTTACCATGCCCAACTATGGGACAGAGTGAGAAAGAATTGGTTTAATGCACAGTTGGATAAACTAAGGTGAGATATTAGGAAAAGTTTCTAATTGTAAGGGGACTGAAACAACAGCAGAAGTTATATGGGGAAATGTCATCATTAAATTGGCATTGTTAGAAAACTTCATTGAAATATTTTAAAAAATGGTTAGGCAGTAGTGTGTCAGGTATAAGTATACTTGGACTGGGATGCAGTAACTCACTTGTACAAGGAGAAGAAAAGTCTGCAGCTGCAGATTTGCCTGGAGGCTTACGAATCCCACTGGGAGGTAGCACAGAACAGTCTGAGCCTTTTCAGGCACCAAAGAGGGCTGAAATCCACTTGTCCTGTTTCCAGCAGTGCTTCTTGGTCATATTTTGAATTAAAGGTATTTTACAATCCTGTCATGCTTTGTGCAAGATTCAAGGCTGTCAGTGTGAACACAAAGCTTCTAAGGAAATGTACTGGTTGAAACTTGATATAGATTTTTAAGATTGTGTCCGTCAGTTTAGGTGCCTACCTACGTTTCACCATGGGTTTAAAGGAAGTGTGTCAATGCTTTGTGTTAGAGACTGAGTTTTACTGTTCATTGTTCAGAAACAATAGGATTCCAGTTAAAGCTTGGGCTGTGCTGTACAAATAAATGCAATAGGCAATGCTGGTCACCATGGAAGTGTTTTTTCTTGCTTCTTTCTCCTCTAGTCATGCTATTTCTTACACCAGTTACAAACAGCTCTCTGTTCTGGTACCTGCTGATTTGCAGGCTGTGTTCTGCCAGGGCTGAGCACTGTGGCCAAATGGCAGCGTTTTAGATGAAGCAGACTATCAAGAGCAGCAAGCACTCAGGGTCTGACCTCAAAGTGCTCTGCCTGGATTGCACAACTGCTCCAATGAGCAGTGAGGTGAAGTGTGTTGAAAATCAGATGGGAGATTTATGAACACTCCTTCCTCTTGCCAGCTCCCTGCCTTGTTCCTGGGCAGCTGTGTGAAATGAAGGACATTCTCCTGGAGGGTTTTAGATGAGGGTAGGTTGACTTGGTTGGGTAAGTGTACAAGAAGAGGATTTCCTGGCTAAGAGGGCTAAGCTGTCTGTCTAGGCTTGGGTGGGAGCTTGGGCTTATAGAGACTGAGGGTTCTCAGTATTTATCTTGGGTTTTCCATGCCTGCACACTGCAAATGAGCTGAAGGAGGCTGTAGCCAGCAGCAGGGGAAGGCTGTTGCTGAGAGAGGGTTTTGTCAAATGCTCCATGCTGGATGCAGGTACTTGACTGCTTTACTATATAGGGCTCCAGGTATATAAATGCACAGCTGATAATAAGGCCCTTGATCCTCTTTACCAATGACCTAAAAGAACTCTTGAGATATTGTTTTAACATTTTAGAAAATTCTTAAGCCCATATTTGACAGACATCTAGCTGCAGGAGGCGCATGGGGGTCTCTGCTCTTAACACACTAGTACAAAGGCCACAGTTTAGGGCTATGTTTTTATAGCACACAATGAAGCTTCCTGGTTAGGGCGAGCTGAGCTGGCACTGAGTGAGTTCCCAAGTCTTCATGGCAAAAAATAGTATATGCATTTACACCAGAAGTAGTGGAGCTCTGCTGACAAAAGAAAATGGAAAGTTCAGGATAAATATAACATGTCAAAACCAGCAGCAAATTTGATAATATTGTAAGGAGTGCAATAAGGAGAGAATGTTTTGTTAGCAAAATAGTCTGGGTCTCATGATTTGGCTGGAGGACACTGTGTATCTCAAGTGTTAAATACTGCGTGCAGTGTGTGTTTTCAGGACTGAAGTCTCCAAAAGTGGTTAACCCTACTAGAACATATTGCCAGCCTCTCAATCAGAGGGTCCTGACGCAGTGCAAAGACTGGGAGAGCAGCATTCATTTGAGCACACTTAGATATCTACACCTGACCTATCATATGAGACTGCCTCTATATGCCACAGGGAGAAGTGGGCCCTGTTGGGGTGATGTGTCTTGCACTAAAGCAGATGACTGAAACAGGCTTAAGGAATCATGGTATAAAAGGGTGTTTCCATAGATTATAAGAAGAACCTAAAATATCTGGCAGGAAATATAAATTTAGGTAAGATAAGCTTCACTGCCCTGACTCCATCGGGCTCTGCTGTGGTTTGAAGGAAAAGCTGTGTGCGATGTTTCATTGAAGCGTTGTTAGTTGCAGCTGCCTTCTGTTAAGGCAAGTGTTAATGAGCCATTACTGAACATTTATTTGTTATCATCAACGCACAATTAAGCATTTGAAGAGGCTGCATCTCTAAACAAATGATGAATGGCTTACATTCTGTCTCCTTTCTTCTTATATGCCCCAGTATGAGGACTGCAATCAATATATGTAATAGAATTATTTTTGTTTTAATGGAAATACACTTGTTCAATCAAACTGGCATTTCCATTAAGTGCAGAGCTCTGATTCACTGACTTCTCTTGAACTCAGAGGACAGCTGGCACTTCATGGGAGACTTTTGGAAACATTTAGGTGCCAACCATCCAACTTCTTTAGCGAATGTTGAAGAAGAGGGAGTTTCTTTCTTCCCATTCTGCTTTTCTGTATTCCTTTTATGTTATCAGGGTGTTAGCTTCTGTTCCTTGTTCTCTTTTGTAAATCTGGAGATAGATCTGCTGGAGGGAAATAGATCTCTGATGACAGTAGGTTGGAAAGTTTTTTGGTCACTTCCAAAGTATATCAGCAAGGCAGAGGCTGCAAGCAGACTCCCCTACTTGGTCCATACTGACCATGAAGCTGGTATTGTGAGGAAGCCTGGGTTAATAAAACCCCGATCAGCTCACATGGGACAGAAACTGGTGTTGGGTGGCTGAGAACTAGGGTTAACTAACTTCAGCACAGCACAGGGCTAACTCTCATCTCATCTATGCATTGCCTTGCTTTGCTCTGGGTTTTCCTGGCACTGTGTGCCTGTTGACTTGCTGGCTTGTGTCTTTCCTAGGTTAGTTATTTCTGTATCACTTTGCTTTTCAGAGGGTGGGCAAAACTCTCAGGCTTAACTGGAGGCAGCCATCCAAGTATGTCCAGAGAGCCTCCATCAAATCTTGTTGGGTGAACAATGTATTTTGTATCTGAAGTTATATTTATAATTTATTGTGTGACTTCAAATACAGAAACTAGAGACAGGTAGCAGAAACTGTTGAAGATAAAAATGGAAAGTATTTATTTGTGCTGTTAAAAAGTGGTGTTTTCAGCTCCTCCTCTGCAGCGCGGGTCTGTGTTAACAGACTGCTGACTGCTGTCAAAGTGGCAGCAGTGAGGGGACCAGCAGTGATTAGAGTTTTAGGAAAAGGGGGCAATTAGCAAACTTTTTTAAACTATCTTCTCGTGCAATCAATAGTGTTAATAGTATAGCCAGCAGAAGGCATGCTGCTGCTACTTGCAATTATCTCCTAACAATTTTATGTGTGGCAGAAACCAGAGCCATTCCTTGACAGTCATCGCTAACTACTACGGGGCTGGTGAATCCTGGTCGTTCCGAGAGCCAGGCTGTGCCCAGGCACCAATGGGAAGCATTGTTTTTACCTGGAAAGGAGGCAAGACTCAGAGCAAAAGCAGCCTATTAAACCCTAAAATGAGAGTATCTTAGCCCACACTAAATTTCTCCCTACCCTCGTAGAAAAGTAGGTTTGCAACCTGCCCTCCAAGGAATTGCTGCCTACGTTGGTGACTTCTCTTGCATGTATACTACTAAAGAACTTTGACTATTAAAGAGTTTAGGCCCTAGGTTCCTAGCATAGAGGTTAAATGGATCCCTAACTCTTGTGGATATAGCACTACGAACATGCTTAGTGTGGCTCTGGTGAAAAAACGAAGATAAGCAGATATAAGAGTTGCGTTTCAAATAGTTGTGGGACTGAAAGTGATTCCTACTTATTATTTTAACAAGTCCAGTGTGGCACTTCTGAAGTGCTTCTTGCAGATGAGGAGTCTGCCTTTTTTGCAGACTTTCTCTATGACCTTGAGTGTCTTGTCCGAGCCAGACCTGCAGAGATTGATCTGAGATGTTCCCACACCACTGAGCATCTTTCTTCCAAGGATGCATTCAAAGAGCTCTGGGAAGTGCAATGCAGAGGAGAAAAAATTTGCTTGCAATCCCATTTATACCTGAATATTAGGTTTCTTGAATGTATCACTGTGTCTCAGGAAGACTTAATGTATCCTGTCATGTCTCTGGGTCCAGGCAGCTATCATCCTTTTAAATAGGGATAATACACTATTTCCTGCCTTTCAGGAAAGTAAGGGAAGTATTTGCACTACCAACCTTTTATGTAATAGCTTAGTGAGTAAAACACTTATCCAGACACAAGGGATTTTTGCTTAATAACACCTGGTCTTGACAAAACCCCATTTTATAATGAACAGACTATTCCCTGGAGGGAGAAAGAAGGAAAAAGAAAAAGGAATAAAAATCACATTGTCTTAGCTCTTGTATGTGAACTAAATTACTTTTACCAGCTCAGACTCGGGTTTCCTTGCTCTGTCCCGGCTTCACCGTCTCCGGGAAGCCCGGCTCCTTCTCAAAGCCTCAGCAAAAGCCAACAGCAAAAGCGAACAGCACTCGCCGCAGCCGCCCCACCGTTCCCACAGCCGCCGCTCTCTGCTCCGCGTGCCGCTTGCTCTGAGGGGAGCTGCCAAGATGGCCGCTTTTAAAGTTTGCCGCGGCTCTCAGTCACGCCCCCTGCCACGTCAGCCTTTCGGTATCTCTTGAATTTTTCTCAGGATTCCCGCTCAGACTCGGGTTTCCTTGCTCTGTCCCGGCTTCACCGTCTCCGGGAAGCCCGGCTCCTTCTCAAAGCCTCAGCAAAAGCCAACAGCAAAAGCGAACAGCACTCGCCGCAGCCGCCCCACCGTTACCACAGCCGCCGCTCTCTGCTCCGCGTGCCGCTTGCTCTGATGGCGGATGCTATTGAGATGTTGGACCATAGTTTACAAAATAGACTAGAGAGCATAAGGACACTGTAACAAAGGATTGTAAGAACACTTTTTGGTAAAGGAAATGCAGGGATAGCTGACAGAAATAGGATTGAAGCCAGACTGTGATCCCAGTAAGGGAAAGGGAGTGAGATCTCATGTAGGACATGAACCCAGATTCCTACTGGTATTTATGAGTTGGAAGCCAGGTAGTTGCACCCTTAGCAACTAACTCTTACAGGGACAACATTAATAATCCACAGCTGTAGCTATCTGAAAATCTGGGTACCTCTGCTCTGCCCTTGCTGCCTATAGATTCGTCAGATTTTGTCTTTTGTAATCATGTTCCTAATTTTAAGAACTTATTTCGTCATACTCTTTGTTAGAAGCTGCCAAACCTGACTGATAGCTCTCCTGAGACAGCCCTGGGAGAAGCTGGTTCCGGGGGTCCATTTAGTTTGACTAGGTTATCAGGGTTCTTCCACTCCTTTGTGTGTACAGTGGCTGGTTTTTAATCACATAGCTGGACACTATCCTCTTTCCTTGTCATTGTTCTAATGTATGCACTTGTCAAAAATAATTTGCAAACCTTGCTCCTTGGAGTTGAATCCTTAATAAGATTTTACCCTAAGGGAATGAAAAAAAAAGTAATTTTTTCTAGAGCTTCAAGAAAAAAATTAGCAACAGACAGAAAGTCATTTAAACAAATTGGGAAATCTTTGCTTCCACAGACCTTCTCATTGGAGTTACAGCACAGGGTCAGTGCTTAAACCCAGTGATGTATTTTTCATGCCATTATTTCTGCCTTTTGCTCATTGTTCAGAGTTCTATGTGTTAGGAGGTAGAACCATTACTGAAAGCAAGTATTTAATCACATTCAGCCTCAAAGCATTCTATTATTCTATGATTTATTAGCCAAGATTGTTCATACCTTTGTTTCCTAGAATATTCAAGATTCAAACAAGAGGAAACATTTCTTTTTCTTAAAGTCCCAGCTGTCTTTTTAACTAGATTTTCTGTAAGAGCTTTCTCTCTCTTAGGCCCGAATTCACTGTACTTGTTCTGTTTGCTTTCTCCCAGTCTTTTTCTTGTGTCTTCTTTCTTCATTTCTATTTCTATGGTGTTTTTCTTTTTTTTCCTACTGTGATGGGTTGACCCTGGCTGGACACAAGGTGCCCACTGAAGCAGCTCTATCACTCTTCTCCTCAGCTGAACAGGTGAGAGAAAATGTCACGAAATGCTCATGAGTTGAGATAAGGACAGGGAGAGATCACTCAGCAATTACCATCACAGGCAAAACAGACTCAACTTCTGGAAATTAGTTTAACTTATTACCAATCAAATCAGAGTAGGGTAATGAGAAAGAAACCCAAATCTTAAAACACCTTTCCCCCACCCCTCCATTCTTCCCAGGCTCAACTTCACTCCACTCATAATTGCTCCACCTCCTCCCCCCGAGCAGCGCAGGGGACAGGGAATGGAGGTTGTGGTCAGTTCATCACATGTCTCTGCAGCTCCTTCCTCCTCAGAGGAGGAGTCCTCACACTCTTCCCCTGCCCTAGAGTGGGGTCCCTCCCATGGGAGACAGTTCTCCATGAAATTCTCCAATGTGAGTCCTTCCCATGGGCTGCAGTTCTTCATGCACTGCTGCAGTGTGGGTCCTTCGCAGGGTCACAGGTCCTGCCAGCAAACCTGTTCCAGTGTGGGCTTCCCACAGGGTCACATCTTCCTTCAGAGCACATCCATCTGCTCTGGTGTGGGGTCCTCCATGGGCTGTAGGTGGATATCTGCTCCACCGTGGACCTTCATGGGCTGCAGGGGCACAGCCCTCCTCGCCATGGTCTTCACCACGGGCTGCAGGGGAATCTTGGCTCCAGCGCCTGGAGCACCTCCTTCTCCTCCTTCTGCACTGACCTTGGTGTCTGCCGGGCTGTTTCTGTCACATATTCTTACTCCTCTCTCTGGCTGTTGTTCTGCAACAGTTTCTCCCTGCCGCTTCTTAACTGTTATCCCAGAGGCACTCCCACCATCCCTGATGGGCCTGGCCTTGGCCAGCGACAAGTTCACCTTGGAGCTGGCTGGCATTGACTCTGTTGGGCATGGGGAAAGCTTCCAGCATCTTCTCACAGAAGCCATCCTGGTATCCCCCCGCTACCAAAACCTTGCCACACAAACCCCATACACCTACACAGATACAGATAAGTGCATCTCTGCTTGTTTAGTTTCTGGGGAAGTTCCTTGGACTGTATCTCTGTTCTCACCTCTGACTTTGTTGTAGGACTCCATTTTGGGTACTGCTTCATTTTCAGTGTTATACTCATTCGCTTCGATACGTACTCTGAATAAATGAAAGCTGTTTTATTCACTGGCCACAGTAAAATTCAATGTTTATCATTATTTATTATTTGTATTGCTCTTCAGTCTAATAAATCAAAGCTTGGGCCTGTTATGGTGAGGCATTGGAAAAATGTTCAGTATGTTTCCTGCATTCTAACAGCGACAAGGGACAAAAAAGCCATGTTATCTGAAGAGACAGGTCACTTAAAATGTGGGTATCAGAAGAGTTATGAAAGATGGAGGACTAGAGGGCAGAGATTAATGCCTGAATTTGCAGAAGATTGTAAATTCTCCCTTTGGGATCTGAACAAAGTGGCAGGGCTATTTAAAATCACTGAGAAAAACTGCCTTTAAAATAATGATTTAAGTGGCATACTAGCATCAAGCCAGAAATCAATAGCAAACTAGGATCTTAATTCAGATTTTTTGACTCCTAGATAAGTACCTCCCTATAAATTCTCTGGGCAGAATTTAAGTTTTTGGCAAAACCCCTATGATATTCAACTAGAAACTTTTAATTCTCAGTTTTTCCATGTCTCTCATATAATACACACATACAGTATAAATAAGGGAAGAAAAAGAATTATTTTTGGAAGGCAGCCTGTGCCTCACAGTGCAAAATGCCTTGCACTGAGAGCACTGCGGTGGTGAAGAACTCACATCCATATTAATGGAATATTAACTTTAATTGATAACTAATATTAACTGCTCTCTGCCTCCCTGCCTCCCTCCTGTGTGTCCATCAGGAAACCACGATGAGTATATAGGTCGCGTTCTCAACCAAAGCAATATACCAAACAGTATTTAATCTTATAGTTTTTGCTCACCTCCATTGTGGAATATGATTTGTTCTGGGTAGTGCAAGGTAGCTTTCTTGTCTGTCAAAAATCTGAGAGATTTCTTTTGATGCAGAGTAAAATTGATTCAATGGCTAAAAGCAGTTTTACCTCTCCAGCTCAGAAAACTTCAAAACTGTCGTATTTTGCGGAGAGAAGAAACACAGGAGAAAGGGGAAAGCTGAATAGAAAACGAATATAGGACATCTTTGTCATGAAGATTGGAAAGAAAAAGAAGAATTTGTCTTAAAAGGAAAGCAGGAAGAAAAGAAACCTCACTTTCTTTTCCCAAAAGCATCAGATTTTCTAGGAAAAAAAAAAAAAAAAGAGCAGAGTAGCTCAGGAACTGTGAGCCCTTGCTGCTGTCTGGTGAAATCACCCTGGGACACAGGAAGAAAAGAGCTGCAGCCTATGCTGGGGGTTTGATGGGGACTTGCTATGGGTCAGCCCATGTGGTCACTTCTGCAGCAGTTACAGTTGTTGTGGACATGAGCAAAACTCCCTCTGGGTGGTTCAGTGAGTGGTTAATGCATTTATAAGAATAATCTATGGCATGCGTCCTGGCGCCAAATCACTGGTCACCTCTAGGTCCTTGGGAGGCTGTTTCCAGCCCTGGAGAGGGTACAGGCAAGATGAGGTTGGAGGAATTAAAATCCCCCTGGTTCTAGCTGCTGCTAAATCCAAGCTGTTAGGTTATATTGGTGATTCAAATGCAATTAAAATCTCTTGGAACATCTATAGAGTAAACCAATCCCCATGTTGGGCAGGTATATTGTCTGAGGCAAGACAGACAAGGACTACCGTGTATTTTTGGCCTGTATTCATAGTGCAAGATGTGCTGCCCTTTTCCACCAGCATTCACTAACATCACCTAATCATTCCCTGATGTTGGATGGATTGCACTGTCTGTGCTTTCAATCTTGCTTGCTCTTTTTGTTGCACACCATAGTTGGTGGCTTTTGGTATCAGGTCAAGGGTTTGTTGGAGGAGCTGGAGAGTGCTTTGCAAGCAGCTGTGCACAGGGACACAGAATATAGATCTGGTGTGGATTCCTCCTTTGCTTAAGCATCCCTATCAAGGCTGCCAGTGATGGTAAGGTGGGCGTCTTTGGTGATCCTATCCTCCACATCCATCAGTGCTGTGGGGACAACCAGTATAATTGTCCCTGACTGAAAAAGGCTTATAGGCAAACTACCAGGTGAGGCACGGCTGCAACCTAGAGATGAGAAGCTCAGAGGAATAATATCATCTGCATAGCCATAGTCCTGAACGAAGACAGGACAAAACAGCTTCTTGACAGTTCTCTAATATTTTTTAAAACATCTTGTTCTGGCATAGCAAATATTCTTACTGCCCGAGGCTTTCAGTCACATTTAGACTTTGGTGGTGTTCTGTACCTTACCATTAGCTTAAAAGAAAAAAAAAAAGTGTTTCACACCCTTCCATCCTAGGTTAACAGTTGTGCAAGCCCCTAAACAACCTCTCTGCGTCTTTGGACTTCAGTCTTTTTTTTATTCTTCCTCAAATTACCATTGCTGTTAAAATAAATTTTAATTTCATCTAGATACGTCAGACAAACCTGAAGTGTGATTCTTGAGTGATGTCAATTGGTGTGATTTAGTGAAGTTAGTGTGCTAATCTAAACTCACTTTTCCTAAAATTGTAGCTTTCATGGAGCAAAATTTTCTTCCTGCTGAAGGCATTCTGCAGTGGCCAGCACAGACTTTATCATTCCATTCAGTAATAAGAAAAGTTTTAACATCAGTATTTCATTAGCCTCTAGTGTCCTATATTCTATTTCTCAGGGTTTATTGATGTCTTCAAGTTGTAGTCATGTCTCTTAGGCAATTCACACTTTCAAATCAAGTGGCAAAGTGATTATGATAATTATTTTACTAATCTTTGGATACGAAGTTTTGCTACTATGATCTTCTTATGTTAGAGTCCAATAAATCACCTTCTGATAAATTATTCTTATTTTTCAAGTAAATTAATCCGCAATAAAAATTAATTTAGCTGTGCCTAAAATTGAAAACAAGAAAACAATAAAGAGGGAATTGAAAAAAGCAATTATCCATTTAACTGCTGGTTTCATAGTTCATCAGTCATGATATGTACTACACTCTCTCTTGGAATATCTCAGATCCGACTTGTGCATTATCCAAGATTTTTCCGTTTTGAGATAAAAGTCTGGAGTGAGCAGGAGAGACAACTGCCAGGGAGGAGCTTGTTGTATGGTCTTTATGGAAGTTTGTACAAATGAACTGCACCTATGTCCTTCCACTGTGAGAGCTGAAATGGTGTCTCAGACAATCTGCCCCATAGCATCCTCAGGCTGTCCTTGTGGCAGGGACCGAGCCCACTCATAGAGGACAAACACAAATAGAAATGAGACATAGTTGTATGCTGTGAATTAGGACTCACGAGAAGTGGTTGGGTGCATTCCTACTCGCTCTTTAAGCCCCAGAGACCTCCTTTTTGTAGGACATTTGACATTAGAGGTTTTGCCCATGGAAGAACCCAGGCTATAGCTGCCAATCCAGCTTGCACTGGCATCCCAAGATGCTGGAACCAGCTGGTTTCAGTGATGGGACACTGGTGTGCAGTTCAGTGCCAATAAACGCAATGCTGACTACTGTATTCTTCCATCAGCAATCTGTTTTTGCTGAGTGTTTTCTCCACTTTGCTGCTTCCCCTTTGGTCTGCCACCTTTTTTTTTTTTCCAGCAGGGCTCATTTTCAGCTGCCCCTGCAGAACTTACCAAGAGACACTCAAGCATAAGAAACCACAAGAGTCTGTAGTAATTTTTCATCGTCTTACATAATATACACATAATTATACATGATGATATAGGTAAGAATTTGATTGTACCTTATTAAATTGATTTGCTGTGTAAATCTGAACTATAGTATAATGTAAATTAAATAGGAAAAATACTGGCTTTTCAATATTTTAAGAGGGATTTCAAGGAAAACAGAAAGAAATTCAAGTCCACAGAAGGGTGCAACACGTCTCACTTCTCTTATGGGCAGTGCAGGTGTCTATGCTTAAGTTAGTCCCCTTGGGCCTTCTTTTTAACTATGATGAGTAGAAGATTTTTTAAATCAGGATTCCAGTTCTGGGCCCCCCAGTTCAAGAAGGACAGGGAACTGCTCGAGAGAGTCCAGCGTAGAGCCACAAAGATGATTAAGGGAGTGGAACATCTCCCTTATGAGGAAAGGCTGAGGGAGCTGGGTCTCTTTAGCTTGGAGGAGACTGAGGGGTGACCTCATTAATGTTTATAAATATGTCAAGGGTGAGTGTCATGAGGATGGAGCCAGGCTCTTCTCAGTGACATCCAATGATAGGACAAGGGGCAATGGGTGTAAGCTGGAACATAGGAGGTTCCACATAAATGTGAGGAAGAATTTCTTCACAGTGAGGGTGACAGAACACTGGAACAGGCTGCCCAGAGAGGTTGTGGAGTCTCCTTCTCTGGAGACATTCAAAACCCTCCTGGACATGTTCCTGTGTGACCTGATCTAGGTATTCCTGCTCTGGCAGGGGGGTTGGACTAGATGATCTTTTAAGGTCCCTTCCAATCCCTAACATTCTGTGATTCTGTGATTCTGTGTGATTCTCTTTACTGTTTTAGATGTCTCCAGCTATAAAGGGATCCTAAGGTGATCTGCTTACATACAGGCACCTGCAGTCTCAGGTTACCCTTTACTCTCACCTTCTCAAGCCAGATGTAAGCATTACTGACAAAAATCTAGCTGGAAAGATGGGGCTGGCATTTGATTCTTTTTCCTAGCCCAGTTTGTTATGATTAGATAACACAAGATTTTGAGGCTGTTCCCATTCTCCTTCTCTCTGTCAGAGGACTCCTGTCACCTGTGTCTCATGAGTGGGAGATGTGAACTGCTGACAGTTTCTTAGCCCATGGGCAGAGGAAGGACAAAGATCACAAGAATGACTTTCTACTGGTGTATACGAGTGCCTGCCCCAAAGACAAGTGACATGTGAATGTAAATACTCCTGGTATCATCACTGAGATTTAAATTAGGCTCATTGTCTTGCTGACCTACAGGAGACTGTGGTGATTATTTATAAATATTGTGGTTAGCCATACTGAGTATGTGTATACTGCCCATAATACATACACAAAATGGACATATCGTTAGGGAAACAGCAATATGAATGGCTAATTCATTGCCCATTTCTTTCTAGAAATCTGGGTTCAAATACCACCTCTCTGCATAGATGGCAAAGGATGTATGTTACAAAGCACTTCTGTCAGCTTAGCATGGTGACAAATGCAATACATCTGGTATATTTAAAGGGGAGATTGGAAAGATGATTCAGAGATTAGAAAAATGAATTGTAATGAGACCTAATGGTTCTGTACCGTGGATCCCCAGGGATACTCTAGCAACAGGTAAGTGTCAACTCTATACCCGCAGTGAGAGGACACCATTGAAAAATGGGCATTAGTCCTGTCATGACATTACAGTTACTGGGCAACTGCAAGTGTTGTGATAAAGGTGGAAGAATAGGTAAGCAATTAAATTTTGTTTTTAATTGCATTTTCTCTAGACAGATACTTACATTTGCTTCACTTTTATTACTAACATTGCTAAAAATGTATGTGTCCTGCAGTGTCCTGCAATGTGAGGATGATGAACCCAATACATCCTTTTCCTCTCTAAATTATCTCCTGCATTGGAATAAACATCAGGGTTTTTATTTACATTTCCATGGCACTTTTTATTTTAAAATCGTGCTCAGTCAATTAATAAATGTCATTGTACGTCAAGACCAAGAAGACGATTTTTTAAAATGCAACTTACAAAATTATTAACCCTCTTACCTTCTTGTTGCAGCTTAAATATTCACATATCTTCATTGCACATTCAGTTAGACAACAATAGGTTTCCCAAAGAAAAGCTCAACAATTGCATGTTGCCGAATTAATCATTTGGCCAAGTACAGGAACAAGATGGACAAGCCAAGTAATCATTCTAGAACACAATAGTCCCAAAGAGGGCTCTATGTTTACAGGGACCTGCATCTTCCAAAGATCATTTGGAAATGTTTTGTATTGTGTATTTCAATAGAAAATAAAATGTGGTTTCTAATTTACTTTCCACAAATAAGAGTCTTAAAATGTTGACAAGCTCTGTAAATGCCATCTGTGTGGTATGTGCCCTGTATATAGAAACAATATGGGAAACTTCTTGCAGAATGTTCTAAAATCTTAAACATTGATACAAAATCAGTGGGGCCTTCTTTGCAGAACTGGTTCGGGTTTGTTTTGGGTTGTTTTGGTCTACCCAAAATATGTCATTGTGTCGACATTTTTTCTAGTTAAATAATACTGGAAAAACACAGAAGTAACAAGAAAATTGGCACACATCCCAGTGTGAACAGGAGAATAGGGAATCAATTTACTGACTAGTCCATCGTAGTGTTCTGCAAGGGCTTAGGAAGTAACCCATTGTTTCCAAAGAAGTTTGGGTATTTTTGCGCTGAATCTCAGCTGTGGAAAAACTGCATGAAGATTCATATCATTGTATTACCATGCACCTGGAATTCAGATAACTCTTCTGCAGTAATTTCCCATGATATATAAGGCTGGACTTGTTACACAGGATGATGTGCCAAACTTTGTCTCTGCAGCCTTCTTAAGTATTCCTGACTCTCCCTATTCATATAAAACTACATCATAAAGCCAAAAAAATTTCTTGCATTCATCTTCCCTTCCTTCCAAGCTCTGCAAAGCCCTGATTCATTGATGTCTCTTTTCTGTGGTGATTTTGCTCTGTTTCTTTTCTCATTCTGTGCTTATTTATGGCATTCTGATTCCAGGTTCAGGTAGCGTTCACTCTGCAAAATACAAATTTTATATGTACAGTGTAAACATAGGATCATAGAATGGTTTGGGTTGGAAGGGACCATAAAGATCACCTAGTTCCAACCCCCCTTACATGGGCAGGGACACCTTCCACTAGACCAGGTTGCTCAAAGCCCCATCCAACCTGGCCTTGAACACTTGCAGGGAGGGGGCAGCCACAGCTTCTCTGGGAAACCTGTGCCAGTGTCTCACCCTCACAGTAAGGAATTTCTTCTTAATATCTAATCTAAATCTATCCTTTTCTAGTTTAAAGCCATTATTCCTCATTCTATTGCTACATGCCCTTGTAAAAAGTCCCTCTCCAGCTTTCTTGTAGGCCCCTTCAGGTGCTGTAAGGTGCTGTAAGGTCTCCCCGGAGCCTTCTCCAGGCTGAACAACGCCAAATCTCTCAGCCTGTCTTCATAGCAGAGGTGCTCCACCCTCTCATCCAGTAACCTGATCATCATCAACATACCCCTTCCTTTCTTCCCATGCTCATTACTTATTTGTAGTAAACTGTATGATAACCCTAAGCATTTCCAAGCACACCTGAGTACAACTACACAGAGTATTATACCAACATAAGTAGCTGGTACTAATTCTGTAGATCTTACCATGCAAATAGAATATAGCAGGAACTAAAGTTTATGGTGTATAGTGTAACCAAGGAAGGCAATATCACCACAGTTATTGAAGATGGGGGTGTTGGCTGTGGAGTCAGTATCTTCCAGATGAGTATCTCTCCTGCAGTCTTATCCTGGAGGACACTCCCAATAACTCACCTGATACAGATGTGACTTAGTTCCTCAGCAATGGCTTGGAGGCAGCTCACAGAGGAAGACTGACTATCCACACAAGGACACTTCACTCCAAGGCATATTTTACTGCAGTGTGCCGGCACAGAGAGTTCAGCTGGTAGATGGAGAGTTGTATGTGGACCAGAAAAGACCATGCTTGGTATCCATGAAGCACTTTTGCCTGAAAGAGATTTAGCATAGGCTCTGAATAGTCAGGGCAAAAGGATCTGTAGTTATTTCAGCAGAAAAAACAGCTCTTAAGTGTGAAAATTCAGCACTGAACAGCCATAGCAATACTTTGTGTGTTGCAAAGGCATTGCCCTGGTACTGTTAATGTTCATTTTTGTGTGAAAAGGGAGCAATTTCTATGATATTTGAGAAAACAACTCAACCTGTGAGCAAAAAGAGGTCACTACCTAGTCTGTGGAAGGGAGAATGGAGTTGGAAGTTGGACAATAAATGGATTTGGCTAGGAAATGTTTCATTTTTTTTCCAGGAAAGCTTTAACTTCAAATATATGAGAAGATTAATCTTTATTGTCAGTTTAATTTGAAATGTTTTAGCTTTTCATTAATGAGAAGAAATTTTTTGTGAGATTAGTGATTCCATTTCTGAAGGTATTTTTGGTTGAGAAGAGGGATAGGAAATTTTTGACTGGCTTGATAACAGTTACTGTGCTCTTTAATGAAATGAAGCCTCTGGTGAACACAAAGGAAATGTTTTCTGAAAAAAAAATCACTTGTAAATAAAAAAAGAAAGTTCAGTTCAAGGTATTTTTGTGGACTTGTTCTATTTTCATGAACGTTAATTAATAGCTGAGAGAAGAAAAAAAATTGCTTGTCACACAAATGTGATGCAAGTATTTAAGCTTACTGGTCATATCTTAGCCTCTCAGTAAGCATTGTCCATGGCAGAAGGGAAAACCTGAGATTTGGAGTGATATAGAACATGATCATGTCAGTCTCATGCCTTCTAAGAATCCTATTGAAAACAAAGGGAATATCAAGAATGGTGCAGTCTACTGGTGTCTTGTCTAAAGCAGCAAGGAACAAACTTAATGACCTGTCTAATTTTTCTGCCTTGGGATCCCATATTCTGTTTCCTGTATACTCCTGTGAAGCCTGAGCAAGCTTTTTAGAAAAACAGTTTCATGCAGGACAGCACTGCATTGATATAAAATGATGAAGCCAAAGTGATAAGCATGTTCTCTAGGTTTGGTCTGAAAATTCCCTGTTCAAAAAAAACCCCAAACCTCCCAAAATAAATTAAAGAACGTAAAGCAAGAGCAATAAGGTACTCTAGGGAAAGTTTTATAGGTCCATTACTATACATGCTTCAAGGCCTTGAAGGGAACAAAGCCTTGTTGATATGCATAGAATAGCTATAGAAAAGATGCCCAGTTGTGCCTTATTGCATAATTAAATGCTACATAAATTATTGATGTACCATGATGGCACACAAGGGAATATTAAAAAATATTATAGGAAACCATCAGTTCAAACCAATCATCTACCTCTACAGAATAGCTGATGCTTTTACCACCTAAAAGGAAGCTAAATGATGTATGAATGAGAGAAGGAGCAGACAGCCCAAAGCGATGCAATTAATATTTTGTTGCTGTGTTTTTAAAAGCATAAAATTGCACATAGATAGTGCTGCTTGGGGGAAAAGTTTATTTTCAAAACTCAGTCTCAATGAGAGGGTATCTTGCAGTTGAAGACAGTATTTTTTTTAGTTGAGGTTCTACAAACAGTAATAAAGAACAATAGGATCCAGGATCCACCTATTTAAGCCTTTAATGAGTCTCATCGTCTCAGTTTAAATGAGTGTAAAAACATTATGTCAATTTAGGATTTGGAAGAGATGTATCTATTTAAAGTAGATCAAGAACCATTGAGTGGTTACAACGACTGGACCAAGATGACTCAGAGAGTCAGAACTGATCTGCCCAAGAAAAAAAGAGACACTCTGTTTAAGACATTAAAACAAACAAAAGAATCCTGGTATACAGATCTATGACTATCTTAGCCACAGAAGCTGAAAATTTTGGTAGACAAACTATTGGTTTCCACAGCTCCATTGTTACAATTGAAAGGAACTCAATTTATTATTCTGATGTTGAATTCAAATTCTGGATTTTCCAACAGTGAGACCTGCACCCACTTCGAGTTCTTATTGGCAAGTTGTCTGAAATAGTGAGGGAACTCACTACAGTGGCCACCTCTATGCCAGCTCAGATGCTTGACTTCAAGTTGCATATAAGACATTGCTGGATCCAAAACCTTAAGTTCTCTTCCTCAGAAAACCTCAGCCTGAGAAAAGTCCCAGTTGTCATGATCTTCATCTGAATTTGGGGTTTTTTTGTGTCTTTCTGCTGGAAATATTTGAGTTCTGAGAAACACAGAGATGGTTAAGAAAGAATAGTTATGGGCATTTGCACTCAGATAACTGTCGTCATAAAGGATTTACCAACATGTCTTGCTGCCCTGCACAGAATAAAATCAGAATTGTCCATTTGTTATCCATGGACTCTGACATTAATAGTCAAGAATTTCAGACCACAATGTGATTTTTTTTTTTTGCCGTAAGTTTGTCATAGGAGAATTTAAATTTTGATATGTTTTTCATAAGGAAATAAAACCAAAATATTTATTTTCAGATTACTTTTAGCCAAAGTAGCCTTCTAATGGCTAAATATATCAATTAAGTCACTGTTTCTGAAGAATTGACTTTTGAATCAGTTACAAATAATGGAATGTATTTCTCTGTAGCACATCTCCTTTTGGGATCTCTGTTACCAGGGATTTGTTTTGTTTACTTCTGGGTATAGGTCTCTGGAGAGTCAGAGGTAATGTGTTGATTTTTGTCTGACTAGCTATGAGATTTATCAAGGGCACTGGGGATGTTTTGACAGTAGCCCAGGGAATGTAGTCAGGGAGGCAATGAAGACAGATGAACAGCTTATACAAGGCAAGAGCTGAAAAAAACCACTTTATTAAAATTGAAAAGACTTCTAACAATGATTTACATGTGTCCTATGAAACAAACACTGTGTGTCAATATTATGAATTTCAAAACTTGTTATTTTGATGATGCATATAATAATAAAACGGCAACATTTCCAAACTCAGTTAATGAAAAAAACCCAAGATGATAGCTTTGTCCTGGTTTTTATAAAGTCAAATGTGGAAATGACAGAATTTCCCTAAACTATTCAGATCTTTCTTTGTTTTACTCATCTCTGTAACAGATGCTGACTGTACACATTGCAGGGGACAGATACTTGGCTTTCAGCACTAGAAGCGTGGGGATCTACCCCTGGACTAACAAACACCTTTGAATTCTTGCTGTGCTCACTGTGGCCATCTGTCAGTTATACCCAAAATATTCATTCAATTCAGGTATTTTTTTAAAATCCTGTCTTTTTCTAAAAAGAAAGACTCATCTTCTGCCTTTGCTCTCTCAGTGTATTTCAAAATGGATGAAGTATATGATACAATAAAAACCAGAGGGTGCTTCTAGATGACAGATTCTGTATGACTGCTCATGTTTACAAATACTGGTTGGATTCTATTAAAAATTATCAAGTTGCTGGCATTATCTTAGACTTGGAACAGTAATGGTTAATTCTGTGGGCTATGCTTTGTTTTTCATCATTGCTTATTGTGGCAGATCAATTTTTTTTGGGGGTGGGGGCGTGGGGAGGTAGGGTGGGGGGCAACAAAATGTTTCCTTCCCTTTTAGTCAGTTTTTGCTTCTCTCTTTTTTCTTCGGAACATTTGATGAAGTCCCAGTCTCTCAGCTCAGATTTTGAAATGAGCTTCTTTGGAATCCAATGTAGTTGGGTCATCGCCTTTCTTGAGGAGACTGCAGAAGAGATTTGGTAATAACATATAGGGATTTCTTCCTCTGGAGCTCATACCATGGGACACTTGAACAAAGTGGTGACCACTTTTTGGGGGGGTTTCAAGCACTATGCTATGCTTGTGTATAGAATCATAAAATGGTTTGGGTTGGAAGGGAGCTCAAAGATCATCTCATTCCAACCCCCTGCCATGGGCAGGGACACCTCCCACCAGACCAGGTTGCTCAAAGCCCCATCCAACCTGACCTTGAACAATGCCAGGGAGGGGACAGCCACAGCTTCTCTGAACAAAGTAAAAAGACAGTAAAATTCAGTTTCCTGTAGTAATAATTAGAAAAGCATTATGATGGAAGTTATTGTGTTTGTAAGGTTATCAGATTCTAAATCTGGTGACATTTCTGTTCGCTCACCTTCATTTTTGTCACAAAATGCTATTTGAGTCAATTGCTCTTAAATGCAAAATAGTTGTAAGAACTTAATTTCAGGGACAGGGAGAAAAAATCAAAAGTAATCGTTAAACAAAAGTATCAGCATTTATTTATTGTAATTCTAATTCCCCCCCACACCCACCCTGTCTTTTTTTTTACAGTCTTGAAGTGCTGGGGTCTGAACCCCAAGCCCTGAATTAAGGTTGACATATGGGTGGTTCCCATGGCCCTTTAAGAGGAGGGGATGAGTTTGCCTTTTGGCTTTCCTCCAAGGTGCAGCTGGCCTTGTAAGGAAAGCCCTTGGGTAAACAAGCCCCAGGTGCCCTGCATTGGGTAAATGAGTGCCAGGTGTCCTGCTTTGGGGATAAAAGCTGGGACCACTTGCAGGAAGAGTTGGAGTGTCTGTCTGTGAAGTTTCCTGTTGGGGAAGGACCTCCTGACTCCTCATGCAACTGGATCCCAGTCAGGTCTGGCACTTACAAATGCGGGCTTTGTGGGGAGGCAACATGGGGTTACTTCTATCGTATGTGATCACCCTATTGACTTGGTTGTCTCCCATTTTTTCTATGGGTTACCTTGTGTCTTTGTTTATTCCATCCATTACGGGTCATGCTGTGTCATTCCTGGGGTTGCTGGGGCTGATGTCTATTATTTGTGATCTTGTTTGTACCCCCAGTGATCCCCTATATACTGACTCCTTTATGTGCAATAGAATCTACTTACTGGATTGTTTTTCTGCTGCTGGCTGTGTCCTTTGTACTGGGCCTAGTAATTGGCAAAACAAGTCTGTGGTCTGGGAGAAAGAGTGGGCTGATTCATGCTCTTCAGGTTGGTTGGCAATATGATCACTGTAGAGTACCAGATGTTAAAAACCCAAGCACAAGAGGGAAAGAGTGAGTAATTCTGTGATGTCTCTTCTTATTCTGAGTACTCCACATCCCCCAGGATTGCAGCAGTCAGAGGGTTTCATGATTTGGTGGCTCGTTCTACTGCAGTACAAAGAAGATAAGCAGAGAAGAAACTAAGATAATAGTGGCTTTTCCATATATATGTCACAAGGAAAATTAATTATCCTGGAGAGATTTCAAGGATGATAGGGGTGCTAAAGCATAAAGGTCACAAGCGTGAAAGAGCAGGCAATGGAGCTAACGTCCTGACTGGGGTTTGACTGCATGGGTGCAGGACTGAAAGAGGGCAGAGTCTTAGCCGCTGAATTTGGGAGGCTGCAGGCAGTAAGCCTGGCTCTCTGGCAGCATGACTAAGATGAACTTTCAGCAACACCCAGGAAGGCTGTTAGACGCCAGAAGGTAAAAGAGTGACCTGCTCTTAATTAAGGAGAGCTGAGGAATTGTACAGCATCAGCTCATGCATGACCTCCTGGATGAAATGGGTGACCTTAGGTGAGTTCATAGTAAATGTTTTGGTAGTATATTAAACATTCCTTACTTCTCTGGAAGGGAGTAATAGCATCATTTCATGCCATGAATAGTAAAGGCATCCCTTGGAGATGGTAGAACCCATTTGAGGCCAGTTTCTCGCAGCCGTATCTGCAGAATTTTCCCTGACCTCATAGCTTGCATGAGAGGGTTGCTGTTAATTGATTCACTAATAGTTGGATAATGAAGCTGTTTGTCTGGGGGTTGTTTCAGAATTTGACAATGCAGCATTCATTCCCATCACCATGTTCTTGGGAAAAACTGTGACAGAAGGCTGCCTCTCCCCTGTCCTGTGGCTTTTGCTTCCCCACATTCCAGGTGGTGATGAGATTTTTTTTGCAGTCAAGGTAGGATGCTAATTTGGTGTTGTCATATTCATTCACCTTTTAGTTAACATTTTGATAAAAATAATAGCATCTTTCCATCAGCACTGACTTTGCTGCAGTGTCTTTGTGCTGGCATTTTTATAGTGTAATACAGGGGGTAAAAATTTTCAAATGTAGTGAAAATCCTGCATGAAGAAATAAGCCAGATATTTCTCCGTTTCTGGCCCAATGAAGGAAGGAAGAACTTTTCTTCAGTCAGTATTATAAAGAGGTTTTTTAGCATTTTTACCTTCAAGTTAGTTACTTTCCATAGGGTTTTCAAAGGAAAAGGCAGAGGGTTTGAATCTTTGTTGCTTTTCAAAATATCTACATTTAGACTGGAAACTTTTGGAAGGAGACACCTATTTTTTTTTCTGTGCTGTTTACAAAATGTAGTCCAATGTGGACAACATGCCCTGGCCAGTGTAACACCAATCTCTGATCAAGCTCCTTATTATTGTTGTAGAGATACTAACCCACTAATGGCAGAGTCTCACTGACTGCTCCTGCAGGTGCACACATCCAGGACCATAGTTTCTGTGGTGGTAACATACAGCTTCTTCTTTTCATGTGCTTAGTGTTTTATAACTTTCTTATGAAAAAAAACCCAACCCAAACAACCACAGAAACAAACCCACAACAAAATAGAGGAGCAATAATAATTTCAGAATTGAGGTCATTGTGAAATCACACCTACCCAGTACATGTCAACAATACTAAAACAATTTAATCTTTTCAAATGAAACTACTTAACATGTATCACTGTATTGCAGCAGAAAAAAAAAAAAAAGAAAAAGGAATGTTTTCTCGAAATATAACATTAGCTGAGGCTTGTATGATAACACTTGTGACATGGGAAACGTACCTTATCGCTTTACATTTCCTATCAGATTTAATTTGTTTGATTAGTAGATAACTCGGGTATAATCAATTTAGTGACACGCTGTTCCCTCTATCATGTGGCAAATAATACTTGGCAATAAGTCACTTGAATGATGTTACACTTAATTAAATTCCTGTATTGCCATTCATACTAAGTAACCATAAAATGTTGCTGGTTTACATTCTGCAGGCTTCAGATACATCTTAATGTTAGAAAATATGATTTTGTGCTCTGCATCAGTCCCTCAGGCATTTTTTTCTGATGACTTAAGGAAAATCAAGCTGATCTAACATTAGGAGCTTGTGTGGACAAAAAGGCAGAGTACTGAATTCAGAGGACCTAAGTTCTGCTTCTGCAGGACCTAAATGAATTACCCTCCCCATGTGTAAAAGAGGAGCAAAGATACTGATTTATTCTGTAAAACACTTCCAGATTCACGGAACAGCTTTTGACAGGCAGGTTGTGGCAAAAGCCTTTTCAAACAAAATGTTCCTGAACCTCTCTCAAGGCCAGGAGAAGGAATTCCAGCTCCCCATATTTCTCTCCAATGCATACTCAGGCTCCGTTTTGCTGATGATGGGTCAGGATGGAGGGACGGGGGAGGTGGGGAAGTACAGGGAAGACTAAATTTACAGCTTGTCCCATTAACCCTGCAAAGCCTGGGGAGGAAGATGGTTGCATCCCTTCCCATGTGTGATGAGCTGACGCATCAACTTGTGACTGTCACTGTGGGAACTGCCACAGCTGAGCATGGAGTTGCACTGGGGTTGGGGAAGGTATAATAGAGGGATAATGGTCTTACTCAGGGATCATTGTGAACAGGAATACTCATACAGGGAGGAATATAGCTTGATAGCTGGTGTCCAGCAAAATTCATTGGGCTGTCTGGTGGAACTAAACCCTGATACATAGTATGCTGTTGAGATATTGATATCTATAATTTGTGATATTGTTCATCAGGATACACTAGTACACTAAACAGCAATTCACTTCACCTAGTTTTGGCCCTTCAAGTGTTTGGTATCCAAATTAAGATGGGCTTCTGCTCAGATTGTTGGAAGAATATTTTGCACCTCCAGAGAATGGTTCAGGCCATCCTAAGACACATAAGAAACAGACAGGATCACTGTGTTTTACATGAAGGCTCTTCTGTATCTCTTTTGCCCAATGAGGACTTGTGTATAACCAGTTTAGACAAGATGACTCAGCTCCAGCCTTCTGCAGTTGAAGCTAGAGATGAATTTCCCCTTAGGTAACCAGTATTTAGCCAGGAGGGGAAATATGATAACAGGATGCTTTACCCTGAAGTTCCCAACTAATGACATCTGACCTGAATAACTAACTGCTAATGAATATCATTACATGCTAATTAGTGATGTTTCTTTCACAGAAGAGAGTATAAATTATTGAATGTTCAGTTTTTCTGACCTTATCCAGAGAGAAAGCCTTTGGTAACAGGCTGTAATAAACCTATTAAATCTCTTTGCAGGATGATCTATGGTATGATTTTGAAGCCATTAATTTAGCTGTCATATCTCTTGAAAGCATAATACAAATCTAGACAGGAAAAAATTGAGTAGGGATTGACTGGTGGAAGCAAACTGGTGAAGATGAGACAGTAGGAAGGCTTTGTCATCCCACTGCAGGAGATGAGGAGAGGACGACTCTGGTGTGAAGCTGCTGCAAGAGAGGAATTAAGGGTGCAAGACAAGACCCTGGGAAAAATGGGAAATGCCCATCAGAGAGTCTGAGTCTGGCTGCCAACGTGCCCAGCAGCCTCACAGACAGCTGCACCTGGACACATCACCAAGAGGTGAGAAGGCTGAGTGAAGCTGAAGTTGTGTGATTGTCAGCATCAGTGTAACTGCTGGCAGGGAAAGGCAAGAGTCTTCACTTCTGTTTCATTGTCCATTTGTTTCCTCCCTTCTATTTTTAATTTTAGGATACTGCTCTTCTGCCAATTCATGATCAACAAGCAGCACAGCACCACAAATCGATGTGGGTCAGCAACTGTACAGCAGTGTAGGAGTTACTGCAGTTTTAATAATTAACTTGAGAGTCGGCCACAAAGAGCAGATTAAAAAGTTCTGGGGTGTCAACTCTGCAAAAGATTTTGCTAGAAGAAGTAGATGAGAATACAAGTTTAGGTGAAGGCTCTTGAGCAGAAAGTCTGAAGATGAATAACTGTTAAAACTCAGCACACAACAAATGATTTTTTTATAATGAGTTTATTTTTCTACCTGCTTACTGACTTTTCCCTTAGCTGCTTAATGGGATTTCTTTGGTAAGACATAAAAATTAAGCGAAATAACTCACTCCTAATGAGCTACGTGTAATTGCAGAAATAAGTGGACAGCTTCTTATTGGAGAAGTACAGAATTCCCATTTTGCCCTTGACAGATTAGAAGACTAAAGGCAATCCAAAATAACTTTTAGATATCTAAGATTTCACTGACTTCACTGGAAGTATATGTGGGAGTACAGAAAGTAGATGACAAACACTTATTCAGTTCCTGGATTAACAGTTCAAAACAATTATTTCACTTCTTTGGAGAAGGTGATTTTATGCAGGCTTTTCTACTATGGCCCTCATCACAACGTCAGAAGCAGCTCCTAAGTAAGAATGTGCTTATTCTTAAACTAAAGAGGCAAAACCAGATTAAGGTTGGGAATTCTGTTGTAAAGCAGTGGTGTGACAAACCATGTTTTCTTGTGGCGGAGGAAGCCTTGTGACCTGGGCACTTCAGGTGATCTAGATGTGCACCACAGCCTTGATGTTTCTAGGATGCTTTGGGTTCCCCAGTCAGTCACTCCTGACTACCAGATGTGTTTAGTCCCTTGCCTGCTGTGACTGGTTCCCCACTTGCTGCCAGGATGGATGCTCAGGAGACGCCTACTGTTGTCAAAATAACTCACCTTTGAGGGACCCATGGTGACAAAAACCAGGAGGCATAGTGGTGGAGCTAGATGAATTGTCTTTGTGGGCTCAGGTGGTTTCCAGGTCATAGGGGGATGCTCTTTTTTAAAGCATACATATGGGGGAGCAGAATCCAGGATGCAAAAGGGTGTAATCAGATGATGATATGCCTGGTTGTTTTTTTTTTCCTCCAGAGCCCTGGATAATTCACTATGAGTTTGAAGTTGGGTCAGATGAAGACCCTGCACTACCTCTGCCCCCCAGATTTCCTGAGAAATACTTGGGGTGCTCAGAACCAGCTGAATGCTGGTGAGCCATATGAAATCTAGCAACCAACTTGGATAACCAAAAAAAAAAAAAAAAGTAAAAACACATGACTTTTTTTTTTTTTCCCTGGTCCTGAAAATCCAACACCCTAAGGAATGCTTTACATCCCCAGTATCTACACTTTGCCAATAAAGAAGCTATTAAGAAAGAAAGGACAGCCAAAACATTTGTTTTCTTTCAGAAAATCTAATCACAGGCTGAGGACAAACCTTTGAAATATCACTGAAGGATGAAATGATTGCAAGCATTAAGCTGTTGGAAACTTGGAAATGTCTTGGCCTGTGTGTGGCATTCATCTGCAATGAGATCCAGGTGACTGTAGCCTCAACTGGAACTGGGACAACACAGAGCCATGAAGCTTCAACATGACTGAGTGATTTAGGATAATCCCTGGCATCATGCACAGCTTTTCTGCAGCCTTCTTCAGTCCAGAATAAACCAACCGCTCAGGATAAATCCGTGCTAAAGGAGAAAGAAGTATATAATGCTTGCTTGTCCTGTGGTGTCTGTGGTTATAAGGAGACTTTAACAGGTTAGGACCTCTATATAACTGTTGAATAAGCAAATAACAAAATAATTATCTCTGCCCAAAGGAGTGCACATCTTTGTCCTGCACACCTTAATTTTTTCCTTGAGTTGGATGTTTTAAAAAATTGCCCCACCCAGGAATTTCAGACATCATGTCTCTTAATTTTTCTGATTAAATGAATAACCTATTGAAAATCACCTCGTAAGTTATTTTGTCTTGTTAGATTTCCTACATTCTTCAGCTTTCCTTTCTGTACACATACATCAAGAAAGGTGGTGTTATATATGTGTAAATTGGGCTAGGATTAGCTTGTATAATATGCTGTAGAAATATGCTTTAGATATGGAAGAAGTATTAAAAGATGGATTCTGCATATGCAATATTTACTCTCCATGCTGCCATGAGCATTGAGGCATGAAATCAGAGATAATGGTAATTTTTAAGAGAGTCTACATTGAAAATACAATTTTAATTTTGATTACTGTCCTGCTCTAAAGGAGCATTAAAACTCTTGTTTCCTGAAATGTAGCTAGTTTTATAGTTAAAATAATCAGGGAAAGAGCATTGAAACAAATGTATATGTATAATAAGGAGGAATAAATAAGAATAGGAAAAAAAAAAACATTCCTGCTGTAGTGCTGTCAGGACAAAGCTGTAGGAATTTCACAGGTAGTTATTATTGCATTTTACATTCAGTTGGATAGAGATAGTTTTGAAATGCAAATAATGCTCAGATAGAACAACTCAGTAGGCTTCCAGCATTAATAAAGTAGGTAGCAGTCTTCCCTCTGCTCTGATGCATCTGCAAAGTTTATCTGCCCTTTCAGAACAAGTCACTGGAAATAACACTGTATTTGACATTGGTTCATTTTCAGTGTGGCCACCACTCTGGCGAGTGCAGTTTGGGGAGCAAAGGATAAGGAAGGGATAGGGGGTGTGTAGGACATTGGGAATTTCAGAATAAACTTGTATAAACCAAGAATTCATTGCTAGTATGATTGAAATTTTAACAGTCTAATCCAAGAATCAATAATAGTCCAGATCTAATTATTACAGAAAAAAAATATTTCAATGCAGAAAAAACTTTGATAATAATAAAACAATGATAAGAATTCAGTTAAAAATATTATTCCCATCCTGCTTAGTTTCTAGACCTTTTCTGCCTCACCCTTCCCCTGCTCCTCTGTGTCCTAAGGTCAATGGTTTCATATTGGCGGTGGTGGCAAAGGGGAGGGGGGTGGGTGGGTTATGGCCAGTTGTCAGCATCCAGAGTCATTTGCTGGGAGGAGCAGGATGCTCATGGTGGTGCTTTTCTCTCACTCATTTCAGGACCCATGTGGGGTCGTGCGTATGTATTTGCTAACACACTTTTACATCTTACTCTTTCTTCACTGCTCATTACATCCAAGGGACCAAACGGGTAAAAAGAAAGTGAATTCACTAGGTTTTTCTCATATTGCAAACTCCATGAGAAAGGACCATTTCTTCTTAAATGTCTGTAAGAGACCAAGTGCATGAAGGTGCTCATGTGGTTGGAATCTCATCCAAATTACTTGGCAAGGGACCACTAAGAAATCAGATTCGATAGGTAACCCCACTGTTCCTGCCATGTTTAATTAAATTACTTGTCAACAATCCTATTTCTATCTGCTGAAGATGTTCAGGGGTGAGTCCCTCCATCTCAAACAGCCACCTAAAGAAGAGGGAAGACAAAATGCAGATGAAGGGGAGCAGAGCTCACAAAGGGCCTGAGGATATTTAGTGTTTTTTATGTGATTATCCCTGGTGAATATAACTTTGATTATCGTGGAAGTATTTAGGTTGGAAAAGACAATTAAGATGATCGAGTCCAATTTTACAATTATGTTGAATTGAGACATCTGTAGTTGAGCTAGTCATTCATTGCTCTCTTTAAAATTAAAAAAATTTTTAGGGTGCAGTTCATCTTACCCAACATAGGTGCTATGGGATCTTGCAGTGCAGTCCCTGGTATGGAAGAAAATGAATGGACTCTTCAAGAAACAGGATTTGGTTCAAGTAACAGAAGAGTTTCACAAAGCACAGTCTGAGCTCCGTTTGTGCAGGTTTCAAAACTCCCAATAAATTCACCAGAAGCAGGGGAAGAGCTTTGTTTTTTGTTGCTGTTGTCACTGTAGTGATTAGGTTTCACAGAAAACTATTAGAAAGCCCCAAGTCTGAAACCTGCCCAGCACTCATGTTACTGGTTGGTGATGGGCATTGCAGTGGAGCACTGCAGCACTTTTTTCCCAGTGGTCATCTTGCCTTTGGAGTTGGGTATTCTTATATTTGTGTCGTGGTTTAACCCCAGCTGGCAACACAGCCATTCACTCACTCCCCTGGTGGAATGAGGGAGAGAATTGGAAGAGTAAAAGGGAGAAAACCTGTAGATTGAGATTAAGACAGGTTAATAGGTAAAGCAAAAGCTGTGCACACAAGCAAAGCAAAACAAGGAATTTTTTCCCTACTTCTCACGGGCAGGCAGGTGTTCAGCCATCTCTAGGACAGCAGGGCTTCATCACATGTAACGGTGACTTGGGAAGACAAACACCATCACTCCAAACATCCTCCCTTCATTTTTAACTCAGCTTCATATGATGAGCATGATGTCACATGGTATGAAATATCCCTTTGGTCAGTTGGGGTCAGCTGTCCCAGCTGTGTCCCCTCACAACTCCTTGTGCACCCTCAGCCTACTCGCTGGTGGGGTGAGGAGCAGAAAACACCTTAGCTCTGTGTAAGCACTGCTCAGCAATAATGCGAACATCCTTGTGTTATCAACACAAATCCAAAACACAGCCCCATACCAGCTACTGTGAAGATAATTAACTAACTCCAACCCAGTCAAAACCAGCAGAACTTGCAACCTCCCAACCCTCAGCCTGCCCATCTTCTGGTAGAAGAGGGAGAGTGTGTCCTTCCAACAGTATTCTACCTTCTGCTTTCCAGAGGGCATCTTTGGGTGATAAAATCATTCAAGCCTGGCTGCCAAATCATTATCTCAAACCAAAGTAACAAGCTGACACCTGTTCTTTTGTCATATTGCAGTTGGATTTAAATGGTAGGAAAGAGGCTTATGGAAGTTAGCCTCACCTGTCCTCGTTTGCACCCATCACTCACACATGCAGGCTCCTGATCCATGAACACAGGCTGAGCCTCACAGCTCATGTTCAAGATGCTCTAATTAGATAAAGCAAAAAGGTCCAGTCACAGGCAAGCTGCAAGGGCTGTACAAAAAGTCAGTGGCAAAGGTAGGATTAGAATTCAAAGGTCAGCCTCAGATGACAATGTCACACTTAATCCTCTGGAAAATGTTGCTGAATTAAAGCAGTATAATGTGTGCCACAGCCAAAGGGATTTAGCTAAGCAATGAGGACCAAATGCAAACAGTCTTTTTCTCCCAGCTTTTGTTCAAAGATATTGGGTGGGGGAATTGTGGGAGAAAGGAGAGGAAGGATTTACACTTGTCATGAGTCCAGTTTTCCAGGTAAATTTGTTTGTAAGGATAAAATCTTTGGGATGAATATCTGTGTGCTTTCATGGACATTTATTGCAGGAATTCAAGCATCTTTCCTGTATATACATCTAGTTCAAGTTCATATACAAGAAAGGAAAAATTCTGTAAGTATTTTATGTTTAATAACTTCAGTGATTTTAGCCAAAAGCTTTTAGATTTCCAGCCAGTCATCAGCCAGTACAGGATAGTCTACCTAGAAAGCTGTCTGAGGACTTAAAGCTAACACTTTGGCGAAGTATTAGAAGGAAGGAGATAAAGTTAATTGGATTATGAGAAAAATATCTATTTCCCATTGGACACAACATTAAAATTCAACAATCATGACCCAATGACCCACCCCCAGCTGACAAGGGTAATAGGGGTGAAAAAGAGAGAAGCCCTGCGGGGTGAAGTAGAAGAGACTTAATGAAATACCAAAACGAATACAATCACCAACATAAAGCATACAAGGTTCTACTCAGCTTGGTCCTTGAGGTCAGCAGCAGGAGCAGAAGGCTGAGAAAGAAAAGCCCCAGGAAGAGGAACTCCACCCTAAGTGAGCTCCCTCCTTTTATAATGACCATGATGTCAGTGGTGTGGGATACACCTGTGAGTCAGCTTGGGTCAGAGCCCTGACTGAAACTCCCAGCTGAGTCAGGGCTACCCATGGCCTGCCGGCATGGCTGGGCTGTGGGGCTGTTCCTGGGAAACCAGGACAAGAGGGCAGATAAAGTCACTCAGGGACTGACACACAAGAACAGATACTTTACTGGTATGCGAGTTATGAAATAAATTAAATGGTAATCTTGTTTTTGTCTACAGTGAAGAAAAATATCAAGGCCTGATTGTGATGTCTTTACTAGCTTGGTACTCTGCAGATGATCCCAGTCAAACTTTAGGGGTTTAATGCAAGTTTCAGAAGGAAACATATTTCTGGAATGTGGTGAAGAAGGACTGTCAGGGGCAAAAGGGCAAAAATTCGTAGGATTGATTATTTCTCATGCTCGGAGAATAATAAAATCTCTAATTAATAGTATAGAGTAATTCCAATGCATAGAGCTAATCTATTCATCAAACAGAATAAAATCTAATGATAATCAGTAAGAGACTCAGATGATGACTGGGAGCTCTCATCACAGCAAATCCTACTTATTTCTTTCAACTGTCCCAATGAATATTGACAAACACCAGTGAGAGGCTGAACTGTTAGAATTGGGGAATATTACATATTGTAGGACTGCATGATCAGATGTTTTTGCCATGTGCTAAATATGAAAGCTCACATGTTCTTACATGTTAGCCAGTGAGCATGCTGGAGTTTTGATAGAAATGTCCTGTTTCTCGTACATCTAAGTGCTTTCAAGTCGTGCTAATGATCCAGAGTGCTAACAGTCAGGTGGAAAACACAGGTATCTACCTCCCTGCAAACAGCCAATTAATCACAGCAGGGAACCACGATGTGCCCCACAGAAATCATCAGGAAACGTTAAGAGTAATGAGGAATTTCACCCTGTTTTTTTTTCAATTAGTATGCTTCATTCTGAATGCTGGCTGGACAGCGTGGTGGGATAGCAGCAAAGGTGGCATTTGCAAAGATGTGCTTTAGACTAAACTGCATGAACAAAATGCTAGATTGAATGGAATTGCCTACTATGTGGATAATTACAGTAGCACTGATTATGGCATTCAGTGAAACATGACTGTATGTTTGGGTCACACTTCAGCTCAGGCAGGGTGTCTCTTTATGGAAGCCAGAAGTAACAGCCAAGGCAATGAAGTGTGTTTCTCAGTTCTGCTTGCTGATATAATCCCTACAAATGATTCTATCAATCAGAGCCACTGGAACAACTTCTACTGGAATAACTGGTGAAAGATTAGTCCATGAAAGGAAATGGGGCTGTGGTCTTGCCTCATTTCCAAACCTTTGGGAAGCTAGCATCCAAACCCCATGTCTCGTTTTGGGGCATAGAAGAATACTTCCCAGTTTCAGGGCTTTGGATTGTAACTATTTAACCAAAATCTGGCTCCTGAATATTTTTGAATGTTAATTATTCCTTAATGGTAAGTTACTAGGGATTTTTTTATAAACAAACAGTGGCCTGACCTATTTCCTCAGAATCAGCGGGGATCCTTGCATTTGATCATGATGGACTTTTACCATATAATTTGAAAATTAACCATGAAAAGGGTTAGCAGTTTAAAATCAGAAAAAGTAGTCAAACATATTTTGTCCCCACTAATGGGACTTAGAAGTTCGGCATTGAAATAATCAAGATTTTATATCTTTCATTTATAATATTAGAGTATACACAACAGACTGTAGCTAAAAAAATATCAGTGCAGATGCTAGGTATTAGCATTTCCCTAAAGAGTTATTTTCTCTCCTGGCAGTTTTCTTCTGCCTGCCTTCCACGTTTTTTCCTAACAGATATAAAAGGAAATAGAAAATCATTCCTTAAAATGGCTTTTTTGTTCAGAATATTTGTTTGTTTTCTCTTTGGCAATGTGTATGCAGTGAACAGCCCCCTCCTGCTAGTGGTAAATGGCTCAGAGCTTTTGCTTCTAAAGGCTAGTGACTGAATCAAGTGCTCAGCAGGTATTTCAGTACCAAGAAAAAGGCAGATCTTCAGAAAGGCTGAGAATTCGGGGTGCTGAACTCCCTTGAAAATATGACTTTAGTGTTTCTATAAAAGCTGAGCTTTTTTATTTTCCGCTCTTGCCAGTTACTAGAATTGAACCCTTGAAAAAACATTTTCTAAATTACCTCTTTTAAAGCCCGCCCAAATCAATAGGAATTTCTTCTCTGTTATTGACTTATTTAAAATTAACTTAATGAGACTAACTCTGGTGTTCAAAGATAGTAATTAGCTAATATTTTAACATCAAATAAGCAGTGAATTGAAGAGGATAGAAATACGTTTAACTACTAATGATGACTGGGATTAGGATATAGTACATCATGGGAGGCTTCCATTGTGTCTCCTGTTCAAAAACCTGCCCTTGGCTTAGAGGAAACAGGAACAGATTCCGTCCAAAACATCACTCGTCTGAGGGGAAGACATAGCCAGCTGGGAACCAGCAGTACATCAGTTCTGTTATATTTTTATCTGGGGAACACGCTTTATTACTGACCAAACCATTATACCACCTACTTCCTCAGACTTTGTCAAAAGGGTGTGCTGTCAGGACCCTACTGCCATGTGGGTGTTTTGGAGCCGGCTGGCATTGGCTTCGTCTGACATGGGGGCAGCTTTTGGCATCTTCTCACAGATGACACCCCTGCAGCCCTCCCCTGTTTGAAAAACCTTGACACATAAACCCAGAACACTGATATTTGTGCTCTCTTCCCGGCTTGGAGACATCCAGGGTACCCCAGCTGCTGCTACAGAAGCCATCAGTGAGCTGATGGTTGAATATTCAATCATGAGCTATTTGGTATCTTAAGGTCCTGCTTTATGAAGGTTTGCAAACAACTTTGTGTTGAGTTCTACAGTTAGTTTATTTAAACTTTACTATGGAAATCATAGAATTAAACCCAAATATACTTCAACTGATTTTTTTTGAGTCCTGCGCAAGTAAACACAAATTCACTCTCTGAGAAGGGACCGTCCTTTTTCAGAAATTCATTTCAGTATTGTTCAGATTAAGTTATGTCTTTTAGACAAACAGTTTAACATGCAGTCTTTCCTGTGATCAGTTCTACAACTCCAAGGTCCCAGCAAAGCAGCCAGAATTATACTTGAGCTCTGATGATATTTTTTTCCACAAGCATGCTTTGCAGAGCAAGTACCTGAAAAAAGTAAGAAAAAGTGGTTTAAAGGAGGAGTAACTTGAATTTAGTTTTGGCATTTTAAAAGCCACCTCAGTGAAATCTATCCATCCACTTATTCCAGCTTTCTAAAGAACAAATGCTGAGATGTACTGACTGAAGGTGACTGGCCCACTGATTGTTTATGAAGAGGCCAGCTTAAAGAAATGGTGCAGCTAGCACTGGGTAATTTGCATTAAATGACTGCCCTTTTGGACACAGCTTTTCTGAAGCTCAGGTGCACAAACTTGGAACCTTATTTTGAAGACAAGGCTTCCAGAGAGAGGAGGCATTGTTAAACAGTCAAATCACAAGGTGCTTCAGAACACTTCTGTTGTTTCAAGTAGATTTATAAAATGAAATTTTCAAACTATTTGGGCTTGAATCAAAAAATCAAACAGAAAATGAAAAAATAAATGCTATATTCTTAATATATACAAAGTATGGGACTACCTAACTTTATGGAACTTCTTAACCCTGATAAGTTAAGAGAAAGTCTTACAATTGCCCTTATGGAAAAGGTATTTTCTCAAAGAAAAAGACTAATTTCTGTGCTCAAATGCTTCACTGGAAGATCTCATCTCTCCCCATAGACTGTGTATACTAAGGAAGGTTAACTTGCTAACTAAGAAGTAATTGTAATGTGAGGAAATGAAGTACCAGATCTCCCCATCCTATATAGCCTAATTAGCAGTAATAGGGATTAAGAAAAGCAAAAGGGACAGCAGATTTTGTGAACAGCCTGGGGAGGCCATAGAGGTCTTTCTTGCTCAGAGAGCCCAAAGCAGGGCAGAAAGCATCTCACAGCAAGCATTCTGGATGCACCATAGCTGAATGATAGCTCTGGCCTTGGCTGCTGCTGGTATAAATTAGTGATGTGTTGAGCTAAAGGGTTATGCTGCTTGCATGCCTCTTGTCCTTCAGGGATTAGGCCAGAAGGACCACAACATGTATTAGTCTCTGGGATTGCAGACCAGAAGGCCAACTGTATCCTGGGCTGCATCAAAAGAAGTGTGGCCAGCAGGTCGAAGAAAGTGATTCTCCCTCTCTACTCTGATCTCGTGAGACCCCACCTGCAGTACTGAGTTCAGTTCTGGGGCCCCCAACATAAGAAGGACATTGAGCTGTTGGAGCAGGTCCAGAGGAGGGCCATAAAGATGATCAGAGGGCTGGAGCACCTCTGCTATGAAGACAGGCTGAGGGAGCTGGGGTTGTTCAGCCTGGAGAAGAGAAGGCTCCAGGGAGACATTATAGCACCTTCCAGCACCTGAAGGGGCCGACAAGAAAGCTGGAAAGGGACTTTTTACAAGAGCATGTAGTGATAGGACAAGGGGTAATGGCTTTAAACTGGAAGAGGGTAGATTTAGACTAGATATTAAGAAGAAATTCTTGACTGTGAGGGTGGTGAGACACTGGCACAGGTTGCCCAGAGAAGCTGTGGCTGCCCCTTCCCTGGAAGAGGGGTTGGAACTAGATGATCTTTGAGGTCCCTTCCAACCCAAACCATTCTATGATTAGTCAGTGGGCAGTGATGTTTCAGCATCATCCTGTTGATAGCAGGTTGTGAGTCAGCTCATGACAAAACACTGGAGATGATTGCCAAGAGATTTCCCTGGATGGATCAGGAAGGAGAATTGTCTTAAATCATATGAGGCTGCATCCCTACAGCAGAACTCAGATAAACATTTTTAAAAATATATGCCCAAATAGAGTTATTTAAATTGATTGTAATGCGTAATGTTTTAGCACCTTGTAAGCAGTTCCTGCACACTATCCTAAGAAGATTCACAAGTCTGATTCCTGTTAAATATCCCAAAATACAAGTAATTTAATAGTCACTGTCTCAATAAATATTTTCCAAGAGCCAATTTCAGTATTGTACAACACGTTATACAAATACTGGGGTTTTTTCAATAACTTTTTGAAACCTTCCTTAGGCTAAAATACTGTTATTATGAATAACAGGAGATATACAGAGTTTTGCATACCTCCTTAGTTATAATTGTCCACCGTCTTCCTTCTTTCTCATTAAATAGTTTATATGCAGATTGTAAACTGGAGTAGATTTGCATAAAGTCCCGATGCACCTGTTCTAAGCATTATCAAGTGCTGAGGCTTCCTAAATTTACAGTAACACATCAACTGGTGTGTTAACTTTAGGATTTAATTTTAAGCATCTAACCCCTATAACACATACATCATGCTCATGCTTGGATTTAATGGTGCTGCTCCCAGCATGCATCAGGCCTTAGCAAGAGCTGTGTATTAGCCAAAACCTGATAGGTAGTTGCATAAACAGTCACATTCATATTGACAGACTGCCTCAGGCCAAATACATTCCCTTTTGTTGGGTGAAGTTTAATACATCTTCAAGATAACATATGTTTTTGGACAGGAATACAGTTTAAGCAATACTTGTCCTTCATTAAACTCCTTGGTTAAACCTACAACAGTTGTAACTGCCATGAATATTGCACCATATTGCTAAAAAATTTATATATTCTGTTGGCTTTAGTCACAGAGGGACTGGTCTCCAAAGCAAGAGACTTCGTAAATCAGGCTTTCATCACAGATTTAAGACACAATTAAAATAACTAACTGAAAGAACTTAAATCTTCAGTTCTTCGTATGAGGATGACCTGAAAGTGGATGAAAGTACATTTGTGCATAGTCAGTAGACTCCTACACATGGACTGTGAAAAAATTTGCAGCATTTAATAACTCTTAGACTATCTAAATGTAGGCTATTTAGACTGAAAACCTTCTTTTTCATTATTTTTCTCTAGTCCCAGATTGGCAGGTGTCATAGATACTCTGGAAGACTGTTATATTAATGCAACAGATCATTGATATTAAAAAAGCCCAAGTCTCGATAACAAAGAAACCACAACCATATGGAGGTCAGCAAACTAGAACAAGAAGTTTGTGAATTTTTGAAAGTATTAAGCTAAACTTTAAATGCTAACCTTACCCTCCTCTCTTATCATGTTGCTTTGGCTGCAGGGCTGTGTCCTCCTTTTAGGTAATCATAGGGGGAATAGATAAAAGTGTTGGTATCTTAAATGCTACGTAAAGTTTCAGTAAGAGCATTGCCAGGAGACTCCAGAAGTTGTTACAGTTCAGTTGCTCTCTGACTCCTGCCTTCTCTGCATCTGGGGCAACTTGATCAGTTTTCATTTCCTGTCATGTATCAAATCATTGTGCCAAGAGTTTAAAAATGGAATATTTCAGGATTTGCCATCCCAGCAGGAATCCTGAAGGGAGCAATAAGCATGTAAAGGATTGTGAAAGGGTCTCAAAAATTCAATTTAGATATTATTATCTTTCATTCTTTTAAACTGAAAAGCCAGTCTTCTTTCAAAAGGGATATTGGGATAGTTATTCCGAAAGAGAGCAGTAGGTTGGGATACTAGAAGTCTCTTCCAAACCTGCATATCTCCCTTTTCTACTGCCCGTTTGACAGCAGCTCCACCTTCAAGTACATTAACTTGTGCAGTACTAACTGCACATTACCTCTCTTTGAGGCTTAGTCTTCCAAATGTCATCAAACTATTTCTCCTAATGGTAAAATAAACAACAACCAAATTCTTACAGAATGAAATATCTTTATGACAGAACATTTCTAAAAGTTTTAGCTGCAGTATTTCAAACACAGATCCAAAACCATGTAGAGCTCCCCTTCCAGGCATTACCTCCTGTGCTCTTTTCATCTCCACCTCATTTCTTGGTTTTGTCCTTTTGTGGCAAATGCTCCACCTAGCCAAGATACCTGATTCTCTACAAGCCATCAAATGCGAAAGACCTGTTGCTGCTTTGCTTGCATTCTCTTCAATTCTCACCAGTTATTTTTCATTTCCACAGCCTGAATTTGTCCTTGACTGAGCTATTTTGAAATTAATTGCCTTTCTGTGGAAAAAAAAAAAAAAATCAATTAAGAAAAGTCTGTAATGATTTAATGCTCAAATATTTATGTCAAAGCAGTACTGCTGGTTTTTGGTGAGAGGAAAGAAGAATATGTGGCTGAAGTGACTGGATGATGAAGGCTGCTTTAATGAAGATAACTAACACTAATGACTGAGTTTTGAGCTTACACCCTAAGTTATTATTTGACTCAGTTTCTTATTCTGAGATTTGGAGACAGACTACATTTGTCAATACCCATACATGTAACACATGCATTTCTATAGGCTATGTTTAACTAACAAGCAGTATTTGTGTCAACCATTTGTACAGCCCCATAAAGCCACATGTTAATCTGGTCTTTAATATTTCTCTCCTGCTAATCTGTCTCCTGTTAATATACCCTCTTCAATAATTGATGTTATTACGACATGTGGTGCCTTTCACATAATGATCTCAAGGCGTGTTAATTGATAAACCTCATCCAGTGGTAATTATATAAGGGAATGAACTGTGTTTGTATTATTCATGTGGATTGAATAAGGCACAGAGAGGTTAAGCTATTTCATCCATCAAAGCAACAGCAGTACTAGCAATAAAACCTGGCAATCCTGATTCTCCTCATCCCAACTCCATGTAGTGCTCACTTCCAATCACTAAAACACCCACAACATACCAATGTAATTATCCCACCCTTCTGGGTGAAGCTTCCAATAATGTGACAAACTGAGCTGATTTTGACACTGTCACTTAGGCTGGTTGAAAGTTACATAAGGGAAATAAGCTATTGTTCCTTTTCAGACAGAATCATGGAATCACAGAATGGCTGAAGTTGAAAGGTACCTCTGGAGGTCATCTGGTCCAATCCTCCTGCTCAAGCTGGTCCACCTAGAGCCAATTGCCCTGGACCTTGTCCAGATTTTTATTTTTTTTTTAAGTACCTCCAAGGATGGAGACTCCATAGCCTCCCTGGGCAATTTGTGCCAGTGCTCATTCACCTTCACAGGAAAAAAGTGTTTCCTGATGTTCAGAGGCAGCATCCTGTGTTTCGGTTTGTTCGGATCACATCCGATCCTGTCACTAAAAAGAGTCTGTCTCTGCCCTTTTTTTCATGCTCCCTTCAGATATTTACAGACATTGATAAGATTTCCCCTAAACAGTTCCATCTATCTCAGCCTTTCCTCATAGGAGAGGTGCTCCAGGCCCTACAAAATCTTTGCAGCCCTTTGTTGGACTCTCTCCAGTATGTCCATGTCTCCCCTGTATTGAGGAGCTCAGCACTGAACACAGTACTCCAAGTGTGGCCTCACCAGTGCTAAATAAAGGAGAAGGACTGATCACCTCCTTTGACTTACTGGCAATACTTGTTTACTGCATCTGAGGATACTATTCACCATCTTTGCAGAAAGGGCACATTGCTGACTCTTATTCAATCTGGTGTCCACCAGGACCCCTAGGTCTTTTTTTGCCAAGCTGCTTTCCAGCTAGGTGGCTTCCAGCATGTATTAGTGCATGGGGTTGTTCCTCCCCAGGTGAAAGATTTTGCACTTATAGAATCATAGAATGGTTTGGGTTGGAAGGGACCTCAAAGATCATCCAGTTCCAACCCCCCCTTGCATGGGCAGGAACACCTACTAGACCATATTGCTCAAAACCCCATCCAACCTGGCCTTGAACACTTTCAAGGATGGGACAGCCACAACTTCCCTGGGTAACCTGCTTCAGTGTCTCACCACCCTCACACTTCTCCTAGTTGAACTTCAAGAGGTTCTTGTCTGCCCATTTCTCTAGACTGTTGAGGTCAGAGAGATCACTTGATCCATATTATTGTGAACTGTTAATGCAGGATGATGGTGAAATGACTCATGGGGACAATCCATAGGCAAAGTGAACTCCATGACATAAGACCATCCTGGCAGTATGAAAGTTGGATGTCTGTGAGGTGTGGGGAATTAATGATCTGAGACTTGCTGACAATAAAAAAGCATGAAATCAGCTAGCTGCCAAATGAAGGGAATCAAAGGGAAGTTGAAAGTTGGAGAAAAGTTTACCGCAGGAACAGCAACAAGAGTTGTTGTGTTCCAGCTCTGCTTCAAAGCTCTAAACAAGGACAAGCTTCAAGACTTACATAAGCAAATGGCAGCCAAAAGTACTCACAGCCCAGATGGCAAGGTGGAGGCAAATCTGTTTTCTCAGGATAACAAAATGTCACTTCTCTAGAGCCCTGTAGTCCAAAGGGTTACTCCTCAAAGTGAGAGCACAGTCCCACCAACTCAAAGTGGTGTGAGATACAGGAGAAATCCATACATACATAAATGTAAGGTGAAGCTGTCACTGAAATGTGTGTATCTAAGTGTATATGTGGTTAAGGGGAAGAGGAAGAACATGCTACGATAGAGTGGGGAGGAGGACATACTTGGATGAGACTGTATTTTGAGTTAACTTATGGGGTCAGGTGAATATGATAATTTAATTTTGGTATCAGTTGAGTGCTTGGTAAGATCTGTGGGTACAGGTGGGGTTTTTTTTTGAAAGGAGCTTTCTATTAAGAACACCAGTAATAATTTGCTTCAGTACATTGTAAAGTTTAAGCAGAACAGGCAGAACTTATGTTCTGGCCAGCTAGGAACAGTATATGTCAAAATGAGCAAAGGAATAGACTTTAATGCTGTTAGCACTTAGCTCTACTGACTTCAGTGTCCTAATTAATGCCTCTGAATGTCCGAAAGATAAGGCTGTTGGTGTGACCTTTTGGAATGCAAACCCATATGACATGGAGCCCTTAACAACTTATGTTATACAGTTGGCAGCTCTCACCAGCCCTGGATCCTGCTAGTGCTGGATGCTCCTTCTCTTTTGCTCCTAGTAAGGAATGAGATATAGAGATAAAAATCCAAGCTGAGTAGTTTTCCCTATCTGTGTTTGGTCACAGAGGTACCTGTTGTGCACTGGGCTCTTACGTACAGCTGGGAAACTCCTAGGCTAGAAGTGAACATTGTCAGCATGGTCTTGCAGTGAGTGAGGGAAAATCCCATAACAAACATTTACCTGTACACCAAACATAAAAAGAGAGCAGCCTGCAATGAGTACAGGGAGTTAGAAGCCATCAGTTTCTGACAGTTTGACTTTTTTCTTTTGGTGAGTAATGCTGATGGTAGTTTTTGGGGCTGACAGAAGCTGAGATGTAAGGCTACCTGAGCATCTCAGCCATACTGCAGGAGGGAGGGGGGAATAATTTTATTGTCTGCTTTGAAAACAGCATGTGCAAGGTGATAACTTCACTTATGGGTACAGTCGAGCACTATAGGAAAACTACATGAACTGACATTTTTGTTTTGAAGAATCTAGCCTACATGTCCTAGGGAAAAAGAATAATAGGATAACGCTGACTATAACTTCTGGTGGCAGATTTCTAGTCTGCCACCTCCTGGAACTGAATTAGATCCAGAGACCCTGTGTTTTGGCAGCTGAACCATAAGTTTTTCTTAATAATCTGTTCCATAAAGTATTTTGAAAATTCACAGGAATCATATGATTTTTTAATTATTTTTTTGTATGATATTTGGGGGCTATTGAATGCTTTTTTCCTTTTTTTGAGAAAATAAGAAAAGGAAATCTCCAGTTTTGTATGAATATACTCAGACATATCCTAGCTGGCAGGAGAGCCTTTTTGTTTCAGTGATAATTTTTAGTGTGTAAATCCTGAAAAGCTTAAAGACAGAAGGCTCCTAGCAGAAACAAGCAGGGCTTCCAAGCCTTATCTTCTGAATCTCATGATTTAAAAAATTGTATTTGGGTGATCTCACCTGTTATTTTGTACATGAGGGTTGGCCAGAAAGTTCATGTTGTTGACTGTTAATATCTAAAACCTAGACTGGAAACAAAGACTTGGATTTTAAAATAAGCTGAGGAAGACAAATGTATCAGCACATACGATTAGGAGGTCTACCTGCCTTCTCACTTCTCACGCACTGTCTGAGCAGCTCAGCTACACTTTGCCACAAAGGCAATATCTATCCTTTTCTCTCAGATATGTAACTTTTTATTCACTTTTAAAAATTGTTGCCATAATATGACACACTCTGTCTTGGTTTGTGGGGTGGCTCTTGGGAGATTTTCATGGCAGTAGCTTGATTAACATGTGAAGACTTGCAAGCTAAACTGATATAACTATATTGAGTATAAAATGAGTCAAGCTACTCTGCCTTATTCCCTAACACAGGAGAAGAAATACTCTGTCAAAGATGTTGCTCTCTTCAGCTTCTCTCTTTTCTGAGCTGGACGACTGTCATCTAGCATTCTAGTCCTGAACAGGTTTCCATTATTGCCCTTTTTTTTGTCTTTCTAGACAAAGCTATCTACTTCCCTGGGTACTTAAAAAGATAAAATACACCTACAAGTGTGGGCCACATCAACCCAGACATATAATTTCACATCAAAGTGGGTGATCAGAATTTAGCTGTACTGCGAATCTAGTCTTAATTTGACATTGAAATGAAACTTGAGGTCATTGAGGTCATATTAGCCAAAAAGAAAAGGCCCAAAAATCATCAAGACATCTGTGATGCGACGTTGATAAATTTTAACGGCCCTTCAGTGAGTTGGAATATCTTTTAGAGGGGACTTAACATCTCAAGATAATTGCATCCTTACAAAACAGAAATTATAGTGGCTGGCTTGCAAGAGAGTGATGACAACTATTTTTCATCTTATGCTGCAGAAGAAAATAGACCTTTCCAAAGTACATTCTGTCAGTCATAGTCAGACAAATTAGACTAACATACTATTTCGTTGTTGACTGTTGTATTTTCATTTTTTTTTGTAGCAGGCTACTTTTATTATGGAGAAAAAGGGGTTGATTTTAAGGGTAAGAGACGCAGAACCATATTATTTAAAAGAAAAAAAGAAAATAATAGTACCAAAGAAATCTGTTTTTAAATTTTCTTTTTGTGTGACTTCTTACCATGGTAAAGTAGTTGGGTCAGAACAAAATAAAGGCTGTAATTCCTACATGCACAGTCCTGTGAAGGCAGGTTTTTAGGCAGCAGCTATAAATATGTTCCTATTGACAGCCTGCAGAAGGTGATGTTTCGGTGGAGTCAAACTCCTCCCCAGATCCTCAGCTGGGTGAGGAGGTACCTGGGCTGGAGCTGTCATCACTAGGTACCTCCTGCTGCCCTAGAGTATGATACTCTGATTCACTTCTAAATTCCCCAGTTTTGCTGCAGGGCTGAGCTGCATCCTGGACCACTCACCTGGTCCCTCCATGCTGGCAGATGGAGTGTTGAGTCTCCTCCACTTGGCTGAGAGATGGCTCATGGATCTTTCAGTAGAAGGTCGATGTGCACAGCAGTGAGCCTGGTGCTCAGCAGGGAGGCAAAGGCCACTATTCAGCTGTCTTCTGCCTGCAGAAAAGACATGCTTCATTAATTTTACAGGTTTTAACTTATGGCCTCTGTACTCTTGAAGCTGTCAGCATGTTGACATGGAATTCAAGTTTTACAAATCCACCACAATGTGCATATCCTAATGACTTTCAATTTTCTTTACTTTTGTCAATGTTTCTTCTTATAGTCTCAGTCCTATTTTGCTTGTCTGATGCACTTGTTCTGAAGGCACTTCTCCATATGCTTTTCATAAATGACTTTAAACACTTCCACACTTGAAGCCCATAATCTTTTTCTCCTGAATCCCTCCCCTCTTTAGACAAAACCCATGCAGGTGCAGAGACCCACAGTGTTGGGTGCTCTACAAGTGCAATACTAAAATAAGTTGCAATTCCAGTCACTGAACTTCTGATGTTTTGCATTCATGTTAAGGAAGAAGAAGACAACTGAATCTGGAATACACTGGTCAAGTTTTGGGGTCCTTGGTGCAAGACAGTGTTTTCAGACTAGAGATAGCAGTTTGACTCAGTTTGACAAGGCCATGATGACTTTAACTCTGAGTTTAGTCCTTCTCTGAGCTGAAGGTAAGTCCAGATAACCTCCAGAGGTCCCTTCCAACCTAAATATTTCTATCATTCTGTGACAAATTTTATCTTTACCAGATATTACTGCAAAAAAAGGTGTCACTAATACTGGCATTACTGAAAGGGTCACTACTGAAAGTGACCCTGGAAGTGTCACTAACAAGGTGGTACCTCAGAGTTTTGGCAGGGGTGCAAAAAAAAGGATTGCACCCCAGTGATAAGAGGAAAACACCCAATGCTAAAGGGGAACCAGAAGAGTAGTGAGTTTGGAGGACTACTGAAAGAAATTACTTGCTTGCTGGATGCTTAAAGAAAAACATTTTGCAGACAGAAAGAGATAGGTAGACTATTATATATAAGGCCGTGAAAACAAAGATTTTCATATGTGACTGTTGGTACCACCAAAATGCCACAAGGAGTTGGCAGGTGAGTATATTAGTTCTGCTGTGAAAAGAACAGAAATTCAAGTTTTGCATCATAAGTTATGGACTGCTGGTTGTTCCCTTGCTAATGGGAAGACCCTGGAGAAAACATCCCCTGTAACTGTAGTGAAGTCCTAAGTGACCACTGTTAATTTGTCAGTCAGTTGTCAGTAATGAAATTTCCTCTTCTTGGGCGGCAAGACCTCAGCATAGCCAGGACTCACCTGTTGGCAAGGCTGCATGTTGGCTTCTACCATCTACTGTTGGGAATGAAGACTATTACATTAAAAATAAGGAGCTTCCTAGCAACAACAGTAGTGTACCTTCACATTATGCCTGTACTTCTGATTAATTGCATAGAGATTAAAGTTTCCAAATAATGGAAAACAGATAATCTAGTTTCATACTGCGGGCAATCTGGTGCTCTCAATATGTGTTGCTTGATGCATTAACCTTACAAAGATTTTTATAGACTAAAAAACACAGACAGAAAAGAAGCAGACCTTGATAAATCCCTTTCACTAAGACTCTAGCTTCTTGATACAACTGAATTCTTGGCAAGATCCACTGAGGTTGGCATGTTACCCACAGAAGTGTGGCAGCTTCCTGCGGCAGAGCGTGTTAACTGCATAGGGAAATTAAGATGGAATTGTTAATTGCAATTGCTTTTGGCTAGCAACAAAGTAGAAAGCAAAGGTAATATAGTAATAAAGTCACAGTCTTAGCACACTATAGTGATAAAGATTTGGCTGATGGAGTAAAAGTTGATTGTTTTTTCTATGAGAATTTAGTATTCCAGAACCTTTCAATATATTGTTCAACAAATTTATTTTGGAAAAAGCTTGGGAAGTCACAATCTAGCATATATAAAACAAGTTATAAAAGGCATTTCAAAAGGAATTTCCTTTGGAAGTTTCCCTAGGGTGAAGTAGATCAATGTTACCACATTAGAGCTTAGGGAAACAGGCAAGGCTGTAATCATGGATGCAATCTGAAACTTGTTTTGGTTTGTCTCTGGTACTGGCATGGGAGGCAATACCTTTGATTTTGGAAATAAAAAGGATGTTAACTTGTGTCTCTCTTCCTGTTTAGTAGACCTAGAATCCTGTAATAATTTAAAGGAACTGTGGGCAAAGTAACGATTACTTAACAAATCCTTCTAGTCCATTAAAAGCACATACAGGAAGCAACAGTAATATGAAATACCTGAAATAAGAAAAAAAGCACAGCTTTTCTTCACTTGGGTTTCTCTGGAGCTCTTCAATGTTATTGTCTGTCAGGGATGATAGGTTATCTGACTGTTGTTCAGCCCCATAAAGAGAGAAAAGAGACTCATAACAGTGAGGCGATACAAGAGAAGTGCTTACATTTAATTAGTTAGGCTTTACAGCCTAGGAGCTGTGTGTTTTTCAGCTCTTGTCTGGTATGATAGCAGTGAATAACTGCCCTGTGGTGACTGTCAAACCCCTAAAGCTGTCTGGAATGCCTAGTTCCTGGTCTGAGATCACTTCAAATTCTATGTCAACAGATAAAAAAAACATGTGAAGGCCAGTTTTTAAGAAATTATATGAGAGTCATAACAGATAAAAGCAGGAAGTCAAGCTTAGTATTTTCAGGTGAAAAAAGTTTGGAATTCATCGAGAAATTCAGCTAGTCACTTATTTCAAATGGGTGTTTACTGAGGAGTTTAGTTTTGGGAATGTGAACTGGGAAAAATTTGGGCTAAGAAAACTGCTTTGTCTGAGGGAGTTGCATGACAGGTATGCTGATGTACAGTAGCTATTTCACAGCTTAGAAAGTTTATAGAGGTCTTATTTGCTGGTTAAGATATAAACATGATTATTTTTGCCAGAATGTTTTAATTCTTTACTAGACTTGGTTTTGGTTACTAATAAAATTGAGTTTCAGTATTGGGTTTTGAGAAGGCCAAATTCTGGGTTCTGCACTTTGGCCACCACAACCCCCAGCAGTGCTACAGGCTTGGGGAGGAGTGTTTGAAAAGCTGCCAATCAGAGAGAGACCTGGGGGTGTTGATTGACAGCCAGCTGAATATGAGTCATCAGTGTGCCCAAGTGGCCAAGAAGGCCAATGGAATCCTGGCCTGTATCAGGAAAAGCGTGGCCAGCAGGACCAGGGAACTGATCTTACCCCTGTGCTCAGCTCTGGTGAGGCCACACCTCAAGTACCATGTTCAGTTTTGGGCCCCTCACTACAAGAAGGACACTGAGCTGCTGGAGCATGTCCAAAGAAAGGCAACAAAGCAGGCAAAGGGTCTGGAGTAAAAGACTGATGAGGAGCCGCTGAGGGAACTGGGGGTGTTTAGTCTGGAGAAGAGGAGGCTGAGCAACTACCTGAAAGGAGGCTGTAATGAGGTGGGGGTCAGTCTCTTCTCCCAGGAAACAGTCATAGGATGAGGGGTAATGGCCTCAAGTTGCACAAGGGGAGGTTTAGACTGGATATTAGGAAGAATTTCTTCGCAGAACAAGTTGTTAAACATTGGAAGGGGATACCCAAAGCAGCGGTGGCGTCCCCATCCCTGGTGGTGTTTGAGTCATGTTGGCATATTGCTTAGGGATATGGTATAGTTGAGGACTGTCAATGTTAGGTTGATGGTTGGAGTCTATGATCTTCAAGGTATTTTCCAACCTAGATGATTCTGTGATTCTGTGAAAATGCAAGATTAAGGGTACTAATAATAAAGCTGCAGAAAAACTGTAATAGTTGCTATCACAAATAAAAATTATTCATCTAGTGAATAAGAATTAAGGCCTAACCATAAGATTAAGAACACTTGGAAAAAGAAAATGCAACAGAGAAGCATGTAAAAGCTATGCTTAGAGTAAATTTTCTCCAAATAGGAGAATTGTGGTATCCAAACCAAAAGGTTTTGGATGCCACAAATTCTGCCAGATCCTTATGTCTACCTCTTGTCTTTTTTAATAAAAATTTTGCTGTAATGACAAGAAAAAAAAAATAGGAAAAATAATCAGTATTATATAATCATTATTACTAGATTTTCTCCAAGAGGACTACTTAACCTGAGCTGATGTGTAGCATGGTTGAAGGACAAGAAGAACATGGAAGGATTTAGGTGAACATCCTGTTTGCTTTATATATGTACATTAGGATCATTCTTTATGATTTCTTTATCTAGACGATTGTTTCCAAGCCTTGTAAATATAATTTAAAAAACATAATGCATTGCCAGTGATGCTCATCCTCATTTTTTTCTGAGATGCTAGGGAACAAGGTGAACAGGGATGAAGAGGAGAACTGAGAGTGCACCACTTCCACAGTGGCTAAGAGTCAGTGTAGTGGGAAGATGTCATAGAATCTTAGAATCACAGAATAGTTTCGGTTAGAAAAGACCTTTAAGATCATCAAGTCTAATCGTCAACATAGCACTGCCCAATTGTTAACCTGGCACTGCCAAGTCCACCACATCTACACAACTTTTAAATCCCTGCAGGGATGGTGACTCAACCACTTCCCTAGGCAGCCTGTTCCAGTGTTTAAACCCTTTCAGTGAAGAAATTTTTCCTAATATCCAGTCTAAACCCCCTCTGGCACAACTTGAGACCATTTCCTCTTGTCCTGTCCCTTGTTACTTGGGAGAAGAGACCAATCCTCACCTCACTACAACCTCCTTTCAGGGCTATAAGGTCTCGCAAGGGTAAGGATGGTAGGGGTGAGGATGGTAGGGGACAGTTTCTACCCAGAGACTCCTTAAGATGTGCCAGAGAGTACCTGGGAGGTGAAATATTACTGAAGGTTACTGAGGCACATCCAGACCACTGGCCAAGCCAGGGTTCTGCTTGGACATATGAGCCCTACTAATGATTCAAAGTGACTGAGAGATATTGGAAGGAAAAGTGAAGGACTGAGGACTCATCTGTCCCTCCAGTGAGAGGACAAAGAAGTATCCAGTAGACAAATGTACGGCTGAGCAGATGGTGAAAACAGGAGGGCTTTCACTGCTTCATCCAAGAATATTTCGTGAGTCATTCATTGACTGATGACAGAGTCCAAAACACACACAAATGGAAGAAAAACTTCGAAGATTGCTTTGCATATCTATTAAAGAGAGTTTTAATTGAAGACCAAGACTCGTATGGGACAGTGGACTACAAATGAGTATAAGCAAGCCAACTTGCTGACTTGGACAAAGACCAAGAAACCAGAAAAGATATGTACTCACTATAGGGTTGTAGGAGTAACAAAGGGGATTGTAGCATAGGCTGCCACACATTTTAGATATTCTGTATACAAGATAAAAATTATAGGAAATACATCTGAGAACCTGAAATTATTCATGCAGACGATTAGAATGTGTTTTAACCTACAGAAGAGACTTGGTGAGAAAATTCACATTAATATAAAAGGGTATAGTCTGTGCGTAGAGAAAAGGAAGGAGATGTGTCTTACATTTCAAAGACATAGGCTAGATCTGAGGTCTTGAATGTAATAGGAGGTGGGTAGTGCTGAAAACCTCTGGGTAGTGATGAAAAGATAAAAATATATATAAAACACAAGAGTGGGCCACCAAACAAAGAATGCAGATGAGACTTTGAGAAACAAGCACAATCAACCAAAGCATGAATCTTATGATAGTGGTGAATCTTCACTAGCTGGGAAAGGAACACAGGAACATAGAGTTTATACCTGTTCTGCTAAACAGGAAACAAGGAGTGATCTCTGGGTCTGAGGACAAGCATGCACACTGGTTTGCTTCCTTACTGTTGAGGACAAACCATGTTTAGAGCACATGGACACTGTCTACACTTAACCCTTGGTCCTGAGTCTACTCTGATCCACCATGGCTCAAGACACAATCACAATCATATGTGACATCTGCCTTTGCAATACAATGTGTCTGAAGTAATGCAAGGATTGTGTTATAGCTCGCCAGGCTGGTGCTCTCACTGCATGTAACTAAGAGTACATGCTCCTTACCCTGGGTATAGCATGAATGTGGAGGCCTTTGAAAATAGGTTACACACATAGCCATTTGTGGCTGTTTAGGTTAGGTATTTCTTCCTTTGGAAGAGGCATAAAACCCAAGTGGCTTTTTAAGCCTTGTTTTCCTGAAATTCCTTGATTTACTGGCAAGAAAAGAAGAAGGCAAGAGGAGACAAGAGAAGAAAATTTAAAAAATAAAGAACATTAAAATTATCAATTTTGAAAAGGACATTTTAAGTAAAAAATGTGAAAATCCATTTCGATGTTTTCCAGTGACAAATTTCAAATAAAAAAAAAGGGGTTTTCCTACCACAAAAATATTTTGCTAGACAATTTCCCATGGGAAACTGTTGGTCAGAAAGTCTCATCAAATAATAGGATAATATGAATATCCCTGAAATGTGAAGGTCTCGTATTTTCCCACTTCACAGTTTGCCTTTTGTGCTCTTTTTCAATAGTTGATGTTCTGTATATTCCTTCTGGGCTTTGTACACTTCCGTTTTCTGAGTTGGGTCTGAAAACTTATCAAACAACTTCAATTCCTGATTTGAAAGAGGACATATGAAGAAACTTTATCTTTTTCTGGCTTTTGGGAAGAGAATAGTTATCAGGATTCGGGAGATCAGTCTGTGTTTTGGGAGGTTATTATGTGTTTGCTGCATTCTGATTTTAATGTACAGTTAAAATGCCTAGAGGACCAGCAAGGCAGCTTTATTATTTTTCTATAAATTTGAACAAATAAAGTAACTAAATAAAGGAACCAAGAAAACCAGAGGGGATTTTGGATTTAGCCACAAAAAAAAATTGAGGTATGATGAAAATCCTCAAGGTTTTGGTACATTCTGTTGTGTAATCACGTTGCATAGTACTGTTTCGCACCTATAGATAGTCCTCCTAATTTCAAAGTAAATGACAGTCACCTTCATTTCAAATAAAAGGAAGTTGGCTTGGCTCCCACTAATGCTCCTTTGTTCCCACTGACACTCCTTGGATCACACTAATGCTCCTTACAGAGGAAGAAAATTCCCAAATCCCTTACCATAGGTAATCTGTTTCAGTAAGAGTTTGACACTTACTGAGCACCCCTTGGCCTCTGTGTTGCTGTTGTGTGCTGGAAGAGGACTGGGACCACTGCATGGATCAGCGTGCTCCTCTTATGGTCTTCAGCTATTGCTCACCCTACAAGGCACCCTGAGACCATGCAGTTGTCATCACTGTAGACTCTGGAGTCTGCCTTCCCCAAAGCATCTAGAGATGTCCTGTGGATGTTCAGGCAGCCCTGGGAAGAACATTAACAGCAGTAGTGTGCTCACCTGCCATTAGAAAGAGTGTTATGTAAGCACCTATGTCGATGTGAGCCCTTTGTGCTGGTTTCAAGGCATACTCATTTTTTTGAAAAGGTCAATATGATCTTTAGATGAAAGGGCAACTCTGCTTCATCTTGTTTTTCCCACATGAGAAATATGCAGATTCATGCTTTGTATTTTTTAAACAATCTTCAGACATTGCCTAGCGAGTATCTCATTTCTTACTAAATGGTTTGGTCTCTTTCAAAAAAAAAAAAAAAGAGTCCTCTGTGCTACTTATGGGACATCACAGTTAGAGGCTCTGCAGGAAATAGTCTCTCCCTTAGAATACAGATGTTCTTATATCTAGTCAACTACATAGTGTTTTTAAAGCCAGTACTAACCTGACCAACTGACTTTATTTTGGAAAATGTGAATATCTCAGATCACAGCACCACATGCTTTTCCCCACTTTACAGATTGGGTCCGGGAGAGATTCCTGCTAGCCTCGCATCTACGTTTAGTCAGTACCTGGGGCTAAACTGTAGCAGTTGCTCTACCAATCAATGACCCCTCCCCAGCTGAGAAGGGGAATCAGGGGAAAAAGGAAGAAGCCCCATCGAATGAAGTAGAAACAGATTTAATGAAATAACAACACAGACACAATCACCAACATAAAGTGTACAAGCTTATACTCAGCCTCGTCCTTGGGATCAGCAGCAGGAGCAGAAAGCCAAAAGACAGGAGTTCCAGGAAGAGAAAGTCTCCACACTCAGTGAACTCCCTCCTTTTATAATGAGCTTGATTTAAGTGGCATGGGATACACCTGTGAGTCAGCTTGGGGCAGCTGCCTTGATTGGATCTCCCAGCTGACTCAGGGCTACTCATGGCATGCCTGTATGGCTGGTCTGGGGGTCTGTTCCTGAAACCAGGACACCTTGCAATGAGGCCAATACAAATACCAAGTCACTTCTTTCCTGTCTTGGCAAGAGACTGATTTAAAATAGTAGTCTGCATTGCAGCCTCTCATTGTAATTCCAAAGTCGTGCAATCTCTTACATGGTCAGTAGCTTTGTACTATACTGAAGTTGTCTGAAGAAAAGATTTGACATTTTATTCCATTAAAAAAAAATTTATTGCCATTAAAACAACTTTGTTTCACCACCCATGAGGGTGAGTATTTTCGGGAGGCTTCATATTTGGCAAAAATCTTGCTGAGGGTTGCTGGTTGAACTATTTTTCTCTGGTCCCACTAACAGAAACAGTCTAATTTTTAAGAATCGATTTGCTTTAGGGATCTTCTTTCTACAAATTAATATTCGATTAATGTTTGGTGTTAGATACATTGTGCTTCTAGTAGTGAGTACTGGTTTACTCACACTGCTCCACTTTGGAAAAGGAGAATGAAAATGCAGTGATTTACTAGGAATAGCAAGCGGAGTTTTGCAGCACAGAATTAATTGAAATACTTTAATGCAAAGGAGTGGAGATTCCAGAGTACAGGCTGGGGCACTCCTGCCTGCTGCCAAGGAAAATGCATCTTGAAAGCAAAGCACACACTGAACTTGTGTGCGTTTAAAGCAGTATAATTAGAGAAACATACATGCTCTCCTTGGGGATTAGGCAATGCTTTATATTTTGCTGATAAACCTCACAAGCTCCTAAGTATGGTGCCTCTGCTTTATAACTCAGTTTTAGACTTGAAACACTTAAAATCACCACATTCTAAATAAAAAGAATGGGGGGTGCCATAAGGGTAATTTACCATTTCATGTCTCTCTATATAGGTAGATAAATTATTTCTGTTTGTGTCTGGTCATTTCAGATAAAACTACCATTTGCTAATCTCTTGCTTTAACAGAGTTTTCCTTTCCGGGGCCATACTTACAAAATACATGAAGTGAAAAAAAAAGAGTATAGTTCTGTTTAGATGAAGAATGAGGATGCTTGATCTTAATGTTAACTCACGTGATTTCCGTACAGTGATTACTGCTCTTGCTTATCTGCCTCAAAAACAGTTAAGGTCATTTCTTTGTGGAACTTGCTGCCTGCAAAGCCAAAAAATAATGTTGTTTGGGAAAAAAGCAAGAAACAACCAGAGGAAAATCTCCAATTTGCATTTCCAGATCCCTAGAGAATTTTGTGGAAGTATGTTTAGGAAAGAAGGCTAGGGACAAGGAATTAACAGTGCGTTCCTTACTTTAGCTTTATGCACACAGGAGGTAATGTAATATATTGGTTGATGAATCAAGAGAATTTCTCAACATTCAGCCAAGTCCCATTTACCCTGATGAATGTACTGAAAAAGCAAATCTCCAGCACTGGTTAAAAGATTCTTCTGGAAGGTGATTTTTAAATTTTTAAATAAGTGGCCAAGATACTCCCAAATTTATCTGGGCATATTTCAGGCTCCTTTCAGTTACTGTACTGGATTTGCCTCCCTTACTCAACCAGTACACCAAGCACTTTTCTCATGCCCTGATGTATCCCCTTTCTTCACACTTTATTTAATTGTTAGTGGCTTATCTGTTCCAAATGACGATCCCAATGATATCTTTCAACCTGTCATGCAAAAGGATGCAATAATTTGATGTTTGGCTTAACTTCATAGTTTTTATGAATTGAAATTCAAAAACATTTAAAAAAAAAGAGGATACAGGAAAGAAAATGGAAAATAACTCATTCACTGAATTCTGTCATCTCTGGTATATAAAAATACTCCAGAAGAAATTACTTTTTATCACATTCTTTGTTTAATAAAGCACATATTCTAATTATATTATTGTCCTGGGTTACAATGTATTCTATTACCATGAGCTGTTGAAACCAGGCACTAATGTTCCTTGCCTCCCCCCTCGGGACTAGCTTCTGTTAATGGGCCCATCAGTGCCTTGCCCCAGGACTCACCATCCCTTTGTGAGATGCTCCGGCCAGGGGGAGGGAGCCAAGCATTCCCGCCGGGGATAAAATCTGGGGTTTGGAACAGCACGAGCAGCCTTACCAGAGGGGATCCCAGAGGACAAGGACTACACCACCACCGGATTTTCGGAGGAGGACCAGTTTTCTTTTCTACAAGATCACCGCTTCAACGGGATCATTTCAAAGAGAACTGCAGCTGCCACCGAATCGGACTGGTACCAGCACCCTGCCCGGCAGGGGGCCAGGTTGTATCCCTGACTCTGTCAGGCTTTAAACCAGTTTCTCTGTATTATTGTTTTGTTGTATATATTAGTAAAAACTGTTATTCCCATTTCCTCATATCTTTGTCTGAAAGCCCCTTAATTTCAATTCTATAACAATTTGGGGGGGAAGGGGGTTGTATTTTCCGTTCCAAGGGGGGCTCCTGCCTTCCTTAGCAGACACCTGTCTTTCAAACCAAGACAATTATTAAGCAAAGATATAATGATGAGAGGTCAAAGTAATCAAGAACTATCAAGAACAGTGTAGGTTACCCATCTTTAAAGAGCTAGCTCTGCCAGCCCTCCTCCCTCACTGCCCGTGATAAGGAAATTAAGCAAGTGTTTTGTAAGTAAGAGCGAGTGACATATTGCATCTAATTAAGATACCAATTTAACACTTGCCCACAGGGAGAACGGAGCTGAATGCAAAGATAATTTTTTTTTTTTTTGCAGCTTTCTTTCCTTGTAAAACTTCACAGTCTTATTCACAGCAAGTAGACCCCAGCTTTGCAAGCTGCAGCTGGCTGATTTGGGCTGGCAGAGTCCCATCCTCAGTCCCACAGGGACCAGGGCGTTTGGTTCCACCACAGAATAAGAGTGGGGTGCTGATGCAAAATGCTGCCTCAGGAAACTCAGAACTGTGAGCCCACCTGAGGCCTACAGATTGGCTAGATGGTGGCATGCACTGAAATTTACTGTAGTCTCTGTCCTTGGAAATATTCAAACCCTGACTTGGTGTCCTGAGCTACCTGAGAGGTCCTTTCCCACCTCTGCCACGCTGTGGTTCTGTGATATGTTTGGTGCCAAGTGGAGATGTCAATATAGCTGAGATCTTTTCTAGAGGCAGTGGGGAAAGGGAATCCTTATTCCTTGATTTGCTTTGGTCTTGAATATGGTCTTTGTTTATATTGAATGAATCTTAGCATTCAGAGTCTTCCTATGTTCTTGATCTTAGAGTCAGGTCAAGAAGACTCATATTCTGGGGTACATCCTGCATAATTTGCCTGGTTTTATGTAAGTTCAGTCCACTAAACTGTATTCAGACAAACCACACATCAGTTTCGCCTTCAGCCAACAGAATACAGAGATTTGTGGCTTGAACTGCAATTGCTGTACTATGAACCTGTCTGGAGCTGCCTTTCCTTCTGAGCAACAAGCAGAGTTCAGTCTCAGTCTTGTAGTTCTGTGTCTTTAGTATTTATAATCCAGCATTAAATTTCTTCCTGCTGGACACTTTAGGCAGAGACTATAAAGAATACAGTAGAATAATTAGCTATCTCAAGTACCACAGTGTCCCTCTAATTCTGTTGAAAAATTATCACTCTTCATCTTGATGAGAGAGATGCCAAGTATACAGCTTGTAGATACTGGAGTGCTGCTGTTAGTTCCACCAGGTTCCCCAGTCTCTCCTTGCAGGTCAAGTGCTCCAACCCTCATCATCTTCTTGGAACTCTGCTGAACGTGCTTGTTTATTGACGTGTTTTTTGCACCAGTGGGGCTAAAACTAAATGAAGAATCTAGATGTGCTCTGATGAATAATCTCATTCTGTATTCCTCTCATGGGTTTAAGTGCTCTGTTGAAAATTTGTTATCTAGTAACAGAACTCAAGTTCATACATCAAATGTAGGAAATTTGTGACCAAGCTGTAAACCTTGCCATGTGTTAATTCCATCTACATAACAGGTGATGTCAGCCTGGAGAAGAGGAGGCTCTGGGGAGATCTTATAGCGACCTTCCAATATCTGAAAGGTGCCTATAAGAAAGCAGAGGAGGGACTGTTCATGAGGGCATGTAGCAATAGGACAAGGGGTAATGGCTTTGAACTAGAACAGGGTAGATTTAGGTTAGATGTAAGGAAAAAGGCTTTCAATAGGAGGGTGGTGGATCACTGGCACAGGTTGCCCAGGGAGATAGTGGAGGCCCCATCCCTGGAGACATCCAAGGTCAGGCTTGATGGGGCTCTGAGCAACCTGATCTAGTAAAGCTGTCCCTGCTCACTGGACTAGATGACACTTGAGGGTCCCTTCCAACCCAATACATTCTATGATTCTATGATGTCCTGGTGCCAGCTATTGGCTGCCTCTCCACTTGTCAGGGTACTGGTGACAGATCTTTCAGATGCTCTTTATAGATTTAAAAAAAAGGAATAGGAAGCTGTTGGCCTGAGGAGGTGATCCCGTTTCTCACATCATAGGTGATTTCTTTAACCACTATATGAAGGGAACTTTTTTGCCTCTTGTGCTGAGAGTTTGGTTATTTGTACAAACTGGAACAGCATAATCTGGAAAGAATAGGATTTCCTTACTAGCATAGCTTTGGCATACAGAGCAGTCTAAAGGTATATCTGTGGAGATACATATGCCTGAGTGAAATAGCTGTCTCAGGTGGTGGTACAGTGCTTACAACATGGAGTTCAAAACAGACTGCTATTTACATACTTTTCGTGTTTGCTGTGCTATTTTTTTGTTATTGTTGTTGGATTGATTTGTTATTTTAATCAAACTCATGATTTATTTAACAATAAATCATAGAATTATATGTGGGGCTTTAAAATCCCAGTGCCTGCAGTACCTAGTGCAACACTGTCTCTGTTATCCATATGGGAGCTCTGTGGTCTATACATTGACTGCAGTATGGATATGTTTCTGAAGGAGAATACTAAAACCTCCGTATTTCCAATCCTGCCAAACTCCAGTGTGTGATATCTGCTATTTCAAGATGGGTACTGTTTGTACTGTTATATCAAGTATTCAAAGGTTAGATTCCCCTTGACAAGAAGGGATGCAACCAGCTTTCTGATGGTAATCTGCAGCTTTGGAATTCCAGGTTCGCTTCCTGGTTTTGCAATGACTTTGCACCACTTCAAGCAAAATGCTTGCTCTTTCCCAAACCCCGGTTCCTGTTTGTGAAAGGGGGTTTGTAATCATGTTTTTCTTCCACCTGCTGTCAGCCTTTAGACATGAGTTTTGCATGTCAGACAGTGCTATGTGTGGCTAGAGTCTGAGCACAACTGCATTCTGAGCTCCCTCACAGCCACTAGCTTCTGAGCAACACAGGTTGTGAGTTAATTAAAAATGCAAGGCTGTGCAGTTCTGTAAATGTACAACACTTGCAGTGTGGCCTTGGCTAATCTGAAAGCACCAGGGATGCTTCCTCTTATACAATCGAGACTCCTCTGTTGCAGTCTTTTCTTCTATCTGGCTTTATAAACTACTTACTTCCCAATTCCTTTTCTCAACACCTGAACAGAATCATTCAGACTGGGTAGGAAAAGACTGGTTTTAGCAGTATAGGTGCTTGTGATGTACTTAAAGAGAGGCAACTATTTTTATGCTAACTCAACCTGCTCAAAGTTGCTGGAAATTTCATAAAAATGACTAATGTTCAAATTTCAATCATCCTGCTCATTTTTTAATAGTAAGGAGTGAAAAGAGCATTATTCAGATGATCACAGCTATTTTTACAGTGACTAGCAACAACATTCATTGTTGGCAGACTAGGAATGGGATCAGACATAAAAAGTAAGATAAAGAAACTACTCTGAAATCAAAGGTGTGAACAAATACTGGAGATATAATATAAAAACACTGAGCAATTTATAAGACGTACGGTGAGATAAGGTTTTTGTTGCATGCTAAGTGATAACAGGAGAGAAACTTAGGTTTCTAAAGTTGAACTGGCATTTTATTAAACAGTGAGATGTTTATCGAGATGATGTGACTGTTTCTGATGTTTCCAGCTATAGAGAGGCACAGTTCCCTGGTTATACCCATGCCCTTTGCATGACTCTTGGTTCCAGTTGAATTGCTGCAGTCACTGTTACCTTCTCTTCCAGAATCTTTTTTTTTGCTTTGTGAAAGGCTTTTCTATCCAATTGTCATAGACTTTCAGGTTAGTTTCAGGTTAAAGCATTTTTCTGATAACTTACTGAAATGAATAAAGCGACTATCCTGTTTTAATAACACAAAAGCCCAAAGAAGAAAAAATGTAAGTATAGTAGGGGATTATTAGCCCCTTTTCTCAGAAATTATTTTAACAGGGAGCTCTGTAGGACAAGAACCTCTTTTTGCTGTGCATTTGTACTACAGCACCTCACTCTCTCCGGATATGACTAGACCCCCTGAGTGTCATCACAACTAAAGAACAAAGCCTTGTAAAGGCCAAGCAGTCATAAACATAAGAGAGGTTTCAAAGCCTGCCTGGATGGTCCAAACAGAAGGATGCAAATGCTAGGCTAAAGATGTCATTTATTTTTGTGCTTTGTTTTGCTATAAAAACTCACAGCCACTTGCCACCTCAGTGTCAGAAGAGGGAAAGAAAAGCAGTCACTGTCTCATATAAGTCTGCAGCTTCTCTGCTGTTCCTGTTTAGCAAATGCATCCAGCTCACATGTGCTGTCCTTGAGAGGCTGCAAAGTTCAGAGCCATGGCATCCTGCAGCTTTGCAGCTTGGTTTCTCAGCCAGAGCTGACCTTCAGACCAAATATACATTTACTCTTGGAGCCTGGTTCAAGACCTGGTTCTGTCTTTAGCTTGGTGCCAAAGAAGCAAAAAAGAGCTGTGGCTCTTTTCCCCCCCAATTATACCACTAACAGTTCAGCCTGAAAATATATAATTTAATTACATCCTTTCATCTATAAGCCTCCTTTGTATCTAGTGTGCTCACCTGTGTGCAGAGACTTGTCTTACTATGTTCTGGAAGCTTTGTGTACAGCCTGGTCTGGACCAAATTATAACAGTGAAGATTTACAGCCTAATCCCTCTGATACCAAGATGAAGAATGAAAAAGAGAAGTATTCAGCGTAGCTGGAAGATCTCAGCTCACACCTTTGTGTGAAGAGTATTCACTCTCTGGTGAATAGTAGCAAGTTGATTGACCTGATTTGCTTTGCTGTTGGTGAACTGTTAGTTTCCCTAGTGGGAGCACCTCTAGATCGTCAAGGTAAAATAAGGCACTTTACACTGTAGGATAGTTTGAAAGTCTGACTGATATTTAATATCTAACAGCTAAACAAGACAGGACAGAAGTACACAAGCAGAGCTCCATCAAAAAAGCATTTTATTGCATCAGATGCCTCACGGAGTAAATTTGTCTTTAGTAAATTTCAGTAACAGCATTAAATAGGATGTCAATAGCTTTTTGTGTATTAAAAATTGGCTGTGTTCTATTGCAATACCGGGAGATTTTGACTGAAAACCAAGAAAAGATATTGCTCATGACATTAAAAAAAAAATGAAAAAGCCCCCAAAACCACAGAAAAACTCGTGAGATAGTCAAGGGGGAAAATGCTGTATAAAATCATGGTTTGATCCACGGGTATGGTGGTGAATTTTCTGGGGGAGGGCAGAGGGCCTGATTATTTAAAGAGACTGATGTCCCTGAACTGTAGAGAAGCCTCATATGTGCCCTGATACAAAGCAACTGAAATAATAGCCTTTCTTTTTTCCCTTCTTCTCCCACTCTCTGATGGTCCATTCTCTATTTTTAAATCACCACTTGATATCATACAACTCTACATTTTCAGTCTCTTATCTCACAGCAGGGTTTTTTTCACTGCACAGCCCAATGTCTAATTGCATCCCCTTGCAGAGATGACCTAAAATGGCACCTTTGGATGTCCTGATGCATAAGATCTCTGATAATCTAAAGAACATTAACAGTACCATAAAAATCTTGTTTGGGAAGGCCTAGCAAGCACCTTGGTCTGGAGAAAGTTTTATTTGGATCCCACTTGTAGTACAAGAGAAAAAGGAGATTTGGAGTGCTTTAGGATGTGATAGTATTTGATGTTTTTCTGTTGTTTTAGATAGGTATAGCTGTATTTTCCACATACAGAGAAGTGAATTGAAGAGGTTAATGATTCCTTCTTAACAGTTTGTTTGTAAAGGCAAGCTCCTATTTCATTCTGCTTTAGCCAAGTAGTAAAATGTAGAGGCACGGTATAATAAATTTGGCTAAGAGGCTGATAACCATCCAACAGAGTATTACCCACTGTCCAGTACTGTGAAGGCTTCTGAGTGGGGAATGATGATGCCAGGAGTTACTCATGGGACACGCTTCTTTTTGAACCTCTGCAAAAAAGTAGTGCTCATGTTCTCCGGTGGTTGACAAATGGTCTTCAAGCTCCCTCTTGAAGATTGTTCAGAGCCCCTTACAGCTTCACCTTGAACATTTCCAGTGATGAGGCATCTACAACTTCTCTGGGAAATGTGTGCCAGTGTCTCACCACCTTCATAGAAAAAGATTTCTTCCTTATGCACAACCTAAATCTACTGTCTTTCAGTTTAAAACCCTTGCCTCACTGCAGGCACTGTTAAGAAGTATTTCTCCATTTTTCTTATAAAGCCCCCTTTAAGTATTGAAAGGCCACAATAAGGTCTCTCCCCTCTGCCTTCTGACAATTTTTGTTGCCCTCCTCTTGTCAGAGGGCTGAACACCTCTCCTATGAAGAAAGGCTGAGTGAGTTCAATCTGGAGAAGACTCTTGGTAGACCTTATTCATCCCTCAAACAGAGATTAAAAAAAGGACAAATTATTAGTAAAATACATTTAAACTGTGTAAAAATTCATTCAAATAAAGACTTTGATAAACCATCATTTTGCCTGGTGAAGAACATCACAGCAGATTGGAAATCTGTACTTAATGCAGACCTGTCTGTGTCACCATATAGATGCTTTTGTTCATTATACTCATCAGTGGCTTTGAGCAAACATCTTGTTTGATGAAGTGCTGCATATACAGTGCAAAGACAGAGTTCTGCTTGTAGAGCCTAACCCTTAATAGACTCAGGAGCAGCTGGAAACAGCTACACCAACACATGACCAGCAGTGAAGAGGACACAGAAATGAAAGCCAGTAAAGCACACTTCCACTCCAGTTAATTACCCAGGCAAGAAGCAATGGTGAGCTGAAAATTTGCTTGGTAGTTCTTAATGTCATGATAAATCCATGGGGCCACCACTGTAATTCCTTCTTCCTTACTGCCCTTCTCTGTTCAACCTTCAGTATTAGCTGGTCAAGTGAACACCAACATCTGATCTCTGTTGCTGGAGGTAATCTTGATCTGTCTTGTTGCCTCCTGGTTTTGTCAGCATGTTTCTCATCATTGTTCCTCCAGGAACAATAACGTGTTTCTGGTAATTATTCTGTGCATCAGAAGCAGCGTGTCAAGTGTCACCCAAAGCCTGAAACTTGAACACTTAACTCTTCTCCAGCTTCAATTCAGCTAAGCCTCCGTCCTATGAAGCAGAAGACTAAGGTTTGCTTACCCCTACTAATGACCTGAAAGCACCAGCAATCCGCTCATTTAATCTTCTTAGCCTGAAGCCAATTTACTTCCAGTCCCAATCCTTCCTTTGATCTGATTTTCTGCCAGACACACTATAAAAATTACAAGTGGCTTTTCTCTGTGTCAACTGAGTGTAAAGTCTTCAGCTAGGTGGAACTTAGCTCCCTGCAAAGAATGTAAGGGGTGATCTGGACAGTCATTCCTCAGACTTTATCAGTTTCAGATCTCTTTCTATCAAATGATGTGGTAGGAAACTGTTGTTTCTCACTGCTTCTTCAGCACTGCTCTGATTTGAGACTCAACTATGGAGACAGTGATTTAGCAAGATCACTCCCAAGAATCCCTGCGTGCAATTAATCATTGTAGCTAAGCACTTAAACAGACACCAACAACTTCTGGGAAGACAGAGAGAAAAATAACAAGGACTCTCCCTCTGTGTTGACATTTGAGTGGACAGACTAAACTGCAAGAGTGCGCATTTCAGTCCACAAACTTTGATGTAGTGACAGCAGTCTGTCTTTTCAGTCTTGAGCTTGTGGCTGGACTCTTGTCTCTTGAAACTGTTACTACTAGATTTCTGAAGTCTACCTGCTTGGTGCTGAAGGATTTAGAATCATAGAATGGTTTGAATTGGTAAGACCCTTAAAGATCATCTTGTTCCAAGCTCCCTGCCATGGGCAGGGACACCTCCCACCAGACCAGGTTGCTCCAAGCCCCATCCAACCTGGCCTGGAACACTGCCAGGGAGGGGGCAGCTTCAGCTTCCCTGGGCAACCTGTGCCAGTGTCTCACCACCCTCACAATCAAGAATTTCTTCCTAATTAATCTAAATCTACCCTCTTTCATTTTGAAACTATTACCCTTCATCCTATCACTCCATGCCCTTGTCGGAAGTCCATCTCCAGCTTTCTTGTAGTCCCCTGCAGGCACTGAAAGGTGCTATAAGGTCTCCCTGGAGCCTTCTCTTCTCCAGGCTGAACAACCCCGACTCTTTCTGTCTGTCTTCATAGCAGAAGTCCATTTAGCTTTACTTTGTCGGAAAACACGTAACAGAGCTTGTTCTTGGATAGACCTCTCAGAAGTAAAGGAGAAGAACAAGAGATTGAAGACGTATCCTGGTCCCTCCTAGCTTTTTTAAGTACACAGCAGTGAAATTCCTGAGAAACATAGACTCAGCACCCTAAGCTGAGTTTTTCTAAATTTTCATTAACAATTTTTTTCTTTCTTTTCCTCAAATCCTTGAAACAAAATGGAAATTTGTGAAGATATTTCAACAGCATGTAATGATATTTTATGTTCACCTTCTTCTGCACTTCCTACCCTCAGGCAGAGGTGCCTGACTGGAAGACAAGTTGCCACCAAGCCCAAACACTCCAGTCTGACTAGAAGGCACTTGGAAGGATGTTGGTTCTCCCAGTTGTGATTTCAAACTCCAATTCTCCTTCAAGTTCTTACTTCTGAAGAAGACTAAAAGTAGATTGTCCTGTGTGATCTCATACCACATTAGTTACCTTTATGAAAAGAAAGATTCTTCCATGTTGTCTGCCATCTGAGGTCAAAAGTCTCCAAAGATTTGTACAGCTTCACTTGCATCATTCTTCACTGAGCTATTGATGCTGACTCTGAACTCTTGATCTGCCAGCATAAGTGCCTGTTGGACTACTGTCTAATCCAATTAATTAAACATGATCTACCTTCTCTTAATGAGTTTAAAGTATATCTCTTGTAGTCCTAGTTGTATGGAATGAATTCTGTTAGGAAGCTGTTACATGGACAGTTATGCCAATGGATCTGAAGAGCAGCTACCAGCTGTTTGGCATAGGCCAGGGACAGAAAAATTTTCATCAGTCAGCCACAGCCAAAGATAGGATGTGTGACCCTAATCTTATGGTATTGTGTATACAGGTGATATATGTAGATCATTGGGGAAAATAGCCTGCTATTCACAGCAAGATTTCAAAATAACTTTGAGCTATAAATTATTGAAAAGTCATGACTGAGTGGTTGTTGGGATTTAATCTAGTCTAACAAGTTGTTTAAAGGGAGATCATGAATGATATAAAACTCATGGCCAACTTCAAGATAGTTACCTTCCTGATAAAAAGTAGAGATATTTCTCTTGGTTATTTTGGGAACCATTCTTTTTTCTTAGAGCTGACATTTTTTTTGAATTATATGTCAAGTCCTCCACAGATCAACTCTACCACCACTGACACCTGAATTAAACGTGATAAGGTTTTAACCTGTGTCATGTTTCTTGGTCTTGGGAATTGCTTCTCTTTTGGATGTGATTTTTCAGCCTGGGGTCTCTACATCATTGAAGACTACAGACTTCTGGATGGTCTGAAAAATTAAGCCAGTTGTCAGCTTAATTGGTTTTGTAGGGTGCCATGATTTTGTTGGAAAACATTTTAGAGGTTTGAGGTTATTTCATAAGAAAAATACAGAAAACCCACTAACATGTTTTAAATTACATTAGACATAATTATTATTGCCAAATAATTTCAATTATTTTTAAAATTTATTTAATAATTTAAGTCATTCACTTATTAAATGTAGTTGCTGTACTGCTGTGAGTTTGTATTAAAGATGTTTGTGTGAAATGAAACTGACAAACTACTCATTATCTGGGTCGCTTTCACCAAGGAAAGTGATGATTTAGGAATATAGAGAAAGTTGAAAACACCATGTCACAGAATCACAGAATCACAGAATGTTAGGGATTGGAAGGGACCTCAGAAGATCATCTAGTCCAATCCCCCTGCCAGAGCAGGAACACCTAGATCAGGTCACACAGGAACATGTCCAGGCGGGTTTTGAATGTCTCCAGAGAAGGAGACTCCACAACCTCTCTGGGCAGCCTGTTCCAGTGTTCTGTTACCCTCACTGTGAAGAAATTCTTCCTCACATTTATGTGGAACCTCCTATGTTCCAGCTTACACCCATTGCCCCTTGTCCTATCATTGGATGTCACTGAGAAGAGCCTGGCTCCATCCTCATGACACTCACCCTTGACATATTTATAAACATTAATGAGGTCACCCCTCAGTCTTCTCTTCTCCAAGCTAAAGAGACGCAGCTCCCTCAGCCTTTCCTCATAAGGGAGATGTTCCACTCCCTTAATCATCTTTGTGGCTCTACGCTGGACTCTCTCAAGTAGTTCCCTGTCCTTCTTGAACTGGGGGGCCCAGAACTGGACACAATACTCCAGATGTGGCCTCACCAAGGCAGAATAGAGGGGAAGGAGAACCTCTCTTGACCTACTAACCACTCCCTTTCTAATACGCCCCAGGATGCCATTGGCCTTCTTGGCCACAAGGGCACATTGCTGGCTCATGGTCATCCTGCTGTCCACCAGGACCCCCAGGTCCCTTTCTCCTACACTGCTCTCCAACAGGTCAGCCCCCAACCTGTACTGGTACATGGGGTTGTTCTTCCCCAGATGCAGGACTCTACACTTGCCCTTATTGAATTTCATTAAGTTTTTTCCCGCCCAACTCTCCAGCCTATCAAGGTCTCGTTGAATGGCAGCACAACCCTCTGGTGTGTCAGCCATTCCTCCTAGTTTGGTGTCATCAGCAAACTTGCAGACCCTTAGTTTTGAGGGATGTAGAGGCCATGCTCAGAACCAACTGGCCTGTGGCCTATAGAGTTACCCATCACTTTCCAAACCTCCTTGGCCAACTACAGCATAGCAGTGTAAATAGGAGGTGCTCTTTGGTGTCATTCTTTCATTATTAACGTTGCCATGCCACATTAATGTTGCTAATGAATGAAAGTCAGTTTTTAACTGTTAATGTTGCAAAACTTTTAAATCCTAAACATTTCCATCGATTTTTGCACATCAACTGTCTACCTGATTTACCCTGGTTCTTAGCTAGATTCCCTGCAGAAAATCCTCCTTGTTCTGGGGGTGAGCAGCCCCTGAGTGAGCCAGGAAGACGTAAGAGGGAGAGCTTCACATGTCTTCACACACAGTATGATTCAGATCTGGTGGGGAGTGTCTCCAAATGCTGTGTAAAAGGCTCTTGCCACCATCCTGATGGCATAATGCAGGGTTTTAACTTACCTGCTGTAGATGTGCCATATTTATTTCCAAATGAACAGTAAACAGACTGCAGATACTATAAAAGTTCTATATAGTTACTCAATAAATGTAAATGTCTGTAAACAAAAAAGACCTTTCTGAATTAGTGAGTAAATAATAATTCCTCAAAGCCTCTTTGCCCCAGCAGACCTCAATTACTACTGCACAGTATGTCAGAAAACATTTAATTACCTTCCAGAGGGCTCTGTAATTCTGCTTATAATGACTATACCTCCCTATTATTCCTGTGCAAAAAATATCCCTCTGATGAGTTTTTGTTTTGTTTATTTTGCAGTTTTGGAGGAACAAAAGAAACAAACAAATCTAGGAGGGGTCTTGCTGCCTGTCGATCAGTCCTTCCTGCCCACCAGAAAATTTGCTGTTGCTTAATTCCTAGTTTTCAGGGCTGGGTACGGTGCTGACACTTGAGTGGGGTCAGGTCTAACATCAGCTGAAGTCACTAGCAATAGGGTTCAGTTCTAAGTCAAGACATCAAAATGAAAATGTTCATCTATGAGCCAGGTGTCTAAGTTCACAACTATGAGACATCCACTCATAAAATTTGACCTTTTACTTGGATTTCTGCTCTCTAAGGCAGTATGATTTGTAATGTCAGCAAAGCTGTAGAGATCAATGAAAAAAAAGCAAAAGCAGAAATTCTGCTTACCTGGGTTTCATTTTCAGTGAGCCATGTAGGACTTGTTATGCTAACAGAGACTGTTTCTGCTCTGGAGAGTATTCAGTGTCTGCAAGTAATTGCATGTGCACGCTCTGTGACATTTAGGAGGTTCCCATACCATGGCTGTATGCCATATGATTCCTTTTATGACTTTTATTCATATTCTGTGAATAGAAATTATGGGACATTTAACTTCTCTTTTCATTAGAGAAAGCCTTCCTGGTAGGAATCTGAGTAACACAGATGTATTATAACAACAAAATAAAAAAAATCCTGTCTCTTGCACATTGTCCTCTTTACTGCACACTAGACAAAGACAGACAGAATGGTTCATGATTTGCATTCACGTTCTTTGATGATTTCTGCAACTTCAAATGCCATTCGTTAACAAACTGAAGAAGAGCTCACTGTTTCTGATATGATTTTTTGTTATATTTAGCTGAGAGAGCCACGTTCAAATACACTGTAAAATCCCTTCCTAGTTCCAAGTAAATGGTTACCTGAGGAAGAATCCGTCAGGCTGAAAAGAGCACAGGATGAAAGCTTTGTTGTAACAAAGCCATGGTCCTCTGGGGTGGAGTGGGGGGATACAGAACTAAATGCTTCAGTAGCACATAAAATTATTTCAAATAATGCCATTTTTGATTCATAGGTTTCAGGTCAATCCATGCATTTAATTTCTTTTTTTTTTTTTTTTTTTCACAGAAGAAGTTACGATGATGTCATAAATTGTTCAACAAGCAAATGTGTATTTTTGAAAAACAGCTGGAGAATGAGATGGAGCATAAAAATCCAGGATCTGTATACTTTTTCCCCAAAGAAAGGATACCTGAGGCAGCCTGCTCCTTGCACATAATGCATTTGAAAGATGGCCTCTATATATGAGACATTGTCATCTTGTTTAGTTTTCTAATTGTTCTCCACACAAAATTCTGGAAATAAAAACATATGCAGGATATGTTTTAATACCCATGACATATCACTTTATGATATACACTGGAGTGGGCTGTCAGAGCCATTGTATTCACTTTTTCTATTTCCAGCTGAAAGCTTGATGTTATAACCAATGGCCCAAGAGTATTCAGATCGATCACTGCACTAGCTTTTTGATAGTTCATATCTGCTAATTATATAAAATACTGTGAAATACTTAATGTCTGCTTGAAATTTAGCAGCAGATCAGGCTTTCATGGTGTTGCAGTGACACCCAATTTAAGATTAGTGCCACTTCAGAACACAGGGAAATATTTTTTGATGCACTATATTTAATGGTGTAATGTTGCTTGAAATTCCTAGTTCCTTCTGTGCTACTGTGTAAAGTGCTGGACTAAGGTTAATTAACCTTTGCAGGAATATAGCTCTATGAACACAAAATCTGCATTGATTTCCAATGACACAGCAACTAAAGCATGACAAAAAGGTTGCAGTTGATTAAAGACTGAATTAGGGCTTACTATTTGTAAAGCACTGGGATCACTAGCTCTTGACTTTATGAATTATCGTATATGAACTATAAACATATGATTGGTGTATACATTACAACATGGAAAATCTATCTTGTATTTTGAAAATTATATATATCAGATACATTTAATATAAATGTTTCTTCTTCCTTACCTTTCAAACAAAGTGAATGACAAAGGAAATAGAAAACAAGTTTGCAGCAGTTTCTCTGGGTAAGAGCAACTTTTGACAGGATGCTTTAACATTGACACATGACTGCTTGAACCAGACTGATGAAATGGACTTTTGGTGAAGCTCTGCTTGAGAGTAATGAAAAGTGAAGAATATGATAATAACATTTTCAATGTCAAAAATGTCTTTTAGAAGTCCCTAGATTGGTTCAGATGTATAAAAGGAAAAAGTCCCAAAGCCTGATCTTTCTTTTTGATTGATTGATTTATTCACTCACAAAACGATTTACTTCTCAACATGCTCTGACATTTGATCAGAATGTCACTGTCAAGGAATATTAGATGGCTTGTCAATATAGTCTCTCTCCTACTGGGCTATGCATTCAATTTGGATCATCAAGATTAGCCTGTGTCAGCTAAACTTTCTCACTGTAGGAAGTCATACGACCTACTTCTCCCAGTCACAATGTCAGGCTGCTGCAAATGGAATGGAAAGGGAAAGCTGCTGGAGCAAAGAGACTGGGACTGAATCTGTGCAATCATCTCCTTCACACAGTACATAACGTCCAGGAGTGAGTCAGGTGAAGGGTAACAAGGAAGGTCTCTATAAATGCACTGCTATTAAGAGGATGGGTAAGGAGAGTGGGAGTCCATTTGTCAGTGGTGTGGGGAAACTAGTGAGAAGCTACAAGGAAAAGACTGAGATATCCACTGCATTTTTTTGTTTCAGTTTTCACTGGCAATGCTTGTTCTCAGGCAATCCACGTCCTTGAGCCTTCCAGCAGGATCTGCATGAGTAAACCAGTACTCACCATAGAGGAAGAAAGAGTTAGGGATCACTTAAATCTCTTGTGCATACACATATCCATGGGACCAGATGGGGTACATCTAAGGGTGCCTGGGGGAGCTGGCTAATGACATTGTGATGCCACACTGCATCATTTTGAAATGTCAGGGTAAATGGAAAAAGGCAAGAAACAGGGGATTCAGAGGACTACAGGTCAGTCAGTCTCACCTCTGTCTCCAGGAACATGATGGGGCAAATGCACTCAGAAGTACAAACTTAGGAAAGACAGGAAGGTGATTGAGAGCAGTCAGCACAGATTTACCAAATGGAAATCATGCCTGAGCATCCTCATTGCTTTCTCTGATGAGGCAACCAGTGCTGCAGCCAAGGGACAGTGGCGGATATTGTATATCTTGATTTTAGCAAGGCTTTTGACAAAATCTCTTATAGTTTCCTTATCACTGAATTTGTAAGATATAGGCTGGATAAAAGGACAAAAAGGTAGGTGGAGAATTGGCTTGACTGGTGAACCTGAAGAGCTGTGATCAGTGGTACAAAGTCCAGCTAATGGTCAGTAACTAATAGATTCCCTTAGGACTCAGTAATGGGACCAATGTTTCAATGTCTTCAGTAACAACCCAGATGATGGGACAGAGAGCATCCTTAGCGATTTTATGGGCAACACCGAAGTGGAGGAGCCATCAACTTACTGAAGGAAAGGGCTGCTACACAGAGGAACCTGGACAGGCTGAAAAAATGGGTTGTAAGGACAATCATGAATTCAGTAAGAGCAAGATATTGCAGGTAGGATGGAATAACATCATGCAACACTACGGACTGGGGTCCAACCATCTAGGAAGCAGCTCTGCAGAAAAGGACACATATGTCGTAGTGTATAAGAAGTTTACCACGAGCCAACAACATGTGCTTGCAGCAAAGCGGGTTGCATTACAGGAAGGGTCACCATCAGATCAAGGGAAGTGATTCTTCCACTTTATTCAGCACTTTTAAGACTACATCTGGAGTACTGTGTCTTGTTCTGGGCTCCCCAGTGCAAGATTGATATCAATTTACTGGAGTGAGTCCAGCAGAGGCCACCAAGCCTGTCAAGGGTCTGGAGCACAGGCCATATGAGGAAAGGCTGAGAAAGCTGGAGTTGTTCAGCTTGGAGAAGAGAAGCTGGAGGGCAGACCTTGCTGCTATCTACAACTACCTGACCAGAGGATGACAGAGCTAGAGTCTTCTTGAAAGTCCATAGTGATAGAATGAGAGGCAACAGGAGCAAGTTAAAATGCAGGAGATTCCACATAGATATTAGGGCACATTTATGTTTAGCCTGTATTTGGGGCTAAACTGTAACAGTTGTTCTATCACCCCATGCCACCTCCCCAGCTGAGAAGAGGAATTGGGGAAAAAAGGGAGAAGCCCCATGGGTCGAAGTTTAAATGGATTTAATGAAATAACAAAACTAATACAGTCACCAACACAAAATGCACAAGGTTATACTCAGCCTGGTCCTTGGGAGGCAGAAGGATCAGAAAGCCAAGAGGAAGTAGCTCCAGGAAGAGGAACACCCCACCCTCAATAAACTCCCTCCTTTTACAATGACCATGGTGTCAGTGGTGTGGGATACACCTGTGAGTCAGCTTGGGGCACCTGCCCCGACTGAAACTCCCAGCTGGCTCAGGGCTACTCATGGTCTGCCAGCATGGTTGGGCTGTGGGGCTGTGCCTGGGAAACCAGGACTGGGGGAAAAAAACATACCATGAAGGCAGTCAAATACTGCTGTAGGATGTCCAGAGAGGTTGTGTAATCTCCACTCTTGGAGGAGTTCAAAGTTGACTGAGCATAGTCCTGAACAACCTGATCTATTTAAATATATTTTGAGCAGGCGATTGGACAAGATGACTTCTGGAGGTTCCTCCCAACCTAAGCTGTGATTCTGGGATTCTGACAGTATTATTGAGATAGTGAGGGAAAATTTACAGCTACTCATATACTGATCACCACACAGATGTGAATGTTTCAAGTCAGAGGTAGTCTTTATTTTAAAGTCTTTTAAAAATGATTGTGAGGGTGGTTTTTTTCCCTTCTGGAAATAATTGTTCAAAAAACAGAAAAAGTGCTGACATGGAAAGCAAGAGGTTGTGAGACACATTGTTCTTCCTGGAAAAGCTTTTTTTTGTCAGTTGTAGAGACAGCTTAAGGCTCCTTAGCCATGTAAGCAAATTATTCTCCTTAAGGCTAGGGAAACAAGGCTGGACCAAGGTGCTCCTGGCAAGAAAAAGGGAGCAGCATGAGAAAGAGATACAAATGCAGTGAAAAGTCAAAAAAAAGAGTCCTGGAAATATATTGTCAGCAGAGGATGAGACAAAAGGGATAGTGACAGTATCTGCTAAAACCCCACATTCCTATTAGTAATATCTGTGGCCTTATCCTCCCATAAATCATTCTGGACAGCAGCAGCTGCAGCAAAAACTTGGATTTCCAGAGTGCTTCCTGGTATATGGATGTATTTCTGTGCTCACAGTAACCAGGCAAGCTCTGTTTTGGGGACAAAATAAAAAGCACTGAAATTCTCCATGTCTGGACATTGTTGTGCAGTCTTCTGCATTTTGCTTTCATGTTTTTCCGTGTGCGTCTTCAGTGTCTTACAAGGACTGCTGAAAGTTAGGAATTGCAAAGTGCATGTTTCTACAGTTCTTTTGCCTTGGAACAGGATAATATTGGTTCAGGGTTTTTTGATTTTGCAAAGATTTTTGGATTTTTTTCCAGGATGAGATTTACACTAAACATATGCAAACAGGTGATTTGCCACAAGGTTTCTTTGTGAAGCAATTAAAAATTATGGTCACATGGCTTGCTTTCACTGTTGGTTTTTTTCTTTTTTTTACCCCCTTTTCTAAGGACAAAACCTCACTGTTTATTAGTTTGTAATTAAAAAACACAGCTGGCATCAGTGGACCCCACTTGTCACTGCCTATAATTTCAGTTGGCATGCATTTAGTTGATCTTATCACATGATTGTGTGTAGATGGGAGCCTCAGTAAGCTTACAGAAGACTAAAATTAGTTGGTATGTATTTCAGACGTAAAGCACAAATTTTAAAGTGCTGTTACCTTGACTAGCTCTTCTTTATTCTCCCAAAGAATGATTCTTTATAGAGCAATTTCAAGGCTTCATTCTGCAGCCACTGAACCGTTTGGTGTTTTGCCTGCACAATGACATGAGATTAACTTGTCCTGTGAGTGGACACTGACAATGTTCAATACAACCTTTTCAGTTGTCCCCAAGGACTAAAACCCTCAGGGTTGAACACAAGAGTCTCTACAGCTGGTGAATGTGACAGTCCCACCTCTGTGACCAGGTCCAGTGGGACACACAGTGGGTCACATTCTTTGTAGTTTCAACCTCCAACTCCAGTTGTTAAAGTCAGAGTATCCGTTTTTTGACAATGTGTTTAACATGGTTCTTACCCCAGAGTAAATTTAGGCCACAAAAATATTTGTAAAAACATAGATTTAAAAAGTATTTTTAGTCATTTTTTTCTTATTACAGCTGGAGAAGTTACTAACAAGACGATGAACAGGAATCAGTTATGTGCTTTACAGCTGACATCCATAGCGAACTCTTTGCATGCTCATTACAACTTGAGACAAAATATTGATTTATTATAGACCAGATGTGCAAGATTCAGTTAAAATAGCAACATATAAATAGGTGACTGAAAATAAATTACCTTCCACATTTTCCATTAAATCTGTAAATGCCCTTAAATGAAAGAAATTGTTCAGATGACCAAAATTGTGTTATATACATGTTAAGAAATACATACAAACTTCCACAGATATGTATTCATTGGGAAATTCCCAGACTTGTGCAGTTCTTTAAAAATACAACTGGGAAATAAAAGTAATTATTTTTATATATATCTGTTCTTAAAGGAGGAAGTGGAGAGACAGAAGTGCATTTCTGCCCCTGAGAATGAGCCAGGCAGAATGATTTGATTCAGTCAATGATTTGGTGTGATCTCACTGAAGTCAACAGTAATAGGATTGAACCTTTAGTTTTAATTCTTCCTTGAGAGTGAAATTTTCACGAACATGGAGAGACAGGATAAGGCTAATGCATCACATCAGTCTCATTTAGACTCTACCATATCTCCACTTCCCCTTTTACCGAAATAGAGTTTACAGGTGGTCTTCACCCATCTATGTGAGGGTGTGCTTTTTTTTCTAATCAGACTACTATTGTAAGAACAATTCTAGAATATATTTATTTCTTTTAATAAAAAGAAAATACAACACTTTTTAATCAAGATAATATTCAGTGCTTGAAAACACTCACAATTTTCTGGAAACAGACTTTGTCCTTGAAGGTCTAGTTTTACCTTCATTAGTTACCCTGTGCAGAACAAAGGGGCTACCTGACTTCTTCCTCCTTTTTCTTAAAGTGTCTGTATTTGATATGCTGGTATAAATACCTTTATATAATGGAAATAATAGTTTCCTGAAAGATGCATAAATCTGTACAGAGCTGATAAGTTCTTCCTGAGAATACTTTCAAATCATATTATAACCATATCACCTATCATGATGGTTAGTTACACTTTTAAACTGCATTTATAATTTTTTCTTCAAATGTAAATTGATGGAAAATGGGTTATGAACTGTGCAAATATGAACTGTATGTACACTAGTTATGGGATTGAGATCACCTGTCTTTGCCTGAAATGTGTCTATGTGAATTCCCTGATGTTCATTACAGTTGATTAAGATACAATCAGTGATGTCTGTCAATCAGTTCCCCTGACCAGTGAAGATGTCTCTTTCAAGATAAAATTAATCATTTCCTGGAACTCTATGCACGACAGTGGAAATTTAGAAAATAAATTGCGTGCAAACACCTACACATGAGACATCCAAATTAGGCAACATTAATCCCGAAGTGAGTTGTTTAAACTAGTAATCAAAGCTCCTCCTAAAGTCAATAGAAGGAGATCAGCACCTCCACAAACCTATTAATCACATCCTTGGATGTGTGTTTATAACAGGTGGAAGGAAATATAACTCCACTATGGGGAACCTTGAAGATTAGCTTAGATGAGACCCCAACAGTGGATTTTGTTCAAGATTAGGTGTAGACATGTGAGGCAAGTATCTCATCTACCACTATAGTCAAAAGTGCTGCTTTGTTCAGTCTAGCATCATTGGAGATGATCTAGGATATTCTGTCTGGTGTCCAGTTACCGCTACAGGTGATCAGTGGTCATATGCCATAATTTCCGTCCAGTTGCAAAAGTGTAAGGTGTGCTAAAATGCATCAAATGACATTGGATGGATATGTTTAGGTAAACAGGTGGAGTGCAATGAAAATTCAATCCTCTCGAAAGGAAGAATATCATGTAAAGAAAATGTGTAAGAAATCAACCATTTGTATTATATTGTCTACCATAAAATTGACCACAGAAGATGAACAGAGTAAATACACTGTGTTCCCAGTCTCAGTGTATGTAAGTATGAAAAGACCTGTGAGGAAAGTCTCTAGTATTTGCTTTTACACAAACATACTTCTCTGCAATTTACAAGTTTGATTCAAAGATACTACTACTGCCACCAGTACCTGCACAGAAATGTGATGTGTGGAAAACAGAGTATTTCACCCTCTTTGTTCAGATACAGGTGGGAGGAAAATATCACTCCACAGCCCTGTTGAGCTGCTGTGCCCTTAGACAAGTACATTCACTACATCATGTAAGAAATGAATCCTGACCTTACATAAAGAATGCAAAACTCCCACTGAAGTATAAACAGGCCTCATTCATATGTCTTGGAGCAGAATTCAGCTTCCAGAACTAAACCAGCTTGCTCTCACCTGCTGCTTTAATTCTGAAATATGTTTTCAATTGATATTTTGTGTAAAGCATGAATAGAGAACAATGTGCATCATCAAAAAGACAGTATTCCAGTCACAAAGTGCCACCCAAATGGAAAGGTCCCAAAAGTAAGCAAGAATGACCAAAACATTACAACTATATTCTTGGGTTTCTCCATGACACACTCTTGCATTGACTATTACACATTTACAAGCTATCAGTTTTCATTTGCTCGTTATTGTTTAAAGCAGGAGAAGGCTTGCTCTTCTGACCATCAGTTCCTCCTTTGGATGTGTCCTGGAAGAAAAGCCTTGGTGTCCACAGTGACATTAAAATTCTTTTGTATTCATTCCGAAAATTCTGGTTAAGAAGTCCATATATTATTGCATTAAGGCAGCTGTTGAAATAGGCCATGAAGTAGCTTATGATGAACAACCATTCAGGAACTTTCGGTGCCATTTCCATAGGATCGATGGCTACAGCCAGTCCAATGAAGTTTAGAGGTGCCCAGCAAAAGGCAAAAATCACAAAAACCACAAACATGGTAAGAAAGTTTCTGAAGTCACTTGGCTTCAGTCTTGGCTTTGTTTCTGACTTGACTCTTCTTCTAACTTGAAGCACTAAAACCCAAATTCGAAGGTAGCAGAAGCTCACAATGGTGATAGGGACGATAAAGTGAATTACCACAACAGCTATCGTATAGTAGGAGCTTGCAGTCTGAACAAATGTGCATGAATAGATGCGTGGATCATACTTTAAAGAGCCAACAAAAAAATTTGGAACAGTTGCAATTACTGTCAATACCCAGACTAAGGAGACGTACAGCATCGTGTTCCAGCAGCTGTACACTTTGTCATAGGCAAAACTATGACATATATAGCAATATCGGTTTATTGCAATTGCAGTGATGTTGAAAATAGAGCCTATTACACTTAGTCCCATCACAAAGCCGCTCACTTTACAGTGCATTTCACCCCAAGTCCATCCATTGTGGAAAATAGCTGAGAGCACCAGTGGGTACGGATACAAGGCCACCACCAGGTCAGCCAAAGCCAGGCTCACCACAAATGCATTACCTGCAGAAAAAGGAAAATACATAGGAGTAAGTCTGAAAGCAAGCCTAGTTGTGAACAAGAATAATATATGTTATTTTGGATATCTACAGTGCTAAATTATTGATAACGTCAACAACAACAGGTATATAGGACCAATAGATCTCTATGGGAAATAATTTTACAATTCAACTTGGAACACCACAGAAATACCTGTAGCAACATGATGCTTCAAATCTGTTGGTGACTCAATTATACCCTCATTTCTGTTTTAATCTTTAGTAAACATAGTCATCAGTGAACCATTACATAAGCACGCGTTGAGTTGTTTCAGTGTAGGTAACTCCTACTGGATCACATAGGTAGGTAACACAACCGGATCAAATAAAGTGAAAACCAGAAAAAAAATCTTAATTGTGCCAGGTAGGCAGGCTATTATGCTGTTCTAACCTATCACTGGAGTACGACAGGCTTGACAGTTATATTAAGGGGAAAGATACACAAAACTAGGTCTGTAAAGGATAGAAGGATATGTTGGTTTATGTCTAAATTGCTACACAAAAGTCTTTAGTATGGATACTTTCTGTTTGAATGACCCATACAGTCGCTATTTTCCCATTGGATTGACTAAGGAAGAGTGAATTGCTATCACCATCCTCTGTAGAAGAGCATATTTAATTATACAAAGGCAGAATTCATGAATGCAAGAGACAGTATTCAAATTCATGGGAGGAGCCTTTAGATCCTGTTCTGCTGATGATGTTTAAAGACATTTTAGGGACATGGTTGAGACTTATTGTCTCTCTTTAAGCTGTCATTTTCATCAATTTGAAATTTCTGGGCATTGTATCTAAGGATACTTTAATCAACCAGTGAGATAGTAAACCATACTTCTGAAAAATTAGAATCTTACCATGGTAAGTAATGCTTTTCTTTCTTTTTTAAGAATAACATGAAATCATTCCCTAAGAGCTTTCCATGAGACAGAAAACAGAGGTACTAACTCTAGATTCTTAGCATTTAGGTAGCATAAAACACAATTCTGGTTTGCATACTCACTTTTTTGCTTAAAGTCCTTCACACTATGAGTAGATGTTCAAAAGACCCAAGTAGCTTTTAAAATTATGTGTGCAATGTAATTGTTTTTTTGAAAGATCAAGTAGATGCTCAGTCCTACAAGTTCCAAGTTTTCTAGTCCTCATCTAGGAAAGTAGTTCCCCATTTAATTTTAAGCACAGAAATAATGCTGGGGATTATGATGTAATTAGCTGCGAGCCATAAAACCAACAACCTTGTAGGATTAAACTCCTCAAAAATGACAGAAGTTCACCTATATATTGTTTGCTCTACCTGCTCTGTATCTGTATCTTAAACTGAATTAACGAATGAGGAGCTCTCTTTCTCTCATCTGCTTTAGGGGAAGACCATGCTCATCAGAATTCGCACAATCACTGGTGAATTTAACAGAAAGCAGGATTATCCATCTGTAGGTACAGAAACATGGCTCAAGAGTGGTGTACAACTTATTTTAGATGGTTTCTTGTTATACATTTAGCAGCCTATCTCATGCTCTCTTTATACTGCAAAGTCCAGACAAGTGTTTTCATAGATACAGTTCACTGACATGGTACTGGATATAAGGTAATGCCAATCTACAGCCAAACAAATATCTACTAGTTTTGTGTTTTGCGAGGAAAGATTGAACAAATCAGGGAGAGAATTGAGGGGGGCATGATAACAATCTTTAAATAACTGAAGCAGGAAAGATATAACCCATTCCCATAACTGTGGTGAACACGAACTTCAGTCACAACAAGGAAGTTTCAGATTAGACGCTGAGAAAAACATTTTAATGGCAAGAAGGAAGTGCTGGAACATCTTGCACTGAGTCTGCCATTGGAAGCTGTAAGAAAAAGTTAAATCAACATTTTTCAGTACTGGCCTACATACAGCTGTTTTGAGCATAGCAAGGATGAAATTACTTTGAAGGCCTTTTCTAGCTATATGGTGAATAGGATAAAAGAAAGGAGCAGGGTTATCTTTATCAGAATGTATTCACATTATGGCAACAAGAATTTCTCTTATTTTTTTGTCATTGCATCTGCATTAAAAGATAGAGAAATCATGTGAAAGAAATAAAAAAATACTTTTTTATGTTTTAGAATGCCATTTGGAGAAAGAGTTTAGTCCATGGTGTGTGCTAAATCTAATCTCTAAGGCCTGCCAGCATCAGTTTATACCTCAACTGTAATTGTTCAGTTAAAATCAAGTAGGCATTCAGCTCTTTCAATCATATTTGGAAATTTACTGTGAAGTACATTTGACAAGAAAATTTCAAAGTTGTGTGGGTAATGTAGGACTTCTTGAAAATTCCAACTGCAGTGAATAAGGACAGTTAACAATGAACTTGTCAAAACCATAATATACCACTTTACAACACAGAAGAAAAATTGTGCAATATCTATAAAGACCTCAAGTGATTTGTCACTTTTATAGCTATTTACAGGGTCAGGTGTTCACACTGTACACCGAAAAGTATGGTCCGATGTTTTTTCTTTCTATTTGGCTGACTGTGGGATGAAGTTTAATATATTATTACAATGAATGATTAACAAAAGTAGAGAATTTTATGATTCATAAAAGATACATAATCAATATTTTGAGAAATCAAAATCTTAGATGTCATTTCAGTGCTTGGAGAAAGTAAATGTTCCTTGATACACCTAAGACACAGCATTTGGAGTGGCTGTAATTATATTTATAAGATAACCAAAGAGGTAACTCTTTGTTATCTGTAACAAAATAGAAACCACAGAATGCTCATCTAGTTGGCATTGATATAATTATTTCCATAATTTGCACAGTGGACTTTGTTTCTAGATTTCTGTTTCATCAGACAGAAGATTATATTTGTTTATAAGAAACACATTTTCTCACTGGAATGGAAAGAACCCTTAATTACAAGCAGTAGCTACTAAACCCCAAATATCTAGACAGGGACTCAAAAAGTCACACATCTGCACTGTTTTAAACATTGATAGTTGGGTGCATTGAAAAGTAAATACATTCTGATATTGACTTTGGGTAGAACAGAACTAGACTGGTATTAAATTAAGCATTCTTACATAGTGGTTTTGTTACCCCAATTAACAGGAAAAAAAGGAATTTTCACACCCTCTTGCAATCTTGATGTGACCTGATATTGTAGGAATTTAATCACAGAACAAACCTTTTGGTAAGACAAGGACTTTTAAGGGATAAACATCTGCTTTGTGAAAATGCAATTGAGCTCTACCAAAACCAGAAGCAATTGCAATCACCAACCATTTTTTAAAGTTTTTACTTCTTTCTTTGGTTTCAAACTGGCTAAAATGATTAATTATATATCATGGCATTGCATTTTTTATTGAATGGTGTTTTGGTTATTTCACATTTGTTTATCAAGTTGTTATACATTGCACACAGGCATCACCCTCAGCTCTATTTCCCCCTGGCTACAGAGTAGTGTTATTCCTTGCATCTCTTCTTCTGCATCCGTCACTCTCGTCTTCTTTAGCATACCAAGGCCTAGCTTCAAGACAGGAAAATTGTTTCTATGCAGCCTATTGTGCAGACTGTTGCATTTTTCTCTGCCCCCTCCACTCCTACTTTTGAACTTGGGTCACTGCATAGCAACAAATGTAAGGAATAGGTACAAGTGAGGCAGAAAGTGAGTGAATATAACTATAATGTATTGGCTTTTTTTTCGAATACCAAGGATTGATGACTCAAGATAGCTATATTATTCTTCCATTTCTGTATCTTAACCTTAAGGGAAAACTCAGAATTACTCTTGCAGATTTCTTACTTCGTTATGTCTTCAGTTAGAATATAGATGGGAAAGCTCCTTGTTTGAGCTTAAGGCTTGAAAACTCCTCTGATAATCAGTACTATGTTTATAAATTAAATAGCCTTTTATACTGGCTGAGAATGATAAGAACTAGAGTTTTTCTATGACATCACTCTGAAAACTACTTGTAGGTATTTATTTAATTAAGCAAATGAGAGTCCTATCATTCTGTAAATTGAAGCCAATCGTTCCTCCACAGAATTCACAGTAACAGACACTCTCAGGAAGACTGACAGTCTGTCTGTCCATACACACTAGGCATTTCTCTATGCTAGCTCACTCTTCAGCCCCCTTTCATATTCCCCTGTAGAACCTGTACTCAAAAAGAACTTAAAAAGGCAAGTTCTGGAAGGCTTCCAATAGCTTTATTGTTGTGGCTGATGTATAAAGACAGAATCTGGGCTCAGTTTCTAGAAAGCCTTATAATCAAAGACACAAGATATCACTTCAGGGATGTATGGTGTCATCCATTCTGTAAGTTACTTTTGTATGAACACTAAGCATACAAAATGCTTTTTTTGCTCTAGTTTTTAAAATGTTCACAAAATACACAAGGTGAGTGTAACTTTTAGTTCTATCCTGTAAGTCATTAAAGGAAAAAAAGGTTTTACAGTCTTGATAATAATTCCAAATTTCTGCAAGTGAGATGTGGCTTGCATAGAAAATAATTCCTCAGTTTAACATCACCTCTAATAAAAGTAACTTTGGTCTTGATACTGCATACATGGTATGGAAGTTGCTGGTGTTTTACAATTTTTGTTTCTGACTACCAGTAAAGATGTGTGGAAACAAAATGTTAATTTTATAGTTTTGATCTTAATATTATTGCCTTTAATTATATTATGTAATGACATGACATGACATGACATAACATAACATGATGTACTATATACCAATATATATTATATTATATTATATTTATATTATATTATATTATATTATATTATATTATATTATATTATATTATATTACATTACATTACATTACATTAATTACATTATATTAGTGTAAATTATCTGCATTTTAGGCGTCTGTAGCGACTGCTGAAGTTAATGGGAGAATTGCCATAGACTTAAACGAGACACAACTTGGAACATAAGAAGTTCAGTCTTAATATATGGAAACACTTTTTTACTGTGAGGGTGACTGAGCACTGGCACAGGCTGCCCAGAGAGGCTGTGGAGTCTCCATCTCTGGAGACATTCAAAACCTGTCTGGCCGTGTTCCTGTGTGATCTACTCTAGGATCCCGCTCTAGCAGGGGGGTTGGACTAGGTGATCTTCAGAGGTCCCTTCCAACCCCTACCCCTCTGTGATTCTGTGATTAATCAGATACAAGCAAATAAGACCTCTTAGTAACAAGAAGGTGAAATACTGAAAGCATTTGGTCCATATAACAAGAGCAACAACAAAGAAAGAAATGAAGCACTTGAATTATATTTGGATGTAAAAGATCAAAAATCAAAGCTTAAACTCCTTTCATAGTTCCTACAACTTTTTAAAGAGCAGATTGTACCCTGAGACAAAGAGAAATAGCAGTGTGTTAATCCCAAGGCATGTTAGCCAGGGTTCACTACAGCAAGTGGTTTATTGGATCTGTTTTTTGAGTCTAAACCAACATGGAGATTGAACAGCTATGTATAACAGCTTGAAGAAAACAACCAATCCTTCAGTGAAGAAGGCTGTCCCTCTTTAATCTCCCATTGTCTATAATTACTGATTAGTAAGAGAAACTATGATAACATATTGTCTTCAAATTTCTTGTGAAATATCATCTTTTGAGAACCAGACCTAAATATAATTTCCAGGCTCCAGAACCTACTGATCCTCATTAGAGTGAGCCTCAAGATCTGGACCAGATAAAACAGGAGTATACTCGGCTAACAGCAAATTGGTGTGAAATTGATTTCACAAGCCTGTGTCTCCACTCCTGGTTGTATGAGAATAACCCTGAGATTGAAACTAAAAACCAATCTGCTCAGCCAAACAATTTAAGCAGCAGGTTCTTCCACAGGCCAGCCTGAGTGCAAACCTCAGTGAGATACGAGTGGTTTTCCAGCTCAGAGTTCAGGATTTTGGCAAAACAGGTGATTGATTACTCTTGGAGCTTCTTCATTATATGCATCTCCATGTACCTGTGGATACTTACTATTTCCTCAGCCTATAGAATTTCCCAAAATTTCAGTTAGTTTCATCACATTTTATGGAAGTATTACATAATAACATAGAAGGTTATGCTTTCAGAGCCAGAATTCCTGCCAAACATCCAGGTGGTGGCTTGTAAATGGAAGCCCTGGCCACTTCAGTGCTGGTTCTTGGTGCTGCCAGCAACACCTACCTTTTCTGACCTGTCGTATTTTCCGCTGGGATTCAGTTCTTATAATTCTTGCAGCTCATTTCAGGCTTGGTTGTGAGAGTTCTTAAGGTTTGCTCTTTCATATGGAAAGAAAAACATGGCTGTGGAGGGACTGAAGAACTAGCACCAGGTAGGCAGGCAGAACTAAGGACTGGGTAGGTCTTTTGTTTCTCTTTCCAGAGTGGCTCAGTGTGTTTGGCTCAAATGGCATGCAGGGAGACCTTAGCTGCTCCTGGGGAAAGGCTAATGCTTCTTATTTCCTCACTGCTTATTTTAGTCTGTAGTTTTGGCTTCTTTGATAAGCAAATTTTTCATAGTATTTAAGCTCTTGTTCTTGATATTTTGTTTAAATACATAACTTCTAAATCTGTTTAAAATTACCTGTGTCAATATTTTTTTTTTTCCTCCCAATCCATCAGAGGAATAAATCCTGCTAGCCTAATTCAGATGAAACTCCATTCATGTCAACAGGAACAAAGCCACCAGAAATGGACACTGGCAGCAGGTAGAGCAGGGAATTGTCTTTCACGCACTGACATTTGAATTCCCTGTGACACTACAAGCTAAGACCTAGGGTAATCTTTAATGAGTCATGTTAGTTTAGTATAATGTCCAACAGCGTTTTACTAACAGAAAGGTTAAAACAATGCTCCAAGCAAGTGCCACATAGGTTTTTGTTTTCCTTGAATATGACATTTTTAAAGTGGTGACCATCTCCTTTGTAGTTACGTTTCATGATTTCAGGTATTAGAGGGATATACTACAGACATTGATGTAATGGAAAGGGGCAGGTGATATATTTTCTCTAGAACCACAGAATTTTAGAGACTCTAGCAAAAAAATACACCATAGACAATAAATCAAGGCTGGTCTTTGATCTATGGAACATTCAGGTTATTTCTTTTTAGGAAATGTATGTTCTACGAAACTGTTTAAAATATTTGGTGAGTATAATTATCCTATGATAATTCTCTGCCATCACTGGTAGTACTATATGCAGAGCAGAAGGGGAGTATTTACTGTGGCAGTTACCCTTCCACTGTGCAGCTACCCAAAGGCTTTGGGAGAGCTTTCTGTTCAGAAGAAATCCAGGCCTAGACACCCTGAAAGTTAGATGCTTATGTTTTCACAGAAAAGTCTGGAATCCAGACTCAGTATGTTTTAAAAGTTAGTCATCCACTTTCTGGATGAAAGCACTGTGCTGTTATGTAGAAAATGAACAGAAGCACTTCTCATTTTAAGATAAAACACCCATGGTGGGATAGTTTAGTAGAGAATTCTATGTACACTCTTTTTTCCAAGCTGTCCTGCAATGCAAAGAATGTGGGATTCACAGGACTACTAGAAGCTCAGTATATAAAAGGGAGTTTGACATTGTGTATTAGTGACCACCAGACTGCAGGACTGGGACAGACTTGTGTTCTTGGCCCTACATCTGCAGTTGGTGCTGAAAGCTACATTTGCAGGAGCTGATTTTTAGGCTTCTAAGCTGTAGCTTTCAGGTGTCAACATAGTCTTGCACCTAAGTCGCACTGTTAAATATTTTTCTGAGCTCATGATTTTGGTATGCTTGGCAGCTACGTATGAATATAACTCAGTGAGCAAAGCCTCTATGTGCTCAGGCTTCTTCTCCCTGTGGTTAAATATGGGAACTGTACTTGTTGTGAGCTCACCGCCATGAGTTTCATAACGGACTGCAGGTGAAAAAAAATATTTCTAATGCTGTGCTGTTAAAAATTTAGTGAAGGCTTGAGATTTGTAACCTCTAGGTGTGTGATTCTGCTCACCTGTGGCTTCCTCCGGTGCTAATAGGGACAGCGGTGACTCTCTATTGCCACCTAGTGCACTAGCCACAACAGAGACAATGCATCGCACCGTCTAACACGGCAAAGGGCAAAACCAAGTGCTTATTCTTCCAGAAGGAAAGTCAGACACTACGTTAATGAGGTGATAAATATTTTTCTGGACTTCTAATACTTTCTGAGATCGCAGGAACTTTTCTCATACTGGGTGTTTTCAGAGAGAAAAGGGGAAGCAAAAGAGATGAGACAGGCTCTTCTAGAGAATTCACTATTGCCTAGTGGTTAGGACACTTCCATGGTAGAAGAGCCTTTCTTTGAAAAAGGACTTGAGTCTGTGTCTCCCATAGTCCCAAAAGAGTGCCCTACTCACCAGCCCTGCTGCTCTTCTGGGGTTAGCCTGCTTGTCTCTTTCTAGGTTATGTTCAAGAATTTCACCCTAGAACCAGAACACACAAGTTATCACTTACGTTGTAGAGTGCTTTTCATCAGTATGTTTCAAAGCAAAAAAAATAAAATAGTCTTTCTCATGATTTAACAAGTGGGAAACTGAGATAGACATGTGCAGGGACTGTCCCAAGACACAGATTAGGAAGAACACTCCAGGTTCACGGACCTTGCGCTTCTCTAGTGATGATATCATCTCTATCAGGCACACTCTAGAAAAAATGACATTGCTTATCCAGCTCCCAGCTCCAAAATAACACCACAGAGTCATACTGGTACTGAGGGATGGAGCCAATAGAAGACCTAGAGCTACTAAGTGAAGCCAGTCAAATTCAGAGCAAACAAAAGGGAGTGGTTGCTGTGATAGGTAGTGAATCTGTGGAACTCCTGAACAGATCTTACAGATGTAAAAATTTTACCTGTATTCAAGGGAAGGCTGGAAAAGTACTTGAAAGAGACATCAGTTGAAAGTTACTAAGCAGGCATAACATACTTGGTTCAGGAAAATCTTTGAGCTGGAAGGAATTGCACGTTGAGATAATACAGGAGATGTATCAAATAGGGTTGCTCTTCTATATTTTTATTTTTATTTTTCCTGAGTGCCTGCTTATGGCTACAGTTAAAGACAGAGTATGAGGCTAGCTCTGCCCTTAGTCTGTACCAATACAACTGCTTTTATGATGAGGACAGTAGGTTTCAGTGGCACCATTCAGAAGCACAGCTCCTTCTCAGGCTGCCCTGTAGTGCTGTTGTGAGTGGTATGACGCAACATCCTCATTCAGGTCCTCACCAACCACTCCTCTACACAACCAGACCAATTTTGCTGACAAAATATTTGAAGGAGCAATAACCTTGTTCTCTATGTCTAGCCACCTGCAACTGAGCTGTATTTTGCAGTGGGCTCAGGGGTGAAGATCCCTTATACAAATACCCTCACACTGAAGTCAGGATCTTGCCTTCAGGATAGTCTAGGATGCCAAAAAACCCCTGTGGCTGCTGAGAGAATGTCTCTATCCAGGGGACTACTGCTTTTCCTGCAGGGAATGAAGCCAAGACATTTACTCTGAGTGCTTACCACAGTGGGCAGCAGTGACAGCCCAGCCTCAAAACCTCCAGTTGCTGAGCACAATCACTGAATAACAACAAAACCAGTCTGATTTTTCACTAACTTATGAAAGAAGTTGTATTTCCAGTATCTGACAGTACATATCAGCTTAATTTTCTTCACTTGAAGTAATCACAGCTGTTGATTGCTTCAACCAGGGCAGAACAGGAAACCTACATGAACAACTGCAAGTATGAAAACTCATTTACTGCTGACAAAGAGGCTAATATGAAAAGCTTTAAACCACAGTTATTCAGATCCTATAAATAGCTAGGCAACATATTTATGTTAATAACTTTGTTTTTTTCACTCTCCCAACACTATATTTCATTTCCTAGGGAAAAAAAAAAAGTGAAATATGTAGTATTTTTAGGATTTTTTGTGTTTAAAAAAACCCAAACAACAAACAAAACAACTAAAACCTGGTTCAGATCAACTATAAAAGACTGGAGGGTGGAAGCAAGCAAAGTAAGGACACTTAATTGCTAAAACTTTTGACAAAACTTTATTGTGTCCTGGCAGATATTAACTTATATTATGTGAAAGGCTAGCTCATCTTCTATTACCTTCACTATTACCTTCATCTTTGCTACTGTTTTTAGCCCGAATTTGGTTCAAAGGAAATTACGTTGTTGTTTTGTTTTTTTTTCTCTCTTGCTGCAACGAAACAGCATTCAGAGCCTTAGAATAATTCATCTTCCACCTTCTTTTAGAAAGAAGGACAGGAAACTGAAGAATGAAAATAATTTTCTGCAAACAAAAATAATGTTTTATTTCGTTAGGCTGGCTGGTTTGTGGTTTTGGTTCTTTTTTATATTCTCTAGCAGAGTAGTTGAATTAAAAAAAACCCTAACAAACAAAACTAAACCAAAACCAAGCAACAAACCCCAGAACATAAAATAATTCTGTTTTGAAAAATAAGGTTCAAGATATTTCAAAAGATACTAAAAATATCCAGCAGATATATCAAGTGAGTAAAATTGGGACTATTGCACACTATGGGACATACTCAGCACCAGTTAACCAAGAGATTTGGCTAGCTATGTTAAGATGCATCTTGGAGCCTTGCTTTGTAGATCCATTTAAACAGAAGAGAGCATTTTGACCAGTAGGAATGTTGGGATCTCCTCTTATGGAAATGAAGGCATGCAAGTGGTAATTTGCACAGTGATTTACCCAACTGCTCTGCAGGGCTCCAGATGAAGGACTCACAGCATGTGACAGCTACACAACCAGAAAGAAATACATGCAAAGCATGTACATGCAAACTAGTTACAGTTGTAAAAAGAAATAAAATCTAAGCCCATTATTTCTGCTATGTACTTTTAGGGGTTCCTGTGTTCAACTCCCAGACACAGTGGGGGATCCTAGGACAGTCTTGGAATTCTATAGAATGCGACCTGATACACTGCAGTAAATACAGTATATGGGAACATCTAATATGGGGAATACTTAGGTTGACAAGTCACTAATGCTTCTAACATTCTCTGGAGTCCCTTCATTATAATCTTCTGTTCCCTTCTCTTGTTACCTACTTTGCCAAGGAAGAAAATGGATGATACTTGATGAAAACGGCCATTACAACCTTTCACTGAGTAAAAGTCTTACCCTTTTTGTTTTGAGCTTTTGGAAGGCCTCATCATTGTACCTGCACAGGGAGACGAACGTCTTCAGAAGCTGTCTGTGCCATCTGCTTCTTTTGGAAACAAGGTCTTGCAGCAAAGTACACTGACATGATTCTTGTTATAATGATAGTCATAGGTTTGTAAACAGCATGTAAACAGATGAGTAAGTAAAATGCTTTTACAGAAGGTGATTGTGTATTCTCTTCTAAAGTATTGACTGGTTTATGTTTCAACTCAATTTAGACAAAGTGTGTAACGATCTTTTCCTGAATTAAGGTCTTTTGTGAGAGCCAGTAAAAGCCTTGCAAAAAGACTAAACAAAAACTCTGTTCTGGCTGGGCCTGTGAGCCATGATATTGGTGAAACAGTTAAATGAAGGGTGATAGGCATATAACCACAGAATCATTTATGTTGGAATGGATCTCTGGACATCATCTAGTTCAGTCCTCCTGTTCAAAGAGGAGTCAACTACAGCAGATTATTCAGGGCCATTCCCAGTCAGGTCTTGACTGCCTCTGGCCATAGAGAATCAACAGCCTCTCTGCGTGACCTGTTCTAGTAAGGAATGGGTATACAGGGTATTTATTGTTTTCTTTAGGGAATAGTGGAAAGATGCTGTTGATTTTGCACCAGATGAGGGCTCTACTTTGTCTACTAAATAGCAGAGGCTACCTAAGACTGTACCTGCTACTATGTAGGTAGAGAAAAGATGTGGTTATTAACAGTGAGCTAGAGTTGCTTGGTCAAAACAGGTCCCAGTGAAGATTAGAGTAGGTGGGGCTTTGTTTTGTTTATGCTTCTGTCTTGAGATTTCTTGTGGCAGCAGAACTGAACAGTCTCTTATTGGACATAATGGTCTTAGCCAAACAGAGAATCTGGAAAAAGTTTGTTTCCAACAAAGAGACCTGGGGGGTAAAGGGTGCAGTGTGATGAGGGCTGCAGAGAAAGAGGGAAGAAACACCAAATCCTAGAAAAAAATATTTTTGAAAACTGATTCCCACTGGCTTTAGCAAGGCCAGAATCTCCTTCCTTATCTAGATACTCAAATACTAGGTTCAGCTTACCTAGGTTGCAGAATCCTTTTCCACATGCTACTTTGATGATCTTTGAGCACTGTGAACTGCAGCTACCCATTCAGACTAACTCCTGTGGGAGTCCTAGCTGTAACCCAAGTGAGCAGCCTGGTAGCCTGTGGTCCAGAAACAGCAGTGGGTGACTTCTGTCTCTGTGAAGTACTGAGTCACACCTCTGTTAGAGAGTGAATACACCTGCAGACTGGGGCGAACTAATGTAATTTTTACTAAATCAGGCTTGAACGGAAATCATTATATTATATTATATTATATTATATTATATTATATTATATTATATTATATTATATTATATTATATTATATTATATTATATTATATTATATTATATTATATTATATTATATTATATTATATTATATTATATTATATTATATTATATCATATCATATCATATCATATTATAATGTTGTGTTTGAAGGTCATGTACTTTGCTATCTTGTTTACTCTCCATAGGCAGACCAGATATTCTTGCTTCATATTTAGCCAGGAAGCTAGCTGTATAGCAAGTTTTACAATCTTTGTGGTCCTAGACTACTAAGAGTTTCATAAGAGTGACTACAGAGGATGACATTGTTTTGAGATTATCTAATTAAATGCATAATTACAGGATCTCAAATTATCTAATTTTTGCTCAGCTGTGAAGCAAAAACTGTCCAGTGCTGCAAGCAGACTCTGGATTGTATAGCTAACGTTTCATACCTGGGACCATAACCGCAGGTAAAATATTTTAAACTATTTCATCTTGCTTACCACTAGATCATTTTTTCTAGGCAAATCACTATGGTTAAACCACCTTTTTACAAGGCCTACTTCAACATCTGATTAACATGTTCCACTTTTTACTTCTAATTACTGCAAAGAAAGCATAAAAAGATAAGGAAAATCTTGCTTAACATGAAAACAATCTGTTGTCCATGGGCTCTCACCCCACCTGTGAATCTAATAACAAATATTTTTGCAGTCACTTTAGAGGCCTCACAGATAGACTTTGTGCCCTATATAGAACTGCACTATATTTCCACAACACAACAGTCACTTTCTGCCACTGTATTTTATGCCAGTAAAATATATGGAATATGCCAGTGTGCTACCTGACTTTTGGCAGAGGACTTTTAATTTTAAATTTTCCTTCTATCATGACCTCTAATGTAGCAAGACAAAGGCGTATAAAGATACCAGTACCTTACTAATGAAATAATCATTGCACTAAGCACTAGGCCTTTCTGTTTAACAGAAAGTTCTTTAAATATAGCATTTTCTGTCCGGTGACTGTGCTGATGTAATTAAAAGTGTGAGAAAGTGTGCTGTTTTGTTTTCTCTTTTGGAAAATTATTTTTTGTTTCAGTTAAGGGTTGGACCTACTGGTGCAGAAGATTCATGAGTGTTTACCTCCTAGCTGCTTTCAGTATCACCATATACTGCAAATACAGAGTTCTGCCAACACAAACTATTCTCTTCCTATTTATCAAAAGGCTGTCCCTTGCTTAACAGATGTCATGCAACCAAAGGCATTAATACTACTGCAAACCTATTTCCAGCTTCACTTTCTTTTCCTGTTTGGAAGTTATTCTTCCAAAATACTGTACAATTATTCTTTTGATTTCTTCTCATCTAGAACGTCCTCAGGTCTCTGATTTTCACTTTTTCCAAATTTACTTGCAAGATTTACTTCTTTTTGCTGAAAAATACTGCCTGTGTTAAAATAGTTTTCCTAATTTTTCTGGCTTTTCATTTTGCTCTTCTGCTTTTGGAATTGTTAACATGTTAGCAAAGTTTGAAGTTATTATTTTATAAGTAACTTTGAAGATTTATTTTCTCAGCTGGTTACAGTTTGAACTAAGTCTCACAGAGAAGAAGATGGAATTGATAGCAGGGGGACTGGACTAGATGGTCTTCAAAGGTCCTTTCAACCCCTACCACTCTATGTGTGTGTGATACTCTATTTCCTCTCCAAGAAGAGAAGTGTAATTTGAAGTATGAGATAAGTTATAGACACATGACTGAATAATTTTAGAAGTGATGTAGAAAGACTTGGAGTATTTACCATTTGGAGGTATTATTTGAGAAGAGGTTTCATATCTTCATAGACAGACTTCCCCCAGCATATAGGATACCAGCTTGCGATCCAAACTGGCAGAAAGAATAAAAAGAACTTGAAATTGAGAGACAAGAAGAGAGCCTAAGAAGGAATCATAGTTTCCTCATTTAACACCCAGGACAGGGGGAATTTTGGCTTCAGGAAAGTGGTGGCAACAAATGTAGAAAATAGGAGCTCAGAGAGCGAGGATTTCAACTGGAGTGTAATATGAGAAGTAGTATAGTCAGTAAAAGAAGGCCAGGAACCTATGCAACAAAACAGTGGATCCAAAAACAGTGAGAAATTAAAATCAATCTCTATGGAACTAATTCTGTTAGAGTTTGGAATGGAATTGCATCAACGATCAAAGAAGAGAAATACTGATTGAAAGGTGTATAGTCTTCATAGAAGAGAAGCTGGGGGGGGGCAGGAAAGGATGATATCCTGGCAAAAGCCAAAACTACATTGGGGTAATTGTGATATTAAAAAGTTGAGAGCCCACATTCATACAGGAAAATGTCAAGATCTTTTTTTCCTTGAAGACTAAAAGAGCAGAAAGTGGATAGTGTATAACAACATGAGGTATGAGGTCAGGAAATGAAGGAATAATAAAAATGTGGGGACTGAAAGAGGAGCTGCATTAGCAAGTGACTGCACCAAGAAGAGACATCTGTATGATGCTATCACATAAAAGGAAAATGTGGCTCCAAAGCATATCAGGTCCATTTTGTCCATCCAGGGAAGGACAGAACACAATAGAATGTTAATATTATTTTCTTCAAGGTATGAGTGGTACTTCACTTGCATTACTGTGAACAGCTCAGTTTTCTCACGTTCAAGAGAGATTAATTCAGCTGTGGTAGGTGAACTGAAAGGCCTAAAACAATCAGGGAAATGAAGAGCTTGGTTTATTAGAGGAAACTAAAAGTATTCGGCTTGTTTAGCATAAAAAACCAAAGATTGAGAGGTAAATATGTGTTTATTCTCCATTAATATGGTACAAGCGTTCTCACCAGGTAGAAAAATGATCCATCAAAGTTAAATGACATTTATAGTGCTACAAATAAAAATATCCACTAAAAACTAATAAGCACAAAGTTAGAATTAAAAAAAATAGTATTATTACAAAGAGATAGAAGAGCTTTATTTCAAGTGTTGGGTTCAACGAACTTCTGTGAGTGCTGAAGCCGTCCTTTGGTGAATTTCTTAGTATTGAGCAGCTTCAAGGCTGCTTAGAAACAAGTATCTCCACTGTGGTCTTCTAAGAGACAAAGAATTCCACCCCAGGAGACAACTGTCTTTTATCCTGGTGGACAGGAATAATAATAGGGGAAGAATAAAGGAAAGAATGAGAACTGGTGTGGCTGAAGAGGTGAAGAATAACTGAAGACAGCATATAACAATGGAGAATATACCCTCAGCTGTATTACAGAGATGTGGAGTGAAGGCTATGGAAAGGGAAATAGCACGGAAAAAGAGTACAAGTCCTGGTTATAATGCTGAATGCCTTTATTTAGTAGACAGACAACTGCTAAAATTACAATGCTATATGCAGGAATGTTTTATTTTATAAGGATGTATATATGAGAAGTATTGTCCATCTTTACAGCCACACACACATTAGATAGAACTAAACATGCAAATACACCCATGTTCTTACAGGTAAAAGAAACATGAAATTTGACTTAAATTGTGTTGCAACAGCACCTTGTCGTTTGAATGGAAATCCAAGTCTCATTGTGTTGTCTTAGCTGTTATATATAGAAAGGAAAACAGTGGAAAGAGTGAACAGGGTTGACACAATGCACTAAAAACATCCATTTCTGCTAATGTATTCTTTGGCAGCACACCAAGGTTAATATTAGGCCTTCTGCCAAAAGTCAAAGGGTCCCAAGTTCTCACTACTCTTTGAAATGATATTGATTTAATGTGCCTAATTCTCACCTCTTGCTGATTTCATTCTGGCTTTAAGGCCAATGAAATACAAATGGTTTGCTCTATCTCTCTCCTGTGGGAGACGCCTTGCCAGTCCCCACCTTCTGAAGTGCTTCCTACTGGGTTCTTATGCCAGCCAATAATGTTATGGTTATAGCTATGGCTATACAAATGTATCCAGAAATTCTTAAAAGCATCTAATGGTTTTGATTGACTTTATGTACCTTCAGGATACTTGACCATCCAGCAGTGGCTGTTGAGCACATGGAAACATTAGCACTTCAAAAGCTTAGCACTTTAAAATCTGCCTTCAGCTGGGTGTGGTTAATTGAAGCCACTCAAAATCAATAGTCATTTTTGAAAATTCAGAACACATTTGACATTTCGAATCAAAAGGCTAATTTATTTTGTTATTCCCATACACAAAGTTTTATTCAATTTTGTAGTGTGTTGGACAAAGTTACTCCCCTCCCAAATTAGAAATGATAGGAGCATTAATTTCTGTAAATTAAATCACTTTTAGAGATCAGAAGTTGCTCAGCCTCTCACAGAAAGACTGGGTGCAGTTCTGTAAGAAGACGAGTATGTTGATTGACACCAATTGTGTGAATTACTTGGAAGAGCCTTCACAAATTTTCCCTTCCCTCCAAAAGCAAATTTAAACATGGGAAAGAAGTTTCTGTATACTATGAAACAATCCTTCTGTTGCAAGGTTGGCAAAATTCCTACTGTTCAAGGAGTCCATGAGCAATCTCTAAAAGCACCAATCCTACCCATTCTCCATTTCTCTCTTGCTAAGCATAATACTTACCAATATAAAGGCTAACAGGTCATTTTATTTCATTCCATTCTTGTGCCTCTTATTATATAGTAACATTCAAATAGATTTGCTTTTGATCATGCTTTAATTTTAAGGAGAGTGATATATGATAACATTTTTTGCAATTATCAGATTTCTCTGTAAAGCCTAGGACAGAAGAGCATTGATAAGTCCTGCAAATATGCTAAAGCCTTGGGTTTATTTGGAAGGGGAGATTCCTATTCATGCTAAAGAAGTGGGCAGAGCTGCTTAATTTATTCCTCATACACCTGTGGCTTATTTGAAGACCCAAACTCTCACCCCTATCCAAGAAAATCTCTCATTAGCTTCTTCAAAGAGAACTGAGTGTTCGTGGTGCTATAGGTCTTCCTTTTTTCTTTGGCCACCTGGACCCCTGTCTCTTGTCACAATCATTCCACTAGCTTCATCTTGTCTCTTTCTGACATCCCTTATTACAAGTCTAACTCCTTTTATGCTTTTTTTCCTCACCATTTCACTTTCTACTACATCTGCTCTCCTTGTGAGTATGAACATGTTGTTTCTGGTTTGCTCAGAAAGGAAAAACTGTAAGTCCACCTGCTTGTCCATCCTCTTTCCTTGTTGGAGGCTAAGGGCTCCCAAGCACTGCCTTAGCTCTACACCACCTCCCATTCCCTCCATCACTCCTCCCAGAGCTCTTTGCAGTCCTCTTCCACTCTGCTCCTTCCTTAAGAAATTTTCTCTTGAAAGACCTCCATGGATATTTACCAAACTATCCTTTTCCAGCATCATTCCCAAGAACCATCTCTCCCTGATGGAAAACTAAGAACTGGCAATTTAAAGGGTATTTAACTTTATGAAGATTATGCAGAAGAAACTGCCTGCTATTCTTCATGGTACTTATCCAAAATGAAGAGATCCTTGGGACAGGGTCAGTGACATCACTTTAAGGATGAACCTAGAAGGAGATCAGTTAGTAGGTATTTGAAATAGATAAGACCACCACATCTTATTTCAACAGTCTTAGGACTCTACAGAGCACTTTGAACAGTATCTTGAAACTTATTCTTCCAGGCATCACTCTCTTCCAGTCTAATCCCTCCCCTCTGCTGTTGTTTGAATGAAGGAAACACTTCAGAACAAAGCCCCTTTCTTGCCCCCCACTCAGCCAAGATTTGATGTCTTAGACTGACCACACTCTCCAGCAAGGGCCAGCTCCCTCAGCACCCACCTCCCCAGAGCCCAGGCGGGAATCCCTCTGGGAACATACCTTCCTCCAGCACCAAGCAGGGTGGAAGGGTGCTGGCGACTCACAGGGGCTCCCAAGGGAACGAGATGCAGAGGGAGCTTGGTAATGCTCTGCTACTCTCAGTAGCAGCTTGAATGCACAGCCTGAGTACCAGCCAAAGCACCATGCCCCCTGCCCCCAGCAGCTCCCTCCCCATTTCTTTCCTTGCTCACCCAAACCACATTTTCAGACATCCTCAAGTTCAGCGCTGCTCTACGGAGTGTGATCACTCAGCCTTACGTAAATGGGACCCACCACATCCCTTGTGTGCAGTTAGACGTGTAATGATTAGGGAGAGGAAGTCTCATCCCTCTGTAAAGTGCTGCTGTCCCTAAGCATCATTTAATTTAAAACAAGGGCAAATGAGTATGTACTTTCAGATAGCAGAAGGTACAGTCACTGCATATGAAACACTATAGCACTCGGACAGCAACACCCATTTAAAAAAAAAACCCAAGCAAACCAAAGCAAAAGCACCCGGGAGAAACAAGTCAGCAGTTCTTCCTCCTTCCCTTTGGTAAGGAAGCACCCTGATGCCTCTTAAGTGTGGCGCTGGACTGACAAGATACAGAGCCCATTGTCTCAGAGTGTAGGGGATGCTGTGCACCTGACTTCCCTCAGCTCTCAGCCAAGTTTTGTTACCCCAACCCACCTGCTTATCACAAAATGATGCTGTTCAAGACCTGAAGTGAGCAGTTTCAGGAACTGCTTGGTGTTATGACAATTTTGGTAGCTACACAAGTATTTTGGGGGTGGCACCTCACACTGCACCAATACCCAAGAGCCAGCTGAGTGCAGGACTGCGAGCAGCAGCCAAACTGCGCATCAGGGAGCGAGCAGAGCCTGCAGGCAGCTGCATCGGCAGGGTGAGGGGAACAGCATCCGTATGCAGTGGGACATATGTGAACCAGGTAAGCTGGCCGGAGGGAGGCAAATCCAAGAAGCTGCTGCTAAGTACGGAGTTTTATAGTTTGAGATACATGTAACTAGCCCAGTAAGGATAAGAGAAGGCAAAAAAGTTTAGCAAATAAGCCACGCAGAGACACATTTTAGCACACGGAAAGAAAAACTATAGACACAATTTGAGAAAAATACCCCATTTTATTTGCTGCTTTCTGGTTGAAGGCTCTGGTGAAGGGACAAGAGGAAGGACAATTTTGTGAAAGACTACTGTGAACTCCAGTGAAGACTCTGGAGCGTGGGCTGAGCTGCTTTCCCACACACGCACAGGACCAGCCTCAGCTTCAGAAGTACTCTTAAGTTTTAAAGTTCCTTCTTTCTTCCTCCAACCATTTCTTTGTCTCCGATGTTTTAATCTTTTAAAATCTTTTGTCTCTCTCTTTGTCTCCGATGTTTTAATCAGACGGCACCAATTCCCCTCAGCAGGAGCTCCACAGAGATTACACTTAACGACCTGCATTCCCCCCTTAAGGGCTGGGGCAGGAGGACAGAGCCCAGGCTGCGGGGAGCACGGGGGCATGTGCCAGGAAGGGCTGCCCCAGGACTGAGCGCTCGGAGGTCCCTGCAGACATTACAGGGCACACACCGACAGAGGGGGGCTCTCTGGTCCCCTGCCTTCAGCAGGCGCCAGCCCACAGGCAGGCAGGTCTCCTCAGGGCAGCTGGAAACGGGGACCAGGGTGCCCGTGGGGCTCTGGGCGCTCGTTACCACCTCCCGCCGCCGGGGCGGGTGCCGGGGCTCGAGCCCTTACCTGAGTTCCGCAGCTTGCGGTTCCTGAAGACGGAGGCGATGACCAGCAGGTTGCCCAAGATGTCCACCACGGTGGTGAAGATCAGCACGCTGGAGAGCACCGTCACCACCCAGGCGGGCCGCGGGGCACCTGCCGCCTCCCGCTCCGCCAAGCCGAAGCGGGCTCTCCCGCCCGGGTCGCAGCAGTTCCTGAGGGAGCCGTTCCCCAGCATGGCTGACGGCTCCGGCCCCACGGACTGCCCGCGCGGGCGGGCGGGAAGGCTTTTAACGGCCCCGCCGCGCGCGCTGCCCCTCCCGCTCCCGGGGCGGGGATAGGGGCGGGGCTGGAGGCCTCCCCCGCCCAATCCCCGGCGGTACCGCGAAGCCCGGGGGCGGTACCGGGAGGCCCGGGGGCGGGCCCTTCGCACGGCTGCCGCCCCGGCGCGCGGCGGCGGCTGAGGGGGAGGTGAGGGCATCCCCGGCCGGCGGGAGGCGGCGGCAGGCGGGTGCCCACGGGCAGCGGAGGCGGCCGTGCTCGTTCACGGCTTGTGTAGCCGGAGAGCCCGGGGGAGGCGAGGGCGGCGAAGAGCCGGGCGGTGGCGGAGCTCCTTTCCCTCAGCGCCTCTCCCCGCAGTAGCCCCAAGCCCCGCCGGGCTGCAGGCTATGCCTCTGCAATGCCTCTGCCGGCCCTTAGGGCTGCTCACGGCAGGCGGAGCTCGGAAGGGGTTTGTGTCCTACTTCGCATTGTTTTCAGGGCAACCGGGCCACGCTGGACCCTTGTCCTGCTTCCAGGTTTTGTCCCACTTTTGAGAATAATGCAGGAGCTGCACCTGCAGAAGAGGTCACTGTGTGGCTGTGTTCTCCCTCTTTGTGTCTGCTCAGCACAGAGGAATCGTGGAATCATAGAGGGTTGGAAGAGACCTCTAGAATCATCCAGCCCGACCATTAACCCAGCACTGCCCAGTCACCACTGCCCCATGTCCCTCAGCACCACATCTACACCGCTCTGACATCCCTCCAGGGATGGGGACTCCCCCACTGCCCTGGGCAGCCTGTGCCAGTGCCTGACAGCCCTTTCAGTGAGAAAGGTGTGCCCCACAGTTTTTCAAGAATTAGATCTGGAGATAGCCTGCCTTGTTGAGTTAATTTGGAAAAATGGGGCAATTTTCAGTCCATTTTAACAGGAAATTATTATGGCGCATTGCTGCTTTGAGACTTACCTTTAAACAAATGTGCACTGGTGTAATCAAAATACTGCAAATTATTGTGTAGACTTCTTTTTCCAAATTAGAAATATTTTTTTCTTCAATTTAAACCTACTCCCAATCAATTTTCGATATATTAAAGTAGTCCTAGTTGGAAAGAACATAAAAGTGTGCATGCAGATTTTTACACCAGTCTTATTTACACTGATTTAAAAACAAAATATTGTACCTCAGATGCTTTCTGTATAATGCAGGCAATATGTAAGGCATCATGATCCTTTTCAAACTGCAGATGGAGTTACCAAAGCTTCACAGCTTAAATCAAAGGACTGTCTTCTGAGAATTATCACTCCTGAACAGTTATTTTTCAGTTCTGCCATAGGAAAATAATAATTGCATCCTTGACAGAACAGGCTCATTCTTGATGCGAGCTAAAGTTTACTTGATTTTTCCTTTTCTTCCCCTAGAAGTTTAAAAGAAGTTTATCCAAGGAAATGCCTATTTTCTCTATTCATCAGTGCAAAGAAGGATTTTTCTCCAGTGAGTATTAATCTACCAGTAAGAAGAACTTTTGTGTTAGTGTCTTCCTTTATTTATCTCTGTTCCAATTTCCCTTTTCAGAAAATTAGTATCCTCACTGCCCATTGTCTATGTCCTACTCTAGTCTTGTTGACTTATTGTGGAAAACAAACAGATATTATGATCTATTATCATGCCTCGTGCTCATTCTGGGCATCTTTCCAGAGTCTGTATAAATGCTTTTAGGAGAAATGTACCATTTTGTTGTCTGTTATTACTACAGGATTTATCTTTAGCTGTTTGTAAAAAACCTTTAACTCTCCCAGAGCACAAATGTGACTTTTGAAGGTAGGCTGTGCTCTTGGCATTCTCTAGGTTTACAGTTCATCCATACAAGAGTAACACTATGTATTTTCCCTGCCACACACAAGTGTTATGTATCATCACTCATTTTGTTTTATAGCTCCCAAAAGTGTGCTAAGTGATTTAGAGAAGAATTAGAAAGCTATGGCCTGAACTTGGCCTGAAGTATGAACCTGCTACAAGATGAGAAAGAAAGCAAGTGTTGCTGGCTTTGTAACAACAATCTGTCTTTTGTGGCTACGCTGGCATTTGACAGTGGGAAAACAAACAGGTAGGAATCCAAATGGCAGCCTTTCTGCCTCAGTAACCTGGAAAGAGCAGGTTCTTCATCTGATCTGAATTCCCACTCTCTTAATTTATATCAGCAACATAGATCTGAATCCTTCTTTAGGATTATCTGTAAGAAGATAAGTTATAAATGTTAATATTAAATGTTATTTGTTTTTTAAAAATGATTGATTAAACTTCATTAAACAGTCTGTGGATGCTCTTAATCAGCTGTGTAGTAACCTATTTCAAATTAACTAAATTCTCTTTGAAAATGAAATGCATGTTTGAGCCTATTGATTGTTACAGTTAGTACAAAATAACTCATTGTTGCAGAAAGCACTCCATCTCAAAGAAATGGGTATATTCTTCACAGTTAGATTTTAAAGACTTTTTTATTTTTAAACTTTGGGAAATTTTCTTCTAATTCTATGTCTAGGAAAAGTAACTGTTCTGTGTTTCTTTTTGAAAGCATCAAAGTTTTCTAAGGCAATCTATATTTGTGTTGCAGGATAAGACCAGGAATTGCCTGGGTGATGGAACAATCAAATATTTCATGCATTGCTTTGTGCCCGAGGCTATACTCTCGTTTGCCTTTTTTTTTTTTTTTCTTTCATTCTGAAGAAAAACGGCCACTTCCTAGAGATGTATTCATGCACTTTGTTTTCTGTGTTTGTTGACTTGGTTTTCTGAAGGGACTTTAATTGGTCACAGAAGTCAAAACTCTTCATAAGCATGAATGAAATTTCAGGAAGAGGTTCCTATTGGTCACATCTCTTGAATTTTGGGTATTCCAGTAGAACAGAAGAAGAAATTACGTTTCTTTTATGTTTCTTATGTCAGCACACATTTCTACAAGAAGCACACATTTCTACAAGACCAAAGGGCTTCAGAGCTAAAATGCAGACTCCAAATGATGTTCCTACTTTTAATTGTCTCACTTTGGGTTGACTGTTTTCACAGTGTACACCACAGCAGAGGCTTGAGTTTGGACTTCTATACCTCATCCATTTCTATCCAATTTTGATTTTTAAAAATAGTTCTCTATATATTTTTGAGTCAACTCAAACCCAAGTACCATTGCTTAAATGAAAGCCCGTTCGCCTGTTCACTGCTGTCATGAGCCTGTACAGAAAAGTTTTTTCATTTAATAGAGTCTAACTTCTCCGCAGAAATAGAAGACTCACTTACTAACATTTTCCCTGAGTTTCATCTTTTCCCTGTTCAATGTTGTTATTTTTTTTTAGGCAGAAATCAAAGCATTAGTAGGGTAAGGGCTATTTTGTTGTTCATAATTTTCCAGCCCCTTAAAATTAGATCTGTCGTCTAATTCTCAATGACTTCTTGGTATTTTAGTCACATTGAATTTCCATGACACATAACAGGATCCTTTTGCTTTGAACTGTCAATATAAAGAGTCACTAGGTTTTGATACTTTAATCTAAATAGATTGGGTAAAATAAAGGTGAGGAGTGGAAAGGGATTTAAGTTGACTACATCTCAACCTAAGAGAGAGAGATATCTACTTCCAAAGGACAGTGTACGTTCATTGTCCTGTTATCATTGGATAGGTGTTGAAGGTAGGTGGAATAGATGACCTCGTGCACGTCTCTCAGCCAAAACTAGAGAGGAGCTTTGGTGACTAGTTTGGACCAGATACTTCAGTGTTAGGTGATTAAAGGTGACTCCAAGGAGTCATAGCAGGGCTAAAACTAAACCTCAATCTCCTGATTTGCATTCAATGTCAACATTTCAAAACCATCTTCTCTCTAAACATGATTGCCTATTCCACCTTCCCTACTCTTTAGTGTAATACACATATATATATATTATATATATATATATACGCTTTCTATACTCTATATACACACGCTTTCTGTGTATACTTGTATAAAAGCTACTGCTACTATTCCACTCTTGGGAATGTTCTGCCAATTTGTGTGGTGCTCTTCTAAAATATAAACGTTAGGCTGGAATAGAAGAAACTGGTCTTCATTCATGTCCCAGAAGAATGTCTGAACTTACATTTTTCAGGGGTGAAAGGCTAATTCCACAATCCCCCATAACCCTTTGACTAATCCTTTTTAAGATGGAAAACAGAGCCAGAAGAAAATAATTGGTTTATATGATTAAGGGGAGCTACCACAATGCCTTGTTCACATAGCGTTCAGGTGCTGTTATCTCTGCCCTTCAGCTTGTTTTGCAAGCATCTGCTAGTTTTGTCACAGTCAGAAGGCCAAGATGAACTGGGGAGGGAGCGTTGCACTGGCAGTCATGAGGTTCTGAAGTTCTAGTGGTGACTGTCCCATGGATTTGTCATGGCACTGGGTATAACTAACTTAATTTCTTTGTCTCTTTTGTTGCATTAAAATGAGAGTAAGGAAACTCTGTTATGTTCTTGGAAGGAATTGAAAGTTTTTTAGTTAAATGGTTAATTTTGCCATGCCATTGACTTTTGTTTAAGTTAATGCAAAGCTGTCATGGATGCACAAAAACTAGCCTGTAGTTCTCTGTCAATACCAGCAGTACCAAATGGTCTACTTCCCGGAGCTGACCATGAGTTCATCATGAGCTGAAATTTGGAACCAAGGAATAATTTGGCTAGGTGAATCAAATGAGTTCACAGCTTAAATACAACTTTTTTGTGAAGAAAGGGGTCAAGTTTCGTTCTTCACCACCAGTTTCCACCAGCGTTGTCCCAAAGACAGTATGAAATGTGCTATCTTGAGCTCTGTCATGGTGTCAAGTTATTACCTTAGATCAGTCAGGAGGCTGACACAGTATGTACAAGACACAGAGTTGCAACTGCCTTTTTCTCAAAGGAGTTGAAGTCTGGCTCTTTCTCTTCTAGCCAGCTACTGACTTTCACAAAACTTCTAGAAGTACAATAACCTCAAAGCTTGAGGTCATGACTCAAATCTGGTGGAATTCAGCAAAGGTTTAAAAGTTGTTGGGAGGGACTAACAAAAGGACAGATGGGTTAATGGAAGGCCTGATTATCAGAAGTCCCATTTCCATAGGAAGTTTAGGTCTGGTACTTAGGGTGTTTACATCTAGACTACCTGGTGCTGTATCCATTTGGTTCTTGTATTCCAGGGAATAAGGACTGAGACTTAAGTTGGAACATGATGGACTCATGGGAATAAAAACCAAATCAGTGATTACGTGATTAGAATAGATCATTTTCTGATAACCGCCAGCATGTCGACCAAATAGTATGCTTAGCTGGATTTTTTTTCCACCATTACGTATGATTCAGAGGCAACACTCTGGTCCTTTAACTCTGATAACTGACAAGAGTATCAGTGAGTCAACAATGGTTGATGGTGTGGTGCTATTCACCTGCAATATAAGATGGATCCTGTCTCTCAGGGTTGGGAGGCAGAACAATAAATCATTGTCTGGATCTATTGCTTTGCCTGAATCACAAAAGCTGACCTACTGAATTATCTGTCACCCTAATTATAGCTGCTGTTTGGGGGTAATGCATTTAGAGCCTTGTATCTCTCTTCAGTGACAGTCAACATGAAGTCTAAACACCACTTCAGTTACTGTGATAGTGTTTAAGAGAGAGACATTATTGTAGTACCTGAAGTGGTCTTGTGCTTTTGTGATGGTCTTCATTCCAGGTGAGTTTCATCTATTAAAGTCTTTGAGATGAAGTGTAGTTTTATAAGTATTAAATCATTCACTGAGTTAGAGTTCAAAAGTTCAAAAGAATCTCCAACTACTTTTTCATCTAGGGTGCATTAATAATCATGCTTTTCTTCTGGCACTCTCCTGGCACAAAGGAGAAAATCATGTTAGAGAACAAAGTTGTACTTATGGTAAATGTTAACTATTCATGTATTTACTGGAATTCATTAATGGGACAAAATGTCTCGAGATATACTTGTGGAAGTGGCTCAAAATTGTTTTTTAAATCAGTGTGATTATTAACTCAAACAATAAGAAATTAAATACTGCTGGAGTTAGTATTGCTGACGTGGAGGCTATGACTGACTGCAGAACATCAAATGAAGAATTCAGGAAGCAATTTGGAACAGGCTGTGGTGGCACTATGTTTAAAACTAACAAAAAGGAAAAAAGTCAGCGTGTCTAGCTTTATGAAGTGAAGCTTGGCTGGAAGTAGGTGAGAGGTGCATGGGTTTTAGAGAAATGGTACGAGACATGGGTGAAAATTAGGAAAAGAAAAGATGACAAAACTGGCCTTTTTTTCCAGTTTGTAATGTTAATTAGTACATGACTGAAAACAAGATACTTGAAAAATGCACTAACATGAAAGAGTAAACAGGTTTAGACTGCCATAAGGGGGCAGGAAATTAGAACTATTAGACATTTAAGGTTTCACAGAAGGGAAGAAAAAACCCAAAACAATTCAAATTTTAAAAGTTAAGGTCCTTCAAGTAGCATATTGAAAAACCCAGTAGGCCACTGAGATATGCAAATTGACAATAAGTGTTTATTTTGGCAGGAGAAGTCTAATAATAATTTTGCCCACAGTTGGCATGTTCTAAACTTGAGTCACGTGTGGAACAAGTCTGTCCCTTACAGATAATAAGTGGTCATCCAAAGCTGTGTCATAAGGTAACACAAAAATGGTTGAATTCATATTTTACCAACCTTAATTTTGCTATTTGTCTAACACTTTCTTCACATGCAACCTTAAGCTGCAATTTTCTGGAATTTTTTATATGTCATGTCCTCGATGTTTGTGAGGTTTTTTTTAAGAAAGAAAACTGAAAACTGAATATTCTGTCATTGAGGATTTATTCACCTGCATATGGGCTGTCACTGATAGTGAACATTATATATATAAATTTTCTCTCCTCTTCCCTTCAAATTAATGAGATAATGACTTGTCACAATTAGCTGTCATTCTCTATTTTTCATCATCAGTAAAACAGCCTGAGGCTACTGAGAATCACAGAATTCATAGAATAGCCTTTGCTGGAAGAGACCTCTAAGATCACCAAGTCCAACCATTAACCCAGCACTGCCAAGTCACCAGTACACCATGACCCTCAGCACTTCATGTATACATTTATCAAATCCCTCCAGGGATGGGGACTCCACCACTGCCCTGGGCAACCTGTTCCAATGTCCGACAACCCTTTCAGGGAAGAAATTTTTCCTAATATCCAATCTAAACCTTCCCTGGCACAACTTGAGGCCTTTACCCCTTGTCCTATCACTGTTAACTGGGATAAGAGACTGACCTCCACTTCACTACCCCCTCCTTTCAGGTAGCTCTAGAGAGCAATGAGGTTTCCCCTCAGCCTCCTCCAGACTGAACACCCCCAGTTTCCTCAGCTGCTCCTCATCAGACTTGTGCTCCAGACCCTTCACCAGCTTTGTTGCCCTTCTTTGGACATGCTCCAGCAGCTCAGTGTCCTTTTTGTAGTGGGGGGCCCAAAATCGAACACAGTATTCAAGGTGCAGCCTCACCAGAGCTTTGAAATTACAAGCCTTCTCCTATCTTTTCTCCTGTGTTTGAATCATGATGGCTCACGCTGGCATGTAAGTTTGTTGTTTCAGGCTTCCATTTATGATTGTGAAGGCTGCATTGTTTCAGAGACCATGGGACCAAGTAGGTGAAGCTAGAGGAGAATAGCCTAATGGGTCTAGCAGAGTGACAGCATTTATACTGATTTGTCCAGCCCTAATTAAAACTGTATCCCTGAAACATAAGAAAGTAGTGGAAAAAAAGATCTAATTGGAAAGGTTAAGGAGAATACTGTAAGATATGCTCTTATTCACCGAAATAACATCTTGTCTTCTCTGAGGCTGGAAAGGCTTCATAAAGAGATGGCAAAGTAGCCCTGCACTGCTGTGCCATACAATTTTCGTGGTTTTGTAACTTCTGCAGAAATACTGAAAGTTCACTACACCATTACTGCTATTTTGCAATGAGGTTTTGGCACTTAGGACGTACTAATGCCTATGACCCTTAACCTGCACTTTGCTATCTGCTGCCTGCTTCTGCTTCAGGTATTGCTATCCCATGTCCCCCAGTAAATTTAAAACTACTGTTAAAAGCTTTACTTGTTTGGAAAAACAATAAAACCAAGTGTTAGCCTGAAATTAAGTATATCTGTCTAAATTTTAAGGTTGCATCGGCAAAGCCTTTCTGAAATTCATGTTTATATAAAACAAAGGTTTTACTGAAACAATGATCTCACTAATGGTTTGTGATATTAAGACTCTAAACCATTATACTCGAGGTCTGGATCAGGACAGGGCAATGGGTTTTCTTCAAGGCTTTCACTTTTTCCTATCTGGCCTTGTGATGTGATAACTTGCAAAGGTCTGAGGGCAGTCTATTGTTATCTTTGAGTACTGGTTACACACCAGCCTGCTAATCCACGTGCATTTTTATATTACATACACCTCTATGAGTTGTGATCTCTTAATCATATTCACTATTAATAAAATAAGATATATCCACCATCACTGAGAGAAACAGAGTTTCTTCTGTTTGGGGATAGAGATACCTTTGATTTGGATGCAGTTTTCCCACTTACTTTGTCTTGTTCATGTTTTTCTCCTGTTTTATCTTCATACAAGGCAACTGACTTATGGAAGTATTATATCTGTCCCTTTTCAGATATAATGATAAAATGAAATTAAAATCAAGCGAAACAAAGTCAAGCAACTTAGAATTAATAAATGTCCTGGTTTGGCTAAAGCAGAACCAATTTTCCTTTCAGTGATTTTACTTTTCAGTTAAGTCTCTTAAGACTGCACTTTCCGAAGTGAACCACGTCAATAATACTCATAGACTTGCAATGAATTAATTTTCTGGAATCTTCCAGTACTATGTATAGAAGATAAACCAAAAAGGACTGTTATTAATAGTTATCTGACTTACTCCAGCTTAAGTATCTCCCTCCATAGGATTTTCTAGTGGTGTTAAAGGCCTGATTAACTACAGTTTTGCTTTTTTATGTCATACAATTCATCAGCTAATATCGTCCATTTATTATCTATTATTTATAACTGATAAATTTACTTTAGCTTAAGTTAACGGTTCTGACTTATGCATAGGTTTCTATCATCTTTCCTTTTTTTAAGAGGGTTTTTTTGTTGGTTTTTTTTTTTTTTTTATTCCCTTCTCTGTACTCTAAACAAAATACTGGTTTTCACATCTCACTTAAAATCATACATTACAGTGTTAACTTCTGTTTTCAAGGGCTGGGTCTCTCTGAGTTCAATAAATTACCTGATAACCCTCTCTCTGTCTTCCTAGGGTCACACCTAATCCACCGTTCTTTCAACTGTTAACTACTTACATGCTAGAATCACTTTCTTGATGTTTGTTTTCAGACTTGTCCTTTTTATGTCTTTTTTTTCTCGATTTTGTTGCCAATGGAAACTCCCCCTGCTAGGTTTCTTTCATGCACATGCATGCTTCACTGTCTGTGAGCTTGAACTGCTTGTTTTCGTGTTAATTGTATTATATTTGTTTGCTGCAGACCGTTGTTAGCAAATGTTAAAGCCCTGACTCATTCCTGTGTTTATTATCTGTTTGAGCCTTTTGTTTATCTCTCAGAATTTTCCTTGCTTGTTGGAACTTCTGTGCTAATTTAACCAAATGAATGGTTACCAGTCTGGTTCAGTGGTTGCTGCTGCTCAAGCTAGGTTCCCATAGTGCTGTCTCAATGGTTTTCTCGCATTGAACCCATCAATCCATAAAGGTATCGCTGTTTAAGAGCACTGTCATTTTCAGTTTTGCTTTAATCTGTCTGGGACTTCAGTTCTTTGTGATAGCAATTTGCTTTTACATCTCTAGCCCTTTCTTTTTGTGACAGTCTTGATGATTAAAAGAGCTACTGGTTTTCTCTGCACAGCTGCCTATATTGCAGAGCTAGTTTTGCAACAGCGCGTATTTTGGTGAGTAACTGTTCTTTTCCAGATAGCCCATTACGAGTCCCTGGTCTGGATTGGTCTGGATCACTCTCTCTCTGTCCTAGTGTTCCAGGCCTCCCAAAGAGATGTAACAAACCCATTATGACATTGAAACTGTGCTGACAGGGCCACTGTGTGTTTCTGTTGTCTGATGTGGTCAGTCCCTGCAGGAGGATGACAGGGATCAGCAGCCTGGCTGATTCTAACGGAACATTCAACTTCTCTTTTGCATCCTCCTTCTCTAAAAAACCCCCGAACAACCCTTTAGCACTTAATTCTTTCATTTACTCCATCAGAGTAGCTGTCTTTGTTGCATTGAGCACAGCCTGCCCCCAGTATTCAAACTTTCTTTGTTACACTGATGGATGTGCTGGTACTTAGCAGTTTGTTTCCTGATCACTCCTTCTCAGGTGAACTAGTTCTAGTTTGACCATGACCCAAAGGAAAGGTGACAGACACTCTGGACTATCACTAGGAGGGTTAGGATACAGAGTCGTCTCTCCTCTTTCCTGCACTGATCTCCTACAAGCAATGCAGCAGAATGCTTGTTGGGACATTATCATAGAATGGTTTGGGTTGGAAGGGACTTCAAGGATCACTTCCACTAGACCAGGAAGCTCAAAGCCCCATCCAGCCTGGCCTTGAACACTTCCAGGGAGGGGACAGCCACAACAATCCCAGCAATTCAGATCCTCCCCATGCTTCTGAAGCAGTTTCTATATATCTGATCTTGCTGAGTATCTTCTGCTGTCTTATCTCTTAGCATTACCATAGCGGTTATGCTGTTAAGCCACTTCTGGCTCTACCACCACACTTTTGCCACTTACCCTGAGAAAAGCTATTGAGGGAGTTATACTGTCAAATGTAACAATTCTTATAGCTTCTAAATTATTCTCTTAAGTCTTTCTAAAATGATTCCTCTGACCAATGTCATTTGAGTACTCACATGTAAATGTGAGCGAAGTGCCTTTTCTGTCTTCGGCAGGTTTCTGACCTGTTTCTTTCCTATTAGTGAGGCCAGCAGTGGGCTGTCAGAAGGGTTGTGTGGGGCGGAGAGATGGCCAAGTTTTGGGAGTGCAGCTGATTATAAATGGAATTAATATTGATGCAGTATGCCCAAACATGGCAAAGGAAAGTTGATTTTAGATTAAGTTGTATTTCAGTGGAATACAGATCTAAAAATGTGTGAGACTTCAGTGGCACAGCTGGTATGAAAAAGTGAGGTTTTTGTCTGATCAGTAGGCAAGGGAGTTTTATCATTTTAAATCTATAGGTTTTCATGAATGGCTGAAGATGCATGAATTCCTTCATCAGTTTCACAGCCTATTGCAGACAGATTTTAGTGAAAGTGCTTACTGTGCTATTAATTATTAAATGAGACCATATTATCCCTAAGAGACTTGAATCACCACCAAAAAATGCTTTAGCTTCTTTTTTGATCGTCGTAATAGTAGTCTCACTTGTTTTGTTGCATGCTACAATTACTCTAATGTTCTACTTTCTGAATACTCTAGAAGCAGCAGAACATATTTTTGTAACATAATGCTGGTATATATACAGTTGCAATACAGTTTTGATCTGTATTCCCTTTTCAAAGCCATTATATCAAATCTATTATGTACTTACAATAGGTGGGCTAAAAAAAAATAACTATCAGAGAAAAATGAAAAGTGCTATATTTCTGTGTCTTGGTGACTCAGCAGCAGATCTGATGAGTTCACCAAAAAATTATCTAATTTTCAGTTCCCGAAAGTTTATTTAAACTCTAATAGTCAGCTGGGCTCCTGACTTCCCAATGACCACCATTGCTAATAAAGAAAACTCTTTGAAATGAACACTACCATGCTGTGTTATTTTCATTACCTATAAAATTGCTCTGAGAGCCTCCTATCTTCTCCACGAAGGTATTTCTGAATTGATTGTGAGACTGTCATTAACAAGGACAAACCTCACCTTGATTTCCAGAACCCCTGTTGAATAAACAGGATTTGGAGTTAAAAAAAACATATTTTTTTTTAAATTTGGAGCTAAGGAGTATTGCAATCCGCGAAAGAGTAAATACACAACTCCAATCACCTTGCAGATTTCTATAATACTTTAGTTGGTTTAGCACCAATTCTAATCCAGAAAAGAAGTATTTAAGTTTTAATATGTTTTAGTTTGTGTGACTGAACACCTTGACAGAGGTAAGTGGTAATCTTGTTCATGATCTGAATTCCTCAGAGCAGAGACATGAGCTCTGATGCGCAATCCTTCCATGGGTTTCTTTAATGCTGAGCTCCAAATTACACATCCTGGATTGCTCTCTCATATATATTTTAAAAAGCTAGAAGGATGATTTGTTTTAAATAAGCTAATTACCTTTAGGCAAGGGATCAGTATTGTCACTAGCAGAATTCTTGCAATTCCTCTGCTTAGTCGTACAGTTTCATGGACCAATGCACCTACACGCAGTCTGTTTAATAAGACACATTCCCTATCTACTAGCTGCAGAGATTAGACAGTAGCTGGATCAGAAGAAAAATATTTTTCAGTTCCTGTTTCTTCAGAAGCTCCTCTTCATTTCCACAAAATGTTTAGGAAGGTGGACTCTGGAAGTTTGGAAAGGACACTACAGAATGATAGTGGATTCTTCTTCAGTTTTAATTTTTTGAATGTACAGCACAAGGGTCACAAGGGTCTTGTAGGGCTTGTGTTGAATTCTCTCAGTGAACAGGCAAATAACTCCCTTTGCTCTGAGCTCTGTTATTATTATCTGCTAACTTGCATGTAGTCATGATTCAGACGGAATTGTTTCAACAGACCATTCTCAAAACATGAAATCATTTTTATTAAGTCATTAAGCATCACAAGTAGCACTTTTTCAAGATTTTATATTATTTTCGTTATCAAATGTAAAAGAGAAAAAAGGAGAAGCTTTTAGTTAATCATAACTTAGGTGAATCATTACCAAAGTTGCTGGACTGGCTAAGCTTTTTGAAGATGGTGTACAGATTTCATTAGAGTGACTGTGAGAATATCCTACAGTCGTGGTTGTCAACCTGTAGCTCAGAGGACACTTCAGACTTTCTTGTGAGCTCCTAGCATTGCAACATACAGCAGGTTCGTAAGTTCTACTGTTTAATATGTTTTTCAGATTTCCTTACACTACACTACAGCTTCAAGATTTCAAAAAATTGTGGGAAACCAAATTGGAAAATTTTTTCCCTCTATAGTATTATAGCTTATGGATTATAAAACTGCTCCCAATTTCATCTGAAAATGGATAGGCCATAGCTATGATTTCATTACGAAGGGTTTAAGCAGCTCTTAGCTCTTCTTTGTCACCATGTGATATATCACACTGTTATGGCCATATATTTTTATTGTCTCCATCACACACAGTGTGCCTGTGAATTTGTTTCATCATATAGAGTTAGGATCAGAAGTTCTGTTGAAAGTAGTGAGCTTTTTTACATGCCAGAAAACTGGAATCTAATAAATGAGTGCAATTTACCCAAGAAAGCAAGAGTGATGAGAGGTGGCAGGAAAAGTAGCCAACAAGGAAGTGCATAAAAAATAATTCAAGACTGCAACAAGACATAAGAAGATGAGTTTACAAACATTCTCTTCGTCACCCACCATAACTACTTTTTTTTTGCTGGTTATTAGCTGGCAGCAACCCAACAACTTTCCCACCAGTTAGGCTGTGCTGGTTCTTCAGTGCTTTGGAAGAGTGAGCTGGGTTATCATCCTCATCAGTCAGTGGGGAAACAATGGGATTTTAATTGTTGAATCTTCATTGCAGATAATAAGGGAAGAAGAATAAAGAGCATGGGTAATTTTCAGATTCCAGATCTGTGTTTGTTGCTAGTTATACAAGTTATATTCTAACTTCTAAAATATAACTGTGAAATTATTAGCTAAAAATTAGCTGTGAAATTCTGTTTTATCTGTCTTCACTTGTATTACATGTAAGTTGTAATTTTTCTTTATACCTTTAGGATCTTGCATTATCATGTCACTTCTTTATATTTCATCTCCTTGATTGTTATGTTTTGCCTTTTCTATTCTCATACCAGAGCCAGTTGGAAAGTGCTACCTCTCCTGTCCTAGGAATGCTTTTCTGAGCTTGTCTGTCAGCCTACCTCTCTGTTTCTATTCAAGCGCTTCTCTAAAACTTGTTTGCATTCTTACAGAAAGTCAACCAACTACTAGTGAGTAGAAGACACTAAACAGTGACTCCACATAACAAAAAGATTTGAATAAACAAAAAATGGTTTTGGTCATTTTCCTCCCAGCGTATATGTTCCCCCTTCCTCATTGTCTTGCCTTTTATCTCTTTAGAGGAATATTAAAGATTAATTCTTTCCAGAGATTTCTTTCTTTCAAAGGAATTTTACAGAGATTGTTGGAAAATAAAAAATGCTAGTAATTGATAATACTTGGAATGTCATAATACTGAAAATGAAAACAGAAAAAAAACCCTGAAGTCAAACAAAAAAAAATCTCATTTTTATATGACTGTGGTCAAGTTTTAATGGCTCATGTCACGTGCAACATCTACTTTTGAGATCCCTTATATTTCCTCCATTATCCCAGCTTTTCACTATGGCTCTTCAAGTCTAGATTCATATTTGGACATGAACAGTGAGTGTATACAGCATTCCAGGTGAGTCACATCTTACACAATGCTTCGTGTTCTGTGTGGGGAACTCATGGACTGGTTTACTGTAGGATAACCTTTTCCACTTTGGTGACTGATGTTTATCTTGAGGAATAATCAGAGCCTCACCTTCTTCATTTGCTTCAGTAGATGACTTCTCAACTTTCAGAAAAAAAATCTTATTAATAGATTGGTATCCAGAGATCAGTTCTATACTGTTCATTGCTCATCTTATCTTGGTTATTGAGTGTCACCTAGTTTTTCCTCTATACCTTAGTATTTTCCACACTGCTAATACCAGCTCAATCTGTGTTCATGTCAGTGTATTTATTCACTCTAATCTCCTTCCAGTTTGTCTTCCTTCAGCAGTATTCATTATCACTCACTCCTTTGCCACCATGCAATTTTTACACCTTACTTATGAAACAACCTTTGCACCGCTAGTTGAAAAGGTGTGAGCTTATGAAGGTCTCTGCTTTCAAATCCAACTGTTGTCAAAACTCAATGTAATTGCAGAAAAGAATGGATGGGTGGAGATGACTGCAGTGAAGAAAACGCAAAGCAAAGAGCCAGAGACTTCTTGCACTGAGCCTGAACCACTTCTGTAATGTGCATAGGCTTATCGGCAAGAGTGAATCATCCTAAATCAAAGGCAGCCATGTTCCACAGTAAAGTCATGGAAGTGTTCATAGGAAACATTGTTCCATGAACAGAACAGTGAAGGGCTGGAAACCCCCATCATCCACAAGAAAACCTCAGGAACAGTGGCTGTTAACCTGAGAGTATCTTAAAATGGGAGCCCAAACATGGGGTTTGTTGGAAGTTTTCAAGAGTCATTGGAATAAAGGTCCAAATAACCTTGTCTGATATTGTGGGTGACCCTGCTGTGAGCAGGTGGTTGGGCTAGAGACCTCCTGTGGTCTCTTTCAACCTGAATTATTCAGTGATTCTATGTGGCTCTCATATATTTGTCTTTGAACCTCTCAGAGATAATTCTTGGATTTGTCATTCTAGCCCATGGTTACTTTCCCTTTGATGAAAATTTTTCAAGTACAAAAGTGCACCAATGATTAGATCATTGCAGAACCAGGATAGCAATGAGCATAAAACCCCAAGCATGCTGTTCCATATTTCTCCTGTTTTTCAGATTTCAAGAGATATTTCTGATAGCCAGCAACAAACTAAAAATTTGCAAAAAGAGAAATGAGACTGTCTTCTTCTTGACCATTTAATTGTCTTCACGGAAAAAATAAAATAAATGGTTTCATTAGAATTTTACTTTCAATCCAGGAAAGCTGAGTGTGGCGCTCTCTTCCATAGCACACCAGAACAAGTGCAGCTTAATTAGAAAAGGAAGATCTTTTGCCCAGTAAGTATTCTGCCATCTCAAAAAAATGGAGGAAACAACTCTGCTAAGTAAGAAAGTGACATTATTAGGTATGTTCTAGTCTGACCTTGGTTACATTTTAAGCATGCTAGAGATGAGAAATGTGTTTTAGTTGGCTGATATCTCATTGTGATAACAGAGCCGGATTTCATTTTAAAAGGGAAGGATTCATTTAAAAGGGGGTTGGACTAGATCATCTCTAGAGGTCCCTTCCAACCCCTAACATTCTATGATTCTATGCTAGTCTAAGCATTTGTTTTCTACCTGTAATTTGTATTTTCACCATGGTAGCAATGAAAAAAAAAAAAAAGGAACAGTGAAGAGGTACATATGATTGGTACTGCAGAAATTACTGAGGTATGCAGTGCTTCATTTGAGTGAATGCAAAAAAAAGACAATGTCAACCATCACCAGGTCCTTAAATAAATTTTAATGACAATCTAGAGGTGCAGAGCAAGATAGAGCAGGGAGGCATTAAAGATATTTAGATAAGTTAGACGTATTCAATATGTTCAGACCCTCTGAAATTCACTCTGATATCATTAAAGAACCTAATCGTTAAAAAATGCCTGCAAGAATTTCTGTAAGTGAGGAGATCCCAGCAGACTGCAGAAAGCAAAATTTTAAATCAAAAGATTAAATTCAATGGAGACAATTATGGAGAATGACCATTTGGAAAAGGAAACAAAATACACGAATATCAAAATGGTAACCCAGCTGAAGAGCTACACAAAAAGGGTTTAGAGGTGCAGTAAATCAGAAATAAACCCAACAAGTTTACACATCAAAGAAACTGAGGCATGGTACAACACTTTTTCCAGAAATGCAAGTTGTGTTCTGTGGGGCATTAACAGAAGCAGAAATGATATGACAGAGATAATCTTTTCAGACTACTAAATACTTAGCTAAGCTAAGGTAAGCCTTACTGACATACTGTGTACAGTCTGAGCATCATATTTTAAGTAAAATGTAGACAAATTCTGATTACTCTCAGAGCTCTCTCTAAGAATAATTAAAGGATTAGATATCATGACCTAAGAGGAAGTTCTAACCATATTGAATATGTTTAGTCAAGAAAAGAAAACATGAGACAAAGAATAAAGACAGCATTCTGGTGGTCCACCGGGATGGACCACCCGGTGGATAAGGAATTGGCTGGAAGGTCACACTCAAAGGGTTGCAGTCAATGGCTCAATGTCCAAGTGGAGACCAGTGACAAGTAGTGTCCTTCAGGAATTGGTACTGGGACCGGTGCTATTTATCATCTTTGTCGGAGACATGGACAGTGGGATGGAGTGCACCCTCAGCAAGTTTGCTGATGACATTAAGCTGTGTGGTGTGGTTGACACACTGGAGGGAAGGGATGGCATCCAGAGGGACCTTGACAGGCTGGAGAGGTGCACCCAGACCAACCTCATGAAGTTTAACAAGGCCAAGTGTAAGGTCCTACACCTGGTTCAAGGCAATCCCAAGTACAGATACAGGCTGGGAAATGAGTGGATCGAGAGCAGTCCTTGGGCTTGTTGGTGGATGATAAGATCAATATGAGTCAACAGTGTGCGCTTGCAGCCCAGAAATCCAACTGTGTCCTGGGATGCATCAAAAGACGTGTGACCAGCAGGTCGAGGGAGGTGATTCTGCTCCTCTACTCTGCCCTGGTGAGACCCCACCTGGAGTACTGTGTCCAGCTCTGGAGCCCCCAACACAAGAAAGATATGGAGCTGTTGGAGCGAGTCCAGAGGAGGGCTACCAAGATGGTTAGAGGGCTGGAACACCTCTCCTATGAGGACAGGCTGAGAGAGTTGGGGTTGTATCAGCCTGGAAAAGAGAAGGCTCTGGGGAGACCTTATAGCACCTTCCAGTACCTGAAGGGGCCTACAGGAAAGCTGGGGAGGGACTTTTTACAAGAGCCTGTAATGATAGGATGAGGGGTAATGGGTGGAAGCTGAGACAGGGTAGGTTTAGACTGGATATAAGGAAGAACTTTACCCTGAGGGTGGTGAGGCACTGGAACAGGTTGTCCAAGGAAGCTGTGGATGCTCCATCCCAGGAAGTGTTCAGGCCAGGTTGGATGGAACCTTGAGCAACCTGATCTAATGGGAAGTGTCCCTGCCCATGGCAGGGGGTTTGGAACTAGGTGATCTTTAAGGTCCCTTCCAACCCAAACCATTCTATGATTCTATGATTCTATGATTCCGGTATGTAACAAGTTGTTATAAAATAGACAATAAGCAATTGTTCTCCACATTTACTATGGTTGAGTGACACAGGAAGCAGAAATCTGATTAATTAGAATAAAGAAAATTGAGTTAATATTTTAAGAAAAGTTTTTAAATTCTTAAAGCTGTTGGAGACAGTTTTCTGTGTGGAGATAATGAAAAATCTGGATTAAGAAAGGCTGCTCTCTTAAGGTTTGCTACCGGAGAGCTAGGTCTTAGGAACAAGGTGACTTTGTACTCTAAAGCAGAATTTGTGGAGGCTCTTGAGCACAAATCAAAGAAAGTCATATCTCGTTCATGTCCTCCCACAGACAAGCCTGTAAAATGTGCAATTAATTATTCATTAGACTGGCAGTGCTAATGTAAAGAGAGTAACTGTATAGGAAATGACAAGCTGTGTGAAATGTGGAGTCTGATGTGGAGCAGAATGCATACTCAACCATGAATGGACAATGAATGGAAATGCAGAGTGCAAGCTGGCACATCACTTCCGAGAGAATGGAAATATTTTAACATCATTACTACTCTCTTCTGCATTGTAATTATGTTGCCATCTTGTTCCATTTGCAGTTAACATCAAGAGTCAGCCTTATAGTAGGAAGGGGAAAAGGATGAGAAGCAGGAAAGGAAACTGTTGGAGAAGCTGACATTGAGTGGCAATGGCAATGTGTGTGCCTGGGAAGGGGAGAATGACTACAAAGCCATTACAGGATCCTTTAATTGCAAGTGATACTGCTGTCAAATTAATACCCATCCCCACCCCTGTGCCTGCCTATGAATGCCAGTAGGGATGAAGTATTACTATTAAGGACATTTATACGACAAAAATGCCTGGGTTTATTGAGGAAAAGAGGGATCTGGAAGCAAAAAAGGAAGGCATAGGCTCTCTATCCACCAAAGTTAGGTGGTTTTGGTAATAACACAACAGCAAGTGTTGGGAAAAATAATTAAGGCGTGAAGTTTACAGAACTGTGAAATATTCTATAAGGATGGATAATTGCATTAGAAAAACACCTCTGGTGCTCGGTGGGGAGCAGCTCTAATGCCTGAAGAGTCTTCAGAAGTGTGAAATATGATGTATAAGTAAATCTAATGGATAAAAAACCAATAAGCTCAAACTTTGATTTACATGAGGAAGAGTGACATCCCTGTGAGTCAGGTGTGTGGACCACATGTGCAGAAAGGATTTAGTTATTTTTTGAAGAATTTCCAAGGTTTATGGAATCTTGCCTCTGATATGTTGAAAGGAAAATTTCCTCCAGAATTAAAGCTTCTCTGTGTGTCTATAGGTGTGCAGATGTGTATGAGTACGTTTTCTTTGATCAGTAGACTGCATTAAGAACTATCATAAAGAGCAGAGAATAGGAGTGTATCATTTAACATCTCTTTACATTAAAAAAAACCAAAAAACATCCAAGTTACTCATTTAATGAAAAGTAGATTGTAGTATTTTTTCATGCACTGGAGAACACAGTCACTCCATCAACCAAATAATTCTATCAGTGAATTAATGAAATAATTTATGCTGCTAAAGGAAACCATGTGTTTGAAACAAAGTGGGTTTTTTCCCCCCATTTTGCTCTTATAACAGATGTATCAACACATTTGTCCAGAGGACAATAGTTCATGGATAATTTCTCTATTAATAGGGTGAGAAATGCTAAGAAGGAGGATTTATTCTCCTGTAAAGATGAGGCCTTGTGATCTCAGTGTAAGTTTATATCAGGCCAGTGTGTCTCTATGTCCCAATGTCTATCTGCCAACGTCAACATGCTTGAATGCCCATGCCATCCAGAATGGATGACCAGTAAATCTGAGGTCAGCATGAGTAATCTCTTCCCTGAAGGATAAGTTTATGAACTCACAGTTAAGTTGAGGAGCAGAATGATTCTTCAGTTTCATTACATTCTTTTTTATTTTCCAACTGCTTTATCCTAATTGCAGGTAAGTGGTGGCAGGCTGCACATGAACACAGAGAAGAAGCCAGAAGGTATTTGTGTTAATTCAGCACTCTGTTAATTCTTTGATGCCTTGAGTGGCTGTTCTTTCAGAATATCTGCAAGGTGATGTGGAGTATTTATGAATATTCACAGAAGGTATCTCACTCACTGTAATTATGCTGATGCTTAAACAGCTGAGAGAAGCAGATTAGTTTGCTGTATCATTGCTATGCTGATGACAGTCACTCCATTACTATTCCAAAGGATACTGTGCAATTTCTTTGCTATCCCATTGTCTTAAAAAGCTATCAATATTACACAATACTGCAGTGTTGTTAAAGACATGAAACATAGTTCTTCCTGTTAGAAATTAAAATTCTAAAGGAATCTGGTATGCAATATGAAATCTCACTGTGAAAATCCAAAATAAAAAAGATTACATTTTTTGATTATACATTTCTATAGCTTTTATTGATCCTTTTCTTGAGGGCAGTATGAATAAATGTAATGAAGTAAAATAAAGCTTGAAAACTGTGTAATTCTATTTGTCTGCATTTTTATAAGTTCATTCTTTAGCATAGGAGGTGTCTTCTGCATTGAAAACAGTGTGTCAGAGAAACTTAAGGCTGATTCATCTGACCAAGTGTGGTATTTTCAACTGTTGAACTACTTATTCACAATCCCATTAACTGTAAATTAATGAAACAAGCATTTCTTTGTTTTGTTGGGGTTTGTTTTTGTTTTTGTTTTTTGTTTTTTTTTTCTGAAATAGATATTTAATATAACTCAAGTGAACCACATCTCAAGAGTGCTTTCACCATAGTCATCTACAGTTGAGTTGAGTTAGATCCTTGATGGCTTGCTCATGATGCCTTATTTCTTTTTCCAGCTGGGTGCAAGAGGTATCCTAGCCACAGCACTGACCTTCAAAGAGGAAGATAAATGGGAAAACTGGGAAGTAAACTGGATTTTTAGTAATAATTACATACCAGGTCTTGCTATAATTAATGATATGCATTTGCCTGCTTTCAAACTCTGTTATACGGGTACTAGGTATGAAATCCAGAACAGCCAGTCTCTGATAGAGAAATACAGGGTGAAGGACATTTTGCCTAGGTTGACATCTACACTTTAAAAATCAGTTTCTCTCTGTAAAGAAAGCCTTGTCTCACTGTCTCTAAAGTTAGGTGAGAGGAGTCTGGCTCAGAGACTGCTGAGAGATTATTGCAAACTTGGAAAACCTGTGTGACTGCAAAGGTTAAATTCAGGCTAGATAAGGCAAGCATGAAGAGGTGAGACAGGCGGCATTTGGCCAAGCTGAGAGAGGGAAGCAAACGTCCACTGAAGGGGAAAAAAAAAAGCATCTGCCTTTGTTAGCTCAGTCCAGTGCTCTAGCTGCAGCCCTTCTGTGACCTGAGGACACAACAGACACCATCAAGGAGGCTTTTTCTTACTTCTTTCTTAAGACAGCTTCTTCTTGGAAACATATTATGTCAGCTGTATCTTGCTTCAGTATAAAGGGCAATATTTTCACATAATACAGCATGTGACAAATATCACTTTTGATGTATTTCTTTTGTGTAGAAATAAACAGCAAGACAGCTCTCCAGCTCTTTCCTGTTTTGAAGACCACAGCTACAATCTCAGCCTTAGAGTATCTTGGGCAGACTGATGGCTGTGGAAGCTGAAAAGTTATTTTCTTTGATGATTTGCTAATTAAGTAAGCTGACAGACACGTACCACAATGAAGAGGGTGTCTGACTAACAGTTTATTCTTAATAAACAGAAATGTTTCTCATTCTCATTTTCCTTTTTAATTTTCCTTCTCATAGCTTTTAGTTGAAATGAGTTGCATAGTCGTAACACCTAAACAATGCAGTTTGCAGCAGATAGCGAATAAGAGTTCATGTAATGTCTTCAGCATTGTCTAATGACTCATGTAAGTGTTAATGATGAGTGAGACCAACTCAACTGGAGATCACTAGGTCACTGGATTCATGTATTTCACACTCTCTTCCTCAGACTGTCAGAGAGAGTGTGACCATGTGCTGCAGTAACCACTGCTAATTATATTGAGTGTCACTGCTCCTCATTATACCATATAATGAGCATGACTGTAGTCTCATTGTCTCCCCTACACAGTTACTAGTTTTGCTTTCTCTTGCTTTAAGCATCACTGACTGGTTTAGGTCATTCTACGGTTTTCTGAAGTTGGCTGATCTCATCTATGGTATCTGGGTACACCGAGTACCCAGATGTACACACAGAGTACAAACAAAAGAATAAAGCACAAACAAACAAGCACTGAAAGTTAAGACAAAACTGTGAGGGATTCAATTTGAAATTAAGTTCTTTAAATTAAGGTGTCTTTACATAGATGTCTACATGTGAGCTATGTGTCTAGGCTCCAATTATAGTTTGGAGAGATCGAGGGCTCCTTCCAGTTGCCTGCACTTCAGTACATGGTGTTATTTGAGATATCTGAGGCTGCCCAAAACCTCTGCTCAGGGCTGGCAGATGTGACAGTGGTCACACAGCAAACCTGTGCCCCTTTGGAGTAGAACCTCCAAATAGCAACACTGTACCACCTCAAATGACACCAGACACATCTCTTTATGCAGATGAGTTGAGCCTCTTTTCATTATGGTCACAGGAGCTTGGATAAAGGAACTAATTTCATCCTAAAACAGATACCTTGTGGCTAGTCATTCAGGAGGCTCTGTTGATTGCATTGACTAGGACTTCAATTCAGTTGTCAGAAGACAGCTCACCTCCTTAGAGTATCCAAGGTATACCAACTGGGTACTAGCTACCAGTCCAGAACAAGACAGAGTCTCCATAGTTTCTGTGTTGCATTAGCTAATCCCATGCAGGTGTCTTAAATACCATGGGGCATCTGCAACAGCACTTTATGTTTATACAAACAACTTTAGCCATGGGAGCCTAAAGACTGTAAAGGGAGCTTACTTGGTATGCAGACATACACAGAAGTGTTACTGGTGTTCTTCTGTCATTATCCTATGGGATACCTAGGGAAAGGATCAAAAACAAGGAAAGGGAAGGATCAAGATGGACTGGAGAGGAAAAAAACAGGGAAAGAGAGAACAATGAGCTAAAAGGTTGGATGCAAACAGGGGCTGATCAGTGCTCTTGTCTGACCACGTCCTGTGCTTGGCCACTGCAGTGTATCCTGCACTCTTATTAAATCCTCTTTCTAACTCTCTCCTTGGCAGAGGTAGCCTCTCTTCTGGTGTTTGTGAATGTGAGTCAGGAGGGTGAGAGGTCTTGGTTCCTGTGCTGGGGAAATGCTGAGGACCTGCAGGGCCTCGAGGTCTGGGTGCCAGCAGCCAAGAGGGAGCAGGTCTGGGTGCAGCTCCTGGATACACAAGAAGTCTCAGATCAAATCCTGGAGACACCCACAGCATGTATGTGTCTGTCCCACCAGAAGCCTTCAATGTTGTCAACAGGAGAGGAGAAAGAGGGGCCATTGAGGTCTGTTCATGTCTGTGTGAGCTTTTCTGTGAGTGCTGACAAAGACAACGCATTCTGTCTGTGTTGATCTGTGCAGCCAGCTGTGTTAGTGGGCGTGGGTGTGTGGGATGGACACAAAGCTGCAGCAACCTCCATCAGTACCATCCGGGCAGGAGGAAGTCCACTGAGGCTTGTAGCCCATGGGAACTGGCCACCTCTAGCAGTTAGATGTCCTGGTGGAGATGTGGTGCTCTGGTTTTACCTGCACCTGCAATTGTCCCTGTAATCCATCAGTCCACACACCGGTGTAAAAGCAACTCACAAGGACACATACCCATGGCATGGGTCCCCACTCATTGCACCTCACGCTGTCAGTCTACCCGCCGGGTGGAGGCTCCTCATAGCATCCGAGGGGGGAATGCTCTCAGGCCTCAAAAGAGGTTGTGTTGCTGGTGGGGTGACTTCTGGCCATGTCAAATCAGACTTTGTTTGCTACTCCAAGTTTCAGATTTTTTCCCCCTGTTTCAAAGGATCATGATTCTTCTATACCGATTCTTTCTTTGTTTTAAAAGTTTCTTTCTATTTCCTTAGTTACTGTTTAATTCAGCGGATGGCTGCCTTTAACATCACTCCAGTTTTTGGGCAAACACCCTCTCAAGGTTTTGGGTATTCTATTCACACACACGCTTTCTACACTGACATTTGTATTTTGTCGGATACTCTTATCCAGGACACTTTGCCAGGGCTATGCCTTGTGGGCACCCCCATGCTGGGGTGCAGAGAGAGTGACCCAGGCAAGATGCAAGATGGAAATGTGTCTCCTGTCTCTCAAGCCAGTGGTGAAACCGCCAACGTGGTTTGTGAGTTATGACCATTCCATCCCTGTTTTGAATACTCTCTTCTTTCTCCCGTGTCAACAGAGATTCACCCCTGCACTCTATGGGAATGCCATTTATCAGCTTTGCTAGACCTAACAACCTGTCAAGCTTCCCTGTCTCCAGTGCGGTGGTGTTGGACATATTTGCTATGTTGTTAAGTCAGGTAATACTAGGAAATAAAACAAAGTTTTAACTTTTTCACAGAATAGCCTTGGTTGGAAAAGACCTCTAAGATCATCAAGTCGAACCATCAACCTAACACTGACAATTCATCACTACACCATGTTCCTTAGCACCTCATCTACACATTTCTTAAATACCTCCAGGGATGGGGACTCCATTACTGCCCTGGGGTCTTTTATTACTCTTTCTCTAATGTGCTTACTGTTTGTATCAAACACTGCTCAAAGACCAGTAAGGTAAACGAGTTAAAAATCTTTCCTTAGGTCACCCTTAACTTTTAAAATATCCTAATGACATTAAGTATATTAGCTAAAATAAATGAAATCGACTGAATATTTACTAGAATTACTCACTGGAGTTGTTGTTAATGTTGATTTAATTAGACTTTTTAAGTGCTTTGAGGTCTTGATAATGTTTTTGTTATTATTTCCCAGAACACACAAAATGATTCCAACTCCAAAAACTGCAATAAGCCATATAGAATCTTCATAGATGGTCACGTATGTTAATGTTGTTTTGAAAATCTCTAAGCTTATTTGCAGCTGTTCTTAACTGATTTATCCATAAAGTTTAAATTATAATTAGTCATAATTAGCATTTTTTCCAAAAGAGAATATTGAAAGGTATTTTCCAAAGGGCTATGAGGGGAGATTAGTATTTAATCCTCCAACAATCATCTAAAATGCCAATTACCACATAAGTGTTATCTTATCTGATAAACTCTGTGTTGGTACTTAGTGTGCTTCTCTAGACACTTTGGCATTATGAAAATCCACAGTGTTGCAGAGGTTTTAAAGACATTTAGCACTTAGCATTCAAAACAGCAGGAACTGCTGTAAACTCATAATAAGACTCAGAGCTATGAGATGATCCCACTTGTTTAATTTTTGTTATCTCAGGAGGAATACTAGATCCTCTGCTGGCATAAACTGTTGCAACTTAATTGACGTATAACATATACCAGTTAGTGATTTGCCCAATATTTTTGGTTTGTAGTGCTTAGCATTAGAGTACTCATGTCTCCTAGATAACTTGAATAAACAAAAATTATGGCATACTCTTACAATCTCTACCGATTTTTCTAGGAGCTGAGGCAAGGACTTAGCTCTTGCACTTGGCAAGAACAATTCTGAAATGAAATTAAGGTAAAACTGAAATAAAAATGCCCAGGTTCAAGCCCTTTTTTATTCTAGGTTTCTTTTCTATGTCAAGTTGTGCCCAAATTTTTCATTTAACTAAAGAATTTGTTGAGGAAGCTGAATGTGTGAGTGATGGGGAACTCATTAGGACCACTAACATACCTTAGCAGCAGACGGTAACCAGATGTCGTGTGCTCTATGCTCGCTTAAGGGGAGCTGCAGGATGCTTTTCAGCCCCAGAATTTAATCAGTTATGAGATCATTAAAGGAACATTTCTCACAGAAATGTGTGTTGAATCATGCAAAATCAGCTGGGAGTAGGATGCATACAAAGTGATGTATTCTTTAGCTTAAGCTCCATAGGAGAAAATTAGCAATGTATTAAAGTTTAAATAGAGGTTGATATGAGCTTTCTTAAAAAAATGCACCTTGTGCAGAACTTTTCTAAACTTGAGGTATACTAAGGCACAGATGTTTCATATTAGCTCATTAGACTAACGTGTATCTATTGCCTCTTTTTAAACCTGGAGGTCTATAGAAAGTTATATTAACCGGCTTTCATAATTGACAGGTGAACAGCTCTTTCATGAACTGTATTTCAAACTAAGTATAAAAGGAATTGGCCTGGCTTATAAAAAAGTTGAATCCAATAAGAGTTTTTTCCCATAGGTTGCTTTTAATCAAGCTTCAAGTTATAAGTAATACCGTATGGCTGGTTCTTTACTGGTCATGCACTGTCAACTTACGCAAGTGCAGCTCAGACTGTCAGATGTTTCAAAACTTTTTTCTAAATGGTGGGTCTTTTATTTATGTGCATGTCCTTTTCCTTTTTATAACATAAGTACTGGTTTTGTGTCTCTCCACTTCTTAGGAAAAATTGGTTCAGAGAAGACCATATAATTCCTGATGTAGACTCCATTGAGCCTTGCCAACTCAAGTTCATTATTTAATGTGTTCTTTCTGCATTCTAGCCCACATTCTTATTTCTTTGTTGAAGTTTACATGAACCATTGGTAAGCTTTATTTCCCCAAACAAAAACCTAAGAAGGTACTGGATACTTCAGCCTTCTCTGTGTCATCTGTTATTTGCTTTGCTAGTAATATTAGGTATTACTCTGCTCTCTCTAGTGATATTAGATATTACTGGATGTATGCTTTCCTTTGTTTTTCACATTTCTAATACACTTTTAAGAGCCTTTTATTATTGCTTTTATACAATTGTCTAAATTAAATTCATTTTTTTCCAGCTGTCTGTTTTGGTTTTTTCTTCATGTAAGCTTATGACATTCTTTATCCCTTGCTATACTCACACTCTCTAGCTCCCACTTGGTATGATTCTCTATTGATTTTCAGGTCTTTAAAGACTACTTATGCAATCATAACAACCTCTATATTTTTCTTCTTCAGTAGGATGGTTTACTATGGTACATCTATTTCAGTAACCTCTAGATCTTTGCTCTCATGTAAGTCTCAAATTATCCCAGAGAACTGTACCTCGTAGCTCCCTGAGTTTGACACAGACCAAAGTTGTGTGTTGACTGCAAGAAAACATGACAGCAGCAAGAGAAACACAAAATCATTCTGGTTGAGAGGGACCTCAGGAAATCACTAGTCCACTCCCTGGGTCAGCTAGGAGATCAGATCAAGTTATTGAAGTTATTCAGGGTTTTGTCCAGTTGGATCTTGAAAACCCTTCAAGGATAGAGATTACACAACCTTTATGGGCCACATTTTCCAGTACCTGACTGTCCCACCTTCCTGAACAGACTGGAGTCTGCCTGCCAGAAGTCCAGGCTCTGTGCTTTGCTCCTTGCCTTCCACAGTCCCCTCAAGCCCTTTAAACCCACCACTTCATTGTTACTACAGCCAGGATTGCCACTGAGTATCACATCTCCAAACAGTTCTTCCTTGATAGTGAATAGCAGATGCAGCTGCACATCATCCTGGTTGCCTCATCCAGAGACCTGAACACCCTCCAGAAATCTTCTGGATTACTTGCATCCTATTGTATTGCTTTTCCAGCAGATGTCAAGGAGACCGAAGTTCCCATTAAGAAAAGAAAGATCTATGATCCAGAGATTCCTTCAGTTAGTTTTATAGAGGAAGAAGCTTTGGGAGAAACAGGCAGTCCAGATTACCTGTGGAGTCCTGGTGTTCATACCTGCTCAGTGGTCAGTTTCAGTCCTTTGCCATGGAGGATGTTCATGCACCAAGGTGTAGGGCCTCTTTGGGGACTCCTCCAGGCTGTGGAATGATCCCCCATTGGAGCAAATGACCTTTGGAAACACTGATGCCCCTTCTGCTGTCAGTGCAAGGGGTATTTCTGTGATCGGGCATTTTCTAACAAAACAGACAGCTAAAGACATCACTGAACAACACATTCCAAAATAATTTACTCTGCACACCTCAGCTACTGGAATTACTTTGGGTGGGATGGTACTAAGAAATTGCACTGATGAGCACAGAGTAAAAATTTATCAAGAATAGGAAGAACTGAAATAGGACTTGTGTTTTTCCATGTTTTATTTTTTTCAGCATAATAATTGTATGTTCTCAATCAAAACCAATAAAAAGTTATTCTGCTGTTTTATTTCAAAATTCTGGTATATCTGCTAGGAGATTACTCATGTCCTGAACAGAAGTGGGGTGAGAAGATACTATTTGTTTCTGTCTTAGCTTTGAAATTTTATTTGGATAATTAAACTGATAGCACTTTAAGTGTTGCCACATTAAATCTTGCCTGATTAAAACAGCCATTAGATTGTTACAGCCCTTTTCTGTGACCTGTGTCAACTTAATATTAACTAAGTCACCTACTAACCCCATTTTGAAAGTGTGCCTCAGGAACTGGCTGAACTATAGGCCATATACCCACTGAGCACTGAAACCACGAAGTGGGGACCTCAGTGTGGCAGTGAACTATCTGGACTTCTCCCTGGAAGCTAAGAAGAAATACCAGTGACCTAGAATTGGGCTTGTGAAACCTGAGAAATGGAGACAAAACATAGATATGTTACCTGTCTGTATGGTACCACATGCTCAATATCCCTGCTAGTTAGGCATTGCCTGAGAAACTGAAAAGAAGGTATCCAGGTATTTTTCACTTTGGATAGTATCTCTGTCCATACTTGTGAATTATTTTCTAATCACATCTGACTGCCTGACATTCCTTCTTTATTTCTTTTTTTCTTTTTTTTTTTACTGAATGAGTTGTAAAGCATTGTTAGTGTCTTTTTTTCTGCACATAAATATACCTTTTTGCAATAGAGATAGTAAAGTGTGAACTACATCTTCCCCATTGTAGTGACAAGCTTTGTACTGATTTGTATTCACACTTGTAATAAAAAAACAACACAGGCTCAATTCTGAGAAATGTGAGTACTTTACGGTATGATTCGTCCTTACTCTGAAGTTCTCTTTTAAAGCAGGTGAGACAAATCACACCTTAGAAATGCCTGTTTTTCCGAGATAACTGAAATTTGTTCACTGAGCAGTGACATCTGTAGACATCTGCACTGGAGGCAGACACAGAGAATTCCAGCTCAGTGCTTTAAAATGTGAGTTATTCGGCTAAAACCTTGATGTTGTGGGAATCATAGAAGGATAGAATATTTTAGGTTGCAAAAGACCTCTGGACATCATCTGGTCTGACCCACCAGGCACAGCAGGGCTGACTTCACAGTTAAAAGAGGTTGCTAAAGGCCTTGTTCATCATTTAGTTTTTCTTATCTTCCCTTGCTTTTGCGGAATTTCTTGTAGGGTAAGGTGTGCAAGCAAAGTTCCAGGAACTGCAGTCACCAAACCTGCCTCCTGTTCTCTCACTGCAGGTTGCAGAAAGGTAATGTCATTCAGTGCATAGTCAGGATGGATGAATCACAATCACAACTTGTTTTAAGATCACTTACCCTGGATTATCTCTCTACCTTACTCACTTAACATTTGCATTAATTAGAATGCAAAGGTTTGGAAAGGTCAGAGCATTGCTGTCTCACATCTGATTGCAGGGAACAGCCATCTCTGGACTTCATGACACAATATTTGGAATTGAGAGGAGAACTGTGGGGAGAGCACAAAAAGGAAATGGACTTGACTGATCTCTGCAAATCCTTGATAGAAAAAAGAAAAACCCAAACTAAGAAGCTAAGAAATGTCATAGCAAAGGAAGTAAACCAGAGTTTTACAGTATTCACACACTTGCTGCCCTGTTTCCATTTGTCCTCAGAAGTTGGATGGACAATGTTCCCTTGACATGTATAGGGCAGATATAAGGAGATTTAATAGCACCTCCCATCCCTTCAGCCTGTCATGCTTTATGGACAGCCATTAGTCAAGAAGTGGTTGCAAAATATGTGCAGAGAGGACATATTTTGTTTTGTTTTGGTTTTTTTTGTTTTGTTTTTCTCTAGATTTATACATATTCCCTGTAGTTGCCTTGCTTTCAGAGTACTTTTTTTCTGGAAAGTTGCAACTAGCTTTTGCATAAATCAGGTTTAAGCCAATTAGTAAAGGTGAAAACACATGCCACTTTCAAACCTGATTATTTTACTGCATTCTTTTAAAGCTGAATTCTCATATTATACCAATGTCCTTTGCCTCTTTGCCAGCAGGGTTACTGACAGATCTTAAAGGTGGGCTATTATTTTTCTTTAGGAAAGGAAGTGACCCCAGTCACTTTTCTGTTGGTGGTTTTAAAGAACTGTGGATGATTCTCTTTATGTCTTCAGCAGTTTTATAAAATCCGGTAAGTCAAAAGGTGATGATATCTTCTAAATTATTTCTCTTCCGGTAGCCATTCATCATAATAAATAAATGACCAAGAAGGACTGTACTCTGAAAATAACTGATTTTCAGTGTGTATGTACTGCTGCTTTGCTTCTTTTGAAGGTCAAATTAAAATGGTTTACTTAGTCTCGCACCTTCCTCTTTCTGTTGCAGGATCATGCAGTCCATCAGTTGTATGGTCTGGCATCTACCTCAGACAACCCTGTAAAAGTGATGGAAACATTAATTGCTTCAAGAACGTGCAATTCTAAAGGAATTACTTAAACCAATCCTACTGTAACTCTTGTTAGTACACCTGAGGTATCTCACTCTGTTGGAAAGTGGCACGAATTTCAGTTTGTCTAGATTGAATGATATATGAATAACCAGATAGACATATAATAATGAGATAGACATATAATCCTGAAGGCTCTGATGTAATCAGGCATCTGATATTTTGACCTCTCTTCTCTGTTGTCATACATGACAGACAACAGGCCAGCAATAATGTATAACATGTAAGAAGTAATTAAGGTGTTAAAGACATACTAACACCATCTTTTCATCCTTTTCAAAGTCAGACTTTATGTTTATCTGATGGTCCTTTCAAGTCTCACAAAACAGACCAGTCTTAGAATAGAATCATAGATTCATAGAATTGATTTGGTTGGAAAAGACCTTTAAGATCATCAAGTCAACCATTAAGCTCTGCAGACTTACTTTATTATACAACCCTGGAATCCAAGAGCAGGACAAAGATACTATCACAGCAAAACCCACACAGAGAAGCACCCTGAGGTGAGCTGTGTGCCCTGCTACCCAGTAGAATTCAGGTTAAGAATGCTTCTATTATGTCTACATGTAATGTATTTTAAGAAGCAGTAACAGATTACAAATGAATACTGAGGTTACTGAGCCATTCGGTTGTGTGAATCCTTTTAATTTCTCTTGTGTAAGCCTGTACGCTACAGTCACCCAAATCATATGTAATAGTCTAAAGTTCACCTCAGTCAAAATATAGCTACTTGTTGAATCTCCAGTTTCTGTGACTTGTTCAGAAGTAGTGGAACAAGGCCTGGTGTCACTGAGGTGGGTGAATCCTGGAGTCCCTTCCTCACATGCGGTGCGGCACACTGCCCACTGCACTGCAAGCTTATTGAGTTCTGCCAAAAGACTGGAGGCCTCCAGTCAAAAAGGGATTACCAGATATCAGCAACATATCATTAATTTATCCCGGCACAGCCACCTCATTTCCACTATTTGTTGATGAAAAGGTTGGTAGCACTGGGAGAAACACCTGCTGCACATTTAGTATACTCAAAGTCTTTATCAAATCAGGGTTTGTAGATAAAAGAAAATAATCTGCTGCTGAGTGGACTGGTACCCTTAAGTGAAATGCTGAGGTACATCTGGATGGTAGCTGCCCTGGATTTTTGCATTGTTTCCCTGTTCTCTGGATGTTGTAGGTAATTCAGAGGTCTCTTCACTGTAACTTCAGAGTATTGTGGAAAGGTAACAAACACATGAAGAACATCACCAGAGATTACACATCTTAGTTTGTATCACTAAAAAAAGCATAAAAGAAAATACTTACACTCAGAAGAAAGCTCATTCAATACTTTCATGAAGTTTACAAGGAACAAATAAGTTTCAAGTTAGAAGCCATTGTCCAATTGACCACAAACATTACTTTACGTAAAGCTTTATAATTTATATGTTACCTATGTGTGTATATTGTACACATGAAATCATTTATGTCCTTTTTATTGAATCTATGTACACTATTCTCCTGAAGTTGATTATTTGGGGAAGTAAAGAAGAGTAGAAGATTGAATTTTAAAACGTGCATACTGTCTTTGCATCTTGCTTTCCTCCTCCCTCCATTATTATTTTTTGATGTCTTGCTCTTGTAATTCCTCCACTTGTTTTTTTTGACACCTACACTGTGTGTGTGTGGGGGGGGTATGACATAAATGGAGTTCCATAAGCTACTCCATTGCAATGAAATAGAGTGAAAAAAAGTCTGACTACTCCAAGTCAAATAAAAATTGCATAGACATTCTACAACATAAGAATATTTTCTGAGCATTAAGACATGTCCAGAAGATGAGGATGTGTAAGAAAATTAATATGCAGCTTTGGAAAAGTCCCCTGGTGCTGTATACAGTCATCATTATTTGTTTATTTGTTCAAGCATGGCAAGGTACCAGATCCAGGAAATGTCACTGTGAAATACCAGATTATGCAATAGAGGCAGTTTGTAAGTATTCCCTCCAAGGAAGTGCAGGACACTTATGAGGCCCAGTGAAACCGGAATAGAGATACACCACACACGAAAAAGTGCAGTACATTTTCCTAAACCAATAAATATAGCTTTACAATGTGTAGGTATTAACTCCAAGACTAAAGAGGAGCTTAGTTGTGTTTAGCTTTTCTATGATCAAAATACCTAGTTCTCCTAAAGTCTGAGATGCTTGTATGTTACTAGTGAAACTACTACATGTTCCAGAAGAGTAGCTAAACCCAGTAATTATCTTGTCAGAAATAAATGTTTCAGAGAAAAGAGTGTCAGTACATACTGATTCTGATGGAAAATATCCAAAATCTACCGTGCAATTGCTACAACAATAGGCAGTTTGGAAGTGTGGCATCATCATCTTATGACTCATCTGTGCCCTTTGAGAGGTCAGAGTGTGTGGGACAGAACTGTATGTGGGTTTTGTTTCTTCTTGGCAGGAATGAAGCCACAGGACATGATCAGCTGACCCAACAACACAAATAATCTCCCAGACTTCATTAACAATTACATACTACAAAGAGACAATGTCAGAATAGATGAAAATTCACTGAATCCTGGAAGATGTAGATCATCAAAGCTGGCACACAAATGTCATTGTAACTTTCTGCTTCAGCTTAATTTCTTTATTTCATTAGTATTACAGCACTTTCAAAAGGGAACGTGGCAATGAAAAGCTGGACTACAAAGCAGACTTTGACTTTGTTGATATGCTAATGTAGGACAAATATGTCAATGAACATAAAAAACTGATAATGGACTTTTATTACAACTTATCTAAAAGTATGTCTGCAGCCAAAGTTTGATCTAATGTAACTTAGATGTAGGATATAATTTACACACTTCTTTGGTATGTTCAAACACATAGCACTTAGGGATATGGTGCAGTTGAGGACTGTCAGTGTTAGGTTGATGGTTGGACTATGGTCTTCAAGGTTTTTCCAACCTAGATAATTCTGTGATTCTGTGTTGTCATCAGCTCGGTGACCAAACACCCTTCAAAAACTTTTGACTTCAAAGAAAAATTTTCTCAATGATCTTAATTGGTGTCAATATAGGTTAGGGAGTGACCTGCTGGAGAGCAACACTACAGAGAAGGACCTAGGAGTCCTGGTGGACTACAAGTTAACCATGAGTCAGCAATGTGCCCCTGTGGCCAAAAGGACAAAGATACCCTGGAATGCATTAAGTGTGGTCAGCAGCTCGAGGGAGGTTCTCCTCTCCCTCTACTCTGCCCTGGTGAGGACTCATCTGGAGTACTGTGTCCAGTTCTGGGCTCCCCAGTTCAAGTGAGACAAGGAACTACTAGAGAGAATCCAGTGGACGGCTATGAAGAGGGGATGATGAGGGGACTGGAGCATCTCCCATATGAGAAAAGGCTGAGAGATCTGGGTCTGTTTAGCCTGGAGAAGAGAAGATTGAGAGGGGATTTCACCAATCCTTATAAATATCTAAAGGGCGGGTGTCAAGAGGATGGGGCCAGACTCTTTTCAGTGGTGCCCAGTGACAGGACAAGGGGCAATGGAAAAAAACTGGAACACACTAAGTTCCATCTGAACATTGAGAAAAACTTCTTTACTTTTATGGTGGCAGAGCACTGGCACAGGCTGCCCAGAGAGGTGGTGAAGTCTACTTCTCTGGAGACATTCAAATCCCACCTGGATGCCATCCTGTGTGACCTGCTCTGGGTGAACCTGCTCTGGTAGGACTAGATGATCTCCAGAGGTCCCTTCCAACCCTGACCATTCTTGATTCTGTGATTCTGTGATTCTGTGATTCTGTGATTCTGTGTGTGAGATCTATGAGCTCCTAGTGATAAATCCACCAGGACTGAGATGAACATTTGACGGCTTTGTTAAGATTACACTTTTGTTTGCTATATGAATGATAGATTTATTAAGTTAACAAAAATACTGAACATACTCGAAAACAGCTGCTTTTATGTCATCTGTGAAAGAACAGAATGATTTCTGTGTAGCCAAGCCATGAAGCTTTAGAATTACATACTGGAAAACATGGTAAGAAGCAATATAATTATCAAATATATTCTATCAATGATGTAGTAACACATGCCATAGCAAGGGGACCTGTATAGATCTTGATAATAATATTGCTGCTGAAAATTCAGAAGGACCTCCAATATATTAGTACCATGGTATATTCTTTCTTAGCCTACACAAAAAAAGAGAAATCACATGCACACACCAAAACAATAATTTTTGATGGAAAATATTAATGGATATTAAGAATGTCATATAAAGACACAGAACAAATGAACATTTCTCTGTTTTCATATTCTAGATAATCCAGGAACTACTAACATTCAAAGGACATGTCACTATTTGAGAAAAATAATTGTTATGTAGTTTTGCATGTTTCATAAGCAGCTGATGTGAGCCCACAAGAACAAAAGTAGTGGAAGATTGCAATGTACACTAAATGAATCTTAGGTCTTCAATCTTAATTAGGTCTAGCATTTCACTACAGTAATCCTACAACAATGGCAAAGAACTTATTCTTCCTGACTATAAAAATATGCATATTCTTTTTCTATATCTCAGGGCAAACCTCTCTAAAGAGAACCTGCCTTTTGGAAAGGTGATAGAGCCCTTTACCTGGCAACTCTCAGGAATAAGCATGTAATGCTAACAGTAAGATTTCCAGCCTCAGGCTTGCCTTTGATCCCTTTACAAAGAGAGGGGAACATAAACCTACTGCTGCTCTCAGTTCCAGCCCAGGGACCCTGAGGCTAGTGAGGAATACAGGTGGAGCAGTTTTAGCCTTTCAAACTTTTGTTTCTGCTGGCCCCAGTTCCAGGTACAGTGTCATGAGCAGAGTCCTGTGAGAATGCAAAGCCATGGTGTGGAACATCTCTCTACAGGACATGGTGAGAAGTCTTTCCCACTGATTGTCCTTATTCACTCCAGGATGATGATATAATGAACTCTAAATTCTCTCACTCTGACCTTGACTTCATTCCTCTCTTTGTCACTTAATCTACAGCTACTGAAACTCCACCTCCGCGAACCTTGCTGTATCACGTCTTCCCATAGTTGCAACATCCATACTATTTCTCCTTTTCCCCTTATAGTCCTGCTCTCCTCTTGATGTGTTTCAATACCTTTCCCACTAAGCAATCTGTTTCCAGCAACACTTAAGTTGGCACATGTCTTTCCACCACTTCCTCATTGATGATGAGTGAAGTACACATCAACCCATCTTCTCTTCGGAGAGTGCTTTTCCCAACTCTTCCTATGTTCCTACTTTAGAGATACCTACCCTTCTCCGGTTTCCTTCTGCACTCCTCCCAAACTCACATCCTATCATTCCTCTCATAACTCTCCCACAATGTTCATGTTTGGTATTTTTGCTTTCTTCAATGGCCTGTACAAACTGGGGACCAGAGGGAGCTCTGTCTCTATTCAGCATATTTGATTTTTGCAAAGGCACGTGGAAGAGAAATTTAGAGATTGGTCCAAATTCTCAGTTAGTGTAAAACAATGTAGTTCCACTGAAATCACTAGCATGCATTCTTTCACATCCCTTCAGGAACAGGTCTTTCTTTTCAGGAAGAGTATCCTCTTCCCTACTCCCATTTATCTTTTATAATCAACACTGAGCAACAGAAGTCAGGAAGACAGACATACTCCTTTCCAAGAACCCAATTTTCTTTTCCATGCCTATTCCTGAAAAGCAACACCAACTCACAATGCAATCTATTTTTTTATACCTTTGACTCACACAAAGGCAGTAAAAATAGCCTATTGGCCACTATCACTGTAGCTGTATAAGGGGAAATAGAAAAAAATAAATAAATACTATAATTCCCTTCATGATACATACAGTGAATTTGCACTTGTTTTTCTTATGGATTAGGCAACCAGAAAGTGCTGATGTGGTGGCCAAAACAGTATCTGAGCAAACTGTAAGTTCGTTGAGGGCAGAGAATGGTGCTA